>OZ025301.1:175690096-178245929 GCA_964019185.1 Maratus speculifer
TTAAAATAGAAATTATTTTTGTAAAATAATACACATTTTTAAAGATCAGAAATCAACAATACTAGACAACATGTATCAATGCATTTAATAAAATAAATTTACTATGTTAAATGAAGTTAAAATTGACATTTAAAAAAGTTTTCAAAAATAGATAATTTAATTACATTGTTTTGAAAGTCAACTAAAATACTAATTAATGCACATAAAATGAAAAAAATAAAACCTTATGATTCAAGATGATATAGCTAGAATTTTAAAAAAGGCAGAATTTATTTTTCTAAACAATAAAATGTAGATCATCATGTACAATTTCAATACACACTTATATAAAAGGAAGTAAAATACAAAACATCACATGGCCATCTAATTTGAAATTTCAGAAATGCAAACATTATTCCATGCTGCCACAGGGTTGTATTTAATAAGCATTTGGTGATAGTTTTTGCAAGTTCTCACCATTCATGAACTAATATTAATATAGAATTTCAAATTAAGAATTTATATTTGAAAATCAATCATCAATTGGAAAAAAAAAAAACCTTGAAACTTTTGTCTTTGTTCTTGCTAGATTTTTTTAATTAACGACTAAAAAGAAAACTCAAATATTTTGAGGATTCAATAAGTTTCCTCATTATTTCTTATATAATAAAACTGAAATCATAAATATAAATAAATAAGGATAATAATAAATAGATAAACAGAATTAACAAAAATGTAGAAGCCTTAAAACTATGAACAGAATACAGATTTATCATATATATATATATATACATGAGCTCCCATTTTAATAAAATAGATTGCTTTCAAGAATTGAAATTTATAATTAACTTTAATATTTTGAATTAAAAAACTCCAATAAGCAGCATACATACCTCCAGACTCTAATGCATAATCAACTTGCCCTATTTTATCTGCATCATATAACATTATAGCTTCTTTGACAATCTTTCTAATTTTATCATCAGAAAAGAAATCCTCACTATAAGTGGAATAACTGTAACTGTTGAATTCTGAAAGATTCTTCTTAAGTGCATCAACATGTTTCATAACAGTACTTTCAACGACTTGTATAACTTTACCGAAATCCATGCTTGCCTCAGTATATGATGATTTATGCTCCCTTAAAGATGCATTTATTTCTTGCATCAGTTTTTCATGATTGAAAAACTTTGAATTAAGCCATTCACTGAAGAAATTATACTTTGAGTTGACATCTCCATCAAGAATCTAAATTTAAAAAGAAAAGAATTTTCAAAGTAAAGTTTAGTAAATTTACAGGGTTGCCACTCTAATCTTGGAAAAAAAATTCCCTGCGTTTTCCCTGTACTGCAACACATTTATTCTGTGTTGAGAGTGCAAAAATATATGTGTGTATGTAGGCTAATTAGACATGTTATAATTTACCATTACTCAATTAACTGAACGAATATATACACTGGTGTCCAAAATTTAAGCATAATTGGTAATTAAGTAATTATTTTTAAGTAATGAAAGAAATATGAATCGGAATGTGCTGAAACTCCAGGTGTGTAAACAAAATAGTACACGTCACATATTTTCGCGAAGAGTTTTCCCTGAAATCGAACAGGGGACCGTCAACAAATTGAAAAAGAACGAAGATCTTTTGGATAACCCTGTCAAAACTAATGTAGCAAAAGCGTTCAAACTGCACATTATGATTAATTGGCTTATTGTAATGTACTGTGTTAATTTTTACAAGGATAGCATGTATACTCGTAGAGAAATTAAGGTTTTTATAAAAACAGTCCTAAGTTTTTTGCTTATAATTTGCAGAGTTCTTAATATAAAATAGTGTTCTTTTTTGAAAAAATGACAAACATCATTGTACACAATACCCTGTCATCAGAATTAAAAAATAATAAAAATTGTATGACAAATGAACAGGTTTACTACATAATTTTTTACTGCGCATGCATGAACGCTATTAAAATTTCATTTGCATATTATGTTAGTTAAATGTATAGAGCAACTTTTGTGAAAGTCCCAAAAACATAGCTTAAAAATTCTGAAAATTATCGTTGATAGAATGAGATCAAAATCCTTTATTCCCTAAATGAAGCAAAAAGATGAGGGGCTGTATCCATATTCCATTGTTTAGTGCCTACACAATATTGCACGTACAACTATATTTAGATAAAACCCCTGATTTTTTTGCTTCCTTTAGGAATAACGGATTTTGAGTTGATTCTATAGGCTCCCATTTTCAGAATTTTCAAGCTATGTTTTTGAAACTTTTACAGAAGTTGCTCTATACATTTAGCTAACACAATATGCAAATGACATTTTGATATCGCTGATGCATGCGCAATGAAAAATTATTTACTAAACATACTCATTTTTCATACAATTTTTATTATTTTTAAATTCTGATGACAGGGTATTGTGTACAATGATGTTTGTCATATTTTCAGAAAAGAACATTATTTTATAATAAGAACTCTGCAAATTATAAGCAAAAAACTTGGAAAAATTTAGGACTGTTTTTATAAAAACCTTAATTTCTCTATGAGTATACATGCTATCCTTGTAAAAATTAACACAGTACATTACAATAAGCCAATTAATCATAATGTGCAGTTTGAACGCTTTTGCTACATTAGTTTTGACAGGGTTATCCAAAAGATCTTCGTTCTTTTTCAATTTGTTGACGGTCCCTGTTCGATTTCAGGGAAAACTCTTTGTGAAAATATGTGACGCGTACTATTTTGTTTACACACCTGGAGTTTCAGCACATTCAGATTTATATTTCTTTCATTACTTAAAAATAATTACTTAATTACCAATTATGCTTAAATTTTGGACACCAGTGTATTATATGATATGAGCAAATGAAAAAACTCTTTAAATTTGTTACACTTATTATTGAATCCCACATTTTATATTAAGAATAATAAAAACAGCAAAGCGATACTTAAACATTCTGCTAAAAAATATTTTAAATTATTTGTAAATGAATGTTAAAATATCTAAAAACTTTGTATCTAATAATTTAAAGAATATAAAATTTTAAAGAATCTCACCTAAAAATCAATTATCTTGAACATAATATCACAAAAATTGCAGAAATAGAAAAGAAAAGAGGAAATGCTACTTATTTTATGCATTCAAATTAATATTTATATTAAAATACAGGGCACATAAAATATAGGATAACTTTGATACACAATACTGGTTTATTTTTTATCTTAAAAAATATCATAAGATAATATTTGGCTTTCAAAATGAAAGTTGAAAAAAAAAAATATGTTTGGAATAGTAGGGGAAAAAATTCCCTGTGTTTTCCAGATTTTTTAGGATTTTTCTAAAATTCCCTGGATTTTCCCTGTTTTGGGAGGGGATTTTAAAATTCCCTATGTTTTCCCGGATTTCCAGGTTCTCCAGGTGGCGTGGCAACCCTGATTTATTATTACTGTTATTTTCTTTAAAAATAAAAAGTAATTTTAGCTTCTTTTGTCTAAATTTTCTTGGCAACAATACAAATATCACTACTTTTATGTTAGTCAGACACAAATCTCACAAATGGTAATTTCAATTTTTTCCCCTCCTCTCAACAATTCCTTATCTTATTTTCTGCGTGCGTTAGTCAGAAACAATGCTGTTGAAATAAAATGATTTGTGGACATTTTTTTTTCTTTTCTTTTACCCAGATACTCTTGTCACTATGATACAAGTAAAGTCTTAAAGCATATTCTGAAAAACTAAATAATCTACATATATATACAATCTGTCAACCATACTTAATGATAATAAACCCAATAAATTTTTAAAAAATTGTAAAACTTATTTTTATCACTAAAAGAGCTGCATGTGATTTGGTGATAATTGATGCATTTTTCAAGCAGCAAGTGGTGTTGCTCAGAAAATATTTGTGAATCCAAATATATAGTGTGTCAACTCAAATTTGGCTGATAATTTTAAGAGGGCCAGAAAAGTTTAATCCTCTCATCCATACAGGCCTCATATGAGAAGATAAAAATTGCCTTATAAAGCCCCTTCCCCCCATCCCCAGAAAAAAAAAAAAAAAAATCAGCATTTATATATGCAAATCTGATTTGTGGATAGATAATAGCTAGCATGCAGCACAATACAAAAATATTTTATAATAGGTTCTCATTTATTACGGAAAAAAAAGATAATAAACAGTACAGAATTTCAATTTAAATATAGCCCCTAAAATATGCTTATTTAAAAATATTTAATTTCTTGGAAGCTAATCATACGAATTTCATTAAAATTTAGATTAAGGCAAATTGGAGGTTGTAGAATTTATTTATGGGGTCAAACTTAGGTATTGCCATTTAAAAAAAGTTTGGGATTGTTCTGATATGTAGATGATTCAATTTTAGATATTCTCTAATATCTCCTTTTCAAATTTTAGATATATAATTTTAAGCTAACATTTATTTCAAATCCTTTGGTACCAGTAACTTTCTACAATGATAACTTGTTGCAGAGTTAGCAGGAGGTATTTACTCCCCCCCCCCCCCCCAACTTCTACATATGCTCAATAATGGTTAATATTCAAAATTTTATCAGTAATTTTAAATCTATGAGATTATGGTTCATAAACTTTTGAACTGGAACAATAAAAGTTGGAACAAAATTTGCAGCTACTGCAACACAAATAAGGCAACCAAATAAAGATTTTTTTTTATAAAATTAGAATAGAAATTCACAGAAACTCAGAAGAGCTTAATTTTTGATTAAGAAATAATAAGTAACATTAGTACTTTCAACACTACAGATACAGTAACATCAGGTACGGTGACATTAACAGAAGGACAGTAACATTAAGTACTTTCAAGATTATTTTTTCTGATTTTGCATAAAAATAAACTATTAAGGACAAAATTTTATTTTTGAAATTTTTAAGAATATCTTTGGACTGTACAAAACTTGTTTTAATTACTGTTATTTATTTTACTAATGTATGTTTTATTTAAGATGCAATAAAGATGAAAATAAGCATTCAAAAAAGATAAATGAATGCAATAATTAAAAAAAAAAACTCTTAAAAGAAGGAATTATACACATGCATTTTTAATAATTAATATTTTGTTATAAAATAAAGTAATAAAAACTTGATAGTGTGAATCTGTTTTTCATAAATAAAAGCTCCAAGTAAAAAGTTTAGAAATAAATTTGAACTGCCAACTTCACATTGTAAAAAAATAAATGAAAAAATGTTTAAAATCGCAAAAAAATTGTAAATAAACTGATATACATAAAATATTGTATTGCTTTATTTTTTCTCTTACATTTTTACTGAAGTATTACGTAACATTAAGATTAAACTATTCATATAGAAGAACTAAACACAGCAATCATAGTATGACTTTTAGTAATAAGTCCCAATGATTTTTTTTTTTTTTTTTTTTAATAATAATAAATTAAGAGAAACTTGTTGCAAAGCATACAGGCAGAATTTGAGCCTGAAAATTAGTAATTTCTTGTGACAAAAACTGTAGAATTGACAGATATTTTATAGATATTCCGTTTCACTGATTAAAAGAAAAAATTACACACCCTTTTTTTTTAAAGCGGGAAATTTTTTTATAAAAATAGAAAATCCCAGATCTGTGGAAGCTTATAATGCCTGAACATTTATAATAAATAACCTTTTAATGGCAATATGTGCCCAAAGAAAATTTTATAGTTTAATTTACATCATGTCATAATCACTGAAGAAAAATTAGACATACCTCCTTGAATGCAAAAATAATATTCCTTTCAATTAATGCTGCTAAATCTTGATTCTTATTGCAACACTTTTTCAAATCTTCATAAAGGCCAAGTTTACTTTCGAGAACTTTCAAATTATCCTTAAGAGTATCAATGTTGCTTCTGTATTCATTTGTAACAGCAAGAAGTTTTTCATCTCTATCACTCCTACAAAAATAGAAAACTTTTATAATCTTGTTAAATGGAGAAATTTAAAAAGAAAATACTAATAGGTATACTCATGTTTTTTAGTCAACTTTTTTTAATAAAAAAAATAGACTAAAAAATTATTGAATATTTTTGAAATTGAATAGAATGCAAGAAGCTGATATCTATTTCTCAAAGTATATTGATGAAGGATAAGTATTTAACAATCATAAATTAGATTTATTAATTAAAGAATAAAGTATTTTGAAAGGAATATTAATCAAAACTCTTTGTAGAATCGTCAATCACACTTACCCACTTGTTCCATACATCCAACACTGTTAGACAATAATTTAAATATGAAGTTAGTTAAATTTCAATGCTTTTTAATGTTTATTAATGTTTTATTCAATCTTTGAAAATTTATGTCTTGCAACAAGCTACTAAAATTTTCAAGATTTTTCTTATTATTAAAGTTTTTGATAAAAGCACATTCTCCCATAACAAAACTTTAGAAATTTTTAAGCATAAATCAACTGACAACTGTTATAGATTTTCAGAAATCGATAAAGTTTTTAACAATCAATTAGGGCAGCACTTCTCAGCTTTTTTCTTTTGTGTACTCCTTTCTTAGGATTTTCCCTTTCTCATAAGCATGCTCACCCATTTTCTTTCATTCAACTAGATAACACAAACATGCTGTTTTTTATTTGTTATCTTCTTATCACAACTATGTTATAAATCAATAGAAATTATATTGCCAATTTTAAGATGTTATAATTTTACTAGCCATTTTTGTGATTTCTATCATTGCTGATATTATCATGTATCCCCAGCAAGCCTGCCATGTACTCCAGGTTGAGAACCGCTGAATTAAAGCTCTAGTGTGAATTATTGCAAGTATGGTTCTTGATTACTGTGATATAAAATCTCACAATGCTTAAATTATCTTATTTCATTCAGCCTTGTACATTATTATTGTTTAATTTCCATAGTTATTTTTATCAGAATGCCATGTATATATCAGCAATTTCTTCCATTATCTTCACACATATTAATCAATGTATTTTCTCTTTCCTGTTGCACATATTATAATGAAATCACTGATGCACTCGGTTCGTCGCATCCATGGTGAATCATTATGCAGAGGCTGCCGCCTCTGAGAAGCAAGTTTCTTTGACATATGCCAGAGCAAATAAAAACTAATCCTTTTAAATGTAATTTTCCAGATTTCTTCAGTAAGATATTGCTGTATCTTTCAATTTACTAATCAATTTAAATCTTTATTTTTAATGACTTTGTTAACCCCCCCCCCCCCCCCACAGTTGTATATACAAAAACAGATTAATTTTAGATTCAGAATTAGGTGTAATGAACAAGTTAATAAGATGCAGTTCTTACAATTTCTATGGATTCAGCTTTTGGCTGGTGCTCTTTTTCGAGAGAATTGGTGATGTTTTTGTAAGAGTTGTGGACAAACCAAACTGCCTAACACTTAGAGAATCGTGAGCAACTGCCTAGAATTAACTTTTATTGAACTAACGAACAGACAGCAGAAAAGGTCCATCTGCGATGGAGGTGTTTGGAGTGATGTGGTGTGTTGTTGGTGAAGCGTAAAACGAAGCAAAATTGCGTAAAGCTGTTGTTTTGATGAATAGTGAAAGCAACTGTTTATTTTATTGTAATGAATTTTATTTATGCTCCAGCGACAAAATAATAAAACTATTAGTGTTTTCACATTGGTCCTGTTATTGAACATTTATGGTTCACATTTATGGATCTGCAAAACTTCATTTCGTGAATCTGAATGTGGATATTCCTCAAGCTAACACAGGGGAAGACTTTACTAACTTTACGGATTAATTATTCTGCAATATTAAAGACCGGTAGTCCCTTTGATGAGAAGTTTATTTGTCACTGTGAAACTATTTAAGTTTTATGTACTTTTTCCTCTTCCTAAATTTGAATGTATTGGTTTGTGGGGATCAGAAGTAAAATCCTTTTATTAACCTGCCACTACTATACTAACAAATTTTAAAATAAAGTGATTCATCTTTACCCAAGTCTAATTTAAGTGTTTCTTCATTTAGTTTTCAACATTCTTTAACTTAAAAAAGTTCATGGCAATCTGAGTAATTTGCGTGAGTTAGAGCGCAGACAGATGGACAGACAAACCGAATGCATAAGCACTTTTCAGCTTTGTTGGAAAGTGCTAAAAAAATATGGGGTGCGATATGAGCATAAAACTCCACTTCCTCCATAGTTACCTGGACAGATTTTCAAAAAATTTAGGAGATATGAGCGAAGAGCAGGGAGAGCGTATGCAACAGGATTTATGCGTCATGGTAGAGATCTATCAGGGTTTCTGGGATAAGAATATGATGTCTGACTATTATTGATTTCTCATACGTTATTTTTCAAAGTCTACAATCCGGAGAAGAGCTTTAAAACTAAGGTTTTTTTTAGAATTCAATGATTAATTATTTTTTTAATAAAGTTTTTCTGAGTAAATAAATGTTTTTTTCTGTTCAATACCTACATAGCTGAAACACAGAAACTAGAGCTGATTAAAATATTCTAATTATATTTTTGAAAATAGCATATCATATGTAGTCAGCAGCTAAAATTTTTTCGGCAACACATGTACTGTAAATTAGTGTTATATATCTAGATTTTTTTCGTGTAATCCTGTTTTTGTGAAATTTTTGTATATACTTGTACAAAATATAATCGGAATTTGTAAATTAGAAATTATTACTACATTTAGATTCCTACTTAGACATTTTTAATAAAGTTGTTCATACATATATGTAACTTGATAAGATTCAGTTGCTATATCGCAAGGAATTTTTTTTTTTTTTTTTTTTTTTTTTTTTTCAATCATTGCATTTGCAAAAGATTCAATTTGGAGATTAAACTTTTTTCTGAAATGTCTATTTCAAAAGAAATTTTGTGAAGGGTCTTGTGTTTCAAAGTACAAGAAAATATGAAGGATCCTTTCAAGTCTTCTCAAACAAATTTCTGCTGCTGCGAGATCAGATTACCCACATTAAAATTTTCATGCGGGACATTCAACATAAAAAATAAACAAAATAAAAAATATGAGAATGTAGCTATTTAAAAATTTTCAATGTATTATTTTACAAATGAAATTTCAATTTTTCCGGTTTGGAAAAATAGGCCTTCTGGAAAAAAAACAAAAACTGAAAAAAAAAACTGGTTTTACTTACCCATCATACGTAGTATAGGGTAAGTCTTGCAATCGTTTTGAAAATCGAAAAAATTTTTTTGACGGATTTACACGTTTTAGATAGTGGAGGTTCCAAAAAACATTTTTAGAAAAAAATTTTGCCGTCCGTCTGTCTGTAAACGCTCTATCTCCTGAACAAATTGAGATAGAGACTTGAAATTTTGTATGTAGTTAGTATGTAAGAATGGGACGAACCCTACTTAATATCAACAACCTCGATTATCCGAAACTATTTTTTTCGGACTCTCGAAAAATTCGTTCTGATGAAAGGTATATAAAAATTTTCGAATTTTTTTGTCCCAAGAAATGGACGTAAAAGGCAATAAAATAACACACATTTTGCATATAGAACGAAGTCTATCGGATTATTAGTTGCCGAGATATTTGTATTCTTGTTTTCCACATTCTTCGATTTTTCATGACCCTGTATTTCATTCAAATTTCAATTCAGAAGTATATTTTAATTGGAAATGAGACGCTTAATCCAACGTAGTTAATTGTTAGTTAATAGAATTATTACTTTTGGAGTTATAAGGATGTTTCTTTTACGCAGTTCGGTACTACTTGAGTAATTTGGCGTTTTATATAATTTGTCGAAATTGGTACATCAGCAGTTCTTTAATAGAGCATTACTATGTATATTAACAATATTTATAATTTGTTTATTAATTGCAATGCATTGTATAAATAGTTTCACATGTTTTATTTTCATATACATATCCATGATGGGTAAGTATTACGGTGGCTCCCAACGACTAGTTTTTACCGTTTTCATTTTTTTTCATGCTTTCATTTCATTTCCATCTCTAATCCAGACAAAACTTAACTGGCAAATAAGAATACCTAATCATTTTTCTAACAATTTATTAAAGTCGAAAATTGTAAAAAGAGCAACAATAAAAACACTTACTGTTCTCTTTGGTATTTTTCAAAGGAATCTTTCTCTTTGGTAGTCAGAGTTTTGGATAGGGTCTAAAAAGAAGAAATAAATTTTTAGTTTAAAGTTTTCACCAGAGTTTATTATTATTCTGCAAGATCTCTAAAAGCAAGTAAAAAGTAGAAACATAATACAAATTTAGATAATTACCTCAAATTTGATATGCAGATCACTTATATCATTGTGAATTTTTTGGTACATCAACTGAAAATAGAAGCAAAATACAGTATTATACTGTTACATTTCATTTATGCATTAAAAAAATAATAAGTTTTGCATATTTTATTAGACAAAAATAAAAAGATTAATATAAAAAACAAATTTTAGTCAATTTAATTGATAGTATTTATTTTATGTTAAATATAAAATGAAAAATCTGTTATTATTAGGATTCATAGATCAAAGCTTTTTACATTTAGCCTTAAAATATAATAAAAAGAAAAAAAAACAAATACAAGTTGAATGTAGATTCTGCCATTGCAGAATTCAGTTTTGCCTTCGATTAGAAAGAAAGAAAGAAAAAAAAAATCGATACAGGTTTTTTAGAAGGGCGACCCCGTTTAGAATGCAATGAACTAACTTCATTTTTCTTGTGTTTATCAATATAATAGCAAACAGAACAGTGTGAAATACCCAATTGATTAGCAACTTCTCTCTGAGACATTGGAATTGCGGAATAATAAAGAAATACAATTTGACGTGCTACTTCTTCATGGATTAGATTCATTCAAAACGGATTTTTTCTTTAGTTTAAATGCTTTTTTATAGACTCCGAGAAAAAGGAAATGCATTTTAACAATAAAACGAGTGAAATCTCGTCGAATTCGACGAATGAAATGTTTAAAAGACCCGATCGATTTGGTTTTAAAAAAAGCAAAAGTAATTTCATTATTGAATCAATATATAATAAATATATTTCCAAACTTAATGTCAAGTTTGCCAGTTACAATTTTGCATGCAAATATTCGCAGATCTTCAGTTAAAATTGTAATCTGAATGCCGGCGAAATCCAGAAATTTTATTTTATATGCACTCACAAAAAAATAGTTTTATTTAAAAAAAAAAACTAATTTTATTTTTACTATGACATTTTTTTCTCTAACTGAAGTCATCTGAAAGTAAAATCTCAATCTCAGTGTCCATAATGAAAACAAATATTGAAATATAATATCATTATGAGTAAAAATGTGATGTTTTAAATAGTGACTTCATTTTCTCTTCAAATATTTTTTAAAAGTTATTGTTATGAAAAAGGCGTCCGTAATAATATTGTATTTGATTGATATTGTAATTTTATTATCAAGAGAAAAGCTAAACTGAACTGCCACCATTTTGAAGAAATATCGTAAAAAAGCATTTAAAATTAAAAATAAAATATAAAAATGGAAATAAATTAAAAAATAGCTAAAATGGGCACAACTACAAATAAATAGCTTTCATTTAAAAAAATAATTATTAAAATCGGTTGCGTAGAAAATTCAGGGCTGATGACACGACATTTTTAGCTTGTCTGAAAGAAATAGCATCGAAGGCTAATACTAAGATTTTATAATTTATCCTGTATAAATCTTTGAATGTCTTGAAATTTATACATGATGTTATTATGATTTACTGTTATTACTAAGGTATGCTCCCTATTCAAAATACATAGTCTGTCCGTTGAGTAATGAGGCTGAATTTTTCTTATCAAGCAGAAGGTCGAATAGACAGCGATTGCAAGCGATACATGTGCTGGGGTAAGTCAAATGCAGATTCTAGCAGAAATCAGTTGGCTTTGAGCCTTTGCATCGCATGGGTCACTGATGAAACAGACACATGTTCGAATGCGTCATTAGGTTTTCTGAATGAAGCAAACTGTTGAGCAGCAGTCCACGAAAAATTTGTGTAAAACTAAAGAAATTGGATACTCAGAGACTTCATCCATGAAGTCTCTGAGATGACTTCAGAGATGTCATCTCTGAAGTCAGAGATGTTACAAGAAGCCTAGGAGAAGGGTTCTTTCAAAGTCAAACGTTTAGGTGGTCGACGTTTAGTGAACGTTTCAAAGTCAAAGGTCAAGTCTCAAACGTTTAGGTGGTACAAAGTGTTCAAAGAGAGAAGATGGGACATCAAATAAGAACATGCTGGACTTCAAACAATGTAACTAAAATGTAAGTGCTTTTGGTTTCTGATTATCAGATGAGTGTTCAAATGACTGTGGAGGTGTTGGGCCATAAAAAAAAATGATTATGCATCAAGTTGTCATGGAAGAACTTTGAAAGCTGAAAATTTATGACAAGCTGGTTCTTCAAATTGACCCAGTTTCTGGCAAAATACAGCATCTCAACATTTTTTAAACCACTGCACAGCCTCAATCTGTCATTGTCTGAGCTTTCTCTATTCTTTCAGTTAAAATTCAGCTTAAAAGGTTGTCATTTTGACAATTTGGAAAGCATGCAGAAAAACATAGCATGAATTCTCAACAGCATCCAAGTTCAATACTTCTAGGCAATCATAAATGGATGGCAGAGTTGAATAGTGTATTGATACAGAAGGAACTATTTTGTAGAATAATGAGAGTGTGTAAAATTATCTTCAAATAAATGAATTTTATGGAATCAATCTCATTACTTAATGAACAGACCATGAAAAACATTGCTTTCTATGACTAAGCAAATATTTTAGCACAAAAATACACACAGGCATAGAAACAATATATTGAAAACTCACTAAAATTTCTAAGAGTTTAGACAATAAAAAATATATAATGTTCAAGTTTAATTATATTTAATGACAGATAATTTAAATACACTGCCTTTTTTATTTAGATTCTCATTTAAAATATAAAATCTTTCAACATTTATACTACAGATATTTAAATAGTATAAATAAGTAAAGCACAATTAAATGATATTATAACTATTATCATGTACCTGGACATTGCTAGACATGTAAATCAGTAAAAAAAAAAAAAAAAGCAGTAACAATGATAGATATATATTAGAGCATGAAATTCTAAATACGAAAAAGTTAAAATGCCAGTAATAAAGTAATTTATATATAATATCTATATTATAAAGGCCAAAAGTATCTGTGCGTAATGCATGCCTCATTTTGCGAATAGCAACACTTCCACATGCAATTCAGTTTTGTAATTTTCGGTACTGCAAATTTTATACTTTTAAACATCACACGTTTTCAATTTTTATACTATCGTATAGAGAAAAAAATTTATTTTTAAATGCAATTTGTTTGAAAGCTGTATCTCAATTTATTTTTGAGAAATTAATTTTTTACAGTTTTTAATACCAATTTTGTAATTGTGGCAACAGAATCATTCCATTTTCTCTTAAAATTGAAAAAAAAAAATAGAAATTAAAATGCGAAACATTTTTTTCGTGCAATTTCGGTTTTGAAATTTTTGGTACTGCAAATTTTACATCACACATTTTAAATTTTTTGCATATTAAATTTTAAACATTGTGCATTTTAAATTTTTACACTGTCATATAGAGAAAAAATGTACTTTTAAATGCAATTTGTTTCAAAAGCTGTATCGCAATTTGTTTTTGATATATTAATTTTATTGTAATTTTTAGTACCAATTTTGTAATTGTGGCAACAGAATCACTCCATTTTCTCTCAAAATTGAAAAAATAAAAAAAAAGGAAGAAAAGAAAAAAAGAAATGCAAATTAAAGTGCGTCTGTTATAAAATCCAGTGAATTTGGCTTTTATTTCTTTTGATAATTTGAATTGTGTTTTATAGTATTTTGTTAATTTTAGTTTAAAATAATATTTGCTTGAATTAGACTGACCAATATAAGATGTATTTTTTACTGTATATAAGATGTATTTTTTACTGTATATAAGATGTATTTTCTACTGAGGGGGGACATTCCCCCCCCTTCACACACACACCAGGAGCAATAAAATATCTCCCTCCCCCAGAAAATTTGAAATTTTACATTTTCAATGATCAAAAAGTATAATTCCCCCTCCCCCTTCTGGAGCCACTGAAGTCCCTCCCAGGGAAAAGTGTTTGAATTCAACACTGAATCAGATTTATAAGAATGTTTGTTAAGATTATTTTGATACTCAAGTGTTTAATTATGAAGAACTATAGAAAAATAACAACTAAGAGCAACAATTAATGAGTATACATAATCTTTCACATGTGAGTGATAAATTCTAACTGAAAAAACATAAATCAAGCTAAATCTGGTTTTTCCTTTCAAATTAACATTTAGTTTTTGATAGGGATGCACCGAATAGTGATTTTGGCCGAATACCGAATATTCGGCCGACAGCTGAACCGAATAGTGAATATTCGGCTAGCCAAATACCAAATATTCGGCTTTCCAAATACTTTTTTATATTTCAAAGTTTAAAGGTATTAAAATGTTACTTTTTAAAACAATTTTACATAATATTTAATAAAAGAGACTTATATTTTGATAAACGAGAACTTTTTATAAAAACATTCAGTATTGAAAAAAAAATCTGCCTTTTATTTAAGAAGCATAATTATGAGACTTTTTCAATTATTAAAATCATCTTAAATATCACGATTTCTTCAACGAATTAAAACAAACATTTTGAAATCAAAGAGAAATAATGAAAAAATAGCTGAAGAAAAACTGTATTGTCTCATATTTGTTCTTTTTAAATAACTCAAGGCAGATTTTTTTTCAATATAAAGTATAAATACTTTCAACTTAATTCTGAATAAAGGAGTGCCTAAGTCATAGTTCTTTACTTATGAATGGTGGCATTTTCCATCCTTCTCATCATATCATATTTTACAGAAATCAAAGCATGTGAGTTGAAAATATAGTTATAGTATCTTCTTTATTGTTAATGCACCAAACGAAAACACAAGTTTTCTTAAGTTAAATTTTACAAACAGCAAATAAATAATGTAAAAACATTCTATTTTATTTAAATATGATTTTATTTCTAACTATTTTAAATATATTTATAAATTGACAGTTAAAAGCAGAAATCGTGAAAAGTTTTTTAAAATGTGTTTTAAAAGGCTTTATTAAGCATTCGATTCGGCCGAATACTTTGATATTCGGCCAAACCGAACATTCAGCAGGTCGAGTAGTTTCATATTATTGAATAGTTTGATATTCGGCCTAACCGAATATTCGGTAACATGGCCGAACAGGCCGAATATCGAATAGATACCGAATATTCGGTACATCCCTAGTTTTCGATATTTTAAAAATTGTGTGTCTGTGTGTATGAGAGAGAAAATGAGTAAAATACATTTAAGCGAAATACAAAATGTTCATACTTTATCTGCTTCTATTTGCTGAATATTTAATTTTAGTTCTCTCACTTCATCTTTCAATTTATTTAAAGCCAATAATTCTTCTGATGGTTGAGAAGATCGAGAAACTGCGTCAGAATTTACAACAAGATGGATTTCGTCTTCTTTCAGATGATGATTATGTTCTTTTAAGTTATATTCCCTTTCAATTATTGCACTGGAGAATAAGCCAGAAAATAAAGCACCAAAACTAGAAAAACTTGGTAAGAGTGCTAAAAGTCCAGCTTCATTGGATGATTCTGAAGTTCCATTTTCAATAGCCTAAAAGTAAAAAGGTATTTAAGTAAGAATGTTAATTACTCAGTATGTTAGTTACTATTCAAACAGTCAAAATATTAAATTAGTTACTATTTAAAATATTTAATTCAATCAAATATTAAATATGTTTATTTATTTATTTATTTATGTTTCACAATTTACTACTTTACTGACTTTCACAAATATATTTATTTCTAACATGCAGTGTGGCTTGTAAATAAAGTAATGGGAATGATGATTTTCGAGATGATCCGGAGAATTTTCAGAATTATTTTAATACTGTATAAGAAAATTTGTACATTTCTCTAGGGAATTTTCAGAAAAAAAAAGTTATTGAGCATGAATAGATTCACAAAATAATTCTATTACATTACTATTTATGGGCAGTAATCATTTATGAAACATTTTAGTGTCATTGTGTCACATAAAGCTCTATAGAATTTGCGTACATTACTAAGGCTTACTACAGCATGTTTTACATTGAAAATGTAGGGTATAACATTTACACATCTTTTACAAGGCATAAAACAATACAGATGCATTTCATCTTGTGGTCAATCACTGTTGGGAGAACTATTTTCAAGGCCTTTATTTAACTTATGATACTTCATGTATCTCTAAGTGAATAATTTTTTTCAATTAACTGTCCAAATACATTTTAAGCTCCCTTTCCACAAACAAATTCAGCTCAAAATTTTAGGAAAAGCTTCTATCAAATGTCAATTTTATGTATTGATTTTTAATGATAGTGTCCCTGGTGGAAGAGTACATAAATAAAATTTTGTAAAGCATATTTTCATGTTTTATCATATAGCAAACACATTTGAAATTAAAATCTGTGAGTAATTTAAATTCAACCTTTTTTATGCAGATACCTCATCCTATAGTGATAAATATACTAAAGCTTAAATAAGAGGTTTTTCAAAAAATTTTATACACACTTCATCAGAAGAAATATTTTGAAAGTCCAAAAAAATAGTTCTGGATAATTAAGGTTGCTGAAATTTAATAGACTTTGTTGCACTATTACATTCTAAGTACAAAACAAATTCCAAGCCTCTATTTTACTTTGTTCCATACATAGAATGCTTAAAATCATTTCTTTATGACATCATAAACTTTAAATTCTCTATTACTAAATTTTGTAAAAATCTTTTTAATTCCAAAAATGATAATCATATAAACTAAGAGTTTACTACATCAGATTAAGTGTTTCATTTCCAATTAAAATATATCTTTGAGCTGAAATTTGAATGAAATATAGTGCCTTGAAAAATCAAAGAATATGGAAAATGTGATTACAAATATCTCGGCAACTAATTATCAGATCAATTTCATTCTTTATGTAGAATTTATGGGGGTTTTTTTTTATTGTCTTTTATATACCCTCCTTAAAATGAACAACTTGATTTCATAGCTCCCCTTAAGCTAAAATAGTGTAACCTATTATCATTATGTTTCACTGAATGAGAATTATACTGAAGCTAAAAATAGGTTGGCAGATACAACAGAATTTTCTTTTGTGTTTATAATGTCTCCTGACAGAAAGTAAGGCAACTTAATTTAAATTTAAAAAAAATCCTTCTTTGTTTAATGAATTTTCAGAATACTTTTTGTCATTGTCAAAACTGAGAAGATAAATATTTTTTTCCCTTTAATGTCGCAACATAACTTCTGCAATGATTCTCTGTTTAAACAAAACAGATTTTGTATGCTTTACTATATGAAGACATTTGTGGTGATTGTTTTGAATTTAAGCTCATTTGATAATGGAAATCAAATTCAAATTTGTGACTATGGAAATAATTAAAAATTCATTATCGATACAAAACTATCTACAAAGTTGCTAGATAAAAAAGCTAAATGCAAGTCTGTTGGACTGTACATCCATGCACAATTTAAGTTTCTTAAAATGCTCTTAAATTCAAGAATTTTAAATTTGGTATCATTATTAGAGTGTGTTTAGACCAATGAGTGAATTAGGGCCAAGTATGCAAAGCACATTATGTATAAATGTCTTTTTTCTTACTTCTCGGGTGAATAAAATGCAGACAAATGAGAAGATAGAAGACAAGAAAGAAAGAAAAGATGAGATCACTGTGCTCACTATTTCGGTGACAGGAGAAAGAAGTTCAGATGGAGTTGGTGAACTTTCATATGCACCTAGAAAAAAAAAGTTAAATGAAATTAAAAAGTTATCTATTTTACTTGCTATGTGCATACACATCATATAACAAAGAGTTATATATATTATTTTCTGCGATCTTTTTTTAAAATTATCTTTATCATTTGTTTTTTTTTTTTTTTAATTTATGAGTCCATCTTAATGCTTTAATTTTTTTTAATTATCATTTACAATGAGTTTCACACTTATGATTTCATTTTGATTACACATTATATATATAATCATTATAGAATATTACAAATCATTTATTTGGAATATAATTTATAGTACTGAAATTGCACATGTAAAAAAGATAAAGAAAATACAAAAATTGTAAAATTAATTTATTTCTTCTGTTGACCAGAAACATTTATACATGAAAAATTCTATGGAGAATTATCTGTTAATTGAAATGTTAATAAGAAATCCAACAAACTAAACTCAAATGAACATTTTAGAATATCACTATAAAGGTGAATAAGTACAGAAATTTTCTTCTAGCTCTGCAATAGAAAGCTGAAATAATAACAATACAGAATGTATGAAAGGCTTCTGCAGTGGAAAAGTATCTTCCAGTTGCTATTGATTTTTTCTGATTTGTGAAATATACAGTAACTCAACTGCCCTGAGAAAATGTGATGGTCCTTATAGATTTAATCCTTTATAGATCATGGAAATGCAAAGTGTGCAATAAAATGTGATCAAACTGATCATCAAAGGATATTTATATACTAAAATTGCTACAGTTTTTAAGATGGAGCTTGATGCAATATAACAGGAAACATAAAAGTAACAACATTAAAAGCACTAATTGTATTAAAGGCAGACCGATTTTGGTAGCATATAGCTTATGATCATGATCCTTGGTGCTAAGGATGGCAGAAATTCACTTATATATATAGGAGAAATGGGGGGATTGAATTTGAAGGTTCCTCTTTGTTATTAAACTGATAGGAAAGCAAAGGATTGCAAGTGATGGCCAATATGAAAATAGGTGTAAAATAGTACTAAAATAAGTAATGAAAAATGGGTAGAAGGGAAAAAAATTAAGAAAAAGGAGTTTTTATGTAATATTTCCAGCAGCTTGATAAAGGGGAAAAGGATAAACGAATTCACAATTGACAATAAAATTTTTATAAATGTGAAATGCTTCAAGGAAGATAAGTTTATGGATGGAAGTAGGTTTAGAGATTATTTTAACAGAATTGAAGTCAAATGTATGATTCATCTCCTGGCAATGTTTTGCAATAGAGTATTTATTGATTTCTTAATAGGTTGTTGATGTTCTTTAATATGTTTTTAAAAGTAATGTTTGGTTTGTCCAATGTAGGAAAGAACACCATTGGAAATTAATACTGTAGATAGCCCATGAAATGAATAATTTTATAGGATCTTTGAATTTGGAACAAATGAGTTTATTGATAGGGGCAAAAATTATTTTGAAGTCATGTTGTCTAAGAATTTTAGCAATTGTGAAGTTTGATTTAGGGGAAAAAATAATAACACAATGCTAGCATTGGAAAGAGAAGACTGGGGTGAGTTTGAGGAATGAGAATGCTGAATTAACATCAGTCTTCTACTCTTTCCAACAGTGTTGAATTCAGGCACTTTTCTCTTGGAGGGATTTCTGTAGTTCATGAGCAGATGTTGTAGAGATCTGAAGGGAGGAGGGGGTCCCTGAAATCAACACTGCTTTCCAATAAAAGCATCCTGTTACCCTTCTTTCCAAAATCTTTACCATTGCTAAAATTCTTAGACAATATGACTTCAAAATAATTTTTGCTACTACCAATAAACTCACTTTCTCCAAACTCAAAGATCCTATAGAATTATTAAATTCATGGGGTATCTACAGTATTAATTGCTAGTGCAGTCTTTCCTATAACGAACAAAAAAAAAAAAAAAAAACATTCCTTAAATATATATCATTTAAGGAATGTTTTTGCATATATGATCATTGCATTATGCATTCATAATGATCATGAATGCATATTGCATTCATGATCATAAGAACATCAACAAAATATTAAGAAACAAGAAATCATTTTTTTTTATTACAAAACATTGCTGGGAGATGAACCATACTTTTGACTTCAGTTCAGTTAAAATAATCTCTAAACCTACTTCCATCCATGAACTTAACTTTGTTGAAGCATTTCATATTCATAAAAATTTAGACAATATTGTCAATTATGAATTTGGCATTCCTCCTTTATCAAACTACTAGAAATATTGCATAAAACAACTTTTTCTTTCTTTTTTTTTTTTTTTCCTTAAAATTTTTTTTACTACTTTGGTGCCATTTCTTCAATGGCTATTACTTTCAATCCTCTGCTTTTCTATTGGCTATATTAAACCTTCAAGTTAAATTCCCCTCCCCCCATCTCTCCTATATATGAGCAAATTTTCACAATCCTTAGCACCGAGAACAGTAAGCTATATGCATTTGAAACCAGTCTGCTTTTAATTTAACACAGTTGGTGCTTTTAATATTGTTACTTTTACATTTCTAAAATTGCCACATTTTATTTCCAAACAAGCACTTTTTGAGAATGATTTTGACAACTTTCTTGCATTGAAATAGGATTGGATTTATTTAAATAATGCTTTTTTTATTAAATACTCTGTAATAACTACCAAAACTATTAAAAAAGTAGGACATTTTAATTAAGATATTAATCTTTTAAAGGAAAGGTTGCATTTTTATGTGTATTTTGCAACATAAGATTTTATTCAACTTTTGGAACAAATGATAATGATTCATGGCTGACAGATATGTCAATTTATTACAGTAGGATAAAATCTAGGGTATAACAGTAGGATATATACAGCACCTACAGCAATAAAATATAGTTTAAAACACTATAGATCAACTAGAGACTTTGAATAGCACAATTATTGGCAATTACAAACATACATTCAATGAGACAATGGATGTCAAAAGGAAGAGTTCTCCTGAATACATGAACATTTTTATTCTAAAAAATTCTAATAATAAGCATTGAGAAGCATAACTTATAAAATCATACCATGTTTAACTCCCTGAGTATGTCATTATCAAAAGACATTTATATCAATGGTTAATACCATATACACACCCTATGTGGATGCAGCCAAGTGGTTTATATACCAGTTCTTAAAATCTAGATTTCCTGAATATTTGGGAAATCTTATACACTTATAAATAATACAAATAACCTAATATTTTATTGTGATTTCAGGATGTTAGATATTGTATGAAATGAGAGAAAATTAAAATATTTTGAACAATTGACACTGAGATATGTGAACTAAATATTTACTAGTAATCTTAATTTTCTTCAGCAGCATTCTAGATTATAACAAAAATTTTACAATAAATAGCAAATTAACTTATGACCAGTAACTTACCCAAGACTAGCCAGAAAATGAGTGGTAGCAGTAGAATAGCAATAACTTTAGCTTTTCCAAAATGTTTACACCTGCAAATACAAAAGTTCAGATTTAAAAAAAAAAAAAATCTATATAAATTTAACTTTTCAAGACATAGAGCTACTATAAGGAAGAATTATATACACACATATATCTATGCATATGTGTGTGTAAAATATTGTGTTTATAATAGAATGTTGGCACATGGTAGCATTAAATAACTTAACTTGAAAACTTGGAAGGTGCCTAGAATGAAAAGAGGGGGATTAAGTAACCTAAGTAACAGCTGAAAATATTTTTTTTAAGCTAGAAAAGCAATGATATATCCAATTACTGTAGTTATGATATTACAAAATAATTTTTTTTTTTTTTTTTTTTTTTTTTTTTACTGGTAATCTTTCATATCATTCACATGGATAATATTTAGAAGTTCCATAATTTTGACATAATCTGTATATTTGAACACAATTTTAGAAAATTTAAAAAGCGTCATTAATTATAAATAAGAGTTGCTTAAAAATATATAAAAATACATAGAAAACTAGAAATGCAAAATGACATTAATTTACCTCTGGCTTTCCCAATTTAGAAACTAAATCTAGTTTAGTGCTCATGAACCCAGTACTAAACTAAATTACAAAATTAACAAAATAAGATAAAAATAATAACCTTGTAAGCAACCAGAGATCAAACTGCATACATCTGAGAAGGTTGAGGTAAGTACTATTCCACAAAAAGAGCCTGATTCTATCAAATAATGAGACTGAAAAGAAAGAGAAATATTTAAGCAAAAAAATATTTAATTCAAATTAATGCATTTTAATCTATGATATAAAACAGATTAAAAAAATACCTAATGCAGATGATGATGTGTTTAAAATAGATGAATCTGTCATGAAAGAATGCACAGTGTCACTATCAGAAGAACCTAAAAATAAACAAAAACAATTATTTCAAATATCTTTAGCTAATTTTTAAAAAATTGACACAGAAAACCCATTAAAAGTTGTATAATAATAATTGTATAACATTACACAGTATCATGAATTGGATACAAAATCTAAAGCCAAAAGATAATAATTTCACAGAATTTATATTAAAGTTAAATAAAAGATTTGCATAAATTAATCATTGGAATAAGAAATTTAAAGTACAGTTTTACAACATATATGAAAACAGACATAAGTTTTGTTGTAATAATTATTGGGTCGTTTATTTTCAAAATGAAACCATGTATTTGTATAAACAAAAATTAGTTTAAAAATATTCTCTGAGGAAGAGCCTGATTAAGGATTGAAAGTATTAAGATATTTTAAAGAAAATTAAATATTAACATCTTTATTTGATTGTTTTAATCGCCTTTTAAGTAAAACTAGACATTTTAAAGTTCATGTTAGTTATTTTGTGTTTAAAACAAGGTGAAATTTGTGTTCCATCATATGTTTTTATTTAAAGTATGTATTTAAATATTTCTTCCTTGCTTAAAATGTTTGGCACCTTTTATATCATAGCACCTGTGTGCATTACATATATTGCACAATAGGTCAGAAGCCTCTGTAAGTTACTTTATTTTGGTAAACAGCCTGAAAAATACTACACAGCTAATGACTTAAGAGTAATACATAGCTTATTTTATCAGTATTTAAGCTCCTAGTTTGATTACATATAAGTTAAATTTGTGTTCTATTTATTTTATGATGCATAAAAATTAAACCAAAAAATTTAATAAATTAAGATACAATTGTCAAACAAAATTCATTTGAAAGTAGATATTTATCTTTATTCAATGGTATAAAAATGTAGAGCATGCAATGTTTAGAGCAAGCTAGAAATGGCACATCAAATGTATCAAATGAGGTGCATTCATACTATAATGAAGTTTTTAAAATGATCAGATCTTTGTGTAACAGTACAGTACATTGCATACAGTATAACAGCTGAAATCTTCTGTGTGCCCCTGAAAATACTATCTGCTTTCTATTATACAAGAAGTAACCTGTAGTAAACAAAACCACAGCAACCTATATCAATTTCATAACATGTGAAATAGTTAAACTAAAATGTACCCCAAACAATGTTTCCCCCTATACCATTATGTAATGGAAACCTTTTGTGTGACCCTGTAAATTAATAACAAATATTCTTTGCACCATAGGTTGTACAGAGTGTATATTTTAGTCTGTACTTCATAGATGCATATCAGTTTTATTATGTTCAAAAGAGTGTAATATCATTAAAATGAACTTGAAACTATTCTTTTCCACTGACCAAAATATAACAAAATACTTTTGATTCTTGCTGTAATTGGACTATACATCCAAATTTCATAAAATTTGAAATGACACAACAAAATTATGTTACAATTATATCTTTTAAATTTGAAACAATACAGTTGATGTAGTTTTTGCATGGTTATGTGCGGATAGACGGACTGAACAATGACTGTAGTTGCTATGTATTTATATAATTATGAACGCACCTAAAAAAGCAAACTTCATTGCTCAGATCATTCCCATTGCTGATATTCCAACAATGATACTCATAGGCTGATTTTTGCTTTATTATTATATTATGAAATCAACTATTTGCTTAATGTTCAAAATATTCTGCATGGTGCTAGCAGAATAAAATCCAAAGTGGGGCAAGATATTAGAACAAATGTGACCATGAGGGGGATACAAAATAATGTGAAAAAAGAGAATTAAGTTACATTAGAAAATCCATGGAGCGATAAACACTCTTCCCTTGCGAGTTTTATAATAGATTAATAACAGATTAATAACCACTACAAAGAAAAACAAACCTGTGTATTTGCTTGAATGACTGTTTGTACTGTAGCTGTGATTCCCTACATAGGAAGTATTATTATGCAATATATTGTCAGTTTCTCTTTGTGACACTGAGTTTTGATTTCCATTGTAATTTTTAGAAACTGATTTTCTTGTCAACCTTGATATTCCTGAAAGACAATATGCAAAATAAAATAATTTTAGAGAATTTTAATTTCATTATTTGGTAACATTTAGTTTTTTTTTTTCTTTTACAGTATGCATGAAAAATTAAAGAAATTATTTGTGATTGATCACAGTGTACCAACCTTACAGCACAGACTAAATACTGGTTAAGCTTTTTTTCTCCTTCTAATTTAAAACTTAGATATTCTTTGTAAAATAAGCAGGATTGTGATTAAAGATAAGAAGAATATTAATTGTAACGAAATGCAATGAATAGTGATGGCCGTTGACATAGCTATTTAAAGAAAACTAATAATCAGCATTGTATACAATATAACAGGCATGTAGAAAAAAAAAACACAACACTCTAGAGTAAACTTTCTTGGATTACTTTAATGAAGGAGAATAAATGTACACATGATGATAACTCCAGGGAGTGACCCTTAGAACACTAAAATCAATGTTGTTTGGTTTAATCCATTTAATTCTTTTTCCCCAATGTTTTGATTTAATTTACACATTATTGAAAAATGCAAAATACAAGTTATGCAGAAACTAGAAGAAAAATTTTAGAAAAATGATGAATTAATAAATTTCTAAAATGACATTTTTAATCAACTCAACTTTTTGTATAAGCTATAAATCTACATGGCAGAATAACTAATTTTTCTAAAATTAACTGATTAGAAAAAAATTAGTTAGCTTTCTTTCTTTTTTTAAAGGTTTAAAGAAAAAAAAATAGCCATAATGACAGACTAAGGAATACATAATACCTCAAAGCCTCAATGATGACAATCTTAAGTAATTTTCTCCACTGATTATATTTTGTTATGTATGCTAATAAAAAATTAACTATGAGGTTTTATTTTTATTTATTTATTTTTTTTCTGACTATCAGGGTTCATAATCTATTTGAATAACAAAATTCCCTGACTTTTCCAGGCCATATTTCTTACAATTCAAAAAATTTTTAGAAGTTCAAATTCTAATTCTACATTTTAATGGTTGAACCTATACAGCAAAAGAGACAACATTGATAGATTAATAACAATAAAATGTAAATTTACCTCTGAAAATGAAAATAACTTATACATTTCAAACTAAAAATCTATATCATTTGATATTTAAAATATAACAAGCATGATAATAAGTTAAAAACAAATATAAAAACACTACTAAAATACAACCCATACAGATTCAAAGTAACTTTCTAGTTAAATAATCTAATTTATGCATATTAAATGTTCAAAAGTTTTTAGACAATTTTGCTCTTCATAACATTTTATTTGTGTTAGTTTAGAAGCAGTTTGTTGTGTAAGTTTAATTTTTTTGTCTTTTAACATTTTAAATTCAGCTGCAACTTTTCTTTTTTTTCATTTATTTTTTGCTTACTTCATAATTTTCTTATTTAAATATTCGGCAAATTTGCATAACTAAAAGATCTTTATGCTAAAAATGTGAATTTGTCAAAAATTCTGTTTGTAAATACTTAATTCCAATTTTTTTTTTTTTCCAGACGGACTTTGAAACTCAAGAATTCCATCACATGAAAGCACACACACACACACACACACATAAGAAATTCCCTGACTTCTCCATGACTTTTTGAGTGCTTGTCATTTTTCCTGACATTTCTCAGTTTTCCAGTAGCATAGGAACCCTGTCTATGGTTATTGGGTTTAGTAAGCATTTCTTTTTCTTGCATTGTTACATTGGGATTGAGGTTTTTGCGTTAAGATTTCATTCTGTTACTAGCAGGGTTGGCATGATTTAAACCAACTGCCCCCCCCCCCCCCCTAAAAAATATTTTTTATCTGCTTTGGTCTAGCCTAGGTCATATTAGTATGCATGTAGAATGCAAATTTCATTTGTTGGTGAACATATCTAAAGCTCTACAGAAAACACTTAAATTATGTAAATTTTACAATGATAAAACAGACAGAATTGCCAAGCCTCCTGATTTTGACAAGAGACTCCTAATTTTCACATGTTTTTCTATACTCCTGATTTTTAATATATTTCTTCTGATTTATCACATATTTTTAAGTATTCTATTATTTTACAACCAAATATACTGTTTTTCAGAGATGAAAACTACAGCATAGGTGTAGTAATTCTTTAGTACTATTCATCAGTAGTACTACTAATTAGTACTACTATATATTAGTATTTAAGTATTATATAAGTATTAAGTTATATAAGTATTATTAAGTGTTAGTGTTAAAGTAGTACTACTAATTTATGAGAAAAATTACTCTCAAATTTATTATAAATGATGAATCTTTAACATTTCTTCACTCTTATGAACATGTTTTGGATTATTAACAATTTGCCTTAAGACTTATTTAAGATCTTTACTATAGTTTTATGTAAATTTTCATTTATAATCATGCCCAGCTTAAAATTAAACTTGCACTAAGCAATATTCTAAAAAAAAATAAAATAAAATAACAAATTTTCATTAACAAAAAATGTCTTCTGATTTCTGAAAGAAAATCTGATATTTGGCTTTTAGAACTTGGCAAGTCTGGATAGATTAAGAATATGTAATATTTAGAAAAAAAAAATGTTTTCCTTTGGGAAATGCAGATTTAGAGTTAATAACATAAAATGATCTGATTTCAATCTGTTCTAAAAGAAAATTTTCTTCATTGGGGGATTATCTTTTAAGAATAAAAAAGGAACTCAAAAGTCGAATAAGAAGATATTGAAAAATTGGGAGCTAGTGAAGCACCTGTTTACATTTAACAAAAATATGCAATAAGATATATTTAAATCTTCTATTGCATAACCAAACCCACTATTTATATCAGCCAAGAAAATAGGGCAGGGGTGGCTTCTTGAGGGGAAGACAAGACATTAAAAAAAAAAAAAAAAAAAAAAAAAAGGTCATAAAAATGCCAAAAAATTTTTTTTTTTCGTTTAGACATTTATAAGTATTAAGCATTTATAATATAGCTTAGAAACAGGGCTGCTGGATTTTGGCCAGCAGGTTTAAACCAGCCCCCTTTTCTGGTTTAAACCATTTTTAAAAAGCTGGCCTTTTCTAAAATAATTTATTTTATAAAAACTGCTCTCAAAACAAACTATATAATTAATTATTAATTTTTTTAATTACTGTTGTCATAAAAATGATATCACATTAAAGTAGAACTGTCTACTGAATAAATTAACAATTAAAATATAAAAAAAAGGGAAAGTAGAAATGGTTTTGTGGTGAATAGATAATAAGAATGTTTATTAGAAAATTTGTGCAGTAAAAACTTTTAAGAGAGAAAAACATCTGCAGACAGTTAAAATTATACCTAAAAATAGATGTTGGTTAGACACATCCACAAAACAATTTGCAGAGAGAAAGGAAAATATAAACAACTGAATAAAATTAGTTTTATTTTAGTTGTTAAAATCCCAGCGATAGCTGTTAATGGTTACTTTGAGAAGCACAGATTGAAAAGGAATTTTTCTTTATTCTCCTTTGATACTATATTTGCAGATCAATCTAGTGTAGCAGAAATCCTTTAATAAAAGCATTCTCATACATAATAGAATATTTTATAATGTGTGAACAGGGCGCAATGAATTCATAAATATTAATTTAGAAAAATCAAATAAATTCAATTTTTATAAAATGCATTTTTTAAATAAAACAATATATGATGGAATCTTCATTAAGAATGTTAATATCTACAATAATAGCTTAAGTCTGAGACTGCCATTAACAGTTCCGGGTTGACTGCTTCACTAAGCCAGGTGGTCATTTTCTACTTTAATGTTAACCAGGAAAAGAGGATATATTGCTAAATATTATTCTATCATCATCTTTCATCTGTTCTCTATAATAGTCTAAGTCATTTAACTGTCATAAATAGTTATATGTTATCATTTCACTTTTCAAATACTTTTTTTTTTTTTTTTTTAATGAAACTTGACATGGTCCCAAAATATTCTTAGTACTTTTATGCCAGCTGGGCACGAATCTCATCAACAACACTTTTTAACTCGTTAGTTGGCATTTTTTATTTTTTGCATGGTAAATTGAAAGAAAGCTTTACTGTTAAAATTAAATGCCATGGTTTATGATATTAGTTATTCTTTTTCTTTTAATTTCATTTTTTTTTAAAGAAATGAAAACCATTAATTTAAAATGTTTCTGTTTTAAATGACAGTTTTGTATTTTAAATAAATTGAGTAAAACTATTACAGTTTAAAAAAAATCAATAAAATACAAAAAGCGATGGAAATAATGCTTGACGATTTTTGCCTGTGCCCAGCTAACAAAGATATATAGTTCTTGATTTCTCTATCAGAATATTTTTATTTGATGAAGGACTGAGCAAGTAAATTATGAATAAAGTAACATGACATGACACAATGTTTAGCATACATTCAAAAGGAGACCAAAATTGTCACCAAGGGCGGCTAATACTATAAGAATTAAACTTTCTATATTAAAACAATTTTGAAAAATTTTAGCAATCTAAAGGCAAATAGAAAATAGGAACTATTCATAATTTGATGGGATGAAAATTTACAACATTTTAAAGTGTTATAAGGCTAAAAATGAAAAAAACTTATTTCTGACTAAATAAAAAACAGAACTAATAAGAAACTTTTTTTTTTTTTTTCATGGAACCAAAACAAAAATTTTTAGCGAATTAAAACAGTAACTGGAATGAAAGTTACTGTTCAAAGTCCTGGGTATAATACCATATCAGAGAAAGTTGACATAATTGGAAATTTTGGACATGTAAAGATTCATGCTACAATAAATTCCTTAAATATCAAATTTTTTTTTTTTTTTTCAAATTTATTATGTTATTCATAAACAGTATTATTATTATTAATACTAGGAGGCTAGTTTGGGAAAGTGAAGAAAAATTATGTAAAAGTTTAAAAACATAAGAATTACACATGTGAAAATATTTCATTTTATTTTAACTGAGAAAATTTACTTTCGTCAGGTTAGAATCACAAAGAAGAAAAAAGGAAATTTATTTAACAAGAAGTCAGTCAGCTATTTACCTCTGAAGCAAATGTGATCTCAGCTCAGGCCATGCAAATAAAAACCTCCACTTCTTCATAATAGATTTTCCAGATTAGGCTTTATCCAATTATTTGGGTTACTTAACTATGAAAGTTGAGGATAAATTTTCTAATTGTAAATCGTAGTGATTTTGGGCATTGAAATTTACTATATTTATACATAAACAGGTTGCATTAACAACTGCAGGTTCCTTTCTTTTGGTTTTTTATACTAATTAAACTATTACTTTTATTTGAATGGGTACTTTTAACTTTGACAAATTTCTGAAGATATCTATAAAATGTCGAAAATCATCAAATGAAGCAAATAAAAAAATATGTATCTATAAAAAAAGTTGTTTAATTTTTTTTGTTGTATTAATTTAAATATACCAAAAATCAATGTTAAATATGTTATGTGATATACACATTTAGTTTAACTCAATATTTTCTGCACATATATAATTATAAAACATCAATTAAATTTTAATTATATGTTGCAAAAATGATATGTTACAGCTATACAGAAACTACAACAATGGATCACCAAATTTCCCTGGCTAAAATAAGCCAACTGAAATACTGTTATATACTGCAACAATAGTATATTTTATTCATCACAAAAAAGTAGAAAATAAAATATAAATAAAAAAAAATAAAAATAATAATAGTTTTTCTAAGAAATATATTTTTAGTACACACATTACCATTAAACTGGCAGGCTAATGTGATGAGACTTGATAAGTGAAAAAAGCTATTTCAGTCAGCAAAAAAAAAAAAAAAAAAAAAAAAAAAAAAAAAAATAATGTCAAGATTTGCTACTTTTTACATGCATGTTAAATAAAATGTGAAATAACATGCTTTAAATGAGGGATAATTAAAAGTTTTTAAAATAGTCATATTGCTGTAAGTGAATACATAAAATGAATTCAGTGTCCCACTTTTAGTAACATATTGTTTCTTAAAAAGAAATAAAAACTCACTTTGAACTGATATGTCACTTTCACCTTCAGAATCAGAAAGTGACCTCACTGAAGGATGGGGACTTCTCACATACCTCCGTCTGTTCATGTCTGAGGTAGCCTCTAATGATTCACTAGAACTGAAAAAATAAGAATTTTGAACCAAAAGAAGTACAAACAGAAAAAAAAGACATATCATAATTAATAAAATAAGTACTCCAGTAGACCAATGAAAATTTAAGTTTAAAATATCACACAATTTCTTTCATGTAGTACTATTACAAAATTATGTTTATCTACTTTTTAAAAAAGCACACATACTATATTAACGAATATTATTAATAGGCATTCCTTCAAAAAAGAAGATTAAAATTTCATTACAACAAAGATTAAAACAAGAGTAATTTAGAAATTGCAAATGCATTTATATATTTTTTAAAAATCTAGTCTTAACTATGCACAGTCCAATTCTGAAAAGCAATAAAACCTTTAAAAAATTATTGATACAGATAGAAAATATATACTACCTCTGACAATAAAGTTCGGTGAATGAATTCAGAACGACCGATCTGGCAACACTGGGGAAACAAAACATTGCACCTTCATAGAGGCAAGTTTTGACTATCTTCCCCCACCGTTGTTTAGTTGAACGTCGTTTATATATTGTGTAACACGTGCTTTACTAAGAGCTTGTTCAGTGTGTTGGTTCTAAACTGAGAACAGGAAAATGAACGAACAAAAGATCAGCTTAAAGTTTGGTTTTAAGCTTTGCAAGACACCGAATGAAATTCGTGAGGAGTTGTGCAAATTGAACATCTACTATACTCGCCAGATCTCAATCCTCCAGACTTCTTCCTATTTTCAAGACTCAAACACTCTTTGAAAGAGATTTGACCATATTGCTGACATCCAACGAAACATGACGAGGCTTTGGAACTTCATCCCAAAAGAAGACTTCAGGCAAATTACCAGGACATGTATAGCAAATCTCAGCAGTGCTTAGTTATGGGAGATGACTGTTTCGAAGAATGGTACAGTAACTTTCATTAATATTTCATCTACATTAATGTTACAGGACTATTCACCGAACTTTATTGTCAGAGGTAGTATATGTTAATAGAAAATAGGGACTTACTTAATATCACTTTCAGTTGCACTGCAGTAATCACTGCTACATTTTTCATTATTTGAATTATTAAATATGTATGAATCTTGTGAATCAGATAATGACAGTTGAGAGAAATGGAGTTCTTTAACACATGACACAATTGAAGAGCTCACTTCCAGAACTTTTTGGTTAGTTTTGTGGTTAATCTAAATAAAGAATGCAGAGGAGTTGTTAATAAACACTTTGCAGAGAGGATAAAACAAGTTTAACAGATGCAATAAAATTTTATATGTTGTTAAAAATTTTATAAGCATTTGAAATAAAAGAAATTCAGTGCTTCTTTATTTTTACAGACTGACTGAGAATATTTTGCTAACAATTGTAGATTATTAAACACTAAATACATGATGGGACAAGATTGTAGAATAAATATATAGAACACACACAAAAACATCAGATATGCTAATCCCAAAAATTTTTTAAATCACAAACATGTAATTAACTTCAGATTTCACCATCACACTGCTAAAAGTAGGTGGAAATCTATGCCCATCATGAGGATTCTAGAGATGTAGATTCGTTGAATTTTTTGCTTTTAAAAAGGATATATAATCATAGCATTTTTCAAACAAATCACTAAATTTCGGCACTCATTTAGAATTTAATAAAAATTTATATTGAGGTAGTCCCCAATACAGATTGATGCTGATTAGTTTTTGGAGTAAACTGCTCAATAAGGGACACTGCTATGCTTCACTATTTCGATTTATACAACTGTTCTACCTCAATAACTAATGCACAGATTTCCATCAAACTTCAGATTCAGATAGCCTTTGACATGAACTGATGTTGTTTACATTTTGGTGTAGATCGCTCAACAGGCGACGCTGCTCTGCTTTTCACGATTTTCACAATAACTCTATCTCAAGAATTAATGCATGGATTTTCTAATACACGATGAGCACAGATTGTTAGTTATTTTTGGCACTGTGATAGTGACTTTTGAAGTATTAACATGCATGAGATAGAAAAAATTTGAGACTGCCACATCCAACTAGTTTTATCTTGAATTTGCCCAAAAGAAAATAATTCATTTAACTATAACTATTTTGATTTTACAGATTTTCTTATAACTAGACAATAGTAAAAGCTTGAATAAAAACTAAGAAACTTACAAGACATCTTTTATGTATGCAAAATTTATTAAACTGCACAAAATGACACAGTAGAAAAAAAAAATGTTTATATATGAACATATTATATAGAACAGTTTAGCTATTTAACAATAACTAATAACATATCACAAAGTTTAATTTTCAAAATTATTTCAAATAAATATGAACATGTATGAAGAAATGGGTTGTGGTACGAGTATGAATAAAATTTAAATGTGAAAATTAAGTCATTTTAATAAAATTTAAAAAATGGGAAAAGATGTAATTTCAAAAGAATGGAACACTTACACAAGGGAAAATTAAGTCATATTTAAAGAGCCATTATTAAATTCAAACAAAAATGTGATGTTTTGATAGTTGTATTTTTTAATTGGCTTGGCATTATGCTGAAGAAAATAATATTTAATGAATAAAGTGCAATTTTGATGTTCTGAAAAAATTTCCTCTTCCTGATAGAAAATGTCAAAGTTCAAGATTGTGCATGCCATTATTCATGAAAATAAAATGCTGATATGTTTGGAGTGCTATATCTCTTGTAAGCAACAACATCCCAAAATTCTTTAGAATAAACTTTTACTAAAACATTACCTGCTTAGTAAAATTTATTTCTATGGGACATTATTACTTTACATTGTTATATTGCCACAAAGTACAATCAAAATTACATTTTTGTCCATTTTCCGCACTAATATCTTATTTAAGCAATAATACCCCAAACTTTTTCTTATATAATATGCAAGTGCACTACTAGGACAAGCTAAATAATACAATATTGCACCGAGATATTGTTGCTGTTAGCAGATATAATCTTTTAAAATTTTCAAAATCAACATTTGAATTAGTATTATCTAAAAAAAAGCATCACAGTTGAATAAAACAAAATATAGCATGCAGTAGTTCAACATGTGTACATACAAAAACATGACAAAAAAAAAAGTAGTCTTGTCATACTTTTTAAAAAATTTCAAATAATGTTGATCATATTTCTTTCCTATCAGAAAATGAAAAATCTTATTTCTCTTTCGTCTTTCTATGTTTTTTCCCCCTATGAGAAAAGTGGGATTTCGTAATATTTTTAAGAAAAAAAGTTACAAAAAAGCAATGTCAATGATAACATTTTTCCAATATCAGAAAATGAAATATCCCATTTCTCTTTCAGAAGGGGAAAGAAAAAAGGGATATTCCAATTTCTCATAGAGTAAAAACATAGAAAAAGGAAAGAGAAATAGGATTTTTCATTTACTGATACGAAAGAAGTGTAATCATTGACATTGTTTGATTAATACGACAAGACCCCACTTTTTTTTTTTTCCATGTTTTTGTACACATGTTCAACTACTGAATGCTATATTTTGTTTTATTCAACTGTGAGACTTTTTTTAGATAACACTATTTTAAATGTTGCAGATTTTGAAAATTTTGAATATTTAACAGATTATATCTGCTGTCTGCTACCAGTAATAATATCGCAATGCTGTATTGTATTATTTAGTTTGTCCTAGTAGTACACTTTCAGATTCTATAAGAAAAAGCTTGGATACTATTACTTAAATAAGATATTAAATGCAGAAAATGTACAAAAACATTGTATCCATAACCATCCATAAACATTGTATTTTGTGGCATCTAAATTATGTGTAAAATAACAATGCTCCATAGAAACAACAAAATTTTAATAAGCAGGTACTGTTGTACTACTAACAGTTTATGCAACAAGAATTTTGGGATACTGTTACTTGCCAGAGATATGGCACTCCAAACTTTCTAGCATTTCACTTTTCATGAAAAAAGGCATTCACAACCTTGAACTTTGACATTTTCTATAGGAAAGAGGAAATTTTTTCAGGGCTTCAAAATTGCACATTATTTATTAAATATAATCTACTTTAACATAGGGGAAAAAAAAAAATCAAGCAAATTAAAAAATATAACTACAACACTTTTTCTGATTTTCAAAATTATGGCTCTAACAGAACACGTGCATCTACTTTCATTAACAAACAAACATTTATTACGCTAACATCATTAATAAAAAAAAAAATTACAATTTTTACAGACTTTTTTTTTTTTTTTTTGGTCCATAATGAGATTAAGATTTATGGTGTTATTTTCACAACATACACACAACAATAGAAGATAAATAGGGTTCTTTTATCAAAGTCCGATCTGAAATACTTGGTCTATTTTATGTATCATTAATAATAATTCAAATTCCTTTCAAACTGATTTTTAAAGGATTATAAAACATTTTAAGAAATGAACCATTCTTGCTTCTGAACTGCATTTTTTTTTTTTTTTTTTTTTGGTGGGAGGGGGAGGGGGGGGGTTGATCTGTGAATTGATAAAATTTTCACTATGATTGCTGAGTTTGAAAATTAATACTAAAAATCGCATTTGACTCATCTCTAACTGGCAAGAGTGCCACGAGAAAGCCTCTTCCTAGATTTTAAAAGTTAAATTTTCTTTCTATCTCCTGACTTTGAAAATATTAAGTAAAATTCATTCTTCAGAAATAACATAAAAAATTTTAATGTTTTTACTAGTCACAGGGAAGGGGTATTCTCGGAACCCTCCATGGAAAATAAAATTCCATTATGTTTTTTCTTTATATGTATAACAAATTTATCTTAAACAAAAACGAATGAGCAGTTAAAATTCTCCCTTTTTTTAATGCTAGTAGAAATTTATGTTTAATATCAATATTTCTTAATACCTGTGTCCTGTGTGTTCATTTTAAGTTGATAGATTAAAAAAATTGTCTTATACAAAGAATTTACACTTTTCTTAAAAAGAGCTTAGTTTATTACAGGTTCTTAATCTCTATTTTAAAAAATGCGGTTTGAACTACAAACAATAGGTACTACATCCTGTCAAAAGTCTTACCCCATCCCTATGTTTCTTTCTATCGGCGTTCAAACGCCATAAACAATCTTTTCATAAGTACTATAAATTCAGTATCTCCATAATCAAAGAAAAGAAGAAACCACATAAAACTTACCTCAAATGATTCATGATGTCCATTTAATAATGAGTAACCATTTTTTGGTGATTTTAAAGCAATTGATGAATTATGTTTTCTGAAATGAAAAATTAAAAAAAAATTTAAGAAATCAGAGCACACAAAATAAAAAATTCATCATAATCATCTTAACAATCATTAATATTTGTGAAATCAATTTATCAAAATGGGGGAAAATGAGAGATGCAAAATTTTTTCTTTCCCCATTTTGTAACCACCGCCATGAACAATGTCTTTTCTGCCACAAAAAACAAATTGCAAAATACGTCAACCAAAAGCAGAAAAAAAAAAAAAAAATCGTGAAAATTTTCAATTGATAGAGGCAAAAAAGCGTACAATTTCTCTTTGGTAAGAAGAAAATCGAAAAATTCATTGATCAGTCGCGAGAGAAAAAAAAAAATAAAATCTGCTGATTGGCTGAAGGAAAATGTAAAAAAATTAAATCAGTCGGTAAAGGTACGGGTCCGAACGATAAAACATGACCTATTTTCAACGAAAATGATTTTAACGAGAATAAATATTAAATGTGTGTCACGAGCCATACTAGCTTGACAGCATCAATATAAAATTGTAACTTTGTACAGCATAGAGATAGGCATCGGACAGTAACATTGTGTGTAACCCAGAGTTTCCCCCAGAGGGTTTCAGGAGGGCGCTGCACCCCTCCGGCCCTTTTGTTTAGAAACTAACGCCCCCTCATCCAAAAACTAGCACCCCTCCTGTCGCTCATTCAAAAAAATAGCGCCCTTCTTGCCCCACATTTGAAAAAACGCAGCCCTTCAGTGATGATGTGGACGCACTACAGCGTGTGAATTATGCAAAAAATTGGCGACGGAACGCAAAAAAATTGCTTATTATTATTATTATTATACCGCAGACCAGGCCCCTGCCTGCCGGGCAATATATGCCTAGCTTAATGGGTTTTTTTTTTACCTGGCTGCGGGGCAGAAGCCGCTTGATTGCACAAGCTGAGATCTACCTGAATGTGGCTGTATCACTATAATTATCTGTTTGGGTTCATTCGTACGATGTTGTAATTGGAAGGGATTAAAAAGAAAGGGGGTAACGCTAATTCTTCCACGGAGCTCATACAAGCTGCCTATACGACAACCGATACTCGAGTTTGATCTCGTAATTTAGAGCCTTGATCGGATGACGAGATCTTCACCTGACAAGGCACCCCCAGAGGTATAATTCACAGGTAACTTGGAGGACTTTGCACCCACAACGGATTTTACATGCACTAGGTGCCGTTAGCGTACATGGTGGGTTTTAGCTAGCAGTGAGCCTCAAACAAATGATCTTTACGTCTATAAGCATGACGCTCTGCCATCTGGGCTACCGCTGCCCATATATTCCTATTTGTCTTATATTCATTTTCTCATATCTTGGTAGTAGTTGATGTCACATATATTGGTTGTTGTAGTCACAAACGGGATTACCAGTTGATATTTTCTCTAATAATTGTAACTAGTTGATATTTTCAATTTGTTCACTGGTAAGATATCGTTTTCTTGGTGCGCTATAGGGTGGAGCCTGTTGGTCGGCCTTTAGTTTGTCTATTATTTTAAGAGATGTCTGTTTTCACATAAAGTAGCACTTATACTTTTCTTTGCTGGCTTTTGCTTATTTCTGTGATATTAAGCTCGAGGGCTATCAGTTCATCCATTTAATTTGTTATGATGGCTGTTATCACTTCGTTTGTATTCATGAATGGGCTCGTGGGCCATCAGTTCATCTCTAAAAGACTACCACTTTACTACAGTGCAAATAGCTCGATTTTTATGGTGCATTTGAATGCCAGTTATTTATATTTTAATTTTTTTTGTGCACACAGTGCTTTTTTATTTGGCGCAGAAAAAGTACAGTTCTTTTAAAGCCCCCCCCCCCTTTTTTTTTTTGGTTCAGAAAAAGCAAAGTTTTTTTTAATGCCCCCTTTTATTTTTATTTATTTATTTATTTATTTATTTTTTTTTTTGGGGGGGGGGGGTTCAGAAAAAATGAAGTTCTTTTAATGCCCTTTTTTTGTGGGGGGAGAGGGGGGAGGGGTGGCTTTTTTTTTTTTTTTTTTTTTTTTTTTTTTGGTTTTAGAAAAAGTAAAGTTCTTTTAATGCCCTTTTTTGTTTTGTTGCAGAGATAGTAAACTTCTTTTAATGCTCTCTTATTTTATTTATTTTTTTCAGTGGAAGTAATGGTCTTCTAATGTCCCCTATTTTTCGGGGGTGGTGGGATTGAGTAACACATGGATCTATTTATTGCTTTTTAATTTTTTGTAATGCTCTGCATTACAACTCATTCTCACGTAATGATGTGTGGATGGGGAGAGAAGCTTGGTTAGTTTTGCCACAATTTAGTGCGAAATTAGGTCTATGTTATTTATAAGCCATCTGATCTCTGCTTTGCCTTTTGCTTGTATGTGTTTATTTTGGGCTAGCTGTTTGTGCCAAAGTTGCTCGTTGTTTGGTGTTATGTTGACCAGGTGGAATGTTTGTGTGAGTGGGAAAGCTGTGAGGTAATGTTTGCATGTACCTATTAACCCGCAATCGCTTATGCATTCCACGGGACGCGTAATTTTGTCAAAGGATCGCGAAAAAACATCAAATTTCGTTAAAAGTTGCGAAATAACGACTAATTTCCGGCAATATTGTCGAGAAAATGGCTAATTTCGTCACAAAATCTCGAAACAACGGCAGATTTCCTTCAAAAATCGTGAAAAAGCGACAAATTTAGTCCAAAAATCCCGATAAAACGGAAATATTTGTCAAACAATTCGCGAAAAACGGAAAATTTTGCCAATAAATATCGAAAAACGGCAACTTTTGTCAAAAAATCACGATAAAACGGCTGATTTCGTCAAAAAATTTGAGTAAAAACAGCAAATTTCGCCAAAAAAAAAAAAAAAAAAACGCAAAATTCGTCAAAATACCACGAAAAAACGACAAATTTCATCAAAAGATCGCAAAAAAATGCAAATTTTGTCTAAGGGGCACAAAAAAAAAGTTAATGGCAGAAGCGAAAACTTTTTTTTTTAAAAACTAATTTTCCTACTTCAAAATTGTGTTTTTATTGCTGCAAAAGCGGATTTTCCCGATTCACAATTCTTTTCGTGCGAAGAGAAAATTGCATTCTGGGCATAATTAGAATTTGACGCACCCCCCCCCCCTTCCCAAACACCTGTGACAGCCCAAAAATGACGCCAAAAATGAACCACAGAAGTGATCCTAAGAAAAAAAATTCACTGCAAATTTTCTGAAAGACACTGTTACAACGGATATGGGAGGAAAAAGGGGGCAATTCCACTTCCGTTACGAACTATGTGCTTTTTTTCAATCAGATTTACATGTCCCTTTTTATAAATTTACATTTTTTCGCGACAAAATTGGCGGTTTTTCGAAATCATTAGAAGAAATTTGCCATTTTTTGTCACCTTTTAACAAAATTTGCCGTTTTTTCGCGAGCTTTTCTCGAAATTTGTCGTTTTTTTCGCAATTTTTAGCAAAATCTGCTGTTTTTTCACGATCACTTAACAAAACCTGCTGTTTTTTGCGATCTTTTAACAAAATTCCAATTTTTTGACTAAATTTTGAGACTTTTTTCGGATTATTTGACGAAATTTCTGTATTTTCACGCTCATCTGAATCGCTAGATTCTAGATTCAACTCTATAAAAGTGCCCTTAAAAATCAAAAAAGTGCCTTGAAGAATATAAAAAGTGCCCTTTTAAGAACAGTAGCACCCTGTTTCTTTTTAAACCTGGAGGAAACTCTGGTGTAACCCGTTTTAATATTTTTTTAGCTGATTTGTGCCGAGATCAAGCTTGCATTATTTTTCTACATATAGACTTGCTTGACCGGAACAAGACTTATTTGTTCTCAAGATCTATGGGGCAGACAGACAATATGATTTGTAAAATTATTAACAGTGATAAAGAACTTATGTTAGCTTAATCTTTGGATGTATACTTCTTGATGGTTTTTAAATTAATTTCTCAATAACGCAAAAGTTTGGCATATTTTCAGATTAATCTTTAATTGTAAAAATATAAAAGTGATAAGCCTGGTTATTGAAGGGATTTGAAATCGAATAGTGTTTTCATTTTTGGTAAATAAAATACTTGTCTAACCTTGTTGAGATACAATAGTTTCTCAAATGGTTGCAGGTTTTTCTCCCTTCATATGTTATCGCTTCAGGAAATTCTATTCAAAACGCTAACTGTGACAATATTTTATTTGCTTGCAGTATTCTTAAATTGCTTGTATCAAAAAATGGATAACGCCATTCGATTATATAGTTTCTGAATAAAGACACTTTCTGATCTTATGTGTTTCTGAAAAAAAAAAAAAAAAAGAAGAAGAAGAAGAAGAATTTAGAAATGTATCAGAAAGGAGCTTTTTTGAATTAACGAATGAATTTGGATTTAAAATCTTTAATAAAATGATATAGAATATTTTTATAAATATTCTTTTATTAGACAGCTTCAAAAGTTACGATGTTTTTAACTTTCTTTTTTCTTTTATTCTTAAGCCATATTAAATTTTTAATGAATCTTTATTTGAATGTTGAAAGCCTAAGAATCCAAGTAATCATCATTAATGTTGCTAATGTGTATTTCCTGTAAAATATACTGTAAAATCATTCCATACATAATTATGCAGTATTCTTTAAAAAAATCTTAATTATATGATAAAAAATCTGAATTTTTTAGAAATCGTAGAAATTGTAACGGGCCAAAATGAGCCGGGCCGGGCCTGTTTTCGCTGATTTCTGTACGGGACGGGCCTAAAATATAAAAATTTTCCTACGGGCCGGACCGGGACCGGGCATGGAAATTCCGGTCCGTGCAGACCTCTATCAGTCGGTCGCGAGGGGGGGGGGGGGAATCTGAAAATTTTCTGTCATAAATAGGAGGATTTATTTTATTATTTATTGTTTTTATTTATTTGTAAATTTTGTCGAAGAATGAAACCACTAAATTCACCAATCGGCCAAGGAAGCTATCGCGAATTAAGTCGAAAAGAAAAAAAAATTGCAAAATTTGTCATTTGGTCGCAGAAATAAAAATTATAAATTTCGTTATTCACGCGCGGGAAAAATATCGCGAAATTGATCAGTATGTCATGTGAAAAATATCGCAGAATTCGAAAATCGATTGAAAATCGCATGAAAAAAAAAATTCAGTTGGACGTGGGAATATTTGCAAATATTTTAGTCACAAACGGAAGAAAAAAAATCATGAATTACGTCAATCTGTAACAGGATAAAATTAATATTGACTAATCAGCTATAGAAATTATCGCGAAAATTCATCATCAGTCACTGGAGCGGAAAAAAAAAATCTACAAAACCTTCTGCAAGATGAACACGTCTCGGTCAGGAAAATATCAACAAATTTGACAATTCATGCGCGTAGCCAGGGGGGGTGCCCTGGGTGCCCGGGCACCCCCCCGCTCGCGCAGACCCAAGCTTGATTATTTTAAAAAATCAAATTTATAAAAGAAAAAAAGAAGAAAATTGAAAGCCAAGTTAGTTCAATTAGTTACTCAAAACTAACAGTCTATGTTTTGAAATGTAATAAAAGAAAAGACCCACATTCTTTTTTTTTTAATTATTTTGTTTATCTTTTTTAAAATTAGAGCATTTACTAGAATCTGTATTAGTCACAGTAAGTCAAAAAGTTGTTTTTGTTTATGGAAGTTTTTTTAACGCCGTTCCTTCTCATGCATGTTTTTTCAATTCTTTAAGAATTTAGCGCAAATTCTCGACAAGGATAGAAATTATTTATATCTTTGCTTTTGTTATCTAAAATCTAGATAAGAACAAAAAAAAAAAAAAAAAAAAAAAAAGAAAATACAGATGTGAAATGATAATTCCACTGTGTGGAATACCGTATTTTCGAGTGTATAGCCCGCACCCCTAAATCGAGCAGTGCAGTAAAAAAAAGTTCGTGTATAACCCGCGGAGATGCATCGGTGTATAGTCCGCGGGCTATGCACCATTTACGAACTTATATTTCGTTCAGGGTTCGAAATTAGAAGCCATTAGTCATAATTTTTAACATAAATTTACCAAATTTTTTCGTGATGCATAATACCTACAGCAATTCGGCTAAAAAACTAAGATTATCAGTACCGTAATTTTCGGAAGAAACGCCGCGGCGTTTACGTGTTTTAAGATAAAATTTCATGCGATCCGGCGTTAACGCGCGTTTTTTTCAAACAAGCGTGATATTTTTTCTAAATTTTTCCGAAAATTAAAAAAAAAAAAAAAAAAAAAAAAAAAAAAAAGAAAAAAAAATCGGTGATAAATTCAAAATTTCGGACATAAAATGTATACGTATCTTAGGTCATTGGTTCCCAAAAGGATCGAATCCTCGGAATCGGACCGAAATGCACCAACTCCGAAAAGGAACGATTCCTCGGACTCTATCTGAAATGAAACAACTTCGATTCCTTGAACTCGTTCCGAAATGAAACGACTCTGTAAGGAAACGATTCCTCGGAATCGTTTCGAAAAAGACCAACTGCTCTGAATCGTTCCGAAATGACATAAATCGCGCACTTTTTTTTGTTCTTTGCAACAGGGTAGGGTACCAACTCCGAAAAGAAACGATTCCTCGGACTCTATCTGAAATGAAACGACTCCAAAAAAGTTCGATTCCTTGAAATCGTTCCGAAATGAAACGACTCTGTAAAGGAACGATTCCTCGGAATCGTTTCGAAAAAATCCGACTGCTCTAAATCGTTCTGAAATGACATAAATCACGCACTTGTTTTGTTGTTGTTCTTTGCAATTGGGTAGGGTACCAATTCCAAAAAGAAACGATTCCTCAGACTCTATCTGAAATAAAACGACTCCAAAAAAGTTCGATTCCTTGAACTCGTCGAAAATGAAACGACTCTGTAAAGGAACGATTCCTTGGATTCGTTTCGGAAAAGACCGACTGCTCTGAATCGTTCCGAAATGACATAAATCACGCACTTTTTTTTGTTCTTTGCAACAGGGTAGGGTAGATTATTTAAAAAAAAAAAAAAAAAAAAAAAAAACTAAATCTTAAATGATCTTAAATGCAGAATCGTCGAGGTTGGAAGGGTTCCGGATTTTGGATTTTGTACTCTACAAACACAATGGGGTGCTGCAGCACCGATTCGCTAGCAAATTATTTCCTGATATTTTATTTATAGATTTTTTTTTTAGGTCTCGCGTATAAGTCGACCCCTCACTTTGAAGTTCTTTTTTTGTCTAAAATTTCACGACTTATACGCGAGTATATACGGTAGCTATTATAGATCTATCAGTGCAATACTTGGCGATAGTTGCGACAGTTCTTCCAAACCCAGAAATAACTGTATTTAAGCAGTAAAAAATTTATAAATCTTGATGTTTTTTTCAAATTTTTTGAGATTTAAAAGTTGTAGAAAAAATATCACAATATCCAATTTTTTTTAAAAAAAAATCTTTGTATAACCCGCACCGTGTATAAGCCGCAGCGGCTTTTTGGAAGGTTTTTTTCTTGTATAAGCCGCGGACTATAAACCCGAAAATACGGTATATTCTAATCTTCGGGTTCGGGCTCATTTTTTCTGAAACCGAAAAATTATATTTATTTATGCGTAAAAAAGATTGAAAAAAAAATTTCCATTTAAAATTGCGTACTTATTCCTTTTCAAATAAGTCATTTATATCAAAATGACGGGGAAATGAAGTAGTGTTTATTTATTTTAGCATTTCCTTGCTATTTCAAATGAAAATTTGTGATAATTACAGATTTATGTCTACATAATTTCCGACGACGACCTACTGAATGGCGCCAATCAAAGTAAACACAGATATCAATTTGCTTTTTGTTGGCTTTTCCTTAGCATATATTTTTTAACAGGATCGTTTATTTATTTATTATTTAGTTACATAACGTGGAGATAGTACTTTCTTCTGTTATTAATAGACGAAAATTAGCTGGAGGTTTGCAAATTGTTTAATCTTCTATTGTGCACGAGTCATAGTCGTTTTTCATATGAAAATTAGTTGTTGTTCTATCTGTTTGCCAACATGAAGTCTGTTCATGCTGAGGATGATATACATTTTCGAAGTCAACTTTCCTGCGTAAGTAAAAATAATTTTTTATGTTATTCTGATATAAAGCAATTGTTCAGTGTTTCCTCTTTTCCTATAAAAGCATCGGACCTTTAAGATAATAAAATCATTTTTTTAATTTTACGTTGATTTTCAGGCACCTATCAATCACGAAAGATTGTTTTGAGAAAGGAATAGGTTATAATTAAAGATGTACATTTTTTGCAGAAAGTTGAAAAACGTTGTTCGATTCGCCAGATTACAAATAGTAATTTCTGCAAATTTCATGCATTTATTCATTAAGTCACAAACATGTACATGAAATTTACTTTTTAAATTGGGGAAAAATTTGAGATTAATTTTAAGAGTCAACTGTATTTTTATTTGATACGGATTTTGATAAGATTGTATTTAAATTTTCATTTAACAATTTTATCTGTGTAAGAAAATTTTAATATTATAATAATAAATTTATAATACAATAATAATAAACAAAAATAAATAATTAACATAATAATAAATTTTTAATACCATAAATACCATACAATTTTGTTTTGTATATTTTTGGTATCGGGATCGAGGTCTGGTAACAAAAAATCTTTCGGGCTCGGATTTAAAACCTTCGATTTCGGACGGACCCGGGCCCCAGAAAATGAGCCCGAACTTATCTCTAATGGGAATGGTCTGTTGGTTGGTTAAGTTTAGTTTTTTGCGGCCATATTTTGACATTTTTAAAAAGAACATGTTATAGAGAAGAGGCGGGCTCTTTTTTTTTTTTAATTGGAAAAATTTATTTATTCATGTGTAGAAAGATTGAAAAAACTCTTTTCCACTTTAAATTGTGTACTTATTCCCTTTACAAGTTACCCTATTTCTACTTTGATCAAAATGACGGGAGAAATAAAGCCGTGTTTATTTATTTTAGTATTTCATTACTGTTTGAAATGAAAATTTGTGATACTTACAGATTTATGTTTACGAAAATCTTTGTTTTATATCTACCATATTTTATCTGTGTTTATATATGTTTTTCTTATCCATTAGATTTATTTTTGAGCAACTTCTTATCCTTCTTCTTGCAATGAAAAATTGCGTTTGGGTTCGTTTAAAAAAAAGTACCATACAATTATACCTTTAGCGAATAAAAACCTGTCTAAAACGGAAACTTGATAGCTTTTAAGGGGTTCCGTTTTATTAGGTTTTATTACATTAGATATTGTTTGTACCCAACATGTTCAGGTTAAAAAATTTGGGCACCCCCCCCCCCCCCTTTCATAAGGCTGGCTACGCCTATGCAATTAGTCATGGTGAAAAAAAAAATCTTAAATTTTCTCATTTTCCCGTGGGATCGTATTATTTCCATATTATAGAATTGGAACACAGAAAGAATTATACACAGAATCGTAATAGATTTTGTATTCATGCATTTTTGCATAAGAGTGCAACAGCTATTGCACCAATCTGAAAGTAGTAGTTTTTATAAAACTAATTCTAGTACGAACACATCTCATTTGCCACGTTTAATGTACATTTTCCGACTTGTTTTTTTATGTAAAGAATTGTTTAGAAAATTATATAGTGTTCTAATATTTAATATACTTCTTATGTTGGATACAAATTGTATTAACCCTTTCGGGTCTGGTGTACTATTAATAGTAACTGTCCTTTAATGGAGTAATATTCTGTTTTAAGAAATACTTTTGCTACTATTTGCATGTAGTAATGTTAGTATATGTCTATGCATTTACTGTGTGATTTTATTTATGTTTAGGCATTTAGTAATAATAATAATTCTTATTATTTGCTTCATTCTCTTTTGCGCCGTTTGCGATTCTTTCATTTTAAACACATATTTCATTCTTTAAATTTAAAATAAAAGATATTTTCCGAAAAGGATCAAGTATGATAAAGCGCAAAAAATGTTATAAAGTTGTAATATAAGTTAAATCTTATTGTTATAAAATATTTTCTAAACATCTCCAAAAATTCTTCCTTAGCATATTGTCATATGAATATGAATTGAATAATCCGAAAAATAACAACATTCGTTATCTTCAGACAATTAAATACTCTTTAAATTCTAATTAATATATTTGGATAGCTAGTGTTAAATGTTATTAACGTAAAAGTATTTTTTTTTTCTAAAAATTAAAACGGACCCTAAAAGGTTATTTTTTTTTTTTTTTTTTTGCAGGATGCTTCTTAAATTTTCCTCTGAATAATTTTGTAGGAAAGAAAAGAGATAGTTTGGATGAAGTTCTACAACGCCTCTGCAAGTTTGAGTTTCTTTAAAGACAACTTGCCGTCAATAAATTTTTTAAAACCACTCTAAACAAGATAAAGACAGACATTTATTCTAATCACAATGCAAAACAATGACAAAACTTGGCACACTTTTACAGGTAGCATGCAATTTTCGTCTCGCTATTCTAAGAGAAATACACGTGTTTAGATAAATAAAATCGATTCAAACACTGTAGATGTATCCTAAAAACCAGGCCAGACTAATATTTCATTGAGCAGGATGCATCTCGGCTGGTGGCAAATAATAGGACGTCATTATTCACACAGAGCAAAAACATGCAAGAATTTTATCTTATTGTACAGTAACCAATGCTCAATGATTACCAATTTTAAGAATCAAACTTTAAATAACCAATGTGGTTATCATAATTGGAAATTGCGGCTATCAAATTCGGTTACAAGACTCAACCGTTTATAAGAGCACAATTATAAGCAGAAATAGTGAGTGACAGCGGCATACACACAAACTGATTTACTTATACAATTTTGGACTCCAGGCATGCTGTTAATTTTGAGAATCTAACTCGCATTTACTTACAATGGTGCAGTACGAACGCGGCAGATATTTTTAAGTAGATAACTGGGTATTCTTAATTTCGCATTTATATTGCGTAGTTTAGATAATTATCTAACAAGGGACGTTAGCAAGATTAAATATTTTGAAAATATTTTTAAAGTTTCTATGGCGGTACAACTAAAGCTTCATCAGCTCAATACCATCAAAACTGCGGTCTTTGTACATAATTTTCATCGTTTTAATTTGTAGATACGTTTAAATATGCTTGGCTTAAATATGGATATCTTGAAGGGAAGTTAGCGATTTTACAGAATCCAGTTGATTTTTGTTTCACAAGTAATGAAATCGAAGTCATGAATGTGAAAATTTTCATTTTATAATTTGTGAATGGTGTAGAAATTCATTGTTTATTTCTATGCTAATTATTTCTGTGAAGATTACTTAATTTGAAATTATTGGAATATTTTTTTAATGAAACATTCAGCGATTTTCGTTAGTTGCACCCGCCTAAATACTTTTCAAATATTTAAAAAATACTAAACTTTGACGACGGGCATCTTTCTTTACCATATCATACAGATTCCATACCATTCCATATCATAAGAATATATAATGTTCTTTATGATAAAAGTTTTATTGAAATCGGAATATAGCTTTCGAATAGGATCGTTTGTTAGTTTTATATATATATATTTAAGTTTATTAAAATAAATCCAGTTTGCAAGCAAATTTTACATCAAATTAGGATGTGCATTTCTAAAACAAAATTATTTAGCCCCACCCTTTAAAAAATTAATAAAATTAGGGATTCAAAGTCCTGGCTTTGTTGGCCTAGATGAAAATCAGAGAATGGATACACATAAGCCTCCTAATCACCACCATAAAACTCCTGTAATGCTGGAACCCCACCAAAGAATAAATTGCAGAAAAAATATTAAATTTAGTAAGTACTTATATTTCAACACTGCTAGACATGACATTTAAAACTTTTTAAAGTTAATCTCAATAACGTTTTCGTTTCTTATGGATTGAAAACGTTCCAAAAAGAACGAAAACGTTATTGGAATGAACTTTTAAATAAGTTTTAAAATGTCATTCATTCTTTTAAATGTTACATTTCTATATTTATAAAAATGACCTGTGTATGTCGCAGTGAGTAAAATTGTTTAATAGGAATTAATATCTTGAATTAGCATAAAAAAAGAAAATCAAAAATGCAATATGAAGAAAACTTTCTTTTATAATGCATATATATATATATAATTTTTTTTTTTTTTTTTTTTTAGGTGCGTTTGTAATTATGTAAATCCGTAGCACCTATAGTTGTCTTGAGTCCGTCTGTCCGCATATAACAACGCAAAAACTACGCAACAGAATAGTTTGAAATTTAAAATATATAATTATTACATATTTTTGTCAAGTCATTTCAAATTTTATAAAAATCGGATACATAGATCATATACAGGGACAATCAAAAGTATTCCGTCACATTATGGTCAATGGGGAAAAATGTTTCAAATGCATTTTTAATGGTGTTACCTCATTCGAACGTAATAAAATTGATATGCATCGATAAAATACATATTATAATATTCATTTTGCATAATCTACGGTGCAAAGAACATTTGTTATTGATTTACAAGGCCACACAAAAGTATTCCATTACATAATGGTATAGGGAGAACATTGTTTGGTGCGCATTTTAATTGTAATTAACTATTTACAATTTTATGAGATTGATATATGAGAGTGATATTTTTAAAACTTCGTTATCGTACGAATGTACCCCATTTGCTATGCTTCACGTTCAATTTCAATTTTTTTTTCTTTCTTTTTGCCAATTATATGCGCGCAGTCAAATTCCCATTTTTAGCTCGACAAATTAAAAAAAAAATTAAAGAACAAATTTTTCCCATTATCATCTGAAAAAATATGAATTGGAAGAAAGACGCGTGTATCTATTACCACCTTTTCGACAAACCCTCTTGACTTTTGATCATAAAACAAATAAACACAAATAAAAATTATATTAAATTTTGCCAACAAAAGAAATGCATCGGAACGCAAGAACAAGGTACCGGTACCAATATCTGATTTTTATTCTTACACCCACGAAATCTCAATTCGTTTGAAATGCGTAAATAGCGAAACAATGAGCACAAGTGATTTTCAAGAAGTAAAGACCTTCAAAAAGAAATGCGGACCTGAAATGCTTTGAATGCAATTTTATTCCATGACCTTCGTTTAACACGTACCGGTGTATGCAATAATGGAACAAAATGCGTAGGTAAGTGATCGCAATACGTATTTGACTATCGCTAAATGATCTAAAAAGACCCATCCCTAGTTTCAAAATAACTATTATAATGAAAAGTGAATCCAATCTTTTATTTTGTTTGTTTATTAGCTGAAGCTGACCTTATCCAGTGAAATAGACCGGGAAGCGGCAGCACAGGGTATCAATCACTTCTTCGAATTCACGGATGAAAATCTAAAATTAATTAAATCTCGATTCGCATATTAAACCGCATTCAGCAGGCCAAGTCATATCTTGATGGGAAACACCAAAAAATCAGATTATGATGGTCGAATAGTAGGTTTAACATCGTACTTTACCTCACCCAAAAGTATGAAAACATGGGAGATTGAGAGCAATAACCATAGGAAAACAATGATAAACCTATGAGTCAACCGCTAAAATCGAGATACGACTTGGCAGACCAATTGCATTTTAATATGCGAATCGAGATTTAACTAATCCCAAGTTTTCTTCCCAAGAACTCGATAAGGTGATTGTCTGTACTATCGCCTCTCGGTCTATAAACCAATGCAGCATGACTTTTTGTATTAAAATAAAAAATCTTTCTGAATGATCCTAATGCTGGGAAACACAGTGCTTTCAATGTGCATCCTCTTTTCTTTCTTTCTTTTTTTTTTTTTTTCTTTCTTTCTCTTCTTTCTCCAAATGAAAGTTTATCCACAAAAACATTTCATTGTGCCCTTCAGTAACGACATAAATTTCAATATATTAGAAAGAGACTCCTTAAAAGAAATGTTAAAACTATCGCTGCCTATTGATAGTAATTTAAGTTTTTGGGAATCCCTGTGAATAAATAATAAATTTAAAGCATGCCATAAAAGAAAAAGAAAATTATTATGGTTTATGCCAACAATAATATTGATTCTCTAATATTTAAAGTAGGATAATATCATTAAATTACAATTCATAGAATTATCGAGTATAGACAATAACGAATTCTAATTCTTTTGAGCGTTCCTGCACAGGAACTATAAAAATTATGCATTTTGTTTCAATGCATATTAATAATATATTATAATTATTATTAATATTAATAATATATAACAATATATATTCAAGTAATGCAGAATTTACTCGTGCTTGAAGTAGTGTAATATTTTCTTTTTTTCTTTTTTTAAAGCAATTACCAGTCATAGATCAACATATCTGAATTTTCTTTTAGTGTCCCAGTCTTACTAAACTATAAATTTTACAGACTCCATTTTCAATAGGGTACACACTATAGGTAACTCCAACAATACATGAATTACGTGAAAATCCGAGAATATTTACAAAAGATAAAGTGCGCACAGACATACGAGCCAGTGGTGTAGTCGTAAATAAAACCACAAAAAACAGGATATTTGCTCAAAGCAGAAGGCATACGTTCAAGGCAGAGAGTATACCCTACATTGTATATACTATAACTTGCTTTATTTATTTATTTATTTTGAAAAACAGAGGTCGTACAATGTTCCTTAAAAAAATCCAGAAGGTATACGGCGTATACCCTCCTCTACATCCCTGATACGAACTAAAGTCGAACACTTTTTAACTTTGTTCGAAAGTATTAAAAATTGACACTAATTTCTACCAAGAAGTGTTAAACGATACCTTCCAGATTGTGACTAAATATTACTCTCTAAGTTTAATCATTTCTCTACAATTAATTTCGCAACTTTTCATACAATAGATGAAATTAATGCTGCGATATCGTTTTCCTCCAGCTCATCCTGGATATATAAATATGCATATGAAGATATACCTATTTCTACCATTAGGTGTCTTTTGACATCTTAAAGATTTTATAATTTAATTTTCTAAGAATTTCATAATTTTAATTTTAAACAATTTTACACATACATATCAACACCATTTTACAGCATCCTATCAGTTATAATCAGATTAGAGAACACCGATTCCAGCTGTAAAGGTAGTACATTTTAATGTAGATCAGCTATTCCCAAACTATGGGTCGAAAAAACAATCCAGGTTTCTCAAAAAAAGAAAAAAAAATTATTTTACCTGTTAAAAAAAATATAAAAATTTCAACAGCAAATAATATTTCAGGAGAAATTCTTCAATTTTCATATGAAGGAAAAAGAAATATACCGGTAGAATATCCAGAAACATCTAAATGAGCTTTGAATGACTTCATAGAGTTCAACAAAACATACTCATGTGAACATACTTTTTATACTTGACTGTTTCTGAAAAACAAGGATAGAAAAACTGTATTGAAATTAACAAGTTTTAACCCTGATATACAGTCGAGTCTATATATAACGAAATTCACCGTTCCAGTAAAAAATTCGTTATATAGAGAAATTCGATGTATAGAGAATGATGTTAAAAATCGTATTTAATGTGTGAAATTTGAACGAATATTATTTTTGATCTTTTGAATTAAGAATTTGAAATGTTTAAAAGTAAATATTAACCTAACATTTTATTTCTTAATTATTTAAGATGGTTCAATAAAGAGAACAGACATTTATTTGAAAGCCTAATGAAAATCAAATAAGGAAGATTTGCATTAATTTCAGACGAAGAAATCTGTAATTTTTTGTTGTTTTGATTTTAAGTTGTTACGCTCTCCCCCCCCCCCTCAAAAAAAAGCACTAATTTTAGCAAGGAATGAAAAATTGTAGTTAACATTTCCCACCATTTGAAGGTCTCTCTTATGTGCCTCTCATTGATTCGTCTCTTATATGTGTATCAATCCAATTGACACTGTTTTGAGATGGAAGTGGAAAGGTGTATGAGAGGTGGGACGAATTCGTTGGATTTAAAGAACAAGAAAAGAAGTAATACTTAGAAAAAAAAAAAAAAACTCAGCACTGACGATAAATCAAAAATAAGAGATGGAAAATTAATTCCATATCATTTCGAAGCTTTTTAAAACTGAATAAATTAAGACCAATTTATGAAAAAATTCGTTATATGGAGATAGATATTTCGCTATATAGACTGTTTTTAATGTAATCGTGCGAAAAGGGGACCGTTCCTACTAAAAATTCGTTATATAGAGAAATTCGATGTATGGAGTTTCGTTATAGAGAGACTCTACTGTAGATGCTTTCATCAGTAAAAACCAGTACCAGAAAATGCATTGATAATAGAGTTATGTTTTGATAATAATTATATGTATTTTTAATTATCTTTAGGTTTGTATGTTGTGTTAATTATTATTTCACTTATATACATTGAAATTACGATTTGTTGTTTTCACAGAAAGTGTTTCCTACCGTACGAAAATTTGCCTTTTTCATAGGATAGGATAGCCGATAGCTTATGAATCTCACATAGCAATTTTTTCATTCTGATATACACCATTATATTAAGTAGATAGCGAATTTTTTTATTTAGAGGTGGGTCGCGTACCAATAAAGTTTGGGAACCGCTGGTGTAGATCATTGCAGCGAAAAGTTCTAAAAATTAAATTACACGTTTTGTTTTCCAATCCTAGTAGCAAGTTCAATACACATGATTTTTTTTATTCATGTAAAAAAAGTGGTATTGTATAAGGAAAGAATTTTATTACACTTCTTTTCTATGACTGAAAAGTGTTTATGATTTCAGTTTGTCTGTCCGCGCTCTAACAGTCGTAAATATAATCCGATTTCCCTACAATTTTTAGAAGTTCTTTAGATTTACCCTAGCACGAACCCAATTTCAAATGAAATTTCTAGCGTGATAAGTTTCTTTACAGGTATAAGGCCGTAGCTAAGAGAATGCGAGGGCGTCTCTGTCTCAGCCCCCCCCCCCCCTGGAAAACATTTCAAGGTCACTAAACAAATTTCTGTTCCGAAAATCCAAATGAAATTCTGTTAAGAAGATTTTAAAAAAAAACTGATTTAGTTTTAGGCCATTTCACAGTTTTGCAGAAATAGTAACTAAAATAAGTGTTTCAACGCTCGCGCATTCTATTTGCACAAACATGATGTTTAATATTACAATAGTTATACGCTCGAATTTTTCACCATCATATTCTTTTCTTATTATAAAATGAAGTTATTACAGCAGTTTAATAATAAACGAAGTATCTACAGTGTGAATGTGCACTATTTATCTTTCTACGTCAGAGAGAGGGGGAAAAGAAGAAAATATGAGCCCCTCCTTCCCCTTCATTATTCACTTCTAGCTACGGCCCTGTATAATCAAAATCTGTTAGCATCATGTTTGGTGGTCTGCTTGTCAATCTCTGACTTATTGATTTCAATTTTGATGATAAACGTGATACGCTCGTAAATACTATGTTTTTAATGAATTGTATTGTAAAAACAAAAAACCACCTTTAAGTGATTTGATTACTGTTTGTGTTACAAACTTTCAAACACTAAGTTCTCTGTTATAATCATGAGTAGTTTGGCCTAGAGATGAATGTAAATGTTTTGTTAAATGTTTGAGTTGTTTTAATAGCAACCAAAATCACAATTGAAAATTTATCTTGGAATAAGATATACTCGAAAAATGCTATTTAACCTTTTTTATTAATTAACTATTTATTTTATTTTATGTTTTTTCATAAGGCATGATAAAATCAAATCCACCTGAGAAACTTTAATTTGATCAAATAGGATAAAATAACTTATCACAACACTACAATTAAAATGAAGCTCCAATTAGTAAACAAACACTTCGAGTTGCAAGTAGATTATCTGTGAAGAAGTCAACCGAATACATCATCAAGGTCAAAAACAAAGCAAAAATTTTTAAGTTATGAAGCAAAGGTAAATTAACTTTCCAAGCCGTCCTATTTTAAATAAATAAAGTTTCATGTTTCATTTCAGTAACATCATCTGGATCACGAGGCATATGTTTACATCACGTTTTCGTTATTTGCATTACTACTTCATACCTTTTTCTTAAGTAATGCATGTGAATTGGATATTTTAAGTTACGAAAAGCCACAACAACTCAAAATCTGAGTCTAATAATTAGACTCTTCTACACAAATGTGCCGTAACAGTCCGCAAACATATCACAACTCATTGTAAGAAACATAAGCCTTCTGATTGTTCTTTTTAAACAGAAACACTGATTTCGATCCGTCCGTGCTCTATCGCTCGTAAATATACGCGGATTACTTTGGAATTTTATTATGTTATTGACATGATCTATAATATGATACTTATTGAAAAATGTACCGTGTACAGCAGGATTGTTTGATTTAAATCAAATGATTTTAAAAAAATCATTGATTTAAATCGGTATTTTTTTTTTTAACATTGATATTTACAGCTTAAATAAGAATCAAATTTATCATTTATGTTATAAGAAAAGTCATCATTCAAGTCGCATTAAAATTAATCTTTTAATAATGTTAAATAAAACTTTTATAAATTCAAAATATTATTTTATGAAAGTAAATGAACGGTATCAAAAATATTATCTATCCCTCATAGTACCTTTACCAAAATACTGATAAGTACTGTCTCATTTTTAAATTGTTTTCTCTTTTACATGATAATTTTATTTTTACAAGTTAGATACTTAAGTTATAGTTAAATCTATTTAATATAAAAGTAATTAATATGATAGTCAGTGAGGCTTTATTTCCTCTGAAAAAAAGATTAATTTACAAGTTTGTTTTATGTTTAGTTGTTTACGCCTGCAAATTACTGTATCTCATGCAGGAAATTGATATATTGGTCAAATATAATCAATATTTGAACTAATTATAACATAATAAATATTTCGACTGTATATCTAACATAGAATTATAAAATTGCAATTTAACCTTTATTCTACAACTGAAAATACATTAAGAACTATGACTAATTTCTTTTTCCTTTCTTTTCTTGGAATTCATTGCATACTGCAGTTGAAAATATAAGAAATATTATTTACCTTGCTCATAGGTCTGTCCAGGATTTTCATGTTCTATTTTTGTATATAAAAATTTAATCATTACATTATCTTGTTGAAAAAATAAAAAACCTATAAAATAATTAAATTTAAATTTACAAAGGGTACTTTGATGATTTAAGCTTTTTATGACATGTTAGTATTATTTTAAAATGATTAATTTGTGAGAGTTTAAGCTTGGCGACAGAAAAACTAAGAGAAAGGTCTATTTTTAAGACAAAGAATTCTGTAAAGGGTCCTTTCTTACTGTTTAAGAAATTGTGAAAGAGAGGACCCAAATTTTTCCTAAGTAGGTCCCAGTTATTTCTGAACCAAGTAGTCATTCCTATTGCCAAGTAAGAACAATAAATTTCTGAAATTGTGAATGGCTGAGGCGCTGAGGGCTAGATAACACTGAGAATTAACAGTTTCTTATTTACAATTATGCAATTATCTTATTTCTAGTAACTACTATTTGTTAATCATTTAGTATATACATATATAGTATAGTGTGAATCTCAAGTTTGAATAATGCCACTTATTAAATATTAATAGTAGATACAAAATAGGAAGCTTTTGGATTTTTTGATACATAAAAAAAAATAGCAGGCAGAAAGGTACAATGTGACTATTTTACAAGGGGGGGGGGCTTCTAAAAAAGATGCAATAGCAATATGCAAATAACAGAGCAAAAATGGGGATTATGGGGAAAATAGTAAATACACAAAGAAACTTTTAGTCTGTGTCTTAATGATGACATTATTCAGGGTTCATACTCATTTTGCAAGAAAAAATCCCCTGAGAATCCCCTGATGTATTTTCTGGGATGTACAATTTTTACATATCAACAATTAACGATATTTTGATATTTTATACAATAACAAAGCACACGGGCAGTAACAATTGCCCTCAATTTCCCAGATTAGACTGTCATTTTGGTAGGTTTTCCCAGGTTTTGGAATTGCTTTGTATTATCCCCTGAGATTCCCCTGATTTTTACAAGCTAAAATTCATCCCCTGATTTTCCCAGGTTTCCCATATTCCCCTGATGAGTATGAACCCTGTTATTGAATCTGAATCAGTTGGAATGTAAATATACGTTTAGCATGTATTGTGCTTTTATATAATATATATTATTGAAGTAATACATTAATAAAAAAATAATAACTTTAAATTAACTAGAAATTTATGCACAGAATATGCATAGTTATATATATATGCATAAAACAATTAAAATTTAATAATAGAACAATAAAATTTTAAGTTATAAATGCATTTTTTATTATTTCTTTAGAATTTGGTGGAAATTAATTTTTATGTAAAATATCTTGAATTCTTATGCGAGAAATGTAATGAAATTAATAGAAATATGTAAATTTATACAGTAAAAAGAAATGCATACACATAGGTAAATGAGAGCCCAAATAACATTAATCAAAACAATCTGGTTTAAATCAAATAAATCCGTTTTAATATCAACCCTGGTGTACAGGAATGTAGTGGAGGGTATACGTCGTGTACCTTCTGGATTTTTTTTAAACATACGTATACCCTTTGTTTTTCGAATAAAGCATTAGCAATTAGCATATATCTTACAAATGAACGTCCATGATGTCAGCGTATAACCTCTGCTTATTCTGTATATTCTCTACTTTTTTACGGCTACAACAGTGAACGTGTACCATTGAAAGTTAAATAAACCATTTATATAATTCATTTATAAGAACAGACAAAAGTATTCCGTTACATTCATTCAATAAGAAAATATCGTTTCAAATGCATTTTAATGATATTACACCATTTCAAACACAGTGAAATTGATATGCACTTATGAAGTGCACTAAAATATGCATTCTGCATGGGACGCAAAGTATTAAAGGTGTTCAAATGAAAAGGTGCGAAACGTCGTAAAAACGAAGCCAGTTGAAATTAATATGCTGCTTTGGGATTATATGGTCAGACATCGAGGGACGCGATAGGAATATCCATAGGAGACCGCGTGAAGGAGGGCGAGAAGCAGGCAGTTACGCGTTGCATCCAAATGACGCAGCAGAGCACGTGAAGACATCATAGCTTTTCTATTGTAAAATTCGATGATTAAGGAGCAGCGAAATGTCACATTAAAAACTGGTGCAGCGTGAAATCTGATAACACTCGCTGTTTCTCAATCGTCGAATTTTGCAATGGAAAAGCCATAATGTCCCCACATTAGAGATCCGCCACGAGCCGGACTCGGGCCGATTTCCATTAACGTCATTCGGGCCTTAATTTTATTCCTGGAATATCGGGCCGGGCCTAACGTATTTTTTCCGTACGAAGCCGAGACCCGATTTCATTCTTCCCATTCTTCACGGACCAAAATAATCACTTCCTGTTGAAAATCATCCCGTATGAAAATACTTTTATCGACGTGGGCAAGTCTGTTCGTAAATCAGTAAAATTTGGCTTGGTCCAAAAATTTTTGCAAAAGAGGCATATACTTTTAAGTCGTTTTTATTCTACAATTAAACATTAGAATTAATATCAGAATTTATTCTTTTTAAAGAATCGTATATTACTAGCCGTTTTAAAATAGAATTAAACACATAAAAAACATGATTATGATGGAATTTTTTTTTAAAACTGAAAACTGCAAATTTCTTTTAAACTGTTCATCCATGCAAAATAGATACAACAATACGAGAGAAAAATATATTAAATATTTACATCTGCTAAGAAGGGAACGTATTTTTTTCTTTCGAATACGATTTCGTCTTAGAAGATTTTACTTTTACCATTTTTTAGATTTTTATGTCTCCATTACATGAAATATGGATTAATAATACTAATGATAGCTGAAACATTTATATACAACAAACAAAGGTTCATTAAATATCCCAGCCTACGGCACTTCTGCATAAATGGAGATTATAAATATGAAAATAAAAGACTATGATAAGTTTTTTTGGTCTGAACTCTTCCGTAAGAATAAAGATCAATGTTCTATAGAAATTCACTCGAGCGGGCTGGGTTCGGGCCGAAATTTTAACTTTCGGGCCAATGTTTTTTTTCGGTCGGGCCGGGCTGGGCTAGGGCCTGGAAATTCCGGCCCGTGCAGACCTCTACCCTCACATACACTGCCATGTCAATTGAACGAATACATGTCTGCTTTTTCCCCCTCATACCGCCCCCACGTGCACTCAACCACGCCGGATATTTCAATCGCATCCCTCTATGGCATCTCTCTAAACCGGCGTCTTTTTTACGACGTTTCGTACCTTTTCATTTAAGCAATCCCAATATTATGCTTTTACAGGGCCACTTAAAAGAATTCCGTTACTAAAGGCCTACTGGGGAAAAACGTTTTGCAATGCACTTTAACTATGTTACATTGTATTGGAAATAGTATAATAGTGCACTTTATACACATTATACTACAACATGCTTGCGGTTGATTTGCATCGCATTTATCGTTCATTCATAGGGACAAAAGATTTCGGATACAAAATACTGCATTTTGCTTAAAATCAACCCAAAATCTGTTTGGACTCTAAATATTCAAACTTGAATCTGACATGGACATTAAAGGGAAGGAATTTAATAGATATTTTAAATCAGTGTTGAATTCAGACATTTTTCTCCGGGAGAAATTCGTGTGGCTCCGGGGCGACATTATAAGTTCCGAGGGGGGGGGGGGGGGAGGAACTTGCACTTTTTAACCATTGAAAACGCAAAATCTTCAATTTTTCGGGAGGGGGATATCATTGCTCCGGGGAAAAATGGCCACCTCGTGAATTCAACACTGATTTTAAATCAATTATGCATAAGTAGTAATCTGCAATTATGTCGCGAATATTAATTTTATCTCTTTTGTATAAAAATGAAAACACTTTATATGGATTCGCACACATTATATTCAAATATAATTTTTATAGTTTTGGAGGAGAAAAAAAAAAAAAAAAAAGTAGAAGAAGAAGAAGAAAGAAACGGGTGAACTCGAAGCATTTAAAGCGAAACAGAATTGAATCCGGTCCACAGCAGAAAAAAAAAAAAAAAAAAAAAAAAAAAAAAAAAAAAAAAGTCTGAAATTGGACATCAAACGTAGCGAATGAGGTGCGTTCGTTCGAGAACAAAGTTTTAAAAATATTCAGATCTTGGTGTAATACTATACCGCCCAATCCAAAGTTGCGGGTGTAACATTTACACAACTTAAATTAGTCACCAGCAAATATATTTTTGAGCATTGGTTTCAATTTGTATGAATTTCAATGTAGACAAATTACACATACATTTATCCAAATCTGAAAATTGTCCAATGTATCATTTATTTATTAAAAAAATAATAATTTCCACCTGTTGCGGGTGTGACATAAAATGGACAAGCATATTCATCTTTCAGTGCAAAAACACAAAACTCTGTGAATTATGACAACTGAGTGAATTGATTTTTTTAAATATTAAACAGTAATACTTAAATAAGTATTCTATGAAAAAATTAAATTACTTACTCAATTCTTGCTTTTGTAGAAAATAATCAAAGTTTCCGTTGCGGGTGTGACTTGTATGGCCAATAAAATAATGACATACACAAATATTTTCAAGGCAGATTTTTTTAATTAAAGAATTAATATTACGATTATAATATCAGAGAGGAAAATATCAAACAAATTTCATTTCCAATCTCAAATTTATAATTTCTGGTGGTGGTAGCTTTTTTTTACAAAAATGCTCTTTTTTTTTGCTTAGGATACATCTGACTGACTGGGCCAAATATACACATTTTCTTAAATTTTTTTCAAACATTCTAATTCTATATCGTCACCATCCATTTGTCTTATTTGTCCGTCAAAGTTTTCACTTTTTTTAATGTCGAGAATAAAACAACTTCTACAAAATCTCCAACTGCACATACATAATTGAATATTATATCCCTGTCGAAGTATGGATACATCTGACTGACTGAGCCAAATATATAAATTTTCTTAATTTTTTTTTTTTTTTCAGATACTCTTATTCTACATCATCCCCATGCATTTGTCTTATTTGTCCATCAAAGTTTTCACTTTTTTTTTTTTTTTTTAATGTGGAGAATAAAACAACTTCTACAAAATCTCCAACTGCATTCTTATCATTGGATATTATATTTTTGACAAAATATAGTAACAAACAAATTCTCTTGTGATCACTTTCTGAAGTAATTTCTACATTAATTGTTCCTACGTCAATAGAAACAACATGTGTCGATTGAATGTTGAGCTCCGATTGTGCTTGGTGCCAGCATGCCCGAAGCCTTTTCACAATATGTTCTGAAATTTCATATTCAGCAAAGTTCTTTTATATTTTTTAGGGCTTTTTCTACACACATGGCAAAATCTGAAGCTGAATTTATAGTTGCAGAGCGTTGCTAGCGTTACCATTTTCTTGGCAACTGCACCAACCACGTCGACACTCCTTTACCATGAGATGAAATGCAAAAGGATTGCCATCCTTTACTATGATTTTTTTAAATAGTCTCTTCTTTTCTCTCCTTGCTTTGTCTCTTTCCTTCTCTTATTGTAGATATTCTTCATATTTAAAAGGGTTTTCTTTAATCTTTTTCCGATGATATCATGATCTTTCTGTACTATTCATTCTTTACAAAAGAGAAGAAATTAATGTGTAAACTGAATAAATATAGCACTTCAAGTCCAAAATTATAAGCTTAACAAATTTTTAATAGTTATCCCTTGAAATTTCTAATCTTACATAAAGTTAATTATGTTAAATTTTGGTTAATTTCAAACTGACTATATACATTTTATTCTAACTTAATAAACATTTTAACAGTTTCTATTATTCTTACTTCTAAATTTTATTTAATTTGAATTAAAAGATAAAAAAAAAATCTTCCCCTAATATTGCTTTACTTATTTTAAAAAACTAAAATATATATATATTAGATAAATACTATCAAATAACAAAATAAAAAATATACATATAAAAAACAAAACAAAATTAACAAATTTAAAGAAAATTGCTGAAATATTGTTTCGTAATTTTCTTTTTTTAATTTCTATAAAAATCTTACCTTTTAAATTAATTTCTTAATCATATATCACTAATAAAATTATTTTCTTGTAGTAAAGCAACAATTTTATCAATCCAAACTGAATAAATCAACTGCATACAGTGTCACATGCTCAGATGATGCAAATTTCTATTTATTAACTGGAATTCACGTTATTAAATCAAAAGGATATAGTTAAAGCTGCCAAGTACGTGTTTTCCAGCATATTATTCTTATATAAATTTACATATAATTTGTTCAAATGTACATTTGTATTCAATTTTAAAAGGCGTTGCGGGTGTGACTTAAATTAAATGTCGCACCCGCAACAGGGACATGTCACACCCGCAACGCTCAATAATTATAATATTAAAATATTAATTCATATTTTTTGTGTCTGTAATTCAAAGTATCTTAATAAACTATTTTTGAATATAAAGTTTCATAACTTTAAATCAAAAATATTTTTCTGTCGAGACATAAATGTAACTGTGTTGCGGGTGTGACACAATAATTAAGAGTAATTAAATATGCTTACCTTTTGTAATGCAGATTAATGAACGCTTCTCTGCAGACAAAAACTCTCAATAACAGCTGTCAGATCATATATATCCAAGTTTGGAGATTTTTAGAATGTTTGTTCAGCTGTACGAGACCATGAAATGTAAAGATTTTTGTCGCAGTCTATTTTACAAAGTCATAGTGTCACTTTATTAATTAAAATAAGTATGTTAATGACAAAAATTTAATTCTTTTTTGATAAAATATGAAATAGTAGACTCTTGCAAGTTAATATGCAAAATTTCAATCATATTTAAAGAAATTTAAATTTTCATCCTCATGTCCATATTTTTGTGGATTGGACGATACAGTACTTCGGACAGAGTACTGTATCCGAAATCTTTTGTATGTCCGTGTAAATACTATCTGCTTTCTATCATACAGGAAGCAACTCGTGTAGCAAATTTTAGCAATGTACATCAATTTTTTAAATTGTGAAGCAGTTTAGTATAATTAAAACGCGCCCCAAACAATGTTTTTCCCTATACAGTCGTCCCCGCATAAACGAATATCGACGGTTCCAGAAAAAATATTCGATTAAGCGGGGTATTTGATTAAACGGGGAGGCATATAAATGTAATATTTAAGGTGCAATAAAATGACAAATTTATTAAATATAGTATATTTAATTACCAGAATAAGAAAATCTTTAAAAACTTTAATAGAATAATACAAACTGAAATAAAAAAAAAAAAAAAAAAAAATGTAAATACGCAATAGTTCAATGACAGTAAACGCATGCATTTTGTTTACATTGCATTTAATGCAGATCATGTGAATTGGATCCAAATTTTGTTATTAAAATTTAATTTACGTAATTTATACAGGTTTAAAAAAATAGTTGAAAACGGTTTATGTGAAATTTTAGAGTAAAAAATGGACGAGATTTTTTTCGAATGGTATCATAATTACCATCTTGAACCTCTAAATGAAAACACTTTATATTGAAGGGTTACTTCGAGGATTTGCTCGTTAACGCTAATGCTATAGAAAAATTTATAAAGATCTCTTTTGCATTTCAATACTTTTAAATGATCTTTTTTGCAATGGATAGCTGAGATCGAACTGTACAAAAGGCGCCGTCGTTTTTAACTTTTTCCATTTTTATCGCGGATATTTTTAAAGAGGATGATTTCTGTTTCGGGACCGATTTTGAAAATGAAAGTGTCTCCATTAAAAATAATTGTAAAAAAATCGAAAAAGTGAAAAAGAAGTCTTTTGACAAACGAAAGTAAACAAAATACAAAGTTGATCGAAATTCTCGTCCAATTTGTCACCATTTTTGAAATTAATTCGAAAAAATGAACAAGGAAGGGAACTCCCTTGACCAGTACTTATACACCTGCCAGGCGAAATCCATGCTGAGAGTTCTGGAAATTTGTTTTCTGTGTAACAACCGAAAATGACAAAAAATGTGGAGGAAATTCTAATTGAAACATGTTTTTCACGCCCATTTTTCAAATTGTCTCACTCATTTGTTATTCGATTAAGCGAGGACATTTCGTGAAAAGTATTCGGTTAAGCGGGGAAAAATAACATAAGCCCAATGGGATTAAATTCGGTTCCGAAGGATTTTATTCGAATAAGCGGGGTATTCGATTATCCGTTACCCGATTAAGTGGGGAGGACTGTACCATTATGAAATAGAATACTTTTGTGAGGCACTGTGAAATAATAAAAAATATTCTTTGCACCACAGATTGTACTTTCTTTTTATAACGAGCAATATTTTCTTTTTATTTATCAAAGAGGTTTAAGTCTTCAGAATCAACCCATAAAAAAAATTTCACAGTCCCCCCCCCCTCCCCCCTCAGATTTCGTGGACAGCCTCCACCCTCATCCCTAGTCTTCGATCTGCATCATGTCAACAGAAAAAAATGTATGTCGGGCTCGACACATCTTGTCCATTTTGAATAATATGTAAAAAAATCGGGCCGAACTCGTCGTGCATTCAGGGCTAAGATATTTTAGAGGTCTGTATTTTCGAAAACATAGAACTCTAAATTATGCTACCCTCTTTGCAAAGATTAATCCAAGGGACGCCAGTGATCAGTACCAATTTATATCAAGGACTAACTGAATATAAATTTTTATTAAATTCCGTGTATTAGTTCTTGAGATAGAGCGCCCACAAAATTTGTGCCGTATACAGACAGACATTTTGTAAAACATGTTTTTCGGTTCTCTCTGATGCTTAAACGGTGTAAATCCGTCGAAAACCGGAATTTTTCACGAATCCAATATTTTTTTCTTTATAAAGATAGAAGTAAAAAAAAAAAAAAAAAGTTTTGTGATTGGAAACATTAGAATGCGTTTCATAGCCTCCAGCCCTGGAATAACATTAGAAATTCTTTTAATTTGACTTCTTTGAAATTATCAGAATCTCAATATGAAGAGAGAAAATATGAAAATTATGCCATTTCGACGCATTCTTTAATGAACTTTTCTTATTAAAGTCTGAAGGTCACGTAACGTAATGTGGAGCAAACAACTCGCATTTTCAAGGAATTTTTTTACTATGAATGTATCAACATCGAAATGGCGTAAATTACTCCGTTCGAAATGAGATTAGTGGTCATGACCTCATTTTGACGAGAAGTAGAGTTTTCAACCTTCTGAGATTACGGCCCTAGAGCCCTGGGATTAATATTTTAAATGTTAAGAGGGGGGAATTCGGGGCGTGTTTCATATTTAAATTGCAAAAGCAATCATTTACCAACCGTAACAGTCGATCCATTTCGACAAATTATATAAATCGCAAACTACTCATAAATTATAGAAATTGACATTTTTTTAACAAGCAGAAAAACAAATTAGTTAGATTAATAAAAATTTAAGTAAAACGTCTAATCCCCCTTTCCCTCCAACCACCAAAACGTACACACATATGCAAAATATAAATAAATAAAATAGGCAATTGACATTTAATTACCATTAATTAGGAAGAATTTGAGAATGCAAAAAAAAAAATAAGGTTTTACGCATTTCTCAGTTTTCGACTTTTCAAACAGCGCCGTGCGAAGGGGGCTTTCGCCCTGGGCACGAAAATTTAAGGGGCGCCAAATTTATACAACCAACGTCATTTTTGGCAATTCACAAGAAAGAGTTGGGAGAGGGAGCGCCAAATTGAAACTTTGCCCCGGGCGCAATTTTCTCTTCGCACGCCCCTGTTTACAAAAATAAAATATTGCTTTGGAATTCGGTTTCGTTGCTTGAACGCAAGTTGTTCCGAATTACTACTAGTAATAAATTAATCACTACCAGTCTAAATGAAAGTTATATATCTTTCTTTTAAGAAAATCTCGTATGCTATTAATTCCTTTTTGTTATGTGTGAAGTTCCAATGTATTTTCAAAATGTGAAATGCATCAATTCTCATCAATATTTACATATCGCCAGAAATATTAAGCTCAATTTTTAAACACTAACTTCTTTCGTCAATAAACATATTGCTTTTTTGAGAACTTTCAAATTAAACACATAATTTGAACTTCATAAATTACATAGATTACCACACTTCCGGTCGATTGTTACACATACCTCCACACCCCGCAGAGTTTTGGAAATGAGCCAAAAGCTGCAGATCTACTTGCGAAATATTATTCTTTCACTGCTAAAAATCTTAACCCAATTACAAAACAAAAAGCGTTTATTTACCTTTCTTCGCTTTCATCCCACAATTTATTTATCATTTAAAATTAATCTTGATGTAACAAACCAACACTTTTTCGCCCTGAAATAAATTAATTTATTAAATAAATATTGAAATAAATTACTTTAAATTTATTTAAAATTTGCTTTTTTAATCTTAAACATTTCTTTCAAAAATCATAATATAGTATGATATAAATATGTTTTATAATAATTTATAAAATTTGTTAATGATTATTAACAAGTAAATTTCTGACCATTAGAAAATTCTATGAAGGCATATGTTTGAAAGAAAAATGTGTATTTCAAATTTTAATTAGTTAGAAAATGAGATAGAATTTTGTCAGTCCATATAGTAATTTAGCTCTAAAAATGATATACTCATTTATTGATTAAAAATTTTAGAAATTTTAATCATTTATCGTCAATTATCATATAAATTTTATTTATCCATTGATTAAAAACAGTAATTTCAAAGTAATAATTAATGCAATTTAGATTATAAAGTAAAGTATTACAATAATAAAATAAAAATTTAGATTATTTTTTTAATCATTAAAGTAGGGATGCACAACCTGTGGCCCGCGGGCCAAAAGTGGCCCGCGATGGGTTATCGTGTGGCCCGCGAACTTCGATAATTTACAACTGGAAAAAATTGAAATTTCTGTGCTCAAATCGCAAAAAAATCGTAGATTTCGTCAATTTACCGTGGCAAAAAACAAAATTTCGTTAGTCACTTAAAAATCGCAAATTTCAAAGATCGGGCACGGAAAAATCGCGAATTTCATTGATCAGCTTCGGGAAAATAGCGAATTTTGTTGATGTGGCTCGGAAAAATCACAATTTTCATTCATCAAGTATGGAAAATTTGCAAATTTTGCCCTCGAAGCTCGGAAAAATAGCAATTTTCGCCAATCAGGGAAGAAAAAATCGCAAATTTCGTTTATAAAACACGGAAAAACCGCGAATTTTGCTGTGATGCGCTGAAAAAAAATCACGAATTTCATCTTGCCGCATAAAAAATGAAGATTTCATCAAAGTTATTTAAAAATCGTGAATTTAATCGTTCTAGCACGGAAGAATCGTGAATTTTATCAATCATGAGTGGAAAAATTGCGAATTTCGTCGGTCGGCTTTGTAAAAATTGTGAATTTCTTCGATCGGCTTCGTAAAATTTGCGAATTTTAATATCAGGCGCTGTAAGATCATAAATTTTCTCGATCGGCTTCATAAAAATTGCGAATTTTGTTGATCAGGCGCGTAAAAATCACGAATTTCGTCGATCATGCGAAAAAAAATGCAAATTTCGTCGATTGGCTTCGCAAAAGTTGTGCATTTCGTCTATTGGCTTCGTAAAAATCACGAAATTTGGCTACTGGTTTCATAAAAATCACGAATTTCGTCGATCGGTCTTGTAAAAATCGCGAATTTTGCCAATCGGCTTTGTAAAAATCGCTAATATTATTGATCGTGAAATTTGTCGATCGTACGAAGAAAAACCGTGAATTTCATCGATCGGATTCTTAAAAATTGCGAATTTTATCCATCAGCTTTGTTAAAGTCGCGCATCTCGTCGACTGGCTTCGTAAAAATCGCAAACTTTGTCGATCATGCGAAGAAAAATCACGTATTTCTTCGATCGGCTTAATAGAAATCATGATTTTCCTTGATCGGCTTAATAAAAATCGCGAATTTCCTCTATGGGTTTCATGAAAATCATGAATTTTGTTGATCAAGCGCAGAAAAATCGTGAATTTTGTCGATCGGTTTCGTAAGAATTGCAAATTTTGTTGATTAGGCGAAGAAAGATCGTGAATTTTGTTAACTGCTTCGTAAAACACGCAAAATTTGTTGATCGGGCACAGAAAAATCAGAATTTCATTGATCTGGCACGTAAAAATCTTGTTGATCGGCTCCTTCTCTCTCCTTCGTTCATAAAGTTCACATTTTTTTTCCAGCTCCAGCCAGGTCCGTAGCTAAGGGGGCGCTATAGGCGGCTCAGCCCCCCCTTAAAATATTTTGAGCCCCCCCCTGGAAAAAGTTTCAAAGTCACTAAGTGTTCCGAAAATTCAAATGAAATTCTGTTCAAAAATCTAATTTAGTTTTGAGACCCTTTCACAGTTTTGCAGAGTTACTAAATTGTATCTAAAATACGTGTTTCAACACTCCCTCATCCTATTGGTACATATGAAGCTAACAGGATGTTTAATTTTGCACCAGTTATACATTCAAAATTTTCATCATCATACTTTTCTTAGCATAAAATGAAGTTATTACAACAGTTTAATGAGAAACATAGTACCTACAATGTGAATATGCACTAATTTATCTTTCTGCATTAGAGAGAAAACAAAAAAGTATGAGCCCCCCCCTACATTCCCTTGAGCCCCCCCCTATATTCCCTTGAGCCCCCCCCCCTATCGTACACTTCTAGCTATGGCCCTGGCTCCAGCCACTTATGTTTGTTTTCTAACATTTTTAATAAAACAAATTTTACTTTCCTGAATAAAGTCCAGGAATATTATTACATAATGAAAATAATCCTCGTTGTAATTGTTATATATACAAACATAAAAACTGCTGATAGATTCTTACCAACTGAATTGGATATTTTGACTGGATAAGAGCTCCCCCTCCCCACTCCCCTTTGAAACCTACCGATTATAGGTCAAAGATCACCTCCTCGAAATCGAATTTTCACCATGTTATTGATGTGGCCCTCGACCACCCAGACATATTTGTAAGTGGCCCTTCTCTTCAAAAGGTTGTGCACCCCTACATTAAAGTATTAAAAGCAAAAGCCAAGTAAATAATCAATAATGTATAGTAAATATTGATAATAAAATTAAGATGCATTTTTCCTAAATTATTCAATGAAACTTGCCTCATAAAGGTGCACGACTAATTCATATTAAAATCATAAAATGCAAGTAAGTTTTATTTCCGTTTTAGCCAGACTTAATAAGAAAACCTTGATTAATGAACGGGCACATTTGTCAAAAAGATTGAGATTGCCAGTGAAATCAGCTATATCTTGATTTTTTTTTTATTCCCCAGAAATAATTTTTTTTTTCCTCCACGAAAAAGCATGAATTCAGTCATATTAAAGAATTATTAAAGATTAAAACGTGTACAGAATTTTATATAAAAATAAAAAAAAGTAAAATTCTGCCCCAACATCTTAACTGAAAGTTTCATTGTTTACATCGATAAATTATGGGTGGATTTTAGAGATTTGCGGATTTTAAAGTTGCTAGTTTAAGGGAGTCAACTGTATATGATAATTTTCATAATCAAATATTTCCAGCCAGTTACTATTAAGAAATAATGTTTTATTGATACTGAAGCAGGAAAATTGCTTAACATAACTCGGTAAATTTATTAACATCCATAGTACATAAAGACAGTTTATAGATATGACCTAGGACTGACAAAAGTATAAAACTCTTACGCGTCAGAAAAAACTCTTAGGAGCGACCTTGAAAAAGCATTTCTCTGATTTAAACGCATTCACTGCAAAATGGAACACTTACTATACTACTCATAATATTATTCAGCTATTTTTGAGTGGTATGTATAATTTTGCAGTAAAGAAGTTAATTATTCAATAGAAAAATCAAGCTGAGCAAAAATGCTAAGATAATACCATTTTTACATTGTAAGAATTAAATAGAAACAAACATTAAAACGCAGATAAATCAATATCTTTCCTTTTAATTCACAAGAAATCATACATGAATTAACAATGCCTTTGAGATTTTGATTTGAAATACCATTATTTGTCAGTTGATTTTTCAGGATTGAAACCCTTTAAAAGATGGTCCATTTAAATTTATTGTAGGTAAAATTAATTAGTAAAATTGTTAAGTAAGTAAAAAAGTTAGTCTATAAGAGGAATTTTTTAGACTCCTAGAGTTTGTAGGATCCTGGGTATATTTTTAATCATATTTGGCAGTCATAAGGTTTTAATCTCATCTTTGATAAATTACATCACTTTTATGAAATTGAAGATACATATATTTGGAAAGAATACAAACCAAATTGTATTGATAAACAGTTATTTTCTTTTATTATTTTGTAGTTATTTTGTGCTTACTAAAATATTTTTATTTCAATCAGAGTTTATTGATTTAAATCAGCTTGATTTTAATTAGGGATGGACCGAATAGTGATTTTGGCCGAATACCGAAATTCGGCCGACAGCTAAACCGAATATCGAATATTCGGCTAGCCGAATAGTAATGATTGGGCCGAATACCGAATATTCGGCTTTCCATATACTTTTTATATTTCAAAGTTTAAAGGTATTAAAATGTTACTTTTTAAAACAATACATATTTAATAAGAGAAACTTATATTTTGATAAACAAGAGCTTTTTATAAGAACATTCAGTATTGAAAAAAATCTGCCTTTTTTATTTAAGAAACATAATTATGAGACTTTTTCAATTAGTAAAATTTTAAATTTCATTTCTTATACGAATTGAAACAAACATTTTGAAATCAAAGAGAATTAATGAAAAAAATAGTTGAAGAAAAACTGTACAATCTCATATTTGTACTTTTTAAATAACTCAAGGCAGATTTTTTTCAATATAAAGTATAAATACTTTCAACTTAATTCTGAATAAAGGAATGTCTAGCTCGTAGTTCTTTTCTTATGAACAGTGGCATTTCCCATCTTTTCCCTCCTATCATATTTTACAGAAATCAAAGCATGTGAGTTGAAAATATAGTTATGGTATCTTACTTATTGTTAATGCAACAACCGAAAACAACACAAGTTTGACCTAGAGTGAGATTAAATACAATGCATTTATGATTAAATAAGTTGATTATGAATATGGTTTCATAAATAAAAAATTGTCAGCTTGATAGCTATTAATAATCTCAAAAGTTTTCCTTTCTTGTTTAAGTACTTTTGGGGAAAGCAAGAAACAGATTATTCACTAATTAGAATTTAGGAACTTGCATCATTTATTCCTAAGGAGAATCCTAATAAATCATAATTTTAATCCTTTTCATGGTTAATTTTCTTAAGTTAAACTTTACAAACAGCAAATAAATAATGTAAAAACATTCTATATTATTTAAATATGATTTTATTTCTGATTATTTTAAATATATTAATAAATTGATAGTTAAAAGTAATTGTGAAAAGTTTTTTAAAATGTGTTTTAAAAGGCTTTATTAAGTATTGGATTCGGCCGAACACTTTGATATCCGGCCAAACCGAATATTCGAAAAGGCCGAATAGTTTCATATTCGGCCAAGCCGAACATTCGGACAAGACAAGATATATAAGATAACAAAACAAGATATTACACTCGACAAATGAAGAAATACAATTTATTTTAAGTTAAGCAACTTATTACTATTGGCTAAAGATAAACAAAAATAAATAAATAAAGATAATGATTTTAATCTGAGAAAAGCAAGTATTACTCTAACAGCCAGAAAAAATGCCATACTTAAGCATAAATAATAAGCATATAGGGTAGATGTGCCAGAAATGGACACTTCTGAATGGTTTTGGTTTATACATATAAAAAAATAATAACTAGTAAAATTTTAGCTTTTATTTTTTTCACATCTCTCCCTTGCACATTTTATAATTTTGCACAACTGTTGACAATTTTAATTAAACCAATCAGAAAGTAGAAAATAACATTTTGAAGTTTCCCTGTTTTTCGTTGAAAATCTTAATGAACATACTAAGGAGCTGTCTTCATTTAATAAATCTATATACAGTCGAGTCTCTCTATAACGAAACTCTATCCAACAAACTTCTCTATTTAATGAATTTTTTGCAGGAATGGTAAATTTTTTCATGATTACATTAAAAATAATCTCCATAAATCGAAATATATACCTCCATTTAATGAATTTTTTTTTTTCAAAAATGTTCTTTCATATGTTCAGAAAACGCTTCAAATAATTTGTAGAATAACTTGTTTCGATGATTTCTGGTTTATATCTCATAGCTAAATTACTCTACCTTATTCCTTATGTTCAAAAAAAAAAAAGGCATTCAACCCCCCCCCCCCCCTCTCGAAGAAAAACAGCTATTTTGCATAGTCACACTTGACTTTGTTTTAGCCAAGATGAACATGTGTTGTTCTTGGAAAAGTCTGAAACATATACTTGCTACTGGAGCAATTTGCAATTATCACAAAGCAACCTAAAAGATAAAACTACTCCATTGTCATCTTGAAAATGCTGTTCGTTTCTTGGTTTGGATAGTTAGGCAGGAATAAAGAAGGGATAAGGAGGCAATTGCAGAAAAGGTCGTTTTTTCAGCAGGTTTTTATCTACCTAAATTATCTCTCATTAATTTTAGAATTTAGAGAAGATGTTTCTTGTCTGTGCGCCTTGGAGCATTTTTTGTTGTGAGGGATCATTTGAATGAAGAATTGTTACTAAATGTCATCTATGCTGGTGTTATCGTCTATTGTTATCTGCATAAAATTGCTTCTACAATAAGCATAACTCTCTCTGATAAAGTAATAATTTTGAAAATAATAAGACACTGGAAAAAAAAAGAAAGTGGCGAAAATGTTTGAGATTGAGGAAAAATTCCATCAAATATTTCAAAAACTTTAACTCCTCAAAAAATTTCTGTTTCAAAATTTAAACATTAAATGAAAATTTTTTTCCCGTTCTCTATTCAACAAATTTTTCTATATAACGAATTTTTTGACAGAACGATTATTTCGTTACATAGAGACGACTGTATATTCTTTATTTTCTTGTAAAATTTGTAAGAATTGTTTTGGTAGTAGTAGAAAACTTTGAATTTTATATATTATGTTTTCTATTCATTTTTGGTTTTAAGAGGGATGTCCATTACTGGAATGGTTAAATAGTAATTTTCCTGTAATGGACACAAAAGATGATTTCAGGTTCATTTTTTGGGGACCAAGCCTGCATAGAATAAGCCTGAAATATTTTTTTGTCACCAGTGCCTAAAGTCGCCTAAGCTCAATACCAAAAATATGCAAAACAAAATTGTATGAAATTAAAAAATTGTTTCAAATATGATCTCATTTTCAACGTAAATCAAAATAACGTAAATTTTAAAAATGTAAAATCTTAAAAATCTGATGGTTTTAAAGGAAAAGAGGAAACGGTGATCAATTTCTTTCTTTTGGAATAATATGGTAATTATTTTTATTTACACAGGAAAAAAACTTTGAAAATGTACAGCATCCTCAAAATATGAGCACAATTCATGTTGACAAATAGATACAATAATCATTAACTATCTTCATATGAAAAACAACTAGGATTCGTGTACATTAGAAGATTAAATAATTTGCAGACTTCCAACTAATTCTTTGTCTAAAACCAGAAGAAAATATTCTCTTCATGTTATGTGAATAAATATTAAATAAACGATCTGATTAAAAAATATCTTCTGTTAATGAAAAGACCATTTAAAAACAAATTCATTGTAGTGTGTGTGTGTGTGTTTTTTTTTTATTTATTTATTTATTTTTTTTATTGGCACCATATGAATAAATTAAAGCTGGAAATACTGTAGACAAATCTGCAATAACAAATTTTTGTTTGAAACAGCAATAAAATGATATAAATAAACATGATTTCAGTTCCGCCTGTCATTTTGATCAAAACAGTATTAAAATGACTTGATAAGGAATAAGTATGCAATTTTTTTAGAAAAAGTTCTTTTAATCTTACCTATACATGAATAAATAAAATTTTTCCAGTTTCAGACTACAAAAATAGAGCATGAGCTCATCTCATCTCTAATGGTCACTATGTAGACACTGCTAAAAATAATATTTGATAATGTTTTATAGTGTATAAAATATTTTGACTTAATTGAAAACCTAAATAACCAAATTTAATTTTAAAATTACATCTACCAAAATTTATGTAATAACACAAAAACTTTTACAAATAGTGGCTTTTAAGTTACTTTAATGTGATTAGTAAAATTTCAATATTTTATTCTTTTTTTATTTTAAAAATGAATCCAACTCTGTCTTGCATATTTTATAATCTGGCAATCAAACCAGCAGGCAGACAAAAGTATTGTTTAAGGGCACAATCATAGGGTTTAATATTTCACCATTTAAATAAAAACATTTAAGCTACAGAACTTGTTAATCTATTAATGAACTATTATAAATGTGTCTTAAATGTTAGTTTATACCTCTCTAACAAAATAATAATAATAATAATAATAATTAAATAAAAATAAAATAAACAGTAACTTGACAGTAATTATGAAACTACTAAATCTGCAGCCTCAAATCTCAGTATTCCAGTTTGAAATTATTTTAGCAATTTAAATATCCATTTTAAAATATCATTTCTTTCAAATTTGTAAGTATTAAAATTATTAAAAGTAATGCAGCAAGTAATCTCTGGAAGTTTAATTGTTAAAAATAATGAGATAAAACTATACACTATTTTTTTTTTAAATTATTATTACTGTTGAAATCCACCCACTGTCACAGTAATTTAATAGTAGTAGATTGCCTGATATTTAATATTTTTAACTAATCATCTAAAATAAAATATTGATTTTCTGATAATTACAAAGATTGATGCAAACAATAATACAAATATTTTATTAATTACTGGCATACTAATTGTTGATTTTGTTTGAAAATAACTATTTTGTTTCATTAGTATGCTTTCATTAAATTCTGGTTCTAAATACAGTCATAAAAACAATTACATTTATTACTTTTTAAAGGGTGTTCATTAATGGAATGAAGGGTGTCATTATAGCAAACGGAAAAAAAGTGACCAGAGGAGTGATTAGAAATTTGATAACAAAAAGTGTTTTTTATGTTCTGATCAGTGGCATTAGTATCTTCAGATATTAATAGAATAAATAAGGGAATGTCAAAAACCAAAATGTTATTATTGATGTTGTGATTTGTTGTTAATTTTAGTGTATTAAAATACATACATCATTTTAATATTATTAAAATATAACTCTTAGGCAATGTTAAGTATTAAACATAGTTTTATTAACAAGAATTAAAAATAAATGTATAAATAAAATTAAATATGTATGAATAAATAATATAATAATTATCATATAATAATTATATTTATGTATTTAATATATTTTATTATATATGAAATTAATATTAAATTATATATTAATATCCCATTGTGTTTTTATATAGTTCTCTATTAATTATAATTATATATATATATATATATATATATATATATATATATATACACACTATCTACCAAAAAGTATTTGTACACTTTCAGTTTTTGACATTTTGTCAAATATTTAAAAATATACTGGTCGGATTCTTCTGAAACTTCAGAAATATAAAGATTATGTTTCACTTTATATTTATTTACATTCATTTGTTAAGCGGGTAATTAGGGGGCCGGCAAAAAAACAAAGAATAATAGAAATATTTGGGATCGCCCTGTACATGAAAATGCACGAAACGACTTATCGCTTTAGAATACAAATATATGAATACAGTAGAATATGTACACTAATTTTTGTGAGAATAGCATGTATATTTATGGCGATAGAGCGATTTTTTTGAAAAATTCAAAAAATTCTGGTATGTTTTTTGTTTATATCATAGAGGGTTTTTGACCAAATTTAACGCAAATTTCAGAAAAATTGGCAAAATCTATTAAAAAAAATATAGCGCAATTGGAATATAAATATATTTAATACTTTATGAAATATGAGTAGTTTTATGAAATAATTTTTATCTGCGCATGCGCAAACGATAAAAACAATTCTTTTACATCATTTAATAGTCAATTCTATGGAGTAACTTATAAAAAAAATCCAATGAAATATCGTGAAAATTCAAAAATATATCATTATTATAAGTAAGCTGTTTTTACATTGCTCTCTAAAAACGGCTGAATGATAAGGGATTCTCCACAAATTGACATTTTTTATTGACTGACTTTTAGGAAAAAATTAGTATTTAATGTATACAATATCTAATACAATATTTCTGTTAATAAGTATCTTGACATCTGTGATGGAAAAGAATAAAAGCCCTTTTCCTTTTCTATCACAGGTGTCAAGATACTTATTAGCAGCAATATTGTATTCATTAAATAGCAGCGTTCGAAATCCTTGGTGGTCCGCTGGTCCGAGACCACCGATAATTCAATCGGACCACTAATTTGAAAAATTTAGTGGTCCGCAGGACCAGTGCCTTTTTTCAGGCCCTGAGAAAACTGCAACCGATCGCACATAAGATTTTTTTATTATTATTATCAGTGATGCCGCAGATGCGCTATAGCGCGTAAACTACTCAAAAAATCGGCAATGGGACGCAAAAAATAGCTCTTACGCGTCCCACAGGACGCGTAATTTCGTTAAGAAATCGCGAAAAAACGGCAAATTTCGTTAAAAAAATCGCGAAATAACGGCTAATTTACGGCAAATTTGTCACACAATTCTCGAAAAAATGGCTAATTTCATTCCAAAACCCGAAACAAAAGGCAGATTTCTTCGAAAGATCGCGAAAAAACGGCAGATTTTTTTTCCAAAAATTGCGGGAAAATTTTAGATTTCTTCAAAAAATTGCAAAAAAAGGCAGATTTTTTCAAAAAATCGCGAAAAAAGACAAATTTTATCCAAAAATCCCGATAAAACACGAAATTTGTCAAAAAAATCGCGCAAAACGACAAATTTCCTCAAAAGATTGCGAAAAAAACCACAAATTTTGTTAAAAAAGCGCTAAATAACGACTAATTTCCGGCAAATATCGTCAAAAAATGCGCGAAAAAATGGCCAGTTTTATCCTAAAACGGGAAAAAACGGCAGATTTCTTCAAAAGATCGCGAAAAAATGGCAAATTCCCCCAAAAATCGCGATAAAACGGCAAATTTTGTCAAAAAATATCGCGAAAAACGGTATAGTTCGTCAATAAAAATAAAAGATTTCGTCAAAATAACGCGAAAAAACGGAAAATGCGACAAAAAAGCACGAAAAAAAAATAAATAAGTGAATGCCGGGAGAGAATTTTTCTGTTTTAAAAACTAATTTTCTTGCTTCAAAATTGTTGTTGCTGCTCCAAAAACTGATTTTCATGCTTCCCAATCAGTTTTTTATTGCTCCAAATCTTTCTGAGTGAATGTGACTCCTAAAAGCACCATTTCATTAAGCTAAGTACCCATTTACTCAACAAAAATATTCCTTTTTTCAGCAAAAATATCTATTTCAATAAACCTGTCTTGTCTCATTTTAAAAGAAATGCAAACAATAGTGATACTTGTTATCTTCTACACTTAAATAAGCATTATTTTATAATTAAATTTGTATCTTGCACATTTATTCTTTAAAAAGTACAGAAAATTTACTCTAAGTGTTAAAATTATTTAATAGAATTTTATGTAGCGGACCAGTGATGATGTCTGCGGACCAGTAAATTCTCATGTTTACTGGTCCTTGGGACCAGTGACTTTTTTTTAGGAATTCTAACGCTGACAGCGTTCGAAATCCTTGGTGGTCCGCTGGTCCGAGACCACCGATAATTCAATCGGACCACTAATTTAAAAAATTTGGTGGTCCGCAGGACCAGTGCCTATTTTCGGGCCCTGAGAGAACCGCAACCGATTGCACACGCATATTTTTCAGCGATGCCGCGGGAGCACTATAGCGCATAAACTATGCAAAAATCGGTGATGGGATGCAAAAAAATAGCTCTTACGCGTCCCATGGGTCGCGTAATTTCGCTAAAGTATCGCGAAAAAACGGCAAATTTTGCCCAAAATAGCGATAAAACAGCAAATTTTGTCAACAAAAAAAAATCGCGAAAACGGCAGATTTTGTCAAAAAATTGCGGAAAATGGCAGATTTCTGCAAAAAATTGCGAAAAAAGGCAGATTTCGACGAAAAATTGCAAAAAAGCAGATTTCTTCAAAAAACTGCGAAAAAGCAACAAATAGTGTCCGAAAAACGCGATAACCCGACAAAAAAAATCGCGAAAAACGGCAAAATTTGTCAAAAAAATCGCTAAATAACGATTAATTTCCGGTAAATATCGTCAAAAAAATTGCGAAAAATGGCCAATTTCATCCTGATAAAGCAGCAGCTTTTTTCAAAAGATCGCGAAAAAACGACAAATTTCGTTCAAAAATCGCGATAAAACGGCAAATTTTGTCAAAAAATATCGGGAAAAGCGGTATATTTCGTCAATAAATCCCTAAAAAACTAAAGATTTCATCAAAATAACGCGAAAAACGGAAATTTCGACAAAAAAGCACGAAAAAATAAATAAATAAATAAATAAGTTAATGCTGGGAGAGAATTTTTCTGTTTTAAAAACTAATTTTTCTGCTTCAAAATCGTTGTTGCTGCTCCAAAAACTGATTTTCCTGCTTCCCAATCGGTTTTTTATTGCTCCAAATCTTTCTGAATGAATGTGACCCCTGAAAGCACCATTTCATTAAGCAAAGTACCCATTTACTCTGCAAAAATATTCCTTTTTTTCCCGCAAAAGTATCTTTTTCAATAAATCTGTCTTGTCCCATTTTAAAAGAAATGCAAACAATAGTGATACTTGTTATCTTCTACACTTAAATAAGCATTATTTTATAATTAAACTTGTATCTTGCACATTTATTCTTTAAAAAGTACAGAAAATTTCTCTTAAATTAATATTGGTTTTAATTATTTATTATTATTAAAACAATTATTGTATTTTATTTTTCTTGTGGAAATGAACAAGTTCAATTTTTGCGTCGAAAAATATGACTTATTATTAGTGGGGACCCGCTTTTGTAGAAAAGGGACCCAGAATTTTAGAAGTCCTTTGTCCCGGGGACCCAGGATTTTTCAAGTTCAGCTGCATCCACTGACACTAGCTACAATTCCACCACTCTGGCAACAATCTGGAGAAAAATCAAAAAAAATTGCATCAAACCTTACAGTCAGTTGAAATAAGTAATGGCAAATAAAATATCTAATTAATAATTTGATAGTTTTTCTTTACGTACTGGTTTATTTAATTTTTAGCAAATTATAATTTTACTTTTTATTATGCTAAAAATTTTGGATAAATGCAAAGTAAGATTGGTTTATTTTCCAGGGAGGGGGCGGGGGGAGAGGCCACTCTAAGTGTTAAAATTATTTAATAGAATTTTATGTAGCGGACCAGTGATGATGTCTGCGGACCAGTAAATTCTCATGCTTACTGGTCCTTGGGACTAGTGACTTTTTTTTTGGAATTCTAACGCTGGTGTATATATATATATATATATATATATATAAAATATAATTTATAATTTTAATTATATATAATAAAATATGTATCAAAATAAATACACATTACTAAATGGTACAGTTATAAAAAGAATATATTTAAAACACTTAAAATTATCAACATTTCATTTGTTCCTATGAACGTTGTCATGATACAATATAAAGATGTTAAATGTAATTTAAAGTTATACATACAATACTCCATAAAATCTAGCACAATATGCTATAATTAATTTTAAGCAGTTTAAACACTCTCATCTCAACTCAACTATGCTCGTGCATGTATGTGTTTACATTTTGAAACTTTAAATTACATTTAACATCTTTATATTGTATCCTGACGACATTCGTAGAAATGAATGAAACATTGATAATTTTTAAGTGTATTTTAAATATATTCTTTTAATAAGTGTACCATTTAGTTATGTGTATTACTAACATATTTTTAGTATAATTTACGGTGCAGTTGTCCAATTCATAATTAATTATATATAATAATTTATATTTATTTTTTTAATATTATATTTATATATATATTAATAAATATATAATGATAAATTAATAATATATAAATATAATTCAAAATAAATGTATAAATAATAAATAAAATTAAATATTAAAAATTACATTCATTAACAAGAATTTTATTAAAAAATGATAGGAAATTAATAAAAATAACTGTGTAAATAAATAAAATTATATATTATACTCATTAACAAGAATAATATAATAGATATTTTATTATCTGCCTTTGCCCTTTACTGACATTATTATCATGTATTCCCCCAGCATACCCGCTACATATCCCCAAAGGTACACATGCACATTACTCCTGATTGGGATTAGCTGGCCTACAAGAATGATATAAATAAATCAAACATTTATTACCACTTTGGTTTTTAATCACTTATTTATCGACAAGTTTCATATTTATCAATTCCTTGTCACTATTTTTCTAGTCATTTTTTCCCTTGTCACTTTATTCCATTTTTATTTTTTCTATCGCTTTTTTTCATAGATACATCCATTACTGGGGTTTTGATATGTTTTTGTTACTTAAAATTAAATGTGTATTCATACCGAGAAATGATGTTAAAAGCTGGTTAAATATTGTTGATTGATTAATATGATGTCGAAAAAACTGGAATATAATTAGTTATAACTATTAATAAAAAAGATATTTTAAAACAAATTCCTTAAAAAGGTGCCCATTACTGGCACATCTACCCAATTTAGAGGCATAATGCAATTTTTATATGACTAGCTCACTTTTAAATTGGCTAAATCTAGCACTTATTTGCTAATTACTACAACAAAATTATATCTTGGGTAGAATTTTATAAGTGAGTATGTTAGGTGTCCAGAGTAAAATCTTCAATATATTTCATATTTTTAGAATATAACGTACTGTGCTTCTTATTCAAAGATTAACAGCAAAGAGCAAAAATTCAAAAAAAGCATCAGTCTTTCAAGTGCTAACTACATGTAAAAATTTCAAGCAACAAAAATAATTTTTTCATTTTCTAAGCATTTTATTAGCAGTTCGAAAAAAGGCTTTTCCATCATCTAGATTTTAAAGCATTTGATTGGCTATTACTAGCAACCCCATTAGTTTTGGTTGTCAAAAGCGCTCTGGAACAAATTGCTTGCTTCTCCTGGAACCATAGAATAATATGGAGACGCCTGGAATTATAAGCAACTTTGACCCCTCATGTAATAGCATTTTTAATGACAGTTCCTGTCCTGACTTGGAAAGATTCATGCATGATAGAAATTAGTCATGGGTCAATTTGATTTTAATCAAACAGCATATGCTATGAAACATCTCTAGCTAATAAAAATTTACAGACTTTTTACAACAGTACCAGGCAAAGAAATATAAGAAAGCCAATGAAATGAGGCTGGAAATTATTTTATAGGTAGAAAACAAGAGTCTTGGGGAAAAAATACCTATGTTCTTCAAAAACAGAAAAATAAAAAAAATAGAAAAATTATTTTTAGATTGACATGATTTTTAAAAAATCAGAGTATAAAAAATAAGAGGTATTTCACCCACAGAAATTTAAATGAAAATTGCTAGTAGGAAGACATGATTAACCTACCAGTCTCCCAAAATTGTGGAAAGGAAGTCAAGCAAAAGAGTTGTTGAAGCAAATATCCATCCATACCATAATTTTATGAGGAAAATTAGCACAATATCACTTACACCAAAAAGACGTATGTAAGAGAAAGCAACATTCGTTGCATGTTTAAAAAAATTAATTTTTTTTGTTAACATAAAAACATATAGAATTTCCCCCCTTCCCCCCATTTTCAGATATAACAAGAATTTTACCTTTGAAACATAATGCATATCCTTTTTTTTTTTTTTTTTTTTTTTGTAATAAAGTTACTTTTATGTTAGTAGGGTATAAAACTTCGAATAGCAGGGGTTTTTTTTGTGTGTGCGTGTGTATATTAGAATAAAATGCTTTAATGTTAAAATGTTTTGGTTTATATTACTATCTATATATATATATTACGTTATTGAATGCAACACAAAAATCTGGATTATTTGTTAATTGTTCAATGGCAACATCTGAATGAAACGTGTATCATTGGTTATTGTGTGAAAGAAATTTAAAAGGATTTAAACAAAGGTAAATCAGATTTATCTAGATTTTTCTCTTTCGCTGAAATTACAAAGTTTTAAAATATTATTATTTTTAGTTTTCTGTTTTGTTTTTTTTTTCTTTATTACAAGTCAAGAATTTAAAACGTTTCAGCTTAAAACTAAAGTTATGAATTATAAATGAAATACTTAAAAATGCCACAGAAACATTGTTTAGCGAACTATCACCTGTGACCAGTTAGCATAAAAATACAGAGTTATTGATTTTTCTAGCAGAATTTTCTGATTTGGCACACAACTGAGTAGATAAAATTAAATTATGAATAAATGTATTATGATGCAATATTTAATATAAACTTAAGGGAGACCAAACTGGTCACCAAGGGCGGCTAGTAGGTTTTAAAAAGGAAATTCATGAAAGGAATGCATTTTAAATGTATACGTAATACATGTTATATATATTTCAAATTAAATTAAAGACACAGTTTAAATTTTAAATGAAATTAATGCAATAGAAATGATGGCAAAAGGAAAAATATTTAGAAATCTGTCATCTGAACCTGTCTAACATAAAAGTACCAAAAAATTAAATTAATTTTAACTAAATATTATTCAAAGCACACACAGACACAGAAGGGATGCAGCAATAGCAATTGACACTAAAGTGAAAGCAAACCATGCAGAAACACTTTTAAACTGTGTGCAGTACACTGAGACCCATAAACATAATTTGTAGAGAACCAATCCCACCATATGCACATTGAGCCCCACAATTTCTGTGCATGCCCCTGAATGTGCATAAACCATTCCAAAATCAGAATTTGATATTTATTGTAAAATTTGAATAATTACAATTAATATGATTTTATGATACATAACTATTAATTTATTAAACTGCATTTTTTTATATATAATAAGACATAATACAAAAAAAGTATACTACTATTTTATTTTTTTTTTTTTTAACTAACTGCAGCAAGCATTACTAAAGATCATGCAGCCTATATTTAAAAGTATAGCGACAATATGAATAGGAATTTACCAGGTTTTGATTCTTATATTGCACAGGATATTTAACTGCAATGTTTAAAATAACAAATTTTAGTTTCATACAGTAAAATCGATATTATTAAAAAGTTTTTTTCATTATTAAAATAATCTATAAACAAACTTAGGAGTTAAGTAAATAAAAAATTATTTCGAAACTCTTAAAATCATATATATCGTATTAAAATATTAGCATAAGATAGCTGAAAATATTGATTAGCTATTAAATGTACCTTTTGTGAGAGGATGAGGATGAATTTTCCTTTACAAATGAATTTCTATGGGAATGTCCATGAGAGCAAGCACTTCTCAAAATCATAGAGCATGACGAACCTTTCGGACTAACAACACCGTTTTCAATACAACAGATTTTACTCATATTTGATGAGCACTTCAATCAACGCCAAATTAAAATCTAGCGAACTTACTTCGTAGGTAAACATTTGGTTTAAACGACACACCTTTGCACTCCCACACTATTGTAATCTATAAATATCAGTGAGTACACACTGTTGACAAATTTAAATGAGGAAGAAATAAATAAACATTCAATGACTCCGATGAACGGTTGAAAACTAGACCAGACTAACAACTTCTTACGATCACAGTTAAAAGCAAACAAGAACTTTCATTTAACTGAAACTTTAGAATTATTCTTCGTTACTCCATGGTTTACAATGTTCTGCTTCGCAAGCTTTTTAGTAATTTAGGATAAATAACAGATAAAACGATGCTATATACTCTATGGAATAAAAGAATGCATATTATATGCAGGATTTACACAATAGTTTTAAATTTGTTTTATATTTTTACATTTCGAACGTACAAGATTTTGGCACTTGGAAGAGACGAGACTAGTATGGCTGATAAAATTAATAAACACAAAAACATAGTACATATAAACTTTATAATTTTCAACATATTTTCACAGATACTAAAAGACATTTCAGAATAATTAATATTTTTAAATGGCGAACCCCCCCCCCCCCCCCCGAAGAAAAATCTACTCTGCTTAAAGTACCTTTTTTTCAATGGCGGATCTAACGGGGGGGGGCGATCGCCTCCCCTCCCCCTTGTGTTCATAAAGGTGTTCAGACTTCAGACCAAGATGAGAGGTCTTTGTTGTGGAACAGGACTTGGGCTTAAGCTCGAAGCCGTCGCGGCACGGTCCGGCCCGCGCCGCGCTAATTCATTAGTCAAGTTAGGTGAAGGTCTTCATTGTTTCAGAGCAAATCTGGAGTTGGAACTTAGTTTTTTCTGCACATTTAGACTCGATCAAATTTCTTTTTCGTACCTGGTTAACGCAAGTTTTCATTCTTCCAAGAGATCTGGTCTTCATAGACCAAACTTTTCAGGTACTGATCCGATCCGGCTTAAAAGCAATACATTTGGTCAAGGTCGGATCCAATGACAGATCTAAGAGGTGGGGCGTGAAGGAGTGAATGCCCACCCCCTTGGGCTAATAAAGGGTTTTCAAAAGTACATTATACATCCTACCGGGAAACACCTCGGGGCGAAGCTCGAACCCAGAGCCGCCCGGCCCAGACCGCACCAAATTAAATACACAAGATTTGGGCCAGGACGTGTACTAATCTTTCATTTTTCAGCAGATTCGGATCGGACCGGATTTCTTTTTCTTCCATGTTAAGCCTAACATAGACTTCGTCCTTCCTAGTGGTTTGCACTAGGAAGGAAAATTTCAAGGTCGGGGCTCGGCCCGACTAAAAATTAAATCTTTGGTCCGTCTACTTTCTGATTTAGCCCGGACGATAAGAAGTGGCCCAACCGCGATCCATGCACTACTTTAAATTCTCCTCCACGAGCCCAATTTGGACTAGAGTCTTACTCGTTTGTTATTAGTAAAAATTGTACAGGGTGTCCCAGAAGTAATGGGACAAACTTAAAGGGGCGGTGAAGAACATCCCAAGAATTCAGAATTGCATAGCAATCCATGGTTGGAAACGTCTTTGTTCGTCGGTAGGTTGTGTTGTTAACAAGAGCATTGGAGAAAAACAGCTTCCTCAGATTCGGGAATTTTCAAATTCATAATTCATACCAGAAATTGTACATAACATTTTTGATTATATAATTTAAAGATGCATTTAGATTTTAACTCGAAACGCTAGAGAAGACAGACTTGCAGTCAGGGCCCGCTTAAGACTTAGAAGTAAAGGAAGCCCGACGTCACACAGGGGGCCCCCTATTACTCAACCAATTTTAATAACATTAAATCCTTTTTTGTATGTTCGATAATTTAAAATTTTATAATAAAAACTTCGACTAAATATAACACTATTAATATTAAATTAAAATAACTACCTGTAACCAAATCAAAGACTATTTTATTTCATAGAAAATTATACATAAGAAATTAATTTTGTCATTTACCAAGTTGCTACAGTTGAGAATATTTGAATTTCAAAATATGGTTTATGATTTACTAATTACTCCATAATAAAGTTCAAAAAAAAAAAAAAAAAAAAAGTTTTGTAAGAATTTTTTTTTATTCGGATTGATTTTATTTCTTCTAAAAATTAGCTATGAAAAGTGTTTGGGGGCCCTTTTGTGTTTCAGTGGGTAAGCATGGGCTTCACGGGCCTATTCAGTAAACAGGCCCTGCCTGCAGTAATTGGATCTTTCATCGCCATCACTGGAGTATGCAACTCTTTACAAACACCGAGCTAGCAGATATGAACCTTATTTACGGATTGGCAGAGGGAAGTGCACGAGAAGCAGAGAGCTTATATCGCGAAAGGTACCCACAGAGAGATGCATCGGACCGCAGAATCTTTATGAATTTGCATCACAATTTGTGTGAATATGCATCCTTACGAGGTAATAGGCCTAGGTTGGGCAGACCACGCTTGACTCGAACTCCTAGCATGGAGCAAAATGTGTTAGATATTGTTCAACGAAATCCGAGTATTGGTGTACGAGCCGTAACTTCTGCCGTAGGAGAATCTCAGTGTACTGTTCATCGTATTTTACAACGTGGAGGCTTACACCCATACCATCTGCAAAGAGTACCGTCACTGCTCCCCAGAGATTATCCTGCGCGTGTGCGTTTTGCATAGTGGTACCTCGACCAATGTCGCCAAGATCCGCACTTCTCATCCTACGTTATATTTACACATGAGGCGTACTTCACGCAAGATGGCGTGTTCAACCACCACAATGTTCATTTATGGGCTTGCGAGCAGTGGTGACCATCCCCCCCAAACCCAATGACGCAAATCCCCCCCCCCCAAAAAAAATCTTCATTTTTTAACATTGACCCCCCCCCCCCCTTAAACAGAATATCAATTGTAAAATATATTCTACTTATAATCTATTGCAATTCAAAAGATAGCGAGTTGAGCATAGCAGAATGAGTTCATATTGCCCTTATCTAGAATTTAGAGGAAAAAAAAAACACAGGAACATTTCTGAAAATTCAATGTTGAAAAAATTTAAAAGTGCTATTAAAAGAATCAAGATTTACAAAAGATAGCGAGTTTAGTATAGCAGAATGAGTTCTTATTGCCCTTATCTAGAATTTAAAGAAAGAAAACACAAAAACTTTCCTTGAAAAAATTTTAAAGTGATATTAAAAAATAAAGACTTTTTTTCAGTAAAAAAAGGAAAATATTAAGAATTTAAAAATACTCCCCAAAAAAGTGAACGTTTTCTCAAATTCCCCCCAAAACTAAATTTTATGACGCATCTTGCGTCACCAAACCCCTCTCTGGGCACCCCTGCTTGCGAGAATCCACATGGTGAGAGATCGCATCCTGCCCAACGTCGCTTTTCAGTGAATGTTTGGGTTGTGTGATCGGCGACCTCGTAGTCGGGCCTTACTTGTTGCCAGCACATCTAACATCTGCAGATTATCTAATCTTTTTGCAAGAGGTGCTACCAAACTTATTTGATAATGTACCACAACATGTCACATGCCATATGTGGTTTCAAAATGATGGGGCACTTCCCCATTATGGCAGATGTGTTCGTGAACATTTGAATCGGGTATTTGGTCACCAATGGATTAGCCGTGGAGGACCGGTTTCCTGTTCCCACGCTCTCCTGATTTAAGCGGCATCGATTTCTTTCTTTGGGGCGTACTGTAAAACCTTGTGTACGCAACGTCTGTGGAATCTGAAATGGATCTGGATGCAAGACTCATCTGTGCCACTGCGGATATCCAACAAAATCCAGGTGTATTTGAGCGAATCCGCCAATCCATGGTTCGACGGTGTAATGCATGCATCGCTGGCAAATGGTTGAAACTTTGAACATTTTTTGTAACATTTTCACATATCTACCACAATAAATGTAATATCGTCGACCAATAAATTATTTCAGATGATCTCAATCTTGTGTCTCTTCGTCCTTTGTACCAGTCATACTACCTTCCTATGACGTTTCCGACCATGGGTTGCTATGCAATTCTGAATCCTTGTGATGTCCCCTATCTCTCTCTAAATTTTGTCCTATTACTTCAAAGACACTCTGCATTTATATTGTACATTTGTTTAAAATTATGATTTTATCAATCTATTTCTTTTATTCAAAGATTGATTTTCTTACTGGGTTTTCATTTGATTGTAATTGTCTAAATCATATGTTTACACAGAATTTATGTACAAAAAAATCATTAATATTATTGCTTTTATGTATTTCGGACATAATCTGAAAATAACATAAGCATAAGTAAGTGTTCTTCATGAATAATTTTAAACTTTTTGTCTTCTGCAGAAAATTTTAACATCTGCTAGGCTTAAGTCGCAGATCAAATCGTAAAAATAAATGAACTTTTAATCGGTTTTTAAGGATTTTTCGAGTTTTTATGAAGTGATAAAAATACTTTTTCTGATTTCGGAAAGTTTATTTCATTTGGTGCTCTGTCGAGGGCCTGATTAATGCACGGGCCTCCGGGACCTCGGCCCACATATTTCAGCGACCCACAGATTATTGTAACTGATCCCCCCCCCCCCTTAATCAAATACTTTTCAAATAATATTGTTTTATAAAATATGAAACGTAAAATTTAAATATTTTGAATGACTCAATAAAATTTTTTGAAGCTTTTAACCAAGGCACTTTTATTTCAAAAAGTGAATGACCAAGAACCGAACATGGAATTTACTCATGCTTGATAACTCCCGACTGGTCATTACTGAAACAAGCTACTTTTTTTCTGAAAGTGTTGCCGGGAATGGGGAGGTGGGGGGGGGGGGTAACTTTTTAACAGGCCTTGGGGCCCCAACTTCAGCTTAATTGGGCTCTGTCGCGCAATTTCGAATTCGTGGCGTTTCTAGAACGGAAGCAATCACTCATGAAAGAAGCCACCACCATTCCATTAAATCCACACCTGCTTTTAATTCTGCATGGATAAAATCCCGTAGTTTTGAAAAGATTCAAGCTTAATATGATTAAAAAATGAGGTTTTTAATTAATTTCTTTGTTAATTACCGATGGATTTTGTTCTAGCCAGAAATTCCAAGAACCCCGAAAATTTATTCTTTATATACATAATTTTCACGACTCTCTGTGCTATCAGTGAAAAAAGTTTATCCTGGTACAAAAATCTGTACACCAACGACAAACAGACATATGTGAACATTAACCCTTTCGGGCACGGGGAAATTTTGTTACTAAAATGAGAATTTATCGACTGTCACCGGAATTTACAAACGAGTTTTTTAGAAATTTAGAATTCCATAATTTAAGCTTTCATAGTAAAAGCAAAATTTCATTAAAATATTATTAGTGCCGTTTGCAAGATTGGAATTAAAATTACGGGTGGCCCGGATTGGGTACAATGTGCCGAAAAGGGCTAATAGTATTGATTTCAATCAAAATCTATATTTTATTGAATGAACACAATGATGAAAATTTAACCATGCTAAATTTGAATACGTTTTATAGGTATTTAGATTTTTTTTCTTTTTTGGTGTGAATTACCTCAGTCGACGCTACTATTCTGTATCTCTATATTGGGCTCTTTAGGCCATGAAATGAACAGAGGACGATAGATGGCAGATTGCATCAGGTCCATGGGCGCATAAGTTAAAAATCACTGTCGGCTTGGCCTACAGGCGAAGGTAGATTTCGAAGTTAAGGGATCACTTCAAAAACAAAAAATGAAATATGATTAGAGATAAACCTCGGTTAACAATTTTATTTGGCCGCTTTTGATGTAATTTTTTATTTCTTTTTTCTGTAAGAACTGGTTTCGTCAAAATCATCTTAAGCGAAATTCGGCTAAAATGCCCTTTTTGACAGTATTTTTTGAAATATATTTTGGTTTTGTGAAAAAATCGACCAATAACGGCACATTATATAGTTTATAAATAAGAGAAATTACCAACTGAAAGCGTTTGAGAGCAATTTAAAAAGGAGTCATAAAATAAGGAATTTTATTTGAATACACTCTCAATTCTTCAGTCACGATCGCTTCAAAATGCCCACTTTGGCAGAATTTTTAAAAATATATTCTGCTTTTATCAATAAAATTACCAATACGGTACATTATGCAGCTCTTAAATAAGAGAACCTGTCAACTGAATTACGTTTGAGAGCAAAAATAGATTTAAAAAATGAGTCAGAAAGCAAACAAGCAATTTGTTAGTTGAATACTTCCTCTAATATATTTTTCCTTTATATATATATATAAAAAAAAAAAAAAAAAAAAAAAAAAAAAAAAAAACTGGCCAGTACGTCTCATTATATAGTTCTTAAATAAGAGAACCAGCCAACTGGATGCGTTTGAGAGCAAAATAAATTTAAAAATGAGTCAGAATATAAGCAGTTTGAATTTGAGTATAGTCTTAATACAATTTTTCTTTCAACTCCTATTTTTGTTTAATTTATTTTTGCTATAAGTATTAATCCTATCAAAAACTTGTCAGTATGAAATTGGTAGATATTATTGAGAAGATGTATAATAAATTTAATGGATCTGAAATTTTAAGAATTGACGAAGTTATGAAATTTTTTCTTACGGAATACGATTGGCTCGCTTTGACAAAAATGTAGTTGTAGATTAGTTGACGAAAGTGCTTGTTTTTAAACATGCCCTTAGCTTATATTCGAACTAAAAGGGACAATTGACATTCATAAACCAAATCCCGCTATTCTCTATTTTCAATGGATTCATTTGAAAATTGATAGACGCGTAAGCAAGCTCAAACAGTTATATTCATAATTTAGGGATAAAATAATAAACTAGTTGGATGTGTCAATCCCAAAACTTTCTTCTATCTCATAAGTACATTTTAATATTCAAAAAAAAAAAAAAAAAAAAAACGTGGTGACCCCAAAGTTACCCACTATCGAATTTCATCTAACATTTGACCTAGCCTAACGAGATTCTGGTATCCGAAAAGCCTAAAACGCAAAATTTAATTAATATTCTATGAAAATGAGCTTAGTAGTGCCTCATGTTGGGTCTAATTTATACTAAAACCTAATAAGCATCTATTTATGTCAAGACCTAACAGAATCTGAAATTTGATGGAATTTCGTCCATTAGTTCTTGAGATATAGTTATAACAAAAAATTTGCAAAACGTAGCACAGCAACACCATATCTTGGACAATTTATGCCAAAACGTAAAAAAGCGTCTAATTATGTTATGGTGTAAAAGAATCTGAAGTTTGATGAAATTCTGTGCATTAGTTCTTGAGATATAGCTAGTTTAAAAAAAAAACGTGTAAAATATAGCACAGCAGCACCATCAGTTGAAGGATTTATAACAAAACTTAATCATCGTGTAATTATGTTATATGTCATTTTGTAACAAAGTCTGAAGTTTGATGAAATTCTGTGCGTTCGTTTTTGAGATATAGCTATTGAAAAATCGTGCAAAATGCAGCATAGCTGCACCACCTGTTGCGAGGTTAATAGCAAAATGTAATCAGCGTCTAATTATGTTATATATTCTGGTGTAACAGAATCTAAAATTTGATGAAGTTCTCTGCATTAGTTCTTGAGATATAGCTATCGCAAAAATCGTGCAAAATGTAGCATAGCAGCGCCATCTATAGGGCAGTTCACACCAAAACCTTATCAGCGGCTATGTATCTCAAGGTATCGCGGAATCTGAAGTTTGGTGACATTCTGTGCATTAGTTCTTGAGATATAGCTACCATGAAAATCATGAAAAACGTGGCATAGCAGCGCCACCTGCTGGCCAATTTACACCAAAACTTAATCATCGTCTATGTATATCAAGGGGTCACAGAATCTGAAGTTTGGTAAAATTCTGTGCATTAGTTCTTGAGATATAGCAATCTTGAAAATCATGAAAAACGTAGTATAGCAGCGCCACCTGCTGGCCAATTTTCACCAAAAACCAATAGGCACTAATTCATATCAAGGTCTAACTGAATATAAAATTTTATTAAATTTCGAGCATTAGTTCTTGAGATAGAGCGCCCACAAATTTTTTGTCACATACAGACAGACAGACAGACAGACAGACTCACAGACAGACATTTTCTAAAAATAGTCGAAACGTGTTCAGGACCTTCTGAAACGTATAAATCCGTCGAAAACCGGAAGTCGAAAATTTTCATGAATCCAATACTTTCTTCTTGTAAAGATAGAAGAAAGTAAAAAGATTTAAAATCATTCATTTTTTAAAATTTTAAAATAATGAAAATTTGTCATATTTTAAAATGCCCCATGCGCATTTGTTTTGCAGAAAATACAATTTTATTTATGAGATACTTTTTATACATTACAATAGAAGTTGGATCAATGGTAAAAATTCACTGAATATATAAATAGAAAAAAAAAAATTGTTAATTATGCTTCATTTTCCCAAAAAAAGTTGCTACATATTTTCATACATACATTTAAACATTAAATTATTTCTGAAATGCAACTTTTTATGCTACATGTTATTGTACAGATAATATAAAGTATACATTTTAAAAGAATCTGATAATTACGTAATGAAACGTTTCAAAAGGTTAGTTTGGTTTATTTTTGTCGTCCGATTATCTACGCTAGGGATATAGGACCAAGGGGGGAGTGCCCTTCGTGGGGGTCTTTCTAAGGGAACCTAACCCGTATTTACGCAAGGTTCGAAGAAAACCACAAAAACTCCGAACGGTTAGGCCGACAGCCGCGATTAGGTTCGAACCCAGCACCTGCCGTCTACCAGTTGAGATCAAAAGGTTAGATATGTGCAAATTTTCGATTTTGAGAAAATGGTATTTTAAGTAAAACAAATTGCATAAATATATACAGTTTTAACAAAACTTATATCTCAATGATCATGCTTCAGACTCGAAAAATGCTTTTTGCATCAGATAACATTGTGCATATAATTTCATAATTCTCAAAAAGAAAAAAAATCTATTTGTCGAATTTCGTGATTCTGAATGTCCATTCTCGCCTTAAAGAAATTATCGAACGACTTATGTCGATCGAAATCTGAAGGTTAGTGTGAACACGCTAAAAAAGTTCATGATATTAATTTAAATATAGTCTTCTTTTTTTTTTTTTTTTTTTTTTTTTGCCCTGAAAAGATTTTATGTTGAAGTTTACTAATTCTGATGAAAAAAAAAAATTGAGTTATTTTATTTATTATTGTAACTAGTTTTGATGAATGCCCATTCATTACTTTCATCTATCTTCAATAGAAGAAAGTATTGTAATAGAAATCTTTTCGACTTCCGGTTTTCGACAGATTTACACGTTTTAGGAGTTAGAGATTCCAAAAAACATGTTTTTACAAAATGTCTATCTGTCCGTGTGTCTGTGTCCGTATGTCGCCATTCTACCATCAAAAAGTGTATGAAGTTATGCATAGAATTGAACCAAATTTTTTGTGAATGTTTTTAGCTGTGGCAAGCAGGTTCTCCTTCAATTTTGAAATATTCCGCCGGAAGGGGGCCCTGCAATCGCGATGTTTGTGCCATTTTCAATATTGTACCGGCCAAAAGTATATGAATTTATGCATCGATTTGAACGATTTTTTTTTTTGTATACGTGTACGGCTATGGCTAGTTGGTCCTCCCTGAATAAAAAAAAAAAAAATCCGCCGGAAGGGGGCGCTGCAATCGCGATTTTTGTGCTATTTTAAATATTGTACCGACCAAAAGTATATGAAGTTATGCATCGAATTGAACGATTTTTTTTTTTTGTATACGTGTACGGCTATGGCTAGTTGGTCCTCCCTGAATTTGAAAAAAATCCGCCGGAAGGGGGCGTTGCAATAGCGAATTTTATGCCATTTTCAATATTGCACCACCTAAAAGTGTATGAAGTTAGGCCTAGAACTGAACTAAAATTTTTGTATATAATTATTTTTTGGTAAGGCAAGTAGATTCTCCCTGAATTTGAAAAAAAAAAAAATCTGCCTATCATTGTATTGTCCATCGGCTCGTGCTGAGACGAAATTTGTTTTTACTCCCATTAATTGACTCAAGCAAAAATTTAAGATGAAAATCAAAGTTGGTATGGTATTGAATTAAAATTATTAAAGCATTAAAATGAGAAGCTATTTTCTAAAATATTAAAATGTACGTATGAGATAGAAAAAAGCTTTGGGATTGGCACATCCAAATAGTTTTAAAACATTGTTTTAAAGTTGTACACATCTTTTTGCTGATACCAAATACTAGTATTATGAGATTTATCTCATGTGAATCTTCAGAGTATTCCATGTATTCCTTGTGTATATTCAATAATCTCATAAATTTAAATATCGTCGATATTTTATTCTGATACGAAAGGATCTCTTTTAAAGTTTATTAATTCTGCAGGAGAGAAAAAAAATCTGAGTTATTTTATCTATTGCTGTATTTAGGTGTTGATGCAGGCCGCTGGCTGTTTCCATGCGAACTTGTTTGTCTGTTACGCTCTAAGATTTTTGGCTACCAGTGTAACACCAGTAAAAACTTATTTTATCAAAGATATATATTTTATTGAAGATCTCATGAATTGAATCAGGCGAGGCAAACTTTTCGAAAAAAAAAAACCGGTGGCCATCAACCATAGCGATTTTCAACTGTGTAACAGACAAACAAGTTCGCATGGAATTAACCCTATTCATATTTTTTACTTTCTTCTGTCTTCAATAGAAGAAAGTATTGTAATCGAAATTTTTTCGACTTCCGGTTTTCGACGGATTTACACGTTTTAGGGGTCAGATTCCAAAAAACATGTTTTTACAAAATGTCTGTCAGTCTGTGTGTCTGTCTGTCACCATTCTACCATCAAAAAGTGTATGAAGTTATGCATAGAATTGAACCAAATTTTTTGTGAATATTTTTGGCTGTGGCAAGCAGGTCCTCCTTCAATCATGAAATATTCCGCCGGAAGGGGGCGCTGCAATCGCGATTTTTGTGCCATTTTCAATATTGTACCGACCAAAAGTATATGAAGTTATGCATCGAATTAAACCAAATTTTTTGTGTAAGTGTATGACTATGGCTAGTTGGTCCTCCCGGAATTTGAAAAAAATCCGCCGGAAGGGGGCGCTGCAATCGCGATTTTTGTGCCTTTTTAATATTATACCGACCAAAAGTATATGAAGTTATGCATCGAAATGAACCAAATTTCTTGTGTAAGTGTATGACTTTGGCTAGTTGGTCCTCCCTGAATTTGAAAATAATTCGCCGGAAGGGAGCGCTGCAATTGCAATTTTTGTGCCATTTTTAATATTGTATTGACCAAAAGTATATGAAGTTATTCATCGAATTGAACCAAAATGTTTTGTGTATGTGTATGACTATGGCTAGTTGGTCCTCCCTGAATTTGAAAAACATCCGTCGGAAGGGGGCGCTGCAATCGCGATTTTTGTGCCATTTTCAATTTTGTACCAACCAAAAGTACATGAAGTTATGCATCGAATTGAACGATTTTTTTTGTGTAAGTGTATGGCTATGGCTAGTTGGATCGCCCTGAATCTGAAAAAAATCCGCCGGAAGGGGGAGCTGCAATAGCGAATTTTATGCCATTTTCAATATTGCATAACTTAAAAGTGTATGAAGTTAGTTCAAGAACTGAACTAAATTTTTTGTATATGATTATTTTTTGGTAAGGCAAGTAAGTCCTCACTGAATTAAAAAAAAAATCTGCCTATCATTCTATTGTCCATCGGCTCGTGCAGAGACGGAAATTCGTTTTTACTCCGATTAATTGATTGAAGCAGAAATTTAAGATGAAAATCAAAGTTGGTATGGTATTGAATTAAAATTATTAAAGCATTAAAATGAGTAATTATTATTTTTTTTAATATTAAAATGTACGTATGAGATAGAAGAAAGTTTTGGGATTGGCACATTCAACTAGTTTTAAACAAGATTTTGAAATTGTACAGATATTTTTGAAATACCCATATCCTCTATTACTAAATACTAGTTTTAGAAAATTTTTACCACTTGTGAATTTCCAATGAAAAAACAGCTGAACATTTAAAAATTCAGTATTATTAGACAGTATGTTTGTTTGAAAAAGTGATAGTTCCCGACCTTTACGTTTAGTAGAAAATTCATTCTCAGTTCCTTCCTGTTTCCTCTGTCTAAAGTTTTATTTCCTTTACTACTACCATGAAAATAATAATCATTAAGCGGACTCTGGTACTCTTAAGTCTTAATTTTGCGAAAAAAAGATAACAGTATAAATTTTTCAACTTTTTCCTGAAAATTTTTTTTAGAAATCCGTTGTACATTCTGGCAGTGTATTGTGAACTAGCCGTTTGGGGGGGGGGGGACACCGTAATACTTACCCATCATGGATATGCATAATATAAAATATGTAAATAAAACGTGTGTAAACTATTTACAAAATACATCGGAAATCCAAAATAAAATGTAAACTTATATTTAAATATTTTTAACATGTAGTAATGTTCTATTAATGAATTTCTGAATATTATGATGACAAATCATATAAAATGCCATATTACTCAAGCAGTTTCGAATTGCGTAAAAGAAACATCCTTATAACTCCCAAAATATCAATCATATTAACTAACAATTTACTGCGCCAGATTAAGCGTCTCATTTCCAACTAAAATACAGGGTGATTAAAAAAGGGTGGACAAAATGATATGACAAATCAAGCATACAACAAGGATAAAAAATTACACAAGGAGCATAGGGTCGCAAACAACTTATTGAGTCACAAATACAGGGTGTTTTATTCTAGTAACGTATGGTTTCAAAGTAATAATTTTGAGGAAAATAAAAATATTGTGATGAAAATGCAACGATATGTACTTTATTTTGTGTGAAATGTGATAACGTTACGAAAAGATCTGGAAAAACCTATTGATCAAGCAATTGATGGTACCGTATAAACTACTTATCACAGTCTAATGTGAGGTGTCAAGTGCATATTGCTGGCGCGCATAAAATGAAAACTTCTACCCCTTTTTTCATATTTAAAATAAAGGTGGGAATGTCTATTAAATGTTTTATTATAATGTTACTTCAGTTTTCTGAAAGTTATTACCACCAACCCAAATTGAGTTAGGATGAAACACCCTGTATTTGTGACTCAATAAGTGTTTTGCGGCCCTGTGTGATTTTTTATCCTTGTCGTATGCCTGATTTGCCATATCAATTTGTCCACGTTTTTTTTAATCACCCTGTATATCTTTGAATTGAAATTTGAATGAAGTACAGGGTCATGAAAAATCGAAAAATGTAAAAAACATGATTACAAATATCTCGGCAACTAATAATCTGATCGACCTCATTCTGGATGCAATTTTTTTTATTGCCTTTTACGTCTACTCCTTAAAATAAAAAAATTCGGAAATTTTTATGTACCTTTCATCAGAAGGAATTTTTCGAGAGCCCGAAAAAATAGTTCCGGATAATCGAGGTAACTGATATTAAATAAGTTTCGTCCCATTCATACATACTAAGTACATACAAAATTTCAATCTCTATCTCAATTTTTTAGGGAGATAGAGCGTTTACAGGTAGACATACAGACGGACAGCAATTTTTTTTTCTAAAAAAATTTTTTTTTTCGGAATCTTCAGTATCTGAAACGTGTAAATCCGTCATTTTTTTCGATTTTCAAAACGATTGCAATATTTACCCTATACTACGTATGATGGGTAAGTAATATCAGAGTGTTAAAAATATGCGAAAAATGAGCTTCACTGAATTTATTTCCTTTTAACAAGTTGAGTGCTACGTCAGTCATAAGTGACTGATACTAAACTTTACGTTTAGGTCACGTCAGTCATCGAAGATTGATAGCATAAAATACGATATGAAATTTTATAAGTTACATTATAAATAAATTTTAAGTCATTTCAGGGTTATATCATGGAATGTACAAAATATTTCTTGCCAAAAAAATTTTAATGCATTTTATTAAAACACAGTAAGCATAAAAACGGTTATCTTTCGCAGGTATCACAAAATCTGGCAAATTGCTTATTTATTTATTTAATTATTTGCTATTCCTCTACCAAATACAGTGTTTTGATTTTATTGAATATTTTGAATTGTTCGGAATGACGCAGGGCAAATACAGGAACATAGTATGAGCGAGGTTTGCATTCGCTCCATTAGCCCGATGGTTGCACTGGCCTACATATGCTAAGGTTCGTTATTCTTAAGAAATGTTGATGCAAATTATTTCACGTTACTACAAACAAAAGTCTCGGATAAAGTTTGTTCTCAGGCCCCGAAAAGTTCTTGTCATAGATTGCGATTTCATTAATATAGCCTAACTGTAAAGGTTTTAAGTTCACGTTCATTTGATTTTATCCTTTATGCATCGTACATGTGACAAAAACGATCCTGTCAAAAACATGAATGTGAAAGAATGCCAAGTTCGTTAAAGGTTTCGCAAATAAAAGAAGTGAGATCTAACTGCAAACCAAGTTCTTTCGAAGCTGCTTAAATCATAACTCCTGTCATGCATATTATTATTCAATTGCTTAAAATGATTTGTTATGTTACTTGTTATTCAATAGAGCGACTTAGCAAGTTTTCTCTTATTAAATTTTTTCTATTTAGTTGATAAGAAATTAAAGTTGATTCCTTCCTTAACTTATCAGTACCTTAACTTCAATATACCTATTTGAGCACACGATTGACTAGATCTTTGCCAATCAGATTCTAGATTAAATTGTACTCCGACTCAAAGATTAAAGTTGGTAGCTGAAAACTTGCCAATTCGCTCTATTGAATAACAAGTAACATAACAAATCATTTTAAGCAATTGAATAATAATATGCATGACAGGAGTTATGATTTAAGCAGCTTCGAAAGAACTTGGTTTGCAGTTAGATCTCACTTCTTTTATTTGCGAAACCTTTAACGAACTTGGCATTCTTTCACATTCATGTTTTTGACAGGATATCATTAATTTTTGTCAAATAAGTAGGTATTTGTTTCTTTTTTGAAATAAATAGGTTAAATTAGTTAAATTAGTTTTATTTAATATTAATTAAACTTTCAGCTTTTTCCCGCATTTATTCACTGTTTTTTTCAGTCAAATTAAAAAATTTAACATTAGGACTGCTTATGTTCCTATAAATTCCACTAATAAGGATGTTTCTTTTACGTGATTGGGTACTACTTGATTATTTCGTCGACCAAAAACGTTTGTAGCCAACTTGGCGAAATATCGCTATATTGACAACAAAAATTACGCACCAAAATCATGCTAACATGCGCTATTTCTGGTATTTTGCCAAATTCCCATATATTCCCATTGTAATCTGATAATTTATCCAATAATTTTGTTAGAGCAAGGACTGTCGCCATCATTTTGGCATCTTTTTTTTTTCTTTAAATCGGTTCGCTAACTACCCAAGATTGCTTAAATATTGCTATTTAGAAAGTTTTTAGAACGCTTTTCGTGCATTTTTAACCCTTTTAAATTTTGTATTTGTTAACAAATGTTCTTAGTGATCATTTATATCTTATAATTAATGAACTGCCAAATTTTATGTTTTTAGGCCCTTAACATACAGACATCGCATTTTTAGAACGCTTTTTGCTCTTTTACCCCCTTTGGATTAGTGGAATCGACATAAGATATAGCTTATATTGGAGATAGGACTATCACCATCATTTTGATAACTTTACTTTTAAGATCGGTTTGTTGTGTGCTGCAATTGCTTAAAAATTCCAATTTAGAACATTTTTAGAACGCTTTTCGCACATTTTCACCCCTTTTGAATTCCGTATTTTTCATCAAATGCCCTTAGAGATCATTTATATCTTATAAATAATTAACATGCCAAATCTTATAGCTCTAGGTCCTTCAGTAACGCAAAAGTTACATTTTGGGACCGTTCAAGTATTACGTAAGCATATTTTTAGTCATTTTGTACCCCCTCCCCCCCCCTTGTAAGAAAATATAAGCAAATGCTACAACCCCCCCCCCCCCCCCTTTGCTTACGTAAGATTTTATGACAGTTTATACATCAATACTTCTTGACTTACAAAAAGTTACCAATCAATTACATTATTAATCCTACAAATTTATAGGCATATAGGGATTGTAACACCAAAATATATAAAATGGTTTTAATATATTGTTGATTATTGCATTAAACAAATTACATAATACAAAATGGTTTATATATATTGTTATTTATCACATTGAACAATAAAACAAGATATACAAAAAGTCTTAACTTACTTGGGCATCATAACTAAAATTTTTGACATGAATCATATAAATGTTGGAGTTCAATTTGGTGTTCATATTTTAATCTGATGTCCAGGATCCTTGAACCCATTTTCCAACATTATCTATTATAAAGTTTTCACTGGAACAGTGGCCTAGGGTATTGCAGGTTTCCAGTCCTTGTTCTTCCACTGCTTCTTTCTCCAGCCACTCAACGTCTTCGTCACCATTGAGGGCTTGAAGAATGCACATCAGTTCATTGGCTCGCAGAGCCGCTATACGCAGTGGACGCACTCGTGTCTGAGGGACATTTTGTTTATCATTCCCATGAATATTTTTTCTATGGTGATCAGCTAATTTATTGGACGCATTATACTGTCCACAAACCTGACAAATAAATTTTGATAGCTTCGGTTTCACTGTTGGACAGAAATAATCGTAAGGTAATTAACTGAATGAACCCTACTGAAGAAATTTCTAAATCTAGTGCAAGGCAGAGACTTAGGTCTAGAAATTCTCCTTCATCACTTACAATGAGGTCATGTGATGTTTGATTAATTTTAGCTGGTGGTGGCAAGTAGCGTGATTTCAGAATCTTAAAAATTCCGCTTCTAGGCCGAAGACAACACATTTCATTTTTGCATTTCACTATCTGAAGCAAATATTGACTTTCCCGAACATGATCGGAATACCATTTTATATGTTCCTCAACTGGAAGTTCAGGCTCACCATAATTGACGTAAGTAACGTGGACAGGATGTCCATCGATATTCATGGTGCTCCAGATCTCCGCCAACACCTTCCCAGCAAACTCGAAGTTGGATTCCTCCAAATCAACATTTATTGTACATCAACATTTGTCGTCGAGATGGGAGCCAAAATGATCATGAGGCAAAATTAGTCCTGCCAATTCCCGACTAAGAGGGGCCATTCTACATTCAACCCTGTTGAATGCACTTCTTCCTGGTCATTAGTAGCAATGAATAATGCATCCAAATTGTACATTTTGAAGTGGCCTATAGCAAAAGCGATTACCTTTCGATACGTAGGATTATCATCTGGCCTTCCATCTACAGTCATAATAACAATAGGCTTTACAGAGCCATCCTCGGTCCAAACTAGTGACTGAAACTCATCGAACTCGACTGAAACTCGGAAAGACAAAAATTTCCAGAAATTCTACAAAAATTCCCGGAATTCCATGACCGATAGAACGGGAGAAAAGAAAATACCGGACTTACCTAAAATAAAGTCAACTGACCAGTTACCCTGGCAACAGAACCCAGCCACACCGGTTCCTATATTTTTCTAGTCTTGCAATGACTTGGCACACAACTTAACAGACAACAATGAAGACAAAGGGCGAGTCGGTGATGCGGGTCACGCGACTGCTGATGGATAAGCAAAGGATAAAATCGAAAATTAACGGCGAATTTCAAACGAACTGTAGAACAATCTTTCCCCATCATACTTAGTTTGCTTGTTGAATTTGAATTGCAGTTGCTTCGTTGTTTAATGCTTATGTAAGAATTGTCGTGACCCCCCCCCTCCCCTTGTCAGAAAAAATAAGCAGACTCTGGACCCCCCCTCCCCCTTTAGTGCTTACGTAATACTTGAACAGTCCCTTTAGAATGTTTTTTGCTTCTTCACCCTCTTTTGGTTAATGGTATGCACATAAAATATAGCCTATGTTTGAACCGGGGTGAATACCATCATTTTGATATGATTAATTTTTAAATCGGTTCGATGGTTTCAGAGATTAACCCCGATACTCGCCAAAAGTGTCGCCAACTTGGCACTATTTCTGATATTTCGTGAAATTCCCATAAACTCTAAAATGCCAAATTTTATGTTTCCAGTCCAGTCCCTTAATATACAGACATCGCATTTTTAGAATGTTTTTTGCTATTTTACCTCCTTTGGGTTAGTGTAATCGACATAAGATATATCCTATGTTGGAGCAAAGATTGTCATCATCATTTTGATATCATTACTTTTAACATCGGTTTGTTGTTTGCTGAGATTTTTTTTAAATGGGTATTTCGAACTTTTTTAGAACGCTCTTCGCGGATTTTCACCCATTTAAATTTGACATTTTTTAGCAAATGTCATTAGTGACCATTTATATCTTATAAATAATTAATATGCCAAATTTTGTGCGTCTAGGCCCTTCAGTAAAACAAAAATCACATTTTTAGAATGTTTTTCGCTTCTGAACCCTCTTTTGGTTAGTGGCACAGACATAAGATATAGTCCATGTTTGAACCGGGGCACCATCATTTTGGTACCATTACTTTTGAAATCGGTTCGGTAGCTTCAGAGATTAGCCCTGATACTCGCCAAAAGTGTCGCCAACTTGGCACTATTTCTAGTATTTTGTGAAACTCTCATAAACTTCCATTGTAATCCAATAATTTATCCTCTAACCAACCATTAATGTTTAATTAATGGTGATTTCTGATTTTTTCCTATTTATATATCCAATAACCTACCTCCACACCAAATTTCAACTTCCTAAGTCACCTGGAAGTAGTCAAACATTTCTATGAGTGAGTGAGTGAATCAGTGGTAAAAGCAGTGGTTTTCAGACATCAATTTCTCGTGAACGGTAAAAGATTTTTAAAAAAAAATTTAGGATTCGGAAATTAGAAGATGGTCTTACACGACACAAAAAATTGCAAGTGTGTAGGTCAAATAGAATTTAAGTTATTGAGGGGTCAAAAGTGGCTCGAAGTGGTTCGGGTAATATAACCCACGGCCGGTGTGTCGCCTTTTACTTTGTGAACTTGGCTGACACACAGGGCCATCGCTAAGACTTTTTATTGGTGGGGGAGAAGACCTTAAATTGCCAAGTCAAATTTTCATATTTGCCAACTTATTTTATAATTTTGCCAAGTTACCACAATTAGAAAATGTAATACAGTTCTTATTTGTAAAAAGTTCAATAATATTCCCAATTAGAGTTGTAACTTTTGCAATTTCTATCAAAAATAGGAAATATATTACAGTTTTTACTAAAATTTTAATGAAATTTGCCAAGTGTAACAACTTTTGGGAATGTTTGGGGGGGGAGGCTCCCCCCCCTGTCCCCCCCTTAGCGAGGCCCCTGCTGACACACTGCCGTGTGTCTAGATCGTGATTTATTACTTTCTTTGCAAAGAAGAAAGCACGGTATTTTACCTAGCATCACGGTCGTGAGATGCAATATGGAACCAGCACTTGCTAAATTCACGATTTTGTGACAATAAGCACCTGCCAAAACAATCTGGGTCGCAACTAAATAACGTTTAACTGATGGCTAATTGCTTTGCTCATTTTTAAATGGCTAAGTTATCTATCAGAATTACATGGGCTCCAGCAGCACGAAATCCAGGGAAGGGAAAAACATTGGAACATACGTGCTCGTGGCTCATAGTCGATGCCAAGTTCTTAAAAAAATTATAAAATAAAATAGAAATGTTAGAATATAAATATGAAATAACCTAAACTGACAATTTTTTGCGGACCCGTTCCCATCCCGCCCGCTTATTTAAGCAAAACAGTTTACATGAGCATAAAAAATAATGAAAAATGTAACAATTATACAAAAATAATTGTAAAACGATTTTTTTTTTTCAAAATGTAGGATTGAAACAGTATTTCCTTTTTACTTTCTTCTGTCTTTACAAGAAGAAAGTGTTGGATTCGTAAAAAATTTCGACGGATTTACATGTTTTAGAGGCCAGAAGTACCCAAAACATGTTTTTACAAAATGTCTGTATGTATGTGACACAAATTTTGTGGCCACTGTCTCAAGAACTAATGCACAGAATTTAACAAAAATTTATATTCAGTTAATACCTGATTTAAATTAGTGCTGATTAGTTTTTAATGAAAATCGCTTATCAGGTGGCGCTGCTATGCAGCATTTTTCACGATTACCGCAATAGCTGTATCTCAAGAATTAATGCATGGATTTTCATCAAACTTCGTATTTAGTTAATACGTGATATGATTTGACATTTTGGTGTAAATCGTCAACAGATGGTGCTGCTATATGCAGTATTTTTTGCGATTTCCACAATAACTATCTCTAGAAATAATGCTCGGATTTTCATAAAACTTCATATTCAGTTATCCCTTTATATGACTTGGTGTTGTTTACATTTTGGTGTAAATTGCCCAACAAGGCGCACAACTAGGTTGTTCATGATTTTTTCAATTATTTTTCTTTTTTGGATCAATTGAATTTTACTTTCATACAATAAAATATCTTATTTTAATATGGTCCAAGATTAACCTTTTTATGAATACGATAACTTTTATAATTCTGCCCAAATCTCCTCCAAACTGATATACATAAAATCAAGGGACAAAGTCTCAGTCAAGTTCGTCAATGGTCAAAATCCGACCAAGGGGGTGGAAAAGGGGAGGTTTTTGAGAAAACAGAAAACCCCACAACTTCTGAATGAAAATACCATGGAATCAGTTTAAAGTTTATGTTGCTTCTAAAAAATAGGCTAACAGTTAATGCATGACAGATATTTGATAAAGTTAAAAATGGACTCAAGGGGCGAAAAAAAATAGGGATTTTAGGAGAAAAAAGTTCATAACTTTGTAAATTCTCAAGATATCAAATCCAATTAATTTTTTTATAAATGTTTTAACATTATCTAAAACTTTTGTATTTATAAGTTTTTGATAGGATCAACTCTTACTGCAAAAATAAATAAATAAATAAATAAATAAAATAAAAATAGAAACGAAATAAAAAAGGGAGGTGGAAAAGAAAAAAAACTTTAACTTCAATTCTTAAGATAAAATCCGGTAAAATTTATTTTACATCTTCTCAATAACATCTACAACTTTTACATTAACAAGTTTTTTATAGGACCAGTTCTTATAGCAAAATTAAATTAAGCAAAAATCGGAGTTGAAGAAAAAATCTCAAATGGAAACTGCTTGTATTCTGACTCATTTTTTAATTCATTTTTGATTTTCAACGCATCCAAATGACAGGTTTTCTTATTTGGGAACTATATAATCTGACGTATCGGCCAGTTTTTTGATGAAGGCAGAATATTTTTCAACAAATGCTGTCAAAATGGGCAATTTGAACAAAATTTTCAAAGTGATCGTGATTGAAGAATAAAGGATGTATTCAAATAACAAATTGCTTATTTTCTGCCTCATTTTTGAAATCCAATTTTGCTCTCATACGCATCCAATTAACAGGTTCTATTATTTAGAAACTGTATAATGTACCATATTGGTCAGTTTTTTAATAAAAGCAGAATGCATTAAAAAAACTGCTGTCAAAATGGCATTTTGAACAGAATTTCCACAGCAAATGTGATTGCAGAATTGAGGATGTATTCAAATATAAAAATATAATTTTAAAAAAAATTATAAATTAACCGAGACTTAAAAAGAAGAATCAAGCTTGGTGACAACTTGGAGCTAGTGATGGGCGATTTCGATTTTTTAAATCGATTTAATCGATACTACGGCCAACTCGATTTAATCGATACTTTAAATTTTTTAATCGATTTCTCTGAAGGTAATATAATTTTCCTTTTCCTTCAAAAGTCGAAGATAAAATAGACGGATGTGCCAATTCCAAAATTTCAGTGTATTAGTTTCTAAGATAGAAGAATTAAAGTAACCTCAGAACCCGCCCCCCCCCCCCTTGCAAAATGGCGTTTTTTTTTTTCTTTTGAGTGATGTACACCAAAAATTGATCAGGATCAATTTTTATTAAGTACCAGCTGAATCTGAATTTTGATGAAAATCCATGAAAGCGCGAGATACAGCTATTGCGAAATCATAATAAAAAGAATATTGCCCAGTTAAACTGATGGCATTGAGCTCACAGGCTACGCATACTAATTGTACATTACAGCCTTGTATTTTCGTCAATTCCGTTCGAAAAAAAAAAAAATTAAGAAGGGGAAACAGCTCTCCCCTTTCTCCTTTTTTATACTTAATCATTGAACTTCCTAAACTATCAAGTACATGCTTTATCATATTAAAAAATCTATATCCAAAATTCAGAGCAAATCGGATAATTCTTAATAAAAACCCATTTAGCATTTATATAATTTAAGAGGAGTTATTCCTCTCTTTTATACTTAACCATTAAACTTCCAAAACTATTCAGAGATTTGAACGAAATCTGACAATTCTGATTGAAAAATCCATTTATGCAAGTTAAGGGGAGGGGCATTAGAACCCCCGTTACCCCTGTTTATACTTATTCAATGAACACCTAATAACAGCCACGGACTCGCCTCATCAGAATGATAATATATCTAAATTTTGGACAAAAACTGTTAATTCTGCATGAAAAACCCGTTTATATCAATTAAGGGGAGGGGCATGAGCCCCCCCGTTACCCCTGTTTATACTTATTCAATGAACACCTAATAACAGCCACGGTATCGTCTCATCCGAATGATCCTATATCTAAATTTTGAACGAAAACTTAATTCTGCATGAAAATCCCGTTTATATCAATTAAGGGGGGGGGGCATGAGCCCCCCGTTCCCCCTATTTATACTTATTCAATGAACACATAATAACAGTCACGGAATCGCCTCATCAGAATGATAATATATCTAAATTTTGGACAAAAACTGTTAATTCTGCATGAAAAACCCGTTTATATCAATTAAGGGGAGGGGCATGAGCCCCCCCGTTACCCCTGTTTATACTTATTCAATGAACACATAATAATAGTCACGGAATCGCCTCATCAGAATGATCCTATATTTAAATTTTGGACAAAAACTATTAATTCTGCATGAAAAACCCATTTATATCCATTATAGGGAGGGGCATGAGCCCCCCGTTCTCGCTTATACATATCGAATGAACTCCAAAAACTAATCAGGGAAGCGCCTTATCAGGATATACCTATATACAAAATTTCAAGTGGATCCGATATTTTTATCATGAGTTATCGCGTTACGCACGAACATACAGAACGGACGGGCACATAAGCTCTCAGGCTATGATAGCCTGTGAGCTAAAAAATGCAGCATATGAGCGTCACCTGCTGGGCAATTTACACCAAGAACTAAATAACATTAATCTATGTCAGAGATTTACTGAATCTGAATTTTGATGAAAATTCGTTCTTGAGATAGCGCTATTGCGTTAATCATGAATAATGCAGTATAGCAGCGCCATCTCTTAAGCGATTTCCACCAAAATGTAATTAGCATCAAATAATATCAAGGACTAATTGAATCTAAATTTTTATGAAAGTCCGTGCATTAGTTCTTGAGATAAAGCTAAAATGGAAACAGGGGCGTGCGAAAAGAGAACTGCGCCCGGTTCAAAGTTCCAATTTAGCCCCCCCCCCCCCATTAACTTTTTCTTGTGATAGGCTAGAAGTGATGTTAGTAGTAAAAATTTGGCGCCCCCTAAATTTCCGTGCTCGGAACGACCGCTTCCTTTCGCCTCCCCCCCCCCTTTCACATGGCGCTGAGTGGAAATTGTGAAAAATTCAGTATAGCAGCGCCATCTGAGAAGCTATATACATCAAAATGCAGAAAACATCAATTCATGTCAAGGACTAACTGGATCTAAAATGTGATGAAAATCCGTTCATTCGTTTATCAGATATAGCTGTTGCGCAAATCGCAAAAAATGCAGTATAGCAGCGCCACCTGTTAGGCTATATGCACCAAAAATTAATTAGATTCAGTTTATATCAAGGTCAAACTAAATCTAAAGTTTTGTGGAATTCCGTGCATTTCTTCTTCAGATAGAACGGTCAGAAATTTTTGTCGTATACAGACGCACAGAGTGACAGACACACACACAGACAGATATTTCTTAAAAACATGAAATCGTGTTAAAAACCTTCTAAAATATATAAATCCATCAAAAACGGGAAGTCAAAATTTTTCACGAATCTAATATTCTCTTCTTGTAAAGTTACAAAAGAAAGTAAAACTGTAAAATCGATTCTGCCCGTAAGATCGGTCTTTAGATTCGATGTCGATCTTTAGATTCGATGTCGATCTTTAGATTCGATTTCGATCTTTAGATTCGATGTCGATCTTTAGATTCGATTTCGATCTTTAGATTCGATGTCGATCTTAGATTCGATGTCGATCTTTAAATTCGATTTCGATCTTTAGATTCGATTTCGATTTTTTTTTTCTTTCTAGGCTAAATCAGTGTTGAATGCAAGTATTTTTCTGCGACTCCGGAGAAAGGCACCATGTTTTAGAGCTCTGTAAGAGAGGGGGAATCGCAATTTGTGCACAGGTGCCCAGAGAGGGGTTTGGTGACGCAAGATGCGTCATACAATTTAGTTTTTTTTGGGGGGGGGGGAATTTGAGAAAAAGTACATTTTTTTTGGGGGGGGGGAGATTTTTAATTTTTTAATATTTCAAAATTTAATTCCAGAAATGTTCCTATGTTTTCTTTCTTTAAATTCTAGATAAGGGCAATATTAGCTCATTCTGCTATTCTCATTTCGCTATCTCTTGAATGTGCAGTAGATTATAGGTAGAATATAATTTACAATTTGTATTATGTTTGGGGGGGAATGTTAAAGTATGGAGGGTTTTTTTGCGGGGGGGGGGGGGGATTTGCGTCATTAGGTTTGAAGGGGGATGGTCACCACTGGGGAATCGCAATTTGTGCATTAAAAAGCATAAAATCTCATAACTTCTGGGGGGGGGGGTATAATCCCCTGGGGGCCACCCCATTAATTCGACACTAGGTTAAATCGTTATATTTTTGTTTAGAAGTCCAGTTATTTGAAGTATTAGTTTATTATGTTTTATTTTTTACGTTCGTCTCTTCTTATCCCCCCTTTCACGTCAGTTTTAACTTACAGGGCCGTTCGAAATATGCATAGTTTTAAAAATGTCCAATTCTCGGTCTATTTTATTTTAGATCCACATTTTAAATCCTTGACAAAAGATAAATAAAAAGTCGCCCTTCCGCCCATTTGGGGTTTATCTGCGCCCCGCCGGGGGGCATATTTTTTTGTTTCTTCAAAAGAAACAAAAAAAAAAAATTGAGGGGGGTGGGCTTGCACCCTCCCCCAATATACACCTTAAAATTTCGCTCATTTAATTTTCTACCATTTTTAACTTAAAAGTTTAAGCTACATGTTACCCCCAGAGCTGTGGATTCTCTCCCCCCCCCCGTCGATCACTCACCTAATTTTGCTTATTTCTTCACTTCATTTCATTCTTTAAAAGGCTATAACTTTGCTTCTATAGGAATTACAGTGATGAGAAAAATTCTAGTATAGCTAACCATTTCTCGCTGTTCTTTTTGCTTTTCCAGTTTCCCGGTTTTCCCTAAAGGACCTTTTTTTTGGGGGGGGGGGCAGAGGGGGTTTTTGTTGATACAATATGTTTATTGAAAGCTTATGTTTCATACATTACAAATCTAGCAAAATAAATTTTCTCTCATCATTTCAGGTCACATTAAGGACCCATAATGTATTAAAATTTTAATTTTTCAAACTTCTTCCAAAAAAAAAAAAAAAACATTGATACATATTAGCGAAACTGGGGTTCGAACCCGCAATCGTTTGATTGCACACATAATACCTAAGCTTTTTGGCCACCGAGTACTCAGCAGCGCTATTATTTCTTTAGATTGTCATCTTTAAATTCGTAATATCTTTTGAATGGAATGTCCGATTTGAATAATTCAAAAAGTAATCTACAGATATTGTAACAGGCATTAATACAAAATGATTTATTTGGATAAGGATTAAGGTATCGATAGTATGGTCTAAATTTGGTTGGTGTATTTATCGCGTTTTAAAATGTAGGAAAGTAGTTATAGTGAGTTAACTACAATAGCTGGACATATGGTATCGCGCGTTTTTTTTTTTTTTTTTTTTTAGTATAGACATTAATATTTTCTTTAATATTATAGAACCTTTTTTTATTCATTTAAAAGTATTTCCTGGCGATTCAAAATTATACATCCTAACGATTCAAAAATGCACACGTAATTGTTCAAGGTTTCACTTCTATCGGCACTGTCAGAGTGCCACTATTTTTTTTTTCATGTTCGCCCGTTCTACTCCTCCCCCACCCCCCTTCCTCACCAATGTTAACTTACAGGTTCGTTCAAATTATGACTGCGATTTAAAAAAAGTCTAATCCTCGTTCTATTTTTTTATAAATCCATATTTTGAAACCTCAACAAAAGATACATTTGGGCCGGGGTCGTTCTTCTGTCCGTTTGGGATTCACCTTGCCCCCCTGGGTGGGGGGCATATTTTTCGTTTCTTCCACACCATCTCATGTAACATATCGTTATAAAGCTTTTATCTCCTCGTTTTTTTCTGTTACTACCCCTCTCTCCACCTAGTTACATGCTCTTGGCACTTTTTATAGTTTCAAAGAGTGCATGTTCCCCGCGGGCCACCCCATGAATTCAACACTAAGTTAAACACTATATTTTTGTTTAGAAGCTCAGTTATTTGGGATATTAGTTAATTATTTTTTTTTCAAGTTCGTCCGTTCTAATCCCTTGCCCCCCTCCCCTTCCTCGCTAATCTTTACTAAATGGGCCGTTCAAAGTATGCATGCAATTTTTAAAATGTCCAATTCTCGTTCTATTTTATTGTAAATCCTCATTTTGAAACTTCGACAAAAGATACATTTGGGCTATGGTCGCCTTTCCGTCAAGAGTGGGGGTTACCTGACCCCTTGGGAATGGGGCATATTTTATGTTCTTCCAAACTATCACGTGTAACATTTGGTTGACATTAAAAAAAAATTTTTTTTTTTTTTTTTTTTTTTGTCTATACTCCTTGTTCCCCATCCTAGTTACACGCTCTTGGCACTCTTTATACTCGGTTTAATGCCAAGTTACTCAGTGTTGTTATCAATTGAGTTATGTCTCTTAAATTTGTCAAAGTTTTTGCGTAACTGAAAACCATAAGTGACAAACATTTTAAATTTTAAAATTCTTATTATCCGACTCTAAAATCTGCAATAGCTTAATTCTATGCCTCCCTGAATGGGGATGGGGGGGGGGTGGTGGGAGGCGGTAATTACGGTCCTGCTGATGTCTAAGTTTTGGAATTAGTAATTTGGATCTTCTCTGTGTGAACCTAAATATCGAAATATCGATTCTAGTATCGATTCTAGAACTGAGAAATCGATTCTTATTATGATCGATGTTGTTTTATACGATATCGATTTTAATCGATTCTCAAAATTTCCAGAATCGCCCATCACTACTTGGAGCTAACGCATATGAATGCATAGTTTTAATATGCTTATCATTTGATAACGGTTGCAACAATGAAAGATGATTTGCGACTAATCATTATTTCTTTTATAAAATCCACATTTTTTTTTAATTCTAATCATCAGAATTTAAAGAAATTAAAATGGGACCACATGGGTATCTTCTACTTTCAAAAAAAAAAAAAAAAAAAAAAAAAAAAAAAAAAAAAAAAATCAAAATTGGTTCATATTTAAAGAATTTATGAGTGAACAAGAAATACATACAAATCGAAATCATAACCTCCTCCTTGAAGTCGGTTTAAAAAATTGCTTATTTTCAGACTCATTTTTAGGTGCGTTCGTAATTATGTAAATACGTAGCACCTATTGTTGTCGCTCAGTCCGTCCGTCTGTTCGTCCGTCTGTCCGCATATAACAACGCAAAAACTACCCAACCGAATCGTTTGAAATTTAAAATACATAATTATAACAATTTTGTCGAGTCATTTCAAATTTTATGAAAATCGGATGGATAGATCAATTACAGGGACATTCAAAAGGATTCCGTTACATTACGGTCAATAGGGAAAAAAGTTTTAAATGCATTTTAATCGTTTGAAATTTAAAACATATAATTATTGCGTAATTTTGTCGAGTCATTTCAAATGTTATGAAAATCGGATGCATAGATCAATTACAGGGACAATCAAAAGGATTCCGTTACATTACGGTCAATGGGGAAAAAGTTTCAAATGCATTTTAATGATGTTACACTCATTCGAACATAATAGAATTGGCATGAATCTATGAAATATATACTAAAATATGCATTCTGTACAATCGGTGATGCTAAGAATTTTTATTATTAAATTACAGGGCCACACAAATGTATTCCACTAAATAATGTTATACGGGGAAACATTGTTTGGGGGGTGTTTTAATTATATTAAACTACTTCACATTTTATGAATAAGATATACGTTGCTGCGGTGTAATAAAAATTACTTCCTGCATATTTACAGAAACGTAAAGATTTCGACTACTATACTTATATCCGGAGTACGCTCTACTATATCAGCAAGATCTGAATATTTTTAAAACTTCGTTATCGTACGAACGCACCTCATTTGCTACGTTCACGTGCAATTTCCAACTTGTTAAATTTAATTTTGATCTCAAACTCATTCAGTTGATAATTTCTCTTGTTTAGTAACTATATAATGCGTTGTGTTGGTGATTTTTTCATGAAGTCAGTATGTATTTCAAAAAATGCTATCAATTAAGCATTTTCAGTCAAATTTCGCTTAAGATGGTTCTGATAAAACAAACTCTCACAGAAAAATGAAATACAAATTTCTTCAAAAGTGGACAAATAAAATTGCTAAACTGAGTTTATCTCTAATTATATTTTATTTTTTGTTGTTGAAATGAGCACCTAACGAAATCTACCTCCGCCTATAGACCAAGACAGGGATTTTTTAAAAATATGTATAGACACCTTGACGAGCATTACACCATGACACATTAAATAATTGGTACTACTTAATTATCTCGTCGACCAAAAAACTATCGCCAAATTATAAGATTAAATGTAATAATAGATGATTGTGAATGTCACATTCAATGACATTAAACACGATAAACACGTTTAAAACGACATTAAGTGGTTTTTAATTCCGCTTTTTATTTGTATTTTTATTCATGTTTCACTAATTTATTTGTTTTTCCTTATTTAAAATAAAAATTAAGTCAACGTGTATAACTTGGCTATTAGTTTGGCGAAAATGGTCGACGGGATAATAAAGTAGTACCAAATAATTTTATACTATTCGATTATTCCGTCGATCCTTTTCGTCAAATTATGCAAATCGCCGAAATGTTCGCCAAATTATGTATAGTGACATAATTTTTATTTTAAGTAATGAAAGTAAAAATTAAAAGTCAAACAAATTAAAAACACTGGAGGATGTAGCAAACATATAAATCGTATTTTATGTCCGTGAATGTGACATTTACAATCATCCATTATTGGCTTTAATCTTGTAGTTTGGCGATAGTTTTTTGGCAAGCGTGATAATGAAGCACTGCCAAAATGATTTATTACATATATTTTTTTCAAAATTAAAATCTGTATAATCTACACATTTCTAAATCACAATTCTTACACAGCGAAATTTCAATTTTATCCCAACATAATGCACTATAAACAAATACGAATATGCACTAAACATACGATTTCAGCATATTAAATTAAAATTTCTAAATTTACCACTCATTTTTGTTTCTAGGTAGACAGTTATAAAAAAAAAAATGAGACGCTGAAATTAATTATATGTTTCAATAGGAAATATTAAATATATATATGTAATTAGTAAAGTTGTTTTGAATGTTACTCACCAAAGCTTTTCTTTAAACATAAAATTGCAGTAAATAAGCATTTATATCAAACTTTCATAACAGACTTTTACAAATTAGTAATTAAAATCCATTATTTAATGAAGTCGAAAATAAAAACAATCAGCAAGCACAGAGGTTAAAAGATAATTTATTAACTGTAAATCAGAAATTCATCCAGAAAATGCGAATACAAAGTATTTAGCTGATTGGTAAATTGAGCTTTAAAAAGTTTTTACACTTCTTCAACTTATGTGCTAGAGTAACTTTATAAAGCAGTGGCATCATACGCACAGAGCACATATTAAGATTTTGTCCAAACTATGGCCACGTTCAGCGCAATTTATCGAAGTGTTATTAATGTTACCAACCAGTTGCAGGGCAGCACCAATGAAAACTGTCTTATTGAATTGTAACTTACGTCACAATTCACTATGATTTTCATTTCGTACTGCCCTGCAATCGGTCGGTAACATTGGTCACTTCGGTAAGTGACTGGTAAGTTGCGCTGTACATGCTCTATGGAAACCCACATTTCAGAATTTGCAATATTCGCTTGTATGACTTCGATTAGACGATTGGGACTATGGTATCTTTATATGAGAGTAATAATATCCGGGATATAAAATTTGACCAGTTGAGACAATTTGAAAAAAAGCGAATTGCCAAAAATTTGGCAAACCGGGTCATTACCGTCAAGCTAATGCTTGTTATCTTGCCTTACTCATCTAATCCAACTCATCCTAGCAAATATCGTCAATTTTTGGAATATTATGTAGGTCTGAAATTATGTCATGACATCGCGATGCTTAACGAGTGCCAACGCAGCGGTTTTGAAGAAAGCATTTGTCTACTGTACAGTCAAGGCAACACTACACTGTTAAAAATCTGCTGCATTTTGCTGCAACGCACTCCCCTGCTTGTATAGAAAACGGTTACTTGGCCGTGAAATGGCGCTTTCTCATTGGTTGGAATAGAGATATTATATACAAGTGGTGGAGGGCGTTGCAGCAAAATGCAGCAGATTTTTAACAGTGTAGATATACCGGGCTTGATCATTCCTTTCATGACGTCACAAAAGGTGGCTGAATGACATCCAGCGATTGGTACAAAACGATGGGTGCGTCACTTTGAGCCCTGTTTGAACCAATCGCAGATAGCGGCCAGCCACCTTTTGTGACGTCGTTATAAGGAATTAGCAAGCCCGGTATCTAGTGTAGCCCTGGTACAGTGGCCGAGTGGTTAAGATGCCACTCTGCTAATCTAGAGGCTGTGGGTTCGAATCCCGCTGGCTCCATTGCACGCACACCTTGTGTGGAGCTCCTGGTTGTCTTGCTCATTGGCACCAGTGCCAATAACTATCATTTTCGCGAAAAACTTCAAATGAGATATTTTGTATGTTTTATTTCTAATAATACACTTTTAAATGATCTACCAGTCATTTTAAATTGAAATATAAAGTTTTAGCAGTTATTGGCACCAGTGCCAAGTTACTGATATGGAGATGCCAATAACTGTTGTTTCAGTGATTAACATGCCAAACTTTTAGTTAATACACCAACTCATCATTTTTTTAAATTTTAGATACATTTTTCTTCTAAATATAAATAATTAAATAAATAAAATCATTTACTTCTATATAAAACATATTTAGATATTCAATATAAAAAAATTTCAACGTTAAATAGGGAGGAAAATGTCTTTAAAGATAATTTTCCTAGTGATGGATAGTATCATTCCTTTGTAAAATAGCATCAATGTTTGTTACTTCTAGAATCAAAAAAATTATAGAAAAGAATGCTGCTCTGGTGAAAATGATTTGAAAGGCTGGTTCCAAAAATTAAAACATCTGAAAGAAGATCATTTTGCTATATTGAGTAATCCAACTACAATTTTTAACCTTTTTGCGACGAGAGCCTTTTTCAGAATTTTTAATGTTTTGTCATCGGTTTTTAGCTCACAGGCTATCATAGCCTGAGAGCTTATGTGCCCGTCCGTTCTGTATGTTCGTTCGTGCGTAACGCGATAACTCGTGATAAAAATATCCGATCCACTTGAAATTTTGCATGTAGGTATATCCTGACAAGGCGCTTCCCTGATTAGTTTTTGGAGTTCATTCGATATGTATAAGAGGGGGAACGGGGGGCTCATGCCCCTCCCCTTAGTTGATATAAATGGGATTTTCATGCAGAATTAAGTTTTCGTTCAAAATTTAGATTAGGATCATTCTGATGAGGCGATTCCGTGACTGTTATTAGGTGTTCATTGAATAAGTATAAATAGGGGGAACAGGGGTTCTAATGCCCCCCCCCCCCTAATTTATATAAATGGGTTTTTCAAGCAGAATTTTCAGATTTCGTTCAAATCTCTGAATAGTTTTGGAAGTTTAATGGTTAAGTATAAAAGAGGGGGATAACTCCTTTTAAATTATATAAATGCTAAATGGGTTTTTATTAAGAATTATCTCATTTGCTCTGAATTTTGGATATAGATTTTTTATATGATAAAGCATGTCTTTGATAGTATAGGAGGTTCAATGATTAAGTATAAAAAAAAGAGGAAAGGGGAGAGCTGTTTCCCCTTCTTAATTTTTTTTCGAACGGAATTAACCCTTGGAAATATAAGGCTTTAATGTACAATTAGTATTTGTAGCCTGTGAGCTCAATGCCATCAGTTTCACTAAGCAGTATTCTTTATTTAAAACAAAAATCTGTGCCTTTTCAGGTCGAGAAAATGTTCCGATTAAATAAGGTAAATTTTACAATAAAATTTTACTGGTGGGTATAAACAAGGATCCTTAAGAATTTTTGCGGCACGTATACGAGTCGCTCATTCCCAAGGGGCTAATGAAGATGAAATAGGCTTTCAGATGAGTCACCAGATTCAACACTACTTGTTGGTTGATTTACATTGACACTTAATCTGAAACATCTAACTGAATCTAAAGTTTGATGAAAATCCATGCATTAGTCCTTGAGAAGAGATAGAATTATTGTGGAAATCATGAAAATTGCATCACTACCTGTTGGGCGATTTACATCAAAATGTAAGCACTGAGTGATATTAAAGACTAACAGAATCTGATGTTTGATGAAAATCCATGCATTAGTTCCAGAGATTGAGCTTTTGGGGAATTGTAAAAAATGCATCATATGCAATCTGTTGAGAGACTTAGACCCTGTGTTGAATTCAGACACTTTTTTCCAGCAGGGATATTTGTGGCTGCAAGAGAGGGGGGGGGGTTACATTTTTTATCTATTGAAAACCCAAAATCTAAAAAATTTCCAGGGGGAACATTTCATTGCTCGGGGGGGGGGGGAATGTCCCCCCCCCTGAATTCAACACTGCTTACACCAAAACATCAATTTATATCAAACTCTAATTGAATATAAACTTTTATTAAATTTGTGCAATAGTTTTTGATAGAATGCTTACAAAATTTGTGCCGCATACATCAATATAGATACAGACAATCACAGACAGGCATTTTGTAAAAAACATATTTTTTTTTTTTTTTTTTTTTTTGTATCTCTGACCCCTAAAATGTATAAATCTGCCGAAAACGAGAAGTTAAAAATTTTCAAAAATCCAGTATTTTCTTCTTGTAAAGATAAAAGAAATTAAAAAGAAAGAGATAGTCATGGCATTTTTTATAGCTTTTCTATACTTCCAGTCATTAGTTATAAAAAATTACACAAAATAAGTGAATTTTTATATGAATTTCATTTAATATAATTAATTTCATCACAATTAAAATGATTATTAAATGTACATGCTTACAAGTACAAGTTTAATAATTTATTTTGTCTTTGCATCCATGTAGACGATTTTTTGGAGGGTTCCAATAACTGTCAAATCAAGTGCCAATAACTAAAAATAGGGTGCCAATAACTATGATTTCTGTCTTACATTCATTTATATTTTTTAAATAATTTACTTTTAGGTTCAGTTGTTTTATTTATGCATTATCAGAAAATAGCATCTTTAATGATTTTAAATTAAATTTTGGTTTCATTTTAGTTATAAAAATTAAGTCATACTGAGTCTCACAATAGAAAAGTTGTATTTTAGGTGCCAATAACTGTACTGTTTACCCTATATATAATTTTTAAATGCATATTTTTTCCCATTTTTTATCATCACAAATTGATTGTGCTTAAAGGTTTAACTATAAATTCAAGGGCACGATGTAAAAAACGTTTAAAAATAAAAATAAAAGGTTGAAAAACTGAGTAAATAAGTAAAACTACCTTTATCAACTTCGCGGCTTTACGGTGCTTATAAATAAAGACTTATCGCTATGTTTCTCTGATTAATCATTCACTTAAATCTAAAAGAGCTTACACGCTGTAGAAAGAACCTTGTACCTTATGTAAAGGCTCCTTTTGATAAGATACATCGCTTTACAAGACAATTACTTTTTAAACTGAAAATGTTTGGAGATGATTAAATTCTGAGACAAATTTGTTATGAATGTACAGAGCCATTCAAAAGTCCTGTTTCAGCCACTAAAAGGCTATGGTTATATCATGCGGTTTGCTAATAATGTTATTATGTCACTTTTACGCGGCTCCTGGATACATTTTAAAATAATTTTTATTTACTGAGTAAAAATCTTGAAACTTTTTGTGAGGGTTAACCATTTTATCAATAAACAAATACACATGATAAAACGTATATATTAATTTCTTGTAATTTAAAATTTATTAAAAAAGTAGGATACATTAAAATCGTTACAACTTGAAATACTATTAGTAAAATTAATTTATATATATATATATATAGAAATATATAAACTTTAATTTTCATTCAGAATTTTAAAAAATATCAATTTAAATAAAAATTAAAAATATTTAAAGTAAAAATTTGAAAAAAAATTACGTAACTTATATATATATATATATATATATATTATATTCAATTGGTGAATATTGTCTACTTTTAATGGTCTTAATATATATAAATCATATTTTTAAAAGTTTTTTTTCTTTTTTTTTTCAAATTTGCTGAATCAAAATTAACTCCTTTGCGATGGAAGCATTTTACGAAATTTTTAATGTTTTGTCACTGATTTTTAAGAACAGAAATTTGTGCCTTATTAAATCAAGAAAATGCTCTGATTAAAGACGGTAAATTTTAAAATAAAATTTTACTGCTGGGAATAAACAAGGATTCTCAAGCCTTTTTGCAGTGCGTATACGTGTCGCTCGTCCCCAGGAGTTAAAGTAAAATAATTGAAAAAGATATGTTCCAAATTTGAACCATTTTTCTTAAATAGCTCTTGAATTATAATAATTTGAATAGGAGAAATGGCGAAAAAAACCGTCACGAAGAAAAACGGATTTTTAAAAGAAGTCGTTCCAGGCCCGTAGCTAAGGGGGCGCTATGGGCGGCTCAGCCCCCCTAAAATATTTTGAGCCCCTCCCCACCTGGAAACGATTCCAAGGTCAATAAATAAATTTCTGCTCCGAAAATTCAAATGAAATTTTGTTCAAAATTTAATTTATTTTTGAGACCCTTTCATAGTTTTGCAGAAATACTAAATTGTACCTAAAATAAGTGTTTAAACACTCCTTCATCTTATTTGTACACATGAAACCAACATGATGTTTAATTTTGCTCCAAGTTATACACTCAAAATTTTCACCACCCTGTACTTTTCTAAGCATAAAATGAAATTATTACTACAGTTTAATATGAAACATAGTATCTACAGTGTAAATATGCACTAATTTATCTTTCTGCGTCAGAGAGAGAGAAAAAAAAATTATGAGCCCCCCTACATTCTCTTGAGCCTCCCCCCCCCCTTCCCTACTATTCATTTCTAGCTACGGCCCTGAGTCGTTCCCATAACAACTATTGCTTGGAAGCTAGATTTTGAAGACAAACCAAAACTTAAATTCAATATTTCCTATTATAATTAAGATACAAACATGATTTAAACGTATTTTAAAAAGAAAAAAAAAAAGAAAAAAATTTAATGCCTTTTTTTTTTTTTTTTTTTTTTTTTTTTGGGAAGATTTTTGTATACTGGACCGCTTTAAGCTTAGTATTTTAGTATTGTTGCGTATATAGGGTTCTTTTGATCTTATGGTTAGACAACTTCAAACTCTTGTCTCTTAGAAAAGTAGAAAATAATTTATTTACAGATCTTCAGAACAACAGAGTCTTCGAAACTCACAAATATTACTAGATATTCAAAATAACTGCTCAAATCTATCGTACAAGTACCGCTTTAGATCCCAGAGACTCTTTATACAACGTCTCAACACTTAATAACATTCAAAACAACATAGATGAAACTCAAGCAAACTTGCTTAACAATCGCCTTGTTCACTCAATGACTGACTGGTAAATAATAACCACAACAGCTCGTATTGCTCTCCGTATATAGGCTCGCAGCATGCGTCGGAAATTTCCACAGGCTTCTCGAAAAATCCAGAAACCAAGGAAAAACATTCAATGTATCAGTAGACCTAAGGGGGGGGGTTACCATAGAGAGGGAAAGGTTACCATCGCCAACAATCGCCAAGTTTGTCGCCAACTTGGCGATATATCGCCAAAAGTGACGCCAACTTGGCGATATCTTTAGTATTTCGCCAATCTGCCGTAGACATACACTGAAAAATATTAGACAAGTTTGCTTGATAACAGAGACAATGTAACAAAAACTAATATTAGTAAAGGAATGGAGCTTAATAAGATTATTTACATTATTTTATAGTACAAACACTAACTATTTACAAAATTCGTAACAGTATATTTAGACATCCGCTGGGTCAGGGGCTTGGTCCTAAGCTTGAGTCTAGGCCGGCCCGCGGGCTGGGCTAGGGCTAATTTTCTTTTTTTATGCTTGGCCCGAGAGCAGGCTTAATATTTTTCAGCATACTCGGGGCAGTCCGATTCTGGGGTTACAAATCGAAACTGAGATTATGATAATATATATATATATATATATATTTCTACAGATTCAAACTGGGTGAAGCTTAGATTTAATTCTTTTGAGTCGTGTCTGTCCGAAAACTTATGTTTCTAAAGAAAATATTGATGTTGTACAAGAGTTGATGTAGTTTCGCTACTTCCGACCCGACCCCTGGTCTTGATAGGGCATAACCTCTGAATTCTGAATAACGGTTACTCGTGGGACCAATGAAAAGTGAGATTTCACTTAAAAAAAAATCAAAATTGCACAAATTTAAATAGAAATATGCAGTCATTTTAGTCAAGCCTCATTGTTTTATTATATTAAAAAAATTAGCAAATTAATTTTTTTTTTTTTTTTTTTTTTTTTTTTTTTTGTTGTTTCATGTACTATTTTTTAGATATTTAACAATATGAGTTATTTTGTCATCAGACTCATCAGCATTATGATTTAATGCAAAACTTTGGATGTCACGAAGGTTCGTCAAAACTTTGGTACACATTAATATTGGAAATTTTGGATGTTATTCCACTTTTAATAGGATAATATGTACAACACACAAAGAATAAAAATTTGCGTCCAATATCACAAAAAAAAAAAAAAAAAAAAAAAAAAAAAAATTTTTTTTTTTTTTTTTTTTTTTTTTTTTTTTGAGGGGAAAAAAAAAAAGATTTCTTGGCCGCATTGTTTGTTTTAACGGATTATTTGCTGTCCCTTTACTTTAGTGAAGCAAACGAAATTCTTTCTGAGCACTCTGTTCCAAATTGTTAATTTATATTTATAACATCCTCTATTGATGGAAGCACCAATAAATTTAATTTTTTCAATAATTATAAAAAGAAGTTATTTATTTTAATCTAATTAAAAAATATTCAAATAAAATTATCTATATTATAAAGGCCAAACGTATCTGTGCGTAACGCATACGTCATTTTGCGCATGGTAAAACACTTTCAAATTTTAAATGAAATTTCAGTTTGCAATTTTTGCTACTAAAAGTTTTTAAACTTCTTAATGTCGCACATTTTCAATTTTTACACGATCGTGTAGGAAAAAAAATTACTTTTAAATGAAATTTGTTTGAAAGCTGTATCTTAATTTGTTTTTGAAATATTAATTTTTTGTAGCTTTTAATACCTCTTTTCTAATCGTGGCAACAGGAGTACTCCATTTCTGTTTAAAGCAAAGGAAAAATAGGCAAAAATTGAGGGGGGACGATCGTTGCAGCAATTGAGATACAGAAAATTATAATCGATATTTTTTTACTTAATTGATGCAATTTTCTCAAACAAATTCGAAGTTTTTACCCGCGGGAAAAACGAGATAAAAAAATAAACAACGCGCTATGGAATTTTTTATTCTAATTTTTTCGGGATGATTATGAAATATTTCAGTATCATGTTGTTTTTGTACATATTCTATTATAGATTTTTTTTATTCTATATGGATTTTTTTTTTTTTTAACATTTGATTCTTTAAAATCCAGAACTTTTTCTTTTAAAAAGAAAATCTATCACTCACAATTTACTTCAAAAATTTCTGTATTGTTTATTTTTAACTGAACAATATTACCTAATTTTCTATATTTAGATGCTAAATTTATTAAAATCAAAGCTTATTTTTGTAATTTTTATTATTTATTGATTTTTTTTTAAAAAAAAAGCTCATGAAATCACTTTAGTTTTAAAAGTAACACTATACTGGTTCGTTTATTTCATAGTTCAAGATTGCCAATTATTTACAAAAATGGCAATTTGACGCTTTTTTTTTTTTTTTTTTTTTTTTTTTTTTTTTGAAAAAAAAAAAAAAAAAAAAAAAAAAAGGCACTTCAATTTTAATCTGCAGACAGATAACACACAAGATCCGTAATATCAAAAATAGTTTATTTATTTATTTATTTATTTATTTATTTATTTGTAAGAATATTTATCAGAATTCTTCAAATTCTCAAAGATAGGAATTCAAAAAGAAAAATGGTTAGGTATTTACGTATTATCCGGGCTATGAGATAGATCACCAAAAATAATTTTTAATTGCCAATTTTATTTACAGTTATTGATTATGTTAAAAAAATAATTTAACATTATTTAATACAGAAAATTATCAAAATGATCAAATTAAAATGCCAATTTTTTTTAAACGTGAATACAGATGGGAAATGTACGTTTGTAAATTTTGATATGGTGAAAATGATGAATATATGGTTTAGAATCCACGGGGAAAAAATTCTATGATTGAGTCAAAGCTGAATAAATTTTGCTTTTTATCATTTTGGAATACTAGCATAAGAACCTTAATTGATAACTTTATCATAAAAACATATCTTTATTTATTTATTTTTATTTATTTATTTATTTTTTTTTTTACTGCTCACATATACAATTAAAGTTTAATTTTAACAATTTCTACAACTGCGTTTTACAGAAATAGTATTTTGTTAATTTGACGATAAATACCGTTTGTTTAAGAGTTAGACGTACCAATATAAAATACATTTTTTACTATAACTAATTTTGTAGGTTTATTATAAGTTAATGAAACAGTTCCTTCTTAAACATTTTCTTTCGTCAAAATTTGACGGGTTCTACCTTGTACTCATAAAATTCAAAATTCCAAATTTCTTAAAAATCAGTAATTAAAAAAAAATAGCGGACATGTAAATAAAATTTTAAATTTCTAAAAATGAAAAAAAAAATGTTTAAACAAAATTTACAATGCATTAATAAATTGCAATAGTTTTTAAAATAGGAAGAAATTTAATTTCCAAAAATTATTATGAATGTCAATAATTAAAAAAAAAAAAAAAAAAAAAAAAAACTTAATGCGATTTTTTTTTCTTAAATTCAATTTAATATGAAAATTTCAAGTTTCAACACATGGGATTGATCTCAAGACCTTCTGTTTAGAGCAAAATGCTGTGCGTCCAAGGTATGTTGTATACACAACACGAAAAACATTCTCTTTTATAATTTAAATCGCAAAAACGAACGAATGACATTGATAAAATTGATTTAATTGAATTAATAGACTTATTCAAAATTTTATGATTTGATGTGTGACATGGAATATTCAGCTGTAATTACACAAAATTTGAAGTCACTGACTTAAACAGTTTTTGTGTCAGGACTCTGTGACAGACAGACAGAAGATAGAGGCGAATATAATTTTGTCAGATCAACGAACCCCTAAAAAAAGCTGCGTGGACGCATTGTTTGTTTGTTTTAACGGATTATTTGTTGTCCCTTTATCCTCAGTGGAGCGAAGTTCTTTCTATGCACACTGTTCCACTTGAGTCTTGGGAATTTATGACATCTTCAGGCAGAAGTGGTTATCAAAATATTTTTGGAAACGAATAAAATGTTTAAGAAATTAAATGACTTTTAGTTGAGTTATCAAGTAAATTTTGTATGCTTCTCATTTCGTTTTCGCGTTTCGGTCATACGAAACTGTACCAAGGAATTAAAAAAAAAATTTCCCGTGACTTTTGAGCAGCCATTGTTCAGAATTTCTTAGTACTGCTAATACTAAAGTTAAAGTGATAAGCGTTCGTAATTATGTAAATACGTAACATACAGTCATCATTCAATCATAGGCGTAGAGTTTTCAAAATTATTGGAGGGGCTCATTCAGTGACGTAGTCGGGGGGTGGGAGAGAGAGTTTGAACCCCTTTGGAACGAGGAATTAATTATTTCATCATGAATGCAAAAAAAAAAAAAAATTAATTTTTAAGACGAAATTTCAAGAAAAAAGGGATAATTCCGTTTTAGACAGGTTTTTTGCCTTGGGAGGTATTTTTTTCTGGAATTAATTTTGTTATGACCATGAAATGTTTCAGATTGAGACAGTATCCTTTTATAGACTGCTTTCGTTTACAGAGGTTAAATATTTATAAAGAGAAATCTCTGAAAAAGCAAGTGCAAAGGATCAAAATAATAGCTTTTACAGCTTCCTGCAGACTATAATAAGTATAATTGCGTGGCAATCTTTCCGTCGGAGTCCAGATGAAAAGTTGCAAATATTTGTTATAGACATGTTCCGTTTTGGCAGGTTTTGATGTACATATAACAAATACATACAGATATATGTAAATAACACAAAATTTGTAAACCGGAACTTATCTTAATCAGAAAAATACCGTAGTATCGTTGATAAAAGTATCGTGCGATTACACCTTCTAAGACAAAAACCCAACAAATGGAATTTTTCGCCTTCTAATTCCGTCTTAGTCTTAGTAGGTTTCACTGTACATATATAAACACATGAAGAAAAATTCAGATACAGACACCATCAACTAAATCAACATTTGTCCTTTTGGAAAAATTCATAATATTCACCATGCATTTTCGATATAATTAAATAAGAAGTTTGATTTTTTGGCTCATTGCACGAATGAACTAATAATTGAATAAATTAATGAAAGTTATATTGTTTTATTTTTTTAAATTGAAGTCCATGGAATAAATTTATGTAATATAGTATGCAGCGAGTCTGATGATTAGATTACAGATAATATTTGTCTAGTACTAATACTAAGTCATATGAATACCCTTTACATTATCTGAGAATTTTTATGTTACAACCATTGATGAATACTGGCGGTAAAAGTATCCCCCTTCCTAGTCCATGACCCCAACATTTTTTTTTTACATTTATTTATACTAAAGTCTAAGAATAAAAACGCCCTCCTCCCCCTCCCCCCATGCACAGATACACAAAAACATATTTTGGTGGCGCCTCGGAGTAACAGAAATTCCTATCAGAGAAAAAATTATCAATTCTACACTGACTGCTTGCCAGAGCCACCTTTAGAGATTTGCACAAGTCCTTTACAAGAGAAATATACTAATTAACATCTGTTCGAAGACCCTAACAGAAAAAAAAAACTAAAAGTTGTGCTCGATTTGTTTAATTTTAGTATACAACTTTCCAAAAATTCTACATTTCCAACGATTTTAATTTCCAAAAGAAACGTCATATAATAAAAATATTTCATGGAAAAGCTTCCCGTATGAACACGCATGTACAGCTAGATACATTTATGTGAGTATGGAAATGATGATAATAATTAAACCAAATTTTAGATTGACACGAGAAGAGGTCTGTACGGGCCCGGACCTGGCCCGTAGTCAGGCGGAGTAGTTCCGAATATTCTAACGATCCAGAAAAAGAAATTAAATGGTCCATAAGGACAAGGCCAGGCTGACTATTAAAAAAAAATAGTGCGCCTACTGACCCATTATAAAGATTAAAAGAAAAACGATATAATATGAGCTTTTTTCAATGAATATGGCTTTAACGAGAATAAGTATAAATGTGCGTCGGAGCCGATACTAATTTCACAACATCAATGCTGAAATTTAACTTGTATCGGACAGTTACTTTGTGTCTAACCCTGGCTTAATTTTTTTAGCAGACTCCTGACGCGCTGAGATTAGGTTAGCATTTTTTTTTTCTTTTGTACACGACCCGGGCCGGAACTAATATTAATTGTTCTCAACATGTGTAGGGCAAACAACATGTTTAATGAAAGTATTAACAGCGATAAAGAACTTATGTTAGCATAATCTTTGGAAATATACTTCTTAGTGGTTCGTAAATTCACTTCTCAACAACGCGAATGTTTGACACATTTTCTAACTAATTTTTAGCTGCAAAGGCATAAAATTGACAAGTCTGACTATTGAAGGGATTTGGAATCTAATAGGGTTTTCTATTTTTGGTAAATAAGATACTTGTATATACTTGTTGAAATACAAGAGATTCTTGTCTGGTTCAAAATTTTCCTCCCTTTCCATACTGTCGCTTCTGGAAATTCGATGCAGTGTGATTTCTTAAATTGCTCTTTTATATCAAAAAATGGATAACGCCATTCGATTACATAGTTTCTGAATAAAAACACCGGCTAATCATATGCATTTCCGAAAACAAATGATTTCAAAAATGTATCAAAAAGTACGTCCTTTAGATTTGGGAAAATCTTTAACAAAATAAGATTGAAATATTTTCATAAAACCACTTTTTATTATACAGCTTCAAAAGTTATGATATTTTTAACTTTCTTTTTTTTTCTAAACCATATTATTTTTTTAATGAATCCTTATTTGACTGTTGAAAGTCTAAAAATCTAATTAATCATTAACGTTGCTATTGTGTATTTTCTCTAAAATATACTGTACAATTATCCCATAAATATGTATGCAGTATTCTTTAATAAAATCTTTACTATATGATAAAAATCTGATTTTTTTAAATAGTCAAAATTGTGTCGGGCCAGGTTAGGCCGGGCCTGTTTTCATTGATTTCTGTATGATCCGGGCCTAGAAATGTAAAAATATAAACGGTCTGGGCCTGAAAATTCCTCTAGACACGACCAAAGAAAATTGAAGTTCAGGCTCAGCCTGAGTTTGCAAAAAAAAAAAAAAAAAAAAAAAAAAAGGGGAGGGGGAGAGATGTAGGCTCTTACTTTATTAGGTTGCGGTCAGCGGATGAAAACCATCCCGAGTTCAAGTTTCGGGCCTGGCCCAGATCCTTCGAAACTTTTAATCTGATAACTTAGACAATGCAAAAATAAATTATTTAAAATAATAAATAGGAACAATTGAAATAGCCGAAATTGTGTCGGGCCAGATCGGACCGGGCTTCTTTTCACTGATTTCTGTGCGATCCGGGCCTATAAATGTAAAAATATAAACGGTCCAGTCCGGGCCTGGGCTGAAAATTCCCCTAGACACAAAAAAGAAAAAAAAAATTAAGTTTAGGTTTAGCCTGAGTTTGGAAAAGGAGGGGGGAGGATGTAGGCTAGAGATATGCATGGGTTGGGCCTCGCCTCGAAGCCCAAGTCCGTAGCGAGGTTTGAGCCGATTTCCATTAACGGTGTTTGGGCCGGGCCGAACTTAGTCACTAATCTTTTCGTGCCGGGCCGGGTTTGGGCCCTACTTTTTTCCTGGAGTATCGGGCCGGACCGAGCCTAACTTACTTTTTACGTAAGAAGCCAAGACTGATTTAATTTATCCTAGTCTTCTCGGACCAAAATAACCAGTTCATGTTGAATCAATCCCATGTGAAAATCCTTTTCTCGACGTGGCCAAGTCTGTTAAACAACAGTAAAATTTGGCTTGGTCTAAAAATTTTTGCAAAAAAGGCATATACTTTTAAAACGTCTTTATTCTAGAATTAAACATTAGAATTTATTCTTTTTAAAGAATCGTAGATTTTTATGCTTATTAAAATAGAGTTAAACACATTAAAAAACTGCTTGTGACGGAATTTTCTTTTAAACTGAAAATTGGAAATTCCTTTCAAACTTCTTATAAACTGTTCATCCATGCAAAATGAATACATTAACACCCAAGAACAAAATATATTAAACATTTACACCTGCTAAAAAGGGAATTATATTTTTTCTTTCGATTTTCTTGCGATTCCGTTTTAGAAAATTTTGCTTTTACCATATACCATTTTTAGGTTTTTATGTCTCCATTGCATGGAATATGGATTAATAATACTAATGATAACTGAAACATTTGCATGCAACAAACAAAGGTTCATTAAAAGCATAAATATCGCACCTTATGGCACTTCTGCATAAGTGTAGATTATTAACATGAAAAAAAAAGAATAAGATAAATTTTTTTGGTCTGAACTCTTCCGTAAGAGTAAAGATCAATGTTCTGTAGAAATTCACTCGGGCCGTGCCAAAATTTTAACTTTTTTCCGGGCTGGGCCGAGCTCGAGCCTTGTTTTTAGCTATTATATCGGGCCTGGTCGGACCGCTAACAAGGAAGGTCTCCTATGGGCGCATACTCAGAATTTCTTGAAAAAAATACGAATTAAACTACTCATGTAGGTAATAAAGGATCAGTGAAAATTAGCGGCGGAATTACATTATTAGATATGTAAAAAAATAAAGTAGTTTGGAATAATTGGCGTGAAAAGCTGAAAGCGACGCGGGATTTGGCGAGCAGTGCATTTCCTCGCCAAAAGCAGACGATTTTAACGAATCTGAAAATTGATTTTAATTGACTTCACTGTTAAAAATCTGCAGCATTTACTGCAACGTCGCTCCACTACTTTTATAGAATATCTCTCTTCTGACCAATGAGAATGCTCCATAGCACGATGAATTGACCATGTCATACACTGTTAAAAATCTGCTGCATTTTGTTGCAACGCACTCCACCGCTTGTATATAATATCTCTATTCCAACTAATGAGAAAGCTCCATTTCACGGCCAAGTAACCGTTTTCTATACAAGCAGGGGAGTGCGTTGCAACAAAATGCAGCAGATTTTTAACAATGTATTTTTCGATTTGGAACAATTTTAATCAATTTTAATTGTGTTTTAAATGATAAAATATGTTAATTTCATTTTGTTATAAGTACATATAAACGTATATGACAAAATTACACTTAAAGTAAAGTAAAAATGCAAAACTAAAATTACTTAAACTAAACTTATTTAAATAAATTGAACATAGAAAGTTTTTATTTAAAAAGTATTCGAAGCGTAAAAGCGTATTTTTCAAAATTTCGTTTTCGCCAACCGGAGATAAATCGCCAAATAAACGAAATTTTTATTATTTTTTTACGGACGTTATAAGGAGGTTCCGCCGAAATTTTTTTATAAACATATATAACTATATGAGAAGAACATTCTGTAATTTTTTCAGATTTTTCTGAGTATGCCCGTATGGAGACCTTCCTTGTAAGTTTTTTCTACAGGCCGGGCTTGAACCTGGAAATTTCGGCTCGTGCAGACCTCTAGGCTTTTTATTAAGTTGCGGTCAGTGGAAGAAAACTGTCTCGAGTTCAGGTTTCGGGCCCGGCCGGCCAGGTCTCTGAAGATTTTTAATCAGAAAACTTTGACAACACAAAAATAAATATTTAAAATAATAAGTAGGAATAATTGAATGCTTACTGTTTATCGGAACTACTAAATGCTTGAAAATCATTCACTACTACAAGAGACGGCTTGATATCTTTAGACAATGATAATAGATGTTTGTCCATCTGAAAATATCCCGCGTATTTTTGCCTTAAAGATACTGTTGAACTGACAGCTTTGGTTTGGTCAGCAGCAAAACCGCTCTATACTCCCCCACCTGCTATCTCCCGAGCTCTTGTTTTTATCCAAGGTCAAAAGGCCCCTTCTTGATATGTTTGAGAAAACGCAACGTATCGGACACATCGTCTGCTTTATTTATTGTCTCCTATGTAGCACGTTAGAATCAGAAAAGGCGATACTTCCTAGAAATCATGTTCACCGTCCAAAGAATAAATAAAGAAAGAAAAAACTCCGAGGGGACTGCTTCGTTTTACCCATGCAATATATGGTGGAAGTTTTCTTAGGTTGTTTTAGTCGTTTATAAAGTATAAAAGTAAATAACGATGTTAAAGAAATATATATATATTTTAAAACGACATACGCTGAAAAATTCTATTTCAAAATTTGAATTTTTTCTATATTGGTTAGCGCCAAAAAAAAATAGCCCATCTGGAAAAATTATTGGAGGGGCCCGAGCCCCATGGGCCCATATAATTCTACGCCTATGCATTCAATCCGTCCGCATATAGCAGAGCAAAAACCACGCAATCGAATCGTTTGAAATTTTAAAAATATAGTTTTTGCATAATTTTGCGAGTCATTTCGAATTTTATGAAAATCGGATGCATAGTTTAATTACAAACACAATAAATAATATTCAGTTACATTACGGCCGATGAGGAAAAAATAGTTTCAAGTGCATTTTAATGATTCTACACTCTTTTGAACATAATAAAATTGATATGCAGCTATGTACATACAAAAATATATATCATCATCATACAAAAATATGCATTCTGTACAATCTGCGGTGCATAGAATATTTGTTATTAATTTACAGGGCTACGCAAAGGTATTCCATTGCATAATGGTATGGGGCGAAACATTGTTTGGGGCGCGTTATAATTATATTAAACAACTTCCTACTTAATGAAATTGATATACATTGCAAAGGTACATGATATACATTGCTATAAGTAATTTTCTGTATAATAGAAAGTAGATACTATTTACTGGGAGACACAACAGATTTCACCCACTATTTTGTATTCGAAGTACTTTATACTATTACACCAGGACTTGAATATTTTAAAACTTCAATATTGTACGAAAGCATTTCATTTGCTACTCTTGACGTACACTTTCCGTCTTGTTTTTCCAACTATAACTCGGTTAAGCAACAGAAAGAATCAAGTTTACGTGAAATATCTTCACAGCGTCCTTTTCTCATGCGTAGTGACATTGAAAAATGCGACCTACTGAGAAGAACGTAAGTGAGAAATCCTGGCAACTTCAGTTTTTTAAAACCGAAAACTCGAGCAGAAAGAAAAATAAGAGAAGAGAGAATAACGTTCATTCTGGTTTGCTTTCTTAAATATATTTTTTTCTTTCAGACCGCGAACTTATTTTACGGTGCTCTAGTAATTGTATCATATATCCTGCCGAGCAGGGCCGTTGACTTGAGTTTCAGAAAGAGCCTCTTGACGTGTTCATTCAGATGACTCAGTTCTGGTAAAGCGTTAGGAATGAAGAAGAAAAAAAAAAAAACTTCAGAAACGTCATATTCAAGGCTTCTTCAACGGTCACATAAATCCAGTTGTTACTCAAAGAAAAAAAAAGAACGAAAAATTATGCGTCTAGCATAGATAATAAAACAGTTTCCAACACATTCAGAAAACTATATCGAAACTTTAAAGCTTATTAATGTAAAAGATGTCTAAATAAACAATTTAGGAAAATGCATAGGTCATGTTTGAAAATTCAATTTCTCATAATCGCATCAATAGTCGAATTTTTTTTTTTTTAATTTTTAATTTTTAATTTTTTTTAATTTTTTTTATTATTTATTTTAATTTTTTTTATTATTTATTTTTATTTTTATTTATATTTATTTATTTATTTTTTTATTTTGCTGTTGTTGTTCTGTTTTGTATATGGTCTGCCTATTTGTATGTTTATTGCATAATATACTGAAAGTTAGTTCGATTAAACGCATAACACAATCAAAAATTCCCATTCATCAATTTCTCATAATCGCATCAATAGTCGATTATTTTATTTTATTTTATTTTATTTTATTTTATTTTATTTTGCTGGTGTTGTTCTGTTTTGTATATGGTCTGCCTATTTGTATGTGTATTGCATAATATACTGAAAGTTAGTTCAATTAAACGCATAACACAATCAAAAATTCCCATTCATCAATTTCAGTCAATAAACGGAAACTCACTTGAAATCGTTTGATTAGCGCTGCACATGATCTGTAGAATCCTAAAATAATATGCAAAAAAAAATGTTAGATTTTAAAACGAGTATCACAACCACAACTGAAAACGCACAGCCAGCAATTATTCTTCAAAGATAGTTCTGTAGCCAGATAGTCTGTTCCTTATAGAATAAAAATGTTTTGTTTTCATATTAAATAAAATGTAATTAATTCAACAACGACACAAGAAGATGTTTTAATTAAATGAATTCCATTTAATTAAAAAATATTTTAGTTTTAGGTATTCACTTTTCGATATCTTTTACAATGATTTTTTTCAACTAAACTTTTTGAAAGAACAGTCGAAACGTGTGCGGTTTCAAACTAAAAATTTCCTATTGCTGTTAAGTTTGCAGCTTAATTTTTTAGATCCCTAGTTTTATTTTAGTACTTTTTTAAAAAATTCCAGTTATGGATTTATATTAACAAACTCATAATTAAACTAAAAAAAAATGGAACAGCGAAAAAATTTAAAATTTATGCTTTGTTCATAAAACTTGATGATACGTGGGGACTCAAAAAGTACATTTTTTGACAATTTCTTAGGATCTTTCTTTCTTTTTTTTATTTTTTTTTTACTTTTATGCATAGCAAAAACATTGCAAAACATAAAATAAATATATATTTAATATTTTTAAGCTATTGCATAGCTTTTATCGCGGGCTTTGAGCGCGGCGACCGAATGTAGAAATTCCGTAACGAGAAAATTTGAGCGTAACGAAAAACAACAATTCTGTAACGAAGAAAACCTAACACTCGGCTAACCATTGTTTCAGTTCGGCAGACTTCGGCATGGTATCCTTCGGTAGACTTCGGCAGACAATGACGCAGTATTTTTCAGATATTTAGAGGATATCAAGTCTCAAACTTATATTTCTTATTTCAGTTACTATAAATCTATAGTTTCAATAATAAAAATTCCTGATAGAATGATAGAAAAGAATCGTCTTAAGATAAAACAAGTTAGGATAATGTATCTTTTGGTGATTGGAGTCCCGCCCAATGGTGAGGATCGAAAAGTTTAAAATGCTTATAACTCGCGATCTAATTTTCGTAGCGAGGCCAAATTTTGTTTGGTAATTTATTATGAGACAGTGTTAATTTTTGGTGACAGGAGAACCCCCACGGTGAGGGTCGAAAAATTTAAAATGTTTATAACTCGCGATCTAATTTTCGTAGCGCGGCCAAATTTTGTTTGGTAATTTATTATGAAACAGTGTTAATTTTGGGGGACAGGAGATCCCCCCCCCCCGGTGAGGGTCGAAAATTTTAAAATGCTTATAACTCGCGATCAATTTTCATAGCGCGGCCAAATTTTGTTTGGTAATTTATTATGAGACAGTGTTAATTTTGGTGACAGGTGACCCCCCGAGGTGACAGTCGAAAAATTTAAAATGCTTATAACTCGCGATCTAATTTTCGTTGCGCGGCCAAACTTTGTTTGGTAATTTATTAAGGTATTGTATAGCTTTTATCGCGGGCTTTGAGCACGGCGAAAAAATCTAGAAATTCCCTAATGAGAAAAAACCTTACACTGCGGCTAACGTCGCTTCAGTTTGGCAGACTTCGACACGGTATCCTTCGGTAGACATCGGCAGACATTGACGCGGTATTTTTCAGATATTTTGAGAATATCAAGTCTCAAACTTTTGTTTTTTATTTCAGCTACCATAAACGTATAGTTTCAATGATAAAAATTCCTGATTAACCTACATGTATTGTAAGATAATAAAAATATTTTAAACGATATTAACTTCTCATTTATTCAATAAAAGAAAAAAAAATTGTTATCGGTCATCACGCTCAAAAAGTGTAACTTGAATTAATATCAAAGACAAAAAAAAAAAAAAAAACTGCATAAATAAAAAATAAGTAAATAATTATAATTGCATAAGTTGATAAAAAATGCTATGCAATAGCTTTACCGCGGCAGTCCCCGAGTGCCACACGTGTTTTTTTTTTATTACTAAAGGACTCTACAAATGGTATCTTAACACACAGTAAAAGCATTTCCGCTTTCATTTTTGCACATTTCGTACATTTCTTCAACATTTTATATAACCCGTATCTCGCCAAAAAAGCGCTATAAGAAGCAAATTGCTCTTTTTTTTTTAGTTCTGCCATTTGTTAAGCTCCATTCAAACCGTTTTAACGTTATTTATATACGTGAAGAAAGTTGTAAGAATATGTATTCTACGGAATACATCAGGTCTGAAGAAATTAATAAGTACATGAAAAAGTTCAGTCATACATGCAATGCTTGCTTTATAATTTATACACACGTCTTGAGTCAGTCATGATTGATAATTGCAATCAATGAAGTAAATAGTCTCATTTGGGTCGATACAGCCCAAATCGATTAATCATGTTGAAAATTTCCGAAGAAAGAAACAAGTTTTTTGGCATACAAATAATTTCGGTCAGTGTTGCATAGTAACATATAGTAACTATTGAAATTTTAGTAGCATTTTTGCTGAAAACGAATTTTCGACGAAACTCAAATTTTGAGCAAAAAACGAAAACGAAACCAAATTTTCCGTCGATTTCTTAATTCTAAAACCGGGCTCTTTTCTTTTCTTTTTTATTTGTACTTGTAATTGAATATACCATGCCCATCATGTTCCAGAAGTTTCTGGTAGTGCACCTCAGTGAAGGTTATCCATATCAGTGTGTTTTAACCCTTTTCGGCACACTGTCCCCAGTCCGGGATACCTAATTTTAATTCCAAACTTGCAAACGACACTAATAATATTTTAATAAAATTTTGCTTTTACAATGAAAACTTAAGTTAGGGAATTCGTAATTTTTCAAAAAAGCGTTTCTAAATTCCGTTATCAGTCGACAACAGCGTTGAATTCAGAGGGCGGCCCCGGGGGGACATTTCCGCCCGGGGCAATGAAATGTCGGCAAACAATTTTGGAAATTGTGAAAAAGTACAATTCCCCCCCCCCCCCCCCCCGGAACTTCAGAAGTCCCTCCCGGAGAAAAGTGTCTGAATTCAACACTGGTCAATAATTTGTTATTTTACTAACAAATTTCCCTTGTGTCAGAAGTCAGAAGGGTTAAATAGTGAAACATCATTAAAATATGATGCATTATAGGAATACAACGTTTTGAGTGTCTTGGTCGATGTCTCTTAGACAGAAAATTAATCTTTGTAAAAAACTTGCCGACTTTTGATTATCCTTTCATGATTAGCGATCGAACGTAATTAAATAAAAGCGCAGAAAAGCACCTTTTTTGTGTAATGTATGTTTGAAATGTGATTGCATACATTTAATAAAAGAATATGCTAAAACAGTTTTCAAAATTTCTATTTTTTATTTTGTGCGTTGATAACAGCTGTTTACGTGCTGGATTACTGTGGCGGATTCTTTTAAACATAGAAAATAGTTTTCTCAGTGCTTGTCATTTTAGAGCTGGAAAAGTGGATTTACAGGCATAATAGACTTTGGACGGAGTTGTTCGATAGACGATTAAACCGTTTGTGCAATTCAATGCTTTGCCCTTTTCCGCGTTTTTCTTCCTTTTTGGCATCTAAATTTAGCACGAAAATCATTTCTCAATAACACATGCTTCAAAAATTCGATTTTTATGAATTTTCATGCATTTATTTGATTATTAATGAACTACTACAAATTTTGTTTGGATAATAGGTCAATTAGGTTCCATTATTATGGAAAATTAACGCCTCACAATAATAAACTAATTTTAATTACTTAAAAGTGTAAATTAAAAGTTAAAAATAGTACAAATTTGTTTATTCGACTTTTTACATGTTTCGACTCTACCCGAGTCATTTTCAAAACAAATAAATAAAAATGTTCTAAATTGCATTGCTTACGAAACACCATTATTTAATTTTCCAAGTAGTCTTTCATATTATACATTTTTTTTATTATTATTTGCTAGGATAAATAATTTTTGAATTTTTGGCGATTTTTTAGATGAATTATCTCGTTCAGTGACGATTTTTTGAACATTCGTAAAAGAATTCCGCTTAATGTTTTAGAATACCATAATAAATTTCCTCCTCTATGATTTTGATCTTTGTGTAATTTTAATATGATTTTCAGCATTTTTAAGCGTACTGTAGTAATTTTTCCCATTCAAAAAAAAAAAAAAAAAAAAAAAAAAAAATCCTTTTTAAATATAGTCTATCATATTAATTTTTGTCCTCTGCTATTTCTGAAGTTTTAGCGATTTTTAATTCGCTTTTCAAAGCTATATTTTGCTTTTTTTTACGTTTTATGTAGAGATGCAGATTTACGGCCGCTAGTCGCCACGTGGCAACTAAATTTTTTGACTTAGTGACTAATTATCGGCGTCCGCCGTACTTTGGCGAATCATTTGACGAAAATATTGCGCTTTCTGCAATCTTTTGACGAGAATACCACGTTTTTTCACGATCCTCTGACGAAAATCGTGTGTTTTTTAGCGATTTTCTAACCAAAATCGCGTTCTTTCGGCGATCATTTGACAAAAATCACGTTTTTCAGTGGTTCTTTGACGAAAGTCGCGACATTTTTTGCAATCTTTTGATAAAATTAAATTTTCTTCTACTATCTTTTGACGAAATTCGCGTTGTTTCTCAATTTTTCTTAAAAATTAAGCAAACCCTGGTGACGACTGGAATATTTGGGTTTAGGAGATACTAGCTCCATAAAATTCTGGGAATCTGCATCTATAGTTTCATGGCGATTTTTTTTTCTGACATTCGTAAAAGGAATTCGATTTTAAATCTAACACACTGCAGTAAATTTCATTCGCGGTGCAATTTTTGTATTTGAGCAATTTTTAAAGCTATGTTTAGCGATTTTTTTAAATTTCTCTTTGACACTCGTAAAAAGAATTAGGTTTAAAACTTTTTAAGTCTAATATATTAACTTTTGTGCTTCGCTATTTTTGCGATTTTAATTGCGATTTTCAATGCGATATTTAGCAGTCGTTTGCATTTTTTTTTTTTTTTTTTTTTTTTTTTTTTTTTTTTTTTACATTTAAAAAGAAATTCGGTTTCAAACAGTCAGTATTAAATAATACATTTTGCCTTCCGCTATTTATGAATTTTTAAGAGATTTTTAATGCGATTTTTAGCATTTTTTCATGTTCCGTGTCGATTTTTAAACATCAGTTAAAAATTCAGCTTGAATATTTTAGACCACTAGACGAAAATTAAACATCGGCGATTTTTGAATTTTTAGCGAATTTTCATGCGATTTTTGGTACTCTTTTTTGCTTCGCGGCGATTTTTCCACATTTATAAAAACAAATCCAGTTTTGAACTTTTAGCCGAATACAGTAAGTTTTGCCCTCTTTTCGATAAAGTTTATTCGAAAATCGCACAGTAACTTTTGAATTTCGCGCGATTTTTTTATGCGATTCTTTGAGATTTTTCGCTTTTCGCGACAATTTTTCGACGTTCGTAAAATGAATCTTATTTTAATATTTTAGTACAATGTAGTAAATTTTATCCTCTGTGATTTTTAAAATTTTAGTAAATTTTTATGCGTTTTTTTTCTGAGATTCGCTGCGATTTTTTCGGACTCTCGTAATATTCGTTCTGATGGAAGTATATAAAAATTTTGGATTTTTTAAAATTTTATTTTAAGGAGAGAGTGTAAAATACAATAAAATAACACATATTTTGCATAAAGAACGAAGTCGATAGGATGATTAGTTGCCGAGATATTTGTAATCCTATTTTCCACGACCCTGTATTTCATTCAAATTTCAAAGATATATGTTAATTGGATGTAGGACACTTAATCCAACGCAGTAAACTTTTTGTTAATATTATTATCTTTGGTGTTATAAGGATGTTTCTTTCACGCAATTCGGTACTACTTGAGTAGTTTGGCATTTATATAATTTGTCAAAATTGGTTCATCAGCATTTCATTAATCGAGCATTGCTACGTGTTAAAAATATTTATATTTTATTTTGGAACTGCGATGCATTTTATAAATAGTTTACACATGTCTTATTTTCATATATATTATATTATGCATATCCATGATGGACAAGTATTACGGTGCCCCCCCCCCCATCCCAACGACTAGTTTTAAAAAAATTGAAAATAAATTACACGAAAGGGTTAAAAAATTGAAAAAAACAAATAAGTTGTTTAATATTCTTTGCTGAAATTCGATTATTGACACCTTTAAAAGTCGGATTAATGAGTCAATTTTCATGAATGGATCTTTTGTGGAGATGAAACTATTGTAGTACATAAATTAAGTTTTCTGATTCATCTTCAAACATTCGTTAGAAAAATTATACCGTCGGAATCATTCTTAATTCATTATTTAGGACATTAAAGGTTAAATCGTGACCCTTGAGACAGATGTTCGGCCTCACGAATCAATAAAAAGTGGTGAGATTTTTTTTTCTTTTTGGTGGCGATAAATAATTAAAAAAAGTCTGATTTCCTAGATTTTTTCTCAATAATGCATGAATGAAAGGTGGGATTATAACTAGTAAGGGGTTGTGCATATTTATCGATTTTTTGGTAATTTTGAACTTCCTCCCCCTTACGATATCATATGTTATCATCACTTGACCCCCCCCCCCCCCGGCTATGATACCATTATCAATGTATAAAAAGAATTTTATCTTTAGAATTCATTTATTTTGTTTGGAATGATATACAAAACTGGTTACATTTATTTTCGGCATATTTTATTGTTGCGTATATACGGTTCTTTTGATCTTATGGTTAGACAACTTCAAACTAATGCTCTTAGAAAAGTAGAAAATAATTTATTTACAGACCTTCAGAACAACAGAGTCTTCGAAACTCACAAATATTACTAGATATTCAAAAATAACTGTTCAAATCTATCGTACAAGTACAGATATAGGTCCCAGAGACTCTTTATACAACGTCTCAACACTTAATAACATTTAAAACAACATAGATGAAACTCAAGCAAACTTGCTTACAATCGCAGTTCACTCAATGACTGACTGGTAAATAATAACAACAGGAGCTTGTATTGCTCTCCTTATATAGGCTCGCAGCATGTGCTGGAAATTTCTACAACCTTCTCGAAAAATCCACGGAACAACATTCAATGTATCAGCATACCTAAGGGGGGGTTGCCATAGAGAGGGAAGGGTTACCATCGCCAACAATCGCCAAGTTTGTCACGAACTTGGCGATATATCGCCAATTTTGGCGACCAAAATTAGTCGTCAAAAGTGACGCCAACTTGGCGATATCTTTACTATTTCGCCAATCTGCCGTAGACATACACTGAAAATAATAGACAAGTTTGCTTGATAACAGGGACAATGTAACAAAAACTAATATTAGTAAAGGAATGGAGCTTAATAAGATTATTTACATTATTTTACAGTACAAACACTAACTATTTACAAAATTCGTAACATTATTGATTCAAATGAAAAGAAGCCAATACAATATCACTTTATATCATATAACAAACACTTATATGATTGTTATTATATAAAAGTATTTTAAAGCAATTTTTTTTATTATATAATGTATTAAACAGGAATAATGTCTTGTTGCACTTGCAACCACAGGAAGAAGAGTCGGAGAAAAAGAAATTCTTATCAACAAAACAAGTGGGCAACATTCTTTCTCTTTCTTTTTTATTTATTAATAAACATAAACTACATTTCAAATCTAGAACAGTGATTGCATATGCATACACATATGAAGATTAAAAAGAATGTCAAATGTTAGGATATTCCTTATTTTAGAATTAAATATTTTTATAATAATTTAGTGATTTTCATAAAAGCTTTCTATTTTCATAAAAATAATAACAGACTAAAAAACGATTACATACTATTTTAAACTAAAAACCATATTACAAATAAAAGAATTTTTTTTTTTTTTTTTTTTTTGATTGGATAAAAAATAATAACAATATATATATATATAGAGAGAGAGAGAGAGAGTTTCCCCCAGAGGGTTTCAGGGGAGACCTCCGCCCCTCCTGCCCTTTACTTTAAAAAATACGCCCCTCTTGCCCCTCATCCAAAAACTAGCGCCCCTCTTGTCATTCATTCAAAAAAAATGCCCTTCTTGCCCCACATTTGAAAAAACGCAGCCCTCCAGCGATGATCCGAACGCGCTATAGCACGTAAATTACACAAGAAATCGGCGACGGAATGCAAAAATAGCCTCATACGCGTCCCGTGGGATGGGTAATTTCGTCATAAAATCGCTAAAAAATTTCCGGCAAGATTTGCAAAAAAAAAAAAAAAATGGTTAATTTTGTCAAAAAATGTCACAAAACCGCAGATTTTTTCAAAAGATCGTGGAAAAACGACAAATTTCTTCCAAAAATCGCGATAAAACGAAAATTTTTGTCAAATGAGTCGCAAAAGATGAAAACTTCCGTCAAAAAATAGCGATAAAACGGCAGATTTCGTCAAGATATTTGCGAGAAAAACGGCAAATTTCGTCCAAAAATCACAATAAAACGGAGAATTCTGTGAAAAGTTCTGTTTTTTCGCTATTTTTTCACGAGATTTGTTGTTTTTTCCCGATTTTGTTTAGCAAAATATGCCATTTTTTACGATCTTTTAACAAAAACTGCTGTTTTTACGATTTTTTAACAAAATTGGCCGTTTTTTCAAGATCTTTTATCAATATTTTCCTTTTTTTCGAGATCTTTTAAACAATTTACCTTTTTTTTTCTTTTTTTTTTTCAATTTTTTGATTGAATTTCTGTTTTTTCGCGATTTTTTGAACCGCTAGATTTTTGATTCAACTCTATAAAAGTGCCCTTAAAATGTAAAAAATGCCCTGGAAAATGTAAAAAGTGCCCTTTTCAGAGCAGTAGCGCCCTGCCCTTTTTTAAACCTGGGGGAAACTCTGATATATATATATATAAATATATATATATAGCTATAATATAGCTATATATATATATATATATATATATATATATATAGCTATATATATATATATAAATATATATATATATATATATAGCTGATATATATATATAGCCCCTCCTCCCTCCCCCTTCAAATGATAATGCTATATTTGCACAACGCCTAAGAGATAAGCTTATTAAAAGGTAGATAACCCCTCAAAAGGGGGGAGGGGCTCAAAGTATTTTAGGGGTCTGAGCCGTCCATAGCACTCCTTTAGCTACGGCCCTGTAAGGAACTTTTAAGTATATTCAGATCTTGGTGTAATAATATGATGTACTTCGGATACACTATTGTATCCGATATATTTTGTGTGTCCCTGTAAATACTATCTGCTTTTTATTATACAGGAAGTAATTTTTAGCAAACCTCAGCAAAAAAAATAAAATGTGACAGAGTTTAATATAATTAGTACGCACCCCAAACAATGTTTCCCCCTATATCATTATGTAATGGAATACTTTTAGGGCCTTGTAAATTAATAACAAATATTCTTTGCACCACAGATTGTACAGAATGTACATTTTAGTATATACTTCATATACGTATATCAACTTTATTATGTTCGATAGAGTAACATCATTAAAATACACTTGAAGCTATTTTTCCCCATTGGCCATAATGTAACGGAATACTTTTGAATGTCCCTGTAATTGAACTATTCATCTGATTTTCACAAAATTTGAAATGACACGACAAAATTGTACAAAAATTTTATATTTTAAATTTTAAATGATTCTGTTAGGTAGTTTTTGCGTTGGTATATGCAGACGGACGGGCTGAACGACAACTTATAGGTACTACGTATTTATATAATGACGAATGCACCTAATAACAAAATGAAACAACTAAATCAAAAATCAGAGATCGGACTTAACTGACTTTTCAAACACTCGCTCCGAAAACAGTATGTTTCAAAAAATTGTGGAACGTAAGAACAGTGGCGTAGGAACTTTGTATAAATAGGGGGAACTGGGGCACATTGTGGAAAGTCAGCGGCGAGGCGTGAAGACCATTTCCTTCATTTAGAAGGAATCCTTCATAGTGTTGCATTTTTCATAAACAGGAGTATACACTATAAACATAGCCAAAGATCACCAACTCTTTAATCCAATTAAAATAATTTTATTAGATCGCCGAATGCAGTATTCAAATTTGAGGATTCTCCCTCTCTCATTTGCCAAAAGGTAAAATTTTTCCTGTTGGTCTGCTTACAAATTCTATACAAATCTCTTACAAATCAATTTTCAAGACATGCTTTTTATAAATACGTAGTAGCAACAAGTAATTGAATATTTTATTGTAAACCTTTAAGACCTCCTTTTTTATGGAAATCAAGAGGATTGTCAAATGATGAGAAAAGGCAGGTTTTATTTTTTTAATTCATCAGTGTATTGTAAATAGATATGGTGCGATAATTTCTCCCGTGGGAGCTGAACCCGTTTGAAATATTCCAGGGGGAGCCACAGCACCCCTAGCTCCCACACTTCCTACGCCTATGCGTAAGAAATAAAATATTGGTGACTCACTTCATGATTCTTATAAACAGAGCAGTAATAACCGAACAGGATGTGGAGTGAGGCAGGGAGGGGTACTGTAATCGATTTATGAGTTCAGTCTCTGTTATTGTCAGCACGATATTACATAATTTTCATACTGACTCATTGTCATCATTATAAAAATTGATGCACGTAACTAATTATGTATACTTCAGTTATCCATTTTAACAATATTAATACTCCATTTCTATTTCATCGCAAAGCTAGAAAATTCATCGTTGTAATGGATTATTCCTAAGGTCAGTTTTTAGAAGGGAAGGAATTGTTGAATTCAAGGGATGGCCTAGAGAGGAAAATCCTCCCCAGAGCAATGATATGTCCCCCCGTAAGATTAGTGATTTTGTTTTTTTTTTTAATGGTAAAAAAATGCAATTCCTTTCGGAGAACTCTATAACCCCCCCCCCCCCCAGAGCTATAGAAATCCCTCCCGGAGAAAAGTGTCTAAATTCAACACTGGGAGTTACAATGAAGGGCTCCTGCTAATAGTGACCACATAGCAAAACATTATTTTAAATCTTTTGAAACAAATAGGAAATTGCACGTGAAGCGTAGCAAATGAGGTGCGTTTGTATTATATCGAAGTTTAAAAAATATTCATATCTTGGGTAATGGTATAATACAGTACTACGGATACAGTGTAATGGCCGAAATCTTTTGTTTCTCCCTATAAATTCTACTCTTTCTATTATACTGTTTCTATTGTTTTCTATTATACAAAAACAGAAAGTAAATTGTAATAAACTTTAGCAACGTATATCAATTTAATAAAATATGAAATAGTTTAATATAATTAAAACGCGCCCTAAACAGTATTTTCTTCTATATCATTATGTAATGGAATACTTTTGCGCGATCCTATAAATTAATAACAAACATTTTTTTGCACCACAGATTGTACAGAATGTGTATTTTAATATACTTCATAAATGCAGATCAATTTCATTACGTTCGAAAGAGTGTGACATCATTAAAATGCACTTGAAACTATTTTTTCCTGTTGGACGTAATGTAACGGAATACTTTTTATTCTGCTTTTAATCAAACTATACATCCGATTTTCATAAAATTGAAATGACTCGACAAAATTATGCAACAATTGTAAATTTTAAATTTCAGACGATTTGGTTGGGTTGTTTTTGCTCCGTTATATGCGGTCAAGTGGAATGACAATTTGAACAACAACTATAAATGCTACATATTTACATAATTACGGACGCACCTAAAAAGTAACAAATGAGAAATTGTACATGAAGAGTAACAAATGAGGTATGTTCGTGCTATAACTAGTTTTATAAATATTAAGATCTTGGTGAAAAAGCTGTTGCAATCGTATGTAAAAATGCATTAATAGAAAATTTATTAAGGTTATAAATATTAAAATCAGTAATACAGAAATAATGGGACCCAAATCTTAAATAGGACTTAATCACCGTGGCAACATACTCATTAATTATCATGGGATATCATTGAATTAATTACACATGATAGAATTTAGTAGAATAAAGAAAATTTTTAATAATATCTTTTTAATTTTTGATTCGATTTTCATAAAATTCAAAATAACTCGACAAAATTCTGTAAGAATTACATATATTAAATTTCAAACCATTCGGTAGGGTAGTTTTAGCAGTGTTATTATATGTAGGTAGACGAACAGACAGACTGGCGGACCAGACGACGACTATAGGTGCTACCTATTTATATAATTACGAAGGCAGCTAAAAAGCAAAGTCTTAAATAGATCTGCATTTGAGCTTGGACCTTGAATCTGTGTTTATAAAAGACTGGGACTCCAATGGATAAGACAAACACCTTGTTCATTCCTTTCGAGGAAGGGAGGGAGGACTGAATACAATGTTCGAAATTTTTTTATCGCACCCCGAAAGCTCCTTTGATCCTCCAGTTCCCAATGCCTCAAAAAACGCACCCCAAAATATGAAGGTTTTTTTTTTTTTGTGGTGGTGGTGGAGAGGGGGGATTTTTTTCAAAAAGAAAATTGCCACAGATATGTAGCCCATACATAGCCCATCTGTTGAATTCTTCGGAAACTAATGAAGGTGTGATATCAAATTAATACTTACTGCTATAACCAGCTGCTTTTAAAACTTACAAATTTCTCGGGCACATTTTTTTCGCGACATTTTATTTTATTCGTGTTTTATTCGTGTTTTACCATAACCTGTATTGACATTTTTTCGCGTTTCTATTAATTTGTCTTCATTTAGAAGATTATTGTAATTATTTTAATTTTTTCTAATTTCATAAATTGGAATTTGTCCTATCAAGAGACAGGACTGTAGCTAGGGCGGTGCTAGGGGGGGGGGGGAGGAGAGACTCAGCCACCCCGAAAATCTTTTGAGCCTCTCCTGGAAAAGTTTCCGGGTTACTAAATAAATTTCTGTACCGAAAATCCTAGTAAAATTCTGTTCAAAAACCTAATTTAGTTTTGAAGCCATTTCACAATTTTGCAGAAATACTGAATTGCAATTGTTTCAACATTATTTATACATATGAAGGAAACTAACGTGATGTTTAATTTTTTTCTAGTTATACACTCAAATTTTTCATCATCATATTCCTTTCTTAGCATAAAATGAAGTTATTACAACAGCTTAATAAAGAAACATAGTACCTACAATGTGAATATGCACTAATTTGTCTTACTGCGTCATAGAGAAAGAGAAAATATGACCGCCCCATTCCCTACATTTTTTTCAGTTCTTCCCTAATATTCACATCTAGCTAAAGCCCTGTCTAAATATTTTTTAACTAAAACTATTGAAGAAAAAAAAAAAAAACCGAAAATTTTGTCGTCAGATTCTTATGTGCGAAACTTGATTTCTCAATACGTATTATTTATTTTTCCTTCTCTTCCATTATTTCTCTGTTTTCTATTATACATTTCCTTGAAATATACGCATTATTAAAACAATTATATATAAAAAAAAAGTAGAAATCGGACTTACTCGCTTTTCAAATATTCGCTCCGAAAATGTATATCCTTTTACATTTATGCGACGACGACGCAAGAAAAAATTTTCTGACTCACATTACGCTCACTAACGGTTGAATGAGTAAAAGTAAAAACTCCTCACAGACTAGCGAGTGTGTTTTATTAACCGGCATGACATGTATAGCATTTATACACACCATATAAAATGCATAGAGTTAGTGAAACTTAAAAGTGCATTTCATAATTAAAATGCATTTCATCCATCCATCAGCTATCATCGGATACATATACAGTACTTCGGAAAGAATGTACTATTTGAAATCTTCTGTGTGTCCCTGCAAATACTATGCACTTCATATTATGCATGATTATATCGTATAACTTATATTAAGCCTCGTACGTATATTAATTTTATTATTCCTAAAATAGTTTAATATAATTAAACTATACCACATACAATTCCCCTCCTCTCTTTACCATTATGTAATGGAATTCTTTTGTGCGGCCCTGTAAATGAATAATAGCTATTTTTTTCACCACATATTTTACAGAGTGCATATTTTTATGCACTTCGTAAATGCATATAAGTATAGTAATATGCTTGAAATGATGTAACATCTTTAAAATTCATTTGAAATTTGTTTTCCCCACAAGCCGTAATGTGAAGGTAAGCTTTTGACTGTCCCTGTAAATAAACTGATCGTGCTAGAAACTTCATTTGAAATATTGTTCGTGCTCGGGCAAATGTCAATAACGTCCAAAAATTTCAGGGCAATCCGGGTATATTTACGAGAGTTAGAAATAGAAAGCGGCCAGACTAACCGAAATCATAAACACTTTCCAACAAAGTTGAAAAGTGGTAAAAAACACCTCGAAAATTTTGTCGTCAGATCTTATGTGCGAAAACTGACTACCCAAAGTATATTATGTTTTTAGGTGCGTTTGTAATTATGTAAATACGTAGCACCTATTTGCTGTCGCTCAGTCCGTCCGTCTGTCTGTCTGTCCGTCTGTCTGTCCGTCTGTCTGTCTCAGTGGCGGATCCAAGGGGGGGGGGTCATGGGGGTCATGACCCCCCCCCTGGAGCTCTTCAAAGAGTGATGCACAGTGTAGGTAAAAAGTGCTAAAACAAGAACGCAAAATAACGTCTAATCGAAAGAATTTGCACTTTTTTCAAAACTAATCAAGAAAATTCGGGAATTTTTCGCGCCTGATCGACATAATTCACAATTTTTCCGCACCCGATCGGTGAAATTCGCGATTTTTGCGAAGCCGATCCACGAAATTCACAATTTTACGATGCCTAATCGACGAAATTCACGATTTTTTGGGGTGTGATCGACGAAATTTGAGATTTTTTCCACGAATGGTCTGCGAAATTTGCGATTTTTCTTTGAAAAAATTCCCGATTTTCCCGGCCTAATCCACAAAATTAGCACATTTTTCCATTCTTGTTCGATGAAATGCGAACTTTTCCGCACATGAACTTCGTCAGTCAAATACGCTTTTCTTAATTGACTGACGAAATCTGCTTTTTTTCCCGTCGTAAATTGATGAAATCCGTGATTTTTTTCTCGCGATAAACTGACGAAACTCACGATTCTTCCAAAGCCACTCAGATTTTTTTAATTTTTCCGCGACAAAATTAGCGGTTTTTCTGCACCCCATCAACAAAATTCGCGAGTTTTTTGTACTCGATCGCTCGAATTCGTGTTTTTTACAAAGGCGATCGACCGTATTCGCGATAATTTCTTTCCCTATCAATGGAATTGTCAATTTTTGTTCGCCGTATCAACGTAATTCGCGATTTTTTTCATTCCCGATCGACTATAGTTGCGCTTTTTATGAAACTGATCGACCATATTTGGGACTTTTTCGTTCCCGATCGACAAAATTCACAATTTTTCCGTGCCCTACCAAAAGCAATTTTTTTCGTTCCCGATCGACTAAATTCGCGTTTTTTACTAAAGCGATCGACCATATTCGGGATTTTTCTGTGCCCAATTGACGAGATTCGCGCCTTTTTCCGTTCTTGTCCATGAAATACGCATTTTTCCGCACCGAACAATAAAGTTCTTGATTCTTAACTGACTGATGAAATCTGCATTTTTTCCCTGCCGTAAATTGATGAAATCTGATTTTTTTTTTTTCTCTCACGATTAACTGATGAAACTCGCTATTGTTCTGCAGCCGCTCAAAAATTTTTTTATTTTTCCGCGCATTTTCGACAAAGTCTTCGATTTTTCCATGCCCTATCAACGAAATTAGCGACTTTTTCGTTCCGAATCGACAAAATTCGAGAGTTTTTCGTGCCCAATCTCCCGAATTGCTCTTTTTACGAAGAGAATCGATTTACATTCGCGATAATTTCTTTCCCGATTCAAGAAATTGGCAATTTTTACGTTCCATATCAACTCGAAATTAACAATTTTTTTATTCCCAATCAATAAAATTCGCGATTTTTCCCTTCCCGATCGAATAAATTCGCGCTCTTTACGAAGTGATCGAGAAAATTGGGGATTTTCCGTGCCCTATTAACGACATTTCGATTTTTTTGTACCAGATATACAAAATTCGAGATTTTTTGTGCTCGATCGACAAAATTTGCGATTTTTCAGAGACATACAGACAGTAGTCGAAGGCCGAGTTTTCGAAGACCGATAGACAAAACTGACGATTTTCCAATGTCCAGTTGATGATATTTTCGATTTTTCAGCGCCCGATCAGTTCGCGTTGTTTTCGCGCGGTAAACAGACAAAACAGGCGACTTTTCCGCAACCTATGAACAAAATTTGCAATTTTTTGAAGTATTATAAAAAAATTAGATTTTTTTTCCTTCCTCGATAAACGAAATCTCAGATTTTTCGCGTCCGATCGACAAAGTTCGTGATTTTTCCGTGCCTAATCGACAAAATTCACAATTTTTTCATGCCCGATCGGCGAAATTTGCTACTTTTTATCGTAATTCCGTTTTCATAAGATTTACTGTATTTTAAAATTGTTTCATTAAATCATTTGACAAAAGTTGTGACCCCCCCCCCCTGGAGGTTGGGCTGGATCCGCCCTTGGTCTGTCTGTCTGTCCGTCCGCATATAACAACGCAAAAACTATCCAACCGAGTCATTTGAAATTTAAAATACATAATTATAACATAATTTTGTCGAGCCATTTCAAATTTTATGAAAATCGGATGGATAGATCAATTACAGGGACAATCAATAGGATTCCGTTACATTACGGTCAATGAGGAAAAAAATTTCAAATGCATTTTAATCGTTTGAAATTTAAAACATATAATTATTGCGTAATTTTGTCGAGTAATTTCAAATGTTATGAAAATCGGATGGATAGATCAATTACAGGGACAATCAAAAGGATTCCGTTACATTACGGTCAATGGAAAAAAAATTTCAAATGCATTTTAATCGTTTGAAAGTTAAAACATATAATTATTACGTAATTTTATCGAGTCATTTCAAATGTTATGAAAGTCAGATGCATAGATCATTTACAGGGACAATCACAGGTATTCCATTACATTACGGTCAATGGGAAAAAAAGATTCAAATGCATTCTTATGATGTTACACTCATTCGAACATAATAGAATTGGCATGAATCTATGAAATATATACTAAAATATGCATTCTGTACAATCTGTGATGCAAAGAATATTTATTATTAAATTACAGGGCCACACAAAAGTATTTTCCTGCATAATGCTATACGGGGAAACATTGTTTGGGGCGTGTTTTAATTACAATCAACTATTTCACATTTTATAAATAAGATATAGGTTTCTGAGGTGTAATAAAAATTACTTCCTGCATATTTACAGAAACACAAAGATTTCGACTACTATACTGTATCCGAAGTACGCTCTATTATATCAGCAAGATCTGAATATTTTTAAAACTTCGTTATCGTACGAACGCACCTCATTTGCTACGTTCACGTGCAATTTCCTACTTTTTTTTTTTTTTTTTTTTTTTTTAATTCCTTTCTTATATTTCTCTATTCAGAGTCCGATCAAGCTGAAGTAGGGCCCAGGGCCTGTTAAAAAGTTGCCCCCCCCCCCCACCTACCCATTTTAGGCGACACTTTCAGAAAAAAAGAAGCTTTATTTTGATGAGTTGACAAAGTTGTTTGGGTGAAAAGTGCCTAGGTTAAAAACTTCTAAAAATTTTATTGAGTCATTCAGAATATTTAAATTTTACGTTTCATATTTTATAAAACAATATTATTTGAAAAGTATTTGATTAAGGAAAATAAAATTCAGCCACATAATTTCTGGGCCCTGAAATTGGTGGGCCCAGGGCCGAGACCCCGGAGACCCGTGCATTAATCAGGCCCTGTCTCTATTTTCTATTATACATTTCCTTGAAACAAACGCATTCATTAAAAAATAATAATAAATAAATAAATAAATAAATAAAAATTTATTTTTTTCCGGAATAAAAATTATACCAATTATATCAAAACATCAAAAATCGGACTTACTCGCTATTCAAATATTCGCTCCGAAAAAGTATCCTTTTACGTTTATGCGACGACGGCGCAAGAAAAAAATTTCTGACTCACTTTACGCTTGCTAACGGTTGAATGAGTAAAAAGTAAAAACTCCTAACAGGCTGGCGAGTGTGTTTTATCTCCCGGCATCACATGTTTCCGCAGAAGATTGAGGGAGTGATGATTTGTGTTTGTTATGATGTATATTTTTCATTTTGTTGTTCCTGTAACGGTCGTAGAAATTCCGTTATGTTAGAAGAAAGATGCTTACAGAAATGCTGGTAGAGGAGAACTATTGCCTCTCTCTGCATTTTGCAAGGCAATTAATTCAAATTTATTTTTGTCTAAATGATGTAAAAAAAAGTTGTATATCCTAGAGGTCTGTACCTCGGTCTGTACGGGGCCCGGCACGGCCCGACTCATAGAAATAAAAATTCGGCCCGGCCCGATACAAAATTTAAACTTCCGGCTATGACCCGTACAAAAAAACATTGACCTGGCCTGGACAGATAAAGTTAAAAGTTTGGCCCGAGCCCGACCCGGAAAAAAATTTAAATTTCGGCCCGACCGAGCCCGTCCAGAGTGAATTTCTACAAAACATTGTTTTTTACATCCATTTGGTTAAAAATATGCGCCGTATCAGTAGTTCTGACCAAAAATATTTATCTTAACTTTCTTTTTCAATGTTTATAATCTTCATTTTGGTAGCGCAGACCGCGATATTTATATTTTTAAATGAGTTTTTATTTTTTGCATGCACATTTTTCAGTTCTTATTAATTTCGTTAATCCATATTCCATGTATTGAAGTGTTAAAAATATAAAAAATGGTATACAGTAAAATCCTCTAAGACGGAATGCACAGAAAAGAAAAAAAAAAAAAAGGTGTTGCGTATTAGTATATTACTTTTGCATGATCAACACGTTTTTTCCTTAAAACCAGATTCATAGGTAGGATCTTTTTCACTCTTTTTACAATGTTTTAACTTAGCTATATTTTAGTAAGCATACAAACATACAATTATTTTAAAAGAAAAAAAAATAATTAAATGTAGAATGCGATTTAAAAATGCTGGCATTTTTTGCAAAAATTTTTTGGACCAAGTTATTATTATTATTATTATTATTATTATTATTATTATTATTATTATTGACCTTTAAACGGACCAAAGCACGCAGAGAGAATTATTTTCATATAGCCTGTGTCAAAAATAGAAATGAAAATTTTGGATCGTGAAGGCTACAAAGGAAACAAGTCCCACACTGTAAAAAAAAATTCAAGAGGTTACTAAAAATTTTTTAATAAATTTGTATTCCATAGAATTTTTTAGTAACCATTACAAACTTTTTTTTGGCAAGCGAAACAAGCTTTTCTTTTGTAAACTGAACAAAAGAATTTTTTGTATAACTAACTTAAAAATTTTTAGTATGAGCCACAAAGCAAATTTTAGTAATAGCTCCAAAATTATTTTTAATAACCATTACTTGGGCTCGAAAGGCAGGAGCTTCCTTCGAGCTGCACCCAGACTTCTGGGGCGGAAGATTTTCGGCAAAACTGCAATAAATGGCAGCACCAAACATTGCTACTGCTCCGTCAGGATATTCATAATCCCTTTATTAACGAGTACTTCCACTGCATACATGTATTTGGCAGTGGCCAGAATCGAACCCGGGACCTTTTAGCCTGGAGTCCGTTACTATAACCACTATGCTATCAAGGCCACACCAAATGAGTCTTAGTAATAGCTATTAAAAATATAAAATTATTAACTCTATTCGTTGCTAACTTTTTTCTAGTAATTCTTACAGATTTTCTTGTAACCGACTAAGATTACTAAAAATTTTTTAGTAATTACAAGGATCGCTAAAGTTTTTTTAGTAGATCGACACTTTTTTTTTTACAGTGCAGGTCTGTACAGAAAAAAAAATGTTAAACTCGACCCCGCCCGTGCCTTCAGAAAAAAGTTTGGCCCGGCCCGGCCCCGGCTCGAGAGTCTTGAACGAAAATAAGACAGAGTTCAACCCGCGGACCGTGTCGGGCTCGGGCTTCGGGCCTCGGGCCGGCAAGGGCAAATCTCTAGTATATCTTACGAGCGATCCATATGCGTGCCACTTAAGGTCAGTGTTGAATTCAGACATTTTTCTCCGGGAGGGACTTCTGTGGTTTTGGGAGGGACATTTTAGAGTTCTGCGGGGAAAATTGCACTTTTTGTCCATTGAAAACTCAAAATCTCAAAATTTCCGAGGGAGGGCATTTTGTTGATCCGGGGAGAATGCCCCCCCCCCCTGGTTTCAACACTATTTAAGGTGTTCAAAATCGTTGTTTTTCCCCATCAGTAAAATTTTACTGTAAAAATTGCCTTATTTAATCAGAGCATTTTAGCGGTTTGATGAGGCACAAATTTGTGTTTTTAAAAATTAATGACAAAAGATTAGTCATATACTAGACTCAGTAATATACTAAGTAATATACTAAGAGTACTATTATGCAAAGAGGTTGCAGAGCCGTGGCTAAGGGGATATTAAAGGCGGCTCACCCCTCCCCCCCCCCCTAAAACATTTTGAGCCTCCCCTCGAGAAGATTCGAAATTTTCTAACGTCACTAAATGAACTTGCATTCTAAAAATCCAAATGAAATTCTGTTCAAAATGTAATTTAGTTTTGAGGCCCTTTTTACTTACCCATCATACGTAGTATAGGGTAAATCTTGCAATCGTTTTGAAAATCGAAAAAAAATTTTTGAGGGGTTTACACTTTTCAGATAGTGGAGATTCCGAAAAACGTACTTTTAGAAAAAAAAATTGCCGTCCGTCTGTCTGTCTGTCTGTCTGTCCGTCTGTCTGTCTGTAAACGCTCTATCTCCCGAAAAAATTGAGATAGAGACTTGAAATTTTGTATGTACTTAGTATGTAAGAATGGGACGAAGCCTATTTAATATCAAAAACCTCGATTATCCGGAATTATTTTTTTCGGACTCTCGAAAAATTCGTTCTGATGAAAGGTATATAAAAATTTTCGAATTTTTTTATTTTAAGGAATGGACGTAAAAGGCAATAAAATTACACAAATTTTGCATAAAGAACGAAGTCGATCATATTATTAGTTGCCGAGATATTTGTAATCCTGTTTTCCACATTCTTCGATTTTTCATGACCCTGTATTTCATTCAAATTTCAATTCAGAGATATACTTTAATTGGGAATGAGACGCTTAATCCGGCGCAGTTAATTGTTAGTTAATAGAATTATTATTTTTGGAGTTATAAGGATGTTTCTTTTACGCAGTTCGGTACTTCTTGAGTAGTTTGGCGTTTTATATAATTTGTCGAAATTGGTACATCAGCAGTTCTTTAATATAGCATTACTATGTATATTAACAATATTTAAATTTTTTTTATGAATTGCAATGCATTGTATAAATAGTTTTCACATGTTTTATTTTCATATACATATCAATGATGGGTAAGTATTACGGTGGCCCCCAACGACTAGTTACATTTTTGCAGAAATACTAAATTGTATCTAAACTAGTCGTTGGGAGACACCGTAATACTTATCCATCATGGATAGGCACATGAAAATAAAACATGTGAAAACTATTTATACAATGCACTGCAATTCCAAAACAAAATTTAAATATTGTTAATATGCATAGTAATGCTCTATTAATGAATTGCTGATGTACCAATTTCGACAAATTATATAAAACGCCAAACTACTCAAGTAATACCGAACTGCGTAAAAGAAACATCCTTATAACTCCAAAAATAATTATAATATAAACTAACAGTTTACTGCGTTGGATTAAGCGTCTCATTTTCCATTAAAATATACCTCTGAATTGAAATTTGAATGAAGTACAGGGTCATGAAAAATTGAAGAATGTGGAAAACAGGATTACAAATATCTCGGCAACTAATAATCCGATCGACTTCGTTGTATATGCAAAATGCGTGTTATTTTATTGCCATTTACGTCCATTCCTTAGAACAAAAACATTCGAAAATTTTTATATACCTTTCATCAGAACGAATTTTTCGAGAGTCTGAAAAAAATAGTTCCGTATAATCGAGGTTGCTGATATTAAATAGGCTTCGTCCCATTCTTACATACTAACTACATACAAAATTTCAAGTCTCTAACTCAATTTGTTCGGGAGATAGAGCGTTTACAGACAGACAGACAGACAGACAGACGGACGGCAATTTTTTTTTTCTAAAAATATGTTTTTCGGAATCTCCACTATCTAAAACGTGTAAATCCGTCAAAAAGTTTTTTCGATTTTCAAAACGATTGCAAGACTTACCCTATACAATGTATGACGGGTAAGTAACAAGTGTTTAAACACCCGTTCATCCTATCTGCACATAGAATAAAGCTAACATGATGTTTAATATTGCACTAGTTATATACTCGAATTTTTCATCATATTTTTTTTCTTAGCTTAAAATGGGATTATTACAACAGTTTAATAAGAAACATAGTCACTACACTGTGAATTTGCACTAATTTGTCTTTCTGCATCGGTCAGAGAAAATATGAGCTCCACCCCCTACAATTTCTTGACCCCCCCCTCCTCCCCTAATATTCAGGTTAAGGGTGCTAGTCATTCAGCTTCCGAATTTATCTCGATAATGTTAAGTCTATGGGCTTTTGATGCATTCTTGTATCAAAATGTCTCCTCGGAAAATTAATTTTTTAACTTCTTTTTTATTTACCCATCATACGTAGTATAGGGTAAGTCTTGCAATCGTTTTGAAAATCGAAAAAAAAATTTTGACGGATTTACACGTTTTAGAAATTGGAGATTTCGAAAAACATATTTTAGAAAAAAAAATTTGCCGTCCGTCTGTCTGTCTGTCTGTCAGTCTGTAAACGCTCAACTCACGAACACATTGAGATAGAGACTTGAAATTTTGTATGTACTTAGTATGTAAGAATGGGACGAAGCCTATTGAATATCAGCAACCTCGATTATCCGGAACTATTTTTTCCGGATTCTCGAAAAATTCGTTCTGATGAAAGGTATCTAAAAATTTTCGAATTTTTTTATTTTAAGGAATGCATGTAAAAGGCAATAAAATAACACAAATTTTGTATAAGGAACGAAGTCGATCGGGTTATTAGTTGTCGAGATATTTGTAATCCTGTTTTCCACATTCTTCGATTTTTCATGATCCTGTATTTCATTCAAATTTCAATTCAGAGGTATATTTTAATTGAAAATGAGACGCTTAATCCGACGCAGCAAACTGTTAGTTAATATGATTTTTATTTTTGGAGTTATAAGGATGTTTCTTTTACATAGTTTGGTACTTCTTGAGTAGTTTGGCGTTTTATATAATTTGTTAAAATTGGTGCATCAGCAATTCTTTAATAGAGCATTACTATGTGTATTAACATTTAAATTTAGTTTTGGAATTGAAATACATTGTATAAATAGTTTTCACATATTTTATTTTCATATGCATATAAATGATGGATAAGTATTACGGTGGCCTCCAACGACTAGTTTTCAGTGTTCTTTTAGGTAGCTTTCATTACAAAAAGTAAAAAGCTACCTATTGCAGCCGTCCGGAGGAAAGCACTTCCGGAAAATTTTGGTATATTTTCACCGATCATGACCCCCAGACCCCAAAACCACCCTCCGTTCAAATGTTGACATATATATATATATATATATATATATATATATAACCATATATATATATATATATATATATATATCTGATTTTTGTCATGCGATAACTAACGTATTTATGAACCGATTTGAATGAAACTTGGTATGTACATAGTACATACAAATATCTCGACCGAGTTCGTTGGTCAGCATCATCCGCCATTTTGTTTCAAAATGGCGGCCATTTTAAATTTTTAAAAAAATTTAAAATTTAAAATTAAATGCGAAAAAATTAAAAGTTGAAAAATATTTTTCTTTTACGTGTTAGAACTTAAAACAAAGATTCCAGAACACTTTTTATTTTGTCTATATCTTAAAAAATGATTTAATTATAGCACTTTGAATTTTTCTTATGACTGACATTTTGAAACGATCTGATTTTTGTCACGTGATAACACGCGTATTTATGAACCGATTTCAATGAAACTTGGTATATACATAGTACATACAAATGTCTCGACCGAGTTTGTTGGCCAGCATCATCCGCCATTTTGTTTCAAAATGGTGGCCATTTTAAATTTTTAAAAAAAATTTTAATTTAAAATTAAATGCGAAAAAATCAAAATTTGAAAAATATTTTTCTTTTACGTGTTAGAACTTAAAACAACAATTCCAGAACACTTTTTGTTTTGTCTATATCTTACAAAATGATTGAGTTATAGCACTTTGAATTTTTCTTATGTCTGACATTTTGAAACGATCTGATTTTTGTCACGTGATAACACTCGTATTTATGAACCGATGCCAATGAAACTTGGTATGTACATAGTACATACAAATGTCTCGACCGAGTTCGTTGGCCAGCAACATCCACCATTTTGTTTCAAAATGGTGGCCATTTTAAATTTTTTAAAAAATTTAAAATTTAAAATTAAATGCGAAAAAATTAAAAGTTGAAAAATATTTTTATTTTACGTGTTAGAACTTAAAAAAACGATTCCAGAACACTTTTTATTTTGTCTATATCTTAAAAAATGATTGAGTTATAGCACTTTGAATTTTGCTTATGGCTGACATTTTGAAACGGTCTGATCTGAACGATCCACAATGTTGCTTTAAAATGGCATACACTTTATGATATCGTGGAATTTGGTGACTTTCAAAATCGCTTAAAATAAAATCAGGTTGAATAAAAGATGACAAATTTCTAAAAATTCCTATTAATATTCAGTCTTGACAAAAACTAATATTCGATCTTATAAAATCACTAATTTTATAAGATTATTTCCACTAATTTGAGCTTAGTATTTTTGAACAATGTAACTTACCTTAAAATAAATAAATAAATAAATAAATAAGTATATGAAAGCTACCTCTTCCTCCCGGCATTGCCGGAAGGACTTTTTTTTAAAGGATGTCATCTTTTTTTTCTTAGTTGTCAAAATATTTCTAAAATTTACGCTTAATTTTATATGAAGTGTAAAAATTTTACTCTCAGTTCGTCAGTTTTTAAAACATAAAACATTGAATAAAGCATAGATTTAATAAAATTGTGAGAAATAAGAGTAAAAGTAACATCTTTTAAGAACAGAACGCTGAAAAAACAAGTTAAGCAGGTTAATTACATAAGGAAATATTTTGAATATAAGAATGCATCAAACGGCCATAGATTTAACATTATCGACGGGAATTCGGAAGCTGGGTTACTATAGCAGCCTTGTCTATGGGCATTTGATGCATTCTTATATTCAAAATATTTTCCCAGGAAATCAATGTTTTAAACTTCTTTTTCTAGGTGTTCTCATTTGTCAAAATATTTCTAAAATCTATGCTTAATTTGAATTGAGACACTGGGAGTAAAATTTTAATACTTTATATAAAATTAAGCGTTGATTTTAGAAACATTTTGAGAACTAAGAAAAAAAGTGACATGCTTTAATAGTGTCATGCATTTTAATAGTGTTACACTCATTCGAACATAATAGAATCTACATGAATCTATGAAGTATATACTAAAATATACATTTTGTACAATCTGTGATGCAAAGAATATTTATTATTAAATTACAGGGCCACGCAAAAGTATTCCACTACATAATCCTATACGGGGAAACATTGTTTGGGACGTGTTTTAATTACATTAAACTACTTTACATTTTATGAATAAGATATACGTTGCTGAGGTGTTGTAAAAATTACTTCCTGCATATTTACAGGAACACAAAAAGGATTTCGTCCACAATACTACAACCGAAGTACGCTCTACTATATCAGCAAGTGCCTGAATATACTTAAAACTTCGATATCGTACGAACGCACCTTATTTGCTACGCTTCACGTGCAATTTCCAACTTGTTTAAAATAATCAAGCTTGGGTCTGCGCGAGCGGGGGGGGGGGGGGTGCCCGGGCGCCCAGGGCACCCCCCCCCCCTGGCTACGCGCATGAAATACTATAAAATTAAGAGACATCCAGATTTGTGAGGAATGAATTTTGTTTGTGTTTTGTAGTTAAATATATAAATACTAGAAGATAGCCCGTCAAAATGACGTGTTTGCATTTTTAAAGGATGATAAAAAATTACAACTGTGGTCAATCATAGCCACTTTAGGCTGAAACAATCTTGATAAATACAGCGATTAAATTTGAAAAGGGAAAAATCTAAGAAGAAAAAAAAGAAAAAGAAAGAAAGAAAGAAAGAAAGAAAGAAAGAAAGAAAATTTCAACAGAAATCTGCATTTAAAACTATAGCAAAACTATCTGGTAGATAGGGTGGGAATTATAATGAAATTTAAAACGCACCCGCGGTTTGCTTAAATAAAAAGTTTTAATTAAATAGTGTTTTTAAAATCGTGAAAAGATTTCAAAGCGAAGTAAAATGTAGTGACGTCATTTACAGCTCCCACAGTAAATCTGACCATTGAGAACGCTCCATTACGACTATAGAACGGTTTCATTGGTCAGAAAATAGATTGCCTTTAAAATCGGAGGTAACTTTTCACAATGTTTTTATAGATTTGAAATTCTCAAGAGTCATTCACGGCTGTAAAGAAAAAAAAATTAAAGCAACCCGAATATAAAAATTTTAACAATATTGCATTTAAAACGCACCTTCGCTTTCCTTTAATAAAAAGTTTTAATTAAATATACACTGTAAAAAATTTGACTCATTTGCAACAGCGTCACTCCACCGCTTTTATAGAAAACGGTTACTTTACTGTGCATTCTCATTGGTCATAAAAGAGATATTCTATAAAAGCTGTGGAGTGCCGCTGCAGCAAATGGGTCAAATTTTTAACAGTGTATTTTTTGAAATCGTGGAAAGATTTCAAAGCGAAGTAAAATGTAGTGACGTCACTTACATCTCCCACCAGGCCCGTAGCTAAGGGGGGGCGCTATGGGCGGCTCAGCCCCCCCCCCTAAAATATTTTGAGCCCCCCTGGAAACAATTCCAAGGTCACTAAATAAATTTCTGTTCCGAAAATTCAAATGAAATTTCGTTCAAAATTTAATTTATTTTTGAGACCCTTTCACAATTTTGCAGAAATACTAAACTGTACCTAAAATAAGTGTTTAAATAATTCCTCATCTTATTTGTACACATGAAACCAACATGATGTTCAATATTGCTCCAAGTTATACACTTAAAATTTTCACCATCCTGTACTTTTTCTTAGCATAAAATGAAATTATTATTACAGTTTAATAAGAAACATAGTACAGTGAAACCTCTAAATAAGACACTTCGAATAAGGGACACATCTATTTATGGGACAAAACTTCGGGTCCCAGTCCCTTGGTATAGGACATGTAATGTACTTACCTCTGAATAAGGGACACTCGATTTAAGGGACAGTTGAAAATGAGATCAAAGGGACTGGATTTTGTATTTCAGTTAATGAAATATGTCTGTGATGAAAATGAAAATACAGATTTTTGTGAATTTATCAAACAGACAGACAGTCATGAGGATACAGCGGCATACGACACAATTGACGATTATTTATTTACCCACAATTCTGATTTGACATCAGTGCGTTTTTCCCCATTGAAAGTAATGTTGGAAATTTTCAGGATGGTTCTGAAAGTGGAGAATAAAAGTAAAGTACGAAACATAGAACTTAATAAATGCCATTTGGCTGTTCTCAAATCCAAAAGGGCAACTTTTATGACATAAGTTTTCATTTATTTTTATTCGGAAATGCACGAAACTAGCAGGCATTGTTGTTCAGAAATATGTAATCGAATTGTTTTTTTTTTTCATTTTTTGAGGGCATATGCAATAGACTTTATAGAAAATATTGTCAAAGTGGGCGTTTTGAACCGAATTTCTACACGAAAGAAGAATAACTACTCAGGAAGGGTGATAAACGTATTTGTCACATGACCAAAATCGTTTATAACTCAATAGGTAATTTATTTACCAAAAAAGTGAAAACACAGTTCGATTACAAATCGCTTCCACAGTCAGGCATTCCAGTTTTATACCTCTCCGTTAAAAAATGAATTTGTAAATATGTCAAAACGTTTCCCACTAGCTGAGCACAGCAGTTGAATATTTTTTTGTAAATGCTCCTGATAATGAAGAACTAAAATTTATGAGTATAGTAAATGAACACTTGAAAGATTTGTAGTGAAAAATTGAAATTTGCAAAACAATTATTTTTGATTACTTCGAGATAATTTTTTTAAATGCTTTAATCCTTTGGCATCTACAGAATTTTATATAAAGTAAAAATCAATAATTCTAAAAAAATATATATGATTTAGTAATCAATTAAAAATTTTAATTTTTTAATTCCCTAAATTCCTTTTATCTCACTAATGTAATTCATACACTTTGGGTTTAAACTTCACCTTTAATGATTTGTTATTTTTATATCCTTCTGAACGATTAATCAAAAATAACAATCAAAACTCTGAATAAGGGACACCTCTATTTAAGGGACAAAAGTTAGGGTCCCACACTTGTCCTTTATTCAGAGGTTACACTGTATCTACAATGTAAATATGAACTAATTTATCTTTCTGCGTCAGAGAGAGAGAAAAAAATTATGAGCCCCCCCTACTGTTAACTTCTAGCTACGGCCCTGTTTCCCACTGTAAATCTGACAAATGAGAACGCTCCATTACGACTATGAAACGTTTTCATTGGTGAATGAGTTTCTTTTTCTCATAGATAGGTTGACCCTGGAATTGTTATACACGAAGGGGTTTTATATATATAATAATATAGAAAATCTGATGAGACAGAATTGAAGGGTACAATGAAGTATGCTTTAGGCAATTTCAATCTTAGCAGGTATACCACTAATTAAAAATATGTCATATTCTTCGTGCAAGAAAAAAAAAATTCGGTTTGAGAAAGGATTCCGTTACAAACAAGTTTCGTTTTCACATGGTTCACTGCATATGTATTTCTACTTTCTTTAAAAGGAGATTTAATATACTTCATAGATAACTAAACACACTGTAAAAAAAGCGTTTTTTGAGGATCTTACAGATTATTATTGAGCTAAGTATAAACATGAAGAGCTCGATGCTGATATCATCTGAGCAGGCGAGACGCGATATGGTAGCAAAGTTTTGGAATTTTTACAAAACAATGATAATTCATCTACGTCCCTTCAAAACTCCAAACTGAAAGTAAGGTGGTCTGGTGTAATAACGCCAGGCGGGGTAATAACGCCAAGTACTAATATTATGCATAATTATGAAATAATCTGGTAAATGACACCCATGTGCTCTGCGCAGAAGGGTTTTGAGACATATAGATCGCAAAAAACAGCTTCAAGTTAATTTGTTTCATTTTTAGGTCTTATTGTTTTTACAAGCAACTAAAATTAACGCTTGATCTAAAATTTGCGAGATACGTTTTGTGATGTGAAGACTATTTTTTTTTTTTTTATCCGGAAATACTTTGTTAATTACATAAATTTGTAGTACATTTCATGGACTTTCAAAATGTTGTTGAATATTTTGGATATATTCTCGAGATAATTTGTAATTTAAAATGTACAGCGCAATAACTATAACGGTTTAATAACGCCAATCCTTGGCACCCGGTTGATTCCCTACAGTGGCCGAGCTACATCCTAAATACTGATTCAAATAAACACAGTTAAAACTGTGCAATGTTTCTAATAATTCTATTTAAGCGGTCCTTTTTAAGCAAAAAGAAGCTCACGGTCTGATATTCTTTTGCCTCATCCTCCCCCCCCCCCACACCACACCTTTATTTTTCTTACACTTTCACAAAAAATTGAACAATTTCAATAGCTTAGAATGCAATCTGTCAATTTCTATAAGTTTGTAGAGTTTGTATTTTTAGAATTGGGCAATCTACATGCAATTATTCCATCTTATTTCATAGTTTTGTTTGCATGGCGTTATTACCCATATAGGTGGATAATAACGCCAAATAGCATCGGTTAAGAAATCACGCCATTACATTTTATGAATACATATCTGTTAAATTATTTTTTTTATAGTAGATAGTCAATGAGTTGCTGTATCAAATCATATATTTGTTTGAAAAATACAATCTAAAACTGAGCCGTGAAAATTGGTAGAATCTTAACGTGGCGTTATTACCCCAGGATACCATTTCTTAACACGTTCGCTGTCGCTTACGTAAAGATGTGATGCTAGATAATGCCGCACTGTAGAAATGAGTTTTTCCCAGAAGCCGATTTACTTTTTATAACAAAGAATCAGTGAAAGATTTTCCCGCGCCAGCGCGTGACTGGCTATTGAACATCACCCCACATACCGCGCTGGCTCGTGAGTGGCCTTTTAACGTTGGCGCCATATCACGCACTTAAAAAACCGATGCTTGAAAAAAGAAAAGCTTGTAAAAACAAAACCTTTCTATAACGGAATATCGCCTTAATTGATACATTTTACGGCTCTAGTTAAAAGAATTTAAAGTATTTAGTATATAGAATAAGATTAAAACCTGCCTAAAACAGAATTTTCCCTTACATTGCGTTCCTGTTTTAGCACTTTTTACTTACACTGTACATCCCTTTTTGAAGAGCTCCAGGGGGGGGGGGGGTCATGACCCCTCCCCCCCATTGGATCCGCCACTGGCCCTAAATCGATAAAATACAAAATTTAATCAAAATCGTGCGAGCTATTTTTTAGATAAAATTAGCATAACCTACAATGACCCACTGATCGAATTTTCTCCTCCATGGGAGGAAATTCGATTAAGAAAGTGATGGGAGGAAGTTCATTAAGAAAACCCAATGGTTTTCTTAACCACTTCAACGGCTGCCCCGAGATAAATCGGGGGTTAAAGCACTGTTTCCCCATACCCATCGCCGGTTAAATGGTTTTAAAATCCAAAATGGTAGAATACAAAACTTGGTTAAAATCGATAAAGCCGTTTTTTTGATAAAATTGGCATGACCCAAAAATGTCCCACTAATGGAAATTTCTCGAACATGTGACCTAACTCAAAAGTTTTCTCGTGCAAAAAAGCGGTTGGATACAAAATTTCGTTAAAATCGATCCAGCCCTTCGTTAGATATAAATAGCTTGACCCTGATCCATTATGACCCAAAATGACCCACTAATGAAATTTTCTCGAACATGTGATCTAGCTCAATGACTTTCTCGTGCCCGAAAACAATAGAATACAAAATTTAGTCAAAATCGTGCGGGCTATTTTCTAGATAAAATTAAAGTGATCCACAATGACCCAAAATTGACCTAGCATGACCCTAATAGAATTTTCTCCAACATGCGACTTGACCCAATGGTCTTCTTTTAATCCAAAATAGTAGAATACAAAATTCATTCAAACTCGTTAGAGCTGTTTTTTAGATAAAATTGATTTGATCCATAAATGACCCACTAATCAAAATTTCTCTTCATACAGGGTGTTCAGCAAATAACACCCTGATTTCAAATTTAAATTTCTCAAAAACAAAAACTGATAGAACAATGCGGTAAACGGTTTCTTTATTAGGAAAGCTGTAAAAATGTTATACAGAAGTTTCGAAGGGTGGATATTTTGAAAAGATTATGTTCTGATTTCAAAGAATGCTTGACTTAACATTTTTCTTGCTTTAAATTGCTTGGTTTGAATGAGATTTTGGGCGGACAACGCCATATTTTAAAGTTTTTTGGAACAAATTTTTTGGAATTTCAGAAATTTCAAAAATTTAGTTCTAAAAATACAAGCTCTACAAGTTCTACATAGTTCTACAAGCAATCTAAAGCAAGAAAAACGTCAAGTCGAACATTCTTTGCAATCAGAACACAATCTTTTCAAAATATTCACCGTTCGAAACTTCTATATAAGATTTTTACAGCTTACCTAATAAAGAAACCTTTTACCGCATAGTTCTATCGATTTTTGTTTTTGAGAAATTTAAATTTGAAATCAGGGTGTTATTTGCTGGACACCCTGTATATGACTTACAAGGAAGGTCTCCATACGGGCATATTCAGAAAAATCGGAAAAAATTACAGAATGTTCTTCTCATATAGTTATATATGTTTATAAAAAAATTTCGGCGGAACCTCCTTATAACGTCCGTAAAAAAATAATAAAAATTTCGTTTATTTGGCGATTTATCTCCGGTTGGCGAAAAAACGAAATTTTGAAAAATACGCTTTTACGCTTCGAATACTTTTTAAAGAAAAAACTTTCTATGTTCATTTTATTTAAATAAGTTTAGTTTAAGTAATTTTAGTTTTGCATTTTTACTTTACTTTAAGTGTAATTTTGTCATATACGTTTATATGTATTTATAACAAAATGAAATTAATATATTTTATCATTTAAAACACAATTTAAATTGATTAAAATCGTTCCAAATTGAAAAATACACTGTTAAAAATCTGCTGCATTTTGTTGCAACGCACTCCCTTGCTTGTATAGAAAACGGTTACTTGGACGTGAAATGGAGCTTTCTCATTGGCTGGAATAGAGATATTATATACAAGCGGTGGAGTGCGTTGCAACAAAATGCAGCAGATTTTTAACAGTGTATGACACGGTCAATTCACCGTGCTATGGAGCATTCTCATTGGTCAGAAGAGAGATATTCTATAAAAGTAGTGGAGTGACGTTGAAGTAAATGCTGCAGATTTTTAACAGTGAAGTCAATTAAAATGAATTTTTAGATTCGTTAAAATCGTCTGCTTTTGGCGAGGAAGTGCACTGCTCGCCAAATCCCGCGTCGCTTTCAGCTTTTCACGCCAATTATTCCAAACTATTTTATTTTTTTTACATATCTAATAATGTAATTCCGCCGCTAATTTTCACTGATACTTTATTACCTACATGAGTAGTTTAATTCGTATTTTTTTCAAAAAATTCTGAGTATGCCCCCAATGGAGACCTTCCTTGTTAGATCAATAGTTTTCTCGTGCCAAAAAACGGTTTGATATAAATTTGGTTAAAATCGATCCAGCTGTTCTTTATTTATAAGTAGCTTGATTCTGACCCATTATGACCCAAAATAATCAAGCGGATAATGACCCAAAATAATCAATATTGGAATTTCCTCGAGCATGTGACCGAACCCAATGGTCTTCTCTTGCCTGAAAATGAAAAAATACAAAATTCTGTCGAAATCGTTAAAGCCGTTTTTAAGACAAAATTTACACACAACACAGAATTTTTGCTCATATTATAGTATAAAATAATAAAGATCAGGGTTGATTTTATTTACAGTGTCTCACAAAAGTGATGGGACACTTGTGCTTTATAAAAAGAAACTGCAATAAAATAAATAAACAAACATGTGCAAAAATTTTTTGGGTGTGTTTCATATTTAAAGTTAGTAACAATTATTACATAACATACATTTTGTAAAAATATTAAAATATTAATTTAGTAAAAATACGACACTTACTTTTTCTTCAAATATTTTTCCAAAAATTTTACTTTTTAAAAGGTTTTAATATTTTGTTGGATTCCCTTTTACTTTTAAAACATGATTTAATCTTTTTGGGATGGATTCGACTAATTTTTTTGTGATTTCTGGAGTGATTTTACCCCATTCTTCTTGAAGCACCGATTTTAGTTGTTGTTTTGAAGAAATGGTGTGTTTGCGAATTCTTGATTCCAATTCTTGCCAAATATTCTCTATGGGATTTAAGTCTGGAGATTGTGGTGGTGTTTTTATTATTTCAGGACAGTTATATAGCAGCCAGAGTCTAACGTTCAGAGCAGTGTACTTGGGGTCATTGTCCTGGTAGAATTTAAAATCGTTATGAAGATTCAATTTTCGTGCTGAAGATTTCAAATTTTGCTTTAAAATATCAATATACTTGTACTGATCCATTATACTGTCAATAAAAACAAGATTACCAACTCCAGCGGACGACATACACCCCCATACCATAACTCCTCCTTTGCAATGTTTTACTGTTGGTACCAAGTTCTGTTTGCGAAATTCTTCCCTGGGTTTTCTCCACACCAAGATTCTACCGTCAGAACCAAATATATTAAATTTACTCTCATCAGCAAATATAACTTTATTCCAGTAATCAGAATTCTTATTTATGTTGGATTTTGCGAAAGCTAGTCTGAGTTTTCTATTCTTTTCACTTACGAAGAATTTTTTCCTGGCTACTCTACCGTGATATCCAGCAGATCGAATTACCCTTCTAATAGTCTCAGGATTAACAATTATTCCATATAATGCTTGTAAATCAGCAGCAACTTTTGAAGCACTATTTCTTGGATTTTTTTAAATATTTCGAACGATAATTCGCTTTATTCCATTGGATAGCTTTGATGGTCGGCCAGGTCTTCTTTTATCCTGAATCATATGATTCTTTTTATATCGTTTAATGATATTGAAAACTGTTGAACGACTCAAGTTAACTGTTTCAGCAGTTTTTCTAATAGATTTTCCACGTTCAATATGCAAACTAATAACTAATTTTCGAATTTCAGGCGAAGTTTCTTTTCGTTTAGCATTCATGGCTACACAGAGCTAAAAAACACAAAAATTCCAAAACAAACTGGAGAGAAATACTGCAGACGATTTTATAAATTATTGCCAATTGCTTTTAAGTAAAAATAAAACCCCAAAAAATATTTTTATTGCTTATTTCAGACGATTTTTGTTGCATATATAATGGTGTCCCATCACTTATGTGAGCTATTTTTTGCTCCGTTCTAAACATTTGTATTTTTATTAAATTAATATTTTAATATTTTGACAAAATGTAGGTTTTGTAATAATCTTTACTAAATTTAAGTATGAAACACACCCACAAAAAAATGTGTACATGTTTTTTTAATTTATTTGATTAGTTTCCTTTTGTAAAGCACAAGTGTCCCATCACTTATGTTAGACACTGTAGTTATTTTAAAATAACTTTGTTCCAAATTCTTCCTAAAAAATTAAAATTAATTATATAAAATAAATGAAAACATATAGAAAATTATATAAATAATAATAATACAAAATAATATAAATTTCAGTTGCCGCAGACGATTCGTATTATATTCTAATATCTAGTACGATTTTCCTTGAAGCCCTTGAAGCTTAACAGCTTTGATATTTTATTTATTCAGAAAATTCCATGGAATACATGAGAATATCATTTACCACTGTTATAATAGTTTTTAATTCTAATTCTAATAAACGAAATAGAAATTTAATTATGCAATAAAAAAGTGAATGGATATAACGAAAAATTTATAGTAGGGAAATAAATAAACTAATAAAATTGATGTCTTATACACTATATTGCCATTGATTATGGGACACTTGCGATTTTAGACATTTTACTAAATATCTAGAAAAATACATGAGGAATCATCTCGAAACTCTTAGTATGTATAGTATAAATATAATAGTATACGTCATACATCTCCGTGAAAATTTTTTATCGAAACGCCATAGGGGACCGTCAACAAATTAAAAAAGAATATATATCTTTTGAATAACCCTGTCAAAACTAATGTAGCAAAAGCGCTCAAACTCTAGATTATGATTGAATGCCTTATTGTAATACACTGTGTTCATTTTTATGCAAATAGCATGCACACTCGCAGAGTAATTAAGGTTTTTATAAAAATGGTCCCAAAATTTTCCAAGTTTTTTCATTATAATTTTCAGAGTTCTTAATATAAAATATTATTTTTTTCAGAAAATATGACAAACAACATTGCACACAGTACCCTGTAATCAGAATTTAAAAATAATGAAAATTGTATAAAAAATGAGTTGGTTTACTAAATAATTTTTTACTGCGCATGCGTCAACGATATTAAAATTTCATTTGCATATTATGTTAGCTAAATGTATAGAGCAACTTTTGTAAAAGTCTCAAAATCATAGCTTGAAAATTCTGAAAGTAATCGTCTATAGAAAAAGGACAAAATCCGTTGTTTCCAAAATGAAGCAAAAAAATGAGGGATTTTATCCAAATGCAGTAGTACATCCCATATTGTGTATTCTATATTGACACTAATCAATGAATATATGGATACAACCCCTCTTGTTTTTGCTTCATTTTGAGAATAACGGATTTTCGACTTATTCAATTGACGATTATTGTCAGAATTTTCAAGTTATGATTTTGTGACTTTCACAAAAGTTGCTCTATACATTTAGCTAACATAATATGCAAATGAAATTTTGATATCGTTGAGGCATGCGCAGTAAAAAATTATTTAGTAAACCAACTCATTTTTTATACAATTTTCATTATTTTTTAATTCTGATTACAGGGTACTGTGTGCAATGTTGTTTGTCATATTTTCTGAAAAAAATAATATTTTATATTAAGAACTCTGAAAATTATAAGGAAAAAACTTGGAAAAATTTGGGATCATTTTTATAAAAACCTTAATTACTCTGCGAGTATGCATACTATTTGCATAAAAATGAACAAGGCTTATTACAATAAGGCATTCAATCACAATCTAGAGTTTGAGCGCTTTTGCTACATTAGTTTTGACAGGGTTATTCAAAAGATATTCATTCTTTTTTAATTTGTTGACGGTCCCCTTTGGAGTTTCGGGAAAAAATCTTCACGGAGATGTATGACTTATACTATTATATTTATACACTAAGAGTTTCGAGATGATTCCTCATGTATTTTTCTAGATATTTAGTAAAATGTCTAAAATCGCAAGTGTCCCATAATCAATGGCAATATAGTGTATATATACATATATATTCGGAAAATTTTACCGCGTTAAAATAAAAGAATAAAAGTTTGAAATCAAAACAAATTAATGCAAATAAAATAAATTGTTAACTTTTACTCTTACCTGGCAGACGATATCTGTTTCTTAAATAATTTTCAGATTGTGATATTTTACCTACTTTCCCAAATAATAAATCACAAAAGGTATTCGATAAGTAAATATTATTTTAAATTATTATAACTTGTGATATTAGTCGTAGTTTATTGTAGTGAAAAATATCTCTTTTTTAAACTATTTATATTAAATTGATTTATACTAATTATCACATTGCATTGATATTATGGAATAATTAAAAGATGTATTAAACGATAGTTCAAAATGTTTTTCTTTTTATTCGAAAAATGTTTTTTGTACTTTTACTTTATTATAATGCATATATACTTTTATTTATTGGGATAATTTCTTTGTTTTGTTTATTTATTAATCCTGTTTGTGCTTAATATCTGAATATATGCAAAGCAGGTTTGAACATATGTCGTTATTTATTTAATTACTGAACATAAATGCAATAAAAGTAAATCCTTTTTATCACTATTTCCAAACTTCTTTTTCCAGAGAGAAAATAATTTTTAATCCTGTTATCTACCAAAATTAAATTAATTTTGTGCGGTTACATTTAATTGCTAATAAAATTACATATATAAATATTTTTATTACTTTTTCACGTATGCTAATAATTTTCTTTTTTAATTTGAAATATTATTCGCTTAACAGTTTTGCGTGAACACTGTTCGTGCCAATGTTGAATTTAGGAGGTGGCCCATTTAGTGGAGGACATTCCCCCCCCCCCCCAGAAAATTTGAAATTTTGTATTTTCAATGGTAGAAAATAGTATTTCCCCCTCCCAGAACTCTATTGTGTCCCCCCCCCCCCACACACACGGAGAATAGTGTCTGTGAATTCAACACTGGTTCGTGCAACATATTTTCAACATTAACCAATTCATTTGTTTACAAAAATTCCGTTAACGATTTTTATTGTTATTTGAAATTTAAAGGGGTTATGTGTAAACAATGATAATTGACTTTTTTTTCTTTCATTATTTCTGGTTTTCGTGTAAAACTGTTTAACTGCATATACTGAAAACCTTTTAAATATAGAACAAAATTTTAATTTATAACTCAATATATGCGATAATAATCTAAGATAAATTTTAGATAAAAATTCTAATAACGACAACTCTTTACACATAAGTCCAATAAAATAAAAATTTTAAGCCAAAAAAAAAAAAAAAAAAAAATGTTGCATTTGAATATAAGTTTTTTGCAGAACCAATTTTAACAAATCAGCTGTTTTAGTGGAAGCAACCACAATAGTTTAGTTTGTAATTTTGTTTAACACGTTCAATGCTATGCCAGTCATCGATGACTGACAATGAACTTTCCGTTTTGGGCCGCGTCCGTCACCGTGATTGACAGTCTATAATGTGATATAAAACTGAAATTTTTACATTATTTTAAGTAATAACTGAAATTTTACTTAGTACAGGATTATACTTTCTTAATAATTACTTAAAACAATAAATATTTTTAGTTTATATCATATTTTACACCGTCATTCACTGGTGACTGATGCGACGCGGCCTAAACGAAAAGTTCAGTGTCAGTCACCGCGGCATTCAACATATTAAAAGAACTTTAATTCCTCGGGAACGAACGATACATACATGCATGCTGCAGAAAATGCTCAAATTCTATGATTATTTTCACCAGATATTTTTATTGTAAATTATGCTTTTTTCAATCAGCGCATTACAACTAAAAATGCAAAAATGTCTTTTTTGAAAAACCGGTGACAAATATTTTAAATTCTGTAAAAGACACTCGTTGCGAAGGTATTGAGGGTTGACGATGCACTAAAATATCTTGAAACGTGCATTTTGTTTTGTTAGTTACCTTGTTTTGCACCCAAGCTTTCAAGCAATCGATTTTAATATAAAAATACAGTCGAGTCTCTATATAACGAAATCCACCGTTCCAGTAAAAAATTCGTTAAATAGAGAAATTCGATGTACAGAGAATGATGTTAAAAATCGTATTTAATGTGTGAAATTTGAACAAATATTATTTTTGATCTTTTGAATTAAGAATTTGAAATGTTTAAAAGTAAATATTAACCTAACATTTTATTTCTTAATTATTTAAGCTGTTTCAAAAAAGAGAACAGACATTTATTTGAAAGCTTAATGAAAATCAAATAAGGAAGACTTGCATTAATTTCAGACGAAGAAATCTGTAATTTTTTGTTGTTTTGATTTTAAAATTGTTACGTTCTCAAAAAAAAAAAAAGCTCAAATTTTAGCAAGGAATGAAAAATTGTAGTTAACATTTCCCTCCATTTGAAGGCCTCTCTTATGTGCCTCTCATTGATTCCTCTCTTACATGTGTATCAATCCAATTGACACTGTTTTGAGAAGGATGTGGAAAGGTGTATGGGAGGTGGGATGAATTCGTTGGATTTAAAAAACAAGGACAAAAAAAAAAAAAAAAAAACTCAGCATTGACGATAAATTAAAAACAAGAGATGGAAAATTGATTCCATATCATTTCGAAGTTTTTAAAACTGAATAAATTAAGACCAATTTATGAAAAAATTCGTTATATGGAGATAGATATTTCGCTATATAGAGACTGTTTTTAATGTAATCTTGCGAAAAGGGGACCGTTCCTACTAAAAATTCGCTATATAGAGAAATTCGATGTATGGAGTTTCGTTATAGAGAGACTCAACTGTATTTATAAAAAAATACGTTTATTTTTACACTCCTTTATTTAATTCAACTTGATTTCTATGCTTAAAGATGGAATTTTGCAATCGATTTTTAACTCGTTTTCTGGCACGATACATCTATACAAATTATATACAAAGATTTATTTCCGATGAAAATAAAATATTTTTATGTTTTTGCAACTAAATTTTAAAATAATATATTAATTTTAAGGCATTTTTCTATTAGACTGTCTCGGGTAATAAATTGAAAAATATTCACTGCAATTGTATGAGGTTGAAAAACCAATGGATTTAATAATATGCCATTAAACGATCACAGTGGCGGATCCAGAGACTTTTTTTTTTTGGGGGGGGGGTAGGGGGGGTTTCAAGTGACATTTAATAAATGCATTCATAGTTTCTATTAATTATGTCATTATTTTCAATTAATTATTAAATGAATATGGATTAATTAATGCGAATAAAATACTATAGAGTAAGATGATAATTTCCCATCTTGAAAATGCACCGTTTGCTGTTAGAGTGGTAGCAATAAAGAAAGTTTACAAACAAACATTTCTGTCATTCAATCTACCATTACATTTCTGTCATAGCGATCATTGCAGGTTTCGACTTGGCAACGCAGGTTAATCATATCAGATACTTGTTAATAATAGACCAAGACCAATCAAATTACCGGACTCATGTACAATAGAAATCATAAAGAACGAATACGTTTTTCTTACTGACCCACAGTATCGTCAGCTGCCCTTTCTATATATGAAAATTGAATGCACTGAAATATGACCTGTCACAAAATGCACCTTATTCGCTTGATTTGGCTAATTGTGATCTCCATTTATTCCAACGGCTAATAAATTTTACGACTGAAAAAGTTTTGCATGAAAGTACACTATTAAAAATATTGGGAAAATTTGCCTCCATTTTTAAAGATTATCTATTTTCTGACGAATGTGAATGCTCCACATCGTTTTAAGATCGTCCTCATTGACCAGAAAATAGGTAGCCTTTAAAAATAGAGGTAATATTTCACGATATTCTTAACAGTGTAGAAATGAAAATAGCTGTCAACGATTATTTTGGAGGACTTGAAAAATCGAACTTTCGAGATGGCGAATGACTTTATAACATTGTTGGATGAAGTGAATTAAACTTCAAAGAAATTATTCAGAAAAAAAAAACCCAATTTTTTTTTAAAAAAATCTCATTTTCTCTTTCATTTTGAGAACTTTTCAAATCAAACTCGGAAATTTTAGGGGGGGGGGGCGATCGCCCCATCCCCTCCCGCTGGACCCGCGCCTGAACGATCATCAAAACTAGTGTCCATTAGTGTTTTATAATTGTGCAAAGTTACCACAATAAGAAAATCTAATATACATCTTATTTGTTAAAAGGCTTAATATTTCTAATTGTATTTGTAACTTTTGCCAAGTCTATCAGAAATAGAAAGTGTATGTGTATTATAGAATTTTTATTGACGTTTTAAACAAATTTGTCTACTAGGTTTGTAATTTATCCAAGTGTTTGGGTGCAAGCTTTGCCAAGATTTTTTGCCAAATTTTGCCAAGACTGAAAATATTTTGAATCGAATCCCCCCCCCCCTTATACTGAGTGAGCTCATACGCACGCACGTAACGTGTTTTTTCCACAACCCTTTCACAAAATTCTTTTTTCTCTCCGATCTTTAGCCAAAATTTGCGATCTTTTGCCGAAATATGTGATTTTACTATGGTTTTTACGTTTTTAGCCAAAATTTACGATTTTTCGACGAAATCCACGTATTTTATACAATCTTTGACGGAATTCGCGCTTTTTTCGCGACCCTTTGATAGAAATCGCGTCTGTTTCATGATCCTTTGACAGAAATCGCGTCTTCTCTGCAATCATTTGATGAAAATCGTAGGATTTTTGTGATCATTTGACGGAAATCTCGTCTTTTTCACGATCCATTGGCAAAATTCGCGTCTTTTTCATGATCTTTTGACAAAACTGACATCTTTTTTGCGATCATTTGATAAATTTTGCGTCTGCTTCACGAACCTTTAACAGAAATAACGTCCGTTTCGCGATCATTTGACAAAATTCGCGTCTTTTTCGCGATCCTTTAATTAAAACTGCGTTTCTCTGCAATTTTTGATGAAAATCGTGAGTTTTTTTTGCGATCATTTGACAGAAATCGTTCTTTTTCGAGATCGTTTGTCGAAATTCGCATCTTTTTCACGATCCTTTAACTAAAATCGCGTTTCCTCTGCAATCATTCGAAGAAAAGCGTGTCTTTTTCGGGATCCTTTGAGAAATACTGCATTTATTTCGCATATGCGAAATAAATGCCGTCTCGATCAAATAATTTATTCTTTGATCGAGACGGCATCTTTTGACGGAAATAGCGTCGTTTTTCTGTTCCTTTGACAGGAATCGCATTTTTTTCGCAAGTTTTTGACAAAAAACGCGTTTTTTTTGCGATCCTTTGACAGAGACCGCATCTAATTTGCATTCTTTGACCGAGATGGCGTCTTTTCTGCGATCCTTTGACGGAACTAGCTTGTTTATGTTTATCGCAATCTTTCGACGGAAATAACGAGTTTTTCGCGATTCTTCGACAGGAATCATGATTTTTTCCCGCATGTTTTTGACGGAAAACGTGTCCCTTTTTGCGATCGTTTGACAGAAAGTGCTTTTTCACAGAAATCATTTCACGAAAACCACATTTTTTTCGCAATCCTTTGACGAAAATAGTGGATTTATTTTTATTTATTTATTTCGCGATCATTTGACGAAAAACGCGTCTTTTTCGCGATCCACTTCCCAGGGCCGTAGCTAGAAGTGAACAATAGGGGGGGGGGGGCTCAAGAGAATGTAGGGGGGGGGCTCAAGAAAATGTGGAGGGGGCTCATAATTTGTTTGTTTTTTTTCTCTCTCTCTGACACAGAAAGATAAATTAGTGCATATTCACATTGTAGATACTATGTTTCTCATTAAACTGTTGCAATAACTTCATTATATGCTAAGAAAAGTACATGGTGATGAAAATTTCGAGTCTAATAACTGGAGAAAAATTAAACATCATGTGAGCTTCCTATGTACAAATAGGATGTGGGAGTGTTGAAACACTTATTTTATATACAATTTAGTAATTCTGAAAAACTGTGAAAGGGTCTCGAAATAAAATTAGATTTTTGAACAAAATTTCATTTGGATTTTCGGAACAAAAATTAATTTAATGACCTTGGAATCTTTTCCAGGGGGGGCTCAAAATATTTCAGAGGGGGCTGAGCCGCCCATAGCACCCCCTTAGCTACGGCCCTGCCATTTCCGTCCTCGGAGATTTTTTCGTCATATTTCCGTTAGGAATTTTTAAACGGAAATTTGTGGGCGGAAAACTTTCACCCATGTCCATGTGTAACAGAAATTCGTGAATGTTAGCCCCCTCTGCCCTGCTAACGGTTTCTACGAAACATGAAAAAGCAGTAACTTTTCCATAATCGTGTTTCGGTGCAAACTGGGAAAAAAAAAAAAAAAAAAAAAAAAAAAAAAAAGCGAAATGCAGACCAAAAAATTAGGTATGATTTCTAAGATCCAAATTTAAAATAAGATTATTTTACAAACGGTTGTATTGTTTATATTTACGTTATGTACCATGGTTGGTTGGCTGGTGTCCAAAACTTGAGACTTTTGCTGCTCCAATCATCATGGTAATATGGTTGGCTGGCAAACAAAGTTTTGTCCACTTTTAAATCACAGAAAATTAATTTTATTTCTTAACATTGTTATTAACATTAGAAAAGACTTTTGATTTTAAACATGGCAATTACAAGTGGAGCAATAAAATGAATCTTTCAATCAACCATCAACTAACCAACCAACCAACTTCGGCGCACTGAATGTAAACAAACACAACATCAGTTCTGCCGATCCAGTGGCGGGGTCGGTAGCGTGAGCTCCTCCCACACCGCTGGACCCTGGTTCGAGTCCAGCTAGCGGCATGGGTGTGCGGGTGTTGTCCTTGTGATGTGTATTAAAATGTATGTAATGGATTTCTTGTAATAATAAAGTGTTCTGTATTTGTTTCTGTGGTTTATGGATCATTCGAGGTAACAGCCATTGTAGCTATAAACCTCAAAGCATTGTTCACTCAAAACTCAAAACTCAAACATCAGTTCAAATCGAGGTTCAAATTGAAATCGGTTTAAATAGTAAAAGCGAATAGTTTTGGTTTAATTATTTAGAATAATTGTATTTTATTGGTGATCGTTTTTACAGTTTCTCTATCTGTAACATGATGAAGTTGTTTAGCATGATAGAAATCGTTTTCAGTATGCTCAGTGCATGGTCGATTAATCTTTTTGTGATTGTGCCGATAACAAAACGTTTTGCCTGGTCACATTGTTTGCACAATTTCTATTATGGAGCTTGTAAGGGAGCGGCACATTTGCGTAGATTTTCATGCTCTTTTGTTAAAGGAAGAGAGAAAGCAGAGGAATATGTTTGCTTATCTTAAAAGTATGCTAGTCTGTTGTACAGATGTTTTAGTTGCATTATTATTCTGTATTGGATAGGTGTATGAAAATTTCGTAATTAGCTCATTAAAATTGAATGCATTGTTATACCATATTCAGTGACGCAGCCAGAATTCGGTTCGGGGGGGGGGGGGGAGGTTGAGTTTCTGATAAAGGTGTTTGAATTGAATCAGTACTAATTAGAATATTCACTGTATAATACTTAAACTCAAAGAGCATCTGTAGGGCATTAAATCATCATTCTTTTAGCATAATATGTCTCAGATAAGTGATTTCGTTCAAATAACCTATTTTTACTTAACTAATCTATGTAATATGCACTTTCACAGTTTAAAGTAGAATTTTCGCCATTTAATTGAATCGCTTTATTAAATGAAATCTGATTCAAAGAGGTGGCAGATTCCAAACGTTTAAATATAAAGTTTGGTTTTGATTAATATAAGCGGCAATAACAGGGATCTTTCTTAGCTGTGGGAGGGGATTTAACTGCAACTCCCCCCCCCCCCTTGGCTGCGCCACTGACCATATTTACATACATATTATTAACGTGTATTAATATATTGAAGTTATAACTATATTTCTATAGTGTTTTTGCAAACATTTAATGGTATTTTATGGGTCATTCGATGAGGTTTTGTAATGTAAGTTACAAAGATTATAACTGCAAAATTGTTCTCCTCCGTTATTTTCAAAAAGCTTTCTTGGCTTTATTTAATTAATGAGGTATAGAGCTGTACCGAGTAGTTGTAAGAATTTCATTTTTTAAGCATATGAATTTATAATTGATCTGTAAAAAGTTATTCGAATATCAATTTATAAATAATGTATGCAGTAATTCATAAAACTATTTACTCGGTATTTAACAATAGTCTGCAAAATATAAAAAAAGTTAACAAAAACCCTCATAAAATTTCACATTTATACAAATAAAAATAAATACTTTTTTGATTTATAGGAAAACAGAAAAGACTATTATTTTGGATAAAGAAACTGAAAATACAATAAATGCAATAAAAAATTAATAATTAAATTTATTATGTTTCAAATTATGGTGCAAAAACACCAAACATTCTACATTATTAGTAGACAGGGCATTTCTTTTACTACTACAAATTTATCCTGCCTCTGAAAATATACATTCAGAATAAACAGTTGTTGAAGGTGCACATAAGAACTTTTTGTAAGGTTGCACATAATCGGAATTTTTTTTTTTTCCCCACTATGCAAATAGTGTCAGTTTTACATAAGTCTTCTGTTAAGAAAGCATGTATCTTTTTTTGTACCAATTCTTCAAGCAGAGATTTTAAACTAGTACTAGTGCCACAATCTTTTTGGTCATTCGAAATTTCCTCAAAACATTGCTAGAAAATAGATGAACTTTTTGCTGGCATTTTCTCTTTTGGTTCGTCTACATTAGCATTCTCATTATGTATTTTTTGTTTGTTTGGTGGATTTTCAAGTTCTAGATCATCTACACTCTTAATTCTAGAGCTTGCTTTTTAAGGCATTCTTAATTCACACATTTATAATTTTTATTGAAAAAGGTTAGTTTTTTACTGAGATATTTAAAAAATAATAAATTTAAAACAACATAATTTAATCTATACAAAAAAAAAAAAAAAAAAAAAAAAAAAAAAGAAAGAAACTGAAATGCCAATACATTTTTTTAAATCAAAAGAAAATAAGGTATAGACAGTTACAAAATAAATATGAAATGTTTTGCATTATTCAATGAATTGTTACAGTAACCAATAAACATTTTTATTTCTGATAGACGGATTTCAATGGTTGGAATAAATCAGAAGGTTAAAGAATGTTTTAATTTTATATTGGTTAATAATTGTACTTGTTATGTATCAGTTTATTTTTTATTATTATTTGTTTTGAACTGTCAAAAATTGTCTTTAAAAATTGCACAAATAAATTTCACATTTAATGAGCTCATTTATTTATACTATATGTGTGTATTATATATATGTACACACAGGTATAGATGTATGTACACAGGTATATTTATATATATATGTACACCTTAGCTCACATTATGCGCACATCAGTGTTTTATTTTCTTATTACACAACTACTCGGTACACCACTAGTGAGGTATCCCTGATAAAATAAGTCTCATTTTTCAAAACGAAAATATTAGTAGAACTAGTCATTGAGGGCCACCGTAATACTTACCCATCATGGATATGTATATGAAAATAAGACATGTGAAACTATTTATACAATGCATTGCAATTCATAAACAAAATTTAAATATTGTTAATATACATAGTAATGCTATGTTAAAGAACTGCTGATGTACCAATTTTCGACAAATTATATAAAACGCCAAACTACTCAAGTAGTACCGAACTGCGTAAAAGAAACATCCTTATAACTCCAAAAATAATAATTCTACAGGGCTTGAAATTCAATTTTTCGAAGGAGGGGAGTCTCCCTACCAACATTTATAAATGAAGGGGAGTTTAGCTGTTTGGGAGGGAGAAAAAATGTTAAAAATCCGTCATTATTTTATGTGCTGTTTAAAGAATTACCAGAATAGACATAAAAAAATATCACTGAAGCAATTTTTATCAACAATTCAGAATAATTATGCGAAATGTGTAAAAAACTTTTATACTGTCTAGTTTTTACTGGTGGTAAATTCCCTCCCGGTGCTAATTATTTTTGTCACAGGTCTAATTATTATTTTAATAATAATTAATAAAACTTTAATTAATTTAATAAATTCATATTTATAATTAATGATTAATAATTATAAATAATAATGTTATTTTTCTGTATTTTAAATGTGCAAGATACAAATTTAATCATAAAATAATACTTATTTGAGTGTAGAAAATAAGGAGTATCACTATTGTTTACATTTCTTTAAAAAAGAAGCAAGTCAAATTCATCGAAAAAGACTTTCTTAAAAAATGAACACTTTGTTGAGTAAAGGGATACTTTTTGTTTAATGAATGGCTGCTTTCAGGAATTGCACTCACTCAGAAAGATTTGGAGCTGTCAGAAACTGATTTTAGAGCAGCACAGAAAAAAAATATATTGAAGCAGGAAAATTAGTTTGTTGAACAGAAAAATGAACTCCCCATTATATTATTTTGGGGGGAAGGAAGGAGGGAGAGGTTCCCTTTGACGAAAGTTGCATTTTTTTTGCTATCTTTTGATGAAATCTGTCTCTTTTTACGATCTTTTCACAAAATCTGCTGTTTTTTCGGGATTTTTTGACGAAAATTGCCGTTTTTTCGTAAATTTTCTGAGAAAAATTGCCGTTTTTTCGCGATCTTTTGATGAAATCTGATGTTTTATCGCGATTTTCTTTACGAAAATTGCCGTTTTTCGCGATATTTTCGGGAAATTTGTTGTTTATAGTGAATCTTTTGTAGAAATTTGTCGTTTTTTGCAATTTTTGGACAAAATTTGATGTTTTTTCATGAATTTTCTGAGGAAATTTGTCGTTTTTTCGCGATCTTTTGATGAAATCTGATGTTTTATCGCGATTTTTTTACGAAAATTGCCCTTTTCGTGATACTTTGGGGACATTTGTCGTTTATAGTGAATCTTTTGTCGAAATTTGCCTTTTTTTTGCGATCTTTTGATGAAATCTGATGTTTTATCGCAATTTTTTTTTTTTACGAAAATTGCCGTTTGTTGCGAGTTTTGGATGACGTTTTTTCGCTACCTTTTTGAAAAAAACTGCCGTTTTACAGAATTCTGTGACGAAATTAGGCATTCTTTCGTGAATCTTTTGACAAAATTTGCCGGAAATTAGTTGTTTTTTCGCGATCTTTTAACAATATTTGCCATTTTTTTGCAAACTTTTAAGAAATCATGCGTCTTGTGAAACGTGTAAGAGCTGTTTCTTTTGTGTGTCATCTCCGATCTGTTGCGTAATTTATGCGCAATAGCACGTCCGCAGCATCACTGTTTCATAATTTTTGGAATTGAATGTGTTATTTTTTTGTGCGGGGGGGGGGGGGGATTCCGAACAGAATCACCTCTATTTTGCCGCGGAAAAAATCGCGATTTTCAATGATTTTTCGCTGTAAAAAAACTCGTAAAATGTGTCGATTACTCGCACGAAAATATCATAAAATTCGCAAAACAGTCGTGGGAGTTGGTCATAGTTTCGAAATGCGAAATTTTTTGGGCGGGAGCCTCACGTTATTCTTTTGGGCGGGTTTTTAAAATTTTGGGCGCGAATCCCGCCATCCCGCCCTGAAATTCAAGCCCTGTTCTATTAACTAACAATTAACTGCATCGGATTAAGCGTCGCATTTCCAATTAAAATATACTTCTGAATTGAAATTTGAATGAAATACAGGGTCATGAAAAATCGAAGAATGTGGAAAACAAGATTACAAATATCTCGGCAACTAATAATCCGATCGACTTCGTTCTATATGCAAAATGTGTGTTATTTTATTGCCTTTTACGTCCATTCCTTAGAACAAAACTTTTACCTTTCATCAGAACGAATTTTTCAAGAGTCCGAAAAAAATAGTTCCGGATAATCGAGGTTGCTGATATTAAATAGGGTTCGTCCCATTCTTACTTACTAACTACATACAAAATTTCAAGTCTCTATCTCAATTTGTTCGGGAGATAGAGCGTTTACAGACAGACAGACGGACGGCAAAAATTTTTTTCTAAAAATATGTTTTTCGGAATCTCCACTATCTAAAACGTGTAAATCTGTCAAAATTTTTTTTTTTATTTTCAAAACGATTGCAAGACTTACTCTATACTACGTATGATGGGTAAGTAAAAAATCATAGCTGGTAACTTACATGCATGGAATTAAGGCATGCATGGAAGGCATTAAGGCATGCATGGAATCATCCTTATGTACACTTTTATATCCCAGTAAAAGTATATGCATGTATATCAGGACTGGGTTTTTGCTGGCAGAAACAAGTGGCAGAAAGTGGTTTTAACTGGCAGAAACTGGCAACAGCTGGTAGAAACTGGCAACAACTGGCATATATTCAAGACATAATATGAGACTTTTTTAGTAGTATTCAATTGCTTATACATTTTATTCATGATAAATAACAAATAATAATTTGGGTTAAACATGAAGTAAAAAACATGATTGTTCTATTGAAACTGCTCATAAAATTTACTTACCTTTATTTAATGATGGAAATATCATTTAAACTCACAAATGCAAAATTCAAATCTCATTTAATCTAGTGTTAGCTTATATACTAGCTTATTTTTTTAACTAAATTCTTTATATATTAAATACATGTGTGAATTATAAATCATTGCAGGTTTAAGCTCTTATTAGTATTACTTCTTAGTTTCTGCCAGTTTTTGCCACTTACTGGCAGAAACTTGCCAGCCCTGATGTATATTGTACCTAGTATGATTACTATACATTACTGTTCTGATACTCTAACTTTACAGTACTGTGTACCTAGATATTTAACGGTATTGTTCTGTATCTTACTGTATTAGTTCCAATTTACTTATACTGTACTTTAGTATAGAGTAGAATGGGGTGGTGTAGGGCACTTTTTACATAACTAAGAAAATCAACTTTGTTTGACACAAAAACAAATATCTCAATTTATAGAGAGCAAGATCAAACATTTTTTAATCTCCCTGAACAATATAGAAACATAGTATGCAAAAGCTATTTTATAATTAAAGAAATTGCAAATTTCACAGTGCTGTAAATTGGTGGGAACTCCGTTCCCAGAAATATTTAATTTGTTACTGTAAAAATAAATAAATTGAAAGTCGCGCACAACCATAAATTTTTCTTTTCTTTTTTTTTTTTTTTTTTTTCAAATCAATCAAAATGACAATGACTGTTGTTATGTATTATAACATAATTATAAAGTTTATTGATACTGAAAATGAGTCAGAGAACTATGTCTTCTTCTAGTGTATATTACAGATGAGTTCAGGCTCGTTTTTCGAGGCCCTAGCCCGAAAGATTTTTTTTCACTAGAGCCCAAAACCAATACCAAAAATATAAAACAAAATTATATGGTATTTAAAAATTGTTTCAAAAGTGATATCTCATTTTTAAAAACTTCTTACATAGATATAAATTTTAAATGAAAATTTAAATTCAATCTTATCAAAATCCATATAAAATAAAAATGTATTTCATACTTAAAAGAATTGTCTTATTTTTTCCTCCTTTAACAAACAAATTTGATGGACACATTTGTGTTTAATGAATAAATGCATGAAATTTGCAGAAATTATTATTTGTAAGCTGGCGAATCGAACAGTGTTCTTCAATTTTCTGTAAAAAGTGAAGATACTTTATTAATCGATTCTTTTCTCATAACAATCATCTGTGATTGACAGGTATCTGAAAATAAACATAAATTTAAAAAAATTAGCATTGTTATTTTAAAGGTTCGATGCTTTTACAGAAAAAGAGGAATCACTGATCAATTGCTTTCGAAGGAAATAACAAGTTAATCATATTTACTTACGGAGGAAAGTGACTTCGGAAAATAACAGTGTCCCCAGCATGAGCAAAGTTCATGATGACAAATACATATAATAATCACTAAAGTCATTTTCATATGCAAAACAACTATTATTCATGCACAATCAAAGATTAAATAATTTGCAAATCTCCAGCTAATTCTCGTCTACCAAAAACAGAAGAAAATATTATCCTGATGTTATGCAACTAAATAATAAATATCTAAATGATCCCATTAAAAATATCTTTTGCTAAAGAAAAGCCAACTAAAAGCACATCCATTGTTGTGTTTGTTTTGATTGGCGTCGTAAATAGATCGTCACAGGAAATTCCATAGACATAAATCTGTAATTATCACAAATTTTTATTTGAAACGACAATGAAATACTAAAATAAATAATCAAGTGTTCAGTTCCTCTATAATTTTGATAAAAATATATATAAATAAAACGCGTTGAAAAGGAATAAGTAGGCAATTGCAAGTGGAAAAAGTTCATTCAATCTTTTCTATACATGAATAAGTAAAACTTTCTGGCTTCAGAAAAAATTAGGCCGAGCTCACCTGAGCCTGAAGATTGGCATAGAAATAGAGCCCGGGCTGAACCCGTCTCATCTCTAGTGTATATGAAAACTGTATCCAATTCAACATCAGAAAGCGAAAGAGTAATTCAGCTGCATGTATAACATCATGACCAATGCGAAAATTTAAATCTTTATTTAAAAAATCCAATTCACTTATATTTATAAGCTGTGTAGGATCTTCCTTAAAAGAATTTTGTCCTGAACCATATGGTCATTAATCCTGGTGTCTGAAGAAGATTGGCATACGAGACAGTTTGTTGTAAATCATAAAGCAGAAAAATAAAACCTCTCATTATCGTTCTTTATGAAAACTTCTGTTATTTCAATTAAATTTTGTTCATGATGGAAAATGTTACTACACGATTTATTAAATTCATTTAGAGAATGCTACATAATTAAAATACTTGAAAACTAGAGTATAATAATTAAAATTGTTAACTCAAAAAAGTTGATTTTGAGCTAAATGTTTTAAATTGGCTTTTTGCTTACCAAAATTCCAGTTTCACCAACATGGTCTCTATGGAAAAGTGAGTTCCCACAAATTTTTTTTTTTTCAAATTACAGCACTGAAATTTCAAAATGTGCCCCATACCTCCCCACTTATGGGGAAGTATGGGAAATGCAAATTATATCAAAGGGTTGCAGAAAAAACATAAATTTCGTGAAAAGATCATGGGAGAATACAAATTACGTTAAAGGACTGTTGAAAAAATGTGTATTTTTTCAAAATATCGCTGAAAAACTACAAATTTTATGAATGAATCGCAGAAAAAACATGAAGTTGGTTAAAGGATCTTATGAAAAGAAAGTATCTGATCTGAAGATCAAGGAAAAAATGAAGTATTTCATCAAAAGATCATAAAGAAACACACACACAATTTTGTCAAAGGGCTGAAAAAAAAGAAAAAGAAAATTTTTCTAAAGGATTTTAGAAAAATATGTATTTTGTCAAAAGATCACAGAAAAAAAACTGGAATTTCTACACAAAATGTTTTGATTTTGTTTTTTAAATTTAGGTACTTTTACTTTTGGAACCTGTTTCGAAAGTGAAGGTATCTCTGCCTGATGCAAAAATAAATAAATGAAAGAAAAAAAAAATATTGAAATGCTAGCTAGATACTTTTAAAAATACTTTCCACTAGCTGAGCCGCCCGGCGTTGCCCTGGTCCATAATTATATTCTAAAATAAACCTGAAATTTGTATTGCAAAATGTCATAAAAAGACCCAATCTCGTACTGAAATCCTGCTGCCTACGGTACCATTTAACAGAAGTGCGGTGCACACACGGCAAGAAAAAAAGGGTGGGGGGTTTTGGAATTTTTTAGTTTCACATTTCACCATCGGGGGCGAACTCAACAAAATTGTTTCTGGACTTAAGAAAGATATTTAATGAAATTAATATTCGAAAATAGGGGTAAATAGAGTACTTTTAAAATTTTATATTAAATAAGTATTTGTCTCTGGGTTCTGAAAAATCTGCATCTAAAACAGTACGGTTTAAAAAATTTTATCACGTTCTTCCAGAAATAATTATTGCCTCCTCTACCCATAATTGGACGTCCCTTACTCTTTAAAATCTATATTAGTGTTATAATCCATCTGAAAGTTTTATATGAAATAAGTAATATTTATCCCTGGGCTTCAGTGTTAGAAATTAGCGGTCGTTAGTCATCAAATGCAGCTAAAGAATTGAATTTGACGACTACAAAATTATTCTCGGTCATCAAATTTAATGGCCTAGCTTTTAAAAAAATATTTATTAGACATTGGATTCCGAAAAAAAAAAACCGGTCTAGTTTGGAAATTCGAAACTATAAAACATCGCAAATTTCGACAAATAGTCACAAAAAAAAAAAAAAAATCAATTTCTTCAATTGTTCACATAAAAAATCGCAAAAAAAAGTAATTAAAAAAAATAGTAAAAAAAAACAAAACAATTTTTTTTATATAATAGAAAAAAAAAAACGCAAATTTCTACAAAGGATTGCGAACAAAAATGCAAATTTCATCAAAGAATTACAGAAAAAATGAGAATTTTGTCGTAGGATCGCGATAGAATCCGTTAATTTCAGGGTTGGCAAGTTTCTGCCGGGGTGGTTAAAACCAGCGGTAGAAACCGGTTAAAACCGGCATGGCAGAAACTGGTTTCTGCCAGTAAGTGGCAAAAACTGGCAGAAACTAAGAAACAGTACTAAATACTAAGTTTTACTCAGCAATGATTCATAATTCACACTTACATTTGATATGTAAACCATTGAGCTAAAAATTAAAACATAAGATTATGAATGTTATTCAAAGTATCAAAACATTTAAAAATGATCATATAAATACATACCTTGCTTATTTAAAACACTAATTTTCATTCACTTGAAAAACAGAAACTTTCACAACAATAACCTGATACTGCACAAGTTTAATTATTAATATTATTGTTTACAGTTGAATTTCTATTTCTTTTAAAAATAAATTTACAAAAAATTCTGATTTAATAACAAATTACTTTCCAGATTATTTTTAAATAAATATTAAATAACATAATGCAATTTCTTGTGAAAATATATAAGTAAATAATTGAAGCACAAAAAATAACACAGACAAAGAAAATTTAATGAAATATCTTGTACAATTATTTTACAATAATGAAGAAACAAATTACCACTCAAATATACCATTAGTATTTTTTCCACGAAGCATTCCATAACATAGGACTAATTTTGCTAATCTTTCTCCCCCCCAGATTATTTCTTAATTTGTTGAGTATAAAATATTGAGTTGTATAAAATAATTGTTTAAACATAAATTACATATGCATTTGCAACAATAAAAAAAAAAAAAAAAAAAAAAATCTGTTACATTACTCAATTTTTTAAAAATCAAATTTTTTTTAATTAAAACTATCTACAATATTTTATTTGTGTGCATATATTTATTCTGAATTATTTAAGTGCTAATTGTTTAAGGATGAACTACTTAATAAATTTAATATTACTAAAAAAAAATTATGTCACAGATTATGTCACAGAATGTCTTTATGCCAGTTGTTGCCAGTTTCTGCCAGTTAAAACCGGTTATAACCACTTTCTGCCACTGGCACGGCAGAAACAACTTTCTGCCGGCAAAAACCCAACCCTGGTTAATTCCATCAAAGGTTTGTGAAAAAACACAAATTTCTTCAAGGAATTGCAGACCCCCCTCCCCCACAATTTTCACCAAAAGATTGCTAAAAAAAATGCATAATTAATGAGGGGAGGGAGCTATTCACAGCTCTTCCCCTTCTACTGTAACCTTTAAAAATATCTGTGAATTTCAGAATTTTTTTAAAATTCAGAATCACCCCTTGAATCAAATGTAGATGCATTATGTTATTATTATTATTATTATTTTCTTTCTTTTTTTTTTTTCTTTCTTTTTTTTTTTTTTTTAACTAAATTTAACTGTAATTACCTTTACTGGATAAAATTTTGTTTTAGAATTAATAAGAAGTTGCCAAGTTTTAATTTTGTTTTACAGATTAAGTGCATTTTTCTATTAATTTCTAGATATAGCAATAATTAGAAAAGCTTTAGACCATTTTTACAGTTGCTTCAATAATTATAATCTTAGAGATTAATTTCTGTACTCTTTAAAAAAATAAGTATCAAAGATGATTATTGTCCAAATTTTCTGATAAATTAAGGTAATCATTTCTGAAAATTACAAAAAATCGGTCATAAATCCTAAAATTCAGACATACAATACAGTAGAAGATCTTTATAACGCAATTCCATATAACGCAATTCTCCATGTAACGCACAACCTTTCAGATGTAAACAATGAATTTTACCATGAAGGAGCACCTGAATTTTAAGACTAAAAAACTGCTACTGTCTGAAAACTAAATTTAATGCATTAGTACAATTTTATCTCCTTAATTTAGAACTTTTAAAGGAAAAAATTATTATTATAATAAATGTTTTTGAAAATGAGCAATATAATGAATAAATTGGGTCCAGGTGTATCTGGACCATTTTTAAAACATATATTTAACAAAATGTTGAATGATTACAATAATAGAAAAATTTATAATCTGGATAAGGAATGCAGTATAAAGGTAATTCTAATGTATTTTGATGTGTTTCAGACATATTTGTCTATATTTATGAGGTAAATTTGATGACGCATGATATGTGATCCATATAACGCAAAATTCTATATAACGCACAACCTTGTGTTTTTAGGTTTGCGTTATATAGATCTTCTACTGTATATTGCAAATTTCGAGAAATGGTCACCGAAAAAAATCAGTTTAGTCATCCGTTCTAAGAAAAATTCCCAATTTTTTCAAGGGATCGTAGAAAAAATCCACATTTCGACAAAAGATCGTAAAAGAAAATCGTAGAAAAATGGTAAATTTCATCAACCAATTGCGAAAAACGACAAATTTCGTCAAAAGATTGCAAAAAATGCGGGCAACTTCATCAACAGATCACAAAAAAACATGTGTGCTTGTCAAAAGATAAAAAAAAACGGCAAGTTTTGTCAAAAGATCACGAAAAAATACAGCAAAGTTTGTAAAAGATCGTGAAAAAACACAGCAAAGATTGTAAAAGATCGCTGCAAGTTTCTTCAAAAAAGAGCAAGTTTCATCAAAAGATCTCGAAAAACGGCAAGTTTCGTCAAAAAGATCCCCCAAAAATACGGTAAAGTTTGTTAAAAGGTCACAATAAAAGCGGCAAGTTTCTTCAAAAAAACGAGAAAAAAACGTTAAGTTTTGTCAAAAGATCACGAAAAAAACGGCAAGTTTCGTCAAAAAATTGTGAAAAAATGGAAAGTTTCGTCGAAAAATACCAAAAAACGCAAATTTTGTGAAAGGGACACAATCCTCACCTCCTCCAAAAGAAGAAGAAAAAAAAAACAGTACTGGGAGTGGATTTTTCTCCCATCTCTGTTAAAACTTTTCAAAAAATTTAATCCAAAAAAAAAAAAAAAAAAAAAAAAAAACTCAGAACCATTTCTAAATTATGTACAGTATTACAGTAATATTAATATGAATTTTAGAAACTGCAACTAAAAATCTTAATTTGATGCCTAAGATTTTTACAGTAGTCGTCATTTGATGCCTGCTTTTTATCACCTAATTTCTATCACTGCCACCTCCTAAACATATTTGTAAATGTTTAATAATTAGTAAATATGTGGGTCAATAGTCTTTATTACTTCTCCCAATTTGATCTTTCCATGTTTTATACTTTATGAGTAAAATGGCTGTGACAGATGGACCGACAGACAAAGTAGGGATCCTATAATGGTCCCATCCCTAAAAATCATATAAAAAATTGACGAAATTAAAAAAGAAACGCTGCATGAATTCAGATTAAATTTCATTGTTAAAAAGGGAAAAATGTATTATATTGTACTAATAGTTTGAAATTGGATTCCTTTTAAATGTAAAAAAATAAAAAATAAATAAAATTAAAAAAAAAAAAAATCACCAAGAAATAGAAACTTAACATAATTTTTAACACTTTGATGTATTTTTGTAAGTGTGATGCTTCTGAGGAATATTTGTTCTATTTTAATGTATTTTAGGAGGTGCAACGCATATTTTAAAAAATATGGTTGGTAAGCCAATGATATTGCTGGGTTTTAAAATCTGTAGTCCCTAAGTCTTAGACACTTCCAAACAAGTGAGTCCACGTTTAAAAATAATATAGGATGTGTTTAATACAAATATGCTATGTTTTAAGAGAAAAAAATTTCATATCCTGATGGACTATAAAATAAAAATGCATCCTTTCTACATTATTTTGCTTGAATGGTGCTCTATAGGCATCAATGGTAAAGCTATACATAAGTATAAATTATGTGCAAATTTTATGGCTTATTGTTCTGAAATACCCTACCCAATTCTATTTATGATTTGCTTACACTCAGTAGCTGAAACAGTGCAGCATGGCCAAATGTTTAATATTACTTTAATCTAATAGTTTAAAAGATAAAAAGTGAGGTTCATTTCACCGTTATTTAAAAAAGCTAAAATTTATTTTGTTTTTAAGATTATAGCACTTTTTTTTTGTAATGCAATTTTTACAATCATTGATATATAATTATGATTTTCTATTCTAGTACACTTTTTTTGGCATTGTCAGAGTCACTGATGAATTTTGGTTTTATGCAAATATACACTCAAAATTTTGCTACTTGCCTATGTTTATTTATTATCTATATTCTATTACTCTTTATAAAATGTTACTGTGTTTTCTGTTCTGACCTCGAAGCTCTTCCTTGTTGCAGATTTTATTGATTTTATTACATTATTTTCTGTGTTTATTAATATTCTTATCTGTGCTTAATCCTTAAAAATGAAATGATCAAATCAATTTTTCAGGATAATTTAAATTGTGACAGCGATGGCTTACCAAGAACAAACTCTTGATGATGATGAATGCTTGCTTGGAGATGAAGATGTAAGTTAAAATTTTATATTAACATTTTATTTCTATGAACTGGTGGCTATTGAAAAATCAGTACTTTTATATTTCATTAGCCTGGTGCCAGTGATCACAAAGTTTTTTTTTTAATTTCTCCAATCATTTAATATTAGCCAATGACAAGTAAAATAACCTGTTTTAATATTGCAATGTCAGATGTAATTTTCCTTTGTGAATGGATAAATAAATTAAAATATTTTGACAAAAAATAATCAAGATTAGTTATAAAATGTTTGATAATTTCTATAATATCTTTAAAAAACTTGGTTAAAAAAATAATCATGATCTAATTCATAGGCATAAACATATCAGTATAAATAACAAAATCTCACATAATCAAATCTTTTAAACCCTCTTGTGTAATTTTTATATCCAAATAGGTTCAAAAATTACACTATATTTCATTATATATTTCAAATCTACATATATTTAAGAGTTAAAATATAAAAAAAAATTGTGAAAAAGTTAATATATAAATAGATCATAAAAGAAAGATTGTCAGAAAACGAATGTAAAGAATAACCATATAAAAGTGAAATTCTGAAAATTAATCTTTGTAAATTCATCCACACAAAAATCTTGGGTTATGTAAATTTTGCTACTTTTATGCTACCCATTGTAAACAGATAATGCAAAACAAGAGGGTTAATGATTAGTCTTGGTCCATAACTGATATGCTTATAATGCCTAAACTATGCTTTTGATTGCCCTCCCATTTGGTGAATATGCAACAGACCACGGTTGTAAGAACTGTGTACATTTTTAAAGAAATCAGTTCATTAGTTTGGTTTGTAAACATTTTTTCAACCATTCTGTGATGATACTTTTGATAAATATTTTTACTTATATCTCAGTGAAATTATTTTTATTGTGCATGTTTATCTTATATCAATATGACATTTATTTAAAACAGTGAAAAAACACCAAATATACTGCCGATAATTAATAATTATATCAATAAACTTTGTAAAAATCACCATAAGATAAAAATCGAAGCAAGATGCATTTTGAGCTAAAACAATACAGCTTGTCATTAGCTAAAGGAGACATATATCCATAAGGGCACAAGGTCAAAGGTGAACTGAAAGAAAGAGAGTAATTATAGCAAAGAATGCAGCAGGTGGCTGTAGTTTGCTCTTTTAACTAGTGCCATCTGTCACACTCTTTGCTATCTCCACCCTCTTTCTTTCTGTTCACCTTTGACCTTGTGGCCTTATGGACATGTGTCTTTTTCAGCTGATGACGAGCTGTATTGTTTTAGTTCGAAACACACCCTCCTTTGATTTTTATCTTATGGTGTTTTTTACAAAGTCTATTATAATTATAACATTTATGTCTCATCAGAGCATTATTTAATTTAGTAAAATCTTTTTTCTTTATCTTTTTAAATTCTTAATAAAATATAGTTGCTTTAGCTTTTAATTAAAAAAAAAATGGTTTTACTAAATAAAGGGATATGAAAAGTTATTTGTTTTATTGAAAAAGAAACAAAAATTACTTACATAAAAAAAAAGAAACTCTTTTGCAAAATATGCTAAAATTGTTCTATTTTGTGTTAGAGTCATAATTTTTACACAGTTGAAACTAATTACCATCAGGATTGCTTATGTTCAGTGCCAATGTTGTCTGTGAATCCAATTATGAAAGATTGTCCCTATAGTTGAGGTATTGTAGTAATGATAAATTGCATATGTTACATTATATGTTTTAAAGTTACTTTTGGATTACATGGTTTTGATTGTGATTGCAAATGTACTATGAAGTGTGCAGGATGTTTAATGGGGCTACTCCAAATTTTTTTTCTTTATTTGCGTCAAACAAATGTGTGGCTATTCGGCCAATTAATATTGTTTTTTAAATCATTTCAGGAATCGCTCTTTCAAGATATTGATATGCTACAAGCCCATGGTATTGTAAGTATAAAAAAATATTTAACATCATCTAAATTATTGTTATGTTAAATATGTCTTAATCCCCCTCAGTTCTGATACAAATATCATGAGGGATTACAAAAACCTGTTTAAAATTACTATAAAACATCTCCAAAGATGTATCAGTCTATATATCAATTTGCATGATATACGCACATTTATTAAAAAATGACTGGAAATAGTTTTAACAATTCTAGAAGCATTTAAATTTGTTTAAAGGATGTTCTTTAGTGTCTTCTACGAAGAACATCAGGACTGAGAAGGTTAAGCTCTTGGGACGAGCAACTAGTATATGTACAGCATAAAGTACTCAAAATGCTTGATTATTTTCACTGGTAAAATTTTATTGTACATTTTGCCTTCTTTAATCCACACATTTTCCTGATTCAGTTAGGCAAAAATTTCTGTTCTAAAAACTTGTGAGAAAATATTAAAAATTCTCTAAAAGGCACTCATCCAAAAAGGAGTTAATCTTTATTATTATAATCTTATTTCTCATATAGTGTTTTTATTTAAAGAAACAGCACAATAAATAAATTTGGTTTTATAAAATATATTGTTTATCTGATCCCTAGACATGTTTCAAAGTTTTTTCATCATAGAGATACGTTAAACTATCTTCTTTAGAATTTATCGTTTAATTGTACAAATACTACTTATTTAAATTTGGAAGGAGGGGATGTTCTGTAGCTGCTTGCTAAGTTATTGTAAAATAACATTGGTTTTAGTTATGACACATTTTTACAAAGATCTTTACCACAACTTAAGTTTTAAATATTTTTGTTTTGTTTCACTTCAATCACCAATTACTATAGCTATTAAAAACTGATCTTGAAATTTCTTATATTATTTAATCCTTTACGCATTAATTGTAAAATGAACTGTATTCACATTGTTCACCACATTTTAGCTAATTGTAGTTCTTAATAAAATAGAATCACCTAGGATATTTCCTGGTCACCGAGTTTGAAGTAATTCTTGATCATTTTTGCTTTTGCTGCCAGAATAACAATTTATCAAATTGTAAAAATTCTGAAAGATACTTTTGAACCCTTTGGTTTGAAATGTATGCTTTAATTATTAATTTAGTTAAAATTTAATATTGAAAAAACATACATTCAAAACTGCTACTAAAAATTTCTACAAAATCTTGACTTAATTTTTGCACATTTTCCAAAAATTTCTGTCATTTTTTAAGTTTTAATTATTTTATTTTTATTTTATTTCAACTGACACACCACAGTCTTTAAAAAAGATAATTTTTTTCTCTACTGTATTAAACACTGTTATATGAGCAAGTCAAACTAAGTCCATATTCATGAGGTAATTCCTGGTCAGTTCTTATTAATGAAATTTTACAATATTTTTACTTGATATTTTATCTATTACTACTGTGCACTCCTAAAAACTATTCCTTACAATTTTTTTAACCATAAATGTAAAATAGCAACTTTAACTGTAACTATAAAAGAAGAAAACAGTAAGTGTGAGAGGATAAGCACATTCTATGATCTCCTAACAATTTAAGTAGAAATATTATCTCATTGAAAAATGCCAAAGTGGTGCATAAAACTACATAAAAATTCTCTCCTCCTGTTGGAAAATCTACTTACTAGTGGCAAGCAAAATTATGTACACTCGGCTCTCGTTAATTCGAACTTGGTGGGATAATAAAGAATGTTTGAATTATAGAAAGTATGAGAGGAAAACATGTTTAAAGGAGTACTATTACAAAGGAATTAATGTTATAGTGTTTTTAAATTTATTTTGGCTGTTATCATTAGAATATGGCTTAATATAAAATTAAAAGGTATATAAAAAATACATAAACTAATTAAGGAATTAAGAACAAGCACAATGACAGAAAGGTTGGATGTGTTGTAATAACTTAGCCCTTAGTAGATTAATATGCTAAGTGGTAGGTAGCGTGTGTGCCGCTCGGCAAATAATCCAGGCAAGAATATTTAATGGAGAATCTATTTATTGTTTGTAGAACAAAAAAGATCCTTTGGAGTAAATATATACAGCATAAATATTATTATAGAACACGTAGGCTCTTATACCAACTAGCTTCAACTAAAGTCCTGGTTGAATTCCAAAAACACAAAGTTTGTGATAGTCGTAAAGTCTGAAAATTACGCACAACGTAAGGGTAAAATAGTTCACAGATTACGGCGTTATCAAACCCCTCGAGACGAGAGTTATCACTGTCTCTCCTGGCGAGAGAATACTCCGTGATGCTGCACGGGCGCTGAGATCAGAATCTCTTTCTAAAATTCACTGGTGGGATTTATCTTACCAGCTCTCAAAACCGAGCTGCTTCACTGATCGGGAACGAGAGAACACTCCGAGCCGACCGCTCTGCTCTCTCTCTCCACTCTCTGTGAGAAAATCTCTCTCCGAATCCTCCTTGCAAGCCCCTGGCTTCTCTTTTTCTTACGATCCCGGAGCTCATCTAGACCTCCCTTTAGAAGTCACAAACCAATCATGAACCTTAATGGTCTTTTCTTCATTACATGATTAGTAAAATCATGCTATTATTGGTACCTGAAATTTCACACCCACGGCGCCAATCTGTCTGGCGTTCTTGACCCCTAGGTACTTTCGCTTTGTGCCGGAGCGACGTCAAAGGCATGATGCGGGCGATCGTCCATTCACCCTAGTGTCATTCGCCTGTCGGTTCCGTTGATCGATAATGATGTAGCGATCTTATGATATCGCCGACATTCTCGCGAGGGTCACTTTGAGTTTGCAGCTTCATGGTGAAACTTCTTTCAGAAATAAATGTCTATTTCCATTACTTTGCTTTAAAATCCTATGATAATTCTGAATTATCACAGTGTTATTGATGGACAAACTGGGCATTAAGAAAGCGAGTATCATATGAATGTGATTATATGTATACTAGTTTCAGAACAATTCTGACAAAAATGAAAGAAAGAAAGTATTTAAAGAATCTGAAGTCCATGTGAAAGTAAGGAAAAAAGAAAATACAAATCCTCATTAATTCAAACTAAATAAAGTCAAGAGAAAATGAGTTCAAATAAATGAAAATTTTTATTATTCTACATTTGAAAATTTCAGGATTTCGTGTTTAGTTCAAATTAAGCAAACATTTGATTTATCCTATTTTGAATTAATGAGAGTTGACTGTATTTCAACATCTCTGGTTATACTTTTACTTTTTTTTTTTTTTTTTTTTTTAAAGGAGGCGGCCAGTGATAAAATTTCACATTTATTTTGCTTTGAATTTTTACTGATGGCTGCTTTATTTTTACATCTGGACACTAGCCAAATGTCAACCTTCTGCAAAAATGTTAAGTCATTATAGCTTTTTAATAATTATTAACTTAATTAAAGTTACTTTCAACTTGCTAAACCTAGTTATACTAAGTTCATATGATATTTTACTTTCGATTTACATTAAAAATATAATTCCACAATAACAGGACTTTCAATGTCACCAGCTCTCAGTCTATAAAAATCAGATTTTTTTTTAATATCTTAATTGTATAAATAAGAACTTCCATATTATTCAGTTGCCAATAATAATAATAATAATAAAGATGTGTATAATTCTTTATCTTGAAAGCATACAAATTGACTGATATAAAATCATAACTGCTAGAATTTTAGATACAAACATATCCATATCAACATTTTTGTGATTAGGAATTATAAAAATACCTTCTTCTGTAAATGCTTTTTTTTTTTTTTTTTTTTTTTTTTTTTTTTTTTTTTAATCTATCTTAATTCAGTTTATCAACAATACTTGGTACTTCTTTTTAGCACTTTTCAACAAAGTTGAAAAGTGTTTATGCATTCGGTTTGTCTGGCCATATGGCTCCACGCTCTAACTCTCGTAAATATACTCGGATTGTCATGAAAATTTTGGATGTTAATGAAATTTACTCGAGCACGAACCCTGTTGAAAATGAAGGCTATGCCATGATTAGTTTATTTACAGGGACATTCAAAATTTTCCATTACATTATGACCTATGAGAAAAATCGTTTCAAATAAATTTAAAGATGTTACACCCTGTCAAATATCTTCAAATTTATATGCATCTACAAAGTGCACTAAAATATGCATTTCGTAAAGTATGTAGTGAAAAGAATAGTTATTATTCATTAACAGGGTTATACAAAGAATTCTAATACATAATAATAAAGGGGGGGAATTGTTTGCAACATATTTTAACTATGGTAAACAATTTCATATATAATCAAATTGATATACGTTGCTGAGGATTAATATGAGTTATTTGATGCATAATACTAGTGCATAACAGTTACAGGGACACACAAAAGATTTCAAATAGTATATTCTATCTGAAGTCATGTATATTATGGAAGATGGCTGTTAGATGGATGAAATGCATTTTCAATTATGATATATGCTTTTAAATTTCACTAAATGTATGCATATTATATATTCTATATAAATGCTAATTGTTACACAATTTATATATACAGGGTTACACAAAAGATCTCGGAAACGTTACTGAATATGAGCGTAATTTACTTAAAGATGGTTTTTAAATATGCTCTGCCTTTTTATGATGAACTGCATTTAGTTTACTAAGAAATGTTTGTAGAATATCGATAAAATGACATGCAGGGTTATCCAAAGAATTGGATATATGGTCGCCTTTGGATGATAATTTCTAGAAATTTGATTTAAGTAATTTAAAGAGAATTTATTTTTAAACTAAAATTTAGCAAAATACTTCTGTGTATTAAAGGTACTATGTATTTTACAGGGCTAAACAAAAGTATTCAAGTATGTTTCCATCTATTAGTATAAATTGCTGAAAGGAAAGTTTCAACCAGTTAGGCGTTTTCTCGCTAAACTAAATTTTACCATTATATAGTCATTATATTAATCAACAAATCAAATACAAAGCTTTTCAAAAATATTGGAATACATATTTGATATGAACAATAATACGTTATTCCCTGGATAATGACATTTTGTTAAAGATTTCAAGAAGTGTTGGAAAGTGCTTCATAATCTATGCTTAACGCATGATTTTTCTTACTTGTTTTAATAGGGAATTAAATATGATAGAGAAAATGGCAAAAGTGAATTTGTTAAGAAAAACTAGATCTTCAAAATTCCATTCTGATAATCTCTATTTACATTGTGAAACACCATCATCAGATTGTTATATTTTTACAAAGTAATTATTAATGTTTAAGTTTAAAGCAATGCATAAGCAGCTTGTTCTGTTGTATCAATAACAATTTGATGCACATAAATAAAGCACATTTGGAAGTGCATTCATACTTAAATTAAGGAGTGTATACAGTGGTTTGCACAATATACCTTCTGCATTTCATAAAAAGCTCCATGGACTCTCTGTTTTTCAAATAAAGCTATAGCGTATACATGAGGCATAACATTAATGATTTTAACATATATCCTCTGCCTCTAGCGTGTATCCTCTAGGTTTTTTTATGACTACAACACTGCTCAAATTTATTTTTGACTGTGAAATAAAGTAAGATATTTTAGAGATATTGAACCAGTTCAGAATGAATGTGCTTTCTTTTTTCCAAGTGCTTATATTAGCATCTCTTGATCCCTCACCCCAACAAACAGTTGCATATTATGATCATTTGTAAAGGTTCTTTCAAAAAGTAAACACAATTTTCTCTTGAATTAAAGTTAAAGTATCTTTTTTTCATTGCTAGTAAATTCAAAATGATAAATATACTGGAAAATTTAAGGGAATGAGATAGAAGGGACAAATTTCATGAGCTGAAGAAAGGCAAATTATATGCAAATTAAGTATTTTTTAATTGGTTGTCATTTAATTTTTATGATTCTTTATTGCATTTGACTGGAAGTTGCACTTTTTTTAAACTGCTTAATGCCAAGCCATCTATATCTATCTATCTATCTATATATATATATAAAAGAAAAAAATAGAATTAAAATTTCCTTTTAATATATATTTAAATTCTTTTACAGAATGTGGTTGATATCAAAAAGTTGAAAAGTTCTGGAATTTGCACCATTAAAGTAATTATTTAATTTATTTTAGAATTAAATAAAGTTTATGGTTATTGTAAATTTTATTTTATGTAATTAAATTGTCTTTTTTTTTTTTTTTTTTTTTTTTTAATTTCATTAGGGTCTTCAGATGACCACCAAAAAGAAACTCTCTGCAATTAAAGGATTATCTGAGAGTAAAGTGGACAAGATCAAAGAAGCTGTTTCAAAGCTTGGTGTAAGCTATTTACAGTTGATATTAGTCATAGCAAGAGTTTGGGGAAATTTTTATTGCAACTAAACTTTTATTCTTTAAATAAACTCTGATTCTACTCTATGAAACATATATATACTGATATATTCTTTGATTATTACATTATTTCAGATAATACATTCCAGCCTGACCTATTCAAAAAATATATTGGCTTATCCTGTCCTGTTATAAAAGCTAAAAGTTCAGCCTGTATAAAACATTTGTTAGGATAAACGCAAAAGTCTTTGCCGAACCCAACTCTAAATAAAAGCAAAAAGTTAAGCCTGAACAAACTTGTATAAAAAGTTAATTTTTAAGTTAAGACCAGCCAAGATTAATTTCTATAAGGCATGCTGATATTTCTGAAGCAGCATTATTCTACAGCTAAAATTATTAAAAAAGGATACATGCATCAATTTTATTGTTAGATTAGGTCCATAATGCATGGAAAACAAATTAAAAGTAATATTAATGACCACTTAGACAATTATATACATAAACACCGATTAAAAAAATAATTTGAACAATTTATAATAAGAAAAATCAACTTAGTTTAGAATGAAATGACAACAACAACAACAAAAAATAATTGTAATTTAATAAATTACAGCAACTATTTGGAAAATGATGTATTCAAAGACTAAAATATTAAAGATTTATAAATAAATTCTATACATAAATTAATAATAATAATAAACATCATTTTTAGGATGATCATAACGAGTCTTATGTATGCCATGCATTAAACATTACCGTAATTTAGGGAATAAACGCCGCAGCGTTTACAAGTTTAAAAGCTAAAATTTTTATATATGCAGCGTTTACGAAAATTTTGAGCAAATTATTCAATGTTTAAAAAAAAAACACTTTATTTCTTTTATTTCTTTTTTTTTTCCTTGTGTTTGCGATGTTACTGATCGTAAATCAACAAATGCAATACATCATTAGTCATCCTTTTCCAAGAAATACGGTGTCTGGAGTAAGCAGGAAGGGACAATAGATGCTTGGTTTTATACTTTTATTGCACTTCATTGTAGAAACAAAGTATTGGAAGATCAGGTTTTCTGAATTTCACAATTGATTTTTCATCGGATATTTTTGATCGCCTGTTAGTGCAAGATTTTCCGTTTTTCATTCTTATGATGACTTGCATATTTTTATTTATTTTTTTTATTATTATTAATTATCCAATAAGTGCGAGATTTTGTAATTTCTATTCTTATGACAACCGATAACACAGATTTATTGGAACACTTTTAGACATATTCCGTAACAGAGAAAGCTGCGCCCAGAGCAAAGTTTCAATTTGGCGGACCCCCCCTTCCCCGATCTTGATGCTAATCCCCCCCCCCAAAAAAAGTTGGTAGTATAAATTTGGCACCCCCTAAATTTCGGTGCCCGGGACAACCTCACCCTTCGCCCCTCTTCCCGATATTGACACTAACACCCCCCCCCCCCAAAAAAAAATGAAGTTGGTAGTATAGATTTGGCACCTGGAGACAACCTCCCCCTTTGCCCCCCCCTCCCCCCCCCCTTTTGCACGATGCTGTTCCATAAACATTTGGGGAAAGAAATGTTCCAAGAAAGTTTTAAAAAATTTCCAATAAAGGAAAAAGGACCTTGTGAATGTGTCATCAAAACAGCGATGTTTGATTGTGGAAAAAGAAATTAACTAGCTGCAAACAAATGAAAAAGAAAACAGAAAGAAACGATAAGCGAAACGTGTTTACTAGTACGTTTAAGTAGTAAGTTTACAAGTACTTTAAAAGTAATTCTCTCTATATTCCTTTATTTAAATATTTTTTATATATTTTTTTAATCCGTATCAATTATCTTCTCAAAATTGTTAGAATTTGTTCAATATTTCATGTGATTCTCCCCACCCCTTATATTTCATTCTATTTATTATTATTATTGTGATTTTATTCTGATTTTCTTTTTCTTGCTCTGTAATTACTCTTTGATGTAAATTTTTAGTCAAGTGCATTCATGTCTGCTCTTGAAGTTTGTCAAAAGAGGAAAAACATCTTTAAAATCAGTACTGGCAGTGAAGAACTGAAGTAAGTGTTTATACGGTATATTTTTCACATATTTTTCATACTTTTATGCCATTTTTTAAATGTTAACAGAAAATGCAAAAAATATAAAAATTATTTTTAACTATTCATTGGTGGTAGCTTTTTTCAAAGATTTAGAATATCCAAAAAGCTGATTCTTTTTAAAGTGAATAGTAGTATTTTTATGAATAATTATTGTTAACAGGGAATTGTTGGAATAGAGAGTAAGGTATACTGTCTTATTTCTTTGTTATTGTAGAATTTTAGATCATACAGCACAGCCTCAAACTTGAAATATAGCATGATATTTATTTATAGAATGTAAATACTCTCAAAGAATTGTTGGAAAACTTTAAAATCAATATTTCTAAATTGATGGTGACTATTATCCTTATTTCATCATTGACTGTATTTTATGTTGGTGACACCACCTCCAAGAGTGTTAAAGACTATTAGACTAGACACTTGGAATATATAATTAACTCTATGATCATATATGGTCACTTCTATAATGTGTTAAAAACTTTCTAAAAAATTTAAAACTTCCAATGAAAACTGATATTAGCATAAAAGCATCAAAATACATTCTAAATTATTTATTTAGAATAAGTTTCAGTTCTTCCCATCAATTTAAGTCTAATTTTTGTCTAATGCAATGTAATAATAAAGTTTAATCAGACTATCTCTTAATGAGTCATTTTGAGTTATCTGTAACCATGTAATTTTTCTAATAAAAGTAGACATACAAATACTACTTGACATTTTTCAAATATTACACAAGCAAAAGTGTGGATTTTGCTAGTTTTCTATAAAGTAAGAGATGTAATAATCAATTCACTAGGTACATTAGCTAAGATTCTTTTTTAAGATAGAATATCAAATATCACTATTCCAAGTTCAACAGTGCATCTGAAAACACAACTGGTGTCAAATTAAATTCTCACTAGCAGATGGCAAACATACTTTGGTTTTATAATAATACATAATATATATGGTTTTATAAATATTTAATTTATAAATTTTAGATATTGAACAAAATAATTTTTTAACAGTTTTTTCATATTTAAGTAATTATTTGCATGATTATTGACTTTAGTATGTAACATTAGTAAGTATGTAACATTATGTATTTATTTTTTAATTTACATCATCCTCCAGTCATGCTGTTATCAATTTCTGCATATGCTTTTAGTGATTATTTAGTAAGTGGAACATTATTAAACATTGTATGTGCTGGTTCAAATGCCAAAGATTTTGTTAACATGTGTAATCTACTTTAATCATAACTTGCTTTGATGTAATTTGTAATTTAAGGCTTGGAGACTGATTTCAGAAAAGACTCATTTTTACAAATTTGTTTATAATTAGCGACACAAATTTTCCACATTAAAATTTACGTGATTAAAAGTTATTTCTGAAAATATCTCCAAGAATTATGAGAGAGAGTGTATTATAAGTGTAAGAATATAACTGATTTTGTAAGAATAATTTTAATTTAATTTATTATTATTATTATTCAAATTGATTTATTTCTTATCCATAAATTCTTTATTGTAAACAGTTTTCATTAAGAACTTTGTGAGAATTTTGCATGATTTAAAGTTATCTATTTTCATTTTCAGCAAACTATTGGGAGGAGGTATAGAAAGTATGTCAATTACTGAAGTGTTTGGAGAATTTCGCACTGGAAAGACCCAGTTGTCTCATACACTTTGTGGTAAGAAAAACTAAGCATAAAATTAACAGTGTATTTCATCTTATAATAAAAATTTCTGGCATGTTTTTGATTTTTGAATTAACATTATTGTAAAATATTGAGATATAATAATAAGGTAATAATAAGATAATTTTTATTAATCATCTACAGTTACTGATTTTCTACATTTTTAAGCCTGTATTTAAAAAAAATTACTATTAATTTATCTTATTTTTTTTCCTGCAAGAATTCATAGTTTGCATTCATATATTTTTGGGTGTTTCCTTTTTATAATAGCATAGTTGCCCAGGGATGCCGCGGACGCGCTATAGCGCGTAAAATACGCAAAAAATCGGCGATGGGACACAAAAAAAATGAAGCTTACGCGTCCCACAGGACGCGTACTTTTCATCAAAAAAGTGCAAAAAAGGCTAATTTCGTTAAAAAATCACGAAATAACGAATAATTTCTGGCAAATTCCATCCAAAAAACGCGAAAAAATGGTTAATTTTGTTACAACCCCCCCCCCCCCCCCCAAAAAAAAAATTCCTCAAAAAATCACGAAAAAACAAATTTTGACCAAAAATCGTCATAAAACGGCAAATTTTGCCAAAAGATTCGAGAAAAACGGCAGTTTTCATTTAAAAAATCGTGATTAAACGGTAACTTTCGTCAAAATATCGCGAAAAATTGGTGCATTTCATCAAAAGATCGCGAAAAAACGGCAACTTTCGTCAAAAAATCGCATAAAAGGCAAAATTCGTTAACAAATCGCGAAATAACGAATAATTTCAGGCAAATTTCGTCAAAAGATTCGCAAATAATGGCTAATTATGTTACAAAATCCCGAAAAAAAGGCAGATTTTGGCAAAAAATCGCGATAAAACGGCAAATTTTGTCCAAAAATCGCGATAAAACGGCAATTTTTGTCAAAAGATTCGCGAAAAACGGCAATTTTCATCAAAAAGTTGTGATAAAACGGTAACTTTCTTTGAAAGATCGCGAAAAACCGGTACATTTTGTCAAAAATTCACGAAAAAACGGCAAAATTCGTCGAAAAATCGCTTTAAAACGGAATTTTCATTAAAGGGGCACAAAAAAAAAGTTAATTCCAGGATAGAATTTTTCTGTTTCAGAAACAAACTTTCTTGCTTCCAATTTTTTTTTTTTTTTTTTTTTTTTTTTTTTTTTCCGCTCCAAAAACAGATTTCCCTGCTTCACAATCTGTTTTTGACTTTTCCAAATCTTTTTGAATGAATGTAACTTCTGAAAACACCCATTCATTAAAAAAAAAGTACCATTTTACTCAACAAAAGTATTCTTTTTCAGGAAAAATGTATTTTTCAATTAATCAGTTTTGCCCCTTTTTAAAAGAAATGTGAACAATAGTGATACTTGTTATCTTCTACACTCAAATAAGCATTATTTTATAATTTAATTTGTATCTTGCACATTTATTTTTTTAAAAAAGTAAAGAAATTTTCTCATAATAGTTTTTAAAAAATTAATATTGACTTTAATTATTTATACATTATTATTAAGACAATAATTATTGCATTTAATTTTTTATTTATTTTTTATTTTTTGCAAATGAACAAGTTCAATTTTTGCGTCTAAAAATATGACTTATTATTAGTGGGGACCTGCTTTTGTATAAAAGGGACCCAGAATTTTAGAAGTCCTGGGTCCCCGGGACCCATGATTTTTCAAGTCCAGCGGCATCACTGGTTGCCAAACCTGCTGATTATTAAAATGTGTCTTGTTCTTCTGTAGCATTTACTTAATTTAATTTATTAAGTAAAATTTCTGGTTTAAAATGTGTCTGTTTGATTTGAAAATGATTGGACCATTTGGTGACTATGTAACACTTTTGGCGAGGAGGACAACTTTAGCAAGAGAAACATTTTCAGGAACCTTATTCATTATTTCATATGCAAAGCGAATTTGTTCTTTGATGTTTTGCACTAATTAATGTATTCATAAAGAGACTAAAGAAAGTATTTATATGTGTTTTTGTGTATTGGTGATGGACAAAGAAATCTATTTTACATAACATTCTATAATTTTGGTTATACATAGACGAAAACAGGTCCCAGTGCATCTCAGGTTTAGATTTTTTTGTAATTTTATGTTGAAGGCTAAAAATTCATTTCATTAAATCATTGAATCATTTAAAAAATAAATTAATATAAGGTTTCCTAAATATTCAACTTTATTTGTTTGTAATAATCCATTTGAAAATAATTTAAATATGAAAGCATTAACTTTTGATATGCCTTGTATTAAAAAGTTAAAAATAAAAGAATTGGATGACTGTTGAATAATTTGGATTCAGATGTCAGGCAATCAAAAATAATTAAAAATATAAAATACAACATACAGTACAACTTATTACAAAAATGGTTTGCTTTAGTTTTAGATGATAACAAGATGTTTTAATCAATTTTCTCAATTATACGGACATCTTACTTTCTCTAGGTTGTGTTTGTCAATGACTCCAGTCAATTAATTGCTATTGTTATCTGATAAATCTTTAATAAGAATCGTTTACCTGCTATACTACCACCAGTGGGTATATGCTTGCAGAATCTACATTAATAAGAGTTTTGCACACTGTGCTATTGTACTATAACATGGGATAATCAATTTTTGTCTGGCCTGATAATGTATATCACCCATGAACAACCAACTTGAGTATTATCATGTCTTACAGTTGCTCACCTCACCTTGCGTGCACAAATTAGAGGTTTTCCTACATTTCTGCATGTTTTAAAGTTTGGTCCCCTTCCTTCTCGCTAATTTTTTTATATTTTTGCCCTCATCTCTTTTGCACCCTCCAAAAAAAAAAAAAAAAAAAAAAAAAAAAAAAACTGCCTTTTTTTTAATAAGAAACATTGGTTTTATTCATTTCTAAATTTCTCCTTTTCATTCCTTATATATATTTTATTACTAAAATAAACCACCTTCAGTCCCACTTATCAGATATCTGGACCAGTAGGTTCTTCATCTGTAAATCTGCCTTTACTTTTTTGCTAGAGGCCATAATTTCCAAGATTCAGACATATTTTGCCTCTCAATTTTCAATTATTTCCCATTTTCCCTCATAATTTTTGCCTCACATTCATGATTTTCCATGTTACATACTTTGAGTGTCAGTCCTTCCTGCCTCTAAAATTTTGTTTAATTCAGACGGTAAGTTCTAACTACAATACAGTTAGCCCTCTTTTTGTTCTCATTTGTTGCTCACTTTCATATCGCTTAGCTCTTACGGAAAATTTTAAATGTTTCTTTTCTTCTTGGGATTCATTCTTGCCCTTCTCTTTTTTCTTTGTCGGCAACTTCGTTCATATCTGCATCCTTATTCATTTTTTCATTGCCCTACCCTTCAATTCCTTATCTAAACTTTATAACTAAAAGAAACCTTCCACGGACCTATATTTGCAGGGTATTTACTACAGAACCATTAGCTCATTGTCCTTAAATCTTCCTTTAACTTTTTGCTTGGTACGGTAGCAAAGTTTCCAATATTTAAAGGACTTCTTTCCCCCCTCCCCCCTTAAGTTTGATCTAACATTCATGATTTTTCTTTTTAAGCACCTGGGGCTTAAAAAGGCTCCTGGCCTTTCTTCCTTCTAAATTCTTATTTAATTTTCTTTGTTTACTCTGGCTAAAATGCAGTTAACCCTCCTTTTTTTTTTTTTTTTTTTTTTTTTTTTGTCTCCATATTCAATTTCTACCCCCTATCTCTTAGCGTTTGAGGCGAATCATTCTTATTTGGATATTATTTTTTTCTTGGGATTCATTCTTGCCTCTTTTTTTCAGATCTCGATCAGTCGCAAGTTGTTACAATTATCAAGGATCAGAATTATTGAGTGATACCAAAAGTGATCCTTGTGAGTAATGGTAAAATTTCCTGCCAGAATCAGCACCAAATTTTGCAATTCTGATTTTTAGACTCCTAGTTAGACAAAGAATTGTAAAACACCATAATTGTAGAATTTCTGAATTAATTGATTTCTTCATTAATTCTTGTTTTATACAATAGACTTTTTCTTGGTTGTTGAATTATCGTGAATCGTCCTTCACTAATTTGTTCCATTAAAATACTTCAAGTATAGAGATAATCTTCCTTAATTGGATTCTAAACCAAAGTTAGCATCAAACATGAGTTATCCTGGCAACAATCAGTTTGATTAATTTTATTAAGGTTAATTATTAATTAACATTTTACTAAATTATAAAGTGATGTTCTGATGAAATAAAATTGTATCAACATAAAATAAATGTGAGCAATAAAAATAATTTTATTGAAATCTATAAGAGAAATTGCTTATCAGTTATCATCACAAAATAGTTAAAAAATGATTCGGATGTTCAATCTGACTGCAGATTTCTTTGAAAATGCATACAGTTCTTGCAACAGTGGCCTCAAGCAATTTCTCAACTGAAAGCATAGTTTGGGTGCTATTGTGTTCTCTCGCACACATAAATATATATTGATACATCATCAAAAAAAACATCAAAATCAAACTTTGGGGACCTGAAAATGATGTAATTTTTACAGTACAGGCGTACATATATGAAAGGATAAAGTTAATCCCTTAAAAAAAAAAGCCTTTAAAATTAAAATTCAAAAGTTTAAAATTTAAAGTGCCGTTTAATTTTCTTTTAACCTTAATTCTAATTCTTAAAAACAGTTTGCTTCTAATAACTTTATTTTCCAGCAATACACTTTATTACTTTCAGATATTATTTTTGGAGGTTGTTTAAGATCAAAAAGCTGACCTAAGCATAATTCTCATTTCCTGTGGTTTTAGCTAATGAGCCTAAACAGCTGCGCCTTTCTAACATCATAGTTCCCAGATCCTTTTTATACAATTAAATTAAATCTTCTCATATTCTTGTACTGTCGGGACCTGGTGGAAATAATTTGAGTTACAGCATTTAAAAAGTCCGGAGCAGTGAAATTCCATGGCTTTTAGACCTTCCAAGACTTGCCAACAAACATGCTGCCCAACTACTAACTGTTTTAGAATTTCTAAGCTAAGGCATCGCGAACCTGGTCTTTAAAAGGACTTTTATATATACAAAAAGGATAATAAACCAGATCCCAAAAACTGAATGTTTCCTCATTGTCTTACACCTTAAATACGACTACAATCTTCCTTAATCCTTAAATCTTCCTTTAACTTTTTGCTTGGTACTGTAGCAAAGTTTCCAATATTTAAAGGGCTTCTTTCCCCCCTCCCCCATTAAGTTTGATCTAACATTCATGACTTTTCTTTTTAAGTACCTGGGGCTTAAAAAGGCTCCTAACCTTTCTTCCTTCTAAATTCTTATTTAATTTGCTTTGTTTATTCTAGCTAAAATGCAGTTAACCCTCCTTTTTTTTTTTTTTTTTTTTGTCTCCATATTCAATTTCTACCCCCTATCTCTTAGCGTTTGAGGCGAATCATTCTTATTTGGATATTATTTTTTTCTTGGGATTCATTCTTGCCTCTTTTTCAGATCTCGATCAGTCGCAAGTTGTTACAATTATCAAGGATCAGAATTATTGAGTGATACCAAAAGTGATCCTTGTGAGTAATGGTAAAATTTCCTGCCAGAATCAGCACCAAATTTTACAATTCTGATTTTTAGACTCTCAGTTAGACAAAGAATTGTAAAACACCATAATTGTAGAATTTCTGAATTAATTGATTTCTTCATTAATTCTTGTTTTATACAATAGACTTTTTCTTGGTTGTTGAATTATCGTGAATCGTCCTTCACTAATTTGTTCCATTAAAATACTTCAAGTATAGAGATAATCTTCCTTAATTGGATTCTAAACCAAAGTTAGCATCAAACATGAGTTATCCTGGCAACGATCAGTTTGATTAATTTTATTAAGGTTAATTATTAATTAACATTTTACTAAATTATAAAGTGATGTTCTGATGAAATAAAATTGTATCAACATAAAATAAATGTGAGCAATAAAAATAATTTTATTGAAATGTATAAGAGAGATTGCTTATCAGTTATCATCACAAAATAGTTAAAAAATGATTCAGATGTTCAATCTGACTGCAGATTTCTTTGAAAATGCATACAGTTCTTGCAACAGTGGCCTCAAGCAATTTCTCAACTGAAAGCATAGTTTGGGTGCTATTGTGTTCTCTCACACACATAAATATATATTGATACATCATAAAAAAAAACATCAAAATCAAACTTTGGGGACCTGAAAATGATGTAATTTTTACAGTACAGGCGTACATATATGAAAGGATAAAGTTAATCCCTTAAAAAAAAAAGCCTTTAAGATTAAAATTCAAAAGTTTAAAATTTAAAGTCCCGTTTAATTTTCTTTTAACCTTAATTCTAATTCTTAAAAACAGTTTGCCTCTAATAACTTTATTTTCCAGCAATACACTTTATTACTTTCTGATATTATTTTTGGAGGTTGTTTAAGATCAAAAAGCTGACCTAAGCATAATTCTCATTTCCTGTGGTTTTAGCTAATGAGCCTAAACAGCTGCGCCTTTCTAACATCATAGTTCCCAGATCCTTTTTATACAATTAAATTAAATCTTCTCCCATTCTTGTAGTGTCGGGACCTGGTGGAAATAATTTGAGTTACAGCATTTAAAAAGTCCGGAGCTGTGAAATTCCATGGCTTTTAGACTTTCCAAGACTTGCCAACAAACATGCTGCCCAACTACTAACTGTTTTAGAATTTCTAAGCTAAGGCATCGCGAACCTGGTCTTTAAAAGGACTTTTATATATACAAAAAGGATAATAAACCAGGTCCCAAAAACTGAATGTTTCCTCATTGTCTTACACCTTAAATACGACTACAACATGTGATTGCGGATCACCATTATACAGAAATGCATGAACTGCACAACAAGGGGTGGTCATCGAAAAAGTTTGAAAATGCTTTGGTGTTCCTGTAATACGATGCCAGAAGGCCAATAGCCAAAGAGTAGCTTGCAAATATGGAAATATCTTACAGAAGGATATCTTATGTATACACTTGCACATGGAATCGATTTAATGATAATAAAAATGGATACAGGTTGCCTCAAAATATAAAATTATACCAATATTTTAAGTAAAAATTGTATGATATCTGTGGCTTATATTAAACTTTTAAATAATTGAATTTTATAAAGGGAATTTTTCAAAAAAGGTCCAGTTCTACTGCAGAAAATTAATTTAGATTAAGTTCTTGTTTTCATTTCATCAAAAATAGTACTAATTTTTTGTTTTTTAATTTGGTTCTGATTTAAAGATCTGTTTCATTACTGAAAATGAAAAAAAGAATAATTCTAATGATTTGTTGCTTTTAAAATGATACCTAATGTATTTGAAAGGCTAGTTGCATTTATATTATTCTGTGTATTTAGTTTTAATTTCATGTTTATGCCAGAGATAAAAAAAATCCTCTATAGATCTATGGTTTCTATGCTTTTTAAAAAAAAACATTTCTGCTTTTTTTTCCCTTTCCCTTGTTGCTTTTTTTTTTTTCCCCAACAATTTTCACCAATGAAATGCAATGGCAGAAACAAATGTCAGTTCTACCAATTTTCTCAGAACACTACTGATTTTCGTTCTTACTCCTGCATGCTTTATAATGTATTTCTCTAGATTTTTAAAAATTATTATTATTATTCATAATTTAATATTCTTGTAGAATCTACCAGCAAAAATATTATGACATAATATGTTCAATACTTTTTTGTGCACAGTATGTATATTAACATTTGTGTTATTCTAAAATCTTAAAAAGAAAAAAAAAAAGTTGAACGTAGATTCTGCCATTGCAGAATTGAGTTTCGCCTCCGATTAGGAAAAAAAAATCGATACAGGTTTTTTAGAAGGGCGACCCCGTTTAGATTGCAATGAACTAACTTCATTTTTCTTGTGTTTATCAATATAATAGCAAACAGAACGGCGTGAAATACCCAATTGATTAGCAATCTCTCTCTGAGACATTGGAATTGCGGAATAATAAAGAGATACAATTTGACGTGCTACTTCTTCATTGACTAGATTCATCAAAAACGGATTTTTTCTTTAGTTTAAATGCTTTTTTATAGACTCAGTAAAAGGAAATGCAATTTAACAATAAAACAAGTGGAATCCCGTCGAATTCAACGAGTGAAATGTTTAAAAACCCGATCGATTTGGTTTTAAAATAAAGCAAAAGTAATTACATTATTGAATCAATATATAATAAATATATTTAAAAACTAAATGTCAAATTTGCCAGTTACAGTTTTGCATGCAAATATTGGCACATCTTCAGTAAAAACTGTAATCTGAGTGCCGGCGAAATCAAGAAATTTTATTTTATATGCACTCATAGAAAAATAATTTTATTAATAAAAAAAAACTAATTTTATTTTTATTGTGACATTATTTTCACTAACAGAAATCATCTAAAAGTAAAATCTCAATCTCAGTGTCCATAATGAAAAGAAATATTGAAATGTAATATCGGGTACTACTAGGTTATCCCGTTGACCAATAAATTATCGCAAAACTATAAGATTAAATGCCAATAATGGATGATCGTGAATGTCACATTCAATGACATTAAATACGATTTATGTGTTTAAAATGTCATTAAGTGATTTTTATTTCGACTTTTTATTAATATTCTACTAATTACTTGTTTTTTTGTTATTTAGAATAAAATTTATGTCAATATGTATAATTTGGCTATTAGTTTGACGATTTGTATAATTTGGCGAAATTGGTCGACAGGATAACACAGTAGTGTAGTACCTAATATCGTTATGAGTAAAAATGCGATGTTTTAAATAGTGACGTCATTTTCTCTTCAAATGTTTTTTAAAAGTTACTGTTATTAGTAATATGAAAAAGGCATTCGTAATAATATTGTAATTCCCATTTATCTGGTTGCTGAATGACATCATTTTCCTCATTTGAAATTTTTCTTATTTTGCTTTAAACATTAATTTTTATTATAAATTTTTTCCTGTTATTTTATTTACATTATTAATATTATTTCTCTGTAAATATATTTTTTTTACTTCAATTAGTGCATAATTATACGCAATCATTTTGGAAAATAAATTTTTATTATCGAGAGAAAAGCTAAACTGAGTTGCCACCATTTTGAAGAAATATCGTAAAAAGCATTTAAAATTAAAAATAAAATATAAAAATGAAGCCCATTCAAATGTGCCCAGCCAAAATGTGCCCATTTTAATTAAAAAATAACTAAAATGTGCACAACTACAAATAAATAGCTTTCATTAAAAAAAATAATTATCAAAATCGGTTGAGTAGAAAATTCAGGACTGATGACACGACATTTTTTAGCTTGTCTGAAAGAAATAGCATCGGAGGCTAAAAAGTAAAGCAATACAATACAGTGAAACCCTGATCTATCGTTCCTGCATCCATCGTTTTCCTGCATTGATCATTTTATTTCTATGGTCCCTGCACAGATTATACTTAAATAATGTTAACGAAACCTGCAAGCATCGTTCTTCAAAAAGTCATTTTCCCGCATTCATCATTGTAAAATTTTTCTTCTCACCAAAATGAAATTCAAAATCATGCAAGTCCACATGACATACAAACTGAAATTACTCCGGTTTTCCTAAAATAACTGTTTGTGTTGATGATGGTGACAAAATGCAGATGAAGAGTGATTTTATATAGCAGAGGTGGTGATTATATTTTCATTTATCAAGATATTGCGATATGTGGTGTCCTTAACATAGGAAAAATGTGTAATAATGCAAAAAATGAAAATACAGTAGACTCCCTCAAATCCGCACAGCTTGGGACCAAAGGTTGTGCGGATTTTAGAAATTTGCAAATTTCTGGTCATTGCTTCGTTTACATTTTTTAAACAGTAATTTGAGTGCAATTAATCGTGCATTCAGAACTATAATGAATGCTTACAATATAATAAAATATTAAAATAAATAACAAACTAAAATAATAAAAATTTAGATAATTTTTAAAATGATTAAATTACTAATAGCAAAGGTCAAGTTAATAACCAATAGTGTATGATTAAATATTCATTATAAAGATTAAATGTATTTTTCCGAGATTAGTCAACAAAACTTGCCTCATAAAAGTACATTGCTTATTTGCATCAAAATCATAAAATAAGGTTTTTTTTTTTTTTTTTTTTTTTTTTTTTTCCAAGTTTAATCAGGCTTAATAACCAAAAAATCTTGATTAATATATAAAGTTATCAGTAAGAAGCTTATGATTAATAGTGATATCAGCAATACCTTGATTTTTTTTCCAAAAAAAAATTATTCTTCCTTCATGAAAAAAAAAAAACATGAGTAGGGTATTATTAAGAAAATTACTAATAAAAAAATATATGGAATTGATACAAAACAACAAAAATCAAATTTTGTCCCAATATCCAAACTGAAAGTTTCATTGTTTACATCCATAAAATATGTGCGGATTTTAGAGAGTTACAGATTTCTGGTTTGCGGATTTGAGGGAGTTTACTGTAATGGCAAAGAAGCAGAGAATAACGCTCATACCAATGAACTTGAGCCTCTAATGCAAACTCTGTTTGATGCAATTATGGCATTTGAAACTATGAATTTTTATGTATGTGTATGGAATTACAGAAAATGATCAGAAAAATGTTGCATATCTTGAAAATTATTTTTTGATTTAAAAGAAATGAAAAAAAAAAACTAAAGAAAACTATTGATTTTTTAAAATAATCATCAACTTCGTTTTATTTATTTTACAGTTTAGTAAGCAACAAATTATTATTTATCAGTATACTGTATACAGTGCATACATTACTGTACTGATGCATAAGCATTGTGTTTTTTCGTGTTTTGAAGTTAATCTGCATTCATTGTTTTCTTGCATTCATCTTTTTTTTTCCGGAACCCCTTGAAAAATGATAGATTGAGGTTTTACTGTATAAGTTTTTTAATTTTTGTAGTAATTTATAATTTTTATTATAGCTTGAAATAGGGAAAAATCCATCTTCACTTTATTCTTCATAAATTACATTTGATGAACCATAGAAGAGACCTAAATGTGGAGAAATAAATGTTCATTGTCAATTGTTTATTAAAGCATATTATTGTGTAAAAAGACATACATGTTTTAAACAATTTTGAGGATATGTTTTTGTGTGTGAAATTAGCAGTTATATTCCAAATGTTTTTTTTTTTTTTAATGTGCTTTACACAGTATTTAACATTTTTTTCAGTTACTTGTCAACTTCCTGGAGCAAATGATTATACAGGTGGCAAAGTAATGTTCATAGACACTGAGAATACTTTGTATCCTTAAATATATATTTTATATGCTTATATTTAAATGAAGAAGGCATGTGTAATTTTAAGTAAATTAAATAAGCACTAAAATAACCTTGTAGAGATTGTTTTCAAAAATCAGTTTCCTTTATAATATTTCTATTCATTATGAATGGTTATGACAATTGCATATGAAGACGTGGATTGCAAAACTTATAGTTTTATTTTGTATTTCTGGCATTGTAAAATCTGGGCTTTTAATGAAAATTAATGGACATAGTTAAACTTTTTGATTTTCTAAAATTTCATTTTTTAGCTAAGATGAGTTTTGAAACTCACATGCTCATGTATAAAATAACAGATACTAAATCATTGTCCCTTTTTTACTTCTTATCATGTCATGATAGTAAAATGACAAAAGCAATTAATCTACACAACTGTCATGTTGATGGCTAAAAATGAAGTTTAGAAACACATTGCTTTATAAAATTTTCCAAATTTGGAATCGATACAAAATGATTTAAAACTAAAAATCAAAAATATATTTAATCTTTCTTTTTGCAAGTTTAACCATAAATCTGTTAATATTTGCTATGGATCAAAAATGATTCACAGAGTTTTTTATAGCATGAAAATATTTATTAAATGTTAATTCAAAATGTAGTATAAATTCATGAAAAAATTTGTATTTGTAATTTGTTTTATAAAGTTAAAGATACAAATATATTTTATAAATAATAATACTAGGTTTCATTTTCATACAGTCAAAACTTACTGAATTATAGTTCTTATAATTGTATAATTTAAAAGTATTTCTGAGACTAAAAACATAAAAAAAAATTGTTTTTAAATCCTGAAAATTAATAAAATTCAAACTATCATGACTCAGTAAGTTTTATGTCATAGAAAAGTAACATCTTTACAGCTTTATTAGAGCATGGAGAACAATTTTCTAAATATGACTTATAGGATTTATAGGATATATAGGTTATGTGTTAAACTGGGTCATAACTTTACAGCCCAGGAATTCTATAAAAATAAATAGATAGTAACTTTTAACAAAATTAAATATTTTACTAGATTTTTATGTAATGGAGAGCAACTTTTGAATATTTTTTTTGCAGTTGAAATTGTATCTTTAAATCAATAGTTTAATAATTAGCAATTGGTCAACAATAGAAAAGGATATCTTATGCAGTAGAAGCTTTTTAATTAGCTTTCTACAGCTTGAATCATTCTATAATCCAGCAGTAAATAAGCTACTCACGTTCATTTTTTTTTCTTTTCTTTTTTTTTTCAGATGGATTTAGACATGTCTTGACCTTGACTGCTAGATTTTATTACTGTATGTTTAGTTTAGTTCACTTTGTGTTTATCATAACTGTCAGTTTTCATTTTCGGTTGTGTTTTCTTTTTTTTTATTATTAATTATGTTTGCACAGCTTATTACAACTGCATATATACAATGAAATATGAAAATGCATGATGTGATTTTCACTATACAATGAAGATTAGAGATAATTAGTTTAACCATGAATGTAACGATACATCACAGATTTCTTTTAAACTGTAACACTCATTGCAATTGTTTACACATGTAATGTAAGTAACTTACAATGCACATTGCACAGTTTGAATTACATCATAGATGTTTAAATTATGAAATACAGCACCGTATTTTGTAAGACATTTAAATTGTTTGTACAAGTTCATTATGTTCATAAACGATAAAATGCATATTGACTTTCCAATAATCTGGTAAAATCACTCATTCAGCTTGGTCATGGTTTAAAATATGCTGGATTAACTTTTTAAACTCTGGTGGGTAAATTTTTTCAAAATTCCAAGTGTTATATTGGTATAAGTATCTTGCAAAGAAAAAATTTGTTTTACAATATACACACACACAAAAAAAAAAAAAAAAAAAAAAAAAAATGCATTAAATATTTTTGAAATTGGTTGAATATTCTGGTGTCATTGTGATGTTTTGGAATTAAAATTAAATGGCAGAAAATTAAACCATCAGAGCTCTAAAGGTTAAAGAGCTTTTATTATCTGTTGAATTGAAAACTTATTGAGATGCATTTTTATTTAATTACTTGAGTATTTGTATTTGTTAACAGTTGACTTAAAAATTAAATGAACTTTTAAAAATTAATTTTTAAATGATTAAATTTTATTTCAAAATTTTATTTGCCTTAATAGATTTTAGCCGTCCAAATCGCTTGAGAGATATTGCTGATCGGTTTAATCTTGATCAAGATGCTGTGTTATCAAATGTACTATATGTTCGAGCTTATACAAGTAAGATTTGTATTGTATACACAAATACATCTAATTATTGTAAACCTACCTAACAGATATCCTCCTTTGCAGACAATTTTATCAACAAACCATCTTTTCCGTGACATTGCTGTTTGTAATGTTTCAGCTGTTTAAAGTAGCGTTTTGTGAATTCTTATCTAAATAGAAAACAAGTTATCCCAAATAAGTGCCTCTTCAAATAATGCATAATAGAGGCATTCAGTAAATATTGAAAACAGGATAATACAAAAACAATGCAGCAGTGCCTATAATTTGTATGCAAATAATCCCTATCTTTTGGATCAATACTCAGCTAAAAGAATGTTTTTTTGTACCGTTACTCAAATTAACAGGAATAAGTCTGAACCTGTTTATGATGTCTGGTGTGAATTCTATTAAATTACAATCTGTAAATAAATACTGGATTATGATTTTTTTTTTTTTTTTTTTTTTTTTTTTTTAGCAGTAGTATTGAATATGAGCCTTTCTAGTTTCATTTCTCATCTTTATAACTGGTCCATGTTGCCAAAGATTACATTGATTATATCATTCTTTTTTAATAATTCTTTGAATTTCCATAAAACCTTTTGATAATTACCTATAAATTTATTTCCTTTAACATGTCTAATCATTTTCTCATGAGATATCAAAACTATATTTTTATTATTTAGCAAATTATTAGTTTCTTATTTCAATTGTAACTATAATTCATATCTACCATCACAAGTATTGATAATTTGCTTTCAAAATCAGTCTTTTCTTCAGTCATTCAATTTTTTATTTTAACATTTTTAAGGATCTGAAATATTAAAGACTCTAGCTTGAATAAGTACTTTAATGAGGTATCTTGTGCATACAAAGATAAATTTGATGATAGATTATTCTATAATGTATTCCTCTTTTGGTTGTTTACCTATGAGGATCTTTAAACCTTTATATTTATCTGCTTAACATGTTTAAACATTAAAACAATATCTGTAGTCTGTATAAATGGAGAAAATCTGACAACTTTTGGTAAAAAATCAGCGTTAACTCTCTATTGGAGCATACAACGAAATGTTGTTTTGAATGCATTTCTTATCTAGTTGCTTTCAAAACTACTCTGTATATAATTCATAGAGATGTCTGCATTTCATATTCCACCCGTCTCAACCACCCAACCATCTAGGCCCAATGTTTTATTTATGTATTAAATTGTTATTTTTTTCCCGAAGAAGGGCATAAGTTTCTATGTATCAAAGTAGTTTACCCTTCTTTGTATTCACTGACTTTAGATGCTGCTGGGGGTGACCTTCTCCACGTATATTTTTTATACCTTGTATAACAGAAGAGAAGCTGAGTAATGTATTTGGTATGTTGTTAATTGAACCTATTCAGCAGTCTATTATCTTCAGTAAAATTATATACAGTTAATACATTATGATTGGAAGTTCTGTTACCACAGCATTTTTCAATCAATTACATTTCATATATAATGATTTGCCCAGAAATTGATTGAATGAATTTAATTTCTAGTATGTCATCATTTACTGTACCTATTCTGTTGAATATATTTCGAGAAGCTAGCTGTTTAATATTATGACGATAGTCACAGAGGATTGCAAACAAAATTTGTGTGTAAAGCAACAATATTTCTAAAAAAGTTTTAGTATTTGTTTTATGTCGTTTCCTGTGTTGTTACGTAGTCGAGTAATTTCTAATAAGTTTTTAGACCTATTCGTTAGGTGTGTATTACATTTGTTATAAAACATCATGTGGTATAAACTTGGATTATATATTTTGTGAGTGAACCTGTAGACTCTGATTTCCAATCTGTGCTTGTATAAAGCGGAGAAATTTATTCGCTTTATGAGCTGTCTTTTGTGTGAGATGTTTTCTAAATTCATATTCCCCATCTCTTCCGAGAAATAGCTTTCCTTATGAATTCGCTTTGCAATCTCTGACAGAAATTTCTAGTCTGTTATGAGTATCTTTTTCTCAAATTGAGAAAATAATTTTTCAAAATTATTCTCTATTTTATAAAAAATTGCAATAGGAAGTGAATAGTACGTAGACAAAGATTTTCCTATTGATCCATGAATCCATGTAGATTAGAACGTTTTATATCGACTTCTCTAATAATTGACGGAGAGGAAATTCACTGGAGTTGAAGTAGCATATGATTCATTATTGTACATAATTCTAAGCTTACCCCATGCAAAATGGTTCACAGCGACAAATAGAATTCTCCTAATTTTAAATGAGTACTTATAGTCGATTAGAGTCGGTCCATTCACTCAAAAAGTATTATACATTAAAAGTTTATGCCCAGGATAGTTCACCATCAAATGTTATCCACTTATAAAAAGGGGATCTAAAAGCTAATGGAAAATTACCTGGCTACGAAAATACTTACAAAACGGCATAAAACAAATGCAAAAGAAAAAAAAAAGTTATTTACAACAACGGTTGCTCTGCACATGCAGAACAAATTCTCATTGCAATTCTCTCTGACGATCACCATCACATTAAAGAGCTCGCTTCTCAACATATAAAAAATGCAAAAGTAGAACAAATGATGGCATATTTATAGTTGAAATACCTGAAATCATCTTTGAAGCAGACCATTACGTAGAGAAATACAATTGAGTGAAAAAGATGTTGTGGTAACAGAACTTCCAATCACTTTCATCAGCTGGATGTAAATTTGATAAAGATAATAGATGGCCGGATAGAACCCTTTAATAATATTCCCGTGCATTACCTGCTTGTCATTTATTTGTATAAGCTGTAAAAATATACATTAAGATGGTCACAGCAGCATGTGGATACAAAGAACAGATAAACTAGGTGGATTATTCGAAAACTTGCCAAATTTTGATAAAGAAAATCACAAATCAATATATAAATAAAACATTGTACTAAGATGATCGAATAATTGGGACGGGGGTACATGAAATATAGCCCCTCCACCCCGTATTTCCAAGGTAGTTTTGAAAACAAGAGCAGTATTAAAAACAACATTTCATTGTATGTCCCAATAGAGTGGTAATGCCGTTTTCTTATCAAAAGTTGTCTGTTTTTGCTCCAGCTATACGGAATAAAGATATTGTTTTATAGTTTAAATATGTTAAGGAGATAAATATAAAAGTTTAAGTAACACTTTTATATAATAGCAAGCTCTGTAGGAATTTTTTTAATTTTTTTGAAAAAATGTAAAAAAATGACAAATTTTACCCAAAATTTTGATTTTTGGAGCAAAAGCGCAGACTCAAGCCATTTTTTTTCAGTGGTAAAATTTCATGCAGATGATGTACTAGTATAAAAGCAACTTTTGGGACCTACCCGTTTTTGATTTAAAAAAAATAATTTTTTTCGCTCCACCCTATTGGATAGCTGAGGTTACTCTCCTTATCGCTACTTTTTTCCTTTTGATTGTAGATATTTTTTTTAAATAGCCCTTTCATTTTCAGAACCAGTTTTGAAAGTAAAATTAACTTTATAAAAAATATCTGCAAACCAAAACTAGTCATTGGGGGCCATTCATACCCCCAGCATTACCTATCATATATATGCATATATAATACATGAAAATAAAACATTTGTAAACTATTTATAAAATGTATTGCAATCCAAAACAGCATTTAAACCCGTATTTAAATATTTTTATTATGCAACATAATGCTCCATTAATGAGTTGCTGATGAATCTATTTCGACAAATTATACAACACGCCAAGCTACTCAAGTGGTACTGAATTGCGAAAAAGAAACATCCTTATAACTCCTAAAATAATAATCTTATTAACTAACAGTTTATTGTGTCAGATTAAGCATCTCATTTCCAATTAAAATATATCTTTGAATTGAAATTTGAATAAAATACAGGGTCAAGAAAAATAGAAGAATGTGGAAAACAGGATTACAGATATCTCGGTAATTAATAATTCGATCGACTTTGTTCTTTATGCAAAATTTGCATTATTTTATTGCCCTTTACGATGACTCCTTAAAATAAAAAATTTCGAAAATTTTCATATACCTTTCACCAGAACAAATTTTTCGAGAGTCTGAAAAAAATAGTTTTGGATAATCGAGATTACTCATATTAAATACTCGTCCAATTCTTATGTACTAAATACATACAAAATTTCAAGTCTCTATCTCAATGTGTTTGGGAGATAGAGCATTTACAGACAGACGGACGACAAATTTAAAAAAAAAAAAAAAGTTTTTCGAAATCTCCAGTGTCTAAAACATGTAAATCTGTCAAAAAAAAATTTCGATTTTAAAAACGATTGCAAGACTCACCCTATACTATGTATGATGTGTAAGTAAAAAGGAGCAATGTGGAGAGAAACCTCAGTTATCAAATGCCAAAAAAAAAAAAAAAAAAGAATTAAACATGTCAATATGCAAACAAATTATTAGAAAATAACTTCTTCATAGGAATAGGATTAGCTCACTAGTGTCTTTGCTAGTAGAGACAGGAGTTTTAAGCACAGTAAGTCTTGAACAGAGCTGCAGATTCAATAGGAAAAATGGTCGGCTCCAACTCCTGGTCAGAAAATTTTAACGACTTCGACACTGAGTTCAGGTTAGCTGTAATGTAGTAGTGTTGCCTGTTTATTTAGATTATGAGAGAATACAAAAGAAAAGATAATAATAAAGCAAAAATTTCACTGTTTTGGTAATAATTCTGTTCTAAGGGTTTTGAAAGAAAAAATGGAAAAATTATATTTTCCACTTTATTAATTTTACAATTTTGCGTTCCACAAACCCAAAAAAGCCAACTATCAAAATCTAAAGAAGAAAACAAAACCGAAATTTTACTGTTTCAGATCTGCATACTCTGAAAAGAAAAAGTGAAATTGCTACAATTCTTTTGTTATTTTGTGTCTTCCAAACCCAGAACATTTCAATTGCAAGAAAGAAAAATAAAGATGAAAATTTTACTATTTCAGAAATAGTTTGGGTTCTGTGGATTAAAAAGAAAAAAATGAAAATTGTTAATTTCAGAATTCTGACTTTATTTTTGGGTTCTGAAAAATCTGAAAGTCACTATTTACCATTATTTTAGGTATTGCTGATTCAGGAAAAAAAAAAGATTTACAATTTCACTTTAAGTTTTGCACACATGGAGATATAGGAAGGCAAGGGAGATTTATTACTTTGGCGTTACTCCCGGTTCTACAGAGCTGACAAATCTGAGAGGAAAAAACAAAAAATGGTTCTATTACAATGCTATTTCGGGTTCATTGTCTTCCAAAATAGCAGAAATTTCCAAGTTTGGCATTACCCCTGATTTGCATGGTCAGAAACTGTAGTCCCAGACCTTTAAAAGTTTGACCCTGGCTGTTTGCATTTTTAAATTCACATCCTGGTCCATACAAAGATCAGTAAAAACAAGCTCATTCAAAATAAAAATCAGTAAAATCCGGCTTAATTAAATTTCTACAAAAAAAAAAAAAAAAAAAAAAAAAAAAAAAAAAAAAAAATTCCAATTTTTACTATAGATTATATTATGTTAGATATTAAAAAAAAAAAAATACTGCACATGTATTTATGGGAAATTTTTAAGGTATCTTTACAGAATATGGTAAAAGTTCACAAGTCATAAAGAATGGCAACATTAATGTAACTTTGACTCTTAGATTATTACATTCAAATAAAGACTCATGAAAAAATTAATGTAATTTAGAGTTGGGAAAAAAAAGGTAGTTAAAATATTATAAATTTTTGAAGCCTTGTAAAAAGAAGACTGTTTAAAAATATTTCTCTGTAATTTATTATAGTACATTTTTAAAAATTCTGTTAGTTGAAATTCATGATAGCTTACTATTTTTATAAAATAAATTGTGTACAATATACCCTTCAAATAATTAAATCCAGTTATGTTTAGCTTGGCCTGAATATGTAGAGGAAATGCAAGCGTGATCTAAGTACAACCCAAGTCTGTTGAAAACATGGTTCATATGCTTTAGAAAAAATAGAAAAAGTTTTGAAAAAAGTATTCATTTTCAAGGATTGAAAAGTGCTGGAAATTTTCGTAAATGTACTAGTTGTTGAGGTTTAAAATGGGGAGATTCTTCAGTCGGATAAGAATCTCAAAGTTTATCATGTTCAGATACAAAAGTTTAAAAAAAGTTAGTCTTCAATCTGAAAATTTAGACCAAAAAAAAAAAAAAAAAAAAAAAAAAAAAAAAAGCAGGAATTTTGACAAACAGTCACTGACAAATACCGATTTCGGAATCGTTTGCATAGAATGCAAAATTTGCCCCAGGGTTCGTAAGTTTCTGTAAACATCAGAAAACATAAATTTATGTAGAAGGCAATGAGTCAAAACTACTGCATTAATACTAGTGTCTTTGGTGGAAATTTACACCTTGTTATTAAATCAAATTATACAAATAACTGCTTAAAAGGTGTTGCAAAAATATTGATATTATTTATTTATTTTACCTGAGATCCTTCGAATGCCCTCGCATGTTCCTTTGATAATGAATGTGTGGGTATTCGAAAGGTCTCAGGTAAAATAAATAAAAAATACCTATATTTTTGCAACACCTTTTAAGTAGTTATTTGTATAATTTGATTCTGTAGAAGGATAATTAAAAAAAAAAAAAAATGTGAATTTTGTCAAAGGATTTTAAGAAAATGCAAATTTTTGTCAAATGAGTGTGGATAAAACGTGACACTCTCCAAAATATAAAAAGAAAATGTAAATTTTGGTGCAAGATTGGGAAAAAAATGCAAAAGAATCACCCTTGTAAATTTTGTCAGCTATTTATAGGCTGAAAAAATTGCAAAATTTTCAATTTGTTGTGAGAAGAAAATATACTTTCGTCAATGCATTGCAAAAAGTAATCCACGGTTATTTTTCTCAACCAGTTTTTTCTGAAGAAGCGAATTATGTCAATTACATATAGGAAAAAATTAAGAATTTCATTAATTATTCTTTGAAAAAAAAATGCAAATTTTGTAAATCAATCATGAAAAAAACTTCATGAAATTTCTCAATCAGTCATTGATAATATTTGCAAATTTCTTCAATCTTACACACACACTCACACAAAAAATTACGCATTCTTTGTATTTGTTGTGGGAAAAAAATAGGCTTCATCAATTGGTTGTTGAATAAAATCGTAAATTAAATCTGTAGCTGTATCCTGTAATAGTATTCTATCAATTATATGCAGATAAAAAATCATGACTTTCTTGAACTACTCCTGACCTTTAATTTTTTTGTTCTGAAATAAAAAATAAACACCAAGGTCTGTTTTCTTAACTTTTTTACTCATGGAATTTCTTTCCATGGTACCTTTACTAAGTTAAAACATGTGTTTCTTTAAAAATTCTCTAGTAAAATCATGTTTTGAAAATGCCTTTTTATAAAAATTAAAAGTTCTGATAAGATTTCTTTGAAATAATGATTAATGTGATGACTATTTTCCTTATGAATTATTCTATGCCATTTTTATGCATGTATCCAACCCTTGATTATGCTGCAATAGTGCTTGAAAAATGTTTGAATTTTATTTGTTCTAGAGTGTATGAACCATGGAAAAGATCAAAAGAGTTCAGACATAATCTAACTATCTGATGCTGAGTTGATAAGTCAGGTTTGGTCCATTAATGATCAGCCTGTTTGAAAGATTATTTTTTCCTTACCTGGGATATCTGATAACGACCATTTACATATTAAATGTAAAATATCAGCTAGGGTTTTCAATTAAAAACTTTTCATCTACCATGGAACAGATAGTACAGTCACCACTAAAAAAAACTTGACACTTGTGATTTTAGACATTTTGTTAAATATCTAAAAATATACATAAAGAATAACTCCGAAATTCTAGGTATATAAACAAAATAGTACAAGTTATATATTTTCACGAAGATTTTTTTCTGAAATTCCATAGGGGACTGTCAACAAATTGAAAAAGAACGAATATCTTTTGGATAACCCTGTCTAAACTAATGTAGCAAACGTGTTCAAACTGCAGATTATGATTAAGTGGCTTATGGTAATAAACTGTGTTTATTTTTATGCAGATAGTATAGTTGTAGAGAAATTAAGGTTCTTATAAAAACAGTCCCAAATTTTACCAAGTTTTTTGCTTATAACTTGCAGAGTTCTTAATAAAAAACAATGTTCTTCTCAAAAAGTATGAAAAATGACATTGTACATAATACCCTACAATCAAAATTAAAAAATATTAATAATTGTATGAAAAATGTGCAGGTTTATTAAATAAATTTTCACTGCGCATGCATCAACTCTATAAAAATTTCATTTGCATATTGTGTTAGCTAAATGCATAGAGCAACTTTTGTTAAAGTTTCAAAATCATATCTTGAAAATTCTGAAAATTATCGTTGGAAGAATAAAATCAAAATCCGTTATTCCCAAATGGGAAAAAAAAAAAGAGGGGTTGTATCCATATTCCATTGATTAGTGTCTACACAATATTGCATGTACTACTATATTTGGATACAGCTCCTCATTTTTTTGTTTCATTTTGGGAAAATCGGATTTTGGTCTTATTCTTCCGCCGATAATTTTCAGAATTTTCAAGCTATGATTTTGAAACTTTAACAAAAGTTGCTCTATACATTTAGCTAACATAGTATGCAAATGAAATTTTTATAGAGTTGACGCATGCACAGTGAAAATTTATTTAGTAAACCTGCTCATTTTTCATACAATTATTTATATTTTTAAATTTTGATTACAAGATATTATGTACAATGTTATTTTTCATATTTTCTGAAAAGAACATTGCTTTTTATTAAGAACTCTGCAAATTATAACCAAAAAACTTGGCAAAATTTGGGACCGTTTTTATAAAAACCTTAATTTCTCTATGAGTATACATGCTATCTGCATAAAAATGAGCACAGTTTATTACAATAAGCTACTTAATCATAATCCGAAGTTGAACGTTTTTGCTGCATTAGTTTTGACAGGATTATTCAAAAGATCTTCATTCTTTTTCAATTTGTTGAAGGTCCCCTATAGGATTTCAGAAAAAAATCTTCGCGAAAATGTATGACTTGTACTATTTTGTTTATATATCTGGAGTTTCAGAGTTATTCCTCATGTATATGTTTAGATATTTAACAAAACGTCTAAAATCGAAAGTGTCAAGATTTTTTTTGCGGTGACTTATATTGGGCAATCTTAACTTTAGGCAACATGGAATAGTCCAAAAATAACAATAATTCATTTTATTGTTTAAAATTACATATAATTGGTTTAATTTATCTTTATATAAACTAAATAACAAAAAAAAAAAAAAAAAGTTGGAGTCAGAGTTGGTTGTTTTTTAGTGACTTCGACTCCTTTGCTCAAAAATGGGCCAGACTCTATCCCTGCAGCCCTGGTCCTGAAGACAAATGTACAAATGTCATTATTAACACTTTCCGGCACACTGTGCCCAGTCCAGGATACTTAATTTTAATTTCAAACTTGCAAACCAGGGTTGGCAAGTTTTTGCCGAAGGTGGAAAAAACCGCGGAAAAAACCTGGTAAAAACCTTCCTGGCAAAAATAGGTTTTTGCCAAAAGGTGGCAAAAATAGGCTGTCCATTTAATTTTTTTTCCCCAGAAAGAGAAAAAATATTTCACGAAAGAAAAAATAAACAGCATACTTAATTAAAAAATCAATATTATTCTAAATTTATCTTAACTTTTAAGTTAAATAAGTATAATTATGCACTTTATGAAAGAATACTAACTTTTATAACAAGATTATAAATGAAAAAAAATACTAATTTTATATAAATAAATAGAAACTTCATTTATTCATGTTTATACAATTATTAATAATTCACATAATAGAACTGAAGAGTGTGAGTAAAGCATTTATGTTTATAGTTTATATGTTAGAAATTCGAAGAAACAGTTATAGTAACCTAAAATTAATTTAATATAAAATTATATTTAAAGCAGAAAACTATTAAATTTCAAAATTTTCAGCAATATCTTCCTCAGAACCTAAATTTTGCTGTATTAGCATGGCATAGCAGTAAACAAGTTTTGAAAGAGTATCTGTTGATAGCTTATTTCGAATCTTAGTTTGCACAAATGAAAAATTTGAAAAAATCTTTCAATAGCAGTACTACTTGCTGGACATAGTTGAAGGTGTGCTACTAAAGAAGAGAAGTTTTTTGAAATCACACAAGCTTATTCAATACTTCTCCGCCAATTACAGGCATTGACGCTAATAATCACTTCTACAAAATATGAGCTAGGAAAAGGTTTTTCTTTTAGCTCGAAATTAATAATATAAGATATAAAATCAGGATTGATTTCAGATAACCATGCTTTATAGCTTTCTTTTTGTTCATAATTTAGAAGTTCACCTCTGTACTTTCAATGTAACAAATATACTACCAGATGACATGCCAAAATCGCTTGTTCAAATTTCTTTTTTAGTTTTGAAAAATGTGGTTTTAATTCTTCATTTTTAAAAAGATTTAGCCATACATGACAAGCATCTGCTTCTGCTATGGTGGGAGGAGAGAGAATATAGTACAAAAAGATAAAGTGGCAACAGGCTACTTACTGAAAGTATCTAAATAATTTAACATTTTGTTCCTTTCTTGGAGTGTAAAAGGGACTGAAATAATTCTAGTTTTCTAATAAGACATAAGTTTTTTCAATATATAATTTTCAATTTAATTTACTTATTTTATCTTTAACAAACTAGTTTCATGAAATAAATAGTTATAAAATAGTACCAAAGACTTGGATATTTACATTTTTTAAGTCTCGCGACATAAAACAAAAATAACAAAATTTTATAAAATCTTTTGATAATTAAATATATATATATGTACATATATTAATGACTGATAAAATACTTTACTTACAGGGGTCTGTCTAGACTTTTCTCACAGGGTCCTGTTTTTGTTAAAGTGGGAAGTTTTTCTTGTCTTTGTGAAAATTTTAGACATAGTTTTGTGAATTTTAAATTATTAGTGTTTTCAGGTTCTACCCTTCACATATAAAGAAGCTAAATAATATATTTTTTGGTGAGTTCAATTGTTTATTAACAGGACAGATTTTATTTTTAAATGATTAAATTTGTGAAAAGTTCAATTTGAAGATGAAATGTCTGTTTAAGAGTCAAATAATTTTATGAAGGGTCTTGTTTGAGGTTAAAGAGTTTTGTGAAGGGTTCCGTATCTTAAGATAAATTATTTTATGAAGGGTTCTTTAAAGGACCTAAAATTTTCCTAAACACATCCCTGACTTAAGATAAAAAAAAAATTAGATATGTAATTTTTTATTTTGTTCTTAAATTTTTAAGTAAGACTGAATCCTACCTATTTTTTAAAGATTTTAAATATTTAATATTAATTAGCAAATTAAATTAAAATGTTAAATAGTACACTGTTAAATTTAATTGTTTATACCATTACTATCCTTATTAGTATGCAGATTTTATCACACATTAAAGACAAATAGGTTTTTTCCATTTTTGCCAGTTTTTTCCATTTTTCCCCTGGTTTTTTCCAGTTTTTGCCACTGTCCTGGCAAAAATACCTTTTTGCCGGCAAAAATGCCAACCCTGTTGCAAACAGCACCAATATTATTTTAATAAAATTTTGCTTTTACAATGAAAGCTTTTACAATTAAAGGATTCTTAATTTCTAAAAAAGTCATTTGCAAATTCCAGTGGGAGTCGATAATAACTCAATTTATTATAAAATTTGCCTGTCCCAGAAAGGGTTAATAATCAATTTCATTTTGCTTTACATATACTTCAATTTTTTTCCTTTGCTTCAATTTCTGCAGAATTTTTTAAAATTTTTTTTAAACAGAGTTCTGTTTAAATCCTGATGATCAGATCCTGTTTAAATTGCTCATTTCCATTGAGTAAACTGAATTGGATAATGGTTCTGTCTCTTTCCCCTCAAATAAACAACAAATTTCTTTTCCTGAATTGAGTCTACTATCATTCCTCAAATAACTCTCTCATCTGCATGTTCTGCTCCCAAATTCTTTAAAAATTTTCTTTTCTTTTTTTTTTCCTTTAACATCATTATTTATATATAAAGCTTGCAAATGTACATTTTCATTACTATTGTTAGAAAGAAAAAGTTCAACCTTTGAATAATCTTGTTTACACTCATTCTCTTTAACATTCTGAGAAAAGATTAATTTTAAATGACTACTATTACAAATCAAATGTTTAATATTAGCTGATTTTTATGTGTGTGTATATATATATAAATTTATTATCATGTATTTTAAAGAACTCTCTCATCTAGGCATGTTTAATAATTTAAGTTGAGCATTCAATGTGTAAAAATATCTGAAATTTGATATTTTAAAATTAAAAATGTACAAAATTAACAGTTTGTATGAAATAATTACAATGATTTAAAATCGTGAATTGATTTGATAAACATTAGAAAATGCTTTGTCAGTGCTTAATATAATCCTCTGTGGCAATAAGTGTGTTAAAAGTTTTCTCAATTGCTCCGTTCAACAAGCGCAAAACATTTTGACACATTTACAAATTCATTTTTAAACAGAAAGATGCAAAGTTGGAATGCCTGACTATGAAAGCAATTTTGATTTGAACTTAGTTTTCCATTTTATGATCATTTGATTACCTATCCAGTTCTAAGCTATTTCGATCATGTGATCACCCGTTTTTCTCCTGCTTATCAACCCTTTTTTCTGTTTTCGTCAGGAGATGTGTTCAAAAACGTCAACTTTGAAAGCTTGTTATGAAAGATCTTTTGTGTGTTTAAAAAAACAGAAAACTGAATGCAATTAGACAGTTTCTGAATAACAACACCCTCTATTTTCATGCATTTCCGAACAAAAATAAATTAAAGCATGTGTCACAAATTGGCCCTTTTTTATTTAAGAACACCCTTAAAAGTCAGATGTGTTTGAAGAAAACAACAGAAATCTCCAAAAAAAGGGGATGATGTTATACATAGAATAAAATTAGTATTTTTAATACTTTAAGAGTCAAGTTTTTTTAAAAAATTTTGTACTTTTAAATTTTTTTCTTACTGTATGCAAAAAAATTCACAAACTAGTTAAAAAAAAATATCCACATCATTATTTTACAGAATTATAATATTTAAATGTCATTTTCATTGCTTTTAATTTTGTTAATATAGGTGAACACCAGGTAGAGATTTTGGATTTGGTCGCTCTTGAATTTCACAAGGAAGGAGGAGTATACAAGCTTTTGGTTAGTATTTCATTAAGCATTTGCTTATTATTGTAATTTCATATATATAAAATTACCAAGATATTTTTTTCACAGATAGTGTTTTTATTAAGAATATATATATGCCTGATGATCAAACTGAGGACTGTATACTGTTGCAGATTTTAATGCATTAAGCATATAATCACATAAAACTGAACTTAAATTCAAATTTTATTCTTTTAGCTATAATATGTTGAATTTTCTATAAATTCATAAGTTTTATCATTTTGATTTACATAAACTTATAAACAAGGTTATCCAGGTGCATCAGAGCTTGCATGTAGCGGATTACCTTCATCTAAATTTTCTGACTTGTACATGCAATCAATTTCACTAGCCATCTCAGAAACACAGACAGACCAAAAAAAAAAAAACCTTTCTTTTATTAGTGTAGATGCTCTCACAAATGATTTATATCAAAAAATTATAAACTTCTGTTAAAGTTAATGAAATAACTGCATTTTATAACAGAACAGATATAGTTTTCGCCTGGAGTATGCCATCTTGTTTTTTTGTTGTCACTTATGACCATTTTATATTTAATTTTTGAACAATTCAGACATAACCATAAACATAAACAACAATCAATTTTTAAACTAAAAATCAGCATTCCAAACTTTATTTGCAAAAACGAAAAATAATAAAAGAAGGAAGAGGAGAAATTCAAAATTAGCAAACGATAAATACATAAATATAAAAACAGTTAAATAAACAATATTTATTTTTTAAAATATATATTCCAAAATTACAGTCAAAAATGTTTCAGAGATTATACATTAAAAAAAAAAAACAACAACAAAAATAAATGAATAAATCCAAATACAGAAATTGAAAATTGGCAAAAAAATGGCTGCTGTCTCTGGGCAAATACTACATGATAGCGTTCATAACTACTGAAATGCAATATGTTTAAATTAAAAATACAGTAGACTCCTTTAAATCTGCAACTCACTAAAATCCACACATAATTTACAGATGTAAACAATGAAATAATCAGTCTGGATGTAGGGACAAAATTTCACTTTTTTATTTTTATATCCATTCCAATTTTTTATCATTGTTTTTTTTTTATTATTTATTTATTTATTTTTTTTGTAACTTTTGTTAATATTGAATTATATTGTTTTCATGAAGGAAAAATAAATTCATTTCAGAAAAAATTCAACATATTGCTGATATTACTGGTAATCACAATCTTTTTACCAAATATATTTATGTATTATTCACACTTTTTTGGTTATTAAAGTCTGGTTAAACCTGAAATAAGATTTCTTTTTGTATGATTTTGATATCAATTAGTAATTTATATTTATGAGGTAAGTTTGATGGAAAAATACATCTAATCTTTATAATGAATATTTAATTATACATTATTGATTATTGGGTGGTTTTCAGATCTATTGCCGTATTAGGTTAAACAAAATTTGAAAAAATAATTTTCTTTAAATATAAAAATTTACTCAGGTATGAGTTGCTTATAGTTTACAACATTCTAAGCAGTAGATTATTTGCGAGTTTTTTAATTTATATTTCACAAATTTCAAGAAATGTCTTGCCCAGTCACTATTTTTCTCATAAGTATGACATCTATAAAACATTCTGATTTTTTTTTTGTACCAATAATTAAATAAAAAATTGCGTAAGGCTCTTACATACGTATTAATAAATAAAAAATGTATTAGTATTTATTTATTTCATAAATTTAAAGGATTTTAATAGTTTATGCCATGAGTGTTACTTTGTTTCTTAAATAAAGGGTATAACTTCTGATTAAAAGCAAATTTAATTAAAAATTAATTATTTTCATTGCAGTTATAATAAAGAATTAGAAAGTTATAATAGACAAAACAATTAAAGTGAAGTAACAAATGCATTAATAAAATTCTGATTCTTAGTTACAGTAACGTTCATGAAAAGTGGTAACACTCATGACAAGTGGTAAGACTCATCTTGCAGCAAACAGCTTTTTGTAACAATATATATAAAAAAAGATTTTTAAAAGTTTAAATTATGATTTGTATAAAATAGATAGTCCTTTCAAAATTATTTATTAAGAATTAAAATTTGAATCCTAAATAGCACTTACAAAACATGTGTGCAGACATGAAAATCCTGTTACAATTTTTAAATAATTATAAATTTATATATATAATATGACAAAATATATCCCTGAATCATGAATCTATTATAATCATAACTTAAATCTTACACATGATTTATAGTTTTAGAATTACTTAACTTATTTTCTCATGAGTGTTACTTTTTCCAAGTAACACTCGTGTAAGGTAACACTCATGACATTTATTAAGGAATTCTTCACTAAAATAAATTCTAATTGTTTTATTGAAATTTTAGTTGGGCCTATTGATTCCTGAACAAAAAATACAGCATTCCCTAACTTAACATTTTTACACGTTAAAAAATAATAATAAATAAATGGGTAACACTCCTGTAAGAAAATAAAAATACTCACCATGTTGAAACGAACATTCTGATAAATAGCAATTATAGAACAAAATTATCGCGTTCTAAATAAGCGCACTGTAAAGAAGAAACAACATCGTTTTCTCACTACTGTTGTCAACTGCAATATACAAATATTTTGAAAACAAATAATATTAACTTCTAACACTCATGTTCTGCATATGCGGACACAAAATACTTTTAAATTTTTAACTCTTAGATACTAATTTTAAATATATAAACTATCTATTTGTTTAATTAACACAGGATATTTTGCTTTTAATCCATATATAAAAATTTTAAAATGTTTAGAAGCATAAAAAAAGATTGAAATTTTGCGAATTTTTTATTCAGGACAAGTAAATTCCCATTACTTGCTAACTAAGGTACAATAAAAAGATCACTATTTCACAACTCTGGAAAAATCTAATGAGTGCATTGAATTAAGCATAAAAAGATGTGCTACTACCTGATTTTAGAATATCAAAAAATAAATTTATTAATATGAAATTTAGATTTAAACATCAGGACATCAAACTGGCAGTTCATGTGAAATTCACCCTATTAATTTGATATTCGCTTTTAATATTTTAATCATTTTTACAATTATCTGTTTTTATTATTTTAGTTTATTACTTATTTTAATGTTTTATTATATTGTAAGCATTTATTTAAGTTTTGATTTCATTGTTAATTACACTCAATTTGCTGTTTAAAAAATGTAAACAAAGCAATGACCAGAAATCTGCAAAATTCTAAAATCCACACAATCTCTAGTACCAAGTAGTGCAGATTTGAGGGAGTCTACTGTTTATACACATTGTAAAGACTTCATTAAGGGTCCTGTCCCTGCCCGCGAAGACACTCGCGAGCTAATGCTATTCCTATGGGAAGACATTTTTCTAATTACTCTTTTGCATTTTGACATTTTTTAATAATTTTTTTTGCATTGCATAGCTGCAACCCCTCTCAAGGCCACTCCTTGATTACTTTTTCGATTTTGGTCACAGACATTTTTTATAAAGTTACTTTCACTTTCAGAACCAGTTCAGAAAGGGAAAGTAAGTTTATAAAAAATACTTGTGACCAGAATCAAAAAAGTGATCTAAGAGCGATCATGAGAGGGACTTCAGCTATCCAACGAAAAAAAAATATATATATTAAAAATTGTCAACATGCGAAAGAGTTATTAGAAAAATGTCTCCACATAGGAATAGCATTAGCTCGAGAGTGCTTTGCGGACAGGGACAGGACCCTTAAACTAAACTCCAAGATGATGATTTGAAACTCTATATTATATAGCTTCACATATATTATACATTTTAAAGATTATAGTTTAAAGAATAACAAATCACCACACATCAATAAGAAAATATTGTACTAGATTTTACTGTTTATTTTAAAATTGGTTAAAAACTAAATAATTTATATGTATTACTTGATGAACAGATTTGTATAAAACCAAAAACTTTCTGCGCACATAGTATTTCATCAAAAACTTTCTGCAAATTAATTTAATGTTTAATAAAATTATTATATTATTTTCACATAGATGAAATTCATGTTTTTAATGCAATTGACGAACAAAATTCGTGTTTTTTACGAGATTCGTGGATGTAATTTGTGTTTTTTGAGCAATTTGTCAATGAAATTTGCATTTTTTTATGCAATTCAAGGACAAAATTCACATTTTTTATGCAATTCATAGATTAATTTTGTGTTTTTTACATGATTCATGGATAAAATTCGTATTTTTTATGCAATTCATAGATTAATTTTGTGTTTTTTACATGATTCATGGATAAAATTCGTATTTTTGGCACGATTCTTTGTCTGATTTTGCAATTTCCGTGTGGTCCTTAGTCAAAATTCACATTTTTCACGTGGTCCTTTGCCAAAATAAGTTTTTTATGCAGTCCTTTGTTGATATGTGATTTTAGATTAAATATAGAATTATAAATTAATAATTGATCTGTTTTTTATATATATTCTATAAGACCTTTTTTTAATGCCATATTTAAAGATTATAGGTCAATGGCACAAATATTGTAGATTTTGCTTTCAAAAATTCTAGGATATTTCCAGCTAAACCTTGAAGTTTGGCATGAAGAAATGTCTCATAGCACATGCGATGGAAAAAATCCAAAAATCATCAATTTAAAATTCTATGTTGATATATTGCATGAATTTTCTAAAATCAGTATGAGCTTTTAACGCTGAAATTTTTTATTGCTTTAAGTTAGAATCTCAAAATTTTTACATACTATTGGAATCGTATATCTAATTTAATATTAATTTCAACTTTATACCCTGAACCATTCCTGAGAAAACAATCTTCACAGACAAATGGACAACAAAGCATCTATAATAGTTTTGTTATTTTCTTTTAGCAGGGTTGGCTTGGTTTAAAACAACTGGTTTTTTCTATTTAAAAAAAAAAAAAATCTTTATATATATATACAGTCAAAGATCTATAATCCGCACAAGTTGAGGCCAAAGGTTGTGCGGATTATGGAATTTTGCAGATTATAGAGTATAATGGATTATGTGTCATTTTATCATTCTTAGACAGCATTTTAATTCTATAATCAGTATAATATGGAAAGATAAATATGAAATCTAGTAATTAATTTAATAAGTAATCTAAAAAAATGCATTTTTAAAGTTTTTTTTTTTTTTTTTTAAATGGTATATATATATATGTATTTAAAGAACAATAATTACATATTATTAATAATAAGATTTATTTTTAAGAAATATTTTATGGAAGAAAGTATAAAAAAAATGAGAACAAATTATGCACAAAAAATAACCTATACAACGTAAAATAAATGGTTATTACTTCAGTATGCTATAATGAAATAGTACTATGAATATTATTTAAGAAATCTTTTGTTTAACAAAAATAAGAGTCGAGTGTTGTTTGTTTCAAAACCTGAAATGAATGAATCATGAATCTTTGATGAAATGTGCGTTTTTTCGAGATTTTTTAATTGATTTCATGCTTGTTTTGGCTTTATTTATTTTTTTTTTTTCTTTTTACAAATTTTTCCTTTTTTCTGCGTTTTTTCAACAGATATTACGTTTAAAAAAAAAAAAAAACAAATTTTTTCAAGTATCAAAATTTATGATTCATTCAACGATTCATTCATTTCATCATGATTAATTCCTGTATATTTTGTTGAACGATCGCGGAAAAATCCCGTGTAAGCGGACCCCTCTAACTATTATACGATTTTTCGTCACGTTTGGGGGGGGGGGGGGCGGACTAACAGTATTTTACGGTATAATATTTAGTTCTCAGCTGGTGCTGTGTTTACTGTTAGGACGCGCGATGCACACAAAATAGTGTGTTTTCAATGGTTATTTACTCTCCTGAACTTGCACAAACTGAAATAGCTTCGAATGAACAGTCGTCACTTTGAACGTTCAGTAAGCTTAGGCATGTTCCGTAATACAGTTTAGTTTTTTACTATCAATAAAATAAAAGAGTAAATTAAAAAATATATACATGTTTTATTATGATTTTTATAACATTTTTTGTTATTTGTTAAAAAAAAATCATTTTGGATCACGGATTTGTAATTTTTTTTAACTGTTTATTTCATTGTTTACATTCGTAAAGTAACGCGGATTATGGGAAATTGCAGATTATGGGTCCGCGGATTATAGATCCTCGACTGTATATAGAAAAAATTTAATGACTTTTTCGTTTCTTTTTTATATAATTTACATGTTTCAGTCTATGGATATAAATATTTTCTAATTTTAACACTTTATTTCAGAAATAAACATTAGATATAGTGGGTTTAGGTCTTTTTTAGGGTTTCATTCATCTGACAAAACCCTATTCATCTCTGTCCTCTGCCTGTCTGTCACACAGTCTGTATACAAAAACTATACAAGTCAGAGAATTGAAATTTTGTGTACTTATAGCTGAATATCTCTTGTCGCACGACAAACCATAAAATTTTGAAAAAGGCTGTTATTTTAATTAAAATATTATTTTTAATATCATTAGTTCATATTTTGTTTATTTTTCTTTTCTAATTGTTCCATTTCTTTTACTTAAAAAAAAATGGAGTACTTCTGTAGCCACAATTACAAAATTGGTATAAAAAACTATAATAAATTAATATCTCAAAAATAAATTGAGATACAGCTTTTAAACAAACTGCATTTAAAAGTACATTTTTTTGTGCTATACAATGGTGTAAAAATTAAAAATGTACGATATTTTGAAGTTTAAAAATTTTCAGTAACATAAATTTTAAAATGGAAATTTCATTTATTCTAATTGTTGCAAGCAAGTTTAAATAAAATTATTATGTATGCAACAATGGAACAATTAATGGATTAAAAAAATCACATGAAAAATGTGCTTATTTGTTTTATTTCATCCTATTACATCCAATTTTCATTTATTTTGACATGCAAAGTGAAATATTTATTTATTAAATTCTTATTCATTTAAATTATTAGCCGCCTCTGGTGACCAGTTTGGTCTTCTTTAAATTTATGCTAAGCTTTGCAATATTTTACTTTTATTCTTAATTTTATTTACTTGCGTAGCTTCATTAAGTCTGCAGAGTTTGATAGAGAAATCAAGAAATCTATGCGATCAAGGCAACATTTAGATGAAAAATTCAATCTTCTGTTGGCGTGATTGGCAAAGAAATCCCAAAATAACGCTGAAAAATTGTTTTCCATTTGTAATTTAATGATAAAGTGCTTTGAAGAAGATATAAAATGAAACCCTCTGTGCGATCTGCGATCACACTTACCCACTTGTTTTAAAATGTTGTTTTATATATGGGATTAAAATCAATATGCATTGGTGAACATATATATTGCTCTAATGAAAATACTTCAAACATGTGAATTGATCAAAGATAAAATAGATTAAAAATATTCAATAATTAGTATAAAATATTATATAACATAAATATTATGTACAATATTTTTTAAAAAATGTAGATTATTTAACGCAATTAATTACATAACACAATGATATTTAAGATTTTGCTCAAGCTGTAAAAGAAAATTTTCTTAATAGGGGAGGTTATCCTAAAAAATTAAAAACAAAATATGAAATTGAATAAGAGAGTTTTCATAGATTGTTATTATTAAAATGCTATAACTAGCACCCAATCTTAATTTTATTTTTTCCTGTTATTTGCTGAATTTTTGACCAAAAATGTTGACTTCAAATTGTCACTCAAGAAACAAATTCCCAAGAAGTATTTGAAATTTATTATTTGAATAATTGTGGTAAAGAATATTATGTTTATCAAACTACATCCAAATGTTTATTATTAGCAATTAAAAGATTGTTTATAGAGATTTTCAGAGTATCAATGTTTCACTTTGTAAAGCAGTTTATTCTTTAAAAGTAAGACTGTTTGCTAATACTGTTGAAATTAAAATAATTTTTTTTTTAAATTTTCTACATAAATTTACTGTGTGTATTTTTATCAATAAATATGCAGGTATATGTAATAAAAAATGTGTTAAAAAAACAGTTTAAACCGAAAAAAACCTACCCCCCCCCCCTCCAAAAAAAAGAAAAACTGGTTATTTTTGGGGGGGGGAGAACAGGTTTTTTGCCAACCCTGCTTTTAAAGTAAAGAAACTTCATGATATATTTTAAAGTTTTTCTTCTATTAAGGACTGAACTTATTCCAAATAAGTCCTTATGATGAGATTAAATATAGAATGATCTTGTTAAAAGAGTATTAGGAAAGTTATAATATCTGATAAGATTATAGCCTATATAAGTGAAAAAGAAAAGAAAGAAAATAATTTTTTTATCTGTTTTCAAAATAAAATGTTAAAATAATGTACAGAATTATTTGCTGTAATTCAAAAGAGTTGTTCATGTAAATCTTATTCCCAATTTAAAATGAATGTTTTGTAATATTGAGACAGAGAGGTTTATTAAATGACATTATGTATAATTTTAAATATTTATGAGAAAAATTAAGAGTTACATAGCAATAGCTCTTAAAATTAATTAAGTGGTTAAATACAATAACTGAGCAATTGTTGTCAAAAGGTAAATTATTTCATCATTTAAAGCAGTAAAACAATTTAAAAAGTGTTAAATGCCAGTGTAAACCAGATAAAGCAATTGGTATGCCTTTTTGAAATTAAGTGACATGCAATTCTGTCACACTGGCAGCTTACATGCTGTTCCAATATTAATGTTTTCACTACTAAAACTAGTCAAAAGTAGTAATCCCAAAACTTTCTTCTATCTTATAAATATTAACATTTCGAAATTTGCTATCACAGTGCCAAAATTAAATGGCAATCTATGCCCATCATGAAAATTTTAAAGATATGAAATCCTGTGCATTAGCTCTTGTTAGACTATCGCTACAGTCATATAAATCCTACAAATTCAGCATAGCAGCTTCACCTATAAAACAATTGACACAAAAATGTAAACAAAACCAATTCATGTCAAGGATTAATTGAATCTGAAGTTTGATGGAAATCTATGCATTAGTTCTTCAGATAGAGCTGTTACAGAAATTGTAACAAATGCAGTATAGCAGCGCCATTTGTGGAGCTATTTTGAACAAAATATAAACAGCATCAATTCATGTCAAGGACTAATCAAATCTGAAGTTTGATTGAAATCTGAGCCGTCGTTTTTGAGATAAAACTGTTGCAGAATCTTAAAATGCAGCACAGAATTAAGTCACCTATTAAGTAATTTACACCAAAATGTAAAAAAAGAAAAAAAAAAAAAAAGTTAATTATGTTAAGGACTAACTGTATCTGAAGTTTACAGAAATTCCTTGCATTAATTTTGAACATAGAGCAATTGTGAAAATCGAACAAAATGCAACACAACAGTGCCATCTGTTGAGCAATTTATATCAAAATATAAAAAATGTCATTTTATGTCATGGGCTAGCCGAATCTGAAGTTTCATGAAAATTCGTGCTTCAGTTCTGGAGATTGAGCGATTGCAGAAATCTTAAATAACAGCGTAGCAGCGTCATCTATCGAGTGATTTACACTAAAACAAACAAACATCAATTCATATCAAGGAATAACTTGATCTGAAATTTGATGAAGTTCTGTTCATTAATTTTGAAGATAGATATATTACAGAAATTAAACAAAAGGCAGCATAGCAGTGCCACCTGCAATTTTCACAAAAAACTAATCAGCACCAATTTATATCAGGAAATATCTGAATATCAATTTGTATTTAGTTATGTGCATTAGTTCTTGAAATAGAGCTCCCACAAAATTTATGTCACATGCAAACAGAGAGATTCGCTGATAGACATTTTGTAAAAACATGTTTTTTAGATTCTGTGACCCTTAAAAAGTGTAAATAAAGATAGAAGAAAGTAAAACATGCTATTTATTAAAATTTATTTTTATTGCTATTTATTTAAATTTATTAAAAGGCACTTTAAAATGTGTAGTTTATAATTAAAATGCTTGGTTGTGTTAAAATCGATAAAAAGACACTGTATGGCTTTTTAAAATTTTTTACCCAGGTTTTTTTCAATCCTTATATTATAAATTATTATTATTATTTTATGTTAAATACAAAATGATTTTTGCAGATTATCGATTCTGTTATGGCTTTGTTCAGAGTGGATTACTCTGGGAGAGGAGAATTAGCAGATCGTCAACAGAAACTTGGACAAATGCTGTCTAAGTTACAAAAATTAGCTGAAGGTAAAGTTTTTTTTTTTCAGATACTTACCTTTTATATGTGTCTTGGAGAAGTTGAGAAAATGGATCTAGCCAGAGAAGAAAATTTTTCACATGTATTTTCTGAATCCTTTCTACTGTTTTATGTAGGCAAGCAATTTGTTCATTATTTAGGCATTTTACTTAATATGTATATTTATATATAAAAGCCATTTACCTATTATTAGGTAAAAACAGAAGTAATTTAACTAATATGTGCCAGAAACTTTTTCTTAAGGGAAAAAAAAAAAAAACCTTACAAGCATAAATGTTATTTGTATTGTTTTCATGATTTTCTTTTAAGCTTGTTATTTGTCAATATTTTCTTAGCCCAAACTATGCCAAAAATAGCAATATTCCTACAAAAGTACTCTTTTATCTGTCAAGTCATGATGAGCAAGAATTGCATAGGAACTGGGGGTTGGAAACATGATCGTATCAGTGCAATTGCATTGTAACTGTGAAAATGAAGCAAAAAAAAAGAAAAAAAAAAAAAAAACAGCAATAATAAATGACGTAAAAATACCTTTATTTTGGAAAAAACTTAATTGAAGCACAAAATAGAAATGAAAACTGTTACAACTCATAACAAGTGCTCAAAATGTGCCTCATTACTCGTGGTGCGTGCTTCACATCGGCACCACATGGAATCGTAAGGACATTACAATTGGCCCTGTACCTTGGCCACCGAGATCTCTGACCAGAACTGTGTGGATTTCTACCCCAGATGATATTTTAAGTCTTTGATATGTGATACATCTGTTCCATCAGCTATGGACCTCATGACATGGATTGCTGAATGACACGTATTCAGGAGACTCTTGGCCAATTAGAACTTGTTGAATAGAAAATGAGAATAAACAATGCCATACTTAAAGATGAAATATTTAAAATCATTTTTCAAGCTGATTCTTAGGTAAAAAATATAATCGATTGAAAAAATATTATGGTAACAAAACTTCCAATCACTATGCATTAATTGGATGCATTTTTGGTAAAGATAATAGATGGCTGGATAGATTCCATTAATAACATCCCTGTGCATTACTCCACTTTTCTTCTCTTGCATAAGCTGTAAAAATATACGTGAAGGAGGTCAAAGCATCGCCATCCAAAGTCTGTGGATACAAAGAAGAAAAAAAAAATTTATGAATAAATAAAATACACTGTGGCTAGATGTTCGACCAGTTAAGATGGATGTGACATAAAATGCAGTCATCTTCATGAGATATATTCATGGTAATTTTGAAAGTAATAACTGTATTCAAAACAACAATTCGTTGTATGATGTCTCATTGGAGTAATTGCACAGGTTTTTAAACCAAAAGTTGTCAGTTTTGCTCCAGTTATAAAGAATAAAGAGATAGTTTATGTATGTTAAGTAGTTAATAAAGGTTTAAATAACACATTTAAATAATACCCTTACGAAAATGTTTTTTGGAATTCTAAAAAAAAAGTTTCATAGAATCATATAGAATTATGGCCTGTTTATCTATAAAGTAGTTTTAAAAGTTATAGAAATACTTGTAGAAATACCTGTAGTTCAATAGAAATGTCTGTAGAGCAGAAATTCCTATTAAACTTCTATTAAACATTTGTAGGGTTTGTACAGACTTCTTGGACTCATTAGAAACTACTTAGAAACGAAAACGTTCCCAAGTAGTACTTAGAACTACTTGGATAAACAAAACACTCCTTAGAAACTCCTTAAATTGTATTGCGGTTTTGCACACAAACGATATTGCTCCCCGTAAAAAAAAATTGCGATTGTAAAACGCATGGTAAGCCTTTTATGCACATCATTCATCAGAAGCACAGCAGTGATTGGTTGAGATCATACTAATAGCCACCAAAGTGATTTACTTTTCATAGCCATAAGGGAAAGAAAAATGAAAAGAATAATCCAGACACACCTCTAAGCTTCTATTTTCAAAAAGTGATTACACTGTTTAATTCCTTTACAGCTAGATATACAACTTTGATTTCTTCTTCATAATACTATTCATCATCCTCAATTTTGCTGATAACGGTGGATTCAGGGGTGATTATCGTCCGAAAATTTAAGGCATCCTCTTCTGAAAATTTGAAATTGGGTTATCAGTTCCGCATAGTTGCCAACTTGTATGGTTTTGCGCGCGGAAAAAACAATCGCAGAGAAATGAAAATTTTCGAAAGGATCGCCAAAAAAGCACACATTTCGTCAATATTTCGTAGAAAAACGGTGATTTCGACAATGTTTTTGTCAACAAACTTTGTCAAAAGATCGCTGAAAAACGAGAATTTCCTGTGCGGATCACAGTTAAAACGTCAATTTCACCAAATATCGCAGGTAAAATGCTAATTTCATCTGAAGACCGCAGGAAAACGTCGATTTCATCTAAAGATTGCGGATATAACGCTGATTTCGTTAAAAGATCGCAGGAAAAAACGCTGTTTTCGATAAAAGATCGCTTACAAATATTTTGTAAAAAGATGATTGAAAAAAAAACGGCAATTTCATCAAAAGATCACAAAAAAAAAAATGCCGATTTCATGAAAAGATTGTGGGGATAAAACGTCATTTTCGAGAAAAAATCGTCTAAAAATTCAAATTTTGTCTAAAAATCGAAAAAAATGTCAATTTCATTAAAAAAAAAAAAAAAAAAAAAAAAAAAAACACGGGAAAATGTCGATTTTGTCAAAAGATCACAGAAAAACTGCCGATTTCAACAAAAGATCGCAATAAATTGCCAATTTTGCTAAAATATTGTAGATAAATCGCTGATTTCATCAGAAGATCGCGGGAAAGCGCCGATTTCGTCTGAAGATCGTGGATAACTCCCTTCCTCTCATGGGGGATAACTTGCAGAATCACTGTGGAATTGGGGCTGTGCAAGTGTCACATAAATAACAACAAAAGTGATAAGTCCTAAAAATTTTTTGGACTCCTTGGATTTTTTATGTACTCTTTGGATTTTTTCTTCCCAACTCTGTATGAACCCTGTCATTTGTCTCTACAGACATTTCGGTACTACTAGGTTAACCTGTCGACCAAAAAATTATCGCCAAACTATAAGATTAAATGCCAATAATGGATGATCATGAATGCACATTCAGTGACATTAAATACGATTCACGTGTTTAAAACGTCATTAAGTGATTTTTATTTGTATTTTTATTAATATTCCACTAATTAATTGTTTTTTCGTTATTTAAAATAAAAATTATGTCAATATGTATAATTTAGCTATTAGTTTGGTGATTTGTATAATTTGGCAAAATTGGTCGACAGGATAACAGAGTAGTACCGACATTTCTATTAAATTCTACAGGTATTTCTATAATTTTTAAACTAGCTTATAGAAAAACGGTCCATAATTCTATAGGATTCCATAAAACTTATTCTATAGAATTCTAAAAGGCATTTTCATGAGGATAACCAGCACTATAACCAGGAAATTTTTTTAAATATAAAATTTTACTAAAAATTTTGACTTTGGGACCAAAAGCACAGACTCAAGTAATTTTTTTCAGCAGTAAAAATTTATGCAGTTGATGTACTAGTACAAAGGCAACTTTTGCCACCTACTTGTTTTTAATAAAATATATATATATATATATATATATATTTTCTTCACCGTAATGTGCATGCAGTAAATGAATATCTTAAAAGCTTGCACCAGAGCCAAAAATGAAGACTTTTACTATTTTTCTAGTAGAATAGTGTGATAATTTATAGTAATGGATATTTTTATTTATTTATTTATTTATTTATTTATTTATTTGTGTTCTATATGTTTTTTCACAATTCATTCATTCCACATTTATTCACTTCACAATTTTTCTATAGCTTTAAATTATAATTGTTATGTTTTCTTTGCTAACAAAATTAAATTAATATAAAGAAACTATTTAAAATAAAAGACATATATTTTTATTTTTATTAGAATATAATGTTGCTGTGTTTCTTACAAATCAAATGACTGCTGATCCAGGTGCATCAATGAGGTAAGTTTTCTTTTTTCTTAATTGTATTCTCTAATTGCAAAAAGTAAAATAAATAAATAAGATACATTTTTGCTAGGAAATTTTCTCCTTGACTTACAATTATTTTCAGATTTAGTATTTTGCCACTAAAAATCAGATTTTACTTGTCAGATCAAACCTTTCAATATAATTTTAATATTTTTAGTATTCATCATGCAAAACAATCTTTTTGAATAACTATACTCTTAAATATTTGTATATTGTTGTTAATATTATTTTTAGCTTTCAAGCTGATCCAAAGAAACCAATTGGTGGTCACATTTTGGCTCATGCTTCAACTACTCGAATTTCTTTAAGAAAAGGTAGAGGAGAAATGAGAATAGCTAAAATATATGACAGGTAAGTGTTAATTATTTGTAGTATTTGTCATTTTCACCAAATGATTATATTTCTGGTACTACTAGGTTATCCCGTCGACCAAAGTATTATCGCCAATCTATAAGATTAAATGCCAATTATGGATGATCGTGAATGTCACATTCAATGACATTAAATACGATTCACGTGTTTAAAATGTCATTAAGTGATTTTTATTTCGACTTTTTATTTATATTTTCATTAATATTCTACTAATTATTTGTTTTTTCTTTATTTAAAATAAAAATTTTGTCAATATGAATAATTTGGCTATTAGTTTGGCGATTTGTATAATTTGGTGAAATTGGTCGACGGGATGACAGAGTAGTACCATATTTCTTTAGTTACTTTTTTTTTTTTAGAATTATACACCTTTAAAAAGTTTCAGGTTTGTATCACATTACAGGATTTTTTCCATTCTAAGTCATCTTTAAGTTTTTTAAATGCAACTTAGATTTATATGCACAAATGTATATATGTATCGTATACTATTTTTCTGAAACATAAGTAGATTTTTTTTTTTTTTTTTTTTTTTTTTTTTTTTGTAAAATACAATTATTAAATTAAAACTCAATAATAATTTCCTATAGCAAACATCTTACATGCTCTGATATTCATTTTTTCACAATGGTCCTGAGTGACCATTTGTCTGTCAAATACAGAGTGTTTCTAAAGTCGTGCAGGAATTATTTTTCAGAAATATAAAGATGTACTTTTTAATTTCAGGCTATTCATACCTCATATGCTATTGCTAGCACAAGCACAGCATCGGTTCACATAATTTCAAAATGGCACTAAGCCTTCCAGAGCATGTATTTTTAGTAGAGAGCTATGCAAAAAATATTTCTTACAAAAATGTTTGTTCAGCATTTTACAAAAATTTTGAAACATGAAATGTACTGAATAATTCGATGATACTTCATGTAGTTAAGAAATTCATAGAAACTGGTTCTGTTCACGTCTGATTATGAACTGGTTGATCTAACAAGGAAGGTCTCCATACGGGCATACTCAGAAAAATCTGAAAAAATTACAGAATGTTCTTCTCATCTAGTTATATATGTTTATAAAAAAAATTTCGGCGGAACTTCCTTATAACGTCCGTAAAAAAATAATAAAAATTTCGTTTATATGGCGATTTATCTCCGGTTGGCGAAAAAACGAAATTTTGAAAAATACGCTTTTACGCTTCGAATACTTTTTAAAGAAAAACTTTCTATGTTCAATTTATTTAAATAAGTTTAATTTAAGTAATTTTAATTTTGCATTTTTACTTTACTTTAAGTGTAATTTTGTCATATACGTTTACATGTACTTATAACAAAATGAAATTAATATATTTTATCATTTAAAACACAATTTAAATTGATTAAAATTGTTCCAAATTGAAAAATAACTGTTAAAAATCTGCTGCATTTTGTTGCAACGCACTCCCTTGCTTGTATAGAAAACAGTTACTTGGCCGTGAAATGGAGCTTTCTCACTAGTTGGAATAGAGATATTATATAAAAGCGGTGGATTGCGTTGCAGCAAAATGCAGCAGAATTTTAACAGTGTTGCACAAGCTACAACACTGCTAAAAATCTGTACCATTTTCTGCTGCGTCACTCCACCGCTTTAATAGAAGACGGTCAATTCACCGTGCTGTAGAGCGTTCTCATTGGTCAGAATAGAGATATTCTATAAAAGTAGTGGAGTGATGTTTCAGTAAATGCTGCAGATTTTTAACAGTGAAGTCAATTAAAATCAATTTTCAGATTCGTTAAAATCGTCTGCTTTTGGCGAGGAAATGCACTGCTCGCCAAATCCCGCGTCGCTTTCAGCTTTTCACGCCAATTATTCCAAACTATTTTATTTTTTTACATATCTAATAATGTAATTCCGCCACTAATTTTCACTGATCCTTTATTACCTACATGAGTAGTTTAATTTGTATTTTTTTCAAAAAATTCTGAGTATGCCCCCAATGGAGACCTTCCTTGTAAGTTCAGTGTGCATAAGATTTCAGGCATTCAAGCAAGTCTTGAAAGAAGCCGTAGAAAATATCTTCACAGGTTATCATTGCAGACAAATGTGCAATAACATCATGTCAAAGGATTATCAAGGTATTGAAACTTCATCCATATAAGGTTAGGTTGTGCAGGAACATATAGAACCAGACAAAGAAAAAACAGTTACTTTATTAGCGGTGGCTTTAAGATATATTCAAATGGACATAAACATTAAGGATCTCGCTTATTTTAATAATAAAGCATGGGCTCAACTTAATAGATAAATCTAAAATCAGAATTAATTCCATTTTCTTCCAGAGAACTGTTCACTCCAATGTTTACACTGACTATTTTGAGCAGTTAATGGATAATGAGTGGAAGTTTGGATATTTTCAACAAGATGACACCACTGCACACAGTTCTTAAGAAAATCCCTTGCAATCAATGAATCATTGTTTGACAATAGATTTGTTTCACATGAACTATAGCTATGTTGATCCCCTGATTTCTTCCTATGGCTTTAGCTTAGCTCAAAGAACGTGTATAGGAAAACAATCCCAGATTTTAAAATAAATCTGAATCCCTCTTGCCTCTCCTTATTCCAAAATTTTTCTTCCTGCTCACCCTCCACAATACTGAAATTTAAAGTCTTTCAAACTTATTTATTTTTTTAATTTGTTCTATCCTGTTACTTTATAGCAAGTCAGTCCTGAATTTCACCTTCTCAAGATTTTGCTTCCCTGTTTTCTTCCCCACAGTACTCAAAGTTTAAAAACTCTTTAGAACATTTTAATTAAAAAAAAATGCTTTATTTGTCATTTTAATATCGATCTTGAAAATTTCTTCTTCTTTTCCTGTTGAAAATTAACATTTCCCTTTTGTTTGTCCCTCTCCCCACCCCACTTAATGTTTTTATACTAGTGTTGCTGTTGGTTAAAATTAGAAGGGAATATTAGAAAAATAAAACTAAAATTTTACTATTTCAGCTTTAATTCAGTTCTAAGAGCTTTGAAATAAATAAAATTAAAAAAAAGGGAAAAAATATATTTTTGTTTTACTAATTTTTCAATTTTGCGTCACACGAACCTGAAAAATTCAAACTGCCAAAATCTAAAGAAAAAAACTAAACAGAATTTTTCTATTTCGGATCTGTAAACTTGAAAAGGGGATTTTTTTAAAATTTTTTTATGTTAGTTTGTGCTTTCAGAGCAGAAAAATTTCGATGCAGAGGAAGAACAAGAGTAAAGATGAAAATTTAACTTGTTCAGAAAAAATATGGGATCTGTTAGAATTTTTATATACTGGGCAATATACTGGAAATCAACTTGGAAAGCGCAATATAATCCAAAAATAACAATAATAATTCCTTTTATAGATTTAAAACTACATGTAATTGGTTTAGTTTCACTTCAAATTCTAATTAAAAAAAAAAAAAAGTTGTAGTTGGATTGTTTTTAGTCACTCCAACACTTCTGCCCTGATTTCTAGAATTTTTAAGTATGCAAATATAAAATTATTGCTATTTCGCCTAGTAGTTTTTGAGTTATGTTTAAAAAACAACCTACATTGCAATTTGAAGGATTAAAAATGAATTTAAAATTAGGATTTTTAAACATTAAATCTTCATAGTTTATAAATTTCTTGACCAAATGACTTTTTATTTTGTATCCTAAAGGTAAAAATTATAGAAAAATCTATATGATGTCAAAATTAGGTGTTCATGTTGAAAATTTCTGAATTTGGTATGATTTTGGCATTAAAATAACACCCTAAGCATTTTTTATTTCCCCAAAAACATAAATTGATAAGACATAATTTACAGTCAAATCGCTATTTTCATTTTATTTTGTGACTGTTTGGTGATTAAAATGAATGATGTGTTCTCTTTATTTTCTGGTCAAAAGTTTATGCATATCCTGTGTCAAATTCTGTTTTTTTCATTTTCTGTTTGATTTCATATCTTTATTACTCAAATAATAAAAAAAAAGCAAAAGTTTTGATAAAAATAGATGGATTATATATTTTTATGCTTGAATCACAATTTAAACTAAACTAATATGTACTTTTTTCACCTTCAGCCCTGATATGCCAGAAAATGAAGCTACATTTGCTATAACAGCTGGTGGAATAGCTGATGCTAAAGAGTAAAAACTTTTTAAGTTTTATGCTGCGCATATTACTATTTCTTCATCCATATTACCATCTACTATTTTGTAATTTTTTATTGTTGATAATAAATGCCATAAAATGTCATTTGTATATATTTCTTTATTTATGCTACACCAGAGCTGTTCAACGCAGCGCAGCGCAGCGCCTGTGGGCGCCATGGTGTCTTTTGCAGATTTTCTTGGCACCATTTTGAAAATTTCACATTACTAGCCTTTTTTATTCTAATTTTTAAATACAATTCTGTTGTAAAGGATATTTTATTTAAAATCCTTAAAAAATCTCTGCAAGCATATTTCACGTATCAACAGTTATAATGTACGCATGGCGCATTAAAGGGAAGGCCGTTAGAAATTAATAAATGCCGGCAATAACTTTTTTTATACGCTGAGAAGAAAACCCAAAAAACAAAAAACCTAACAATATCTCAAAACACCCAAAAAACCTAACAATATCTCTGATTATGATATTATTTTAACAATGGATGATCTAGACACACGGCAGTGTGTCAGCCAAGTTCACAAAGTAAAAGGCGACACACAGGCCGTGGGTTATATTACCCGAACCATTTCGAGCCACTTTTGACCCCTCAATAACTTAAATTCTATTTGACCTACACAGTTGCAATTTTTTGTGTCGTGTAAGACCATCTTCTAATCTCCGAATCCTAAAATGTTTTTTAAAAATCTTTTACCGTTCCCGAGAAATTGACGTCTGAAAACCACTGTTTTTACCACTGACTCACTCATAGAAATGTTTGACTACTTCCAGGTGATTTAGAAAGTTGAAATTTGGTGTGGAGGTAGGTTATTGGATCTATAAATAGGAAAAAATCAGAAATCACCATTAATTAAACATTAATGGCTGGTTAGAGGAAAATTATTGGATTATAATGGAAGTTTATGAGAATTTCACAAAATACCAGAAATAGTGCCAAGTTGGCGTCACTTTTGACGAGTATCAGGGCTAATCTCTGAAACTACCGAACCGATTTCAAAAGTAATGGTACCAAAATGATGGTATTCACCCCGGTTCAAACATAGACTATATCTTATGTCTGTGAACTAACCAAAAGAGGGTTCAGAAGCGAAAAACATTCTAAAAATGTGATTTTTGTTTCACTGAAGGATTTAAAAGCACAAAATTTGGCATATTAATTATTTATAAGGTATAAATTATCACTAATGACATTTGCTAAAAAATATCAAATTTAAATGGCTGAAAATCCGCGAAGAGCTTTCTAAAAAAGTTCGAAATACCAATTTTAAAACCAATTTTTAAAATCTCAGCAAACAACAAACCGATCTTAAAAGTAATGATATCAAAATGATGATGACAGTCTTTGTTCCAACATAGGATATATCTTATGTCGGCTACACTAACCCAAAGGAGGTAAGAGAGCAAAAAACATTCTAAAAATGCGATGTCTGTACATTAAGGAACTGGACTGGAAACAAAGTTTGGCATTTTAGAGTTTATGGGAATTTCACGACCTACATCAGAAATAGTTCCAAGTTGGCGACACTTTTGGCGAGTATCGGTGCTAATCTCTGAAACCACTGAAACGATTTCAAAATTAATGATGCAAAAATGATGGTATTCGCCCCGGTTAAACATGGGCTATATTTTATGCGTATACCATTAACCAAAAGAGGGTGAAGAAGCAAAAAACATTCTAAAAATGCAACTTTTGTGTTACTGAAGGACATAGAACTATAAGATTTGACATGTTAATTATTTATAAGATATAAATGATCTCTAAGGGCATTTGATAAAAAATACGGAATTCAAAAAAGGTGAAAATGTGCGAAAAGCGTTCTAAAAATGTTCTAAATTGTGATTTTTAAGCAATTTCAGCAAACAACAAACCGATCTTAAAAGTAATGATATCAAAATGATGGTGATAGTCTTTGCTCCAATATAGGCTATATCTTATGTCGATTCCACTAATCCAAAGGGGCTAAAAGAGCAAAAAGCGTTCTAAAAATGCGATGTCTGTATGTTAAGGGTCTAAAAACATAAAATTTGGCATGTTCATTAATTATAAGATATAAATAATCACTAAGAACATTTGTTATCAAATACAAAATTTAAAAGGGGTAAAAATGCGCGAAAAGCGTTCTAAAAACTTTCTAAATAGCAATATTTAAGCAATATTGGGGAGTTAGCGAACCGATTTAAAGAAAAAAAAAAGATGCCAAAATGATGGCGACAGTCCTTGCTCTAACAAAATTATTGGATAAATTACCAGATTACAATGGGAATCTATGGGAATTTGGCAAAATACCAGAAATAGCGCCATGTTAGCATGACTTTTGGTGCGTAATTTTTGTCGTCAATATAGCGATATTTTGCCAAGTTGGCTACAAACGTTTTTGGTCGACGAAATAATCAAGTAGTACCTAATCACGTAAAAGAAACATCCTTATTAGTGGAATTTAAAGGCACATAAGCAGTCCTAATGTTAAATTTTTTAATTTGATTGAAAAAAGCAGTGAATAAATGCAGGAAAAAGCTGAAAGATTAATTAATATTAAATAAAACTAATTTAACCTATTTATTTCAAAAAGGAAACAAATACCTACTTATTTGACAAAAAATAATGATATCCTGTCAAAAACATGAATGTGAAAGAATGCCAAGTTTGTTAAAGGTTTCGTTAATAAAAGAAGTGAGATCTAACTGCAAACCAAGTTCTTTCGGAGCTCCTTAAATCATAACTCCTGTCATGCATAATATTATTCAATTGCTTAAAATGATTTGTTATGTTACTTTTTATTCAATAGAGCGACTTGGCAAGTTTTCAGCTACCAACTTTAATCTTTGAGTCGGAGTATAATTTAATCTAGAATCTGATTGGCAAAGATCTAGTCAATCGAGTGTTCAATAAGTATATTGAAGTTGAGGTTCTGATAAGTTAAAGAAGGGATCAACTTTAATTTCTGATCAACTAAATAGAAAAAATTGAATAAGAGAAAACTTGCTAAGTCGCTCAATTGAATAACAAGTAACATAACAAATCATTTTAAGCAATTGAATAATATTATGCATGACAGGAGTTATGATTTAAGGAGCTCCGAAAGAACTTGGTTTGCAGTTAGATCTCACTTCTTTTATTAATGAAACCTTTAACAAACTTGGCATTCTTTCACATTCATGTTTTTGACAGGATATTTAATTTTCTGGCTCCTTCCGATTCAAAAATGTTTGAGATAACCTTCGCAGAAAAATTTATTATTCGAAATTTATTACAATTTACTGTTATTTTTATTTTTATTTTTTTTATTTTTACATGGCGCTTCAGATCTATAGGGGCATTATGTCTTATTTGCATATGTATATTGCTACTAATATTAAAAGATGATTTTCTTGGATGTTTGAGCTAGAGGTCTGCACGGGCCAAAATATCCAGGCCGGGCCTGGCCCGAATGTTAAAATTTTGGCCAGAGCCTGGCCCGGCCCAAAAGAAAAAAATATCAGCCCGACCTGGCCCAGCCCGAAAGTTACATTTTCGGCCCGAACCCGGCCCGGCTCCAGTGAATTTCTACAAAACATTGATCTTTACTCTAAGGGAAGAGTTCAGACCAAAAAAACTTATCTTAATCTTTTCTTTTTCTTTCATGTTTATAATCTCTATTTATGCAGAAATGCCATAGGCTGCGATATTTACGCTTTTAATGAACCTTTGTTTGTTATATATAAATGTTTCAGTTATCTTTAGTATTATTAATACATTAAAAAAAAAAAAATCTAAAAAATGGTGTATGGTAAAAGTAAAATTTTCTAAGACATTGGAATGCTTAATATTTTTTTTCTCGCATATTGTTGTATTCATTTTGCATGAATGAACAGTTTAAACAAAAATTCTGTCATAATCATGTTTTTTTTTTTTATGTGTTTAATTCTATTTTAAGATGCCTAGTGATCTACGATTCTTTAAAAAGAATAAATTCTAATGTTTAATTGTAGAATAATGACGACTTAAAAGCATATGCCTATTTTGCAAAAAATTTTGGACCAAGCTAAACTTTACTGATTTATGAACAGATTTTTCCACATCGAGAAAAGGATTTTCATATGGAAAGATTCAACAGGAACTGATTTTTTTGGTGTGTGAAGACTAGGAAGAACGAAATCAGTCTCGGCTTTGTACGGAAAAAATAAGTTAGGTCCGGCCCAATACTCCAGAAAAAAAAATTAAGGCCCGGGCCCGGCCCGAAAAGATTAGTGATTAGTGAAGTCGTTCGGCCCGGCCTGAATCTTCAGAAGCAAGGCCCGAACCCAGCCCGCCGGCCTGTGCGGATCTCTAGTTTGAGCCATGTTAGTAATGATGTCCTTCATTGCAAAATAATTTCCGCGGACATGAATCCAACCCGAACCTTAGATATCAATTTGAAAAAAAAAAAAAAAACCTGAAATCTGAATCGAGCCAAATCTGAACCCGACGAAAATATTCCAAAAAATCATAACCAGATTCGAGCAAGACAAAATAATTTCCATGGAGATGAGCCCAATCCGAACATAAAATATTGTTAAGAAAAATCCTGAAATCTGAACCAAACCAAATCTGAAACTGATAAAAATATTCCAATGAAGTATAACCTGATACGAACAAGGCAAAATAATTTCCATGGAAATAAATCCCGACCCGAACCAAAAATATCCAGTTGGAAAAAAAAAAATATCTAAATTGAACCACATCTGAACCTGACAAAAATATTCCAAAGAGCCATAACCGGATCCGAACAAGAAAATAATTTCCATGGAGATGAACCTAATATTAACGCAAAAAAAAATTCTTTGAAAAATTCTCGAAATCTGAACTGATCAGAATATGAACCTGACAAAAATATCCCAGTGTAACACACCTTTATTTGAACAAGACAGATAAATTTCCATGGACACAATCCAACCCGAACATAAAAAATCCATTTAAAAAAATCCCCAAATCTGAACCCGCCAAAAGTATTTCAAAGAACCATAACCAGATCTGAGCAAGGCAAAATAATTTCTGTAGACATGAATCCGACCGAATCTTATAAATCAATTTGAAAAAAATACCTGAAATCTGAATCAAACCAAATCTGAACCCGACGGAAGAACAAAACAAGATTCGAACAAAAGAAAAAAATTTCCATTACCATGAACAAAATTCAAACCTAAAAAAATTGTTAAAAAAACAAAATCTGAATTGAACCAAATCTGAGCCTCAGAAATATATCCTTAATTCGAACAAGGCAAAATAATTTCCGTGGAAACACAACCCAACCCGATCCTAAAAATGCTATTTGAAAAAAAAAAAAAAACCCCGAAATCTGAACTGAACCAAATTTGAATCAGACAAATATATTCCAAAGAACCATAACCGGATCCGAACAAGACAAAATAATTTCCAAGGAATGAATCCAATCCGAACCTAAAAAAAAAAATGTTTGAAAAAAACCTGAAATATGACACAGGCAAAATCTGAAACCGACAAAAATATGCCAAGAACAATTACCAGACCTGAACAAGACAAAATAATTTCCATGAACATAAACATAGCCGAAATCTAAAAAAAATCCAAGCGAATTCTGAAATTGACAAAAATACGCTAAAGAACCATAAACAGATCCGAGCAGGATAAAATAATTTCCGTGGACGTGAAACCGGAATTTTTTTTTTGTTCGTTTAATATTATTATTAGGGACCCGGGCAAAGCCGGGCGGGTCAGCTAATATTTTTATAAATTTTGAATACGGATATCAGAGGTAGGTGCTTATGCAAATTTTGAAGCTAAAAACAATATTGGAATAGATTTCACGAAAAAAATTTCTGCAGTTGTGTAAAAATGAAATCATTTTTATTGATTTTCTATCCCATAATATAACTTCCATCATAATCACTTATGATTATATGTTACTTATTATGAATACGAATAAAGTTAGACTTTTCGATAATTTGAAATAGGCATTCTGGTAATTTTAATTTATTCTCTTTCATTTTACGTATTAATTATAATTTTATGTAATAAATATTGCCAAGCATTAAAACTTTGATATTCATTTAGAAACATACTGAATTATGACATATTAAAAATTTCAATTAGAGAGAACTAATTATTTATAAAAATTAAAATTTTAATTATAAGACTATTGTGTCATTCAAACTACACTATGTCAATTTAATTTACAAGGGAAGAAAAATAAATATAACTTTGGATCTCAAAGACTGCTTTATTACATCATCATATTTAAACATGTTAAAAATATCATTAAATATTACAAAAATAATAAACATACTCTCTTTCATAAGTTATGCCATTTAAAATAAATGATGAGTATGATTGTTGAATAATTTATTAGTAATTGTATAGATGTGTGAATGTCTTTTATGATTAAAATAAATTAAATATTAGTTTTCAAAGAAATTTTTGCACAGAAGATTTTTTAAAGAATAGTGAATCCACACTATTCCCCCCCTTCCATTAGGATTTAAGTAAAATTTCTAAAGGCCAAATCTACTGAGTTAATTGGGATAAGATATTCTCTGTATTGGAGAAATTAAAAAGTGCATGATATATTAATGATATAACAAGTTAAGAGTAAGCTTGAAGAAGACACTACAGTCATTAAGTGTCCCTGTTCTAAATCCTCTAATTTGTTGGTTGATGTCAAACTTTTTGGATTTCACTTTCAAATTTTTCCTTTGGTATTTTCTATGATTGGGTTGCATACCAGGCAGTCATGTAGGGAATCATTCTCATCCATAAATAATGCTGTTCAAAATACATTAATTATAACCCATAATTTTTTAATAAAAATCAGTTTCTAGAAACTTCAAATATGCAAACCTAAAATTACAGCTCATTTCAGTGAGTACTACTGAGTTAAGCTTAAAAAGCTACCAGCATTATAATGTGTCTTATGACAATTGCAAACGATTTTAAACATTCAAAGTTTCAAACTTAAAACCACCACAATTCCTAAACAACTTTATGGAATAACTTCTTATTTGATAGCCTTATATATAAATCAAATATATCAAAATTATGTGTTTGCACTTATTGTTTTGAAGTTTGGTACAATTTCAATATGGTGATCACAACTTAAGTTGAATAATAATAATAGTAGAAAATAAATATAATTTTTAATTAAATGGCAACTTAATATTTGGTTGGGGGTGACAGTTTCAGGGCTCCCAACACATTTTAGTTCTCAAAAAGGGGGAAAGGGGACCATTTTTATTTAAAAAGGGGACTTTGGGGGACCATTTTTGTTTAAAAAGGGTACTTTGGGGGACTCTTTTTGTTTAAAAAGGGTACTTTGGGGGACCATTTTTATTGAAAATGGAAACCAAAAAAAGAATCATATGTGTGTAAAAATATAGCACAAATTTTCCTAAATAAGAAAGTAAATTTTTAAAATAACCACAGAAAATATGTCAGATGATTTATAAGATTTCAATAATCTTTATAAGATTTCAATAAACAATGTACACAATTTTATTTAAGCACATTTAAATATCCTACTGAAAAATATACTTAAATAATTTAAAAAAAACTTTAATATATTTAAGCATTCACCTTGATAATTCTCGTTACAGGTAAAAAATAATAGTGATCAGTTAATAAAAACAAATAAGTGGGTAAATATGATCACAGATCACTCAAAGGGTTTTATTTAATATTCCTTTCAAAACATTCTAACGTTTAATTAATAAACCAAAATTGTTAATAACTAAATTTGTTAAAAGTAATAATTGTTTATAATGATTAAATCCTTACATAGACGGGGATGATATAAGGTAGTGAGAATGGAGGTAGAGAGAGAGAGTGAAGAATAACATTATTCATAACCTGGCCTTTCATTTAAGATAAGAACATATTGTAGATTAAATTTTTTGAGAATTTTTTTCAATAGCATCCCCTGGCGACAGAAAGGGATGAAAAGATGCTAATTGTTAAAAATATGTTGAATGGATTTTTTTTTTCTTAATTTTTTAGAAAATTTATGGAGTGGTAATGAATGCAAATGAACATTAAAATATCTGCTAGTGATGAAAAAATGAGTTAAGACGGTGGGAAATGGGTGCTTAGGCTAAGAGCTTTAAAAGGTTGTGTGGTAAAATTTTCTGATTCGCCACCCTCCACAAACATATACATGAAGAAATGCCCCTAATTGTCTGGGTCAAAATAGACCCTAGCAAGACGTGGGGCTCGATGAGATACCTCCTTTGGTCAACCCTTCAAATGAGATTGAATCTCGCTGTAGTTTAATTAGGGGTTGAGTTAGAAAATTGCTTAAAATACTTAAGTTAGACCCTGGCGATTTAAAAAAGGAAGTTAGAAATTTAATCCCACTACCCCCACACACACTTCCTAAAATTTTTTTGTGTGTTATAAAAAATATCTGAGATTTTAAAATCGATGACTTGATTACTTTTCTTAATTACATTCCTTTTTTTGGGGGAGGGGGCTAAAATTGATATTTTGATTAGTGGTTAATACTACCACTCATAAATAAAAGGGGGCAATAAGTTCATTTTATATAGCCTATAATAACAAATCAGACATAAAATAATGATAATTAGTGGAGAAAAGCTTAGATTTAAATAACATGTCATACAAAAGCATTTGTTTTTAAAAAGCGATATTTGAATAAAATAAAATCTTAATTTTTTAGAAAATTACACATTCAGAATTAGTGCCAAAAAATAGGCATATATGCACAAGTTTAAAATTTATAAATGCAGTACATGTAAATATTCTGTACCCCTGGGAACAATCCTTGTCAAACTAATTGGATGTGGCAATCCCAAAACTTTCTTCTACCTCATGCATGTTAATACTGCAAAATTCACTATCACAATCCCAAAACTAAATTGCAATTTATGCCCATCATGAGAATTCTAAAGATATGAAATTTTGTGCATTAGTTCTTCAAATATGAATATCGCTAAACTTGTGAAAATTCCACAAAATGCAGCTTAGGAGCACCATCTATTGAAAGATTAACACCAAAACTTAATGAGTAACAACTTGTGTCAACGTCTAACTGAATCCTAAGTTAGACAAAAATTTGTGCATTAAATTAAATTTACTGCAAAAATCCTTAAAAAAAAAAAAAAAAAAAAAAAAGCATCATAGCAGCACTACCTGTAAATGAATTTACATCAAAATGTAAAAAAGGTGAATTCATCTTAAGGATTAATTGAATCTAAAGTTTGATGGAATTCGGTGAATTAACTATTGTGGAAATCGCAACAAATGCAGATTAACAGTGCCACTTGTTGAGCAATTTATACCAAAATATAAAAAAATGTCAATTCATGTTAATGACTAACCGAATCTGAAGTTCGGCAAAATTCTGAGCATTAGTTTTGGTGATTGAGCGATTGCAGAAATCATGAAAAAAGCTGCATAGAAGCGCCACATGTAGAGTGATTTATACCAAAAACTAATCAACAACAATTTATAGTGGCGGTCAAAAGTTTTCGGCCGGCATAAAATTTTTCGTTATTTTGAAAGTATATCCATATAAAGAGGAATCTCAAAGTGATACTCATACATTTTATTGAAATAATAGTTAGGATTTTATTTATGGAATAACAAATGAATATAATGAAAAATGAATATAAATCAATAAATACAACTGACAAAATTAATTGAAAAAAAAAAAAAAAAAAAAAAAAAAAAAAAAAAAAAACGCATGCTTTTAAAAGTTATTGGCCATCTTGGAAAGTTTGGAAAAAAAATTGTGTTATAACAGAAAATCATTGTGATCAACTAGATTTATAATTAGTATGTTGTTGTCATACCTATAGCAAAATGTACCGAGGTGCAGGGACTTGGCATCGATTCAATAAACAATTGAAAATCGTCTGTGGTACGTTTTTCCAATCATCTTGAAATTTTTGGGAAAATTCCGTCCATGCTGAATTGGAGTTTTAATAATAATTTCAAACATGTTTCTAAAGTTCATTCCAAAGATTTTCTATAGTATTCAGATTGGGTGCTTGGGCTGGCCATTTCAAAAGCGAAGTATTTTTGTGCAAAAGCCACTGCCTTTTTTTTAGGGGGTGGGGGGTGGGTGGGGGGTAAGCATGCCAAGTTCCGATATTGAAGACCGGTCAAGCAGTAGCTTAATATAGTAACTTTCATGTTCTGCAATTTTTTAATTTTTAAGAATTTTAATGAGATTCTTAAAATTTACCTGTATTCTGTGGTGATTTTTTAACATTTAGATTCATGAAAGAATTTCAGTTACCACGCTTTTTTTTATACCCATTATAATGTTTTTACGCCCACTTTAATAAATTTTGTTTTCTTGGATTTTTAAGCTTTTAGTGATTTTCAGAGATTTTTTCATTTCGCGGTGATTTTTTTCAGACACAGAAAAGGGGACTTAGGGGACCAAAATACAAAAAAGGGGACTAAAGGGGACCTTTTTCTAAAAAGGGGACTTTTGTGGGAAAAAGGGGACCATTTGGGAGCCCTGCAGTTTAGTGATTAAAATGCACAGCTTTTTTTCTTTGAGATACTTTGTAGGCCAGTCAAATTGTCAGAAAAAAGGGCTGATAGATGCAAAAATTCTGCTAGAAGATTTTATGTTTTTAAAATGTTTATGGGGATGCTAGTAACAAGAATTAATGGTTTTCCAACAAAATATCTCGAGGCTAAATTTTTTGGAGCCAAAAAACCATAAAATTTTCGGACTTTTTTCAGTTTTTTGCCAATAACTCAAAAATTATAAATTTTTATGTAACATCAGGGCTCCCAACACATTTTAGTCCTGAAAAAGGGGGAAAGGGGAGCATTTTTATTTAAAAAGGGGACTTTGGGGGACCATTTTTGCTTAAAAAAAGGAGTTTGGGGGACCAACTTTATTAAAAACGGAAATCAAATAAGGATCATATGTGTGTAAAAATACAGCACAAATTTTCCTAAATAAGAAAGTAAATTTTTAAAATTTCCCCAGAAAATGTATTAGATGGTTATCTTTATAAAATTTCATTAAACAATCTACACAATTTTAATATCCCATAACACATTTAAATATTTTAATAACACATTTAAATATCCTACTGAAAAAGTATATAAAGCATTCAATATTTTGGCATTCACTTGATGATTCTTGTTACAGGTAAAAAATAATAGTGATCAGTTAATAAAAACAAGTAAGTGTGTAAATATGATCACAGCAGGGGTGATTCTGGATGAAATTTTTTTTTCGGAAATTCGCATCGCATTTTCGGAAATTGGCGGGGGTATTGAGTTTCCCCCCCCCCCCTCCAGCGATCTTCGGACAAAATCGGCGTTTTCCCGCTATCTTCAGACGAAATCAGCAATATTTTAGCAAAATCTGCGATTTATTGCCATCTTTTGCCGAAACCGGCAGTTTTTCCGCGATCTTTAGACGAAATCGGCGTTTTTCCATGTTTTTTTAAAGTGAAATCATTTTTTCGACGATCATTAGACAAAATTTGCATTTTTACGCGATTTTTTTTCTCGATTTTTTTATTCCTGCGATCTTTTGACGAAATCGGCGTATTTTTTCAAATATTCTTTTGGCAAAATATTTTTAAGTAATCTTTTATCAAAAACGGCATTTTTTCCCGTGATCTTTTAACGAAATCGGCGTTATATCCACAATCTTTAGACGAAATCGGCGTTTTTCTGCGGTCTTCAGAAGAAATCAGCGTTTTATCTGCGATATTTGGTGAAATTGCCGTTTTTTCCACGATCCGCACAGGAAATTCGCGTTTTTTATCGATCTTTTGACAAAGTTCGATTATAAAAACATTGACAAAATCATCGTTTTTCCACAAAATATTGACGAAATGTATGCTATTTCGGCGATCCTTTCACGAAATTTGCATTTCTACGTAATTGTTTTTTCCGCACGCAAAACCGTACAAGATGGCAACTATGCGGAACTGATAACCCAATTTCAAATTTTCGGAAGAGGATGCCTTAAATTTTCGGAAATTTCAGAATTTTCAGACGAGAATCACCCCTGGATCACAGATCACACAAGAGTGTTTTATTTTTCAAAACATTCTAAACTCGAATAAATAAACCAAAATTGTTAATAATTAAATTTGTTAAAAATTGTTTATAATGATTAAATCCTTACATAGATGGGGATAATATAAGGCAATAAGAATGGAGGTAGAGAGAGAGTGAAGAATAATATTATTCATAACCTGGCCTTGCATTTAAAATATTGCATGACATATTGTATATTAAATTTTTTGAGAATTTATTTCAATAGCAACCCCTGGCGGACAGAAAGGGATGAAAAGATGCTAACCGTTGAGATATCGTCACCTGAGAATAATAAAGTTTTATCTGTGTTTTTGAAAAAAATGACTTATCGATAAAGAAAGGTTCTATTTGTATCTATGAAGGCATTTTTGCATCAAAATGATGTTAGATATAATTTACATATGACCTTACAATTATTATATGACATTACTTTAATCTAGAAATGCCTTCACTTATAATGCCTTCACAAATAGAACCTTTCTATATCAGCAAGTCATTTTTTTCAAAAACACAGATAGAACCTTATTATTCTCAGGTGACAACATGTTGAGCAGATTTTTTTTTCCTTAAATTTTTAGAAAATTTATGGAGTGGTAATGAGCACAATTAAACATTAAACCATCTGCTAGTGGTGAAAAAATGAGTTAACCCTTTCTGGCACACTGTGCCCGGTCTGGGATACCTAATTTTAATTCCAAACTTGGAAACGGCACCAATAATATTTTAGTAAAATTTTGCTTTTACAATAAAAGCTTAAATTAAAGGTTTAAAAATATCTAAAAAATTCATTAGTGAATTCCGGTGTCAGTCGATTATTTCTCGTTTTACTACAGATTTTACCCGTGCCGGAAAGGGTTAAGACGGTGGGAAATGGGTGCTTAGGCCAAGAGTTTTAAAAGGATGTGTGAAAATAATCAATTTTCTGATTCCCCACCCCCCACACACATGCACATGAAGAAATGCCCATAATTGTCTGGGGTCAAAATAGACCCTAGCAAAATGTTGGGCTCGATGAGATACCTCCTTCAATCAACCCTTCAATTGAAATTGAATCTCGCTCTAGTTTAATTAGGGGTTGAGTTAGAAATTACTTCTAACTTCTTAAAATACTTAAGTTAGATCCTTGAGAAGTAAAAGGGTCATTCCATGCCAAATCAACCAATGACTCAACCTGACCCTTTCCGATTTCAATGAAACTGCTAGGGATGAAAATTACCATATAAATCATAAATAAATAACAAAATAGACAGAATTAAATTGCTATTTTAATGGTAATTTTTGCTTTTATTTAATAACTCCTGATCCCATTGAGATCCCACTCTAAAAATTTCAGAATTTAAAGCTTATAATATTACAACAAACATACAATTTTTTCAAAATTTTTAAAAATGACTATTTAAAAAATTTTCAAATTTAAAATTTAAAAAATTTTTAAATTTTATTTATTTTAATTATACATAGTTGACTTGCATATCAAATTAAACCTTATGAACTCCTCTTTGAAATGAGTGGTCATAAAATTTTCTATGCTTGATAGAAGTTGAGAAATTCAAAAATGAAAATATTTATGCAAGTCAAAAAATGATGATTTTTCAAAATTTAAATAATTAATTGTATAAAAATTTAAAGCGATAAACACAAAATAAAAATATGCTCTAATTTATATCATCATAGAGAATGATTCCTAGCAGTTTCATTGAAATCGGAAATGGTCAGGTTGAATATTGAATTTTTTTGGTTGATTTGACATGGAATGATCCAAAAAAGAAACTTAGAAATTTAATCCCATTGCTCGCACACACACTTCTTAAAATTTTTTGTGTGTTATAAAAAATATCTGATATTTTAAAATCGATAACTTGACTACCTATCTTAATTTCGTTCTTTTTTTTTTGCTAAAATTAATATTTGGATTAGCGATAACTACTACCACTCATAAATAAAAGGGGCCAATAAGTTCATTTTATATAGCTTATAATAACAAATCAGACATAAAATAAAGGTAATTAGTAAAGAAACGCTTAGATTTAAATAACATGTCATACAAAAGCATTTCTTTTTAAAAAGCGATATTTGAATAAAATAAAATCTGAATCAATTTTTTATGAAAATTACACATTCAGAATTAGTGTCAAAAAATAGACACATATGCATAAGTTTAAAATCTATAAATGCAGTTAAGAAAATCTTTGCATTAGTTCTCGAGATAGAGCTGTTAATGAAATTGTGAATAATGCAGCATAACAGTGTCACTTGTTGAGCGATATACACTAAAAACTGATCAGCTCTAGTTTATATCAAGGTCTAAGTGAATCTAAAGTTTTGCACATTAGTTCTTGAGATACAGCACCCACAAAATTTTTGCCACATACAGACTTTTTCTAAAAACCACCAAATCGTGTTCAGGACCTTCTAAAAATGTATAAAACCTCAAAAACTAAGTTGAAATTATTTCATGAATTCAATATTTTCTTTTTGTAAAGATAGAAAAAAGTAAAAATATGTGAAAAGGCATTTTACTCCAACCATTTTCTTTAATATGATTCAGAGTTGTGAACTTTAATTTTTCTTAGTTTTAATCATCTGTTTCCACACACTTCAATGATTCTTTCCATTCATAAAAGCTTCATTTTTTTAGAAAGGGGGGGGGGGGGGTTGAAGCATGCCAAGGCCCATTATTGAGGACTGGTCAAGCAGTAGCTTAATATAGTAACTTTCGTGTTCGGCAGTTTTTTAATTTTTAAGAATTTTAATGAGATTCTTAAAATATGCCTGCATTCTGTGGCGATTTTTTGACATTTAGATTCATGAAGGAATTTCAGTTACAATGCTTTTTTATACACATTATTATAATGATTTTTTTACATCCACTTTAATAAATTTTTCTTCTTGGATTTTTAAGCTTTTAGTGATTTTCAGAGTTTATTTTTATTTTGCGGCGATTTTTTTCAGACACAGAAAAGGGGACTTGGGGGACCAAAATACAAAAAAGGGGACTAAAGGGGACCTTTTTCTAAAAAGGGGACTTTTGTGGGAAGAGGGGGACCATTTGGGAGCCCTGATGTAACATACTTAGTTACAAAAAGAAAGAAAATTAAATTCTCTATAAATTTCATTATGAAAACGTTTTTCTAAACCCGTTATTAAGCACGCTATGGTTTTTTGAAAATGTCACTTTTTTTTAACTTTACAAAAAGTGACCTATTTTTCGCCCCATATCCCCCCAAAACTTTTTTCATCACTAACAATATAAATTAAATATACCTATTGATGGATGAGAAATGAAAGTTTTAAGAAAGGAAGTCTTAAGAAGCAGAAATTCTAGAAACCCTATAAGAAAAACAATTACAAAGGGATGGAGTGCCAGGGATAAAAAAAAGGAAATGTAGATGGAAGATTGCGGCCACCTGACTTTCCCGAGCCGTTTTCATTTAGATGCAAATGTTCTTTATACATACTCTTCTACTATGCTGCTATTAGTTTATTGTATCTCTTATCGTGCAGTAATGAAAAAGAAGTGAGCTTGACCTAAAATTGTGTTTCATTTGCCAAACGACTTCAAATACTGATACTCGCGTTGTGAGCCAGAAAGGACTTGTCAAGCTCCTTAAAGATAGCATTCAGCTTCAAAGTAATATTCACCAAAAATAATATTCATCAGTTTTTTGGAAAGTAGAAAGGGAGTTAGAATACAGGTTGACTGCCGAAAAACATATTCGAATGAGAGAATGATAGCAGCATATGTTCGTCGGGGTGAAGATTCTACACAGACTGTAGGTTTGTCCCTCAGATCGAGCACTTCTTTCAAGTTTCAAAATAATTGCTTCTTATATGGAAAAGTTATCTCGATGACTTCAACGAAAAATAATAAAAAAATCCCTACGCAAAGAGAAATTTGATTCACAAAGTATTGAAATTAGAAGTGAAAATTATATTTTTGAAAGCTGCAGAAAAACATGGGGATGAATGGTCCTAGAAAGTAATTGAACGTATTCAGCATGAACCTGATTAGCAGATGCTAACCTGACTTGCAGATGCATGATACCAATTTTTGTCGTGTAAAACTAGACCAATCTGTAACAAGTGGAGAGAAAAGAGGGCGGCGGAATATTTTGTATTTACATACATAAAAAAAAAAAATACATACGCGTCGAATTGATAACCTCCTCTCCTTTTTGAAGTCGGTTAACAAGTGGAGAGAAAAGAGGGCGTCGACTCGCAACATCCGTTGACAAAGCCATTGACATAAACAAGAGTTTCTTCATTTCATTGCTTAAAATTTCATTTAATTTATGCATATATACATATAAAAAGTAATGAATTACTTTTTGAAGTTGGTGCCAAACGATCACAATCAATAATGATTTTTACCATTTTATTTATGGTATTAGGTATAATATAACCACAATTCTTTCTATACTTACAATAGTTTGGCACCAACTTCAAAAAGTAATTCATTACTTTTTATATGTATATATTCATAAATTAAATGAAAAATATGTAAATTAATCTCTTGTAAAAAATATTCTGTCGAAAAACCATGTTTGCTGGATATTAAGTTCTATGTATTAAACTTATAACCATTTTTTTTGTCGGTACATGATATCTGATGTGTGGTTATTAGATAACAATTCATCATTAGGGTATTTTAAAAAATTATTTAACTCTTTTTAGAGCGTTGATTGAAGTCGGTTATATTTTTTTTGAAAAAGTTTATTTTATTTCTTACTTTTTAGTTATTTATACCGTAATACTTAGTTTAATCGGTTGGATAGTTGCGGTGTAATCGGTGAACATATATAAAAAAGTACATACGCGGTCGAATTGATGATAACCTTCTCTCCTTTTTTTAAGTCAGTTAAATAAATTATAATACGGAAAAATACTGCATGTTATACATGGATGTCAGGAATGGGGTTCGAACCCACGATCTCTTTCGAGAACCAGAGTTTAAATCGGGCGCCTTAGTCCGCGCGACTATCCTGACTGCAATCTAAACGGTGAACAACGCCATATTACTTTTCGCAAATCTATTATTTTAGCACACTTTTACTGATAAAGTACTGAGTTGGTAAAAGATCTCTGATACTCTATGCTAACGGTTAAAACAAAATATTCTTAATAGCATAATTAGCATTTAATTTGTAAAAGGAATAATACGGAAAAGGCTTTCGTAAATATGTATGTCAGGAGTGGGGTTCGAACCCACGTTCTCTTTCGAGAACCAGAGCTTAAATTAAGCGCATTAGACCGCTCGGCTATCCTGATTGCAATCAACTCAGGGAACTTATTCAAGGTCATGTTATTTTTCGCAAGTCTATTAATTTAACACTCTTTTACTGATAAAGTATTGAGGAGATAAAAGATCTCTGATTCTCTCTGCTAACGGTTAAATACAAAATATTCTTAATAACATAATTAGTATTTAATTTGTAAAATATATGTGTAAAAAATTATAATGCGGAAAAAAGTTATTGTATACATGCATGTCAGGAGTGGGGTTCGAACCCCCGTTCTCTTTCGAGAACCAAAGCTTTAATCAGGCGCCTTAGACCGCTCGACTATCTTGACTACAATCTAGTCGGTGAACTTATTCAACGTCATATTACTTTTCGCAAGTCTATTATTTTAGCCCTCTCTCACTGATAAAGTATTGAGTTGGTAAAATATCTTTGATACTCTGTGCTAACGGTTAAATACAAAATATTCTTAATAGCATAATTAGTATTTAATTTGCAAAATATATGTGTAAAAAATTATAATGCGGAAAAAAGTTATTGTATACATGCATGTCAGGAGTGGGGTTCGAACCCCCGTTCTCTTTCGAGAACCAAAGCTTAAATCAGGCGCCTTAGACCGCTCGACTATCTTGACTACAATCTAGTCGGTGAACTTATTCAACGTCATATTACTTTTCGCAAGTCTATTATTTTAGCACTCTCTCACTGATAAAGTATTGAGTTGGTAAAATATCTCTGATACTCTGTGCTAACGGTTAAATACAAAATATTCTTAATAGCATAATTAGTATTTAATTTGCAAAATATCTGTGTAAAAATTATAATACGGAATAGGTTGTTGTATACATGTATGTCGGAAGTGGGATTCGAACCCACGCTCTCTTTCGTGAACCAGAACTTAAATCAGGCGCCTTAGACCGCTCGGCCATCCTGACTCCAGTCCATGGCAGGAATTCATTCAACAGTTTTAATTAGCAAAAAATCATTAATTTTAATAGTTTTTGCCCGTTTACTAAAAAATTACTGAACCAATTTCTATGAAATGGAAGTGGTACCAATCCGAGAGTAAGTTCTTTAATTTAACACCAAAACTAAATTAATAAGTTGGATAGTTTCGGCGTAATCGGTGAACGTACATTAAAAAAATACATACGCGATGAATTGATAACCTCCTCTCCTTCTTGAAGTCGGTTAAAATGTTCTTAATAGCATAATTAGTATTTAATTTGTAAAATATATATGTAAAAATTATAATACTGAATAGGTTCGGAAACGTATTCAATGTTATGTTACTTTTTGAAAGTCAATTATTTTAGCACTCTTTCACTGATAAAGTATTGAGTTGATAAAAGATCTCTGATACTCTGTGCTAATGGTTAAATACAAAATATTCTTAATAGCATAATTAGTATTTAATTTGTAAAATATATATGTAAAAATTATAATACGGAAAATTATTGTACACATGCATGTCAGGAGTGGGGTTCGAACCCATTGTCATTTTCGAGAACCAGAGATTAAATCAGGCGCTTTAAACCGCTTGGCCATCCTGACTTCACTCAATTGTAGGAACTAATTCAATAGTTTTAATTACCGAAAAAACGCTAATTTTAATAGTTTTTGCTTAATTACTAAAAAACTACTGAACCAATTTCTATGAAATGGATGTGGTACCAATCCGAGAGTAAGCTCTTTAATTTAACACCAAAACCAAATTAATCGGCTGCATAGTTTTGGAGTAATGGGTGTACATACATAAAAAAAAAAAATACATACGCGTCGAATTGATAACCTCCTCTCCTTTTTGAAGTCGGTTAACAAGTGGAGAGAAAAGAGGGCGTCGACTCGCAACATCCGTTGACAAAGCCATTGACATAAACAAGAGTTTCTTCATTTCATTGCTTAAAACAAATTAAAAATTTCAAAACAAGAATTTCAAAATAACAGAATTCAAGTTGAGCAGGCAAAATAAGAAGCTGATGCCATGATAGTTATCTCAGCCATTTCAAGAGCTGAATCTTTTGAAAGCGTCGTAATTGTCGGAGAAGATATTGACCTTCTTGTGATCGTGGCGAGCTTAAGCTATCAGCACAAAAATCTGTTTTAGCAAAAGTCTGGAAGAAATAACATCGAAACCAAATGGTTTTCAACCATGTCGTTCGAATACAATTACAACAATGTTCTTTTCACAACATCCGCTCTTTTTGGGCAAAGAAAGTCAAAGTTTTGTAACACTTTGAAAAAGCATGATCAGCTTGGAGAAATAGATGCGTTTCAATAAATTAGGTTCTACTCGTCACAAAATCATCAAGGTTGGAGAAAAATTCCATATTGCACTATACAATGGATGCATAGTTACCACACAGAAATTTAACATCTTAAGGTTTCAGCTATTTGGTAAATCTGCCACAAAAAGCAAAATTCATCTTGCAAGACTACCACCAACACAAGAGTCTGCGCAGCATCATTTTCTCTGATCATCATCAGGTACAAGCTAGGCTGGGAAACAACATCCCTCCTGAAGAATGGGGGTGGGCTCACAGGTCGGACAATCTCTTTCAACCAGTTCAAATGTGCCAAGACCCGCCACCTGAATCCTTGCTCCATGCTGTGTCATGTAGCTGTAAAAAAGGTGCAGCAAAACATGTTCTTTTCATAAATTAAGATTAAAATGCTCGACAATTTGTAAAAAAATGTAATGGGATCAACTAGGAAAATGTTAACGACATTATTTACCCAGAATGAAAGAATGTAAAAATGTCACCGTAAGTAATTTTTACTTACAATCAGTTAAATAACTAACATTAATGTTCTCCACTAAAGCTCTAAATAGAAAAAAAGTTACAATGTTCTTAATTTTTTACAATGTTGCCGTTGTAATTCATCTTTATTGTTATCATGCAAATACCTATAATTTAAATAAGTTACATTAAAGAGGATAAAATAATAAAACAATGTGTCAAATTTTTATTTTTGCAATTTTTCCACAAAGTTGGATAAAAAGAGTCACTTTCAGAAAGCTGTAGCACGTTTAATAATGGCTTTAGAAAAACAGTTTTATTATGAAATTTGTAGAGAATTTAATGCTCTTTATTTTTGTAACTGTGTATAGTACACAAAAATTTTATAATTTTTGAGTTATTGGTAAAAAACTGAAAAAAGTCCGAAAATTTTGTGTTTTTTTGACTTCACAAAATTTAGCCTCGAGATATTTTGTTGGAAAACCATTAATTCTTGTTACTAGCATCCCCATAAACAGTTTAAAAACATAAAATCTTCTAGCAGAATTTTTGCATCTATTTATGACAATTTGACTGGCCTTTGATTGTATTATTTAAACAATACTTTTCATAGGAAGAATATTTTTTAAAAGTAGAAAATAATTTTATGTTAATCAATCCCTTGGTTTTCATTTAAACAAGCATTTTAAATTGTATTTTTGTTCTTCTTTAAATACTTATACTCATAGCCTAGCACATATAAGAAATGATGATGTTATAAGCAGTTATTACACCATATATGTAGTACATACTGTTGAAGATTTTACACAAGATTGTTTCCAGTCTTTGTAATTTTAAACAGAAATTAAAAACATACGCAGATAATGACTTTTTTGAAGTTTCAGATTAGAATGACTAATTTTCATTGCAACTGCAATGATTGATTATTATTATTTTCTGTATTTGCTGCATGTTAACTGTTGGTCAGGTTTTCATTTTTGCAGATTGGGTACACTTGGAATTTTACAAGAACAAATTCCTGTTCACTTTATATTTTAATATTAATGAGTGTGTAACTATTTATAAACATAGTAAAACCAGTGAAAATTGAACTTTTCTATAATAAAATTATTCTATGGATTTATTGAAAAGAATACTATACCTACTGAGACAAAAATTCATCTAAGTACATATAAAATCTTTTGGCCTGAGATTTTTTTTTTTTTTATTAAAAAAAAGTGAAAAGACAAATAAAAATGTAACCCAGCACTTTTGTATCACACTTTTATTAGAGCAGATCAAAATTAACATCTGTCATTTTATGTAATTAAAAGTAACAAATTGTTAAGTGTATAATACAGTTTACTTAAATACAGCCTCGTAAAAATCTTCACCACATACAAATTCAATTTTATAATAAATTATACAAAAAGAAACAGGAACATAATAATAATGGAAAGAAAATCACAAAAATATAAAATATCACAAAAAGTGGATTTTAAAATAAAACATCTACAAAAAATTGTGCAATTCATTTCACGCACTTAATATGTCAATCAACAATTTACATTCAAGATGATTCTCAAACTTTAAAGATTTAATATTTCCTAAGATTTTCTTATAAGAACTTTGCCAAGATCTAACATAATATAAATAAAATAAGTATATAAATTCTTTACAAATTCTTATTTACACAATTTATCTAATATTTAATTAGCAATGAAAAAAAAATCTACTTCATTTTTTTAAACCGTAGTACAGGCCCTGATTATTATTAATTGGGGCCCTGGGCAAAGTTAAATTAGGGGGCCTCTTTCAAATCATTGCAATGCAATTCTAATAAAATGGTGGTCACTCATATGTGTATGTATAATGCATAAGCATATTTTCGAACCTTGGATTTAATAGAAGAAAAATCTTAGCTTCGTCAATTCTAAAATAAATACCTTAAGAAAAGTACACCCCCCTTTTTTCTTTTTCTTTAGTTTAGACCAAAACTCTTAAATATAACTTTAGAAATGTGTTACATTACTTTAAGATGAATTTAACAACTTCAATATATGGAAGAGTTGGAAATGGGAAAAAAAGTAAATATTTTATAATTTAATGTATGGATTTGGGGATCCCTTTTAGTCTGTGGCCCATGGGCAAAATCCCGTTTTGTCCATGTGGTAATAAGGGCCTGCCTTAATATAAAAAGGTTGATAAAATATAAATTGAAGAAAAAAAAACCGGCAGTACAAGTGGTATGAATGAACTTAATATATTTTCTTCTTCGTTTCAAGGTTGGTATAACTAATGTATAAAAAGTTCTGTCTTTTCTCTTGGAATATTTTTGTATGTACAGTTTGAGAATCATCAACCGATCAATGAAATAAGTTACAATAGTGAAGATATATTGATATAATTTAATTATATAACATGCATTTTACAATCATAAAGGCATCACTTTACTTATTTTCTTTTATAATCTAATTGTAAGTTTTTTCTATTAACATTTCTTTCATAAAAGTTACATTTAAAAGATGCATATAAGTGCTAACATACTTACATTACCCAAGTCCTCCATTTACTTATGCCCAATACTAGGGAGGAAAAAGTGGGGAGGAGTGAGACTAAATTGACATCTAAATAAGAAAGGGGGATTTAAATAAATAAAACTTATTTATAATCACTGCTAATGTTATATACAGGCATTGTCAAAAGATAACAAAAAAAAAAAAAAAAAAAAAAAAAAAACTAAGAGAGTTTAGAAGGATAACAAAGATAAATTTACTGTTGACATATAATTTTTTTTAAAATCAAATAAAGGAACAATACCAGTATGTAAAATCTGAAATGCATAATGTCAATTAAGAGATACTGAAATAATTTGATAAGCAAAATTAAAGGACCTCATTACAATGGTCCCAACACTTGAATGTTTGATCTTATGTGCTTAAATTAATACTAAAATTTCTAGTTACATTAATGTTAGAGAATAAGACTTTTAAAAAAATTAAATTTCAAATGAATGTTTTCTGGAGAAATACTGACATGTCATTGCCTTATCCCTTTAAGACCCAACCCGCACAATTATACTGGTTAGACATTCTTTTAAATTGTTGCTTCTCAATTGTATGTAATAAAAACCCAAATCCAACGGTCATTCAGGTTTGCAGAAAGAGTAAAGTATCATTTTTTATCAACAGATAGTGGATGCAGTACATGTTTAGCTTTCAATCAGCATGGCTAGCTTTGTTTAAAATTTAATCGGGTCTTAAAGGGTTATGCTAAAAACCTTTACTAAAACAACTGAAAGTTATGAACAGCATAAATGCTAATTCACTTTAGTTACTTCTGAGACATCATCAGCCAATTAAACATATAAGTAAATAAAGGGGGGATAGAAATGGAGATTGTTTAAATTAGGCCTCTATTCAGCTCTCGAACATCTTACATATGAGGCATCCTACATCAAAAGTTAGAAATTATACAACCAAATTATTTGTCAATATAAAATTAAATATTTTACAATCTATTCTTTACAACATATAATTATAAAATTTATAACGCATTTATATTTGTATAACAACAATGAATAAAATTTTACAATATCCAGGACAACATTTACAGATGAGCAACTGGCAAACAAACACGGGAAACACAAAAAACAACATTAAATAATTTTTTCATAACATCAAAGTTTCATAGAAAAGCAACAATAGTATAAGTAGGACATATACCCCAATAGTGTCGTGTGCCTAATTATGCCACATGAGTTTACTAGAGAGGTACTATACTTTGAGCTTTTTTAAGGAGAACTTTTTGGCTTTTAAGGCCAGATATTCATATAATTTAAAATTTCTAACAAAATATGAAAAATAGTAAAATCCCATTTAATATCAAATAATCAATCTTAAGCCAATTCATATACACCAAAAATATACCATATTTTTTGTGTATGTTATATATATTATAAAACTTAAAATGTGTATGATATGGATTTTTTTTTTTTTTTTTTTTTTTTTTTTTTGGTTGCCCACCACTATATTCATAATAGCCAGATGTGTTTATCAACCATCTTAACAGTAGTAAAAACTGTGCATAGAATGCTACCAATGAAACATTCATGCAAGTTTACTTTTACTATATTTTACTTTTAGTAACATTATTTGTATGTTGGATTTTTTAATGTTGCATAAAGTTGCATTTGTGGATCTTTTCATCATCACTTGGTTCTTGTCTGTTGCATAAAACTGATGGACCTTCCAATTGATAATTAAATTTATGAAATCTTGAATTAAAACTTTGTACACATTGTTTAAATCAATGTTGAATTAGGAAAGAATTCAAAGATTTTTTAAAAATTTATATTCATAAAAAAATATTTTTACTCAAACGAAGTCTTAAACAGATATTTAAAAGACTGTCTTAGAGTCTAGGAGTCTTAGAGTGTTCTTGGTATACGATAATGTGACATACATGAAAAAATATGGTATGTGAAACTTTGTAGCTTATGCTGTTAAATATGTTCATTTAAATAAAATGCTTTCTTTTTTATTCTATTTTACAGAATCAAAATCATCCAATTTAATAAAATGGTACAATTAAGCAACAGAAAAAAAAAAAAAAGAATAGCTTGCAATTTTTCCAAAGGCACCTAATTTGTTTTTCTTTTCAGACACTGAAGGTGAAACATATCGATCGTAGGCTCATAGATGCCTGCAAATATATTATATGCACACTATGCAATAGAATTTCAGTTTAAATTATTCCTAGTCCTGTAATTATCTACCAATCAAACTGTAGGATTTTTTATGTATGGACAAAATATCTAGTCTCAATTTTTAATTTCTCATTACTTATATTATTACAGACTCTCATCTCAAACCAGTGGATAATAAACCAATAATAATGAATAAATAATAATAATAATAAAACTACCAATTCACTCATCAACAATGGTAGATAATTAAAAAAAACAATTTAAAACTAGTATAGGAATTTGTTTTAAAATAATTTGTATTTTTTGAGAAAAACAATCACCACATTCCAGACAAACTTTGTAACTCATGATAAACTGAATGTGATAAATATATATCATAGGCTTTCTATGTGTATTACATATGCATGCGATAGAGCAGAATTTAAGTTTTACCTAATCTTATAATAATTTCATACTGACATAAATTTTACATAAAATTATTTCTTTCAATTTTAATTTTTCATTACTTACGTGACTATAAGCTCCCACCTTCGATAATAATAACTATGAGAAATAATGAACTGATTTTCTATTGCATATAAAATTAGAGGCTATTCCTTGTGTTAATCATTACAGTCAAATTTCTAATGACTGAATAAGTAAAAATACGACGTCAAATATGAACAGTAGCAGGGTTAAAAGTATTGTTTAAAACAATAATAATAAGCATACATAACATGAAAAAATTACAGAAGACAAAAAATTAGACCAACATAAAACTGCAAAAATTTTTTGCATGTCAAGACTTATTCATGCAAAAGCCATCAAAACAAAGATCAGTGCATTTAAAAGCATAAGTTTCAATAAATTTATATTTTTATGTCTTCCTAAAATAAAAATAATAATATTTTAATAAATTCTCTAATGGCTCACACTATTAAAATTTCTATTATAATTTTAAAGTATTGATTATTTAATAAATATCATATAAAAATGTTATTATACATAGTCCTTATTTGCAATAAGATTTTTTTAAAATTAAGTGTGATAAAATCTAAATAATTTAATGATGATTTGTACAATTATAAATACCTATTTGGTCTTTCAAGTAAGATATAGTATATTTTAATATTTTTTTTAGAAACAGAGAATTTTGTAGTAATGTAAGTACCATAAAGAGATCTCTATTTCTGAATAATTAAGAAGCAGCAACAAAATTTTGATAATCAAAAACAATTTAATAAGAAAATATTAAGAAATTAAGAAGAAGAGGAAGAAATTAAGAATTAAGAAGAAGAAATTAAGGAGAACAATTTATAATAATTACACACGTTTTTTCCAGAAAATATAAAATTATTTCATCGAATTTGTAGTTTTTTAAAAGCATTTCTGAGATTTATCAAAAAATTCTGTAGTAATTTTAAGATCACACCAACACTTTTAAAGCAACTGATGACTTAACTATTTAGCTACATAATTTAAATGCAGTTTGGGTCTGCTTTTTTTATCTGATTAGCAAAATATTCAATAAAATCTTTAAAAAGTATCATTTCTACAAAGCACATGCTTTAAAAATGATTTTATTTTTAAGGATGAACAATAATAATAATTATTCATAAAATGAAACGTGTTTAACATTCAGGATCAGATTCTCTTAGTCTTTCTGATAAATTTAATTTACACAGAGAATTTATAATGCTGTTATTTTTTTACAAAAAAAGAAAAGAGAAAAAATAAAAACAGCTTTTTTATGAGATATTCTAACACAAGTTTTTCACATTTGATATTATAAAATCCTAAGCATATATATAGCTGATTGTCCTAATATAATGCTGAAATTCTAATCTTTTGAAAGTTATAAACACATCAAACATTCATTTGACACAACAGCAAAAGCTTTTCCAAAACATGCAGTAAGCAGCTTGCTTTTCTCTAAATCATAAAAAATTAAATCTTGACAAAAAAAAGAGCTCAGCTGATATTGAATTATTTTCCTTAGTTTCAAGTATAATAAGAACACTCATTTTGAAGAAAATTACACATGTATTTAATAATGTGTTAATTAAATTGATAATTAAAAAAATAATATTATTATTACAATCCCCCAATTTTAACTTACAGAGAATGTTAATATTTACAACAAAACCAAAATATAATATAGAACTGTACACACTTTAAAATATAAAAAACATCTATTTCAAAATACATTAGGGATTCATGCAGTTTTAGGAAATTTATATTTTTAATTATACATACATTTATTTATAGATTTGTTAAACAATTTTCTGGCAATGCACAACTATTGAAGTACATACAGAAAACTTTAATATTCTGTTACTTTATAACAGTACCTTTTTTCTGAAAATAGTTCATGCAGCATTTATTATAGTTTTATAGAGGCTGCACTGATAAATTTTGAATAGATTATGATAATTTTTTTTAGATAGTGTTCATGTTTTCACACTCAACAAAATTTTAGTTTGTTTCTTGAAAAGTGACATCAACTCTGTTTATCTGTCTGATTGTCCATATAGGTTTTTATGTTTAATAAAATACTTAGATAGCTACGAAACAAAATAGATTGATATCATTTTCCCAATAAAAATTATTTGTGCAGCCCTTAGTTTTTTACAGTACCATACAACTGCATTAATGCCAATGATGTGAAGTTGCCGATGGATCCACAAAGATATTGGGGAGCAAAGCTGACAAAAATATGATTGGATTAGGCTGTGCTGCCCCAGAACAACCTAAAACATTTGTAGAAGTTTCAATTCTCTCTCAGCACCCACCACCTTTTAATTTTACATAAAAAAAGGAGAAACACTTTTTTTTTCAGATCTTTATTGTTGATGAAATTGTACACCTAAAAAATTATGAATCAAGAAATATATAGGATGAGATATTGAATTGTTGTTTCAATGAGATAATAAATAAAATTATTAGTATTGAGGTAAAATTCTGACTTTTATTATGCTTTAAATTTAAAGTCAAAATACATGCTAGAATATGTGTTTAATACTCAGATTTTCCTGACAAAATCATAATTGAGATTTATAAGTGCACTCAAGTTCTGAATACTTCAGATTCTGCATTGTAAAACTGTATGAAGCCCTGAATAGCAAAAGTTATAAATTATACATATAATGTACTGAAAAGTTAAAAGAGCATAAAAAGAAAAATTGCATAGTGAGATTTAAATAATCTTCAGTATCTTCATAAAAAGAAAACAATCGCAACAGTATTACTATTCCTCATTTGCCTTTCTATTTTTATACGATCATTTACATGACTACTCTCTACTTCGATAAAATAAAATATCAGATACAAGTGAAAGAATACTTGCATTATAACATTTAATACTAACAGACAACTGCAACTAAAGTAAAATATCAAAATAATAAATAAATAAATGAAATCCATCAACTTGCTAATCTAAGACATTGAGTACAACTACTAATTTCTTTAGCTGTCGAGGGAAACAGAGTCCAAGTCTAAATGTGACTGACAGTGCAATGGAAAATTTAAGGCAAAAACACATGTACAGTAAAGTCCAAATTTAAAACATATAGGTTATAGTATAGGTATTGCACATCATAAAACCTGAGATATTTTACAAAATTTATAAGAACTACAAAATTTAACACTAGAGGAATATTACATACTCCTCCTTCAAGAGCACATTCGGCATGAACAAACCCATGAAATATGGGTAATAATAGTCGAACAACAGGACAATACTAGTATTTCCATCAAGAAGCAATTCCAAAATAAACAAATTACACAGATTAAAAATCTTTAAAATAAAATACAAACTTTTTAAATATCATAGCTGCAAAACTTTAAAATGTTTCGGTGTTACTATTTCTAAATAGAAATATTTTATATCAGAAATTCATCATTAAATATAAGAAAGATTACTATCTAGAAATAGTGATGTTTAAAAATAAGGTTTGGCAGCTATAAAATACAATAAAATAATGTAATAGAAAAACTTATACTGTTTGAAAGAATTTATATCCTTCTGAATTCGCAAATTGTTACACATAGTAGCAAAAAATATTAAAATTGCAGATTTTTATTATTGACTTACATTAATTCCTTCTACTTTTACTTTTTCCCTAGTAATTATTTACATTTATTTATAGTTTGTTGTTAATTTTTATTAGTCTCCGATGCTATTTCTTTCAGACAAGCTAAAAAGTGTCATGTCAAAAATTGTGGCCCACTTTTTCATAATCTGGCCGTTTTTTCAGTCATCAGCCCTGAATTTTCTACTCAATCGATTTTGATAATTATTTTTTAAAATGAAAGCTATTTATTTGTAGTTGTGCCCATTTTAGCTATTTTTTTAATTTATTTCCATTTTTATATTTTATTTTTAATTTTAAATGCTTTTTACGATATTTCTTCAAAATGGTGGCAACTCAGTTTACCTTTTCTCTCGATCACTTTCCACCAGTCATAAGCTTTATTTCATCAGTGAACATGTCCTCGTATTTAAAAGAAAAAAGTTAGTTGCTTTCGTAAAATTTAACCACAATAAAATGATTGCGTATAATTATGCACTAATTGAAGTAAAAAAATATATTTACTGAGAAATAATATTAATAATGTAAACAAAATAACAGAAAATAATTTATGATAAAAATTAATGTCTAAATCAAAATAAGAAAAAATTCAAATGATGTCATTCAGCAACCAGATAAATGGGAATTACAATATTATTATGGATGCCTTTTTCATATTACTAATAACAGTAACTTTAAAAAAACATTTGAAGAGAAAATGACGTCACTATTTAAAACATCGCATTTTTACTCATAACGATATTACATTTCAATATTTCTTTTCATTATGGACACTGAGATTGAGATTTTACTTTTAGATGTTAGTGAAAAAAATGTTATAGTAAAAATTAAATTAGTTTTTTTTTTTTTTTTTTTTTTTTTTGATAAAACTATTTTTCTGTGAGTGCATATAAAATAAAATTTATGGATTTCGCTGGCACTCAGATTATAATTTTAACTGAAGATGTGCAAATATTTGCATGCAAAATTGTAACTGGCAAACTTGACATTAAGTTTAGAAATATTTATTATATATTGATTCAATAATGTAATTACTTTTTGCTTTTTATAAAACCAAATCGATCGGGTCTTTTAAACATTTCATTCGTTGAATTCGACTTGTTTGATTGTTAAAATGCATTTCCTTTTTCTCAGAGTCTATAAAAAAGCATTTAAACTAAAGAAAAAATCCGTTTTTGATGAATCTAGTCAATGAAGAAGTAGCACGTCAAATTGTATCTCTTTATTATTTTGCAATTCCAATGTCTCAGAGAGAAATTGCTAATCAGTTGGGTATTTCACGCCGTTCTGTTTGCTATTATATTGATGAACACAAGAAAAATGAAGTTAGTTCATTGCATGCTAAACGGGGTCGCCCTTCTAAAAGACCTCTATCATTTTTTTTTTTTTTTTTTTTCTAATTGGAGGCGAAACTGAAGTCTGCAATGGCAGAATCTACATTCAACTTGTATTATTTTTATCCTTACTTTTGCTAAAATAGTTATTTATGTTATTTGTAGTATTTTTAACCAACTTGAACTTTGTTTTTATTTATTTTTACTTATGATAGGGTAGTAATCAGGCAATACCAATTATCTGACAGGGTCTTAGTTCAATGTGTGATCGATAAACAGGAGGCTATTTTATCCTGGAATATCGAATAAGTAAATAAATAAGCAAATATTAAAATTTTATTTATTTAAATTAAAAATAGAATATGGCCTTGAAACAAACATAGATTAGTTTTATTAGGGTATTGTATTTATTATCATGTATGGCCTTTGCATTTATTATCATGATAATTTATGATAGCAAAATATTAATAAAAATAAACAAGAAAACTGCATATGCCAATGTATACAAAACTTCTTGATGAAATAACTAGTAAAGATCAGTACCAAGTTTGCACAGAGAGTTGCAAACAAGATCCACCAAAGATGAGCAATTAGAATTACATCTTGCAAAATATTTTAGTTTAAACACAAGATGCTTGAAAAAAGTTCATGTTAAAAATAATAATTTATCATCAATTATTATTTTCTGAATAGGATAAAAGAATAAATTTGTACAGAGTTCAAAATTTGAAGATGACAAACATATCTTATATTTAAAATTAACAACTCTAATATTAGGAATAAATGCCTAATTTGTGTGAACATTTATTTACATGCACATGGGATATCAGAAAAATAAATGCAAATGTATATTTTATAAATGAGCCAAACATTTATATTAAATTGAATGTTCTTAATTTTTTTTTTAATAATTTAACATCCTTTCACAATAACAGTACACAGACTTAACTCACCTCTGGCTGAAGTTCAACTATTCTGCCAACTGACTCGCAGAAAATTGTTTAATTCACTTTTAATCGATACAAGAGAAAATAAAATAAATAAAGAGTATTAGTCTAATATAAAGTATATTAAGTTGTTAAAGACATATACAGTACAAGAGTATCACCACCAAACTGCTCATACAGTATTGGTGGACAAAGAATAAATGACTAGAAGTTTCATTTACAATTGTATTAATTGTGCAAAATATAGTTTTAACAAAAATAAATAAATAAAATAGCCTTTAAAAATATATAACACAACAAATAAACATTTGCTTTTACAAGAAATGTATATCATAAAACGAATGCTTCTTCAACTGTTTTTGAATAACAGAAAAACTATATAAAATATTAAACATAGTTTGTGCAAGCAACAATTAATACACAAAGGGAAGAAATAAAAACAAATAGAAAAATAGCTTAGAATACAATCAAACATTTAAGTAACATAAACTGAATAAAAATCAAACTTTAAAATTTTTCTTAGTCACATTACTAAAGTTTAAAACACATTAAATTGATTTAAAATATATTTAATTTTAAAAGTTTACATTACCATCAATACATACCATAAAAATATCACAATAAAAAGTTAAATGCAAATTGTATTATGTACAACATACATAAAGAAGAAAAATTGATAAAGGTAGATGGTAAATGAAATAAATAATAAATATAAAATTGTAAATAGGCATAACAATCAATAAGACATACCTAAGTGCAATAAATTATGATTGTTTAAATATCTCACCACTCTTAATATAATGCATCCACATTACAGTTGGACACTCAAATGCAATTATCTAAAATCAAAGCCAAACAGATCCACAATTAAGAAGTTTTTACAAAAATCACAAAAAATATTAAGTAATAGTTTTAAGACTACAAGAAAAAGCAATGTTAAAACACCCAAATAACCACATCAACACCACTATACAGCTTCTTAAAAACTTCTGGAGCCTTTCATTCAATTAATAAAAAAAAGAACACATACATTCATTGCTTAGGCTACAGCTACTTCTGATGTCATTTTGTTTTTTCTCTGAAGAAAGAGCTCTAATTGTATTGAAGTAATCATATGTTGGCTTTATGGTGGTTATTTGTGCTTTTTATGTTGCTTTTTTTACATTAGTTATACAAGAAAAACCTTATGAAATTTCATATTTATACACACCCAAATGGATTGAAATCAGCTTTGGTGATGGTACTCCAACAGCTGTTTAAAATATTATTAAGGAGACAATGCACCATGACCTTAAAAATACAATTAAAAAAGAAGCAGCACTAACAGACTACTTCTAAGTAAGAGAAAAGTGTAACTGCTATAGAACACGGAAATGCAAGACTCTCGTGAAGCGCTGTTTTCCAATTTTTCGATATACAAGATGCACTCAAACTTAACATCCAATGAAAAAAGGTAATGCACTTGATATTACTTCGACACTTATATGCACAACACTGCATATTCACATAAGGCTCACGTTGCATTCTAGTATTTACATAGTCAACAAATAGCATTACATAATATACCAATAAACAACAAATAAAGGTTTTTTTTTTTTTTTTCTGATGTAACAAATTTACTATCGAATAAAAGTAGATTTGACACACAGTTCTATCACAGACTGGTAATACATATCAATAAAAAACTTTAGTCAGGTAAGGATTACAAATAAATATCTTTCAAAACAAATAGGTCATAAATATTGCACATCAGACAAAACCAGCAAATAAAAAGTTAGGTTATTTTGATAACACATCTTGTTTGCCAAAAAACTGGAATGACACATGTTTCAATGACAGTTTATTTTTCTGAAAATTGAAAACTTTTAATAATGTCCAGGAAAAAAACAAACAAAAAAAAAGTTATTTGGGGTTGAACATCAACTTCATGCAGATACTGAAGATTTGGAAAGTCTTGAGCACATGTACAAGCTTGCAAGGGTATAAGATGGACTACAATGTCTTGGAATCTAACTACTGTACTTTTGAATAAAAGTAAGCTAGAGAAATGAAAGGAAAACAAATTATATATAACTTTTGTAAAACTAAAATTCTGTATATTATTAACATAACATACACAATACAGTAATAACCCTAAGTTACATTACAAATACAGTAGATTCCTTCTCATCTGCAACTCTATAATTCACACTATATTTCAGATGCAAACAAATAGTTGAAAACTTTAAAAAAAAAAAAAAAAAAAAAAAAAAAAAAAAACGAGATATTGTGCACTTTAACCATAAAAAATGATCTGTTGAATTTATAAAGAAATTTTTAAAGAATTCTGCATTCATTAGAAGGAAGTGTTTTATGTACCTAGTAAATAACTATTAGACTGTTGTATTTTAAATGCATTTTTTGGCTATATGAAAGATAAAACTGCTTTTGAAGAGGCATTAGCTTAGGAGAATAAAAGTCTTAGTTTTTTAGAAAAATAAACTTTGGTTACTGATCAAGAAATCCTGACCTCTTAAAAGGCGTCAGGATTAAATTACAGAGCAAAAAGCAAAACCTATGAAGCAAACCACTATCACTGCAGTGTTTGATAAATTTAAAAATAAATAGAAATATTTTCTATTAATTTTGTATTATATCATTTAAATGTACTTATAATATCCAATACAATTTTTCTTTTAAATAATAATAAAAAAAGCATTTTTCTTTATTTCTGCATTATTTATTTACAATGTGATTACTATATTTGGCAATAACTTCCAAATATTAGGATGTAAACAAAAAAATTATCAATATTCTACAAACATAACAGATTAGAGGGAATGTACTATATGTATATAAATTTAGAATTAAATAATTTCAGTATCTCAATTACTCACTTTTCTGTGTGATATATATCACGCAAGTGGAGCTTATAGACACAGCTGGATTTAGGCATGAACAACATAAGTGCTGCACAGGGCAATAAAAAGTCTGCAGCTCAGAAATGAAGTTTTGATATCATTGTTTGTTAATGTTATCTTTTGTAGTAACTAAAAAATGTTTAAATAGAAAACTGAACAGTATTTGTGTCACAAAAAGGAGAGAAATTTTAAGTTGAAAGAGGGTTGTCTTTAGAAGGGTGATTGCTATTACATGCATAGTCAATCAAAAAATTAAGAATATCTGGATTTAAAAATAATATAAACTTAATTTCTTCAGAAAGTAAAATTTTGCCTTTTTTAAATAAGCCTTTTAAATCAGTACAGATACCTGGACTGCTACAAGATAGTTTATTTGTGTTGCATTATAGTGTTATAATAATTACACTCACTTCTAAAAGTTAAGCACGGAGAGGAAAATGCTAATTTCTTGAAGCCAATCAGAATTGAAGAGGATGCAAATCGCTGCAGAGGTAGATGGAAGTAGAGATGGGAATGCTCGGAAAACCCCCGGAAAAATTGGGAAAAAAACCGGTTTTTTTCCAAAGGCTTATTTTTTAATTTTTCCGAACTGGAAAAATTGAAATTTCATTTATGAAATAATATAGTGAAAATTCTGTAATAGCTACATTCTCATACTTTTTATTTTATTTATTTTTATCTTGAGTGTCCCACATGAAAACTTTAATGTGGGTAATCTGATCTCTGAGCAGAAATCTGTTTGAGAAGACTTGAAAAGATCCTTCACATTTTTTTTCTTGTTTGAAACACAAGACCCTTCGCAAAATTTCTCTTGAAAATGGACATTTCAGAAAAAAGTTTAATCTACAAATTGAATCTTTCACAAATGCAGTGATTGAAGAAAAAAAAGTCTCATGTCATATAGCAGCTGAATCTTATCAAGTTGTATATAAGCATAAATAACCTTATTAAAAATGTCTAAATAGGACTCTAAAAATAGTAATAATTTCTTATTCACAAATTCTGAATATATTTTGTATAAGTATATATACAAAAAATTCACAATTTCACAAAAACAGGATTACATGAAAAAAATCTAGATGTATAATTAAATGCAACTTCTTTTTTTAAAAATTAATTCATGTGCAAAATTATTTCAATAATGTGCCGATTAATAGAAATGGTAAAATTAAAAAATTAACATAAAATTTGAAGCATGCATTTATTATTTTTTTTTCTATCTTTTCAAGAAGTAAGTATTGAATTCGTGAAATTTTTTACTTCCAGTTTTTGGTGCATTTAAATATTTTAGAAGGTCCTGAACACGATTTGATAGTTTTTGGAAAATATCTGTCACACTGTGAGTCTGTATGGGACAAAAATTTTATGGGCATTCGATCTCAAGAACTGATGCACATAATTTCACAAAACTTTAGATTCAGTTACACCTTGATATAAACTCGAGATGTTTAGTTATTAGTGTATATCGCACAACTGATGGCACTACTATGCTGCATTATTCATAATTTCCACAATAGTTCTATCTCAAGAATTAATGTAAGTATTTTCATAAAACTTCAGATTAAGTTAACTTTTTATATGACTTTGTGCACATTACTTTTTGGTGTAAATCGCTCAACAGATGAAGCTGCTATGCTGCATTATTCATGATTATCGCAATAGTTCTATCTCAAGGACTAAAGGACGATTTTTTATCAAACTACAGATTCACACAGTTCCTGATATATATTAAGTTTGTTTAGTTTTTGGTGTAAATTGCCCTATAGGTGGTACTACTATGCTGCATTTTTCAAGATTTTGTTATAGCTGATTAATTGAATGTTTTTTCAAGGTATTGAATCTAAAATTGACCTCCATTTTACCTCAATAATGTACAGTAATGTCGCAAAAACATGGGCAGTTTGCATTAGAAAAGTACAACTGTGATTGAAAAAAAAAAAAAAACCATAATTTATTACAAGTAACTATGTTCCAAATTATACATTCCCTTTTGATTAAACTTTGAATTTTCGTAGTTTTTTAAAGCAAACTAGAAATTTATCCCTGTATGTAACTGCTTTTGTTAATTCCTCACGAGCATTTTCTATTTGTAGTGTTCTGTTTTCATAACTTTTGAGTTCCATTCTTAGAAACATGGAATTACCATATGGAAACATTATTGAAAATGGTTTCTTACTCAAGAATAGAATACCAGATTTCAGGATAAAAAGAAAAAAATTACACGTAATTAAACTTTAAAAAAATATTTTTCTGGTTTCAGTGAGTAAAAATCTACCAGTCAATAAATCCTATGCTATTTTTTAGTTGCAGACCTGAGTAAGCCAAATGAAAACTTAGTTTTGTTTGAATTTAGATTATAAAACTAAATCAAAACTTTGAGTTGAGATTGGAAAGCTATACCAAAACTAAGCATAATTTTTAAAGGAAATAAAACTACAATTGTAAGAAAAAGTGTAATAATGTAAAAATATACATATTTTTAAACAAACAATGGAATTTTTTTAATACTGATATTGATAATAATGACAAAACTGCAACAATTTTTTTAAACTAGTATCATTTACTTAAAAACTATACTTATGTAAATGGAATACATAATTTATTTCATTCCAAACTGCAGACATATTGGCTCAGGTTCTTGCATTAGGTCAATTGGTAGTTAAACATGTAATTGAAAAATCATTTCAACAGAGATATGATATAACAAACAATAGTGTTTTAAAAATTCTTAGGCTGTGAAAAAAAAAAAAAAAACTAAAATTTAAAAGCAGGCTTTGCTACTTTCTTTTTATTTTGTAATATAAAGTGAAAATAATTTTCATTTAATATAAATAAATGGGAAAAAATGTTTATTATTTAATATTCTCTAAGAAAATATAATTTATTTGGGAGAAATAGTCATGAAAAATCAATTTTTCCAATTTTTCCGTTTTTTTCCGAAAAAACCCGGTAAAAAACCAGTTTTTTTCCACCACTTATATTTTTCCGGAAAATTTACATCTCTAGATGGAAGTAAACAAATATGTTAGATAATAGCCAATCGCGCTTTCATGTCAAGAAATAGGCAAAAAGGGCAGTCTTGTAAGAAGCCAGCTTTATGAAGGGTTACAGAAACTGATTGTAAGGGCAGATAGAAGGTGTTTAAAACTTTCATACAATTTGTTTTGAAGGCGTACGTGTTTCTATGACTTCTAGAAGAAGAATGGAATATTCTGAGCACTGGCATGCTGTGGGACGCATTAAAGCAGGACAGTCAATCACAGATGTTGCTCTTTCCTTCGGCGTTCATCATTTTGTAATTTCACATTTGTGGAAACAATTTCAAACCATACAGACAGTTGTACGAATGTCCGTAGTCGGTTGCCCAAGGGTTACAACCCCCGCGGAAGATCAATATATTGATATTGTAGCCAAACTGAATCGCAGAGCGACCTTTGCACGTGACATCTATGGTTACAGCGTCCATTGGTAAGGTGATAGCTGCAGCTACTGTATGCCAAAGATTACATATGAGTGAACTGTATGCCCGGGTACCTCGAGTTTGTGTTCCTCTATCCGTCCAATCAAAAGGGACACGATTAAAGTGGTGCCAGGAACATGTCAATTGGACTCTGTGTGACTGCGACAATGTCATGTTTATTGATAAGTCAAGATTTGCTCTACAACCAGTTGACAAGCATATAAGGATATGGCTTGAACAAGAAACACTCAATCAGCCAAAAAACATCACCGAACATCACGCATTCCAAAGCGGAAGCATTATGGTGTGGGCAGGGATTTCATTAGGATACCGCACCGACCTGCACATCTTTAAACTGGGTTCTGTGACGACTGTTCGGTATCGAGATGAAGTCCTAGAACCCATTGTGAGATTGTACGCTGCAGCAGTTGTCCCTACTTTTGTTTTAATGGATGATAACTCATGTCCCCATAGAGCTGGCATCGTCAATGACTACTAGAGAGTAAAGGGATTGCGTGTATGGCATGGCCAGCATATTCACCCGACCTTAATCCCATTGAAAATCTTTGGGATGCTCTCGGCCATGCTGTATGTTTATGTTTCCCACATACAGCCACTGTTATTGAGCTGGAAACTGCTCTACAAGAAGAATGGCGATTGCTTAATTCTGCGATGGTTGACCACCTAATTGAAAGTATGGTCACAAGGTTTTAACTTCGTATTCAGATAAGGGGGGGGATCACATACCCTATTAATGTCCTTTTTTTCTTTTTATGTGTTTATTTTCACTTTATACATATTTCTGTTTAAGTCTCCTGTACATCAGTATCTGATAACTTATAAAAATCTAATATTATTTTCATTTCTGTATATAATTATTGATTTTGTTTTATGCAAAAATACATATGCTAATTTCCTGCCGAATTTCGTGTCAATCAAAGCAATTGATTTTTTTGCATTTTACATCTTCGTGCTTAACTTATGGAAGTGAGTGTAACAATATAAAAACATATTGAAGTTTGTATCTATGGACATAACATTAACATTCTGGCCTTCTGAGGCACTTGATTAAAACAGAGCTTAAGTTTTAAAAAACTAAATTGTCTACCATGAGTAATTTCAAGTTTCTTTTCCTTTCTTTTTTTCTATTTCCGTCATACATAAAAGGGCATACAAAGGGTTGAACAGTTTTAGTCCATCTAAACTCGATGCTTTTTGCCAAATCAGAAAAATGTGAATGTTTGAAAAATGTAATATGTAAGTGCTATGAGAAGTAAAATTAAAGCAGAATTACTAAAGGCTGTTAAGTTTATAATAAAAGAAAATAGTTAGTTCGATATTGTACATGGTCTGTGTAATATGGATATTTTAAAATACTAAACATTTTTCTTATAAGTTACAGTGTATTATTTTAAAATATGTACCAGGAAAGCATTTTATAAAATAATACTTTAGTATCTTTAATTATTATTAAAAAATTGGACTTTATTTAATCAAATTTAAAACTTAAAGAGTAACAACAGTCACAAGTGCAGTTATGATAAGCAGCCTGAAGTTACATAAAGTAACTAAAATAAGCCCTTTAACTTCTCATATATTTTGCAAGCTGTATAAATCCTAAAAAATTTATAAATTGTAAATATATATTCCCACACCCTCTTAAATTTATTTCACAAAACTGCAATTACAAGCATCCATTAAAATTATTAGAATTTCCCAATTCTGCTAAGGAAAGAGGCTTGCTTTCAGTATTTTATGGTATATTTTCTTGAGAATCTGTACTTCCATGTATTATGTAATTCTCAGGTTTTACTACATAATTTTTAATTCATTCTTTTCACTGTACATAATGAAAAAGACAGTAATACAAATCTAAAACCATTAAATAGTCTTACCGACACATCAAGTTCAGTCTGAATAGTTAATTTCTTTAAAATCTACTTATAATAAAATGCGACTAAAAAAAAGTGTACTGAACAATTCTGGTGCGAACCATTCTGATCTGCGAATCAACAGTAGCTAAACACTATGTTAGGCTTAATTGAAAACAGATGCTAAAATGACACCTAAATGATAATTTCTTCCACTTGAAATAATGTTTGTTCCGCATATTTTCATATAAAACATGCATATCATACCCAATTATAATACATGAAGATAACAGCGGAAGTGTAAGCTGATAAGGTTTTTATCGTCTAAGAGTACAATTACATTTTATGGACTCCCAGCACTGTCTCATTCTCATCACACTACTTTAATACTGCCATCTATGAACTATTTTAGTAGCATTTTTGGGAATATTATAACAGATTAAGCTTTCGCCCTTCTGGAGGATTGATCCTGGGAAACAAAGGCCTTGCAAACGTGTTTTTAAACCATTGTGCTACTCAGGGGTGGATTTGAATTTAAATTTAGTTTTATTAATATTTTAAGATGCTACCATTTATCTGCTTAATTTTTAAATTTTGTTTTCTATTATAAATAAAATAAGCTTTCACCCCCCCCCCCTTTAAGTTGTAATGAATATATAAGATATCATGAATGCATTAGTAAAACTGAAAATTAATTTTTTAGATGCTCTTAAATAAAAATTTAATCTGCTTTGATGTAATTAATATATGTAGTGCATGATATTATATATTCCTTACATTTAAATGACATGCCTCTGTAGATGCCGACATGCTTGCAGCTACCTGGCGTGAAATTGACTATTGACTTTATATTCTCTGTGCACACGTGGAGGGTATGAAGGGGACACACATGGAAGTTCATTGACAAGGGTCATGAAACTTTTTGAGTCTATTTAACCATTTATGTTATTAATTTTAATCTACCTTTATTATTTCATGAGTTATTAAACATCAAAATGGGTCCGGGACTTTATAAATAAACACCCTGTATGTTAATAATGTTTGTAAATAATAATAATAATACAGAAATTTTTTTAAAATGTGGTAGATTACTAGAGATGAAACAGGCTTGGGCTCATTCTTCCAGAAACTGAAAATTCTATTTATTCACATAGAGGTAAAAGTTTTTTTTTTTTTTTTTTTTTTTTTTTTTTTTTGGGGGGGGGGGGGGGTCAAAAATTATTTTTTTTTTCAAATTATTTTAATGCTATTTCGATTCAAATGCATGAGAAACAGTACTAATCACCAATTTGATATCTATAAGAATATTATCGTTAGAGAATTCTTGTTGTGAAAAACAAAAAATTCAATGGAACTGCCAGTCCGAAATGAATACTGCAAGAGCAGTAAAGCAATTTGAACAAACATTCCACAACAGATAAATAAATAATCATGTTTTCGAATGTGACTGTGAGCAATTGGCAAATGCTTGTAATGATGACAATATAGACAATATGTTGCTGTACAATGCATTAAAAGAAATGCACCGTTTGACATGAAAACAAAGGAGGTGGATGACTGGAAACTATTATGAATGTTGACTTATTAACACACATAAAACTGACCATATCACAAATGTTGCAATTAGTAAAGATGTAGACCATATGTAGTCCATTAGACCCAGTAGGTCCATTTATGACATTTGACTGATCACTTGGTTATTAGTAAAAGTGGGTGTCAGTGCAAAAGTCCTTAAAGTATAGGGTCTTCACAAAAGGCATAATTGATAAAAGTTGGATGTTACATCTGCTACAAGTTTTGGCTGTTAATACATTCAGATATGGTATAAACTAAAAAAAAAAAACTGAAATTTCATGACATCAGACTTTTGAAGAAATTTGCCATTTTCCACAACCATTTGATGAAAATTGTGTTTTTTCTGCGATCCATTTAATGAAATTCGCCTTTTGTTGTGATCCCTTGGCAAAATACATATTTTTTCCACAATCCTTTGATCAAATTCATAATTTTTTTATGATCTTTCGATGAAGTTTATATTTTTAACAAGATCTTCCAATGAAATTTGTGTATTTTGCACAATCTTTTGACGAAATTGTCTATCTTCAATGATTTTTTGACAAAATTTGCTTTTTTTTCTGCAATAATTTTACTTTTTTTTTTTTTTTTTCCCAAGCAATTCTCTGCCGAAAAATGTAATTATTCTTTTATCCTTTTTTGATGAAACTTGCGTTTTTTGATGAATTTCGCATGTTTTACATTATTTTTAAATGAACTTTGCATTTTCCCACCATCATTTGACAAAAAAAAATCCTGTCTTTTAGTGATCCTTTGACGAAATTTATGCTTTTTTACAATACTTTGACAAAAATCCTGTTTTCTGTTTGGTCTTTTAACAAAAATCGCATATTTTCTGTCAACCTTTGAGGAATATTGCATTTTTTCCAGTTATTCTTTGACATAAATCACAATTTTTCATGATGCTTCAACAAAATTTGCATTTTTTCCACAATCCTCTGACAAAATTTGAATTTTTCTCATGATCCTTTAAAGAAATATACTCAATTTGGCACTGTTCACATTTGCATTTTTGTTGTAATTCTTCTGCTGCTCCTTCTCCCATAAAAATGTTAACAAATTTTAATGCATATTTACATTGATCCCATGGATGAATCAGTGCCAAAAAAGGTAGAATTCTGCATTTCCGTAGAAAAGTAGCACATCTGTGTGTTAGTAATTAAAAGAGTTAGGTTCTTGATTTGGTGCTAAACACATCGCCAGCCGCTATGTGTAACACAATTTATGCAATAGATGGACTCATGAAAAAAGGCTTATTTATTTATTTATCTTTATATATAAAAATCTTCTGTGCGTGTGTATGTAATTGAACTCCTCCTAAACGACTGGACCGATTTTGATGAAATTTTGTGTGTGTGTTCCAGTGGATTCGAGAATGGTTTAGATTCACATTTCGTCGAAATTGATTCATTACTTTTTTAGTAATTAGGCAAAAACTAATAGTTAGTGATTTTTCGCTAATTAAAAGTTCTATATATATTAAAGAAAGTCAGGATTTCGTGTTAATCATAGCACAAAAAAATCTACCATACCAAAAATCTTGAAAATTGGGGTAAAAATACTTCTTATAACATCGAGTACCGCTAAAAATGGATTTTCGAAAATTCCACCCCAAAGATGAATAGAAAAAAGAACAAACTTTTAAAAATTTCCTTAAAAATCGGCTTTTATAATTATTTTTCAACTGATAACATATTTTAGTGCATTCTCTCATTCTGAATCGAATGGTACTAAGGAAATTCGTTTAAATCCAGTAGTTCCTGAGATAATTCACATTTTCCTAATTTGGCGATGTCTTAGGCGCAAAAACCTCAAATTTTCAATGCTTATCTTTATGTATAAAAATCTTCTGTGCGTGTGTCACTGAACTCCTCCTAAACGACTGGACCGATTTTAATGAAATTTTGTGTGTGTGTTCCAGTGGATTTGAGTATGGTTTATTTTATCGAATTTGATTTAGTACTTTTTTTGTAATTAGGCAAAAACTCATAATTAGTGATTTTTCGCTAATTAAAAGTGTTGAATAAGTTCGATGAATGGAGTGCAGAAGGAATGTCGGAGCGGTCTAAGGTGCCAGATTTAAGCTCAGCTTCTTGAAGAAAGAGATCGCGTGTTCGAACCCCACTGCTGACAAACGTGTATGCTTTACAATAATATTTCCTGTATTATAATTTTGATTAACTGACTTCAGAAAATCATTAACTTTTAACTAAAAAGAGAAAAATAAACTTTTCTATCAAAAATTGAACCGACTTCAAAAACTAATGAAGAGTAAAAAATAATTTCTTTACATAATTGTAATAAGAAATTAAATTAAGAGCGTAGAGTTTATTCTGCATATTACCATATTTACGTACATTTATTTGATTTTCTGGAGTCGGTGCCAAGAAGGACAACGCCTGTCGGTGACAGGACAACGTCTGTTGGGTGCGCTAGTCCATAAATAAAATGCTTGTGAAAAATAATCTTTACAGATCCTGCAATGCTCATTTTGGACTAATAATTCCATTGGATTTTTATTTCTCACAACAAGACATTTTCAAGGATAACACTCTTATGAAAATATGTGACTAACACTTGAGGTCCTTTCAAAGATATTTTGGTTATTTTATAGAATTTTGGATGTATATTTATTGTTTCATTAACTGATTTGCTTGAAGATTGTTTAAATATATTAATGCAAGAGCAGTAATATAGGTTTCTTTAACCAGTTTCAATGCATTTACAACTATATCAATTCATATCAATAACAAAATAAAAATAAAATTTATTTAACTGAAATGTACTCGCTAAAATTTTCTAAACCACTATGCTTCTGATCTTACACAATGAATACATTTATACATACTTTAAACAAAAATAAACAAGAGAGGCAGCAAATATAGATCCTAAATAATATTAAAACAAAATATCTATGAAAAAGGGATTTTTTTTTTCTTTTTTAATCTTATCAGAAAAAGAAAAGGAGGGGAGAGGAAAATCAGTAACTAGCCACCCTATCTCTTCCAGAACATCTATACCTAAAGACTATCAATTTTAAAAATGAAATTTGTTTTTACATGGAATTTTGAAATGCTAAATAGAGTGAACAAATTAGAAATTACTGATCATATCTTGGATAAATTAGAATATAAACAACCTATATAAGATTTGTTTAATTTGTGTTAAATTTTAAATTCAAAACTGAAATGGTCTGGAACAGAAATTCAAAACTGAAATGGACAAGAAAATTTTTTTTCATTCAGATAAAAATTAAAATAAACTAAAATTTCATACATTGATGATAAAGTATTATCAAACATAAATATAAATTAATAAAAAGTTTCATGTAAATATATCAAATGCAAGAATCATTCAATATTAATATAGACAAGAAAAAAAGAATCAATGCAAAAGGAATAAATAAATGCTCCAGGAGAAAAAAAAAAAATTGCAATGCATTCGATTTTTAAAAGCATGGAAAGATACAAAACCTACCTACTTGTCTAGTTCAAAATCCCATTGTAGATAACTTTACAAATTTTTTTAAGGTGAAACCACGAGAGACAGCAAGAAAATAAAATAAATTGCAAGCATCACATGTAAAGATAGGCTGAAATAAAAGATAAATTATTAATTAAAAGATTAATTATGTTCTATCTGATGCAGCATGCAAATTTTTAATGCAAAAATTTTATAGAGTTTGACTTTTCATCAGATAAACCTAATACAATCATGTGCAGTAAAATCGATTAAGTGTATCACAGAACTTTTAATCAGTGGGTACAACAGTTATAAAATTTTAAGCATTCTCAAGCATAAGGTGCATGATCTTTAGCAATACACATATAACTGTACTAGAGATGAGTTTGGGCTTGTTTTTCGGGGTCCGGGCCTGCCTGAGCACGACGATTTTAAGTCTGAGCCCACTTCGAGATAAAAAATATACAAGATAAAATTGTATGGTATAAAAAAATTGTGTCAAAAGTTACATCTCATTTTAAAAAACTTCTTACATAGATATAATTTTTAAATGAAATTTTAAATCCAATACTATCAAAATCCATATAAAATAAAATATACTTCATATTTAAAAGAATTTTCATATTTTTTCCTCCTTTAACTTACAAATCTGATGAAAACGTTTGTGTCTAATGAATAAAAGCATGAAATTTGCAGAAATTACTATTTGTAAGCTGGCAAATCGAATAACGTTCTTCAATTTTCTGTAAAAAGTATACACCTTTCATTATAATCGATTCTTTTCTCATAATAATCTTCCATGATTGACAGGTACTTGAAAATCAACGTAAATTTAAAAAAATTGACATTGTTATATTAAAGGTCCCATGCTTTTATAGGAAAAAAGGAAACACTGATCGTTTGTTTTCTGTTAGAACAACATAGTAATCATATTTATTTATGAAGGAAAGTGACTTCGGGGAAAAAAAGAAAAAAAAAAAAAACGTCCTCAGCATGAGCAGTGTTCATAATGACAAATACATATAATAATAATCACTAAAGTTATTTTCATAAGAAAAACAACTATGATTCGTGCACAATCGAATGTTAAATAATTTGTAAACTTCCAGCTAATTCTCGTCTACCAAAAACAGAAGAAAATATTATCTTTGCGTTATGTAACTAAATAATAAATAGATGGAAATTCCGTAGACATAAATCTGTAATTATCACAAATTTTCATTTGAAACAGCAATGAATTACTAAAATAAATAAACAAGCATTCAGTTCCCCCGTCATTTTGATAAAAAAGAATTAAAATGAGTTGAAAAGGAATAACTATGCAATTTTAAGTGGGAAAAAGCTCTTTCAATCTTTCCTACACATGAATAAATAAAATTTTCCAGTTTCAGAAAAAATGAGCCGGGCTCAGGCTTAGCCCATCTCATCTCTAAACTGTACTACATGAAATGTATATTCATCAAGGTTTTTTACATAATGCTTGAGATGAATAACGCATTATGCCTGTTCTGCAAGTTAAGCATTTTTCATAATCAGGCTACTTCAAACTAATGTTATTCATACATAACAGAAATCTTTATTTTTTTTTACTATTTTATAAATGTTTATGGCTTAATACTCTGCTGTTCAATTGCTGAATAAAACAAAGGATATAAATTTATATCCAATTATGTATTTATTATTATTCTAACTGTCCTTCTTATAATTAAAACATAGAAGATTAAAAATAGCAAAATTGCAAAAAAAATAATTTTTTTTTTTTTTTTGCTTGCCTCCCTTAATTTTCTAGAAACTTCCTTTCTAGCTAGGTTAAGAGGGAGCATAAATATCAGAATATAGGGGAGGGGGATAACTTATTTATTCTGCTTTTTAATTATGATAATTGGTAAAATAACAATGAAGGATTTTTTTAATATTAAATAATATAAATTTTGAATGATTGAGAGAGGCAAAAAGAAAAGAAGTAGAAATTAGGAGGATTTAGTTGATTTGTTATTTATTATTTTAAAAAAAGAAACAAATAATTTAAATAAAACTTTAAACAGGTTTTTAATTACGTATAATAGAACCTTAACATAGATCTCTCCTAAATAAGTTAATTCAAACAAACTAATTGACAATTATCGCATCAGCAAACTTTCAAAGTATGGATAGAGGTCCTTCAAAATGCTGATGAACAAAAAGGGAGAAATAAAACAAGTAACAACAATGCACTACAAAATCACAATGTTCTTAATTTCTAGCAATAATCTAATAAGCTTTCAAAACAACTATTGTTTTACAGCAAGCAATATGCATTGGTGCCCAAAAGATAAGAATAATTATAGTATCTGTGAAAGAACACAAGTGAAAATCAGAATGAAATGGAATATGATATAAACAGTTAAAGATTTATAAGTTGAACAGTAGACAATTGATCCACACGCAAAAAATTTTTTTTTTTCTATGCAACTTACGATAAAGACACAAAATGAAAAAAATAGTTTAACCTTTGCAGTTTATTTTATTTTTTTATTGGAGAGGGGCTGTATGAATAATAGCTATCCAAACCATAAAAATCATTGTTACTTTTTTTTTTTTTTTTTTTTTTTTTTTTACTAAGTATATAACAATAGGCTAAAGAACAACTTTTGAATATATTTTAGGAAATTTATTACAACAGAATTAAAAAACATAATTTTTAATAATTCTTGTAAAATATTATTTATTTAGAAAAATAATTTCCATTTTTTAATTTAAGGACTGAAAGCATATGGTTGAATCTATTGAACACCTTTGGTGAAAAAAAAAAAAAAATCAGCAAAATTTTTATTACCAGTAGATCTATGTGATGCTTTTGCACAGCAAACTTAGAGTTTATTTTCTGATGCATTTTTCATTAATTTAGAATTAACTGTATATATATATATATTCTTTTTAATAAAAAAATTTGAAAGCTAATATACCCATGTTCCTGTCAATAAGCTTTTAGTAAATATATGTAAACACCTGCAAGCATGAGTCAACACATATCAATTTATGTGAAACAAACAGTAATAAATGCTTAACACACATAGGAACATAATATTTTTTTTCCCACTATGTCAATGTTGCTACAAAAGAGGTGCTTCATAATGGAAAATTATCTCAAAACTATGTGTAATAATTTGGTACTAATAAATTCCAAATCAGAAATATGCCAATGAAGAGGATGATTTGAAATTTAGTGAAAAAATTTAGGAAAATTGATGTTATGTGCAAGTGCCAAAGTGAAGTCTGAAATGACAGAACCGATTGCAGAAAATGTTAGTCTATGGATTCCACTTTAATTTTTATCCAGATTCCAATTTATTTACACATATATTGACCCATGTTTACTTGCAACCACAAGCAAGCACTTTCACACATAAAAATTATTATCTAATTATAGGTATATTAACAGTTGAATTATTCTGTATTATCCTCAATGGCTCATACTACAACTTCACTTAAAGATTTAAATACTTATTAGCACTGTTTATAAAATTATAATTTTTCATTCAAAGAACTTTTGAAACTCAATTTGCTCCAAAGCTCTTTTACTTTTGGACACCATGCAGTTTTACATACAATATATAAGAGATGAAAAAACATGCATTGAAATATAGGATTAAATTGCATTCTCACACAAGAGAAGCATGCAAAAAAACATTTTATGGTTCAACTTGTTACATTCAAGATTATCAGTTAAAATAAAATAAACAAATTACTGGTAATTTCCTTGTAATCATATTTCTTTTGAAATATCACAACATTAAAAATAGAAAAAAAAAAAAAAAAAAAAAAAAAAAAATCACTAAATTTTATTAAATGTTTCTGTTGTAAATTTCCTTTTAAAACTTTTTTATTTTATTTTATATAAATCTGAATACATAGAATATAAAAGTGGTAAATGGTGGGAAAAAAAAAAAAAAAACCAAGAGTAGAATAAAATTTGCTATGTAATAAAAATAAAAACTACCACATCATTTCTAAGAATGCACTAAAACAAACACTTTTTCCATAGATAAAACATGACAAATAAATAAAAAATAATAAATTCCTGATAAGAGTTCCTCAAACAGGTAATTAAACACCCTTTTTTTTTAAATATAGTTTTAACAAAGCCAGTTTCTTTATCAGAATTAATGATATCAGCTTAGAATAAGAACTGTGTTTTTTAGAAGCATCAATGCAATAAAAACTGAACTGCTATGTTAACATTATGGCCAAATTAAAATGAACAAAAGGTGAATGTTATAAATAATGCACTACAGCAATAATTTCAAATTATAGTTCCACAATCATCTTAAAAGCCCTTTTTTGCCAACAGTTTTTTAAAAAAGGTACACATATATTATTACAGGCTTAGAATGAATCTATTTATTAGACTATATCTTCAATAAAATTTGTCAAACTTTTAAAAATTATTATTATTATTATTATTGATATTTTTAAATGTAAACGAACATTCCAAACTACTTTTTGAAGAAACTTGGAACTGAAAAGGAAAAAATACTACAACATTATTGAAATAAATTTCAAATTATTTTTGCTGAAACTTTTAACTGAAAAGGAAAAGCTACAGCTATATTATTAAAACACAAGAATGATTTTGAAAAGGGATAAAAAGAAAAAGTATGAAATCATAGTAATTATTTTACTACAAAACAGTAGTGTAAATAAGATAAATGTTAAAGCCCTTTCTTAATGTGACAAACAGCAAAGATGGTGTGGAAGTTATTGATGGTATAAGGCACCATAAATTAGTTATGTGGTTTAATAAAACAATAAGTTTTCAATAAATAATTAAAAAATATATATTCCTGCATCAAAAACAGAACTTATCTAACAAAGTAGTAGATGCAGATGTTTGCAGATTAATCTAACAGTTTAAAAGACTATCCTACTTTTATCATATTTCAACAAATGCAGCATTTAAAAAATCTGTAACATCAAAACCAAATAACTAATGCTAAAACATTTCTTTGCTTTTCATAATCTGAAACAATTTGATTTTTTTTCCCTTTCATTTTTATAAACCTTTATTATTTTTACACTTATTAATTATGTAGACATAATCATCCTAAAGCTAAAGCGTAACTACAATCCTTTCTATCTAATGTTTAAGTATTAAATGAATTTGTATTTAAAAATTTTATGCATAAATTATTTTGCATTATTGTTTTTAAAAAATCTAACAATCTTTTTTTGTGATAAATGTGAATCCATTATCAGATTTACATACACATTTCAATAAAATCTTTACTTATTCAATTAAGAATACATATAAAACTAAGTTGAGATCAAATACATAAATAATCATTTAAAACATAGAATGTTGAAAAAACTAAATATATATATTAGAGTCTAAGCTAAAAAAAACATGAGATTTTTTTTCAAAAACTATCTAAAGTGTGTGTGTGTTCCCTCCCATTAAAAAAGTGCCCAATTGCAAAAGATTTTTTTAAACTTTGCAGATTAATCCAATAACTTAAAAAAAATGTCATTTTAAAGAAAAAAATTATCAAACTTTATTTCTTTGTAAATGCAAACTTTGCTTATTTTATAAACAGGGATGAAATTGACCAAAAAGCAAAAAAGCTGAAAACTGCATGAATGACGTTTGAGCAATGACAGGAATTTCAATCGCAACAAATACAATTGCTATTAATAAATATATATTACATACAATTTAGCTTTGCATAAATAAAAAAGGAAATATTAACATGAAATAGGCAGAAAGTATTTGATTATAATAATGAAAATTTATTTTACTAATATCAGGGGTTATTGTGACTCAATGAAAAATCCTGAAAATTAAGTGATGTAAAGTAGAAAACCCTGAAAATTATCAAATGCAAAATATACCAATTTCAAAAGGTCCCATTCAATCAAAAAGATTTGAAGCAGAGAGAGAGAGAGAGAGAGAAAAAGAAAAAAAAAATGTGACAATAAAATTAGTTTTTAAAACAGCAAAAAATTTTTTGGAACAGAAAATTCCAATCCAGCAAAAACCCTTTTTTTTCGCAATCTTTTGATGGAATTTGAGGCTTTTCCGCAATCTTTTGATGAAATCAGTCATTTTTTCGCGATCTTTTTATGAAATTGACTGTTTTTTCGCACTTATTTGACGAAAGTTACTGTTTTTACGCGATTTTTTAAAAATGAAATTTGAAGTTTTTTCATGAAATTTGCCGTTTTTCCGTGCTCATACGACGAATTTTGCAGTTTATTCACGAAATTGGTCGTTTTATCGCGATTTTTTAATGAAATAGATAACATTTTTCTGCGATTTTTTGACAAAATTGATCGTTTTTTCGCAGGTTTTTTTTAGACAAAATTGATTGTTTTTTCGTGATATTTTTAGATGAAATTGATCATTTTTCAGAGATTTTTGTGACGAAATTGATCGTTTTTCCACAATTTTTTTTTTACTAATTTGATCATTTTTTGATGAAATTTATCGTTTTTCACAATTTTTTGAGGAAATTTAAATCTTTTTACCACAAAATTTGTGTTCTTATCCCGCAATTCTATAAAGAAATTGGTTTTTTGTGCGATTCCTTAATTAAATTCGTGGGATTTTTTTTGTGCAACCCATTAACAAATTTACGTTTTTCCATGACTCTTTGACGATATTTCCGTTTTACCCGTTATCTTGTGTCAAAATATCTGTTTTCCGGCAATTTTTGACAACAATCACATTCAACATTTAAAAGATTTTTTTTTATTACGATCCTTTGTGAAATGTCCGCTTTTTTTTGTTGCAATTGTTCGATGAAATTGTCGATTTATTTCTGCAAACAGTCGACAAATTGATTTTTTTTGGCGACTATGTGTTGGAATTCCTGATATTTTAAAATTCGAATTTTCCACTAAATATAATAATCTCATAAACTCGGAAAAATCGATCGAAAAATCCAGAAATCCGAGGTATACACGGAATACAATCATACATGTTGAAGTCTTCTGTTTTAAGATAATGCCGTTATGTTTTTCAATGAGCATTCGGCGATCGCGATGAAATAAGATAACCACCGGATGCGATAAAGGACAGGGCTGCCGGTTTTTAACCAGGCTGGTTTACACCAGCCGGCTTTTTCTGGTTTAAACCACTTTAAAAAAGCCGGCTTTTGCAAATTTTTTTTTTTTTTTTTTTTTTTTTTTTTACAAAAATTGTTCTTAAAATGAAATGTGTAATTATTGACTTTTTATTTACTGTTGCCATGAAAATGTACAGTAACTTATAATAAAATTGTCTGCAATTAAAATAAAAGCAAATTTGTTAATATAAATGGTATGGTAGTCAACATATAATAAGAATGATTATTAGAAATTTGCGCAATAAAATTTTAAAACATTTCAAATCATTTTTATCGTATAAGATATTTATTAAAAAAATAATACACTATTAGCTTATGAAATAAGTTACCAATCATTTGGCTCAGTTTTTAAATAACGGTATTACCAGTTTTTCTGCTTTTTTCAGCAAGCTGTTTCTGATTTTATCCTAGAGAAAACAATATGTTGAAAAAATTCTCTTAATAGATGCAGAGCTTGGGGGACAGCTGTGTACTTTAATAAAAAAACACAGAAACCATTAAGTAATGAACCATCCTTTTTTTATGTCTTCATTTTAGCAAAATTCCACCAAAGAAATGGAAGGGTTCCATGTTTTGACTTATTATCGGTACTTTGAATTTTGTTTTACCTATCGTCCTCATAATGATAGAAATAAAAATAAAACATTGTAAACATAAATATTATCACAACCATATCTTTTTATTTAGAATCTAAAACTGTTTAATCAAAAAGGTTTATTTAAATCATGTTGTCTATTTATGATGCTTTTCTGGTATATCAATTATTAATTGGCTATAAAAATGAACCTCTGAACATGATTTTAAAGCAATTTCATAATATTTTAATTTGAATTTATAGAAAATAGCTATTAGTAAAGTAAATTAACATGCATAGTTGTAAAAAAATAAATAAGATATGCCTTGGGAAAAAAACCCAATAAAAGCCGGCTTTTTCCACTAAAAGTCGACCAATCTGGCCTTTTGTAGAAAAGGCCAGCTTTTTTGCAGAAGGACCTCTCGTAGTTGAAGTGTTGAAATAGAGGCATATTTTGATATGGATTAAAATTATTTTGCAATTCTTTTTTTATTTAAACGAATAAAAAACGGAAGTCTGTACGAAATAAATTCTTGAAAACTCAGAAAGTAAAAATAATTTTTAAAAAAAGTAAAAAAGTGAAAATTTAAAAAAAATCGGAAAATCCGAAAAAAGCGGAAATTAAAAAATGACAAAAAAGCTGAAAACCGCGGATCCACAGAAGAATCTCATCCCTGTATAAATTATTTCTCATGGTAGTAGATATTGTTGGATTCTAAATAAATTATGGCCTATAGCAGGCTGACATGTAAAAATCTGTAGGCAAAATGAACCATTAAAACCCACTTTGTGGAAAAACATTAAACTCACTCAGAAAATAATTTATTCATCAGTTAGGATTGAAATGTTTTATGCTCACCTCCTTTGAATAAATACATTTAATATTCTTACCTCCAATCACACCAACAATGACAACTCCAATTACGACCATAATAATAATCATCTAAGAGAAGAAGAAAAAAAGGCATATATAAATACCTTTTTTAATTAAGGTACAAAATTGGAAAATTTATGCAATTAAAAATAAGAAATAGATAGATTTACTGCAATTCTTGAGGAACAAAAACAAAGTAAATACATAAACAAGTGGATAAGTGTGATCACAGATCACACAAAGAGTTTCATTTAATATCTCCTTCAAAACATTTTATCATTAAATTAGCAAGCAAAAATTGTCAATAGAAAATTAATCATTCCTTGCAAGTAAATATAATTATGAATAAAAGCAAATTATTGCAAAGCTTAGCATAAATTTAAAGGAGATCAAACTGGTCACCAGAAGTCACTAATAATTTAAATAAATAGGAATTTAATAAATAAAAAAAATATTTCACTTGGCATGTCAAAATAGATGATAAATATGATGAAATAAAAACAAATAAGTTCGTTTTTCACATGATTTATTTAGTCCATTAATTTGTTACATACATAATATTTATATCTATTTTAATATAACACATAATTAAATATAATCTATATATAATTTTTATACCTATTTAAACTTGTGTGCAACAATTAGAAGAAAAAAAAAAGACAAAACAAACAACAATAAATAAATAAAATAAAAAAATGAACTGATGGTATTAGAAAAAAATATTTTAGTTAAAATAATCTTTTTTAAAATTTTATAATTTGTTGTGAGACAAAAGGATTCAGCTCTAAGAACACAAAATTTGAACTCTCTGACTTGTATAATTTTGTTGTATGGGTTTTGTCAGTTGAACAAAGAAGGGAAAGGCTCAGAAATAAAAGAAGGGATTTAAGAAGAAACAATATTCGTCTTTCTTTTATTATGATTATTTTTTCTATTATTGTAGAAAAAGATAGAAGAAATTGAAAATACAAATTGAAGAACTTTAAAAATCCTTTTTTCCATTTAATCATTTGCTTAATTTACCTTGTATATGCAGTTTGGTTAAACTGTTAAATAATCAAATTAACTGAACAAAAGACATTTTTTGAAATTTCATAAAATCTATATAATTCAGTTAATTACTTCATAAACTCAGCAGTTAATGGAATATTCTGTTTTAAACAAAATAAATAAAACTATTTTTTAACCCTTTCCGGCACGGGCAAAATCTGCAATAAAATGAGAAATTATCAACTGACACCGGAATTCATAAACGAATTATTGAAATATTTTGAGATCTGTAATTTAAGCTTTTATTGTAAAGGCAAAATTTTAGTAAAATATTACTGGTGCCGTTTGCAAGTTTGGAATTAAAATTAAGTATCCCAGACAGGGCACAGTGTGCCGGAAAGGGTTAAACAAATTTACAATATCTGTCATGAAGAAGAACAGCTCATTAAATGTTACAATTACAGTAAAATCTGCAAAACATCAAATTATAGATCTGTAATAACAGACTACTGTCTTAAGGATGTTCTTAATAGGAAAAAACAAATCTGAGCTTTAAAATTTTGACATGACTTATTTTTTTAATGTAGAAACATAAAACAGATAAGCATAACCAAATAAAGTGACTTTGAATTGAATAGTTTTTCATTCTTTGATAAATTAACTGTGTCTTAAGTTATAAACTGTCTTGCAATATCCTTTATTACACTGTTGTGATTAAACTTTTAACTATAGTAAAATCCATGAAAATTAAGTCTGTGTGCATAAACAGAATCATGCTTAATATAGGAAATTTATGGTCCTGAAGGAGGAAAAAAAAAAAAGCCATAAAATATAACAATGTGTAGAATTTAGGAACCTCTTCTAAAGTGGAAAGTTTTTTTAGTCCCTTTCATTTGTAGCAAATTTTACTGCAGTAAAACAATCACCAATGTGATTTTGCAAATTTAGTCATTTAAAAATAAAATCTGATCTCTCACTTTTATGCATATAATACAAATATAGGTATTTTGAATGCATATATCTTCTTAATAATGTATAAACAAGGAATGATTAGTTCAAATTTGCAAAATTATGTCTATATTTTAAAACAAATATAAAAAGTTGTTCACAATTTCACAAACACAAGACTTAGTGTGAAAAGTCTGAACAGACTCTCCGCCATCATCATAAATTCAATATTTGGACAACTTTTCTACTAAATAATTTATCAGAACAGCATCAAAATTGTTAAAACTTTTTAAATTCACCTATTTATCATATTTTCTAATGGAATTTTTCTCTTTTACATGCAACAGAAATTGAATATTACTTTAAGTCTAATGATGTATCCATTCTTAGAAGCAACTGTAATGACGAATTATAAAATATTCTAAATTCTAAAAAAAAAAAAAAAAAAAAAAAAAAAAAAAAAAAACTAATTCAATAATATAAGCAGGAGATTTTCAAATCAATTGCCATTTGTTTTTTATCTTTTAGAATCTAGAGATAAAAAAAAAAAAAAAAAAAAAAGGCAAGATTGTCAAGATCTACTTGATAGAAACAACCTTATTAAATATCTTAATCTTCATTTGATTTATTTTTATTTTTTGAATCAATGGTAACCAATAATATATTAGCAAATTTATTAATGTGCTATATATAAGCAAATACCTTGCAATTTTTCCACCAAAATTTCCTTTTCAATTTTCCTGCTTGTTGCTCAAATTGAGACGCACCTTGTTGTAGGGCCTCTGTGAAAATAAATAAATACATTTTTAAAATAAGATTAATGTAGGGAAAATGAAATATTTTAAAACAACTAGACTTAATTGATTAAATAATGCTAAATTTGCCTCCCCCTTCCCCCCCCCAAAAAAAGCATAATTTCTGCACTGAAAAATTAATGTAATAAAAATATTTATAAACAAATGTAAGTTTATTATCACCTTAAATAGTCATAAAGACATGTCATAATATATACTATATAAACTCGTGTATAAGTTAACTGCCTAATTTTCGAATGGAAATTATGCAAAAAATGAAAAACTCCATGCATAAGTCGGCCCCCCCCCTAACTCTTTACTTCAATTTTGTACAAAAATCAAACAAAACATGTCACTTGCCAATGCAAACAAGTTGGAAATTGCACGTGAACGTAGCAAATGAGGTGCGTTCGTACGATAACAAAGTTTTAAAAATATTCAGATCTTGCTGATATAGTAGAGCGTACTCCGGATACAGTATAGTAGTCGAAATCTTTACGTTTCTGTAAATATGCAGGAAGTAATTTTTATTACACCTCATCAATGTATATCTTATTCATAAAATGTGAAGTAGTTTAATGTAATTAAAACACGTACCAAACCATGTTTCCCCGTATAGCATTATATAGTGGGATACTTTTGTGTGGCCCTGTAATTTAATAATAAAAATTCTTTGCATCACAGATTGTACAGAATGCATATTTTAGTATATATTTCATAGATTCATGCCAATTCTATTACGTTCGAATGAGTGTAACATCATTAAAATGCATTTGAAACTTTTTTCCCCATTGACCGTAATGTAACGGAATCCTTTTGATTGTCCCTGTAATTGATCTATGCGTCTGATTTTCACAACATTTGAAATGACTCGACAAAATTACGCAATAATTATATGTTTTAAATTTCAAACGATTAAAATGCATTTAAAACTTTTTTCCCTATTGACCGTAATGTAACGGAATCCTTTTGAATGTCCCTGTAATTGATCTATCCATCCGATTTTCATAAAATTTGAAATGATTCGACAAAATTATGTTATAATTATGTATTTTAAATTTCAAACGATTCGGTTGGGTAGTTTTTGCATTGTTATATGCGGAAAGACGGACAGACTGAGCGACAACAATAGGTGCTACGTATTTACATAATTACGAACGCACCTAAAAAGTAAACAAAAACAAATTATTGAAAAAAAAATATTAATGATTAGTTATTTGCATATTCTGTATATTTTATTATATATACACATAAGAACCCAAAATTTTGCAATATTTGAAGTTTTTTTTTCTTTTTTAATTTATTTGTGTATATGTCCCCTCCCTCCCCCCTAACCATTTGTTTGCTGAAAATTGTCAGAAATTCCCTGACTTATACATGATAGCCATTGATTTATTTCAATTAACTCAAGTGCCATAAAGCATTAGTAAAAAGCATTTATTGCCTATTTAATCCACTAATTAGAATTAATGAAAGAAAAAAGATTTGTAATCAATTGATTAAATTTTACCACTGACAGTAATGCTAAAAAGACTGATAAGGTTAATTAATGATACTTAACAAATTTTAATTATTGATCTAATAACCACAAGGCTAATTTTATATTCTAATTTTTATTTCGTATGTTGTTCATATTGGAAACTTAGTCATAAATTTTATGACTTTAGTCATAAATTTTTTTATTACAATTTCATATAAGTGAGAGAAATCTCACTTATATGAAATTGTAATCAAAAATTTATTTAGTAATTTAAAAAATGTGAACATTTTGTAGGCATACTTATTATATGAGGAAGTTTATATAACTATCTTCATTATTGGTAATACATAAAAGAGATGGCTAATTAGAGGCTTCAATTATTTTTTTTTATTATAATCACTGTAAAGAATAAACTAAACACAGCATTTCTAAATGAGAAAATCAGAAATTGAATAAATGTATTCATACAGATTTTCTTTCAAAATTTGAAATAATATTAAGCCATTAAAAAAAAAAAAAAAACTAATAGATAAATATTAATTTTAAAGCAAAATTAAAACTTTAATACTTTTATTTATTAACATATATATTTTTAAGAATAACTTATTTAAACATGAATTAACTTCTAAAGGTTTAGAACATGTACTAGAAGAACAAACAAAATTTGAATAGAAATCTTCATAAAATCAAAGTTTTCCTGAATTATGTAGAAAATCCCGCAGGGATTTTTACGAGATTGTATATAATTTAAAACCATTAATAATTGAACAATAAATATAAGTGGTTATAAAGTAACATTAATATATATATATATACATGCATTTTATATACATTAGCAAATTTATCAGTCTATACATTTAAAAAAAAATGCATTTATGTAGTATTATTAATAACATAACATAATATTAATTATAAAAATTTTCGAGCAAACCAAATATTCAGAAGGCCGAATAGTTTGGTATTCGGTCAAGCCGAATATTCAGTAACATGTCTGAATAGGCTGAATTACAAATAAGTACTGAATATTCGGTGCATCCCTAATTAACAATGACATCCCTAGTAAAGAAAATTTGAAAATATGAGAAGAAAAAATTATTTATTTAATATTAAACAATTTTTTTTTTTTTTTTTTTTTTTTTGATTAGATTATTGAAAACAAAATTAGAAGATTCTATAAATTAGGATAAAAATGCTTATAAATAAATAAATAAATAAATAAAATATACGGACCATTCACTAAATTTAATGGAGAAACATAATGCAGTAAATAAGTAAAAATAGTAGGAAATAATAGTAGAATATCCAAAATTTTTGCATAAGCCATGAGAAAGATATAACTTTTATTTCATAAATAGAAAGCCTAAAGTGTAAACTTTTATTAAAAACAAAAAAGAAATTGGGAATTTCATTTGCCTTTTGGTGTAAAGCCTTTTCCAGTAAGTCACAAAAATTTGGAAAAATAACCACAACTCTCAACTTTGACTTTTTTTTACCCCAAATATTAAATTAATTTTTTAAATATTTTTTTATTGAAATCTGCATCTTTTTATGTTTTTACTGTGATATTTTTAAGGAGATTCATATTTTAGATACAGAGAAACAATTTTTTGAAGATGGAACTGCAGTATCAAAATACAGACTTAGAAATGTGGGATTTGAGAAAATTCAAGAATTGGACCCCCCATATCCCACAAACTATGAGGTCTGGAATGGAAAATTTTCTGATGGAATCATTCAAAGATAGAATTAGTCTGTATACAAAGTTTCAGCCGAATCCCTGTTGGTCAAGTTACAAACCATGAAAAAATTGGTTGAATTCTGAACTTAAAGAAAAAAATCCTAGAAATGAGAAAATATACTTTTATTGATAATTAAATAAGTACTGCTTCAAAGCACTTAAAATTAAAAAAAAAAAAATTAGAAGTCATACCTATATAAAACAAAATACATTCACAAAATTTAATAAAATATTAATTAGATTAATAGTTATTATGCCTAGTTATTTGCTCTATATTTTCTCTATAAATTTATGAAACTATTAAAATAGATAGTCATATTACCTGCTCTGTCATCAAGTTCAGAAAGCTTTTGATCCCTTTCTAATACTTTTTCAACATTTGTTCTCATAATGTCTACAACCTAAAACAGGAAATGGAATTTGTTAATTATTTAAATATATATGCAACATAGAAACACAATTTAATTCTCTCAAAAATACCAAGAGAATAAAATAATCAATAGATGAATAAAATGAGATCTGTGTTAAGCAGGTATTTAATAATTCAAAAATATTTTCAAAAATAGAGATGAGATGATAATTGACTTAAAGTTTTTCAAAGAATGAAAAAGAAAACTTTATTAACCTAATCAATCACAATATTCTACTGCCTGAAACTTTATTATTTAAGGCTACTTGGCATATATGGCGACTTTTGAAGGAAAAAAATAGATTTTTTCAAACAACGTTCCCTGGATTAGTGTACAGTTTAAGAAACATTGATTAACGTGAAAGTTGCAGACAGAGAAGGGGGGAGGGGGCAGAGGAAACAAATCTTTTATTAATAGATATATATTAAATGTTACATCAGAATATATATATATATGTGTGTGTGTGTGTGTGTGTATTTAACTATTTGCTATAAAAAATATAAAAAAGTATTTTAATATTAATTATTTAATGCTAAGCCATTGTCATTGAAAATAATGAAAACTGATGTTATTAAATAAATAAATATACATCTAATTATGTACTGTAACAACAGAATTACCTTATGTAAAAATTCTTCAAAGAAACTTTGGTCAAATTTATAGAAATATGAAAATTTATGAAATTATTATACTACCTATGACAATAAAGTTCAGTGAATGAATTCAGAACGACCGATCTGGCAACATTGGGAAAACAAAGCGATGCACTGGCATAGAGGCAAGTATAGTTCATCTTCCCCTACCGTCGTTTTGTTGAACATCGTTTATGTTCTGTGTAAGATGTGCTTTTCTAAGTGCTTGTTCACTGTGTTGGTTCTTAACTGAGAACAGGAAAATGAACGAATAAAAGATCAGTTTAAATTTTGGTTTTAAGCTTTGCAAGACACCGAATGAAACTCATGATGGATGGTGCAAATTGAACACCTACCATACTCACCAGATCTCAATCCTCCAGACTTCTTCCTATTTTCACGACTCAAACTCTCTTTGAAAGAGATTTGACCATATTGCTGACATCCAATGAAACCTAACGAAGCTTTTGAACTTCATCCTCAAAAAAGAATTTTTGCGAATTTCCAAGGACATGTACAGCAGATGTCAGCAGTTCATAAGGAGATGACTATTTTGAAGGATGGTATGATAACTTTTGTTAATATTTCATCTACATTAATGTTACAGGAATATTCACCGAACTTTACTGTCAGAGGTAGTGTGTATTTTACAAAGGATTATAGGTCTGAATGTAAGAGTAAAAAGGAAGATAGTGTCAAAAATTAAAATGTCTCTTATAAAATAATAATAATAAAAGATAGAAAGACTTGGAGGATATAAAGTAATTAAACTGGGGATTCTGATATTCTTTTGTAAAATAATGTAATTGTGGTCTTCATGCTTTAAAGATACTAGTAGATTATCCCATGATGAAAAGAACTGTCACCAAACTACAAGATGAAATGCCAATACTGGATGATTGTAAATGTCACATTTACTTGACATTAAATATGTTACACGTATTTGTTACAACATCAAATCTTTATAATTCGACATTTAATTTTATGATATTACTTGGTTAATCTGCTGACCAAAAAAGCTACTGCTAAAGTATAAGATTAATGCCAATAATTACTGATCATAAATGTCACATTCACTTCACATGAAATACATTACAAAGGATTGTTATGACATCAAGTGACTTTTAATTTGATATGTTCTTTTTATATTTATTAATGTTGTACTAATTTATTTATTCTTTTCTTTGACATACAGCAGACTCGTGTTTATAGATTAGGGTGGGCTGAAAAAAAAAAAAAAAATGCAGATAAATTGCTACTGGTGGTAATTAGTTAACACAAAAAATATGAGAATTTTTGGACAATTCCTTCATTTACTGCAAATGGTGTGAAGTTTTGCTCAATGTCTGACTCAGATGCTGATTTTTTTAAGCCAAAATTTTTTTTAATGTTAAATAAAATTTATTTTAGCTGATTAATTGAAATGTGATGTTTAGTGTATGAAATGTTTAACAGTTTAACTAAGCTATGATTAACTAAACACTAAAACCTTCACACTAAGAAATGTTGAATTGCCATATTACAGTTTTCTGTATACTGTAATTTAACTTTCCAGCAAAAAAATGAACAAATACCAGCAATTTCAAACTTTACTTTACTGGCATTTTAATTTTCAAACTTTACATTTAAAAGCAATACATGCTTTTTAATCACTCAAATCTGGAAAAAAAAAAATGAAAGGTTTTAGTGCAAATGTAGCTGAGTTGAGTTGAGTTGGAATCTCAAACTTCAATATCAATGACGATATTTTCATGTAAGAAAAAAGAGATATTGCTATTGCCAGAAAAAAGATTTACTATTACCTCTTCAAATTCAATGCCGCTAAGTCTCCTGCTTGTTCTAGGATTCAACAGAATAATATAGCTAGCAAAAGCCATGCTTTGTTTGGATTTGCGGAGCATAATTTTGTAAGATAAATATTTGAAAATAACAATATTTTTTAATAATATTTTTGCGTTTTATTAAAGCAAAAACATTATTTTATGTTTTGACGCATTTTAATTTTAGCCAATTCCATAAATTGGATTAAATTAAAAATTAAATTCAGCCAAATTCCATAAATTGTTTTTAAATGGTAAACATATTAAAAATAATACTAATAGTAATTACTTTTTAATAATAAATATATTTCATTTGATTCAGTTTTCATTTTCAATCTTCGCATTTGAATAAACCTTTGTATAACAAATTTAACAATGCATTTTATTTGTTTACAGAGTACTACTGTTATCCCGTCGACCAAAAAACTATCGCCAAATTATAAGATTAAGTGCCAATAATGGATGATCATGAATGTCACATTAAATATGACACACGTGTTTAAAACGTCATTAAGTGATTTTTATTTCAACTTTTTATTTTTATTTTTATTAATATTCTACTAATTATTTATTTTTTCGTCATTTGAAATAAAAATTATGTCAATGTGTATAATTTGGCGAAATTGGTCGACGGGATAACAGAGTAGTACCGTTTACAGTTCTTTTATTGCCAGTTTACAGAGAAAAAAGAATTCATAATATAATTCTTTTAAAATGCATGTATCGTCTATGTAAATATTTTAATCTAATATGAATAAATTGTTTATTTGTATTCTTAATCTTGTAAAATACTTTTATAATTGAATGTAAATAATTGAATTTTCACAAATTTTAATTCATGAAAAATATGCTATAATTTTCATAACAAAAGGTATTTTAAAAATCTCATAAAATAAATCGTGAAACTATTATATGATTAAAAGAATGAGCACCAAAACATGCGCCATTTCTAATCACTCTTAATAAATTATTTTATTAAAATGTATATTTTCCTTCCAAATAGCATACATTTTTAATATAAGAAAGTTTAAAGCTTTTTTACGGTTGGAAGTATAAATTCTGCGGTGCTACTTTGATATACCCCCCCAAAAATTACGCGCCAAATCTGGCACTCCCTACGGACCTTTTAGGTTTGCTGTTACTCAGCTTCATTCCTTCATTTGTATTTTTTATGTATTCATTGTATTTTTTAGGTATTCCTTTTTTGTATTTAACGATTAAGTAATTTTTGTTTATTAATTATTTGTATTCAGCGAGAATTCATCTTGGCGAGAAAAAGCGTTAGAAACGGGTATTTTGCTTGGCGAGAAAAAAAAGTTGCCAAATTTACGATTTGGGGGGGTATATCAAAGTAGTTCCAATTCTGCAGCTATTTTCAATATTTATATTTATAGTATTTTGTCTTTGCAAAATGCAGATATATAGGTTCTTTTCTTTACTCAAATAATTTTTTTAAAATGAGAAATTTTGATGCAACAACAATATTTTACGTACTTAATCATTCATGATTTAATTCATTTTCACCGACTCAAATGATTTTTACAAGAAAAGAAAAAAACATACCTCATTGACTTGTGCCTGAGTCTGTTGTATTCTTCTAGAAGCAGCCTGATGCTGTGGATTTGGCTGCCTTGGCTCCTCAGCAGGTGCTCCTTCTGCATTTTCTCCTTCTGCTGGAGCTTCACCTTCTTTTTTTGCTTCTGGGGCTGACCTGTAATAAAGTTTTAATTGGGTATCATAGGATGTTATTTTTAAAATGGGTGTTCTAAACATGTTTAAAATATTAGTATTATTTCAATGAAAAATCAATAATGACATGACTGAAAAAATGATGTGCAAACTCAATTCAAAAAGTTTTATACAGTGAAACCTCCAAATAAGAGACACCTATGGGACCAGAACTTTTGTCCCTTAAATAGAGGTGTCCCTTATTATGTTATTTTTAATTAATCGTTCAGAAGGATATAAAAATATACAAAGCACAAAAGGTGAAATTTAAATGTACCCGAAGTGCGTAAATTACGTTAATCAGACACAAAAGGAAAAAAAGAATTAAAATTTTCAATTGATTACTAAATCATTATATGATTTATAGAATTGTTGATTTGTATTAGGGGTGATTCTGGATGAAATTTTTTTTTCGGAAATTCGCATCGCATTTTCGGAAATGGGCGGGGGGAGGGGGGGTCGTGAGTCCCCCCCCCAGCCAGCGATCTTCGGACAAAATCGGCGTTTTCCCGCTATCTTCAGACGAAATCAGCAATATTTTAGCAAAATCGGCGAGTTATTGCGATTTTTTGCCTAAATTGGCGGTTTTTCCTCGATCTTTTGACGAAATCGACGTTTTCCCATGTTTTTTTTAAAGTGAAATCGGCGTTTTTTCGACGATCTTTAGACAAAATTGCTTTTTTACGCGATTTTTTCTCGAAAACGGCGTTTTATTCCCGCGATCTTTTGACGAAATCGGCGTTTTTTCCGTGATATTTTGATGAAATCGGCGTATTTTTTCAAATATTCTTTTGACAAAATATTGTAAAGCGATCTTTTATCGAAAACGGCGTTTTTTCCCGCGATGTTTTAAAGAAATCGGCGTTATATCCGCAATCTTTAGACTAAATCGGCGTTTTCCCGCCGCCTTCAGAAGAAATCAGCGTTTTATCTGCGATATTTGGTGAAATTGCCGTTTTTTCCGCGATCCGCACAGGAAATTCACGTTTTTCGTCGATCTTTTGACAAAGTTCGTTTACAAAAACACTGACGAAATCGTCGTTCTTCCACGAAATATTGACGAAATGTATGCTATTTCGGCGATCCTATCAGGAAATTTGCATTTCTACGCAATTGTTTTTTCCGCGCGCAAAACCGTACAAGTTGGCAACTATGCGGAACTGATAACCCAATTTCAAATTTTCGGAAGAGCATGCCTTAAATTTTCGGAAATTTCGGAATTTTCGGACGAGAATCATCCCTGATTTGTATTTTAATGAAAACTGTGTACATGCAAAAAAAAAAAAAAAAAAAAAAAAAATACTTAAAAGAATTTTACTTAAAGTAATCAATCAAAAGAAATTATTTTGCAAATTTCAATTTTTCACTATAAACCTTCCAAGTGTTCCTTTACCATGCTTATAAGTTTTAGTTCTTCATTACCAGCAGCATTTACAAAGAAAGAAAAAGTATTCAATTGCTTTGCGTAATTTAAGGCAGGAAATTTCTCAACTGCTCTGTTCAGCAAGCCAAAAACGTTTTGACACATTTACAAATTCATATTTTAACGGAAAAGTATAAAATTGAAACACTTGACTACGGAAGCGATTTGGAATTGTGCTTTCAATTTTTGGTACTACTAGGCTATCTCGTCGACCAAAAAATTATCGCTAAACTATAAGATTAAATGCCAATAATGGATGATCATGAATGTCACATTCAATGACATTAAATACTATTCACATGTTTAAAATGCCATTAAGTGATTTTTATTTCAATTTTTTATTTGTATTTTTATTAATATTCTATTAATTATTTGTTTTTTCGTTATTTAAATATAAATTATGTCAACATGTATAATTTTGCTATTAGTTTAGCGATTTGTATAATTTGGCGAAATTGGTTGACGGGATAACAGAGTAGTACCCAATTTTTTGATAAATAAATTACCTGTTAAGTTATAAGCGATTTTGATAACATGACAGAGATATTTTTTTATCCTTTCTTGGGTAGTTACTCTTCTTTCGCATGAAAATTCTGTTTAAAACATCCACTTTGATAATATTTTCTAAAAGATCTATTGCATTTGCAAAAAATAGAAGAAACAGCTCGATTATATATTTTCTGAACAACAACGCCTGATAGTTTCAGGCATTTTCTAATAAAAATAAATTAATACTTATATCTTAAAAGTTGCCTTTTTTTATATGAAAACAGCCTAAAAGCTTCTGTAAAGTTCTTTATTTCACAATTTTCTTTTATTCTCCACTTTCAGAATGATCCTCACAACTTTCAGCATTACTTTCAATGGGGATAGACACATTGATGTCAAATCAGAATTGTGAGTAAATAAATGTTTGTTAATTGTGTCGTATGCTTGTGTATCAACATGACTGTCTGCCTGTTTGATAAGTTCACAAAAATCTGTGTTTTCATTTTCATCACAGATACTACTTCATTATCTGGAATGCGAAAAACAGTCTAATTAATCTCATTTCCAAGTGTCCCTTAAGCCTTAAATCGAGGGTCTCAGGGTTGGCAAATTTTTGACAGTGTGCAGTTTTATCCGGTTAAAACCGTGGTTTAAACCGTCATGGCTAAATCCTCTTGTCAAAAACCTCGTCAGAAACCTCAAATACTACACTGATCTGAAAAATTTCACATTAAACATCTGTCACAAATATGCAATATTAGATGTAATATTAAAAATTCACTTTTACTGTATTGTATATTATCATTTCTGGAAAAAAAAGAAAAAAAAAATTGTCATAAATCTGAAAATTTGGCCTGCCTCCCAACTTGCTCAACTAGCAATGCCTCTGCTATCAAGCCCTGCTAGCTCAGCACCAATTGAGAGAGTATTTTGTAACTTTGGCTTCATACACTCTAAACTTATAAACCATTTGGGTGTAAATAAATGTGCTAAATTGGTTAAGTGCTATAGGATGCTGTGGGGTAAAATTTATCCAGATTATTAATTGTACAAAATCATTTTCTTCTGTTTGAACATTCTAAAAAACTATGTTTTATTGCAATTAAAATAATTTAATTTTTTTTGTAATTATTAAATTACAGTATAATTAATTTTAAATAAAAAATTACCCAATGTTTTTCTCTGGTTCTTAAAATGTTTAAAGCGCATTACACGTTTTTGACAGTTTAAGCAAGTTTTTGATGGTTTAAACCAGTTTTTGACGGTTTAAACCAGTTTTTGACACTTGTCATGCCAAAAACCAGTTTCTGACATCAGAAGCCCAACCCTGGGTCCCTTATTCAGAGGTAAATACATTACATGTCATATACCAAGGGATTGGGACCGGAAGTTTTGTCCCTTAAATAGAGGTGTCCCTTATTTGCAGGTTTCACTGTATTCTTGTTTTAGATTCCTAAGGTAAGTCATTGCAAAGGTTGGTGCAGGATTTTCTTTTCTTGTGCTTTATTTTGTAAAAAATACATTTTATAATGAATTTGAAATTCAGTTACTAAAATTTGAGCCATGTATTAATTAATTATTTTTATAAAATGCATTGCAATTTCAAAATAAAATTTAAGCATATATTTAAATATTTTTAATGCATAATGATGGTCTATTATGGAATTGCAGGTACTTCTTGACTATCCCATTGACCAATTTCAACAAACAATATAAATCACCAAACTATTTGTGAATTGTACAAATTGGCATAATTTTTATTTTAAATAATGAAATAACAAATAAATTAGTAAAAGATTAATAATATAGCAGACGCCCTCAAATATGCAACCCTAAAATCCACAACTCTCTAAAATTTGCAGATAATTTATGGATGTAAACAATGATACATTTAGTTCAGATATAAGCTACAAAATTTGACTTTTTAAATTTTATATCAATTCCATATATTTTTTAATTTGTAATTTTTGTTAATGTTACTCAATTTATGCTTTTTCACAAAGGAAGAAAAATTTATTTTTGAAAAAATTCAAGATATTGTTATATATCTATATATATAGTTATATATCGTGATATTATTGGTAATCACAATCTTCTTAGCAAATACCTTTATATATTAATCAATTTTTTGGTTATTAAATCCAGCTAAATCTGAAATAAAATTTCCTTATTTTATGATTTTGATGTGAATTTAGAAATGTAGATTTATGAGGCAAGTTTCACCGAATAATTTAGGAAAAATACATTTAATCTGTTTAATGAATATTTAATCATACATAATTGATTAATAACTTGACTTTTGCTTTTAATATTTTAATCATTTTAAAAATTAGCTAATTTTTTATTATTTTAGTTTGATTTATTTTAACAATTTAATATATTGTTAGCATTCATTATAGTTTCTATTGCATTATTAATTACATTCAAATGACTGATTAAAAAATGTAAACAAAGCAATGCCCAGAAAATTGCAAAATTCTAAAATCTGCACAACCTCTGGTCACAAGCTGTGTGGATTTGAGGGAGTCTACTGTACTACAAATAAAACACCAAATAAAAAATCACTTGATGACGTAACAAACACATGTAATGTGTTTAATGTCAGTTGAATGTGAGATTTATGATAAGCCATTAATTGACATTTAATCTTACAGTTTGACGATAGTTTTTTCATCAATGGAATAATCAAGTAATACAGAATTGTGTAAAAGAAGCATTAACTCCAAAAAATGATAATTTTATTAACTAACAGTTTAGTGCACTGGATTAAGCATCTCATTTCCAATTCCAATATATCTTTAAATTTACATATGAATGAAATACAGGGTCATGAAAAATCGAAGAATGTGATGTGGATAATATTATTACAAATAAATCAGACTAATCATCTGATCCACTTCATTCTTTATGAAAAATTTGTTTTTTTAATTGTCTTTTAAATTCACTCCTTAAGAAAAAAATTCAATTTTATATTCATTCATTCAAAATTCATTCATATATCCTCTCAACAGAACAAATATTTCAAAAGTAAAAAAAAAAAAAAAAAAATAGTTACAGATAATCAAGGTTACAGATGTTCAATAGGCTTCTTTCCACTTTTACATATTAAGTACTGTACCAAATTTCAAGTCTCTATCTCAGTTTGTTCAGGAGGTAAAGCATTTACAGACAAATGGACAACATTTTTTGTTTTCTAAAAATATGTTTTTCAGAATCTTCAGTGTCTGAGAAACATGTAAATATGTCAAAAAAAAATTTAGATTTTTAAAACGATTGGAAGATTTACCTTATACTACATATGAGGGTAAAAGGATCAAATAAAACTAGAAAACTGAAAATATATTGAGCAATATTTTTTCTATTTTTCAGGATAATTTTATATTAAATTCACTTTAAAACACGTTTAGTAAATACTTTGTAAAGCTGCAGGAGGCAAGTGCTAAAAAGTTTGAATTGCCATCAGATGTCGTAAAACAGTAAATACAATAGAATCTTATTTGAGCAACTGACTAATATTTTACATTTGAAAGAAGACTTTGATATTGCAAAGAAAGTTATAAAATTTAAATTAAAAGAAACAAATTTAAAAATTATTTCTAGAAGCTCAAATCCCTTGTTGCATATGTCAAGGCTAAGCGAAATGTTTGTACTGCTAGTGAAGAAGTCAAAATGTAGAAAAAAGAAATTGTACATGGATGGGAATAAATAAAACTAATTTAATCATAAAATTTAAGCAAATTTTACAGCACCTATGCAACAACAATAGAATACAAAAACTATAGTGCTTCAAATTCAGAGCAAACAAAATTTGAGAAATTTATCAGCCAATATTAAATTTCTTATTTATTGTTTGCAATGTTAAATTTCCCCCTTTTAGATTTCTGTATTTTTTTTTTTTTTTTTTAATATGTATTAAAAAAATCTTTAACTACATTCGAGTAACCATGTTTTCAAGATTAATGCAAGCAATTACAAAAATAGAGCTACAAATTAGTTATGTAATTTTAATATTTGTAATTAGTAGATACCCTATAATGCAAAAATCTTCAGATGTTGAAAATTATTTAATAGGAAGGAATCAGACACAATAAGCAATATCTTTTCATTTAATAATATATAGAAATCAAACAAATTGTATAAGGCATCAAGGATTTGTCAAAAGAATGATTTCGACTATTTATTGTAAATTAATTATTTAAAAAAAAAACCTGTGTAATTTATAGGTCAATATTTTTTGAATAAATATGTCCGCAAACGTCATATAATATCAATAGAATTATTGTTTTATGTAGTCGCCGGCAGATAATTTTATCGCCTTTCAAAGATCAATAAGATGAAATTTATCAGGTGCAAAAGTTATATAAATTCTAGATATTAGATGATATTACTGTATTTAAAATATTTATTAAATTCAAATTTATGAAGGATTTACAGGTGAAAAATAATGCATAAACATATGTGAATCTGAGAATCTAGCGATCATTCATCAATTCAGCCATCGGATTCTCCATCATTATGAAGAATAAGAAATCTGGAAAATTGTGTAAATGTATTCATAAGTGAATAATTCACTTACATTCTGTCGGTGTGTCTAAATTACTTGAATAAAGCACAAAACTAATAAAATTTTAAAACACAAATTACATAAACAATATTCGTAGTTTTCACTGCAGTCTCCTGCACGCAGTGACGTAATGAATGGTCAGTGAATGAAAGTAATAGTTATTTATTTCTTGCTACGAAATAAGGCAAGAAAAATAACTGTTGAAATACCTACATGGAGTTGTAGCTCATGCTCAGTGATCGTCAACTCGAGAAAATTGTTTTTCTGTCAATCCGCAAATATGAAAAAATGCTAATTCTGATTGCGGGGGGAAGATAAATAAATTTAAAAAATACCAATTTGTCACTGCCGTTATTAGCAAATTTGAGAAGTTACAGCTTACAGTAAATAAACAGCACAGTAGTGCAATCGTAAAGAAAAACAGAGTATTATACACTAGGGTGGAGCGAAAAAAATTTTTTTTGTAAAATCAAAAACGGGAAGGTGCCAAAAGTTGCCTTTATACTAGTACATCAACTGCGTGAAATTTTACCGCTGAAAAAAATTGGCTTGAGTCTGCGCTTTTGCTCCAAAAATCGAAATTTTGGGTAAAATTTGTCATTTTTTGACATTTTTTCAAAAAAATTAAAAACTTTCTACAGAGCTGGTTAGTATTTAAAAGTGTTGCTTAGACCTTTATATTTATCTGCTTAACATATTTAAACTATAAAACAATATCTGTAGTCTGTATAATTGGAGCAAATCTGACAACTTTTTGTGAAAAATCAGCGTTAAGCTCTCTATTCGAGCATGCAGCGAAATGTTGTTTTGAATGCATTTCTTACCTAGCTTCTTTCAAAACTACTGTGTATATAACTCATTGAGGTGGTTGCATTATCCCACCCGTCTCAACCACCCAATCATCTAGGCCCAGTGTTTTATTTATGTATTGAATTGTTATTTTTTTCCCGAAGACGAGTATAAGTTTTCTATATATCAAAGTAATTTATCTCTTCTTTGTATTCACTGATTTTGGATGATTTCGATCATGCTGGTGTGACCATGGAAGAAGGAATATAAACGGGAAGGAAAACGAAGCCTCTTTCCCATAAGGAGCAGGGTGATCGTCGATGCCACCGGATTTCTGTGAGGTTCACCCATATCCCAGCATTCCCTGAGGAATGGCAACTGTTTGGCGCATTTATCGCTTATTTGGCCTTTCTTACACTCGACGTCTTATGTGCTGATTTCTACGGCGAGAGATAAAACACATGCCAAGTTATCGCCAATCGAAAAAAATCGCCAAGGTTGCCGGCAGTTCAGGGTCACACTTGTCCCAGAATTCTCGGCTTGCCTCGGCTCGCCTCCGTTGACCGGTTTTCCTTCCCGTTTATATTCTTTGTTCCATGGGTGTGACCTGCTGCACGTATATTTTTATACCATGTATAACAGAAGAGAAGCTGAGTAATGTATTGGGTATGTTCTTAATTGAACCTATTCAGCAGTCTATTAGCTTCATTAAAATTTCATGCAATTAGTACATTATGATTGGAAGTTCTGTTATCACAACATTCTTTCAATCAATTACATTTTATATGCAATGATTTGCCTAATAATTGATTGTATGAATTCAATTTCTAGTATGTCATCATTTATTGAACCTATTACATTGAATATATGCTGAGATGCTAGTTGTTTAATATTATGACGATCGTCACAGAGGATTGCAAACAAAATTTGCGTGTAAAACAACAATATTTCTATAGACGTTTTAGCAAGCTTTATGTCGTTTCCTGTGTTGTTCCGTAGTCTAGTAATTTCTAATAAGATTTTAGATCAATTATTCAGGTGTGGTGTACATTTCGTATAAAACATCCCGCGGTATAAACTTGGATTATACATTTTGTGAGTGAACATATAGACGCTGATTGCCAAACTGTGCTTATATAAAGCGGAAAATTTTATTAACTTTATGAGCTGTCTTTTGTGTGAGATGTTTTCTAAATTCCTATTCCCCATTCTTTCTGAGAAATAGCTTTCCTTAGGAATTAGCTTTGCAATCTCCGACAGAAATATCTAGTCTGTTCTGAGTATCTTTTTCTCAATTTGAGAAAATAATTTTTCAAAATTATTCTCTATTTTATAAAAAAAAAAAAAAAAAAAAATTGCAATAGGAAGTGAATAGTACGTAGACAAAGATTTTCCTTATTGATCCAGTGAATCCATGTAGCTTAGAACGTTTTATATCGACTTCTCTAATAATTGACGCAGAGGAAATTCACTGGAGTTGAAGTAGCGAATGATTCAATGTTATACACAATTCTAAGCTTACCCCATGCAAAATGGCTCACAGTGACAAATAAAATTCTCCTAATTTTAAATGAGCACTTATAGTCCATTAGAATCCGTACATTCCCTCATAAAGTACTAAGCATTATAAGTTTATGCCCAGGACATTTCACCATCAAATGTTGTACATTCATAAAAAGGGGATCTAAAAGTTAATAGGAAATTACCTGGATACGAAAACACTTAGAAAATGGCATAAAACTAATGCAAAAAAAAAAAGGTTATTTACAACAGCGGTTGCTTTACACATGGAGAACTAATTTTCATTGCAATTCTCTCTGAATATCACCATCACATTAAACAGCTCGCTTCTCAACATATAAAAAATGCAAAACTACAATAAATGATGGCATACTTATAGTTGAAATATCTGAAATCATCTTTGAAGCAAATCATTACGTAAAAAAATACAATTGACTGAAAAAATGTTGTGGTAACAGAACTTCCAATCACTATTCATCAACTGAATGTAAGTTTGGTAAGTATAATAGATGGCCGAATAGATCCCTTTAATAATATTCCCGTACATTACTCTGCTTGTCTTTTTTTGTATAAACTGCAAAAATATACATGAAGATAGTTACAGCAGCATGTGGATGCAAAGAACAGATGAACAAGGTGGAGGCATCGAAATCATGCCAAATTTTTATAAAGAAAATTACAAATCAATGTATAAATAAAACACTGTACTAAGATGACCGAATAGTTGAGCCGGGTGGTATAGGAAATATAGCCACCTCCACGACGCATACCTAATGTAATTTTGAAAACAAGAGCTGTATTAAAAACAACAATTCGTTGTATGACCCAATAGAGTGGTAATACTGTTTTCTTACTAAAAGTTGTGTGTTTTGCTCCAGCTATAGGGAATAAACATATTGTTTTATAGTTTAAATATGTTAAGCAGATAAATATAAAGGTCTAAGTAACACTTTTAAATACTAACCAGCTCTGTAGGATTTTTTCAATTTTTTTGAAAAAATGTCAAAAAATGACAAATTTTACCCAAAATTTCGATTTTTGGAGCAAAAGCGCAGACTCAAGCCATTTTATTTCAGCGGTAAAATTTCACGCAGTTGATGTACTAGTATAAAGGCAACTTTTGGCACCTACCCGTTTTTGATTTTCAAAAAAAAAAAAAAATTTTTTTTCGCTCCACCCTATTATACACTATAATCAAAAGACATACACAAGAGATTATATACTATAAGCATAGGAGGGTACACGGAGTTATCTAGAAGATATACGGCGTATATCCTTCACTATATTTCTGATAAACATGCATGCGAATGACATAGCTCATGAGAACAGAAAAAAAATGAGTTTTATAAAATGAAAGCATCGATATACCTAAGGCGAGAGAGTCAGATATCGACCCTTATTTTATTTCTCTAATAGTTACTAACAGGAAAATAAAATATATCGGTGAGCAGAGATAACAAATTCAAGGAGAGGTTCTAAATCTTTACACCAAAATTTTCGATGTTTCTTTTTTTCTTTACTGGGGGACCATTTTTTTTTTTTTTTTTTTTTTTTTTTTTTTCCGAGACCGATTTCTCAAGAGCTTTCTAGGCTTCTAATGAAGTTGGCCATGACCCAGTCTTCAGAAGTTTGTCTAGAGGTCAGAGGTCACTGCCACTTTCTTATTTTGTAGATGACCAATGAATCTTTGGAAAAGAAAGGCCAGAATGATTTACGAGTTTTTGTTGGAATTGCTGAAATGCAAAGCTTTAAGACGCGTTTATATGCTTTTTTTCAAAAATCCCAGACGAAAGTTCATAATCTTTTCCTAGTCTTTCTTTTCTAAATCTATGTGGTTATCAACAAAAGAAAAAGAATTCCAAACAAAAACAAAACAAAAAAATCGGGGATAAACATGTTAACGATGTCCACCTCTGACCTTCGATCTCTAGACTCCCAACAAAAGTCATAGAACATGAAAGGAAGCTCCCCACCACATCAAATTTTACGACGATAAGAAAAATAGTCAGTTCAATGCACTTTTAAACTGCATGTACATGACAATCTGGGCTTGTAGAAAAAAAAATCATAAATTGTTTAGGGGGGGGGGGGTTATACGATAGTTTTCTATTGTTAATATTCGATTGTGAATTCGTTGTCGAGAAAGTTTGAAGTGAATTTTTAAGTGTTTTTGATAAATGCTTTATGTATGTGTACCTAGGAGTTAACTTATTTAAGTTAATAGAATAAATGTTTTATCGATATCATTTAGATGAAAAAAACAAATTGACTTGACTTATGAAATTTAATAAAATGTATGAATTTTAGGGAGATACTGCTATTGGGTTTTAAGCAGTTTGATAATAATTGGGAATTAAAAAAGAGTATATAGGCATATATTTTATAAAATTATTAGGTATAAAAACAAAAAATATTTCTTAAATGTGGAAATTCGTATCCTCCACTTACATAAGCAATTCCACAAACTTTTACATAACTTGAATCTACAGATTACAGGGGATCTACTACTTTAATAATCGACAAACTAACTAAAGTCGAATTTCCAAATTGATTAGATGGAATTTCGTAAGAAACTGCAATATTTTTAATTACATATATTTAAATATTAATGATAAGAATTACTATAATTTTTAAAGACTGTGAATTTAGTACATTTGTCTAATTTATGAATATAATATATATATACAGTAGCGCCAACTTATATATTATATACAGTAGAACCCCGATAATTCGGATTAATTGGGACCAGGTCCAATCCGGATTGTCGAAAATCCGGATTATCCGGAGAATATGAACAAATGAAATAAAATAATGTATAATATTCAGAGAAAATCACCTTTATATTGAACATAATCAATACTTACAGACAGTAAAAATGTTTACTTTGTAATTGTCTGAGCGAAGCGAAGTCTTATACTCAGAGTACGTAACGATATTAAAAGTCAAAAAAATTCTTTCGTCAAGCAAATCTCAAAAAGTACTTGTCGGATTTTGATTCTGTTTGTACCAGTAGGTACCTATGAAGGTAATCTGGTGAATGCACTATCTACGAAAAATTAGTTCCAAATAGTTTAAAAGTTATATTTAAAAAACTGATTAAAAAGCACCATTTATTTGCATACGTCACAGAAACTTGGTGTGCGTCATTTTTCACAGGCTGGGTATTTTTATAGACAGCCGAACCAGAACACATGGAGTAAATAGTAATTGTCTGAGCGAAGCGAAGTCTTATACACGTAGTACGTAACGATATTAAAAGTAAAAAATATTCTTCCATCAAGGAAATCTCAAAAAATACTTGACGGATTTTGATTCTGGTTGTACCAGAAGGTACCTATGACGGTAACCTACTGAATGCACTTACTACGAAAAAAAAGTTCAAATTAGTTTTAAAATTATATTTAAAAAACTGATAAAAACACACAATTTGGCTACATACGTCACGAAAATTTAATGTGCGGCATTTTCACGAGCTGGATGTTTTAATTAAATTTCCAAATGGAGCACATGGAGCAAAGAAAACATGCAAACAATTTTCATTCAAGTGCAACAAAACATATTAAAACTTAAAAAACAAACTGAAAAAAAAAATCTTTTTTTTCTTTTCTTTTTTTTTCCGTTAATTGAAAATAAAGAGGCCATAATTCTTAGATGCCATACTTTTTATAATTACGTTTTATAATCAGCATTAGCATCTTTTATATTTCGCGTGTGCAAATTGGAAACATTTCTTTCGTGTTTAAATAAAATACGAGTTTCAGTTGGATTAAAAGCGTTTTAACCTCTTGAGGGGCGCCATTTGCAGTCTGCAAACGGTTAATTTTAATACTTAAATTGCCAACTGGTACTAGTAATTTTTTAGTACAATTTTGATCTCATAATATACGTGACGAAACGGTTTAGAATATTTTCAATTAAATTTGTTCATAAATATCGGTGGGAATTAATTATTTGATCATTTTTGAAGCAGAAATGCCTTGCCCCTGAAAGGTGTAAGCAATGTATCGTGTTTAATGCGATTGAATGAGACATTCCCGACCATCCATTACTGGAATTTAATCTTATAGTTTGGCGATACTTTTTTGGTCGTCAGTATAATCAAGTAGTACCCCAAAAAAAAGAAAGAATAGTTGAAGCAATAAATAAAAGTTATAAATAATAAACATTATAAAAATATACATAAAACAATAAATCGAAAATATTAACACTTACAGCAATATTCAAAATCAAAGTTTTCACCAATTTGGTCACAGAAAAAATCACGCCAACTTGGTACGTATATGACATCTACGCCATATTTATGTGTAAAAATAAGTATAAACGTTCATCAGATATGAAATCTGACTTTCTGAAGCCCAAATTGGACCAAGATTTATAAAAATGCCGAAGTGAAGATATTAAAGGAAAAGTACCATGAAAACGGGACGGAAATATCATATACGTATTTGGGGTACTACTTGGGTATGCCGTCGACCAAAAAAAGTATCACCAAATTATAAGATTAAATTCCAACAATAGATGACCTTGAATGTCCTTTAGCGATGGTGATATTGTGGCTAAATAATATTGACTCATTCATCAGAAGGATTTTATAGAAAAATAGACTTTAATGACTTCACACAACATAAATAATATTCGTGAAAAACGTCACTGCGAGAAAAGCGCTTCGTTAAAAAGTAATTCCATTAATTGAGTTGCCATTCGCAGAAAGCAAAAAGTTTTCATACGCGAGAGAAAATTACAGCAGAGCTCGAGATGAGCCGCTACAGAGTATGCCCCCAGTGACGTAGTCACGATTACAAAGAAAAGTAGTACTTGATACAGATACATAAGACAGGTCTTGATACATATGATGCAGTATGAGTAAATATACATATGATGCAATAATATATTTTATATATGCAGTACATTAAGAAAAACATAAATTGGCAAGTAAATATTGTACACACATTACAAAATATATATGAAATATTTATATAATACAAAATACAATGTATATACAAAATATTTATACAATATAGTCAGTTACGAGATGTTGAGGAAAACGAACTTTACGACCAGATTTCGTGGTAGGCTGTTTGACAGGAGGATCATTTATGGGATCATGTTGTTTTTGAGGTAGGGAAGATGGAAAAGAATCTGATAATTGGTAAGCTGGTTTGATGCGATCAATTGATACAGTACAGCGTTTCCCGTTTAATTCCAAGTCAAACGTTTTATTAGATCTGGCAATTACTTTATGGGGTCCTGTATAAGAGGGTGATAAGGGAGGATTCACTTTGTCTGATCTTAAAAATACATGAGAACATGTTTGCAGTGAGGGATTCACATAGATTTTGTGGTTGCCGTGCCTTGTAGTGGCAACAGGATTTAATGTCCTCATTGTTTCAATCAACTCAGTCACATAGGTAAGAGTAAGTGGTTGATTTACAGTCTCGCTGTTAATGAGATCACAGGGTAGTCTGATATTTGTCCCATAAACAAGCTGAGCACAGGTAGCTTGGATGTCGTTTTTAAGAGCTGTGCGCAAACCAAGTAAAACAATGGGGAGAGTTTCAGTCCATTGAGTTTGATTGTGCGCTGTAAGCGAATTCTTAAGATGACGATGAAATCTCTCAATAAGACCGTTAGACTGTGGATGATATGACGTTGTTCTTATGCGTCTACAGCCTAATCTATTAGTAAGTTCTTTAAAAAGAGAAGACTCAAAATTCCTACCTTGATCAGTAGTAATAGTAACCGGGGTACCGAATCTGGATATCCAACCGTGTATTAGTGCACGAGCGGTTGTTTCTGCAGTCATATCTGGTGTGGGTATAACCTCGGGCCATCTCGTAAACCTATCAATGATGGTCATGCAATACTGATTGCCATCGGAGGATGGTAAAGGTCCGATAAAATCAACATGAATATGGGCAAAACGAGCATCAGGTTCAGAGAATGTCCCAATTGGCGATTTGGTGTGTTGGAAGACTTTAGCTTTTTGACATTTCGTACAGCTGCGAACCATAGATTTTATATCCTTACGCATGCCAGGCCATACAAATCGTTTGGAAATTAAATCTAATGAAGCTGAGAAACCTGGATGTGAGAAGTAATGTAAGGTAGAAAAAACAGATTGTCGCATGCTTTTAGGAACGAATGGTCTGGGATGTTTTTGTGACATATCGCAATATAAATGGACATCTTCGAGTGGAAAATAGTGTTTTTCTAATTTTAAAGAAGTGGTACCGAGTTCGAGAAGTTGTTTTAGCTCTTCATCATTTGTCTGAGCAGCGGCAAACTCTTTAAAATCTAGCACATTAGGAGAAATGGAATCAATTTCAATTCGTGATAATGCGTCGGCCACGGTGTTATCAGAGCCTTTAGTATATCGAATATCAGTAGAAAACTGTGAAATATAGTCTAAATGTCTCAATTGTCGAGGACTACATTTATTAGGATTTTGTTGAAATGCGTATATAAGGGGTTTTTGGTCAGTATAAATAATGAAATTACGACCTTCGAGCATATGTCTGAATTTTTTTATAGAACTATAAATAGCAAATAATTCACGATCATAAGTAGACCAATTTCTCTGAGATTTACTTAATTTACAGGAATAAAATGCGATTGGTTCCCACTGTTTTTCGGAGAGTTGCATTAAAGAACCACCAATTGCGACATTGCTAGCATCGACCCATAAACTTAACTGGGCGCCAGGAATTGGATGTCGCAATAAAGTAGCTCGAGCTATAGCTTCTTTTGAAGCAGTGAAGGAAAGATTGGCTTCTTCGTTCCATTCTAATTGCTCAGTTTTGTTAGCCTTGGAACGGGGATGGGTTTTTTTATTTTTGTGTCCTTCTAAAAATTTAACAAGTGGAGCTAAAATATCGGCAGCTTTGGGAATGCAACGTCTATAGAAATTGAAAAGGCCTAAATAACGTCTTAGTTGAGTTAAAGTAGAGGGCTGTGGGAAATCTAAGATGCATTGAACACGATCAGGTAATGGTTCAATTCCTGCAGGTGAAAGTTTGAATCCTAAAAATTCTAGAGTGGATTGACCAAATTTACATTTATCAACATTGATACACAGGCCATATTCTTTAAGTCTAGAAAACAACAATTCAAGATGTTCTAAATGCTCAGTTTCATTTTCAGAAGCAATAAGCAAATCATCAAGAAATGCGTAAACAAATCCTAAGTCACGAACTATCTCATCAATAAATCTTTGAAATGTTGAGGAAGCATTGCAAAGGCCAAATTGCATTCGCGTGCTTTCAAAAAGTCCGAAGGGAGTGCAAATTGCAGTTTTATGAACATCGTCAGGATTGATGGGGATCTGATGGTAGGCTTTTATTAGATCAATGTGACTGAAGATTTGTTTACCATGTAATTCCGCAGTGAAATCTGCGATACAGGGTATAGGATATTTCTCTTTAACAGTTTGTGCATTTAGAGCACGATAATCACCAACAGGTCTCCAATCGACAGATCCTTTCTTCGGCACCAGGTGCAAAGGTGAAGAGTAATTACTTTTAGAAGGTCTAATATGACCGAGCTGCAGCATGTGCTGAAATTCAGCTTTGGCAATTTTTAGTCGATCTGGAGCTAGCCGTCTAGGCTTAGCAGTCACTGGAGGCCCCTTAGTGTTTATATAATGTACAGTATCATGCTTAACCGGTTGGTTAGGATCAGGTAATTTTGTGATTTCAGGAAATTTAAGTAATAATTTACCATATATATTATTCAAAGAATTTGATTTCACAGAAAATATGTTACAAATATTAAATATAGCAGGAGCTTTTAAATTGGTAGTGGAATCAATAAGACGACGATTCCGTAAATCAAGCTTTAAATTAAAATTATGCAAAAAATCAGCTCCTAAAATAGCACATGAAACATCACAAACATAAAATGAATAAGTAAAATTTCTACGCAAACCTAAGTTAATATTAATAGTCTTTCGACCATATACATTAATTTTGGTGCCATTAGCAGCACGAAAAGTTTGGAGAACAGGTTTACATTTATCATGTTTATTCGCGGCCACAATGGACGCATCTGAACCACTATCAACAAGAAAACACGTACCTGTATTTTTGTCTCTAACAAATAGGCGACGTGAAGGTGCTGGGGAGAATTCCGTCGCAGCTATTCTTCCCGCTCCCTGTTTTCCGAGTAAGAACAAGGTGGATGGCACTTTTCAGCTTTTTCAGTATATTTTCTATGATACCAACAGATTTTAGAATCTCTGTGTCGGGAATGAGACCGATGACGTTGTTTATGATCACCTCTTGACACACTTCTTGAACGTCGAAGTTGAGCTACTTCTTGGCGTAAAGCTTGGATTTCTTTCAGAAGCATCTCTATCGTTGGCGGTGTTGGCGTCAGGCGTAGTTGGCGATCAGGCGAAGTTGGTCGGCTCGAAACTAAGCTGATGTTTGCTGGTGTTAAGTCCAAAATTCTATCTGAAATCTCAGCTGCTTTATCAGGAGTAATATTGTCAATGGAAGCAAGAATAGTTTGAACACTTGTTGGCATTTGTTGAGTGAAAAGCTCTAACAGAAGCTCATCACTGATATTATGGCTTTCAGCTCGCCGTTTCATTAATCGAAGTAATTCAGTCGGCTTTCTATCGTCAAGGCTTTCTCCAGCTAGAAGTTTTCGGATTTCTAAAGTACGGCTTTCACCACAACGTTCAATAACTTTAGATTTTAAAGTTTCATATGGATTAGATGGATCCGGAGTCATAATAATATCACGAACCATAGTAGCTGTAGCAGCCGGTAAATGAGATACAACATAATTGTACTTAGTTTTGGATTCAGTTATTGGTTTAGGAGTAGCTAATTCAAAGGTAGATTCCAGCATGTGAAACCATAAGCTAGGATCGACAGAAATATACGGTGGAATGACCACTGCAGATGCTTCAATTGCCATTTTTCTAGCGAGAAAAAATTTTAATATTAGCCGTTCGTCGAAAGTTCGATGAAAAAAAATAACAGTTCAAGTGTCCGTAGTCACCAATTTAACGATGGTGATATTGTGGCTAAATAATATTGACTCATTCATCAGAAGGATTTTATAGAAAAATAGACTTTAATGACTTCACACAACATAAATAATATTCGTGAAAAACGTCACTGCGAGAAAAGCGCTTCGTTAAAAAGTAATTCCATTAATTGAGTTGCCATTCGCAGAAAGCAAAAAGTTTTCATACGCGAGAGAAAATTACAGCAGAGCTCGAGATGAGCCGCTACAGTCCCATGCAATGAAATTAAACAAGATACACGTGTTTAAAACATCATAAAGTGATTTTTATTTCAAATTTTTATGAATGTTTTACTAATTTAATTGTTCTTCTGTTGTTTAAACTAAAAATTTAGTCAACATGTATAAGTTGGCTATTAGTTTAGCGATTTGTATCATTTGGCGAAATTGATCGACGGAATAACTAAGTAGTACCGTATTTAGTTTGGCGCAAATTTGGCGAAAATCGTTTTTTAATTATTTTCTATTATATTAAAAAGGAAGTAACAATAAATAAAAACACGATTAAATACAGATTAATTTAATATAGGAAAAAAGCAATTGCCGGGTTACCATGTCATGCAAAATAACGATAGCTCGATGCCAATTATGTAGAAGAGTTCCAAATCCTGTTCTGCATTTTTGGAGAAATTTTATTTTTTATTTTATTTTTATTTTTTTTTATATTATTTATTTTATTTTATTTTATTGCATTAAATGAATCGGTTCCTTTTTTTTATTTTTCAACAAAGTTGAAAAGTGTTTATGCATTCGATTTGTCTGTCCGTCTGTCCACACCCTAACATCCGTAAATATACTCGGATTTTTATGCAATTGGTAAACCTTATTTAGGGTCCCCTAGGCATGTTTGGTATTATATATGAAGTATGTGAGATTAATAGTTTATTTACAGGGACACCCAAAAGTTTTCCATTACATTATGGTCTATAAGAAAAATCGAAAACAGAGTATTTTTATGAAACTACACAATTGCAAAGTATTGAAACTTATATAAATCGATGAATTTTATTACGATTACGTTTAAACAAGACATTCATGCAATTTTTAATCCGTTTACAGAAACACTCAAAAGAAATTGGTTACAATACTGTCTTTTGAGCAATAATTGCTGATCATGTGTTTTCAATTTCTGCATGTGCTTTGAAATGTAACTGTTTTTTAGGTGCATTCGTAATTGTATAAATACGTAGTACCTATAGTCGTCATCTGAACCGTCCGTATCTCTGTCCGCATAGAACAGAACGAAAAATATCGAACCGAATCGTTTTAAATTTTAAATATATATTTGTTTCTGAATTTTTTTTTGGGTTATTTTAAATTTTAGTAAAATTGGATAAATAGTTCGAATACAGAGATAGTCAAAAATATTCTGTTACATTATGGCCGATGGGATGAAATAATTCTAAGAACATTTTAATGATGTTACGCGCCCATCGAAACCTAATGAAATTGATATGCATTTATGAGGAGCACTAGAATATATATTTTGTAGAGCATGCCGCGCAAAGAATATTTATTATTCATTTGCAGGGCACCACAAAAGAATTAAATAACAAAAAGGTAGGGGGGAAGGGACATTAATTTTTCAACTTTACTAATCTGCACTGTAAAAAAAAACGGACGATTTAACGGAAATATTACTGGTAATCTGGACGCCAGTATAATTTACTGTTTTTTAACGGAAAAATTTCTGTAAAATATTCCGTTTTTTCGAGTTTTCTTCTGGAATTTACGGGAATTTTTCCGTTAAAAAACAGTAAATTATACTGGCGTCCAGATTACCAGTAATACTTCCGTTAAATCGTCCGTTTTTTTTTTACAGTGTGGGGATTTTATCATTTTCTCAATTGTCACTAGCAAGCTTTTTAAATAATTACTTTTTGGGGTAAAACTCGAGTTCATGTTAGCGTATTTGAGTGAGCATGTCTAGCGTAAAAGTATGCGCAGACTTATAAGTCATTTGTGGTGACATTTTTACAGCTCAAAGCTTATGGAGAGGAGATATTCAGATCTCGTTCGTACCTTATACTATAGGCATTGCATATTCCTTTTATTTAATGTATGCTACAGTGAAATACTGCTTAACTTCATGAGAACAAGTTTGAAAAGAAAGAAAAACAGTTTATGTAGTGGCCAGCAGCACAATCCACTTAAATCCGATTGAGCATATCTGGGACACACTCGAACGACGTAATGTATTTCTTTGTTGGCGTCTTCGGAATTTTTATATGTCATTTTTTAAATAGAGAATTCCCTAAATTCCCATTCAGAACCTCATCGTATCCATAGAAAACAGATGTAGATATAATATTATCAACTATTCTGTATTAACTATCTACACACCATGTAAACAAATTCTCTCATTCTACTCAAACATCATGATTTATGCAATTTTTTGTGCTGTTTATATTTTTTACGTCATTTCAAAGAGTTCAAATTCCGATTCAAGATATTATAGTGTTTTATCATTTGCATTACTTTTAATGCATTAGTTACTTTCAATTTTATACCCATGATTGGCTGATTGGCATAGTTTGCTTTCCCATTTTTTAACCGTGTATAGGAATTTTTACATAATATTTTGCATTTCTACCATTTACTTTTCTCATTTTTGACATTTAAATTTGTGGCACTATATAATCAATTAAAAATAACAGTACTTCTGGGTTATTCCGTCGACCAATTTCGCCAAATTATACAAATCGCCAAACTAATAGCCAAAATATACATGTTGACATAATTTTTATTTTAAATAACGAAAAAACAAATAATTAGAAGAATATTAATAAAAATATTAATAAAAAGTCGAAATAAAAATCACTTAATGACATTTTAAACACGTAAATCGCATTTAATGTCATTCAATGTGACATGCACGATCATCCATTATTGGCATTTAATCTTATAGTTTGGCGATAATTTTTTGGTCGACGGGATAACCTAGAAGTACCAAAATAACATATCATTTTTATTAACTTTTTGGAATATAGACTTTCTATTTGGAAAATATTTGGTAGAGAATTGGGAAATCTGAACTATATCTGAATATTTTTGCCACGATGACCAAAAAAAATATTAAAAACTAACAAAAAATTAATAACTCAATAACAAATTGTGGTACAGGTTTCAAACAAGTTGCATTTAAAGGTAATTTTTTTTCTTTATACGACGGTGTGCAATGTTTAAAAATTTAAAAATTTACAGTGCCGAAAATTGTTAAACTGAAATTTCATTTAATATTTGTTTATGATTGGCTCAGGAATATTAACGTGTATCTAAATGTCCAGGCATATTAATATAACTCTTTTATTACGTAAACTACGTTTTGATAATTTTAAAAATGTTATTATGGGTTTTTTTTAAATATAAAAATCATTTATAAGCCTTTGAAAATATTATTTTCCAAATAGTCGTTGTAATTTCTAAAATTACATTTTTTTTAATGTGGTATTTTTTCGTTCTTTCTTTTTTTATACTTTTTGCAAATTATTATTAAATATATGTTCTCAGCAATATCGCTCAGACTAATCCCTCTGAGGGAAATCCTAGTTATAAAAATTGTCATATTCTACCATTTTTGAGGGCCGCAAGGTCACGCATTCTCTTGACCATTCTTCCTCCTTTTATTTCAATTTTCCGCAAGTGATTTGTAGAAGGATTTTGGCACGAAGATAAGGAAACAGTCTCAAGAAGATTGTTTCCAAGAGTAATTGATAGATAGAGGTCCTATTGACTGGTAGACAAAGATCGGATCACGATCCTTATCAGTCAGTGTGTCTCTAAGGACTATATTACTTTGCTTTCTTGCAATGCTCTGGGTAACACTTCATTAAGCAGTGAGCTTAAGATGACATTTTCAAATGGATTAAATAGAAAAGTGTGAAAATTGGAATTGGCAAAGCTTAAATGATGTATAGGTGTTCCTTTCATACATAACATTAAATAGTTTAAATAAGAAAGCTTGGGGTATTCTTCCGAAAAAATTTCAGAAAATACTTATTTATTCAGAATATGAAGTCGAAATAAATTTATGTTATGGAAATTTTCCGATCACTTCTCAAACTTGAAAAAAAAATCCCCGATCCGGAATTCCACGGATCGGATTCCATGATCCCAAATCGATCCGGATTATCCGGAGATCCGAATTAACGGGGTCCGGATTTGCGGGGTTCTACTGTACTTATATACTATATATATATTATATAGTATAACTTATATATATGCGCCAACTTATAGCTTATATGGCCAACTTATATAACAACATGCTAGACCCAATAATTTTCGATTCTAGCATGCCCAATTTTCATTGTTCTATGTAGTTATTTATTTCATTATTTTTTACTCTAGAACAAAATTTATTTTGTCAATGACCGTGTGTTTTAATTATTCAACTGACTACCATAAATCCCAAATAACTGAAATGCTTATGTTTAACTTTCTGCTATTTTAATTTGTAGTCATGTTTATGACATGATGATATTACAATAAATATTAGAGTCCTTATAACAAAAACGAATGAGATTATAATTTACAAGAATTGCAACTTTAATAAAACATGATAGTTTGACTTAAAACTCTCACCTTTCACCATCTGCTCCCTCCTTCTAAGAAGAACAAACTGGTAGTACAATTTTACCAAAATATCTTTGAGCCCACCCAATATTTTTAAGCCAACCCAATGTTTTTTAAAAGTTGGCGCCACTTTATATATATATTAGTCACACGTTATTATTTTATGAACATATTTTACAGCGGTATTTACTCGGATATAAACTATAAAAATATGACAGAGCATAAAACAAACTGGAAGAATACACTGTAAAACATTTGTGTACAGAGCCCGATCAAGCTGAAGTTGGGCCCAGGGCCTGTTAAAAAATTGGGCCCCCCTACTTATCCATTTTCGGTGACACTTTCACAAAAAAAGAAGGTTCATTTGACCAGCTGACAAAGTTTTTTGGTTGAAAAGTGCCTATGTTAAAAGATTCTAAAAATTTTATTGAGTCATTCTGAATATTTAAATTTTACATTTCACATTTTATAAAACAATATTATTTGAAAAGTATTTGATTAAGGGGAAAATATCAGCCATATAACTTGTGGGCCCCTGAAATTGGTGAGTCCAGGGCCAAGGCCCCGGAGGCCCGTGCATTAATCAGGCCCTGTTTGTGTAACGTTACTCCATAAAATTGGTGGCAGCCTTGCTGCCTCCAATTTTATGGAGTACTTTAACTGATATAACTAGGGTAACATTGCAGTGTTACACTAATATATGTTAAAATTACACCATTATAGAAGTGAAAACAATTACTCCATAAAATGGAGGTAGCAGCTGCCACCAATTTTATGGGGTAACATTACACAAATGTTTTACAGTGTACGTTTCAAACAAAAACTCCTTATAGAATGCAGGATTTATAAATTTAGCATTTGTTATTTGATTTTAACAATTTTCAATCTATATCAAACGAATATGTGAGGCCTAGAAGAAAAAGAAGGAAAGAACTTTTGTTCCTCATCATAACATAATTGCTCAGTTGAACTCTAGATTTTTCGTCTAATTTTAATTAGATTTGAATTTGTTTTGTAGATTTGACTGTATATCCCAGTAAAAATGTAACTCTCACTAGTATATAAAGTAATATTATAGTTGAGGTTTTTATCTGTAGATTTTATTTGCAAAATAATTATCAAAGTTATGCAAATGCATATTAAACGCGCTGATATGTTCATAAATGTAATTTTCAAGATTTATTGCGTAACTGAGAATTTACGTAAGTCGCATAATACGTAAATCGAGCGATGCCTGTATTGTATTTTATAAAATCGATATTATCATTAGTTTCTTAAATAGATATATGAATGATATATGCCGTTTCGCGGATTAATTGTAAATGTATAGTTATCGGCTATATAAAATGTATAATTATTTTTGCATTAGTCAAATAATAATAATTTAGAAAATAAATAATTATGTGCTTTTCATTTTATACGTGTGAAGTTTTTTCCTTTTATTAAGTAAATTTAGTGTTTTCCGATTTAACTACATTAAATGCATGTTAGGTAGAAAATGAATCATTGTGTTTTCCTGCTCCTTGTCCTTCATGCTTTCATCCCTTTGGGTACAAGAAAATACAATGATAAAGTATCTCTTGTTATTTTTTGAACAAGAGATAACAATGGTTTTTGTTTAAGAAATTAAACTACTGATTAGTAAGTAAACTAATCAGTAAAAAACCATTAAAATCGGGTCTGCAGGTGGTATCCACGAAACTATGCCTTTGCGGGCCAGTTGCATTTAAAAATGATAATCGAATATCATATAATCCTGGGAATTCAGACGACAACTCGATGGGGTAATGTTCTATGCCTACCAGCTATAATGACAAATATTTTAGGGTGACTTAAGCTTAAAAATAAATAAATAAACCAATAAAAATAAGAATTTCTGGTCTGAATTTGAAATTTTTGAATAATAATAATAATAATAATAAAAAAATAATAATAATAAAAAAAAAGATACGAAACTGGCAACTTTGCCATATAATGAGCTAATATTATTCTAAATTTAAAGACATGTAAATAATGACGCCTTTCACTGTCACTGGTTAACACTAGACAAACTGCGCTCGCACCCAATGAAATGTTTGGTAGCCCTATAATAGCCTCAAATAATAGCAATTCAGAAATTGACTAAACATGTATTTTCATTTTATATATAAAATACATATACAGGGTGATTTATAAATATCGAAACAATAGACTATTTCCTTAAATACTGCCTATGGGCACATACTTCCAATTGCAAAGTTCCATAAAAAAGGGTGCAAAATTTGATGAGATAAGTTGCGATTCTATGGGAGGTCTATTAGAGAAAATGCAAATTTTTATACGGCCCCTGTAAAGTAAAATTTCTAATTAGAAAGTTTTTCCTTATCCATTCCTGGATTAAACAACAACAAAAATATCATCTTGATAGCTACAAATCTCACAGAAATATTAAAATTCAAAAATTTTCGAAATTCGTGACTTACACCACTTTACCATGCTTATGAGCGAATAGTTTTTTAACTCATTTTGAATGCAAAATAGGGATCATCCATAAATTATACATTATTAAAGGTCAATTTAAAATAGTGCGGTGTTTTTTTTTTTCTTTTTTTTTACATAAAATAACTACGTATAGATTTTATGTTAAATCTACTTTCAAAATATACTGGTGGTCTGTACTAGAAGTCTGTATGGGTCGAAATACCTAGATCCGGCCCCGAACCGACCCACCGGGAAAAAAGTTCGGCTTGGCCTAGAAAAAAAAAAAAAAAAAAAAAAAAAAAAAAAAAAAAAAAATCATAGCCCGGCTCGGTCTTGAATTTCTACTTAATTTATTTTTTTTCTTTACTTCGATGGGGTTAAAAACTGTTTCGTATGGAGGGGTTCAGACCAGAAATACGTATAGCTTTTCGTTTTTCATCTTTATAATTTTCATTATTGAAAAAAGCGCCAAAAAGTCTATGATATATTTATTTTATTAATGAATCTCTATTTATATGCTAATGTTTCACTTATCCTTTAATATCGTTAAATCACATTATATGTGTTGGAGACTTTGAAATATGCTATATAGTATTATCTTTTAAAATGAAATCACACAGAAAAGAAAAAAAAAGTGTTATATACTTCTTATCTTCTTAGGAGATCTAAATGCAGTCTATTTTTCTTACAGGTATTATTACAGTCATTTTGCATGGATCAACACATTTTTCTGTTTAACCCTTTCCGGCGCGGAAAAACTCTGTTAGTAAAATGAGAAATTATCGAATGACACCGGAATTTACAAACGATTTTTTTAAGAAATCAAGAACTCCTTAATTTAAGCTTTTATTGTAAAAGCAAGATTTTATTAAAATATTATTGGTGCCAATTGCAAATTTGGAATTAAAATTAGGTGTATCCAAACCGGACACACTGCGCCGGAAAGGGTTAATACTGAATTCCGTCATAAGCTGTTCTTTTTTCACTGACTTTATTCCATTTTATTTTATTTTATTTTATTTTATTTTATTTATTTATTTATTTATTTTGCCTTTAAATCTACTATTTTTTTTAAAATTATTCTATTATTTATTTATTTATTTATTTATTTATTTTTTTGTAAAATAAAGACGATTTCAAAATGTATGCGTTTTTACGAAAAAGTTTTGGATTGAGCCAAATTTCACTGAATCTTGTGATCTCCCCTACCTTACTTTAAAGTTTGTTTCAATAACCCTGGGGCACCCTGTATTTATGTAAAATAAAAATGAAATTACAGATGTATAAACAAGTTAACAGAATGCTAAAAATGCAGAGTAGAAATAAGAAGTGTATAATAATAAACTATTTATATATTAATATTTTTTAATAATTTGAAAAAAAAAATTTGCGAACATTTTTATATAAAATTGATTAAAACTTTTTAAAATGAATTCAAAAACTTTTTTTCTGTTGTTCTTTTTAAATAAATAAAAAAGATAAATAAATAATGTACCCAAAACATTACATTTTTTTAATTTTTTTTTAAATATATAAATAGTGGCAAAAACTTTTTACTCTCGTAGAATAGTTAAGAATGGGAGATGATTGTTTTCAGCAATTTCGACTGTTTTCTTTCACTGACATTAATGACAGGAAACTAAAATAAACTATTTTAAAATTCTTGACACCAGGTGTTGAAATGAGAGACCTAAATTTAAATATAAACGTCACAAGTAAATTCATTCTAAGTTATATTTTTTACTAAGCGGAAGTGAGAGTGAAATTAAAAAGTCCGACTTCCATAAAACAAACTAAAAATAATTCTTGGATGAAAACAAACTATATTTATAATGTAAACTCTGTTGCGACGTTTGAGGTAAATAGTGGCAGTTAGTCAGTTAAAAAAAAAAAAAAAAAAAAAAGAAAAGAAACGACACTGATTCTAGAAAGTAAGCCGAATTACAAATAAGTTCTCTTTAAGAGGAAGCTTTTTATAAAAAATTGAAAATATGGAACAAAAATAAATTAATTATGATAACTATAAATAATGATGATAATAATTATTAATAAACTAATAAATTTTAAATAGTAATATGCACACAGTGCAATACTTTTCAAAAGAAAAAAAAAACAATGATTTATTTACAACAAACAATCAGTGGTGTAGTCGTAGAAAAACCAGGGGTATACGCTCTAAGCAGAAAGTATATCCTCAAGGCAGAGGGTATACCCTAGAGCAGCGGTTCCCAAACTTTCTTGGTACACGACCCACCTTTCAGTATAAAGAAATTTCGCGACCCATCCAGGATAGAGTTGTATATCATTATAACAATTTTTGTACGATCTCTATACGCTCTGGTATCCTATCCTACAAAAAACGCAACTTTTCGTACGGAAGACACATTATCAACAAAAACAAGAATCGGTAATCTGAATGTGTGTAAATAGTGTAAGTGAATAGTAATTAAAACAATGCGCAAACTACAAAGATAGTTAAAAATACGCTTAATTACCTATGAAAGTATAACTTTATAATCAATGAGATTTCTGGTACTGGTGTTTACCAATGTGGACGTGGGAACATATATTAACACTCAGTTTGTCTCAATACTTGTCATTGAAAAAGCATGTTCTCATAAGCACAAGTGTTGAATTTCATCAAGGACTTCAAAGCTGATTTAAATATATCTAGATATTCTGTTCGCATGTTAATCTAGAATGAAATTAAGGATTTTCCCTTGAAATGTTATTTGCTGTTGATATTGTGATACCTTTTTAAACAGGTGAAATAAAAGACATTTTGATGACAAACCTCGATTGTTCCGCGACCCATTAAAACAACTGCTGTGGCCCACCAATGGGTCGCGACCCATAGATTGGGAACCGCTGCCCTAGAATATATATGTAGCTTTCTTAAGAAACAGAGGGTATACGATGCTCCTTAAAAAAAAAACCCAGAAATTACACGGCGTATACTCAGTAGCGTAGTTATGTTTTTTGGCGCCCGGGGCCAGCAAGAAATTTTGCGCCTCCACTCCAATATAGATATATAACAATTTCTCTCAATTTGGCGCCCTTAGGCCTCGGCGCCCGGGGTGGACGCCCCCCTTGCCCCCTCTTAGCTACGCCACTGCGTATACTCTCGTATATCCTCCACTACATCCCTGCAAATAATGTTTTGCTTGTTTAATGAAGGGCTTGCAAGTTCATTATAATTAGAAATCGATCGAAAATTCGTTTTCGCCCCAAAATCTGAGTTTTGCCGAGAATTCGCTTTTAGCAAAAGTGCTGCTGAAAATTCAACAGGAGCAAAATTTGACTGAAACTAGCTGTTTTTAAAAGTTCTCGTTTATTCCTTCGAAAAATTTCAACATTGCTCATCGAATTGAGCTGTATCAGTTCAAATGAGATACTATTTATTGTTATGAACTTCACTGTTTAAAATTATCAGTTATTACTGACTCAAGACGTGAGAGCATATTACAAAACAAACAATGTATAGATTAAACTTTGAAGATGCTTTTCACGTGCTCATTAAAAGATATAGACTAAACAGTAACAGTTAATTTTTAGATTAAAATTGCAAGTACTCTTTGAGAAAGTCCTAGTACAACAGATGATCATTTACAAAAATCATTATAAAAGTTAAATCGATGTAAATGTAAGTATACCTAAAGCAAGCAATGCATAAACTAATCTTTGGAGATGCTTTTCATCTGCTCATTAGAATGTACAGACTAAGCCGCAATTGGTAACTTTTAGTTCAAAAATGCAGAAGTATTTTTAATACTGTTTGCGAAAGTTCTAGTACAACTGATGATTATTTACAAAAGTGATTGTAAAAGTTAAATCGATGTAAGTAGGGAAGATGGGACGTTTTTCAGTAAATATATATATATATATATTTATTAACACATATTCTTATTTTAGAACCAATTAGATATAAAGTATAAACATTTCTGCATCAAATAAACCTCAAAATAATCTAATATCTCTCATAGGAAAAGAGTAAAAACAAAACAAAACAAACAAACAAAAAAAGACTTTTCAAATGTCCCAAACTGGCCCACATGGTGGAGTAGGTTAGGATACTAGTTTTAATCAGAAAAATATATAAAATTTTAATTGATGAACAAAGCTTTATTTATAACGCATTAGTTAAACATGAAATAATTTAAGTATTGAAATACTTTAATAATTTGAATTGTAACACACGTTTTCATTAACAGATTTTATATTTGATGCGAAAAAAGTGATTTTCTTCAAATTGTAATAAAACACATCTTTGACCTATTTTGTTTTCAGAAGTACCAAGTTTTAAAAGAACATCTGCTTAATACACAAATGAGCTACACTATTAAAAATAAATCTGTGAATTCGCGGTGAAACTACTGGCAGCAAAGTAGCCGAACTTTTACCGTTCCGTTAGTAGATTTTCCGTTGTGGGAAACACAAGAAAGGAAAACTCCGTTTGAAGAAGCAGTAACTTTTCGTTACAAAGTTTGATTTTTAATAATAATAATTTAATATAATTTTTAAAATTAATGAATCGATTAATCGTCAAAGAATTCGAAGCTACCGAGTGACTTCAAGCTGCTATGTTATTTTACTGAATTATTATGTATAATTTAATTCGCGCCGTCCTGAGGACTCAATTCGGGACCTTTTGATAGCGGAACAAATCCTTACGAACTGAGCCAAAGCTGCCGTTGCCGGTTTATACAAAGTATGTCTTTTATGAGTTAAGAATGTATGAATGAAAAAAAGTTTTTATTAACAATTTTTTTACAAAAAAAAAAAAAAAGTATAGTCAATTTTTTGAAATTGTCGTACATTATTTATTTAATAAGAGAAAAATAAACAGAAAAAAATGTAATTTAAAAGGGATTTTTTATGTTTTCATTTTTCCATGGGGCCAGTGGGACCCGAACCCACATTCTGCGCTCGCAGGCGATTAGCGGTGTGGTGCCTTGACCACTCGGGGGGGGAAGTCTCGGAGTGTCTCCGTTTTTTGTTTCTATTTCCATCCGTTTCGTTATTTTCAGGAAATATGATGGAATTTTGTGATTTGTAACGGAAAATGCCCTTTTGTTGTGAAAAAGGGACCTTTTCTGTGAAATTCAGGAAAAAAATATTCGTGAATTTCAGAATTTTTTTAACAGTGTACAATGCAAAAATGTTTTGTTTTCGTGCAAATTTTACCGATGCACACTATCCTACAAGGGGTTTGCCTGTAAGTTTCTGGACTTATCTTGAGCAAGTTTGCAATTTGTAGGAAAATCAGCATCGTACTAACAGTTAAATTCATCACTATTGCCATTACACACACCATTTATATCCTTTTTTCCTTTTAGGGGTAATTTTTACCAATTTTGCTAGAGCAACTGACTTATCTCTCTGCTTAATGAAAGTCCTAACTTGTTGTATACATTTCCCCCCTTCTGTAAGCTGCATTTAATCTTTTCAGCATTCTTGGAACGTCCCAAGGTGCACCACAGCAGAGTGTCTCAAGTCTCAACCTACCGCATCTCGCACATTAAGTAATAAAAACATTTACACTGTTGAGCTTAACATTACAGTCTATTTTTTACCATTAATATAACAATAAATCCATGTTTTTTCATCACAACATATTCCCACTTGTATTATTTCATTTCTTCAATGAAAAAATTATTATTCAAAACATTCATTAATGTTACTCAACCTCATTCAAAACAAAAATAGTGGTATTATTTGTTGAAAAAACACAACTTTTTCCGTTCTAAAATATCTGCCTTATATAATCAAAATATTTCTGCCAATTATTAAAGCAAAAATTATAGTTAAGCCCGGGTCGGTGGAATAGTTCTAAACTTTTTAATGTTTCCCAGTCCGGGAGGATAAAAAAAATTTAGTCGGACTTAATATTTTTTTAGCAGACTCGTGCCGGGACGAGATCAGACTTGTATTGTTTTTGTACATATAGTCGAGACGGGCCGGAACTAGACTTAATTATTTTCTAGATGTGCAGGGCAGACAACATTTTTTGTAAACGTATTAATAATAATAAAGAACTTAATGTAATCTTTAGAAATATACTTCTTGGTGGTTTTTAAATTCACTTCTAACTATGTGAAAGTTTTACACATTTTCTGACTAATTTTTAACTGTAAATGTATAAAATTGACAAGCCTGACTGTTGTAGGGATTTGGAATTGAATAGCGTATTCTATTTTTGGTAAATAAGATGCTCGTATATACTTGTTGAAATATAAGAGATTCTGCAGTAACAGATTTTTCACCCTTCCCATGCTGATAAAACCTGATATTTTTTGAAATAATAGAAATTGTGTCGTTCTGGGCCTGTTTTCACTGAATTCTGTACAGGCAGCGGAACTTTCCTTTGAGTCGGGCCGGGGCCTGAAATTTCCGGCCCGTGCAGACCCTAGCTTCCGCCTACAGGTCTATTTTATTTTTCAAAATTACTAGCTTCTATAGTTCACCAACCTTTAATAATAACAACAAACAAACAAAAAAGCCGGATATTATTAATAGACGCACGTTCGTACCTGTAATGTGATATTTTATCTTGTTTACAAACAGGTAGCAAATAAAAGTCCTCGGATTAACTTAACTGGACTATTATTAATCTGTTTATTCCATGACATATTGGCCTGAGGAATTTTTAGAAAGTGCTCGAATCACTTTCTCTGTTTAGGAGCAATTTTTAACCAGAATGACAATAATAATAATAAAAAAAATTCACCTACAAGAGCAACACCTTTCTCGAGATCGTTGAACTGGTCCAGAAGGTCAGAATTAAGAGAGAGTTCACGTGCAGTGCTAGCCATGTGGTCCCAAGCCTTGTGAAACGATAATCAAGGAGAAATAAAAATATCAGACTCATTAACAGTCATTTATTGTAATTCTTTCATATTTTGACCTACATACAAAGCATCCGTTCATTAAATACAAGAGTTCCATTCTGATGGGATTTCTGAGAACAGTGTAATTCTCATAAATATTTTTTTTCCACCACTAATGTCAAAGTGAAAAATAAAATTAAAATACTAAGTTTAAGCTTATTAGTAAATTACAGCCTTGTGAAATATTATAATTAACAATTCTCTCTCTCTCTCTCTTTTTTTCTCTTGGAGAAATTTAGTAGCTTTTAAAAAATATTAGATAAGCTAAAAAAAAAAAAAAAAAAAAAAAAAAAAGTTTGAGTAAAAGTTTGAGTTGCGTTTTCACGTACACCCCCCCCCCCCCCCACAGTGCTTGTGTGTAAAAAAATGGGGTAAAGAGGAGCGAATGACTAAAAATGATAATTCGAAATCAAATTATGGTTTTTGCACTCAAAGCACAAAATCATTATAGTTTATTTACCATTTAATAAATAATTTTTAAATTATAATCTTAAATTTCCTTTCTTATAAATACATTAATATTTATTATAAATAATATAAAAATTGATAATTATTGAAAATACGAAAACAAAATATCAATAAATTAGATGCTATTTTAGTCACCTTCATCGATTCATCAAGATATTAAAACTGATTTCAAAATGTGCACGAATTTATTTTTGAGCAAAATTTATTTTTATTTTTAATACTTTTCCTTTCAGTGCTCCTGTAAGTCTAATTTGTCTGTAAGTCTTACTAATCCTGTAAGTCTTACTATTTTTCAAATAAAACTATTTTCAGAACTTTAACGAAATCAGATTTTATTTCAGCGATTAAATAAATAAATACATAACGAAATAAATCAATATACATGATAAACGAAATAAATCATTTATTTGGGTTGGCGCGTGCCCCACGGGCCCATATAAAGTGGCGCCATTGGAGGAATTCTTTTTTTAGTTAAACAAATAAATAAAAGGGAAAATACTGTTAAAAAATTTATTTTTAAGTATAAAATTTCTATTTAATGAAGAGTTGTTTTATTAGTCACTATTAAAATTTATTAATAATTAGTTTAATTAAATAGTATCGTGGACCCATAAACACCTAGTATACAAGATGCCATTTGTTTTCTTCTACAGTTATTTTAAAGATAAATTGTTATTCATAGATAATAATTACAGTCGGTGTTCTTTATAACGATCCTATTCAGTCTTCAAGAAAAGTCATTAGAATAAAGAATTAAAATATTAAGAGAGAAAAAAAAAAATCATTCTTTTGAATTATGTCGAAAATAATATTTTTAAAGATATTTAAAAATTTTCTTGATATTAGTGTAGAATTTTCTTAATAATCAGGTAAACAAAGCTTTTTCACAGTCTAAGAATGAATCGGTCATTTCAAAAACGACATAGGTCATTTTTCAGAAATTTAAAACAAAACTGTATTACTTACAAGTAAACTAATTTTTATGGATTTTTTCAGGCTGATTACAAAGTTTGGACTTCTAAGTTTGTAAATATAGAGCTTTTTTTTTTTTTGTTATCGTTTATGATTAATAAAAAGTAGTATAAAACAAAAAAATTATATCTGGAAAAACTTGACGTTTGTGGTTTTTGAGATGATCGATTTAAATTCAACTCCACAGTTTATCTCTTCTGTCCCTGTTTGTGTAAATCATTTTTCGTATCCTCTTATAATAGGTATTTGTGGCAAAAGAAATAAATAATAATAATAATAATAATAATTAAAAAGAAAATCTAAAAAAGAAAATTCTGTTAAAATGGAATCTGTGTATAATTGAATTATGTTTTAAATAAAAAAACTGCATGTTCTGTAGAGGTCTGCACGGGCCGGAATTTCCAGGCCCGGCCCGTAGGAAAATTTTTTCGGCCCGACCCGGCCCGTTGTAAAACTCAAAAGTTCGGCCCGGGCCCGGCCCGGCCCGTTTTGGCCCGTTACAATTTCTACGATTTCTAAAAAATTCAGATTTTTTTTTCATATAATTAAGATTTCTTTAAAGAATACTGCATACATATCTATGGAATGATTTTACAGTATATTTTACAGGAAGACACATTAGCAACATTAGTGATTACTAAGATTCTTAGACTTTCAACAATCAAATAAAAATTCATCAAAAAATTAATATGGTTAGAATAAAAGAAAAAAGAAAGAAAGTTAAAAACATCGTAACTTTTCAAGCTGTTTAATAAAAGAAGATTTATAAAAATATTTCTATACCATTTTATTAAAGATTTTAAATCCAAATTCATTCGTTAACTCAAATATGCGCCTTTCTGATACATTTCTAAATTCATTTTTTTCTCAGAAACGCACAGCTGGTATCTTTATTCAGAAACTATATAATCAAGGGGCATTATCCATTTTTTGATACAAGTAATTTAAGAATACTGAAAGGAAATAAATTATTGTTATAGTTAGCGTTTTCAATAGAATTTCCGGAAGCTATAGCATGGGAAGGGAGGAAAACCTGCAACCATTTGAGAAACTATTATATCTGAACAAATTTATGCAAGTATTTTATTCATTAAAAATGAAAAATGCTGTTCGATTCCAAATGCCTTCAATAGTCAGGCTTATCACTTTTATATTTTTACAATTAAAAATTAATCTGAAAATGTGTCAAATTTTGGCGTTATTGAGAAATTAATTTAAAAACCATCAAGAAGTATATATCCAAAGATTAATCTAACGTAAGTTCTTTATCGCTGTTAATAATTTTACAAATCATGTTGTCTGCCCTACAGATCTTGAGAACAATTAAATCTTGTTCCGGTCCGGCAACTCTATATGTAGAAAAATAATGCAAGCTTGATCTCGGTCCGGTATGAGTCAGCTAAAAAAATATTAAAACTGGTTACACACAATTTAACTGTCCGATGCCGATCTCACACTGTACAAGTTACATTTTGATATTGATGCTGTCAAACTAGTATGGCTCGTGACGCACATTTATATTTATTCTCTTTAAAACCATTTGCGTTGAAAACAGATCATATTTTATCGTCTCTGCTTAAATCTTCAAAACGGGCCGGCAGGCCCGAAAATTTTTTATCGGCCCGGCCCGTATGGCCCGTTCAAGTTTTTTGCCGGCCCGGCCCGTTTATTTTGCTTGTCGGCCCGGCCCGGCCCGTTGAGAAAACTATTCTAATTCTGCCGGCCCGGCCCGGCCCGTGCAGACCTCTAATGTCCTGCCGAAATTAATGGAGCGAAGATACTTAGATTAAAATTTAAGATTAAGCTAAATGTTGCTGTTCTTTAAAATTATAAACAATATTTGTATCTATACATTCATTGTTGAAAAAACAAATAAAAATCGTTTAGAAAAATGCTAATTTTAACCATTTAAAAAAAATTCGTGTCTGGAAAACATTTCGCGTTTTACAGAGATACTCATTTATTTCTAGATTAAAAAAAAAAAAAAAAAATGAATATCGGTATTTGAACACAATATTTTTAAACATTTCTTGGGCATTCAATTTACATAGTGCATAAAAATATCAAAACATTCGCACTGTTACAATTAGACCGGGAAGCTACAATACAAGCAATCACATCATCGAGTTCATGGATGAAATTTTAGTAATTAATTAAATATTGATTCACATATTAAAATGCAATCGGTCTGCCAGTCATATCTTGGCGAAAACTATTTGAAAACATGATTTTAGTGGTTGACTAATAAAATTACCATTATGTTTTCCTGCTAATCCTCCATGTTTTGATACTTTTGGGTGCAGAAAAACACAATGGTAAACTTACGAGTCAAATAATAAAATCCGGTGTTTGACTTAGTAGGCCGATTGCTTTTTAATATGCGAATCAAGATTTAAATAATCCTAAAACTTCATCCGTAAACTCAAATAAGGTAATCGCCTTTGCTATCTACTCCCGGTTTAAATATTTTAGCCCTCTATAGTGACTTTGTAAATTGCAATGTTTGAATTTTTAGAAATTTTTTAGCATTAGCAGTTTTTTTTTTTTTTTTTTTTTTTTACATTCAGAAAAGGAATACTGTTTCAGTCTTCTAGTCCACTATAGGGTAGATGTGCCAGTAATGGACCTCCTTAAGGAATTTCTTTAAAAAATAATATTTTATTAATAGTTATAATTATTAAATTCCAATGTTTTTCATATTGTATTAATCTTTAAACAATATTTAACTAATCCCATAGTTACATTTCCCAATAGCAATAAAAATTTAATTTTAAATAATAAAAATACGTCTAAACACCCAAAAGCCCAGGAATGGACCGCCTATGTTCCAGTAATGGACACCCCTCCAGTAATGGGCCACCCTACAAAAAAATAACAGATAATTGTTTATTAAATTGTATTTTGCTCCAGAACTTAATGACAGCACACTAATAGAACAAAATATTATAACTTAAGTTAGAAATTCATTACATTAAAGGATTTATAAGGAAAAAACATAAAACAAAATATTTAAATTTAAGTTATGAATTTATTATAATCAAGTATTTATAATGTGGATATAAAACAAAATTTTAATGATATTATTAAAAGTTTATTACATTAAAGGATTTATATTGTAAAGACTTAAAACAAAATATTTAAATTTAAAGGATTTATAAGATAAAAACAATGTTTTACTGAAATCAGTTTAGATAAAATAAGGTAATAAAAAAAGTCTCCAATCTACATTCATATCATTGATATGCATCTAAATGATGTGCTGTGCAAATATGAAATATAAATAACAAATCTTCAATTTTATCACCACTTTCTAATAGTCCAAACTATTCAATACAGAATTTTAGAATGCATGTAAAACGATAAATGTTTTTGCACTATCCAACTCTTTTCAGATAATCATATAGCCCATCAATATGGCACAGATTGATTCCACAATTTCCCTTGAGAGATACTTATATGGATATACTATCATCAATAGAACAATCTCACTATTTGTTGAAAAACATCCCATGACAGTGATTTGTTCTTTTTTGTTGTTCGGTACTACATAATACACATCTTTAACTGATTTTGGTCCCAAAAATTTCCCTATTTTAAGAGCACAAAAGAAAACCAGTTTTATAACTGCATTGAAAATTCTCTCTGTATGTAGAATTTGGAAGAAGATCAGTAATATCTTCTTCCAAATATGATTCTACATTTCTGAACCAACTTAAAACAACTTTTGTAACGGCACATCTAGATTTTCTCAAATGTTCTGCTTGTTTTTTGTACCAATTTTGGATGTCTTCTTAAAAAAAAAAATCTATTTATAAAGAAATTGCCTTTATTAATTTCTAGTATTAAATTTTAGTATTACATCTGATTATTTAGCTTTTCAGTTAAATCAAAATATTTTATCTCTACTGAAATTACACTTTTAGTATTGGTCAATTGGGTGGTCCATTACTGAAAAATCACAAATTAAGCGTTCCAGTAATGGACCACCCCTCCTAAAATCTTAAAAATAAATAAAATTTTGTAAATGGCCATTGGTATATTAAATTCAATGTTTTATATTGCTAACCAAACAAAAACCTTCAATTTTTACGAAAAGAAAAAAAAAAAAAATAAATAAATAAAAAGACATAAAACTAAGTAAGTAAAGTCAGCTCTTAGCATGTTCATTAAGATTTTCAATGAAAAACAGCGAAACTGTGAAACTTTATTTTCTACTTCCTAATTGTTTTCATGAAAAGTGTAAAAAATCAATCCAGTTTATAAAGCATGCAAGCTGGAGTTCAGAAAAAAATAATAAAAACTTAACTATTATTTATTATTTTTTTATAAACTAAAAATTGCGAGGTGGCTCATTACTGGAAGGTGGTCCATTACTGGCACATCTACCCTATATTAAAAATCCTCCTATTTTCAATAAAGTTCATTCAGAGTTCGTGCAGAGATTTTTTAACTCGCAACGATAGCCCTGCATTTGTAGTACTAAAATAAAAAGAATGTTGCCTAGTTAAAACTGATGGCATTGAGCTCACAGGCTACGCATACTAATTGTACATTACAGCCTTATATTTTCAAGGGTTAACTCCGTTCGAAAAAAAAATTAAGAAGGGGAAACAGCTCTTCCCTTTCACCTTTTTTATACTTAATCATTGATCCTCCTAAACTATCAAGGACATGCTTTATCATATAAAAAAATCTATATCCAAAATTCAGAGCAAATCGGACAATTCTCAATAAAAACCCATTTAGCATTTATATAATTTAAGAGGAGTTATCCTTCTCTTTTGTACTTAACCATTAAACTTCCAAAACTATTCAGAGATTTGAACGAAATCTAACAATTCTGCTTGAAAAACAAAGAACTTAAGGGGAGGGGTATTAGAACCCCTGTTCCCCCTGTTTATATTTATTCAATGAACACCTAATAACAATCACGGAATCCCCTCATCAGAATGATCCTATATAAAATTTTTAACGAAAACTGTTAATTCTGCATGAAAAACCCATTTATATCAATTAAGGGGAGGGGCATGAGCCCCCGTTCACTATCTTATACATATCGAATGAACTCCAAAAACTAATCAGGGAAACGCCTTATCAGGATATACCTATATACAAAATTTCAAATGGATCGGATATTTTTATCATGAGTTATCGCGTTACGCACGAACGAACATACATACAGAACGGACGGGCACATAAGCTCTCAGGCTATGATAGCCTGTGAGCTAAAAACCCAGACGATATATGATATAAACAGAGGACATACACTAGGGAGAAAATATGAAACTTCTTAAAAAAAATACAGAAGGTATACATCATATACACCCGATCTTATACCCTTGGTCGTGCACAGTGTTGTAGTCGTAAATAAACCATAGGTTATATGCTAGTGTCATTAATGATCATGGATATAATATACGCTATATCTTTATTTGAGAAACAGAGTGCATGCGGAACTTTTTAATAAAATCCCAGAAGGTATGCGGCGTATACCCTCCACTACATCTCTGGTCTTGTAGCGATTTGTAAAAGTTATTTCACGTTTTGTGCATTTTTTTTTATGAATTCAGGCAACACCCGGCGGGTCATCCTGCTAGTATGTGATAAAAATGCTCACTAAAATCATGGCAAGTATATAAGCTTTGAAAAAAAAAAAAAAAAAAAAAAAAAAAAAGATTCTTGCTTTTAATTTGCAGAATTTGCTGGGTATTAAAAACTTAATTCAGAAAAATGAATAGCATAAATTTAAAAGAAGTTCCGATTCATACAACTACTATTTTGCGCAGTATTCTATGGGATGTGTTTAGGAACCCCTAAATATTGGGGCGTCCTACATAAGTCAGGAAATGTTGCAGTATTCCTCATTATTAAATAATAGGCTGACACATTTGGTTTAATTCTATTACAGATATGAGTTGTTACCACACTTTGCAACATGAAATTGCTTACTTTTTATTCTCGTAAAATAAGAAAAACTCTTTCCCATCACAGTTAATTCCAGTTTACTGTCAGAAACAAATTTTTAAATGACATAACCGTGATAAAGTTGGCAACACTTGGCAAGAAAACGATAAATAAATATTCTTTTTTCTTTCGAAATTCAGTATTAAATGTCAAAGTGGAACGTTACCACCTTTTTGATTGTGGAACAAAATCAAATAAAGAAAAAATATATGTATTTGCTTTGTATTGAATAATTCTTATTGTATGCAAAATTATGTTATTGTGGATCACAATTCCTAATCACGGTAAATGTTTCGTCAATTAACAATTAAAGAATTTTCAGTATGTCAAAGAAATTTACTATCACTTTTTATCACAGCATAAATTTACTATCACAAATATATACCAAACTGTATGATATTCCATTGTTGGAATTTATGCCATATTTTTTTAGTAATTATTTGAAATTTCAGTGAAGTGATACGTATTATTTTACAGCGACAAATACTTTCGAAATAAACGAAATCGGCGAAATTTTCGGAAATAAAAAATAGCCTTCGCCTTTACAATAATAACATTAATAAAATAAATAAATAAAAATAAATAAGTAAAATAAAATAAAATAAAATAAAATAAAATAAAATAAAATAAAAACTCTAAATCTCTAATTAAATTCCCAAATAATATAAGACTTGCTTTTCCTCTAGTCAGAATGAGAGCAATGGTTTCTCACCACGTCACATTTAATTGCACTTTGCTTTTAGAGGCGAATTTTTTTTAATGACATAACCGTCACAAAGGTGACAACATTTGGCAAGAAAACGATAGGCGTATTTTCTTTTTCTTTCAAAAAATTTTTTATGTCTTTCTAAAGTAAACGTTATTAACGTTATTAACCTTTTGATCGTTAACGGGAAACAAATAATAAAAGCATAGGGATATTTACTTTGTATCGAATAACTCTTATTGTATGGAAGTTATTTTATTGTAGAACACATTTTGCTAACTCAATAAATGCTGTTAATTAAACAGCATATGGATGTTATGGAAATTGATTTCCGTCTTAATTGTATATCATGTGTCGGAGTTTACGCCATTACATTCCAGAGAATTTTACTAATTTCATTGCAGCACTTTTTTACTATTATTTTCTACTTCATGGTGACAAGGAATTTGAAACTATACAAAATTGACAAAAGTTCTGAAAATAAAAAATAGTCTTTCAGAATATTACAAACTTTCTTATTTATAGAATTCTGAGAAAGAGAACTCGGTCACAATAAATTCAATTACGGCAGAAGCAGAATCAGTTACTTTTTTATGGATAGAGATATATTTAAATTATGAAATTTAAAAATTTTAATCCCAACCTCATATACTTCTTTATTTCATTTGATCCATCACGCCGTATTTGCCCTAAATATAAATTTTCATGGTTATCGTATTGAGTGTTTGAATTAGATGTCTGTAATTTTTATATGCTATTAATTTTAATCAGGGCAACTTATAGTCCAAAATGGTCTGGATAAAAGAGGGTTTACTAGATTTTCTATAACAGCGGTTCCCAACTTTTATTGGTATGGTTAATTAGTTTTTGGTGTACATCACCCAACAAGTGACGCTATTATGAAGAATTTTTTAAAGATTTTACAATAGCTCTATCTCAGGAACCAGTGCACAAATTTTCATCAAACTTCAGATTCAGTTAGTTCCTGATATAAATTTGTACTCTTCAGTATTAGGAGAAAATCGCTCATCAGGTGGTGCTTCTATCCAGACATTTTTGCGATTTTTACAATCGCAATTTTCGCAAAAACTAACTGACGGATTTTCATCAAAAGTCAGATTCAGTTAGAATTTGACATAAATTGTTGCTTATTGGATTTTGGTGTAAATCATCCAATCGGTACTTCATTTTTCTGGAAATATTAACATCTACAAAACAGAAGAAAATTTTGGGATTGCCACATCGGACTGGTTTTAAGTTTCAAAAGATAAAGCAGGCTTTTTGGAATCATAGGTAACTCGAAAGGAATTATTATATATTCTCGTTTGTGGATATATATATCTAGATTAAGAAACGTTTGTCTTTTCATACACTGCATTGAAGATTAGTCTCATCGTTCAAAGTCACGTGATTCAAGTGCGATTTCAAAAACCGAAAGTTCGTAGACATGTCAAAGACGTTTCTAGCTAAAACAATCGAAGTAAAGGTCAAGGCTTGTCAGATTTCTAAAATTGATATGACTCTGGATTTATCAGATCTCGAAATGAATGCTTCAGTTTCAGAAGCAGTTATACTGGTACTGAGAAAGAATAATTAGAGTTAATACGTTTCCTCACGTATTCATTTGCCATTAGTGCCAAAATTCGGGTATCCAAAAATTACGCAACTCTGTTAAACTGATTAAACAGCAATTATAGGTATGGATCGTAATAATAATAATAAAAATTTACCTAGCCACAGAAATTACCTAAACTTTAAGAGTTGATATATCTCACCAAGACCAACAATTTTTGTACAGGGTAATATCATCACAAGTAGGGTTGCCAGGTGCAATGTCACAAAATGCGGACAAGTAGTGCGAAAAATCGGCATATGGGGTAAGAAAAATGTCTTCTATAACGGGACATAAATTAGTTAAACGTAAAAACCCATATCACAACTGAAAGCGCACTTCCAACAATTATTGCTCATTGTCCGAATTATTAATCAAATTATTGTGTGTGTCTCTGTAAATGAACGTAAAATGCTATGCAAAACATATTCAATAGCAAGTACCTTGTGGCGCCTCAAAGTGATAAATAAATTTTAATATGTTTGAAATACTGTAACATCATTCAAATTGAAAACGGTTTTTTCTCATGCATCATAAGGTAATGGAATTCTCGGTTCCTGTAAACAAATATAAACGCTATACACTTACTTTTCAATAGCAAATACGTCACATAAATGTAATTAACATATATCACGTGCATGACAATCTTAGTATGTTTAAGCGAGTTACAGCCAACGTCGTAGCTAGAAGTGAATAATAGGAAGAGTAATAATAGGGGTGAATAACAGGGGGGGGGGGGCAAGAATGTGTATTGGGAAAGCTCATGTTTTTTCTTTTTTTTCTCTCTCTCTGACGCAGAAAGATAAATTAGTGCATATTCACATTGTAGCTACTATGTTTCTTTATTAAACTTTTGTAATAACTTCATTTTATGCTAAGAAAAGAATGTGCTGGTGAAAAATTCGAGAGTATAATTAGGACAAAATTAAACATTATGTTAGCTTCATATGTACAAATAGAATGAGCGTGTGTTGAAACACATATTTTAGTTAAAATTTAATATTTCTGCAAAACTGTGAAAAGGCCTCCAAACTAAATTAGATTTTTGAAGGTAATTTCATTCGGATTTTCGGAACAGAAATTCGTTTAGTAACTTTGGAATCTTCTCCAGGGGGAGACTCAAAATGTTTTACGTTTTAGGCGGGGGTGACCCCCCTCCTAGCCCCCTTTTAGCTACGGCCCTGGTACAGCATCGGCCAGACAGACCGAAGTCATACAGTTATATTGAAAAGTGCTAAAACAATAACTTTCAATTTAATGTTTTTCTAATTTATTTAATCAAAATCGTTACTTTCAGTTTTTAAGGAAACTTTTTAAAGGAAAAAATTAAGGAAGGAAATTGCAGCTTCCTTCATATTAATCCGAGAGAAAACGTGGCGTTCAGTACACGATAAAAGAATGTTGTACAAAAAGTCGCTGAAATCCGTTCCGCACAAGCTGACATATTCAGGAAAATGTTGCTACAAGTGTCGGATTAATCGGTCAGGAGGTAGCCTCTCTAACACCGGTTCACGGACTTTACAGAAATTCTTTGGTCGATAAAACACTAAAGAAAACCATCTGGAATATGGTAATTGTCTTTACAGTTGGAATATGAAACAAGCACAAATTATAATTCATGTAGTGGTCACGAAAACGCTTATTCTGCCATTGACATGGATACATGAGCGTGTTGCTTGAATTTTGGTGATTCGTTCTAAATCTAATTAAAAAGACATATTGGAATTGAGGTACAGTCGACTCTCGTTAATTCGAACTCGTCGGGACCACAAGAAATGTTCGAATTATCCGAAGTTCGAATTATGGAAAACATGCTTAATATGGTACTATTATAAAGGAAATAATGTTATGGTGTTTTTTTAAACTTATTTCGTCTATTATCATTAGAATATGACTTAATATTAAATTAGAATGTATAAATACATAAACTTAGTAAAAGATTAGAAACAAGCACGATGGAAGAAAAAATTAAAGCGTCACTGATGGACAGATGGGGCTCTAAGAAAGTGGATATCAAAGGCATTGTACTATATGTATACTCGTTCGGAACAATTTTCACAAAAATCAAAGAATGAAAGTTATTCAAATGATCTGAAATCCGTGAGAAATTTCTCACGGTTTTCGAAATTTCTATGAAATAACAATGAATATGCTGTTGTTACCAGTCAAAATTGTCAAGATTAAAAAATGAACTATCATTACCCCTTGAGGGGCGGTAGGATATATTTTATTCTACCTAATTTAAACGAGATTCGCATCAGAAACTTTTAATGAAATTTTATGCTTTTAACTTTGGCGGCACAATGTTGAAAAATTGCTTATGTTTATTTTAAAACAAAATTTTTCCGGTGACAATTCAATAATATAGAGACATTATTGCTTTCCCCTTAAAAGGTTAATGTTCAAAAATCAAAATTCTATGATAGGATCTCTTTATTGATTTTGTTTGATTCCGTTAGCATTTCGAAAAAATAAAAATAAAATAAATGCGTTTTCTGAGAACTCTAGAATTCGTTCGAAATTTCATAATAGGATTCTGTTAAAACAGGATCTCAAAATAAAATATTTACAAGAGCATGATATATAGATCGTCAGACTTGTTTCGCCCAAATACTTGAAGATTTAGCCCAAACACTGAGAGTCTTTTAAAATATCCGCAAACTTAGCTCTTTTGACGTATACTACAGAAAAAACATTTCTGACAGTAAAATATTTGAAAAAATATGCACAATTTTCAAATAATAATTTATTTGACACGAATGTCAGTACGTAAGAAGAATTTAAATGAGATCATAAGTTTATTTGCAATAAAAAAAAGGTTTAAATTTTCTTTTAAAACTAAATGGAATCATTTGAATTCACAATAAAGATCCTTAACATTTGCTTCTATTGAACTGATAAAAACCAAATCTAAAATAAGACTAGAATAAAATTCTATACTCCAAATCCCCCGCCGAAATATTTTTCTAGCTACTAGATCGGTAGGTAGCAGCACAGACAATCGCCTCATCAAATTCATGGATGAAATTTTTGGAATAGTTAAATCTCGATTTGCATGTTAAAACACAATCGGTCTGCCAAGCAATATCTCGGGTGGAAAACATCTGAAAACCCGATTTTAGCGGTTTACCATTGTGCTTGTCTGCTCCCAGTCCTCCATGTTTTCATACTTTTGGGTGCAGGAAAACACAATGGTAAACCCACGAATTGGGTTTTTGGTGTTTCCCACCAAGATATGACTCGGCAGACCGATTGTTTTTTAATAGAGTAACATCCCTAGTAATTGACACATTAAGAATTTGTCTTTAAACTTACTTCTATTTTCATTACCAAGAAATAAAATATTTACTCGCAAATATTTTTAAATCAAAGAGTGTATATCTGTGCATCTATTTTGCCCTCTAAAAGCAAAAATATTTGAAAAAGTATTTTTATAAAAATATAGTTATAAAAAGTTGCTGTAATCACCAGTAATTGGCCCTTTAGACTTTTACATAATTAAAGTAACCCTTTTCAACTAAACAAAACTGTTGTCAATTAAAATTTAAAATATACTATAAATCAGATAGTAATAAATTGAAGTGTATTCCTTTCTTAAGCCAGAGAAGAAGCATTTGCAACAAAAATGGCTAATTTGATACAAGCCATAATTGTTTCTCTTTCCTAGGCACCATTGCCATCTAGTAGCATAAATCAAAGTTATAATCTGTAAAGTAAATGAGCATATAACTGGTATATGGTCTTGCATTTTTAAAAGACTGGATATAAATCTTATTTTAGGACATTTTTGTAGGATGTGCCAATCACTGATGCCTGCCAATTACTGGGGATGTTACCCTATGTGAATCGAGACTTAACTATTACAAAACTTTCATCGGTGAGCTTGCAAAGTGATCGCCTGTGCTAACGCCCCCGGGGTCTGAAAGTTTTAGCCCATTATAGTAAACTTTTTTCTACATTTTCTACATTAATAAAAGAAATCCGGTTTCAGTCTTCCATCTTCCATCCCAATATAGTAAATTTTGTCTTAATTTAGATAAATGGGTTTTTCATGCTGAATTATCAGATTTCATTCAAATTTAAGATGTAGAATCATTTTGATGAGGTGTCTCCTTGATTAGTTTGGGTGTTCATTGGTTAAATATAAAGCGAGGGAGGATAAGGCGAGGACCCTCCTTAATTTAGGTTAATGAGTTTTTTACTAAGACTTTATTAATTTGTTTCAAATCTCAGATATATGTTAATTCTAATAAAACGCACCCTTTTTTTTTTTTTTTGAAGGATTCATTGATTAAGTATAAAAGGGGACCGGGAGGCTACCCTTCTTAATGTAGGTAAATTGGTTTTTCATGCAGAATTAATCGATTTACTTAATTTCTGGATATAGGTTCATACTGATAAGACTCTTCCCTGATTAGCTTTGGGGCTTTTTTTGTTAAGTATAAAGGGTGGGAACGGGCAATTACCCTCCTTAATTTAGATAAATGAGTTTTATGCAGAATTATCCGTTTTCCTTTAAATTTTGGATATAGTTTCTTTCTTATAAGGCGAATCTCTGAATAGTTTTGGGGGTTTAATGGTTAAGTATAAAGGGGGGGGGGAGGTGATAACTCCTTTTAAATTAAATAAATGAGTTTTTATGCAGAATTATCCGATTTGCTTCGAATTTTGAATATAGATTAGAACCCTGATTAGTTTTCGGGGTTCAACGATTAAGTATAAAAGGGGGGGGGGTGGAGGTTGGAAGCTAATCCTCTCAGCTCTTTAATTTGTTTTTCGAGGGGGTATTATTCCTTGAAAAAATAAGGCTGTAATATACAATTATTGCGAATAGCCTGTGAACTCAACGCCACCAGTTTAACTGGGCAACATTCTTTTTATTAATAATAATTAATTTAACTAAAAATATTTCCGACTTGTCAAACCCAGTCAAGGTTGAACCAGTCATCCAGACAATTTGTGGAAAATCCTTTATCATTCAGCTGTTTTTAGAGAGTAAAGGTCTACGCAGATAGCATTAACTTCTTGCGCTATCTTTGATCTTTCGTTTCGGCGCTTTGATCTAAAAGTGCACTTTCAGTGCACTGAATCTGAACTTCAAGAGAGAAATCCAACGCGAAGTCAGTTGACAGCTTTACGACTGTAGATGTGGGGAGATAAAAGTTCCCCTTCCTTTGTAAATTTGGGAGGGTCAGCCCCTCAAAAATCATTTAAAGAGATTTTACCCTTGTTTCGTTCGGTCAACAAAGATTGGTTGATTGCTCTTTTAGTGTAATAAAAACTAGTGCTGTTCGCTCCGAGCCTAAGTAAGAATCCGCTCACTCCTCTAGCCAATATCTCTCTGAATGTTCACGATATTTGACTGGATTTTTTAAAGAGGTGCTCTCTATACAGTTGACTATAAATTATATAAAAAAAATAATAATAATTGTTATCATTCTCGCATGTGCGGATAAAAATGATTTCATACAACTATTCATATTTTATAAAATATTCAATATATCTAATATTCCGATTGAGCTATAATGTTTCTACTACACTTTTCCAATTTTTCGTTAACTAGTGTTAAGGCTGTTTGAAAACCGTGCACGATACAGGCTAAAAACATGCAAGAATTTTTTGAACTTTTGAAGAAAATCGCTACATTTCCATAGATACACGCTATTATTACACAAATCAGCAAAAATATTGTACAGTATCTATTGCAGCAATAGATCATTCCGTTCATTTTAATTTACAGGGTGACCCAAAATATTATTATATTTTTTTGTTCCCCACCCCTATTAGTCCTCTTTGTGAAATCGACAATGGTAAACGTGAGGTCAAACATATTCTTTAGAATGCTGAAATTCCTGAAGAATCCAACTAGAAATTTTTTTAAATATTCGACAAAATGTCTAAAATTGAAAGTGTCCGGTCATTAATGGCCATATAGTATATACAGGGTTCTCGCTGGCTTTTGATCAACATTAGCGATTTAGCGAATAAGAAATAAAAAACAGTCGCCAAATGAAAAGAAATGTTAGCAAAATTGATACGGTCGGAAAATTGAAAAATGTATCTTTATTGTATCTTTTTTTTTTTTTTTTTTTTTTTTCTCAAATGTTCTCTTTTTTATTTTCCTTGCAAGAATAGAAATTCGACTAAGTACATTCGAACTGTCTCCTCAATGTTTAAATGTTTCAGACATTCATTTAGCAGTCTAAACAAAAAAAAAAAAAAAAAAAAAAAAAAAAAAAAAAAAACTATAATTGATTTTTCATTGTGAAAATATACACTAAAAATTTCTATGAGATTTCGACTGTTAACTGATAGGAAAAAAATGACAGATCGATGATTACTTTGCATTCAAATAGTACATAGATTTAGTGATTGATTGACAATAAACAAATATATATCGCATAATCATTTCTGTCTTTAGCCGTTGCTAAACTGAATTGATATTAAAGTCAGTATCTCTATAAACAGAATTATATAAAGGGCGCGGTGGGATTGAACATGTAAAGTAACATCGAATCGTTGAGCAACACATTGTATTGGTACACACATACACACTCAAAAAAGAGCAGAAATTGAGCACTCGCAATTTGGCGAGTCTGATTGTTCTTTTACTCGCCAAACAGAGCATTTTGTCGCAAATTTGCGCAATGGCGAGCGGCTGCGAGAACACTGAGTATATATCATAGTAAATTATATACTTTTTATATATCTTAGTAAATACATTAAGTTTTAACTCTTTGCACTCGAGACGTGATTCTTATTCACCACTTGTGTTGTCAGGCGTAAATCGGGACTCCAAATGCTTTCACAACCACTAATATCTTACGGTTTATTTCGCCATCTTTCATCACAGATTATTCCACCACTAAATAAGGCGAAGAAAAATTAGTTTAAAATACTAGTGTCCAGAGTATTTGGAGCACCCACTTAACGCGAAACGTTAGTGACCAGTGTAGAATCTCCTCCCCACATAGAATCACTTCTCGAGGGCAAAGGGTTAATAATTTATAGAAATGTTAAAAAGAAATTTACTGTTGTCTTTTATTTTATTAGAAATCATTTCACTCGTAAATTACACAGGCCTACAAAAAAAAGTTTTTTTTTTGGTGCCTGAGATTTTACAACTGATTTTGGATATTTTTGGGACGCTGATTCCAAATATGCAATCAGTTTTTCTCTATCAGCTCTACTTTTTTAGATATGCAAAGCGAACTAAAGATTTTTTAGAACTAAAGTGACCTTGAACACTTTAACTGACCTTATGATACATAGCCCTGTAACGACGCTCAAGGCGATTAGAAGGACGTTGAAATACCACAAAATCTTGAAAAAAAGAAATGTGCAAGCAAAACTGAAGATCTGCGCATCCTTATGATTTCGCGCAGCTCATCCATAAAGCCAAATGTAAAAACCTCCAAGAGATAAGGTTAGTTTCAGAGTTCGCTCCATGGAAACAAAACTGGCTTTCTTTGACTTTCTAAAGTTTTTGAACTTCCATGATATTTGTGTTTAAGGTAGAATTTGTATCAATTTAACGTAAAACTCGTAGTGTTGTAGATTGTTGTGTTTGCGTTGTAGAATGGAATTTAAATGAGTTCAAGTAGAAAAAGTTGTATAAATCATCCAGATAAGTTTTGCTACATATGCGGAGAATAAAAGTTGAAAGAACACAGAAAATATGTTACTAACTTTGTAAAGAGAGTTTATCTTGGATACTTTGTGGTTAGACTTGGTGATCAGGATAAAATATGCGCACCGCAACAGGTCTGTAAAACTTGCACAGAGCATTTATGACAGTGAGCTGACGGAAGAGAATAAGTCTCAAATTTGGTTTACCAATGGTTTGGAGAGAACTCCAAAACCATTTCTATGACTATTATTTCTACCTGGAACTGGAATACTATTTGAATTAATCGAAACAATTGTAATAAGAAAACTTGTCCTGATTTAGTGTCTTCAAGACCCCCACTTCTTCACTCAAAGGAACTACCGATCCCAACGTTTCATCAGCTTCCAGAGCTTAGTGAGGATGAATATTGTCCTTCTGATCATCTTTTAGATAGCTGAGAAGGTAACAGTGATTATGAGGAGACGTCATCAATGCCTAAATTTTTCAACCAGGTTGATTTAAATAATTTCAAAAGAGATTTCAATGTTTTAAAAGAAGCTTCAAAATTACTGGTTGGTTTCAAGATTAAAAGACAAAAATTAATTAGAACAAAGAGCCAAACTTACATTTTATCACACAAGACAAAATAGTCTACTACCCTACTTCTCTTAAAAAAGCAATCTTGTATTTTGTCATGAATTTAGAGGACTGTTAGAAAAATTGATTCTTCCTAAATATTCTCCAGATGATTGTCCTTGGACAGCAAAGAAGTTACACAAAATACTATTGTTTTTTCTATTTTTGGGATAGCAGGGATAAAACACACCACTAGATTAGAAAAGAGAGGCCTAAGAAAGAAAACATGGATGTTGGAGAAAGGAATGTCGTTAATAACACTTTAGTTGGGCGAAAGAAAATCATACTTTCTGCACTGCATATCAAGCTCTGTCCTATGAAGCAGTTTGTGTAAATTTTCCATAAGAACGGGTCATGATTTGCATATATAAGGTAAAAACACCCGAATTGAGTTATGAAGATATTAAAGCAGAAATGTTTAACGGACAACAAATAAGACAACTGATTAAGGATCCTGCTTTCGTAAATTCAACGAATGAGGCTGAATAAAAAGCCTGGACATTTTTTTGTGGCAGTTCACAAAAACATTCCGGGCAAATGCAAAGGAGAAATCTATGTAGAACTGGTAAATGAAAAGCATAATAGTTTTAAATCTCTTGGGTTTACTAGAAGCATTAAAGTGCACTATTTACATTGCCACTTAGAGTATTTTCTTGAAAATAAAGAAAGCACAAGTGATAAACATCTCGAAAGATTTCACCACAATATTAAGACTATGGAGGACCGCTACCAAAAAAGATGAGATATGCAAAGGGTTTCAGATTACAGTTTGAGTTTAAAAAGACACTATTCTAAAATATATTCCAGAATGTCACGGAAAAGAAGCTTCCGAAGCATTCAATGAGTATCAGTTTCATCAGTGACGTTTTTCTCTATTTTTGTGAGTAAAAATATTTGTACAATTTAATTAAAAAATTATTATTTCAATATGTGTATATCATAATAATAAAAACGAACATTTGTGTATTATAAAAAATAAAAATCCTGTATTTATTTTATTTTTACATACATTTTTAATACATGGATTTACCTTAAAATAATGAAACATATATTTCACAAAAAGTTGTTTATCTTAAAAAACTGAGCTGATAGAGAAAAACTAATGCCATATTTGAACTCAGGACATCAAATTCATATAAAATCAGCTAAAAATACCCCGGCACCAAAACAACTGTTGACCAGTGTTATCATTAGCGTTCAGTGATCACAATTGTGGGTTCTGTTTGTGTGTGATTTTTTATTGTTTTTACATTTTTTTTCTTTTTATGTGCGTTTGTAATTGTGTAAATACGCAGCATCTATAGTCGTCGTTCATTCCGCCCGTCTGTCCCCATATAGCAGAGTACAAACTATACAGCAAAATCATTTGAAATTTAAAATATATAATTGTTGCATAGTTTTCTCGAGAAATTTCAAATTTTATGAAAATTGGATACATAGTTTAATTACAGGGACAATGAAAAGTATTGCGTTACATTACAGCCAATGGGGAAAAAAATAGTTTCAAGTGCATTTTAATTGTGTTATATTCTTTCGAACATAATAAAGCTGATGTGCATCTATGAAGTATCTACTAAAATATACATTATGTACAATCTGTGGTGCAAAGAATATTTGTTATTAATTTATAGGGCTACGTAAAAATGTTCCACTACATAATGGTATAGGGAGAAACATTGTTTGGGGCGCGTTTTAATAATATTGAACTATTTTATATATCACGAAATTAATATACGTTGCTGAGGTTTATTACAAGTTACTTCTTGTATAAAAGAGCAGATATTATTTACAGGGACACGCAAAAGATTTTGGATACTCTACTGCATCTGAAATACTGTATACTAGTACATCAAGATCTGAATGTTTTTTAAACATCCTTTTAGTACGAATATACCTCATTTGCTATGGTTGACGTGCAATTTTTTTTTTGGATTTTTTATTAATATAAAATAAATAAAACGTAAAAAAAAAATCCTGAAAAAAAAAAAAAAAGTTCCAAAAGATGTTATATGGTTCGTAGATTTTCCAGAAACTCTGTGTTCGATAAGTGCTGAATAAAAGAGTAGAAATTCTAAAAGGATAAGGATTTTTTATATTTGTTCTAAGACATTCGACATTTTATTTACTACAGTTAATTTTCCAAAAAGGTGATGTTTACATTTTCGGCCAGTATGTAGAGTATTGCCGAGCAGTTATTTCCTATTAATGGACTTCCGAGGACGTTGTAAACGAAAGTTGTAGCCTTTCGTGTAATCTGATATTCCGCAGGATATGTCGCTACGATTGTCGTCAGAATGATCAAGCAGGAGGTTAAAAAGATGGTTCATGGACTTTCTCAGAAATTCCGTGTTTGAATAACGCCGAAGGAAAGAACACTAGCATGCTAATTTTCTTTGCGATTTGAATATAAAAGAGCGCAAATTGTAATTAACCTAATGGTCAGGAAAATCCCTGGGGGTACATTCACATGAATATGAATATATGACTGTGTCACTGAAATTATTTATCGGTCGTTAAAAATTTAATTAAAAAGAAATACTTCAATGGTCTTGATTTTTCGTTTTAAGGCCAGTTGATTAATTTTAATTGATTTTAATCAATTCCATAAATGTTGATGTTTTAAATTTTGACTGGTATGCAGTGCGTTAGCAGTAACTCGGCGTTGCTCGTGTTTCTTGAAATAATATAAAAAGAAAAAATCTACATATCCACTACACTATATGGCCAACGGTGACCGGCCACTTGTGATTTATGAGATTTTGATAAATATCTAGAAAAATACATGAGGAATTATATAGAAAATCTAAGCATGTAAATATAATATAGGTCATACATTTCCAAGAAGATTTTTTTTCCCGAAATCCCATAAGGGACCGTCAACAAATTGAAAAGAATGAATATCTTTTGGATAACCCTGTCAAAACTAATGTAACAAAAGCATTCAAACTGTAGATTATAATTAAGTAGTTTATTGTAATAAACTGTGTTCATTTTTATGTGGATAGCATGTATACTCGAAGAGAAATAGGATTTTTTTTTTATAAAAACAGTCCCAGATTGTTTGGAGTGTCTTGCTTATAATTTGCAGAGTTCTTACAATAATAAAAAAAAATGCTCATTTCAGAAAATATAATAAACAACATTGTACATAACACCCTGTAATCAGTATTATAAAGTAATAAAAATTTTATGCAAAATGAGCAGGATTTCTAAGTAATGTTTTATTGCGCATGCTTGAATGCAATTAAAATATAATTTGCATAATGCGTTTACTAAATGTATTGAGCAACTTTTGCGAAACTCTCAAAAACATATCTTGAAAATTTTGAAAATTATCGTCGATAGAATAAGTTCAGAATTCGATGTTTCGAAAATGAAGGAAAAAGATGAGGGGCTGTATTCTCATCAAGTATATCCTTAGATTAGTGTCAACATAGAATACACAATACTGCACGTACTATTATATTTGGATGCAGTCACTCATTTTTTTGCTTCGTTTTGGGAACAACGGATTTTGAACTTATTCTATCGACGATAATTTTCAGAATTTCCAAGCTATGTTTTTGAGACTTTTACAAAGACTTTCGTATTATAACGAAGTTCAAAAAATATTTAGATTTTGCTGTAATAGTATACAGTACCTCGGATACAGTATAGTACCAAAAATCTTTTGCGTGTCGATGTAAATGCTATCTGCTTTCTATTTTATAGGAAATAACTTATAGAAAATTTCAGAAAGAATATTAATTTAGTAAAATGTGAAATGGTTTAGAATTAAAACAGGCTCCAAACAATTTTTCTCTTTATATCATTACACAATGGAACACTTTTGTGTGGCCCTGTAAATTAATAATAAATATTCTTTGCAACAATGTTCGAGAGAGTGTAACATCATTAAAATGCACTTGCAAATTATTTGTTCCCATTGACCTTCATGTAATGGAATACTTTTGATTGTCCCTGTAATTGAACTATGCATCTCATTTTCACAAAATTTGAGATGGCTCGACAAAATTATACAAAAATTATATATTTTAAATTTCAAACTATTCGGTTGGGTATTTTTCGCTCTGTTATATACGGACAGACGGACGGATTGAACGACCACTATAATTTCTGAGTTACAAAATAATTACGAACGCAGTTAAAAGATATAAAAGTACTTACAATGTATTCAAATAAACATATGTCTAATTATAATTGTTTGAGCACAATAAATATTTGTAATTAGGGAAAGGTCCTAGTTTACCCTGTATAATAATTTTCAATTAACTCGCTTATCGAATTTTATTCGTTTTAATTGATTGCAGGAAAAACAGTATCAACCATTTCCTCCAGAGTGAACTGGGTGTTTTCCATTTTCGTTGTCTAGCATTATTTTATTATTACTTACCCATCATACGTAGTATAGGGTAAGTCTTGCAATCGTTTTGAAAATCGAAAAAATTTTTTTGACGGATTTACACGTTTTAGATAGTGGAGATTCCGAAAAACATATTTTTAGAAAAAAAAAAAAATTGCCCTCCGTCTGTCTGTCTGTCTGTAAACGCTCTATCTCCCGAACAAATTGAGATAGAGACTTGAAATTTTGTATGTAGTTAGTATGTAAGAATGGAACGAACCCTATTTAATATCAGCAACCTCGATTATCCGGAACTATTTTTTTCGGACTCTCGAAAAATTCGTTCTGATGAAAGGTATATAAATGTTTTCGAATTTTTTTGTTCTAAGGAATGGACGTAAAAGGCAATAAAATAACACACATTTTGCATATAGAACGAAGTCGGTCGGATCATTAGTTACCGAGATATTTGTAATCTTGTTTTCCACATTCTTCGATTTTTCATGACCCTGTATTTCATTCAAATTTCAATTCAGAAGTATATTTTAATTGTAAATAAGACGCTTAATCCGACGCAGTTAATTGTTAGTTAATAGAATTATTATTTTTGGAGTTATAAGGATGTTTCTTTTACGCAGTTCGGTACTACTTGGGTAGTTTGGCGTTTTATATAATTTGTCGAAATTGGTAAATCAGTAGTTCTTTAATATAGCATTACTATGTATATTAACAATATTTAAATTTTGTTTATGAATTGCAATGCATTGTATAAATAGTTTCACATGTTTTATTTTCAGATACGTATCCATGATGGGTAAGTATTACAGTGGCCCCCAACGACTAGTTTTTTTTTTTTTTTTTTTTTTTCATGGATTTCCCGTTCATTAATAGGTTTCACAGACTACGGTCGATATATATTCTCAAGTAAAAGACGGAGAGTAACACTAATTTTTTTTACAACCTGAATGTATAAAAAGAAGAAATATTTCACCTTATAGTCACGAAAGCGATTATAGTGACACTGACATAGATACATGACTGAGTTACCTAAATCACGATGATTCATTCTACGTTTAATTAAAAAAGAACATTGAAGGTGATGGAGGAGGAATTTTTTATTTTTAATATCAGGACAATGACTTCACTTTCAGAATTCATTGTGCTGGGAATTAAAATACTTCTAAATGGTTTAACTATATTAAAAATAATGTGTCTTCTCATATAATTAATTTTTGAATTTCACATCCACTACATATTCTAACAATTTGGAAATTGCCCTTTAAGCGTAGAAAATGAGACGCGTTCGGACTATAAAAAAAGTTTTAAAAATATTCAGATCTTAGTGTAATTGTATACAGTATTTCGGATACAGTAGTGTATCCGAAATCTTTTGTGCTTCCCTGTAAATACTATCTGCTTTCTATAATACAGAAAGTAACTATCAGCAATGTATATCAATTTCGTAAAATTTGAAATAGTTTAATATTATTAAAGGCAACAATGTTTCCCCTTATACCATTATGCAATGGAACACTTTTGTGTGGCCCTGTAAATAATAAATATTATTTGCACATATATTATACAGAATGTACATTTTAAATGTACTTCATAGATGCATATAAATTTTATTATAATCAAAAAAGTGTAACTCCATGCACTTGAAACCATTTTTTCCCATTGGCCGTATAGTAAAACAAAAAAATTTTGATTGCCTCTGTAATCAAACTATGCATTCGATTTTCACAAAATTTGAGATTACTCGACAAACTTATGCAACAATTATATATTTCAAATCTCAAATAATTTTGGTTGAGTAGATTTTGCTCTGTTATAGGAGGACACACAGACAGACAGACAGACAGACAGACGACAGACAGGTAGACAGACAAACAAGCAAGCAAACAAACCGACAACAAACAAACAGACAAACAAACAAACCGGCAGACAAACAAACAAACAGTCAAACAAACAAACAGACAAACAAACAAACAAACAGACAAACAAACAAACAAACAGACAAACAAACAAACAAACAAATCGGCAGATAAACAAACAAATAAACAGACAAACAGACAAACTGACAGACAAACAAACAGATAAACAAGCAAACAAATATACAGACAAGCAAACAACAAACCGACAAACAAACAGACAAACAGACAGAATACAAAAAACAAACAAACAGACAGGCATATACGCAAACGAAAAAACGAACAAACAAACAGACAGTAATTTACCTAGTACCTTTATTACATGCCAGTATTTTTTTTAAATTTTGTTCAAACACCAAACATTCTTAAAACTACTTAAACCACATTTCAAGAAATTATCATTTATGGGTGACTATGTAGCTAATTTTTTGCGTGACCCTGTATTTCATTTTATCTATATTCTACAAACATTTCTTAGTAAACTGAAAGCAGTTTAACTTATTTAAAAATCACCTTTAAGTTAATTACTCTTACATTCAGTAACATTTATAAGCTCTTTTGTGCTCCCTGTATATCAACTAAAACATTTATACACACCATATAATTTGATTATATTTAGTAAAACTTAAGATCGCATATTATATTGAAAATGTATTTCATCCCTCCATCAGCTATCATCGATAATGCACAGTACTTCGGATAAGAATATAAAATTTGAAATATTTTGTGCATCCCTGTAAATGCTATGCACTTCATATTATGCGTTAAATATTAAGTCTCAGCGACGTATATCAATTTTACAATACTTGAAATCGTTTAACACAATTAAAATATGTCGCAAACAATTCCCCCCTTTATTATCGCGAAATGGAATTCTTTTGAGTTGTTCTGTAAATGAATAACTATTATTTTCACTGCATATTTTACAGAATGCATATTTTAAATGCACTTTACGAATCCATGTAAATTTGAATACGTTTGAAACGATTTTTCCCATAAGCCATAATGTATCAGAAAACTTTTGACTATCCCTGTAAATAAACTAATGATAGTAGAACTTTATTTTCAATAAGGATCGTGTTAGGGTAAACACCAATAAATGTAAGAATTTCGTAAACAATCTCAGTATATTTACGGGATATAGAGCGCGGGCAAACGGACAGACAAACCGAATGCATAAACACTTTTCAACTTTGTTGGAAAGTGTTAATAAATTTGAATATGTATGATAGGGTGTAACACCTTTAAAATTCATATGAAACGATTTTTTCCCATAGGCCGTAATGTATCGGAAAACTTTTGACTATCCCTATAAATAAACTAATCATAGTAGAAACTTCATTTTCAATGGGGTTCGTGCTATGGTAAACATCAATAACATATAAAAATTTCATAGCACTCCGAGTATAATTACGGGAGTTACAGCGCGGCCAGACGGACACACAAACCAAATGCATAAACACTTTTCAACTTTGTTGGAAAGTTTTAATAAATTTGAATATGTTTGACAGGGGGTAACACCTTAAAAATTCATTTGAAACGATTTTTTCCCATAGGCCATAATGTATCAGAAAACTTTTGACTCTCCCTGAGAATGAACTAATCATAGTAGAAACTTCATTTTCAATAGGATTCGTGCTACGGTAAACATCAATAACATATAAAAATTTCATAGCAATCCGAGTATATTTACGAGAGTTAGAGCGCGGACAGACGGACAGACAAACCGAATGCATAAACACTTTTCAACTTTGTCGGAAAGTGTTAAAAACAGGGCTGGGAAACTTCTGGTACTTGCCCGCGTCTTTGTTTGAAAACTGTTTCCGTCTTTTCTTAGAATTGTAAAATTACGTAGCGTCTAAAAACAAACTTTTTCTTTATTAATTCCCTGTATATTTGTTAATAGAATTATTAAAAATTCCGAAATGTTTAAAATTTAATATGCTATAACAAAATTTTTACAAGACAAACTATCGTATGTGGTACATTCGTTACCATGACACAGTGAACATGAGAAATTTACTAAGTCAAGCTATCCAATGCGCATATTCGATACTTTGAACCAACGAATCTGGGAAAAGTACAAAATTTTTACCATGTCAAACTATCCAATGTGCGTATTGGATAGTTTGCAGCTGAAAAAGTTGAGAGAAGCTAAAAACGTACGTACAAATAATCATACCATTTCAAACTATCCAATGTGATTTTTAGACGAGAAAAATTGTTCAAATGATTTATCTCGATAGCATGCTTAAATAGGATACAAAACAGCACCCGGAAAATGTAATAATTTTTTTCTGCTGTTTATCGCTGATTTTGAATCCCCAATTAAAACTGCTTTTTTATTCTCCTGAAAAGTGGCTATTTTTACATTGGATAGTTTGACATGGTACCGACGATATGGGTGCACGGTCTGTACAAAAACTATAGTTGCTACGTATTTATATAACTATGAAAGCACCTATAAATTATAAGAGTACTTTTACAATGTATTGAAATAAACATATTATATATATAAAACTCCTTCGTGTATAACGATTCCGGGGTCAACTCATCCACGAGAAAAAGAAATTGCGACCACGTTAGGCTTAAGTATTCCGAGCCGGTCACAAATATTCTAATTGTTCAATTTATGGAAATATACATGTTAAAGATTTATTCATAACGCATTTTCTTTAAAACCTACAAAAACTATCTAATTATAATGTTTAAGTTCTAAATAAGACAACCATCAATTATGAGAAAAAACAAACGTTAAAATACGAGAAAAACAAACGATGCAAGCAAATTAATGCTGTTGCCATTCAAGAATGACAAATTCTAAATCTATAAAAAATATTATGAAAAGTTACTCCTATTTTAAAGGCTATCTATTTTCTGACCAATGAAAACGTTCCATAGTCATAATGGAGCGTTCCCATTGGTCAGATTTACAATTCGAGTTGTAAATGACGTCACTGCATTTTACTTTGACATCTTTTCAAGATTTCAAAAACATATTTAATTAAAACTTTTTATTTAAGGAAAGCGAATGTGCGTTTTAAATGCAATAATTAAGCCTAAAGTGGCTATGACTGACTGTTATAATTTTTTATCATCCTTTTAAAAATGCAAACACGTCATTTTGACGGGCTATCTTCTATTTTCTTATTATAATAGTTTGAATCACAATATTTATAGCCAGGGCAAGACTTTTGCTTTACCCTGTATAATACCTTTCAATTAATTCGCTTATCGACTTTTATTCGTTTTAATCGATTTCAGAAAAAACAGTATCAACCATTTCCGCCAGAGTGAACTGGGTGTTTCCCATTTTCAATTGCCCAGCATTTATTATTTTTGTATTATTCAGGGGCTTTCCGATCATGAATAGGTTTCACAGACTGCGGTCGATATACGTTGCAGAAAGAGACGGAGACTATACTAATTCCTTTTACAACCTGAATGTAAAAATAAATAAATATTTTACCTTATTGTCACGCACAGGCACATAGTGACACTGACATAGATACATGACTGCATTACCTAAATAATAATGATTCATTCTAAATTTAATTAAAAGCGAATACTGAAGGTGATGGAGGAGAAATGTTTTATTTTACTTTTTATTCTTAATGTTAGGACAATGACTTCTCTTTCAGAATTTATTGTGCTGGAATAAAAATACTTCCAAGTGATTTAATTACATTTGCTTGTTGAATTAAAAATAGTTTAACTTTTCTTACTAGTTTTTTTTTTTTTTTTTTTTTGGGGGGGGGGGGGTGGATTTTGTTCATCTGTCAAAACCATAATCGTCTGTCACAGAGATCGTACGCAAAAACTTAGGTTCTTAGTTCGAACTCTGTACGGGCTGGGTTCGGTCTGATTTCCATTAACGGCATTCGGGCCTGGCCAAGTCACTAATATTTTCGGGACGGGCCTAACTTATTTTTACTTTCTTCTATCTTTACAAGAAGAAAGTATTGGATTCATGAAAATTTTCGACTTCCGGTTTTCGACGGATTTATATGTTTTAGAAGGGCCTGAACACGTTTTGACTATTTTTAGAAAATGTCTGTCTGTGAGTCTGTCCGTCTGTCTGTCTGTGTGTCTGTCTGTATGTGACAAAAAATTTGTGGGCGCTCTATCTCAAGAACTAATGCTCGAAATTTAATAAAATTTTATATTCAGTTAGACCTTGATATGAATTAGTGCCTATTGGTTTTTGGTGAAAATTGGCCTGCAGGTGGCGCTGCTATACTACGTTTTTCATGATTTTCAAGATTGCTATATATCAAGAACTAATGCACAGAATTTCCCCAAACTTCAGAATCCGCGATACCTTGAGATACATAGCCGCTGATAAGGTTTTGGTGTGAACTGCCCTATAGGTGGCGCTGCTATGCTACATTTTGCACGATTTTTCCGATAGCTATATCTCAAGAACTAATCCAGAGAACTTCATCAAATTTTAGATTCTGTTACACTAGAATATATAACATAATTAGACGCTGATTGCATTTTGGTATTAACCTTGCAACAGGTGGTGCAGCTATGCTGCATTTTGCACGATTTTTCCGATAGCTATATCTCAACAACCAACCCACAGTATTTCATCAAACTTCAGATTTTGTTACAAAATGACATATAACATAATTACACGATGATTACGTTTTGTTATAAATCCTTCAACTGATGGTGCGGCTGTGCTATATTTTACGCGGTTTTTTTAAACTAGCTATATCTCAAGAACTAATGCACAGAATTTCATCAAACTTCAGATTCTTTTACACCATAACATAATTAGACGCTTTTTTACGTTTTGGCATAAATTGTACAAGATATGGTGTTGCTGTGCTACGTTTTGCAATTTTTTTGTTATAATTATATCTCAAGAACTAATGGACGAAATTCCATCAAATTTCAGATTCTGTTAGGTCTTGACATAAATAGATGCTTATTAGGTTTTAGTATAAATTACCCAACATGAGGCACTACTAAGCTCATTTTCTCAGAATATTAATTAAATTTTGCGTTTTAGGCTTTTCGGATACTAGAATCTCATTAGGCTAGGTCAAATGTTCGAGGAAATTCGATAGTAAATAACTTTGGGGTCACCACCTTTTTTTTTTTTTTTTTTTTTTTTTTTTAATATTAAAATGTACTTATGAGATAGAAGAAAGTTTTGGGATTGACACATCCAACTAGTTTCCTTATGAAGCCGAGACTGATTTCATCCTTCATGGTCTTTACGGACCAAAAATAATCAGCTCCGGTTGAATTATCCCGTATGAAAATCCTTTTCTCGACGTGGCCAAGTCTGTTCAAAAATCAGTAAAATTTGGCTGGGTCTAAAAGTTTTGCAAAAAGGGCACATACATTTAAGTCGTCATTATTGTACAATTAACCATTAGAATTTATTTTTTTTGAAGAATTGTAGATTTTTAGGCTTATTTTAGTGGAGTTAAATGCACGAAAAAAACCTGTCTATGGCGGAATTTTCTTTTAAACTGAAAAATGGAAATTTATTTTAAACTGTTCATCCATGGAAAATGAATATAGTAATGCGCGAGAAAAAAAGTATATATTAAACATTTACACCGGCTAAAAAGGGGACGTATTTCTTTCTTTCCAATGCGATTCGCATTAGAAGATTTTACTTTTATCATATAACATTTTTTTTAGATTTTTATGTCTCCATTACATGGAATATGGACTTATAATGCTAATGATATCTGAAACATTTACATACAACAAACAAAGGTTCATTATAAGCATAAATATCGCAGCTTACGGTACTTCTGCATAAATAGAGACTATAAACATAAAAGAAAAAAAACTAAGGTTTTTTTCTTTTCTTTTTGGTCAGAACTCTTCTGTAAGAGTAAAGATCAATGTTCTGTAAAATTTCACTCGGGTCGAAATTTTAACTTTAATATCATGTCGGGCCCGGCCAATATTTTTTTTTGCTCAGGCCGGGCTCGAGCCTGAAAATTTCGGCCCGTGTAGACCGCTAGTTTGAACCGTTAAATTGGAACTTAAAAATTTCATGCTAAAATAGATTTCATTAAAAGAAATTTCGTATTTTTTTGCCAATTTAAGAGTTAATAATATTATTTTTTTTATCTCTAATATTCATATTATTTTTTGGAAGTCGATTTTCTTTCTATTTTAAAAATAATTGCGATTTATTAACGATTTAGCATTTTAAATTTCGTTTAAACAATATTTTCGTTTTAAAAAATAATAAAAAAATATTTGTAGTTTTTTTTAATTTCGGATTTTCAAAAAATCTGGAATTTTGATTTCATTGAAATGATTTGAATATTTTTAAATTGATTAAAATAAATAACTCCCTTTTATAATTATTTTCAAATTAAATTTATTGGTGCCATCATCGATATAAGAATTTAATATAAATTAAGAGTTGGGTTCATTAATTAAATAAGTTCTTTTGAAAGAAATATTAAATGAAACACTCTGTGTGATCAGCGATCACAATTACCATCTTGTATAACTTTGCATCCACTGCGTATTCTAATGATTTTATTTACTTTCCTTAGCACATAATTTTGACACTTCCAGTATAGTTGAAAATTGTTAATGAATTAAGTTTGTCTGTCTGTCTCTAATCAGCATAAATACATTCGGACTGCCATGCAATTAATGTATGCTAGAGGTTATTATTGTTCAGTATTATAAAGGAGGAATGTTCAGGAGGAATGTTCATTATAAAGGAGGCTTCATATTTTGTTTATGGAAGCACACAAAATACTTCCGTTACATTATGGTCTAGGAGGGAAATTCACCTGTAGTACATTGTAATGATGTTGCACTATTTCAAACATATTTAAATAGATACATATTATCGAGGTGCATCGCAATATATTTGCTGTAGAAAACGATAGGCAAAGCATTCATTGTTCTTTTACACTTTACAGGGAATCACAAAGGAACTCGGTTACAATTCTCTCTCTACATTAAGGAATTATTGGATTTGTGAAAATTTTCGACTTCCCGTTTTCGACGGATTTATACATTGTAGAGTTCAGAAATCCCGAAAAATATCTTTTTACAAATTGTCTATCTGTGTGTATCTGCCACAAATTTTGTGGGCGCTCTATTTCAAGAATTAATGCACGGAATTTAATAAAATAACTAGCAACCTTCGCCCGCTACGCTGGTCGGTTTATCTAAGGAAAACTTGAAGAACACGAAATATCAATTCTATTATATTCAAAAGAGTGTACCAATCATTAAAATGTACTTGAAACTATTTTTTCCTATTGACCGTAATGTGATGGAATACTTTTGATTGTCCCTGTTATTAAACTATACATTCGATTTTCATAAATTTTTAATTGACTTGACAAAATTATGCAACAGTTACATATTTTAAATCTCAAACGATTTGGTTGGGTAGTTTTTGCTCTATTATATGTGGACAGACAGATGGAGGGACGGACAGACTGAACGATAACTATAACTTGGTGTAATCCTGTGCAAAGTATATCAATTTCATAAAATATTAAATAGTCTAATACTATCAAAATTCTTGCCAAACAATGTCTCAATATATAATTATGCCATGGAATACTTTTGTGTGGCCCTGTAAATCAATAAGAAATATTATTTGCACCACAGATTGTACAGAATGTACATTATAGTTTATATTTTATAGATGCAGATCAACTTTATTACTATGTTCGAAAGAATGTAAAGCCATTAAAATGCACTGGAAACTTTTTTCTTCATTGACCGTAATGTTTCTGGATCCCTTTGATTGTCCCTATAATTGAAATATGCATCCGATTTTTATAGAATTTGAAATGACTCGACAAAATTATCTAATAATTATACATTTTTAATTTCAAACGATTCGGTTGGGTAGTTTTTGAGTTGTTATATGCGGACAGTCGGACGAACAGACAGACAAATAGTCAACTCTGGATCCCGGGATTTTTTACCTTCAATTCAAAACAAACGCGACGTTTCTCTGTTTCCGGAATCGGAGGAGATAGCATCACATACATACATTACATACATACTGTCGGATTTTAATAGAGTAGATGAATAAATTTAATAAAATTATAAATACTTTTTTTGCCCATATGTTATTAAAAATTGTGTATATAGATAGGTTTGTGGCAACGGTAGCAGGGGTGGTGCGTTCGCACTGTATTTTAAAGATTTCCTGATAAGTATTTCAGTAGGTCAAATGAATTGGAGTTTCACTTGGCCCATTAGTATTCTATATCCGTTCTTTACATGTGACTATCTGATATTTAAACACTGAAAAGTTATTTTACAATTTCAGTGCTGCATCTCCACTCTTTATCGTGAGAAAAAAATTTACAAAGGCAAATAATAATAGCTTTGTGACAATTATGCCGAGGAACTAATAATCTCTTGTCATTCTGAACCTTTCTAACAGTACAATGAAATATTAAAAAAAAGGCCATGTCATAATACACGTCGGAAATTACGTGATTGTCTGTGAATAGATGCTAGTTTCTTTCAAGTGAAAAAAATATGCTTAACTTCCTGCCTGTTTATCGACCCATTTCGTGAAAAAAATATTGGCAAGGCTAGCAGACAACATATCAAACTCTTCAGAACTCTAAGTACAGAGGAACTAAAATAAGTTTAACTTCTTGAGACTTGAAGTTGAAATAATATTTACAAACTATCATGTAAACATCGTCAAAAATAACGGAGTGTTGATCTGTGTTTCAGAGATTTTTCATGCGAACAAACCACATGAAGAATTTTATTCTTGAAAGTTTTGTATTGTAGAAAAATACATTTTAAGGTATCCGAATATATTTAAAACATAATTTTCGATCAAAATGTCGGTTTTTTATTTATGCAATAATATTAAATTTGACTCGTTTACAGAGCCGTAGCTAGGGGGGCGCTATGGGTGGCTCAGCCCCCCTGGAAAAGATTCCAAGGTCACTCAATGAATTTCTGTTCAGAAAATTCAAATGAAATTCTGTTCAAAAATCTAATTTAGTTTTAAGACCCTTTCAGAGTTTTGAAAAATTTACTAAATTGTATCTAAAATAAGTGTTTCAATACTCCCTCATCCTATCTGTACATATGAAGTTTACATGATATTTAATTTTGCACCAGTTATACACTCAAAATTTCCACCATCATATACTTTTGTTAGCATAAAATGAAGTTATTACAACAGTTTAGTAAGAAACATAGTACCTACAATGTGGATGTGCACTAATTTATCTTTCTGCGTCAGAGAGAGAGAAAAAAATAATGAATCCCCCCCCTACATTCTTTTGAGCCTTCCCCCTATTGTTCACTTCTAGCTATGGCCCTTCTCGTTTATCTGTCAAATTCTGATTAAATTGTATTTGTATCTTACAAGGAAGGTCTCCATACGGGCATACTCAGAAAAATCTGAAAAAATTACAGAATGTTCTTCTCATATAGTTATATATGTTTAAAAAAAAAATTCGGCGGAACCTCCTTATAACGTCCGTAAAAAAATAATAAAATTTCGTTTATTTGGCGATTTATCTCCGGTTGGCGAAAAAACGAAATTTTGAAAAATACGCTTTTACGCTTCGAATACTTTTTAAAGAAAAAACTTTCTATGTTCAATTTATTTAAATAAGTTTAGTTTAAGTAATTTTCGTTTTGCATTTTTACTTTACTTTAAGTGTAATTTTGTCATATACGTTTGTATGTACTTATAACAAAATGAAATTAATATATTTTATCATTTAAAACACAATTTAAATTGATTAAAATTGTTCCAAATTGAAAAATGCACTGTTAAAAATCTGCTGCATTTTGTTGCAAAGCACTCCCTTGCTTGTATAGAAAACGGTTACTTGGCCGTGAAATGGAGCTTTCTCATTGGTTGGAATAGAGATATTATATACAAGCGGTGGAGTGCGTTGCAGCAAAATGCAGCAGATTTTTAACAGTGTTGCACAAGCTACAACACCGCTAAAAATCTGTACCATTTTCTGCAGCGTCACTCCACCGCTTTTATAGAAAACGGTCAATTCACCGTGCTATGGAGCATTCTCATTGGTCAGAAGAGAGATATTCTATAAAAGTAGTGGAGTGACGTTGCATGCAGATTTTTAACAGTGAAGCCAATTAAATTCAATTTTCAGATTCGTTAAAATCGTCTGCTTTTGGCGGGGAAATGCACTGCTCGCCAAATCCCGCGTCGCTTTCAGCTTTTCACGCCAATTATTCCAAACTATTTTATTTTTTTACATATCTAATAATGTAATTCCGCCGCTAATTTTCACTGATCCTTTATTACCTACATGAGTAGTTTAATTCGAATTTTTTTAAAAAAAATTCTGAGTATGCCCCCAGTGGAGACCTTCCTTGTTAGTTGTAACCAAAGTTACAGTCATTTAAAGTTACAGCTGTTACAGCTTTTGAATTGCGTTTAAAAGTTAGTTATAGCATCTTCTCAAAATGAAGTTTTCCAAATTTTTACTACACGCAAAACATTCTGAAGCAAAAAATTATGCATGGAATGCTACAAATTTTCTTTATTTCTTATACAAATGTCTTTTGAGGGAATAGGCTACACATATGATAATATATCAAATAGTTTTATGTTTACCCTGGTATAAATGACAAACTTGAGACAAATTTTGTGGATTTTTCATTATATTTTTACTATAACTCCTATATAATTTGAGATAGACATGCGATTATACTGTGTGTAGTCTAAGTGATTATAATGCGTGTAGTCTAGAGAAAATTATTCTGTTTATTATGCAATTTATTAAATGTCAATAGTTTTACTTTTGAGTCATAAAATTTTACGGAAATGTAACTTTTTAGCAGAACATCGACTATTTTTCTGCTTTAAAAATTATTTCTGGGTAATTGCTAAAATTTTTATATTTTTTTCAAAGTTTAAAAGTAAATGCTATAAAAATTAATAACAAGAAAAAATTTCAAAAAAAAAAAAAAAAAAAAAAAATCACTTTCGAAGGTATACGGACACCTTAAAAATAATGTCAGAGAACAGATCTAGGAGGGCTTCAGTGGATTAAAATTATAACATAGTATCGTTATCTGGCGATTAAATAAGTAAAAATTTCTATTAAATTTTACCGGACCAAAAAATCGGAAGAGCTGGTAACTATGTAACTGGCAAACGTAACATCGAGTTTCGGAATATACAGTATATTACCATTAATGATCGGGGACTTGCAATTTTAGACTTTTTGTTAAATGTCTAAAAAAATATACGAGGAATTATTCTGAAAATCCAGGTATATAAACAAAATAGTACAGGTCATATATTTTCGCAAAAAGTTTTGCTCGAAGTCCCGTGGAGGACCGTTAACAAATTGAAAAAGAACGGAGATTTTTTGGATAATCCTGTCAAAGCAAAAGTCCACAAACTGCAGATTACGATGAAATAGCATATTCTAATAAATTGTGCTCATTTTTATGAGGATGACAAGTATACTCGTAGAGAAATTATAGTTTTTACAAAAACAGTCCCAAATTGTATCAAGTTTTTTTGCTTATAATTTGCAGAGTTCTTAATTAAAAAAAAAAATGTCCTTTTCAGAAAATATGACAAACAACATTGTACATACCCTGTAATCAGAATTAAAAAAATATACAAATTGTTTCAAAAATGAGCAAGTTTACTAAATAATGATTCACTGCGCAACCAAAAGCCGTTGAACGCAATCAAAATGTACTTTGCATAATGCGCTAGCTACATGTATAAAGCAACTTCTGTAAAAGTTTCAAAAATCCTTCTTTAATTTTCAATTTCATAAGTAGTAAAACTGACAAATTTTCAGCAAATCTCAACTTTTTCAAATACACTCCTCATATTCTTTGTTGTGAGTCCGCGAGCTAAGTCTACTGTATTAAAAAAAATCACTCGTTTGGCCTCTTATGAAGCACGGTACTTCATTGTCAAATTTGGTTGTTTTACTAAATAGACATTAAATGATCGAAAATTTTGGGATAAACAAGGTTAACTTATAAAGTGCAGGTTTGTGAAAAAAAAAAAAAAAAAAAAAAAAAAAAAAAAAAGAAATCAATAAAATTAGTAGAATTATAAACTTTTCTACCAAAAACTGAACCGACTTCAAATACTACTTCAAAGTGAAAAATATTTTTTTTATATAATAGTAATAAGAAATTAAATTAATTTAATTTCTTAGTATTTACCGTGCGTATTATTATATTTATGTACATTAATTTTATTTTTTGGAGTTCTGTGCCAGCCAAGTCAAGTGTCATGTAATTTTCCAATAAACACACATTCAAGTATCTAACGAGTTTTTTTTTACGATTTAATATTTAGTTTAAAATTTTTATTCATTTACGATTTGCATTGGATAATTAATTTTAATTTTAAACTTGGCTTGGTTGGCACCGACTCCAAAAAATCAAATTGATGTACATAAATATAATAATACGCATGGAAAATATTATGCTCTTAATTTAATTTCTTATTACTATTATATAAAAAAAATATTTTTCACTTTGCAGTAGTATTTGAAGTCGGTTCAGTTTTTGGGAGAAAAGTTTATTTTTCTCTTTTTAGTGAAAAGTTAACGATTTTTTGAAGTCGGTTAGTAAAAATTATAATACGGAAAAAATTATAGTAAATTATACACGCATGTCAGGAGCGGGTTTCGAACCCACGCTCTTTCTCGAGAACCAGAGTTTAAATCTAGCGCCTTTGACCGATCGGTCTTTCTGACTGCACTCCATTTCCAGTGACATGTAATGTTCCAATAAACACACATTCAAGTATCTACAAGTTTTTTTACGATTTAATATTTAGTTTAAAAACTTTATTCATTTACGATTTGCATTGGATAATTAATTTTAATTTTAAACTTGGCTTGGCTGGCACCGACTCCAAAAAATCAAATTAATGTACATAAATATAATAATACGTATGGTAAATACTATGCTTTTAATTTAATTTCTTATTACTATTATATAAAAAAAATATTTTTCACTATGCAGTAGTATTTGAAGTCGGTTCAATTTTTGGTAGAAAAGTTTATTTTTCTCTTTTTAGTGAAAAGTTAACGATTTTTTAAAGTCGGTTAATAAAAATTATAATACGGAAAAAATTATAATAAATTATACACGCATGTCAGGAACGGGTTTCGAACCCACGCTCTTTCTCGAGAACCAGAATTTAAATCTAGCGCCTTTGACCGCTCGGTCTTCCTGACTGCACTCCATTCGGCGAGCTTGTTCAACGTCCATGCTACTTTTAATTTGCGAGAAATCACTAATTTTATTAGTTTTTGCCTAATTACTAAAAAAGTACTGAACCAATTTCAAGGAAATAGAAGTGGTACTAATTCGAGTGTAGCATTTTTCATTTAACACTAAAATAAAAACCAAATTAATCGGTTGGATAGTTTGGGAGAATCAGTGAATATACATAAAAAAAGAAAAATACACACGCGTCAATTTAATAACCTTCTCCTCCTTTTTTGAAGTCTTTTAAAAATTATGTGACGGAAAAGATTATTGTACACACGTATGTCAAGAGTGGGGCTCGAACCCATGCTCTCTTTCGAGAACCAGAGTTTAATTCTGGCACCTTTGACCGCTCGGCCTTTCTGACTGCATTCCATTCGGCGAGCTTATTCAACGTCCATGCTACTTTTAATTTGCGAGAAATCACTAATTTTATTAGATTTTGCCTAGTTACTAAAAAAAGTACTGAACCAATTTCGATTAAATGGAAGTGGTACCAATTCGAATGTAGCCTCTTTCATTTAACACAAGTACTACTTTAATCGGTTGAATAGTTTCGGTGTAGTCGGTGAACATACATAAATATAAATATATATATAATATATATATATATATATATATATATATATATATATATATATATATATATATATATATATATATATATATATATATGCGTCGAATTGATGATAACCTCCTTTCCCCCCCCCCTTTTTTTAAGTCGATTAAAAAAATTATAATACGAAAAAACTTTATATTTTATATTACACGTATGTCAGGAGTGGGATACGAACCCATGCTCTCTTTCGAGAACCAGAGATTAAATCAGGTGCCTTAGACCGCTTGGCTATCCTGACTTCAATCCAACCGCCCTACTTATTCAACGACATGTTACTTTTCGCAAATCTATCATTTTAATACTCTTTCACTGATAAAATATTGAGTTGATGAAATATCTCTGATACTCTCTGCTTAAGGTTAAATAAAAAATATTCTTAATTGCATAATTAGTATTTAATTTGTAAAATGTATATATAAAAATTATAATACGGCAAAGATTATTGTAAATCATACACGTATGTCAGGAGTGGAATCCGAACCCACTCGCTCTTTCGAGAACCAGAGATTAAATCAGGCGCTTTAGACCGCTCGGCCATCCTGACTGCACTCCCTTCCCTGAACTTATTCAACGGTTTTAACTAGCGAAAAATCACTTTATTAGCTTTTGCCTAATTACTAAAAAAGTACTGAACCAATTTCTATGAAATGGAAGTGGTACCAATTCGAGAGCAAGCTCTTTTATTTAACACCAAAAACCAAATTAATCCGTTGGATAGTTTTGGAGTAATCGGTAAACATACATAAAAAAAAAATACATACATACGCGTTGAATTGATAACCTCCTCTCCTTTTTTGAAGTCGGTTAAAAAAGACATTTCCTTTTCTCAAAGCCTAGTCTGTTTTTAGCCATTATTTATAATTAATTGATCCTGGAAGAAAAAGAAGAACATTTCATGTATTAGTGAATAATGTTATTTCAATTATGTTTTTGAAGCACATTGCATATATGATTATCACGAGTTCTCAATTCCTTTCTTACAATTTTCAATTGCATAAATGATAAAATTTTAAAATGTCCAATAAATTCAACTTTTATCAAATGCTTCTCAAATTATTTGTTGCCCGTTAGCTAAACTTACACTATTAAAAAAACTCACTCGTTTGACCTCATATGAAACATAGCATTTCATTATCAAATTATACTGTTTTGCTAGCAGATAAAGAATCATCGAAGTTTTTCAGTGAAACAGGGTTAACTTACAAGATACAGGTTTGTAGAATGAGGGTTTTTTACGATTAAAAAAATCAACCTGTAAAAAAAGGAGGGCAATTTTTATTGCCCGTAATTATAGCTTTATGTTCTTCGACCGTGAGCCTCAAGTAAGCAAAGGCATGAAGTCTTAATAAATGATTATCTTTCTCTTTGCAATAATTTACGGCTAAACAAACACAAAAAGATATGATTTTCTTTTTTAATACTTTCTAGTATAGTTAGAATGTGTTCATGTTTTCTGTTTGCCTATCTATGTGTTTTGCAGAGCTAGAGAAGATTTATCTCTAGCTTAGAGGTCTGCACGGGCCCGGGCTTGGCCCGTGGCCCGTACCCGGGCCGGCAGATTTAGAATAGTTTTTTCAACGGGCCGGGCCGACACAGAACATAAACGGGCCGCGCCGGGCCGGCAAAAAAATTGAACGGACCAGACGGGCCGGGCCGGTCTGAAAAAAAAAATTTCGGGCCTGCCGGTCCTTTCTGAAGATTTAAGCAGAAATGATAAAATATGAGCTATTTTCAACGAAAATGGTTTTAACGAGAATAAGTATAAATGTGGCCATACTAGAAAACATGATTTGTAAAATTATTAACAGCGATAAAGAACTTATGTTAGCTTAGTCTTCGAATGTATACTTCTTGATGATTTTTAAATTAATTTCTCAATAATGCGAAAGTTTGACACATTTTCTGATTAATTTTAAATTGTAAAAGTATAAAAGTGATAAGCCTAACTATTGAAGGGATTTGGAATCGAATAGCGTTTTTCATTTTTGGTAAATAAAACACTTGTATAACTTTGTTGAGATATAATAGTTTTTCAAATGATTGCAGGTTTTTCTCCCTTCCCTTGCTATCGCTTCCGGAAATTCTATTCAAAACGCTAATTATGACAGTATTTTATTTGTTTGCAGTATTCTTAAATTGCTTGTATCAAAAAATGGATAACGCCATTCGATTATATAGTTTCTGAATAAAGATATCTGCTAATCTTATGCGTTTCTGAGAAAGAAAAAAATGAATTTAGAAATGTATCAGAAAGGAGCTTCTTTGAATTTAATAATGAATTTGGATTTGAAATCTATAATAAAATGACATAGAAATACATTTATAAATCTTCTTTTATTAAACAGCTTGAAAATTAACGATGTTTTTAGCTTTCTTTCTTTTTTCTTTTATTCTAAGCCATATTAATTTTTTAATGAATCTTTATTCGAATGTTGAAAGCCTAAGAATCTAAGTAATCATTAATGTTGTTTATGTGTATTTGCTGTAAAATATACTGTAAAATCATTCCATAGATATGTATGCAGTATTCTTTAAAGGAATCTTAGTTATATGATAAAAATCTGAATTTTTTAGAAATCGTAGAAATTGTAACGGGCCAAAACGGGCCGGGCCGGGCCCGGGCCTGGAAATTCTGGCCCGTGCAGACCTCTACTCTAGCTTTGTATGTTTTGAGAATCTGCGATTTATGTTTCGTTAACCTCCTGGGGACGAGCGACACGTATACATGACGCAAAAAGGCTTAAAAATTCTTGTTTATCCCCACCAGTAAAATTTTACTGTAAAATTTACCCTATTTAATCGGAGCATTTTCTCGAATTAATAAGGCACGAATTTCTGTTTTTAAAAACCGGTTGCAAAACATTAAAAGTTTAGAAAAAAAGCTCCCGTCGCGAAAGGGTTAGCATATTTAAGCAACTGCCAAATGTCTACATGTGTTTTTGTACTTACTGCGCGTGTTATGTGCTCTGAATAAAAATTTGTGTTCACTTAATTATTTCTGCCATTCTGAGTCAATTGTGGAAGTGTCACAGCGAGTTTCATTTTTACAGGATTTATTGAACAAAGTTCGGTGAAACCTGTAAAAAAAAAAAAAAAAAAAAAAAAAAAAAAAAACTGTCAGAAACGAAATGGAAGCTTTTGGCAAAACTGTAAAAAATGTCCATTATGTAAAAATTTTGATTTAACACATTTACTGAATAAAATTACGCTCGAGGCAGGGTGGCGGACAGCATGACACTAAAAGAAATATAATTTCTTCAGGCCACAGGGTTTATATAAATAAGCTCTGTTGCCTGAAGAGGTTTTACTTTTTAAAATTTTAGTTATCGATTTATATTAATAGATTGATAGCTAAGAAAGATTGAACAGAGAAAACATTTATATTTGATTTGTTGTATATAAAATTTGACGAAACATGGGAACTCAAAAAGTACATTTTTTGACAATTACTTAGGATTTTTTTCATTTAATTTTACATTTTTTTCATTGGAAAAACATTAAACAAATACATTTCTAATAATTTTTAATACTAATTGACTGTAAAAATGATAGCTTAACGCACACTAAAATTATTTATGTTTTCATTTTTGTACACTTCGTACATTTTTGTTGCGAGCCATTTTTATGTAACACATAGCCAGTGTTCTCGCTGACATTTGACCAACGTTAGTAATTTGGCTAATTAAAAATAAAAAACATTCGCCAAATGAAAAAAGTATTAGCAAAATAAATTCGTGGTGTAGCACAAAAATCCTTAATTCTTTTATGTATTTCCTTTTTTTCAATATGTTCTAAAATAACCCAAGTTTTTATAACTGCGACAACGATTGTTATTAATCTAATTTCAACTGTCCGCTACAAAATATATTAAAAATATGTATGCATATGTTTGAAAAACAATGAAAAAGCAAAAATTGAACACTAGCAATTTGGCGAATCTAATCGCTTGTTTACTCGCCAAATGTAGAATTTAGTCGCAATTTGGCGAAATGACGAGCAACAGCGAGAACACTGCACATAGCTCAATAATATAGCTCATAGTAAAAAAAAAAAAAAAAAAAAAAAGCTATGGGAAACAACTTGCTATATTGTTTAGTTCTGCTATCTGTTAGGCTCCAATCACAATCACACCAATTTCTCTAACATTTCTTCTCTAAACTAATTTTCTTTTCCTCTTTTAAACATGATCCATATACGTGAGGGGGAAAATGTAACGATGCGTATTCTATAAAATACATTAGGTAGGTCTGAAGAGGTTAACCCCTTGAGGGGTGGTGGGATATATTACATATGATTAATGATTAATCAATATTTGCACCAGAAAATAAAATAAATAAAATTTTTCTTTTCTAACTTTGGCGGAAAAAAAACTGTTTAAATTGCTTTTCCTTATTTTAAATATTTTTTTTTTTTTCAAATTTCCAGTGGGAGTTCAGAATTACACAAACGCGATAGATTGCCCTTCAATGGATTAAAAAGAATTGGCACATTATGAAAAATCGGGACTAAAAGTGTTCTGCGCACTCGTTTAGCGGGAAATATCTTAAAGGCATTGAAAATCGGGATACCTGGATAACATTAGTTGACAACACTTCTCAAGACTTAGTACACTTTGTTTCGTTGATTGAAGAGCAAAAGAAAAATAAAAGAAAACTACTTTCAGTTCAGAAGTTCATGAACAACTCCACGAATTATATATAGCTTTGTGTTTACACACCGCGATTCTCATTTGGAACCTTGACTCTAATCGGCTGCTTGCCTACTAGGTTAGGTTACTGACTGCGACAGAGAAATAAAAAAAAAAGCAAGTCGAACCAAAACATGTAATGGCAAACAAGAGTTTTGTCTCCGGCATAAATGTCATTCGATTTTTTTCGTTTGTGATAACTTTTATCATTTTTCAGATGGCTAAATATAAATTTCACGTTACCGTTTGGTTCGAAAACCAGCGCGTGCGTAGGTCATACGCTAATTTTATTTAGAACGATAACAGAGTAAATTTAGCTAAGCTGTATGTGTTCTTGGAAAAAGATTTCATAGCTTCATGAAAGATGTAAAATAAAGAAGGTGAAAAGATCTTTAAAAAAATAATGATGTGATATATACCTCATTGCCATTAGAAACTAAGGCCGTTGTCCAATTATTCTGGCGAAATATACGCACTCTAAAAAAAAAAAAATAAAAATAAAAAAATATGCATCAAGCATAGATTATCAAACACTTTCCAATACTTCTTAGAATATTTTAACAAAACTTTAGCGGTTAATAAGAGGTTGTGCAAATATAAGGTTCTCGACTTTTTGGTAATTTTGGAGATTTTTCTTCCTTCCCATGCTGTCGCTTCTAGAATTTCGATTTAAACGCTAACTTTGACAGTTTTTTCTTAAATTGCTCCTATCAAAATATGGATAACACCATTCGATTACATAGTTTCTGAATAAAAACACCTGCTAATCTTATGCATTTCCGAAAATAAATGAAATCAGAAATGTATCAGAAAGTAGCTCCTTTAGATTTGAGAAAATCTTTCATAAAATCATATAAAAATATTTTCATAAATCTTCTTTTTATTATAAAGCTTCAAAAGTTATGATATTTTTAACTTTCTTTCTTTTCTTCTATTCTAAATCATATTAATTTTTGATGAATCTTTATTTGAATGTTGAAAGTTTAAGAATTTAAATAATCATTAATGTTGCTATTGTGTATTTTCTGTAAAATATACTGTAAAATCATCCTATAAATATGTATGCAGTATTCTTTAAAGGAATTTTAATTACATGATAAAATAGATCTGATTTTTTTCTAAATAGTAGAAACTGTGTCGGGCCGGGCGTGTTTTCATTGATTTCTGAACGGGCCAGGCTAAAACAACTTTCCTTCGGGCCTGCAAATTCCGGCCCGTACAGAACTATGATGGTATATTCCTGCCATATAGGGACAATGGAATTTTACCGTTTAAGACAGGATTCCGTTATAGACAGGTTTGTTTTTATATAGTTATATACCGATTTAGAAACCGTTGTCCCTGCTCCGCTTTTTTTTTCTTTTGTCTTTCTGTTCTTCGTTTTGTGACATTGGACATAGCACATTATGTTTGATACAGAAGCAAACCGAGGTCATAAATAATTTTCTAGAACATCTGATAGAATTCAATGCTTTTGACAATGGAAGATGAGTTTTTCTTGGCACCTCTAGAATAATCAGTGACATTTAAAACGAATCATGAAGAATACTTATTAACATGTTTTATTTTATTTTATTTTATTTTTTTGTTTTACACAAACATTTCAATGCATTGTGGTTGCTTCTATCATGACGTCAAGTGAAATATTTGGTGAGTTTTGATTGCAAAAAACAAGCATCAGAAGGAAAACGTGTGGTCAGTTTTTAAGGAAACTTTATCACTCGGACGTGACCTTCTTTGATTTAAAAATAATAACTTAGACGAAATTTTTTCCCTATCTTAAAGTTAAACCAGTTTTTTAAAGCTTCCATAATGTGTTTGCCGCGTGACAACGTGACATTTTATTTGTTTTAATATACCCTCTGTGAGAAATTCAGTTAAAGGGGATACGTAAAACTGGTAATTTATCTTAAAAATTTCTTAGTGCAAGTTTAAAAATACCTTTTATTGAGTTTTTATCTTAAGGTTTCCATTTTAAATTTATATGCAAGGTCAAGGAGTAATTGTTGAATTCTGGTAACATTTTTTCCCTATCATTAAAAGTTTGTTGCCAACTTTTATAGATTACAATTTTACTTACAATGTCACCCTATCTTAAAAGCGTATTTAGAATCTAATTTTCTTTTTAAACTCAACGTAAAAGAGGTTACTTCATTCAAATTAAAAGATCCGATCGCTAACACTAATCTTATTCAAGAAATTTATAATGATATCTCGTTTGCATAAAGCAAGGGATAAATTTATAAATTTCTTCCATGAGATATCAGAATTAGCGAACGAGTCTTTTCATTTGGCTATATAGTCCTTTAAGGGTGTATTTCGATTCAAACTGCTTATTTTCCGATTTATTTTTAAATTCATTTTTGCTCTCATATGCATCAAACTGGTAAATTGTCTTGTTTAGAAAGTACACAAGGTGCCGTGATTGTCGATTTTTTGATAAATATAGAAAATATTGCAAAAAAAGCAATCAAAAACGGTATTTTGGACCGATTTTTCCGAAGCGGAAGATTTGGGAACGAAAAAAAGGGTAATTGTTTATAAATCAAATTCTAATGAATTGAGCGTAAAATGACATCACACGGCACCTTATACGTCTCTTCAAAAATCCCTTCAGCAAGTTTCATGTTTCTACTTTTAAAAATGTGTCTGAAATTGTATCAGGAAATTTCGAGCTGTTGAAGGTGAAAAAGAGTTTTTTTCGAATACACCCTTAAGGGCATCCATGGGACTATTGTCATCTTAACACATTCGCTACCGCTCACGCGCTAGTGCGTGAAGTTCCCATTCATTTAACAAATAGGGCGGAGTTATCGACAGCGAACGTGTTAAAGTTTACATATGCACATGCAAAGCCAATGAAAATTAATCTAATAATCCTTTTCTTTCCCTTATCAGGGTTTAAAAACACTTACATTTTAAAAGGAAAACCAGAACTATTATAAGATCACCTGCGTTTCCGTCTGTTCGTCTGTCATTGCCATTTTTCTCGAAAACTATGCAACGTAAAATGTTAAAATTTTCCAGAGTTTTTCCATATATTTTACCTACAGCCAGTGGCGCAGCCAGAATTCGGTTCTAGGGGGGGGGGGGGGTTGAGTTTCTGATAAAGATGATGGCCCGTTACAAGAATCGCCGGTTAATGGAATCAGTACTAATTAGAATATTCACTGTACAATGCTTAAATTCAAAGAGCATCTGTGTGGCAGGAAACCATCATTTTTTTAGCATGATGCGTCTCAGAAACGTGATTTAGGTCAAATAACCAGTTTTTTACTTAACTAATCCATGTAATATGCACTTTCACAATTTTAAGTAGAATTTTCGCCATTTAATTGAATCACTTTATTAAATGAAATCTGATTCAATAAAGCGACGGATTCCTAAATGTGCCAAAGGAATGCGCAAATGTTTGCCTTTGATTCATATAATCGACAATTATATCGATTTTTCTTAACGTTGGGAGGGATTTTAAAACCAAAACCACCCCCTTGGCTGCGCCACTGCCTATACCGAAAACTACTACTTATACGTTGAAATATATGATGAGAGTTTTAAAAATAACCTGAAGCATTGTATGAAATTGTTTTAATGTTTTTAATTTAGTTATTTGTATTGTCGGTGATTTAAGTGAATTTTCAATTAAAACTACAACAAAGTTTATTATTTGGAAGGAGTGGTATTAAATTTTCTGTTAAATTTTTTCCGAGAAATATTCAACCCATTTTGTTATATTGCATTGTTTTATCAATTTTTTTATTATTGTTTTTTTTTTAAATTAAGTGTTAGTAATTAGTGCGTGCGACCCGCCTAAAGTCGGAAACTTATATTTGCAACCTGCGAGAAGAAAAGGTTGAGTATGGCTGCTCTGTGCGAATTACACCAAACACTAATCAACACCAAAGGTTTAACTAAATCTCAAATTTTATTAAATTCTGTGCATTATTTCTAGAGATAAAGGGCCTGCAAAATTTCTGTCACATACAGAAGATGGACTGACAGACATTTTGTAAAAACAATGAAATCCTGTAAAGAGTCCTTTAAAATGTATAAATCTGTCGAAAACCGGAAGCCAATTTTTTTCCGTGAATATAATACTTGTGAATATATAATAGTAATGTATAATATTAAATGGAAGTGAATCTGTAAATATGTCAATTTAAATGTTTTAAGAAATTTCCCAGTTTGAACATGTCATGTTTCACAAGAATACGCGTTTGTTTTGGTTCTCAAAGAAAGTTTGAGTGAAAATATGAGGCTAAATAAATATTACTAATACTATTTTTCTTCTTTCAAAAGACAAATTGACATTTTGCGAAAGTGTAAACGTTCAAATGTCAAAGAAACTTTGAATAGTGCGTATCGATTAAAGTGATCGCCCATCCATATAGAGATAATACCGTCAGACAATATCGATTGAGAGAGCTCTTCACATCGATAAGTGACCATGACTCATTTTTTTTTTTTTTTTCGAAGCTAGCGTGCAATTGCAAACGCTAACTGAAGAACCTCTTTACAATAAGTTTTCGCAACAATAAAGTTTACTTTGTTGCAATGTAAAAGATGACCTAGTTTTGTTTTGTTTTTTTAATATTTTTTCTGGTTAAAACAGATTTGAGTATTTTACGGATGAAACAAAACTGAAGATTGTATGAAATATTCAAGGACAGACAAAACAAATTGAGAAATTTTGAAAAATAAAATCAGTAATAATTTCAGTAAATAAACTAATTGATAAAAAAAGAAAAAAAGAAAAAAAATACAGTGAAAAACATTTAAAAAATTATATTTATTTTTAATGACCTTTATTCAACTCATTTCTGTCGTAATGAAATCTAATAACGGAATTTTGGACGTATTTGCAAGGCGCATTTGCAGGCTGGAAAAGGGGGATTACTCCCCTCACTCACCAAGGAATTTGATTATCAACCAATACATTCATCAATATATTTCAAAATATATTGGTCCTCATAGGTCAGTCATACTCAACCCTTTTTCTTCGCGGGCCACAAACATATATTTGCAATGCTAAACAGGCCGCAACACTCTTACATACGGATTATAAAACTAGTTGGATGTGCCAATCCCAAAACTTTCTTCTATCTCATACGTATATTTTAATATTAAAAAAAAAATAGTTACTCATTTTAATGCTTTAATAATTTTAATTCAATACCCTACCAACATTGATTTTCATCTTAAATTTCTGTTTCAGTAAATTAATCGGAGTAAAAACGAATTTCCATCTCTGCACGAGCCGATGGACAATAGAATGATAAGCACATTTTTTTTCAAATTCAGGGAGGACCTACTTGCCACTCCAAAAAATAATCATGTACAAAAATTTTAGTTCAGCTCTAGGCCTAACTTCATACACTTTTAGGTGGTGCAATACTGAAAATGACATAAAATTCGCTATTGCAGAGACCCCTTCTGGCGGATTTTTTTTCAAATTCAAGAAGAACCAACTAGCCATAGCCATAGACTTGCACAAAAAATTTGGTTCAATTCGATGCATAACTTCATATACTTTTGGTCGGTACAATATTGAAAATGACACAAAAATAGCGATTGCAGCGCCCCCTTCCGGCGGATTTTATCAAAATTGAAGGAGGACCTGCTTGCCACAGCCAAAGACATTCACAAAAAATTTGGTTCAATTCTATGCATAACTTCATACACTTTTTGATGGTAGAATTGCGACATACGGACACACAGACATACACACAGACAGATACACGGACAGACAAACATTTTGTAAAAATATGTTTTATGAAATATCTGACACCTAAAACGTGTAAATTCGTCGAAAACCGGAAGTCGAAAAATATTTCGATTACAATACTTTCTTCGATTGAAAATAGGAGAAAGTAAAAAGAGTAATGAAATAGTATGAAACAACAAAGCAGCATAAAAAAGTAAGTATTATCAGTAAGTTTGCAGTTTGTCTTGGAAGAAATGTTATCAGAAAAATACTTTTATTAACAACACTATTTCCAAAATATAAACTCGGCGATAGATATCAGTTGTGATTGCAGTAGAAATATATCTCGATGTTTTTTGATTGAAAGTAGTGGTTTAAAATTTTTGGTACCCTTTTTATCCACGACAAATGTTAAATCCTAAAAAACAGTATTAGATATATAATAAGTATAAAATGGGATAATATAACAATGCAAGATTTCCAGGTTGAAAAGGAAAAAAAATCAGGAGATAATTTCTAATACTGTGTGTGTAAAATTTATAATAGGCTATTTCCATGAGTACTTGTAGTGTAAGTCACAGGCTACGATTTTTGGCTACCAGTATTTTAGTACGAAAAAAATGTGATTTATTTTATCGGCACATTCTCATTAATTGAATGAGGCCAAGCAGACTTTTCGAAAATAACGGTGGCAAACAAGCATAGCAATTATAAGGTAATGTGACTTACACTACAAATCCATGGAACTAGCCAATAACAGAAAAAAAAATTATTATTATTATTATTTTATGAATTTCAAAAGAAATAAACTTTTTATCATATAATATATATCATTAGCTAAAAAGCTAATAGAAAAATTAACAAAATTCAACTGTGAGTATTTTACTATGAAAATAAAGTTATTGTAGAAAAAACACTAATTTTGCTTGTGTAAAAACTTTAAGGACACCAAATGAAATTCAATATAGTAACCATACGAAACAAATATTTAATGTATTATGCACTCATTTATGAGTTTAATGATTGCAGATATTCCATCATTCTTCGACATCATTAATATTTAGCTCAGTTCGGGATTGTTTTTGTACTTTTCATCTTCAATTGCAGATCTGATTTCCGATTCTGGAGAAAAATGCCTTCAATCTTTATAAACTATTTTAGTAGATCTCCCCATAAGTTATCGATAAGATTTATATCACGATTTATGAGCGGCCATTGGAAAGCTTCACTATTTTTCTTATAGAACTAAAGTTTTTTCTCACGATTTATGTGGATAGGCGCATTATCTCGCTGTTATATCCGATTTTTTTCTTGACTGAAATGTTGCAATAAATCAAAGATAGTCAGAAAGAGATTTTATATGTGTCTTTGAATTAGATTTTCCTGTAAGGCATATAAGTGACACCATGTCATTGAATGAAAAGCAGTCCAATGTTGCAATGAATCCGCAACCTGATGCTTTAATAAAATCTCTTTTCCCTTTCTTAAATCATCCCAATAATAATTCCAATCATCAGGACCATATAAGTTTTATCTCTTTTCATCAGAGAAAATTAATTAAATTGATTTAACAAACGAAAAAAGAAATTTTATTAAAACATAGTTTGATGGCAGATTCATTGTAACATAGGGTTGCTTTTTGTTCGACGACCTGATGTCACTAATATATCTTTCAGGCAAATTTAATTCAAAGACAAATATACAAACTCTTTTTGACTATCTTTCATTTGTTGCAGACGGGAAAAAAAAATCGGATGTAACAGCAAGGTAATGTACCTATTCAGACAAGAGAAAAAACTTTAGTTTTATAAGAAAAATTATGAAGTTTTTGTACAATGGCCGCTCAGAAATCCTGATTTTAATCCTATCGATAACTTATGGGAGATATAGAAAACGAGTTTATATATAAATGGAAGACATTTTTTTCAGCATCACAACTCAAGTCTACAATTGAAGATAAATTGAACAAAAACAATTCCGTACTGTTCCAAAAATTAATGATGTCGAGGGATGATGGAATATTTACAATCATTAAACTTATAGGTGGGTGCATAATACATTAAATATTTGTTTCTTCTGTTACTATATTATATGATATATTATATTGAATTTATTTTACTGTCCTTAAAGTTTTTACACAGGCAAAAATAGTGTTTTTTTGTACAATTACTTTATTTTCATAATAAAATACTAATGATCGCATTTTGTTGCTCTTTTTATTCGCTTTTCAGCTTGGTGATACATATTATAAGGCAAAAAGTTTCATTTGTTTTGAAATTTATATATATTTTTTAATTGTCCTTATAGTTTTTACACACACTGTAAATCAGTTTTTTGCTCAATGAAAAAAGCTTATATACTATATGACGAAACATATAGAACGTTAATTAATTTGCTAAAAGTGTTTGATTAGGGTTAAAGTTTAAGAAATGTATCTGCATTAATATAGTAGGAACACAACAGCTTTTTAAAAGAGTTTTTGAATAAGCAAACGACATTTTAGAACATATTTTCTGTACGAAAATCGGTACAAAAATGTATGAACACCCTCTAAAATGTATATATTTTTATTTTTCCCGTTGTTTGAATTAAAATTTGCCAATGAGTCAAAACCACTAAGTGTCTTTGTTGGAAATCTACACCTTGTTATTAAATCAAATTATACAAAACAACTACTTAAAAGGTGTTGCAAAAATATAGATATTATTTATTTAATTTATCTGAGATCTTTCGAATGCTCACGCATCCATTATCAAAGCAACATAAAAGCAGATATTTGATTAGAAATAGAAAACATCGAAACAAAACAAAAACAAAACAGTCCGCGTGTATAAAATCGATGTGTGTATTTCGATGTTTTCTATTTCTAATAAAATACAGTCGACTCTCGTTAATTCGAATTTGTCGGGACCACAGGAAATGTTCGAATTATCCGAAGTTCGAATTAAGGAAAACATGCTTAATATGGTACTATTACAAAGTAATTAATGTTATAGTGTTTTTCGAACTTATTTCGTCTGTTATCATTAGAATAAGACTTAATATTAAATTAGAATGTATAAGTACATAAACTAATTAAAAGATTAGAAACAAGCACAATGGAAGAAAAAATTTAAAGCGTCATTGATGGACAGATGGGGCTCTAAGAAAGTGGATATCAAATGCATTGTATTATATGTATACTCGTTCGGAACAATTTTCACAAAAATCAAAGAAAGAAAGTTATTCAAATGATCTGAAATCCGTGAGAAAGAAAAGAGAAATGAAAAATCGGAATTTTTCTTAGTTCGAATTAAACGAAGTCAAGAGAAAATAAGTTCGAATTAATGAAATTTTTTAATGTTATTCTGCCATTGACAATTTCGGGACTTCATGTTTAGTTCGAATTAAGCGAAGATTCGAATTATCCGATTTCGAATTAACGAGAGTCGACTGTATCTTCTTTTATGTTCCTTTGATAATGAGTGCGTTAGCATTCGAAAGATCTCAGGTAAATTAAATAAATAATATCTATATTTTAAAAACACCTTTTAAGTAGTTATTTTGCATAATTTGATTTAAAATTTGCCTTTGTTGAATCAACTTGATGGACGGATGTCGGTCATTGGAATGATTATTTTTTTCCCCTTTCAATCATTGACATTTTTTAAGGCATTGTAATAAAGAATTATTGCAATTGTTTAGTTGCATTAAAAAACACTGTAATATTTTGTATTGGATAACAATGGTGGATTCAGTCTTTTATAGGGTTTTTTGGTCCGTTCGTATTTATGTAAATACGTAGCACCTATAGTTGTCGTTCAGTCCGTACGCATATAAAAACCCAAAAAACTACCCAACCGAATCGTTTGAAATTTAAAATATACAATTATTATATAATTTTGCCGTGTAATTTAAAATTTTATGAAAATCGGATGCATAGATCAATTACAGGGACAATCAAAAGTATTCCCTTACATTACGGTCAATGGGGAAAGATGTTTCAAATGCATTTTAATCGTTCGAAATTTAAAATGTGCAATTATTACATAATTTTGTCGAGTCATTTCAAATTTTATGAAAATTAGCTGCATAGACCAATTACAGGGACAATCAAAAGTATTCCCTTACATTACGGTCAATGGGGAAAGATGTTTCAAATGTATTTTAATCGTTTGAAATTTAAAATGTGCAATTATTGCATATTTTTGTCGAGTCATTTCAAATTTTATGAAAATTGGATGCATAGACCAATTACAGGGACAATCAAAAGTATTTCGTTTCATTACGGTCAATGGGGGAAAATGTTTCAAAAGCATTTTAATCGTTTGAAATTTAAAATATATAATTACTGCATATTTTTTTCGAGTCATTTCAAATTTTATGAAAATTGGATGCATAAGATCAATTACAGGGACAATCAAAAGTATTCCATTACATTACGGTCAATGGGGGAAAATGTTTCAAATGCATTTTAATGATGTTACGCTCATTCGAATATAATAGAATACATGAATCTACGAAGTATATATATATATATATATATATATATATATATATATATATATATATATATATATATATATATATATATATACATTCTGTACAATCTGTGATGCAAACAATATTTATTATTAAATTACAGGGTTACACAAAAGTATTCCACCACATAATGCTATAAGGAAAAACATTGTTTTTTTTTGGGGGGGGGGGAGGGCCTGATTATGACTAATTGGGTCCCTGGGCAAAGATAAATTAGGGGACCCTTTTCAAATCAACGCAGCATTATTCAAATAGAATTGATGGTCACTCACTGTGTAAGTGTAATGCATAAACATATTTTCGCACCTTGGATATAAATAGAAGAAAATTCTTAGCTCCGTCGATTCTAAATTAAATACCTTAATTAGTAAATTTACACCTTTTGTTACCCTTATTACAGAACAAAAACCTTTTATGTAAATTTAGCAGTTTGTTATGTTATTTTTAGATGATTTTAATAACTTCAACATATGGAAGAGATGGAATTGGAAAAAAAGTAACTATTTCATAATTTAATGTATGGATTTTGGGGGCCCCTTAATGTGCGGGGCCCATGGGCAAAGTCCTGATTTGCTCATGCAGTAATAAGGGCCTGGGTGGGGGGGTGTTAATCATGTTAAACTATTTCACATTTTATGAATATGATATACGTTGCAGAGGTGTAATAAAAGTTTCTTCTTGCATATTTGCAGGAACACAAACAAGATTTCGACCACTATACTATATCTGAAGTTCTGTCTACTATAACAGCACATTGTTAAAAATTTTGCAGCATTCTGTCCAGTCTTCTGACCGTTTTCTGAAAAAATAGTAACATAACTGTAATTTAACTGTATTTTGACTATAAAATTGGTAATAATATGTTCAAAATAGCGTAAAATGACGGTTGTTTTCTTGTTTTCAATTAAAATGGTCAAATGACTGGACAGAATGCTGCAAATTTTTAATAGTGCAAGATCTGAATATTTTTAAAACTTCGTTTTCGTACGAACGCACCTCATTTTCTACGCTTCACGAGCAATTTCCAACTTGTTTATAACCCATTTCGTCTCACTCCTCTGCCTGTATCTGTTACAGAGTCCGTTCAGAAAAACTATGTTAGTCAGAGACCTGAAATTTCGTGTACGTACAGCTTAATATCTCGTGTCACACAACAAATCGTAAAACTTTGAAAAAGTTTATTATTTTAATTAAATTATTTTTTTTTCAATTTCATCCGTTCACTTTTGCGATTTATATTTTTAAAAGAGAACCTTAATTTCAATGTTTATCGAAGCGATATCATAACTTTGACGTAAAGCATCTCCCTAGTATACAGGGGGTTCTTAATTCAAACTCCGGTGCTGGAAGTTGAAATTTTCTTATTAATGGGTTTAATTAAAAGAAATTTCATGTATATATATATATTCATTTATTTATTTTTGCCAATTTAAGGGTTTATATTATTTTTATTTTTATTACTATGCTCATGCTGTGATAAATAATCAGTGATTCATAATATTATCTGGAATTCAGTTTTCTTTCTATTTTAAATTTATTTCTATTTTATGCGCTTAATTAATGACTCAGCATTTTAAATATTTAATAATAATTTTTTTTCGTTTTTTAAAATTTAATTTTTTTTTAAATATTCCCGCTATTTTTTATTTATTTATTTATTTATTTATTTATTTATTTTTTTTTTTTTGGATTTTCAAAAAAATTGGAATTTTGGATTTTGTGTAAATAATTTAATTATAACTTTTTAAAATTGATTAAAATAAATAATTTCCTTTTATAACTATTTTTAAATTAAATTATCTATATCAGAATTTAATAATTATAAATTAAAGGATAAGTTGTTTTGAAATAAATATTAAACTGTGAGATCTGCGATCACACTTATCTCCCAGTTTTTCCCCCCCTAAAACAGCATCCGAATAAAGCATACATTGAGGAACATTAAGTTCATTGCTGGGGTCACTAAATTTCGCTTTCATTTCACTTTTTACGTAAGTATAACTTTCATCTAGAAATAACACGTCATATTTCTGTGCAACAACTATTAGGAAAGGGTTTGAGTAATTCATGCGGAAAATTACGACAAAGGAAGAGATGGCGGAAATAATAAGGATGAGATAAATGCATAAACAAACCTGAATCGAAATATCTAATGGATTCTTTCAAATTACTTAACCTTGATTTTCGCCCTTTGCGGTAAATGTGATACAGTTCCTGAGGAAACGTATATAGATAATCTCGTGAGAATAACAAAAAATTACTGAAAAATCTTCTAATCCATGAATCAGTTTCAGATCACATAGATTCACTGTAAAAACATCCGTTAAATTTACGGATGACATTATGGATGAATTTTTGGATGGCTGAAATTACTGCTGGCAGCAATGTTGCCAGCAGTTTTTGCCATAAAAGTTGCAGTAAAATTAGATGTAAATTTTTTTCATTCATCTAATTTTACTACAATTTTTACAGCAAAAACTGCAGGCAACATTGCTGCCAGCAGTTTTAGCCGTATAGTTTTAGCCGTAAATTTAACGGATATTTTTTTATAGTGTTTGTTTAATATAATGAACATATATATTAATACATTATCCTCTTTAATAATAATAATAATAATAATAATAATAATAATAATAATAATAAAAGTGTTGCTGACGACTGGCTTTTTCTCTAATCGTTGCCATAGGTTGACCCCAGAAAGTAAAATCTAATGATTATGCCGTTTTTCAAATATTAAATTTCTAAAATTACCAAATTTCATATTGGAGTACTATAGCGAAACCTTCACGCGTAAAAAGACAATGATAACGACAATGCGCGCCCTGACGTGTAAACGGGCTAAAGCACGAATCACAAATGATAGTGGCTTTATTATTCCGTTAAAATGTTAAGTGAATTATGATGTCACGAGTCCATGATTTTTATTTAATTCTCGACACATACTAGATGCGCCATTTTTTTAGTTTTAAATTAAAATTATGCTTTTTAAATAAAACGGATTAAAGGTTTATATATATCAGTGAACTACAAATAGTAATTCACATTATAAATATGTACCTGGAAGGCTACCTGGCACCGCTGAAAATGACACGGACAGCTTTGCGCTATTATATTTTATAATGTGTGAGAAAAAATTCGAGCTGTTAATTACGGACTCTTTTAGTTGATCATTTACAGTAGAATTTCATAAAGAACAATACACAATATACTAAAACCATTCCTGAAAAAATGATCTAACTCACAACGCCAGCCTCATCAAAAGACGCCCAGTAGAACTTTTAAAAAAGGCTGATCTTTCATAATCGAGTAAACCTAACTATAGAACTTCCTATCATAATTCTATAACTAAGTAATATAGAACGATACATTGCATATTGAAATTTTCTCTAAAAAATTATCTACACTGTTACTGTAAAAAAAATCTGCGAAGGTACTAAGCATTTTCTAGGAAACTGGGATTCCAAGAACTTTTCATGTAACGATAACAGGAAAAATTCATGTAATCGATTCTGAAAGTTGAATTTTTGCTGGTACCGTTACAGGAAAAGTTCTTGGAATCCCAGTTTCCTAGAAAAGGTTTAGTACCTTTGCAGATTTTTTTTTACAGTGTAACTCAAAGGACAAGGTTTATCGAAACACATGCAGCAGATTTTTTCCCCCTTTTTAATGGGCAATCTGTTATGAACGGTTTCACATGATTCTAGAACTTTCCCCCATAATTCTGTAAGTTGTAAAAGCAGTCGGAACGAAATTTGCATTTATTTTTTGTATATACTGGGTGTATAAAAATTTCCGGAAAAAAGTAAATTACGATTAAAAAAAAAAAAAAAAATCATATGTAGAAGAGACATGCTGATTGCAGATAAATATTCAGGGTAGAACGGAATTTTGATGACACCAGCAGAAAATCAGCTCAAAATTTCGACAATAGAGGGCGCTACTTTAGATGGAATAAGTTTATATTGCTTACACAACTCAAGATTTGGACATTAAAACATTAGAGAATACTGCATTTACACATCTTAGTATCCAAATCTTGCGTTGCGTGAACAATATGGAATTGTCTGCAGAAGCGCCCCCTATTGTCGAAATTTTTACCTTTTTTTTTTTTCATTTTTTGTCATATAAAATGCCATGTCACACTGAATATTTATTTGCAAACCGCGTGTCCTTCTGATTCATAGATCTTTTTTTTAAATTTAGACTTTACTTTTGCATCGAATTTTCGAAACATTCGGTATATAGCTCTCGACAACGTTTCATGATTTTTATGTCCTTGGAAATCTGTTTAAAATAAGAAATTTGTTATTTGTAGCCCTCCCTCAATCACTACCAGAAAATTGCAATATACTGCTTATAATTATTCATTTGATCTTTTAAATATTCTTGCACAGGTATGGCAGAAAAGCACCAATTCTGTTTTTCAGTAATTCTGGAATAGGATTTCACTGTTAATTTGTGTTAAACACTGTAAAAAAAAAAAAAAAAAAAAAAAAAAAAATCTGTAATCCTACAGACGAAAAGTTGCCGAAATCTGTATGCTTACTATCAAATTTACCTGTGCACCTTACAAGAAAAGATGTAAATCTACAGAATTAATTTTTGTAAAGCTACACAAATCCGTAACTTTACAAACGCATCTACTAAAATTACGGTAACTTTACTAAAATTTTATCTGTAACTTGGATTGTAGTTACATAAAAAATTCTAGGAATCCCAGTTTCATAAAAAGTTCTTAGTAACCTTACAGATTTTTTGTTTTTCAGGGCAAATCCGTATCTGTTACATGTATTTTTGCTGTTGCCGTTGCATAAAAAATTCTAGGAATCCCAGTTTCATAAAAAATTCTTAGTAACCTTACAGATTTTTTGATTTTCAGTGCAAATCTGTATCTGTTACATGCATTTTTGCTGTTGCCGTTACATAAAAAATTCTAGGAATCCCAGTTTCATAAAAAATTCTTAGTAACCTTACAGATTTTTTGATTTTTAGTGCAAATCTGTATCTGTTACATGCATTTTTGATGTTGCCGTTACATAAAAAATTCTAAGAATCCCAGTTTCATAAAAAGTTCTTAGTAACCTTACAGATTTTTTGATTTTCAGTGCAAATCTGTATCTGTTACATGCATTTTTGCTGTTGCCTTGCCGTTACATAAAAAATTCTAGGAATCCCAGTTTCCTAGAAAACTTTTAGTAACTTTACAGATTATTTTTACAGAGTACCGAATATGACTCCTCGTATAATTAACCTAATTGTTGTAGATTCAACAACAATGCACTACACTGTAAAATTACTAAAAGTTTTCTTGGAAACTAGGATTCCTAGAAAATTTTATGTAACGGTACCAGCAAAAATGCATGTAACAGATACAGATTTACAGTGAAAATCAAAAAATGTGTAAGGTTACTAAGAATTTACCAGGAAACTGGGACGCCTAGATTTTTTTTTTTATGTAACTGCAACCCAGGATGGATACATATAAAATTTTGATAATATAACTGTAATTTTAATAAATTCGTTTGTAAAGTTACAGATTTCTGTAACTTTGCAAAAATTAGTTTTTATAAAATTAGTTGCATCTTTTGTACAGTGTACACTATACAGGTAAGATGTTAATAAGCATAAAGAATTCGGCAATTTTACATCTCTAGATTTACAGGTTTTTTTTTTTTTTTTTTTTTTTTTTTTTTACAATATACAAGATTGTTTATTGTAGAACATGATGTGCATAACATTTGTAATTCATTTAAAGAAACATGCAAAAAAAAAAAAAAAAAAAAAAAAAAAAAGAGAGAGAGAGAAAAAAGAAAAAAAAACTTGATTACAGCACTATATCTGATCGATAATTGTTTCCAGTTGTGGTATGCGTTTTTAAATTTAACTTATTTTTTCGGTACTATTTCGTGTGATTAAATTGTAATCAGATACAGCGCTGCACAAAAGAATCCGTGAACATTTCTGATTATTGACGAAAATTTCTGAAAGTGAATTTTCTAATGTGTAATGCATTTCCTGACTGATTTAAGTTTTAGCATACTATGTAGCATGTTCACACGGAAATATATATATATATGTATGGAAATTTATTAAGAATTTTCTAGGAACTCAGATGCCTAGAACTTTTTATATAATGGCAACAACAAAAATTCCTGTAACAGATACACATTTGCACTGTAAATACAAAAAATCTGTAAAGTTACTAAAAATGTTTTAGGAAACTCGGATGCCTGCAATTTTTAATGTAACTGTAACCCGGTTACAAATGAAACTTTAGTAAAATTACCGTATTTTTATTAGATTCTTTTGTAAAGTTATAAATTTTTGTAGCTATACAAATGCTAATTTTGTAGATTTAGTTTTTTTTGATTTACCGTGTACAGGTAAAATTATAGTAAATATACATATTTCTGTAACTTTACATGTGTAGAATCACATCCTTTTTTTACAGCGTACAGTTGAAATTGCAGTAAACATACATATTTCTGTAACTTTACATGGGTAGAATTACATCCTTTTTTTTACAGTGAATAGATAAAATTGTTGTAAACATACATATTTCTGTAACTTTACATGATTAGAATTACATCAATTTTTTACAATGTGCAGATAAAATTGTAATAAACATACATATTTCTGTAACTTTACATGTGTAGAATTACATCCTTTTATTTTATTTATTTATTTTTTTTTTCCAGCGTATAAATATTTAGAGCAAGGCTCCTGAAAAAAATTCGAATACTTTTTGATTATAAATGGTAATTTCAAAAATTGAATTTGCAGATGGGTAATGTTTCTTAAAAAATATTTACTTAGACATTATTTTATCACGCGTTAGAGTATTCTATAAACAGATTTTATCGAAAAGTGTCCAATAATCCATGCTTGACTCATGTTTTTTCTTTCTTGTTAAGTTTTATAAACATGAAAAAAGTGTTTTATCCACTCCTTTCTTCTTTGTTTTGTTAAATTCTTAATGTGAATGATACCAAAGTTATTGTCCGCGGTAAAAATAAAATGTCAGTTTCACATGGCAATACGTATTTTTCTGTTCGCCGCAATTGAGATAGACAAAAAACAACAACTATCTTTGATTTTTATCCCACTGTAGCCCGGTGAAAATAACTCAGCTCAGCTGCAATATTACGTAACATCTGACACAATTCTAAAAGTTTCATCAGAATAATGTAAGTTTTTGTGACTATTTGTGCCTCATACGCTCTGAATTTTTGAGATAACAGAAAATTCTAATCGCTTCTTTTGTTATCTCCGTCAATAAAGATTACACAGACGTACGTTAAGTTACACTTAGCAGAAATGTGCAATTTCATTCATAAAACTGATAAAGCAATTTGGATTGCGCCAAATTTCTTAATCTCTCAATTCTTAAGGCATTGGACTACGTTCGGCGGTATTTTTTTTTTTTTTTTAAACTCTACTTTTGACGCATGTTTTGATATTTTTCAGTGTAATCTGACACAAATAAAGAAAATTATAAAAAAAAATATTCAATATCTACGTAACTTTTTTAAATTTTGAAGAAATACATATTAGAAACTCTTTGTCTTTAGTATAATGAACTAAAAACTAGTCAATACATAGAAATATAAAAAAGTTACAGCTGATTATACAGGGTGTTCACTCACAACGGTGGCCAATGGCTAATTTCTAAAACGTTAGTCATAGACGTACAGTCATAGTTGTAAACAGCAGCCAAGGGGGTGGTTTTGGGGTTAAAACCCCTCCCAGAGCTGAGAAAAGTCGCTTATATGAATCAAAACCAAACTTAATTTTTAAATGTTTTGGCGAAATTCGGTATCCGCCGTTTTACTAAATCAGATTTTATTTAACAAAGTGATTCAATTAAATGGCGAAAATACTACTTAAAACTGAGGAAGTGCATATTACATGGATTAGTTAAGTAAAAATTGGTTATTTGAACTAAATCACTTTTCTGAGGCGCATTATGCTAAAAAATGATGATATCCTGCCACACAGATGCTCTTTGAGTTTAAGTACTATACGTTGAATATTCTAATTAGTACTGATTCTGTTAACCGGCGATTCAAATAACCGGGAACCACCTTTATCAGAAACTCAAAACCCTCCCTAGAACCGAATTCTGGCTGCGCCACTGGTTGTAAAAATGCTTTAAAATAGGTAAAAATTGTTTTTTAAGCGATTTAGATTTAAAATCACATCCTCAATTGTATTTTTGCATATGTTTTGTTTTGTAGAACATATACAAATGAAGCTGTTTCTTTTCGTGATTTTATTTTAAAAAGGTATGTTATTTTGATAAGCTTTTTTTTTTTTTTTTTTTTTTTTTTTTTTTTACTTATAGCGTTCGTACATAAGTTTTGCTTTTTCAAAACTTATATTCAAATTTTACCTCACTTCCAAACATCCGATTGCGGTTCAATTCACATACTTATTTATATCCAATGACAATGTAATATTAATACGATTTTAGGTGCGCACATTTATTTATTTTATAGGACTACACTATCGCCACTTTTTTGCGATTTTGTGAGAACCAGTAGTTTGAAGTTGGACATTGAATATTGCCAGCATTACTCTAACATTTACTCTACTTAACAACTACTCTACTTAAATCGGGTTTAAGATCTATCTAATTTCCAAACTGAACAAAAATTGACATTTTTTTTTTTTTTTTTTTTTTTATAAAATGCAACATTTAAATAAACGTAATACTGTGATTTTTTTTTTTTTTTTTTTTTTTTGCAAAGGGGGACAGGTTAAGATTTGCAATGTTTCAGATATTATTTGTTTTTACACTTTGGGCTCTTAATTTTTTTGTTTATATTAAAATATTATTGAAATTTCATTTTATTTTTAAAAAATCGTGCTAAACGTTCATTTATACATATATTTATTAAATTTTATCAACATGCAGGCCGTGTAAAATCAATTGCAAAACATCATTCGATTTTTAAGATTTCTTGATTAAAAAAAAATACTTTCTGTCTATTTTTAGTAAATAGATTAAATGTATATTTTAATTTTCACGTAGCGTCATGTAAATACATTAAAAAAAAATTATTAAGGATATATTTTTTGCGCAGTTTGTTATTTGAGCTTCATTTAATTATATTTATTTACACATTTAAATATAAATGAATCCTTTAACGTAGATTTACTTACTATATGAATGTTTTGGTAAAAATCGTCTGCTTTCATTTATGTGAAAAAGCTCCAGTAAGAAATTGTATTATTCGTTACCATGGTAATTTATTCTTTTTATTTTATGTTTTTTGGCAGCATTCTATGTTTTGTTTTTAAGTTTTGTGTTTATTCGAATGTAAAAAGATGATGGAATGTTGATAGCCGACCAATGGCTCGCATATTTCAGTGTTAAATAAAACGCATCTACAGTCTACATTTGTTGTGTTAAAGAACCAGCGTGTGTTGTTTTAATTAGTGTAAAATCCGCTAAGACTATTTTTGGTATTACGAACATTTTTGGTCTCAAGTCTAGCCGGAGCTAGTGAAAATTATCAGTGTAAAAAAAAAAAAGAACATTTTTCCGAAATCCTTTTCAATGTTGACATTCATAGCAAGGGAAAAAAAGAGAAGGTGAGTTAATTTGGCATTCGATTTTATGTGTAAAAAAGAATAAATATAATTTAGAATTACTTTATTGGTTTAATGTAATAAAAATGACTGACTTGAACACTTTTAAAACTAAACGAGCTGCTTTACGCAGAACTATTACAAATTACATTAAGAAAATCGAAAATATTATTGCGGTGGATGAAATTAGTGTGAATGATTTAGAAGAAAACATTGAGTTGTTAAAACAGAAGAAAACTGAGTTAAAAAAGATTGATAGAGAAATAGAAATTTTAATTAAAGATCCTAAACAGTTAGAGAGCGAAATAGACGGTGCTCAAGAAATTTCAGATAAAATTGATTTATGGAAATTTAAAGGTGAAAAAATATTAAAAATTCAAAACGCTCAGTTAAATAAAAGTGAAAATAAATCTAGTGTAGTTACAGAGCAAGTTTTTGAAAATGTTAAACTGCCAAAATTATCCTTACCTACTTTTGGAGGTAATATAACAGAATGGATAGGATTTAAGGATCTTTCAATACTTGCGTAAATAGCAATAAAAATATTTCAAATGCCCAAAAACTGCAATATTTGAAGGCTTCATTAAAAGGTGAAGCATATCGCGTCATCCATTCTATTCAAATTTCGGATTCTAATTTTGAATTAGCATGGAATTTGCTAGATGAAAGATATTCAAATAAGAGAGAGCAAATTTTTGCGTATATTAAACGATTTCTGAGTTTACCTACACTTCAAACAGAATCAGCTATTGCTATTTTAAATTTAGTTGACAATGTTGAAATAATGAAATAATTCGCTCGTTAGAAATATTGGACCAACGCATTGATAAATTTGGGGATACATTAATGACGTATTTAGTTTTGCAAAAATTGGATACTTCTACAAAATTATGGTGGGAACGCCAGCTTAAAAGCAATGGGATTCCGAAACTTAGTGATTTAATTGAATTTCTTAAAAATTACTCAAGAACTCTTCAGAATAGTAAACTAGCCGTAAATAAGGTATCTAAACCTACATTTCCGAATAAGAATAATACTTTTGTGGCTACCTCGGTTTGTGGTTATTGTAAAGAAGATCATAGTTTAGCTAAGTGCTCAAAATTTCTTAATTTACCTGTGCACCAAAGAATAGAATTTGTAAAGCGAAATCATTATTGTTTCAACTGTTTATCTAACATGCATTTACTCAACAAATGTAAGAGTCTTAATACGTGCCACCATTGTTTTAAGAAACATCACAGTATTTTGCATATGGTAGATTATTCAAGGAATAGGAGTCGTTCAAATAGTAGTATGTCACCACATGCACAAGAATTTGTCCCTCAAAAAGTTGAGTCAGCAAATGAGAATGTGTCGTCTACCGTGTGTGCTTCCCATTATGAGTCAAACGCAAAGAGTAATCAAAAGACTCATATTTTGTTATGTACCGCATTAATAAAAGTTCAAAATTATAAACAAGAGTTTGTAAAATGTAGATGTTTGTTGGATACAGGTTCTCAAAGATCATTCATTTCTCGAGAATGTGTAAACAAATTAGGATTAAAAGTGAAAGACAGTTCTATTTCTGTCTCATGTTTAGGAACATTTAATACTGTGAGTGATGGAGAAGTCGATTTATTATTAACTTCTCACTTTAAAAGTGATCTCAGAGTATCCACATCAGCGTTCGTAATGGACAAAATCACAGATAACATTCCCTATGTGTCTTTGCCTTCAAACATTTGCGATAACTTTAGTGATTTAATTTTAGCTGATCCATTATTTTATAAATCACAAAAAATTGATATTCTTTTTGGTGTAAATGTATTTATGCATTTAATGACTGGGGAACTTGTTAAACGTGAACCTAACCTTCCATTTGCCTTAAATTCGAGACTTGGGTTGGATAATCTCAGGTACTACAAATTTTGAAACGCTAGCAAATGATCCAGTACATGTAAATCATTTAAGTACAAAAACTGATGAGCTAATAAATTCATTTTGGGAATTAGAAAAAATTCCAAATGTGCCACTTTTAACACTTGAAGAAAAACTTTGTGAAAAACATTTTGAGAATTCTCATTTTAGAGAAAAATCAGGTCGCTATTCAGTCGCATTACCATTTAAACATGATCGAGATAGTCTAGGTGATTCTCGTCAAATGGCGTATAGAAGATTTCTTTATCTTGAGAAAAGATTAATATCCATGCCAGAAATTTATGATCAATATGTTCAATTTATGAAAGAATATATAAATTTGGGGCATATGGATCTTATTTCAAACAGAGATCATGGATTGGAGAATAAACATTATTACATCCCACACCATTTTGTCTTGAATAATTCTAGTTTAACTACCAAATTAAGAGTCGTTTTTGATGCGAGTGCTAAAACCACAACAGGTGTTTCTTTAAATGACACTCTAATGATAGGTCCTAAAACACAAGATGATTTAATTTGCATTTTATTGAGATTTAGATTTCATAATATTGCAATAACAGCTGATGTAAGAATGATGTATAGACAAGTAAAAATTCATGAAAAGGATAGAGATTTTCAGAGAATTTTATGGAGAGATAGTCCTGAAAAACCAATAGAAACTTATCGCTTAAATACAGTAACATACGGAACTGCGGCTGCACCATATCTTGCAACAAAATGTTTGAATCAGTTAGCAACGGATGAGGGTCTTAATTTTCCAAAAGCGAAGACTATAGTTTTGAGAGATTTTTATGTTGATGATGTGTTAACCGGTGTTAAGAGTAGTCAGGAAGGTACGGAATTGATAAATGAATTGCAGAATATGCTAGGAAAAGGTGGTTTTGAGCTACATAAATGGTGCACAAATGAATTATCACTGTTGAAAAACGCTAAGTTTACAAACATAAGTAATGATAATATACATAATATAGTGGGCAATAAGGCCATAAAAGTTCTAGGAGTTGAATGGCATCCTCATAATGATATGTTCAAATGCAATTTCAGTGATATAGATTATCAAAATGTCCCTTACTAAAATAATTATTTTGTCATATGTATCAACGCTTTTTGATCCACTAGGGTGGATTGCACCTTTTGTAATTTTAACTAAAAGTATTCTTCAGCAGCTGTGGAAATTACAATTATCATGGGATGATCCAGTACCAGAAATTATTAACCAAAAGTGGAAAATTTTGTGCCATGAAGTCAAACTCTTAAATTCCATATATATACCCACCAAAGTCGTCTTGCCCAATTAACTTCATAGATTCTGCGACGCTTCAGAAAAGGGTTATTCCGCCGTTATTTATGTTAAAACTTGTAATAACTCAAACATTGATGTGAAACTTTTAGCAGCAAAGACTCGAGTGGCACCCTTAAAGCCCATCACGATTCTAAGGCTCGAATTATGTTCTGCAGTATTACTGACACATTTAATACAAGCTGTTAAATCAGCATTACATATAAAACCAGATTTAGTGCGCGCATGGAGTGATTCAAAAATTGTGTTGTCATGGTTAACATCAGATCCTAAAAGATGGCAAGTATTTGTAGCCAATAGAGTTGCAGAAATTCAATCCATATTACCAGCTGAAAATTGGAGCCATGTAGATGGAAAAGAAAATCCTGCTGATTGTGCATCTCGTGGATTATTTCCAGCAGAATTACTGTCTCATGAATTGTGGTGGAATGGACCACCATGGTTAAGAAGCAGTGAGGTTCCAGTGAATAAACCTATTCCCATAAATGAAGAAGATTTACCAGAAGCACGGAAAACATCATCATTTGTAATTTCTGAAACTGCAAAGGAACTTGATATTATATCGAAAATATCCTCGTTTCCAATGTTGCAACGCATATTTGCATGGATATTGAGATTCATCTCCAACTCTAAGGTAACACGTCCAGAAAGAAATACAGCCTTTTTATCAAGCAAAGAAATTCAAGCCGCAACACGTTGCATTATTAGAATAGTTCAACAGATGAACTTTAGTAAAGAAATCCACTGTTTAGAAACCGGAAAAGAATTACCTGGAAATAGCAGTCTCATTTGTTTGTGTCTTATTTTAGATGATGACAAAATATTGAGAGTCGGAGGGAGATTGGAAAATGCACAGCTGTCAGAGAATGAAAAACATCCAATCTTACTACCATCAAAGCATCATGTGACTAAGATCATAATTCAACATTTTCACGAAAAGTATTTACATGCAGTTCCAGAACTTCTTCTTTCTTTAATTAGGCAGAAATTTTGGATCATTGCTGCCAGATCTGCTATTCGTAAAATAGTGAGAACTTGTGTTAAGTGTTGTAGATACAGAGCTCAATCTGCAAAACAAATAATGGCTGATCTTCCAGTATCCAGAGTAACACAATCACGACCATTTAATCGAGTTGGAACAGATTTCTCAGGACCATACATGATTAAATATCGTGCTGGACGTGGATCAAAATCATTTAAATCATATGTCTGTGTATTTGTCTGCTTCGTGATCAAAGCAGTCCATCTTGAAGTTGTAGAAGATCTTTCAACAAAGGCATTCTTAAGTGCATTAAAACGATTTATTGCAAGAAGAGGAAAACCTCTTGAGATTTTCAGTGACTGTGGAAGCAACTTCAAAGGTGCAAAAAAGGAAATCAACAAGTATCTATTGCAGTGCAAGCAGAATGAAGAAATTCACAAATTTCTGTCGTCAGAGGAAATAACTTAGACATTTAACCCGCCTTCAGCTCCACACTTTGGTGGACTGTGGGAATCTGCAGTAAAATCAATGAAATCGCACCTTAAGAAAACCGTTGGTGATACTGTGTTAACTTATCCCGAATTCCAAACCCTGGTTACGCAAGTTGAAGCTTGTCTCAACTCTAGACCATTGTGTCCTATATCATCTGATCCAACAGACTTAACTGCTCTAACACCTGGCCATTTTCTAGTTGGAACTTCTCTGGCTGCCATACCTGAACAAGATCTGACTCACAGTCCCTTAAATCACCTTGATAGATGGCATGTGAGACAGTTCATGCTACAGCAATTTTGGAAAAGATGGAGCCGAGAATACTTGTCTCAACTTCAGCAAAGAGCTAAATGGCAAAAATGCCACAAAGATTTGCAAGTTAATGACTTAGTTCTCATCAAAGATGAAAACCTTTCACCGCTAAAATGGAAACTAGGAAGAATAACTGTTCATCCAGGTTCAGACAATAGAGTTCGAGTTGTCACAATTAAGACTAGTAGTGGTATCATAAATCGACCAATAGTGAAACTCTGTCCCCTTCCTATAAAAAAACTAAAAACTATGAACTATAAACTTTCTTTTTTCATTTTTATGTTTTGCATTAATTTTATTTGTGTTATTAATTGTTTTTTCATTATAGTAAAACTGTAAGAAGACCACTTAGCCACTTGTTGAAATCCTAAGGGATTTCAACGGGGGGCAGGATGTTTTGGTAAAAATCGTCTGCTTTCATTTATGTGAAAAAGCTCCAGTAAGAAATTGTATTATTCGTTACCATGGTAATTTATTCTTTTTATTTTATGTTTTTTGGCAGCATTCTATGTTTTGTTTTTAAGTTTTGTGTTTATTCGAATGTAAAAAGATGATGGAATGTTGATAGCCGACCAATGGCTCGCATATTTCAGTGTTAAATAAAACGCATCTACAGTCTACATTTGTTGTGTTAAAGAACCAGCGTGTGTTGTTTTAATTAGTGTAAAATCCGCTAAGACTATTTTTGGTATTACGAACAATGAATTTAACACATATCTATATTTATTCTCATTAAAGAAAGAAACATATGACAACGCGACCAGAAGATATTTCTAATCCATCAAGAACAGGAATCAATCATGATGTAATCAAAATGTTTAAAGTAATGTTGTTTGTTTTGTCGAGTGGCAAAGATGTTTGATATCGAGTATTTTGAGTCATATCACAAAAAAATATTTTTTGAGTAATAAAAAAATTTCTCATTTGGTATCCACTAAATCTGCCATTCATAAAGTTGTAGAATATAAAACATAGCTCTGCAGTATTAACACATATGGGACAACTGCTGGGGGGGGGGGAGGAGGGGGGCATAAAAGTCAAAAACTAAAGATATTAAAAGTTACAAAAAATTTCAGAAGAAAGTCAAGCAGAAGTCTGAATATTAACGCTTTATTTTGTTGACGGCTTCTGTTTTCAGATATCGTAATTCCCTCCATTCGTGAGTTGCCCCAAAGGAGTACGCGTAAGTCTGCCCCATAAATAACAATAATAAAAAAAAAGTTTGCAAACATTACTGATTTCGAATAAGCAATAATGTCATGTTTTAAAAGATGCGTATGTTTGTTTACTTATATATATATATATATACTTTACTTTATATATATATATATATATATATATATAAGATTTAAAAAAAAATACTAAATTCTTGCGATAAAATTTTGCTTTTACTTGAAATGTACGAATCCGCATTTCTGAAAAGTCACTATAAAATTTTTTATTTTATTTTTTGATAAAACATTGTAAAATGATAAAATATAGCGGATTTTATTTGTAAAAAGTTTAAAATTTTAACGGATGTTAGATATTTTATCTAAGGAAGAGGGGGGGGGGGAGAAGTGCAAATTTCAAATATACTGAGAATTTAGATAAATAATTATACATTTAATATTACAACAATAAAGTACCAAAGGCAGAATCTTCATTTTTCATATCAAATTCAAAAGTATTATTCTCTTTAAAAGAGAGGGAGGGGTGGGACGGAATTTTTGGAAATAATCTAATTAACGAATTGTAGAATGTACTATTAATACGTAGTAAATACAAGTATCTAAAACTTATAGAATGGCATACATTTTTTAAATTTTCTATGCTGTAGAGGTTAATTGAAGAAAGGGAGATTTCACGTTTCGCTGTGTGGGGAGGGTCGGGGTATTCAGAAAAATGTGGGGGGAGGACAAATTTTAAATAATTATTTTGGCTATATATGTATTTATTGTTTATATTCTTTATTGATACTTGTTGCTTTGCAATAACATTTGTAAGATAGAAGAAAAAAAATAAGATTTCAAACTAGATATTTTAAGAATGGGTGATACAGAGGGGAAATGAAAATTTCTGGGGAGACAGAATTAGATGATCTGTTTAAAAAGGGAAAATATTAATCATATTAAAAAAAAATCATTCCTGTAAAATAATAATAATAATAATAATAATAAAAACTGGTTCCTTCTTATGTCCCCCCCCCCAACCCCACCCCGGAGACCCCCAATTAAATTTAGTTTAAATTCACATGTCATTTAGATGTATTTAGAATACTATTAAACAGTAGCGCAGCCAGAATTCGATTCTAGCAGAGGTTTTGAATTTCTAATAAAGGTGTTTGCTGGTTATTTGAATCGCCGGTTAAAAGAATCAGTACTAATTAGAATAGTCACTGTATAATACTTAAACTGAAAGAGCATCTGAGTGGCAGGAAATCATTACTCTTTTAGCATAATTTGTCTTAGACAAGTGATTTAGTTCAAATAACCAATTTTTTACTTAACTAATCCATGTAATACGCACTTTCACAGTTTAAATAGAATTTTCGCCATTTAATTGAATCGTTTTATTAAAAAAAATTGATTCAATAAAGCAGCGGATTCCGAATACGCCAAAACGTTTAAATATTAAATTTGGCTTTGATTTATATAAACGGCAATTATAGCGATTTTTCTTTACTCTGGGAGGGGTTTTAACCCCAAAACCTCCCCCTTGGTTGCGCCACTGCTGTTAAATCAAAATTAAATTATGTACACCCACTACGGAAGCCAGAAATGATTTTTGAACACTTGATTGCGATTTGGGACCACTGTGGGCCGTATTTAAGAAAATGCTAGGGGTGGCTCAGCCTCTCTAAAACATTTTTAGCCCTCTTCCCCACTCCTCTGCAAAAGATTCCAAAATCCCTAAAGGAATTCCGAAAATCCAAATGAAATTCTGCTCAAAAAACTAATTTAGTTTTGAGGCCCGTTCACAGTTGTAACTAAAATAAGTGTTTCAACCAGTGACGGATTCAAGGGGGGGGGTCATTGGGGTCATGACCCCCCCCCCTGGAGCTCTTCAAAGAGGGATGTATAGTGTAAGTAAAAACTGCTAAAACAGGAACGCAAAATAATGTCCAATCGAAAGAATTTGCGCTTCTTTCGAAACTGATCGAGAAAATTCGCGAATTTTCCGCGCCTGAATTCACAATTCACAATTTTTCCACATCCGATCGGTGAATTTCGCGATTTTTACGAAGCTGATCCACGAAATTCACAATTTTTCAATGCCTAATCGACGAAATTTAGGATTTTTTGGGGTGTGATCGACGAAATTTGAGATTTTTCCACGAATGGTCTGAGAAAATTGCAATTTTTCTTCACTTGATTGACAAAATTCACGATTTTTCCGTGTCCAATCCACGAAATTAGCACATTTTTCCGTTCTTGTTCGATGAAATACGAATTTTTCCGCACACGAACTATGAAATACGCGTTTTTTAATTGACTGACGAAATATGCATTTTTTCCCCGCCGTAAATTGATGATATCCGTGATTTTTTTCTCGCGATAAACTGACGAAACTCACGATTGTTCTGCAGACGCTCAAAGATTTATTTAATTTTTTCGCGCATCAATCCAATCATTCCAAACAACGACAAAATTTGCAGTTTTTCCGCGCCCTATCAACAAAATTAGCGGTTTTTCGTTCCGAATCGACTAAATTAGCGATTTTTTCGTTCCGAATCGACAAAATTCGCGAGTTTTTTGTACTCGATCGCTCGAATTCATGCTTTTTACGAAGCCGATCGACCATAATTCGCGACAATTTCTTTCCCGATCGATGGAATTGTCAATTTTTGTTCGCCATATCAACGTAATTCGCGATTTTTTTCAACCCGATCGACTGTATTTGCGCTTTTTACGAAACTGATCGACCATATTTGCGACTTTTTCGTTCCCGATCGTCAAAATTCGCAATTTTTCCGTGCCTTACCAAAAGCGATTTTTTCGTTCCCGATCGACTAAATTCGCGCTTTTTACGAAAGCAATCGACCATATTCGGGATTTTTCTGTGCTCAATCGACGAGATTCGCGCCTTTTTTCCGTTCCTGTCCATGAAATACGTATTTTTCCGCAACGAACTATAAAATTCGCGATTCTTAACTGACTAATGAAATCTGCATTTTTCCCCGCCGTAAATTGATGAAATTTGTGATTTTTTTTCTCGCGATAAACTGAGGAAACTCGCTATTGTTCTGCAGCCGCTCAAAAAAGTTTCGATTTTTCCGCGCATCATCGACAAAATCTTCGATTTTTCCTTGCCCTATCAACGAAATTAGCGATTTTTTCGTTCCGAATCGACAAAATTCGCGAGTTTTTCGTACCCAATCGCTCTTTTTACGAAGACAATCGACTACATTCGCGATAATTTTTTCCCGATTCACGAAATTGGCAATTTTAGCGTTCCATATCAACTCGAAATTTGCGATTTCTTTATTCCCAATCAACAAAATTCGCGATTTTTCCGTTCCCGATCGAATAAATTCGTACTTTTTACGAAGCGATCGACAAAATTAGGTGTTTTCCGTGCCTTATTAACGAAATTTGCGATTTTTTCGTTCCAGATAGGCAAAATTCGCAATTTTTTGTGCTCGATCGACAAAAATTGCGATTTTTCTGAGACATACAGACAAAATTCGAGATTTTTCTGAGACATACAGACAAAATTTGAGATTTTTCGAGGGCCGATAGACAAAACTCGCGATTTTCCAATGTCCAGTTGACGATATTTTCGATTTTTATGCGCCCGGTCAACGAAATTCGCGTTTTTTTCGCGCGGTAAACAGACAAAACAGGCGACTTTCTCGCAACCTGTGAACAAAATTTGCAATTTTTTGAAGTATCATAAAAAAAAACTTTAATTTTTTCCCCTTGCCCTATAAACGAAATCTGAGATTTTTCGCTTCCGATCGACAAAATTCGTGATTTTTCCGTGCTTAATCGACAAAATTCGCGATTTTTTTCATGCCCGATCGGCGAAATTTGCTACTTTTTATCGTAATTCCGTTTTCACAAAATTTACTGTACTTTAAAATAGTTTCATTAAATCATCTGTCAAAAGTTGTGACCCCCCCCCCCCCCCTGGAGGTTGGGCTGGATCCGCCCTAGGTTTCAACACTCGCTCATCTTACTTGCACATATGCAACTAACATGATATTTAATAATGTTCTAGTTATACACTCGAATTTTTCATTATAATATTTTTTTCTTAGCAGAAAGGAAGTTTTTACAAGAGTTTAATAAAAAAACATAGTACCTACACCGTGAATATGCACTAATTTATCTTTCTGCATCAGAGAGAGAGAAAGAGAGAATATGGGCCTCCCTTATTATTCATTTCTAGTTACGGCCCTTGTTGGAAAGTATTAAAAATGGCTAAAAAACAGCCATACATAGTTAAAATATGTGAAAGTGGAATGATTGCACGTGACACAGCACATGGAAAATGATTTCAAGTATTATACATCATTCCTGTGACATGTCGTGTGAGTTTGTAATAACGTCAGCGCTTATCAAATAAGATTTTTCTACATTCAAGAATGAAAACCAGGAAAATCAATTATCATTTTGTAGTGCAATGTAAATATTTCGCAATGCTGAAAGCTGAATCCTTTATCTCGAGAGATTTGACAAGCAACATTTCATTCATTCTTCATAATGGCAGAAATTGATTCATGTCATGGTTATGTCAAAATTTTATCATTCATTTTTTTTATCTTTATTTTTCCTAAAAATACATCATTGAAAAGATATGTGATTAAAGAAGATAAGCTTTACTACAAACTATCTCAAACTTTGAGCTTTTTATAAATAGCCTTTTATTCATCTTTCTCTCTCAAATTTAACCGATAAAGATTCTTTAATCAAAAATTGAAATCTTTTTCGCTTACAAACGTGATGTTACTCGTGGCAAGCAACACGTGTATTTTCATTCACAAAATTTAATGTTGAAAGTTTAATGATTAAATTCACCTTTTTTTATTTTCATTCATAGTCGTTTAAATTTAGAAATAACAAGAATTCAGAAATTATTACACATTTTTTTCACGTGTAATCACCTGCAGTTTATAAAATATTTAGTAAATACTTAAAAGTGTAATAACATGAAATATAAAAAGGAAAAAATAGAAATGATTGATTTTACTGTCGGGTCATGTGGGTGAAGACGTTGATTGTCTCAATGTGCTGCGTAATTTTTGAAGTATAGCGTCGCGTTGTTTTCGAGATAAAAATATTTATCTTGTTTTCTATCATAAAAGTAAATTTTGCGACTTACATTTGAATCGTCATTGCCACTAACGATACTGAGATATGTAAACTTTCATAACATTATTTAAATGCTTATATTTTGAGCTGTTATTCTATGTATTTCTTTTGTTAATCATGCCAACATTTCGGAAACAAATGAATAAAGTTCAAAATGGCGTAAGGCGGGGCTAGTTGTGACGAAGTCTAAGAGGCAGGTTGTGACAGTGTCACTATTTACCACAGCATGATATTATATTTGTATGATTTTTAATAAAGATTTTTATATTTTAGGAAACATGGTGCGAAATCACAAGAGGCGTACTGAAAGATCTAAAATTACTTTAGTAGATTATGAAAGGGCTGCAATGGAAGTTAAATCCGGAAAGTGCGGTTTAAGGAAAGCCCAAGAACTGTTCAATGTAAACCGAATGTCTCTTCTTAGATATTCAAGCAGGATTTCGTTGTGGTGGAATTTGGGACTTTAATAGGAACATTTTTACAGATGCAGACTTCCTATGTTCCTCAGTAACTGATCGACCGTTATTTATCGGAGATGAGAGCGTTAAAGACCAGAATGACAATGAAAAAAATAGTAAATATGTAACTGTTAATAAACCAAGCACTTCAGAAATAACCTTAATCAATGATGGTGAGATTACAGGACTGTTTTCAGAAGTAAGAAATCTCATTCAATTATAGATGATTCTAAGACAACTGATAATAGCAATGTGTCAGTTGTAAGTCTTACAAAAATAAGACCGCTTCCTAAAGCAGGACCTCGAAAAGGCAAGCGATTTATTCGTAAATGTTTGAAATCTACCATTCTAACAATCACTCCTGTAAGAGAAAAATTCGAGTAGAACAAGGCGCAAAAGAACGCAGAAAACAAACTGAAGAAGAAAAAGCAAAAAAGAAACTGTGTGGAAAGGCTCTGAAGATGACGAAAATTGCTTATGTCTAGTTTGCTTGGAGCAATATAAACTTTCTAGACCCGGAGAAGACTGGGTGCAATGTATGACCTGTAAAAGATGGACGCATGCCAAATGTACCAAAAATCAACCTTATTATATTTGTATTAACTGCAAATCAGACGCTGAAACAAGCGATGATAATGAGTGATTAAAAATATAGGATATAGGCCTATACGTTGTAGTAGGCTCCCGAGTCAAAAATCAATATGGTCAAAGATTAATGTTGAGTTACTTTTTATTTCTTTCAAGATTAAGGCATTCTTTTTTCTTTTTATTGCTGTCTCTAAAAGTATCTTTATAAAGAAATAAGAGTTTACAAGTGTTAACAATCTAACTATTTTATTTTCATTTGATTTACAATATTTTTAAAACATGAAAGTGTTTTATTGTGTTAAGAACGTTATAAATGAATAAATTTCTCATTCTTGATTAAATATATCCCATTTAATCGCCTTTTTTACATAATATATATATGTTACAATGCACTTGTATGCTTCATTTATGTGTCACAATGTGCCCCAAGCATGACACAACTTGCCCGTACCGGGAGTTAGTAGTGACAAATTTCGAGGTTACGCAGAATTCATTTTGTGTTATGAAAAACGTTAATAATGTTAATAGTAGATTTATAATTATGTTACCCAAGACTTGCTCTAATGATATGATACACAAAATGTTTCAGCTCAGTTCAAATCTTACGGCTAAAATAAAAAATGTCGAAATTGTCACTACTAGCCCCAATCTCCCCTATATAAAAAATGTTTAAGTTTTTAAACTAGTGTCATGTACACGACATATCACATCGCAATGATTTCATTAATTTCTCGGAAGATGTATGTTGAAATTTGTAATAACAACAACACTCATCTGATAGAAATCCTTCAGATAAAAACATTTCACTTTCCAACGCAGTAGAAAGAAATCGTGAATCATCAATTCATCTTTGGAATATGGTGAACATATTTTATAATTGTGACAGTGACAGCTGAATTTTTTATCTTTAAAGATTTGACAAACAAGATTTTGGTTCGTTCGTCATATAACAAAAATTAAACTGTGTTTGCAAGAATGTGACGCAGTCACATTATCTTGGACTCAGAAATATAAGTAATCAACTGTTTTCGAAATAAACATTCATACGATAAATTATATAAGGTTTCTAGGCACGTGAAGTCTTTAATCTAGTATCCAGATATCAGAATTAAGTATAAAGTTCATCTCACCCTTAAGAAAGAAAAAGCTACATCTTAATCACTCGATAAGAAAAATACGCGTAAATTCTAATTAACCATAATCACGCGCGCTTTTAATCTAGAAACAAATAGCAGAGTTCATTTGAGATGCGATTGATATACTCGGATATATATACAGATAGACACGAGAGCAAAATATATGAATCGATGAATATAATATAACATTACTAAGTAAAGGAGAGAGTAGTGCGTGAGTGTTGTGCATCATTAAAAGGACCAAGATGCCTATTGAATCGGCCCCAAAGTCTACGGTCAACATACTCCTGGGTAAGTCCATACTGATATATCTCCATCTCTCTCTTTTATTGTAAATTGTAGATGTTTTATTCTATTAGTATACGTTTAATTAATAAACCAATTTGGACTAAATTGGTTTATTAATTAAACGTATACTAATAGAATAAAACATCTACAATTTACAATAAAAGAGAGAGATGGAGATATATCAGTATGGACTTACCCAGGAGTATGTTGACCGTAGACTTTGGGGCCGATTCAATAGGCATCTTGGTCCTTTTAATGATGCACAACACTCACGCACTACTCTCTCCTTTACTTAGTAATGTTATATTATATTCATCGATTCATATATTTTGCTCTCGTGTCTATCTGTATATATATCCGAGTATATCAATCGCATCTCAAATGAACTCTGCTATTTGTTTCTAGATTAAAAGCGCGCGTGATTATGGTTAATTAGAATTTACGCGTATTTTTCTTATCGAGTGATTAAGATGTAGCTTTTTCTTTCTTAAGGGTGAGATGAACTTTATACTTAATTCTGATATCTGGATACTAGATTAAAGACTTCACGTGCCTAGAAACCTTATATAATTTATCGTATGAATGTTTATTTCGAAAACAGTTGATTACTTATATTTCTGAGTCCAAGATAATGTGACTGCGTCACATCTCTATTCACACGCGAAAAAAAAAAACAATAAAAAAAAATAATTTAAGGCTTAGGGTTCTCTACCGAAATCTCCATCTCTCTGAAAGGAATACATATAACAGTACAAGAGTAGTTTCGCAGAACTACTTAATGGGTAAAAAAAAGAAAAATATATATATATATAAGTTATACATCCATTAGTAATCTATAAATGCAAGAACATACAAACTCGTAAATATCCAATTTGTAGAGTATAACTACTAGGGAAAAAAAAATTGAAATTCTAAATAAAAAGTGAAAAAAAAGGATTTTTCTTTTTTTTTTTTTTTTGATTATATATTTTACAAATAAAAATATAAAAAAGGAAAAAAAAAATTTTAACAGTGAATAACGAATAAATCATGTTGAATAGTTAGGGAAAAAAATGATAACTAGTGAAACTAGCAGTAGTGGTTTTAAGGGTAAGACATTTAAGAGTTTGTTATGAGGAAAACAAAAAACAGTTATAATAAAAACAGTAATAATATATATAAGTACATTCGTAGAACTTATCTTCTACAACAGGTGACACAAGTAGAAAAAATCGTGATGGTGAGACAGACAATCAACAAAATCGCTCCCAACATTTTTAATGACATAAAAACATTATTGAAAGTGGGGAGGGAGAAAAAACTAAAGAAGCCTGAGCCCGAGGAATCACTTTTAGAAAATGATTTAGTGTATGAAGTATTTAACTGAATTAAGTGCAGGCTGGGTTCAGAGAGACAAAAGGAAATTTTTTGGCACTGTCTCATATTTCTCGAAACCAAACAAATCTTTTCATCGTAGCATTTCTCATCAGCTAAAAATTTTATAGAATATTCCTGTGGCTCAGTTCCTAAATTAATACTACGTGTATAAATTGAAATTTTTTGAAATTCTAGAGAAATAGTCCCTGCATGACATGATGAAAAAGCGAAAAAAGTCATTTCGGAAAGAATCTGACAAGCATAGCATCCTTTCGTTTTAAAAACAGCATCAGTTAGACGTGGGCAGATATCAATGCTCTGTACTGTTATTTTATAGTCCTGAAAATGAAGTTGCAGGCGAACCGGAGCTGAAGATAGGAGTTGGGATTTTAAAGTCCCTTTTTCCATAGAAAGAAGATGTAAATCATGTGTAAGAGGCAGTGCCCGCTCATTTGTGGCATAAAGTGCTTCCAACGCATCTGGCGTTTGCATACATCGAAGAGTAGTTTCGAAAAAAGTACATTGTACCATATTTCGGTCAAATAAAAAGTTTGTAGTATAACTAGTGTTTGCTTGAACCTGGCCCACTAATCCAGCTATAGGACGATTAGAAGGACTTGATGGGACTAGGTAAGCTTCAGAAGCATCTCCCACTCGTAATAAGAGCGAATCCGAAATATGTATAGGAGCTTGATTATATGCTCCTAGGATGTCTATGTTAATACCGTCAGCTGTTATTGTAGAAGAATGAAATGTCATAGTCTCAACAGTATTGTTAAGAGAACGTTCCACTGAAATGGTATATGTGCATTGGTGACCTGATAATTGTCGTACTTCATAGGAATGCAGCAAGTCTGGAATAAAGTATACCCTATAAAATAAACATCCCATACGGGAAATAATTGTGCATCCACTACCCACGCTAGACGGCTGGCAGCTCGTGAAGCCTGGATATTCTAAACTTTCTTCCGTGAGTGCCTCAAAATGTTTATCATTTTTACAATGTTCGCCCCAGGCGCAATAATAATTTTGAGGGCACGCGAGTTGCGAAATGGTATAATGCTTCACAGGAAATGTGAAATATTTTCTCTTCGAAGAAAACGAACATTGGGCTGACACAAGTTTCAGTTTCATGTGAAAAATATCATTATCATTTTTATCTTGGAACCAAATGCATGATTCGTAACCTAATCCTTTTAACGTTATCTCTGCCGTTGTGAATAATTGACAAGTTTGATGGTCAGTTTGTTTTTGACAATTTTTTATGTCTGAGCTCAAAAGTGCATGAGTTGAACAGTCAGCCTGAGTTAAAGCTAGAAGGCTTAAAAATAAAAGTATAGAATGCATCATAGCTGGTCGACGCTGGGGGTTGCGATTTTCCAAAAATTGGTGAAATGAGAGAATATAATTTCTTATTGTCGTACCTAGCAAAGCTCCGACTAGAAGAAAAAATCGAAGTAAAGATTTAATAAATGCTAGGGTAGTAAGAATTAAGAGGATCACTGACCGTAGGGAGATCAAAATTCCTTTGCAGGCCCATTTTAGAAGGCACAATATACTTAGCACGAAAATTGTAACAGTACCATAAAACAAATAAGTAATATATGCAGGCCAGCATTTGATATAAAACAAAAAGTCTCTGCAAAGGATGCAGCTTGATAATCGACAAACAGTCTTTCCTTCAAGGGAAATGTCGCCATGGACTGCCTTCCCTGAATTTGAAATAAAAATTAATGTAAGGGTGTCTCTAAATGCTACGAACTCAGGTGGCAAAACAACCTGTAATTCTGACTGGATAGATAAAATTAGTTCATTTCCAGACACTCGTGCTATGAGTTTTCCTGGTTCTGGAAGTGTAACGATTGGATCTTGAAACGAAATGGATAAATTATGATTAGAAAATGTAGCCCCTTCATATTCCTGAAGTTGACGTGATCGCCGGGTTTTCTTGGGTATTTTGAAGAGACACACCTGTAAAGATATCAAGGTAGGATTGACGATGATACCGGTAGAAGAGAGATGAGACATCTCGTATAGTACTTTCCGAACCTTACATCGGCATGGGGCTTCATCGACACAGGGAAAATTTGAACAAAAATCTGCTGTACCTGAACAGTTCGTTGAACACTCGCATGGGAGAGGAATCATGTCACCTCTGGTATCGGCTGTTGAACATAGGAAAGTGTCCAGAATACCGTCGGCATTGGTGGGTTTCTCAAAGAAGGCAGCTGGGTGTAGGAGAGAATTTTGATGTAGGATGTATGTCCTCGTTCCTGTGATGCAAAATTCACAGTTAATGGCCTGGCAGGAATCCACTGGTAGGTCCAAAAGTTCCAAGGTGCTAGCCGTAATGTTTCCGCAGTCATAACTAGCTGATGTTGCATTTCTGTGGCAAATCTGGATGGCTAGAACCTGAGGGACCATCATAAAAATGAAGAGGAATCCTCCTGGGAAGAATATGATAATACTCCATCTCACATTTAAATATGTTATTTATTTATTTATTTTATCTATCCTAGCAAAATAAAACTTAAACATGTATTAAGATTAAATTCCATAAACTATTAATTGATTTTTTTTTTTTTTTTTTTTTTTTGAACAAAGTGAGAAAATATTTATTATTATTATTATTAATAATGCTACTGATGATAGTGTTAATTAGCCTTATCTCTCGAAAAATTATTATTATTATTACTATTATTATTATTATTTTAATTATCGGTTTATAATTAAGGTTAGTATATTGTGTTATAAAATTTATCTCTTACTTGAAAGAAAATTTTAGCACAAAGATTATCTGAATGAGATAAGCAAGAAATGATTTCCCATATTACGCAAGGGAAAATGAAAGGAAAAAAAATAAAAAATGCAAAACTTAAAGGCTGAAAATTCTAATAAAAATCACAAGTTCATTTTATTGGGGGGAAAAGAGAGAAGATAAAAAAAAATATTGTAAAAAAAAATGTTTAAACAAAGTTAATCTGTTTATTAATTTATACATGAAAGAATTGTCAATAGTTGATAATCTGAACATATCGCTTCGGAGTAGCAAGAAGACGAAAATAAAGGAGAAAAACGAAAGTTATCTTCGATAAATTTGTTTACACTGCCTCTGCATGATAGTTGGCGATAACAAACCGTAACTGTTTAACTAAGAAGATGAAAAAGAAAAAAAAATAACACAAGGAAACTGAAAAAAAAATTGTGGGGGGGGGGGTAAATAATCTATATACATATGAATTTATAATTATGTTAATTGAATGACATCAAACTTCTTTTTTTTTTTTTTTTTTTTTTTTTTTTTTTTTTTTTCAGGATAATATACTGGAACACTGTTGAATGCTTTATTATTATTATTATTATTATTATTATATATTTTGGATATGTTAAATTATAAGAATATTTAGTCTTCCTTACCTAACTGAATAATCACATAAGGAATTGATTTTACGCCAGCACAAAATATAATTCCAAATGTAAAAAAAACAATTAGTAATCCAATGACAGGTCGCGCGCATCTGACAAAGGATACCGGAAAACTAAAACTATAGTACACTAAAATATAAGGATTTAGTAAATGATAATATTTAATAGAGAACCAAGTAAGAACGGCTGTATATTATTAAAATCAGTACTATTTGTTGTTGAGAATATTCGAGAATATTGTTGAACTAATAATCTATTAGAGAGTATAGTTAAATAAATGAAATATTGGGCTGTTGGAACGAAAAAGAGGCAGAAAAAAAAAATGAATAAAGAAAATTTCTTTCATAACTGTGATATTTAATTCCGTCGATAAAAATATCTAGTCTTTTGAGGTTTTATCCACTTTTTCTGAATATTACCCACTGTATCTAGTTTGTCCGCTAGGACATCGGAAATTTTATCAATTATGTTTTTATTTTCTTGTGTGCCCGTGCCTGAACCAATCGCCCAATTTATCAGTCTGTCAGAAAAAGAGTTAGTGTTTATCTCCGAACTAGAAGCACGATTTCGCCCGCGAGCTCTTTCGCAATTCCAAGTCCCATCGTCAACTTTACGTAACCTTAAAGGAGTAACTGATTGCTGATCAGACAGGGGAGGCGTATTATCTGCCGGTGTGTCAAGGGGAACTTCCGGTAAGGGATCTGTGGAGGTTTGACTGGTTTCGGGCCCATCTTGGTTTCTATTTGCATTAGAGGATGCGATAAAAGGTGGAATATACTCATCAATTTCCGTATCACTATCATAAAGAGAAAAGTCATTCTTAGGTTGAGGCGGTGCGAGATTATCATTTTGGGAGGATGGAAATGATGATTTATGTTCAGTGCTACCTGGAGTCGTGGGAATTTGCAGATCAGGCCGTCTTTCGACATATGAAAACATTCTGTCAACGTGAACTTTGACTGATTTGGCGAAAGGCTTATTTACGTGAATTATCGTATAATTTAGGTTAGAATGCTTCTCGATTACACGATATGGTCCACTAAAATGTTTTGAAAAAGCTCTTCCCGTTAATTGTGTAGTAGCAGGGGTATATAGATAAATCTTTTGACCTATATGAAATACTTTAGACGTTGCAATCTTTTCGCGAAACTGAGATTGTTTCTCAGAAGCTTGTTCCAAATTTTTATATACATTACGATATACATAGTGTAATTTGGAAAGGTTCTCTTCGACATAATTTTCACATGGGAAGTAATGATGACGTGGTGGTTTTTCAAATAAATGAAATGGTAAATTTAAGTCTCTATTAAACATGAGGAAGGATGGCTTCTCATGTGTAGTGTCATGATAAGAATTATTATAAATAAAATTATAATAATCTAAATAAGTGTCCCAATCGGTAATTGTTTCTGAAAGGCATGTTAAGCTGTTTTTAATGCTGGAGTTGAGGCGTTCTGCTGCTGAGTTCGTTTGGGCGTGATACGGGGAAGTTCGAAGTTTGCGAATATTAAGTTTTTTGGCTAGGCTAGAAAATAATTGACTTTGAAAATTTCTTCCAAGGTCCGTCAAAATCGCTTGAGGTACTCCAAAAACAGTTATAACCTGCAGTAATTTTGCCGAAATTGTATCTGCTGTAATGTCAGAGAGGGCAAAAAATACAGAATACTTTGTGAAGTGATCTATCACTGTAAGTACATATTTATTCCCGGATTCAGACATACTTAAGGGTCCCAGGATATCGAGGCTTAACCGCTCCATAGGTTGGGTTGGTGTATCGAATTTCATCAAGGGAGATTTGGTAATATTAAAGCCTTTTTTTTCAATACACTTAGTGCAAGAATAGGAAAAGTTTTTAATGTCGCGATACATATTTTTCCAATAGAATTTTTCCTTAATAGTTCGATAATTCTTGAAAAAACCAAAATGCACTGTTTCTGAACCTTCCAAGACATAAGGAATTAATTTTTTTGGAATTACGATTTGTTCAAAATAATCATTCCGGGCCGCATGACTATTCCTATGAGACAAATGTTTAAGAATACCCTTTTCGAGGAAATAGTCATCCGTTCTCTCTGGACATGTTTGCGAATTATTTTCCAAATAATCGATGATAAGTTTCAAAGATGGATCTGCACGTTGCTCGAATCGTATTTTTTCGAGATCTGGAATATCTGCCTTAACAACGTTGACGGAGTGACATACATCTCTGGATAACAAATCGCCTAAATAATTAGTCGAACCTTTAATGTGTTCGAATTGATAATCATAATTCGACAATTCAAGTAACCAACGGGATAATCTATTAGCAGGTGAATCAAGAGTTTTTAAATATTTAAGTGATTTACAATCAGAAAGTAAAATAAATTTTCGACCATATAAGTAAACTTTAAAATGTCGAATCGCCAATAAAATAGCATATGCCTCGAGCTCAATAGCGGGCCATTTCTTCTCATGTGGTTTCAACTTACAAGAAAAATAGTTAATGGGTCTCAAAATTCCATTCTCATCTTTCTGTAATAAGGCTGCACCCACAGCCTCTAAAGAAGCGTCCGTATTTAGATAAAAGACATCATTAAAATTCGGATGTTTCAACATGACGTCAGATAGTAATTTTTGTTTAATTGTGTCAAAGGCAGTTTGAGCTTCGTCCGTCCACCGAAACTTAGAATATTTTTTCGTTAAATTTGTTAGTGGAATAACAATATCAGAAAAATTTTCTACAAACGATCTATAATAATTTGCCAAACCTAAGAACCGTTTTAATTTGCGTACCGTGGTAGGTACTGGGAAATGATTGATTGATGTGAGAGTCTCAGGTAAGGGTTTCAGTCCATTTTTGTCAACAACATGTCCTAAATATTTTATGCTAGGTTGGAGAAATTGACATTTCGAGGGATTTAAAGTTAAACCGTATTGCCGAAAACGGTCAAAAACTAATCTTAATTTTCTTATTGAATCATCAATGGTGTTCGCAGGAACAATAATATCATCGATATATGTAGCAATATTTTCTGGTTGAAGACCATTTAGTACTGTATCTGCTGTTTCTTGAAAGACCTGTGCTGAGTTTTTTAATCCAAAACAGAGGAATTTATAATGAAAATTTCCGTAAGGACTTGAAAACGCGGTTAACTGTTTGTCTTCGTCGCGTAATTTTATTTGGTGAAAGGAGGAATTTGCATCCAAAGTACTATAATAGTTAGCACCTCTTAAAGAATTTAGAATATCAGAAATAAGTGGTAATTTATAATTTGAAGAAATTGTTACTTCATTTAATTTGCGAAAGTCAATTACAAGTCTAAATTTACCTTCAGTTTTTTTTTTTACTAAAATAAGAGGAAAAGAATAGCGGCTGTTAGATTTTTCTATAATGCCGGCCTCCGATAACTCTTTTATCTCATTTCGAAGAGTATCGCGTAACGCAACTGGTACAGGAAATGATCGGCATTGAATAGGTGAAGTATCAGTTAGTTCAATAGGGGGGGCTTCCAAAGTGCATTTTCCAATAGTTTTTAAGGAAGTACTGAAAATGTCGGCATATTCAAAAATGAGCGCCTCTAATTTTGATTTTGCTTCAATTGGAATATTAGATAAATTAAAGTCGGAAATTTTTAAATCTCGCCTCCGTTTGTCTGCTATAGAGGTACTTGAAGCAATATCGATATGTGAATCAATATGCGCTATCTTGGTATTTTTATTCAAATGAAGGGTAGAATTATGCGATAAATTATTAATAATGAGCGGAATTGTTCCTTCTTTAGTGATAGTAGAAACAGAGTGATGTAATTCTAAGTCGTGACGAGAAGGTAGGGGGTCTAATAATACAGGCGTACCAATAGGCAATTTTTGGCTAGATTTAATTTGAACAACTGCGGATTGCAGTGGAGGAATTTTAAGTTTGCGAATTAATTTTGCATAAGATTTTACATGTATGACATTAATTTTCTGCTGTCCAAATTTACATATAGGAATCTGATCACCCCGAAATGAAACCGTCTTATTATCAAAATTGATGTGACATTTAAATAAAGACATGAAATCGAATCCCAAAATAAAGTCATATTCGGGACTGAAATTTGAATGTGTGATTAAAAAATTAAAATTTAAACGTTTATTTCCGATAGTTAAGGGCATGTTTGCAGTAGAATGTAGTTTTATTTCATTGCCAGTCAGAGTTGAAATTTTAATGGAGGGATTTGTATTATTCTTTTGTATGAGATATGGAGTTATTTGCTTAAAAGCGGAAAAACTACACAAAGAGGCACTTGCTCCAGAATCTAATAACCCATTAAAAATTTTATTTCCAATTCTAATTTCAATGATAGGCAAGGGACTGTATTTGCCTATAGTATATTCCGCTGTTCCTGATAAACAAGATGTGTTTGTTTTAACCTGAGGTGATAGGGGCCCTTTTGATGTTATCGACCCCGATTGGAGTTTAAAGGCTTGTTTCTATTATATTGGGTAGTTTGTGGCTGGCGAGGGGTAAATGACCTGGACTGATAAGGTGTATTACCAACGTAGTCTGTTGATCTCGCATTCTGCTGCGGATTGCGAATCCTGGGTTGATTGAAATGTGAATTTCGATTTCGCGAATAGCATTGATGGGATAGGTGGTTATTGCGATTACATAAAACACAGTGCAACGATGATGGTTGCGTATGTCTGGGTGCGAATGTAAAATTTCGCGGAGCACGGGGGGTATATTGGACACGTAAGTTTTGCATTTGCTCTGAAAGCGAATGAACTAGACGTTCCGTCATTTTATTTTGGTTCTCAACTATTTTATTTAATTTGTCTTCTATGTTGCTCTGTTGAGTTGAATTAAATGTATTAATTGGAACGATCTCAGACGCTGAAAACTGTGAATTAATTTCATCCAATTGAGCCTGTTCGACCGCTTCATCGAATGATTTAGGATTGCGATTAATAGCCAAATTTTTGAGGGAAGGTTGCAACCCTTCTAAAAACTTCGCGAGTTTTGTCTGGTCAACTATGGGAAGTACGTCTGGTTTAGAAATATTACCTGCGCCAAAGTATTTTGCGGTTAGATTTGCAACCTTAGTAGCGAAAGATCGGACAGATTCTCCAGGCGCTTGCCTACAATTTGAAAACAACTGCTGACGTTGACTTAAAGTGGTCTTTTGATCGAAATATTTTAGGAACTTTTCCTTAACATTTTTAAAGACTTTCTCCTGATTTAATTCTGGGTCATCAATGAAAAATTGCAATGCGGGGCCGCGGAGTTTGCTTTTAAAAACTACAATAAGTTCAGCATCATCCCACTGAGCCAGGGTCCCGATAGATTCGATATTATTTATAAAGAATGTTACATTCGAAAACAAATCCCCATCGAAATTATTAACAAGATTCTGATAGCCAGCGATTTTATTCGGTGTTTCTGACATTGTATATTTATCTATAAATTCCCTTTATAATAATAATTGTTTAATTATAATATTTCAAGAAACTTAATTGCACATATATACACAAGAAAAAAAAAGTATAATTATGCATCACACTTGACAATACATATAAAATTAATGAGAAAGGATGTGTATGTAGCCCAATAATCCATCATGATAAGCAAAACGGAAAAAAGAGAAAAAGACAGAAAAAAGAAGGAATAATTATGTTATATACGGATACATATATAATTAATAGGATATAATATTTCGGAACAGTGATTAAGTTTATATTTTTGAAAGAATCCACTAATTATATAAAACAGCAGGATAAAAAAAAATATGTTTACACAAGAAGGGAAATCATTTCTTTTACTTTCCGCACATTGCACATGCTATATTCTTTATTGGAGAGAATGAGACCTTCCCGGTCAAAGTAGGAAACCATATATACATATATAATTATAACCCCGGCTAAAAATTCTGATTACAGGAAAAAAAAATCCTGATAAAAGGCACCAAATGTAAAAGCGCCCCAATTGGGGGGGCCGTGTATAGTGGTTATTAAAGAAGTAGAGAAATTTGGACTAAATTGGTTTATTAATTAAACGTATACTAATAGAATAAAACATCTACAATTTACAATAAAAGAGAGAGATGGAGATATATCAGTATGGACTTACCCAGGAGTATGTTGACCGTAGACTTTGGGGCCGATTCAATAGGCATCTTGGTCCTTTTAATGATGCACAACACTCACGCACTACTCTCTCCTTTACTTAGTAATGTTATATTATATTCATCGATTCATATATTTTGCTCTCGTGTCTATCTGTATATATATCCGAGTATATCAATCGCATCTCAAATGAACTCTGCTATTTGTTTCTAGATTAAAAGCGCGCGTGATTATGGTTAATTAGAATTTACGCGTATTTTTCTTATCGAGTGATTAAGATGTAGCTTTTTCTTTCTTAAGGGTGAGATGAACTTTATACTTAATTCTGATATCTGGATACTAGATTAAAGACTTCACGTGCCTAGAAACCTTATATAATTTATCGTATGAATGTTTATTTCGAAAACAGTTGATTACTTATATTTCTGAGTCCAAGATAATGTGACTGCGTCACACGAACATATTTTTTCTCATGAAAATAAAGCAGAGAATAATAGTATGTCCTTGAGTAAGATAAGGTTGTTACAAAGTTGAATCTAACTGTGAAGAGTTTATTATAAAAGAAATATGAAAAATGAAATCTATTAGTTTATTTTTATCTTATCAAAAGTAACAGATGCGAGTTCTTAATCAGAGGTTGAACTCTTTTCCGCGTAGAAATGGGACTTCATATTCAGCAGGCAATGCGTATTCCATTCAAAAAACTAGAAATTTTCACTATTTTTCTGAAAAAATGATGTATATATATATGTGTATACATTTTATTTATTTAATCAACCAATTTCTTAATTGATATCTTATACATCTAATTTTAGAATTTTCTGTTAAACAACACGAAATTCCAACGAATAAAAAATTCCAGCGTTGATTTCTTAAATAATCTTCTTTATCGCCAAAACAACATTTCTATAACATATATTATTATTTCATTGTATTATTTCATAATATTTTAAAACTGAAGGAGGACCTGCTTGTCACAGCCAAATGCATATAGAAAGTTTGATTCAAAACTCTAGGTATACCTTCATATAATTTTCGATGGTACAATGACGACACACGGACTGACAGACATTTTGTTAAAACATATTGTTTGGAATCTCTGACATATAAGACGTGTAAATTCTTCGAAAATGAGATGTCGAATAAAATTTCGATTACAATACTTTCTTCTGTTGAATATAGAGAAAGTAAAAAAACATGTTAAAGTGTGCAACGTTACACAGCTTTGTTTTACATATGACATGGAATTTTACATTGACTAAGTTTTACACAATTAAGATTAGGATATATACCATGTATTCTGATATTTAAAACACTTCAGCACAAATTGCGTATCTACAATTTGAGACTGTATTTTACATTTATATATTCACCGTATTATGCGCATCCTCTTTTTGCAAAACTACGGGCTTTTGACACATTTGCATTTTCTTCTTAGTTTCATTAATAACCAAAAGATTTTTTTTCGCTACTCTAATGCTCTCACATTACACATTCTCTTAGCAACTTGTATTTGAATTCAATGAAGAACTTTTTAAGTTCCCAAACTTTATGGTTAAAGGGTCATCCTTAAAATTTGAATTTTTTTCCGACCCACTGAATATGTAGTAGGTATACAGAGACTTTTTTTCAATGCAACCTTTTCATAATCTAAGGCGAATTTACGTTCAATGCATATACGAAAAAAAATGTTAAATTTCATGCTCCTACCTAAAACTGTTCTTGGAATCTCGGAAAAATGACTAAAAAACCAGAGAAGCATCCCCTCTGCTGAACAATCAAAACCAAAATTAAAGTAGTCCAATGTTTCATAAGTATTTTATACATTAAGTTTGATGTGATTTTATATCATAGATGCCGATATACAGGGTGGTCATAAAAAAACTTTGCCGATATACAAAGCTCTAGCGGCTAGTCTGCTCAACCGATTAGAATGAAATGAATACCATATACCTGAAATGAAATTTCAGATATAGCTATTCAGAGGTATGAGCTCGAGATTCTGTGAACGACAATAAAATGGCGCTCACGGTTACGGTTATAGTTACAGTAACTCAAAAATTTCCAATGGCAACACCCATTTTTTTCATCGCAAAATGCTCAGCGCATGCGAAAACCCTAAAGAGCGTTGGAACCGTACGTGTATCGCAAGAAACGGACATGTTATGCATGCACAAAAAACCGTTCTGGGTATCCCCCCCCCCCCATAGAAAAAACTTGATTGGGGCGCAAGGAGAAAATTTGCATATGACATAGAGTCAGTACACTAATCTCTGATTACAATACAGATCGGAAAAACTAAAACTTTAATTTTGTTTACACTTTTTCCACATGGGTACCACATTACACACATTACATTGTGATGGCAACCATGTGGAAAATGTGTAATCAAAATAAAAGTTTTATTTTCTCCGATCTGTATTGTAATCAAAAATTAGTGTACTGACTCTGTGTCATATGCAAATTTCCTCCTTGCGTCCCAATCGAGTTTTTTCTATGGGGGGGGAGGATTCGCAGAACAGTTTTTTGTGCGTGCATAACATGTCCGTTTCTTGCGATACACGTATGGTTCCAACGCTCTTTAGTGTTTTCGCATGCGCTGAGCATTTTGCGATGAAAAAAATGGGTGTTGCCTTTGGATATTTTCGAGTTTCTGTAACTATAACCGTAACCATGAGCGCCATTTTGTTACCGTTCACAGAATCTCGAGCTCATACCTCTGAATAGCTATATCTGAAATTTCACCTCGATCGGTTGAGCGGACTGGCCGCTAGAGCTCCATACATCGGCATAGTTTTTTTATGACCACCCTGTAAATAGTTTTTTCTCAAATCGTGAAAATACAACATAGCAGCTCCACCTGTCCGACGATATACTCCAAAACCTAACCGGCATCATTTTATGTCATCGTCCGATTATGAAGTTCATTGAATCCCATTTTAATCCTTGAATTATAATACCAAAAGTGGGAAAAAAAAAAAAAAAAAACTGTGTATATACAGGCATCTTTGCAAAAGTAATCAAAGATGGAGGATGCCAAATTGCAAGTCAAAAATCTATTTTTTTTAAATGAATAGACAAAAAAGTAAAAAAAAAAAAAAAAAAAAAAAAAAAAGGAGTCGTATAATGTTTTAGATTTTATCTAAAACCACAAAATCAAACAAATAAACTAAGGGACTGTGCAAATATAATGTTATCAACTTTTTGGTAATCCCCCTCCTGTAATAATTTCTAGAATTATTTCTTTTGCTTGAAGTGATATGCAAAATTGGTTACACTTATTTTTCGCATACTTTTATAATTCAAATGAAGAGAAGTCAATATAATATCATATGAAAAAACTTTATGTCAAATAACACTTAAAAGAAATAGTTACAATTTAGAAGTATTTTATAATAGCTTTTTGCTATATAATGTATTCAACTGTAATAAAGTCCTGTTGCACTGGGGCAAATTGAAATTTTTATCAACAAAACAAGTAGACAAATTTCCTTTTTGGGAAACACAAGCTTCATTTCAAATATATTTCGCATATAGTTTCTCGAGCCGTGATTATATATGCATACACTTATTAAAAAGAATTGGAATGTCAAACGTTGGGGTATTTCATATTTTAGAACTAAATAGTTTTACAATAATTTAATGAATTTAATAAGAACTTTGCATTTTCATAAAAATAGATAATATCCTAAAAAACGATAACATGCTATTTTGTACCAATGATTTTGTTACAAATAAAAAGAGAAAATTTTGATTGGATCAAAAATGATATCGATATCAAAAGACACCCCCCCTCTTCCTATAGAGATATGTTATGATATCAGTTGGCAGACCCCCCCCTCCCCTCCTTCTAAAATGATAACGTTATACAGTCGAGTCTCTCTGTAACGAAACTCCATACATCGAATTTCTCTATGTAACGAATTTTTAGTAGGAACGGTCCCCTTTTCGCATGATTACATTAAAAACAGTCTCTGTACAGCGAAATATCGATTTCCATATAACGAATTTTTTCATAAATTAGTCTTAATTTATTCAGTTTTAAAAGGCTTCGAAATCATATGGAATCAATTTTCCATCACTTATTTTTGACTTATCGTCAGTGCTGAGTTTTTTTATATATATACTACTTCTCTCCTTGTTCTTTAAATCCAACGAATTCATCCCATCTCCCACACACCTTTCCACATCCTTCTGAAAACAGAGTCAATTGGATTGATGCACATGTAAGAGAGGAATCAATGAGAGGCACGTAAGAGAGGCCTTCAAATGGAGGAAAATGTTAACTACAATTTTTATTCCTTGCTAAAATTTGAGCATTTTTTTTAGAGCGTAACAATTTTAAAATCAAAACAACAAAAAATCACAGATTTCTTCGTCTGAAATTAAGGCAAGTCTTCCTTATTTGATTTTCATTAAGCTTTCAAATAAATGTCTGTTTCTCTTTTTTGAAAAAACTTAAATAATTAAGAAATAAAATGTTAGGTTAATATTTACTTTTAAACATTTTAAATTATTAATTCAAAAGATCAAAAATAATATTTGTTCAAATTTCACACATTAAATACGATTTTTAATATCATTCTCTATACATCGAATTTCTCTATATAACGAATTTTTTACTGGAACGGTGGATTTCGTTGTATAGAGACTCGACTGTATTTGCACAGCCGCTAACCTAAAGCAATATAAGAAGGAATTAAAATGTGTTTCCGCAAATTATACTTATAGTTTCCCATTGACCGATAAACAAGTAAATTTAGTTGGAAAAGAAATAACATAATATAATATTATTTTGTAAGAAAACAATAGTTTTCGTATTCATTATGAAAAATGAAAGAGGCAAGTGATTAAAAGGGGCAGACATATTTTTTACGGTCTCTTTTAAGTAGAGCATTGTGATCTTGGCTTTTGTGCAAAAGTAGGTTGAGAGATTGTGTTTGAGTCTCCCGTCTCATTTGGGGCGTAAAGAATATTTCGAAGGCGACCACAATAATAATAATGAATATAAATAAATAAAATTATTTTGGCTCGAAATAATTTTAGAAAGATGGTTCGGGGAGAAAGAAATGAAGTGCTGATTTAGCAGTCTGTATTATTTTAGCCTTGTGTAGAAGGTTAGAATAAAGTATATTGCACTCAAGGTTAGCATACTTCTATTACTACCATGCTAAAAAAAAATCAATCAATTAATTATTTAATTAATCTTAATTTGGTGAGATAGAACAAACGAAACCAGACAGATTTAAACGAACGTTTAAAAGGTTATTTTAGTCAAGCGAAAAGACTCGTTCGCTAATGTTAATCTTATGGAAAAAATTTCTAGAAGTATCTCGGTTGCATTTCAGAATTTTTAAATGTTTTTTTTTTTTTCATTGGCATCTGCAAGAAAGCCATTTTCCCCTTTTTTGTTTTGGTTTACAGATATTTTTAATACGAATGCTTTCCCTTTCAAAACCAGTTCCGAAAAGGAAAGTGTCCTAATTAAAAATATCTGTAAAAAAAATCGAAAAAAATCCGGCTTTTGAATAAATCAATTTCAGCGAGGCAATGTAAAAATAATAAATAAATAAATAAATAAAATAAAATAAATAAATAAAATAAAATAAAATAAAAGATAACTAAATGCTGAAAGGCAGTTGAGATACCTTTAATGAATTATATCCCACACAGTGTTCTCGCTGACATTTGACCAACGTTAGCAATTTGGCTAATTAAAAATAAAAAACATTCGTCAAATGAAAAAAGTATTAGCCAAATAAATCCGCCGTGTAGCACAAAATATATACATGTATGTATAATTTTTAATGTACTTTTTTTTCAATATGTTCTAAAATAACTTAAGTTTTTATAATTGCGACAACGATTATTATTAATCTAATTTCAACTATCCTCTACAAATACATTAAAAATATGCATGAATGCATGCATATGTATGAAAAATGAAAAGGCAAAGAAAGAAAAAGCAAAAATCGAGCATTGGCAATTTGGCGAATCTAATCACTTGTTTACTCGCCAAATGAAGAATTTAATCGCAATTTGGCGCATTGGCGAGCGACAGCGAGAACCCTGATCCCACATATTATTTTATCCCATATTACATACATTCTCTCATAATCCTCCAAAAGAATCAGCTAAGTAATTAAAAGCGAAATGTGCTGTTTCCAATTTGTATAGAGAACACGTTTGTCCTCTATAATTGGAAGATAGGTAGATAACAGGGTTATCAAGTTGGAAATTGCACGTGAACGTAGCAAATGAGGTGCGTTCATACGATAACGAAGTTTTAAAAATATTCAGATCTTGCTGATATAGTAGAGCGTACTCCGGATACAGTACAGTAGTCGAAATCTTTACGTTTCTGTAAATATGCAGGAAGTAATTTTTATTACACCTCAGCAAAGTACATCTTATTCATAAAATGGGAAATAGTTGAATATAATTAAAACACGTCCCAAACAATGTTTCCCCGTATAGCATTATGTAGTGGAATACTTTTGTGTGGCCCTGTAATTTAATAATAAAAATTCTTTGCATCACAGATTGTACAGAATGCATATTTTAGTATATATTTCATTGATTCATGCCAATTCTATTATGTTCGAATGAGTGTAACATCATTAAAATGCATTTGAAACTTTTTCCCCATTGACCGTAATGTAATGCAATACTTTTGATTGTCCCTTTAAATGATCTATGTACCCGACTTTCATAACATTTGAAATGACTCGACAAAATTACGTAATAATTATATTTTTAAATTTCAAACGATTAAAATGCATTTGAAAAATTTTTCCCATTGACCGTAATGTAACGGAATCCTTTTGATTATCCCTGTAATTGATCTATGCATGCTATTTTCATAACATTTAAAATGACTCGACAGAATTACTCAATAATTATATGTTTTAAATTTCAAACGATTAAAATGCATTTGAAACTTTTTTCCCTATTGACCGTAATGTAACGGAATCATTTTGATTGTCCCTGTAATTGATCTATCCATCCGATTTTCATAAAATTTGAAATGACTCGACAAAATTACGTTATAATTATATATTTTAAATTTCAAACGATTCGGTTGGGTAGTTTTTGCGTTGTTATATGCGGACAGACAGACAGATGGACGGACTGAGCGACAACAATAGGTGCTACGTATTTACATAATTACGAACGCACCTAAAAACGAAAGCATTGTTGAAAACATGGAGGTTTAGGAGAAGGAAAACAGTAAATCTATGAGTCTAATAGTAAATCTATGAGTCAGCCCTTAAAATTGGGTATTTAGGATTTTCCCACCAAGATATGACTTCTCAGATCGATTGTGTAATAATATGCGAATCGATATTTAACTAATCCTAGATTTTCATCCGTGATCTCGATGAGGTAATTGTCTGCGCAGCCACCTCCCTTTTTATGTTCTAACATTTTATTCTTGCTTTTCCTACTCGTAGAATTTCCAAAAAAAAAAAAAAAAAAAAAAAAAAAAAATTTCTTAGTTGTGAATGTGCAATTTTAAAGTATTTTTATCGATGCAATTTCCTGGTTTTATCTAAAGTGGTTTTTGGGATACATGATAAAAACGAACGATAAAATCCTACAAAATATTTACTCGCCAAATGTCATATTTTTTAAAACCGCTATCGATTATCACATGCATCTTTTCACGTGATGTTTCGCTAACGTGTGATGTAACAGTTTTGACAAACATTAGTAAGTTTTTTAAATGGTGCAATTATGCTTTTATCTTCGTCATGGACAAAACGTCTTCTTTGTATTGTCATTGTCAGACAGATAATAGCTGTATTTCTCTCCCCCCCCCCCACCTCTTTAATGTGATGAATTTTCCTGTTACTAGCTTTTAAAATGCAAACTATAAGGATGAAAGTATTATAATAAAAATCTTGGCACTGTATTGTTTTGATAAAAACATCGGACATATTCCAACAAAATGAGAACTGTCTAGATTTAATTTAATTTCAAAAACACCAATATAGGGTTCACACACCAACATAGGGTTCAAAAACACCAACGACCGGGAGGCGGCAGCACAGGCAATCACTTCATCGAGTTCACGGATGAAAATCTAGGGTTAGTTAAATCTCGATTCGTATATTATAATGCAATCAGTCACAAACACGTAAAAACAGAAAACACGTAAAAGTCACACGTAAAGTCAGAAAACACATAAAAACCCGAATTTAGCGGTTGGCTCCTACGCTTATCATTGTGCTTTCATGCCTCCAAAAGTATGAAAACATGGAGGTTTGGGAGTGGGAAAACACTCGAAATTTACATAAATGGAAAAAATAATGGTAATTGAAGGTATATAGTTGTATAAAATTTTTTATTCATGCATTTTTGCGTAATGCTAAAATTATGTTAAGGCTAAGCTAATGCATCTGGCTCTTAATATTTACAAAATTAATTATAGTACGAACGCATCTCTTTTCCCACATTTGTCATGTAATTTCCAACTTGTTAAAAATGTTATCGATTATCACTTGCATCTTTTGACGCGATGTTTGGCTAACGTGTGATGTAACAATGTCGAGAAACATTAGTAAGTTTTTTAAATGGTGCAATTATGCTTTTATCTTCGCTATGGACAAAACATCTTCTTTGTATTGTCATTGTCAGATAGATAATAGCTGTCTTTCTCTCCCCTCCTCCTTAATGTGACGAATTTTCCTGTTGCAAGCTTTTAAAATGCAAAATGTTGCTAAGTATAAGGACAAAAGTTTTTTAATAAAAGTCTTGGCATTGCATTGTTTTGATAAAAGACATCAGACATATTCCAGTAAAATGAGAATTGTCTATTTACTTACCTATCATTACGTAGTATAGGGAAAAGTCTTGCAATCGTTTTGAAAATCGAAAAAAATGTTTTTGATGGATTCACATGTTTTAGACACGAGAGATTCCGAAAAACATAGTTTTAGTAACAAAAAAAGAAAAAAAAAATCCGCCCATCTGTCTATGTGTTTATCTGTCTGTAAATACTCTATCTCCCGAATAATTTGAGATACAGACTTGAAATTTGGTGTATACTTAGTATGTAATAATAGGAAAAAGTCTATTAAATACCAGTAACCTCGATTTTCCGGAATTTTTTTTTCTTTGGTTCCTCTAAATATTCTTTCTATAGAAAAGTGTATAACATTTTCGGAAGTTTTTATTTTAAGGAACGAATGTAAAAGATAATAAAAACATACATTTTGCATAAAGAATGAAGTCGATAGGACTATGAGTTGCCGAGATATTTGTAATCCTATTTTTTATACTCTTCGATTTTTCATGACTCTGTATTTCGTTCAAAGTTCAATTCAAATATATTTTAATTGGAAATGTTAAGCTAACTAAAACTATCGCCAAACTATAAGATTAAATGCCAATATAGGCTTATCATAAATGACACATTCACTTGACATTAAACACGTTACACGTGTTTGTTTCGTCAGCAAGTGACTTTTAATACGACGTTTTATTTGTATTTTTATTAATCTTTTACTAATTTATTTGTTCTTTCATTATTTAAAAAAAAGTTATGCCAAATTGTATAATTTACGACTAATTTGGCGATTTATATAATTTGTCGAAATGGGTCAACGGGATAATCAAGTAGTACCCGCAATTCTGTAATAGAACGCTGCAGTTTTGCACCAGCCAAACATCCCTAATAGCATGCATGGTTACAGTGACGTCACTGTGAGTCACTGGTCACATCACATCTGTGACCAAAACGCCACCACTCAGTGACGTCACATCATGACTGAGATGTGACTTTCTTAAAAATCTTTAGAAATTTATAAATATCTTTCAAAATATGTTATTTACTTTAAAAAACATGTTTCTGGCAATTTATGTATCGTCGCTTTGGTCACAGTTTCGTCACAATGTTAATGTCAAATTAGTCACAAATGACACATTTTTCACAAATTTGTCACATTGTGACCACTTTGTGGAACGTCACAAAAGAGCTCTAAAACGGCCATAACGACTTCACATTTTAGTCAATGTGACTTCACATCGACGTCAAATTGATGGTCACAAAGTCACAATGTGGCTTCACAACGACGTTGCAGTGACGTCACCATGCTTTACGGGATGATACATTAACAGCATTAACATTAAAATTTATATTATTTTGTTTTTCTTGCGTGTACAATTTCAGTTATGCAGCTGAAAAAGTTTAATTTCGAATTGATAACACTGTAAAAATCGATATTCTTGCTGAAAACTGATTAATACGCTAGAAATAATACTCAGAAACGCTTCCGAAAATCAGTGGCAGCAAAAGAAATATTTTTTATAAATACTTCTTTAAATCTCGAAAATGCATTTATTGATTTATGAGGTTTCGAATGATAAAGAAGCTTTTCCATATTATATGGATACTCGGTAGAGATTGTTGTTATTTTTTCGTTCGTTTTAAACGCTTTTCAAGAAAGCTGAAAAGTGTTTATGCGTTCGGTCTATCTGTCCATCTATCCTTCTATTCGTCTATCCACGCTCTAACTTCCGAAAAAATGCTCAGATTTTCAAGCAATTCATAAACGTTATTTAGGATCGCCTAAGTCTCAGACATGTTTGGCATTGTATGTGAAGTATGTAATGTTAAAAGTTACAGGGACACTCAAAAGAATTCCATTGCATCACAGTAAATGAGGAAAAATTGTTTGCAACATATTTTAATGAGATTACGCTATTTAAAATGCATTGAATCTGATATAAATCACTGAATTTGACTACAAGATGATTATAACAGAATATTCATAACATTTCTCGTTCATTTTAAATATAAGAATATACACACACACACCCACAGGGACACACAAAACAAATCGTTTATAGTACAGTTTTAGAGCAATAATCACTGGAAGTTTAAAAATGTGGATGCGCATTTAAATTTAACTGTTTTTTTTTTCATGTTATTCGATATGTATAAATTATATACCTCGTATACAAAACTGCACAAAAGTATTCATGTACCATTCTCCTTATTAGCAGAAATTGCTGAAGGGTAATTTTCAACTGTGCTATGTATTTTCTTATTGAATTAAATTTTGGTATGCATATAGTTAATAAATACAAATCTATATATCTTATACAGGGCAGCAGGGAAATTTTGGATAATTTTTCGATTCTAGATTGGGAACAGCTGAAATTGGGTTTTCAAATATATTACTTGTTTCCAGATCGTTGAATTAGAAATAATATTTTATATTATTAAACCGTGTAATTTGGTTACATTATTCTGAATGTGTTGGAACGGGTTTCATAATCTATGCTTGGAGCATGATTTTTTTTCTTTTTGGTATATTATAACTTTGAAATTATTAACCGTTTAGAAAACGGTTGTTGTTTTCGGTCTAGAGATATCTGAGACTTATCTGAATCTCTGTGATATCCGGATTTTATTCGTTTTCTGATTGGTCCATTTTTAATGTCCAGAAATGAAATACTTCTGTTGCCACAATCACAAAAAAAGTATTAAAAGCCACAAAAAGATTAATAACTCAAAAACAAATTGAGATATAGCTTTCAAACACATAACATTTAAAAGTACATTTCCCCCTATACGGCAGTATAATAGTCCTTCCGGCAGTGCCGGGAGAAAGAGGTAGCTTTCATATACTTATATATATATTTATTTATTTTAAATTAAGTTATATTATTCAAAAATACTAAGCTCAAATTAGTAGAACCTGATAATGAGCTTGGTCGAAATCTTAATTCAGGTGCACATGCACACTCATATTGAAATCGATTAATATATATATGCAATAACTCAGCCATTTTTTAAGATACAGACAAAACAAAAAATGCTCTGGAATCTTTGTATCAAGTTCAAATGCATAAAAGAAAAATATTTTTCAATTTCTCACTTTCTTGTACCTAATTTAAAATTTTAAAATTTATAAAATTTTTTAAATGGCCGCCATTTTGAAATAAGATGGCGGATGGAACTGAGTATCGAACTCGATTCAAACCTCAGTATATACTATGTATACACCAAGTTAATCCAAATCGATTCATAAATATGCGTGTTATCACTTGACAAAAATCAGATCGTTTCAAAATGTCAGCCATAAGAAAAATTCAAAGTGCTATAACTCAATCATTTTTTAAGATATTGATAAAATAAAAAGTGTTCTGGAATTGTTGTTTTAGGTTCTAACACATAAAAGAAAAATATTTTTCAACTTTTAATATTTTCGCATTCAATTTTAAATTTTAAATTTTTTTTAAAAATTTAAAATGGCTGCCATTTTGAAACAAAATGGCGGATGATGCTGGCAAACGAACTCGGTTGAGACATTTGTATGTACTATGTACATACCAAGTTTCATTCAAGTCCGTTCATAAATACGCGTGTTATCACGTGACAAAATTCAGATCGTTTCAAAATGTCAGCCATTAGAAAAATTCAAAGTGTCATCATAGTACTCAATCATTTTTTTAAGATATAGACAAAATAAAAAATGTTCTGGAATCGTTGTTTTACGTTCTAACATGCAAACGAAAAATGTTTTTCAACTTTTAATTTTTTTGCATTGAATTTTAAATTTTAAATTTTTTTAAAAATTTAAAATGGCCGCCATTTTGAAACAAAATGGCGGATGATACTGGCCAACGAACTCGGTCGAGACATTTGCATGTACTATGTACATACCAAGTTTCATTCAAATCGGTTCATAAATACGTTAGTTATCGCATGACAAAAATCATATATATATATATATATATATATATATATATATGGTTATATATATATATATATATATATATATATATATATATGTCAACATTTGAACGGAGGGTGGTTTTGGGGTCTGGGGGTCATGATCGGTGAAAATATACCAAAATTTTCCGGAAGTGCTTTCCTCCGGACGGCTGCAATAGGTAGCTTTTTACTTTTTGTAATGAAAGCTACCTAAAAATTGAAAACAGATTAAAGCAGTATAAGAAAGCAGAATATGAATTGCTTACAAGTTTAGAAATTTGTAGTACCGAAAATTCTAAAGCTGAAATTCCATTTAAAATTTGTTTATGATTACTCCAGGAATATTAATGTTTAATTCATGGCGTTGGCGTACGTAATATATGACGCTGTTATTACGCAAGCCACATTTTGATCATCATGAAAATGATGCTTATCATTATTATTTTACTAAAGATATAATTTATTTATAATTCTAAAGTTTTACTCTTTAAAAATATCATTTTCCAAATGGTCGTTGTAATTTGCTGAATTACATTAAAAAAAAAAAAAAATTGTTATTATTTATTTATTCATTTATTTATTTTTACAGTGAAAGTATTGTAATTTGTTGAATTAAGTTTTTTAATTATTTATTTATTTATTGTTTGTTTTTTTACAGTGAAAATATCAGCACCTGCATTTTTTCTCCAAGAAATAACCACAGCCATTGAATGAAGAATCTTAAAGTGAATTTAATTTATACTAAGCAAATATTTCAAAGAAAAAGAAATCTAAAATTCAATTTATTTCGAAATTCTATAAATGAATGTGTCTCAAAAAACTGAAATTTTTCATAAGATTAATAATTATTCCATAAACACATTTAACATAAGGAAATAATGTTATAAGATATTCTTGTTAAATTATCAGGTTGAAAAGAAAACGAAACGATGCAACAGCAAAAATCGTATAGAACACTGGTGGGTGGTTTCCCTGCAGCGCAATCTGTTTCGCCCACCAGCCGCTGTGGCGCTGAAGTGCGCTAAGAAATTTAACACGTAGTGACTGGGCTTAATAACAGATAAGTTAGAACTTGCACTTGGAGATTTTTTTACCGCCAAGAATTATGAATTTAAAAATAGGTGCCGATTGGAGGATGCATCGGAACTGGAAGATTTTAAGCATTGCAAAAAGGATGACTGAATTAATACTGTGGCGAATACAACTCGATCTTTATTCTGAGATCAGTAGCGCTGAGCATGTGTTTGCCTCCAGAATCAATTTAAACTATTAACAGCACATTTATTGAACAAAGGCTACTAGATTAATAATATAAATAAAATAGAAGAATTTTTTTTTTTTTTTTTTTTTTTTTTTTTTTTTTTTTTAAGAAACTGAGTCCTGTGCATGATGCGAATTACAACAAATATGGAATAAGTCCTCTAATAAGTCAATTCACTCAAGATGGTATAAGGAATAGTTTCTATCTCCGCAATGATGTTTCAGGGTTGTCTCGGACATGAAGAAAGGTGAAGAAGAAAGTTCATGAAGAAAGGTAAAGTACAAGCGTAACCATCAGATCACGGTCTATTTCCACCTATAGTGCTATCTCACTACGGAAAATTTCTCTCCAGTAGTCCTACCGAGAACCGCTGCTCAGCACCAGTTTTTTCCAACCAAACTGGCTATCTCTACTTCGTATCTCCCCTTGAAATAAAATCACTTAGGGAAGGATTTCGTCGACCACCTATGAGAGAGCTAAAAGATGATGTCAGCCTTAAAATTCTTCTGAATTGGATCACTAAAATATTGAGATCACACTCAGGCTACTCGTGTGAAAGTAACATGTCTCTATCTCTTTCAGCTAAAAGCAATTAGGCGGCCTCGTCTATCGGCTCATAAGAAAGGGATTCCATGCCTGAGCCAAAGATTGATTAAGGGTGTATATTCGAAAAAACGCTTTTCCACTTTCAACAGCTCGAAATTTTCCGATACAATTTCAGACATATTTTTTAAACTAGAAACATGAAACTTGCTAAGGGGATTCTTAAGAGATGTACAAGGTGCCGTGTGATGTATTTTTACGCTCAATTCATTAGAATTTGATTTATAAATAATTATCTTCTCAGTATGATCCTTTTTTCGTTCACAGATCTCCCGCTAGGGGAAAATCTGTTCAAAATGCCGTTTTTGATTGCTTTTTTTGCAATATTTTCTGCATTTATCAAAGAATTGACAATTACGGCACCTTGTGTACTTTCTAAATAAGATAATTTGCCAGTTTGATGCATATGAGAGTAGAGATGAAGTCAAAAATAAATCGCAAAATAAGCAGTGAACACGATCGAAATACACCCTTAAGACATTCCAAGTCCACAGCATGAGGAAAAGTTCACGCTGGGTAGCCAAAATACCTCGGAACTTGTACAATGCTGGCTTCCCCCGCATGCAATTAAATCTGATAAACATCAATTCTTTACTGTACCATGAATAAGCAATCATGTATTTTTCGATTATGTTAGATGGAAAAAACGGGGTAAAATGTTATCACACACACACACAAAATGTATAATGCAAAATAAAAGGAAAAAAATCCTGTTGAATTTTATGAAAAGGAAAAAAGAAAACCTGCAACTGTTTTATTTGCAGTTTTTTTCAGTAAATTTGATAAGTTATCAATATTTCCCACAAAACTGTCAGCAAGAAAAATTAAAAGTTTTCTGTTATTATTATTTTTTTTTCCAATTCCTAAAATATTCTCAAAGATCTAGCTTTTTTCTTTTTCTTCTTTCTTATATTTCTTTCCTTTTTTCTTTTCTTTTTTTCTCAGGGATCACTCCGATGAGAAATATTTCAAGTGAAAGAATTTTGCATGATTCATATCCATAATCCCAAGACCGCCATAGGATTGCGGGGAGGATGCGGTGAATGCAATGCATTCTCCCTCCGCGCTTTCGATACCCAACAAGGCGTCTTTATTGTTACCTCCTAAAATCTTAAAGAGAGAGAGAGAAAAAAATAATTTTTTTTAGTCACTTCAATCCAATACAAGACCGCTCCTCTGTATAATACGACTTCCTTCAAAGAATAGATATTAAAATTCCAGTGAACACGATTAATTTATGCAACACTGGATCTGGATTTAAGTGAAAGAAAAATAAAATTATAAATAAATAAAAATACGAATTCTCCCAAAGAAAAATGGAAAAACCTATGCTGAAGTAAAGTATTTCCATTTTTACAACACATAAAAGCGTTTTATTATTATTATTATTATTATTATTATTATTATTATTATTATTATTATTATTATTATTATTATTATTATTATTATTATTATTATTATTGATTTATTTTAGCGTTATTCAAAAATTTAAAGTATAGTAATAAGTATTATTACCAGAAAGCGAAAATCGGAATAAATCCAATGTAGAGCCAATGTAACAAAAATCATGCGTTAAGCATAGATTATGAAACACTTTACAACACTTCCTGATATCTTTAACAAAACTTTGTTATTTAGGGAAATAGCATGCTATTGTACATAGCCAAATAAATATTCAAATACTTTTGAGCAGCCCTGTATTTGATCCGTCGGTTGATATGTATATACTATATAATAGGAATATTTAGTTTAGCAACAAAATGCCTAATTTTTTTTATTTCTCTTTCAGCATTTTATTCTAAAAGATGGAAAATACATGAATACTTTAGTTCAGCCCTGTAATTTATTTAGTACCTTTATTACATGCCAGTATTTTGTTGTAATTTAGTTCGAACAAAAACACTCTTAAAACTACTTAAATCACATTTCCAGAAATTATCATTCATGGGTAACTATGTAGCTAATTCTTTGCGTGAACCTGTATATCATTTTATTTATATTCTACAAGCATTTCTTAGTAAACTCAAAGCAGTTCAACGTAAAAATGCATAACTTATTAAAAAACTACTTTTAAGTTAATTACCCTCACATTCAGTAACTTTTATGAGCTCTTTTTGTAACCCTGTATATCAACTATAACATACACACCATATAATTTGCAGACATTTAGTAAAACTTAAAAACGCATATCATAATTGAAAATGTATTTCATCCATCCATCAGCTATCATCGATAATATACAAAACTTCGGATAAGAATATAAAATTTGAAATATTTTGTGTGGTCCTGTAAATGCTATGCACTTCATATTATGATTTAAATATTAAGTCTCAGCGACGTATATCAATTTTATGATACTTGAAATCATTTAACATAATTAATATATGTCGCAAACAATTCCTACCTTAATTATTGTGTAATGGAATTCTTTTGGGTTGCTTTGTAAATAAATGGTAACTATTATTTTCACTGCATATTTTACAGAAAACATTTTTTAGTGCACTTTGCGAATCCATGTAAATTTGAATATGTTTGACAGTGTGTAACATCTTTAAAATTCATTTGAAACGATTTTTTACTATAGACCGCAATCTATCGGAAAACTTTTGACTATCCCTTTAAATAAACTAATCATAATAGAAACTTTATTTTCAATATGGTTCGTTTTAGGGTAAACATCAATATCATATAAAAATTTCATAGCAATCCGAGTATATTTACGGGAGTTAGAGCGCGGACAGACAAGCTGAATGCAGAAACACTTTTCAATTTTGTTGAAAAGTGTTAATAAATTTGAATATGTTTGATAGGGTGTAACACCTTTAAAATTCATTTGGAACGATTTTTTTTGTCATAAGCCGTAACGTATCGGAAATTTTTTTGAATATTCCTGTAAATAAACTAATCATAGTAGAAACTTCATTTTCAATAGGGTACGTGCTAGAGTAAACATCAGTAACATATAAAAATTTCATAGAAATCCGAGTATATTTACGGGTGTTAGGGCGCCGACAGACGGACAGACAAATCGAATGCATAAACACTTTTCGACTTTGTTGGAAAGTGTTAAAAAGGGAAGAGCGGGACAGGTATTTCTATGCTTATATAAATAAACCTATTAATACAACCATACACTTATTAATGTTTTTGTTGCTTTCGTTCTAGAGATACCTGAGACATATCTGAATCCTTGGGATGTCCAGATTTTAATCGTTTTCCGATTGGTCCGCATTTAATGTCCAGAAATGGAATACTTCTGTTGCTTTGATGTAAAAAAAAAGTATTAAAAACTACAAAAGAAAAAAAAAAGAAAAGAAATTAACCCCAAAAACTAATTGAAATAAAAATAATAACCCAGAAACAAATTGAGATACAGCTTTCAAACAAATTACATTTAAAAGTACATTTTTTTCCGTATATAAGACGATATAAAAATTCAAAATATGTGATGTGTACATGTTTAAAAATTTGCAGTACCGAATATTGTAAAATTGAAATTTCATTTAAAATTTGTTAATGATGGATCCAGGAATAGTAATGTTTATCCATGGTGTACATAATATATGACTCTGTTATTACGTAAGCCACGTTTTGATCATAATAAAAATTATCATTATTTTTTCTAACTATAGAATTTAGTTATAAGTCTAAAATTTTAGTCTTTGAAAATATCATTTTCCAAATAGTCGCTGTAATTTGTTAAATTACATCTTTTTAGGTGCGTTCGTAATTATATAAATACGTAGCACATATTGTTGTCACTCAGTCCGTCCGTCTGTCCGTCTGTCTGTCTGTCTGTCTGTCTGTCCGCATATAACAACGCAAAAACTACCCAACCGAATCGTTTGAAATTTAAAATACATTATTATAACATAATTTTGTCGAGTCATTTTAAATTTTATAAAAATCGGATGGATAGATCAATTACAGGGACAATCAAAAGGATTGCGTTACATTACGGTCAATAGGGAAAAAGTTTCAAATGCATTTTAATCGTTTGAAATTTAAAACATATAATTGTTGCGTAATTTTGTCGAGTCATTTCCAATGTTATGAAAATCGGATGCATAGATCAATTACAGGGACAATCAAAAGGATTCCGTTACATTACGGTCAATAGGGAAAAAGTTTCAAATGCATTTTAATCGTTTGAAATTTAAAACATATAATTGTTGCGTAATTTTGTCGAGTCATTTCAAATGTTATGAAAATCGGATGCATAGATCATTTACAGGGACAATCAAAAGTATTCCATTACATTACGGTCAATGGGGAAAAAAGTTTCAAATGCATTTTAATGATGTTACACTTATTCGAACACAATAGAATTGGCATAAATCTATGAAATATATACTAAAATATGCATTCTGTACAATCTGTGATGCAAAGAATTTTTATTATTAAATTACAGGACCACACAAAAGTATTCCACTACATAATGCTATACGGGGAAACATGGTTTGGGACGTGTTTTAATTATATTCAACTATTTCGCATTTTATGAATAAGATATACGTTGCTGAGGTGTAATAAAAATTACTTCCTGCATATTTACAGAAAGTAAAGATTTCGACTACTATACTGTATCCGGAGTACGCTCTACTATATCAGCAAGATCTGAATATTTTTAAAATTTCATTATCGTACGAACGCACCTCATTTGCTACGTTCACGTGCAATTTCCAACTTGTTTTCTTTTGTCAGCAACTGAAAGCAAACATGAATTTCAATAACCGTATGGTTCTTTCTTTTTGTTTTTCTTTCTGATATAATTTGGTGAGGAAAAATCATGAGGTATTACCTCTTTCTCTTCTTGTTTACCACAAATTATTATAATTTTAATATTATATCTGACTTCGCATTATATATTGCGTGTTATTGTGTTTCAGAAATTCTCATATACATCCCCCCCCCTTTTTTTTCTTCACAAATGACCTGGCTAAGAAACTATAATCTATAACACTAAACTCAGAAATTGGCATTGTACCTGAATTTCATTAAATTTAAACCATTTGTGACGAAAATTCTAGAAATAAAGGGAAAATTACTTCCGTTGATTTGCGGGATATTGCGCAATTGAATATATACTGGTATATATTCAGGGGCGTGCGAAGAGAAAACTGCGCCCGAGGCAAAGTTTCAATTTGGCACCCCCGCTTTGCCTCAAATTAACATTAAATCCCAAAAAATGACGTTGGTAGTATAAATTTGGCGCCCCTAAATTTCTGCGCCCAGGGTGACCTCCCCCTTTGCCCCCCCCCTTTTGTACGGCGCTGTACAAAAGGGGGGCGGGGTATATTTTATTACCTTTTCACGTACTCCTTATTAGACTAATGTAGTCAGAGAATTTTGAATTATTAACAATTATTCACAAATGACCTGGCTAAGAAACTATAATCTATAACACTAAACTCAGAAATTGGCATTGTACCTGAATTTCATTAAATTTAAACCATTTGTGACGAAAATTCTAGAAATAAAGGGAAAATTACTTCCGTTGATTTGCGGGATATTGCGCAATTGAATATATACTGGTATATATTCAGGGGCGTGCGAAGAGAAAACTGCGCCCGAGGCAAAGTTTCAATTTGGCACCCCCGCTTTGCCTCAAATTAACATTAAATCCCAAAAAATGACGTTGGTAGTATAAATTTGGCGCCCCTAAATTTCTGCGCCCAGGGTGACCTCCCCCTTTGCCCCCCCCCCTTTTGTACGGCGCTGTACAAAAGGGGGGCGGGGTATATTTTATTACCTTTTCACGTACTCCTTATTAGACTAATGTAGTCAGAGAATTTTGAATTATTAACAAGTATGAGATTAAAGAAATTTTTTTTTCGATTGACACATTCGGCAAGCTTTTTCTTTGTGTCTGAGACAATTTGATGATTAAAATACATGAGTAATTTTCTTTCTTTCTTCTCGCCTACTGTAACGTATTATATTTTTTTCACATTATTGTGTTGCAGACAGTCTCATATAAGGTGGTCTGGTGTAATAACGCCAGGCGGGGTAATAACGCCAAGTGCTAATATTTTGCATAATTATGAAATAATCTGGTAAATGACACCCATGTGTTCTGCGCAGAAGGGTTTTGAGTCATATAAATCGCAAAAAACAGCTTCAAGTTAATTTGTTTCATTTTTAGGTCTTACTGGTTTTTACAAGCAACTAAAATTAACGCTTGATCTAAAATTTGCGAGATACGTTTTCTGAGGTGAAGACTATTTTTTTTTTTATCCGGAAATACTTTGTTAATTACAAAAATTTGTAGTACATTTCATGGACTTTTAAAATGTTGTTGAAGATTTTGGATATCTTCTCGAGATAATTTGTAATTTAAAATGTACAGCGCAATAACTATAACGGGGTAATAACGCCAGTCCTTGGCATTAATACCCCGGTTGATTCCCTACAGTGGCCGAGCTACATCCTAAAATACTGATTCAAATAAACACAGTTAAAACTGTGCAATGTTTCTAATAATTCTATATTTAAGCGGTCCTTTTTAAGCAAAAAGAAGCTCACGGTCTGATATTCTTTTGCCTCATCCTCCCCCTAACACCACACCTTTATTTTTCTCACACTTTTACAAAAAATTGAACATTTCCAATAGCTTAGAATGCAATTTGTCAATTTCTAAGTTTGTAGAGTTTGTATTTTTAGAATTGGGCAATCTACATGCATGCCATCTTATTTCATAGTTTTGTTTGCATGGCGTTATTACCCATATAGGTAGGTAATAATGCCAAATAGCATTGGTCAAGAAATCACGCCATTACATTTTATGAATACATATCTGTTAAATTATTTTTTTATATAGATAGTCAATGAGTTGCTGTATCAAATCATACATTTATTTGAAAAATACAAACTAAAATTGAGCCGTGAAAATTGGTAGAACCTTAACATGGCGTTATTACCTCAGGGTACCTTACATTTTCTACTTTTTCTTCCACAAATGATCCGTCAAAGAAACTATAATCCATAGCACTAAACTCAGAAATTGGCATTGCACCTAAATTTCATTAAATTTAAACCATTTGTGACGAAAATTCAAGAAATAAAGGGAAAATTACTATCAAACTATATTTTATTACATTTTCACGTAATCCTTATTAGACTAATTTATTCAGCGAATTTTGAATAATTAACATGTATGAGTTAGAAGAAGTTTTTTTCGGTTGACACATTCGACAAGCTTTTTCTTTGTTTCTGAGACAATTTGGTGATTAAAATACATGTTTCATTTTCTCTCTTTCTCTGTTTATCTGTCTTTCTTCTCGCTTAACTGTAACTTATTATAATTTTTTCACATTACGTATTGTCTATTATTGTGTTGCAGACAGTATCATACATATTTTTTACTTTTTCTTCCACAAATGATCCGTCAAAGAAACTATAATACATAGCACTAAATCCAGAAATTGGCATTGTACCTGAATTTCATTAAATTTAAACCGTTTGAGGACGAATATTCAAGAAATAAAAGAGAAAATTACTTCCGTAACTAAATTGACTTGCGCGATATATTTTTCACTATTGTCTGGCCAAAGAATGTTCCTTAAATGACATTAATTTCACAAGAAATCAGCACTTTTACTTGCATGTTTCTGACAATCAATCACATTATTCATTTAAAACTGTCACGGAATAATGGAAAGAATGAAAGGCTTTAAATTAATGAATGTCCGTCAGACGAAAAATACATTTTTTTCCTCCCTTTTCCAAGCCGCTTTTGGAATTGGAAAGTTTTTTCAAGCATGCCGTGGATTCGTGAGTGGATGGATATGCACTAGTGCAGATTTAAGACATTAGTGACCCCCTTTTCATATTTTGTGTTACGCCGCAGTTGAATTGCGTAAAATAGAAAATTTGTGCTGTTCTTTCTAAATTTCCCTACTTTGTTTTTTATGCATATTTTTGCTAATTCCATACGCTGTATACACTAAATGACCAAAGGTGATCGGCCATTTGCGATTTTATACGTTATGCTAAGAAAAATCCACAAGGAATTATTCTGAAACGCCAGGTTCGTAAACAGAACAGTACAGGTCATACATTTTTGTGATTATTTTTTTTTCCGAAATCCTTTAGGGGACCGTCAACAGATTGAAAAAGAACGAAGATCTTTTGGATTTCCTTGTCAAAACTATTGTAGCAATATCGTGCAAACTGCAGATTATGATTAAGTGGCTTATTGCAATAAAATGGGTTCATTTTTATGAAGATAGAAAGTACTCATAGAAAAATTAAGGTTTTTATAAAAACAGTCACAAATTTTCCCAAATTTTTTGCTTAGAATTTCTTAATATAAAATAATGTTCTTTTCCGAAAATATGCCAAACAACAATGTGCACAATATCCTGAGATGAGGGGTCGTATCCAGATAAAGCAGTACGTGCAATATTGTCCATGCAATTTGACACTTATCAATGGATATATGGATACAGCCCTTCAACTTTTTGCTTCATTTTGAGAATAACGGATTTTGAGCTTATTCTATCGTCGATAATTTTCAGAATTTTCAAACTAGGTTTTTGAGACTTTCACAAAAATTGCTCAATAAATATAGCTAATACATTACGTAAATTACATTTTGATTGCGTTCACGCATGCACAGTGAAACATTATTTAGCAAACCTGCTCATATTTTATGCAATTTGTATCATTTTTTAAATTTTAATTACTGGTTATTATGTACAATATTATTTGTTATATATTTTTAAACGAACATTTTTTTTTTTAATTAAAAACTCTGCAAATTATAACCAAAAAGCTTGGGAAATTTTGGGACTGTTTTTATAAAAATTCCAATTTCTCCATGGGTATATGTGATATCCTCATAAAAATGAACACATTTTATTACAACAAGCCACTTAATCATAATCTGAAGTTTGGACGCCATTGCTACATTAGTTTTGACAGGGTTATCTAAAAGATTTTCGTTCTTTTTCCATTTGTTGTCAGTCCCCTATGGGATTTCAGAAAAATAACTTCGCGGAAATATATGACCCGTACAATTTTGTTTATGCACCTGTAGTTTCAGAATAATTCCTCGTGTATTTTTTTTAGATAATTAACAAAATTAAATTGCCTCAACACTGTAAAAAAATGGGTTCGCAAAATTAAGTAAAAAGTACTCAATTTTAAGTATTTCACATACTCAAAATAGCTCCTATCCAAATGTACTCAAAATTGAGAAATACATGTACGCATTTTGATTCCATGGTTGTGTTAAAATATATTGGCTATAAGCTGTCCCCCTTAACTTATAAATTAAAGTAAAAATGTACTAGCATTTATTTCTTGCTCAAAATTATTAACAATAAAAGTTTAATTGATTGTTTTAAAGAAAAATAGCAAAAATTAGTAGCAAAATACCCAAATCAAATATTTTTTGTGACAAGAGCACTGTTTGCAAGAACTTTTAAATTATTTCAAAATACTGTGTATAATTTATTGATTTCATTAATAAGCATCTTTTATGCCACCATAAATGAAATAAACCATTAACAGGGTACAAAATTATCGTTAGTTTGTATTTGATAACAAGTGATGTTTCAAAATTGAGAAAGCAATGTGATTATTTTTTATCCCAATGTACTCATTTCAGTATGAGTACATCGATGTACTCATTTTTGAGTATTTCATTTTTCTCAGTGTAACAAAATTAAATTGGTCCCTAGCGTCTAAATCTAAAATCTATGTATGGCTCGAGACACATAATCATTTATACGCATATTTAAAACTAATTGAGCTGTGCATGAAAAGTATTTATGTCTTTACTCACTGGTGTTTTTAGGTGCTTTCGTAATTATGTAAATACGTAGCGCCTATTGTTGTCGTTCAATTCGTACGTCTGTCTGTCCGTCCGCATATAACAACGCAAAAACTACCCAACTGAATCGTTTGAAATTTAAAATACATAATTATAAAATACTTTTGTGGGTCATTTCAAATTTTATGAAAATCGGATGCATAGATCAATTACAGGGACATTCAAAAGGATTCCGTTACATTACGGTCAATGGGGAAAAAAGTTTCAAATGCATTTTAATCGTTTGAAATTTTAAATACATAATTATTACATAATTTTGTTGAGTCATTTCAAATTTTATGAAAATCGGATGCATAGATCAATTACAGGGACAATCAAAAGTATTCCGTTATATTACGGTTAATGGGGGAAAATGTTTCTAATGCATTTTAATGGTGTTACACTCATTCGAACGTAATAAAATTGATATGCATCTATAAAGTACATATTATAATATACATTTTGCATAATCTGTGGTGCAAAGAATATTTGTTATTGATTTACAAGGCCACACAAAAGTATTCCATTGCATAGTGGTATAGGGAGAACATTGTTTGGTGCTCATTTTAATTGTAATTATTTACAGTTTTATGAGATTGATATATGAGAGTGATATTTTTATAACTTCGTTATCATACGAACGCACCTCATTTGCTACGCTTCACATGCAATTTCCAACTTGTTTACATTTTTATAGGAACACAAAATCTGTTGTACTATTTAAAATGAATTCATAATTATGTTAAAATATCTTAAATGTTATTTTCTTAGTCTTACATTTGAAGTCCTGTTCGTGCTACAGTAGTTGAGATATTTTTTAAACTTCAACACTAATCAAACTTTATTCCAAATTAATTTTGCATTACACATTTCTACTATTTAAAAAATATATACAGTTCTTACACAGGACAAAGGACGCATTTTAGAGAAAATGAACATTATTAGAGAATATGGCCGTGATTTTTTTTTCTTTGGAATTTGGAAATTCCGCATTTTTTTAAAATTGTATTTTATATTTATATTACAGCTGATATTACTTTTCAGCGTTGAATATTTGCTGTACAAAAAATTGTCACAAAATTTATGCTAATAATTCCAAACAACAAACTTCACGCGCTAGTTTTACAATATTTGCAATGAAACTACCATGAAGTTTATTGTTTGCAAATAGTGGTGATGTTTTATTTATTTATTTTTATTTTTTTCCCAAGACCAACATTTAATCCTGTTGGTAATATTAAATTTTTTACATTGCTTTGTTATACTACTTTTGTTATTTTACTTTTTTTTAAAAAGTATGTTGCGGCAAACGTGATGGCACAAACCCTTATTTGCGACTCGCGTAACATCAGAATTCATCAGATAACATCAGTTCGCGTATCTGCGAACCGAGAGTAAAAAAGATTGAATATGGTTGTTGTATTTACTAACACATTTGTTCGATAAAATCAATTAATTACCACCTAAATGTTATTAATACCTGTTCTGCTCTTTCACCCTAAATCCCTTATCTATAATATCATGACATTCAAGTGTAACACTCCCAATTTTAATAGGTAATATCTCTTTTCGTATATCGGAGATATTTTTGCTTGTTATTCCTAGACAAAAATAATGAGATTAACGTCTTTTATTTCACCCGTGAAGAAAAGCGATAAATATAAAAAATGAAACCAAGTCAGTGGGATGCCTATACAAAGATACAAATAAGTAGATTATGCGTTTAACCCTTTCCGGCGCAGGCAAATTCTGCTCATAAAATAAGAAATTAATCATTGACATCGGAATTTAAAAACGACTTTTATAGAAATTAAGAATTCCCAAATTTACGCTTTCATTATAAAAACGAAATTTCTATGAAATATTCTTGGTGCCGTTTGCAAGTTTGGAATTAAAATTAGGTGTTGCCGGGGGGGGGGGGGGGGTGGTAACACTGCGCCGGAAAGGGTTAATGCTTTTTTAAAATCCTGCATTTTAAATATGGAATCGAACAAATTTAAATACTGTTGGAATATGTACTAACGTAAGGCTTTTAGATACAGCTCTTAAAATACAAAAAATTAATGTTTTGTAAAAATATTGTAAAAAAAAAAAAAAAAAAAAAAAAAAAATCTTATTTTTTAGGTCTGTTTGTAATTATATAAATACGTAGCACCTATATAGTGTTCGTTGAGTCCGTTCGTCCGTCTGTCCGTCCGTATATAACAACGTAGAAACTACGCAACCGAATAGTCTTAAATTTAAAATAAATAATTGATGCACAATTTTGTCGAGTATTTTTGAATTTGAAGAAAATCGGATGCATAGTTCAGTTACAGAGACAATCAAAAGTACTCCGTTACATTATGACTAATGGGAAAAATAGCTTCAAATACATTTTAATGGTGTTACACTCATTCGAACATAATAAAATTGATATGCATCTATGAAGTACATATTATAATATATATTTTGCAAAATCTGTGGTGCAAAGAACATTTGTTATTGATTTACAAGGCCACACAAAAGTATTCCATTACATAATGATAAAAGGGGAAACATTGTTTGAGACACATTTTAACAGTATTAAATTATTTCATATTTTATGAAATTGGCATACGTTGCTGAGATTTACTACAAGTTACTTTCTGTGTAAAAGAAAGCAGATAGTATTTACAGGGAGACACGAAAGATTTCGGATACTTATACAGCATCCGAAGTCTGTATACTATTACACCAAGATCTATATTTGATTTTTCCTCGTAAAATTGCTTGTAAAATTAATGTTTTGTAATCAGAAATCGTCTATAGTGTAATCATTTAATTTTTAGTAATGGTATAATATTTTTCTTTCAGTAGTTATAAGAATACTTGAATATTTCATTTTAATAGTTCTTAATGTGTTTTATAATTTGTTATAACGTTTCTTTCTTTCTTCTTCTTCTTCTTCTTCTTCTTTTTTTTAATGATAGGGAAGAAGGAATATTTACAATTAAACTCAACTGATTCTATAAATACTACAGAGGAAATATCGATCCAATATCTGCCAAACTTAGAAAATTATTTAAATTTTTTTAAAATTGAGACTGTTGGTGATTTTTCCCTCGTAAAATTAATGATTTGTAATCAGAAATCGTCTATAGTGTAATCATTTAATTTTTAGTAATTGCTCTTATACTTTTCTTTCAGTAGTTATAAGAATACTTGAATATTTTATTTTAATAGTCCTTAATATATTTTATAATTTGTTACAACGCTTCTAAAAAAGGAATCTTATTTTATTTTTATTTATTTATTCTTAGAATGATATGTAAAAAAGAATACTTACAATTTAACTCAACTGATTCTATAAATACTACAAAGGTAATATGGATCCAGTATCTGCTATACATAGAAAATTCCTTAAAAAAAAAAAAAAAAAAAAAAAAAAAAAAAAAAAAAATTAAAAATTGAGATTATCCGGGATATTTTTCTTTGTAAAATTAATGTTCTGTAATCAAATACCGTCTATAGTGTACTCATTGACCTTTTAGTAATTATTTTTTTTCTTTCAGTAATTATAAGAATGCTTGAATATATTTCTTTTAATAGCTATTAATATGTCTTATAATTTTTTAAATGTTAATTTAAAGAATAACTCTCACTTTTTTTGCCCTATTTCTTTTCGTTTTTTCTTTTCTTTTTTCTTTGCTTTTTTTCTTTCTTTCTTTTCTTTTCCTTTTTTATTTTCTGTTCTTTTTCTTTCTTTCTCTTTTTTTAGTATAATGGGAAAGGATATATAAAAAATAATATATATTATTTAAGTCATCTGGCTCTAGAAATATTGCAGAGCACAAAAATCATAAATATTGATCCAGTTTATATTATATGTTATAAAATTCTTTTAAAAAATTAAAATGCGATTCGTGTTTTTTTTTTTTTTTTTTTTTTTTCATGAAATTAAGTCGCCTTTAGGATAAGAATATAATTTTTTATAATTACTATTATATAAATATTTTTCTGTAACTATAAAGATACTTGAATACTTCATTTTAATAGATCTTAATATGATTTATAATTTATTAAAACGTTACTAAAAATTATTCTTATACTTTTTTGTGTAATTAAAAAGATTGCATAAGAAAGAATATTTACAATATGATTCAACTGTTTTTAGCAATATTACAGAGGATAAAAACCATAAATATTAATCCAGTATCTATTATATAAATAAAACAATTTAAAAATAAAATAAAATTTGAGACAATTCATAATTTTTTTTTTAAATTATTCTCGCAAAATTAATGTTTTGCAACCAGAAATTACGTCAACCTCAGCCATATTTTTAGTAATTAGTATTTTTTCAATAATAACTTTATAATCGATTTAAATACATTTGTCATATAATTTATTAAAAAATTATAAAAGATTGGAAATGTTATGTAAGAAGGGATGTTTACAACTTAATCCAACTAGCTTTAGAAATATTACGGACGATAAAAATAAATATCGATCCAGCATCTGCTATTTTTAGAGAATTCTTTTTAAAAGATTTTTCTATAAATAGCAGATTCAAGTTTGAGATTTTTTGCAACAAGAAATTACCTCTACTAGAGTCATTTAATTTTTAATGATTTTTTTTTTAGTTATAATAATAATACTTGAATTCCTTTTAATCAATTTTAATACATTTTTTATATGTATATATAATTTGCTAAAATGTTCTAAAAAATTGGAAATTTTACGTAAGAAAGAATATTTACAATTTAATTCAACTGTTTCTAGAAGTATTACAGAGGATAAAAACCATAAATATTAATCCAGCATTTATTATACAAAGAAAACAATAAAAAATGTGAGACTAATCACGATTTTTTAAAAAAATTAGTCTCATGAAATTAATGTTTTGTAACCAGAAATCATCTCAAATACCTCCATATAATTTTTAGTAATTCGTATTTTGTTCAGTAATAATAATAAAGCTTGTATTCATTTAACCGATTTTAATATATATATGTATATATATGTATTCTATATTCATTATAGATGTTAAATAGTAGTATTGTACAAGGGTTATATATATATAGCTATTTAGTATTGCCCTTGATAACGAGCTAAATACCACATTTCCAATTTTATTTCTAATTCTGACAACTCCTCTGTATGATATAATTTGGCATTAACAAATATTTACAGTAATTGATGTTGATTTGTAGTATTATCTAATGGTTCTCTCTCTCTCTCTCTCTCTCTCTCTATATATATATATATATATATTATATTTTATGAGAATATAAAAGATTGTAAATGTTATAAAATATTGTTTTGCAAGGAGGGATATTTACAACTTGATTCAACTGGTTTCAGAAGTATTACAGGTGATAAAAATAAATATCAATCCAGCATCTGATATTTATAGAGAATTCTCTTTAAAAGAATTTTCTATAAATCGCAGATCCAAATTTGAGACTACTCAAGAATTTTTATTTATTTATTTATTTATTTATTTATTTTAATGAAAGTAATGTTCTGCAACCAGAATCCATCTCAATTAGAGTCATTTAATTTTTAGTGATTAGCAATTTTTTTTTCAGTAATAATAATAATGCTTGAATTCACTTTAATCGATCGTAATACATATGTAATTTGCTAAAATGTTACTAAAACATTGGAAATGTTATGTAAGAAAGAATATTTGCAATTTAATTCAACTGGTTTTAGAAATACTATAGAGGATGAAAATTATAACATTGATCCGATATATACTATATATAGAAAATTCTTAAATAAATAAATAAATAAAACCTGAGATTATTAACGATTTTTTTAAAATTATTTTAGTGAAATTTATTTTTTAAAACAGAATTCAACTTTACTACAGCCATTTTTTTTAGTAGTTAGTATTTTTTTTCAGTAATAATAAGAATGCTTGATTTTATTTTAATCGATCTTAATATACATATTTTTCATCATTTGTTAAAATGTTGCTAAAAAATTAGAAATGTTATATAAGATAGAATGCTCACAATTTAATTCAACTGCCTCTAGAAATATTATAGACAATTAAAATGAATATCATTTGTCATTTACAATTTAATTCAACTGTCTCTAGAAATATTACAGAGGATAAAAATAAATATCGATCCGGTATCTACTATTTATAGAAAGCTTCTTAGAAAATTTCAAATTTGGGATTATTCATGATTTATTTATTTGTTTGTTTACTTTTATGGATATCCATGAAGGTTAAATTGCCTTTCATCTAATCTTTAAGTTTATCGGGTAGATTACCCTTTATAACATATATGACGAATTGTAACAAACAAAACAAATTAGTTTTTTAAAATTTTTTGTTGAAAGAACTTTTTTAAAATTTTCTGAAAAAAAAATTTAAAAACGTATTTTTTAATGTTAAATTACTTTTTACATTTTCTATTTATTATTAGGTACTGAGCTCCCTCGAAATATTTTAATGAATTCACAGTGTTTTATTAAGCAGACTTTCATATACAGGGCCATCGTATATCATACAGAATCCAGGGTCACCTGATGCATTTTTTAAAATATTATTTTATACATATTTGAGTGTGTGAAATATTTCTTATGGCTGTTAATGTCACACATATCTATTTAGCTTCAAGTTTTACGACGGATATCACACATAAATATTTACAAATACCCATAAAAAATACTAAAAAGGAAAAAGGAAATGAATTTAGGGGGGAGGGGCACACATCACTTCGATTTTCTCCCGATAAGCCGTGCCTTTATTCTGTTTATGTATTTTTACCAATAAATTTGGAATCATTTATGCGGACAAAATCACTTACATTGCCGCCATCTGCCATGTTTTTTTTTTTTTTACATTTCTATTGCCAGCCAATCAAAGTAGCAAATTTTTATTCAAGCGATTAAGAAAACGATTGAAATGAAAGCGTTAGGAAAACAAAAAGCATATTTTGATTTTTAAACTAGAATATTAAATCATTAGAATTTAATTTTCATTAAATTTAGTTAACCAAGGTTGCAAAATAAAAGAATTTCATTTAATAACAAAAAAATAAAGGTTTGAAGATTCATAGCAGTATTTTGAAGTTTGAAGCACCGAAACTCTCTAGCATGCAACGAATTTGATCACAGATTTTTTTCAGTAAACTGCAATTATTACATAGCTGCCAATTTGTAAGGATTTTTCTTGCCACTGAAATTTTATGGAATACTACAGATAATTGAATCATAAAAATTCAAGCAATTTCAGCGCTTAAATAATTCACAAATTTTCATTAAATTTTATTGGTGAGAAAAATCCGTACAAGTTCACAGCTATGTTATTTCGTAGTTAAACTAGAATTTTCTTGTATCTGTAACCCACTCCTCTTTCTCTGGTGCCTAAGTAATCTTGTGTAGAACTCGAAAATAATTTGGAAATTTTCCGGAAATTTAACCTTTCTATTTTTGTGATAAATGTCGTAAAATAATTTAATAACCCCACGTACAATTCAAATAACAACCTAGATTTTGGCACCTTCATAAAATATCAGAATTATACTTTTTAAGTGCAATGATAATTTGAGTTCGATTTATCAAATTAGATAAAAGAAAGCGATTGAAATAAAAACTTTGGAAGAAAAAAAATTTAGTTTTAATTTTTTAACTAGAACATTCAGCCACTGAAATTTAATTTTCATTAAATTTAGTTAATTAAGATTGAAGAATAAAACAATATAATTTAATAACAAAAAATAAAGCTTTTAAGATTCATAACAGTATTTTGAAATACCGAAATTCTTTTGCATGGAAATAATTTTATCACGTTTTTTAATAAAGTGCCATTATTACGTAGTTGACTCGGTTATTTTGCATCTCTAGTATATTCCTCTTTCCCCGGTGTCTAGTACTCTTGTCTGGAATTCTTCAATAATTTGGGAATTTCCCAGAAATTTAAATTTTGTATTTCTCTTATAAATACCATAAAATATTTCAATAGCACGACGGACAGCATCAAATTTCAATCAAGTTTCTGGCACCGTCCTAAAATGAAAGAATCATGCTTTAATGTGCCACGACAATTTGGATTTGATTCATCAAATAACATAAATGAAAGCGATTGAAATGAAATTTCTTAAAATTTAGTTAATCAGGATTGAAGAATAACAAAATTTTATTTCATTACAAAAAATAAAGGTTCAAATAAAGATTCACTGCAGAATTTTGAGGTACCAAAACCTTTTAATATGCAAATAATTTGATAAGGCTTTTCAGTAAACTATCATTATTGCATAGTTAAATTAGTCTTTTGCATCTATAACTCCATTCTTCTTTCTCTGCTGCCTAAGCAATCTTGTGTAGAATTCCGGACAAATTTGGGAATTTTCTAGAAATTTAACCTATCTATTTACGTGATAAATGTCGTAAAATATTCTGTAACCTGACGGACAATATGAAATTACAATCTAGATTTCGGCACCTTCCTAAAATTTCAGAATCATGCTTTATAAGTGTCGTGTCAATTTGAGTTAGATTCATCAAATAAGATATAAGATGGCTATTCAAATGAAAACTTTAGGAGAAAAAAATGCGCCTTTTGACTTTTAAACTGATAGAAAATTAATCAATTAAAATTTAATTTTTCTTAAATTTAGTTAACCAAGGTTGAAGAGTAAAATAATATGATATAATAATAATAAAAAAAAATAATAAAGCTTTGAAGATTCATAGTAGTATGATGAAGAACCCAAAACTCTTTAGAATCAGAATAATTTTATCATAAGTTTTTTCAGTTAAACTGATATCATTATGTAGTTAAACTAGGTTATTTTGTATCTATCTCTAACCTCATTCCCCTTTCTCTGGTATCAAAGTAATCTTGTGTACAACTCCGGATTAATTTGGGAATTTTCCAGAAATTTAACCTTTCATTTCCGTGATAAATGTCATAAAATGACTCAATAACCTGACGGATAATATCAAATTACAAATCTAGATTTTGGCACCTTCCTAAAATGTCAGAAACATGCTTTTACAGTGTAATGACGATTTGAGTTCAATTCATTAAAAAAAAAAAAAAAAAAAAAAAAAAAAAAAAAAAAAAAATGGACGATTGAAATGAAATTGATTGGAGAAAAAAAGGCTGCTTTGGATTTTTAAACTAATAGAATATTAAATCATTAAAATTTAATTTTCTTTATATTTGGTCAAACAAGATCGAAAAATAAAAGAATATAATTTATTAACAAAAAATAAGGGTTTGAAAGATTCATAACAGTATTTTAAGTACCGAAATTCTTTAGCATGCAAATAATTTTATCTTACGTTTTTCAGTAAACAGCTATTATTAAGTTAGTTAAAATAAGGATTTTGCATCTCTAACTCTAGTTAAAATAAGGATTTTGCATCTCTAACTCTATTCCTTTTTCTCTGGTGTCTAAGTAATCTTGTGTAGCACTCGGGAATAATTTGGGAATTTTCCAGACATTTAACCTTTCTATTTCTATAATAAATGTCATAAAATCATTCAGTAACCTGCCAGACAATATCAAACTACAATTTATATTTTGGCACCTACCTAAAATATCAAAATCAAGCTTTTTAAGTGCCCTGAGATTGATTCATCATTGATTTATTATTTGAGTTCGATTCATCAAATAAGATATAAAAAAGCAATTGAAATGAAAACTTTAAAGGGAAAAAATGCGCTTTTTTACTTTTAAACTACTAAAATATGAATCTGTTGGAATTTAATTTTCTTTAAATTCAGTTAATCAAGGTTAAATAATAGAAGAATTCCATTTTATAATAATAATAACAATAATAAAATAAGGTTTGAAGATTCATAGATTTTGAAATGCCGAAGCCCTTTAGTTTGCAAATAACTGGATTACAAGGATTTTCAATAAATTCTTAGTTTTACGTACACTGTAAAAAAAAAAACGGACGATTTAAGGGAAGTAGTACTGGTAATCTGGACGCCAGTACTATTTACTGTTTTTTAACGGAAAGATCTCCGCTTTTTTCTGGTAAATATTCCGTTTTTTTCGAGATTTTTTCTGGAATTTACGGAAATTTTTCCGTTAAAAAAAGTAAATACTACTGGCGTCTAGATTACCAGTAATACTTCCGTTAAATCGTCCGTTTTTTTTTACAGTGTACTTCAATTAAATTTTTGCATCTCAAACTCAAATTCTCTTTCTCTGAAGTTTAAGTAATCTTGTGTAGAACTCCGGACAAATTTGGGAATTTTCCAAACATTTAACCTTTCTATTTATGTGATAAATGTCATAAAATAATTCAATAACCTGACGGACAATATCAAATTATAATCTAGGCTTTGGCACCTTTCAAAGATGTCAGATTCATGATTTTAAAGTGCTGTAACAGTTTAAGTTCGATTCATCAAATAAGATCAAAGAAATCGATTTAAATGTAAACTTTGGGAGAAAAAAAGTTACTTTTGATTTTTAAACAAGAATATTCAGCAATTAGTATTTGATTAACATTAAATTTAGTTAATCAAGATTGAAGAATTAAAAAAATTTTATTCAATAATAAAAAATAAAGGTTTAAATAAAGGTTCGTTGCAGTATTTTGAGGTACCAAAAAATTTTAATATGCAAATATTTTTATCATGGGCTTTTCAGTAAACTATCATTATTACACAGTTAAATGAGGTTTTCGCATCTTGAACTCCATTCCTATTTCTCTGCTGTATAAGTAATCTTGTGTAAAACTCCGGAATAATTTGGGAATTTTCCAAAAATTTAACCTTTCTATTTGTGTGATAAATGTCATAAAATAATTCAATAACCTGGCGGACAATACCGAATTGTATTCTAGGTTTTGGCACCTCTCTAAGATGTCAGAATCATGCTTTTTAAGTGTCATGATGACAATTTGAGTTCGATTCATCAAATAATGTAAAAGAAAGGGATTAAAACGAAAACTTTAGCAAAAAAAATGCGTCTTTTGACTTATAATATTAAATCATTAGAATTTAATTTTCTTTAAATACAGTTAACCAAGATTGAAGAATAAAAGAAATTGATTTAATAACAAAAAATAAAGGTTTGAAGATTCATAGCAGTATTTTGAAGTACAGAAATTCTTTAACATGCAAATAGTTTTGGAAAAATATGTTTTCCAGTAAAACTGCTATTATTATGTAATTAAATTAGGTTTTTTTGCATATCTAACTCCATCCCCCTTTCTCCAGTGTCTAAGTAATTTTGTCTAAGAACTCTGGATTAATTTGGGAATTTTCCGAAAATTTAACCTTTCCATTTCTGTGATATAAATGTTATAAATTAATTCAATAACCTGACGGACAATATAAAATTACAATTTAGATTTTGGCATTTTCCTAAAATATCAGAATCATGCTTTTTAATTGCCATGAGTCCGTTTCATCATTGATTCATCATTTGAGTTCGATTTATCAAAGAAGATATAAGAAAGCAATTGAAATGGAAACTTTAAAGGGAAAAATGCACTTTTTTACTTTTAAACTACTAGAATATTAATCTATTGGAATTTAATTGTCTTTAAATTCAGTTAATCAAAGTTGAAGAATAAAAGAATTCCTTTTAATAATAATAATAATAATAATAATAATAAGGTTTGAAGATTAATAGATTTTGATGTGCCGAAGTCCTTTAGTTTGCAAATAATTTGATTACAAGGATTTTCAGTAAACGATCAGTATTACGTAGTTCAGTTAAATTTTTGTATCTCAAACTCAAATTGTCTTTTCTCTGATGTTTAAGTAATCTTGTGTAGAACTTAGGACAAATTTTGGAATTTTCCAGAAATGTAACCTTTCTCTTTCTGTGATAAATGTCATAAAATAATTAATTCAATAGTCTGACGAACACTATCAAATTACAATTTAGATTTTGGCACTTTTCTAAAATGTCAGAATCATGTTTTTTTAAGTGTCGTGACAATTTTAGTTTGATTCATCAAATAAGATATAAGAAAGCGATTAAAATGACAACTTAAGGGGAAAAAAATAATTCGTCTTTAGACTTTCAAATTTATAGAATATTAAATCATTTGAATTTAATTTTCTTTAAATTTAGTTAACCAAGATTGAAGAAAAACGAATTTCATTTAATAGCAAAAAATAAATTTTTGAAGATTCGTAGCAGTATTTTTAAGTACCAAAAATAGCATGCAAATAATTTTATCATACGTTTTTCTGTAAACTGCTATTATTACGTATTAGTGAAACTAGGTTTTCTTTTTTATCTTTAACTCCATTTTGCTTTTTTCGGTATCTGAGTAATCTTGTGTACAACTCCGGAATAATTTGGGAATTTCCCAGAAATGTAACCTTTTCATTTCTGTAATAAATGTCATAAAATTATTCAATAACCTGACGGACAATATCAAATTACAATCTAGATTTTGGCATCTTCCTAAAATAACAGAATCATGCTTTTTGAAGTTGCCATGACAATTTGAGTTTGATTCATCAAATAAGATTCGAAAACAATTCTAATGTAAACTTTAGAAGAAAAAAAATGCGCCTTTTGACACTTAAACTAATAGTATATTAAATCATTAGAATTTACTTTTCTTTAAATTTAGTTAACCGAAATTGAAGAATTTAAGAATTTTATCTAATAACAAAAAACTAATCGTTGGGAACCACCGTAATGCTTACCCATCATGGATATGCATATTATAAAATATGAAATTAAAATCAACACCGAATTTCGTAAAAGAAGCATCCTTATAACTCCAAAAATCATAATTATATTAATTAACAATTTACTGCGTTGGATTAAGAATTTCATTTCCAGTTAAAATAGACCTTTGAATTGAAATTTGATTGAAATACAAAGTATGAAAAATCTAAGAATGCGAAAAACATGATTATAAATTTCTCAACAATTAATTATTCGATCAATTTCATTCTTTAGGCATTTTTTTTTATTGTCTACTACATTCACTCTATGAAATTTTAAAAATCGAAAATTTTTATGTACCTTTTATCAGAACGAATATTTCGAGAGTCCGAAAAAATTAGCTCCGGGTAACTGAAGTTACTGATATTAAATAGGTTTCTTTACATTTTTACATACTACGTACATGTCAAATTTCAAGTCTCTATACCAACTTTTTCGGGAGATGAAAGGTTTACAGTCACACACAGAGACAGACGGACGGCATTTTTTTTCTTCTAAAATAATGTTTATCGGAATCTCCAGTGTCTGAAACGTATAACTAGGTCAAATAAATAAATAAATAAAAATAAAAACTTTTTATTAGCACTTTCCAACAAAGTTGAAAAGTGCTTATGCATTCGGTTTGTCTGGCCGTCTGGCCGCACTCTAACTCACGTAAATATACTCGTATTGCCATGGAATTTTAGGACGTTATTGATGTTTACCCTAGCACGAATCCTATTGAAAATGAAGTTTCTACCATGATTAGTTTATCTACAGGGTGAATCAAAAGTTTCCCATTACATTACGGCCTATGGGGAAAAATCGTTTCAAAGGAATTTTAAAGATGTTATACCCTGTCAAACATATTAGAATTGATATGCTTTTACGAGGTGCATTAAAATATGCATTCTATAAAATATAAGATGAAAATGTAGCTATTAATCATTTACAGGGTCACACAAAAGAATTCCATTAGATAATGGTAAAAGGAAAAATTGTGCGTGACATATTTTAAATATATAACACTGCTTCATTATAATAAAATTGATGTATGTTATTGAGGCTTAATATAAATTATACGATACTGCCTTCCCTAATATAAAGTACATAGTATTTATAGGGACTCACAAAAGATTTCAAATAGAACATTCTTTCCGAAATACTGTATATATGTATCCGATGATGGCTGATCGATGGATGAAATGCATTTTAATTACGATATGCGCGTATAAGTTTAACTAAATTTATGCATGTTATATGGTGTGTATAAATGCTACAGTTAATATACAGGGCTACTCTAAAGAGCTCGCCAGCGTTGCTGAATATGAGCATAAATTACTAAAAGGTGATTCTTAAATAAGTTATGCATTTTTACGCTGAACTGCACTAAATTTACTAAGAAATGTTTGCAGAATGTAGATAAAATGATATGCAGGGCCACGCAAAGAATTGGGTACATGGAGTCTAAGAATGATAATTTATGAGAAAGTAATTTCAGTTGTTTTAAGAGTGTTTTAGTTTAAAATAAATTTTATCTTAACACTGATGTGTAATAAAGGTACCAGGCAAACTACAAGACTGAACAAAGACTTCAAGTATGTTTCAATCTATTAGTATAAAATGCTGAATGAGAAATTTCAAGCTGTTAGGCATTGTTTGCTAAACTAAATTTTCCCATTATACAGTATGTATATTAGTTGACAAATGAAATACAGGGCTGTTCAATATATATCTGGATATAATATCCAGATCAAATATGTATCTGGAATACATATTTGGCTACATTTGGCTTTATAACCCTTATTTACCTAAATAACGAAGTTTTGTTAAAGATTTCAAGAAGCGTTGGAAAGTGCTTCATAATATATGCTTAACGCATGATTCTTCTTACTTGTTTGATTTTTAAAACGATTGTAAGACTTACTCTATACTACGTATGATGGGCAAGTAATCAAGGTTTGAAGATTCATAGGAACATTTTGAAGTACTGAAACTCTTTAGCATGCAAATAATTTTATCAGATATTTCTCAGTAAGCTGTTATTATTACGAAGTTAAACTAGGGTTTTTTTGCATCTCTATCTCTATTCCTCTTTCTCCGGTGTCTAAGTAGTGTTGTGTATAGAACTCCAGAATAATTTGGGAATTTTCCAGAAATTTAACCTTTCTATTTCCGTGATAAATGTCATAAAATAATTCAATAACCTGACGGAAAATATCAAATTACAATCTAGATCTTGGCCCCTTCCTAAAGTGTCAGAATCGTGCTTTTTAAAATGCTTTAAGCTGTGATAAATGTCATAAAAAATTATATGTCATAAAATAAAAACAGCATTTTGTGGGTATGCACATACTTTAACCTTTTATCCACCGCATTATGAATTCATGAAAATTTTACATTCTAAAGCATTTTACGTAAATTGTTTAAACTAAATTAAAAGGTTTACATAATCATTTAATAAATTTTTGAAGGATTTTAGAAGGATTGGAGGATTTAGAAGGATTAATTCAATTTGAATTTACAGGGATTTTGTGCAATATTTATAACCCCACTCAAATCTTTTATTTTAAATTGTTTTCTTAGTATTTTGTAGAATTATAAAATGTACAAATATGATGTTCTTACAATATAAATATGGAAATATTTCCAAATTGAAAAACCCCCATCCCCCTCCCTCAGCGCCAAGAAAGCTGAAAAGATAAAAAGGCAAAAGTAATCATCCTTTTAAAAATATTTTTGTTTTGTGTATCCAATAATACTTTAGGAACTAGATGAAGTAATGTATCTGTAACTTTTTCTAAACAGTATTACAACTAATTGACGTATTAAAAGAATTTTATAATAAGTAATTTTAATGGTATTTATAAGTACCGTCGGTAGATAAAGAGTTAAAAGAATAGTCAAAAGTTTTACGTTACATTACTGTGTTTTTACAAGTTTATTTTAATGATGTTAGACAATTTCGAAGATAATGAAATTGATAAGCATTGTGTAACGAAATAAATTATGCATTCTGAACAATTTGAGTGACAATGTATTTACTATATTTTTACTGTGCCACACAAAATAACTTCTTTATATAATGGTCTACAGGAAACTGTTCGCAACATATTTTAATTCTGTTACACATTTTAAAAGATAATGAAAATGATACAAATTATTGAGGCCTACTACAAGTTACTTGCCATGCATAGAATTTATCGTTTTTTTTTTTTTTTTTTTTTTTTTTTTACAGAGACACAGAAAAGATTCCGATAGAATACTGTATCTGAAGTACCCGCTAATAGCTATAAGAGTTGGAAATGAGATTTCATTTATGATAGTATGTGGATTTAAATAAATTTTTGCTTAGTGGTGTGTATAAATGTTATGGATCATTATATAGGGTTACACAAAATAATTCACAAGCACTGCAGATTATGAACACGAATTTCTTAAAGGCAGCTTTTGGTTGAGTTGTGCAATTTCAAGTTGAGTTACATTTTAATGCTAAGAAATGTTTGTATAAAATAAATAAAATCATATACAGAGACATGCAAGAACTGGATACATAAATTCCTAAGGATAATACTGTTTGGAAGTGTGATTTGAATAGATTTAAGTATTTAAAAATATGTATATATATATACATTTTGGTAATATACAGGACTGTATAAAAGAATTGAAGTATGTGTCTTTATATAGATAGAAATGCAATGAAGGTAAATTTTAATCTATCATGGTTTTTCTTATTAAACTAAGTTTTAGCATATTATATAGAATGGGCACAAATTGTGGATTAAATACAAGACCGCACAAAATAATTAGACTACTTTCCGAGTAAAGAATTCAGGAAATATTGGGAAGAATTTTATATTCTACGCTTGAGCCATGCCTTTCTTTTTTTGTATTTAATAACCAAGAAATAATGGTGAACAGGTGCCAGGTTTTGGATATCTGAGAATATTTACTGGGTTTTCTAATAACATAGTTAAAGCACATAACAAAACAAATCAAACTGTATAATGTCAGAGTTTTAAAAATTAACCCCATCAAATGTCAGAATTACGCTTTTTTTTAATTGCTTGACAGTTTGAGTTCAATTCTGCAAAAAATAATATCACTCAAACGATGACATTAGCAGTAGAAAAATTAACCTTTTGGCTTTTTGAACTAGGAAATTCCTTCATTAGAAATTGGCTTTCCGGAAGTTCAATTAATAAGAATAAATTTATTTAAATAGAGTTTTTTTTTTCTTTTTAGATATACAGTCGACTCTCGTTAATTCGAAATCGGATAATTCGAATCTTCGGTTAATTCGAACTAAACATGAAGTCCCGAAGTTTTCAATGGCAGAATAACGTTAACAATTTTCATTAATTCGAACTCATTCTCTCTTGACTTCGTTTAATTCGAACTAACGAGAATTACGATTTTTCATTTTTCTTTTCTTTGTCACGGATTTCAGATCATTTGAATAACTTTCTTTCTTTGATTTTTGTGAAAATTGTTCCGAACGAGTATACATATAATACAATGCATTTGATATCCACTTTCTTGAGCCCCGTGCGTCCACCAGTGCCGCTTTAAATTTTTCTTCCATCGTGCTTGTTTCTAATCTTTTAATTAGTTTATGTATTTATACATTCTAATTTAATATTAAGTCATATTCTAATGATAACAGACGAAATAAATAAATAAAAAAACACTATAACATTAATTCCTTTGTAATAGTACCATATTAAGCATGTTTTATTTCATATTTTCCATAATTCGAACTTCGGATAATTCGAACATTTCTTGTGGCCCCGACGAGTTCGAATTAACGAGAGCCGACTGTACTTTAAGTGTTTTGTCTTCTTGCACTTGTCTCTTACATGGGGGTAGTCTAATTTCTTAACAACGCTATTTCTCTAACAATGAATGGCATGTGACAGAAGAATAGGAAAGCTAACGTTGAAATATTCGATATTTTGGAATGGAAAGATTTTATAATCATTTAATGGTTTTAATAACAAGTTTGTATCTCAGTGTAAATTAATGAAACAGTCCCTTCTTAAACATTTTCTTTCATCGAAATTCGACGGATTTGGCTTCGTAATAATAATAATCTATATTTTTTTCATCATTGGGGCAAAAAAAAAAAAAAAAAAACAGAACTTTAATATTTGTTTGTTTATTATTTTTTGTTTTACTCGAAATATATGATTTTCTGAGAAAATCCTAATTTTCTTTTCCCCAAAAGGTTAAGCTTTATATCTGTGCCATAAACTTAATAAAATATTTCATAGATATAATGAAAGAAATAAAACTACAACTTTAACTTTTGACAGCTTTCTGAGATGTCAGATTCACCCTTTTCAAGTGCATGACATTTTGAGTTCAATTCAGAAAAAAAAAAAAAAAAAAAAAAAAAAAAGAGAGAGAGAGCTTTTCACTTTTTAAACTACAATATCCAATTATTCGAATTTTAGTTTCCGGGTGTTTAGGAAATAAAAATGAACTAACAAACAAATTGCAAAAGAAGAAAAAGGTGGATTTTTTAATACTGGAATACAACAATGGTGATTTACTGTCGATTGTATTAGCGATAAAGCACTAATCTGTTATTGTGAAACAGTCAATATTATGATTTGTTTTATTCTTATGCACTGATGTTGTGTTTTCATGATGTGCTAAAAAAATAATTGATTTGTTTTAATTTATAGAATAATTGTTTCAACTATTTTATATTAAAAGAACGTGACAAATTAATTACTAGTGCGCTTTTTTTTAACTTTTTGTTTACCCTTTTCTTTCCACAAAACAATATCTCACTTTAAATTATGCCCAGATATCTAAGTATTAAGCAAAAATACTTACGCTAAAATGAAAACTGTATTTTTTACAGAAAAAACTGTTTTTTTCAAATGCATTTCAATTTACTGATTTTTAATGGTTTTAAAAATATCTTTCAAGTATAGATTTAAAAAAAATCTGTTTGCAACCCGATTACGAGAAATCACTTGTTTGCACTAAAAAAAGTCTAATTAACGGGGAAAATAATGTCAATTTTGAAGTCTGTGGAAATCTGATTAATTTAAAGAAACTATTTAAAAGAATTTTTTCTGATTTTTTTCAGTAAAAATTAGAAAATATTTTTGTTATTTGTTACTTTTTGCTGAAAAAACTGTTTTTTATTTAAAAAGAAAATCATGTGAATTGTGTAATTTTTACAGAAAAAAACTATTTAATTAACAATTTACAGATATTTTCTGTAAGGTAATTGGTGTTTCAGTAACACCAAAGTTGAACTTTTTTTTTACCATGTAGGCGTAAATTTAAAGGATCTAATAACTTTTAAAACTTTTTTTTTTTTATATTCGTTAAAATTATTGATTTATTAAATACTTGAATAAAGCTTGAGAGAGTGCAATAATGTGCAAGCAGAAAAATTCAAAGCATTTGAACTGTGCCGAATTGTCGAGGAAATAAAGAAAAATGAAAATAGCCATTCGATTAGAAATTATGTACCGTTTCAATTAATGTTTTTCTTTTTTTCTTTCTTAAGGCTTAGGGAACCGGACCGTTTACACGGAGACATTGCATTGAAATTTGAAATTTACAACACAGACAACCATTTTTCTTATCATACTTGATTTTTTTTTTTTTTTTTTTTTTTTTTTTTTTTTCTGGAAAGTTTATGAAATGGGAAGTCATCCGATGAAGTAATTTAAGAATTATTAAACAGATTTAAAGTTTCAAACTCCTAATGTTAGTCAAACTAAGTCAACATTTGTAAAAGTGTGAAAATATACTTAAAAATCATATAAGTGTCTTTATTCAGGTCGAAACACACTGGGGTGCAAAAATTAACCATTTATCTACCGACGGTACTTATAAGTACGATTAAAATTACTTATCATAAAATTCTTTTAATACGTCAATTACTTTAAAGATAGAAAACCAACGATTATAAATGCACAAATAAAGTAAGAAAAGGTAGCAAACAGCCGTTTCGAATCTACTATGGAGATTCTTCATCAGTGCAAAACTCAGCGAGCTAGAAGAAGCAAAACTGAGCTGGCTCAGTTCTAGCTCGCTGAGTTTTTCACTGATGAAGAATCTCCATAGTAGATTCGAAACGGCTGTTTGCTACCTTTTCTTACTTTATTTGTGCATTTATAATCGTTGGTTTTCTATCTTTAAACATTTTTGCACAAAGGCTTTATTTGCTATTTTAACGTCAATTACTTGTAATATTGTTTAGAATGGGTTACAGATACATTACTTTATTTTATTCTAAAAGCATCATTGGTTACACAAAACAAAAATATTTTTAAAAGGATGATTTTTTTTTTTTTTTTTTTTTTTTTTTTTTTTGCATCTTTTTTGCTTTCTTGACGCTGAGGGAGGGGGATGGGCATTTTCCAATTCGGAAATATTTCTGTATTTATAGTGTAAGAGCACCATATTTGTACATTTTATAATTCTACAAAATACTAAGAAAACCATTTAAAATAAAAGATTTGAGTGGGTTTTAAATACTGCACAAAATCCCAGTAAATTCAAATTTAATGAATCCTTCTAAATCCTTCTAAAATCCTTCAAAAGTTTTTTAAATGATTATGTAAACCTTTTAATTTAGTTTAAACAATTTACGTAAAATGCTTTAGAATGTAAAATTTTCATGAATTCATAATGCGGTGGATAAAGGGTTGAGGGAGGAAGTTAGATAAGTTAGCACGAAAGCCGAGCGACACAACAAAACAAATTGTTTAAAGGGGTCTGGGAGACATTTTAAAATAATTTTTATTTATTGATTTAAAAATGTGAATTTTTTTGTGATGGTAAACCATATTATTTGTAAACAAAATCACACGATAAAACCTCTCATATATTTTTTTTTAGTTTAAAATTTAAAATCTATTAAAAAAGTGGGATAATTTAAAATCGTTATAATTCAAAATATTACTTGTTTTTTTTTTTTGTTTTTTTGTTTTTTTTTTTGCATTGAATTAAACAGAAATGTGTAAATTTTAATTTTGATTCAGCTTTTAAAAAAATATTAATTAAAAAAAATTAAATACATTTTTTAAAAAATTTGAAAAAAAATGATAGAGCTTTTATTAAAAGTATCATATTTTCAAAAGTAAATACTTTTTTTTTTAAATTTGCTGAATCAAAATTAAATTAAAATAATCAAAAAAGACATGCTTCAAGTTTGAAGCATTTACCTTTAACGGTTTTTGAGTTACAACAGTTTAAATCCGTTGAATGAAATTGAGAGAAAAACCCGTCATGAAAAAAATTGCAGTTTCACAAGAAGTTATTTTCGTGACAACAACAGCTACAAAGCTGGATTTTGAAAACAAACCAAAACGAAAAAATTGATATTTTTTCATCTAATTAAGATAGAAACATGATTTAAACGTCATTTTAAGCATAAAAGAACCGAAAATTTTTAATGCAATACAGTAAAACCTCTAAATAACGGACATCTCGGGAACGCAGAAATTGTCCACTATTCGGAAGTGTCCGCTATTGGGAAAACCTCAGAGATTCAAAAATAACTATGAAATGCTTAATGTTTTATGAATTTACTTTTATATGTCCTAAAACCTATATTATATAATTGATCAGAAAGCAAAATTATTTTGTAAGCAATAAAAATGAAATAAAACAGGTAACAAAATAACAGGTAATAAAACAGCTCACTTTTATCCACTGCTTATTATATTCTCGTCAAAAAAATCTGTTACAAAAGTTCACTTTTGCTTGAAATTACATGTAATTTGTTTTTCTATGTGACGTTATTGGACATTGTAGAGTTCCGAACGGGGATAGCACTTTTTGACTTCCAAAAGCATAAAATCTCATAATATTCTTGGATGACATTTCAATGCTCAGAGAAATAATCCTCCCGGGCAATCCCCTGAATTTAGCATTGAACGTGTGTGTGTGTGTGTGTGTGGGGGGGGGGGAATTTCCCCCAGCTCTTTATCTACATTTATCTGTGATCGCAAAATTTGTGACACATTGTCCTGATAAATTATGAGGCCTTTTAACTATTTTTCTATTTTTTGACTTTTTTTTTCTTTAAAAAAATGCCTTTTCATCCTTTATCGGCGGATAAAGTGTCCACTATTCGGAATGTCCGTTATTCAGAGGTTAAACATACAAAAATGTAGTTTTTGGGAGTGGGGATTGGAAAACTGTCCGTTAAATAGAGGTGTCCGCTATTCGGGAGTGTACGTTATGGAGGTTTTACTGTATTATTATATCAGAAATTTTGAAGAATTTTGTGTCCCGGACCCTCTTAAATATTTTTGATCTCTTGTGCCATATTTTCAAATCTTGGAGATCTTATGGTAAGATTTCTGTCAATTATGAAAAGCTTCTATATGACGATAGATTCCAAAATTATTTCGTCTAGATTTACGCAAAAATCTCAAAAGGAAAATAATAAAACAAAATCACGAGGTACATGAATAATGAAATCAAGCGCAATCGTAAAGTAAAATAATAAAATAGATATCAGTGAATGTGACTCATTTTATATTACTCTTTCTTATTCTGCAGAGCATCTCTTTCCAAATTTTAAGTAACACAGAATTAATTGAAACTTCCTGACTACGTTAAAAGATCTCTATTGATTCCTAGATAATAATGGCAAATAAAATCCTGATGGTGATTAATTCTATCATTTTTAAAACCAATCTGTCAGGATGTTTGTTACTCAGTCTTGCCAAAGCTGTTATATATGAATATGCAGGGTGTCCAGCAAATAACACCCTAATTTTAAAATTAGATTTCTCAGAAACAAAGATCGACAGAACTATGCGGTTAACGGTTTGTTTATTAGGTAAGCTGTAAAAATCTTATATAGAAGTTTCGAACGGTGAATCTTTGGAAAAGATTGTGTTCTGATTGCAAAGAATGCTTTGATTTGACATTTTTCTTGTTTTAGATTGTTTGCGGAGAATGAGTTTTTCGGCCTAAATTGCCATAGTTTAAAGATTTTTCGAATTAAAATTTTAAAATTTCGAAATTTAAGAAATTTAGTTCGAAAAATCGTTAAACTATAGACTGTAAGCCGAAAATCTCTATGTTTGCAAGCAATCTAAAACAAGAAAAATGTCAAATCAAAGCATTCTTTGCACTCAGAACACAATCATTTCAAAATATTCACCGTTCGAAACTTCTGTATAAGATTTTTACAGCTTACCTAATAAACAAACCGTTTACCGCATAGTTCTGTCGATCTTTGTTTCTGAGAAATTTAATTTTAAAATTAGGGTGTTATTTGCTGGACACCCTGTATATATATATATATAACAGCTGTATATATATATGCACCGTGTATATATATATATGAGGTCTACTATACAGCGGCGTGCGAAGAGAAAACTGCCCCTTGGGCAAAATTTCAATTTGGCGCTCTCCCGCTCTTTTTTGTGATAGGTGTCACAAAATTGAAAAGTGTGAAGCACAAATAAATTCTATTGAACACACATTTCGCGTTTACTTTACAACTTTAAAAGGTTTACTTTTAACAACTAAATAATGTAAGATACAATTTCACTTATATTTTAGCAAAGGATTCGAGGTCTGCGCGGGTCCGAGCCTGGCTGTAGCCCGTACCCGGCTGGGCCGGCGGAATGGTTCCGAATTTTCTAAAGGGCCGGGTCGACAGAATTTGGATAACTTTTTTCAACGGTCCGGCAAAAAAAAAAAAAAAAAAAAAAAAAGGGGAAAAAAAAGACCGGGTCATACGGACCAGGCTGACAAAAACATTTTGCGTGTCTGCCGTATAAAGATTTAAGCAAAAACGATAAAATTTTAGCTATTTACAATAAATATGAGAATAAGTATTAATGTGCGTCATGAGCCGATAGTATTTTGACAACATTAATACAAAAATGTAACTTATACAATGTAGAGATCGGCATCGGACAGTTACATTGTATATAACCCGAACTTAATATTTTTTTAGCAGACTCGTGCTGGGCCAAGATCAGGCTTGCATTGTTTTTCTACATATAGACGAGCCCGGCCGGAACTATACTTTATTGTTCTCAAGATGTGTATGGCAGACAACATGATTTCTAAAATTATTAATCGCGATAAAGAACTTATGTTAACGTAATCTTTGGCTATATATACTTCTTGATGGTTCTCAAATTTACATCACAACAATGCGAAACTTTGACACATTTTCTGACTAATTTTTAACTGTAAAAGTATAAAATTAACAAGCCTGACTATTGAAGGGATTTGGAATAGAATGGCGTTTTTAATTTTTGGAAAATAAGGTACTTGTATAACCGTGTTGAGATATAAGTCAAATGGTTGCAGATTTTTTTCCCTTCCCATGCTATCGCTTCTGGAAATTCTATTCCAAACGCTAACTATGACAATATTTTCTTAAATTGCTTGCATTAAAAAATGAATACTGCTATTCATTTGCATAGTTTCTGAATAAAAACAACTGTTAATCTTATTCGTCTCCGATAAAACAAAATGGTGTTGGTGTATGGTGTATTTTTGTCGGCCGATTATCTACGCTATGGGATATAGGCCCTATGGGGTGGGTTGCCCTCCGTGGGGGTCTTTCTAAGGGAACCTAACCCGTATTTACGCAAGGTTCGAAGAAAACCACGGAAAACTTCGAACGGCTAGGCCGACGGTCGCGATTGGGTTCGAACCCAGCACCTACCGTCTACCAGTTTGGAGGTCAGAACCTCGCGGCCACTGGTGGGGCGATAAAACAAAATGAATTGCGCAATATATCAGAAAGTAGCTCCTTTGGATTTGAGAATGAATTTGGATTTGGAATCTTTAGTAAAATGATATAGAAATATTTTCTTAAATCTCCTTTTATCATACAGCTTCAAAAATTACCATGTTTTTAACTTTCCTTTTTTTTTTTCTTTTATTCTAAACCATATTAATTTTTTAATGAATCTTTATTTGAATGTTGAAAGTCTAAGAATCTAATCAATCATTAATGTTGCTGATGCGTATTTCCAGTAAAATGTATTGTAAAATCATCTCATAGATATGTATGAAGTATTCTTTAAAAGACTCTTAATTATGTGATAAAAATCTGAATTTTTTAGAAATAGTAAAAACTGTGACAGGCCGAAGCGAATATTCCTGTAAATGAATAATACAAATATTGGAAGAATATAACAAAATACGAAAATTGCTGTCCACAAAATAAAATTTCTATGAAATATTATACTATAATTCAATTTATTTTTTACATTCTAATAAAAAATATGCCTAAAGGCATTTTCAAGAAATATTATATATCTAAATAAATAAATAAATAAATTAAAATACTTAGAATTTCAGCTTGTCATTTTCCTGTCATGTCTTACTGTGAAGTGTGCCAAGTAAAATGCTATCTGCTATATTATATAAATATCTTTTTCTAGATTTTTTTTGTTAATTTTTAATTAATATTTATATCTTATAAATCAAATGTATAAGGAAGTTAACAAATTCTCTGTTTTACAAATAATTTTTCATAATTGAAGTATGATTGTCATTGAAAATGAATATCATTTTCCTGGCCAGCATTTTAGTTCTTTATCATGTATAAATAAGGCACTGCAGAGTAATTATTCGTATTTTTTTTGACATAGATCAAGATAAAATCATAACTATTATCAACATCTTTTAGATATTTCTTTGAAAATAACTTGATTCAAGTCACGTATAAAAAAATTTCATATTTATTTACTTAGAAGGTGTCACAAATAAAAATTAAATTAAAAAGTTGACATGTTTCGGTTCAGTCATAAGAACCGTATTCATAACATATAAAATCAGTAGAAAATTAAATGACACTGGATATAAATATAATTTAAAAATCAAAACAAAACATTGCGCCCCCTATGATCGTGAATATAGCCATTGCCACCGCGGCATATAAATATAATAAATTTTGACCATATATTAAAATTAATATGTATAAAATTAAAATTAAAAAAGTAGAAAAACTAAATGACTCTGGATATAAAGGTAATTTAGAAACTAGAAAACACAAATGTTTATGTTTTCTAGTTTCTAAATTACCTTTATATCCAGAGTCATTTAGTTTTTCTACTTTTTTAATTTTAATTTTATACATATTAATTTTAATATATGGTCAAAATTTATTATATTTATATGCCGCGGTGGCAATGGCTATATTCACGATCATAGGGGGCGCAATGTTTTGTTTTGATTTTTAAATTATATTTATATCCAGTGTCATTTAATTTTCTACTGATTTTATATGTTATGAATACGGTTCTTATGACTGAACCGAAACATGTCAACTTTTTAATTTAATTTTTATTTGTGACACCTTCTAAGTAAATAAATATGAAATGTTTTTATACGTGAATGAAAAAAAGGTGAAGTGATTTTGTTTTAGTTTTTGAAAAAACGAAAGCTAACAATAGTTTTAACATTGATTCAAGTCATTGTAAAACTTGAGTAGACTTTTATGATGTCATTTTCCTAAGTTCCATAATCAAACAAATGAAATTGAACAATACATGGATTGAGCTACTATATTGAAAACATGTTCTTTTAAACAAAATTAAAATATTAGAGTTTAAAAAAAGACTATAAAAAATGTTTTAAAATGAAATTGCCATTATCCTGGTATACATATGCCAAGAAATATCATATAATTACATAAAAATTAACTTATTATTTAAGCTCTTCAAAATTTAACAATTTTAGATAGAAAATCCGTTATTCTCCAATAGAAAATAAAATTATCTCTTGAACTTTTGAATTGCTTTCAATTGATAATTTCAATGTTTTAGATAATCAAAATCTCACATTTTGTAATATTCACCTTGTTAATGTTACACACTCGATTTTCAATATCAGACTTGGCGCGTTAAAGCTCGATAACATGTATCAATTGAATGTCGATCCGAGTATTATTTACGCATGAAAAGGTAGCAGAAAAAGAGACAGACAAACCGAATTCATAAACACTTTTTAACTATGTTGAAAAGTGTTAAAAAAGAGGATGTCAGTCATGAATGAAAATCATGAATGAGATCGAATTATAGTCGCACAAAGTTGTCTTTTAATGAAATAAAATTCCTCATGAATTATTTACATCTTTTACCCATAGGTTTCAAATGAACAGTTTACTTTTCTTTTACAATGGCCTTACTCAAGCTTTTTTTTACTCGCATATGTTTGTTGTGTTAAGGATTGCTTCAATCACGCGAAGAAACTCGCAAGCTAAAGTTAAACCTGCAGGAGGGTTCTTTTAAAATATCTCTTTTGCATTTCAGTATTTTTCAATAATACAAAAGTCTACAATTTTTCGTTGTCTTGGATAGCTTAGAATTAGTAAAGGCCCTTTTTTATTCCTCATAGAAAAAAGAAAAAAATGCAACCGAAACGGATAAAGTAACTAGTCAGATGTGACAACCCAAAATTTTCTTCTACCTTATATGTGTAAATGCATCAAAATTCACTAGCGCAGTGCCAAAATTAAATAGCAATCTAGACACGTCATGAGGATTCTAAAGCTATGAAATTCCGTGCATTAATTCTTAAGGTATGACTATATCACTAAACTCCCTTAAATCATGCAAAATTCAGCATAGCAGCGATACCCATTGGTGGTTTACAAAAAAATCTAATCAGCTACAACTTATGTCAACGTTTAATAGAATCTGAAGTTTGATAAAAATCTTTGCATTAGTTTTGGAGATATAACTAGTTCAAAAATTGTGAAAAATCCATCATAGCTGTTCCACTTATTGGCAATTGACACGAAAAATAATTTAGTAACAACTAGTGTTGAATTCAGACACTTTTCCCCGGGGGGGGGGGGGATTTCTGTAGCTCTGGGGAGGACATTGTAGAGTTCCGAAGGGATTGCATTTTTTTACCATTGAAAACACAAAATTTCAGATCTTACGGAGGAGGGGGGGGGGAGAGAATCTCATTGATTCGGGTACAAAGTCCTCCCAGACCACTTGCTGAAATCAAATCTGGCAACAATTTGTGTCAACGGCTAATTAAATCTGAATTAGAGGAAAATTCATCGATTGAGATCGATATATTATGAAAATCGCAAAAAATGGTGAATAGCAACACATCCTGTTGAGCAATTTACATTAAAAACTAATCAGTATTAATTCATATCAAGGATTATAAAAAAGTTTTATGAAAATGCATGCATCAATTTTTGAGACAAAATCCCAAAAAATGCAGCGTCTTATCGAGTTCAGGACTTTCTAAAACGCATAAATCCATTAAAAATAGAAGACGAAATTTATCATGAATACAATGCTTTCTTTTTGTAAAGATAAAGAAAATAAAAATTATCTTGTGTCGTAAATGAATTTGCATCATTTTATTTTATATGTAAATAAAAAGTTTTGGTCAAAGGCATGGAGAGTGCCAACTTGGGGCCACACGTACAATTACCTCGTATACTTCTGTATAAGTCGAAAAATTTTAGACAAAATTTAGGAGTTAGAAATGGGGCTTCGATTTATATGGAAGTTAGTAAAAAAAAAAAAAAGTTTTTCACAGATAATACGTGAAAGGACATTCTTTTAAGTAATCACTTATGGGTTAAGGTCGGAGAAAAAGATTAAAGCGAACAATTGTAATTTCCCTGTTCCCTGTGATTGATTAAAAAATAAAAAATAAGTCAACAATCATGTCCCTGTAATTGTTCTGCAACCATTTTCTCTTGGAATAGAATTCCCCTCAATACAAGGGCATTCCTTTCAGCATTTTAATCCCCTTTTTAAAAAGAGTTCAACTTGCGAATGCTTCTAAATACCTCTTCTAAAAGTCCTATAATACAAAGAAGTACTGTATTTTAGCAGTCCAAGAATCTGTTTACCCTTGAAGAAGAAGCACTGTATTCTTATATTTATCTGTCTGTGTTGTAAATAAGGTTTGGATAGAATTTTGAAAGAATTTTCTTCTTTTTAAGAATCATTAAATTGATATTTATAAATTCCAAAACAATTGAAGCTTCTGCGATTTCGGAAAACTATAGAATTTTAAAACGCTAAAAATAAATAAATAAATAAAAATAATAAAAAGATAAAAGCCTAATTAGAAATGTAGAAAAAAATTTATTAATTTAATAATTTTTTTTTTTTTTTTTTTTTTTTTTTTTTTTTAATTCTATTACAAATTACTTTTTAACATACTACCAGAAATACACGAAAATTCATTTTTTAAAAATCTTGTTAAAGAATTGGGGGGGGGGGAGGGGGTCAGCTTATACAGGGTGAGTCATAAATATCGAAACAATAGGCTATCTCCTTAAATATTGCCTCTAGACCCATACTTCCAATTGCAAAAACTCATAAAAAAAGTTGAAATTTCTGATAATATAAGTTGAAACTCCATGGGGGGTCTAATTGAAAAAATACGAAAATTAAATTTTTATGCGGCCCCCGTAGAGCAAAATTCCCAATTAGGAAATTATACCTTATCCATTCCTAAATTGAACAAAAAAAATTTCATTTCCCTATCTGAAAACCTGACAGAGATATCAAAATTTAAAATTCTCAAAAATTCGTGACTTACACCACTTTACCATGCCTGTAAACGAAGCGTTATTCATCAATTTTCAAAGTAAATAAGGGATCGTCCACAAATTGTAACGCTGTTATATGTCGGTTTAAGACCGTGCCTCTTATTTGGCCTTAATAAAGCAGCGTATTGATTTAAAATTGAAACTTGTTTCTAAAACATGTTGATTGTTAGCACTGGAGGTCTGAATAAATCGTAATATTTAGGTCCGGTGCTAGACCGACCCATACGGAAAGAAGTTCAGCACGGCATGAAATAATGTTGAAATCATAATCCTTACCAGCCAGGAAAAAAGCGTAAATCATAGTCGGCTCAGCCGTGATTTTCTACATAGTTTTTTACTTCAGTATAGTTAAAAATTGTTTTGCGTGGAGGAGTTCTGATCAAAAATACTTAATATAGAATTTCGTTTTTTATATTTATACTTTTTATTATTAAAGAGGCGCCAAAGCCTGTGATATATTGATTTTATCAATGAATCTATGTTTATATGTAAATGTTTCACTTATATTTTATTATCGCTAATCCATATCCCGTGCGTTGAAGAATTTGAAAAATGTTATACAGTAAAACCTTTTAAGATGGAATCACATAGGAAAGAAAAAATACGTAATAGACAAATGCATTTCCTATGAAGGTTAAATGGAGTTTATTTTATTCTCAGGTATTATTGTATTTATTTTGCATGGATCAACACATTTTCTGTTTAAGACAGAATTCCGTCATAGGCAGATTTTTTTTTTTTTGTCTGGTTTTATTTTGTTTAATTTTTAAGCATTTAATAATTTAATTACTGTTCTTAAAATATTAAAGTTTTTTTTTATTGTTTTGTAAAATAAAAGCGGTTTTAAAATTTATGTGGTTTTCGTAAAAATATTGATTAAACCAAAATTTACTTATTTTATGTACGTATTAGGTCTGTGATTTAATTACGGATTGTTCGAGACCGTGATTAAAAATTTCGCCCAGTGCAACTCTGGGAAAAAGGAAGCAGTCCCCTCCGGTATTAAAAATACATTTGACCCGGATAGGCGAGTCTTCAGAAAAAAGTAACGTCTCGGTCCTGATCTGACCTGAGCCCAGAATACAGATTTTCTAACAGCCTCTACCGGACGATAAAAAGCTTGAAGTTGAGAGAGCTAATTTTTTAAAAAGGACTTAATCTGCATCTTAGAAAAGCATTCTTTTAAATAACTAATGGGCAGTAAAACAGTACATTTCGTTTTTCTGTATAATGATTTTTTTTCCGACTACTTCTTGTCTTTAAATTACTAAAAGTTAAGAATTGTTAAAGAAAAAAAGTACAAACTTGAAACATGTCATTTTTAATTATTTTACCTTACTTCTGTTTAAAAAAATGAAAAATTATTTACTTTTGAAAATATGATTTTTTAAAAGTTTTTTTTTTAAATAAATATTTTTAATAGCTCTAAAATAAATATTGAAAAACAAAAACCTCGAAACAAAACTAAAATCAGATTTTTATTTTTAGTTAAATAGAAAGAAATTGAAATCCGATAAATAATGTTTGGAGTTATAACGATTTTTAACTATCGCATTGAAACCAGTACTAACATTATGGAATTTTTTTAATTTTATGATAAATTTTAGCATGTGATTTTCTTAGCAAATTATATGGCTAACCATCACAAAAAAGGAAAAAAAATCAAAATTCTAACTCAAAAGATAGATTTTTTACGCGTTTCTTACAACGGTTAAAGTAACATTGTCTTTTGAATTGCGCGCATTTCAATTTGTGTCTAATCCCTTAAAACCTGATGAATTATTCAAACGGTTATAACTCCGCGAATTTTTAAGATATGACGATGCAACTTTTTGTGTATTATTCAGGACTGGATAAGGAAAGTTTCCCTAATTGGAATTTTTATCCTACGGGGGCCGTATAAAAAGTTAATTTTCGTACTTTTTCAAATAGACCCCCCATGGAGTTGCAACTTATCTTATCGAAAATTTCACCTTTTTTTATGAATTTTTGCAATTGGAAGTATGGGTCTAGGGGCAATATTTAAGGAGATAGCTTATTGTTTCGATATTTATGACTCACCCTGTATATGAGTACAAATGGTAATTAATAATTCTGTATATTTATGTATGTATTAATTATTTTTTTTATGTTTTGGTCACTTTGTTTTCGTTTTTGCCCAAAATAGGAAGATCGACGAAATTCAGTTTTAATTTCGGTTTCGGTCGATCAGTCCTTCAAATGGCTAATGAAAACTGAAAAAAGGTACTCATTCATATTAAAATATACTGGATCACACCACTCTGCTACAAGAGGGAAAAAAAGCCAATGTCAGACATTGAAATGAGAAAGTAAGAAGGGAATTAGATCGAATTATAGTCACGAAAATCGATTAAAGAAAGGAGATTCCTTATAAATTATTCATGCAGGTTTTAGCTATTAGTCGCGGATGAATCGTTTTTTCTTTCCTTTAAAAAAAGATTTCGAATAATTCACAAATGAAACGAAATGAATTCATTCAATGAATATTTATTTCATACGATAACTTTACCAAGTCACTGTGATTGTAAAAATGAGTTAAGCATATTCTTTACTAATCTACACAAATTACACTTTGTTAAACACTTTACAAAAAAATAAATAAATAAATAAATAAATAAATAAATAAAAATAAAAATAAATAAATAAATAAATAAATAAATAAATAAATAAAAAAATAATTGCTACTTATAAAATATTATTGATCTCTAAAAACATTTCTTGAAAAATTCGAAATTTAAATGAAGTGAAAATAAGCAAAGAAGCGTTCTAAATTATGTTATATAAATGGCAATTTCTACGCAATCTCAGGAAGTACCGAACCGAGTTTTAAAAAAAAATAACGATGTCAAAATGATGGTGATAGCCCTTGCTCCAACATAATATATATATTTTATGTCGGTACCAACAACCCCAAATGTAGTGCAGTATATCTAAAGCGTTCGAAAAATCCGATTTTTATGTTACTGAAGGACTTAGAAATATGAAATTTGGAATAGTAGTTACTTAGAAGATATAAATGATCTATAAGAGCATTTCTTAAGAAACTCGAGATTTAAAATAGGTGAAAATGAGTAAAAAATGCTCTAACAAACTTTCTAAATGAAGATTTCGACGCAATCTCAGGATGTACCGAACCAATTTAACCCATTCGTGCCCAGCATCTTTTGCGTAAATTTTATTTGGTTGGCACCACTATTTTTAGAAGATTTAAGTTTAGTTGATTAATCACGAAAACGCATCATTTAAATAAAATAATTATTGCTTTTCTTTTTTACGGGTGTCAAAAACAATGCTGAATGCACCCTTTGAAGCGTCCCTAAAAAGGGACGCTAGGCACTAATGGGTTAAATAATAATGACGTCAAATTGATTGTTAACAGTCCTTGCTCCAACATAAGCTATATTTTATGTCAGTGTCATTATCCCAAATATAGTGCAGAGGCAAAATACGTACTGAAAATGTGATTTTTGTGTTACTAAAGGATCTAGAAACATGAAATTTCGCATGGTAGTTACTTATTTGATATAAATTATCTTTAAGAATATTTCTTAAAAAATTTGAAACCTAAAAGAGCGATAACGCGCGAAAAGCTTTCCAAAAATGTTCTAAATGACGATTTCTACACAGTTTTAGGAAGTATCAAATCGATTTCAGATGTAATGGTTGTAAATTCATGATGGCAGTCCTTGCTCTAACATAGACTCTATTATATGTCGGTGTCAATGTTAGATGGGGGTTGTAAAAGCAAAACAAAAAAAAGTTCTAAATTGTATTTTTTTTTTCTTTTATTAACGTCAAAGCGTAGAAACATGAAATTTGGCGTGGTAATTACTTATAAGATATAAAAGATCTCTAAGAACATTTCCTAAAAAAATCAAAATTCAAAAGGAGGAAATCAGTGGTGTAGTCCTGGAAAAAAAAGTGGGGGGACGCTCATAGTCTCGAACATTTGGCTCTATCACCCATAGGGCCAACTTAATTGTGAATTCCAAGGAAAATTAATTGAAAAATTAAATTTAAATAAAAAAAAATTAATTTAATTTATATTTAAAAATTAATGAAATTTTAAATTAAATTAACGTTTACATTTAAAAATTAAAATTTTAGCAGAATACATATTTGTCTGCTACCGCGTGTCAAAATTGCCATTATAACCGCGACTCTTTTACAAAATTTGCATTTTTCTTTGGCTCTTTGAAGAAAGCGCGCTTTTTTGGCAATGTTTTAATTTTTTTCGGTTTTTCTCCTCGGCTATATGGCAGAATACGAGTTTTTCTCGCTATTCGTTTTCAAAATTCGCGTTTTTTCGGGGCTCTTTTACGAAATCAGCGTTGCTTTAGAATGTTTTGATGAGATTCCCTTTTTCTGCATGAAACTTGGGCGAAATTTGCATTTTCCCACTGTCCTTTGACGAAATTCGCGCTTTTTGCGATCCTTTGACGAAATTTGCGTTTTTCCCGTGGTTCTTTGTGGACATTCGCATTTTTTTCGGGATGCTTTGACTAATTTTGCTTTTACTTCATGGCGCTTTGGCGGAATTTTTTTTCTAACATTTAGCGAAATTCACGTTTTTTCCTGCGGCTCTTGGACAAAATTTCCATTTTTCCTCTGTCCGTGTCCTTTGAAGAAATTCGCTTTTTTTAGCGATGTTCTGACTTAATTCGCTTTTTCTCCGCGGCTGTTTGGCAAAATAATGGTTTTTTTTTTTTTTTTTTTTGTCAAAATTCCCATTTTTTTTACCGCGACCTTTAAAAGAAATTCATGTGTTTTCGCCATCCTTTGACGAAATTGGTTTTTTTGCGATGTTTTGACGAGATTCACTTTTTCTCGGCAGTCCTTGGACGATATTTGTATTTGCCGCAATCCTTTGATTGAATTCTCGTTTTTTACAGAAATTCACGTTTTTCCTCGGACTTTTTTTTTTTAATTCGTGTTCTTTTAGAAATGTTTTGACTATTTTCTATTTTTTCTCGGCCCTTTGGAAGAATAGATGTTTGTCCGCTACCGTCTGTCGAAACTTGCGTTATTATCACGACTCTTTTACAAAATTCTCATGTTTCCTCGGCCCTTTGAAGATATTGTGCTTTTTGCAATGCTTTAATTTATTTCGTTTTACCTCCTCGGCCATATGGCGGTATATGAGCTTTTTCGCTATTCATTGTCAAAATTCGCGTTTTTCTGCGGCTCTTTGATAAAATTAGCATTGTTTTACAATTTTTTGGCGAGATTCGCTTTTTTTGCGTGAAGCTTGGGCGAAATTTGCATTTCCCCGCTGTCCTTTGACAAAATTCGTGCTTTTTGTGATCCTTTTTCCCGCGGTCCTTTGTGGAAAATCGCATTTTTTCGGGATGCTTTGACTAAATTTGCAAACCCCACGGCTCTTTGGCGGAATTTTTTTCGCTAACATTTATCGAAATTCACGTTTTTTCTTGTGGCTCTTGGACAAAATTTCCATTTTTCCTCTGTCTTTTGAAAAAAAAATCGCGTTTTTTAGCGATGTTCTGACTTAATTCGCTTGTTCTCCGAGGCTCTTTGGATTTTCTCTTGCTATATTTTGTAGAAATTAGCTTTTTCTACCGCGGCCTTTGTTGCAAGTCGCATTGTTTTGCGATGCTTTACGCTATTCAATTTTTTTGTGCGACCTTAGACGAAATTAACATATTTCTGTGGCCTTTGATAGAATACGCGTTTATTCGTGGTTCTTTCATGAAATTCGCGTTTTTCCACGATTCTTTGCTAAAATTAGCACTTTTTCTACGGTATTTTGACGAAATTCTCTTTTTTTCTGCGATCTTTTATCGAAATTCACAGCAAATTTTCTAAAAGTTAATAGCAGAGGGAGGAAAGGAGAATCCTTTCCCAATGCTAATTATATGTTTGGTGCAGTTTGGGTTAACTCTGTTTTCATTTCAGGTCAATTTTAGGCTAAGTGCAGATTTCCAACAGTTGAGGTCGGGTTAATCAAATCAGGTTAACTGAAAGTTAGTTCTCCCAGCATATTACTTGAGGTTTAAAACATTATAATAATAAACATTGTTATACGTGTTCTGTTTTCTAAAGAGCTCGCTGTATTTTTTCCACGATCCATGGATGAAATTCGCGTTTTTTATTGTTTATTGGTGGAATACGTGTTTTTTCTTTTTTGCTATCCTTTGACGAAATCCGCATTCTTTACCTAGGCCCTTCGAGAAAATTTGTTTTTTTACCTGCCTTTCGACGAAATTGACGTTTTTTGCGATGTTTTTACAAATTCGCGTTTTTCCGCGGATTCAGAAATTCGTGTTTTTTTAACAGTGTTTTGAATAAATTCGTCCCTTTGGCAGAAACTTGTTTTTTTTTATACCTTTTGTCGAAATTCGCGTTTTTACCGCGTCCCTTGTACAATATTTGCGTTTTTAGGGATAATTCGACGAGATTAACTTTTTTCCCGCGACCCTTTGGCAAAATACGTGTTTTCTCTGCAGCCTTTTGACGAAATTCGTGTTTTTTCAGCGATCATTGGGCGAAATTAGAGCTTCCTTAGCAATCATTTGACAAAATTTGCGTTTCCTTCGCGATCGATTGAGGAAATTCGCGTTTTCTCCAAGATCAATTGACGAAATCTGTCTTTTTTTCGCGATCCTATGAAAAAATTTACATTTTCTCATGTCATTTTCTCATGACAAAATTCGCATTTTATCAGCGGCCTTTTCATAATATTCGGGGTTTTTCTGCGATTCTTACTCAAAATTTGAGATGTTTTCTGCGAACAATTGACGAAATTGATTTTTTTTCACCTATCATTTGTCAGAAATCATGATAAATTTTGGTACTACTTGGTTATCCTGTCGAGTCGACCAATTTTGCCAAATTATACAAATCGTTGTTCACCAACTATACTGTTCGCCAAATTGTATAAATTTATATAATTTTTATTAAAAAAAAAAAAAAAAAAAAAAAAAAAAAAAAAAAAAAAAAACGAAGGACAAATAAATTTTGTAAAACATAATTAAGAAATTGACTTTAAAATCACTAGATGATTACCAAACACGGGTATCTTATCTATGTCATGCGAATGTGACATTTGCAGTCATCCATTATTGGCATGTAATCTTAGTTTGGCGAAAGTTTTTTGGTCAACGAGATAACCAGTTTCAGTTTCAGCTATGTGGGGAGGCCTACCAAATGGCTTAAGCACAACAAACCCCACTTAGACGGGATAACCAAGTAGTACCTAAATTTTTTAAGTCCAAAATTTTGGGCTAATGACCAATTTTTTTTAATTTTCGGAAAATTTGGAACACAATCCCACCCCCCTTTCCAGTGGCTATGAATTTAATGTCAAAAAGGATTAATGTGTTTCGTAAGATATAGAAAATTATGGAATTTTAAATCAGCCCCCACCCCTCCCCGAAATAAAATCTTGAGTACGCCATTGCCGAGAGTAATGCAATGTAATTTCTTTGTATATCCCTGTAAATGAATGATAGAAGCTACTCAAGCTACTTCTATATTAAGCGTGTTGTTATACATTTCAGTGATATATATCAATTTTATTATGCTTGAAGCCATGTAACATCACTAAACAGAATGCAAAGAATTCTCTTTCCGTATGGCGTAATTTAATGAAATAGTTTTATATAACCTCTAAGGGAGCTACAAGTGCTACATACTTAATTTCCATTAAAGAATATCTATGGTAAATAGTAATAAATCATAATAATATATATAGACAGGGTGGCAATCCAAATTTAAAACGTTTTATATTAATTTTGTATTTTTAAGGTGCTGCATATTTTAGAGAGAGCAGACATTTTTAAACAATATTGCAGTAATTCAATAAAATCTGTATGTAGAAATATATCAAATATGATGTATATTAAAAACTCCAAATTAAGTTTCTATCAGCTTTTTTACAAAATAAAGTAATGAAACTCATTATTACTTTTTTTTCTTTCTTCTGAGCACTTGATGTATTTTAATCTCGGGTTTAGAAAAAAAAGTATGCAAATGTAAAAGAGAAACAAAAGTAAAAATAGTCTTTTACGGGGGATTCAAGGGGGGGGGGGGGACAATACTACTCACTCATGAATAACTCTTGGTTATCCTTTCTTTTACTGGTCCAGTTACTTTAAATCCTCTGAGATAAACAAGCTTTTTTTATTTTTGAAAATTTTGAGAGAGAAAGAAAATTTGATTAATTTAAATTTGAAATTTTAGAGGGGCAAGTCTGCTCAACCACCAATAATGACGCCCGTGTTTCTTTCCCCCCTCTTTTTATAAATCTTGCTTAGTAAAAGACATAGTTTTATAAGAAAAACCTATTGATATTTGGCAAATATATAACCATTATCAAAAATTCAAAATATAGAAAATAATTTAAGGCATTATTGATCAAAACTCAAAAGATACTTACAATTCTGTCGGATCGGACTTATGATCTGCAATTGCGGTCGGTGATTTCGCGTCTGTTTCTGCACGACGCTTGGAAGAAATTGTAAAAATTTTCAGTTCTGGCTGGCTACATCATTTCATTATTAATTAAAATTATAATACAAAATATCTATGGCAAGAAAAAAAAGAAGCAACTCATTGATACTCGCTCGCCTTTAAACTAGTCCAATGCTTGTATCTAATCAAGAAATAATTGCCAATATGAACGGGAGAAGGGGGGATAATGATTCTTGGGGATTCCTTCATTGAACAGTATCAGAAGTTGTCGGTCCGCATTGATGTCCTTTTATTAATTTAAGCTCCGAACACACGTGTATTAGCTCAAATTTAACTAAATTGCAGAAAATTCCTTTCAGCGGTTTACCGACGATAAAAAACGGGGATATTACAATGGTTCGGGATATAACTATCTCAACCCTACTGAAGGGAAAGGTCCCTCTCCCACAGTGTGATTGAAGTTGAACTGGAAAAGTCATTGTATATCAAACACGCTGCCTGCGAACATAAAACACGCCGACTTTTTAACCGCAAAAAGTAGTTGTGTATGCTCGCACGAAGCCTTCAACACTGCTGACGCCATATATCGGCCAATTGATGACCCCTATTAACTAACAGTATGTGACAGCTATGACAATCACCCTGAATGTTTTTAAAGACTTATTTATTGACTAATGGAACCATGCTGTTGTTAATTGTCGTGTGAGTAAAAGATGACCAGGCTTTCAAAGCTCGAACATCTGGATATTTTTTAAACTGAGACTGCAGTGTGTCCAAGATCATTTTCGGAAGCTTGTGTGATCTTTCTGTTAGGAACAGGGAGGCAATAGTAGACTTCCAAGTAAAACTAATGTATGCCTTTGAAAAAACTAATGCGCGGTATTTTACTACTGGTAATTATAATGAAACAGCAAGTAAACATCTTTCTTCCCAATTTTCTTCAATTTCTTTATTTGAGTGCCATTGTTAAAGAAAACTAAAATGGCTTAAAATATAAATTCTATATTTTATAAAATTGTTAATCTTTTTAATTTTTTTTTATTTTAATCACTTAATGAATTAGGAAAATCTGCGTCTCTTCGCGTCCTTAGCGTCCCCCTTGAGAAAAAAAAGTAAGGGGACGCTTGAAAGAAAATAAAAAAGTGGGGGGACGCCGTCCCCCTGCGTCCCCCCTCGACTACACCACTGGAGGAAATGCATAAAAAACATGCTAATTTGCAATTTGTACACAATTCTAGAAAGTACGGAACCGATTTCAAAAATAATGGCGACAATACTCGCTCCAAAATAAGCTATAATTTATGTCGATTGTCACTGCCCTAAAGGAGGTGTAGGGGTAAAAAACGTTCTAAAATTGTTTTTTTTTTTTTTTTTTTTTTTTTTAAATTATTGAACGGCTTAGATTCATAAAATTTGGCATGATAGTTTTTTATTATATAAATGACCTCTAAGAACTTTTTAAAAAAATTCTAAATTTAAAAGGGATGAAAATGCGCGAGGAGCAGTCTAAAATTATCATACAGGTGATTTGTGTGCAATCTCAGGAAATAACAAGTCGATTTCAAAAGTAATGATCAGAAAATGATGCAGACAGCCTTTGCTTCAACATAAGACTTTACTTCAAGTCGGAGTCATTACCACCTGGGGGCTGCAGGAGCAAAAAATGTTCTAATTTGTGATTATTGTGATACTATAGAAGCTAACATCTTTAAATTTGGCATAGTTATTGCTTATTATGCAGGAAATGATGTCTAAGAACATTTCCCATATAATTTAAAATTTAAAAGTGATGCAAATTTTCGGAAAGCGTTCTAAAAACTTTCGAAATTGAAATTTCTGCGCAATCTCATAAACTAACAAACCAATTTCAAAAGTAATGGTTGGAAACTGATGGTAACAGCCTTTGCTCCAACACAGGCTCTGTTTCAAGTACCATTTTTGTGATGCAGGAACAAAAAACGTTCTAATTTCTGATTTTTGTGATACTTCAGGGGCTAACATCTTGAAATTTGGCATGGTAATTACTTATAAGATGTAAATGCTCTCGAAGAAAAATTTCGAAATTTAAAAGAGAGGTGAAAATGCAGGGAAAGCGTTTTAAAAACATTCTAAATTGCAATTTCTACCCAACCTCAGAATATATCAAACCGATTTCAAAAGTAAGTTTGCAAATTGATGGTGACAATCTCTGCTCCAATATACACTATATTTTATGATGTCACTACCACCTGGGGTTGCAAAGCCGCGGAGTTTGCTCATTAATTAATAATTATGCCTATTCAATTAATAAGTAAAATTAATTAATAATTATGCATATTTAATTAATAAATAAAATTAATTAATAATTATGTATTTTTAAGTGTCTATAAATTAATTTTTATGCATACAACTTAATTACTTAAAAACATTTCTGACATTTTCGTTTTCATTTTCGCCCAAATATAGGGAGATCACCAAAATTCGGTTTCGTTTTCGGCCTTAAAAACCTGTTTCGGTCGATCCTTAAAAGTAACAGTTTAGTTAGTACACATAGTTCATGTGGCATTATTTTACCTGCGGTTTACTCTGCTGAATCTGTCTACTTGATAGATTGGTCGCTATTACCAATAATAGTCTAAGAGCCGACCGCACAAAACCCTAAGTCATCGAGCACAAAAAAAATTCTTTTATTTTATAAAAGAGTAATCATAGAAGAATCTAATGATTTATGTCTGCCGGAAGTGAAGTGGTGCATAAGCCAAAAATGAATACCACTAGTGGTTGACTCGTATCTTAGCATTATGTCTTCCTGCACCCAGTTTTTCGTGTTTTCCTACTTTTGATTGTACGGTAAACACAATGATAGAGCTACGAGTGAGCCTAGATGATAGACCAATGATAGACCTACGAGTATTAATTTTTGGCTTATGCACCACTTCACTTCAGGTGGACATGGATAATCAGATTCACCAATTACTACTCGTTCATAAAATAAAGATTTTTTTTTCTTGTGTTCAATGACTTAGGGTTTTGTGCGGGCGGCTCTATAAGATTTTCTGAACGAAATATACTCGTCTTGTCGCGCCGGTCGTCAGCCCAGTTAACTTAACGGTAGAGCATAGGTCTTGTAAGCCGAAGATCTGGGTTCAATTTGTCGACATGGGGCTTTTTTTTTATCGTTTTGTTGAATATATTCATTTTGTATGATAACTTTACCAGTCACTTTAACAGTGCTAAAATAAAAGTTTAATTATTTACAAATGATTTATTTGTCTAATTTCAGTTAGAAACTTTTTGAAAAATGATTCGAGATAACAGTTTGTGTATTTTTTAGTGTCTTTCAAACTACGTTGAAAAGTGTTTATGATATCGGTTTATCTATACGTCTGTCCTTCTGTCTTTCCCTGTTCTAAATAAATATAGTACGACTGCTACGAAATGGTTATATGCTATTGGGATTTACTATGGCATGCTCGATACTAAAAATGAAGTGTGCAGCATTTTCGGTTCATTTATAAGGCCACTCAAAAGAGTTTCACTACATTATGATCTATATGTGAAAAAATCGGTTACGATGAATTTTAATGGTATTACAGTATTTAGTATATATTGAAATTGATATACATTACTGAGTGGAGGCAAAAGGGACCTATTTTGAATGGAATTAGGATCTCAATCCCGTCAAGTAACTTTTTTTTTCTTTTTAGGCAAAGGTCAGGTACTTCTCAGACAGAACACACGCACTTCGATTTCTCTTTAGGAACAGGTCCGATCAAGCCGAAAAGAGGCCCAGGTGCCGAAATCTGATATTTATTTTCTTTGTTATATTACCACTAACAGTTAAACATTTTCTATCCATTAGAATTCAAGTATACTGTAAAATAAAATTTGCAGCACTACTAGAAAATCTCTAGGCAACTGGGATTCCATGAACTTTTGTAGTAACCAATACAGTTTCTCCTTAAATATCAATACTGCATTAAACTTAGTAAACAACACACAGACCTCCATAGTGAACATACTAAGAAATTGTTAATAGTCATTACAGGTTCTTTTTTAGTATGGTAACCTATCAATAACTATTAATTTTACAAATACTTCTCTTGTGATTAAGTAGCCGTTAAAGGTGTATTTTTAGTATGTTTACTAAAAAAATGTACTATTACAGTTAGTACTATTACTATGTTAGTACGATTAGAGATATTTCTCTGGTATCTTTACAAAAAAATTGTTAGCAGCCATTACCGATCTTTTATTTATAATAGGTAAATCACATGATTTAATTGTTTAAGAGAAAATATTAATGAAACGTTAAACCATTAAAGATTTTTTTAAAAAGAGCAAATTAAGTTAATTTGTAAATTTATTATTAGTACCAATTCAATTCAGATGCATCTGATAAAAGATATATTTCAAAGTCTATCTGGGGGGGGGGGGGAATAATTAAACAGAAAAATTTATTTATTAATTCCCTAAGATATTTTGCTCATGTTTGAATAAAATTCTCCAATCATTAGTTTTCGAATTTGATAAATTAAAATTTTTCTAAATATTTATGTATAAATAAAGTTATATATATATATATATACTAGCGGACCCGACAGACGTTGTCCTGTCACCGACAGACGTTGTCCTTCTTGTCACAGACTCCAGAAAATCAAATAAATGTACGTAAATATGGTAATACGCACGATAAACACTACGCTCTTAATTTATTTTCTTATTGCAATTATGTAAGGAAATTATTTTTCACTCTTCCGTATTTTTTGAAGTCGGTTCATTTTTTGATAGAAAAGTTTATTTTTCTCTTTTTAGTTAAAAGTTAACGATTTTCTCAAGTCGGTTAATCAAAATTATAATACATGAAATATTATTGTAAAGCATACACGTTTGTCAGGAGTGGGGTTCGAATACGCGATCTCTTTCTTCAAGAAGCTGAGCTGAGCTTAAATCTGGCGCCTTAGACCGCTCGGACATTCCGTCCGCACTCTATTCATCGAACTTATTCAACACTTTTAATTAGCGAAAAATCACTAACTATTAGTTTTTGCCTAATTAATAAAAAAATTCTGAATAAATTTCGACGAAATGTGAATCTAAACCATTCTCGAATCCACTGGAACGCACACACAAAATTTCATTAAAATCGGTCCAGTCGTTTAGGAGGAGTTCAGTGATATACACACGCACAGAAGATTTATATATATAAAGATAATAAATATTGGTACTACTTAGTTATCTCGTCAACCATAAAATGATCGCCAAACTATAAGATTAAATGTCAATAATGGATGATCGTGAATGTCGGATTCAATGACATTAAATACAATACAAAGAATTTTAGAATGTCATTAAATGATTTATTTTGTACTTTTTATTTGAATTTTTTGTTAATATTCTACTAATTAATTGTTTTTTTTTCTGATTTCAAATAAAAATTATGTCAATATGTGAAATTTGGCTATTAGTATGGCGATTTGTACAATTTGGCGACATTGGTCGACGGAACCTAAATACCTAAGTATTTATAAATGTATGGTTGCATATTATAATTAACTTGATTATCCCATCTATCAATTTTGCCAAATTGTACAAATCACCAATCTCATAGCCAAATTATTAATATTGACATAAATTTCATTTTAAATAATGAAAAAACATATAAATAGAAAAAATATTGATAAAAATACAAATAAAAAGCCGAAATAAAAATCACTTAATGATGTTTTAAACTGGTGTATAATATTTAATGTCATTGGATGTTGGATGCGACATTTACGATCATCCATTATTGGCATTTAATCTTATAATTTGGCGATGTTTTTCTTTGCGCTTTACAAATGGGGAAGAATTCTATAACCTGTTTTTTTTTCCCGTCAACCATAAAATGATCGCCAAACTATAAGATTAAATGTCAATAATAGAATGTCATTAAATGATTTATTTTGTACTTTGTATTTTTTATTAATATTCTACTAATTAATTGGTTTTTTTTCTCATTTCAAATAAAAATTATGTCAATATATAAAATTTGGCTATTAGTATGGCGATTTGTACAATTTGGCGAAATTGGTCGACGGAACCTAAATACCTAAGTATTTATAAATGTATGGTTGCATATTATAATTAACTTGATTATCCCATCTATCAATTTTGCCAAATTGTAATTTGGCGATGGGTTTTTTTTTTTTTTTTTTTTTTTTTTTTTTCCCTTTACAAATGGGGAAGAATTCCATAACCTGTTTTTGCATTAAATGAACGATATTTTGATTTAATGTAAGGGTAGACATAATTAAAGGCCTTTTACAAAAAAGTCAATGACCAAATCCTAAGACCCGGAGACCAAACTGGTCGCCAGGGCGGAATACTGAACCAATTTAGATGAAATGTGAATCTAAACCATTCTCGAATCCACCGCAACACACACAAAAAATTTCATTAAAATCGGTCCAGTCGTTTAGGAGGAGTTCAATTACAGACACACGCACAGAAGATTTTTATATATAAAGATATATATATTAACCTGATACAAAAATATGGATTATCAGTATAAAGAGAAGTCAAAGTGTTAATTATGTCAAGTTTGGGTCTGCCTTCTCGTCGATTATAAATTATTTGAATTTTTGGGTTCGGAGAAAGCATAATTCAATGTGCAAATATTGAATTGTATATACTAATGAATTTATTCGTCTTTGAGGCGTAAGTATACGTCTTTGAGAATACCTGGCATAAATTATAAAAATGGAGAACCTCGATGACAGCGGGACAATTTTCATCATCAGAGCCGTGTTTTGTATATCTATTACATGCGAATTTTCTTACTGTTATTTCAGAAAACTAATCGTTACCTTATTTAATTGCAGAATTATGTTATTAATTATTGCACTGGAGACCGCTTCAGATTTAGTTGACAGTTAAAGGGTTAAATAAATTAATAAACCATAAGAAAATGTAAATCCGAGGTCACATAATCTAATACATTTTCCTTTACAACATGTTTTAGATAGACTTAAGTTCTACATTAAAATATTGTTTAAGAAAACGAAATAAAACTTTTTGTCAACATAATACATTTAAGAGCGTTTTTTCACGTGTAACACATTGTTTTGAACGTGAGCGTCTGAAGTATATTCGAAGAACACCAAAACATTCTTTGTTTTGCACTTGAATGGCTTTTTACGATCTTTGATTGAAATTAGTTACATTGGCTTCGTCGGATGTAAATCAGTAAATGGACATCAAAGCATGTTAGAATAATTTAAATGAATATTAATGATGAATAAAGATAAAGTACATTAACATAAATGAAAGCGATTTAACGCAACTAGCTTTTTGAAAATGTTGCCCGTGAACTCTGACGGAAATTGAAACTTTTGTTGAGGGAAGAATTCATGATTACAGTTGAATCAGTCCATATTAGAGTCCTGCATCGAGTCGGGTAGTTCAATTGTACCCGAACTCGACCTGACCCGTGATTTAGAATGGATCGGATAAACAACAGTCCCCCCCCCCTCCTTAATTTTTTTTCGAACGGAATTAACCCTTGAAAATATAAGGCTGTAATGTACAATTAGTATGCGTAGCCTGTGAGCTCAATGCCATCAGTTTAACTGGGCACTATTCTTTTTATTGTATCATTGGATAGTTCAGTTAGGCTCGGTTCAAATTGCAATACTCTTCCCTTAAACTGAATTCTTGGAAAAAGTGGGGAAGTCTTTTGTATACGATCCATTTGCGGTTTCTTCATAATAGAAACGAAAACGAAGGGAATTAACAAAAGGGTCGGGAGGTAAGCAATCCACCCTACCTTGCACTCCTTTTGCCGGACAACCGTCACTTTCCTACAAAACTCATTAAGATCAAAAACACTGCTTCGCCACAATAAACGAGCCGAGACCGAAATTCAAGAAATGGTCAAATGTGTTTGGGCCTTTAAGGACCGGGCACATAGCACTAACTTCTTGTGGTCAAGCGTCGCTCTCTCCGATCTTTCGTGTCGGCGCTTTGATGAATAAATTGCTTTTTCAGTGCACTGAATTTGAACTTCAAGAGAGAAATCGAACGCGAAATCAGTTGACAGCTTTACGAATCAAGATGGGGGAGATAAACTTTCCCTTCCTTTGTCAATTAGATAGGCTTCGGACCTCAAAAATCATTTAAAGAGGTTTTAAAACTAGCATCCTTTTGTTCTCCTCCCACCAATAGCCGGAAACTGCATCTTCAAAGTTAGATTTATTGCTCTTTTAGTGTAACTGAAAGTAGTGATGTTTGCCCGCAGCCTTTTAGTTTCTGTCACTAGATTTCTCAGTACGTGATATCCTGAATGAAACACGTACAGATAGGTGGATTGGAAGAGATGGATCAATATTCTGACCTCTGCACTCTCCAGATATTACTCCCTTGGATTTTTTTTTTTCTTTTGGGTTATGTCAAGGACAGAGTCTTTGCCACACCAACTGATAAAGTCGGAGGTATCAAGACAAGGATATAACGTGCTGCGAGCCACTGTAACAGAAGACATGTTTAAGAACATTTGGCGGGAAAATAGAATACCACTTAGACATTCTTCGAGTTATCTACAGGGCAAACGTTGAAATTTACTGAGATACGTGATCTTATAAAGAAATTCATAAAAGTACTCACAATGTATTCAAACAAACATACCTCTAATTATAACAGTTTGAGCACAATAAATATTTATAATTAGGGCAAGCATTGTGGTTCACCCTTTACTTTTAAAACACACCTTTTGGGGGGGGGGGGGGGAAATGTCTGTTCTCGACTTTATTAGTTAAATGTCTGTCAATAATTGGCTACGTATTCAAATTAACAAGCCAAATACTGAATATTAGGCAAAAGGGCCAAAAACACTCAAATATTATGCTGATTACCGGCTGCATTATTCGTTGCATCTCAATTATACACTAATGGCCAAGGTGAGCGCTAAATCGCACAACGCTCCAGGATATCCAAACTGCAGGCTCCTCCCACAATAGAAACGAGTACCATTTACTGGTTAATCCTAAAATGACGATATCTTGAAGCATTTTTAAAATTAATTTTACAATTTTTTTTTCTGAACAATGAATTAAAAGCACTCTTGTGTATTCTTAAAATAATAATAATAATAATTAATTTTATTATTAGATGTCCTTTCCCTGACTACCCATAAACTTTTTGTTTTATGATATAAAATTATAAGGCACTTTGATTTGAAATAAAATTTCTTTAAAAGAAAATCATATATATTATAAAGCAGAAGTTCTGAAACTTCCAAACGAGTGTTTTCAAAAACTACCCGATGGATTTTTTTGCCGATTATATCATTCGATAGGAAATATTTTTCCGAAGGTTTATGATTCAAATTTACAGGGATAACTCTGATTTTTCGTAGTAAATTTCGTATTTTTCGGTTATTTTTGACAAAAGGGTTGCCAGTAGCTGTTTTGGCGAAAATTATAATTGCTAAAAGAATTAAAATGGCTATATCTATTAGAAATGTTACAAATATCTTGCAAATAATAGCAGAAAATAACTACTGATAATATTAATAATAATAAAGAAAGACCGCTTAAATGAGGCGTAATATTATAAAAATATATTTATCTTGAAAATGAAAAAAATATTTGTAATGCTTAAAAAATAAATTAACGCGAAATATAACAATTGGTTCAACTTTTGGCGACTTATCCCTGGTGTTAGAATAAAAACATGAATTTCAGAAATTGATTAAATGAATATTGAATGATAGTTATTTCCCTTTTTATTATTTTCTTTCTCTTTTTTATCGAATTTCCGTATAATATAACTTACAGCAGAAAAAAAGCAGATCTGATTGTAAAAGACACTGTAAGTTGTGAGTTATTATTCGTTTCTATACCATTTTCATCTTGCTTTTGTCGCCAAAGAATGTGTTTTTAAGCCGAAAATGCACTACTGACTTAATGTCTGACTTAGGTTCTTAATGGTCGCAATAATGTTGTTGTTTTTTTTTTGTTTTTTTTCAAGTGAAGATAATTTTTAGAGTATATTTTAATATTCAATCGTAAATTATATAGATATGAGTATAACTCTTTTATTTCTTTTTGCAAATGTTTTCATTGTTAATTTAATTTTTCTTGCGTCATTTCGTCAATTTCACTTACAGGAAAAATTTCAGTTTTAAAATTTAAAAACTGAAGAAGGAAAGATTACCCCATCGATTAAAAATCTTCCCCCAAATTCCAAGATTAAATGTCAATAATGGATGATCGTAAATGTCACATTCACTTGACATTAAGTATAATATAAATACTAATTATGTCATCAAGTGATTTTTAATTTGACATTTTATTTCTGCTTTTATATATGTTCTGCTAATTTGTTTTCATTATTTAAGTGAAAATTTATGCTAATCTATATAATCTGGCTAATAGTTTGGCGATTTGTATAATTTGGCGAAATTGGTCGACGGTATAACCAAGTAGTACTGAAGGAAAAATTTTGCAATTCAAAGTAAATTTATGCAATTATGCGTTATTACTATAGATAAATTCAACATTTTGAAGTGAAAAATTCCCGCTGAATAAAATTTACAAGTCTTTTTTAATTGCCCATTTCCTCTTCAATATTTCTTCAATCAAACTTTCGCTATTCTCTTTCGCGCAGGCTAACAAAAATGTATTTTAAATATTTTATTAGATAAAACGTAAATAACATTTTTCTATTTTTTAAAAAAATATTTTTAAAATCTAATTCTACCATTATGTGTCTTACAGGACAAAAAGCAGAATTACTTTTAAAAATGGTTTTATCTGTTAATTGTATGTTATTTGTTTATTTGGGTGTTTGAATTTACTTTTGTCATCAAACAATGCGATTTTATACCAAGAAGGCATAAGCCGGAGCGATGTTCACAATTACTAAATTCTCTCACTCTCTTTTAAATGTGTGAGAGCATTTTTAGGATTTTTTTTTATGTTTAATTGTAAATATATAAATAGCAGTTATAGCAAAAAAATGCGTATAATGTTTAAATTTTAGTATAAATGTCTTCCTCATCCAAACTGTAAAATAATTTAATTGCAACTTTTTAAAGTTTTGGCGCAGGTGTCATATACGCACCACATTCGCACGATTGCAACAAAATGGCGATTTTATGCCACACATGGTAAACCGACTATGGCTGTTTATTTATTAATAAACTATTTATTAACTTTCATTTTGTTTTTTAAAATAATATAAATCATTTTCTTCTATAGCTATTAATTAAACTTTTTTCTTTATTATTTTTTTTTCAAATAATACAAAATAATTAAAAAATATTTATGAAATTGGTAAATAATAACCAAGTTCTCCAAATTGGCGCCAGAAAAAAATTGTGCCAATGTGGTGCATACATGACATCTGTGTCAAAGTTTTTTCTTATACATAAATAGGGAAAATGCAGTATAAATACCGATTAAAGTTTTTTCCAAATGGAAATTTTGTCACGGATTTGGTCATATACTCATCGAGGTATCTCACTGGCGCCAAAATGGCATTATTTGCCTCATTTGGTAACCGAGCTATAGTTGTTTATCTGATGATAAGTTGTTTATTTACTTTCATTTTTTTCTTTTTTGAAATGATATTTGTTGTTTTGTTCTACAGTTACTTTTTATTTATTGTTATTTGCTGTTTAAAATGATAGAAAATAATAAAATATACATAAATTTCTTTGGTATTCTAAAACGAGGATTTTGCCACATTGTAGTTGCAAGATAATCGTGCTAAACCTATTGCGTATATGATGTCTGTGTAGGAATCTTTTATGAAATATGAAAACTGTAAATTGGCTACTACTTGATTATCACGTATCTATTTCGCCAAATCGTTCGCCAAATTATACAAATTTACATAATTTTATCTTAAATAACTAAAGAGGAAATGCTTAAATACGAAAGAGCAAATAATTTTGTTTTCATTTTTCAGGAGGAAATTTTGCAATAATAAAGTAATTGTTGTAGTGAGAATTTTAATGTGTGTGTGTTAGGTAGCTTTCATTACAAAAAGTAAAAAGCTACCTATTGCAGCCGTCCGGAGGAAAACACTTCCGGAAAATTTTGGTATATTTTCACCGATCATGACCCCCAGACCCCAAAACCACCCTCCGTTCAAATGTTGACATATATATATATATATATATATATAACCATATATATATATATATATATATATATATCTGATTTTTGTCATGCGATAACTAACGTATTTATGAACCGATTTGAATGAAACTTGGTATGTGCATAGTACATACAAATGTCTCGACCGAGTTCGTTGGTCAGCATCATCCGCCATTTTGTTTCAAAATGGCGGCCATTTTAAATTTTTAAAAAAATTTAAAATTTAAAATTAAATGCGAAAAAATTAAAAGTTGAAAAATATTTTCCTTTTACGTGTTAGAACTTAAAACAAAGATTCCAGAACACTTTTTATTTTGTCTATATCTTAAAAAATGATTGAGTTATAGCACTTTGAATTTTTCTTATGGCTGACATTTTGAAACGATCTGATTTTTGTCACGTGATAACACGCATATTTATGAACCGATTTCAATGAAACTTGGTATGTACATAGTACATACAAATGTCTCGACCGAGTTCGTTGGCCAGCATCATCCGCCATTTTGTTTCAAAATGGCGGCCATTTTAATTTTTTTAAAAAATTTAAAATTTAAAATTAAATGCGAAAAAATTAAAAGTTGAAAAATATTTTCCTTTTACGTGTTAGAACTTAAAACAAAGATTCCAGAACACTTTTTATTTTGTCTATATCTTAAAAAATGATTGAGTTATAGCACTTTGAATTTTTCTTATGGCTGACATTTTGAAACGATCTGATTTTTGTCACGTGATAACACGCGTACTTATGAACCGATTTCAATGAAACTTGGCATGTACATAGTACATATAAATGTCTCGACCGAGTTCGTTGGTCAGCATCATGCGCCATTTTGTTTCAAAATGGCGGCCATTTTAAATTTTTAAAAAAATTTAAAATTTAAAATTAAATGCGAAAAAATTAAAAGTTGAAAAATATTTTCCTTTTACGTGTTAGAACTTAAAACAAAGATTCCAGAACACTTTTTATTTTGTCTATATCTTAAAAAATGATTGAGTTATAGCACTTTGAATTTTTCTTATGGCTGGCATTTTGAAACGATGAGTTCTGATTTTTGTCACGTGATAACACGCGTACTTATAAACCGATTTCAATGAAACTTGGTATGTACATAGTACATACAAATGTCTCGACCGAGTTCGTTGGCCAGCATCATCCGCTATTTTGTTTCAAAATGGTGGCCATTTTAAATTTTTTAAAAATTTAAAAATTTTAAATTAAATGCGAAAAAATCAAAATTTGAAAAATATTTTTCTTTTACGTGTTAGAACATAAAACGAAGATTGCAGACCACTTTTTATTTTGTCTATATCTTACAAAATGATTGAGTTATAGCACTTTGAATTTTTCTTTTGTCTGACATTTTGAAACGATCTGATTTTTGTCACGTGATAACACGTGTATTTATCAACCGATTTCAATGAAACTTGGCATGTACATAGTACATACAAATGTCTCGACCGAGTTCGTTAGCCAGCATCATCCACCATTTTGTTTCAAAATGGTGGCCATTTTAAATTTTTTTAAAAATTTAAAATTTAAAATTAAATGCGAAAAAATTAAAAATTGAAAAATATTTTTATTTTTCGTGTTAGAACTTTAAACAGCGATTCCAGAACACTCTTTTTATTTTGTCTATATCTTATAAAATGACTGAGTTATAGCACTTTGAATTTTGCTTATGGCTGACATTTTGAAACGGTCTGATCTGAACGATCCACAATGTTGCTTTAAAATGGCATACACTTTATGATATCGTAAAATTTGGTGACTCTCTAAATCGCTTAAAATAAAACCAGGTTGAATAAAAGATGACTAATTTCTAAAAATTCCTATTAATATTCAGTCTTGACAAAAACTAGTTTCAATCTTATAAAATCACTAATTTTATAAGATTATTTCCACTAATTTGAGCTTAGTGTTTTTGAACAATGTAACTTACCTTAAAATAAATAAATAAATATATAAGTATATGAAAGCTACCTCTTCCTCCCGGCATTGCCGGAAGGACTTTTTTTTTTTTTTTTTCTTTCTTTTTTTCTTTGGCAACTTGCTGTAACGAAAAATATTTTTTTTTTCTTGCTATTGTTTTGTAAGAGCTGGTTTTGGGAAAGCCATGTTAAGATGGTATTCAAATTTTTGAACCCTTCCCAATTACCACCCCCTTGGGCCGATTTTGCACATTTGCAATTCCCACTGAGATATTAACCATCTCAATGTACTTGACGAGTTTGAAGATGATTCTTGCATAATTGTGCCTTTTATCGCGCGGACAAAATTTAATATATATATATAAACTTTTTAGGTGGGAGTAGCTTTGGGTTCCTGGCTTCACATGATGAAAAGTTGTGAAGAAATTTTTTAGAAGTTGTACCATGGTAACGACTGTAATAATTAATATTTCTTCAGATAAGGGAAAATTTTAAATCCTGTTGCCATAATGGTCTCATTTCGCTTCCAAATGTGCACTGTTAGCAAGGTGCTGCTGGAGGTCCAAATTATTTAAAATACAAATTTAAATTCACCAGTTCGTTTCATCCACGGTTGATTTTGAAATATTGACCAGCGCAGCGGGCATAGCCTGCTAGTAAATAAATAAAAATAAAAATGAGAGGTGGGGGATATATGTTAATATGAAATATTTAATTTATATGCTTTAACATTGAAGTTTTATTTATGAATGTACGTGTATCTTGATTTAGAACTAGCACCTGTCAATATTAACAGGTTTTATATTTATTTGTCATTTATTACTTATTTATTTATTTATTTACTTTAAAAAAATTATTTCGGATTTACTAGTTTCTGATGTCATGCAATAAATTGAAAAAAAAGTACGGCTATTCATAGAAAAATAATATTCATAGAAATAATTTAATTATTTTTATTACTTATGAAACCAAAGAAAGCTTTTTTGTAATTCATTAGTTTGTATATTGATAAGGTTGCTCTTAAATTCAAAAGGCCAACTTTACGACATACGTTTTAATTTATTTTTGTCGGAAATGTATGAAACTAGCAGGTGTTGTTGTTCAGGAATTAGTTAATAACACTTATTTCCCATCTTTTTTTTTTTTTTTTTTTTTTTTTTTTGTAAATATTTCAGAAAATAGTGCCAAAGTGGGCGTTTTAAACTGAATTTCTGATATTTTGAATTTATATTTAATAAAAGAAAAATAGAAGGGAAAAAATAAGAATAACAGATAATTTCAAATAATTTTAGCTATCAGTTATTTTCAAATACTTTATCCAAATGTTATTTAGTTATGTAAATGATTTTGTTATGTGAAAAACAACAACAAAGATGAACAATTTATTTAACTTATTTTTATAAATAACTATTTGAGATCGTGTTACATAAAAAACATACATATACTCTTACATTTGGACTTAAAAAAGTAGTAAGAAGGTTTTTGTTAAATCTAATTAAAATTTAAATCCAAATTAATTTTACATTTCTTTTTCCTTCTTAGTAATTTTTCATAACTACTAAGACATTCAAAACAAATATTCAAAGGTTTTCAAAACATTTTTCATAATATATTTAAAATAATAATAATGATAATAATATAGTTATTTTTTATAGTAACTGTTTGAATTTATGTTTAATAAAAGAGAAAGAGAGATAAAAATATATATATATAGTACTTACTGTCTAATAATTTTACCTATCAGTTACTTTCCAATACAGATAAGTGTTACTTAAATTCTGTACTACACCAAATTTGAATTTTATTTTTAAATATATTTAATAACTAACTTTTTTACTATTTTTTTTAACCTCAAATATAAGAGTATATTATCTTTAAATACTATAACTTGAATTTGAATACATTTATCATAAAAAAATTAAATAACTTGTACATTTTTTTTTTTTATTTTTTTTTTTTTTTTTTGCATAAAATAATCTATTTTCTACTGTAAATTATTCAAAAGGGTTAAGATGATTCTTTTATAAATACTTTTGTATAAATCTGCTTATTTTATTTATAAAAAATCATTCAAATAATTAAGTAAGATTTGGATAAAGGTATTTGAAAGTAATTGATAATATTAGAATGAAAATGAAATTCTAGGGGTTTCTTCAATTAAAGTTTTTCTTTCTTTTTTTTTTTTTTTAATGAGATGCAAAAATAATAAATAAAATAAAGCTCTGCTTTGAGTTCCTAAATAATAATAATAATTGAACATGGAATTTTCTCAGATCAGCCCTATTTTTTATTTATTTATTAACTTTAACTTTTAACTTTACCTTTTTTTTTTATTTACTAACTTATGATGACATATCATAAAATGAAAATGTTATGGGCAGTAACAAAAAGAATATATTATAATTATTATTATTTTTATAGTGAATAATGTTTTTAATATTATACTTGAAGCAAAAATAAATTTTGAATTAATTTAAAGAGCCCTGCAAAACCCATATTAAACAATTCCCCAGTTAGATGACGCTCGCTTATTAGTATGGGAGGAGCTTCAGTTTGTTTATCCCTAAGCGTTGTGCGATTTAGCGCCGACCAATGGCCAAAGGTGAACGGCCATTTGCGATTTTAGACATTTTGTAAAATATCTAGAAAAACACAAGAGGAATTGTTCTGAAAATCTAAGTATGTAAACATAATAGTACTGGTCATACATTTCCGTGAAGATTTTCCCCCCAAAATTTTACAGGGGACCGTCAACAAATTGAAAAGGAATGAATATCTATAACAACCTATATAATATCTATAAGAATCTGTAAAAACTAATGCAGCAAAAGCGCTCAACCTGTAGATTATGATTAAGTGGCTTATTGTAATAAACTGTGTTCGTTTTTATATGGATAGCATGTATACTCGTAGAGTAATGAAAGTTTTTATAAAAACAGTCCCATTTTTTTTTTCAAATATTTTTACTTATAATACGCAGAGTTCTTAATATAAAATAATGTTCTTTTTCGAAAATATGATAAACAATATTGCAAACAATACTCTGTAATCAAAATAAAATAATAATAAAAATTATATGAAAAATGAGCAGGTTTAATAGATAATTTTTTACTGCGGTGCGTGAAGGGTATTAAAAGTTCATTTACATATTGTGTTAGCTATATGTATAGAGCAACTTTTCTAAAAGTCTCAAAAACATTCCTTGAAAATTCTGAAAGTGATCGTCAATAGAATAAGGTCAAAATCCGTTATTCCCAAAATGAAGCAGAAACATGAGGATATGTATCATTATATCCATTGATTAGTGTCAATATAGAATACATAATATGGCATGTACTACTATATTTGGATACAACACCTTATTTTTTCCCTTCATTTTGGGGATAACTGATTTTGAGCTTATTCTATGGACGATCACTTTCAGAATTTTCAATGTATGTTTTTGAGACTTTCACAAAAATTGCTCTATACGTTTAGCTAGCACAATATGCAAATGAAATTTTGATAGCATTCAGGCATGCTCAGTAAAAATTTATTTAGCAAACTTACTCATTTTTCATATAAATTTTATTATTTTTTAATTCTGATTACATGATATTATGCATAATGTTGTTTGTCACATTTTCGAAAAAGAACATTATATTATGTTAAGAACTCTGCAAATTATATGAAAAAAACTTGGAAAATAATGGGATTTTTTTTTTTATATAAAAACATTATTTTCTCTGCGAGTATACATGCTATCCCCACAAAAATTAACACAGTTTATTATAATAAGTCACTTAATCATGATCTACAGTTTGAACGCTTTTGCTGCATTAGTTTTGACAGGGTTATCCAAAAGATATTTGTTCTTTTTCAATTTATTGAAGATCCCCTACGGGGTTCTGAGAAAAAATCTTCACGGTAATATATGACCTGTACTATTATGCTTATACGTTTGGAGTTTCAAGAAAATTCCTCACATATTTTTCTAGATATTTAACGAAATGCCTAAAATCGCCAGTGGCCGCTCACCTTTGGTCATATAGTGTATAATGAATAAGCGTATAAAAAAAGCCGTTTAGTGCCGTAGGGGTTATAAATAAACAAATAAAACCATTACCGAAAATCAAGTTAATTCACTAAGATTCAACCCTTCCATTCAGAATTTCTTAATCATTTTCTTTGTCGAGGTAAATTTATTTCTCTTCTTTTGAGTAAATGGTTTAATAAATCGAAAGTGTGTCAAATATGCATTTCTTGAACTGGTTAATCCTCTTCGCCGTGCTCAACCAGAAAACTTGTTACATAACAAATAAAGGAGGGAATTCCTTGAATGCAGTGTGTTATAGCGTATATTTGGATGCCCATCTCTGAATTGCCTTAAGCTTTTATGCATATTACTGGATACGAAGGAATTTGGGATAAGGGAAGTAGCAGTGGAAGAAGCTACAGAAACATTTGGGACGAATTCAGCTGTGAAAATGTAAAGTTACACATTTTAAGTGAGAAGGGGGAAATATTTTACTTTGTATTATATTATTATTATTAAATATATTACTTTGATTACTATTATTATCTTCCCAAGCAGAACCAGGGGCCTCGCTAAAGGGGGGGGGGGGAGCCTCCCCCGTAAACATTTGCACATGCTGTTACAGTTGGCAAATTTTGAAACTGAACTGGGAAATTAGTTTAAAACTTTAATAAAAAACTATAATACACTTTCTATTTCTTAAATATTTGACGAGACTTACCAATATAATTAGAAATATTATTAAGCTCTTTACAAAAAACTATATTACATTTTCTAATAGTGATAACTTGGTAAAATTATAAAACTAGTTGGCAAACCCCGAGAACTATTTATGTTTAGATTTTCATTCAGTTGGCAAAAACTGAATTTTGACTTTGCAATTTAAGACTCTCTCCCCAATAAAAAGGTCTTCGTGAGGGCTCTGAGCAGAACATCAACAGCTCTGTGTTCGACCCTGGGTGCACAAGTCATGTTAGGGTCCCTTTTCTCAAATAATAATAATAATAAATAAATAAATAAAATTTATGCCTTATAATCTTTACAAGCAATTTTGGATGTAATTTATAATTTAAACTGTCACAAAAAAAAAAAAAAAAAAAAAAAAAAACATATTATGGACACGTGTGAAAATGCTTTAAAAAATATAGGAAGGTTAAATCTTCTGCACTACTTGGTTTTTAGGCTAAGTAAAACTTTAAATGTATAAAATTGAATAAACCATGTTAGAAATAATATCCGTTCTCAAAATTTGGAAGTTTGCATTACAATTAGTTGCCGTTAATCAAAAATACCGAGATAGTTTACTTTACAGGAATGCGAAAAATACACTTTTGTTTTTCTCTGAACTAGAAATGAAATTCTGAATTAATTGATATTTTCAGAGAGTGCGCAAAATGCATTTATGGGCCTTCTGAAAAATGTGGATATTAGGTGTCACGTGCTACGTAAACCCCATGATTTTCTGGTTATATTGCAATAAACACTGCAAAAAAATTCTACAAAGTTAACTGAGAATTTTCTAGGAAATTAAGATGCAATAAAGCAATTTATGTAGTGGCATACAATTTTAAATTCATGTAACAGACACTCATTTGCACCGTAAATCAAAAAATACTAAGGTTGCTAAGATTTTTTTTTAGGAAACTAGGATGCTTAGAATTTCTTATATAATCGCAATCCGGGAAACAAATAAATCTTTAGTAAGATTTTTATAAATTTAATAATTTTTTTTTGCCAAGCTACAGAAATATGAAGCGTTAATAAAACTAATTTTGTAAACTTGCATTTTTTAAAATTATTATACAGATAAAACTTGTACAGATAAAATTTTAATAAACAAAGAGATTTCTTTAACTTTACATCTATAAAATTACACTTTTTTTAACAGTGTATGTATGCATATCTATAATTTGTCTTTTTTTTTAAATTTTGTACAATGTAAAAATAAAAGTTGTAACACTACAGATGTAAAGTTGCCGAAATCTGTATGCTTACTAACATTTTATCTGTACGCTGCACATAAAAAGATATAAATCTACAAAACTAATTTTTGTAAAGCTACAGAAGTCGGTAATTTTACAACAAATCAACTAAAAATACAGTTACCTTACTAAAATTATATCTGTAACCTGGCCGTTGCATAAAAAATTATAGGAATCCCAGTTTTCTAATAAATTCTCCGTAATCTTACAGATTTTTTTATTTTCAGTGCAAATCTGTATCTGTTACATGGAATTTTTGCTGTTGCCGTTACATAACAAGTACTAAGAATCCCAGTTAAATAGAAAATTTTTAGTAACTTTACAGATTTTTTTTAGAGTATAGAAATTAAGTCGGTCTGGATCAAGCCTGATTTAATTGATTTTTGTATGTGTCGGGTCGGATCTATTTTACTGATTTTTGTATGTGCCGGGATCGGAAATATCGGTCCATGCATACCTCTAAATCCGATATATTTTTATTACAGTTGCTCACCCGTTATGTCCATATTATTAAGAATTACGTTCGGATGGGATTTTTTCCGCAGTTTTTGGAAAGAAAACTTATACATCAAGCATAAATTATGAAACACTTTTCATACTTTCAGACTATTGTATTGATACGTAGCCATATACTAAGATAAAAGATTATATTTTAAGGAAACAATTTAAAACTAGTCGTTGGGGGCCACCGTAATACTTACCCATCATGGATATGTATATGAAAATAAAACATGTGAAACTATTTATACAATGCATTGCAATTCATAAACAAAATTTAAATATTGTTAATATACATAGTAATGCTATATTAAAGAACTGCTGATGTACCAACTTCGACAAATTATATAAAACGCCAAACTACTCAAGTAGTACCGAACTGCGTAAAAGAAACATCCTTATAACTCCAAAAATAATAATTCTAATAACTAATAATTAACTGCATCGGATTAAGCGTCTCATTTTCAATTAAAATATACTTCTGAATTGAAATTTGAATGAAATACAGGGTCATGAAAAATCGAAGAATGTGGAAAACAGTATTACAAATATCTCGGCAACTAATAATCCGATCGACTTCGTTCTATATGCAAAATGTGTGTTATTTTATTGCCTTTTACGCCCATTCCTTAGAATAAAAAAATTCGAAAATTTTTATATACCTTTCATCAGAGCGAATTTTTCGAGAGTCCGAAAAAAATAGTTCCGGATAATCGAGGTTGCTGATATTAAATAGGGTTCGTCCCATTCTTACATACTAACTACATACAAAATTTCAAGTCTCTATCTCAATTTGTTCGGGAGATAGAGCGTTTACAGACAGACAGACTGACAGACAGACAGACAGACAGACGGACGGCAAAATTTTTTTTCTAAAAATATGTTTTTCGGAATCTCCACTATCTAAAACGTGTAAATCCGTCAAAAAATTTTTTTCGATTTTCAAAACGATTGCAAGACTTACCCTATATACTACGTATGATGGGTAAGTAAAATGATCAAAAAAATTGAAAATCAAATTTTAGCATTTGCCGTTTACATTCGGAAAAGTACTCGATTTCTTTTGTACAGCACTGTATATGATCAATAGATTTATATATGTTCTGCAAAATTCAGTTTAGTGAGAGAACGCATTACACTGTTGAAAAGTGGAAATATACTCCATATTTTCATATAGTCAGTTATCTATTTACACATTTTTTTACGCAACACTATATATTTATCTAAAATTTAAATCAGGTAAAAAACTCATAACGCAAATAAAAATTTACTTTCAGCAATTAACTATCTATAGACAAAATTCCCAATTTTGACTTTTTTTTTTTTTTTCCTAAAATTTTACATTCACACCAGAAATTCTGTGTTATATTGATGCCTTTATTTAAATACAGATGTTTCATGATTACTTAGAGTAAAAATTCTTTTTTCAGAATTTCTTATGTGAATTCGAAGTTCTTAAATTGAAGTAGAAGCAGGGCCGTATCTAGAAGTGAATAAGAGGGGGGGGGCGCTCATAATATTTCTCCCTCTCTCTCTGACGCAGAAAGATAAATTAGTGCATTATTCACATTGTATAGGTACTATGTTTCTTATTAAACTGTTGTAATAACTTTGTTTTATGCTAATAAAAGTATATGATGATGAAAATTTTGAGTGTATAACTGGAGCAAAATTAAACCCCACGTTAACTTCATATTGTAAAGAACTTAATTCTGAGAACTAAATTCCTAAGCCTGCGATAGATGGCGCTACTCGTCCTAAAAGAAAGGAAAGAACATTCCAAAACAGAACAATTTTTTCAGTTGAGCGCGGGAGTTTGGAGTTATTGTGTAGTAAGATGGTGCAGCGTTGTTTCTGGTTTGTTCTGGGATGTGTTATATAAAAAATGTTATTCTATTTTTTTGTTAATTTGTGTCGTACTCGTCCACGTGTGTGTTTATGTGAGAAATAAATTTTAAAAAGACAAAAATGAGTTCTCACTCGTCTCGACGTCTGCAGTTCTTCAATAATTCTACTTTGTGTTCTTTACATACGTGAAGTTGGTGGCAGCTAGTGTGACGAATTCTTGGTGTAAAAAAAAGCCAGTTTAACTAAGATGAAAACTCAGCTATTAAACAAGTAAGCCAGTTCCAAATTCTTTTATTCTTAGTACCTTGAAATATTTATTATCGATTAAAATTTTTAAATCTGGATTAGTAAATATTTGTTTTACTTTCGTAAATTAATTTCAATCTTTAGTAAAAGTGCGAATTAATTGGAGAAAAAAAAAAAAATCAGGCTTGAAAGAATATTAGAATTAGTGGCTTATTCCCATCAAATAGTAAAAAAGAGTATAAAATTACTTTTGTTATTATTTTATTTTTTGCTAATGTGCTCATTTCGAATTCGTATGCTATGATGTTTTAGAATGTTGATAATTGTTCTTAAGTAAAGAAAAAGTATTTCTTAAATAAAGAAAAAAAAAGAAAGTAATACGGTTATATTTAATTTTTTGTAAGAATTGTGATGGTAAAATTCTTTTGAATCAAAGTGATTTAATTTGTGAAAATGGTATATATGTATTCTATTCTAAGAACGAAAGATTTCGAAAAATAAAGGTTGTCATTACACCTTTCGATTATTGGATGAATGCCAATTTACAGAAGAAAGGTTCTTTCTGTGTTGGTTATTTAGTTTATTCTAAAAGTAGAATAAATTATTTTTTGTTTTTTGTTTCCTAATTCGGAAATAAATGCAGTGATATTTTTGTTTTGTTATTTTTTGAATGAAAAAGTATGACAAAATAAAAGTTTTGATCGAGAAAAAGATTAATTCTGATTTCTTTGTTAGGTTTTTATAAAACAATAAAAACTTTTTAAAATATTTAGATAAAAGATTTATTATCGTTTGAAAAAGAAAATTGAGTTGTATTTTAAAGTTTATTCTTTTCGTGTAAAGAATAAAATTGTTATGAGAATTATTTAATATATATTTCTTTTTTCTTGCAAATAATTTGTTACGTTTGCATAAAAAGTTTGAGAATTAAGAAAAATTCTGGTGTTTACGTAATGCTGTTTGGTTTAATTTTCATTACATGATATAAATATTGATTAGAAATAATTTTGTCTGTTACACCTGAAATACAGTTGTGAATTTCGAAAAAATATATCTATTTTAATTGTATTTTTATGGTATTACATATGCTTATTTAATTTTAAAAAAAATTTTGCATTGTGTTTAATTTGCTAAGAATTTTAGTAAATTGGTATATTGTGGTATGGTATATTGGTCAATTTTTCGTATGTGATTGGCAATTCAATTTAGTTGAAATAATAGATCTAAGTAGGGGATTTAATTGAAATATGTTTTAAAATTGAATTATTAATTAAATTTGTTACTTGCTTGAAATATTGTTGTTAGTAAGTTTAAGTAAAGAAAAATTGGGAATTATATAATTTTTTTTAAATCAGCATTCTGATTTTGTTTCGATTTCGCTACAACGAAGATGTCTTATTTAACAAAGGGGGCAAAAAGGGAAGACCTACAATTGGTAGCTAGTGAGCTTGGCATTAAGGATGTAGGGAATTTAAAAATCGCGGATCTAAAGAAAGCTATTCTAGGAATAGACGATTATGATGAAGATTTTGTTAAAGGAATATTAAATACAGTAATTGAGGATAGGAAAAAGAGAGAAGCGAGGGAAGAAGAAATACGACAGGAAGAAAAAGAAGAAAAAAGACGTCAAGAAGAAAGAGAAGAGAAAAGACGTCAAGAAGAAAGAGAAGAAAAAATACGTGAAGAAGAAAGGCAAGAACGTTTGGCTAAAGAAGCTCGTGAACATGAACTAGAATTAAAGAAATTAGAGCATAGGACTCTAGAACAGAACAATTTGTCAGAGAGAAAGGTGGATCTTGGACCAAAGATACAGTTAGCACAAATTGTTCCGAAATTCGACGAAAAATCTGATGAGATGGGTCTGTTTTTGATAAATTTTGAGCGAAGAGCAGAGATGGCTAAAGTGTCGAAAACTGATTGGGTTGCATATTTGTTAGCTGTTTTGCCCACAGAAGTCACAAACATGTTAGCCAGGGAATCACCCGAAGATGCGATTAACTATGATTTCGTTAAAAGTCTTATATTAGAAAGATACAAGTTGAATAGTGAGAAACTGAAACAATGTTTTTATCGTCATCATAAAACACCCGACAAATCTTGGAGGAACTACGCGCAAGAACTCACTAGTTATTTTACCGCTTGGATTAAGGAATTAGGTGTTGACAATTTTGATCAACTTAAAGATCTAATTATTACAGAACAATTAAAATTTCGAGTGCCTGCGGAAACAAAAGAACATTTTCTAGATAATTGGTTAAATTTTATGACCCCTTTAGATTTGGCAAAAAAATTAGATGACTATGAGAGTATCAAAGAAAGTTTAAAAAAGAAAGAACTTCCTAAAAAGAATTTCTCTAATTTTCGACCCCAGTTTAAAAATTCAAATAATTTTGACTCCAGAAAAGAAGGTAAAGATAATAAGCCAAAAATGCATATTAAATCAGAATCGTTTTCAGGTAATCATAGAGAGAGAGAATTCGAGAAGAGGAAAACGTTACGTTGTTACGAGTGCGGATCGAGCAATCATCTTCGTCCTCAATGTGATAAAATTAAGAAATCCACAGAAGTGATTTCACATGTTGATGTAGAAAATGAACAAGATTCTTCAATAACACCTTACCTTAGTGTGGGGAAAGTAAATGGTGTACAAATGGAAATTTTGAGAGATACAGGTGCGACCATAGATTTAATTGCAAAAAAATAAGTGAAGCCACATATGTATTTGAACGAAAAAGTATGGGTTCGGGTGCCCTTACACGACGGTTTATTTTGCTTACCTCTCGCAGAAGTTGAATTAGACTGTGAAATGGGACATGTGATAACTAAAGCTGCTGTCTCTAGAGACTCTGTAGATTTAGGAAGATATTTGCTGGGAAATAAAACAGCCGAATTATTCGAAGATTGTAAAAAAGAAAAGGCATTGAAAGAGCACATGATAAATGCTGTGCAAACCAGAGCTCAGAAGAAAATTCTGGAGGCAGAGGTTCCTCCTGAGGAACCTGAAATGCACGAATTTTCTGATGTAACTTTAGAGAAAGATCACAGCAATAACATAGCGAGTGAAGAGAAGAAAATGGATGAGAAAACAAATGATAAATCTGAAGATAAGAAGATAGAAAACGAAGAAGGCTCAATTTTACCAGTTTGCGAAACTGTCTCATTGCAAGAACTTATCAAAATTTCTCCGAAGGAATTTTCTGAAGAGCAAAGGAAAAGCAAAGAGCTAAAACCTCTTATAGACGATGCCAAAACGGAAAATACTAAGGATAGGAAATTTATTTTGGTAAAAGATATGCTTTTCTATAGAAGAAAAGATAAAAATGGTACTGAAAGGAAATTATTAGTTGTTCCTGAAAGATTTCGTGAACAGTTAAAAAAATTTTGTCATGAAACTGTTGCATCTCATTTGGGTGTGGCTAAAACTAAAGATGCATTGTTTAAGACCTTTTATTGGCCAAATTGCTTCAAAGATATCGAAGAATATGTTCGAACTTGCGATTACTGTCAACGGGTTGGGAAGCCTCAGGACAAAAAGAAGGCACCTTTACAGATTGTTCCAGTTATTTCAGAAATATTTACAAAATTAAATGTTGATGCTTGTGGACCTTTACCTATCAGTACATTAGGGAACAAATACATAATAACTGTAATTTGCTTAGCTTCGAAATATCCTGATGCAGTTCCTACACCTAATTTGTATTCTACGACGGTTATTGATGCTTTGTTACAAATTTTCAGTAGACTTGGATTTCCTCGTATACTACAAACTGATCAAGGAAAGTCATTCATGAGTGCACTTACAACGGAATTCTTAGAGAAATTTGGCGTCAGAGTTGTGCGAAGCTCAGTTTATCATCCACAAAGTAACCCAGTTGAAAGAATGCACAGGACTTTGAAACGGATACTCAGAGTACTTTGTTTAGAAGCGGGATCTGATTGGGAGAAGGTACTTCCACCTGCCCTTTTTGCATTAAGAACTGTAACTCATACTAGTACTGGATTTAGTCCAGCAGAATTAGTCCATGGACAGAACTTAAGAACTCCAATGATGTTACTCTATGAAAATTTGACTGAGCAAGAGATAGAAGAAGATAGTGTGATATCCTATGTATTTGACTTAATGAACAGAATGAAGAAATGCCAAGAACTTGCTGCAGAAAATATGGAAAAGGAGAAACAAACACAAAAATATTGGTATGATATCAAAGCCAGGAAACGAGAGTTTAAAGAAGGTGATCAAGTTTTAATTGTGGCCCCATCCAAACCAAATAAACTGTCAGTTAGTTGGATAGGACCTGGAAGAGTACTAAAGAGATTATCAGAAACTAACTACGTTATATACAATCCAGAAGGGAAGAAGTCCCAAGTGTATCATGTAAATATGCTAAAACCTTACTATCAAAGAAGTGTGGAAAACGTAAATTTACTTACTACAAAAACCACCTCTAATGATGAAGAAGAAGATGAAATTCCTAAATTGGATGAAGAAAATAAAGACAATGCGTTGTTAGAAGTATGGCAAGAAATCCAAAAAAATAAAAGATTAAATGAAAGTCAACGAGAAGAATTAGGACAACTTATTGGAAAATATGCTGACTCTTTTTCGACTGAACCAGGATGCACAAATTTAGTTGAACATGATATTGAACTGGAATCAGAAAACCCAGTCTGTGCCCGGCCATATAAAATGTCGCCTAGACAGACGGAAATTCTAAAGGCTGAAGTCGAGAAATTGTTGAAACTGAAAGTTATTGAACCAGGTGAATCTGACTTTGCCTCTCCATTAATTTTAGTTGAAGTTCCCGGTAGAGAAGCAAGGCCCTGCATAGATTATCGCCGTTTAAATAAAGTGACTCGAACAAAATTTTATCCTTTGCCCGACACTGAACAGTTAGTAGAAAAAGTGTCTTCAGCCAGGTACATTTCAGTTTTAGATCTGACCAGAGGTTACTGGCAAATACCGTTAACCAAGCGTGCTCAAAGATATGCAGCTTTTGTGACAAATTTTGGGACGTGCATACCGTTGCGCCTCCCTTTTGGTTTAAAAAATGCTCCATATGAATTTAGCCGACTTATGGCCGGATTGCTGAAAAACTGTGAAGAATATGCGGTACCTTATCTGGATGATGTGGCGGTTTTCTCGCAAACTTGGGAAGATCATTTAAAACACCTAGAAGAAGTTTTTAAAAGATTGAGTGAAGCAAAACTGCATATTAAACCATCCAAATGTCAATTCGCCCAAGCTTATGTCAAATATCTTGGACACTTAGTGGGTCAAGGTCTTAGAACTCCAGGAGAACTGAAAGTTCAAGCCATAAAAGAGTTTCCAGTTCCTACTACTAAAACTCAAATCCGATCTTTCTTGGGTTTAGCTGGATATTATCGAAATTATATCCCGGACTTTTCTGTAATCGCAACGCCTCTCACTAATTTATTAAAAGGAAAGATTCGCAAGTCAACTATAGACTGGAATGAGGACTGTCAAAAGGCATTTGATGAACTGAAAGTTAAACTCTCTGAAAATCCTGTCTTATATAGTCCAGACTTTACAAAACCTTTCATCCTTCAATGTGATGCTTCAAATTTGGGAATTGGTGTAGTCTTATCCCAGTTGAATGAAAATAATGAAGAACATCCTATAATGTACTTGAGCAAAAAGTTTTCAGACAGAGAACGAAAGTTTAGTACCACCGAAAAAGAATGCGCAGCTATTGTATTTGCAGTGCGAAAACTACGATGCTACTTAGATGGCCATCAAAAATTTCAAATCCAGACAGACCATGACCCTTTAGTATGGTTAGAAAAGAACAGTGGAACTAATCCAAGACTTTTAAGATGGGCTTTGATTTTACAGTCTTTCAATTATGAAATTGTTCACAAAAAGGGAAAACAACACCAGAATGCTGATAGTTTAAGTCGAGCTATAAAGTCTACTTGATTACAATGCTAATATGTATATATGTTTATTTGTATAACAGTTAATTTTGAATTTGTTTTATTACATGTGTGTAAACTATTTTTTTTTTCAAAAAATGTATCACTTGTATTTGAAAATTTATTTTGTATAGATTATTTTTTATTTCTTTTTACGGTGGGAATAAGTCTGGTTCAAGGTACTAAAAATGTTTTTGGAACTAGTGCTACACGAACTATGTTTTAAAAACAAACTTTTCCTCGACAAGGCCCGGAAAAGTTTTCCCCCGGTGGGGAGGAGTCTGTAAAGAACTTAATTCTGAGAACTAAATTCCTAAGCCTGCGATAGATGGCGCTACTCGTCCTAAAAGAAAGGAAAGAACATTCCAAAACAGAACAATTTTTTCAGTTGAGCGCGGGAGTTTGGAGTTATTGTGTAGTAAGATGGTGCAGCGTTGTTTCTGGTTTGTTCTGGGATGTGTTATATAAAAAATGTTATTCTATTTTTTTGTTAATTTGTGTCGTACTCGTCCACGTGTGTGTTTATGTGAGAAATAAATTTTAAAAAGACAAAAATGAGTTCTCACTCGTCTCGACGTCTGCAGTTCTTCAATAATTCTACTTTGTGTTCTTTACAATATGTACAAATAGGATAAGGGAGTGTTGAAACACTTATTTTAGATACAATTTAGTAATTTTGCAAAACTCTGAAAGGGTCTCGAAACTAAATTAGATTTTTAAACAGAATTTCCTATGAATTTTTGGAACAGAAATTTCTTTAGTGACCTCGGAATCTTTCCCAGGAGGGGCTCAAAATAATATTTTTTTTTTTTTTGGGGGGGGGGGGGGAGGCTGGAACCGCCCATAGCGCCCTCTTAGCTACGTCCCTGAGTAGAACTCAAATTAACAATCCAGATTTACTGTCGAGTTTTTTTGCATAATATTACGCACGAATTTATTTATAGCCTTGAAACATATTTTAGTGTACTAAATTTCATTACGTGATTAAAAATTCACCTTTGAGAAGTCCACGCTCATATTCAATAAATCTTATGAATTTTTTTGAGTAGCCTTGCATGTGATCTACAGAATTTATACCTATCATGCTGTATTCTAAAAATTCGTTAAATTAAAATTCAAACCTAAGATGAAAACGTACTTTCAGAAATTTTCGCTCACAGGCATCATTGTTATGGAATTTGTTTATGTTTTTTTTTTTAGGTCCGTTCGTAATTATGTAAATATGTAGCACCTACCGTCTTCGTTCAGTCCGTCCGTCCGCCTATCCGCTTATAACAAAGCAAAAACTACCCAACCGAATCATTTAAAATTTAAAATATATAATTGTCGCATAATTTTGTCGAGTCATCTCAAATTTTATGAAAATTGGATGCATACTTTAACTACAGTAACAACCAAAAGTATACCGTTACACTACGGGCAATGGGAAAAAAAGTTTCAAGCGCATTTAAATGGTGTTACACTCTTTTTAACATTAAAAAAGTGATATGCATCTACGAAGTATGTACTAAAATATACGATCTGTGCAATCTGTGGTGCAAAGAATGGTGGTTTTTTTTTTACAGGGCTACATAAAAATATTCCATTACATAATGGTATAGGGGGAAACATTTTTTGGGGCGCGTTTTAATAATATTAAAACATTTCACATTTTATGAAATTGATATACATTGCCGAGGTTTATTACAAGTTATACTTCTTGTATAATAGAAATCAGATGATATTTACAGGGATACACAAAAGATTTCGGATAATCTACCGAATCCGAAAACTGTATACTATTACACCAAGATCTGAATATTTTTAAAACTTGCTTTCAGTACGAACACGCCTCATTTGCTACGCTTGACGTGCAACTTCCAACTTTTTTTTTTTTTTTTTTTTTTTTTTTTTTACCGTAAATGAACGATAAATGATTCGAGCCTTATATTCTACAATAATAATCTTGTAATCTACGTTAATAGAATATATAACTGCAATATATTGAAAATAATAGAGCATTATTAAAAGGCAGCAAGTTTAAAAACTTTCAAAAACTTTTGACATTTTAAAAGTAACTGACCTCTTAATCGTCTTGCTATACTAAATTACTAAATTCTAGGATTTTTCTCCAGTAATAATAATAAAAAAACCTATTTCTGCTTTTTTAAAGATAGTAGAAAACTTATTTAAGCACATTGTAAAGAACATTAAACTGATTTAAAGCTAAATAAAGGCTAGATTTATTTTCTTCTGCCTTATTTTCTCTGGCTTATCAAACTTTATATCCGTTTTGAAGAAAAATGATTTTGATAAGACGGGGCACTTCTAGTTTTGACTCAAATATGATTAGAGCGATAAGTATTTTCAGCCGTTTACAACAGATTTTCAACAGAAGGTTTATTTTTAACTCTTTCCCCATCTTATGTGTAACAAACAAGAAAAATCATGTGTTAAGCATAGATTATGAAGCACTTTCCAACACTTCATGGAATCTTTGACAAAGTTTCGTTATTTAGGGAAATAAGGGTTTATAACCAAATGTGCATTCCAATACTTTTGAACAGCCGTGTATTTGATCTGTCAGTTGATATACATACTATATAATGGGAAATTTTTGTTTAGCAAGAAAGTAAGTGCCTAGTAGCTTGAAATTTCTTTTTCAGCAATTTATACTAACAGATGGAAACATACTTGAATACTTTTGTTCAGCCCTGTAGTTTACCTTGTACCTTTATTACTCGTTAGCATTAAGCTGAAATCTCTCTTAAACTAAAATACTCTTAAAACAACTGAAATCATATTTTCAGAAATTATCATTCATAGATGTTCATGAACCCAAATTCTTTGCGTGGCCCTATATATCATTTTATCTATATTCTGCAAACATTTGTTAGTAAATTATATGCAGTTCAGTTAAAAATGCATAACTTACTTAAGAAATACCTTTAAGTAATTTATGTTCATATTCACTAACGTTGGCGAACTCTTTTGGGTAGCCCTGTATATCAATTATAGCATTTATACACACCATGTAATGTGTATAGATTTAGTGAAACTTAAATGCACATGTCATAATTAAAATGCATTTCATCCATACATCAACCGTCATCGGATACATATACAGTACTTCGGAAAAAATATACTGTTTGAAATCTTTTGAGTGTCAATGCGATATACTTCATTTTATGCAAGACAGTATCATATAATTTATATTAAGCCTCAGTGATACATATCAATTTTATTATACATGAAACAATTTAATATATTTAAAATATTTTCACTCAATTCCTCCTCTTTATCATTATTTAATGGAATTCTTTTGTATGTCTCTGTAAATGAATAATAGCTATATTTTAACCGTATATTTTATAGAATATATATTTTAGTTCATCTTGTGAATGCATATAAATTTTAACATGTTTGACAGGGTGTAACATCTTTAAAAGTCCTTTGAAACGATTTTCCCCATAGGCCGTGATGTAATGGAAAAATTTTGACTCTTCCTATAATCATGGTAGAAACTTCATTTTCAATAGGGTTCGTGCTGGGGTAAACATCAATAACGTACAAAAACTTCAGGGCAATATACTCGGAAAATCGTTTCAAAGGAATTTTAAAGATGTTACACTCTGTCAAACATGTTAAAATTTATATGCATTCACAAAATGGACTAAAATATGTATTCTATAAAATATACGGTTAATAACTACAGCGCGGCCAGACGGCCAGACGGCCAGACAAACCGAATGCATAAGCATTTTTCAATTTTGTTGGAAAGTGTTAAAATTTGTTTACTCAACGTAAACTAGAAAAGTATTTCAGTTACTAAGTTGACTTACTATATATGCAATATGCAGTAAAGATGAGTTCGAACCGTTGTTTTTGAAACCCGAGCAGAGGAGATTTTAAATCCGATTCCTCCCGAGCCGAAAAATTTTGTATCACCAGGACTCGAGCAGATAACGAAAGCATGTAACAGAAACTCGTTAATACTTTTAAATTGCTTCAGGATTAATTTTCTCAATTAAATTTTCTTGTTATCTCTATGTAATAAAATATAGTGTAACGCATAGAGCGCCAAACCGGTTTTTTCTTTCAAAAACTGTCATTGGAATTGACGCTCCCAACACGACCGGTGTGTCGTGTGTGTGCGCCCAAAGTATAGAAACGGAAATTTGCCAACAAAATGGAAAAAAGACAATCTTTCTGCTTTTTTCGGGGGAGGAGGGGGGAGGGGGGAAGAAGGGGAGATAAACGAAAAAATACAATTTCAAAGTGCTATAAAGAAATAGTGATAATTATTAATTATCGGAATTATTTCAATAGTTGCAGCAGACTTTTTACTTACCCATCATACGTAGTATAGGGTAAGTCTTGCAATCGTTTTGAAAATCGAAATTTTTTTTTGACGGATTTACACGTTTTAGATAGTGGAGATTCCGAAAAACATATTTTTAGAAAAAAAAATTTGCCGTCCGTCTGTCTGTCTGTCAGTCTGTCTGTCTGTAAACACTCTATCTGCCGAACAAATTGAGATAGAGACTTGAAATTTTGTATGCAGTTAATATGTAAGAATGGGACGAACCCTATTTAATATCAGCAACCTCGATTATCCGGAACTATTTTTTTCGGACTCTCGAAAAATTCGTTCTGATGAAAGATCTATAAAAATTTTCGAATTTTTTTGTTCTAAGGAATGGACGTAAAAGACAATAAAATAACACACATTTTGCATATAAAACGAAGTCGATCGGATTATTAGTTGCCGAGATATTTGTAATCTTGTTTTCCACATTCTTCGATTTTTCATGACCCTGTATTTCATTCAAATTTCAATTCAGAAGTATATTTTAATTGGATATAAGACGCTTAATCCGACGCAGTTAATTGTTAGTTAATATAATTATCATTTTTGGAGTTATAAGGATGTTTCTTTTACGCAGTTCGGTACTACTTGAGTAGTTTGGCTTTTTATATAATTTGTTGAAATTGGTACATCAGCAGTTCTTTAATATAGCATTACTATGTATATTAACAATATTTAAATTTTGTTTATGAATTGCAATGCATTGTATAAATAGTTTCACATGTTTTATTTTCATATACATATCCATGATGGGTGAGTATTACGGTGGCCCCCAACGACTAGTTTAATTACGCAGGTTTATTGCATATTTGTCAAAATTTTGTCAAAAATATTCAGAAATCCCTGATTTACCCAGAAGTATTGTAAATGCAAATCGTGTGTTTATTAGAAAATAAACTAACCGAACTTTGCTCATCTAAACGCTTCCATATTGTCAATTATTTTTATCAGTTTTTTCAAATTTATATGAAAAAATCAATTTTTACCCACTGTCCTAATACTTGCATCTACACTAGTGTAGAAATAAGTATTAACGTAATTTTCAATGGATAACACGTGATTCAAAGTCATTTGTTTCCTACCATGATTTTTATTAAATAGAATACAACTTCTTTCTGCTTGACAATTACATAACTTCCTTTTGAAAATAAAATTTCTAATTTGAAACAGTATCTTAGCTGCGCCTTATGCCTCGGAATTAGGGTAATCCAAAGTATTCGCTCTTGTGTACGTTTATTGATTATTTTCATGTTCCTTAAAACCTATTGCAAATAGCAAATTTATTTACAGTCGAACCTCGATTTAACGAATTGATTGGGACCCATAAATCCATATGTTAAATCGAAGCAATTCCTTAAATCGAATATCAATTTTTGCAAAGAGTATGGTGTAAAAATATCAATACAAAATACCCTTAGATATAGAGATTTAAAAAAAAGAATGATTATTGTTTACTACGAACTTAAAAATTATAAGTTAGGAGATCAACTTTTAAATTATCTAAATTCTTTAATGTTATTTGCTTTTGAAACTTAATACATAAACTGAATACATAATACATACATACTTATTGACACATTGGAAAGAAATCCTTGATAGTGCTTAGTTTTGACTTTCTAAAGCTTTTTGTAGATATTTTCTTAGAATAATTTTTTAAAGTGTTCAAGCTGCAAATTAATTCTTTAAATGTCACCTTTTTTAATTGAATTTCCGTTTCTTTATCATCTTGACAACTTTCAGAATTTTCATTCTCTTTCTGTTCAATATCGCAGGTATACTTAGCTTTTTATCGGGACATAAAAAATATTCGTTAAATCGGAAAATATGTTAAATCAAAGTATGTTAAATCGACGTTCGACTGTATATCAAATCACTGTCAGAAATCTGTAAATGTCATTATTCCTATTACTTTAAAATGTAATTGTACCTACATTGCAGAAAGACATAAGTTATGTTTCCCACTAATTCTGGAAACAGATTTCAAATAAGAAATCTAGTAGTCCAAGAGCCCACCGCACAAAACCCTAAGTCATCGAGTACAAGAAAAATTCCTTTATTTTATGGAAGAGTAGTAATAGAAAAGTCTAATGATCCATGTCTGTCGGGAGCGAAGGGTTGCATAAGTCAAAAATTGATACCACTATTGGTTCACTCGTAGACTTAACATTATTATGATTTTAACCCTTCGTATCATCGAGTTGCATATCTGCAACATACTCAAAAGTTAATAGTACTTACACAGTATAAGTTTTAAAACACGATTTTATTTGTTGTTCCTCTTTCCCGACAGACCAATTAATACAAATTGATCGTTGGAATTCTCAACAGGCGATGGTATTTGGTTAATTTCTCGTACCACAGTTTTGTTTATCATTTGAGAAGCTTCAGGTCGGTATTGCAAAAATTAATTTAGTAAATTTTGACAAATTAAAAAAGCTGGAGAAGTTCGAAAACAGATTTTTTAAAGTAATTTAAAATTTTGTAGACTGCATGAACGAATACAGTCCCAATATTATGAGGACACTTGGTCACCTTAAACCTCTCAAGCTCACTTCTATAGTTAGTTTCCAAAGTGAGTATTAACTTTTTAGTTACTTTTACTACATCACACCACTAATCGGATATTCCTGTAGAAATTATACGGCTCAAAGCCTTTATGTGTAACATTTAAATGCAATTTGCTGTGTAAAACATTTATGCTCCATTGAAATACCTTTAAGGTGGTTTACATTTTGTTTGTTTTAGTTCTTAGCATCTTCAGTTTCGTGATTTTTTTTTTTTTTTTTTTTTTTTTTTTTTTTAAGCATGTTTATTACTGGGCGAGAATAAATATTTTAGACCGTGTAATGTGGCATAACAGGATGTGCAATAGATATTATAATTTTAAACATTAATACATTTCCAAAGCACTAAATTAATGAGACAGGAACATTAAATTTATGCGCGATTGGGTTGAATAAATACATAAGCGTAAGCATTCATATGTAAGAACTTAACTTCGTTGTTAAGTAATGTGTGAAGAACTTAAAGTTATTAGATTTTCTTTTCAAATTACTTTTGCTAATTATTTTTAGATAATAATAATTATTATTATTAAAATTATTACGAAACATCAGGTGTTGTGCATGAATTATAACTCTCTCCAAGTGTGCAAAGAAATTTAAAAGTAAAGTAAATAATTGCATTTTTAAAATCCCAATCATATTTTAAACTATTTTTATAGAAAAAAATATATATAGTAAGAATGTATATAATATGTTTGTACATATGAATTTTTTTATTCTAAAAAAAGAAAAAAAATCTTGAAAAATATTTAATGATTTAACTTTAATGAGCTTCATTCTCGATTTTTTAAAGATTTTATTTGAGTTTTATATTATTTTCATATAAAAATACGTTACGAACGAATCTCTATAATAAATTGTAATTCTTTATTACCTATTTATTTATTTATTGTGAAAATATCTTTAGGATCTTTCCACATTATTGAACTCTAAACTATTTTTAATAATTTTTCTTAAATGCATGCTAAGTTTGATTTCAAACTGAAAAATATGTAAGTAGATTTGTGATTTATGAATTTTGATTGAAAATTAAATGAATATAAATTTTTAAGGGTGCGTAATCGTAGGGGTGAAAAGGTAAGTTAGGTGAAGGTACATATTATAACCAAAATGTGTTAATGTAAAAGACCAAAATATAGTTACCGTCTATACTCATGTATATATGTCGATTCTCCCAATTCGTAAACAAAACTGAAAAAAAAAAAAAAAAAAAAAAAAAAAAGAATTTTAGTGTATAAGAATATACTGAAAAATGAACGAGGATAGGAGGATAAAGAAAAATAATAGATTTTCTTCAGATTAGAACTTTTTTTTTTTAATTTTCTAATCAGGTTTTAAAAAAATCTAGTGTTTTAAAGCTATATAATTAATTAAAAGCGAAGAAGATTAAACTATTTTGAAACCTATTCAGTTTAATGATACTTAAGTTTACTTAAGTTCAGTTTAATGATAAATCAGTTTAATGACACTTAAAAAAATAAATAAACATTTAAAAAAAATTATTCAAGCCTTATTTAAATGGGTAAATAACAACTTAGACTGCTAAAACATAGTACTTTCTTTGTAATGTAAGAATTTTAGGAGAAATATCTAGAAGCCTTTTCAAGTTGAACTCCTTAAAAGGGGGATTAAAATGTTGAAAAGAATGCCGCCCCTATATTTAAGGGAACTCTATCCTAAGAAAAAATAGGTGTAAAATAATTATAGGGACATTTTTATTACGATTTTTTATTTCAATCACAGGGAAATAACCATTGTCAGCTTTTATGTCTCTGTTATGTCAACCGTGACTCAATTGATTACTTAGACTTTCCCATTAGTTAATTATCTGCAAAAAAAAAAAAAAAAAAAAAAAAAAAAAAAAAAAAAAAAATATTTTTTTAGTAATTCGGGTAAAAGTCGCACCCCCACCCCCCCCCACCCTTATTTTTAACTCCCGATTTTTTTCTAAAATTGTTCGACTTATACACGAGTTTATTCGGCAATGTTAATTTATAGAATTATAATACATCTTGCTCTCATACATATTTTCACCATTATAATCTTCACGGAACTATGAAATATATATTTTCTACTGCAAGCATCGGGTAGTGAATCTCAATGGTGTATATCAATTTCATCATGTTTGGAATATCGAAACTTAATTAGAATATGCTGCAAATGGTTTTTCCCTGCACATTATTTTACAGACTCTTTTGTGTAAACTTGTAAATGGGTGATAAATGCTTTGTTTCCCATATTCTTCAAAAAACATATTTTAGTGCAACGTTTCCCAACCTTTTTTCTTTCACGTACTCCTTTCTCAAGCTTTTAACTTTGGGGTACCCTCATTTCTTAAAAACACGCCTCCCACCCCCTACACTCAGCTAGATAACGCAAACATGTTTTTTTTTTTTTTTTTTTTTCATTAGTAATCTTTATATCACAACCGTTTAATAAATCGATACAAAGTGCATTGTCATTTCTAACTTTTTTTTGTGAGTTTTGTAACAATTTTTGTTACTTTATTAACAGTTTTTGTGCCTTTATTAGTCATTTTTGTTATTTCGGTCGTTACGGATTTTATTTTTACGTACCCCCAAGGGTGCGCATACCCCAGGTTGGGAATTGTTAATTTAGTGCACTCAGAAATTCATATTAATTTCATACATTTGTAACAGCGTAAAATCATTGAAATAAGCCGCAAAGTGTTCTTCTTTATAGACCTACCCTTTCCGGCACGGACAAAATCTGTTAGGAAAATAAGAAATTATCGACTGACACCGGAATTCACAAATGAATTTTTTAGATACTTTGAATCTCTTAATTTAAGCTCTTATTGTAAAAGCAAAGTTTTACTAAAATATTATTGGTGCCGTTTGCAAGTTTGGAATAAAAATTAGGTATCCCAGGCTGGGCACAGTGTGCCGGAAAAGGTTAACAAGGTGGAATACATTTGAATTTCCCTGTACGCCTACTCTATACGTTACAGATAAATATTCCATAGTCCAAAAATGTATATAAATTTCTTTATGTTTAAAACTGTAATACGCTGCAAATGATTTTTTTTTCCATAGACCGATATATAACGAAATACTTTTGAGTGCCGCTGTAAATGAGCTATGAATGTTACACATTTGATTTTCAATAAAGAACACAATACGGCAAACCTCAATAATGTATATTTATTAGGATGAGCGAAGCGAATCCTCTACTAGGCCACTCAAATTACATTTTGTCGTACATTTTACAAAAAAACTATTCAATATTTTAACTTCATATTAAACACAAAAATAAATTATGATCTGTAGATTTGCACAATATAATTTTTTTACAGAAAAACGTTAAAAAAATTATTATTTTAATTAATTTATTTTACATGCATTTCCAATGCGGACGCATTTTAGCAAATAAATAAAAAAAATGAAACGCGTATATTTTCAGAAAAAAAATATAAATCATGGAGTAAGTAATAATAGATAGAATCATGATTAATTTAATAAATAAAATATGTTTTCATCATTCCGCAAAATCGTTTGCACAGATGACACTTAAACATTTTTAAAAAATTGTATTATGGATTTTTCTTTTCTTTTCTTTTCTTTTTTTTATGTAAAGTGGCAACAAAAGAATTGTAAACAAATAAAATTAATTTTTAAATTTGTTATATGAATGAAAAATTAAAAGAACTGCTTAAAGTTGTTGCCTCGATTCAAGCTCTTTATAAATGTACTAAAGCAAAGTTGGCCGATTCAGAAAGGACAAATGGAGTTTAATCATTTCTTATTTTATCATTTGGATTTAAAGTAATGTTAAGTTCTTATTTGTGGACCGAAAAAGGTTTAGTGAACGGTACTTTAGACTTTGTTGCGCGTATTAAAAAAAATCACAAGCCACCAGACCAGATATCGCGAATACTCATGGATAAATATGAATACTACAGTAATTTAACTTATAAGAATTGGTGCGTACCAATTCCCCGAATAATTAAATTCTGGAAAAATGGAAGCATAAATTGCTCAAGAAAACAATTTCCTTTGCAATCAGTTTTTGCAGTCATAATTCATAAATCCCGAGGTTTGAGATTAGATAAAGCAGTAGTAGGTATTGGGGATAAAGAGACACCAGTTTGCTAACGCACGTAGTGTTGTCGAGAGTGAAAACCCTTCAAGGTTTAGCATTTAATAGAAAATTTCCTTGCGAGAGATTCTACAGTATAAAAAAATTTCATATGCTGGTATGCAGAAAAAAAGAAGAAATTAGAATGAAAAAAATTACATTTAATAGTTCTTAGTATCAACGAGAGCAGATTTCAAATGTTTTTCAAAAAAAAAAAAAAAAAAAAAAAAAATATTTTGAAGAGATAACCTTTTTTGAATGTCTTATTCTAAGATTGCTATCAAAGATTATTTGATGTGAATTACAAAGATTGAAAACATACCTATTTCAAATCATTTGAGATAACACCAGAGGCTATTGGAAAATGTAAAAACATTTTTAAAACTTTTAGTTAAAAATTAAAAAAATATTTTGTAAAATTTTGCTTCGAAAATATTTTTATTTATACCAGTCTTATATCATAGATAAAAACTTCCGAGGAAATTCTTAATTATTTGGCTGAATTTACATTTCTAAAATTTAAATACGCCAAAACATAAGATAAAGTTTTTGCTTAATAAAGATGCAAAAATAATATAAAATAATAATGTTATTTTCAAATATTTATCTTATGAAATAATGCTTCGCGAATCCAAACAAAGCACGGCTTTTGCTAGTATATCAATTACATGTCAATCTGAATATATTTACGCGAGTTACAGCACTGGCAGACAGACAGCAGACGGCAGTCATAAACATTTCTCAGTTATTTTGTTAAGTATTAACAAGTCGAAAATTGAATGCCAAGGGTAGTAAATGAGGTGAGTTAGTACTATAACGAAGTTTAAAAAATATTCTGACTTTGGTGTAATAGTATACAATACTTCGGATACAATATAGTAGCCGAAATCTTTTATGTGTCCCTGTTAATGTTATGTGCTTTCAATGTTTCAATTGTACAGAAAGTAATTTTCAGCAAAACTCAGCTATGTATATCAATTTCATAAAATGGGAAATAGTTTACTATTATTAAAACGCTCCCCAAACAATGTTTTCTCCTACTATTACGGAATGGAATACTTTAATGTGGCTCTTTAAATTAATAACAAACTAGCTGCACCCGTCGAAATTCAACGAAAAGAATATATATTAGATGTAATATACAGGGTGTCCCTAAACTCATTGTATATACGCTAGGGGGTGATAGAACACATCAAAACGAGGAATAGTACATAGGAAACCAAGGGTCCCAAACGTTTTCCAAAGGAGGTAGCCGCCATTAAAGTTTGGGGTCCAAAATTTCAAATACACATAAAAAACGGAAAAATTGGTCGATTGATTTGTGGGTTTCACTAAAACTATTCTTTATGTTGGTATTTTCGAAAATAAATTATAAAGATAAATTTCGAAAAATGCCGATAGAGGGCGCTTTAGACTTTGAAGTAATAAAAAACTATTTTTTGATGTGATTTTTTGCATCTCATGAAATGGTTTCGTAAGCTTAGACTTAAACTTAAATTTTGAGCTCAAAATCTGAATAGTTGGGAGTGGTTAAGTAGCACAAACGTAACTGTGTTCAGAGGGTTTAAATTTCAAATGATAAAAAAAAAAGGAAAATTTGGTCGATTGATTTGCGGTTTTCACTAAAATTATTCTTTATGTCGGCATTTTCTTAAAATTAAATTATAAAGATAAATTTCAAAAAATGCCGATAGGAGGCGCTTTAGACTTTGGAATAACGAACAACTATTTTTTACGTTATTTTTTGCATCTGATTAAATGTTTTCGTAAACTTAGACTTAAATTTTAAGCTCAAAATCTGAATAGTTGGGAGTCGTTAAGTAGCACAAACTTAACTGTGTTGTTGTTATATTTTATTAAAGTTTATTTTCAGTTATTTTATTTGCATAATACTTAATAATATTACTCAGTAGAAAATCTGTGTATTGTACCGCGATTAGTGAATAATTACGTTCAATCATTTTATTAGGATTAAGTTTTACGAAAACCATTGTTTTGATTTTCTTTGGGCATGTTCAGCGCAACTTACCGAAGTTACCAATATTACCGACCGATTGTAGGTTAGTACGAAAGCGAATTGTAGTACCTATGAAAACTATCTTGTTGACGACAATTGTTGATGACAATTGTAGCTGACGACACACTTCGATTTGATTTTCTTTCGTATTTGTCTACAATCGGTAGTAACATCGGTTACTTCGGTAAGTGACCGGTAAGTTGTGCTGAACACGCTCTTTGCGATTACACATTCACCGATGAGATCAAGCTCCTGATTGGTGGAAAGTAATAGAACAAAATAAATTTTTATTATAGTGAGAAAAGCTTAACCTGTTGCCACTATTTTGAAGAAATGTCACGAAAAACCTTTAAAATTAAAATTAAAATATAAATATGGAAATAAATTAAAAATTAACCAGAATGGGCACATCTGCACATAACTTTTATTTAAAAAAATAATTATCGAAATCGGGCCAGTATACAGCTCAGAGCTGATGACAGAACAAAATATCCAGGTCTATTAAATATATAGATACTCTTTGCACCATAAATTGTATAGAATATATATTTTAGTATATATTTCATCGATGCATATAAATTTTATTATGTTCAAAAGAGTGTAACATTATTATAATGTACTCAAAACTATTTTTTCCCATTGGCCGGAAATGTATCGGAATAGTTTTGACTGTCCTTTTAATTAGACTATTCAACGGATTTTCATAAAATTTAAAATGACGTGACAAAATTTTTCAAAAATTATGTGTTTTAAATTTTAAATTATTCGGTTGGATAGTTTCTGCTCTGTTATATACGGACGGACAGACAAACTGACGGACGCAATGAACCATAGGTGCTACGTATTTACATAATTACGAACCCATCTAAAAATGGCTTTTCCTTATTATTCTGCAACCCGTGAGGTCCGGGTTGGATCACCTAGTGTTAATAAATTCATACATACTTTCGTTAAGTGCTAATGACTTTTTATCGAAATGAACCTTAGAGGGTGAGGCATTCACACTATTTATGTATGCATAATGTGTCTCTTCCTTCTTTGGGAAGGATACATGCAGCGATGCAGCGACAAAAACACTCACACACACAAAAAAAATGTGATTATAAAAAAATGAGTAAGGTAATGTCTGAGCCCTCGTTCGTCATCAGCGAAGGTGAGCAGGAAGATAAGGTTCGTCAACCAGCCGTGGCCCAGATAACTCGCGATCTTAATTTAGGGTCAAAGCACGTGAAAGTGTCAATATCGGTCATGAAAGTAAAAGTGGTAATTCGAATCCACAGGCGAATAAATTGAACAATATGGATTTATATTACAAGTGGTAGTTTGAGAGCGATTATAGTAAAGTATCAGAAGTGTAAGTGCTTTATGTTCAAGTGTCAGGTTAAAGCAGTCTTTGAATCCGCACTCACCCATTTTAAAATATTTATTTTAATTTAAAAACGAGCAAAACTTTATCATTATTCTTAAGCAATTAGAATTATTTAATTTTTTACAGGCATGGCCTTACAGAGTCATGCAGGGCAGTTTCCCCAGTCTCCCACATTTGAGGGGCTCCTATGGGCGTAATTTTTAACATAATTCCCTAAGTTCATAATTTTGTTAATAAATAAAGAATACTGCCCAGTTAAACTGATGGCATTGAGCTCACAGGCTACAAATACTAATTGTACATTAAAGCCTTATATTTTCAAGGGTTAATTCCGTTCGAAAAAAATTAAGAAGGGGAAACAGCTCTCCCCTTTCCTCTTTTTTTATACTTAATCATTGAACCTCCTATACTAACAAAGACATGCTTTATCATATAAAAAATCTATATCCAAAATTCAGAGCAAATGAGATAATTCTTAATAAAAACCCATTTAGCGTTTGTATAATTTAAGAGGAGTTATCCCCCCTTTTATACTTAACCATTAAACTTCCAAAACTATTCAGAGATTTGAACGAAATCTGAAAATTCTGCTTGAAAAACCCATTTATATAAATTAAGGGGGGGGGGATTAGAACCCCTGTTCCCCCTATTTATACTTATTCAATGAACACCTAATAACAGTCACAGAATCGTCTCATCAGAATGATCCTAATCTAAATTTTGAACGAAAACTTAATTCTGCATGAAAATCACATTTATATCAACTAAGGGGAGGGGCATGAGCCCCCCCGTTCCCCCTCTTATAGATATCGAATAAACTCCAAAAACTAATCAGGTAAGCGCCTTGTCAGGATATACCTACATACAAAATTTCAAGTGGATCGGATATTTTTATCACGAATTATTGCGTTACGCACGAACGAACATACAGAACGGACGGGCACATAAGCTGTGAGCTAAAAAGGAATTAAACGGTTAAAATGATCAAAAGGGCCGAAATTTTTACACTTGCAATGATTGAAGAATAAAGGGAGACCCTGTTTTTATATTTTAAAGGATCACATGAGCTCTTAAATAAGATAAATAAGAGAACTGCACCACAAAATATAATAAATATTTTCAGTCGATTTTCATAAAATTTGAAATGAACGCACAAGATCATACAGCAATTACATATTTTAAAACTTCAAACGATTAGGTTGGGTGATTTTTAAATTGTTGTATGCGGACTGACAGAGAGCCGGACTGAACGACGCGACGCCTATAGGTGCTACGTATTTACATAATTACGAACGCACCCAAAAATGTTAATTTGATCTAAATTTATTTTGAAAATTGCAAAAATCCTATGAAATTTCATAAATTCCAAAGGTATAATTACCTTTTCAATTTTCTTATCTTTTTTTACAAAAGTTCCAATTATAAAATCACCTGTAAAATCATTAGAGTTTTCTGTCTGCTAAATGTGGTCTTATTTTAGTACTTTACAGTAATTTAAATCGGGTCCTTTTAACCTTTTGAATTCTGATGTTTGAATTTTCTACCATTTAATTTTAATTCCAACATGTCACAACGGCACCGGTATATTTGACCAAATTTATTTGCAAGTCTTTTTGATCCAAACAAAATTGTCTCTTTTATTTGTAACATGGTGTTTGATTCAAAATAGTGTATTACCACTTTTCTGTCTGTTATCTATTTAAATGAAAATGCAAAGTTTTTCATTAAAATCACTAAATTATTATAGAATTATTTAATTTTAAAACATGGAATATTCAAACACTTGAGATTCTTGTTCTTTTCCACATGTATATACTCATACAAAACTAGTTACATGTATTTTTCGTATAATTTACAGATTCAGATGAAGAGGAATCAATAAAATATTGCTTTGTACTACATAACATTAACATAATTACTACTTAAAAGTATTTTATAATAGCTTTTTATTAAACAAGTCTTATTGCACTTGCCTCGCATGGAGAAAAAAAAAAAAAAAAAAAAATGGACAACGTTTTTTCTTTTTCTTTTATTAACAAACACAAGCTTCAATTCAAATATACTTCACCTATGATTTTTCGTATTTGTATATTATATATATATATATATATAAAAAAAAAAAAAAAAAAAAAAAAAAAAAAACATTTTTAACGATATCATTACAGGATGGGATTTGAAGAATGATAACGTATGACATCGGAAGAGAGACAGGGGGGTCGAAAATGACCAAAGAATTGACAATGTTATCCGTATGCTCAGTTCCAAAGCGCTACTTCAAGAATGCATAGTCTGAAGTTAGATCATGTGAAAAATTTATGGATTAAGTCAACTTAAATAACAGTTTTTTTACAGAAATTAGCAAGCCGGTTCCACCAACATAACTTTTAGTCTTTATTGGTTCACCATTAGACGTAGTCAATCGACCATAACTAACCCCGTTAATAATGAATCTTATGTACTACAAGTAATTATCCGCACGTTAAAAAAGATGCAGACAGTAATAATAGATGGCAGAAAAAAAATAGAATTTATGTCAATTTCGATATTGTTTCGGTAATTGTGAAATGTTTTCAAAACGAGTAGGTTACAAATTATTTGAATTCCAAAGAAATGGCTTATTTAAAAGAAGAAAAAAAACTAGTTGGATGTGGTAATCTTAAAACTTTCTTCTAGCTTATACGTGCTAATCATGAAACAGTGGAATCCCGCTTTTAAGAAAACAGCTATTCCGAAAATACGAGTATTCCGGATTGGAGTTCTGAAAAAAAAAATACCGATTTTTTCAATTTAAAAATGGGAAAAATTAAAGACATTCCTGAAAAAATTATATTTATTGTTGTACAAAGAAGATGAATAGAGACATACAGAGAGTCTAATCTGGATGAAAACACCTTAAACCAAATTGATATGAAATCTGTTTACCTACAGTACATGTCGGCTCTATTTATACAATTATAGGATCTTTTTTAATAATTGCTAAACACAAAAGATAACTAATTTACACACACTTAACAAATAAAACTAAACTAAAATCCGTGGCATTACAATCTGTGACTGATCAGCATCGACAGTGCCCATTCCTGTTTACTAGACCTGGGCCCCGAGGTTTATGCAGGTTGCGTTCCTACCAGGTGGTCAGCCTAACTCGAGACCCTCGGTGTTTAGTTCCCAGGCAAACTTGGTACTCATTATATCTATTCCGAAAGGATGGAAGGCTGAGTGAACTGCGCCGAGTCGGGAATCAAATTCTTGACCTGTAGTGCCGCAGTCAGATACTCTAACCGCTGCGTCACTGGGCTTCTGCTTAGCAAATAAAGTCAGTGTTTTTTTTTTTCTTTTTTGACAAAAGACATTGAATCGATTAAGGTAAATTGTCTTTATGTCATATCGTTGACTCAGATTTATGTGCAGAGAAAAAGCGTATTTATTACTATGATACTAGTTGTAGTTTTTATTTGAAGAGTCTGTTATATAATAACAGTGAATTTTAAATAAACTATTAGAAAATAACAGAACCTGTTCCCTACGATCCAATCAATGCTATATAAAGCTGACATTAGCAGATGCCCTCGCACTTAATATACGCTTAATAAGTCATTGTGTTGCTTATTATTAATGAAATCCGCCTATTCCAAATCCCCGCTAAACCGAACAATGTTCGGTCCCAATTAATTCGAAATAGCGGGACTCCACTGAGCTTCAAAATTCGCTATCACAGTGCCATAATTAAATGGCATTTTGTGCCCATCAGGAGGTTTCTAGTGATATGAAATTTCGTGTTATTAATTCTCGACATATGACTATTGCTAAAATCTTATAAATCCTGCAAAGTGCAGCATAACAGTGCTACATATATAGGCTATAAATACATCTAAAATATATGACGGAATAAAATTTCGCCTTGCTTTTAACATAAAATGAATAATGCTTACTTAAAAGGCGATTAAATAAACAATTATAGATGTTAAAGTTTTATTTTATTTAAAAATCTTAGTACTTTCGAACCTTTTCCAAACAAGTTCTTCCTCAGAGAATATTTTCATTACTAAATACAGATATGAGATTTTGTTTTGAAAAATGAACGAGACTCGTGGCTTGAAAATCGAGTTAGCAATATTTTTACGTGAATGGTAAAATTATTTGATTGTTGTACCATGATTTTTTTAATACGTCATTTTCACAATTCGTTAGGATTTTATTTTTAGGATGCTGAACCATAAATTGGGTATATTATAAGATAGGGTATCATTGCATACTTTATTGCTTTTGCATAAGATTTCTATTGATTCTCTTATAATGGATAAGTAATAATTGGATGTCGGGAATGTGATTTTTGTATTACCAAAATCTATTGTGATATTCTGCTTGAGATATAAACGTGAAAGAGCAGTAGATTGAACATAATATAATTAGTAAATAATAGTAAGAACATAAAGCAGATATAAAATTTTGTCGCCAATCTACTGCTCTTTCATGTTTATATCTCAAACAGAATATCACAATAGATTTTGGTAATACAAAAATCATATTCCCAACATCCAATTATTACTTATCCATTATAAGAGAATCAATAGAAATCTTATGCAAGAGCAATAAAGTATGCAATGATACCCTATCTTATAATATACTTAATTTATGGTTTAGCATCCTAAAAATAAAATCCTAACAAATTGTGAAAATGACGTATTAAAAAAATCATGGTACAACAATCAAATAATTTTACCGTTCACGTAAAAATATTGCTAACTCAATTTTCAAGCCACGAGTCTCGTTCATTTTTCAAAACAAAATCTCATATTTGTATTTATTAATGAAAATATTCTCTGAGGAAGAACCTGTTTGGAAAAGGTTCGAAAGTACTAAGATTTTTAAATAAAATAAAACTTTAACATCTATAATTGTTTATTTAATCGCCTTTTAAGTAAGCATTATTCATTTTATGTTCATTTATACATATAGGGTATTTCACAACAAAAAATAATCAGTTGCAACTGGTGTCTACCTCTAGCAGAATACTAAGTTAGATGAAATTCGTGCATTAGATCTTGAGGTAGTGCTATTCGTTGAAAATACTGAATAAAATCGTGGGAAATGCAGAATAGCAAAATTAGCTGTTAAGAGACTAGTCCATTCAAATGATAGGATACGTCCGCTAATGCTAGTCCTACGAAAGAAAGTTATAAAGATATCTCGGCTACATTTTAATATGCTTAAAGGTGTTTTTTTTTTTTTTTTTTTTTTGGCATTGAATAGCTGAAATCGATCTGTATGCAGGCCGGTTTTTATTTTTTATTTTATTTATAGATATTTTTCATGGGGACGCTTTCATTTTCGAAAACGGCTTGGAAAGCGAAAGCACCCTCATGAAAGATATCAGCGGCCAAATCGAAAAAGGAAAAAATGGCCTGCATTCAGATCAATCTCAGCTATCCAAAGAAAAAAAAAAAAAAAGAGAGATTAGTGCAAATATTAGCTACATGAAAAGCTCTAAATTTTTTTTTTTTAATTTAAGGTTTATAAAATTGGATGCTTACTTTTGGATGCAACTGTTTTTTAAAGAAAACTTTGCTTTATCTAATCACATAATCTTGCAATTAATAAGTCTAAATTTAATTTTAGGAAATATGATATTTCAAAGTAAGAAGCCGCACGAACAGTGGTGTAGTCGTAAATAAATCTGAGGATATACGCTCCAAGCAGGGGGTATACGCTGAAGTTAGTGAGTATACCCTAGAGTGTACATACTATAGCTTTCTTGAGAAAAAGAGCGTATACGGTGTTCCTTCAAAAAAATCCAGATGGTATACGGCGTATACACCCATATACCCTCCACTACACCCCTGCGCGCGAGCCCTATGATAGCTGTATTTATTTTCATTCCAAATGCTACTTGAGTTATTTGAAATTCAAAACATCTTAACAATACGATATTCAGCGCAATAAATGCGAATAAAATATTAAAATAAAGTGCTATTCTTTAAGTGCCGAGTATCTTACTACTACGTACGAAGCAGTATTTCCAGTTTATATACAACATATCTGCAGCCATCAACCTCTATTGTCCGTTCCAAGGCCTCCGAAGACAATGTAGTATTCTAATAAGGAGACGTATTATCGAGGAGAAATTTTTACTTTTGATAGCACATACTGGGACCAATTCGTTGAAAAAAAAAAAAAAAAAAAAAAAAAAAATCACATGTCTGTATATCATTATAATGTAGTCATTGTAACTATTGGCGTTAGAAAAAAAGAAGTCTTTTAACATAGTGATTGTTGGACTTTGACAAAGTCCGATTAAAGCAGTTTAAGACCACTGACCAGTATTCTTTAGTGAGTCACCCATAGGGGCCGTCCATAAATGATGTCACGCGTTTTTTCTATATTTTTTACTCCCCCCCCCCTTCTTGTCACATGCCGCGCTACATTATGTAAACATATACTTGTAGTTCAAAAGCAAAGCGCTATATTTTAGACCATATTTCAAATTTTATTTTTAAACTTTAACTATGTATTTTAATGACATTTGTGAGCTGAACAATAAAAGTGATTCATAGTTTTTATGAAATAAAGTTTAAACAAGAAAAATAATTAATATAGAATAGCAATATAGTCGTTGAGCCAGAAGCCAAAATTTGGGCTTTTGGTTTCATCTCTGGGGTCTTGGTGATATGTACCTTTTTGGAATCACAACGATCCCAGGAGTTCATTTTATGATGATACTATGAAATTAGTGGTAGCTTATAGACGCCATATTGAAAAGATGAGGGCCATCTATCGCACATTGATACAAATGTTTTTTTTATTTATTTTATTTTTTTGCCACTATTGCGTAATTGAATTCACTAAAAAAATGGAAAAAACAAATATTGTTGAACATATAACATTGTACTAATTACATATTTGTTAGATTTTATTTTATTTATTATTAACATTTTCAATTAGATAAACAGTTTAAAAAAATTTGTGATGAAAAAAAAACCGAAATCTTGCTTTGCATATAATGCATATTATTTCCATGTAAATAAGACACAACAATTCAAGAAAAAGGTACTACTGGTGAAGTTCTTGTATTTAATGTGTTAAAAATTAACCCTTTCAGGACCACGGGTGCAAATATGCACCTACAAAACGTGCTTTCATCGCTTGTTTTTGATATTACTAGAAAAGAAAGAGAAATTTCCTAATTAAATTTAATTGTTAAACAAATAGGGGTGTCAACCGAAAAAAATGCAGATCGGGTTGATAAATAATAAAAATCTTAGTCTTCTACACTGCCATCATCATCCATTGACATTCCTATGTCAAAATAACCTCCATCATCATAGAATAGTTCTATATTCTGCATATAATTGTATATCTGAAGTAATTAAAAAGGCAGGCACATGATAGTGTGACACATGTTCTTGAACAAGAGCATTATACCAGTTCCACAGCAACTACAGAGATAAGAGGTCACATATTCCACTGGACCTCACGATAGACTTTCCTCCTACTATTTGTTCCAAAAATTCAGCCACATTTATCATCGGATGTAAGATCAGAATCAGCCTGTAGGCATTTCTTCCAAACAAGACCGAGGTAATTAGCTCAGATTACACATCGTTTGAGTGCATTACTCCATGGTAAAAAGGAATGAGACTTCATAGACTTCTTTTTCACCGAAAAAAATATATAGCATATAATGCAATTTACTGATGTATTTTTACTTTCCATAATAAAGACTTACATCTCAGGCTGTTTCTTTGTTTTCTCTAATAATCAGTTTCACTATCAAGCACCTTAAGTGCATATCCAATTTTATGCTCTAATTCATCATTTTCCTTACTTCCAAAAACACTTACTGCATCGCACCCGACATAGTGAATGCATTCCAAGTAATGTAATACATGTCTCTTTACCTAGAAGTCCATGCATCCCACTCAAGTTGTAGTGCTTTACTTTGCCCTGCCACTGGATACAAATTTTATAAATATTAACCCTTCCTAGATTTTCAAATTATTTTCTATAGAAAACAGTATCATAACTGACACAAGATATAATGTAAATCTTAATCCTGATGCTAAATCATAGTGTGCGTGAAATACTAGTCGTGTATCACCCCTTCTTGGAACCAGGTAAATTTATTGGATTTTTCAACTAGTTATTTTTTTAATTTATAACAATTTTCTCCGTAGATAACATACATAATTCGTGTATTCAGCCATTTCAGATAATGTTCCTTCAGCTATTCTTAAGAAATGAGGTGTATCAGTTCCCTATTGTTCTCTTCATCACATAAAAACTACTTCCATTCTCGCACTGTTTATAACTTTTATAACATCACCAATAGTTTATACACTTCATTCATTGCTTTTTATCAATACCTGCCTGTATGTATCAAATGCAACATCTCTTCTTTTAGAGGATGTATAATCTTGTATTATTTTAGGAAACAGATTCTTTACTAGTTTTCCAAATGATTGTATCTCCTTTCAGTAACTTTGAATAATGTACGATCCATTATTCCTACTAAAATCAGCACCACCATTTGCATTCTTTCAGCAATCGCAATTTTTTATTTTTCAGTTTTTCGCATTAAACTATCAAGTGTTGCTAAAAATCACGGAAGAAGCCCTAGATGGTAGGAAAAGTTACTTCTCATATCGAAATGTCTTCGCTCTGCAATTATCGTCATCTGAGCAAATAGATTTTTATTTGTCTTGACAACAATATGTGATGCATAAAACTTTACACTCGCTTTCTTCCTTCGAGTTGGAAAACTCGTTAACTTCTTAATTTTTGGAGGATTGAAAAACACTCCTGGCTTTGAGTTTTCAGACAGATATTCTCTGTTGAAAGTTTGATAAACTTCTTTATCCATCTCATGAGCTTTGAACATTTCATAGATATTTAATATCACGTTCATCTTTCTGGATGTAGAACAGATTTTTCTAAAGAACTGATTTTGGTTCTTACAAAATATGTGAAGAAATTCTGCCCCAATATCCAAAATATCTTTTAACTGCGGCAGAATTTTGACTGTACTTCGTTGTAGCTTTTGATTCCTGCGTGTCTTTATTTATTATTTCTTTAATATCACTATTAATTTAATAGCATGCAAAAACAAAAATAAAATTATTACCTTGTTTATTGGCAGACATTTTCCAATATAGGGTCCATTAGTTACTCAGATTATGAAAACATCGTGGATAAATGTCATTCAGATGTTGTGTTGAATCCAAAAGTGTATGGTTAGTCCTCTGACAGGAAATCACACGAGACCAAGGCTCAACGACGGCAGCTATTTTTTAATATTGTGCTTATAAGCTACCCTGGTTTTTAAATGTGGATAAATGTCATTCTGATATTGTTGTAAATCCAAAAAGTGCATGTTTATAGTTTAACCAGCCGGTTGACATGAAAATCCTCTGGATCATTTAAGGCGGCCATTTTCCAATATGGTGCTTATTAGTAATATTAATTTTGAAAATATCATGGATAAATGTCATTTTGATGTTTTGAGGAATCCAAAAATGTGGTTAAACAAGTCCGCTGACACGAATCCACAAAAGTTCCTGCCTCAAATATGGCGGCCATTTTCCAAGATGGCGTCCATAAACTACCCTAGTTTTCAATGAATCATAGAAAAATGACATGTTTAGGTTGTGCTGAATCCAAAAATGTATGGTTTATCATGTATGCTGACATGAAACCACAGGACCCCCTAACCCAACTACGGCGGCCATTTTCCAGTATGGCGCCCATAAGCTACCCTCAATTTGAAAATATCATGGATAAATGAGGTGCCGGTGCTATTGTTGTGGTGAATCCAAAAATATATAGTTTATTAAGTCCCCAGAGATGAAACCACACAACTCCCTGGCTCAACGACTAATAAAGTATTAATATGAAAGGACAATTGAAAACAGTAGTATTTTGGAATTTGAAATACAATTTACATATTTGGCTTTAAATATTATCTTTACGAACACCAAATAGTTTAATTTTAAAATAACTTCATACTTCATAATTTAATCTACTGAATTTTATTGCTTTTATTTTAACTAAAATGTGTGATGTTACATTACTTCTTACCCCCTCCCACCCTTGTCACAAACTGTCACAATTTCATGAACCCCCTCCCCCCCCTTCAAGCGTGACATCATTTATGTATGCCCCAAGTTATGCCCCAAGTAAATACTATAACTATGATAAGTTCCAACTTCTGTTTTTATCCTCTTTTTCTAAATCATGGAAAGTAAAGCCTGGTCAAATACTGCCTATTCAGGTAGCTACGCCCCTGACTGGTTCGTACAGAAGGGAATGCAGACAGTATAAATTAAGTTACTTTACTAGAAGAGCCCGGCCCTTTAAAAAAAAAACAGGCTTCGGGCTTTTTTTTTTTTTTTTTTTTTTTTGTCATTGGAAAAAATACGTTTGTGCTTTTTTACGTCAAAATTTTAAAATAAAATAACTAACAAATAATAAGTCTTATAATAAATAATAATAACTAATTTTCTAGAATGTCTTTACGGGCTGAGCTCAAGGCCCGTACTCCTAAGTATGTATCAAATATTTGAATTTAAAAATTCATTTGATATCAAGAAAGTTCTGAAATGATACTCTTCGGTTTCGAATTTTATTTATTTCATCCTTTAAACTTTTTTTTTATAACATTTAAAACATAATTGGTGAATTCAGTTAAAATTTAACGCTTTTAATATTTTAAATTTTATTTAAAATCTTTAGATGTAAAAATGTTACAAATGCGACATAAACTTAAATACTGTGAAAAAAATATAATAATTTTTTTTTCTTTTTAAAGAGTAATATCTAGTAAGTTTATTTTTTAGTAAAGTAAATTCTATTTATGCCGGAATTCTACAATGAAGGAGAAAAATCATAGTTCAGCACGCCCCCCCCCCTCAAAAAATTATGCATTTCTACCTCTTAAAATGAAAATAGCCTGTATAAAGGGAATTTTTATCGGCCGTTTGCATTTCTGCCAAAGAAAGTTTTACTGAATAATACTTACGTTTGAGGGAAGGGGATATTGGAATTATTAGTTGGGCCACAATATATTTGTGCGGTTCTTCCTCCCAACGATAAATTCATTTAACTAATTTCACTATACCGATATAAAATAGAAGAAGACGATTTATTATAAAAGGGCCTTTTAAAATAATTTCATCGGATAATAATAGTCGGAAATAATAATCGGAATTTTCCTCATCTTAAACTCAGTTAAAGGTTTACCTAAGTATATATAAGAAAAAAAAATAAATAAATAAATAAAAATAGAACAACTTAAAATTATTTTAGTAATGTAATTGAAAGCTCATAGTCTATTATAAAACAAAATAACATTAAAAAGCACCGTTTCGAGAATGAGTATATGAAGTTGGATTATGTGAAAAATTAGTTGATTAAATCGACTTGTACAAAGTAATAATAGTTTTAAGACAAGAACGCAAAAACACGCATCAAGTATAGATTATGGAGCACTTTCAGAATAATTTTAAATAACACCACGGGTTAAAATAGTGAAAAATGATTGGAAAGCGTGTAATACATCTGAAAATCTCTTTTACAAGAATTACTACCAGTAGTCAGGAAAGTATCTTTTGTACAGCCCAGAATATGATCTATAGATTTGTATACATACTACATAGTATGCTAACATTTATTTCTATTAGAAAAAATAGAGAACAGCTGTAAATTTACTTTCAACAACTTTCATCAATAAATTGAAAAGTTCTCAAGATCTTTTGTGCTACACTGTATATCAACTATAGAGTTTATATGCACCAAGTAATGTAGGCAAAAAAAAAAAAAAAAAAAAAAAAAAAAAAAAAAAAAAGTTTAATTTAAAAAAGTGTGCCACAACTGAAAACGCACTTCCAGAAATTATTGTTTTTATACAGTACTGTAACCGAATTATTGTGTGTGTCCCTGCAAATAAACCATGAATGCTATGCACAAGATATTCTGCTGTAAGTTTCTTGTAATAAACTTCACTGATAAATATAAATTTAAATATCTTTGAAATAGTTTTATACGATTAAAAAAAACCGCAAGTGATTTTTCCCTCATACCATAACATAACAGAATTCTTTTGAATGTCCCTGTAAATGAACTATAAATGCTACATGCTCTTTTCAATATCAAAATCCCATAGTAAATCTCATTAACATATAGCAATTGCATGATGATCTGAGTATATATGCACGCAAGTTAGAGCACGGACAGACAGAAAAACCGAATTTTTAAACATTTTTAACTTTCTTGGCAAGCGTTAAAAAATAGTCTTTTATAAGCAATCGATATTTATCTTTAAAAATTATGCCTAATTTCATTACTGCAATTCCTGTTTTTACAAAATAATAATAATAATAATAATAATAATAATAATAATAATAAATAAAAATAAATAAATAAAAAATAAATAAATAAATAAATAAATAAAAAATCGTAAAAATATGTTAATTTGGTTTGAACACTGATTATGGTAATTTATCGCTTTGATTTTCACTTGGTAGAATGTGCGAAATAGTAAATTTATTTATTTTTTTAAATTAACTTTTGCACGGTTTCTTTTTTAAGATACGGCAACGAGAAAAGGAATAAAGCACTTAAATTACCAGGCCTGGATTTCTGACTTGTTTTCTTTATTTATAATAGTAATTTAAATAACATTAGTCTATTAATTAATCATAGTATATTTTTTAAAAATATATTTAGCTTTATTTTTTGTTTTATTTTCTTTTTAAATTTTTAATATGTTTCCTTCTTGCAGTTTCACAGCCAATTGGCACAGTTCAACGAACACGGTTTGACTCTTAATTTGTACAGTTATAATGGTAACGAACATTTGGGGATTTAACACACTCGCCTGGCTAAAATGACGTTAAAGCAATTTATTAATTTTTGATTAAGATATAAAAATATTATATTGTCGCCAGAAACACATCTGTGTGCATAACTTTTTATTGTAATTCTAGTATAACAGAGAGTGAGTTAAAATCAATTACAAAATTCTGTCATCATTTATCGAACTAAATAAAAGAGTGAAAAAAAGTAAGTTTTGCCGTAATAAATTAGAGGGACAATTCCACCAAAATAACTTTTATTTCCCATTGTTCAACCAACCATAACTAACCCGGTCAATAATGAACATATGATTAATTGTTCGGTTGTTAAAGAAGATGTATACATTAATTGTTGATATAAGAAAGTAAACATCCCATTTCTGCCAATTTCGGCATCATTTTAGTCATGAAAAGCTTGCCAAATAAGTTATACAATTTTTTCTAAATTTCATTCAAACAGCTTAGAAAGATAATGGACGTTCGATTAAGATATTAGTCATAAATCGGTAAACTAAATAACACGCAGAACTCACACATTTATCTGTGTTATGCGGGCGTTTCCGCATGCACTTCCTTATTTTATATGTATGAAGGTTGTTTAACCCCTTGGGAACGAGCGCCAAGTATACGTGCCGCATAAGGTTCTGGGAATCCTTGATTATTCTGACCAGTAAATTTTTGTTGTAAATCTTTCGCGATTCAATTTGATAAAATTTTCTGCTTTAACTCGTTAACACAAACACTCAAGTTTTTTTTTTTTTTTTTTATGTTAAAAATTATTCGAATTATATATATCCATACTTTAAAAATATTATATATTCTATGTAATAAGAATAAATATACATACATATTTTTGGAAATCTATTATCTTGTTGTTATTGATTTTGTTTCCTCTGATCAATTCGTTAAGAATATAGACCTACACGTCATTGTTGAATTCAGACACTTTTCACCGGGAGGTTCTGTGTCGCCGGTGGGGATACAATAGAATTCTGGAAAGGAAGAATTGCACTTTTTTTCAATTGAAAACACAAAATCTCAAAATTACCGGGGGGGGTCATTTTATAGCTCCGGGGGGATTCCCCCCCCCCCGGGCCAACCTCTGAATTCAACATTGCTACACGTATAGAATGTATCTCGGTAGAAATCTTTTTCAGTGGAACTGGATGTATTTACGTTAAACAAAAATTTGTACGCTCCAAACAATTCAGGCAATTTTAGAGGTTTTAATATTAGAATTTTCGCAAAGTGCTGTTTGCTATATCTCAAGATAGATTTTTTTAAAAATTAAATGAGGCAGATATTACTGTATGAAAATTCTGGTACAGTGAAACTTCCCTGCACGATTACCTTCATTAAGCGACCACCTTCCTGAACGACCATTTTTTTTCATGGAACGAAATTTATTCCTATAGGTTCAATACTAATTGTACCTCCATTCAAAATGAATTTACATGCGTATCTTCAAAATTTACTGTCTTATTGGTATTCAAGTTTCCTCTGATCAATCCGTTAAGAATATAGACCTATACATAGAATGATCTCGGTAGATGTCTTTACTAGGAAAACTGGCCTATATTTACGTTAAATCAGGGTTTGTATGCACCAAGCAATTCAGGGGGTTTTAGGTGTTTTTATATCAGAATTTTTTTGAAGTGTTGATCGCTATATTTCAAGATAGAATTTTTTTTTTTCATTAAAAGAGGCAAATATTACTATATGAAAATTCTGATACAGTGAAACCTCCCTGTGCGGTTACCTTCATTAAGCGACAGTGGCGTAGCTAGAATAAGTGACACCTGGGTCGGAAGTAAATGGTGTCACCCCAACTTATCAGGGTGTCACCCCCCCCCCCCCCGCCTCATCCGTCATATTTTCTTTTAGTCACGATTCTCCGTTACTACAACAAATGACCCTAGTCCATGCCATTCGTTATTTACCTTTTGTTCTCCTGCATAAAAAAAAAAAAAAAAAAAAAAAAAAAAAAAAACATAGGAGTGACACATTACTCAACCGATTATCCGCATAAATTAATGCAGTGTCTATATGTAGAAGATAGGTCTTTCTTTTGAAGTTTGCTTTCGCTACCTGTTCGTTGGATAGGTTGTTTTTTGTTCTCTGGTGCCTATCTTGTTTAGGAAAATTTCACATTCTCAAAGAAAAGAAAATTAATTTTGTTGCGTCGTATGCTAGAATTTTCATTTTGTTTTACAATTCTTCTATAAAATCTTATAAGATTATCTATATATATAGATTTGCAAAAAGAAATTGGGTGTCACGCCTTAAAGGGTGACACCCGGGGCGGACCGCCCCCCCCGCCCCTGCTTGCTACGCCACTGTTAAGCGACCATCTCCTTGAACGACCATTTCTTTCATGGAACGAAATTTATTGCTATTGACTCAATACTAATTTTATTTCCATTCAGAGACCATCCTAGTTGAACTCCCTCCATGAGCGACAAATTTGAAGTCCCTTGAAGATTTTATTTGAAAAATGATAAGTTTAGATTTTTTTTTTTAAATTATTATTATTCCGGTAATTTTTAAGTGTTTAATTTCTTTTATGCCTTTTCGGGCTATGAATTTCACTCTAATGACAAATTATGTATGACGGTCAATAAAGTCTTTTGTCAAATTTAGTCAGGAAATTCTCAAAGAAATAGATGAAGTAATGAAATCGTTATCATTTGTTCCTGTCCAATTTTTTTTTCATTTTTTTACTGATGGTAAATCAAAAGAAAAGTTATAAAAGATAAAATCGTTAAATCAAAGCAAACGTCAAAGTATTCATTTTTTAACTCTGTAGTAATTAACTTATGTAATTAACTTTTGTTTTGATTAGTTAAATTTTCCTAATATGAAAAAAAAAACACTAACATTAATTGTTATATTTTTTTCAACAATTAAAATATAGGTTTAAACGTGACCTCCATTAAGAGACCATCTCTAGGTGTGACCAATTTTTACTGGAACGGAACGTGGTCGCTTTAGGGAAGTTTTACTATGATCCTCGAAAGTGCTTGAAACATATGAATCTGTACTGTACACCCGAAGAAATCCCCAAAGCTCTGTCAAAAGAATTGAGTGAATAGTTGAGTTGAAATAACCTTTGAATTGATATCTCGGGATCGTTGAATAGAGTCCTGTATCAGGTCAATTTGTCCCTTGACTCTATTTTTTTTTTTTTTTTCGTGGTTTCAGATTCACATCCTATGATATTTTTTGCGGATCATATTTAATTTTTTCGCAAGTTGGGATGTAGGAATTTTCACAAAAAATTTGAGCAGAATCATGTTTCATATATAAAAAGAAATATACATTTGGATTAGAGTATATATTTATTTTACTATATGAGAAATAAAATGTATTTAAGAAAGGTGATCATGGATTTTTCTTTCTTTATAATACGGTTAAGAACCATTTTTTCTCCCCTCGAAAGATGAAAAATATTATCGAAATTACCTTTTTGATAAACACATGTACCGTATTTGTGACAGTATGTTTTGCACACACATATACATACTACGTAAGATTGGGAGGTTCTCACTATTTTCAGGTAAAAGCGTACTGACATGTAAATGTTAAGAATTGAAAAAGTGTTCACTAAATAGAGGTGTCCGCTATGCGGAATGTCAGTTATGCAAGTCTAGTTAAACATAGACTTTTAACCCCTTTAAAAATATTTTCAATATTCTTTCGAAAAATCGGGTCACACCGAAGTCGCAAGATTCAAAACTCAACCCGAAACCGAAACATATGAAAGTCAACTAGACCCGAACCCGATCCGCAACAAAAAATAGAAGTCGACCCGACCCACAATGAAAAACATACAGCGCCAACCCGATCTGAGCTGAACCGCGGATCGAATTGGGTGCGGGTAAAAAGCGGATAACCCGATTCAATGTAGGACTTTAGTCTGCGCTTATGGAGACCTTCCTTGTTAGCCAGTTTCTGCTACAATGGATCAGTTTAGATTTTTTTAAATATATATTTCATTACTTGATTATGTTATTTCACTTTCTTCACGTCCATTTTTAAATAACTTGTGCCATTTACATACTCGAGACTCCGATAAAATATCATTTCCGAATTGTACATTCAATCTGCGTCAAATTTCGATAGGTTTGGTATTTTCCTTGATACTTTGCACAACCGCACTAGGTTCTTTGTATTTACTTCTAATGCCAGCGATTTAATAAATGAATGTGTGAAAAACAAAACGATGTCAAACAAATTTTTAGACCGTAAAACAACTTATCATAATTGCCATGACAAAAAGAATAAACCTTTTCTATTGATAATATATATGTATAAAACCTTCTTTATATTTGATCCATCGTTCATATTATGAATACGTTGTTTTGTTCTTGAAATTTTGTCCCAGTCAGATGCTGACCCACATAATTGGACTCTATTCCATTAATTTCTTTTATCCGTTTTTTAAAATCTTCTAACAATTATCCAATCCGTATGCACTATTTTGAAACATTATACGAAATTTGTCACCTGATCGAAACATACGATTCATCTTTCTTTTTACTGTTTCCTTTTTATCTTCTTTCTTTATGCTATTATTTTTTTTCGTATACTTAAGAGATCATTAATATAAATTCTGCGTTAAGTTACATACTTTAATCAGAATGAAATTTTAGAAAATTTCATGCAATGTATATATTTCTTTTCATACGATACATCCTTTCCTCCATTATATTTTAGAGATGTAAGTGTCGGTAAGATGGAGATTGGCAGGAAAGATCTATCGTCCAAGATGAAGTCTATTGTCTCTGCCTGATTTCATAATTTAATCAATAAACTTTTCTTTTTACTTTGAGATCTGAAACAGAAAATTTTTAGCTTCATTTTTACTCTCTTCAATCTTTACAAGAGCAAAATATTTTGGATTCGTGAAAAAATTCGACTTCCATTTTTTGACGAATTTATACATTTTAGAAGTTACTGAATATATATTTGATATTTTCTGAAATTGTCTGTTCTGTATGTGACATAGATTTTGTAGGCCCTCTATCTGAAGAACTAATGCACGAAATTTAATAAAACTTTAGATTCAGTAATACTTGATATAAATTGATAATCAACAAAAACTGATTAGTTTTTGTTGCAAATCGTTGAGCACAGTGATGATTGAGCCCGATGTTTCAGGCACCCCTGGATGAGTTTATGTTTCTACAGTTCCATGTAGTGTGTGTGGTGGTCGAGATCGAGATGGAAGGGGAATTGCACTTTCAAACCATAAATAAATATAAAACTTCATATCTTCTGTGGCGAATGCCCCTTCCCGGGGTATCCCTTGAATTAGTCAATGAACCTCTTTGGGCTATTTCCATGCGAACTTGTCATGTGTGTCACATACTACGAGTTTTGACAAGCAGTATATTGGAGCGAAAAAATGTGACTTATTTTATAGGAGATATCTCATCAATTGAATAACGCGGAGCAAACTTTTCGAAAATAACGGTGGCCAACAAGCATAGCGATTTTCAGCTGTGTGACAGACATGAAAAATTTGCATGGAAAGAGCCCTTGGCGAAAAATAAAAACAAAATAAAAATATAAAAAGTAATTTAACAAATTACAACAACTATTTGGAAAATGATATTTTTCAAAACTAAAATTTAAGACTTATGGATTAATTCTAAAAAAAAAGGTGAAAAACTGCCCCTTGTATACAAAAAAAAAAAAAAAAAAAATTAAAATAAAATAAAAGTAGTTAAAAGGTAAATTTAAAAAAGCAGGGGGAGACAGACTCAAGATATAATATACCGCCTTAATAACGCTAAATTTGTAAAAAACGAGAAAAAACGTCTTTTATAAGCAGCAAAAAAAGTTAAAAATATGAAAAGTAAATGAAGTTAAAGGGGAGGACGAGACTTTTCTGAGGATATATCACGCTATCTTGTAAACTTGAGACCAAGAAATTGTGGTAATACGTCCCCTATACTCACCAAAGTGAATCAATTTTAAAAAGGAAACTGAAAATGGGGAATATAAGACGAGACCTTAGAGGTCTGCACGGGCCCAAACCTGCCCGAGGCCCATACTTGGCCTGGCCCGCGGGTCGACGGAATAGTTTCGAATTTTCTAAGGGGCTGAGCTGGCCGAAAAACAAAATAAGCGGGCCGGGAAGGGCCATACGGCCCGAGCCAAGCCAATAAAAAAAATTTAGCGGGTCTACCGGCCCGTTATGAAGATTTCAGCAGAAACGATAAAATGTGAGCTATTTTTAATGAATATGGCTTTAATGAGAAGAAGTATAAATGTGCATCACGAGCCGATATTAATTTGACACTATCAATACAGAAATGTACATTTATACAGTACAAAGATCGGCATTGGACGGTTACTATGTGTCTAACCGGGCTTAATATTTTTTAAGCAGACCCTTGCCGGGATGAGATCAAGCTTGCATTAATTTTGTACGTATAATGAAGCTGTTCTAGAACTGACTTAATAGTTCTCAAGATGTGTAGGGCAGACACCAGGATTTGTAAAAGTATTAATAGCGATAAAGAACTTATGCTAAAGTAATCCTAGGAAATATACTTCTTGGTGGTTTTTAAATTCAGTTCTCATCAACGCGAAAGTTTAAAACATTTTCTGACTAATTTTTAACTGTAAAGGTATAAAATTAATAAGCTTGAATACTAAAGGGATTTGGAATCGAAAAGCGTTTTCTATTTTTTGTAAATGAGGTATATACTTGTTTGGATATAAGAGGTTTTTGTCACGTGGTTGCAAATTTTTCTCTCTTCCTATACTGTCGCTTCCGAAAATTCGATTCAAAACGCTAACTTTGACAGTATTTTCTTAAATTGCTTGCATCAAAAAAGGATAACGACATTCCATTACATAATTTCTAAATAAAAATACTTGCTAATCTTATGCGTTTCCAAAAAGAAATGTATTCAGAAATGTAACAGAAAGTAGCTCGTTTGGATTTGAGAAAATCATTAATAAAATGATGTAGAAATATTTTCATAAATCTACCTTTTATTATACAACTTCAAAAGTTATGATGTTTTTAACTTTCTTTTTTTTCTTTTATTCTAAATCATATTGTCATGATGGTTACTATGTGTGCTAAGGTTATAGGGAATAGGCCGTGATCTCATACAAAAACACATCTATTTATTAACAAAAATTAAATACAAGATTTAAGCATTTAAATCAAATATATATAGAGAGAGAAGAGAGAGGAGACTTAGGGAGACTTACCAGGAGATGAATAAAACCCGGCTCTGCTCAAGGTTACAATAACTGGGGGATGGCATCTCCGGCATTGGTCATGGATTCACATTCGTGGTCATCATTGCTACTTCGCATTGCTATATCCACTTCGAAAACTGTTATAACTTTATTATTTCAAACTATATTCTGCTCTATTGCCATATCGCTCTCATGCTATCACTATTCGTTTACCCGGTCTAAGCATATATATAAAATTGCTTATCTAAAAAGGGGTCATATTTTAACGACCTCCGACTTTTGTTTTGCTGATTAATTCTCATGATTTCTCTAATCTTAATTACGTTCGTGGGAATATCAACTTAGAAAGGGGTTACTCGATTATTCTTAAAATGTGGGTGCGCTTTATATCTGAATGCAAACTTTGGTTAATAGATTAGATTCCTCACTTGTCCAAGGAATTGTAAGATTTATCGAAACTGGCATGTGAATTTTGTTTCAACCGCTTGATAATTGAGAAACGTTAGCTGATTACTTTTTACTATCTAGACTTTTGGACTTAACTTATGTGACATCGTCACATCTCCACCCACACGTAAGGAAAAAAAACAATAAAAAAAAATGATTTTGTCTACGGAAGTCTCCATCTCTCTGAAAAAAAAACATATATACAAAACAACATAGTGGTAGTTACGCAGAACTACGTAAGAATAATATACATAAATATTCAATAATTAAGCAGTCAGTTCAAAATTTACTGTCCATGATTGACACTGAAATATGAAGGTATTAACTAAGGAGAAAGTCCCGAAGAGTAATTCTGATACTGTAACAGAAGATAATTCTGAACAGTTGCAGTAGATTTCGTGGAATGTTCATATTACAACATAGTATACTGTAGTGATTTAAAATGTCAAGTTAAGTTCGCAGGTTCCCAGACATCTTGAACCATATCATCAGGTAAAGTGAAGACACGGATAGTTCTTCTATCTACAGCAAATTGTTGGGAAAAGAAGTTTGTTATCGGAGAGTCTTTTTCCCATGGTGATAAGTTTTAACGTAGAGAAATCAATATGAACATTAGTGAATTATTAAAATGTCACAGTAGAAAAGTTATGTCACCGATAGTTTGTTCCTTACGAGCAAAAAAGTGGTACTGCTGTCAGGAACGAAATAATTCACTTCGCACATCTGGTTGAAGGATCCAACACTGACGAAATTGACGGTACACCGTAGATTACAGGCAGGTTGTGGTAATCCAAATTACATTTCTGATGAGAAGTCGCTACAAGATGAGCGAGTCCCACTGTGAGAACGTCTATAAATAGGAGACCAATCTGGAACCATCCAAGCGCTGTAAATTTTAAGCAATCCCAAAGAATTTGGGATTATGTATGGAGTCCACATTCGATGTCGATCAGGACATAAGGGATAGACTTATCCCCAAGGGTTGAGCATTTGAGAATAGCAGTAAGAAATTGATTTTGCACTTGAAGATATCATTCAAAAAAATCAGAGGGAGATTACTGCTGATTTAAAATAATTTAAGGTAACCAAGTTCATTCAATATTATCTCCTGAGAATAAATAACACTCAATCTCTCTCTCTTCCATTTATTTTCAAAAACATTAAAATAATATCTAATCTAGTACATAACTTGTGTGTTTACCTAAAATATACTTTTAACTTCGTATATAATTTTTATTTAAAGAAAAGAAATAAATCTTTAAATCGAGATTAATAATAGAATTGCAATAAAAGTAATAAAAAATTTACATATTACTTTCCCTACGAAAGAAGATGTACATTGCGTTTGTTAGTTCGAGCTATACATATTATAAATGTATTAATCTAATCTAAAGTAATGTAAGTAAAAAAAAATCTTACGGTTAATGAAATTTTGTTCGTTTGAACAACACTAATAATATAATGCATATTAATATAGATATGTACTTAAGTACAAAAATTTAGAATTATCAAATAATCTAGTAAATTCACAGATGAAAGAAAAAAAAAATAAAATTAGAAATGATTTCCTAATAACGAGAATTAGGATTAAAAAATAGGGGGGGGGGGCAAAATCTACTATGATTAGGCGTAATCTGTTACGAGTTGTAATTAGGCCTAAACAAGAAATTTTGACTGGTATAGTATAGAACATTATATTACAAGTAAACAATAAAATAATATATGCATAATTAAAATTTATACCCGTGTATAATATATATATAAAGTCTATGATTCTTTATATCATTGTCAAAACAAAACAAGAAGGAAATCTTTATCTTTTTGCTACCTTTCGAGTAAGTGACAATTCCGTATTGTCTTATCATTACATGTTTACTCATGAAAAAAAAAAAAAAAAAAAAAAAAACACGAGATAAAGCAAGGAAAAGGAAAAAGTAAAAGAGAAACAAAAATTCAACAGATTTAATGAGTTTAGCAAATATGTTATTAACTTTGCATGACATTGAATATTCAAAACAGGTTGTAAATACTATTATTAATTTCCATTATTTTAATTTAGCTCCATATCGTATTCTATTTTATGAAATGTAAAACTGAAAAAAAAAACAAGTTGTAAGAATTTTAGTTTCTGTTTTCTAACCAACTAATCACTTGAAAATCGAAGTTTCTACGCCCGCATAAAAACAAATTTTCCGCGAAAAATTGATTAGAGACCTAATGCAAGATTCGGCCGCAACCCCACAAAAGGTTATAAAACATAAAATTCATAATAATAAAATTTTGTAGATTTAATAAACCATGGTATAAACTATACGTACTATAAGTTAGTAAAGAGCAAAATTAAAGTTTTTTTTTTTTCTTCATACAGCATCTTAAACTAGTGAATTTAAAAAAAATAATAATGGAATAGAAAAAAAATTATATTTTATACAAAATTACATCTATGGACATTAATCTCGCCTATAAAAATATCTAGTTTTTTGAGGTTTGATAATTTTTGTTTGAATGTTCCCTATAGTATCTAGTTTCCCAGCTAATACGTCTGATATTTTATCGATAATATTCTTATTTTCCTGCGAGACAGAACTAGGACTAATAGCCCAATTTATCAGTCTGTCCGATAAAGAGTTAGTACTATTTATTTGAGGATCAGTAGCCAGGGTCCGTTGTTTCATTTTTTCACAATTCCAGTTTCCTGTTACATCTCTTCTCAACTTAATCGGGGTTATTGATTGTTCTGTTGTTACGTCACGCCCGAGAATAGGGGACATATTATTTGAAGTACTTTCACGCGAATCTTCTGATAAGCGATCTGTGGAGGTTTGAGAGATTCCCGTATTGTTCCCGCGTGTATTTGTATTACGGGAAGAGATAAAAGGGGGAATATAATCATCAATTTCGGTTTCGGAATCATACAGAGGAAAATCAGTTTTGGACTTAGATTTACGTGAGGATTTATCAGGATTGGGAATCTGAACTAAAGATTTAAGTTCAGTGGCAATTTGGTTATCGGGAATTAATAAATCTGGTCGTCTTTCTGCGTAGGAAAACATTCTGTCAACGTGTACTCTAATAGGTTTCCCAAAAGATTTGTTCACATGAATTATAGTGTAATTTAAATCAGAATGTTTTTCAATTACACGGTATGGACCGTTAAACTGTTTCGCAAACGCTCTTCCCGTTAATTTTGTAGTAGCAGGTGTATGTAAATATATCTTTTGTCCTATTTGGAAACTTTTAGATTTAGCAATCTTTTCACGAATTCTAGACTGTTTTTCTGAAGCTTTCTCCAAATTGTTATATACGTTGCGATATACGTAATGTAATTTGGAAAGATTTTCTTCGACATAATTTTCACATGGAAAATAGTGATGTCGTGGTGGCATTTCAAACAAATGAAATGGTAAATTTAAATCTCGATTAAACATGAGAAAAGAGGGTTTTTCATGTGTTGTATCGTGATAAGAATTGTTGTAAATGAAGTTATAATAATCTAAGTATGTGTCCCAATCAGTTATTGTCTCAGAAAGACATGTTAAGCTATTTTTAATGCTACTATTGAGTCGTTCACACGCAGAATTTGTTTGAGGCCGATAAGGAGTTGTTTTCAGTTTGCGAATATTAAGCCTTTTTGCCAGATCAGAAAATAATTCACTTTGAAAGTTACTACCTAAATCCGTCAAAATCGCTTCGGGTACCCCTAAAGTAGTTATAACCTGCAATAATTTTGCCGAAACGGTTTGGGCAGTAATATCAGGAAGGGCAAAAAGCACAGAATATTTTGTAAAATGATCAATAACTGTGAGTACATATTTATTTCCCTTTTCCGACATACTTAAAGGACCTAAAATATCAAGACTCACAAGTTGCATAGGCTGAGTTGGTGTTTCAAATTTCATAAGAGGAGATTTAGTAATATTAAACCCTTTCTTCTCAATACATTTAGTACAGGAATTCGAAAAGTTTTTTATGTCACGGTACATATTTTTCCAATAGAATTTCTCTCTAATAGTTCTATAATTTTTAAAGAATGCAAAATGTACTGTTTCTGAGCCTTCTAATACATAAGGGATTAATTTTTCCGGAATAACAATTTGCTCAAGATAGTCAGTCCTCGCTGCATGTTTATTCCTATAAGACAAATGCTTTAATATTCCGTTATCCAGGAAATAATCATCTGTTTGATCTGGGCAAGTGTGCGATTTGTTTTCTAAGTAATCAATGATAAGTTTCAATGAGGGGTCGGCCCGTTGTTCAGATCGTATTGTTTCGAGAGTTGGGACGTCAGCTTTTACAACATTAACTGAGTGAATGATATCTCTTGAGAGTAAATCACTCAGATAGTTTGTTGACCCCTTGATATGTTGAAATTCGAAATCGTAATTTGACAGTTCTAGTAACCAACGAGATAATCTACTTGCAGGGGAATCTAATTTTATTAAGTAGTTAAGTGATTTACAGTCAGAGAGAATAACAAATTTTCGACCATATAAATAGACTTTATAATGTCTAATTGCTAATAAAATAGCATATGCTTCAAGCTGAATGGCAGGCCATTTCTTTTCATGGGGTTTTAATTTGTACGAAAAATAATTAATGGGTCGCAAAATTCCATTTTCATCTTTCTGTAATAAGCTCGCGCCTATAGCTTCAGATGATGCATCAGTGTTTAAATAAAATATGTCATTAAAATTCGGGTGTTTTAACATGACATCAGATAATAATTTAGCTTTAATTGTATCAAACGCTAACTGAGCCTCATTCGTCCAGTGAAATTTGGAGGACTTTTTTGTCAAATTAGTTAGCGGTATTACTATCTCAGAAAAATTTTCAACAAAAGATCTGTAATAATTCGCTAGGCCTAGAAAACGTTTTAATTTACGCACTGTGTTAGGAACTGGAAAATGGTTTATCGAAATGAGTGTCTCCGGTAAAGGTTTCAATCCATTTTTATCGACAACATGACCTAAATATTTAATGCTAGGTTGAAGAAATTGACACTTAGAAGGGTTCAAAGTCAGACCGTATTGCCGAAAACGATCAAAAACTAATCTTAATTTGCGTATTGCGTCGTCAATAGTATGTGAAGGAATTATAATATCGTCGATATAAGCAGCTATATTTTCAGATTGTAGTCCGTTAAGTACAATATCTGCTGTTTCTTGAAATATTTGCGGCGAATTTTTTAAACCAAAACTTAAATATTTATAATGATAGTGACCATAGGGGCTGGAAAATGCAGTTAAATGTTTATCCTCATCACGCAATTTTATTTGATGAAAAGAAGAATTCGCATCTAGAGTACTATAATAGTTAGCCCCTCTTAAAGAATTTAAAATATCCGAAATGAGTGGCAATTTATAATTAGAAGAAATCGTGATTTCATTAAGTTTACGGTAATCTATGACTAATCTATATTTTCCCTCGGTCTTTTTCTTAACTAAAATGAGAGGAAAAGAATACCGACTATTAGATTTTTCTATAATTCCGGCTTCGGACAATTGAGTTATTTCGTTTTGAAGGGTATCGCGCAATGCAATGGGAACTGGGAAAGATCTGCATTGAATAGGTGAATAGTTAGTTAACTCAATAGGTGGGGCTTCCAAAGTGCATTTCCCAATGGTTTTTAGGGATTTACTGAATATATCAGCATATTCATAAATTAAAGCCTCTAATTTTTGTCTTGCCTCCTCTGGAATTCCTTCAAAATTAAAATCAGACATTTTTAATTCTTCCCTTCTTTTTTTGGAAATGTTTTCCTCTGGTGCGATATCAATATGAGCATCAATTTGTGCTATCTTTGTATTCTTATTTAAATGTAGAGCCGAACTTGTAGAAAGATTGTTGATAATCAAAGGTATCGTTCCATCTTTAGTAATAGTCGATAGTGAGGTGTGTAATTCTAAATCATGTCGAGAAGGTAGGGGATTTAATAAAACATTCGTACCAAGAGGTAAATTCTGGTTACATTTAATATGAACAACTGCGGATTGTGATGGAAGAATTTTAAGTTTGCGTACTAATTTTGCATACGGCTGAAAATGGATAACATTAATTTGCTGTTCGCCAAATTTAAATATCGGAATTTGAACATCCTTAAATGAAACAGTCCTATTTTCGAAATTAATTTGGCATTTAAATGATGACATAAAATCAAATCCAAGAATAATATCATAATCTGGGCTTAAATTAGAATGCGTAATTAAAAAGTTATAAGTTAAATTTTTATCTCCAATTGAAAAGGAAATATTTGCAGACGAATGAATTTGTATCTCATTACCAGTGAGAGTTGACACTTTAATAGAGGGATTTGGATTACTACATCGCAGGCGGTCTAATGAGATTTTCTTAAATGCGTTATAGCTGCACAAGGTCGCACTCGCTCCTGAATCCAGTAAACAATTAAAATTTTTATTCCCTACAGCTATTTTAATAATTGGTAACGGACTATGTTTTCCTACAATGTAGTCTGTTGTTCCTGATAATCCCGATGTATTCACATTTTTGTAGATTTTCGATCGATTAGTTCGGGGCCCTTTTGATGTTATTGACCCCGCTTGGAGTTTAAAGGATTGCTCAGATTAGGATTTGGATGTTGTGTATTTTGCTGCGGATAAGAATTAAAAGACCTCGACTGATAATGCCTATCACTGTTTTGAAATCTCGGTATAGTATTCTCATTCCTCCGAGATGTACGGGTTTCAATCGGATATACATATGAATCTCTGTTTTGCGAATAACAATATTCTGACTTATGGTTACTTTTCCCACAAAATTTGCAACGCACGATTGGGGATTTTGCGTGTCTAGATATATGTTCTGGATTACAGGGTGCGGGGAAAGGAGGTTGTAGTTGTAAATTTTGTAAGTGCTCTGAAAACGAGTTTACTAAACGTTCCGTCATTTCTGTTTGTTTATCCAATATTTTGTTTAAACTATCCTCAATATCCATTTGTGAAGAAGTTGTGTTGTAATTGTTTATAGTAACTTCTTCGGATGAAGTTATACAAGAATTAATCTCATCTAACTGTGCCTCTTCAACCGCTTGTTCGAAAGTTTGGGGGTTCCGGTTTATGGCCAATTTTTTTAAAGAGGGTTGTAACCCTTCTAAAAATTTAGATAGTTTTGTACGATCCAGTATGGGCAGAACATCTGGTTTCGCAATATTTTCTACTCCAAAATATTTCGCAGTTAAATTAGCAACTTTTGTGGCGAATGACCGGACTGATTCTCCAGGGGCCTGCTTACAGTTTGAAAATAAAATTTGGCGTTGGCTAAGGGTCGTTTTCTGTTGAAAATACTTTAAAAATTTATCTTTAATGTTTTTAAATGTTTTTTCTTGGTTCAACTGGGGATCGTCTATATAAAATTGTAACGCAGGACCACGCAATTTACTTTTAAGAACAGCAATAAATTCAGCGTCGTTCCACTGAGCTATAGACCCTATAGATTCAATACTTTCAATAAAGAATTGCACGTTCGCAAACAATTCACCATCAAAATTATTTATTAAATTCGAATAGCCTACGATTTTATTATGATTTTCGGCCATTTTAAATATCAATAAACAATCACATCGAATATTTGCTAATAACACATTTGATAAGAATACTAAAAAAAATACCTCGAAAAAAATTTCTTAATCATACATATTTACTAAACGCATTAAAAAATATAGATGAGGAAAAATAGACCTATAATTCATAAAGTAATAATTCAATGATCAGATTTGAACAAAAAAAAACAGATACATAGGATGATGAATACACTTATACGAATCATACACTTTATACAACCCCTTAATTATTCATAATAAAAAACATAATAATTTGGTTTACTAAATGTAAAATAAAAATATTCTTTGCTAAAGAACCTAACGTTATTACTTTGACACTTGTAAAAGATATAAAAAATTTATACATATATACATAAATTTAGGCAAAGGATTTATAGTTCAGAAAATCATTTCTAAAGAAAAAAAAATTTTTTTTTTTTTTTTTGATTGGTACCCTAACGCTTAGCACAACAGCAGCACCAGCTGATAACAGCAAAAACGGCACCATATTGTCATGATGGTTACTATGTGTGCTAAGGTTATAGGGAATAGGCCGTGATCTCATACAAAAACACATCTATTTATTAACAAAAATTAAATACAAGATTTAAGCATTTAAATCAAATATATATAGAGAGAGAAGAGAGAGGAGACTTAGGGAGACTTACCAGGAGATGAATAAAACCCGGCTCTGCTCAAGGTTACAATAACTGGGGGATGGCATCTCCGGCATTGGTCATGGATTCACATTCGTGGTCATCATTGCTACTTCGCATTGCTATATCCACTTCGAAAACTGTTATAACTTTATTATTTCAAACTATATTCTGCTCTATTGCCATATCGCTCTCATGCTATCACTATTCGTTTACCCGGTCTAAGCATATATATAAAATTGCTTATCTAAAAAGGGGTCATATTTTAACGACCTCCGACTTTTGTTTTGCTGATTAATTCTCATGATTTCTCTAATCTTAATTACGTTCGTGGGAATATCAACTTAGAAAGGGGTTACTCGATTATTCTTAAAATGTGGGTGCGCTTTATATCTGAATGCAAACTTTGGTTAATAGATTAGATTCCTCACTTGTCCAAGGAATTGTAAGATTTATCGAAACTGGCATGTGAATTTTGTTTCAACCGCTTGATAATTGAGAAACGTTAGCTGATTACTTTTTACTATCTAGACTTTTGGACTTAACTTATGTGACATCGTCACAATATTCATTTTTTAATGAATCTTTATTTGAATGTTGAAAATCTAAAACTCTGTACAAACTCTATGTAAAGAAATCCGTTAAATTTACGGCAAAAAACTGCTGGCAACGTTGCTGCCAGCAATTTTTGCCGTAAAAGTTGCAATAAAATTAGATGTAATAAAAAAAAAAAAAAATATGTCTAATTTGACGGCAAAAAGTGGTGGCAACATTGTTGCCAGCAGTTTTTGCCGTAAGTTTAACGGATTTTATTTATTTATTTATTTATTTATTTTACAGTGTAATTATTAATATTGCTATTGTGAATTTTGTGAATTTACTATAAAACATACTGTAAAATCATTCCATAAATTTTTATGCAGCATTCGTGAAAAGAATCTTAATTATATGATAGCGATCTGAATTTTTTAGAAATAGTAGAAATTGTGTCGGGCCGGGTCGATCTTTTAAGTTTTACACCGGGCCGTATCAAAATAACTTTTCTTCGGGCCGGGTCTGGAAAATCCGGCCCGTGCAGACCACTACAAGACCTTTCCAAAGATGTATAATAACCCTATTTGATTTTTTTTTTTTTTTTTTTTTTTTTTTTTTTTTTTAGAATAGCGCCCTCGGCCCCCTGAAGCCCCCCCCCCCCCTAATCGAGCTAGGGCAAAATGGATTGCACCATTCTTTCCTTGTCTTCAACGAAAAGGAAAAAGGAGCCTTAGATCTTAAGGCCCTACATCAGTAACGCTCCGAGATTGAACGGCTAATGTTATTTCAATGGAAGAAATTTATTGCTTTCATTCCTTTGCATTTTGCTCAAATTTAATAATTTTTGTTGTTCTGAAAACCTGTAGGTTTAAACTTTGCACGTCATTTTGAAATTTTATTTCTTTTTTTAATTTTAAGGCAATACAAGTACGTTATTTTATAGTCTTTAAAATTCACCTTTAATGTCTTATTATGAAAAATCTGTTTGACATTTTAAAATTTAGTAAAACAGCATGCAGAGTTTAATTATTTAGCTTTCAGAAAATGTTTTTATTTTGATTTTTTTAAAAATTTAATCTATGCTATTTGTATAAAAAGTTGAAATACTTTGATTTAAAATCGTCGAAACTGAGGTTTATTCCCGCCTTCAAAAGGGATACGCCTTAAAAGCAATTAGGGTGTAAGACGATAGGTTTTTACTCTGCAGGAAGTCCAGGGTGAAATTTCTTGCCTCTGGCTATTCGTAAAATGTTGCTTGCTTTATTGTATATAAATTGTTTTTCCTTTCTTTTTCCCTTTCAGAAAGATAAACGAATGATTTTTAAAGTTCTTATACTATTTTAACTAAATAATACGCATATATTCCAAAGCCTGTCATAGTCTAACTGATCTAAATTTTAGAATAACGGTTTTTTCAGTCACGCGAAAAGACAAACTCAATTATACTAATCTACGGAAGATTTTAATAATTATAACATACTTTCATTCCAATTTTTAATTATTTTTTTCGGCATAGTATAGCTGACGATGGTTTGTATAAAGGCCGCTTTTTACTTTTTTCGATACTGATTGTAGATTTTAAATATGAGGATAATATCACTTTTGAAAACGGTTCCGAAAATGAAACTGTCCTGTAAAGAAAATTAAAAAAAGTAGAAAAAGGCCTTTGAAGAGATCGCTCCGAGCTATTAAAGGGGAAAAAAATATTAAAATGCAGACGAGATTTATTTATAAATTTCAACCGTTGGATTATCGTCGAAAGAATTATCATAAGCTAGTAAATTGTTTCGCTTGATTAAAGGTTTCTTTTTTTTTTTTTTTTTTTTTTTTTTTTTTTTTTTTTTTTTAATACCCGTAAAATAAATCGAAAAAATAGAAAATGGCCTATGTGCAAATCGATATCAACTAGGCAATGTAAAAAAAAAAAAAAACTTAAAACCAGAGTTGCCAACCTCCGGCTTTTTTTAAATCATAAAAACGTACTTTGAACCAGAAAGTTTATTAAATGTCTACCATTAACTCAAAGGGCCATTTGAAATTTATTTAATTTCGTTAACTCAATAAATTTCTGGTTAGAAGTACAATTGTTTGATTTTTAAAAAGTCGGAGGTTGGCATGTCTGCTTAAAACTATTAAAACACAAACGATAAACTTTTATAAATTTCTTTCATAGCATTAGCTTTAAAGCGAAGGCATTGTTTCGTTTAACTGCAGCAGCCTCTTTAAAATAAATGAAATCGTAAAAGCTATTCAATGTAAGAGAGAGAAAAAAATAAAATAAAAATAAAAATTTTTTAAATGTAGGCGAGATATCTTTATAAATTTCTACATTGGGATTTCGCTTGACTGAAGTAAGTCACTTTAAAATACCTGCATCGAAATCAAAAATTGTAATACGGCCTTTGTACAGAAAGATCTCAGCTGTTCAATATAAAAAAGATTATTAAAATATAGACGAGATATTTCTATAAATTTCTGTCATAGAATTTCGCTTCATTGAAGTAAGCCCCTTTAAAATACCCGTAAAAAATCGAAAAAAATATAAAACGGTCTTTGTACAGAAATATCTCAGCAATTCAATGCTAAAAAAATCATTTAAAAAAATTAAAATGTTGACGAGATATCTTTATAAATTTCTATAATGGGACTTCTCTCTATTCAAGTAAGCCACTTTAAAATACCCGTAAAAAATCGAAAAAATGTAAAACGGTCTAAACCTCAGATATTAAGACCCTGTCCTCGCTCGAGGAAACGCTCGCGAGCTAATGCTATTCCTTTGGGGAAGCATTTTTCTAATAACTCTTTCGCATTTTCACATTTTTGAATAATTTTTTTTGCATTGGATAGCTGGGGTGCATGCCGATAGCGCACATTTTTTACTTTTTCGATTTTGGTTGCAGATATTTTTTACAAAGCTAGTTTCACTTTTAAAACCGGTTTCGAAACTGAAAGTGCTTTTTAAAAAATATATCTGCAACCAAAATCGAAAAAGCAAAAAAGGTGCGCAATCGGCATGCACCTCAGCTATCCAATGCAAAAAAAAAAAAATTATTCAAAAATGTCAAAATGCGAAAGAGTTATTAGAAAAATGCTTCCCCATAGGAATAGCATTAGCTCGAGAGCGTTTCCTCGAGCGAGGACAGGGTCTTAATATCTGAGGTAGAAAAAAAGAAAAAGAAAGTTCTAGTTCTTTGAAAGTTCTAGTGAAAAAATAAAAGAGGTCACATAAAGGGTTAAGATAATGAAGGTCAAGCCAGCCAAAAGTGGATACCATAACTCGAAAGTGGGACCCATAATGGTTAAAAGGGTCAAGTGGTTAAAGCTACAAAATACAATGATCGATTTTATTTTTAGGGTTTCGTTCACCTCACGAAACCCTAATCATCTCTGCCCTCTGTCTGTCCGTCTGTCACAGAATCTGTACACATAAACTATATTTGTTAGAGACTTCAAATTTTGTGTATCACAGCTGATTACCTCATGTCACACGACAAATCATAAAATTTTGAAAAAGTCAGTTATTTTATTTTAATTAATTTTATCAATGTTGTGGTGATGAAAATAAACACCTCCTACTAGGTACGCAATCGTGACGTGGTTAGTACGAAGACAAATGAAAATAATATCCCTTCGGCGTTGTGAACGAAGATCGGATATTATTAATTACTGAAATTAATTCCTTAATATCATACTTAAAATTAACATTTTGCAATAACATTAGGATCGCCTTATTTAACGTATGAATTTGTGAAAATTGGGATTGATGAGTCAATAAAATACTTGAGATATTAATCTATAAATTTAAATGTTAACATTCCCTAATCTGCATCGAGAAATTACCTTAAAATACATAAAGGGAGAAAACTGGAATAAAGACAAGAATAGGTACATATATACAAAATTTTATTAAAACACATAAATTGGCATCATGCAAACACTATAAAAATATAATATGCAAGGCAATAACTACTGAAATATGGTTATAGTGAAATATACAAAATATTTTATTTCATTTTTTTTTTGTTGTTGTTTGTTTATTTATTCATTTCCTATTATTCTGCTATCCTCACAGCTCATAACACTTAAGTTCACGACACAACTTATAGGCAAAGCCCCAAAATTTGATATTTTATACAATCGAGTCCTTCGTTCTTATTATTTGTATTATTTTACTGGTATTATTAATTTATTTATTTATTCATTTTACTGTTAATTAAGTTTGAGCATTAAATTCTGATAATTTTGAGCCCCAAAGATAATAATAATTTTAAAATTTTAAAAAAATCAAATTTTAAATAATCAAATTTTAAAAACCAAAATTTTAACACAACATTATATCAATAAAATAAATTGGCCAGACACATGAACAATGAAATTTCCTCACCTTACAAGTATGTTCCTGGTATTGGTCGACGTTGGCTTATAGCTGTCCATACAGTTCGTCAGTACGCCAACACAATTAAATCCGAATGCCAAGTTCCAAGGCATTTTGTTTTTAATTAACACAAATAGTTAGCAACTTTTCAAATTTCACGCACTTTCCAATCATCAGTTTGTCGTATGGTCCTTTTAACACTAATAGTTAGCACTTTTCAAATTTCACGCACTTTCCGATCATCAGTTTGTCGTATGGTCCTTTTAACACTAATAGTTAGCATTTTCAAATTTCACTAGGAGTTTCAGGCGAAGTTTTTTTTTTGTTTTGCAGAAATGAAAATTCCGCTCAGCAATGCTCAGTTACTCTTTTGAGTATTTAGAAATCATCCGATGAATAAATAGTCCGCTCGGCAATACTCAGGTATTCCTTTTTGTATTAGAAAGCAGTCGATGATTAGTTCTCTGTGTGCAGAGCATAGCTTCGCTTCTCATCGCTTCATCCGGGAGGCCTAAGATCACATCTCCCGATGACACAGATTATTTCGAAGTTGCCTTATTTCATAATTTCCTCTTTTTCCCTCTCATCTTAGCGGGAAACTCACAGCAGAGAGAAGAGAAAAAAATCTTTTTTTTTTGACACTTTCAATTCGAAAACTGGACTGACACGTGTGGGGTTTTCCTTCCGGATCCTGTACGCCCCTTTTGACCCCATTGGGTATTATATTCGGACTCCAATTGGCTTTGAATATATTTCACTGTCCATTGGTCAGGTAAAAGAAACGGGGTTGGATTTTCAGACATTGTTCCTCCATTATTTATTGCCGGAGCTACGATTCCAAACCAGCGACCCCAAGTAGACCACACGCGGGAGTAATGAATTTGATTGTAAATCTTTCTTTGTTGCTTGTGTACGTTAATGTCACGAATGGCGACTCTAGGTTTTATTGCTTCTCGTAAACATTTGTTCCTTTTATAACTAATATTGAGAAAATCCCTTCGCTCATGTGATTTTGCTATTCCCTGGCTTTGACTAAAAGGGAGCTTATAGTGTAATAAAACTTCCAAACAAACAACACATATTATTGTTATCATTTCTTGTTTACAAAAGCTAAAATAAAAATTTATTTTAATACTTTTATATACATTAATATTATTTCATTTTCTATCTCTTTCTAGATTATTTATTTATTTATTTATTTATTTTATTATTCTTTCTCTCTCTTTGTTTTTTTCTTTTCTTTTCTTTTCTTTTCTTTTATTTTATTCTAAGCGATGTCGTGACATTTCTTTACGACAAGCTTATCCCCTCTTACTTTAAGAAAAAAAATTATTCTATCCAAAAATAAGCTATAATATATATACAGATTTATAATATAATCACTTAAAATTAAAAGATGTGCAAGAATACAATACCATTATTATAAATATATACATGTAATGACAAATGGACATAGTAATACAAAAATTGAAATAACATACACAAATACATTAAATGTGAGAAAATTATCATTGCAATGTGCTGGCCTTTGAAAACTGCCAAATATAATATGTATATAAACGTATTCACCTCCGCGATACCTATATTATTCGCTCGAATTTCCTTCTGAGACGCATTCTCACTAGAATTCGCTACTGTTCATGCTACTGTTTATGACTTCATTTTCATTCCCGTTTTTATTGTTATCATACATTATTTCACGATCCTATTGTATTATTGTTCTGAAACCTTTTCTATCTTCATTTTCCTTTTTGTATAACATACCGTGTTATGAAAAATTCGTAAATATAATTTTTATATATATGTATATATATTTTGTTTGAATCTAGTTTATTTTTATACTAGGTAATATATTACGACTATTCATGTAATGCCTATTTTTAATATTTATTTGTCTCTGTTATATATATATTGTCTATGTATAGTCTCCTAAAAAATATTTTCCATACCATGCAAGTTATCGACCAGCAATAAGTTCTCACATCCCGGGAAGTACGAAATATATTTCGTATGAGACCATAATATAGCTCCGTTTTTTTTTTTTTTTTTTTTTTTTTTTTTTTTATAACGTTAATTTTGTATGTAATTTGCAAGATTCGAACATTTTTAGAATTTTCTGTGTTTAATTGTAAAAATTTTTAAGTTTGGCTGATATGTTAAATACTGTATATTTAAAAGATTTTGACAGTTTCAGTCGACGCTTAAAACAATTTTAACAAATTCTTGAAGTCTAAAAAAAAATTTTTTTTTTTTTTTTTCGGAATTTTGTTTATTTATTTTTTTATTTTGTTTTATTATTTTTTTTTACTTTTTTTTTTTTTTTTTTTTTTTTTACACTTATATTTTCTAAGGAATGATTATTTGTTTTCTGTTCTGTTTGCCAAAATTGGCGCAAATAATTTAGAAATATGAATTCTAATAGTTCTCAGGTCTGGCCTATCGTTGTTCTTTATGAGGTAGTTATCATTTCTGAAAATTCTCTCAATATAATATGGGCCTGAAAATTTCTGATGTAATGCCTTAGGTTTTCTCAGCATTTTCATGTAGACCTCGTCACCCAATTTTAATTCTTTGTGTTTTAACTTCGAATTCCTATTCAGTTCCAAATCCGCCTTTTCTTGATTCTTCATAACTTCGTATCTTATATCGTGCATATGTTTGAGCTTATTCTGTACATATGTACTGTAAGAATCCATATTATGCGCTTCAAAATTCGTGAATGGCGTTTTTATCTCTCTAAAGAAAAATAACATGCTTGGAGAAAATTTTGTTATTCTATGTACAGTTGAATTATGCATAAGTACGAAATATGGAAGTTTTATATCCCATTCTAAGTTTTATTACACATAGAGGCTATGGAAGCTTTTAAATCCCGGTGTATTCGTTCAAGTACAGATTGCGACTCCGGGTGGTACACCGACGAAGGTATTAGTTCAATATTTAAATTTTTCATATAATCTTTGAAATCCTTCGATTTAAAATAAGCTCCGTTGTCTGTAGAGATATATTTCGCTAATCCAAAAGTACTGAAATAACCATTTAATGCGTTGATAATAACCTTAGTATCCGTCGATCTAAGTGGAAATGCTTGTAGGAAGCGTGATGCTGTATCGACAATGGTTAAAACAAATTTATTCCTATTTAGAGATGTAACCAAACTTCCTACTACGTCAATAGTTAATCTATGACCAGGTATGTAATTTTTATCCATTGTTTTCAGTGGAATTTTTATCGTTTTATGCTGTTTAAATGTATTGCATGTTATACATTTCGCACAGAATTGTTTTATCTCTTGATACATTCTATACCAAAAAAATCTTTCTTTTATTATGCCATAGGTTTTTAGAAAAGCGAAGTGTGGGACATGTGCGCTTTTTATAATATCTTCTTTTAAATTCTGTGGCGCAATATATAAATCATCATTATTTGAATTTTGTGATTTTCTTAGAATTAATATTCCTTCTTTATTTAAATTGTATTTTTCATATTTTTTTGCTTTTTTCTGTTGTTGTAAAGCTTGAATAATTTCGTTTAATTTAGGGTCTTTTAATTGTTCTTTTTTTATATTGTCTGCATTCAAATTTTTATTTACCGCAAAAAGATGTTTGTTTAAATCGTCCGCTATAGTTAAGGCATTTGTTTCTCTACTACAGAAATCTGCTGGGTTATGAATACCTTCAATGTGAGATACTTCAAAATCATAATCCTGTAGCTTAAGTAACCATCGTGCTACAATTTCCGGCTGTTTTTCCAAGTGTAAGTGGTATGTTAATGCTTTTGAATCTGTTAGGAGAAAAAATTTTCTTCCTAATAAAATGTTTCTAAAATAAGTTATAGTTTCGTATATTGCCAAAAGCTCTATCTGCATGCTTGGATATCTCTTTTCCGATTCTTTTAATTTTCTGCCCGTAAATTCAATTGGTATCATTTTATCTCCTTGTTTTTGCGCGAGTATACCTGATGTTGCAATTTTTGATCCGTCTGTAATTATATAGAAATCTTTATTAAAATCTGGGGGATGTATGGTAGGTTGTTCCATGATAATTTTTTGTATTTTTTCAAATGATTCCTGTGCTTTGTCATTCCATTTGAATTTTGTATTCGCTTTAGTGAGATCTGTCAGTGGCGCTATAATTTCTGCATAATTGTTTATAGTTGATTTAAAATACGTGCATAATCCAATGAATGCTCGCACTGTTTTCTGAGATGTAGGGACTGCAAAGCTTGTTATTTTTTTTATATTTTTTTCTGAGGGTGCATATCCTTTTTCACTAATTTTGTATCCCAGAAAGTCTATTTCTTGCATGTATAGTTTTATTTTAGCTGGTTCAATTGTGAGATTAAATTTTTCTAATTGTGTTAGTACTTCTTCTAGTAATGTGTGCATTTGTTGTATATTATCAGCGGCAAGTAAAATGTCATCAATAAAGTATTGAATGTTGTATTTCTTTTTTAAATCACCTAAAACTATATCGATTAGACGAGCAAATATATTTGTTGAGATTTTAGTTCCGAATGGCATTCGTGTTATTTGAAAATGGTTATCCTCCGTGATAAATGCTAGTTTATGCTTGTCCTGCTCTTTTAATTTGATTTGAAAAAATGCAGAATGTAAATCTAGAACTGTAAATATTTTTTTTCCAGCGATGCTTTGTAAAATATTTTTTGTGTTAGGGACTGGATACGGATCGCTTTCTAATATATCGTTAAGAGCTCTAAAATCTATAGCCATTCTAAGTTTTATTAAGTTTTGATCATTGGTTTTTGACGTAGAATTTTTTTTTACGAAAATTACTGGGAAAGCATAACTTGAGTTCGTAGGCTCTATGATACCTGCATCCAATAAATCTTGAATTTCTTTCTCCGCGAATTTTTTTACATCATGCGCTAATTTGAATGGTTTCGTTTGTATAGGAAAGTCATGCATTAATTTAAAATTCGGTTTTATTACGTCCGTTTCTCCTAGAGTTTTGTATGATTTGCTGAAAGCAGTAGCATGTCTCATTAAAATTTTCAATACTTCTTTTTGTACCTTCGGTGTTAAGTGATCTATTTTAAAATCCTTCTCTGAAAGTTCTTTTTTTCGTAATTCTCTAATTTGTGTGATATTTAAGTTGTTAATTTCATAAATATTATCTGTTTTTGATTTACTTTGTTCTTTTATAAAGAAATCAGTGGTAATTTTTCCCATTTCCTGATCCTTATGAAGTCTCAAATACGTTTTCGATTTATTTTGTACTAATATTGTGAATGAATTATTTTCTGTTTCCTTATTTTCGTGAACTGAATTTTGAATTATTAATTTACTGTTGTTATATTTTGGTTGGAAAAAAAATTGTTGCTTGTTTCTTAATTTCCCATCGAAAATTAAATTTACTAATTTCGATTCTCTAGGTCTCAAAGTAATGCTTTTTTTACAAATACTCGTGTATTAATTTTCGGAATGTTATTGTGTTGATAGGATTTGATTTGTTTTGGTATTGTTTGAAAGTCATCATTTTGTTGTACGGGCTTAATTTTATTCACCTCCGTAATTTGACTTTCATTGGGGTTTAATTGTATAATTGAATTATTGAGTTTAAAAGTATTATTTTCAAAATCCATAATTATTTTATTACTTTTTAAGAAATCATATCCTAAAATAATTTTGTAATTACGGTCAAATTCATCTTTAGTTACATAAAATGTGCCATTTAAGAAAGTGTTGTTAAATCTAAACTTAAATTTTACACAGTGTTTAAAAGGAATGGATTTGTTTGATAAAGTTGTAATTTTTATAGCGTTGGCTAAATATTTAATCTTTATATCCGTCTCTTTTATTTTTTCAAAGACCCCTGGAGATATTAAACTTATACTCGCCCCACTGTCAATAAGGCTGCGTATAATTAAATCTTTCTTTATTTTTAAGTCCCATATTGGTAATTCATTGTTTTTTTTCCGAGTTACAACTTGCGATCAATTTTTGTGTTATATCTTTTTTTTCTTCCTCATTTTTTTTATCATTGTCTTTTTCGTTTGCTTTTGTTTCAATATTTTTAATTCCTTGTTTGATTTATTTTTTATATTATAACCCTGTTTTTTCTCAATGTTACGGGACCTACGGGCTTGTATTTCTCTCAATTTTGTAGGCCCGCTTACCGGTTTAAATGACTTTGCCCTCTGTTCCTATTATTATTATTGTGTCTGGCTCGCCTGTCTCTGTTTTCGTTAGGAAAAGTAATTGTGGGCTGATGTTCCCTATTTCCCTCATTATTTTGCGGCAAAGGATTTTGGCTATTTTGCATATTTGCGAAACCCTGATGCTGCCCTGTATATGCAATTTGTGTATTGTTTCCTTGTGTTGGATCAAAGTTTTGCATTGGAATCATATTTTGCATATTGTAATTATTAGGATACATTTGATTAGGTCCTATTTGTGATTGGGTCAAATTTTGCCAATTTGGCATTTGAATTTGCATATCATTAAATCTAGTTTGATTGTAATAAGGTCTTGCAAAATCCAATGTTTGTGGCCAAAACTGCATATATTTCAAGCGTTCCAACTCCTATGGAAGAGCTGTCCGCAAGATTAAAGGCGGGGTCAAGGCATATGCCATCTAGCGGCAGGGGTGCATAACTAGAGGATTATTAAGTAGATTGCAGTTTCTTTTGTGTGAATGGCAACGAAACTTTTTTGTTTCTATAAAATGTTACTTCAAAATATTTCGTAGAATAAGTTTTAGGTCTGAAATATTGTAAATAAATATAGAATAAATAAGTGTAGTACGACTAAATATTAACATAAAATATACTAAGATGAAATATCATTTAACTATGCGATACAAATATCGCTGATTAAAATATGTTCGATTTTAATTACGCTTTTAATGTAATGATAGATGACTCATTAAATTTTGTAAGTACTTATTATATAAATGCAGAATTTTGAAATAGTGTCACATTTTAGTAATTTTTTGATGAGCTAAATTATACAAAATGATATACACCGTAGTATTTCATGTGATAATATAATATTTATCAATATTTAGAAATGTATAGAATTTAATACTAAATAAAATATTCAACTTTTATTTACAACAAGCTGCATTTTTTATTTACCAATTTCAGACGATAAAAATCCAATGTTTTCTTGGTCGTATCGACTTTTATTATTTAACTTGCAAACTTTTCATTCTTTTAATTTAAAAACCTATTTTATTATACGTATATTCGGAATAACTTTAATTTTAAATGTATGTATTAAATGTTGTTTTGTTAAACAAAGAAATATTGTTAACTTATTTCTTTAAATATTTAACGTTCTAGACAATAATTTTCCTAAAATCGTTGCTTAGACTTTTTTTTTTTTTTTTTTTTTTTTTTTTTTTAACAGACAAAGCCATTTTGAGAGTTCATATTAAAAATTCATTTATAAATTTCAAGCTATTCTCTCAATCATGACAGATTAATCAAGTCTACGAGGTTTATTGCAAAATATTTTTGCTATAGTTTGTTTCGGTAAAGTCATGTACATTTAAAAAAATAGTCACAATATCATTTTAATTTTGGGAGAAAAAGTACTAACTTAGTAGTCATAAGTACCATATAATGCTACGAAAAATATTGACTTTTACCCTAAAATTAAAATGACAATGAGACTTTTTTTAAAAAACACAGATCTTTTTAATTAAAAATATGTGTATTTAAAAAAAGTCTCATTATTATTTTAATTTTAGGGTAAAAGTCAATATTTTTCGTAGCATGATATGGTACTTATGAGTACTAATTAGTACTTTTTCTCCCAAAATAAAATTAAAATGATATTGTGACTATTTTTTTAAATGTACATGACTTTATCGAAACAAACTATAACAAAAATGCTTTGCAATAAACCTCGTAGACTTGATTAATTTGTCATGACTGAGAGAAAATTCAGAAAATATGCGCAAAAGATATGGAGATAATAAACATCTGCGCATATATGACGTCAAACCCACGTCATCCTCTAGTTATGCACCCCTGCCGCTAGATGGCATATGCCTTGACCCCGCCTTTTGCTTACGACAGATTCCAGCATTAAGTTGGTACGCTCTTTGTGGCGCTTGAAAATGTTGTGCATAATTTTGTGGAAATCGTTGAAAGCCTCTATAATTATTATTTTGATAATAATTTTTTTGAAATCGTGGCCGAACATTGTTTTGCGCTCCCCTTGGTTGAAAAAATTCGCACTTTTTTGATTGAAATAACAATTTTGTGTCTGGTGGTTGGATTTATTACAGATATGACAAAAATTATGTGTTATCTGATTTACTTCAGCGTTGTTATGTTCGCTTTCATTTTTTTGAATTTTTAAATCTTTTATTTGTTCTTTTAATTGGTGTATTTCCGATTTTTGTTCTTGCGACATGCTAAGAAGTGCCTCGAATAATTTATTTTCGCTATTTTCAGTTAAATTGTTTACTTCTCCTGCACATTTACTGTTCAAAGCACTTTCGATATTTTTAGCTTTTTTTACTGCTTCATCAAACTTTGTGGGTGGGTATTTTTTTAATTCAAAGGAGATGTCCGGTCTTAGTGCTTCAAGGTATTTAGTTAATTTAATCGTTTCTAATAATTCTTTAGCTCCATTCTTTTGTTCATGTCCTGACGAGACAAGGTATTTTTGTGCCTCAATGTTGAATTGTTTAGTAAATTCTTCAATAGTTTGGTTGGGTGTTTGTTTTGCGTTTATGAATTGCGCCTGAGCGTCAGCAAACGATCTTTCTTTTTTAAATTGTGTTATCGCATTTTCTTTGAATGTGTTATAGTTTTGTGCTTTATGCAATTCAGCTGTGTTTTTTAGAATCTCTCTCGCTTGGCCTTTAAATTTTGACTTTGCCAACACCAATTTTAAATCGTCGGGAAATTGTGCCGCTGCGGCTAATTCTTCGAACTCTTCGAAAAAATATGATATATTTTGGTCTGGTTTGTCCTCAAAATTTTGTAAAGAGTTCAATAGAGTGTCTATTCCAATTTTAAATGTGTCCCTTTCGGGAGAAGACTGCCTTGCCTCATTTCTACCTGTCATATTTATTTACCTATTTGGAAAATCTCACACAGACTGATGTTTAATACTTTTTCCTTTATTTTTATTTTTGAACTCTTTCACACCTCAAATTATGATATCATATACTCTCAAGATATGAGTTTTGTAATGAATTATTATAATTTATACTCATTCGAGAATAATATTTAATAGAAATTATGAAATAGCCCTAAATATTTTTATAAATACACATAAATATAATGACAAAGTAAATTTTCCGAAATACGGATATATATAGTAACGAAATTCTTTACAATCTTACAAGCTAATGTGTCGTGAGCTAAACCAACTCTTCTGTATATTTTTGTTTCATCTTCTCAACTATTATATTTCAATTTCGTAAATTTTTAGATATACACACAATATTTATAAACACAATATGGATAAATAATGTTTGTTAGTAGAAGGAGAAAAAGCTAAGAGAAGATAGGTAATTAAGAATAAAATCATAATACTGGCTATCTTTATTTATATTTAAATGCAGACAATTTTTAATTTTGAATCCCAAATACAAATTCATACGCCTGGTATGAGCACCATTAAACTTTTAGTAGTGTGGTGATGAAAATAAACACCTCCTACTAGGTACGCAATCGTGACGTGGTTAGTACGAAGACAAATGAAAATAATATCCCTTCGGCGTTGTGAACGAAGATCGGATATTATTAATTACTGAAATTAATTCCTTAATATCATACTTAAAATTAACATTTTGCAATAACATTAGGATCGCCTTATTTAACGTATGAATTTGTGAAAATTGGGATTGATGAGTCAATAAAATACTTGAGATATTAATCTATAAATTTAAATGTTAACATTCCCTAATCTGCATCGAGAAATTACCTTAAAATACATAAAGGGAGAAAACTGGAATAAAGACAAGAATAGGTACATATATACAAAATTTTATTAAAACACATAAATTGGCATCATGCAAACACTATAAAAATATAATATGCAAGGCAATAACTACTGAAATATGGTTATAGTGAAATATACAAAATATTTTATTTCATTTTTTTTGTTGTTGTTTGTTTATTTATTCATTTCCTATTATTCTGCTATCCTCACAGCTCATAACACTTAAGTTCACGACACAACTTATAGGCAAAGCCCCAAAATTTGATATTTTATACAATCGAGTCCTTCGTTCTTATTATTCGTATTATTTTACTGGTATTATTAATTTATTTATTTATTCATTTTACTGTTAATTAAGTTTGAGCATTAAATTCTGATAATTTTGAGCCCCAAAGATAATAATAATTTTAAAATTTTAAAAAAATCAAATTTTAAATAATCAAATTTTAAAAACCAAAATTTTAACACAACATTATATCAATAAAATAAATTGGCCAGACACATGAACAATGAAATTTCCTCACCTTACAAGTATGTTCCTGGTATTGGTCGACGTTGGCTTATAGCTGTCCATACAGTTCGTCAGTACGCCAACACAATTAAATCCGAATGCCAAGTTCCAAGGCATTTTGTTTTTAATTAACACAAATAGTTAGCAACTTTTCAAATTTCACGCACTTTCCAATCATCAGTTTGTCGTATGGTCCTTTTAACACTAATAGTTAGCACTTTTCAAATTTCACGCACTTTCCGATCATCAGTTTGTCGTATGGTCCTTTTAACACTAATAGTTAGCATTTTCAAATTTCACTAGGAGTTTCAGGCGAAGTTTTTTTTTGTTTTGCAGAAATGAAAATTCCGCTCAGCAATGCTCAGTTACTCCTTTGAGTATTTAGAAATCATCCGATGAATAAATAGTCCGCTCGGCAATACTCAGGTATTCCTTTTTGTATTAGAAATCAGTCGATGATTAGTTCTCTGTGTGCAGAGCATAGCTTCGCTTCTCATCGCTTCATCCGGGAGGCCTAAGATCACATCTCCCGATGACACAGATTATTTCGAAGTTGCCTTATTTCATAATTTCCTCTTTCTCCCTCTCATCTTAGCGGGAAACTCACAGCAGAGAGAAGAGAAAAAAATCTTTTTTTTTTTTGACACTTTCAATTCGAAAACTGGACTGACACGTGTGGGGTTTTCCTTCCGGATCCTGTACGCCCCTTTTGACCCCATTGGGTATTATATTCGGACTCCAATTGGCTTTGAATATATTTCACTGTCCATTGGTCAGGTAAAAGAAACGGGGTTGGATTTTCAGACATTGTTCCTCCATTATTTATTGCCGGAGCTACGATTCCAAACCAGCGACCCCAAGTAGACCACACGCGGGAGTAATAAATTTGATTGTAAATCTTTCTTTGTTGCTTGTGTACGTTAATGTCACGAATGGCGACTCTAGGTTTTATTGCTTCTCGTAAACATTTGTTCCTTTTATAACTAATATTGAGAAAATCCCTTCGCTCATGTGATTTTGCTATTCCCAGGCTTTGACTAAAAGGGAGCTTATAGTGTAATAAAACTTCCAAACAAACAACACATATTATTGTTATCATTTCTTGTTTACAAAAGCTAAAATAAAAATTTATTTTAATACTTTTATATACATTAATATTATTTCATTTTCTATCTCTTTCTAGATTATTTATTTATTTATTTATTTATTTATTTATTTTATTATTCTTTCTCTCTCTTTGTTTTTTTCTTTTCTTTTCTTTTCTTTTATTCTAAGCGATGTCGTGACATTTCTTTACGACAAATGTCATCTGTTCATTTTTGCCATTTAAATTTTAAAAAAGAAGCTTAATTTCAACGTTTTTCGTGTAGACACCATAGCTTGGAGGTAACGGATCTCGCTAATATACCGAAGGTTCTTAGTTTAAACCTTCCAACCTTAGTTTAAACCGAATAGCCGAATACCGAATATTCGGCGGCCGAGTATCAACTTTTTTTTCCAATAAAGAAAATAAATTTTGATTACATATAATTTAAAAAATAGGAGCTCATTAATAATTATTACTCTTAAATGTGCTTTTAAATGTATTTTTAAATTTGAAACATTTATTTTAAGTCTCGAGGGGATGATAACGTGTGATATCGAAAGGTTGAATTCGGGGGTCCAAAATTATCAAAAAGTTGATAGCGTTATATTTACACAGCCCCTAAGACAGACGGCTGGAAGGTAAAATTTTCATAATAAGATGGGTTTAATGAAAAGAAATGTCGTATTTTTTGCCATTTAAGAGTTTAAATATTTTTATCATTATTATTACACATTTGTTTTGATAATAAATAAATAATTACACAAAAGTATTTAAAATACATTGTGATATACTATTTTCATTCCATACATTGAAAAGAAGTAGGAAAGCGCATTTTTTGCCACATATATATAAAAAGATTGATATTTTAAAAGTTTTAAAAATATTTTTTTAATGATTATTCTTTTAAATAAATAAATAAATAAAGATAAAAAAGTATTTGTTTTGTGTGCAACTTTTACTGTACAATACACATTTTCACTATATAATCGTATTCTCAAAATATTTCTTTAAAAAAGAAAAAAAACAATCCTGTCGATAGTTTAAAAAATATTTAACTGAAAAACATTGTAAAAGTTTCAGAACGCTGACTTTCATGGAAGTTTATATTCGTCAATTTAACCATTATAAATCTAGCAAAGAGGGAAAAAAAATCCATTCTGAAATAAATGCATTTAAATTCTGAAGGAAGGCGTAAACCACAGTACAAATAAAGAGTGTTATATGCTTCGATCTAATTACCGCATTTATACGATGTGGTTTACACAACAAAAATCTCAAGGCTATTTTCTAATCCAAAAAAGGAACAGTGTGACTTTTGAAAGAAAATGTGTCCGGGATGTTCTTAAAAAGAAAGAAAAAAAAAAGACTAAGAAAGAGAGGTGCTGCCAGGTCCATTGTCACAAAAATGGGACAGCGATCTCCAAGTTGGAACAGAAAAATATGGCTAGGCTATACCTATTAAAACGGAACTTTTCTATAACGGTCTTCAAAGTAAGAAAATCACAGCTCCGAAGGAAAGAATATCATACAATTCTACCTGCTAAGACGTAAACCAATGAAAATCCGGTAATCTTATATTCTGTCTTAGGGGCTGTGTAAATATAACGCTATCAACTTTTTGATAATTTTGGACCCCCGAATTCACCCTTTCGATATCACACGTTATCATCCCCTCGAGACTTAAAATAAATGTTTCAAATTTAAAAATACATTTAAAAGCACATTTAAGAGTAATAATTATTAATGAGCTCCTATTTTTTAAATTATATGTAATCAAAATTTATTTTCTTTATTGGAAAAAAAAAGTTGATACTCGGCCGCCGAATATTTGGTATTCGGCTATTCGGCCAAATCACTATTCGTCCCATCCCTAGTTATAAGGATGTTTTTTTACGCAATCCAGTACTACTTGAGTATTTTGGCGTTTTGTAGAAATTGGCTCATCAGCAATTTATTAATAGAGCATTACTGTGTATATTAAAACTATTTAAATATGTGTTTAAATATTATTTTGGAATTGCGATGCATTCTACTGATAGCTCACATGCGTTTTATTTCCATATTTTATAGTATGCATATCCATAATGAGTAAGTATTACGGTGGCCCCCAACGACTAGTATTAATTAGCAAACACAAACTTTATTTCAAATATACTTCACCTGTGGTCTAAAAGATGGCAGCAACACGCAGCTCATTAATATATTAAGTTGCAAAGCAATTAATTAGTGGGGCCCAATATATGCTGCACTATTATTGGACAGATGAGATTTAATTTTTAATTGTATATTTCATAGAATAATATAGAACATAGTAAAATGAATGAAAAATACATTACTTTCATTTTTTAATTTTATTTCGCGAAAACTTATATCCTTTGCAATATTTATTTTTTGCGTTCGTCGTAACTTTCAGAATCATTAATCATTAAATCGATACAATTCCTGATAATTATATCAACTTTGTCAGTAAGAAATAAAATTAATAGACGTCTTTTTAACACAAAGAAGCATTTTAAAATGAATCTAAAAGGAAAATGTTATTATTTTATACAGATGAAACGTTATATCGAATTATATAGAGATATTCGGGGTCTCTAACATCAAGGGAGTAGTGGAGGGTGTACGGAGGTGTACATCATATTATTATTATTATTATTATTTTCTTTAAGGCTTTATATATTTACTGTTTCTCAAATAAAGCTGTAGGGTATAAAAGAATACATACTAAGCATAAAATATCTATTTCATAATCATGTACAGTCGACTCTCGTTAATTCGAACTCGACGGGACCGCAAGGAATGTTCGAATTATCCGAAGTTCGAATTATGGAAAAAATGAAATGAAAACATGCTTAATATGGTACTATTACAAAGGATTTAATGTTATAGTGTTTTTAAAATTTATTTCGTCTGTTATCATTAGAATATGACTTAATATTAAATTAGAATGTATAAATAGATAAACTAATTAAAAGATTAGAAACAAGACAATGGAAGAAAAATTTAAAGCGTCACTGATGAACAAACGGGGCACTAAGAAAAGGATATCAAATGCATTGGATTATATGTACACTCGTTCGGAACAATTTTCTCAAAAATCAAAGAAAGAAAGTTATTCAAATGGTCTGAAATCCGTGAGAAAGAAAAGAAAAATGAAAAATCGGAATTCTCGTTAGTTCGAATTAAACGAAGTCAAGAGAAAATGTGTTCGAATTAATGAAAATTTTTAACGTTATTCTAGCATTGAAAATTTCGGGACTTCCTGTTTAATTCGAATTAAGTGAAGATTCGAATTATCCGATTTCGAATTAACGAGAGTTGACTGTATCACAGTCATAGCTGTCATTCAGTCATGAACTTTCATATCACTCTAGCGCACAGTGGCGTCAACTTATGTGGGCTCATGGGGCGCCAGGGCCATCGCTAAGACTTTTTATTGGTTGGGGAGAAGACAGATTGCCAAGTCAAATTTTCATATTTGCCAACTCGTTTTATAATTTTGCCAAGTTACCACACTTAGAAAATGTAATACAGTTCTTATTTGTAAAAAGTTTAATAATATTTCCAATTAGAGTTGTAACTTTTGCAAATTCTATCAAAAATAGAAAATGTACTACAATTTTTATTAAAATTTTAATTAAATTTGCCAAGTGTAACAACATTTGCGAATGTTTGGGGGGGGGGGAGGCTCCCCCTGTCCTACCCTTAGCGAGGCCCCTGTAGGGCGCGAGCCCACCCAATTATTTGATCTCTCCACACAGGGCCCGATTAACCAATGAAAGCAGGGGAACCACAATGTCATTTGGGATCCCCTTTACTAAGGGAATTTTTTTCAATTCAATATACCCAGAACTTCACCAGGGCCTGTCTCCGCCAACCCAATTTTAGTTAATTTAATTCGTAATGTATGATTTTAATTATTGAATCTCCGAAATGAAATTTGGTTTTATAAATGTTCTCAAAATAGCTTGTTTGAAAAATAGTAAGGACCATCCATTAGGCTTACAGGAACAATGAAAACCCCTTCAGCAAACGTAGAGTTAAATTTCTCACAAAAACATATTCCCCGTATATATTTTACCATATGTTTCGATGTCTCGAATTGGTAAAACACTTAGGTAAGTAAATTGTATGCTTTTCTTGACATTTAACTTTTTGCACTTTTAATAGTTAGCAATACCAATGTTACTTTAAAAAAAATTAATGTATTTATAAGGAAGAACTTAAACGAAAATCTATAATTTAATAATAATATTTATAAAATTATAATTAAATGAGAATTTAAAGATTTGCTTTGAAAAAAACATAATGTAATTTCTTATTACCTTTAGTCATTCGCACCAGGGATGTAGTGGACTGTATACGGGGGTATACGCCGTATACTTTCAGGTTTTTTTTTAAAGGAACACCATATAGTTTCTCAAGAAAACTATAATGCACACACTCTAGCGTATACCCTCTGTTTTGAGCGTATACCCTCTACTTAGAGCGTATATCTTCTGTTATTTTTACGACTACACTCCGTATTCGCATCTCTACCCCCCCCCCTTCTCTCTGTACACACATACACACTGAAAGAAGACAAAAAATAAGCATGTGTTTATTTTTGAGCACACTCAATATTTTTGAAAAGTTGGCGTTACTGTCAGCGTATACCCTCTACTTTTTTTTTTTACGATGCCTAACAAGATCTCAACTGTCGCGGGATCCTGGGCAACCGTCCCGCAGTCTAGAATTCAGACACTTTTCTCCGGGAGGAACTTCAGTAGCTCCGGGGAGAATATTATAGACTTCTGGGGGGGAAATTGTACTTTTTGACCATTGAAAACGCAAAATTTCGAATTTTCCGGGGGGGGGAGAATTTTATTGTTAGGTGGAAGGAATGTCGCCCCTGGGCCACCCACTGGATTCAACACTGCCGTTCCGTTTGCCCTATGGTTGCGCAAGTCTGCGCGGATCGGATAGGTCTTGGGACGGCTGAAAATTGGGGCATCTGGCAACAGAGAAAGGGAGAGAAGTCATTCAATTTCAGCATCCTATCCTTTCAGTCAATTATATAAAAGGAAGAAAAAAAAAAAAAAAAACTTGTGACACAAACTTTTAAAATATTGATTTTTAACCCATGTTTTCTAACATATTAATTTTTCAAACAATATTTAAATAAAATTATAATAATAACAAAAAAATTATGAAATAGGATCAAATAAATGTTTAAAGCTAATAATTTTTTAATGAATTTTTTCATCCAGTTTTCAAATTACCATTTTTTTTACAATATTAAGTTAAATACTCAATGATTACTCTTTATATTTTTAAAGAATATTTTTTTTTAAATATAAATTAAATTTTTATTATCCAGTTTTCAAATCACCATTTTTTATAATATTAAGTTAAATATTCAATTATTACTCTTTATATTTTTAAAGAATATCTTTTTAAATATAAATTGAATTTTTATTATCTGAAATTTAAGCATAAATAATATTTTAGATTTAAATAATTTAATGCGATGTTTTATAGAAAATATTAATATCAAATTATTTTTGGTGTGTTTTAAAAAATTATAATTGTTTTTTTTTTTATCAAATGACTTTTTTTTAAATCTAAATGATGTTTAATTCAGTGAATTCAGCATACACATGATTTGCTTTTTTATCAGAGCTTTAAGTACAATGTGCACAAAATTTTCTATAAAGATTGAAATATAAATCAAGTTATAAATATTGCTCCCATAAAAATATTTTTAGCGAATAAAACTCAATTTTGTTAATTATCACTTTATCAAACAATAACTAGAATATTAAATGAATTTTATTGTCAGTGTTGAATTCGGAGATTATCCCAGGGGAAGGGGGGTATTTTCCCGGACAATTAAAATGTCCCACCCGGAAGGTTTGAGATTTTAATGCTTTTTAATTGACCTCTCCCTTCTCACCAGGGTGAAAAATGCTGACTTCACTGCGTTTATTTTTTTTATGTGTTCCATTTAATAGAACTGTTTAATTAAAATATTTTAATTAACATAATAAAAATAGAAACGGCAAAAGTTAACACAAAATCAAAATATTTAAATAATTACTAATGTCATCAACGTTTATATATATATATATATATATACGTATAATTCTATATTCTATAAGTTGAAATTTATCATTTTAGATATCTATTAAAATAATAGTAAAATATTTAAATAAAATATTCTTTCATTGCATATTTATGCAAATAAAAATTTAAGAATAAAAAAAAAATAAAACAGGCTCTCGTTATTTCAAATAAATAGAGTGGGATTGCCGAGAAAGATATTTCATTAAAATAATTAATAACATAACAAATATAAGTTTAATGAAAAAAATTAAATGTTCTTTTTCGAAAAACACACTCCAAGGTCTCCAAGCTGGATTATTGGCATTTAATTCACCAATCACAAGAAGATAACTCATCTACGTCATCTGACCTTATGCTGTCATGTGTTGCAAATTTCCACGATTATGTCGTCTGTTCCTTCTCCATACCCGTAGAAGTAGACCGATAATGGCGGCATGATATGACAGTGCAGAAGTAAAATTAAAAATCTTTCAGTCTACATCAGTTATCTACTTAAAGATGGTGTGGAATCCTATTGTGATCAAAGTTTTACTAGTTGCATTTATATCAAAGTGATATGTGAAAAATTCCGCCTGTATATTTTGTGTGATAGAAGTGAACGTAGTCCTTCTGACGTCATTTCAGCTTTTAGAAATTTAGTTTGAGGAATCGAGCAAATATCCCTTTTATTTGCGTTTATTTTAGTGCATTGTTTATTAAACTTCAAATATGTCTCGTTCTATGAAGAATATGGTTGTAAATTACTGTGGATTATTTTTAATTATTCTTCTAATTAGCCCTCACCAGGTAAGTTGTTTTCCTATGCATTTGTTACATTGCCGCAAATGAAACAGTTATTTCCTTAAAGTGCTTTGAATCTGTATAAAACTTAATTTTCATCTATACCTAACGAAGTTCTGGAAGTGTGGAAAAAAATTATCTCCTAGATGTATCAAAATTGCATGATCTCATTCTGAAGTATTGCCTATTTGTATCTCAATATCAGTAAATGAGCCTTTATTTACTTTTTATCTCAACGCAATATATCTAAGTTTAAATAGTTGTTTATCTTTCTGGCTTTCAGTTTTGTTTAGTTTCACTTTCGATGGGCGATTTAATAATGTTCCTTTGTTTACATCTTTTATCATTGAGCTATCCTAAACATATTTCTGGGGAAGGATGGGGTGGGGTGTTTGGAAATTTTTACCCTTTTCAAATAAATGCTCGTTTTTTCTAGTTTTAGGAAGGTTTTTTAAAAGCTATTTATGTTCATTATTTTTTTTTACCAAATTTAATTATTTTCATCTTATGATTGTGTAACTAAAATTAAACCAGTTTTATTTCTCATACATAGTAGGCATACCTATAATTTTCAATGAAGGGTACTTTTATAAATAGATTTCTCTTTACCAAAAAATTAATACTATTCATCCAAACTTCTGTATAATATTGACTTTTGTCATAATAGCCCCAACCTTGGTATTGCTAGGTGTGTCTTTTTAATCCGAATGTCATTCTTTCCATTATGGCCATGATTATAATTTCAGTTGCACAATGCAAGTTTCAAATGTTAAATATTAGAAAAAAAAAAAAAAAATAGGTTATCAACAAAAGTAGAATCTTAAAAAAAAAAATCATTGCTATAGACTTATTTTTAATTTTAAATCCAACTTTCAAAGCTGTAAAGTTGTAGTAGTAATCACCTAAAAAATGAAAAACAATTCAGTCTTCTCTGATCTACACATAAAGATTTCTTAAAATGAATTAGTAGTGTATAAAAATTATAGCATGGTATCGTGGCAGAGAAATTTCACAAAGACATGTTTTTTTTTTTTTTTTTTTTTTTTTTTTTTAAATACAAATATACAATTAGTGTTTAAGTTAAAAATTTTGTAAAAAATCAAATAAGTAGTATATTTTTGCAAACCTGAGCTTTTTTTAAAACTAAACACCAAGTCTTAGTTATATCAGATATGTAATTTTTAAATACAATCGAGTCTCTATATAATGAAATTCATAGTTCTGTCAAAAAATTCGTGGTATAGAGAAAATTGCAAAATTTTTCATTTAATGTGTAATTTTTGATAAAAAATTTTTGAGCTTTTAAATTGCGATTTTGAAATTGTTAATTTGAAACATTAATTTGATATTCTATTTCTTATTAAACAATTTTAAAACAAGAAAATCGATTATTTGAAAGAACAGTACAACAAAAATGTGTTGAAGAAATCAATTTTCGGTTGTTTCGATTTCAAAGCTTTTGTGCTTTTAAATATTTTCAAATATTAACAAAGAATGCAAATATGAGCGGAAAACATTTTTTATTCCATTTGACACTATCCCCTTGTACAATAATCGGACAACAATGTCACCCTGTTTTTTTTTTTTTTTCTTCCATTGTCTCTTTTATCAGCATTCTTCACAATGTTGTTTAAAATGTTACTATTAATGGAAGTTTACGTATCAATAAGATTGGTAATTGGTATTCATCTCCATAAATTTAAAGCGAACTAAACTTTCTTCGATACTTCCATGCATCTTAATTTTTCTCCATTTCACTTTTTAGTCTACTATTGTCATCCTCAGAATTCACTGAAAAGCATAACTTTTTAAAGATAATCCAAATCTTACTTTATGTAACTTTGAATCGCTAAACTTTATAAAATTTCTCATTTTCCTTTCAAAGGTTAACAGAAAGTTTTTTTTAAAAATGTGTGTGTCATGTGGGAGTGGGTAGGGGGGTGAATACCTTCTTTTTTCACATGATTAATAAAGTAGAAATAACCACGAAACAGCAAATTTAAATAGATTTCACAAATGATTTAAAGTGTTGTCTAAAAAATGAAGAAAATTTTCTGAAAAAATTCGTTATATGGAGATACATATTTTGCTGTATGAAGATTATTTTTAATGTAATAATGAAAAAATTGACCATTCCAACAAAAAATTCATTGGATGGAGTTTTGTTATAGAGAGACTCGACTGTATTTTAAATTGCTTCAGTGAAAAACTCTAAAACAAAATTAATGTGACATCAATAAAATAATTTTGCAGATATATTTTTTTTTTTTCTTATGTTTGCTCAGAAACAGAATAATTTAAATGTTTTATTTTCCATCCTAAAAGTCTCACAATTTTCTTTTTATATTTCATTCGCTTATGACCTTTAAACCTTTCCGGCACACTGTGCCCGGTCTGGGATACCTAATTTTAATTCCAAACTTGTAAACGGCACCAATAATATTTTAGTAAAATTTTATTTTTATCATAAAAGCTTAAATTAGGGTTTTCAAAATATTTCAAAAATTCTTTTGTGAATTCCGATGTCAGTTGATAATTTTTCATTTTACTAACAGATTTTGCCTGTGCCGGAAAGGGTTAAAGCAGTTGAGTGTCCTACATTCAGCAATTGTAATCCTGCTTACCTATAACATAATGTATTTTTTAATAATTTATACACTGGATGGCCAAAAGCGACTAGCCACTTGTGATTTTACACGTTTTTGTTAAATAACTAGAAAAATGTGAGGAATTATTCTGAAACTCCAAGTGCTTAAAGAGAATAGTACAGGTATATTTCCGAGAAGATTTTTTCTCAGAATCCTATAAGGCACTGTCAACAAAGTGAAAAAAGAACGTGATGATCTTTTGCATCCAAATATCATTGTACATATGCAGGGGTGGGGAATTTTTCCAAATTCTTACCAGCCAAGGAATTATTTCACCAGCCCGCAAGATGCAACAACACACAGTTGAAAATAGTTATGACAAAATCGCATGCGATTACAAACAAAATTACTATTACTACAATGCATTTTCATAATTCTTTTTTCTATAATATTAGGAAATATGTATAACAGAGGTAAGATTAATATTAGATAGAACTTAGTACCATATTTACAGTGTAATAATTTGGAAAGTTAAAATATCTAGATTAAAAGAGTGTTTCTGATAATGTGCCTATTGCCTACAGTTTTTCAAAAACTAAAAATTCACTCGCCTTGTGAGAAAATCCACTCGCCACTGGCGAGCAAAATGATGTATTTCCCCACCCCTGTGCATATGCAATATTGTGTATGCTATATTGACACTAATCGATAAATATATGGATACAGCCCCTCATCTTTTTGCTTCATTTTGGGAATAAGATTTTGAGCTTATTCTATCGACGATTATTTTCAGAACTTTTAAGCTATGTTCTTGAAACTTTTACAAAAGTTGTTCTATGCAGATTTAGCTAATACATTATGAAAGTTATATTTGGATTGTGCTGACACATGCACAATGAAACATTATTTAGTAAACCTAGTAATTTCTATCTACAACTTTATTTTTTATTCTGATTACAGAGTATTATGTGCAATATTATTTGTTATGTTTTCTGAAAAGAAAAATTTTTTATTTTTAAAACTCTGCAAGATTAGTAAAACACCTGAAAATTTTTGGGACTGTTTTTATAAGAACCTGAATTTCCCTATAAGTATATATGCTATCTTCATAGAAATGAACACAATTTATTACAAGCCATATAATCATAATCTGCAGTATGGACGTTTTTGCTACATTAGTTTTGACAGGGTTATTCAAAAGATTTTCGTTCATTTTCAATTTGTTGACGGTCCTCTATGGGATTTTGAGAAAAAAAAATCTTCATCGAAATCTATAATCTGTGCTATTTATACAGCAGGATTTTCAGAATGTTTCCTCATGTATTTTTTTAGACATATAACAAAACGTGTAAAATCGCAAATGGCTAGTCATCTTTGGCTATACAGTGTACAGCGTTAGAATTCCTAAAAAAAAGTCACTGGTCCTAAGGACCAGTAAGCATGAGAATTTACTGGTCCGCAGACATCATCACTGGTCCGCTATATAAAATTCTATTAAATAATTTTAACACTTAGAGTGGCCTCCTCCCGTCCCCCCACCCTCCTTGGAAAATAAACCAATCTTCTTTGCATAAATTTCTGTGCATTTTAAAGAATAAATGTGAAGATACAAATTTAATTATAAAATAATGCTTATTTAAGTGTAGAAGATAACAAGTATCACTATTGTTTGCATTTCTTTTAAAATGGGGCAAGACAGGTTTATTGAAAAAGACATTTTTGCTGAAAAAAGGGATATTTTTGTTGAGTAAATGGGTACTTTGCTTAATGAAATGGTGCTTTCAGGAGTCACATTCACTCAGTTTCAGATCATGATTGGGCAGCAGGAAAGTCAGTTTTTGGAATAGCGGGTGGCAAAAACTTAAGTAACTCAGAATTTTATCAAATCTTGGGATTTTGTAGCAAAAAGTATGCACTTTTCATTTATTAGTAAATTTTTTAAATTCAGGATCTTAAAAAAATCCAGAAAGAGAAGTTTCACAGGTATCCAGAATAACACATTTTAGATAAATTCCCATACTAAATGTTTAAGATCACAAATACTACATAAAACATGTTAAATTTCTATTTGTTTTTGGTCTGCTCATTTTTAAAGAGAATATTTTAAGAAAAAATATTATTAAAATAAAAATATATGAGATTCTAATTACTTTAATTAATAAATTTTAATGAATTAAATATAGGATGTAATTCCGTTACCACAATGATGTTAAAGTTTTATTTATTTTAAGAATAATATTACTAAGAATTAAATATTCTGTTTTTTCTTAATGAGTCTCTGAAAGAATAAATTGATACAAAAAAATTTGTAATATGTTTTTTAATTAGTGGTATAATTACTGGTAACGGAATTACATAATGAGTAACGGAATTACGGTAACGGAATTACATTGTACTTTTTTATAATGTTATTAAATTCTAGGTACTGTGGAAATCATATTTAAACAAAAGAACATAATATTTTGTCATATTTAGGTATTTTTAATTTAAAATAATAATTCGGTTTCATTAAATTTCATCTCTGTTGATCTAAAAGGGGAAAAAAGTAGCTTCACTGTGATTATTCTAATGTAAACATTAGGTTTAGTTGTGTACAGTTTTTGTGAAATAAAACAAACAAATAAACTTTAGCAGTTCATGTTTACAACATTAAAAGAAGCACATAATATGTTTTTGCAGCAAAATAATGATGTTAAAATAAGCTTTTCAAAATTTGCCACACTACGCCCTAAGCAAGTTTTGCTACAACAAGATATCCCTTACATTACTTGCTATTATGCAAGTACCATGAAAACGTAAGGCTACTGCTAATTGCTATAGAAAAAAAATTACCACAAATCCCAATATCTTTCAGAGAATTTTATTCTGTTCTTACTTGTAATCAGGATGGTGAAAGATGTATGTTCTCTGAATGCAACAACTGTCCTCAATTTTCTTCTATTAAAGCTAGTGATGATTTTGAGGAAGTCAATGATTTGGCAATAGAATGGTACCAATGGAAAACAGATAATAGCAAAATTCTTAAAATTGTTGAAAATGGGACTGTAAAGAGGTGCTTTGCTGAATTAGAAGAAGAAATTCCAAATTTTCTGTGTCACACGTACATAAAGAGGAAACAGGCTGAATCTTTCCAATTTCAAAAATTAGATGTCCAACAGAATAGTTCAAAAGTAGTAATCCAAGTTGATTTTGCAGAGAATTATACAACAATGAACCAAAATGAAATTCAATCATCTCATTGGTCATACAACCAAATTACTCTGTTTACTGTTTGTGTTCGGGAAGGTGAAAACGTACATTCCATGGTTATTGTATCTGATTATATGTCACATGATAAATACGCAGTAATAACATTTTTGAAATTAATAATTCAGGAGCTAGAAAAAAAATATAAACAATATGATGAGGTAGTATTTTTTTCTAATGGAGCATCTAGCCAATTTAAACAAAAATATTTGTTGTGTGCTCTCACTCATCTGAAAAAAAATATTACTTGAATTTTTTGCCACAAGCCATGGTAAGGGTGCTGTAGATGGGATTGGTGAAAAGAATTGTGTCTGCAGCAGTATTGTCCTGGGAAGAGCAAGTACAAAATGCTGCAGATTTTTTTCATGGGGCTAAATCAATATGTGAAAATATTGAGGTATTATACTGTGGAACAAAAGATATTGAAAATAATATGGGAGAGCATAATAAAATTTGGGAAAACATTGTGCCCATTCCTAATGTTCGTTGTTTACATTTTTCTAAAGTTGTCAGTGAATATGTGTTGGAACTAAAAAAAAATGTTTTTTTCAAATATTTCTTCATGTCACAACTTTAATCCCAAACCTTTCTGTAAGCCTAGGAATGAACTTAACCTGCCAGTTTGTTGTGGATAGCGGGTTTTGGTAAAATATATACCTGCTACTTCAAGCAAGAAAATAGAAATTGCACACCATTACATAGGGCAAGTACTTTCAAAACCATCCTCTCACTTACATGTAAAGTTTTTAAAATGGAATAGGGAGGCTTTTATCTGGCCTTCTCAAGATGGCTTTGATTATGTTGAACAGGAAGATGTTTTGATGACCCTTTCTGAACCACAAATGGATCGTAGGGGTCATTTAGTCTTTAAAGATGATCAGTTTGTAAAAAAAAGTAAAATCGCATCAACATTTGCATTGTATCTTGTACTAGAAATAAAATTTTGAATTTAAAAAGCTTGATTTTCAGAAGATGTAATTCCGTTACCACTGATGTAATTCCGTTACTTCTACTTAAACTGCAATTAAAAATACTTACTAATGAGTATATTCTGAACAAAAAATTTTTCTTAGAATGTAACATGTAGTTAATTTAACCACATAAAACAAACAATGATAGCATGGCTAGATTCACAGGAAATTAAGTTTGACCAAACAACACTTTTATCTTTGTCTTTTTTCTGTAATTCCGTTACCAAGCATTTAAAAATTTCTAAAAAAATCTTATATTATTTTAGAACTTTTTCAAATGCACACTTTGTTTTCTGTATCTATGTAGTTATTATTCCTGCAAAAAATCAGAACTTTAAAAAATAATAAACAGTCTTAATTCTAATAAAAACTTATAAATTTCTTCTGATCTGTAATTCCGTTACCAAAGAATTGGCCAACAACAATTTTTAAGCAGGAAAATTAGTTTTTAAAACAGAAAAATTCTCTCCCGGCATTCACTTTTTTTTTTCGTTCTTTTTTGTCGAAATTTCCGTCTTTTCGCGTTATTTTGACGAAATCTTTTGTTTTTTCGGTATTTATTGACGAAATATACCGTTTTTCGCGATATTTTGTTTCAAAATTTACCGTTTTATCACGATTTTTGGACGAAATTTGCCGTTTTTTCGCGATCTTTTGAAGAAATCTACTGTTATTTCAGGTTTTAGGATGAAATTAGCCATTTTTTCGCCGATATTTGCCGAAAATTAGTCGTTATTTAGCGCTTTTTTAACAAAATTTGTCGTTTTTTGCGATTTTTTTTGAAAAATTTTGCCGTTTTAACGTGATTTTCGGGCAAAATTTGTCGTATTTTCGCGATTTTTTGAAGAAATCTGCCTTTTTTTTTTTTTTGAAGAAATCTGCCCTTATTTTGCTATTTTTTGAAAAAATCTTCCGTTTTTTGCGATTTTTTTGGGCGAAATTTGCCGTTTTTTCGCGGTTTTTAAAAAAAAATATGCTTTATGTTTCGAGTTTGGAATGAAATTAGCCATTTTTTCGAGAATTGTTTAACAAAATTTGCCGGAAATTAGTCGTTATTTCACGATTTTTTAACGAAATTTGCCGTTTTTTCGCGATCCTTTAACGAAATTACGCGGCTCGTGGGACGTGTAAGAACTATTTGTTTTTTTTTTTGCATCCCATCGCCGATTTTTTGCGTATTTTACGCGCTATAGCGCGTCCGTGGTATCGCTAAAAAAAAACTTATGTGCGATCGGGTGCGGTTTTCTCAGGGCCTAAAAAAAGGCACTGGTCCTGCGGACCACTAAATTTTTCAGATCAGTGGTCCGATTGAATTATCGGTGGCCTCGGACCAGCGGACCACCAAGGATTTCGAACGCTGAGTGTATGAGCATAACATGTGTCATAAATCCTGTATTCCCGTAAACAGTATTGAGTAAATATTATCTTAATTTATCTTTCTGTGTACTGTACAAGCAAACAAACATTTGCTGTTATTATATTAGCAAAAGTTTTGCTTGTTTACAGCTATACAGACTTGTATAAAACCAAAAACCTTTTGTGAACATAATATTGAGTCAAAAACTTTCTGCAAATTTTTTAATGTTTAATAAAATTATGCAGTACATTTTTTTGGCATGCACGAAATTTGCTTTTATTATGCAATTCACAGGTGTAATTCGCATTTTTTGAGCGATTTATGGACATAATATTTTTTACGTGATTTATAGACCTAATTCGCTTTTTCTTATGGGATACATGGACGTAATTTACGTTTTTTGAGCGATCTGATGGACGAAATTTGCGTTTTTTGAGTGATCTGTCGACAAAATTCACGTTTTTTGAGCGATTTATGACAGTAATTAATGTGTTTTAAGCGATTCATGGCCGTAATTAAAATTTTTTTGAGTGATTCATGGATGTAATTTGTGTTTTTTGAGCGATTCATGGACGTAATTCACGTTTTTGAGCAACTCATAGATGTAATTAGTGTTCTTTACACAATTTGTGCACGAAATTCGCTCTTTTTACAATATTCCTTCACGAAATTCGTGTTCTTTACACGAACCATGCATGAAATTCGCATTTTTTAGCGATTTATGGATGGAATTTGTTTTTTTACGCAGTCTTTGGACAAAATTCACGTTTTCCGCGTGGTCTTTTGTCAAAATGTTTGTTTTTTACACTATTCTTATTCACGATTTTTTCGGGGTCTTTTGACGAAATTTGCTTTAAGTAAATTAATTCGTGCATAAAATTGGAGGAATATTTTTATTTTTTGGTAAAAAAAAAGTTACAAAAGTAAAAATTGTTTCTTTCCTAAAATTTTCTGCAAAGCTCATAAAATTTTTTGTGCACCCGTGCTTCTATATTATACAACTCTGCAGCTATATGGCAATAGGTAAAGAGTGTATGCTAAATAGATGAATTTTACTTTTGTGTATTCGTGAAAGTTCATGTACTTTCATGTAATATCCCATTTATTGAAGTATGTTGATGGCATTGTTTAAAAATGACTGGTTAACGCAACAGGGGGGAAAAAATACGGAAAAAGATTTAAAAAAAAGAAGAAAAAATTGTAATTCCACATAGTTGTATAATATCAGCTGTACATACCAGAGACAAATTCAACTGTGTAGAACAGCTTTCAATATTTAAATGCTTCATAGATTCCTAAGGAAGATAAAAATAAGTAAAAGTAGACAAAATACTTTAAAGATATTTATGAATAATATTTTAACAGTAACTCTTCTTTTTATTTATTTTTGAGAAAAATAATGCTCACAATAACAGCTGTTTCCTTAATGAATTTATGAATGTGTATCCTTTCATATCTTTCAATTTTTATTAATTTATTTGATCGATCGTTATTTAAAATAAAAATAAGGTCAACATGCATAACTTGGCTATTAGTTTGGCGATTTTTATAACTTGGTGAAAATGGTCGATGGAATAACTAAGTAGTACCAAACTTTAAACATGCCTATAATAAAAACAATAATAAATAAATAAATAAATAAATAAATAAATAAATAAGCATGGAAACCAAATATATTGCTAGGTTTCTATTAGGATGCTAAAATACATTTTGAATTATATTGAAGCCTTGAATTTAGTTTTATAAAAAGTATGAAAAGAAAAAGAAGAATGACAGTATTAAACAGTATAAACCAGTATTAGTTCATATAGCTGGTTCAAGAGAGGTAGTCTCAGTCTGAAAGTACTTTCATAGATGAAAATCAATTTGCACTGTTTTATTAATTTTTTTTAAGTAAACTGAAAAGAAAGAGCCTAAAATTTCAAAAATCAAGAAGGAAAAATTAAGCTCCTTTATTCATTGTTATTAAAACAGTCAGAACAGAATGACAACAGCAAGTTAAAAGCTGAAATTTCATGTGTTTTCAAAGGGGTGGGAGGTGGAACTGGAAAATTGTGTTCTTATTGCTTCAAAAGTGGATTTTTTTTTAATTCACTCGGTGCATAATTAGAATTTCATGCCCCCCCCCCCTCACACACACAGCTTTTTCTTGTAACAGCCCAAAAATGACGTTTGTTGCATAAATTTGGTGCCCCCCTAAATTTCCGCACCGGGCGATCTTTTAAGAAAATCTCGCGATCTTTTTAATAATATTTGCTGTTTTTCATGATGTTTTAACAAAATTTACTTTATTTTTTATTTTATTTTTTAATTTTTTTACGAAATTTTGGGATTTTTTTTCTGGACTCTTTCATGAAATTTTTGCATTTCCACGATTTTTTGTACTGCTAGATTCTAGATTCAACTCTATAAAAGTGTCCTTAAAAGTCAAAAAAGTGCCCTGAAGAATGTAAAAAGTGCCCTTTTCAGAAAAGTAGCGCCCTACCCCTTTTTAAATTTGGGGGAAACTCGGCTTTTAATATTTTAACCATTTAAAAAAAAAAACTATCTACACTTTTATTATTTTAGTTTATTACTTATTTTAATGTGTTACTAAATTGTAACCATTCATTATAATCTCAATTGCATTATTAATTACATTGAAATTATTGTTTTAAAAATGTCAACAAAACAATGACCAAAAATCCACTTCTGGTCCCAAGCTATGCGGATTTGAGATAGTGTACTGTATATCTGATTTATGTCATCCAATAATTCTCGAATTTATTAGCCAATTTGGATGAGATTAGTTGTATGTATAGTACATGTCAATGTCTAGACAGAGTTCATTGGCCAGCTTCATCCACCATGTTGTTTCAAAATGATAGCTATTGTAATAAAAAATTTTTTTTAAAAGGGATGCAAAAAAATTAAAAACTGAAATATTTTTTAAGAGTTTGACCTTAATACAAGAATTCTGAAGCATATTTTGTTTTGTCTTAAAAAATGGCTGAGATAAATAACTGTTTGAATTTCTAGGATGGCTGACATTTTGACAATTTTCGTCATGCTGTAAGTCACTGATTTGCAGGGTTGGGTTTCTTCCGGAAGAAACCTCTTTCTTCCAGGACAGTGGAAGAAACTGCAAAAAACCGGAAGAAATGAAAGAAACCCCCAGAAACCAAAACAAATGCTCGAAGTTAAAGTATATTAGCTATGTAAAAGAATTAAAGTATAATTACATGAAAATGAAATCTAAATTGGAAAGTTTAACTATTATTAAAAATATTATTTTTGCAAAGATAAGTTATTTTTTAATAACAAACTTCAGGTTCAGCAGACATTTTCAGGTGATGGATTTTTACTACTGTAGAGGTTGGGATTTTTTTATTTATTATGGAATGGTTTTTTTTATTAATTGCTCCATTTATAAAAAAAGAATAAACTACCTACAAATCGTTTTTTTTTTTTTTTTTTCATATAAAAATATATTTTCATATAAATGTACATTATTTTAAACTATGCAACACAACACAGTAAATAAATAAATGTGTAATTTTTTATATTTTTCATCTAGCATGAATATTTTAATGCTCATTTTAAAAGATTAGTGTTCTAAAAACATCTATGGGTTTCTCAAAATGCTTTTTAGATATCCTGAAGTGTAGCACTTGAGAAATTAATTGCAACATTCCTACTGCTAAAAAACTTTTTTGCTATATTATGTTGCATCATACTAATAAAAATAAAGATTTTGACTTTTTTTTAATACTGAGGATAGACTGAAACAGATTTTTAAGGCCAAAACCGAATTTAGGTGACCTTCCTACTTTTCGGTTGAAAATAACATAAAAAAAAAAAAATTAAGTAATTAAATTGTATGTTTTAAACTAATGAATCCATACATAAATACATAGTTGAAATTAATTACATGTATAGTATTTATTAATTATGTAAAACTGTTAATAATCGAAAAATTTTATTTTCATATGCAATAATACATAATTAATTTATCCATGACACAGAAAGGTTTTCTAATTATATGAATTTCATTTAATTAAAAAATATTTTAGTTTTAAGTATATACATCTTGATTTTTCTTCTATAATGATTTTTGTAAATGATCATTTGTTACTCTAGAACTTTCTCAAAGAATATTTGAAGTCTAATGCAGTTTAAACTAAAATTTTTGTATGAGATGATTGATAAATCATGACTTGTAATTATAAACAAATAAGTTCATTGCAATACATTCATTTGAGCCGATACAGTTCAAATCAATAACTAATATTGAAAATTTCTGAAGGAAGAAACAAGATTTTTGGAATACTAAGTGTTTCGATTTAGCCTAATTTTTGCCCATGTTTTTGGCAAAACTCAGATTTTGGGCCGAAAATGAAACTGTATTTTTGATTGGTCTCTATTTAATATAATAATTATTATACATTATTTACATTAATAAAATTAATGTAAATATAAAGCTCTTAAATTTAAATAGGTTTCATTCTACCATTAGTAAAGAATCTCTACTATTTATATTTACTACTAGTTTCAGAAATTTAAATAATAAAAAATTGTTTATTAAATTGAAATGGATAATGTTTAACTAATTTTGTGTATTTTGGATAAAATTTCTTTTCATTTAGCCAATGGTTGAAGATCTCTAGATAAGTATTGTGTGTGATCTTGGCTAAAAAACGGATTAATTTTAGCATATATACTTAATTAAATTTGTTTTGGTCCAGTGAAATTAATTTAGATTAGATCATAGGAAGAAGATATTTATTATATCTTACAAAATTGAAATTCTTAAAGAAAAACAGTTTCCTCCATTTCTTCCACTTGGAAGAAACCTATTTCTTCCGGCCGGTTTTTTCCGTGGTTTTTTCCACTGCGGAAGAAACTTGCCAACCCTGCTGATTTGGTTGAGATTTATTGTACATATATACCAATATACAGTGTGTCCACTCTCAATGGTAACTAGTGGCTAATTTCTGAACCGTTAGTCAGACATATAGTTCAAATTGCAAAAATGTTTTTAAAAAGGTTAAAGATGTATTTTTAAAACTATTTAGGTCTAAAAAAAATTTTTATTAAAAATTTATGAAAATAAATTTTTTTTACGGTTACCTGGTCTTACAAATGATATTTCATAAATTTTTAACACTTTTCTAGCAAGCAAGATAAAAGAAAAAAACCTGCATTCCTCTCTGTGATTAAAACTGGCCGAGTAATAACTGTTTAATGTTGAAACATCTTTTTTGCTGCAAAATAGGGCCAGTCACAAATTTACTGAAAAAAATAAACATCAGATGTAAAATTTAACATTAAACATAGAGTAAAATAATTTTTACTATATTATATTGAAATTTATGCTGTTTACAGGGTTGGCATAATTTAAATCAAGATTTAAATCCGCTGATTTAAAAAAAAATCGCTTGATTTAAATCATTTATTTTATTTTTTATTTTATTTTATTTTTTTAATGTTGAAAATTAGTCAGTAGAGAAAATAAGAAGTAGGTGTAAATAAGTAGCACGTTTTTTAATTTTATTATTATTATTTCCAAGATTGCTATCAGAAAGAATGTGTGCAGATGCAGGTTAAGTCCAGGTTATCCCCTTCTAATCCTTAAATTCTTTGTTCTTTTGTAATAAACTTTGGACCAGAATCTGCGAACCTATAGCATGCGGTAGGATAATTTCGGCAAGTCATTGTTTGAAATCTTAGAACAAAATATAATGAAACAGTTGTTAAACAAAACACAAATTTATAAAAGCTGGACTTCTGTTTGTTTTTTAATTGGAAAATAAATAATGGAATTCCTAAAATATTTCAATGTGGGCTCAAATAAGATATTAATTTTAGGGAAATTTTTGAGAATATGAAAAAAGAAAATGTCAAACATTATAAGTAAAGTTGCCAATGATAAAACTATAGCGACTAGGTATAGTTATAACAATTTTCGCAATTGTTCCATTTATTTATTCTTCCAGGTCATTATTTTTGAAAAAGATTGATACAAAAATCTTAAATATTAGAAAACGGCTTGAATTCAGCTTGAATTCCGTTAAAAGCAACTAAGTTGAATCTCAAAACTGAAATCGTATTCATCATTTTATTACTTTAAAAAAATGTTATTCTAATTATTGCATGTATACCCATGTAATTTCTTTTGAGAAAAAGAAATTTTACGCGACTATCACATGCACCCCCCCCCCCCCCCACACACACACAGGGTTGGGTTTCTTCCGGAAGAAACCTATTTCTTCCAGGACAGTGAAAGAAACTGGAAGAAATGGAAGAAACCACCAGAAATCAAAACAAATGCTCAAAGTTAAAGTATATTAACTATGTAAAAGAATTAAAGTATAATTACATGAAATCTAAATTGGAAAATTTAATTATTATTAAAAATATTATTTTTGCAAAGATAAGTTATATTTTTAATAACAAACTTCAGGTTCAGCAGACATTTTCAGTTGATGAATTTTTACTACTGTAGAGGTTGGGATTTTTTTAATTATGGAATGTTTTTTTTTTTAATTGCTCCATTTATAAAAAAGAAAAAAAAACTACCTACAAACTGTTTATTTTTCATATAAAAATATATTATTTTCATATAAATGTGCATTATTTTAAACTGTGCAACACAGTAAATAAATAAATTTGTAATTTTTTATATTTTTCATCAAGCATGAATATTTCAATACTGATTTTATAAGATTAGCGTTCTAAAAACATCTATGGATATATCAAAATGCTTTTAAACTATCCTGAAGTGTAGGACTTGGAAAAAAAAAATCTTTATTTTTTGCTTTCATCCAATTTAAGTTGAGAAATTGATTGCAGCATCCTATTGCTACAATTATTTTTTTTGCTATACTATGTTGCATTATACTAAGAAAAATAAAGATTTTAAGGACTTTTTTTAATACAGAGGATAGATCGAAACAGGTTTTTAAAGCCAAAACCGAATTTAGGTGATCTTCCTACTTTTTGGCCGAAGATGATAACATCTAAAAAAAAAAATTAAGTAATTAAATTGTATGTTTTAAAGTAATTAATACATACATAAATATACATAATTGAAATTAATTATATGTATTATTTATTAAGTAAAACTGTTAATAAACCAAAAATTTTATTTTCATATACTATAATACATAATTAATTCATCCATGGCACAGAAATATTTTCTAATTATACGAATTTCATCTAATTTAAATATTTTAGTTTTAGGTACAGTAGACTCCCTCAAATCCGTACTCCTAAAATCCACAACTCTCTAAAATCCGCACATATTTTACGGATGTAAACAATGAAACATTCAATTCAGATGTAGGTGCAAAAATTGATTTTTTCAGTTTTATATCAATTCCATACATTTTTTAATTTATTTTTTAAGGTTATTGAATTCATGTTTTTTCATGAAGAAAATTAAGCTTTTTTAGTTATTATATCTGGCTAAACCTGAAATAGTTTCATTATTTTATGATCCTGAATGTGAATTAGTAATGTACCTTTATGAGGCAAATTTCGTTGAATAATTTAGGGAAAACACATTTCCTCTTTTATAATGAATATTTAATTGTACATTAATTATTAACTTGACCTTTCCTTTTAGTATTTTAATCATTTTAAAAAATATCTAAATTTTTATTATTTTAGTTTATTACTTATTTTAATATTTTAGTATATTGTATGCATTCATTATACTTTTGATTTCATTATTAATTACATTCAAATCCTCATTTAAAAAATTTAAACAAAGCAATGACCAGAAATCCGCAAAATTCTATAATCTGCAAAACCTCTGGTCCCAAGCCATGTGGATTTGAGGGAGTCTACTGTATATACATCTTGATTTCGATAATGATTTTTTTGTAAATGATTTGTTATTCTAGCACTTTCTCAAAGAATATTTGAAATCTAATGCAGTTTAAACTAAAAATTTTCTATGAGATGATTGATAAATCATGACTGATAATTATAAACAATGAAGTTCATTGCTAAAGGTTAAAATTCGCGGTCGCCACCGGCCACAGGGCGACTAAATGTAAAAAATTGACGACTTTATGTTATGCACCTGATCGCCATTTTGGCGATCAATCATTTCGGAAAATTTAAAAAAAAGTCGGTCATAAATCCCAAAAATTAGGACATAAAATATATCGCAAATTTTGGCAAAAGGTCACCGAAAATAACCAATTTTGCCAATTGCTAAATGATGACTGCTTTGAACAATTGCTAATTTCGTCAAAGGATCGCGGAAAAACGCGAATTTAATAAAAAAAATTTCGACAAATATCGGTAAAAAATCGCGGAATGAAAGTAAATTTCATCGAGAAATGATGAAAATACGACAAATTTCATCAAAATATCGCGAAGGAAAAGGTAGATTTCGTCAAAATATTGCGAAAAAACGGCAGATTTCGTCATAAAATCGCGTAAAAACGTCAGATTTCGTCAAAAGATCGCGAAAAAAACGGCAGATTTCGTCAAAAAAAATCGCGAAAATCGGCCAATTTCGTCAAATAATCACGAAATATCGGTATATTTCGCCATAAGATCGCGAAAAACGGCAGAATTCGTTAAAAAATCGCGAAAAAACGCAGATTTGGTTTTAAAAAAAACGCGAACAGAGTATTTCGTCAAAGAATCCCGAAAAAACGGCAGATTTCGTCAAAAAATCTCGAAAAAACGGTAATCTTTATCAATAATTGGGAGGGAAAAAAAGCTAATTTCGTCAAAAGATCGCGGAAAAATGACAGATCTCATCAAAAGATCATGAAAAATTGGCATATTTTGTCAAAAGATCGCAAAAAACAGCTGATTTCGCCGAAAAAAACGGTAGATTTGGTAAAAAAAAAAATAACGAAAAAACGAAATATTTCATAAAAAAAATCGCGAAAAAATGGCAGATTTCGTCAAAAAATCTCGAAAAAACGGTGTAATCCTTGTCAATAATTGCAAAAGAAAAAGCTAATTTCATCAAAAGATCGCGGAAAATCGGCAGCTCTCGTCAAAAGATCACGAAAAATCGGCATATTTCTTCAAAAGATCGCGAAAAACGGCTGATTTCGTAAAAAAAATCGCGAAAAAACGGTAGATTTGGTTACAAAAATCACGAAAAAAACGAAATATTTCATCGAAAAAATGGCAGATTTCGTCAAAAAATCTCGAAAAAATGGTAATCCTTGTCAATAATTGCAAAAAAAAGCTAATTTCATCAAAAGATCGCGGAAAAAACGGCAGATCTCGTCAAAAGATCACGAAAAATCAGCATATTTCGTCAAAAGATCGCGAAAAACGGCTGATTTCGTCAAAAAATCGCGAAAAAACGGTAGATTTGGTGTTTTAAAAAAAATCACGACAAAACGAAATATTTCATCAAAAAAATCGCGAAAAAATGGTAGATTTCGTCAAAAAATCGCGAAAAAACGTCAGATTTCGTCAAAAAATCTCGAAAAAACGGTGTAATCCATGTCATTAATTGGGAAAAAAAAAAAAAAGCTAATTTCATCAAAATATCACGAAAAAACGGCAGATTTCGTCAAAAGATCGCAGAAAAAAGGTGGTTCTCAAAAAATTGCAAAAAAAAAACTGCAAATTCCATCCAAAAAAAAAAAAGCAAATTTAGATTCAAAACGCGGAAAAACAATAAATTTTGTCCAAAAATCGTGAAGATACGATAAATTTCGTCAAAAAATTGGAAAAAACAGCAAATTACTTCAGAAGACTGCGAAAAATCCATTGCCCGATAGCAGAAAATATTACTAAATTCATCAAGTGGTTGAAAAAAAAAAATCCCCATTTTCATTATCTGTAATCTGTAATGGGGAAAAAAATCTAAGTTTGAATGAAGTTATGGTTTTCTTGACATATAAAATAATTATTAACTATTTAATATTCTGATTAGAATTTATACAATATTTTCTCCTTGGTGGCATCTATGATAGTAATTAGTGGCCACTAACTTGACAATAGTGGCTACTAAACATTCAGCCTCTACTGGCCACTGGCTACTAATACAAATATTGAATTTTAACCTTTATTCATTGCAATACATTCATTTGCTGTGGCGCAGCCAAGGGGGTGGTTTTGGGGTTAAAACCCTTCCCAAAGCTAAGTAAGATCGCTATAGTTGCCGCTTATATGAATCAAACCAAACTTAATATTTAAATGTTTTGGCGTATTTCGGAATCCGCCGCTTTATTGAATCAGATTTCATTTTATAAAGTAATTCAATTAAATGGCGAATTTTCTACTTAAAATTGTGAAAGTGCATATAACATAGATTATTTAGTAAAAATTGGTTATTTGAACTAAATCATTTTTCTGAGACTCATTATGCAAAAAAAAAATGATGATTTCCTGCCACACAGATACTCTTTGAGTTAAAGTATTATACAGTGAATATTCTAATAGTACTGATTCTATTAACCGGAGATTCAAATAACCGGCAATCCCTTATATCAGAAACTCAAAACCCTCCCTAGAACTGAATTCTGGCTGCGCCACTGTTCATTTGAGCCAATACAGTTCAAATCAATAACTAAAGTTGGAAATTCCCGAAGGAAAAAACAAGATTTTTGGAATACTAAGTGTTTTGATCTGGCAGAATTTTTGCCCTCATTTTTGGCAAAACTCAGATTTTGGGCCAAAAACAAAACCGTATTTTTGATTGATCTCTATTTAATATAGTAATTATTATCATTATTTACATTAATAAAATTTATGTAAATTAAAAGCTATTAAATGGGTTTTATTCTACCATAAGTAAAGAATCTCTATTATTTACTACTAGTTTCAGAAATTTAAATAATAAAAAATATGTTTGTTAAATTGAAATGGATAACATTTAACTGATTTTGTGTATTTTGGATAAAAATTTATTTTCATTTAGCCAATTGTTGTAGATCTCTAGATAAGTGTTGTGTGTGATCTTGGCTAAAAAACTGATGCAACTATTAATTTAGCATACATGCTTAATTAAATTTGAAATTAATTTTAATTTTGATTTTCCAGTGACACTAATTTAAAATAGATTATAGGAATAAGATATTTATTATATCTTACAAAATTGAAAATATATGGCAAATTCTTAAAGTAAAACCGTTTCTTCCATTTCTTCCACTTGGAAGAAACCTATTTCTTCCGGCCGGTTTTTTCTGCGGTTTTTTTCACTGCGGAAGAAACTTGCCAACCCTGCCCCCCCCCCCCCCCGAAATAAATAAATAAATAAATTATTCAATCAAAATTTCAGATTTTTTTTGGGGGGGGGTGGAGGGCAGAGATTTCAAAACATGGGCATACATGCAATAATTAGAATAACATTTTTCTAAGTAATAAAATGATGAATACGATTTCAGTTTTGAGATTCAACTTAGTTGCTTTTAACGGAATTCAAGCTGAATTCAAGTCGTTTTCTAATATTGAGAAAAATTGGGCATGCTGATGTAAAAAGGTTCACCAACCCTGCTTTAGATGATGAGGCGAAACACAGAAACACTTCATAAATCATATTTCGTTTGCTAATCTTGGCAACTAAATGATTTGAATCTTTTTTTTTTGTTTCACAAGTTAATAATTAAACAATATATATATATATATATATATATATATATATATATATATATATATATATAAACATAATACAGAGTTTCCCCCAGGTTTCAGCGGAAATTTAGGAGGTACCAAATTTATACTACAAACATCATTTTTGGGCTGTCCCAAGAAAAAGTTGATGGGGGGTGGGGGGCTCAAATTCTAATTGTGCCCGCGTACAATTTTCTCTTCGCCCGAAAATGATTGTGAATTATAAGAAAATCCGCTTTTGGAGCAATAAAAACACAATTTTGAAGCAGGAAAATCGGTTTTTAGAACAAAAAAGTTCACTTCTGGAATTAACTTTTTTCTGTGCTACTTTGACAAAATTTGCATTTTCTGCGATCTTATGACAAAATCTGCCGTTTTTCTGATTTTTTTTTTGACAGAATTTTCCGTTTTATTGCAATTTGTGGATGAAATTTGCCGTTTCGTGAACTTTTGGTGCAATTTTCCGTCTTTCGCGAATCGTATTACACAGAGTTGTTTGGTTTAAACCAGAGTGGTTTAAACCAAATGTTTTTTTTTTTTTTTTCATCTGGTTTTCTTTCTCTTTTTCCCTAATGTTTTCCTTTATTTTACACATTATTGAAAAACTCAAAATCCAATTTATGCAGAAGCTACAAGCAAAGCTTTAGAAAAATGATGAATTAATAAATTTGTAAAGTGACAAACATTTTTAATCAAACTTTTGTTATAAGCTAATCTACATAGCAGACAATTTTTCTAAAATTAGCTGGGAAGAAAAAAAACATGAGCTATTTAGCTATTTTTCTTCTTTTTTTATATCCAAAATGGCAGATTTGAGCTAAATATATACTTTTACTACTTGGATTGCTTGATTAGTTAAGATTTACTAAGAATTGCATGTGTCTCAATGATGACATAATCATAAGTAATTCTCTCTATTGGCTACTTTTTGTTTTGTATGCTAATGAAAGATTGGCTGTGAGTTTTCTTTGCTGTATCATGGCTATTGGGTTTAGTAAGCCTTTGTTTTTCTTGCATTCCTACATTGGGATTGGGGTTTTGCATTATGATTTTATTCTGTTACCAGCAGAGTTGGCACAGTTTAAAACAATTGGTTAACCAACTGGTTTTTTTTTAGAAAAGATCTAATATAATATTTTCTCATTTTTGTAATTTAAGTGTTTCAAATTATTGGATATGAATAATTTCTACTTTTAACAGTCTTATCTCAGCAATCACAGTGAGACGTAGTGAGTCGAAGTTATATTTGTGTGCATGTAGAATGCAAATTGCATGTGTTGATGAACATATCAGAAGCTCTGAAGAGAAAATTTAAAACATGTGAATTTAACATATCGGAAGCTTTAAAGAGAAAATTTAAAACATGTGAATTTAGCAAAGATAAAATAGATAAAAAATATTCAATATTTTAAATAAAATATTTTCCTTTGAGAAAACAGATTATTTACAATTAATAACATAAAATGACCTTTAAGATTTCGGTCAAGCTGTAAAAGAAAATTTTCCTGATTGGGGAGATTATCTTTTAAGGCTGTTCTCATCTGCTCTATTCAACAAGTGCAAAATACTTTGACACATTTACAAACTTATTTTTCATATAAAATTGGAAGGCCTATGGAAGCGATTTGGAATCGAACTGTGTTTTCCATTTTTGATAAATAAATTACCTATAGAGTTATAAGCAATTTTGGTTACGTGATAAAGATTTTTTTAACCTTCCTTGACTAGTTATTTTTCTTTCGTATGGAAATTCGGTTCAAAATGCCAACTTTGACACTATTTTATGAAAAATCTATTGCATTTGCCAAAAAAAAAAAAAAAAAAAACCCCGGAAAACATGGTTTTATTACATAGTTTCTGAACAGCATCTGCTGGTTTCATGCATTTCCGAACAAAAATAAATTAAAACTTATGTCATAAAGTTGCCCTTTCGGATTTGAGAACAGCCTTAAGAATAAAAAAGAAACTCAAGATCTGAAGTCGACTTTGAAAAATTGGGTGCTAGTGAAGCACCTGTTTACATTTAACTAAAATATGCAATAAGATATATTTAAATCGTCTATTGCATAATCAAATCCACTATTTAGATCTGGAAAAAAAAAAAAAAAGAGGAAAATCAAGATACGGTTCACGTGAGACATAACAGAAAAAAAAGTCGCATAAACAGCGTTCGAATTCCTTGGTGGTCCGCTGGTCCGAGACCACCGATAATTCAATCGGACCACTAATTTGAAAAATTTAGTGGTCCGCAGGACCAGTGCCTTTTTTCAAGCCCTGAGAAAACCGCAACCGGTCGCACATAAGATTTTTTTTATTACAGCGATGCCGCGGACGCGCTATAGCGCGTAAATTACGCAAAAAAAGGCGATGGGACGCAAAAAATAGCTCTTACGCGTACCACGGGACGCGTAATTTCGTTAAAAAATCGCGAAAAAACGGCAAATTTCGTTAAAAAATCGCGAAATAACGACTAATTTCCGGCAAATTTTGTCAAACAATTCTCGAAAAAATGGCTAATTTCATTCCGAAACCCGATAAAAAGGCAGATTTCTTCAAAAAATCGCGTAAAAATGGCAAATTTCGCCCAAAATAGCGATAAAACAGCGAATTGTAAAAAAAATCGTGAAAATTGTAAGAAAATGGCAGATTTCCTCAAAAAATTGCGAAAAAAAAAGATTTCTTTAAAAAATTGCAAAAAAAGCAGATTTCTTTAAAAAATCGCGAAAAAACGACAAATTTTTTCCGAAAATCGCGAAAAAACGACAAATTTTTTCCGAAAATCGCGATAAAACGGCAAAATTTGTCAAAAAATCGCTAAATAATGACTAATTTCCGGCAAATATCGACAAAAAAATCGCGCAAAAATGGCTAATTTAATTCTGAAACCCGAAAAAAAAGACAGATTTCTTCAAAAGATCGCGAAAAAACGACAAATTTTGTCCAAAAATCGCGATAAAACGGTAAATTTCGTTAAAAAATCTCGCTAAAAACGGTATACTCCGTCAATAAATCCCGTAAAAACAAGATTTCGTCAAAATAACACAAAAAAAAAACGGAAATTTCGACAAAAAAGCACGAAAAAAAAAAAAAAAAATAAATAAATAAATAAGTGAATGCTGGGAGTGAATTATTTTGTTTTAAAAACCAATTTTCCTGCTTCAAAATTGTTGTTCTACTCCAAAATTTGATTTTCCTGCTTCCCAATCGGTTTTTTATTGTTCCAAATCTTTCTGAGTAAATGCGACTCCTGAACCCATTTATCAACAAAAATATCCCTTTTAGCAAAAATGTCATTTTCAATAAACCTGTCTTGCCCCATTTTAAAAGAAATGCAAACAATAGTGATACTTGTTATCTTCTACACTTAAATAAGCATTATTTTATAATTAAATTTGTATATTGCACATTTATTCTTTAAAAAGTGCAGAAAATTTCTCTTAAATTAATATTGGTTTTAATTATTTATTATTATTAAAACAATTATTGCATTTTATTTTGCTTGTGGAAATGAACAAGTTCAATTTTTGCGTCGAAAAATATGACTTGTTATTAGTGAGGACCCGCTTTTGTCGAAAAGGGACCAAGAATTTTAAAAGTCCCGGGGACCCAGAATTTTTCAAGTCCAGCTGCATCACTGACACTAACTACAATTCCACCCCTCTGGCTACAATCTGGAGAAAAATCGAAAAAAATTTGCATTAAACCTTACATTACAGTCAGTTGAAATAAGTAATGGCAAATAAAATATCTAATTATTAATTTGATAGTCTTTCTTTACATACTGTTTATTTAATTTTTAGCAAATTATAATTTTACATTTTATTATGCTGAAAATTTTGGACAACTGCAAAGTAAGATTGGTTTATTTTCCAGGTAGGGGGGGGGGGAGGCCACTCTAAGTGTTAAAATTATTTAATATAATTTTATGTAGCGGACCAGTAATGATGTCTGCAGACCAGTAAATTCTCATGCTTACTGGTCCTTGGGACCAGTGACTTTTTTTTTAGGAATATTCTAACGCTGATAAATATGCTTAAAAATATATATTATTAATTTTTAGTTTAGACATTTAGAAGTAATACATATTGTAACATAACTTAGAAAAAAAGCCTGTATATTAAGTCTGATGGCTGTTTAAATGTTTTAGTGGATGACAACTTTTATAAATCTACTTTCCAGTTTAAGATCAATGTTTTCAATAGTCTAAAAAGCTAGTAAATAAGTATTTCTGTTTATTTTGCTGTTGCCCCCCCCCCCCACACTTTCTTTTATGTGACAGTTTCTGAGGAGAAATGTCAAATGGCAATACACAATACTTCTTGAAACGTGTAAAGATTTTACTGTTAAATTCAAATTATTCCAGGAATTCTTTATAAAAAAGCTTTACTTTCAATAAAAGATAATAATTGTTCATGTAGTGTTCTAACAGAAAAATCTGATACCTCAGATTACAAGTATTTCAAAGGAATTATTTTGAATAGCCATGGGAATATATGCTATCAAAAGATTGTTTATTAAGATTTTCAAGGTATCAATTTTTCATTATGTAGAGCATTTTGTTCATGGAACATAAGTGTTTAAGTACTTAAAGTGTTTATTCTAAAAACAGTAATATTGATAAACATCAAATTACTTCATATTTCAGAAGTGACATTAATTACATTAACTGTTTACTTTAAAACCATAATATTTATAAACTATAAATTAATCCATTATTCAAAAGTGACATTAATGAAATATTTAATATCATTGTTTATTTAAACAATTCATAAGTGGATGATTGCACAGGATTGCGAAATTTTGTGTTGATTACTTCAAGGACAACATTTTACTGTGAACGAACTCAGTTTCAGTTTCTCTTATGTTTTTGTAAAGCACACACGGTGCTTATATTTCTCTTACTGTGTCGCATACTTGGATATGTTAATCCCGCAACCGCAGCAGGAAACTGCATTCCTGTATCTTGTTTTTTTCAATTTACTAAATGTTTCTTTAAGTTGTTAATATAAAGCAAAAAAGATATATTAGTGCGAATTTATTTTCACTTGACAACACTAAAGAACTGCTTCATGAATCTCGGACACCAACATTATGGAGGCACCACCGGCGAGATAACCTGCGCACATTGCTTTTGATGAATTACGCCGTCTCAAAGTCGCCATAAAGGAGTACCATTCATCCCAGCTGTTTCAGATGTACCTGCACACATCGCTTTTTTTGGATTACAACGGTACAAAGTCACCATAAAGGAGTACCCTACAGCCCAGCTGTTTCAGATAAGTACATTTTTGGTTTATTATCAGTTTGGCTTTGTTTTTTAACTTGGTTCCCTCATTATTTTAATAATGAGTCAAGAAGATTTAGAAAAGACAGCAATAAATTTACGTGGCAGAGCTAAATCTGCATTAACACGTATCACGAACTTCATTGACGCTGATCAAGTTTTTCAAAAGAATGATTTATTGAATAAATTAGAAAAATTAGAAACAGCTTATTTCGATTTTGATAAATATGATGCACAATTACCAGAAGAATCCTCGGAAATGGAGGAATTTGAAACAAAATATTATGAAACCAAAGCCAAACTGCAATTAGAACTTGAAAAATTTTCTATAAATAGTATGAATGCACATTCTCAAGTTGTTAATGAACAATTACCTATAGTTAATACAACTAATAATTTTAAATTACCCAGATTGAATATTGAGCAATTTGATGGTAATTTCAAAAACTGGATGTCATTTAAAGACTTATATTTATCGTTAGTGCATAACAATGCCAGTATAACAAACATTCAAAAATTTCAATACTTAAGAGGTTTGCTCGGTGAAGAGCCATCGTCAATTATAAAACATATTCCCATTTCTGAAACCAGTTATGCAGAAGCATGGGAAAAATTATTGTCAAGATACGACAAAAGAAAACAAATTGTCGCAGCTCTTATCAAAACATTTATGGATATACCTCCCATTATTCATGCTAATGCACTTAACTTACGCAATATATCAGATATCTCTGACGAGGTAATTCGTGCTCTCAAATCAATCGATGTTAAAGCATCAGAGAGAGACATTTGGTTAATTCATATTCTTCTTCAAAAGGTTGATAATAAAACACGTGAAGAATGGGCTCAATATTCATCGAAGGATGATTTTCCTTCTTTTGACCAATTTATTCAGTTCATTAATGACAGATGTTTATCTTTAGAATTGTATAATAATGATTATACAGGGTTACATAAAAAAGAGAAACAATTTAATTTTCACAAAGCTCCCGCCAATAACGTTATCAAATGTTTATTTTGTAAAGCTAATCACTTATTGTACAAATGTATTAAATTCAAGGAATTAAACGTAAGAGATAGAAAACAATTTGTGAGAAAAAACAAATTATGTAGCAACTGTTTATCTGACAGACACTACACATATCAATGTAATTCTACATTTAGCTGTCATCATTGCCAGCTTAAACACCATACGCTATTATGCGAGAATAAACTACAAAATTATGCGATGTCAACTTCACGTTCGAATGAAAAACAGAGTCGGAAAAGCAAATCTGATTCAGAGGACCTTTCGATTCCTGATGATAATAAAAAAGAAGTTTCTCCTTCAATAAATTCTGTTCAAACATCTTTCGCACTTTTGCCCACTGCTACAGTATATATTTATGATTGCATGGGTCAAAAGCATACGTTAAGAATTATGTGTGACAGTGGCTCAGAATCTACGTTCGTTTCAGAATCATGCATGAAAGTGTTAGGATTCAAAAGGAAAAATGCCCGATTTCCCGTGAAAGGTCTTTCTAATTCAAAAATCGCAGTAACAAAGGGTTACGTAATGATTGATCTTATATCAATTCATAATGCTGACAGTAAGTTGTCAGTGAAAGCTTTTATTTTAGACGAATTAACAGCTCCATTACCTTCTGAGAAAATAAGTGAAGAGCATTATTCACACTTAAAAAATGTAAACTTGGCAGATCCACATTTTGGGACTCCAAATAAAATCGATGTTATTTTAGGATCAGATTACTTTTTTTCTATTTTGCTTCCTGGTCAAATAACATGTGCTCAGAGCAGTTTAATTGCACAAAATTCCATCTTTGGCTTTCTCGTATCGGGAAAAATGCCGCATCTTAACACAACTCCTAATTCAATGCATAATTTACATATTTATGAACTTAATATTGATAATGAATTAAAACGATTTTGGGAAATGGAAGAAGTATTCAATAATAATGCTCAAATTCTGTCTCCAGAAGAACAATTTGTTGAATCACATTTTCAGAAAACTTACTCAATTAATTCCGAGGGTCGTTTTGTGGTAAAATTACCTTTTGTTAAACCTACGACAGAATTAGGTAATTCTAGACCTGCCGCAATTTCTCGCTTGTTGGCGATGGAAAGGAAATTTAAAGAAAACACAGAATTCGAAAAGCAATACAAGGATTTTATGCGCGAATATATACAGTTAGGCCATATGGAATTAATAACACAAAATGACATTAACGATTCTGAAAATGAACAATATTTTCTTCCTCATCATGCGGTTATTAAACCTTCTAGTACTACTACCAAGTTGAGAGTTGTGTTTGATGCATCATGTAATACTTCAAAAGGTAATTCCTTGAATTCAATTTTGGGAGTAGGTCCTAAATTACAAAGGGACATATTTGAAATTTTACTTAATTTTCGAGTTCCGAAAATTGTTTTTTGCGCTGACATAGAAAAGATGTACCGCCAGATTTTAGTTTCTGAAGAAGATCAAAATTATCAGAAAATAGTTTGGAGGTTTAACTCTAATGAGGAAATAAAAAATTTCAAATTAAAAACAGTTACTTATGGGCTAGCTCCAGCGTCTTATCTAGCCACTAAATGTCTCAAACAAATTGCTGATGATTATACAAAAAACGCTGTTATTTCTCAAACATTGGAGAAAGATTTCTATATGGATGATCTTCTTTCAGGCTCAAACACTGTTAGCGAGGCAATAGAAACTTGTAAAGAAATTAGCGATGTTTTGCACGCGCATGGTTTCCACTTAAGAAAATGGAATTCAAATTCAAGGGAATTTCTTAGAGAGTTTCAAGATGATTCCAATACCGAATCGAATTTTGAAATAATTCCTAGTGATAACGGAAGCTCTAAAGTTCTAGGATTAAGCTGGAACTCTTCTTCAGATACTTTTATTTTCAAGGTTTCACTAAATCTCACTCCACCTCTTACAAAGAGGCAAATTTTAGCAGAATCGGCTAGAATCTTTGACCCACTGGGTCTAATTTCACCATGCACTGTAACTTTAAAAATATTTTATCAAAAACTGTGGTTGACAAAAGGGGACTGGGACACTATTATTCCAGAACATCTAACTGAGGAATTATTCAAATTTCAAAATTCATTCAATGAAATCAATCAATTTTCGATACCAAGATGTGTTACGCTTTCATCCGAGAATGCCTTCGAATTACACGGATTCTCCGATGCGTCAACACTAGCTTATGCTGCCGCAATTTATTGCCGACAAACTTGCAATGGAAAAACCAATGCTTTTCTTTTGGTTTCTAAAACAAAAGTTGCACCAATCAAGCAAATTTCTGTCCCTAAATTAGAACTTTGCGGTGCTCACTTATTATCTAAATTATTCCGCACAGTTATGGACACACTAAAGAATTACAAGTTCGATATTTTTGCATGGACTGATTCTAAAGTAGTCCTTTCATGGTTATCCGCACACCCCCGCAAGTGGAAAACATTTGTCGCGAACAGAACCTCTCAAATAACAGAAGTTTTACCTACTAAGCACTGGGGACACGTTCCCTCAAAAGATAATCCCGCAGATATCGCTTCTCGCGGTATCGACCCAAAGTGTTTGCCAGAATGCGAGCTATGGTGGAAAGGGCCAGGCTGGCTACTTCTAGACCCATCTAATTGGCCGAAAGATGACTTAAATGTTGATGAATTCGATGAGCAAATCAAATCCGAGCAAAGGTCGGATCCCATTTTTTCATTTCACACGCATGCTTCAAATGATGTACTAGATAATTTGTTTCAAAAGCACTCTTCACTTTCAAAAATTATCCGCATTCTGGCATATTGCATAAGATTCATTAAAAAATGCAAAAATGTTAATGAATATCAAATCCCTTCAATAGTACTTACATTTAACGAAATAAAATCTGCTGAAGAAATGATCGTTCTTTGGATTCAAAATTCTTACTTTAAAGAAGAGTTAAATTGCATCAAAGAACAAAAACCTCTAGCTAAGAAAAGCAAATTACACTCCCTATATCCGTTTATTGATGCTAAGGGTATCTTACGGGTGGGAGGACGCCTGCAAAATTCACAGTTAGCATTTAATCACAAGCATCCGGTAATACTTCCATCACAACATAAAATGAGTGAACTATTGATAATACAACAGCATATTGCCACTTTACATGCTGGACCTTCTCTACTATCGCACATCATAAAACAATCTTTTTGGATAATTGGTGGAAAAAAGCTCATCAACAAATGCATTAATAGATGTTTAAAATGTTTCAGATACAAGAAAGCTATTACAACTCCTCCATTAATGGGGAATTTACCTAAACCTCGAGTAAATCTTGAACGCCCTTTTTTTGCCAGTGGAATTGATTACGCAGGCCCCATATCCATTAAATTTAGCAAGGGTAGGGGTGCAAAAACAACTAAGGGTTACATTGCCTTATTTATTTGTCTTGCTACGAAAGCGGTCCATATAGAAGCTGTAAGTGACCTAACAACTGAAGCATTTATAGCAGCTCTTCGACGTTTTAGTGCAAGAAGAGGTACCCCACGTCACCTTTATAGTGACAACGGGAAGAACTTTGTCGGGGCATCAAGAAAAATCGACCAAATACAGAGGGCATGGTTGTCATTTCCTAAAAATGAAATCATGTCTCGATATTTAACTGAAAAATCCATTGAATGGCATTTTATCCCTCCTTCTTCCCCTCACTTTGGCGGAATTTGGGAGGCTGCGATAAAATCCGCCAAACATCATCTAAAAAGAGTAATAGGAGAGACACTCCTGACTTTCGAAGAGCTCGCCACCCTACTTAGCCAAGTCGAAGCCTTGTTAAATTCGCGACCTCTCATACATTTAAATGACAATGATAGTGACTGCATAAATGTTCTCACACCCTCACATTTTCTTACAGGTGATGTAATCTTCTCAATACCGGAGGAGACCTCATCCATCACATGCAACCCTAGAAATCGCTGGGAGCTGCTGCAAAATTTAAAAAGAGGATTCTCACAGCGATTTAAGAAGGAGTATTTGATCTCGCTCCAAAAAAGAAGCAAGTGGAGAGTCGAGCAACGTAATCTTCAACCTGGACAAGTTGTGCTACTCCTTGATGATACCCAGCCACCAGACTCTTGGCCATTGGGCCGGGTAACAGAGGTGCACCCAGGAAAAGACGAACATGTCCGTGTTGTGACCATACAGTGTAGAGGATCGTTTTTGAGACGACCTGTACACAAATTAGCGCTCCTTCCTATATATCAGGACTAAGGCCTGATAGGGTGGGAGTGTGTTTAAGTACTTAAAGTGTTTATTCTAAAAACAGTAATATTGATAAACATCAAATTACTTCATATTTCAGAAGTGACATTAATTACATTAACTGTTTACTTTAAAACCATAATATTTATAAACTATAAATTAATCCATTATTCAAAAGTGACATTAATGAAATATTTAATATCATTGTTTATTTAAACAATTCATAAGTGGATGATTGCACAGGATTGCGAAATTTTGTGTTGATTACTTCAAGGACAACATTTTACTGTGAACGAACTCAGTTTCAGTTTCTCTTATGTTTTTGTAAAGCACACACGGTGCTTATATTTCTCTTACTGTGTCGCATACTTGGATATGTTAATCCCGCAACCGCAGCAGGAAACTGCATTCCTGTATCTTGTTTTTTTCAATTTACTAAATGTTTCTTTAAGTTGTTAATATAAAGCAAAAAAGATATATTAGTGCGAATTTATTTTCACTTGACAACACTAAAGAACTGCTTCATGAATCTCGGACAACAACAATAAGACATAGCTTTTACTAAAAATGTTTAAATTTTAAATGATTTCAATTTTCTACATAATTAATTGTAATTACCTAATTTAAATTATTTTTAAATTAAGTTATATTTCTTATATATCTAACAATGTTTATTTTTATCAATAAATATACATGTATATGTAATAGGAAAATATATTAAAAAAAAACCCGGTGTAAAACAAAAAAACCGGGTTTTTGGGGTTTTTTTTTAGAAAAAAACTCGTTTTTTTGCCAACCCTGGTATTACAAAATTTTCCGTTTTATCGCGATTATCGATGAAATATGTCGTTTTTCACTATCCTTTGAGGAAATCTGCCACTTGCAGCGATGCCGCTGGACTTGAAAAATCCTGGGTTCCGGGGGCCCAGGACTTCTAAAATTCTGGGTCCCTTTTTTACAAAAGCGGGTCCCCATTAGTAATAAGACATATTTTTCGACACAAAAATTGAACTTGTTCATTTGCAAAAGAAAAATTAAATGCAATAGTTATTGTTTTAATAATAATGTGTACATAATTAAAGCCAATATAATTATTTTTAAACTATTCAGAGAAATTTTCATTCCTTTTTTTTTTTATATATATAAATGTGCAAGATACAAATTAAATTTGAATGTAGAAGATAACAAGTATTACTATTGTTCACATTTCTTTTAAAAGAAGGTAAAACTGATTTAATGAAAACATTTTTCCATAAAAAAAGAATACTTTACAAAACAATCAGAACAACCAAAAACAGATTGTGAAGCAGGAAAATATGTTTTCGGAGCAGCAAATAAAAAAATAAATAAAAAAACTATTTGGAAGCAAGAAAGTTAGTTTTTGGAAGAGAAAAATTCTATACTAGCATTAACTTTTTTTTCGTGCTCCTTCGATGGAAATCGCATTTTAGAGCGATTTTTTGACGAAATTTGCCGTTTTTTCTCTATTTTTTGACGAAATTTGTCGTCTTTTCACAATCTTATGATGAAAATTGCTGTTTTTTGCGAATTTTTTGACAAAATTTGCCGTTTTATCGTGATTTTTGGACGAAATTTGCCGTTTTATCGCAATTTTTTGAGGAAATCTTCCTTTTTTTCAGGATTTTGTAACAAAATTAGCCATTTTTTCACGAATCTTTTGACGAAATTTGCCGGAAATTATTCGTTATTTCGCGATTTTTTAACGAAATGTGCTGTTTTTTCGCGATCTTATTACGAAATGTGCCGGGTTTTTTTTGCGATCTTTTGATGAGATGTGCCGTTTTATCACGATTTTTTGATGAAAATTGCCGTTTTTCGCGAATCTTATGACAAAATTTGCCGTTTTACCATGGTTTTTAGACAAAATTTGCCGTTTTTTCGCGATTTTTTGAGGAAATCTGCCTTTTTTTCGAGATTTTGTAACAAAATTAGCCATTTTACTTGCTAATTGTTTGACGGAATTTGCCGGAAATTATTCGTTATTTCGCGATTTTTTAACGAAATTTGCTTTTTTTGTGAATCTTTAATGAAAATTACGCGCCCTGCGGGACGCGTAAGCTCATTTTTTTTTTTTTTTTTTTTTTTTTGCGTCCCATCGTCGATTTTTTGCGTATTTTACGCGCTATAGTGCGTCCGCGGCATCCCTAAGTAATAAAAGTATGTGAAGAGCACAGAGAAAATATAAGTTCTGATATCAAGAAAACAGCAATGGACTTAAATATTAAAAGAAATGCAGAGCATATGATTGAAGTTTGGAAACCCATTACTTGTGCCCTAGATACAATTCAAAAAGAGGATTGTTCCCTTGCCGAATGCAATCAATGGAAAATTTTGGATAAAAAGTTGGAAAATGTATTAAATAAAGATAGAATTACAAAATTTAAAGCAAGATATGAATAAGCTATTAATGGCTGCCATTTTCCTGGAGTTTTATGTCCCTCTGTTTTGAGAACCAGACCTATGCTTTCCAAAATTTGTAACTTTTTAGGTTATGTCTCAGTGCCAGAAGAGACAAAGCTTATTGAGCAAGCATCTAGTAGAGTTTCTCCCAGAGAGTTTCAGGGGGGCGCTCCGCCCCTCCTGCCCTTTAGTTTAAAAAATAGCGCCCCTCTTGTCATTCATTCAAAAAAAAAAAAAAAAAAAATAGCGCCCTTCTTGCCCCACATTTGAAAAAATGCAGCCTTCCAGCGATGAACCGAACACACTGTACCGCGTAAATTACGCAAAAAATCGGTGACGGAACACAAAAAATAGCCTCATACGCGCCCCGTGGGACGGGTAGATTCGTCAAAAAATTGCTAAAAAACGGCAAGTTTCGTTAAAAATCGCAAAATAACGACTAATTTCCGGCAAGATTCGCAAAAAAATGGCTAATTTCGTCACAAAGTTTCACAAAAAGGCAAATTTTCTCAAAAAATCGTGGAAAAACAACAAATTTCTTCCAAAAATCGCGTTAAAACGGAAAATTTTGTCAAATGGGTCGCAAAAAACGCTAATTTTTGTCAAAATAGCGATAAAACGGCATATTTCGTCGAAAAATCGCAATAAAACTGAAAATTCTGTGTTCTGTTTTTCGGATATTTTCACGATATTTTTTGTTTTTTTTTTGCGATTTTTTAGCAAAATATGCCGTTTTTGCGATCTTTTAACAAAAACTGCTCTTTTGCGATCTTTTAATAAAATTTGCTGTTTTATCACGATTTTTTAAGCAAAATATGCCGTTATTTGTGATCTTTTAACAAACTATGTTGTTTTTGCGATCTTTTAACAAAATTGGCCGTTTTTTCGTGATCTTTTAACAATATTTGCTGTTTTTTCGCGATCTTTTAACAAAATTTACCTTTTTTTTTTTTTCTCTTTTTTCAATTTTTTAATGAAATTTCTGTGTTTTCTTTTACGACTTTTTGAACCGCCAGATTCTAGATTCAACTATATAAAAGTGCCCTTAAAAATGAAAAAGTGCCCTTAAAAAGGAAAAAAGTGCCCTGTAAAATGTAAAAAATGCCCTTTTGAGAACAGTAGCGCCCTGCCCTTTTTTAAACCTGGGGGGAAACTCTGCATTAGTGATTAAACAGACAATCTCTTAAAACTCTTGCATTGGTAACTTGATATCCAAGTTATAATGCATCATCTGTTGAACTATAGCTCTGTCACTTAGAATAGCTTTTAAAGTAATGAAATTCGTCATACAGCCAATAGATAGCATGGCATGCATTACTTTGACATTTCAAATTCATTTTTTTCTAATGTAGGTTGTCCACTTTGGCTTTTCAGTATTTCAATACTTCAATTACATGTGCAGAAAAAATAAAAATTAAGACAAGAAAAGAATGACCGCTGTTCAAGTTCATAATATCTATTTTGCAAAGCCATTGAATAATATAGTAGTTTGCACCTTTTGAAAACTTTTATATTTAATTAACAAAAAAGAATAAGTCAAGCATGGATTATGAAACGCTTTCCAACACATTCTGAAAAAGTAACAAAATTTCACTGTTAATTAAAATTAAATTTCATTTTTATTTAAATTTCACTGTCACTCATAATACATTTAAAAACCTAATTTCAGCAATTCACATCTACAGTTGAAAAATTATTCAATCTTTGAGCAGCCTTGTAATTGATACATAGAGTTGTATCTGCAAATTAAAACATGTATGTAAAAAATTATTTCATTTAGGAAATAGACACCACGATTGAAAATTACCCTTCAACTATTTCCACTTAATAAGGAGAATAGTATTTGAATTTTTACTTTCTTCTATCTTCAATAAAAGAGAGTATTTTAATCAATTTTTTTTTCGACTTCTGGTTTTCGATGGATTTACATGTTTTATGGGCCAGAGATTTTAAGAAACATGTTTTTACAAAATGTCTGTCTGTCTGTGTGCGTGTCCATATGACACCATTTTACCATCAAAAAGTGTTTGAAGAATAGAATTGAATCAAACTTTTTGCGAATGTTTTTGGCTGTGGCAAGCAGGTCCTCCTTCAATTTTGAAATATTCCACCAGAAGTGGGCGCTGCAATAACGATTTTTGTGTTATTTTCAATATTGTACCACCTAAAAGTGTATGAAGTTATGCATAGAATTAAACGAAATTTTTTGTGTAATTGTTTGGCTATGGCTAGTAGGTCCTGCCTGAATTTGAAAAAAATCTGCTGGAAGAAGGCACTATAATCATAATGTCTGTGCCATTTTCATTATTTTGCCATCAAAAATTGTATGAAGTTATGTATAGAACTGAACTAAAATTTTTGTGTATGATTATTTTTTGGTATGGCAAGTAGGTCTTTCCTGAATTTGAAAAAAAAAAAAAAAAAATCTGCCTATCATTCTATTGTCCATCTGCTCGTGCAGAGATGGAAACTCATTTTTACTCAGATTAATTGACTGAAGCAGAAATTTAAAATGAAAATCAAAGTTGGTGTTGTATTGAATTAAAATTATTAAAATAGGGTAGCACACTTGTGGCCCGCGAGTTTTGCCAATTTACAACTTGAAAAAATTGCAATTTTTGTGCATAGGTCACAGGAAAAAATAGTAAATTTCGTCAATTTACAGTGGAAAAATATAAAATTTCATCACTTAAGAATAGCAAATTTCGTTGATCAAGTGTGGAAAAAAATGAATTTTGTCGATGAGGCTCGGAAAAATTGCAAGTTTCACTCATCAGATATGGAAAAATCGCAAATTTTGTCCCTGAGGCTCGGAAAAAAATAGCAAAATTTCTCTATAGGGCACTGAAAAATCGCGAGTCTTGTCGATCAGGCGCAGAAAAATCACAAATTTTGTCGATTGGAAGAGAAAAAACGCACATTTCATTAATCGGGTAAGAAAAAATCATCAGTTCTGTTGGTGATGCTCGAAAAAATTGTAAATTAAATTCAAAATTGAAAAAAAAAAAAAAAAAAAAAAAAAAAAAAGTGGCATGTCTTTTCGATTTATCTTGTGAAAATAAACCGCGAATTTCGTGGACATGGAAGAATCCCGGATTTAGCGATGACGCACAGAAAAACTGATAATTTCGTTGCTCGGCTGCGAAGCAATCATGAATTTAGTCATTTTATCAAAAGAAAAAATCGCGAGTTTCATCTTGCCGCATAAAAAGAATTGTTATTTAAATTGTAAAATTTTGAAAGATTTAGTAAAAAATCACAAATTTCTTTGATCGAGCGTAGAAAAATGCATATTTCGTCAATTAAGGGTGGAAAAAACGCACATTTCTACTATCGCACACCGAAAAATCGTGAGTTTTATTGATCGGATTCCGAAAAATTACAAATTTCGTTGGAAAATTTGCTAATTACGTCGATCAGGCTTTCATAAAATTGCAGATTTCGTCCATTCGCTTTTGTAAAAATTTCGAATTTCGTCGATTATGTGAAGGAAAATCGAAAATTTAATCGATCCGTTTTGTAAAAGTCCCAAATTTCATCAATCAGCTTCGTAAAAATCGTTAATTTCGTTGATAAAGTTCGGAAACATCGTGAGTTTCGTTGACCGACTTTTTAAAAATCACGAATTTTGTCAATCAGGCGCTGAAAAATCCCAAGTTTCGTTGATCACCTTTGTAAAAATCATTAATTTTGTCGGTAGGCTTTATAAATATCGCGAAATTCATTAGTCGGCTTCTTAAAAATCTCAAATTTCATCGATCGGCTTTGTAAAAAGCACGAATTTCGCCAATCAGCTTCGTAAAAATCATGAATTTTGTTGTTCAGTCACAGAAAGATCGTAAATTTTCTCAATCGGTTTCATAAAAATCGCAAATTTTCTCGATTAGACTCTATTAGAAAAATTGCAATTTTCGTCGATTGCATTTATAAAAATCGCGAATTTTGTCGATCAGGTGCCGAAATATCGAAAATATCGCCGATTAGGGAAAAACAAAAGTTTTGTCGATCAAAAATTCTGAATTTTCTCGATCAGTTTCATAAGAATCGCGTATTTTGTTGATCAGGTGAGGAAAGATCGTGAGTTTTCTCTTTGACTTCGTAAAAATTGCGAATTTTGTCTACTGGTTTCATAAAAAGCACAAATTTGGTCAATCAGGTGTGGGAAAATTATAAATTCCATTGATCGGACACAGAAAATCAGGAATTTCGTTAATCAGGCGCGGGAAAAATCTTGCTGATCGGCTCCTTGTCTTTTCTTTATTCATAAAGTTCGCATTTTTTTGGCTCTTACCATTTATGCTCGTTTTTTAGTACTTTTAATAAAACAAAACTTACTCGAATAGTCAAAGAATATTTTTACACCTTGAAAATAATCCTTGCTGTATCTGTTATTATATAAAACATAAAAACTGCGAATATATCCTTACCAACTGAATTGGATATTTTGACTGGGTAAGTGAATTTAAAGGGCTATGCCCCCCCCCCCCACATGCACACTTCCCTATGAAACTATTTTTTATCCGTGTTATTGATGTGGCCCTCGACCAGCCAGACATATTTGTAAGTGGCCCTTCTCTTGAAAAGCTTGTGCACCTCTATATTGAAGTATTAACATTAAAATGTACTTATGAAATAGAACAAAGTTTTAGGATTGGCACATCCAACTAGTTTCCTATAGCCCTATATATGAGATATAGAATTTATACAAAGCAAGTGATATAAAAAAATTTCTTAATTTTAAAAGTGCATAGAGAAATTGCAAGCATTTTTAAACAATTATTGCTCAAAGACAGTACTGTAACAGATTTCTTTTTTATGTCCCTGTAAATAAATGATAAATGGTATGAATGCTCTATTGTTCTGTAATCATCTTGTAGGGATGGCTATTCAGTATATCTCGGTACATTTGAAATAGTGTAATATCATTGAAATACACTGCAAATATTTTTTCCCCAAGGACCATAATGTAACAGAATTCTTTTCATTGCCCTTCTAAATAAATTGTTAAAGCCACATACTTCGTATTTGATACTAAACATGCCATGGTAACCATCATTATTATGCATTGATTGCATAAAAATTAGTTTATTTACACAGGTTAGAGCATGGACAGACAAACTCAACTCAACACTTTTCAACTATTTTGGAAAATATATCATTTTTAATGCCAGTGGGTGTAAACCCGCAGGGCAGGGGTGATTCTCGTCCGAAAATTTAAGGCATCCTCTTCTGAAAATTTGAAATTGGGTTATCAGTTCCGCATCGTTGCCAACTTGTACGGCTTTGCGCGCGGAAAAAACAATTGCGTAGAAATGCAAATTTCGTGATAGGATCGCCGAAGTAGCATACATTTCGTCAATATTTCGTGGGAAAACGATTTCGTCAATATTTCGTGGGAAAATGGCGATTTCGTCAATATTTCGTGGAAAAACGACGATTTCGTCAATGTTTTTGTAAACGAACTTTGTCAAAAGATCAATGAAAAACCCGAATTTCCTGTGCGGATCGCGGAAAAAACGGCAATTTCACCAAATATCGCAGATAAAACGCTGATTTCTTCTGAAGACGGCGGAAAAACGTCTATTTCGTCTAAAGATTGTGGATATAACGCCGATTTCGTTAAAAGATCGCGGAGCAAAACGCCATTTTCGATAAAAGATTGCTTAAAAATATTTTGTCGAAAGAATATTCGAAAAAATACGCCGATTTCATCAGACGATCACGGAAAAAAAACAGATTTCGTCAAAAGATCGCGGGAATAAAACGCCGTTTTCGAGAAAAAATCACGCCAAAAAGCAAATTTTGTCTAAAGATCGTCGAAAAAACGCCGATTTCACTTTAAAAAAAAACATGGGAAAACGCCGTTTTCGTCAAAAGATCGCGGAAAAACCGCCGATTTTGGCAAAAGATCTCAACAAATCGCCGATTTTGCTAAAATATTGCTGATTTCGTAGAAAGAAACCTATTTCTTCCAGGACTGTGGAAGAAACCAACAGAAAACAAAACATGCTCAAAATTAAAGTATCTTAACTATGTAAAATAATTAAACTAAAAGTATAATTGGGTCATTCCATGCCAAATCAACCAGTGACTCAACCTGAGCCTTTCCGATTTCAATGAAACTGCTAGGGACCATTCTCTATGATGGTATAAATTAGAGCATATTTTTATTTTTTGTTTATCGCTTTAAAATTTTATACAATTAATTATTTAAGTTTTGAAAAATCATCATTTTTTGACTTGCATAAATATTTTCAATTTTGAATTTCTCAAGTTCTATCAAACATACAAAATTTTATGACCACTCATTTCAAAGAGGATTTTATAAGGTTTAATTTGATATGCAAGTCGACTATGTATAATTAAAATAAATAAAATTTAATTTTTTTTAAATTTAAAATTTAAAAATTTTTTAGATAGTCATTTTTAAAAATTTAAAAAAAAAAATTGTATGTTTGTTGTAATACTATAAGCTTTAAATTCTGAAATTTTTAGAGTGGGATTTCAATGGGATCAGGAGTTATTAAATAAAAGCAAAAATTACCATTAAAATAGCAATTTAATTCTGTCTATTTTATTATTTATTTATGATTTGTATGGTAATTTTCAGCTTTTATTTCATAACTCCTGATCCCATTGAGATCCCACTCTAAAAATTTCAGAATTTAAAGCTTATAATATTACAACAAACATACAATTTTTTCAAAATTTTTAAAAATGACTATCTAAAAAATTTTTAAATTTTAAAATATTTAATTTTATTTATTTTAATTATACATAGTCGACTTGCATATCAAATTAAACCTTATAAACTCTTCTTTGAAATGAGTGGTCATAAAATTTTCTATGTTTAATAGAAGTTGAGAAATTCAAAATTGAAAATATTTATACAAGTCAAAAAATAATGATTTTTCAAAATTTAAATAATTAATCGTATAAAAACTTAAAGCGATAAACAAAAAATAAAAATATGCTCTAATTTATATCATCATAGAGAATAATCCCTAGCAGTTTCATTGAAATCGGAAATGGTCAGGTTGAATATTGAATTTTTTTGGTTGATTTGACATGGAATGACCCAATTACATGAAATCTAAAATGAAAAATTTAATGTTAAAAAATATTATTTTTAGAAAAATAAGTTTTTTTTTTAATGAAACACATCAGGCTCAGCAGACATTTATGAATGATGGATTTTATAACTTTTAGAGGTAGAGGGAGGTTTTTTATTTATTAATATACCATTTATGTAAAAAAGAGAAAAGAAAACTACCTGCAAAATGTTTATTTTTCATATAAAAATGCATTATTGAAAACATGAAAACTGTGCAACTCAGTAAATATACATATTTGCAATTATTTATATTAGCATCTAGCATGCATACCTGAATGCTGATTTAAAAAGACTAGTTTTCTCAAAATATTTATGGTCAGGGATATAAAAATCTAAGTAGCAGTGGGCAGTTTTTCACTACTAAATTTTATTCCTTATTTTACATCTAAATTTTTTGCAAGAATTCTAATAAAATTTAACCAAAGAAAACAAAATTTAGTGATAAGACTGCCCTCTGCCTAGATTTTTACACACTTATCTATGCGAATGTTGAAATGCTTTTAAACTCTCAGTTTTCTGTAGGACTTGAAAGTTTTTTTCTTTTAATTTCATCTTTTGCATTCATCCATTGTAAAATGAGTAACTGATTGCAGCATTCTACTGCTAAAAGTTTTTTTTTTTTTTATATATATATATACTTTGCTGCAGAAATAATGAAAATGAGGATTTTAATAAATTTATGTAATACAGTAATTATTGTACTATATTACTTAGCGTATTTTCGGGTGTATAGTCCGCGGCTTATACAAGAAAAAAAACCTTCCAAAAAGCCACTGCGGCTTATACATGGTGCGGGTTATACAAAATTTTTTTTAAGTTGGAAATCGTGATATTTTTTCTACAGTTTTTAAACCCTAAAAAATTTGAAAAAAAAATCGAAATTTGTAAATTTTTTTTTCGCTATGCCGCAAAATTTAGAGAGTTCTCCCATGTTTGTAAAGGCTTTTTTTTACTGCTTAAATACAGTTATTTCTGGATTTGGAAGAACTGTCGCTCTATCGCCAAGTATTGCACTGATACATTCTATAATAGCCATTGTGCTTGTAGAGTACAAAATCCAAAATCCGGAACCCTTCCAACCACGACGATTCTGAATTTAAGATCATTTTTAGTTTATTTAAAAAAAAAAAAATCTACCAACCCTCTTGCAAAGAACAAAAAACAGTGCGTGATTTATATCATTTCGGAACGATTCAGAGCAGTTGTTCTTTTTCAAAACGATTCTGAGGAATCGTTCCTTTACAGAGTCGTTTCATTTCAGAAGGAGTTCAAGAAATCGAACTTTTCTGGAGTAGTTTAATCTTTTGTCTTGCTTGGAACTAATGGAATATATTTTTTTCTTTTATTTTTACTTCTTTATAAATTGTACTCTTTTTTTTTTTTTTTTTTTTTTTTTTTCTTTTATAATTCATATTTTTTAAAGTCTAAAACTTTAATTGTTTCATTTTTTTAATTATTATTATTGTTAGTATTACTTTAAACTTTATTTTTTTAAGGTCTAGACGAACAGCACTAGTTTTTATTACACTAAAAGAGCAATCAATCAATCATTGTTTTCGAACTGAACAAGGGTGAAACCTCGTTAAATGGTTTTTGAGGGACTGACCCATACCAATTTGACAAAGGAAGGGGAACTTTTATCTACTCCATCTTCGGTCGTAAACCTGTCAACTGATATTCCTCTCTTGAAGTTCAGATTCAGTACACTAGAAGTGCAATTTATACATCAAAGCGCCGAAACGAAAGATCAAAGATAGCGCAAGAAGTTAGTGCAAAAAACTGTGTGTGTGTCCGCAGCCTTAATATGGCTCCCTAATGCCTCAGACGCTTACCTCTAAACTGGATGTTAAGTTGCCCTGCAACTAGGAAATCCATTGCGAAACCTTACATTGTTCAGTTTCATTTCGGATAGAGTCTGAGGAATCTCTCCTTTTCGGAGATGGTGCATTTTGGACCGATTTCGAGGATTCGTTCCTTTTGGGAACCAATGTCCTAAGATTCATATACATTTTATGGGTGTCAGATAAATTTGTTTGCTGCAGATTGAGGCAAAAAATTCTGTTACTGGATATATTATTAATCTTTTTATATTTAAGATATTGAAAAATATGCAAGTTATTTATTGATTATCATTATAAATTAAATGTTTGGTGAACATTATTTGTTATAGAAGGTATATAATACAAGCTGTCTGTTTTAAATTCAATTTCCCTCTGATAGCTGTTGAAAAGAGTTAGTTACAATGATGAATGTATGCTCTAGGTATAGTAAAGCAGCTAAATTCATATTATGTGACACACCTAGTTGAATAACCCAGAAAAGTTATGAAATTCTAGTTTTGTAATTATGTCAGGGCCGTAGCTAAGGGGGTGCTATGGGCGGCTCAGCCCCCCCCCCCCTGAAAAGATTCCAAGGTCACTAAATGAATTTATGTTCTGAAAATTCAAATTAAAAACTATTAAAAAATCTAATTTAGTTTTGAGACCCTGTCAGAGTTTTGCAAAATTACTAAATTGTATCTAAAATAAGTCTTTCAACACTCCCTCATCCTATTTGTACATATGAAAACATGTTTGCACTAGTTATACACTCAAAATTTTTATCATATAGTTTTCTGAGCATAAAATTAAGTTATTAGAACAGTTTAATAAGAAACATAGTACAGTAGAACCCCGATAATCCGGATCAGGTTTTTCGCTTTTTTTTTTCAAATTTGAGAAGCGATTGGCTAATTTCTTTAACATTAACTTGTTGCATCGTCGTATTCTGAATAATAAAACAAAAACTTTTTCGCCAATCGCTTCTGAAAGTTGAAAAAAAAATGAAAAAACCGATCCGGATTATCGGGGTTCTACTGTAACTACAGTATCAATCTGCTGCACTAATTTAACTTTCTGCGACAGAGAGAGAGAGAAAAAAAAAAATTAAGCCCCCTCCCCCCTATATTCTCTTAAGCTCCCTCTATTGTTCACTTCTAGCTACAACCCTGAATTATGTATATAATCATTATGCTGTTGGGAGTTATATTTATATATTAATGCAGTAATATCTTCATACCAGACATCCCTAGATATATAAGTAATTAATTATAATATACATTAAGGGTGCCCCCAAAAATTTAACATGTTTTAATTTTTTATCTGTTGGGGATGTTAGCAGTGTATATTAAAAGAATGTTTTTAAAATGTTAGGTATTATTATTAAAATTATGTTGAAAAAATAATCCTGCTATTAATCTTGAAAAAGTTACACTTGGTGTATGATGCCTGGATCATATAAGTTATATTTAGGAATATTTTCTCCATATTCTTACAAGTAAAACAGTAAAAAAAAACATTAGCAGTATCAGAAGAAAATTCATTAATAATACAGCATTTGGATTCAAGGAACTGTGAAAGTTGACAGGATTGTTGCAGATTGACAGCTACAATAATTTTCTTTGATAAAATTAAATTTTGTTAATAATTATTATTACATGTTTTGGAACAGAAAAAAGAAAGAATACCAATTCTGAATACATTGATATGTGTTTTTAAGGACTTTTTTGCAGTATAGTATAATCCTATTGTATTATCTGAATAATTTGGGAACATGAAAAAATATATTTTCAGTTTCTCTTATTTTTGTAATAATTTTTTATTTTGCTACTTCTTTTTCTGTTGCCAAGAGAAACATTGTACCTCTTTCTGTAAGAAAATTTGTTTTATCAAATGACATTTTTCTTTATAGATATTCTCTGCTAGTCATTGTGTGATGTATGGATTTTGTGGTGAAAATGATTATGGAAAGGCTACTTGCTCATATAATGGGACAGCACTTCCATTAGATGATGAAGAGGCTCTGGAAACTCTCCAAGAAATATGTCCAGATATACTTCGTGGTATGTGAAGTTTATCCTTTCCTTTTCATTACATTATTGTGAGAAAAAAATAAAGGTGACTGATGTTCTCTTTAAAATTAATATTAAAATTATATTTTCATAGTATAATGAAATAACCAAAGTAAATCTAACAGTAGTAAAAATAGCTTTAAAATTAGAAATCATAATTTCATTTAATAATGTACTGCAGCATAAAAAAAAATAAACATAATTCTTTTTATACTTTTTTTTTTTGAAAAAAAATTTGTTTTTTCATTTACAATTTTTCAGTTATTTCAAATGTATAACATTGCTGTACTTTTCTATTCATTATTCTTTTACATCAGTTAGAAAGGTTTGTTAACTAAAATTTTACTTTAAAAATAATCAGAATTTCTTTCAACTTTTTTTTTTTTTTTTTTTTTTTTTCTCTGAGATTCTTTTCAGACATGCATGCCTTTGCTTTATTTTTTCTTCATCATTTTCACTATTATTTTAAGCTTCTAAAACTTTTTCTTAGCTGATAGCTTGCATATGATGTCACATGTTCACAATTGTTTCATTTGTTGCCCAAATTTAAGGCAAATATAGTATTTTCCCATTTGTAAACATGATTTTTTGGGCTTCATTTTTCAAACACTTTGAAAAATAATATAAAAATTAAAAAATCTAATATTTGTAAATATCACTAGTATTTAATGTATTTTTACATAATTATTACAAAATATTAATGTATATAGTAGACTGCCTCAAATCCACATATCTTTATAGGTGTAAACAATGAAAATTTTTACTTCAGATAAAGGAGCAAAATTACAGAATTTTTTAGTTTTCTTTCATTGTGTATGTATGTTAATATGTAATTCATTAATAATATGAATGAACTCATGATCTTCCATATAATAAATAAATAAATAAATAAATAAAAAAAATAAGTAAATAAAATAAATTTATTGCTAATATAACTGGTAATCACAATCTTTTTACCAAATATTTCTGAATTAAATTTTTTTAGTTATGATGATTTTGATGTGAATTAATAGAAAATACTTTTCATAAAGTTTCATTGAATTATTCAAGGAAAATGTATCTCATATTTTTTATGCATATTCAGATACACTTTATTGATTATTTATTGGACCTTTACTATTAACATTTTAACCAGGTTTTAAATTCCTACTTGTGATCATTGTAGTTTACTACTTTACTTTAATTATTTAACTATATTGTGAGCATTCATTATAATTTTGATTGCATTATTTCATTCAAATTATTGTTTAAAAAATTTAAACAAATCAATGACAAAAAGTAAGCAAAATTCTGAAATTTGCATAACGTCAGGTCCCAATCTGTGCATATTTGAAAAAAATCTGCTGTATGTTGTATACTATTTATGACTCTACTAATTAGCAGATTTTATAATTTAGGCAATTAAAAACTAATAATTATAGTCTTATTAAAGTGCAAAAACACAGATTATGTTTGCAATTAGAGATTTAGTTGTTTTGGAATCATAAAACTGTTGGTATCTATTTGGTATCAAACGCTGTGAAAAAAAAAAATCACAAAAATTAGATTTAAATTTAAAAAAAAAAATATTTTTATACCTTATCGTCTAGTTAATTATGCAAAAACTTTTTTATTAGGGTTAGTACATTCAGTTACAAATTATTTCATACAAGTGCTCTTACTTCATCAAATATTTAATACATTTATATTTTAACAAACTGATCCTGTGCATCTGCACTAAAAAACGTGCACCTGGATCATAATTCCAAAGCCATGTTTTGGAATGTTCATTTAAAATTGTGAATTTATGCTGTTTCTTCTATATTGGATAAATCTATTTTGTCATTAATCTGAGATTTGTGGCTTCTCCTAAGCCAGCAGCTTCATTTCAAATAGATCTTCATTAAATAATTTTGCCAATAGTTTCAGCAGCACATCGTAGTCTTCTGTGTAAACTTAAATTATAAATTTCATGCTGTAAACTCATCTTTGAAAAGTTTTTTTAATAAAAGATTAGTGAAAAGGAACCATTTATTGCACTTCAACGAACGTGCCTCCTTCTTTGATCAATTAATGAAATGTCAGATTTCAACATGTTGTTACATCAAGAAAATCATTGCAACATCATCATTAAAAAAAAAAAAAAAAAAAAAAAAAAAAAAAAAAAAAAAAAAAATAATCACTGTATCAAGATATTGTAATCATAAGGAAATCATTTTTTGCAAGAAATTGGTAATCTATTTTACATTACATTAAATAATGAAGTCAGCTTAAGTTAGGTTTAGCAGGTTTGATTTTTAAATACATTACTCATTATCATGAGCAAAAAGGAAATAATTGCTTTTTCACTGCTACATATCTTAGCATATTTTATCGTTATCTAAATATTGTAAATCATTAGTAACTAATTTTTATGTGATAAATAGCAGGGTTGGCACGGTTTAAACCAATTGGTTTTAACCATGGTTTAAACTAAGTGGTTTTTTTCTTAAAAAAAACCAATTGGTTTTTTTAGAAGAAATCTAATGACATTTTCTTTTTTTCTTTATAATTTACATGTTTCAGATTATTGAATATAAATAATTTCTACTTTTAACACTTCATTTCAGTAATAAATGTTATATATATTAGGTTTAGGTCTTTTTTTAATGCATAGAATTAAACCAATTGGTTTTTTTCTTAAAAAAAAAAAAAAAAAAAGCAAGTAGTTTTTTAGAAGAAATCTAATGACATTTTCTTTCTTTATAATTTATGATTTTCAGATTATTGAATATAAATAATTTCTACTTTTAACACTTTATTTCAGCAATAAGCATTAGATATGTTAGGTTTACATCATTTTTTTATGCATAGGATTAAAATCAGTATGCATTTGTGTACATATCTATTGTTCTAAAGAAAAAACTTTAAACATCAAAGATAAAATAGATTCAATATTTAGTATAAAATATTTATTTTTTTTATAATGCAGATTATTTAATGCAATTAATAATGTAACACAATGATCTTTTAAGATTTTGTACAAACTGTAAAAGAATTTTTTCTTTTGGGAGATTATCTTGAAGAATTAAAAGCAAAGACCGGTTGCTAGTTATAGCATTTTAATAATATTTTTTTCCCCTCTGCTAAATCTAACGACTAAAAATATTAACTTCAAATTGTCACTCCGAAAGAAAAAATCCTAAGAAGCATTTGTAATTTATTTGAATAATTGTGGAAAAGAATATTTATCAAACTACATCCAAATTTTATTATTAGCAATCAAAAGATTGTTTATAAAGATTTACAGGGCATCAATGGTTCACTGTGTTGAACAATTAAAACTTTCAACATAAGACTGTTTGCTAAAACTGTTTAATTTGAAAAATGAATTTTTTCAATATTCAGCATAAATTCAGTTTAATTATTAAATTTAAATTATTTTAAATGAAGTTACACTGCTTATAAACCAATAATGCCTCTTTTTATCAGTATATATGCATGTATATATAATAAGAAAGCATGTTTTTAAAAAACCCGGTTTAAAGCAAAAAAACCTGGTTTAAAGAAAAAACTTTTTTTTAAACCTGGTTTTTTTTCCAACCCTGATAAATAGGCAAAACATTTTGGCATTACAATAAATCAAATATTATAAACACATGTAAGAATCTTATTTTTTCTGAGAAATAGATAAAATGTTTTATCACAACAAATAATGAAGCTGGTTGATTTTCAATACAAACTCTTTGCCATCAGCAAAAGAGAAAAAATCTCTTTTTTTTCCCTCCATGTGCTTCATAATTATATGTAGAGAGATTGTAGTATGTTTCTACTATATTTTGTTGAATTTTCTAAAAGTAACATTAAATGTGTTTGAAAAATCTGTAGAAATATGAAATATTTAAAAAAGAATGTTTTTGTCAATACTCAAATAAAAAGACACCTAATATTTTAATTTAAATTCAACGTTTCTTTATTAATATTTTGCTATTTTATAGAAATTTCTGAATATATATATTTTTTCTTTTTTTAATAGAAAGCAACTTATTTTGCTGCAGTGCAGAGCAAGTTGAACAGCTTAAAGAGAATTTTGAAATTGCTGCAACACTTGGTTTAGAAAGGTGTCCATCATGCTTATCAAATTTTAGGAAAAATTTTTGTCACTTTGCTTGCTCTGCAAAACAAAGTGATTTCTTAAAAGTTTCTGGATTAGGTTTTAGTGATGAAGGAGATCTAGTCATTGAGAAAATGTCATATTACATGTCTCGGCAGTAAGTACTTTTTATACAAGATTGTTATATTTTATTTAATGCAGTTTAACTAATGCAGTGAAAATGAGTATTTCTTTCTTTTTTTTTTTCTGTTATAATGAAAATTGATCTTTTGTCATTCTATTCTAAATAGAAAAAGCATACCATTAATTGTTTTACATAATTTAATATCTTCCTTTAAAGTTATATTATGGACATATATTTCTTAGGTGGTTATTTTTAACAAATCCTAAATTACAATTTTAGAGAAAAGCGAAAAAACTGACTCTTAGTAATCCTATTTTTACTGTGAAATATGTAAATATATTGGTTTGATGAAAAAGTAATTGTTAAGATAGTGTTCACTCTAGAAATAAAAAGGGCATGGTACTATTCACTACAAAAGGCACTACTGCAGCAGAAAAAGGCACTTTTGCCAGAAAAAAATTGTTATTGCCTTTAGAAGGAAAAAAAAGAAAGCAATGAAACACATAATTTTTAAATATGATAAATCAAGTAACTTTAATTTCAAATGATTTTATGATATAAAAATTAAAAATACAAAATTAAAATATGATTCAATAGTTTTATGTTAATTTTCTTAAAAAAAAATGAAAAAAAATCTATGATTTTTGGGCACACAAACTTAGAAATACTACGGAATAAAAAAAAAAAATATTAAAAATCTCTGGGTAAAACCAGTTGTGCATTTTATTACTATTAAAAAGGGCAGAGTGCTTTTTGTAAATTTGAAAAAGGGCAGGGAGCTGCACCCTTCAAAAATGGCCTAGAATGAACACTAGTTAAGATTGCCCGCTTAACCCCTTGGATACATATTTGTTTCAGGACAGCCACTGGCATTTTATTATTTAAAATCCACCTCGCACCACTTTCTTGAAACAAAAATCTCCCATATAGCAAAAGAAAAATATTACAAAAAAGTTTATCTTTAAATGGTGGTAATAATAAAATGTAAAAGAAAGAAGAAGAAAAAAAAAAGCATGTAGATAAATAAATGACAAATATCAGTCATCAAAAGTACCTAAGGGGGTTAAGATTGATATGCAGATTGCTGGCCAAAAGTTTAAAGCCCATTTTAGAAATTCTTTTTTAAAAATCTTTATTGATAATAAACCTCAAATTGCCTTTGGAATATCCAAAAAGCAATTTTTTTCTTGTTTAATTATCAAGAAATGGTGCAATAAGCACATTGTTTCCAAACATGAACAAATGGCAAGTACAACAAAGTCAGATAGTCACTGAAATTTTTGTCTGATTCCCAGGAGGTCAATTATTCAACTAATGTTTTATTTTTAGTAGTTAGTTATTATCTATTTGGAAAATAGTTATTGTCCTTTGTAGAGAATAGGGAAATCTGAAGTACATCTGAATCTTTTTATTGGTTGAATTCCGCAATTTATTAGTTTTTTGATTGGTCCATATTTAATGGCCAAAACTGGAATACTACTGTTGCCACAATGGCAAAAAAGTAATAAAAACTTAGAAGAAAAATAATAATTTAATAACAAATTGTGATGAAGATTTCAAACAAACTTCATTTAAAAGTGAATTTTTTTTCCTCTACCCAATGGTGTAAAAATTTAAAATGTGCGATGCTTAAATTTCAAAATTTGCAGTTCTGAAAATTATAAAACTGAAATTTTATTTAAAATTTGTTTATGATGGGTCCAGGAATGTTAATGTTTAATCCATGTCACATGTAATATGAGGCATTCAGAAGTCAGTCTGATGAACTCCATGAAATAAAAATGCACATTTTAAACAGTTAAAATTGTATATCTATTGATTGCTTTTTTATCATTTGTCTAGGAATATTAATGTTTAACACATGGCGTATGTAATATGACTTGTTGTGATCATCATAAAAATGTTTATTAATTTAAATATAGAATTTATTTATAAGTCTAAAATTTTAATCTTCGAAAATATAATTTTTCAAATAGTCATTGTATCTAGTAATCGTAAATCATAAAATTTAATAATTTTACACACTTTAACAAACGCCATTAGTTTTTTTTTTTTTTTTTTTTTTAATGAAAAACTAGGTATTTTAATTACGAAATAAGATTATACACTTTAACTGTAACATATATATCACACCCTTTCTTCAAAAGTAACACAACTCAAAAATTATGCTTAATGAATTGTGGCTGCTATTCTACACAATTTTCATTCCTCTAGCAATCTCCTAAAGTAGAAGATAGTGCACTTAAAATCCTACAATCAGGTAGCGGTTGTGTTTGCAACATGTCCAATGAGTCTTCCACAGCCTGAAACAGTTTATTGCATTTGCTGAAAAACAAAGGTTTTTGTGTCACTTTTGTAGCAAGGGTGCAATATATAGATGTGTGTGTGTTGCATTTAACAGCAGTTAAACAATTTTGTATTTATTTTTTATTTTAACACATAATGTTGCTCATTTATATTATATTTTTTCTAGTTATGCTGAGGGTATGTTTGATTCCTGTAAGGATATTCATGGATTGACTCCAGGTTCTACTGTTCTTGACTTGATGTGTGGAGGCTGGGGTAGACAATGCAATGCTGAACATTGGTTGAATTTTATGGGAAGCACTCCAGCAAATAATGGTTTTTCACCTTTTGAAATCAATTATCATCTAACTTCTGAAAGTTCTGTCGTTGTGGACGGAGATACTTTTTTCCCAATGAATGAGAATACTAGTTTGTAAGTCTATAAATACATATCTCATTAGTAATCTTATTGGTAAAGTCTCACAGGTTTCACATTCTCTGTATTAACTAATATTTTGTGTGGTATGTCATCCCTGGCTTTCTGTTATTTGTTTTGCAGTTTAAATTTTTAAAACTTATTTTGTGGAGTATTATCAGTTAAATCACTGCCTTTTCTATTTTAAAAAGATTAAAAAAAATAAAAACTATAACACACAAGTATCACTTGTTCAAAGAAGGTTCTGTATAAAAAATATATGAAATTAACTGTTGTATAATAATAAACTCATTTCTAAAAGAATAAGACTTTGAAAAAAAAAAAAAAAAAAAAAAAAACTATACAGCGTAGGGCTGGTTGTAACTGTATATGTAACAAATGTATGAATAAGTATACCATAAAAGTTCAAAAAGATATGAAGTCTAAAAAATATCGGATATTGGTATTCTGTAATACTTTTTTAAAATCTTATTCTAATCTGTTTTTTTATGAACTTAATTCAGTACTGACAATAAAAGTAGTGCATATTTAAACTTCATTTGGCATTTCAAAGAACTGAATTCTATTTCAATGTATTTTTCATGCTGGTGCCACTACCCCTAGAGAGATGGTAGTGGTTAGGAAAGAAGCTTGGAATTCATCATGATGATTAATTTTAAGATGTAAATACATACTAAGAAGATAGTTTCTAAAAAATGAAAAACTTGAATACTGAAATAAATGTATGGATTGAGCATAAAGGTTTCAAAACATTTTCTAAATTACAATTTATTTAGAATTAGCTTTAATTCTTATTTATTTCATCTTTTTTTTCTGTCTAATGCAGTGCAATGATGTAGTTTGGTCAAACTGTGGCTTAAATGTTAATTTTTGAATTATTCCTAAAACTATAATTTCTTACAATACATTTTATACATACAAATATTACTTGGCATATTTCACTTATTATGCAAGCAAAGTTGAAGGGTTTGCTATTTTCTATAATAAGAATTATATTTAATATTGTTTTATGAGAATTATTGCTTGTATTTTAACTGAGAACTACAAATTGTACTTTAATAGCAACCAATTGTTACACATCAAAATTTATAGAGATAAATTACTAATATTAAAAAAATAAATAAATCTTTCATATTTTCTCCATTTTGAGTGTAATGAAATACTTAATTTACAAATGAAGCAGTAATAATAAAAATAATCGTTACTGTCAATGTTTTAATAATGATGAAGTCAGTTCTATGATTATTTATTAACATTAAGAATTTTTACCTTGCATTTTTAAAAATAATTTTGCTGCTCAAAAATAAAATAGAAGTAGTACATTTTGTATACAGTAAAACCTCTAAATAACGGACACCTTGGGAGCGCAGAAATTGTCTGCTATTCGGAGGTGTCCGCTATTGGGAAAACCTCAACGATAGAAAAATTGCTAATGAATGCTTAATGTTTCATTAGTCGATTTTAATATGTCCTAAAAGCTCTATTATATGATTAATCAGAATATAAAATAATTTTTAAAGCAATAAACCTGAAATAAAATTTTGCATACCTTTATCCTTTGTTTATTACATTCTTACAATTTTTTTTCTTTTTTTAAAAAAGTTTTTTTTTTACTTGCGATTACATGTAATTTGTTTTTCAATGTAAAGTTTTAATCCTTTTGAATCATCTTTTTCTTTTAAAAAAATGCATAACTGTTTACTGTATTTTTCTACTTCTTAAAAGCATGCAATATCAAATCATCCGAGGAAGGGGGGGGGGGGTTGTGATCACAGATAAATGTAGGGGAAGAGGGCATCCCCACATTTATCTGTGATCACAAAATTTGTGATAGATTGTTCTGATAAATTTAGAGGATTTTTATTTTTTTTCCTCGTTAAAGAATAATTTTTCATTCTTTTTTGCCAAATTTACTGTCCGCTATTCGGAATGTCCGTTATTCAGAGGTTAAACATACAAAAATTTAAGTTTTGGGAGTGGAGATTTGAAAACTGTCCATTAAATAGAAGTGTCCGCTATTTGGGAGTGTCCGTTATGGAGGTTTTACTGTATTTTGTGATATTTTTAGTGCAAAATGATTAAAATCATCCAACTTTTTATTTCCAGGTGTTCTGAAAGTCCCTATCCTGGTGCAGAGGCTTGTACATGTCTGGACTGTGAAGCTGCATGCCAGTTAAACATTGTTTCACCACCTCCTTTGCCTCCAGAGCCAGAACCTTGGTTGATACTGAATCATGATGGGATTTCTGTAGTTTGTCTCTTAGTTTTCTGTTTCTCCTCTGCATTCTTATTGTCCGGTTTCATGTATGTCAGAATGCAGTCAAAGAAAACTCTGAGGTGTAAGTTTCTCTCTTAACTTTAATTTTTGCTTCATTTTAAGTTTTGTCTTTTTTATATAATGCTGCCGTCACAACTTAAAAAATTTGTTGTATTGTTTTACTATTATTTTTTTAAGGGTTAAAATTGGAGGGAATTTAATGATTTTGAAAGTTTGATTTAGATGTTTCACTGCATAATTTTTTTTGTCAAAATATTTTTTTAAAATTGCACATTTTTATAATTATATATTTCAAATCTACATATTTTAGAGTTAAAAAAAAGAAAGGTTTGTGAAAAAACTGAATTTGAAGATTAATCATCTAAAAGTGAAATTCTAAAAAGTAATCTTTGTTAAATTATAATTTATTTTATGAAACACAGAGGTGAAATATATATACTAATGAAAATATGCAAATACTTAAAGATTGTACTAGAAATAAAAGTTATGTATGATAATTTTCAAAATAAGTTTCAAGACAATGTTCTACTTCACAATCTTTACACCAAACTCGTGTTTCTTTGGAAATTGTGTTTTTAGTTTCTGGAGTTTTTTAACAACAAACAATACATTATCTACAAGGTCTTTCTTGATGGAATTGAGGGTTTATACAGTGTGTTTTAAAAAAGATGGGCAAAATTTTAAGAGGTGATAGTACACATCAAGACAAACAATATTTAAATAGGAAACCAAGGGTCCCAAAGTCTTCCGAAGGAGATAGTCGCCATCAAAGTTTAGGGTCCAAAATTTGAAATGATTATAAAAAACGGAAAAATCGGTCGATTCGTTTGCAGTTTTCACGAAAACTATTCTTTATGTCAGTATTGTCTTGAAAATAAATTATAAAGATGAATTTCGAAAAATGCCGATAGAGGGCGCTTTAGACTTTGGAGCAAGAATGGTTTTACAGAAAACCGCAAACGAATTGACCAGTTTTTTCTGTTTTTTTATAATCATTTGAAATTTGAACCTACCGACTCCCATTGAACACAGTTCAGTTTGCGCTACTTAACCACAGATTTTGAGATCAAAATTTAAGTTTATGTCAAAGCTTCAAAAAAAAATTAGTGAGACACAAAAAATAACGGTAAAAAATAGTTGTTCATTGCTCCAAAGTCTAAAGCGCCCTCTATCGGCATTTTTTGAAATTATCTTTATAATTTATTTTCAAGACAATACTGACATAAAGAATAATTTTAGTGAAAACCGCAAACGAATCAACCAATTTTTCTGTTTTTCATAATCATTTGAATTTTTAGACCCTAAACTTTATTGGCGCCTATCTCCTTCGGAAGACTTTGGGACCCTTGGTTTCCTATTTTGTCTTGTTCCTAAGTTTGTCTTGATGTGTACTATCACCTCTTAAAATTTTGCCCATCTTTTTTGAATCACCCTGTATATAACAAAATGTCTTGTAGTCTCATGGGTGGAGACATTTTTGAGCTGTCAAAAGAACATGTAGAATGCTTGCAAAACAAGCTTATAAATTTCTCTGAAATATGGACAGCTACCACCATCTGTTAACCCAGATTTGAATAAATAATTAAACATTGCAGAAAAAGCCAAAATAACCCATTGAACAAGGCAGGATAAGAGCGGGTTGTGCTTTAAAATAAATGGAAAAAAACAAATCTTCATGGAAATCTTGGATTGTGCAAATTTTATTCTTTTTTCTTTGCTAATGGTAATCCTAAGATGCACAGCAAGAAGATTAAGGCATTTGCTTTTATTTAGTTGTAAAAATATTTTCCTGGCTTAGCTTTGAAACTTAATTTCACAGTAGGTTAATCAAAGTCAAATTGATTAGTCATTGAAAGAGTCAGTGTAGTGTAATAGCTGCCTTATTCAAATGAGCTTAGTTGCACTTGCGAAATATTTGTATTGATTAATATTTGTATATTCTTTATTGGTAAAAAATAATAAAAAATTCACTGTTATCTATGTTTCATATTATTTAATATACTTGAAATAATATGAGAAATTCCACTTTTAATAGTTAGTTGTGAAATTGGTTGTTGATTTTATCTTATTTCATTTCCACTATCAGTCCATTTTCGAAGTCAAATATAATGATTTTCAGCAAGATTTTCTGAAGAGCACTGTCTTATTCTTTTGAAATTCATATATAATTACCTTATTTATTCATATAAAATACCTTTTTCCTCCTAAAATTTTGGGGCAAAATGGTGATGTCCTGACTGGACCTGAAAAACCACTGACCTGATAATCCTAGGTCTGCGGGACCCAGGACTTCTAAAATTCTGGGTCCCTTTTTTACAAAAGCGGGTCCCCATTAGGTCATATTTTTAGATGCAAAAATTGAATTTGTTCATTTGCAAAAGAAAAATGAAGTGCAATAATTATTGTTTTAATAATAATAAATAATTAATTAAAACCAATATATTTTTTAAACTATGAAGAGAAATTTTCTTTATTTTTTAAAAAATAAGTATGCAAGATACAACTTTAATTATAAAATGATGCTTATTTGAGTGTAGAAGGTAACAAGTATCATTATTGTTTGCATTTCTTTTTTAAAAAGGCAAGACTGATTTATTGAAAAAATTATTTTTTCTGAAAAAAAGAATACTTTTGTTGAATGAAGGAGTACTTTTCCATTAAAAAAAAATCTCTTGATAAAGATGTGTATCCTGTTGGACGCATAAGAGCTATTTTTATTTTTTCATCCTGTCACAGATTTTTTACATAATTTATGTGCTATTGCACTTCTGCAGTATCATTGTGATGTGCACAGTATATATGGAAATTTTCCAGTGAAAATATGAAACTCCACATATTATCACTAAGTTGTTGAATACGATTCTACAAATGTAGAATTTAAATGTAAAATAATTATATATGTTTAGATTTTTACATTTTATATAAATATACGGGTTGATTTCTGGTATTGATAAATATTTTAAAATAAAATTTGCAATGAAAAAAAAAAAAAAACTTGTAAAAACCTGTAACATTTTAATAAGGGGTGAAATGAACAAGATTGATTATAATAATTGGAACTCATGTCCCCACCACCCCCTCTTAAAAAAGGATTTTTACAAAATTAATTTTATTTTCTGGATTTACCATTTTTGAAATAACATGGTGTGCATTATACATGAGGTATAATTTTCTTTCATTTCTCCCTGTCAGAAGAAAGATACATTTTATACATGAGTACAGTATATATAAGGAAATATGGTAACAAGTAACAATTTTAAAATCTGGGATCTTTTTGTTTTCATAGGTTCTTGTTTAGTTCTCTACTGTTGCTTTTGTTGCTGATAAAGAATTTCATAGATATTTGTCTCCACATTTTCATTCTTACAAATGTTTATGCTCTTTATTTTGCTTTTTGATCATTATTGAAAATCTGATACATATAAAAAATATTTCGTCTATATTGTACATTTTAAAGTGATTTCTATCTTAGCCGATCAGTCATTGTCATTCTTTTATGCATGTCATTGAATTTACCTTTAAATTTTGATAATAAGTAGTTAAGCTTATATGTTTTCTTAAGCAAATTTACTTTTTACATTGTTTGAAGGTCCAAAATTCAATTATCGCTTGATGTAAAAAAGTGGAGGGGGGGGGGGGGAGATAAATTGGATAAGGTGAAAAATATTCCTGTGGAATTAATTCTTTCCTTATAATTAGTATAATATAAATTCAAATGTTATTCTAGAAACTATTTCTAAATCTCTTAATATTTTATATTTAAATAAAAATTTTACATGCTGAATTTATTGTGTGGTTTAACTTTCAAATTTTTATGAAGTTAATAAAGAAATATTTTCATAATTTAACTTTTTACACTTCATTTTGTTATTTGCATTTAAGTCTTTTCCGAATTGCATTCTGGATTCAAATATATATATATACATATAATTTTTTTTTTTTTTTAATGAATAGTAATATTACTATTGAACAAAAGTTAAGTGTAAGTTATAATTTACTTCTATAAATAAATACCTTCTTTTTCTAATGGAATGAAAAACATGAATCAAAATGCTTTTATGTATTAAGTAGTATAATGGGAAATAAAAATAATTTTTTAAAATGCATTTAGTGTTTTTTTATTGATACAAATATGTTCTCTTTATATATAAAATGTAAAAATGTTCTTTAAATCTTGTCCATTTTTTAATATTATTTAAATTATGAATTAGAGGGAGGGGGTAATTAAGTCATTTATGTTTGCCTACATCTAAAGTTTTAAACTTGAAGCATTTGTAAAAAAGATTACATATAATTTTATTTTGAAAAATGCTTTTAGTTAAGTTTGCTTTTAATCCTCGTGTTCTTCAGAAATCAGATGCATGTCAAAAATATTTACTTATTGCATCATGTAATGAAATGCCAACAATAAATAAGACTTCTAATATGTAAATCTTGCAAAATATTTTATACTGATTCCTTTTTATTTTCTATTTATTCAGTAATTGCATATTTATTTAGATGTATGTGAATATTGTTTTGGTTCTAAAGACATTTGTGTCTAAATTCCTTTCATTATTATTCATGCAGATTTGTTTTGTGAAACTTAATTTTTTATATCCTCTTTTTGAGTTTTGATCATTTTCAGTTATACCTCATTCCAATGCCATCCTAAAAAACCATTCAGCATGCCAATCTTATTCTATTAAAAATAACTGCATGACATTTTCTAATTATTTTTGACAGAAATTAAATGCAAACTTTACTTTTCAACTTGTCAGCGTAATTTTAATTTCACCTTAATATAATTGGAATTCCCACCCTATAGTAGGTGATACTGAAGTTAAGATGGAAAGAAAAGGATCATCCAGTCGACCTTTGATACTTTTGAAATCATGTTCACCGTCTGCCTCAGGGGTGGACTTGGGCTCTTTAGAAGAAGTGGAGCCCCTTCGTTCCAAACGGTCAAGTACGTCATACTAACCTTGCTGCTGTAGCTCTTTGTGTAAACTAATGCTCTCCATCTTTTTTTTTTTTTTTTTTTTTTTGTAATCATAACTCTTATTTTATGGATTTTATAATTTCTTTTACATTTCTTTATCATTTTCTACCAAAACTAGAGATAATAATTCTAGTACTAACAAAAACTTAGCTTCCTGTGTAGTTTTTATCTTAAGAGATTTTTAAAATATTTTTATAGCTTTTAAACTTCCAAAGATATTTTTAAAACTGGATGAAGAGCATTTGTTTAGCACATGCTTTCTGCTGAATTAGAAATATGCTTTTATCAGTAGTGATTTTAATACTTCAAAAATAATTCAAGCTATATGGGTCATTTTCAAAAAACTTGTACATTCTATGTCCCCCAACTTTAAGAATTTTTAATAACTAAAATAAAGTTTAAAAAATAAAATTTAAGCATTTACATTACTTGTCTGACTGTCTAGAGTAAATGTGGGCTAAATATTATCAGAAATTAAAAATAATATTAGTGTAGTTATGGGTTCAATGTGTCAGCTACAGCTAAAATGCTATGTCCCCTCTTCCCTTTTTATTTTTTCAACTGCTGTAAAATTATAAATCAATTGTGAAAAGTGTTAATTTTTTCAGTTGTGACAATTGTTGTATGTCTTATCTGTAGCATAGACCATATAATATATTTTTAAAAACTTGTTCTTTTATAAAAATGGAACAATTTATTGTTGTCCCCAGATTTTTTCCCCTCTGTTACTTCCACTCTGTTACCATATTTATTGTAATAAATTATTACTACTAAGTGTTCAACACAAGGTTCTGCAGTTCTTTGAACAGTCTATTTTTAGATGAGGCCACCATTTTTTAAATTATTAAGTTATTTTTACCGTGGTGTTGAACTAAAGCATTTACAAGATAAGGATGTTTTATTCAGTTTCCCCTCTGTTACCAGCTTATTTATGTGAAATTTATTTTTTTATTACTTTTATAAAATTTTAACCATAAGATCAAATGGTGCTTCTTAAATAGATAAGCTTAGTTTTTCTTGTTTTTAATTCACTTTGTGCTAATAAAATTATTTGTAGTTTTTTTCCCCTCTGTTACCATTCCCCTCTGTTACCATGCTTATGGTAACAGAGTGAAACAAAGTGTAACAGAATAAGAAACTATTAAAAAAACAAGTTTATTTAAACATTGTTCTTGAAGGCTGCACATTCTCGTTTCGTGTTCTTAGAACAAAATTAAAAATATGCATTTTTTTTTTTTTTAATATAAAATAGTAGTTTTTGTGGTGAGCTAGTTGCCATAAACATTAGGCTTTAATTTTCGCAAACAAAATGCTTCTTTAATTGCAGTCATTTATATTTATGAATCAATACTACTTATTTATGAAAAATAATGCAGCATGAAATACCATTATTTTCGAATATTAATTTTTGCAAAAGCCTTTAATTCTTGCTTGGTCTGTTTCAAATTTTAGGATATCTTATAACACATGATAAAAATGTATTAAAGAAGAAAAGATAATTATTTAAGTAGAAAAGAATTTATAAAAAATATACACCGCGTCAAATACTACTATTTTCAAATAGTAATTTTTATAAAAATCGTTATTTCTTGGGTTAAAGCGTCATCCAGTTGGCACGCGAATTTTTTAAAATTTGAAAATCTAAGGCGAGCTCTTATAAATTGAAACACAGATTATAACATATGATAAAAAATTATAAAAACGATGCCATGTGAAATACCAGTATTTTCAAATAGTAGTTTTTTGCTAATATCTTAAATTCTGCCATGATCTGTTGGAAACATTGAAGCTTCATGATAGCTTATAACACATAATAAAAAGTCTGGTCTAATCCCACTATTTTTTAATAGTATTTTTTGCAAAAATCTTAAATTCTTGCTTTAAACCACCACTACCTCGACTAATATATGATCAAAAAAATTTTTTTTTAAGCTAAGCAGTGTGTTTGTCATAGCACATGATATAAATTTACAAAAGAGAATGCCCCACCAAATACCACTATTTTCCAATAGTAATTTTTGTAAAAATCTTAAATTCTTGCTGGATATGTTTGAAACATTAAGATTGTATACAATGCATGACATAAATCTATAAAAAAAAAATATGCCACATCAAATATCACTCCACATCAAATATCAATCAGCGTTCCCTTCGGTTACTTTTTTTCCACTCTGTTACCGTCAATTTAAGTTGTTTTATTTCACTAAAAAATTTATCAATCATCATTTTGAATAATTAATTGTATAACTTTAACTAATATTTAATGTATGTAATATTTTTTTTTAATTTAACTGAAAAAATGTGAATGCACATTTAATTAAAACTTATGAATTTTCCAAAAAAAGTAACAGAGAGGAAATCCTTTGTATTTTACAAAAATAAAAATAATCATAACAAAACAACAGTTAGAATTTTCTGAAAGTAGCAATTATGTAATTAAAGGAAATATGATATTTACTGTTTTAGGTGTTTTATTTTTTTAAATAAAAATTTTTGACTGTTGGTAACAGAGGAGAACATTTTACTGTTGCAAGTTCATATTTTATTTTTTATTTGACGTTCCAAATCAAAAAGTGAACTGCTGTCTTCAGTTTTATATACTAGAAATGTTTTAGTATCATCTAATATTTTTATAAGTTGCATCTAAAAAAAATTTTTTTTTTTGTGAAAAATTTCCCAAATGTACAAGTTTTTTGAAAATGACCCATATATCACTGCAATTTGCCTACAGTAGGATTTTATGTAACTGTACCCTACATTTTTTTTTTTTTTTTTTTTTTTTTTAATAACAATAACAGCAAAAACCATATCTAATTTTTTGTCAGTTGTTACTCCACAACTTTGTAATAATGGGAATTAAAAAAAAATTAAACTAATTAGTTCAATTTTATTTATGAAATATGTGTGAATTAATAGTAAGCTCAAATTTATATTTCAAATTCACAAGGGATACTTTAGAAGTCCTCAGTAAAGCATTTTTAAAAATTAGTAACATTCAGTTAAACATTATGTTTACATGAATTGGGGTTCTGCATCAGATCAGGTAATTGCAAATGGATAGTTAGTGCCTTCATCTAGGATAGGTTTTAAATCATTATTACTCATAAAATTGAAAGTTTCATTATTTTGCAAGTTTATAAATTTTTTTATTACTGTAATTTGTAAAAGCCAGTGTAACAAGTCCAAACAGTTAATAAATTTAACTTTCAGAGGTTCTATGATTTAATGAAAGAAGTCCTTCTTCAATCTTAAAGTTAAAATTAAATAAAAGGAATAAGAAAAAGCAAGAACAGTAATACAGATATTTTGCTGCTACTCTGCTTTACTGCTTAACTCTTTCATTAATTTTGCACTCAAGAAGGAATTCTTATTGGGAAACTTTGAAATAGTTGTATTTTAAACATATTTTTGGTTGTACTTTTCCTTTCATTTGTTTTTACATATCACATATTCATCTTAAAACAGTAGGTTTGGCATGAATCTTATCGGTTTTTAAATGCTCTGGGAAGTGTTTGAACCTCTAAATACCATGATTTTATTGCAAAAGAGGTAACTATATTTAACGTGTCCCAATCTGCAGATCTGATAAATTATAGATTCAGATTCCTTTTGCTGCAATTTGGGTCTTATAAGGCTAATTTTTATTTTGTTTTATTCCAAAATCTGATTTTAATCTGATAAGGTTGGGTTCTGTTCAGAAATACCCAGGTTTTTCACTTATTAATTCTAAAGTAGTTAAAATAATAAATAAAGCTTTTGTGCAAAAATGTATAAAGATAGAAAATCAACAATTAGTCCACCCCCCCCCCCTCAGTTTTTTAATTCTCTGGTAGATGTCCTTACTTGTTTGCCCAGTTGTTCATGCTGCTTTCTTCTCATTTGTTGATTTTCTTTTCGCGGGATCACTCCTATAATGGGTATATATGCTCAGCTGTGCTTTTTTCTAGCATGCTGAGTCTTGTACTGATGAAGAATCTTGATAGTAGATTCGAAATGGCTGTTTGCTACCTTTACATGCATTATTTGTGCATTTCTAACCATTGGTTTTATATACTTACATATCTGAAGTAGTTCTTTAACTGCTTGACTTAACAAAGTCTCTTCAAAGTCTTAAAAAAAGAAAGAAAAAGTCTCTAGTCTATTTTATTTCTAAGTACAGTAAATTTTGTCTAAGCAGACTATGGTGAACTAAGATCTGTGGAACACAATTTTTTTAAAAAATCTCCTTGACACTCAGGCCACTTTTAAGTATGGGCGTATATACCAGCATTTTGTGTGAACTTGTATTTTCATATTCCATATGGATGTATGCTCTGTACTTTTGGTAATCGTCTGCAATAAAATCATCATACGTGTTCACTGTGAAGTAGCTAAGTCCTGCAGAATGATTGATGATAAGCAAATTCTCTTTATGACAGTATTGTCTATGGGGTAGAAAACTGTTTTGGGTACCAATTGATCCTGCCTTATATATTTAGTGTTATGAAATAAATAAAAACAAAGATAACTTAAAATTCATTTTTATATTTAACAAAAAATACAAATAATATTACACCAAACACCATGTCATTTAATAACATCACCAAGAGAGATTTCAAAACGAAAAAAAATCTTGCTATTTTGGCAAATTTATTTTTTTCCCTGTAAATGAAAAATTTGGTGGGTAATTTGCCACATTGGCGATCAGCAGCAAGAATTCTTGAGTGAACCAGAATTTTCAAAAGAAGACATATGTTCATATTTAATAAGAGATAAAATTGATATTAGAGACATGACTGTTTTCATAATTGCTCTGAAATGTAGCATTATTTTTCATTTTGAATTTAAATATTTAATGCTGGGTTTGCTCTTTTGGGTTGGCAAAAATTATTTTTTTAGTTTAGTCACTTTCCAAGTTTACTTGAAATAAAGCATTTAAGTTTGGTTTGAGTACAACCTGACCTGTGCAGAACTCCATTATGAATCTAAAATTATTAAAGAAGATATATTAGAAATAGTTTAATATAATTTAATGATATGAAATAATAATGAGAAAACTATTATATGTTAGTAGTTATTATTTGCAAATATGCATTTCCTTTTAGCAAATAACTTTTTATTTACATTGAACACACATTAAAAGTATTGTTTTTACAGATATCTGAAGACTTCTTGTGTTAATTACCAACTCCCAAAATATGTTTTTCCTGTTGGGTACAGTTTCATATTTTTTATATGTTAAAAAAAAAAAGGCAAGAAATATATATTTAGACAACTTTTTCAGTTGCTTCCACATTAACATTTGCTGAAAATCTACAAAGTTTAGTGAGAATGCTAGTGAGAGGCTGAGAGTTGTTTGTTTGCAAGGGGCTTCCAGTTTAATTTCTGTCTTTATATTTTACTAAAAATCCTATTAATACTTTCCTGTTTTCTGTAATATACTAACATAATAAATTTATTGCACTTATTTCAAGACGTACTTGCAATGTGAAATACTTGTTTTAAACACACTTGATATTGTGATAAAAATACTTGTCTTCCAATGTCAGTCATTATTTGAATGCTGCATTTATTATTCAAATTTGACTTGCATTTCTGTTGATCATGAATTAGAAAAATATTTTAGTTTTTTAAACTAAAATATTTTTCAACAAGATATGTACCAGATTACTATTATTTTGTTAATTGCTTCACATACTTTCAAGCATGTTTTGTATTATATTTGAAGAATTAATAATCTGAAAGCATTTTATTGTTAATGAGAATTATGAGGAGTTTCTTATTACTTTAGCTTGGGCTGTGAATAAGTTGATTAAAATTAGGTATGTTTAAAAAAAAATTGATTCTTAAGGAAATTTTACAAATAGTTGTATTCTCCTCACCTTTTTTTAAGACTATTTTAATTATATATGTTTAAATCTGTCAGCTATATCAACTAATTTTTGGCCAGTAACTATCATCACATACAAGTTAATTCTCAGTACCTTCAAAGTATGGTGGTTTCTTATTACAAATAAATCTTCCGTACTCCACAACAGGCAAGACATCTAAGACTAGTTCATAGAGAATGGATGAGGATATCCAGAATTTTGGCCCTGATCTAAAATGAGAATAGACGACATGGCTATTTTTTGTTTGTGTAATAATAAACAATAATAAATCTTTCACTATTAAATATTTTGACACTCTGTTGGGTTATAGAAGAAAAAGGAACATTTTTCCCGATTTTTGTTCTGTAACTATTTTATTAAATATAATTCACTTCAACTTTTATAAGATTTTTCTGCCTATTACTAGCTTTATTTTTGTTTTCTCGAGTACATCATCAACAATTTTGAAAGTTATTTTTTATCCAAACTTTTAGAACTGGCAGCTGTATTAACATCATACATTCATTAAAAAAATGGGTAATTGTGCATATATTTTGTAACTGTACTTATTGCAACATTCTTCTTTTTGTTCCATTTCCACATCTTTAATATTATTATTTTTTTTTTTTTTCTGTGGACAACATTCAAACCCACAGCCTATATCTGAAGCTGTGCAAACTTTGTAGTTGATCCAGAAACATTCCAATCTCTGTCTGTAGTTGAAAGTATATGATAATATTTATTAGTTGAAAGTTTTGAACTATGGTTTTCAGTAAGTACCATCTGACTTCTGATATTATGATGCTATGAATAAAAATATTGAAAAATTGGTGGTGATTATTGAGAATCTTGATTCCTATTACGGAAAGAGCTTTCATCTACAGACAGAGCTTGTAATTTCTGCATGCAATGCAAATTTATTCTCATATGCAGTTTGTATTGCCATTTAAAATATCTTCATTCTATTCTATTAAATTTTAATGCAAGAATAATTTTCACAGCATCTATTTTCAAAAGAGTATTTTATTGTTCTGATTAATTTTATTTGGAAGCCATTTGAATGCATTGTGTGAAAGAGCTGAAATGTACCAAAGGATATTTCATGTCTACATTCTTGATTTACTCTTTTCAAATAGGGGGAGAAGTCCTGAAAAGCAATTTTCATATATCATACATTATTGGGATTAAATTTTAAAATGTTGCCTTTTTTGTATATGTTTTTTTAATAATGCATCTCTATATTTATGATAATGATGTATATTACTGTAAATAAAATATTTTATTATGATATAAAGTAATGCCTTGAATTGGTATAAAAGAATTTTTTTTTTCATATCATTCACGGTTTGGGGAGGGAAGGGGATGCTGAAGAAATTGAAATGCTGCATTTTAATGTAGTTTACATCAATTTTGAAAAAAAAGAAAAGTGCAATTTGTTTTAACAGAGTTAATAAGATTTCATAATACCAAACCATGCTTTGTCTATATAATTAAAGTTGCTTTCATTTTATCAAGAAGATTCTAATAACTAAAATGAATAAATAATATATATAATACACTTTTAAAACTACCTATCCAACCAAAGGCAAGTTCAAAATAAGTTTTAAGTTTATGCTTTTGTGTGTATAAATTAGTATTTCAAAACTAGCATCCTGTTGCCCACAACTTTCTTACAACCTAAGCATTCTGCTTATTATCTATAAATGGCTCCCTTAAAGGTTTATTGTTTTTATTATCTTTAAATTATTAAAAAAAAAAACTTATTAATAATTGTGCAAAATATGTAACAAAAATTTTCTAAAATCTTAATTCATTTAAAAAAAAAAAAAATTTAAATAAAACCTTATCATTCTAGATCACATTTTTCTGTTCATACCTTAGTAGTATTTAATTGTTCTTGTATCATCAGCCATTTTCTATAAAAATCATCTCTTCCCAAAAATTATGACTTAATGCTAATAATGCTAAGTATAATGCTGGAATAGAATCAAAAGGTTTCGTTGGTTCTATGTAAAACAGACTATTTTTTGAAGTCAATTTTTAAAGATTTTGGCTGAAATTGGCTGCAGGTAATAAACAAATTGTCTTTACTCACATTAAAGCTGATTTTTGAAGAAACAGATTGATTTTTCTGTATTTAATCATAAATGTTCAAATACAAGTACAGATATATCACGTTCTTTTGCACATTTAATCAATGTAAATTCTTTTGACATATTATAAATAATCTTTATTTTTGGGAGCTGCTATTTTTTTTATTTCATTTATTTATTATAAGGATTTGTTGACATTTCTTCTTATGGGGTCAATCCATTTCAAGTGGTCCAGCACTGGTTGCTCATCCATTTTTTAAAAATCTGAAATCTTTTGTACAACAACACTAAGATGATGGAAGTTCAAAATGAGTATTATTTTAGTTTTATTAATTTTTGTTTGTGCATGTCAGCATCTTTGTTTCATCGTGTGCATCAATTTTCTTACAAAATTGTAAATATCTCATCTTTTATTTTTCCAACTGAAACAGGGTTTGCAGCATTTTGTTCAGAATAAAATAGGCTAAAGGTGTGGTGGTATAATAGTTTTTTAAAATAAATTTTTACTGATGAAATTTTAACATGAAATTTAAGTTTTTTTTTTTTTCTGAAATCCGGTCTTTTTACAAAAGGAAATTTTTCATGCAAGGAAAACTGTCACCATGACATAATTTTTTACAAATAGGTTGAAAGTACATGTACTCACACACCAATTCCCAGATCTGAAATTTGATTTCTCTTTGTGGAAAAAAATTCCAAAATTTGTTAAAAATGTTAAATCACACTTTTTAGGCTTTGATATCTCCGGTAGGGCACGAGATAAAAATCTGAAATTCTGGCCTTTGATAGTATTTTATGGTAGTGTTATGTATAAAAAAATTCAAGAAGGAGATTTGACTACAAGCTGAGATATGACATAGACAATATGTGTAAACAATATTGCCAAGCTATTGTAACCTACTATGTGTTTGTTCATATCTCCAAAATGTTAAATTAATGGTTGATGGTGAAAAGTTAAATGTTAATTACAAATATCATCTTCAAATGATTGTGTGTGATTTAAACAATTCTGAATTTATTCTAAGCCATTGCACTATTTGGCCAGATGAATATAACCTACTAGAAATGCTATTACACCAATTTTACTCAGAACACATTTCAGAAATCTTCTTGGAATTATTAATGAGGTGTATTTTGAACATAATGATTTCAAAGTTCATTTCTATGAGCCAGCAGGGTCAAGAACTTCATTCAAGTTAACAAGACATTACAAGACTTTGGGTGGCTTTAAATAAAATTTTGAGAAAGATCATCCTGATTGAACGGACAATAGTAACTGAATAATAGTAACTGAATAGAAAATATTCTAACTTTGTTGAGAAAATATGCGGATTTATTCGAAAAATCGGCGGAAATATGAAAATTTTGATAAAAGATCTCGGAAAATACAAAAATTTTTCTGAAAGATCACAGAAAATATGCAAATTTTGCCGAAAGATCGAGGAAAATATGCAAATTTTGCCGAAAGATTGTGGAAAATGAGAATTTTGTCGTAAGATCGAGGAAAATAGAAGTTTTTCGTAGAAAGCTAATGGAAAATAGACGTATTTTGAAGAAAGATCGGCGGAAAATCATAAATATTGTCGAAAGATCGAAGAAAAATTGCTAATTTTGTCGAAAGATTGGGGAAGAGAATTTTCTCAAAAGATCTCAGAAAATATGTAGATTTTGACGAAAGATAGCAGAAAATATGCGAATTTTGATGTAATATCATGGAAAGTACTCTAATTTTCTCAAAAAATTGTGGAAAATATGTGAATTTTGTCAAAAAGGATGAGAAAAACTGAATATCGCTAAAGGATCATGAATAATATAAATTTCATTGAAAAAAAAAAGGAAAACAGTGCGATTTTCGTAAAATGCTCACAAAAAAACACTAATTTCGTTAGAAAATTACAGAAAAGTGCTAATTTCGTTAAAATGCTGCAAGAAAATGCTAATTTTGTCAAAAGTAAGTGAAGCCGTGAAAGTTCAGCTTTTTTTTTTTGCTGAGCCTGTACCATGTCTACTATTCGCAAATCTGATAATCTTTATTTGTGAAACACATTAACATCTCAAATGATTTTAATTGTTTCTACTGCTTCAACATTTCTTTCTGCAACTCCTTTTTTTTTTTTTTTTTTTTTATACAGTTGCATAATTTATTCTTGTGCTATAGAATTTCTCTGTTCTAATCCTATAATCAAATCATCTGTCTCTAGCTCATCAATGTCATCATTGGTATCATCATCATCATTTCCTTGATGCAATTCCATGGAATGATGGATTCTATGGAAAGATTTTTACCATCTTTTTGTAAGAATTTTATCATAAAGGCTTTGTCTATCACTAGCTGCCTATCATAATGCATCTTTCACATTAAAATGCTTTTGAAACTTGGGTACACCAGTATTGGTGTTACATGCATTTAGCAAATTGTGATCATGAACTTATCTTTGTTGTGGCATTTCAAACATTTTAAAATGCCTTGATCCATCGGCTGGATAAGTGATGTGCAATCAGAGGGAAGATAATGCACAATAAATATCCCTTTCACAACTCTTGAAACAATGAAAAATGTGCAATTGTCTTACAAAAGGGTTTTGCAGTTTTCTGGAAGCTCTTGTTTCTGCCAATAATTGCTGATTTCCAGAACAAAGGGATTTTTAAACCACTGTTTGAATATTTCTGCTGTCTTATTTTTTCAGTAATGAGACAAGAAATTCTGAAATTTTTAAACTCTTGAACTCCAGTTAGAAATTTGTCTTTATGGGTTTCAACAATGTTTTTCACATGCCAAAACACTCCTTTTTTAAAGTTCTTTAAAGCCAGAAGCTGAATTTTTCTCAAGCATATCTTAGGTTTTTCTGGGGACATAACAGCAAAACAAAACATTCTGCATTATAAACCTGTTTTAGCAAAAGTCTTCCCTGAGTAAAGTTGTCCTCAAATTCTTTGCTGAAAGCATTGCCAACATAACCATTTTTTCAAAAACTTTGTTGTGTACTCACCTCCTTCCCCCCCCCCCAAAAAAAAAAAAAAATAAATAAAATGAATTACTAATTACAGATTTTTCAGTTAGCACAAATAGATCTAATTTTTAGACTTAATTTTATGTAATTATGAAAAGAAAGCAAATGTATAAATAATTGAAACAATAATTAATACATTGATAGAATGAAAGCATAAACTAATTTAATTATCAACAGTAAAAATTATCACTTTTTTTTTTCTCCTATTTATTTTGATTGTATTAGGTGTACTCAGCAAAAAAATTCTGAGATAATGCATTTTTAAAATTTTTCAGTTATACCTAACCATCAACCAAATGAGAAAACTGTCGATATGCCTGACATGCCGTCATCCGAATCTAAAAAAGCGAATGGTGAATCACCCCATCAGTTACCTGACACTGAGATCATTTCTGACATTTCTTATCTTCAAAAGTTTGGTGCTATAATTGAAAGGAAATTAGAAGATTATTTTTGTCAATGGGGAACTTTTGTTGCTGAGAGGCCAGTATCTGTTATGGCTGTATCCTTGCTAGTCAGCTTTATATTGGCATCAGGTTTACTATTCCACTTCACTGTTACAACTGATCCTGTTGATCTCTGGGTTTCCAAAAGTAGTCAAGCTCGTCAAGATATGGAGTATTTTAATAAGCATTTTGAGTAAGTACAGTAAAATTTTGGTAGTATTATAAATATGCTTAGATATTTTCATAGCAATGCAAAATTTATAATCTTGAAGTGTAGTAAATTTGTTTTTTTTTCTATACAAACATAGTCAATTGACAACGTAACTAAATTTAAATATGAGAACAACGAATGAAAAATAAGTATTTTTTTTTCTTTTGTCTGTCAAATTAAAAATTTATTTAAAAAAATATTAGATTGTTTAATTTTTGAAAAAAAAAAAAAAAAAACTTTTTTAATAATAAAACAGATGAACACAATAAAAATATCAGTTAAACTACTTAATTGGATATAGAAGTGTTAATCAACAACTTTGTATTATAACTATTTCTATTGGATGACTCAATGATAAATTCTATTTTGAAAATTTTTAGTAAATGCATTTAAAATAAATAAATAAATAATAATTTAGTCTCTTAAAAAAGTTAATCATCTCAATGTAAATAAATTTATTTCAAAAGTAAGATAAAACTATATTTCCAAATGTCTATACTATTAACCGCAGTAAACGTCTGTCTGTCTGTCTGTACCGCTAAAAACTTTTCTCAACGGCCGAGTGGAGTGGCGCTCTGGGTGTCTATTGACTCGGGACGATTTGGCCTTTTGTGATAATGAATTTCGAGAAAATCGCCCGGTAATTACCCGAGATTTTAATTAAAAACTACCCGGGAAACATGACAAAAAATCCAAGTTCCGAGACGGTTCTCTGACGGAGCTCTCCGGTCGAAACTAGCTTTCCGTGGATGAAGAACCACGAAGGTGTCGAAAATACGAAAATTAAGGAGTTTTATATAACGTCGCATCCGTGCTGCAGATTCACGGATTTTAAAACAAATTACATATTCTTGAAGGAAATTTAAAGACCTTTCTGACGGTCTATTCGGTTTCAAGAAATACGAACATTAACCTTTTGATAAAAACGTTTTCCCGAAAGCTTTCATTTTCCATTTTTCTCCGCAGAATTTTCGACCGAAAACTATTGAATTTTAAAACGATTCCATCCTTTTTAATTTTGGAGGCACGACAAAGAAAAAAAAATACCCCCTCAAAGACGCTTCTGTCTAATTTCCAACAGTGTGTTTATTTTTGAAATATTCTAATATTAACCCTTTGAAAAAAAATCGAGAAAAAGTCTCAGATCGTACAATTTTGTTTGCTTTTTCGACACTTTTTCCGCTCATATTTATATGAATAAAATCCCTAATTTTCAATATTTCTTTTCCATCTTTATACACCTCTTAGTAAATAGATCGTTTTGAGTTGTGTCAAAATTTCAAAAAGATACAACAGTTAGAAGTATTTTTAAATCTGTAAAAACCGCGAAATTACGGCGTAAAATGGGCGATTTTTTTTTTTTTTTTTTTTTTTTTTTTTTTTTTTTTTCTTCCATATTTTTAGGTAAAAGTAGCCCTTAAATCCTGTATTCTTCAATGATCTTTATATGTATGTTTGAGGTACTGGTTTTACACCTTGCATAAAATTTTTGAAAAAATCGGGAATCCGTAACTGTATTTTAAATAATATAATGGGCGAATTTTTTAATTTAAATTATTAAATGTGAAAAAGGAAAAAACTAAAAATTAAAATTTTTGTACAAAATATGCATATTTTTACACGAAAATTATACTCGAGATTTTTTTCAAAATGTGTAATAGTAATACATTGCGACCTCACTAATCCGACACTCGGTAATCCGTATATTTTTAAAATATCGTTAGAGAACATTATTGCAAATAAATACATTTTAAAATTTGACATTTCTTTAAAATCTTCATAAAAGCAGTTAGAGAATACCGTGGTACAAGTTGCATCACTATTTTGAAACGATACAACAGTTAGAAGTATTTTTAAATAAATAAAAACCGCGAAATTACAGGGAAAGAACGAACTTCTTTTTTTTGTTTCATATTTTTAGGAACAACTTTTACTTACTGGGCCATAGAGAGATTATTTTTTTCAGAAAAGGGCCGCTAACGGGCGAAGCTCGCTAGTAATAATTTTTTTTCATCAATGCTTTAAAATACAATATTAGTTCCATCAGTATGTTTAAAAATTTTATATGCTATGCTATTATTATTTTAAGATAAAGATATTTATCAGAGTCTTATCACAGTATTTATCAGCCTCTTCGATAATCTGGAAAATCAGGAGAATGTCATGGAACTTTGAAATTTCGGTGAAACATTCATGAAAACTTTGCTGATTATAAAATTAAGGATTTGAAAAAATTCCAGTGCTAGAAAAATTTGACTTTGCTCCTCATAAGTACTGCAATTAATATTTCCATTTTTCGCGTAATTCCTTCTATCTACCACCTTTCTGTCAGTCTTTGTAACTTAGAGAGTTTCAGTTACCAGTTTCTTTAAAACTTTATTTTGTAACATTGATTAAAGTTATTCAATCTGTAGTTATTCAATCTGTTTATTTAACTTTGTTTGGGAACTGAATATTTGTTAACTTAATTTATTGAATATTTATAATCCTTAAATTTAGTTACAGAGCATGTATATTATTGATAAAGTATTTTGTATTAATATATTGTAAAGTAATCTGTATTGTAATATTGACTAATGTGATAAACAATTTCTTCCTGATTGAACAAAATAGATGAAGCCTGATGCTAAAAAAAGTGTATTTGAAAAATATTTAGGATGTAAAAAGATGTGACTTATTAAGAAATATAAGGTTGTCAAGCAATCATTAACCATGAAATATTGGTTTTCAACAATTCATAAATTTTGTAAAAAAAATTTGTATAAAAAATTTGTAATTTGTGCTTCAGAATCAATTGTTCATATTCCAGTCCTAGATTCCCAACTTTTAATATTTTTATGCATACTATCACATAATCTTGATGCTTAAAAATTTATTTTGATTGATAAGTATTAGTGAGGAAAATTTGTAGCTTAGCTGCTGGAACATATTATAACATTTGATTTGCAAATTGTATTGCAAATATATTATTAATAATCAATATTAATAATATAATTATTAATGATTATATATATATTAACTAGTTGGATGTGCCAATCCCAGAACCTTCTTCTATCTCATACGTACATTTTAATATTAAAAAAAAATCTTTCTCATTTTAATAATTTTAATTCAATACCATACCAACTTTGATTTTTATTTAAATTTCTACTTCAGTCAATTAATCGGAGTAAAAACAAATTTCTGTCTCTGCACAAGCCGATGGACAATAGAATGATAGGCAGATTTTTTTCTTCAAATTCAGAAAGGACCTACTTGCCGTACCAAAAAATAATCATATACAAAAAATTTAGCTCAGTTCTAAAACTAACTTCATACATTTTTAGGTGGTGCAATAATGAAAATGGCATAAAATTTGTTATTGCAGCGCCCCCTTCTGGCAGATGTTTTTCAAATTCAGGGAGGACCAACTAGCCATAGCCATAGACTTACACAAAAAATTTGGTTCAATTCAATGTATAACTTCATATACTTTTGGTTATACAATATTGAAAATGGCACAAAAATCATGATTGCAGCGCCCCCTTCCGTCAGATTTTTTTTCAAATTCAGGGAGGACCAACTAGCCATAATCATACACTTACACAAAAAGTTTGGTTCAATTTGATGCATAACTTCATATATTTTGATCGGTACAATATTTAAAATGGCACAAACACCGCGATTGAAGCTCCTCCTTCCTACAGAATACTTCAAAACTGAAGGAGAACCTGCTTGCCACAGACAAAAACATTTACAAAAAATTTGGTTCACAACATTCACAAAAAGACATTCTCTACATTTAATAATTCTTTTGATTTAGCTGTAAGAAAATCTTAATGCAGAGTGGAGCATAATTCTAAAGCTGTCAAACAGTACTCCTGTTTTAATAGTTATTTGTTTTACTCAATTTTTCATATTGTATCACCATTGTTTATTCATTTTTGATAAGGTAACAAAAAATGTCCATTAATGCACACATTTTTTAAATGGCAGAATCCTGTAAATATGTAAATATTTCAAAGTGTTGTATTCTACATGCGGGAAATCTCAAATCTTTACAATGTTTATATCAAAAAGTGAATGAAAAACAGATAAATAGCAATAAATGGTACTTTGCAGTTAGCCAGGTACCAGTGTTATATATATACATAGATGCCAACTTCTCCAGAAAAGTACGTTAAAATACGATAGTAGGATAATAAAGTAGAAAATACGGAAATTTGCGGCAAAAACTCTATTTTCGATCATTCCAGACAAAAAAATAACGATCTTTTCCGATCAGTCGTTGCAAAAAATTGCAAAATTCTACAATTGGTCATTGAAGTACAATGCAAAAATTGTCCATTAGTTCATATAACTGCGATTTTCAGCAATTGCTTGCGACAGAAAATTGCGAAATTTGTCGCTAGTAGCTGCAAATAATCGTCAAATTCATCAATCACTCGTGAATAAAAATCACAATTGTTTTTCACTCTCTGCAAAAACATGAATTTAGGTTATTTTCGCTAATTACTCTCAGGAAACTCTCGCCCTGAGTTTCCATGATTTTCATCAATCATTCGCTTAAAAAGATCACGATTTTCGCCAATTATTCGCGTCAAAAGATTGCGATTTCCGTTAATTGCTCTCGAATTTTGTCAGTCAGTCTCAGAAAAAGATCACGAATTTCGTTAGTCACGGCAAAAACTCGCTATTTTACTCAGTCATTCGTGACAAAAGATTGCTATTTTCGTCTGTCATTCTCAGGAAAAGCTTGCGAAATTCATCAGTCAATCTCGGAAAAAGATCGCGATTTTTATCAATCTGTTTCGAGAAAAATATGAATTCGCAATTTTTGTCAGTCAGTCTCTGGAAATGATCGTGATTTTCATCAGTCAGTCTGGAAATGATCGCAATTTTCATCAGCGCAGCAAATGATCTTATTTTCGTCTGTCAGTTGTGGGAGGAAATCACTTTGTTAGCAAATCTGTTGCGAAGAAAAAATATATATTATTTCACAACTAGTATAGAAATCGATTTTTTGCTCTGTAAGAATAAAAAAATATTCCATTTGTATAAATTTATTACAATTTTTTTAAGTTACATAAAAAAAAGTAATGAAGTTAATTTTAATTTTGTTTGTATGAATAAATACAAAAGCTGTCAGGGGTGAGGATTGAGAAAATGTGTAAAAAATATTTAAAAAATACTTTAAAAAAAATAATTATGAAACGACTCCTGAAAGGTGATTATTTTACTCCTGAAAAGTATCCAAAACTCCTGAAATTTAACTAGTTCATTCCTGATACCGTATTTACAATGTTGGCATCTATGTACATATACAAATGTATATAAGCATATGTACACATGTACTACATATATATCTACATCGTATATGTGTACATATTTGTATAAAAATATATATATGTATGTATAATACTGGTGCCCGGCTAACCAAAAAGTATTCAATTAAATTATACAATTCATTATAAAAATTAAACTGTCATATGAAATAAAATATTTTTATGGAATTCTACTGCTTTATTTATTTTGTTTGTGATATTGTTGTATGTCATTACTTTTTGTCACGACTACAATGAAATTTTGATATAGCCCTACCGTTTCTACCCCCCTATTGCTTATAATGAAACCCATATAGATTTTGTTGTCATTTCATAGCACATAAGTACAGAAGAAAGTTTTTTCTTTTCTTCATTTTTTGTAACAGCTCTGTTTAATGTGCATATGGAAATAAATATAATAAAATATTAATTAAAAATTTTCAAATTATGTTTTTCTAACTATATTTCAACAGAAATGTATATTTATAAGTGTGCTTTTTTATCTAGTAATAATTTGTTATTAAATTAATGTTTAATTTAAATTCCAGGCCATTTTACAGAGTTGAGCAGATGATAATTACCCCCAAAAATCAAAGTATGTTTGTGCAGAGCGTTAAAGAAAAAGGCAGTGTTAAGACATATACCTGGGGTCCTGTCTTTCGAAGACAAATTATGCTTGAAGTAAGTGAATGTGAAAAATTTTACACTTAACATATTGAATGCTATGTCAGTCATTGATGACCATTACTGAACTTTTTGTTTAGGCTTGTCAGTCACTGGTGATGGTGACTAACACAGGGTTCGCACAGACTCCTTGGACTCCTTAGAAACTACTTAGAAATGAAAACGTTCCGAAGTAGTACTTAGAACTACTTGGATAAACAAAACACTCCTTAGAAACTCCTTAAATTGTATTGCGGTTTTGCACGCAAACGATATTGCTCCCCGTTAAAAAAAATCGCGATTGTAAAACGCACGGTAAGCCTTTTATGCACGTCATTCATCAGAAGCACAGCAGTGATTGGTTGAGATCATACTAATAGCCACCAAAGTGATTTACTTTTCATGGCCATAAGGGAAAGAAAAGTGAAAATAATAATCCAGACACACCTCTAAGCTTCTAATTTCAAAAAGTGATTACACTGTTTAATTCCTTTACAGCTAGATATACAACTTTGATTTCTTCTTCATAATACTATTCATCATCCTCAATTTTGCTGATAACGGTGGATTCAGGGGTGATTCTCGTCCGAAAATTTAAGACATCCTCTTCCAAAAATTTGAAATTGGGTTATCAGTTACGCATAGTTGCCAACATGTATGGTTTTGCGCGCGGAAAAAACAATCGCAATACAAAATAGACTTAGCCCGTAATGAATATTATAGTTTATTGGAACTGTTAACTTTTTGAACAATTTGGCATAACTACGAAACCTTTGTTATAAAAATAAGTAAGTTTGACCAGGAATCAAGTGTGTGTAAAATTTGTGATGGATTTACAAAATTTTTTCATCAAAAGAAAGGAAAAAATTATTTCTGGAGATAGGGAAGGATTGAATTGTCATACAGTTCTTTTGCATTTTAGACTTTAATATCATCTTCCATTCTTCATAAGGTCATGCTGCATTACAGACTTTGAAATTATTCAGAATGGAATGGTTTCCAAGGAGTATACGTTCTAAAGCACTTTTTTTTTTTTCTTTTAAATTATTGCAAAGCAAAGTTTAGTGGTTTCAATGATTTAATTAAAATAATACACAAGAGTAAGAAATATACTTGTAATAAGATGAATGTATAATCATCTTTCTTAACCTTTTTAGTGCCAAACCTTGAAATACAGAATCACAGAATTTTTAACACAACTATTTTACAAATTCTTTCAATTCTGTGCTGTTGCGCTGCTCTCGCTAGTTGTGAAAAATGCCAGCGTCGCGATAGCGCTACTTTTGACAGTTCACTTTTGGCACGCGCATTGTTTGATAAAATGCTATTAAAATTTATTTCATTTAATTGTCGCCTAGCAATACTAATACCAAAATGTAAGAAGTTTTCCAATTGCAAACAATAAACTGTGATTGAAAGATATTATCATTTTATTTCTGCAGTTTTTTCTAAGCTGTGAAAAAATATCTTTTTTTGTTGTTGTGATATAATTTCGAACATAGGATAAATATAGTGACGGCTGTGTTACCATGTTTGTATTTCTATTCATTATATTGCATTCTATCTTCAATCGCATATTTTTTAAATATCACGATTATTATTTTTTTAATATTTCTATTTTTGATTTAAAAATGTTGGGCACAAGTGAATTTTCAAATACAGCACAGACAGAGCAGTGCGACGTCCTTGGCACTTTTCAGAGCAGCACACAACAGCGATCCTTGGCACTAAAAGGGTTAAGTATATATGCACGAAAGAGATTATTTTAAAGGATATGAAAAAAATCTCATTATTTTTATAAAGTTCAAGTAGTTACTACCATTCTAAAAAGTTTATAGTATTTATTTTCTATAAGTTGAATGTTTTTTTTTTTTTTTTTACTTCAAAATTTACTTTCAAATCCCGGTGCATATCAGAAATAATTATTTCAAATTTAACCACTTTCTATATTGTGACCATTGTTCACTGCTTAAAATAGTTGACTGACAATTTTGTATTCAAATATATGAAACCAATGAACAATACATTGTAATTGCTGTACAATTTTAGCCTTAATTATTTTGTTTCAATAGCATAAAATTGATTTAAATTGCTTATTTTTTTTTCTCTCTCTCTCCAGATGAGGTATTAAAAATTAAAGTGTGTTATGTGAGAGCACAACATATATGGAGATAGGGGGAAGTTTTTTAGGAATTCTTAGATTTTTATTATTTTTCATTCCTTGGAAATTTTTTTAACCAAGGCTATATGAACCTTGTATTAAGAATTGAAAGAATTTGTGAAATAGTTGTGTTAAAAATTCTGTGATTCTGTTTTTAATATTTTATAAGATGTAAATTGAAAGATTTTATTTTTAATGCAATGTTTGCTCATAAAATAATAAATAGTGTTGTCAAATAACTTTTTTCATGAAATATTCAATTTACTATTGTATTATTGCCATATATATATGCAAGAGAAGTGAGTAACATCTATTGTGATTTCAGGTTCTTGATCTTCAAATTGCAGCTGAAAAATTGGTTGCAGAAAATGGAAATAAAACTATCAAGCTGACTGACATTTGTTTAGCACCACTTGCTCCACAAAATAAAAACTGTGCCATTCAAAGCATATTTGGTTTTTACCAGAATCAAAGAAGTTTACTTGAAAATCCAAATTTCGATTATCTTGGACACTTCAAGGAATGTGCTGGGTAGGTAAATTTTTTTTTTTATATACATGTTTTATCCATTGTTTTAACTTTTAAAAACAATTATGTGTATAATATTCTTTAGAATGTTATACATATAACTGCTTTTAATTTTATTTGCCTTTTTTTCTTTTAAATTTGTTAGGTATTAAATGTATTTTTCATTACTAGTAAAAATAAGATTGTGAAATTTAGTTTTAAATAATTCTGTTAACAAATTAATCTTTCAAAGAAAGTTATTTTGCAGCATTTCTCCCTTAATTTTAAGTAACTCACTCAAATGTTTGAACTAAGCTATGTATCATCTAGAATTTTGCTATGTGTTTATTCAAAAAGTTTTCTAAAATATTGCTATCAAAAAATGTTTATTCTGCTGCTTTTTCTTCCTACCTCCTGTATCTGAAAATCTGGAAGGGAAAACGTTGTAATAATATTACTAAAACAGCAAAAAAAGATTAAAAAAATCCCGTCCTTGAGTGTAAGATATTAACAGCAAATAAAAGCAAAATAGTTACAGAAAATGCACTTCTAATATACTTGACAATGATACAGTGTACCATGAACAGTTACTTCTGGAAAATGTTAGTTTTTGAAAAATAAAGGAAGAAATAAAATGAATACATGTTATACCTGTATGTTTAAGATTTGCATGGCTTGCAGCCTCATCTCATTACAATAACTGAATGTGAGGCATTATTTCATGGATTAACCAGATTTTCTGTCCTTTTTTTTCTTGGTATGATTACATAAATAAACCATACATGCTTTATGAATTACAAGGGATCATCCATTACAAGATCTGGGGATGATGCTGGAAGTTCTTGCAGCTTTCAAAAACATCTATTTTCATGTTCTAGTGCATTTAAAAGTTCAAGGAGAACATTTCCCTGACTTCCTGCGCCTTCTTTATTCTTTTTTGTAACACTTTGGCTGATTGATCCAAAGCATGTTTGTAGTTGAAGATCTGTCCCCATGTGCCAGATCCTAACACATCTTCCGAGCATGTCTTATTTCCAATGATTCCCCATCATTGGCACCTACCTATGCTCTTTCTATTTTAGGGTGGCACTCAGTATCATCTATCCTTTTGTGCTGTAAGGTTGGCTTGAACAAAACTTTAATTTAAATTTTTTTTTTACAACAAAATCTCTCCCTATTCAATGAAGTACTTAAAAATTCATATTTTTATGTATGTACATATAGTATGGTTTTTTATTTGTAAGAAATATGTAAGAGGAAAAAAAAAATAATACCTGGGCATGGGTTTTGAAAATTGGGGTATCAGATAAAGTATTAAACCATCATTTTCTGGGACTAGGGCATCCTGTTTTGTAAGAAAATAAGCAGGTTAATTCAAAAAACAGTTTTTAATACAGTAGACTCCTTCAAATCTGCACTCCTAAAATCTGCTATTCTCTAAAATCCACACACAATTTACGGATGTAAACAATGAAACATTCAGATCAGATATAGCTGCAAAATTTGACTTTTTTAGTTTTATATCAATTCCATAAATTTTTTTATTTGTAATTTTTGTTAAGGTTATTGAATTCATGTTTTTTCATGAAGAAAAATATATTTCTGAAAAAAACAAGATATTGCTGATATCATTGGTAATCACAATCTTACCAAATATATTTATGCATTAATCATACTTTTTTAGTTAGCATGTCTTGCTAAACCTGAAATAAAGCTTTGTTATTTTATGATTCTGATGTGAAATAGTATTGTACCTTTATGAGGCAAGTTTCATAGAATAATCTAGGAAAAACACATTTCATCTTTATAATTAATATTTAATTGTACATTGATTATTAACTTGACCTTTGCTTTTAGTATTTTAATCATTTTAAAAATTAGCTAAATTTTTATTATTTTAGTTTATTACTCATTTTAATATTTTAGCATATTGTAAGCATTTCTTTATATTTTTGATTTCATTTTTAACTACATTCAAATTACTTTAAAAAAATATAAACAAAGCAATGACCAGAAATCCGCAAAATTCTAAAATCTGCACAACCTCTGGTCCCAAGCTGTGTGGATTTGAGGGAGTCTACTGTATGTATATATACTAGCCACTGGAATTGCCCAGGTCTGTAGCAATAATTTTAAACAAACCTCAAATTTGTAGTAAGATTTGTCGAAAAAAATAGAGTTGGGTATTGGTCATCCAGTCCAAATGTTTAGGGAGGGAGGGGAAAATGATATTTAGTGGTAAATTGACTCAGTCCCCTTCCTTTTTTTCCCCACTGGATCTATTTTTGTAGTGGGGAAAGTGAAAAAAAATCTATTTGTCTGAGACCTCACGACAAAAGTTATGAAAAAATGTCTATCTAGTTGAATTTTTTCTTGTTTTTTAGCCCAGTTTCATTATCATAAAAAATACAAAGCTCTTATCATTCAAATTCTTTGAAATTTTACAAGGTTATAAATATAATATCAAATTTGACTTAATTATTTAAACTCTTTTATACATGGTATTATTTGTACAGTTATATTAACTAGTGATCTTCTGTTATCCTGCAATATAAGAATGTTATTTTGATGTTAATTTTCAGAACTGGTGGAGAATTGAAGTGCTTTGCCCCATATGGTGGTCCTTTGCAGTCAACAGAAGTTGCTCTTGGTGGTTTCCAGAATTCAGAATATCATACTGCAAATGCATTAATAATAACTATTCCTGTGGTTAATCATTATGATCAAGAATTAAATAAAGATGCTCTTGAATGGGAAAAAGTGTATGTAGAACTATTCTAATATTCAAAGTACTATTTTAAAAATATAGCAGAGTCATTCCTTAACAAACAAATCAACGAGTAGTCTGGATCTTGACATCTTTGATTTTAATAGTTTTGGGTATATATTTTGAGAAGTATAAAGTGTGTGAAAGATTCATGTTTTTTAAAGCTTAGCAACGTCTTTTGTAAATACAAAATTTAAAAAATGACAAATATCAAGTTCCACATTGACTAATAATGCCAGAAAGGCACTTTGTCATAAAAAGCTTTTTTTTTTTTAGGTTTTAATCTGATATGCAACACAAGCTACTTGAGATTATGTATATATTTTGACAAATTTTCAAATTCCTATTTAGATTTCATCCAGTAAGATTTTTTTTTCAAAAGAATATACATATTGAGTGGAAAGGAAATATTGCGATGGAAAAATTAATAATGTATGTGTATATGTGTTTAAGTTATTAATTTTTCTGTTGCAATATTTTTATTATACTGAATTATTGGCATATTCACTAATTTCCTATTCTTTAATATTTATCATTAATTCTATATAGGTCTTAAATCATTATTTTACTCAATTTACTTAAATAGAAAGCTTTTAGTTTATTCCTAAATTGCCTCATCATTTTTGAGCAATTTCTATTATTTAGTGTGAATTTGAATGTTTTTAAAAGAACTATTCCTTTTTTTCTTCCCATTTTATTCCAAGATCTTTCACACCCTGGGTATTTCACTCGTCATATTTTTAGCTCATTACACACTTTTGACTGAACTTTTTGCAGAATTATTCTCATTGGATCTTCATGCGTGACATTAGTGTTCCTTACCAATCGTATTTTATCATCATATTTTATCGTCATGCAGTGTCATATTTTGTTTTATTGTGAGTTTGATGTTTGATTTAAAAAAAGTGACATTTGGTGAAAATGCAGAATTTGTATTGTTTTCAACTTGCTAACATCTTACGCTGTCTAGAAGTTCATGTATGACAATATATTTCTTTATTCTAATTTTTTTCTAATAGCCACTGATTTGTCACAGCAAGACCTAACCTTTAGCATTAAGGCGGAAACTGTTTTAGTTGATGTGTTTGTTAATAAAGTTTGTTTGTTAAATTTGTGATATGTTTGTTAAAAAAATTATCTAGTCACTGAAAAAAATTAAGAGTTCATCAAATGCAAAAGCATTTTGGGTCCTACTCATTAAAATTTAATTTCAGGTTTTACTATAATCTTTAATCCTGAGATTCAAATTTAGAACAAAATGTTTCTTACAAAAAAAATCATAAAGAATGGAAACTTTTTAAAAGTAACTTACATGCATAAATGAAATCTAAAACTATTTAATTTTAAATTTAAACAAATTTTTGTTTATAGTTTTGAAAGCAAATTTTAAAATTTAGTAAAATACAAAAGCTAACTTTTTATCAATTTAGCATTTTAAATTCAGTGCTGATCAAACTAGAACTATGTAAAAATATTGATGTAACTTTTTTTCTTTTTTTCCTACAAAAATTTTATGAATCTTAATGTAAAAAATTTGTCTGTATATTTTATCGGCATTCAATATTTTTTTATACAGTACAAAGTCTGAAGTTTGGAATCTTAGGGACTTTACCAAGTCCAAACTTAGGATTTTTCTAAATTTTTTGTCATCATAAACATTGCTTTTCTTTCATTTAAAAAATGGTTTATTTTTTTCTACCAAATGATTACTATTTTTTTTCTTACCAAAAGAAAAATTTCACTACTTAAAAAATGCGAAAAATGACATTAAAAATTAGCATAGCTGCAACATGGTCAGCAATTGAAATACCCATGACAAAGTTTATGGAAGTTTTCATTTATATTTTCACCCCCCCCCCCCCTTTGATAGTATCTTTAGAGCATGATGTTGTGGAAGGTGTTTACACGACATGACTTGCACCAAGTAAATGTGCTTTCTGTTTAAAATGAGTTCTTTTTTTCATCGATGAAAAGCTTCAGTATATTTCATTCCATTATTTCACCGTTCGTTGCATGGCAATACTCGACTACAAAGATCTGTCTTTGATCATCATAAATCCTAACCTTATTTACAAACCAGCCAAATCTATTTACAGCCAGTAAAAACATTATACATATATACATGGCTGCCAACTTCTACGCCTATTCAAAGTCAAATAAATACATTCAAAACAGAAATTTTACCTAATAAGTGACAATACATATCACTGCATACATTTAACATACATTTTATTAAAAACATTTTGTGGTTTCAAACACATTTATATGATTAAAAAGGCGTAGAAGTTGGCAGCTCTGAATATATATTATCTAACTAGTGGGGAATATAAAAAATATATTGGTCTTCAATTAAAAACCTATAAGCTGTGCATTAAGTAGTATGTTCTGGTATCTCTGGGTTTGGTACCCTGGTATCTATAAAAAAAGAAATTGGTTTGATGACTCAGAATTCCAAGGGTTTAACTATTTTTTAATATTTCATATGGTTCATATTACATTTTCTGACTAAAGAAAAACTTTCATTATTATTGTTATTTGTTACATCCATCACAACTGCAACAGTAGTATACAAAACCATAAATAAAGGAATTTTTATGTAAACAGCTTTACCCTGCAATTTTTTTTTTTTTTTTTTTTTTTTTTTTTTTTTTTTTTTAAATGAGAGGAGTGCCAAGCATTTTTAACTTTTTCTTAGGGCTATATTTCTGATAATTTTACATAATTGGTATACTCAGATAAGGCATGTTTATCCATGGTTATTAGCGAAAAATGCAACATGATATCATGCTAATGCATTTCTGCTGTTAAATCTCATTGTTTGAATTATTTTTTATAATGTGTAGTTGGCAAGAAAATTGACAAGTACTAATATTAATACAGTGCAATTGCATTGAACATAATTCACATATGTAAGCTTTATTTATTTATTTTAAAGAATTTTTGAATTTTTAATGCAATTGTTTATTCTGGTTATTATAACTCCTTGACATCCTGGCTGTTTTATTTTTATATAATCTGTAGCAGATTTTAGTGTGAATTATTATATATTTTTTAAATTTCATATAAAATAAAGCAAAATTTTGTTTGCACTTTGCTTCTTTACAGTAATTGAAAATGAAAATTATTATACATGTTAGGTAGAAATATTCTATTAATCATGGATATCAAGTTGTTAATGTAATATTATTGTTGTATTTCAGAACGTAGAATGATTGAATATTTGCTCTATTAAAGATTTGTTTAAATTTTAGGTTTATTGAATTTCTGAAAAATTATGAATCTGAAAATATTACAGTCGCATTTAAGGCAGAGGTATGTTTTAAACTTTTGTAATGCTGATGTAATTATTTTCTATCTATTTTGTCTATATTTACCTTTTTCTCCCCTTTATTATTTTCAGAGATCTGTTCAAGATGAACTCGAAAGAGGAAGTCACTCAGATATTCTTACAGTTGCCATCAGTTACATTATTATGTTTTTATACATTGCTGTTGCCCTCGGAGAAGTCAATACATGCAAATCAATGCTTGTAAGTATTATAATTCAAAGATATGTATATTTATTTAAATTTTGCTAATTACTCATACATGATTATTTTTTTGCTCAAATGATTATAGAAACAAGCAGCACATTATCAGGGTTCATACACATCTGGAAAACTCGAAGAATCTGGAAATGTAAAGGAAAAAACAAATAACTATTCAAAAATCACAGAAAATTGTTTCTTAAAGCTGGAAAAGTCAGAAACTTTTCTTTTGCTGTATTGTTCATCAAATTTACTTTTAAAAACAATAGCCTGTTGCTCTTATGAGCATTAGCTTTGCTAAACTTCTTCTGTTTTTGCTAAATCAGGTAGACTAATTTGTCACAAAATAGACAGTATATTGTATGCAGTTTTACAAGCATAAGTTATTTGTATGGATCCACATAAAATTTTTGCTAACTAAGATATATATTTTCCTTTTCAATAAATGTGTAATGTGACTATTTTAACAATTTTATGAAAAGTAAATGGAATAAAAAGGTTGCCTATCAAAAGAAATTTTAATGACAATTCTAGTATGGCAAATTATCCATAAAACATATTCTGACAAAAAATCATAAAAAAATTACTTTTTTTGAAAGATCTCAAATAATAATAATCTGCAAATTTCTGCAAAAGATAGCAGAATAAAAATAAATTTCAGTAAATTGTGAAAAAAATTCACATTTTGTCAAAAGATCAAGAAGAAACAAGAATTTTGTTTAAGAATCTCAAACACTTGTTTTTTTAAAATAGTTTTCTTTAAATTAAGAACAATACAGACTTATTTTACTCTAATTTCACTGCATTCAGTTTCACAGTTATTGTTTTCTTTAAGATTATATTCAATTTAGAGCACTATTTATAGTTAAGTTTCTTAAACTCAGCTCATTATAATGTAATCCATTTGTAATTAGTTTGTTTTATTTAACTTAATATGAAAATTAGATTGATTATTTTTTTTCAGGTGGACTCAAAAATTTCTCTGGGATTAGCTGGTGTATTGATTGTCATTGTGTCTGTGCTTTCATCTTTAGGCATTTTTTGTTTTGCTGGTGTTCCAGCTACTTTGATAATAATAGAAGTTATCCCTTTCCTTGTTCTTGCTGTGGGAGTTGACAACATATTTATTCTTGTACAAGCTTTCCAGGTAAGTTTTTTGCAAATTTGTAGCATTATTGCTGATTTCAAATAAAATCAATTTGAATGAAAGACATTTTTTTTTCTATAGTTATACACATTGACGTTTTCACTATGCTTATAACTATAGGTGTAAATTAACGGTCGCCGGTCGCCACTCGCCACGTGGCGATTAAAGTTGTAAAAGTGGCGATTAAAAATCGGCGATCGATCGCCACCCTAGTCGCCACTCGGCGACTAAAAAAATCTTATTAATTTGTCTTGTGAAATGCAGCTTTTTTCATGAATGTATGCATCTCTACTTTGTTTACATCTAATTACTGAATTGGTTAATTTTTTCTATCAGTTGCAAGTAGATTTAGCAACTTTGCTTTATTTTCTATATTTTGATGATGGACTCTTTATTTGGATTATGTTTTCAATAAATAGGTTTTTTTCCTACAAAATATAATCATCAATTTCAATTCCACATGCATTTCAAATAAATTGAACTATTTTTACCTCTGGAAACAAGGAGATTTTAAGGACATTGCTGTATCTTATATCATTCACTCTTGCCATATGCTCACTAACTGTACCAGTAATAGTTGGTTGGTACATTTTTGTTTTTATATTTATGATTGAAGTTTATGTAGATGTCAAGTAAGATTGAAACATTATAACCAATTACTTTAAAAATATAGGACAAAATTGGCACTCGCCACTAGGCGAGTAATACTGCAAATTCAGCATTTTACTGCCACAAAACAGACTTCTTCCACCTCACCAACACTCTGGTTCTCTCTGATTGCCTTAATAAGACATCCGGAGTTTCGAAATCTCATCCAAAGCAAAGAATATTTATATTTATCTGTTACACTCTCCAAACTTAATAATTACCATTTGAAAACTTGATGATATGTAGATCCTGGCCTAGAAGTTTTAAGTAAAAATAAAACATCCAAGAAAAATGTGAAATGATTTTTAAATTTAAAAATTAAAAATACAATTTCCTTGCTTGTTTTATACAGTGTAGTAACATATATTTAAATATAGCTTATCACTTATAGTTTTATCTGCAATATTAATTACTAATTCATATTTTTCCATTCAGTAGAATGCCAGTTTTATTTTTAATCAAATATTTGTAACTTTCTTACTCACTAGCTGCTAAAGAAAAAAAAAAAATCATTTTGATCTATACTTAAAAAGTGGCCACTAACGAAATTGGGTCAACCGGCCACTGGCTACTAATCAAATTTCCCAGTTTTCACCTATACTTATAATTAGAAATTGACCAAAAATTGTTTCATTTTTGGTTTAAAATCTGAGTTTCACTGAAAATTTGTTTTCAGCTAAAATTATGCCAATCGGCCTAAACCGAAACTCCACCAAAACTAATGTGCGTAATATAACCTTTGGAGGTTTATATATACGCTAAAAATATCATTAAAGAAGCAGATAGCACAATGAAGCTCTTGCTGGTGCCTAACGCTGTATTGGAAGTCAAAAAGTATAGTTGAGTGATATTAATGTCGATCTCATTGGCAGCAAATGAAAAGTCAAAAGTAAAAACAAATATATTTATTTAATTACTTGCAGAAGTTGAAATGGCATTACAGGTGGCTTGACACGGCGAACTCCATCACATCGGTACAGATGAATACATTAACAGATGAACACATAGTTGACAGCATTGTGCAGGTTTAAAACAGTTAAAAGTAAATTTAAGTAAAATAAGTATAATAACATTATACATCCAGATTAAGGACCAGCCTTAATACAGTTACTTGACATCCCATTTGTAGGGAGATAAAAGCGGCGAAGAACAGAAATAAGCATCGTGTATTTATACTAAACAAGCAGGATTGAAAACGTCGTTTGCGAGCACGCCCACGAAACGAACCAATCAGAAGACGACGTGTGGAAGAATCGGAAGATCGATTCGGTAAAACGAATGAAAGATTCGATTATTGTTACGATATTCCAAGTCGCCATCTGGCGGGGAAAATATCGTTACGGAAAAATATGATTAGTCGTAGAGAAGTTATTGTCGATGTAGGTTGGAATTAAAGATGGAGTCCGTATACAAATTATGAAAAGCTATTGAAGTTAAATAGATTATCGGATGTTCTGAAGTTAATAACGGCCGGAAAGGATTTGAAAGGTAAGTTAATATTTATTGGATATAGTTGTTATGAAATAATAAATAAATGAATGTTAAAATAAATTATGAGTGAATGAATTTATGGATAAAATAATATAGGAGGCGATGAGAAAACCATCTGTTGATGGGATTCCATCAATGCCCCCCCTCTCATTGCCTCTATAAAAAGAGTTTCAATTGAACTCAAAGAGCAAAGGATTGAAAAATCCATAGATATCACAATTCCATTCACAAATTCACAAGACAAAATTGAAAAAAAAAAATTTTTTTTTTTTTGTTAGTAGTACCTCCACACCATGTCAACTAGGAGTATCTCATTAACCAGAACAAATCAAGATTTACCCCAAAAAACTTAAGGAATTAAAATTCCATCTAGTTCATTTCTGAACTGAAAAAGTGAAACAACTGCAATAGTTGAAAAAATTTGAAAAACACATGACTTCAACGATTGAAGTCAAAAAAAATTTAAACGAAGCCTTTTAAAAGTGCTTCGAATATGAAAAATTTAAACGAAGCCTAAACACTTCGAACTTGAAGAAACTTCAACAATTTAACAATTTTAACAAGAAAAATTTGAATAAGCTAACAATTTAAATGATTTAACAACTTGAAAAATTTCACGATTTGAATAATTTAACAATTTGAATAATTTAACAATTTGAATTATTTAATAATGAAATGTTTGAAAAATAATTAAATTTTACTTGTATATGAAAAGTTTAAAGTATTTGCGAAATTAATTAACTTTCCAAATTTTTAATTGGCACATGAAAAATCTCAATCCAGTGACAGAGGCATGCATATCCTAGATAAGAGATCACTAAAAAGCCAAGTATGAAAGTTAATCTATAAAAGAAGCAAATTGAAACTTTTTCAAAAATTTAAAGTATGAAAGAAGAAAAATGAATATGACGTACCATTTCGAAAAATTAACAATTTCCAATTTGGAAATGTTACAACCAGCTCTAGTTGATTTCTTGATCACAATATTTAAATAAATCTTTATTACAAATAACAAGAAAATTTATGCAGAAAAAAAAATTTAAATTTTCATGATAAACTTGAACTCCAGGCATCTAGTCCTAAGGGACAACACAACGGCTCTTTCAAAAATTCTAACATTCAAATTCATTATATGAATTTAGGGACTCATTTATACTCCTGACAATCTTCCGGTACCTGGAATGCATTCACTCACATAAAATGGCTGTTGGCCCTAGATGCCTAGAATGAACAAATAGAAATAAATTATATACATATAAACAAAAATTGTATAAACACAAGTACAAACAATTTAAAAATAAGATTTCTATATAAATTAAAAACTGTTGGTTTAAAAAGAAATCACTTTAAAAATATTCGAGTAAATTTTAACAATTTAAACCTTATGATTTTAAAATGATCAAGATAGCTGGTTATTTATACTGAATAATTATGCTGGTTAGTTAACAGTAACAATAGCAGATGTCTACACATATCTTTTTAAACTTAATTAACAATTTTAAAGTATAGTGTAGTTACAAAAAGCTTTACATGTTACATAAAGAATTACCAGCTTAAAATAGGTACGTTACATAAGAAAATTAAAATATGAAATACATGAAAAATTTTATATAGAATATGGATTTAAAAACTATTTTACAGTATCACTTAGAAATAGGATCTTTATAAAGTTAAGTATTTCATATTTAGACAATGGTTTGGTAAAAATATCTGCCAAGTTTGACTTGCTACGCACGTGATTAAGTAAAAATTCCCCCCTATTGAAAAGATCTCTTATAAAAAAGAGCTTTACATCAATATGCTTGGACTTGTAATTTTCCACTGGGGATTTAACAAAGTCGATTGCGGCTTGATTATCAGCATTCATTACAGCTGTCCTCCCTAGTACAGGTATGATCCCTTCCTGTACACATTCGCGACGTATCCGGTCAAACCAGACTAGGTTCTTGACGGCCTCAGTCATTGCGACGAATTCAGACTCCATAGTCGATAAAGAAACGCACTTTTGTTTAAAAGTGCGCCAATCGACAGGAGCTTCGTCAAGCATGACTATTTGACCGCCGATCGAAGTCCGGTCATCGCGGTTAGCCGCGAAATCAGCATCAGTGAAAATTGCAAGATCATTAGATCTGCACGAGAGTTTCAGCTTGTAATGCATAGTGGCTTTTAAATATCCCAGCAATCGTAGCAACCCATCCCAATGGACTATACCAGGGTTTGCTTGAAACTGACTTAAAACATTCACGGCATAGCAGAGGTCAGGACGAGTACGGTTAGCCACAAAGGCAAGGCAACCCAGTAAGTTACGATAGGGCAGATGTGACATTTCTTTTATTTCGGCATCAGATACGGGACAACTGGATCTTGAGAAAATTATTCCTTTACTGATAGGTAATGAAGAAACTGGAACTTTAAAAGTACTGAACCTATTACATACATCTTGGATGTAGCTTCTCTGGTGGATTACAACTCCTGCCGGAGTATCCTCAAATTCTACACCAAGTAGTCTTTTCGTCGTTCCTAGTTCCTTTATATCAAACCTAGCTTTCAATTTAAGTAAAACATTATTTATAAGCTTTTTAGTTTTCCCGAAGATCACAATGTCATCAACGTATAAAAGAAGTAAAATGTTAGAATTAAAAATGTATACACAGTTACAGGATGATAATTTCTTAAAACCAATGTCTAGTAATGTTTTGTGTATCTCTGTAAACCATTCTCTGCCACTTTGGTGCAATCCGTACAAAGCACGATCTAGTTTGCAATATAGATGCTCTTTGCCTGGTTCAGAGAATCCGGGTGGTTGTTGCATATACACATCCTCGCTCAGTGGTGCATACAGGTAGGCGCAGGTCACGTCACACTGAGTGTGCGACCACCCGCTACACGATACAAGAAGGGAGAAAAAGAATCGGATAACGCCAAAGTTCACAACAGGGCTGAAAGTCTCTTCATAGGACTCGCCCTTTATTTGTTTGAACCCTTGGGCAACAAGCCTCGCCTTGTGCCTGGCTATCCGTCCATTTTCATCCCGTTTTGTCGTGTAAACCCACCGGCAACCTACTGGCGTAACATGTGCTGGTAACTCAGCCAAATGCCAAACCCCACGGTCTCTCATTACCTGCATTTCTCGCATCATTGCTTCCCACCAGATCGAGCTCTGTTCAGATTTGCACGCTTGTTTGAAAGTACGGGGTGTATCCGAGTTTACTGCTAGTCATGCTGAAATACCTGAGAAATTTGACTCACTTGAAGTTTCATCCTCACTCTCTGATGTTTCAGACTCCACGGGAATAGGAATAATGCCACAGTAGGAGTTGGATCCTTTAAAATCAAAAATTTCAGGTTTAAATAAAATGTTGTTGTCCTTACAATATTTACGAACCTCGTTCAGGGAACGTAACCTATTGGTTTTTCCTAGTTCGTAATAATAAACGTCTGTTCTGTTCTCCTTCTTACGCTTTACAGGTTTTCGTATCCAACTAACATCTTCTCGTAAGGAAATAGTTAGAGGGCTACTGGTACTGGACCCCGAATCAATGTCCCCCTCCCCCCCAAGTGGGTAATCTTGAGAACTGCTGGAAGGACCTGGGATGACCTCAGGTTCATCTTCGACAGCAACATCTCGATTGACCGGCACCTTGGGAGAAAAGAGGGCATAATCATCGGTGCCCAGCACAGCTACACTGCGCTTAAGACCAACAGAACGTTCGTTAAAACAAACATTAGAGGACTCAACTATTTCATCTGTCTCAGGAATCCAAATTCGGTAACCCCTCGTGCGAAAAGCATATCCTACAAGGATTCCCTTTCTTGCACGAGCTTCGAGTTTCCACGTCCTTTGCTTTGGCGATTTAACGTAAGCTTCGGTCCCGAAGGGCTTTAAGTGCCTAACAGACGGCTTTCTATTCCCGTAAAGCTCAAATGGAGTCTTTCCTAGCAGTTTTGGACAAATTCTATTCCATGAATAGGCAAAATATTTTAAGGCCTCAGGCCAGAATTTTGGGTCCAAGTTACTATCAATGAGCAAAGTTCTCATTCCATCAGCTGCCGTTGCCATAAAACGTTCGGCAACCCCATTTTGCTGTGGGGTGTACGCATTGGTAAATTCGTGGTGGATACCTTTCTCTTCAAAAAAATTTTTAAAAGAAATGCTATCAAATTCCCCGCCATTATCCGTCCTAAAACTTTTAACTCTTTTATTCAAATAGTTTTCCGCCCTCAAAATGTGCTTTCTCACAACATCAAAGGTGTCGGATTTAAGCCTTAAGGGGTAGACTGAGACACGGCGGGAAAAGTCATCTATAATAGATAAAAAGTATCTTTCACCACCTCTACCTTCAATGCGACAGGGACCCCACAAATCGGCGTAAAGTAACTCAAGTGGATTATTGGAACGGATATTTTTATTATGCTTATGTGAAATATTTTTAAGTTTGCCGAATTTACAGGCCTCACAAAACAAAGTAGTCTCTTTTAAATTAGGTAATCCACGAACACCCTGCTTACGGCTAGTATGGGCAATTAAAGAAGGGCTAATATGACCATACTTTTTGTGCCACATTAACATTTTTTCAGCATGTTTAACGGCAGAGGTTTCGAACTTTACCGATTTACCCTTAGAAACTGGAATTTTAGGATATAACCTGTAAATTCGGTCTTTTAGAAATGCACTAAATAAGTACTCGCCCCCCCGACAGATCTTTACCTCACCATTGCTTCCTTTAAAGGTTAAACCATTAAGGTCCAACTGGGGACCAGAGATCAGATTTCTACGTAATTGGTCTGAAAACATTACATTACATAAAGTAAAAATTCTTTGACCAAAACGTAGTTTTACTTCCCCTTTGCCCTTAATGGGAAACAATACATTTTTAACAGCAACCGACATTTCATCATTTAATTCTTCAAATTTAGAAAATAATTTTCTATTATTACAGAAGTGGTGACTGGCACCACTATCGAAAATCCATTCCGAATCATTTACAACATTACTAATACTGGAATGTGATACAAAAAGATTCGACTTACATGAACTATCCGACAGTTTCGTGCGCGAGCCACCGCCTCTGGAACTGGAGAAATGAGGAGAAGGTCGTCTGGCTGTCTTTCTGGAAGTCTTGCATCTGTCTCTGGAGCGGCTGGAAGCAGGCGATGAATCTCGGGAACTATGGTCAGAGTCGTCGGATGGACATGATGAGTCAGTCTGGCTTCTCTCGGGAGAACGCTGAAAGTGTCGACCTCGGGAACTGGATCCACTGGAAGAACGAGGACGTCTGGATCTGGAATAAGGAGAAGGATGACGAGACTGGCGATCAGGTGATCTGGCGTAGCAGTCGGCTTGGATATGTCCCAACTTTCCACATCTCCAACATTTTCTCTTTTGAGACTTTTTGAAGCGAGATTTGTTCTTGAAGGACCTGTTCACCTTTGCAGTAGTAGAAACGCTGACTTGTTTGGCACTGTCTCGATCACGCAACTTCTGCCTTGTCTCTTCAGCTACGAGTGCGTCCACAACAAGGTCAAACTTAAATGTTGCATCGGGTTTGGATAAGACCTGTTGGACCAGATTGTCGAAACTGCTGGGTAGAAATCGTAAGAATTGGTAGGTCAGGTAACATTCGGAAAAATGTTCATCTATGAGCTTTATTTCGGAGTAAATTTTCTTCAAACGAGTGGCAAATAAGTTAATAGGTTCTCCGTACCGTATCCTCTCTTCCATAAGTTCATTAAACAAGGTCATGTGATGAGTGCGAGAGTCAGGATGAAAATTTTTATGCAATCTTCTCCATGCTTCTACAGGCTCTTGACAATCTTCTATTAACCTCTTAAATTCAGGTTCTATGTTCAAGTAGATTAAAGAGAGAGCTTTGTTAGCACGGGAGGTAAATTGGTTGACTGTTTCGGCAGTAACACTTGCACTTAAAACTGGAGTTTCTTGCTTTAATTGTATAATATCCCAAAGGCCTTTTTCCATCAACAAATACTTCATATCGCACGCCCATGTGGCGTAATTTCTTGTACTTAACTTATCAATTGGATTAGTGGCCATTTTAAAAATTTCAGGATAAATCTTCAAGCAAGCAAAAAAAAATTTAAGTGTTACCGCCCCCCCGACTTTTTCGTCGGTTCTCTGTAAAAAGCCAAATCAAACTTCTTCAAACTTCTCAAAAAAAATTTAAAAATGGCATAAAGTTCAACAAAAATCAGGAACAGTCTATTTTGAAAGCATAATTGAAGCATGAAATAATATAAAACGTAATTAATTCATTCTGTAAATCATAAAAGTTCAGCAAAAATATAAATCAAAACTTCTTCAAAATATAACTAAACAGTTCTGTAAATAAAAGTCCGGCAGAAATCAAAACAAAAGTTCTTGAAAAATATAATTAAAGTTCTTGAAATTATACAATAAAAGTTCTTTAAATCATAAAGTCTGGCAAAAAAAAATTTCAGTTTTTCATAAAAGAGAAATCATAAAACGTAATCTAGGCTATTTCAAAACATAATACTTCACTTTTATCTGCCGAGATCGATCTGCTCAAAATGGCTTCCAGGGTTAGGCTTACCGCCCATAACCCCATAATGTGCGTAATATAACCTTTGGAGGTTTATATATACGCTAAAAATATCATTAAAGAAGCAGATAGCACAATGAAGCTCTTGCTGGTGCCTATCGCTGTATTGGAAGTCAAAAAGTATAGTTGAGTGATATTAATGTCGATCTCATTGGCAGCAAATGAAAAGTCAAAAGTAAAAACAAATATATTTATTTAATTACTTGCAGAAGTTGAAATGGCATTACAGGTGGCTTGACACGGCGAACTCCATCACATCGGTACAGATGAATACATTAACAGATGAACACATAGTTGACAGCATTGTGCAGGTTTAAAACAGTTAAAAGTAAATTTAAGTAAAATAAGTATAATAACATTATACATCCAGATTAAGGACCAGCCTTAATACAGTTACTTGACATCCCATTTGTAGGGAGATAAAAGCGGCGAAGAACAGAAATAAGCATCGTGTATTTATACTAAACAAGCAGGATTGAAAACGTCGTTTGCGAGCACGCCCACGAAACGAACCAATCAGAAGACGACGTGTGGAAGAATCGGAAGATCGATTCGGTAAAACGAATGAAAGATTCGATTATTGTTACGATATTCCAAGTCGCCATCTGGCGGGGAAAATATCGTTACGGAAAAATATGATTAGTCGTAGAGAAGTTATTGTCGATGTAGGTTGGAATTAAAGATGGAGTCCGTATACAAATTATGAAAAGCTATTGAAGTTAAATAGATTATCGGATGTTCTGAAGTTAATAACGGCCGGAAAGGATTTGAAAGGTAAGTTAATATTTATTGGATATAGTTGTTATGAAATAATAAATAAATGAATGTTAAAATAAATTATGAGTGAATGAATTTATGGATAAAATAATATAGGAGGCGATGAGAAAACCATCTGTTGATGGGATTCCATCAAAAACTACCTGTGTATTCCAAAAACCTCTCTTGCTTTGGAAATTTTTATGTTGCTGTATTGGCTCCAATCACTCTTTATAGAGACACTTTTTATTTATTGCTATAAATTTCACTGTTTATAATTATGTCATGACTGAATCAAGATGCGAGTGCAACTTACTAAGCAAGAAATGCATATAGGACAAAACTTAAAAGATGCTTTTATGTGCTTATTAAAAAATGCAGACTTTAACAGTAATAGAAAATATTTAGTTTGAAATTGCAGAAATGTTTTGTTTATTCGTGAGTATAGTATAACAGAATAATATTACAATGCATTCTAGTATAACTGATGATCAGTTACAAAAAATAATATAAAAGATAAATTGGGGTATGAATACCTAAAACCTTTTTAAGTAGATGAAATTTGTATGAAAATCATTTTATATGACTTAAATACGTATTATTTTATATGAAAATAAAAGCTTTATTCAGGGGCATGGAAAACCAATTTAAGTCACACTTAACTTTTTAACAATTATGTATATTTATGTATGCACTAATTATGTATATTTATGCCTGAATTAACTAATAAAAAAAAATCCCTTTGGTATTTTTGTTTTCGGTTAAAAATAGGAAATTTGCCGAAATTTGGACTAGTTCATAATAATTTAAAGAGAAATGTCTAATTTTTGCTATGTTATTTGCTAATTTAAACAAGTGGTTAAGTGTGATCAAAGATCACACAGAAGGTTTAGTTGAATCAATATTCTTTTCAAAACAATTTGTTTTAATTAATAATTCAAAATTGTGAATTGATAATTATTAATTTCTTAGCCTTTTTCAATAAGAACATAGATGACAACTCAATTACCGTATTTACTTGTGTGTACTGCGCACGCGTGTATAATCAGGGTTGCCACGCCACCTGGAAAACCGGGAAAACACAGAGAATTTTAAATCTCCTCCCAAAACAGGGAAAATCCAGGGAATTTTTATAAAAATCTGGAAAACACAGGGAATTCGGTAATGGCCAATTATAACATTTCTAATTAGCCTTCATACACGCATATATTTTTTCGCACTCAACATGGAATAAATGCGTTGCAGTACAGGGAATTTTTTTTTCAAGATTAGAGTGGCAACCCTGATAATGCACACCTCGTAATTTACAAGAAAAAATGGTGATTTTTCAAAATCTGTTATAAAATGTGCACCTTAAATTTCATATGCAAATGAATAAATAACTAAATAAATTTTAGTAAGAAAAATCGAAACAAACATTACATCAGCCAGAAAACAAGGCAAAAATACACTTTTAGATTTCAAGTAGGGACTGACTGACGGCAGTGAGAATTGCTAATTAGCATTTAAATAATGATAGTAGCTCTGTTGTATAAGAAAGTGCAAGGAGTAAAAAAAAGATCCAGTATTTAAGATTTTCGGAGTGATTAAAATTTATTAGTGCAAATTATTCGCTGTATTTTTAGCTGCTGAACAACAAAGCTACAATTTGTGTATTTATGGATATTTTTGTTTAGTTGCTTATTACAGCTTTTTTATAGGATAAATGTGGAATTTTTATTTTTCATTTTTGATCCAGATATTACAAATAACTTCGATTTAACGAATAAAGTTTACTGTCCCGATTAATTGGTTAAATTGGGGTCCGATTGTAATAATATAAAAAAATTTGAGTGTGAATCCTGGGCATTACTAATTAATTTTTTTTTTAAATTAATAGTTACATTATAAAATTAAAAATGTAATATTAATGTGCCACAGTTTTAAAGTTTTTCTTTTCATACCAATTTAAACTAACTTGAATCATTTATTTAAAATGAAATTTAGAAAAAAAAAATCTTTGTGCCACTTTATTTTTTGCTTTTTTTAGAGAGATGAAAAACTGCCTGAAGAAAGTATTAGCAAACAAATAGGTCGAGTTGTTGGTCAAGTAGCGCCAAGTATGATGCTGTCTAGTCTTTCTATGTCAAGTTGCTTTTTCATTGGTAATTACAAGTTTACATATATAAATCATATGTATGTATATATTAGTTTATGTATATATAATCAAGTATATAAAACACATCTAAGTATTTTTCCGTAACTTTGATTGCATATGTATGTATGTAATATTTTGTATTTATTATTGTTAATGTACACCCTATTTGTTATTCATTAATCTTGATCATTATGGTCTGTATTATTCGTCTGTTTAAATAACTTTTCAAAATAAATTCATTAACTGATGTGAAAAATTAAATCTTAATGTATCATTATTATGTAAGTAATTATTTTTTTCTTAATCATTTTCTTAAAAAAATTGTGTACTTTTTGAAAAATGAAAATGAAATAATGTGTGTGTGGGAGGGAGGGGGGATAGCTAGAAACTTTAAAAAAAAAAAAAAAAAAAAAAAAAAAAACTAGTAATTTTTGCTGCCTACCAGATTTTTATAAATTTGTAAAGGCCTAGTTATGTGCTTTTATTTAAGTGGATTAGTGTATAAAATATTTATTTAATTATAACTGTAGTTTTTTTTTTTTTTAAATTGTTAAAACTTGCTTCAGGAGCTTATTGAGCTCTGAAAAAGTTAATGCAATTTCTTTAGATTGAAAAAGAAATCTGTGCTTCAGGTTATGTTAAAAAAAATTATTTGGTTGCAGTAAACATTCTAGCCAGTTGTTTCTTCTAATGACTGCCTCTCCCCCACCCTCACAATGTACACATCGAAGAGTTATATCCACCCCTAGCACATAATTTTTATTATTTAAAATATGAAATATTATCCTTATTTGCATTGAGGATAATTAAAGCTGCAGCTGTCGAACTGCCTAAACCTCTTTTTTTTTAACATATGAATTAAATTTTTGACAAATGATTTTGATATAACTCTAAAAACATAACAAAGAAATGTATGTTTGCTTTTTTATCAAGGGCAGTTTAGTTCTTCCTTGCCCAATTTATCTGAATATAAAACAAAAACTTCGTATGGTTTTAGTTTACAGTTTTTAAACCATTTAAAATGTAAATTTACACTTTTAAAGGTGTACATTTTGTTTTTCACAAAATTTGTTGTAAAGATGTTCAGATTATGAGTTAGCTCAGATGTCATTATATTTTATACTTGAATACCTCATTAAAAACAGATTTGCGCAAGATACATTTCAGTACTTTTATTTTTCTTTCTTATCTTTATCCTAGCTTTCCATTTTTGCCAATTGATTGGCATATATGTTTCAATTATAAATTTTAAAATGTATGTGCTGTAATGTTATTCATATTTATATTAAGGTGGCACCAGAGCAATAAGAATTATATTAAAGAGAATTATGAGTAATATATGAATAGAATCAAAACACATCCTATAAACAAAATGAATTTTATGCAAAAAGTTTTATAAAATTCTAAAATGCTGTATTTATTAGAAATGTTGCATAAAAATATTAAATATGAAAAAGTCTAAAATTAAATTATTTTCATATAATTCTTTTTATAGTTGTACTTTGGGTATTTAAATGAGAAGTCTTAGAAAATAGGGCAAAAAGACTTTATAAGCAATATGTTTTAATTTTGCATTACTTTTATTTTTAGATTACATTATTAACATTCTTTTTTCAAAAAATGTGCAAAAATGCTGATAGAACTTTTTTTAATGACTTTTCTCAAATCGTTGGGAATAAAATATTCCAGTTGTGCTAGATCTTTGTGTTCAATCATAATTCACGAAAATATATTGCTAAATATTGTTTTATATTTATTTAGCCTTTAACATTTTATGAATTTTATTCACTTTATCAATTTATATACCCCAAAAAAAAAAAAAAAAAAAAAAAAAATTGATTTTAAATGTGTTGTACAATTTATTTGGTCATTATTTTAGAATGTATTAAAATAGCAATACTTGCTAAATAACATACAACAGTTAGTTAGAAAATAATTTTATCTAATCTACTATATGCATTGTTTTTATTCTAGAGAAATAATATATTGGAGACATTAAGAAATCCGCTTTATTTTTCTACATAATTGCTAAGAAGTAGGGTTTGCATTTCATTAAAAATTTTATGAGTCAGCTTGATTTGTTATACATAAAACTGGCAGTCACTCAAAAAAGAAAATGAATTACCATGTATACTCGTTTGTAAGTCAAGGACTTTCTTACAATTTTCAGCAATCAAATAGATGTGTGTGAAAAAAGGGGGAGGGGTGATAACATGTCAATTAAAAAATAAATAAATAAAAATCTCTGAATACGGCAAAATTCTGGCTTTTTATGTCTATATATAATTTAAAAAAAAATACTTCAAATATACAAGTAATATTTTACAATGATTTGTTTTTGTTTACTTACTATTTTTTGAATTGGCAAATGACATTTTTAGTTTTTGTACAAAATTGAAGTGAAAAGTTAAAGAGTCAACTTATACACGAATATGTACAGTATCTAAGAAAAATCATGAATTCAGTTTTAAGACTAATAAAAAATGTGTATATTTATTAAAACATTGACTCATTACACACATATTAGTGTGTGCTGTATTTGCAGTTGCCATAAATTAAATTTATAATAAAAAGTGATTTATTAATATTATCTAATTTTAATCCCTCAAACAAAACTCTTAATGCATTTAGATATCGATTTATCTTTGCTTAATGAACGTTTAAATGCAACATTTAAAAGTTTCTCTACTAAGACATGAAGGAAGTGTGTAAATTTCAGAAATTACGAGAATTTTAAAAAAGTCAATTTTCTAGTTTTAAAATGGCACTTTATGTTGCAATCTATATTCAATATGCATTTAATTTATGAGGAGATGAGTTTCAAAACTCACCTTATCCAGAAAATCCAATTTTGGAAAATCTCAAAAAACCTCTCGCTGCGTCAATTGGTTTTCATTGCAAACCAAGATTATACCATGGCAAAAATATGGGATAAAACTAGTTTTTTCTGTTTTTTTTTAATGCAGATTTACCAAAAGAATTGATAGAAAACACACACACACACATACACACACACAAACAAACAAACAAAAGTCTGCCATCTAAGGTAAAATTAGGTTATTGTGCATTGATTGTATGATTAGATTGTATAATCAGAAATACATGCTGTAGATATTTTAAATTGTTTGCTTGGAACATATCATTCAGTATTTTGATTTAAAAAAAAAAAAAAGGTGCTAAAATCTAATTGCAAATGAACTGAATATGTCTGTAATTGCTGCTTTTAAGACTGCATTGTCATGTACTAGGCTCAAAAGAAACCATAAGTCATTTGGGTTTTTGTGTCTAATTGCAACTTTTGTTATACATTTTTCCAGAAAGAGAATAGGAGAGCATACTGCTCCAGTAAATATAAACATTATCACCTTTTCTAGTAGCTATTGCTCGTCGTCTACTACAAGGAAGATGCTCAAAATGTCATTAAAAATATGAAGGAATGGTGTGGGTATTGTGAAAAGCATATGCATGAAAAATGTTTTGAGGCTTTTTATGAACATTCTGCTGCTAGTGACAAATTATCATGATCCTAAAATAAAACATTTTTATTTTACCTTGTTGTCACACATGTATAGAAATGCTAATATGATTTCAGAAGAAAAATTTGCAAAACTTACAAATGTTATTTATATCACCAACGCTTCGCAATTGAAACATACTTGTAACTCCACTTTTATTTTACATAACATCTCAAAATGTGGCACACAATTTTAGAATTAATCTAAATTTTCTAAAATATTTCAAATTTGAGCACTAGATTGTGCAGTGGGTAAAAGATTAATATGATTTAAGCAGCTATTTTGTACTATTAGATTTTCTTAGAAAGAATTTTGAAAAATATTTTAAAATTAGTTCATTATTTTATCTCACTTAATATTTTCTTTTATAGGAGCTTTAACAGATATGCCTGCTGTTAAATTATTTGCATTATATGCTGGTGTTGCCCTGCTCATAAATTTTTTCTTACAAATGACCTGTTTCCTGAGTTTGTTTACATTAGATGTAAGACGCCAAGAAGTAAGTATAAACATCTATTTACTTTTTGAGGCTTAAAAAAATCTTTTCTTTTACCTTAAAGCTTAAAACAGTTCAAGTTTATTTGTACAACCTCACTGTAAATATTCATTGTAAAGAATTCATGCTTAAACATAAAAAAACAACTATTTTATTGTCACCCTTACATAAATGTGTTAATTTTATTCTATCAGTAGTATAGAAGCTGGATGTTGGCTGAAAATTTGGCGTGTATTTTTAAACGATTTTGTGTACTTTTTTGGGTGTAAAATAATATGAAAGGTTTTTGAGAGAAAGATAAATCTTTTAATAACCCATGATATATATATGCAAGGGTGGGAAATTTTCGAAAATTTTCACCAGCCAGGGATTTATTTTATCAGCCAGCAAAATACAATATACAGTTGAAAATAGTTAAGACAAAATTTAAACAACTGAAGAAACAGTTAATTATTATTACTACAATGCATTTTCATATTTTTGTTCGATAAAAATAAGAAATATATACAAGAGAAAAAATATTAGTATTATAGCGTAGAATTTAGTATAATATTTATATTACAAAAGTTTCAAAATATAGGGAACTAATAAAAATAAATAAATAAATAAATACAGATTCTGGCATCTTTACAGTTTAAAGTTTGAAAAAATAACTTAAAACTTCACTCGCCCTGAAGGAAAATTTACTCGCCAGTGGCGAGTACAATGATGTAATTCCCCAGCCCTGTATATATGTGTGTGTGAAAGGATAAAAATAACCCCTTTTTTAAAAACTTAAAATTCAAAAGCTTAAAGTTCCATCTAATATTCTTTTAACTTCAATAATCCTGATGCTAAAAGCATTTTGTCCTTGATAACTTTACTTTCAATCAATGCATCATATTACTTTCAAATATCATTTTTGAATGCTCTTTAAGATAAAAAAGTTGACCTAAACACAATTCTTAGTTTTTTTAGTTTAGAACAATGAGCCCTAATAAATGAATATATCTAATGTGACAATGCTCAGATTCATTTTAACCATTTAAATAAGATCATCTCCCAATCTTGCAGTGTCGCAATCTGGCAGAAATAATTTGAATTATGACGTTTAAACTGTGAGGAACACAGCTTTGTGTGCTTTTTTACCCCCAAGACTTATCAAATTACATTATTTTCAGTCACTGATCAGTTTTAAAGTCCCTTAGTCTAGCCAATACAGAGCTGGCTTCCAAAAGACATGTATGAAAAGGATAATAAACTGGGTCCCAAGAAATAAACTGTGTATTCTTTTGCCTGCAAGTGAACCATGGGTACATGTGATTGTGGACTACCAAATACAATCGGCCAATAACAAAATTGATGATTGCTGGTCCCGAACTAGTTGACTAACAATGCTCTATATTCTTTCATACGATGCCGAAAAGCCAGAGGTGTGCATGCTCGGACAACAGCCGAATGTCACATTCCCTTACATATACGGAGGCTATCCTTAAATATGTTTTTTTTTCTTTTCCTTTTTGTACTTTAAGACCTGATTAAGAGATTTTTGTGTTCAAATCATAGTCTTATTTTGTACCACCTCTCTTTTGAAGTGGTTTGTTCATTTATTTTTGATTCTCCATATATTTTTTTTTCATACAATCTATTAAAAATCTTCATCTTTTGACTAATAGAAAGCCATCTAACCACACACACACACACAAAACCCCTTTTAGTCTTCCTTTTTTTAATGAAACATTTTCTAACAGAATAATACCAATTATTAGAGAATTTTATTGTGTTCATAAAATACTACCTGTTACTTTTAATATAATTTTAAATCTTACTGCTCACCAATCACACACACACAAATTAAAAAATGTTATAACATAATAAATTATGTCAGTTTTACAGTTAGAAATCAAAGTATAAAGACCAAAACTTGAGAAGAATTGCTCTTTCTTTTGAGCAACTTGAATTACTCTTTGTTCAGTTTTTAAATCTCATGTTTTAAGATCTTCAAATTTCTCAATATAGAAATGCGATTTTCAACCACTTTCTTTTCAAAAACCTGACAGTATATTACTTATCTGAATATCTAACTTTTTAATATTTCCTATGCATCTGCAGAACCTAGAGAATTGACAAAGCATAAAATTATAATTTTAACCTAAAATCAAGGAAAGTGTTTGTACTGTCAGAAAAGCTGTCATTAAACATCTACTGTCAAATGCAAGAGAAAAAGAAAACAGTAACAAATAGTATTTTATATATGTTTTTTGTTACTTATACTAACATTACATGAAAACATAAATTGTTGTGAATGTAAAGAGATTTATTTTATCAGTATAAATTTATTTTCCTATATTATGATTGTTTCATGTGAACTTTTTTATATTTTAATGTCTGAAAATCTTATTTTGCTGCATAATTACTTGCAATTTGATGAAACTTTAAGGGGAAACCTAGAAAAGTTGAGGATTTTTTTCTTTTTACTTTGAAATCTGTATAATATAAAATAAATATAACAAACATTATTCATGTAATTTTTAAGTTTAAAACCAAAATTTCAGTTAACAATTTCATTTTTTCACTCTTTTGAGGTATATATGTTGTAATATTATTTAAGCAAAGTTAATTTAAATGATTAATTATAATGATATCTAATACTGCTTTTTTTCCCCCTTTTTCTAGAATCACAGGCTAGATCTACTGTGTTGTATTCAAACCACAAAACGAGATAAAGTTAACACGAAAGGTCTTTTGTACAAATTTTTTAAAAATGTATATGCTCCACTACTGCTAAACAACTTTTCAAGAGTTTTAGTGGTATGAATTTCATATTTACTTTTTTAATAATTTATTTCAAAAGTAAATTTGTCTAAAATTCAAATTAATAAAATTGTAATAATTTTATTGTTTTAATTTTGGTTATCTTAATTTGTTAGTCATATTGTGTTTATTAGCCTTATAATATAAATTCTTTATTGAAGGTATGTCATCATTTTTTGTATTGTACGTCTTAATTTTCTCTTTATAGTTTCTTCTGTAAAAAATTTGAATAATGTTAGACATTTAAGTAAAATAGTGTAAAAGATAAAGCTAAATCCAAAAAACATATGAATATTGTGGTTTTACACTTTTATTTATATTAAAACTAAAACCATTTTGTTGAATAACTTAAGGTAAATCAATAACCGAATCTTTCAAAATCTGATTCATAACTAAGCAATAAACTTCTTAAGAAAAGATCACAAAAGATTGGAGAAAAAGTTCTTCAGACTGGTTCCAATCTTTGGCTTCTGGTCTTGACCAGGGTTCTCTCTGCCACTCTCCACTGCACCATATTGCAACAGAATTCTTCATTTGTCAAGTAAATGAATAATCAGATTCTCCAAATTAGGAGTGCTCAATTTCTGCTCATTTTTTGTGCGATTAGAGTTGAGATTCTTATTCATGTTACTGTATGATTGACATTGCTTTTCATATTTAATTACATCATGTCATTTACATTATTTTTAATAGAGATATTGACTCATCGCCAATTCAGTTTAGCAGCAGCCAAAGACACAAAAAGAAATTTGTGATATGTATCTCTGTTGTTAGTTTAGTGTGCCTGCTCTGGTAAAATCAGGAAAAAAAAAATTGGATCAATCATCAAATTGAGAAAAGTTTTGCTGAAATACGGCTTTGAATTCGCCATTTACCGTGTTGTTTATTACTTGTATGCAAATTATCATTGGCCAATCATCAATTTTTTTCTATTGGTTATAATCATAATCTCATAACAATTTACCGCTAAAAGAATGTTTGAAACATTTACACATTTAGGAGACTTATTCTTAATAGTTGCTGTAGCGTATAGAAAAATTTCTAAGCAATGACAAAAAATTGCTATTTCAGAATATATCGTAAAAAATGGATATACAGTAGACTCCCTCAAATCCGCAAACCAGAAATCCGCAACTCTCTAAAATCCGCACATATTTTATGGATGTAAACAATGAAACTTTCAGTTCAGATATTGGGACAAAATTTGATTTTTTTAGTTTTGTATCAATTCCATATATTTTTTAATTTGTAATTTTCTTAATAATACTCTCTTCATGTTTTTTTCATGAAGGAAGAATAAATTTTTTGGAAAAAATTCAAGATATTGCTGATATCACTGATAATCAGAGTCTTCTTACCAAATATATTTATGCATTAATCAAGGTTTTTTGGTTATTAAGCCAGGCTAAACTTGAAGGAAAAATCCTTATTTTATGATTTTGATATGAATTAGTAATGCACTTTTATGAGGCAAGTTTTGTTGAATAATTTTGGAAAAATACATTTAATCTTTATAGTGAATATTTAATCATACACTATTGATTATTAACTTGACCTTTGCTATTAGTACTTTAATCATTTTAAAAATTATCAAAATTTTTATTACTTTATTACTTATTTTAATATTTTATTATATTGTAAGCATTCATTATAGTTCCAATTGCACTATTAATTGTGCTCAAATTACTGTTAAAAAATGTAAACAAAGCAACAACCAGAAATCCACAAATTTCTAAAATCTGCACAACCTCTGGTCCCAAGCTGTGCGGATTTGAGGGAGTCTACTGTAATAAGGGGTTAAAAGTAGATTATTGAGTATTTTAAACAGAATCTATTTTGCTAATATTTTCTTTCATTTGGCTATTGTTTTTTTTTTTTTTTCTTTTATTCACCAAGTCATTACTATTGGTCAAAAACTAGCAAGAACCCTGGTCTTGACAATGTTATCTTTTTAGGGAACTCAGTCTTGATATTTAATTAATATTTGTCATTGTAACCAGGTGCTTCCGTTAACTTTCCATCCAAATCTTATTTTTTTTTTTTTTTTTAATAGTGGGGAGGAAATATTTTTCTAAATTTGAATAGTTCATTGATAGATTCACTATATGTACACAAACTTCTTTTATGGTGCAACTTTTTAAAAATATTATTTTTAGAAATATATATTTTTGAGTATGTTAAAATGGTGTTAGTAATAATCATAACATTTCTGTCCTCCTTTAATGATAATGATCCTTGATCACTTCTTAATACATTTTATCAAATTTATTTAATGGATTTAAAGTCTAATTTGATTATTTTTTTAAATTTTAATCGCATGTTTTTTTAGCTGTCTATCTATGTAAAAATGGAACTTTTGTAATTATTTTTTCATCTACTGCCTTAAATGCTGGATAAATTGTGTACAGTTGTGTGTTCCTAAAAAAACTGAACAAATATTTTTATTATTCAATAAATTCACTAATTTGTATTTTCTACAAGCATAAATATGTGGTGAATTTTCCAGAATCTGTACTTTCATCAAATTCATGTATTATAGCAGGCTTGTTTTGGAACAGCATGAGCTACTATTATGAAATTAGGCATGAGTTACAAGTTAAACACAGATTATTTTTAAAATATTTTTACTGTTATATTTATTTTTATTATTGTTAGTGGTATGTTTCAAATCTTTTTTATATTTTCTTTCAGTTGATTGCATTTATTGGCTGGGTGTGTTCCTCTGTTGCTGTTCTTGACAAAATTGATATTGGTTTGGATCAAGAGCTTGCAATGCCTGAGGTATGTTTTCCTTAATATTTTAAAATATTTAACCTTAAGAAGACAAATTTAAAAAGTCATATGTAAGCATTATTTGCGTATATATATTTTTCTTATGTTGGATTTGTGCTTGTACAAAGATGTATATTAAGAATTACAAATAGTTTAATTTCAATAAATTTAATTTTATTAACAAACTTGAATATAAATATTTCCTTCCATGTCGATATAATTGCTCTTAAGCACTTAAAATCATATCATTAGCAACATCACTTGTGCTTTAAGCTAATATTATTAAGTAACTTTAACTGCAATCGCATAGATATAAATTGTATGATTTTTGTATCTTTTACGCATAAATTTATTGATTAATACTAAGTTTACTTTGTCAGTTCTGATTTTTGCTTCGATATTTCTTCATTTTAGGATTCGTATATGTTAAATTATTTCCAATTCCTAAGCAAGTACTTATCTGTTGGTCCTCCTGTATATTTTGTTATCACTGGTGGCTATAATTACTCAGACAAATTGGCACAAAATAAAATATGTTCTAGTCATGGATGTGATGAAGATTCAATGATGGTGCAGCTAAAATGGATGGCTGATCAAAGCAACAGGTATTTTTTAAACTCCTGTTGTTCTTATAAAAATGTTATTTGATTTTGTGGTTATTTTACATTTATTTTGTTACTTTATTGTAAATTTTACTTTCAGAACTTATATAGCTTTGCGTCCTGTCAGTTGGCTTGATACATACTATGATTTTCTGCACAGTAGTAGTTGTTGTTTTCACCGCAATCAAACACACTGCCCTGCAACTCTGAGAAATGGTTAGTATTCTTTTCTTCCATTAAATATGTCACTAGTTATTTTTGATTGGATAAAAACCGAATATGGAAGCCTTAATTTATCAAAATACATCTGTGATATTTTATAATTATCTTTTCTGATTGTTAATAACCAAATGTAGAATATTTTTGCTTATAAAGTTGGTAAAATAAGTTTTTAATTGATTCATTTATTAGTTTTATCTTTTCATATTGTTAATCATTAAATGTGAATTTTTTGTGGAGCATGTAAATTTAAGGCTTATAAAAAATGTATTTGCATGTTATTCTGGACACCAGACTTAGATAAAATATAAAACCATCTGCAAACTCAAATAATTTCTTAAAAATTTTCTGAGGAGTGAAAAAAAAAAAAACGCTCCATCCCTTTTGAGTTCTATATCGCCACTAACAGCAAAGATGAAAAGTTATATGCGAGTGGACCACTAAACAACAACACTAAAAGAAGAAAAATGTTAATTTTACAAGCATTATTAAAACTCAGTCAAGAAGAGTAGTATTGAATGGTATGCTGCAGAACTTAAGACAAATTCCCTCTTTCCAATCCCTCGTATTAAGTTGCATGCACTTCCTTCCCCCTTCAGTTCTCTGATTTTTTTTTTTTAATTTTAAGTGCTGTTCAGCAGTTTTAAGAAGAGGCTTTCAAAATAATCAGCAGCCAGATAATATTTAACATTAGTTTATAAAAGGGATCTTTTATTACCGTATTTTTGGGCGTAAGCTCTGCAGCGCATATGAGTTTAAAAGTTAGAAATATGCTTAGTGTGGCGCTTCTGCCGGGGCGGCGGATATGGCGTTAATTTTTCCTCTTGTTCGTAATTTTTCCAAAAATTCTGCAAAGTCGTCATTAGTACAAAAATTCGGAACATTAAAAAATTTATCAAAAATTTATACAATTGATCACAAATAATAATAATTTTGGCAAATCGTTCGCAGAAAAAATAGCAAGCTTCATCAAAGTTTGGAGAAAAGGCAAGAATTTTATCAAGGAATCGAGGAAAGAACACAATTTTTATCAATGGGTTGTGAAAAAAACATGAATTTCAAGAAAAAATCCAAATTTTGCTTAAGAAAAACGTATATTTCATAAACGTATCGCTGAAAAAAAGAGAGAAAAAAGAAAGGTGAAATTTGTTAAAGGATCCTATGAAAAGAAAGTATCTTTGTCTTAAGATCGAAGGGAAAACAAAGTATTTCATAAATGGATCATGGAAAAAACAAAAACACATTTTGTCAGAGGACCAAAGAAAAAAAATGAGAATTTCCTCAAAGGACCGTGGAAAAATGTGTATTTCATCAAAAGATCGAGGGGATCTCGCAGCTAAATAAACAACCATGTCATGATAATGAGACTTCTTTATCTAGTGAATTTAAGAGTGGACTTTTTTTATGGATATCTATAATGGTATACAGTCTAATTTATTATTATTGCGAGTTGTTGAAAATTTGAACAAAATAGGTTAATTAATATCAAAATAAAATATTTTTTTCATTTTTTAAAGTGAGGAGAAGAACAGAGATTCATTTTCAGTTCATTATTTCTATTTTCTGCTTGATTTTTTTTTTTTTTTTTCTCCAACGACGCAAAATTTTTTGACTTATTGGGATCTCCTTTTACTTTTAAAAGAATACAATTCGCACAAATACTGAAATGATTTGGATATAAAAAGGGTGTTCCCTTTTTTCAATAAATAACATCTTAAATTTAAATATTTAGGAATCTCAACAAAACTTTTAAAAATTTGCAAAAAATTAAAAAAAAAAGCAAAAATTCTCAAAAGAACAAAATGTTAGGTTAATAAACTTAAATTGGATTCCTTTTTCAAATATCAAAAATTACCACGAAACATGTATTAAATCGCAGACGAATTAAACTTTATTGAAAAGAGGAAAAAATTTGCTATATTGGGGTAAGATATTAATGTAGTTATAAAAATAGTAATTTTTATAATTAGTATTAACGAATCTCATAAATAAAATAAAAAAAAAATCGCTGCAAATTGTGAAATAAAAGATTTTTTTTGTGTGTGTGTGGATGGGGCAGAGGGGGGGGGGGGGGGGGAATTAAAACGGAATCAATAAAAAAGCTAAAGAGAAAATTGAAAATTGCAGAAAACATAATTACTGTTCTCGATTAACTTTTTAAATAGGATTTCTGTTTCAAATTTCGAAAAATCTCTGTGAAAGGGGGGGGGGGGGGGCTATAAAAATCGTATAAAAAAATTCACGAAAAAAAAATGGCTGCACAAATTCAAATTAAATTTTATCGTAAAAAATATACAAAATATACTATATTGTACCAATAGTTTGAAATTTTAATGTATTTTCGGAGGTGTGTTGCTTACAGTGGGTGCGGCACATACTCCCGAAAATACGGTATAATAAAGTTAAGCATGTAATTCTTTCAAAATAAATAAATTAATTAATTAATTAATTATCAAATTCTAAAACTGCTTATCCGTTTTCTTAATTTTCCTCTTAATAACTTTACTTATTAATTTATAGATTAATAAGTAACAAATGTTTTCTCTCTTAATTCCAGGATGTGAATCTTGTAGTATTCCCAGAACAGAACGCCCTATTGGCGAGACATTTAATAAAAATTTAGTCTATTTCTTGGAAGAAATTCCTACTCAGATGTGTTCTAAAGGGTAAGTTAAAATCTTTATATCAGAGAAAAATAACTAAACTACTATTACTTATGTGTGTATTATTTTATTGGTTATTTTTTTTTTTTTCTTAACCGAAAAGATTTTTACGAAGTTCTTACTAAAATGCATATGTGCAGTTTCTTTCTGCAGTTCAAACTCTGTTTATGGTTATGACTTCTGTTTTTGCTTTTATTGCTCTTACATGAATATTGCATATTTCAGTTTTTACATAATCAAAGGAAAAATGTACTTTTGAACGAAATTAGCTTGAAAATTAAGCTCAATTTAGTAACTTTTTGAAATAATTTTAAGGTATAACTTTTAAAAATCTTATTACAACAATGGATATTTCTGGCAAAGTTATCTCATTCTACAATAGATTGCTTAGAGCAAATTGGGAAAGAAAGAAAGAAAGAATGAATGAATGAATGAATGAATGAAAGCCATATTAAGAGATTTACCATGATGTATTGCTTTTTGAGGAAGTAAACTGAAATTTGCCTATGAAAAGACAGATTTTCATTTTATGATGAACATAAGATTAATATGAAGTTAAATTGATTAAAAGATATGTTTCATCAACATGTGCTCAAAATTGTATTTTAATTTCTTTATGATAGATGCTTATTTTCTTGAGTAGTGATTACCAAATCATGGGTCAAACTTATTTGTATGTTGCAAAATAATTGATCAGTTCTTCAAAAATAAATAATTATAATAATTTTAATACTTTGTAATTCTATAGTCCTTTGTATAATACAATTATCTCACTTTTTTTCTGATTAGTCTAATATATATATTTCACTTTTTCTGTATTAGTGACTGTTTTATTAAAATAAATATTTTACTAAAATTTGGTAGTCTTGTTGTTTTAAAAGATTAGAAATTTTTTACTAAGGATAATACTTTCTACCTATATTATTAAATGGTCAGACTGTTTTTTAAGTCAACAGCCCTGAGCTTTCTGCTGATCCAATTTTGGCAGTTATTTTAAAAAATGAAAGCTATTTATTTTTAGCTGCACCCGCACTAACTATTTTTTAATTTATTTTCAATTTTAAAAGTTTTTGTAATATTTCTTCAAAATAATGGCAATCAAAGTTTAACTTTTGTCTCTGTAATATAAATTTATTTTATCATATTCTATCAATCAGAAGTGTGATTTCATAAGTGAAGTGATTATCATATTTAAAATAAATAAATAATGGTTTTCATGAAATTTAACCAAAATAAAATGATTGTGTACAGTTATGTTTTGATCACAGAAGAACAAATTATTTATAGAAAAGAAAAAATATCTAATCTATGTAAATAACATAACTGAAAATAATATGCAATAAAAAGCAATATTTGAAATGAAATGAAAAGTAAAGTCTCTCAGTGATGAGAGAAAATGACATTCTGAAAACAAGTAAGTTTTCTCCATGAATGTGACATATGTTGTCATGACTGTGTCAGTGATGACATCGTTATTTATTGATGCTTATTCCTGCATCCAAATACATTGAACTTCTGTTACATGCTTAATAATTCTTGGTGTGCATAAATGAAAATATTCCCGGAAATTTACTTCATTTTCATTTAGGTATAATTTATATATTTAAAAGACAATACTGTTTTCTTAGACATCTAGCTTAAGCTTTCTACTAATCTGATTTTAATAGTTTTTTCTGGCCTGAATGTGATACTTAGATAAATCCCTATATCTATTATAAGTTGTTAAAATGTAAACTTTACATGAAAAATAACAAAATCTCCAGATTTTCATATTATCACAAATGTTTCATTTGCAAATACAGTACCATTGTAAAACAGCAGTTATATGTAGAGATACTGTCTCGAATATGATAGTACTACTGTGTTTATGTTGCACATTTTCTGATTAATAAGAAGAAAAAATTGTTCGGCATAGTATTTTTAAAAAAATGATTTCCTCTAAATTTTTGGTGTATATTTCACCTTTCATTGTATTGTACAGAATTTTTTCATTCTCAAGACCATTACTGTGATTGATAAGAATTACTGGATAATAGAAACTCTTTATCCACATAACAAATTGTGACAATTGTGTATGTCAAAAATGAAGATTAAAATTAAGTATTTGATCTTATGTGACATGAATATAAATCAATAATTGAATTGGAAATGGATTATATTATTACAACTTTTTAGCTCCCAAGCCATTACATTATATACTGTAAAAAGTGCAATTCAAAAACCAGCTGGCCAATATTTTATGAAAGGAAATTTATTTTGTTTTCAATTTTTCCATTTTCAGCATTTATTCAAAATAAAAAGATGAACACAAACTTATAAAGTGATACAATGTACAGTAGACTCCCTCAAATCCGCACAGCTTGGGACCGGAGGTTTTGCGGATTTTAGAATTTTGCGGATTTCTGGTCACTGCTTAGTTTACATTTTTTAAACAGTAATTTGAGTACAATTAATAATGCAATCGGAACTATAATGAAAACTTACAATATAATAAAATATTAAAATAAGTAATATAAAATAATAAAAATTTAGATAATTTTTAAAATGATTAAAGTATTAATAGCAAAGGTCAAGTTAATAATCAATGGTGTATGATTAAATATACATTATAAAGATTAAATGTATTTTTCCAAAATTATTCAACAAAACTTGTCTCATAAAAGTACATTACTAATATAAATCAAAATCATAAAATAAGGATTTTTTTTTCAAGTTTAGCCAGGCTTAATAACCAAAAAATCATGATTAATGCATAAATATATTTGGTAAGAAGATTGTGATTACCATTAATATAAAAAATATCTTGAATTGTTTCCAAAAAAAATTTGTTCTTCCTTCATGAAAAAAACATGAATAGAATATTATTAAGAAAATTACAAATTAAAAAATATATGGAACTGATACAAAACTAAAAAAATCAAATTTTGTCCCAATATCTGAACTGAAAGTTTCATTGTTTACATCCATAAAATATGTGTGGATTTTAGAGAGTTGCGGATTTCTGGTTTGCGGATTTGAGGGAGTCTACTGTATTATGATTGAGCATACATTAGAATTTGAAAAAGTCTGATAATATTCTTTATTTTAATTCTTTATATGTTTAACTTTATGCATGTATCCTATTTCAATTGACTGGTGGGTAGTAGTACTGATAGTTAAGATTGACAGATAATTCTAAGTTATTAAAAATATTTTTTGCTTTAAAATGTTCTGGCAAATAAACAATGGATTCATTGCTATGTCTTTGTTCTTTAAGAAGAGAAATGATCTTTTTTTATTAAAAATAAATAAATAAATAAATAATTTCAAACATGATTTCAATATTTCTGCACCTAAAATAAGTGATATGGTAATGGAAAAAAAGGGGGGGAGGGGGAGACAGTGTACATTTGATTAGAAAGGTAAAAATTACGTACTCAACTTGTGGTTGCACTACTTATATCTTAGAGTTACACCTCACATTTCAAAAGGAAATTCACTATCTTATATGAAATTCTTGTAAGCATTAAAAGTTGGATTTTATGCATTGTATTTTATTTTCCAAAGTTTATTATGTGATATAAATGTTTTTATTATTTTTAGAGGCAAAGTCCAGTTTGCAAGTGCTGTGGAACTGAAGCATACTGATGATGGTGTTTCTGTTGGAGGTAAAACATTGGATATGTCCACGAGAATATTATTCTGTAGCATTATTTAAATTCTCCCTTCCCTGTTCCCTAAGAAAAAAGATGAATTTGGAGGGACAAAATAAAGAGTTGAAATTAGATTAAAAAAAAATAAAAGTCACATTTCTTAATTTAATTGGTACAAAATGTTACAAAAAACGTCAATTATTATTGACATAAGTTATTTCCTGATCAATTTGTTATATCTCTTTTTCAGATTTTAATTTTAGTATCTTCATGGGTTTTCCTTGAACCATTCATCAAGCATGCTGTCATAAATTTTATGATAAATGTGATTTTTTATATTTTATTTTCACAGATATCATAAAATTTTTTTTGGTAATAGTATAAATACTGTTATAAAAACTATGATGTTCATTTATCCTAAATATAAGTTTGGGTTCTTGTTTCAAGCCCAACTCTGGCAATTTAAAATTAAAGTTTATTTTTCAGTCAATATCTGTTTTGTCTCTTTACTTATCAGTGAGAAATATGAACTTTTGTTATAGCCAGTAGGTCCCAATTTTTGAGCTAGAGCCTCACATGAGGTTTCTTTTCTATTAGAATTATAACCTTATATCTCAATAGTGTATAGTAATATTCACTATTGAGATTCACTATTTAATTCTTTGTCATTTCTAATATAAATTTTAAATTAATTTGATATACATTATTTTTTTATCTTTTTTAAAATTCTGCCTTTTATTTTTAGCAACAAACTTCATGACTTATCATACAATTCTCAAAACATCTAAAGACTTTTACGAAGCATTACGTTGGTCTAGAAATATTTCCTCCACTTTAACTCAAAAGATACAAACCAATTCTTCCAGCAATGTTAGAGTCTTTCCATACAGGTAGTTTTTCTGTCTTAATTACACATAGATTTTTTTTATTTTACATAAGTGCACTTTATTTTCTAAAGGGGAAAAGTATCTAACCATTCTTTGTGGTCATTTATTTTTTTCTTCTCAATTGTTTTTTAGTTTTTTTGTAGCAGAAGTGTTGCATCGATATGAGTTGGATATTTTCTTATGAATATATTAAAGTATGGAAGGTGCCTGCTGTGTGTTGCCTGAACTAATTATGCATGAATCTTGCGTTATATAAAATTGAATATTTATTTTATTTTTCTCCCTCCCTATTTTTACCCTGTCTTTTTACTTAATTATTACTATGTAATAGGGTGGGCCGAAAAAAACTTTTTTTCGATTTTCGATAACGGCGGGTGCGGAAAAGTGGCCACTGGTGGCACTCAGTTCACGCAAAAAATTTGAGATTTTTTGGACAATTCCTTACCCTGCCGCAAATGGCTTGAAGTTTTGCCAAAATGCTGATTTTTGAACTTTTTTATTAAAAACTTTTAAAATATTAAATTTAGTTTATTTTGGCTGTATTTACTTGGAAAGGCATATTTAACGTATATAATGTTTAAATAAGTTCTGATAATGCATTATTTAATTGCTATGTGTATTTTAAATCAGCCGATTTTTATAGCCGAGTAAAATTCGGCGTGCAGCTACGACATCCACGCGAGGAGTTCTCGGTTGTTTCGCGTTGGTACGGAACGCAAAACAAGTTCAAATCTGTACATTTTTAAAGAACATAGCACTAAACTAATGCATAATTAGAGGTTATTTAAACATTAGGCACATTAAATACATCTTTTAAACTAAATACCACCAAAAAAAAGTTAATTTAATATTAAATTTTTTTTTTTGCTAAAAAAGTTCAAAAATCAGCATTTTGGCAAAACTTCAAGCCATTTGCGGCAGGGTAAGGAATTGTCCAAAAAATCTCAAATTTTTTGTGTGAACTGAGTGCCACCAGTGGCCACTTTTCCGCACCCGCCGTTATCGAAAATCGAAAAAAAGTTTTTTTCGGCCCACCCTACTATGTAATCTTAAAAATTTTATTATAAAGTTCTTGGCATGATTTCAAGAAAACAAAAGTTAATAGAAAACATTTTTTCACAAATAACTAGAGGTCTGCACAGATTGAAATTTCCAGGCTTAATTTGACCTGGTATAAAAATTAAAATTTCCGAATAGACTATCCCCCCCCCCCCTCCCTCAAATTATATTTTCAAAGTTAATTCATGTCCCAGCTCTGTCCAGTCCATAGAAAAATTGGCCCCAGCTCAATATCTACAAGAAATTGATTTTTTTAAACATCCAATTAAAATGACTTTATGTCAAACACAGTTTTTTTTCCCAACATTTTCCTCAGCAATTAAAATGCCTTTAAAGAATATTGCATACATATTTATGTCAACTTTTATTGCCCATTTCAGACAGTATGCTTGTAAGCCATAGAATATAGAATATCAACATAAATGATCACTTAGACCAGCACTTTTCAATCTTTTATCTTTCATGTACTATTTTCGAAGATTTTTTATTTCAGAGTATCCCATTTCTCACACACATACCCACCCCTCTCTGCTCCAGCCATCTAGATAACACAAACATACTTCTTTTCATTAGTAATCTTTTTTAATCACAACCATATAATAAATGTACACACATTACAATATATACATATTACATTGCCATTTTTAACATTTTTGTGACTTTACTAATCGTATTTGTGATTTCTGCTTTTACTGATATTATTTTCACATATTTCAGGATGGGAACTGCTGACTTTAACTTTCAAATACAGACTTTTTAAAAAATTATGTAGTTTAAAAGAAAAGAAAACAGATGGTTAAAGCATCTTTATTTCTGAAGTTGTATTAAAAAAAGTAGATATTTGAAAATTTCTTAATTTCTCAACATGTATTTCCATAGATTACCTTAATAAAAGTTCTTTTTCATTATTATTTTTATTTAAAAACACTGTGACTATGTTAAATTTCTGTATTGATGTTATCAATCTAGCAATCAGCTTGTGCAGCACATTTATATCTTATTCTCAGTCCAGCTACATCCATTTAAACTTTTATATATGTTATTGACTTAGTCTAACTTTTTAAAATTAGCTTCATTGGTCTGGTCAGCCCATTTAATTTTTTTATCAACCAGACCCATTAAAAAATTATCTCTGTTCTAACAGCCCAGCTTGTTTGGAAAGTTTCTTTATTTTGACAGCTAGGTACATACTTGTGCAGATTTCTACCAGCAACTACACAACAACTATTACTATATGTAAGTTTATTACTCGCTGAAACTTTGTTATCCACTTAAAATGAGTATAGCAACTTATTAAAGTTTAAAGTGTCATTTAAGCATTTTTTCAGACTTCTTCCCCTCACCTCACCCCTTTTAATTTTCTTGAAAATTTCAGTCATATATGCACTTAAAATACTGAAAAAGTGGAAAAGCTTTCATGTTCCAAGTCGTCCTTCCCCTAAGCAAAAATTATCATTCATGGAAAAAAGTTTTTACTTTTTAAAAATCCTTATAGCGTGTAGAATAAACCACTAAGCTAGGTGAAATTAAAAAAATATTTAAGAAGTTAGTCAATTGATAATGAGTGCAGACTGGCTAAAAAAAAAAAATATCTATATGGGATTTCGAATTCTTTACTTCATAAGTATAAATCCAGCCACGTAAGTTATTTTATAACTTATTACTAAAAATTTTTATACTCTTTTTAATTTTTTTTTTCTTGAAACATTTTTCACTGCACTGTGTAAAGTAGTGTTTAAATGGATCAACCTCTCAACTTTAAAGATTATTTTGTGGTGTCGTAAACTTTTCGTATGTTAAACGCCACATAGAAATTAGAGAAAAAAAGGGTAAAAAAATGACACAATTTTCAAATGACACCATACCAAAATTTATCTAATTTAAACTAGGTTCATGCTCCTTGATAAAAAAAAATTTTTGAAAAAAAATAAATTGTTTTTATTATTAATTTCGAGTTTTTAAAATAAATAAAACAAATAAATAAATAAAATTATCACTATACATTTATTTTATGCAATATAACTTAAAGTATTCATCTTTTATAATGAATGATATTAACCTGCATGGTGTTGTCACTTATTGCCAGAGTAAGCAGATAAGTGTTATTTTTTTTTTCTCTAGCGATAGATGGCAATACCACACAAATTTATATTTAATTTCAAAATTTACATAAGAAGAAAAATTTTGAAATAAGTCAGTTAAAAAATAATAGTAGGTAATAGATACAAAAATTCTTTTTATTTATTTAAATTTAAATATTAAATAAATGAATGAAATATTTATGAAATAAAATCAAATTTGTAGAATTGTGTAAAATCAAAATGGATTATAAAAAAATTTGCATTTTGCGGCTATCTATTGTGAGAAAAAGAAAATCTGAATGAAAGTTTAATGAAATAATAATAAAACTTGATCAGTCTTCTAGAATTGTGTAAAATTGAAACAAATAATAAAAATTTGCATTTTGTTGCCTTCTATTGTGAGTACTCTTGAGATTTTATGGTATATTATCTGAAAAATTTGACTTTGTTTGGCAATTTGTTCACAGTGTTAGGTGATGTGCTTGCAACATAGCTATATAGAACTAACAATATCTCCATCAATTTTGATTATTGTTTTATTATAGTACAAATTATGAAAGAATTGGATGGGTAAATTCAATTTTTGTGTTACTTTATTCTTTCTATGGGGGAGGGGTGTAAATATGTATAAACCTGAAGGTGGCCTGCTTTTCAATTTTATAAATAACCTTCTCTTAGTATTAATTCAAAAATGGCTTTCCCTACAACCATTATTTGAAGTTTTGCCAAGACAATGTTTCTATAATTTTCATGTCTATAATGTTCTAAAGTATAGTTTTAAAAATTATTTTTAGCAAGGTAATTTTAATAAATTTTCTTTTTTCAGTTTATTATAACTTGCATTCTTTTTACATTTTATTTCTTTTTTTACATTTTGTGTGGTATACATTTTTAACTTTCATCATTGAATGAAGACATATGTTTGCAGTGGTGGAACGGTTTTTCTTTATACAGATGATAAACTTTCATAAAAAAAAGAGGGGTTTTTAAATAATGTCTCTTGTTTTTGTGTGTCTTTTGTTAATGTATTTTAACTTTCTTAGAGAGTATGGCTGAGATTATGTTTTGTTTGACTCCATGAGTGTGTATGTTGAACTGTAAGCATGCAAGTTGTGAGTTCAAAGATGTGATATGTAAGTCTGCTACAAGTTTTTAAGGTATGAGAGTGCTTTTATCAAAGATGAATGCATGTGTATATAGATAAGTATTAGAGTAAGTAGTTTATTTTACTTTATGAAGCTTGTGCTTGTGATTTATGCATTATAAAACAGGGGTTGATGCTTTTTATCTATCTTCTTTTTAGGTCTCTGTTTTGTGAAATTTTCTTATTTGTGTGAAAATTCAATTGCACTGAAAAAATCTCATTAATTGTAATCTATTTAACTTTAGTAGTCACTGTTGTAGTTTTCTTTCAGTAACTACAGGAATACTTCATTTAAGTTTTTTTCTTCTAATAAGCTATAGTAATTTATTGCAATTTTAAAAGTAAAAAATTCTTATAAATTGTGCAATTGGAAGTTTCATTTTTCTTTTTACTACTTTCAGGTATTCTCAAAGTATTTTTCTTCTGCAGAATTTTTAATGTGCATTTTTAAATGTAAAAACTTGATACATAAAATGCATGTGGTAATTCGGATTTTTTTTTTTTTTTTTTTTTTTTTTTTTTTTTTTTTTTTAATGGATTGTTGTTTTATAATGACCTTTGTTGGACCCACCACTACTGTAAATTTTATTTAATTTAAACAATAATTTTGACAGCATTTTTTGATTGGAAAGTATGTTAGAGATCATTATATTTAGTCATTCTAATGTAGGAAGTAATCTGCCTGTTGAATGTTGAGGCTTTTGATCTGTAGACTTGCATTTAAGGAATATGCTTCCGATGTACTATCATTTTATAGAGATGTATTTTTAAACAGAAAATAAGTCATTTGAACATCTGATATGAATTAAAAAAATTATCTTTTTTTAATAGAGCAACTTGAACCTTGCGTGCCTCTTTTTATCTCTCTGTAGATAATAAAATTTGATTGTACCAGATAAGTATTGTGAAAAGCAACTTCTTTTATGCAATGGATTTTTTTAAAACAAACCTATAAAGTTTTATTTTGCTCAACCCTTGTGAATTATGCACTATGCTTTGCTTTGTTTGAATGCTCTTAACTGTTAAACTTACCTAATACATGCTAAAGATGATACGAGTACATTTAAATTTCCTACAAATAACCGTTTCTGATATACATGTTCACCCAAACAGCAACTTTCAGACCTATATTTATGTAAATATTTCTCCAAATAAACTCTAAAGTGGAACTGCTGAACAAAAATCACTCATCACATTAATGATGAAAAAAAGCAAGTGCTCTTATAAAAATGGACATTTATATGTCAATATAAGTCTTAATACAATCATTGTTTGAGGAATGAAACAATGTAGATCAAAATAAAGGTATTTATATGCCTTTTAAATATACTTCAATCGCTTTTAGCTGGTACTAGCTTAGTTTGATGACTATAAATAATTTTTTAATGTAATTTTATAACATTCTCAACCATGAAAAATTTTAATATTTTTTGCTATCAGGGCAAATTAAAAATATTTGTCCTGACTTAGAGCTGAATAATGAATAAATGAGTTTTTAAAAGTGAATACAGTGTGTCCTAGAACGGTTAAAGTATGTTTTAATTTTTTAACCCATTGAAGATATGAAAGCAATGTAAATTGTGAATGCATTCAAAATAAGATTAAAATTAAGATTCTGTTGATGAAATAGTCTTGCCACGGATTTTCAAAATATTATATTTTAGGTTTTTAGCTCCTGATATTTTGAGATTTTAATTCCTAGGACCTATATAAAACGAAATTTCTACTTTTTCTACTTGTTCAATAGTAAAAATTCACATCTTCTACGCATTAAATTGTAACACCTTTTTTATGAAATTTTGAATCTTTCTGGCAACTAAAAACAATTTTTAATGTCAACAAAGCTTAAAAATTCTACGAAAAATTTCAAAGTATCTTAATTTGGTGAATTTTAATCATAAAAATTGGAATTTTTACTATTGTACTTGTCAGAGAATAAAGAAAACTTTACTAAATATGTAAAATCCAGGTATCATATAAAAAAATTTAAAAAGTGTCATTTAAAAAAAAAGAAACTTTGCAGAACTTTTTCATTCAGATAATCTTAATTCCTGTTTTATTTTGAACAATTTTGTAATTTTTATTGCTTAAGAAACTTTAAGAGAAAAAAATTAAAGCATGTTTTAATCTTTTTGGAACAACTCATATACATTTACTCAATTTTATTTTTGGACTGATCTTCCTTTCACTTCAGTGCTGTATTCAATTGTTTCATTAATAATTATTGTTAATTTTTAAACTGTCATAATTTCTTTTTTTTTTCTATATCTGGTAATTTTTTTTTTGTGTGTGTGTATATGTGATAATTACTGTTTACTTTTTCGATGTATTGACATCCATAAATTTGGAAAATTTTCTATAAACTTTAATGAAGTCACTAAAGCAGGGTGATCACAATCCTAAAAAAACATGAAATATCAGGGAATTTTGTTGACCTGGAAATATCAGGGAAATTTATACTAAATCTGGAAATCCCCTCACTCCAAAATTAACAAGTGGGTAAGTGTGATCTCAGATTGCACAGAGGGTTTCGTTTAATATTTCCTCCAAAATGTTTTATCATTAAATTAACAAATGAAAATTGTCAAAAGAAAATTAATTGTATCAAAATCTTTTTTCGGATTGCAAAGCTTAGCATAGGGAAGACCAGACTAGTCACCAGAGGCAACTAGTAATTTAAATGAATAGGAATTTAATAAAAAAATGTTTCACTTCACTTGTCAAAATCGATGATAAATATGGTGTAATGTGATACATTTTTTTTTTTTTTTTTAAATGCACATTTTCACATGATTTATTTAAATTTGTTACATAATTTTTATATCTACTTAAACTTGTGTGCAACAATTAGAAAGAAAAAAAATGAAGTGATGATATTAAAAAAATATTTAATTAAAATAGTAGTCTTTTTCAAAATTTTATGATTTGTTGTACGACAAAAGGTATTCAGCTGTAAGTATACAAAATTTGAATTATGACTTATACAGTTTTTGTCTACAGACTCTGTGACTGAGAGACAGAGGACACAAACAAATAGGGTTTCATCAGATGAACAAAACCTTCAAAAAGAAAGAAAGAAAAAGAAATCAAGTATCTAAAAAAATTGTAAAGTTGTAAATATCATTACCCAAACTCGTCCCAAACTTCAAATTTATTAGTTGATATACTTATCTTTAAGATTTGGGAAAACTTTAGAAAAAAATCAATTATTGTGAATGAGTGAGTATATTTCCAGCCTACTTTTTACACATTTGACACTTAGAGCAAGCCGGAAACATTAAAATTAATTATTCAGTACAAATATATTATGTTGACCACTTTCCATAAAAAAAAAAAAGGCAAATTATAATGCTAAGTAAACAAATGAAAAATGTTGCCATTCCAAATTTTTATATGCAAGAATATTTTGGAAATTAGAACAAAAAATGTCATTCAAGAATATAGTTCTGTGAAAAATAGAAACTATAAAAATTTCATTCATTTAGATGATTTTGGGCAAAAGAATGTTTAGAATAATTGATGTTACATTATGAATGCTAAATTTTAACTGTACAATACCTTAAATTAATAACATTTGTTTGACATTTTTTTCAATATTTTTTTTCACATTTTTTCTGTTTTATGGAATTTTGCTCATACACTATAAAAAACAAGCTTTTTCTTTATCATTTTTATAATTTTTTTCTGACAAAGATTTAAGAATTTAAATGTAAATTTATAAAATTAAACAAAACTAGATTTTTTTTTTTTTTTTGGAGGGGGGGGGGGGATTATTGCATTGATCAAATATAAATATTTTATTTCGCTCATTTAACATGATAGATACAACAAATTTAATATGAGCAATAAGAAACTATGTTTTATGACATTTCATTCATAGTAGAAAAATTTTTAATAGTTATTTCATAATCATTGTTAAACCTTGAAATTATAAAAAAACTAGTTGGATGTGCCAATCCCAAAACTTTCTTCTATCTCATACGTACATTTTAATATTTTTAAAAAATAGTTACTCATTTTAATGCTTTAATAATTTTAATTCAATATCATACCAACTTTGATTTTCATCTTAAATTTCTGCTTCAGTCAATTAAAAAGAGTAAAAACGAATTTCCGTCTCTGTACAAGCCGATAGACAATAGAATGATAGGCAGTTTTTTTTTTTTTTTTCAAATTCAGGGAGATCCTGCTTGCCTTACCAAAAAATAATCATATACAAAAAATTTAGTTCAGCTCTAGAACTAACTTTATACACTTTTAGGTGGTGCAATATTGAAAATGACATAAAATTCGCTATTGCAGCGCCCCCTTCTGGCAGATTTTTTTCAAATTCAGGGAGTATCAAGTAGCCATAACCATACACGTACACAAAAAATTTCGTTCAATTCGATGCATAACTTCATATACTTTTGGTCTGTACAATATTGAAAATGGCACAAAAATCACGATTGCAGCACCCACTTCCAGCAGATTTTTTTCAAATTCAGGGAGGGCCAATTAGCCATAGTCATACACTTACACAAAAAAAATTGGTTTAATTCGATGCATAACTTCATATAATTTTGGTCGGTACAATATTGAAAATGGCACAAACATCACAATTGCAGCGCCCCCTTCTGGCGGAATATTTCAAAACTGAAGTAAGACCTGCTTGCCACAGCCAAAAACATTCACAAAAAATTTGGTTCACTTCTATGCATAACTTCATATACTTTTTGATGGTAGAATGGCGACATGCACATAATAGACACACACACACGGACAGACATACATTTTGTAAAAACATGTTTTTTGGAATCTCTGATCCCTTAAATGTATAAATCCATCGAAAACTGGAAGTAAAAAAATTTTTGATTACAATACTTTCTTCTGTTGAAGATAGAAGAAAGTAAAAAAAAAAAAAAAGAAATTTGCAGTAATTCTGTGGTTTAGAAATCTGTAATGCTGTTGAAAAGAGCGTTCAAAATGAATTTGATGACATATAAACTGAGTTACTGAATTACTATTTCTAATTTTGTCATTTAATTAACCTCTGAAAGCATTCAAAATTTTGAATATATGCGCCAGTATCTTGATCAATAAAATTAAAATGATATTTTGAATGCTGCTAAGTTTAATTTAGTTAGTTTTATAAGCCTTCAAGAAATCTGAAAAAAAAAAAGCCATCTTCTATATATTCTTTTATTTTATTCCATTAATGTAACAACTTTTCTATCAGAAACTTTTACCGTAAAACATTCATTAGTTTTTCAAATAATTCCCCAAACAACCATTGCTAAAGAAGTGTTGCATTTAAAATAAAACATTATTTTGTGCTTTTTTTTTTTAATTTTGTAGCTTAGTGTGACAGCTCTTAATTTTTCTTAGTTATAATTTTGTCTGTCTGTAAATGTTTATATTAGTTGAAAATCATAAATTCTATGTATCACAATATTTTGTCAGTGTTTTTTCTGTTTTGTTGTCATCACATCATCATTTAATGACAGTTATTTTAAATAACGAAAGAAGTAATAAATTAGTAAAGCAACATTAAAATTACAGAGAAAATATCAAATAAAAAATCTCTTGATGACAAACAAATATTTATAAACTAATCTGACATGAGAAACCACTTTTTAAATCTGTTATAATCTGACATGAATTAAATGCAATCCCACAATCATCCATGTTTAGTGCTAAATCCCATAGTTTGGTGCTTTTTTAATGGAACATTTTCGGCATGATAATAGAAATGTAATAATTTTTTTATTTGAAAGTTCTCCTTTTTGACTTTACTGTGATGCATAGTAAATTTTTCAACTTTCTACTAGACGTCATTTTGATATGACAACATTATATTGCATCGTACCACAAAATTCTAACGAGCAGTAATGTCTATTTTTTTTTTTAACTATACAAAAGCTTGTGAGATATATATATATATATATATATATATATATATATATATATTCATGTTTACTAAGCAATGATTGAATGTATTAGAGCAATGTTTTATAAGAAGTTATTTATAAAAAATTTAATTTAACACTAACTTAGAAATATCAGGGAATTTTAACATAGATAATTGTGATCACCCTGTATAGACAAAATGTTTCATGAGTAAAAAAAATTAATACATGATTTTCAATTCCATTTTTCTCTTTGCAGCATTGTTCATCCCTTTTTTGAGCAGTATCTCACAATGTGGCCTGACACCTTTAGGTCCATTTCCTATTCAGTCCTGGCAATTTTTGTTGTGACGTTCCTATTCTTAGGTCTAGACATATATTCAGCAGTAATTGTAGTCATTACAATCGTCATGATTATTGTAAATCTCATGGGTCTGATGTACTGGTGGGATATCTCTCTCAATGCTGTATCATTAGTGAACTTGGTTGTGGTAAGTAAATTATTACATTGAATTTTTTTTATATATAGTTCCTTACTATTAGTTCAGGGTTGCCACGCCACCTGGAGAACCTGGAAAACCGGGGAAACACAGGGAATTTTAAAATCCCCTCCCAAAACAGGGAAAATCCAGGGAATTTTGAAAAAATCCTAAAAAATCTGGAAAACACAGGGAAATTTTTTCCCTACTATATATATATATATATATATGCTTTCATTTTGAAAGCTGAATATTATCTTATGATACTTTTTAAGATAAAAAAATAAACCAGTGTCGTGTATCAAAGTTATCCTATATTTTAATATAAATATTAATTTAAATGCATAAAGTAGCTTTTCCTCTTTTCTTTTCTTTTTTATTTCTGCATTTTTAGTGATTATGTTCAAGATAATTGATTTTTATGTAAGGTTCTTTTAAAATTTTATATTCTTTAAATTATTAGATACAAAGTTTCTAGATATTTTAACATTAATTTATAAATATTTCAAAGTATTTTTTTTAGCAGAATGTTTGAGCATTGCTTTACTGTTTTTATTATTATTAATGTAAAATGTGGGATTTAATAATAAGTGTAACAACTTTAAAGGGTTTTTTCATTTGCTTATATCATATAATGTATTATATTTGTTCAATTAATTGGGTAATGATAAATTACAGGGTGGTCATAAAAAAACTTTGCCGATATACAGAGCTCTAGCAGCCAGTCCGCTCAACCGATCGAAATGAAATTTCAGATATAGCTATTCAGAGGTATGAGCTCGAGATTCTGTGAGCGACAACAAAATGGCGCTCACCGTTACGGTTATAGTTACAGAAACTCGAAAATTTCCAATGGCAACACCCTTTTTTTTTTCATCGCAAAATGCTCAGCGCATGCGAAAACCATACAGAGCGTTGGAACCGTACGTGTATCGCAAGAAACGGACATGTTATGCACGCACAAAAAACCATTCTGGGAATCCTTCACCCCATAAGAAAAAACTCTATTGGGGCGCAAGGAGGAAATTTGCATATGACACAGAGTCAGTACACTAATCTCTGATTATAATACAGATCGGAGAAACTAAAACTTTTATTTTGATTACACATTTTCCACATGGGTGCCGTCACCATCACAGGCAATTACGGCACCCATGTAGAAAATGTGTAATCAAAATAAAAGTTTTAGTTTCTCCGATCTGTATTGTAATCAGAGATTAGTGTACTGAGTCTGTGTCATATGCAAATTTCCTCCTTGCGCCCCAATCGAGTTTTTTCTATGGGGGGGAAGGATTCCCAGAATGGTTTTTTGTGCGTGCATAACATGTCCATTTCTTGCGATACACGTACGGTTCCAACGCTCTTTAGGGTTTTCGCATGCGCTGAGCATTTTGCGATGAAAAAAAATGGGTGTTGCCATTGGAAATTTTCGAGTTTCTGTAACTATAACCGTAACCGTGAGCGCCATTTAGTTGTCGCTCACAGAATCTCGAGCTCATACCTCTGAATAGCTACATCTGAAATTTCATTTCGATCGGTTGAGCGGACTGGCTGCTAGAGCTCCGTATATCGGCAAAGTTTTTTTATGACCACCCTGTATTTAAGATGTCTAATTAGCCAACATATACACATATATTTTTGCACGCTCAGCATAGAATAAATGCGTTGCAGTACAGGGAAAACACAGGGATTTTTTTTTCAAGATTAGAGTGGCAACCCTGTCGTTAGTTTACACATATTGTTCTATGTATTTTGATCTAATCTGATTAATTTGTTAGCTCATTGATTGATTATCACCATATTATAATATTTATAAGAGTATTTTTATTATAATTTTGAAATTTATTATTGAATTTAAAACAATTTAATGGAGTACAGTAATGCTTTAACATTTGTGTGGTTTAGTTTACTGAAAATATCCACGAATGTCAGAACTGCAAATGTTGAAATTTATCTTCCTGTGCATAAACGACAGGTTTTGTTTTTTTCTTTTAATGGAAAAGAGCAATTGAAGTTTTAAAAAAATACCTATTAAGCATTATTTATTAAAAATGCATGTTTTAAAGAGATTTGAATCGTTATAAATGTATAGTGCAAAATTTATTTCCTAGTATATGGTGGAAGAAATATAGTGATATGTGATTGACAGAACAGATCTTTTGTTTATGAATTTCCATGTAAAGAAAAGTTGTGTCCTCGATTTATATTTTGAATTTGATTCCTTAGTGAAGATTCACATTCTATAGCATTTTCAACAAATTATTGTTTTAAAATTTCTCCAACAATATGTGTAAGAAATATCTCATCTGCAATTGAAATTTGAAATTAAAAAAAAAAATAAAATAAATAAATAAAAATGTAAAAGAAATAACTGATCTATATTTTCTCTTGGCCGTACAGTAATACAGTTGGCTATACAATAGATAAGAGTTCAGAATCATGCAATTCATAGAATTGATAAAATAAAGTGTTTACTTTGTGAAAAAATATTCTTTATAATACAAACGAATTTCGCAAATAACAAAGTCTAGTATACAAGAATGTTGAAATGTTCCACATTTTTTATTTTACAAATAATCAAAATTTGCAAATGTTAAATTCGTGAATATTAAGGGATTACTATATTAACCTTGTAAATTAATAATTATTCTTGTAAATTAAAATTTTTCCAATGTTTAATATAGTGGATATTAGAAAAAAACTTTTTTAGTGTTGGGAAAACTCAGATACATCAATAATGTATTTGCACTGAGAATTCAAAATTTATTATGAAATATATTGAATATTTATTGTACAATTTCTGTGCTGTCGATATAAGACTTCAATTCTGTCTAAGATTTTATTTCATATATATATATATATATTTTTTCTTTTGTCTCCTGTTTAAAATTTGACTGTGTGTTATAGGTAGTAATTGAAGCTAGTTGAGAAGTTGCTAGTTGAATGAATTGTAAATTAACTGCTTTGGTCGCAGAAATCCTTTACAAATTAGTGCCTCAATGTAATTGAAAGCTGCCATTATAGATATTCATTGTGACTTCATGTTAGATTTTCAATCTGAAAATGAAATTCTTAATTTGATGAAAGCAAATTGAATAAATATCATCCCAAAAATCATTTAAGAATTTTCTTAGAACACTTTTTACTGTACGGTTATTGTTAAATAACATTGTTTAAAATGGTGCCCACAAGGTTGTAGGAAGAGGGGCTGGAGAAAGCCATTGTCTCTCTGAATTTTCAATTTTAGTTTTCTTTTTTTTTCTAGAATTTAAAAAAATAATAAAAATTTATTCTTCTCAAGTAACATAATCAAATGCTTAGAGAAAAAACAGTTAAGGATTTTTTGTAAGGGAACTTTGGGGAGCTGAACACCTAAAAAATCAATTTTTTTTTTTTTTTTTTTACATGCATGTGTATGAAAATTATATTAAATAGGTGATGATCCATTGAAGCAAAGCTTTGCTAATAAAAGAAAGTTTTGCTGTATTTGTGTGCAATACCCAGCAAAATCCCGGAATGTATAAGGCTAAAATTTTTTAAATAGTTCATAACACATAACATGGATATTAAATGTGTACATGGGCAATAAATTTTTTAGGTGTGTGTACATGGGGGGGGGGGGGGGGGAAGGCTCCATTTTTTTATTTTTTGTCTCTAAATTTTTTAGTTCAATTTTAATAAGATTACTGCATGAAAGCAATAACTATACAAGAAATTATTATGAATTACCTTTATTTATGTTTTCATCCCATTTCTATTGTCAGTTTTATTTTACTTCACTTGTCTTATTGTTGATCTATAAAAAATGAATTTCTCTTCTTATTTTATAGGGTGTTGGAATATCAGTTGAATTTTGTTCTCATTTGACACATTCTTTTGCAATTAGTCCAGAGCCTACACGTGTGAAGCGAGCTCAAGCAGCCTTACAAAAAATGGGAAGCTCTGTAAGTATATATCCTTAACGCATTGAAAAAAAAATATTGCAATATAATTCTTAAGAAGTTATGTAATTTAATTTTGTCTCATGTTTCTGAATCTGGCAACTATGTCAGGCTTGTGAAAATATTTTTAATGAACTGTTTCTTGGAGGAAAATACATATTTTATATTTTGAAGTCATTTTACATGTTTCTTTCCCTTTTTTATATAGTATTATTAAAGTCAATAATTAAGATTAGGAATCCTTAATATTCCAATTTTTTAAAGTTAGATTCTAATTGTAATAAAAAAATCCTTATAAATTAATTTGAAAAACGAACTGAAAGATTGTGTGTACTTTTGTTATAAGATTCAGCAGTTCCCAAGTTTTGTTTGACCTATCTTAAAATTTCATATTTTTTCTCAGTCCATCACTATGTACTAGGTGCGCAACTAAGTTCCTGCGTTTCACGTATGGATGGCACTAACAACACATGTAGATGACATATATGTCTGAAGTTGTTTTTTTAATAGCTTGGACATCTGTTAACAATAAACTGTTGTAATACTAGTACATATCATAATGCAAAAATATTTTTTCTAACAACTAAGATGTTGAGTTTTGCACACACACACACACAAAAAAAAAAAAAAAAAAAAAAAAACAGTGTTTGCAGGAAGTTTTGTTTTTCCGATTTAATCTGAAAAAAATTGCAGCTGAAGGACGTTGATTGTTAAGGAGGGCTATGACGAACATGCACCATCGAAAACTACCTGTGAAAATTTGTTTAAATGTTTTAGAAGTGGCAATTTCTCCAGAAAACCAAAACAATTGAAAATGCCGATCTGGAAGCGTTATTGCAGGAAGATTATAAAAAAAGAATAAAATTAACTTGGGAAAACATTAAACATGACTCGCAAAAGAATTTCCAAATGCTTGCATGTCATAGAAAAAATTTAAAAAGCGGGAAAATGGACTCCGTATGAGTTGACTGAAAGTCAGATGAAAAGTGGAAGAACTGTTATCCAAATTTTGCTTTTTCGGCAATGAAGAAAGTTTTCTGCACAGAATTGTTATTGGTGATGAGAAGTAGATATATTTCGAGAATCCCAAAGGAAAAAAAATTGTCTTTCACCTGATGAAGCATCAATATCGAACGGCATAGTCAAATCTCTTCAGATAAAAGCTAATGCCCTGTTTTTGGTGGGACCAGAACAGAATTGTGTGCTGTGAACTGCTGAAACTAACAATAGGCATCAATCGCTACTGACAAAACTGATTAATTTGAACTGATTAATTTGAACCATGTATTGTTTGAACAATGGCCAAAATCAGACAAGAGATACAAACAAGTCATATTGCAGATCGACAACGTTCCGTGCTATCAAATTCCATAGTTCAGGACAACACCAAAATGCTGAAGTAGGATCTTCTACCGCACCCACTATATTTTTCTGACCTGGCCTCTTCCAATTATCACTTGTTCTGGACAATGGCACTTGGCTTAGCTGGGATACACTTGGCTAATTTCGAAGAAGTGCAAAATTGGTTGGTTAAATTGTTTCGGTCCAAAGACATGTTATTTTATCATTGTGGTATTCATGTTTTATCAAAGATATGGCAAAAATATGTAGCTAGCAAGGGAGAATACTTCTAATAAACCATTTTTTATATTTCTCTTGAAATTTTGTATTTTTTACTGATAAAAAAAAATGCAAAAACTTAGTTGCGCACCTAGTAACTATATATAACTTTTTGCATAATTATCCTAAGGAAAAGATTACTTTAAATCATACACATAAGAATGATAATTGGTAACACAACTGTGGAAATAAATATGTTAAAACTTTTTCTATGTGAAAGAATTGTGTGCTTGTTTATTAAAAGGGGCCTGATGAGATACACAAATTAGCCTTGAAAAGGAAAATTTTCTTACATATTTTCTGGCAACTTATACAATGATTTATTGATTTTTATATTAAAACAGAAATAATTGTATTAGTGACAATTTTGTTAATGTACATATAAACAAGCATGAAAAGTTCCTCAGGTTGTTTTCTTTATTTTTTATATCATTTGGCAATTTGATATATATTTACATATGTATTCTCTCTCTTTTGTGTATGTGTGTAGTTTTCAAATATTACACTTGAATTCATTCTTTATCTAATTAAATTTACTGTGTAAAAATATAACAATTGCTAATTGTAATAGCTATTAGTTATTTTTAATTGTTCTTATATTGCTGAAAGAAATTTATGTTGGAACTTTCCCTTAAAAGAGCAATTTTAAATATTTGATTGAATTAAAGGGGTGCTTCACTGAAATTCCACTATCACAAAATCGAAGGTTAACTGATGGGAAAACATGAAAGTGTGATTACTGATTATATAAATATTCTTATCAAAATAATGTTTTTACCATAAAAAAACAAACATCAAATACGATGAAGTGAATTTTTAAAAGTTTCATCTTTTGAAAATTACTTAAGTTTTAAGGAGACATTTTTTTGAACACATCTTGTTGGCATCTAACATATAATTTCTTAAAGGTGAAAACTATATTTTCATACTTATATTAAATAATTGTGCTTTTAATTTTTCTCATAGCTTAACATGGGATTCTGCAATCGGGGAGTCTCAGTGAAATGGCCTCTTGAGAAATTTTTTAATATTGTTTATCAAAGGAAATGGATTGCTAAGCATTAAATTTTGGCTTTCCCAATAAAATTATTTTTCTGTTTTCTTAAAACGACTTAATTGTTCCAATATGAATTACAATATATTTACTTACTGAACAGGCTAGATTTTCATTTGACAATTTTTAAAAGGTTTTATGCAAGATATGTTTAATAAATTTTATTGTATTTCAATCTTATCAATTTGATTTTTTTTTCCTGATACAGAACATTTATACGTGTAATTCATATGTTAATTCATAATTTTTACCTTTGTTTAACTTTATTTTTCACTTATTAAAGTGCTAAAATTGTAATAGTGTTTGGAATAATTCATATCAATACTTCTAGTAGGTACTAAACATTCCATTTTTTTCTTATTTATAAAAAAAGGGGGATCAGCGTGCTGTTTTTAATTAATATTTTAAACAACTTTGTTTTGTAGCAAGTATTTTTTATAAAAATCAAGTATGCATTTATAAAATATATTTATTGTAAGTATTTAAATTTCTATTTTTTAGATACTCAGTGGAATCACTTTGACAGATTGTGGTATCCTTGTTCTAGCATTTGCCAAATCTCAAATTTTCCAAATATTTTATTTCCGAATGTATGTTGGGATTATTGCATTTGGCACCTTACATAGTTTAATTTTTCTTCCAGTCCTTCTAAGCTTAATAGGTAAGTTTATAATGTTATGTTACTAATTTCTGAGGTGAAATAGCCTAAAAAAAATGTCATACAAAAATGAGTTTTAGAACTGTTGTATTTTGATGAGATAATATATTACAACTTACATAAATAAATCAATTTTTGAAACTGAAATTAACTAAGTCACTGCTGTGCTTGTGCACCGAGTATTTAGAAATCTGGATAATTAGAGCAGTCATAAAAAGGGGTTATTCTGTAAAATAAGAATTTTTCTGAATCATTTTTGATTAATAAAAATATTGTGTTAATCTACAATCATGGAAGAAACAAAGAAATACCAATTTTCTTTTTTTCTATCCTTGCCGTGAAACATTGTATAAAAATATGATTATTACCAACTGATTAGTATACTAATTAATCTTATACTTAAACTCTTTTTTACATGTTAAATTTATAACAATATATAAATTTTCTATACTGACACCCAGTGGCGCCAACTTTTGAAAAGTATTGAGTTGGCTCAAAGATATTTTGGTAAAATGGTACAACCAGTTTGTTTTTCTTTGAAGGGTGGACAGCTGATGAAAGATGAGACTTTTAAGTCAAGCTATCATGTTTTAAGATAGTTGAATTTTTAAAAATCATATTCTCTTTTGTTTTTTCTTATAAAGACAGTAATATTTATTGTAATATCATCATATCATGAACATGACTATAAATTGAAACAGCAGAAAGTTAAACATTTACATTTCTGTCATTTTGGATTTATGAATGTTAGTCGGAGAAAAGCGCGGCAAAATAAATTTCGTTCTAGGGAGAAAATGAATATTAAAATAATAATGAAATAAATAATGAATCAGAACAATGAAAATTAGGCACGCTAGAATTCAAAATTATTCGGTGGGCTCAGTCCTCATGGGCCCATATAAGTCGGCGCTACTGCTGACACCTAATGTTGGCATTTTTTGGATTCTTTGATAGTTTATTTTTGGGTACCACACAGAAACTCAGTCAGTCGAGCAGATTAGGAACTATGCCGTTTTAAAGATTATTATTCCTAATGTTAAATTCACTTTTAATCATTGCAAAGCAAATATTTTCATAGGTTAGTAGGTAATATCTTAACGATAATTCTAAAACTAGTTGACTTTTTTTTTTCATATTAATTCAAAATATATTTTTTAACATTATTTGAAAAAGTATAAATTATTCATATAATTAGAGATTGTCTATATAAAAAAACCAAATTATATATTAAATACACCATAGCAGTTCACCCATATCCAAAAAAGAAGCCTATAGCTCATTTATTTAAAGTATACTTTAGTTAAATAAATGCGTTTATTTTAAATGTGCAAAAATTTTATATTTTAATTTGCTGTTAAAATTATTTAATTCAATGTACCTTTTTTATGTTGTTGTTAAAGTACTTTAATACTTAAAATCATTGAGAATTATTGTAACTATTCAGTTATGTAATTGAAAACAAAAGGTAATATTAAAATTAATTTAAAAAATAGGACATCTATTTTTTTTAAGTACATAATTTAAAAATTATAGTTTTTTATTCTTATTAAATTTCACTTTCCTCATGAAGTTAGTTGATTTATACATTTTTAAAAAGTATTTTACTTTTATAGTTTACATTATATAGTATTAAAAATTGATCAAAATTATATATAATTATGGATATAGCATTTTTAGAAATACCAGTGATGCCCAAATTGTACTGCATAACTAAAACTTGAAAAAAATTTTCATGATATAACAATTTCATTGAAAACACATTCAATAAAATTAAGTAAAATGATTGTGATATCAAGACTAACATGAATGTTTTTCTTGTTTGGAAACTTTTCAAGTTAGATGTGACCATTAAACAAGTAAAAAGACCAGGCTGTAGTCAACTAGGGATGCTAGATTGTGCATCTTTTTTATGCTGTATGACAATTTCTTCTTTTTTTTTTTTTTTTTTTTTTTTCCTTTAATCAAAATGTCAGACTTTTAATATTGTTCAGTTTCTTCTCAGTTTATTCTTTCAATTTGCTTCAAAAATATTTCTTTTTTGAAATTTATTTATTTTATTTTATTTATTTATTTTATTTATTTATTTATTTATTTTTTTTTTTGGTAAACTTAACATTTATTGTAAGCTGAAGAAATCTTTGCATTGTAAAATTTTTTTATTTAGAATATTTATCTTAATTTATGTATTTTTGTTTTGCTTAAATATCTTACCTTGATTCTAATACAAACAGTATAAATTAAATACAAACTTTTTAAAGATTTTTATTAAAGTTTTCCTGGTTTTAACTGAATTTTAAGGCATTTTATTTCTATTACTACAGTTAATTTTGAATTCAAGACGATAAATATGAAGGCAAAATTAATTAAAAAGAATAATATGCAATGCAATTACAATTGGAAAATAACTATTACTTTGTAAGGTATTTTTATAAAAAAATTTTTTTTTAAAAATATTATTTGCTTTATTATAGTTCAATAGAGATGGAAAATGCTGTTAGTGCAATAGAACTATCTAAGATCAATAAAAATCTCCCCCTTTTATCAAAGAAAAAAAATTGGCAATCCTATACTCAATATTCATTTTTATAATTTTAGAAAAGGTGCTAGATTTTTTTTTTTTTTTTTTTTTTTTTTTTTTATTAAGTAGGATGCGAATTATATTAACATATAGCTGTCTTACAGAATTAGAGAAAATCCTTTCACAAACTTCTTGTACTCTTATCTCAAGAGGACAAGAAAAAACTCAAGATTAAGAGTAATAAGACAACAAATTTTTAATAAAAACAAAATTTTAAAAAAGTATAAAAACAAAATAATTGGGCTATTTAGACTTAATTATATTGTATAAACATTGTATATATTTTTAAATAGACAAATTTATTTATAAATAACAATAAAAAATATGTATTTTACAGTGAATGTAAGAATAATTTATATTAATTATTGTAATTATCATATATAACTAACAAATCAAATAAGCAAACATCTGAATAATTTAACAAACTACTCCTAATTAATAGTTGGGTCAATAATCCAAAATATTTGAAAGAATTCTATTAAAGGTAATCCAACAAAAGTAAATAATTGACAATTTAAAGCGTTTTTTCAAAAGATGAATAAACAAAAATTTTATTATTACAGTCAAACCTCATTAACATGAACACGCTTAATGTGAATTACTTTTAACATGAACAAAATTTTGATTCCCCTTGAAGTTCATATTAACAAGGTTCCACTGTATTTATTTTCCTTTTCAACGTATCATTTCAATTCAATCATAAAATGCTTTTAACAGAATTAAATATTTGAAAACTAATTTTATAATTCTTTGATGGGATTTTGAAGAAATATATTTTTAAACCATCCTGCACATTCTTGTAAAAAACAACACCAAAAAGACCTGACCAGATACTCAAAATAATAAATAAACTAGAAAGAAAACCTGAAACCATGAAAAACTTACTTTAAAAATATCAAAAATCCTGATAAAACCCTCAAACTCAGTTTTTTCTTCCTGAAAAACAAGAGTTTTAACCAACCCTGATGATATTGTTTTTATTACTTACTATATTTTGTTATTGTGTCTTTGTATATCTCTTTCTCATCATGTTTGTTTATTTTTAGGGCCTCCTGTAAATAAACAAAAAATGTATGACCATATTCATTTACAAGATATAGCTTCACAGCCAACTATTTCACAAGCAAATGATGTAAGTTATGAAATGTATTTAAATTTGTTTCATTCTTTATAAGTATTTTTTAATATTTGACTGCACTATAAAAAAATAAATTCTTGAATTACATGTTATATTACATCATGGAAACATTAAAATTCTGCTATTGATTACAACTGCCTAAAATTTGTTTATTCTGTCATTAACATTTATATATTTTGTATCGCCAAACTAAATATTACCATTACTATTAATATCTGCAATAATGTTGGACAGTGTCAAATTAAAGGGGTGGCCCAAGGAGAACATCCACCCCCTCCTTAAAATTTTGTGTTTTCAATGGTAAACAAGTTGGAAATCGCACGTGAAGCGTTGCAAATGAGGTGCGTTCGTACTATACGTTTTAAAATATTCAGATCTTGCTGATATAATAGAGCGTACTTTGGAGTGTATAGTAGAGTATAGTGGTCGAAATCTTTGTGTTCCTGTAAATATGCAGGGAGTAATTTTTATTATACTTCATTAACATATATCTTAGTCATAAAATGTGAAGTAGGTTAATATAATTAAAACACGCCCCAAACAATGTTTCCCCGTATAACATGATTTAGTGGAATACATTTGTGTGGCCCTGTAATTTAATAATAAATATTCTCTGCATACCAGATTGTACAGAATGTAGATTTTAGTACATACATCATAGATTCATGTCAATTATATTATGTTCAAATGAGTGTAATACCATTAAAATGCATTTGAAACATTTTTCCCCCATTGATCGTAATGTAACGGAATATTTTTGATTGTCCCTGTAATTGATCTATGCATCCGATTTTCATAACATTTGAAATGACTCGACAAAATTATGTAATAATTAAACGTTTTAAATTTTAAACGATTAAAATGCATTTGAAACTTTTTTTCCCATTGATTGTAATGTAACAATACTTTTGATTGTCCCTGTAACTGATCTATGCATCCGATTTTCATAACATTTGAAATGACTTGACAAAATTATGTAATAAATATACGTTTTAAATTTCAAACGATTAAAATGCATTTGAAACTTTTTTCCCCATTCACGTAATGTAACGGAATCCTTTTGATTGTCCCTGTAATTGATCTATCCATCCGATTTTCATAAAATTTGAAATGACTCGGCAAAATTATGTAATAATTATATATTTCAAATTTCAAACGATTCGGTTGGATAGTTTTTGCGTTGTTATATGCGGACGGACAGACAGACGAACAGACAGACAGACGGATGGACAGAGCGACAACAATAGGTGCTACGTATTTACATAATTACGAACGCACCTAAAAAGTGTAAGATCATCCCGCGGACCCACTAAAGTCCTTCCTGGAGAAAAATGTCTGAATTCAACAGTGATGTTTTAGCTTTGCATGTCCTTGTGTATTGTGTTAACTAGGACTTCCCTCAGAGGGATTAGTCTGAGCGATGTTGTTGAGAATATAGAATGAATAATAACTCGCGAAAAGTAAAAGAAAACAAATGAGTTGCTGACTTTAATTGACCATATACTGCCATAAGTTCAAATGACTATAATTATCAAAGTGAACAATATATTTACAAAATATTCTATATAAATTCATATATATGGTTAAAAACTATGCAAACTATTCAAAACAGCCATGCATGATTATAAAATTGGAAGTACTCAATATATTAAAAGTAATACAGACAATAAAACACTAATATATTTTGTATCAGAATTTGTATCCTTTGAAATTATGTCAAGAACATAAACAGACGCTACACATCAATTTTAATACCTAAAAATGGCACAAATCATGATGGTTGGATAGAAAGAGGGAATTTTTTATATGGTGTGTGGACCCCTTAAATAGTTAATACAGAATAGTTAATAGATATAACAGCATAATATCTACATCTGATTTCTATTGATGCAATGAAGGTCTCGATAAGAATTTAGGGAATTCAAAAAGTGATACATAAAAATCCCGAAAACGCCAACAAAGATATGCGATGCGTTGTTTGAGCGTGTTCCAGATATGATCAATCGGATTTAAATCAGTTTTGCATGCTAGCCACTACTAACGCTGTTTTTTTTTTTTTTTTTTTTTTTTTTTTTTCAAACTTATTCTTACGAAGTTGAGCAGTATTTCAGTTTAGCATGCATTAAATAAAAGGAATTGGCAATGCTTATAGAATAAGGTACGAAGCGAGATTTGATTATCTCGTCTGCATAAGCTTTGAGCTGTTTAAGCGTCATCACAAGTGATTTAGAAATCTGAGCACATATTTTTCAGCAAAACATGCAGGCTCAAATACGCGCGAGTGAACTTGATTATGCTGTTTTACCTGAATAAGTTATTATTTAAAAGACCTTGTGATGACAAATGAGAAATTGAATCTATGAATGAAATCTCTTGATTGGAAAAAAAAATTCCCCCCCCCCCCTCCCTCATACCATTATGCTTCGAAATTATTTTGTGGTGCCTGGTAAACGAATAAGAAATATTCCTTGTGTGGCATATTCTGCAAAATTTATACTCTAGTGCTCTTCATAAATACATATCAATTTCTTTATGTTTCGACGGGCGTTATATTTAAAAAGCACTTGGATCTATTTCAGCCCATCGGCCGCAATGCAACTGTATACTTTTAACTGCCCCTGTATTTGAACTATATATCCAATTTTACTAAAATTTTAAATGACTCAAAAAAAATTGGCATCAAATATATATTTAAATTTTAAAATGATTCGGTTGGGTTGTTTTTGTGCTGTTATTTGCGAACAGATAGCAGGATAGGCAGACAGATGGGCGGATCAGACGATGACTGTATGTGCTACGTATTTATAAAATTATGAACGTACCTAAAAAATAGTTAAATTTTAAAGCGCATGCCGAAATTGAAAACTCATTTCAGGAATTATTACTAAAACACAGTATTGTAGTTAATTTCTTTTGTGTGTCTCTATAAATGGATTTAAAATGATATGAATGTATAAACTCGGCGATTTATATCAGTTTAAATCCATCTGCAATTGCGTAATATCATTAAAATACTCTGTAAACATTTTCCCTATAGACCATAATATAATCGAATTCTTTTAGGTGCTCCTCTAAAGGAACTTTAATCCCACATACAACGTATACAATACCAAACATGCCTAGGGGATCTTAATAAGGTTTGCCAATTGCATTAAAATAAGCATATATTTACGGGCATTAAAGGGAAACCAGGCAGATGGATGGGAAGAAGGACAGACAAACCGAATGCATAAACACTTTTCTACTTTATTGGAAAGTATTAAAATGGAATACCAAAGACATCACCCCAAATCACATCGATTCCTTTAATGCCAAAAAATAAAATTAAGTAAATAAATAAAAAAGCTCGCCAAAAAAGCGAGAAAAGAATACGGAATTCTTCCGCATAATTGGCGCCAAAATATAATTATTTTGCATGGCTTGGTAACTTGGCTATTCTTTATTTTTTAATAAATTGTTTATTTTTTACTTTGTTTTTTCAAGTTACATAAATAATTTTTTTAATATTTATTAATTAATTGTGTTCTTATTTATTGTTATTTCCTTTTTGAAATAATAGAAAATAATTCAAAAATATATATGTAACTAATATTCAAAAAGGATTTTCGCCAAATTTGCCCCAAACTCGATGCGTATATGATATACCTGCCTTAATTTTATGGTACTTTTCTAATTTTACCTTTACGTCCGGTTTGGACTTCAGAAAGTTAGATTTGTGGCAAATAGCTACATAAACAAACCTGATGAACGATAATGCTTATTTTTACATATAAATGTACGGATGTCAAATACGCATTATACGTACCGGGATATTTTCTCCCGCAAATTGGTGAAAACTTTGTTTTGGTGAAAGTTTTTTAATATTGCTCTAAATATTAATATTTATGATTTTTTGTGATATTCATATTTTTTATTCGATTTAGTAATATGTTTATTATTTATAACTGTTTATTTATTGCTTCCACTATTGTTTCTTTATTAACACGTTCGCTGCCGCTCACGCGATAGCGCGTGATATGGCGCCAATGTTAAGGGGACACTCACGCGCCAACGCGTGATGTAGGGTAATGTCCAATAGCCAGTCACGCATTGGCCTGGGAAATCTTTCACTGACTCTTTGTTATAAAAAGAAAATCGGCTTCTGGGAAAAACCAACTTCTACAGTGTGGCATTAACTATCATCACATCTTCATGTAAGCGGCAGCGAACGTGTTAAATATGTTGTTGAAACAAAATAAACGGGTTACTATGTGAGACATAAAATCGCCATTTTGTTGCAATTTCGCCAACATAGTGCGTATATGACGTCTGTGTCTATGTGTTTTTATATAATTTAACCATAATAAAATGCGTTCAATCACGCAATAATCGCAGGGGAACTCAGATTGCTTAATGAGATACAGGGATGTAGTGGAGGTGTATACGAAGGCATGTGCCGTATACCTTCTCCGTATTTTTAAGAAGCATCGTAAATCTTCTCTTTCTCAAGAAATCTTTAATATAAGCACTCTTATATACCGTCTGCCTTGAGCGTATACCTTCTGTTTAGAGCGTATATTTTGCGTTATTTTTACCATTACATCCCTAATAAGAAATAATACTTAGTAATCTATGTAAAAAAGAAATAACAGAAAATAATCTATGATTAAAAGTAATATCTGAAGCACGCATGTCAAACTCGTATTTCATTTAAACACGTAAGAATTGTTTCCAATTTGTACGCGTTAAATATATAAGATGCTAAAGGCGATTACAAAATGCTATTATAAAGATTATCGCAAAATTTCAAATACTAAGTTACTATGTATTATGGCTTTTTTTCTTTTAAATTAATAATAATAAAACAGATTTCTTTTCCAATTTATTTCTTAAGTTTAAATATGTTTTATTGTGCTTGATTAATAATTGCTTGCGTATTTCTTTGCTCCACGTGCTCGAGTTCTGGAATATAAAGAAAACATCCAGCCGGTGAAAAGTGACGCACGTCAAATATCTGTGACGTACGCAAATAAAAACTACTTTTTATCAGTTTTTTAAATATAATTTTAAAACTATTTGGAACTAAATTTTGAGAGTAGTTGCATTAAGTAGGTTACCCTCATAGGTACCTTTTGGTACTATCAGAATCAAAATCCGTCATGTATTTTTTCAGATTTGGTTGACCGAAAGAATTATGCTTGACTTTTAATATCGTTACGTACTTTGTGTATTAGCCTTCGTTTCGCTCAGACAACTATTTCCTCCATGTACTCTGATTCGGTTGTCTACGAAAATATTACGCCAGTGAAAAATCACGCACACCAAATTTCTGTGACGTATGCAAATAAATTGTTCTTTTTTATCAGTTTTTTTAATATAAATTTAACTATTTGGAATTACTTTTTGAAAGTAGGTGCATTCACCAGGTTACCTTTGTAGGTACCTTCTGGTACAAACAGAATCAAAATCCGACAAGTATTTTTTGAGATTTGCTTAACGAAAGATTATTTTTGACTTTTAATATCATTACATGCCATGTGTAGAAGACTTCGCTTCGCTCAGAGAATTACTATTTACTCCATGTGTTCTGGTTTGGTTGTCTATGAAAATATCCAGCTGGTGAAAGTCACGCACACCAAATTTCTGTGACGTATGAAAATACATTGTGCTTTTTTATCAGTTTTTTTAATATAACTTTTAAACTATTTGGAACTAATTTTTCGTAGGTAGTGCATTCACCAGATTACCTTCATAGGTACCTACTGGTACAAACAGAATCAAAATCCGACAAGTACTTTTTAAGATTTGCTTGACGAAAGAATTTTTTTGATTTTTAATATCGTTACGTATCTCTGAGTATAAAGACTTCGCTTCGCTCAGACAATAAGTAACTTTTAATCTAATGCAGTTGAATTTCTATTGAACTAATCTCATGATTTATCCAAAATAAATAATTCATATTGGAAAAATTCATTAAGTTCTTTTGTTAGTAAAAACTTTATAATGTCGTTTTTAGTAAGATTTTTACTGCATTTTAAAGTTTTAATCTTTGCAGAATTGTGTAATTTTTAGTTCATATAAATTATTAAAAAGTATGCATGGCTATGAAAATGCCCCCCCCCCCCACACACACAAGAGTATGCAGTATAAACATTAAAGTAATGTGGTAATTTGACTTTGCACCCAATAAGAAATGAATTTCAATTGTAAATAATGCTTCAATAGCTTCAATTTGAAAATTCTTCTAATGCAAATGGGCAACAGTTGAGAAATCTTATGGAAAATAGCTGATATTGACTTAAAAAAAATTTTTTTTTCTTGGTGACTATTGAAGCAATTCAATATTTTATTTTTATATTTATAATCATACCATTGGCGCTAATTAATATCATATAGAAAACTGGTGGAACCAGAGAGAAAAGTAGAGCTGGATCTAAAAATTAATACAGTAACAAATTGGCAAATATTTTCAATATAAAAAAGTGCATAGAAAAGAAATAGAATCAGATTATCTGTAAAGCTCATGAAAAAACAAAATTTTTTTAAGCTGAAAATTTGAACTGAGCTTTACTGGTCCCTTAAACTCAGTCATGGGAAAAGAGGCATTTTTAACACACTCAATATTTTAATAATCCATAAACAATTAAAAAATTTGGGTTCATATCTATAAGTTACATGCTGAGATGTAATAAAGAATGAGAACCTAAATGGTCCATTCAGTACAAAGTGTGGGATAAAAATTCCATTCTAGGGGTTTTCGATAAGTGGAAGATGAAAGCTCCAAGTAAACCCAAAATCTTATTCATATACGATTCAACCATATACTAAATTTAGCTGATTTGAGACAATATAACTATATATTCTTTAACTACTTTGCCCAGTAATCATTTTGAGTGGATAATAATATTATGACTCTGAATATAAGGCACCAGTAAAGCTCAGTCCACATTTTAGCTAACAAAAATTTGGGTAATTTCATAAGCTTTACGGATAATCTGATTCCATTTCTTTTCTACACACTTTTTTGTATTGAAAATATTTGCCAATTTGTTGCTGTATCGTTTATTTAGATTGATCTCTACTTTTCTTTCTAGTTTTACCAGTTTTTTATGATTTCCTAACTTTTTCTGAGCCTTTCAGGAGCTTCATCAACAAACTTCAACTAACAAATTTAATCTAATTATTAGATTGAAGTTATTAGTAGACATTTTAGTTTGGAAAAATACTGGAAATAGCGGCAAGTTTGTGTCACTTTTGGTGAATAAATTGGTTGCCAGATTTAGTGATATATCGCCAAGTTTGCAACATTTGGCGAAGCAGACATTTGGGAGTAATTCCTGAACCTCTGTAGTTATAGAATGTTTTTCAATTGCAGTAAAACTTGTTATGGGAGAGGAGGGACTCTGCAATATGATTCTATCTGTTATGAGGACTTTTAACAGAAATTTCATGCTTGTGAAAGAAGTATGTTATAAATCTACAGTAATCCTTAAACCTACAATAATCCTACATAATCCTACAATGTATAAATCTACAATAATCCTTAAACATTCATGAGTTTTGGTTATTTGCAAAATGAAAAATACAGAACTTTCCAACATGTGCAAATATTTATTTATGAATTTATTGTATAAAAAAAAATATTTTTACAATGTAAACTGTTTTGCCAATTTAACAAAATACTTGACACTGCACAACTGCCATTGTACTAACCTAAGTTCTGAGAACTTCAACCCTTGTATTGAGAGAAAAAATAGATCAGTAATTAAAGAAATTCAAAATGTGACTTAATGCTAAATATAAATAAAATCCTTAATTTGTTAAAATTCTACAAGATGTTCTAAAATTGTACAAGAAATTCTTTCAACAACAATATGTTGAGAAAGGAAGAGAATGTGATTCTTATCTGATGAGGAGTCTTAAAAGTAAATGAAAAATTGAGACTGCAACTTTTTTTTATATGAACATTCATAAATGAAAGGTGTATTATTCCAAACAATAAAATATCAATAATTTTTTTTCAGCCATTGCCTCACAAGTAAACTTTGTATAATATGTTTATGTATTTAAATTTATTTACAGCCTATAATGCTTAATGTTTTCACTTTTCAACTGCTTTTTTGCCATTAAAATAAAATCTGAAAACCTAAGCCCTTTTTATATGCGGGAAGATAGTTTCAACATTCATATAATTTTGATATTCACTGATATTTCCATGAACCTAAACCTAGTGAATGTTAAGGAATTACTGTACTTTCTAAAACAGAAATTTATACAAAACTGATTTCTTCTTTATCTGATCATAGTAATTTTCATTTCATAAGTTTTACTGCATATCATAATTAACTTTCTACATGCTTTTAAAACATTAAGTATAATTTTTCCCTAGATAAATGTTAAGATCTACATTTTCTTGTCAAAATTTTCTTTTCATTTCTGGATACTTTAGAATTATTGAGATAATATCTACAATCTATTGAAATAGTTTTTATTTTGTAAGATGTCTGTTGGTGGTAAGTATATTCATTCCCATGTCACAGACAATCTTGTTCCTGTAGTCTTTTTAACAGAAAGTTAAATTTTTTTATAGGCTCTTGTTTTAGAAAGCTGAATTAATAAGAATTTAGTTTTGCTCATTTATGCAGTACTGTATTTAGCCCCTTGTGCTTGCTCTAGAATCTGCTTTAGTAGAATTTTCTACCAAGGATTCAAAATTTCTTTTTGTTTTATTGAATTGATTCAAATTTCATCTTTCTTTTGCTTATTTTTGAAGTAAATGTGTGTTAAGGTACATACTGATACTCTTTAATTATGTGCCTACCTTCAAATCGCTGTTTTAGCTAAAAATTTTTTTTTTTTTAATGAATAGTTTAAACAATTAGGATTCCAAAAATGCCGTACTTTTGGTTCAACGATAAAAAGAAGCATAGGAGCCCAAAATATAAATGGGAAATGAACTTCTTATAACCAGAAGTGACTGTTTAAAGATCCTCAGAAAAGTAAACACTATTTTTTCATGCACAAATATATATCATATATACACACGAATATATAAACATTCCTGGATTTTAAAATTATAAAAAAATTTTATTTTTATTTTCACGAGGTCTGCTTATCTGTTGGTATGTTATGAAGTAAATTATAGCTTATAAGTTTCTAAGATCTATTTTTATTGAAAAATACACATAATCATGCTTGTTTATAAAATTTCATGCATGTTAGTAAATCTAAGAGGTATTCCAAATCTTTTTTCACCAGTGGTTTGCTAATCTATTGTTAAATATATATATATATATTGAATGAATTTTATTTTAGAAGACTTGCCATAAACACTATTCTTTACTAAAATTTGACTAAACTTGAAAAGTTCATTAAAATTCCATTAAATTTTTATTTGATATAGTTCTGTTCCATGTTTTAACTAAAAACATGCGTATTTGATGAAAATTTCATATTTTTCAAGAAAAAAAAGAGTTCCTTAAAGGTAGGCACATACCTTAACTCCTTGACATCCAGATCATGTTTTTCAAGTATGGATGCATTTACCAGCTTTTAGTGTATATTTTTATATTCCACAAGGACATGTATACTGTATGTCTGGTAGTTCTCTACTATAAAATCAGGATGTACACATCGTATGTCGTGGATGTCAAGGGGTTAAGCACTTGAGTTGATAATTAAAATAGAATTCTGGATATTTTCAGTTGTTTTCATTTATGAAAGTAATTAGTCACAGCTGCATAGTTTAATAATAGTTTAAGGTACTAATTGGCTAAATAATATTTTTACTTAAAAACAAGTAATACAGTAGACTCCCTCAAATCCGCAAACCAGAAATCCACAACTCTCTAAAATCCACACATATTTTATGGATGTAAACAATGAATCTTTCAGTTCAGATATTTGGGACAAAATTTGATTTTTTTTAGTTTTGTATCAGTTCCATATATTTTTTAATTTTAATTTTCTTAATAATACTCTATTACTCATGTTTTTTTCATGAAGGAAGAATAATTTTTTTTGGAAAAAATTAAAGATATTGCTGATACCACTGGTAATCAGTCTTCTTACAAATATATTAAGATTTTTGGTTATTAAGCTTGGCTAAACTTGAAAAAAAGAATCCTTATTTTGTGATTTTGATATGAATTAGTAATGAACTTTTATGAGAAGAGTTTTGTTGAATAATCTTGGAAAAATATATTTAATCTTTATAATGAATATTTAATCATACACTATTGATTATTAACTTGACCTTTGCTATTAGTACTTTAATCATTTTAAAAAATATCTAAATTTTTGTTATTTTAGTTTATTAGTTATTTTAATATTTTATTATATTCTAAGCTTTCATTATAATTCCGAATGCACTATTAATTGCACTCAAATTACTGTTTAATAAATGTAAACAAAGCAGTGACCAGAAATCTGCAAAATTCTAAAATCCGCACAACCTCTGGTCCCAAGCTGTGCAGATTTGAGAGAGTCTACTGTATATATAAAAAAAAATTAAGTCAGTTTCTACTTCGATCAACAAAGAAAAAAATTATTTTAGTTATTCTTCAGTTTCATTAGTGAATAAACAAAATTAGTTTATAGTAAATAATAATTATAATTATAATTATTATTATTAGTAGTAGTAATATAAATTATATTTTATTTTAGTTATTCTTCTGTTTCATGAGCAAGCTTTTCTAGGCACTTTTGTTTTTCTTTCTCTAATCATTGCTTGTATTATGTTGTAGTTTTTCCCATATAAAGCTAAAATTAATTAAATTTAATTAATGAATTAATATTTGAAAAAAAAAAAAACTGTATTAGCATCAAGGGTCATCCACTATAACTTAAAAAAAATGTATTTTAACTTGAGTGGATGAATAAAAAGTATTTTATTGACGATTGAAAATTTAAACAAGATATATAAATATATACAGAGAGAGAGCATGAACTAGTAGGAATTGACAAAGAAAGGAAAAAAACCCCTTGCAGTTAATGTTATTTTTTATATGTTTTATTGACAATTTTTTTCTTTTCACTGTATTTAAGTGTGATTACATTTCATCTTCCTTCAGGCTTCCATGTAAACTGTGATCTTGACGACAAGAAAAAGAATGGAAGAAAAGATCTAACTCTTAGTGCATCGTTTGTAATTTTGTTTTCACTTGAAAGTTTCACTGAGATGACATTCCTCTGAACTATTCCGATTTTGTTTGCGGACACTTCAGCCTCATCATGAGCATTTGCATATGTTTTAGCATTCAGAGTATTAATTTTCAGCCTGTTTTTCGTGATACGTGAAGCATATCTTGCAATTTTTTACATTTTACTACTTTTTGCATTGGGAAGAATGACCGGCTAATCATATCAATAATCCCTATTTATAGTGCTGTTGATAATCATATAAACATCATAATTAATTCATCTTATTATGAATGAAACTAGTCATTTCTTTTTGAAAATAATTTTTCATATTACTGTTACAGTTTTTTTTTATTGAACCCAACATTACCATAATGAAGCACTGGAAATATTGGCTAAAATTCCAATGACTTATATCATAAGTACTTAACATTTAAAAATAATTTCAATTGGGACATTATTGTTTCAAAAACTAAATATTAAAATGAAAAGTGATTGAACTTCCAATAACAGTAAAAATCATATTCACACATGATTTATATCATATAATAGTCAATACTACAAATCATTTCACTTGTGTCATTGTGATATCACAAACTATAAAATATTGAAGGATAAATTGGCCTTTAGAAAGGCAACAAAAATTGAACTTATTTCGCTGTTTCATAAAATTAATCTAAATTAAAGATTCTGGATATCACACTTGTGGTGCAGTATATAATGTTGAAAATCAAAACTAAATAAAATTTTTACAGTCTTAAAAAATTGCACTTATTCAACATAGTATTTTGAATGAAAAAAGTAAGTGTTATAAATGGGGATTACTGAAATGACTAATAGAAATCAACTGCAAAAATCAATAAAATTTTAAAATGTCCAAAAATATTTTCATCATGTAATGTGTTTAATTTATGATTATTTAATAATTCCATATAAATTTAAGAAATTGTAAATTTTTTTAATAAAATGCTATGTAAATATAAACATAACTTGTTCACTTTTAGTGTATGTGTTCATTGATACATAAAAAAAGTCACGTGTTTTATAGTTTTGTTATATTAATGCAACGACTTTAATGCATCATTTTATAACAAAAATATAGTAACAATTCAAGTGACTGTATAGAAACTTATAACAAAACTATGCAAATAATAATCAACGGTGAATATTAAGAATGAATTTAACTATGCACATATTTTTGTTTAATTGTTATTGAAATTGCCCATACAATAAAATGAATATATTTTTTTAATTATATCATAATCAAGTTTTATCAAATGTAATTCATTTCTTGATTTTTCCTTGTGAGCATGGGTGCTGGCAGAATGCAATACAGGAAGCAGCAAAATTTTGAATGTACTTTTTGCTGCTATCAAGACCCCTTTTTTCATTATTATTGGGGAAAAAAAATCACAAAACTAAGTGTTTTATGTTTGAACATTTGTTTATCTAAACTTTTTTTTAACATTGTTTTTAATGTTGTCTATGACACTTTTAAAATTTTGATTTAATATTTATTTTAAAATGTAATTTTTAAAGTTTTTTTTATAGATAATTATAAAAATAAGTCTTCAATACATAAAAAATTAATTTGTGATTGTTTTAGTCTAAAAATTACAAACAAAATAATCTTAAAAGTGTTGTTTTATATTGATAAAAATGTCAAACATATTAGCATAAAAAGGAATGTAGATATGTAAGGAGTGGGGTAAATTAATACTTTATTATGTATTTGTCAGGATAGGGTAGAATTTCCTCTTTTAAAAATAATTTTATAAAAATATTGTTTTACAAAAAAGAAAATTATCTTTTATGCTCCTTGAAAAAGGCCTTAGTTCCTTTTTCTCTTAAGGATGCTGGTCACTCAGCCTCAGAATTCTTCTTCATGATGTTACGTCTATGGATGATTGATGCATTCGTATACTCAAAATATCTCTTGGGGAAAACTCATGTTTTTCTTTGTCTGTGTACTCTTAAATGATGTCTTTTTTTTTTCTTTCTCAGTTTTTAAAGTATTTTTAAAATTTATTCTGAATATTTTATGTGTTAAAAGCTGACAAATTGTAGTTAAGATTTTAATGCTTCCTTTAAAATTAAGCATATACTTTAGAAGTATTTTGAGAACTAAGAAAAACAGAGGTATATTTTAAGAAGCGTAAACAAAAAACAGAAGTCAAAAATAGTAATTTCCCGAGGAGATATTTTAAATCTAGCATGCATCTAACCCCCTTTAGTGAAGAAAATTCGGAAGCTGGGTGACTAGCCCCTTAAATCTTTAATTATTTTAAATCACTTAAAAATAATTGTAATATATATTTAATCCTCTGAGGGGAAGGGGGTGAAAACCGTAGAAGAGGCAGTATTCATCACTTGCTGGCACCCTCATCTTCTTAGTTTAGAAAAAAAATCTGGTTTTTGAATTTTGCTTTTATTAAGCATTTTTTCTGTGCAAATTGTGTAGTTTTTTCTAGACCAAAAATATGTTGTTGTTCAGTGTTGTGTATGCTTTACAGAAATTACAGCATTGATATATATCATCCAAATATGTTCTTCTATGGCCTTAAATTTTGCACTTATTTCCGTTGTATATTTATGACTCCATTTGTGTGTGTCATGCATATTTAAATTAATAAGCTATTGTGTTGCCTTTATTTTCAACCTGTGAATTATTTATTTATACCTTTTTAAAATGTTTTTATGAACTAATTTTATTTAGGTTTTTTTTTACTTGTTCTTTGCTCTATAAAGACTTCCCAAGTTTATGAAACGAGATTGCACAAATTTTTTTCTCATGAAATATTTTAGGAAATTTTATTAATGGTGCCTTTTATTGAGATAATTTTTAATCACTGTTCTATGTAACTGTTATTTGTGATTAAAGTTGAAAATATTTTGTCAGTTTTCTTTCATAAGATTGGGAATTTATTCAATAACTAATAATTCCTTGGGTACTGAATTATTCTAATTAATCTTAGTAATTTTTTTACTGCTAAAATGTATGCTATTGTTTTTTTCCCTACTGTTAAAACATGTGCTGTTAATTACCGATTTTATAGAAAACTTTTATTCAATAAGGTAATAATGCAAAAGTTTCTGTACTAAAACATGGCAGGTATATTTGTGATATTATCAGTGTAATATAAATTGTTTTGTTGCAATATTTTGTTGCATGAAGATTTTTAAGCTAAGCTTTTAAAAATGTTTTTGATTTAGCAAGTAAGCAATTTAAATGTGTTAACGTAAAATGTGTCTTGCTTAAGATTATTTAAGAATTTATTACTTTTCCCACCTTTTTTTTTTGTGTGTAATTTATACATCGTAAACATACAGCAAACTCATAGTAATATTATATTAATTTCAGTTGCTAAAAGATGTAAATTCAAACTTTAAAACTAGTAATAATACATTGTGTTTTATGTATGGTATCATTGTAAAATGGCTCACTTCATCATTGAAATTGCTCACTTCTGATGGTATTTTCTTAGATATTCTTTTGGCAAGTTACTCATTTTGCATTTTGGCACAAGAGATGCACAAGTCTAACTCATCATGTACCCAAGGAATTTAACATGATTGATGTTGTCTATTATATCAGGGATGAAAATCTTTCATATATCTGCGATTTTTTGCTATTTTCTTAAGCGTCATTCGTTGGCAATTCCTCAGCATTAAAAGAAAAACTTTCACTGTTTTATTTTCTTTTTTGGCATTTTATGACTTGTTTATAGTATGGTCTAATTTTTTTAAGCCTTTCGAATATTGATATTTGTAAAATCCAACAATGAATGTTTTGCTTTATTTTACAGTTTGAGAAATCAAGTGTTTAAGTTATATTGGAGATCCACAACTTTAATTAGTGAAAATTTTCAGAGCAAGTGTTATTGCTAAATTAGTGTAATGGTCATTTAAATTGTAAACAAGTGTTAATTGATTTCAATGTTATTCTAATTAAATATGCAGGCTGATTGATTTAACTTGTATAACTATATCTAATGTAATTAATCCAAGTATTGCCACAGGAAATGCCTTTGTTTAATTTTTATAAAATGTCATGTACCTGAAGACATTTATACAAAACAGATTATAATGTAAACACAAAACACTTTTTTTCATCCCTGTACTTTATTAATTTAATATTTTATTAGTAAGATGTGATTCAGTTTGTTTATCCTATCCAGTATTAATATTTTCAATTGATGTGTTGATTAATAAAGGGTAATTACATGATTTTAAATTTATATCAAATATGTAAAAAAACTCTCTTCCGTTAAACCCATAATAGATTACCAATTTACGTTCATTTGTATTATTTGGTCATTATTCCTAACAATATTTTTTGCATTTTAATTTCTTAAGCATTTGTTTCAAATAAATGTATACATTAGGATCTTTGACCTATTTATTTTTTTAATAAACATGTGATATGATTTTTTATGCTATCCGTCCTCTAAAAATTCTTTTTGTATTACAGCGTACTACAAAACTGATACAATTTTAAAAGAAATTGTGTGACTTTGTCATAGAAAAAAGTTTAATTATTTATACTTTGTCAGTCAGTTTTGAAATTTTTCTTTTTCATGTTTTTCCTGTTGACGTTGTATATTCATATTCAGAACTTTTTTGTTAAACATTGCAACTTGTTTGGCTTAATATCTTTTAAAGACCAATTTTTTATTTTTAATGTAATAGATTGAAACAAAAAATCAATAAAATAAATATTTTTACAAATCCTCACCTGAGAATAATAAGGTTCTATCTGTGTTTTTGGAAAAAAATTGACTTATAGGTATAGAAATGTTCTATTTGTGCCTAATGAAGGCATTTTTGCATCAAAATGATGTTACATATAATTTACATATAACATTACAGTTATATTATGGCATTATTTTAATCCAGAAATCCCTTCATAGATACAAATAGGACATTTCTATATCTATAAGTCAATTTTTTCAAAAACACAGATAGAATTTTATTATTCTCAGGTGACGAAATGTATATGCCATATATATACATGTTGAATGTTGGCTGAATGTCATGAATCGAAAAGATTTTTTTTTTCCCTTCCAGGGCTAGTTGAAAGGCAATTGCATTATATCTAAGCAGGCCCTTACTAAAAGATGGGCTGTGGCTCTGGGCTTCCAGGTTTTTCTTGACGTCCAAATTTAATATGCAATTTTAATAAAATTTCTGACCTTGCCTTGATTATAATCAATATTTTGTATTTTTTACAAAGGGTAACATAAAAAGTTTATATAATGTATATATATTTTCAAAGAATTGAAAAACCTTAATTTTTTGTGATAGTATAAGACAGGGCTTCCTGATTGAATATCAGGCCTTGTATATCAGCCTCTTAATTATAGAGGCACTCGAATAAGAATAAATATTTTTAAAACTTTTGAGAGTAATTGGTCTTCTAAACTTGTACTGCACTCTATAGTCTCCTTAAAAAAAGTTTTGCCTATTAGCTTTAGTACTTGGATAAATGTTTGTAAATTTTGAATATGTGCCCACAAATTGTAATGGTTATCAGTGTAATGGATTGATTATTAACAAAGTGACTTGAAACTTCAGATTTTTTTTTAAATTAAGAATATATTTTAAAACTAACTTTTAAAAAATCCATCTCTAATTGCAGAATAAAAAACTACTTGTTAAAATATTTAGATAAATTTAAAAATCTTTAATATGTGAAAGAGAAATTAGAAAACTGACTGAGAAGGGCCTCTAAGTCTACTACTTAAATCGAATCAAGGATTTTTTTAATAAATGGATTGTATCAATCTTAATAATTATTTTATCAGTCTTGTATCTGATTTGATATGTCTGATATAGAACTTTTTGGCACATGAATATTTCAATATGGATTGCTAATAAATGTTAGGAAAATTTAATTCCTAACAACTATTAAATTAGATCTCATTCATTTTTTTACTTCCTTAAAACAACAATAATGTATTTCATTTAGATCAAGCAGAAGTTAATTTATCTGTGTTACTATGCAGCATTTTTTACCCTCGCCATTCATTGTAAAATAAACATATTTAAGTCGCATGCCTGTTACATTTGTTTCATAAACTCATTATGAGTCATGCCTTGTACAGGACAGGAAAAAGAAAAATGTGCATGTATATATATATGTATGAGCTTCATATTAATTTCTGTTCGCTTTCTGTTTTAGTATGTGATGTACTGGAAGAAATTTGTATATGGTCTTATTTATTTTCAGTGTAGTGTATAGCTCAATGTATTTAACATTGAATAAATTCTTTCAAGTAGTTTGTAAATTGTCTCATGGTGTCAGTGATTTTTCGTCATTTTTATTTATTTTTTTTAGAATATCCTTCATGTCTCTGATAAAAACTTAGATGGTGGTAAAGGACCGAGAAAATATACATTGGAACTTATTTATTCTCCTTCTTCTGTATCATTATTTTATTTTTGAGACTAGTGGAATCCCTCAAATCTGCAATCCTAAAATCTGCGCATCTTTACAGATGTAGAGGCAAAAACCGAATTTTTTAATTTTATTTCATCATTTTTTAATTTAATTTTGATTTGTATTTTAATATTTAATTCTTAATAATATCATTAAACTTGTGTTTTTTTATGAAAAAAATGTAAATTTATCTTAAAAAAAAAAAAAAAAAAAAGTTTATCACTGGTAATCACAATTTTTTTTTTTTTTTTACCAAATTTATTTATTTATTAATCAAGCTTTTTTTTCTTATTATGATCATTTTGATGTGAATTAATACAGTACTTTTCAAAAGACATTTTCCTTGAATTATTCAATGAAACTTTCATCTAATTTTTTAAAAATGTATATTCAAATATACATTATTTACTTGACCCTTACTTTTAATAATTTAATTATTTACTTGACTTTGACTTTTGGTAATTTAATCATTTAAAAAATTATCTTAATTTTTATCATTTTAGTTTATTACTTATTTTATTTAATTTGCTATATTGCAAACATTCATTACAGTTTTGATTGCATTATTACAACCAAATGTTTAAGAATACGGTTTAAAAAATGTAAATAAAGCAATGGCCGCAAATCTTGTATAATTCTAAAATCAGCACAATTTCTGGTCCCAAGTTCTGAGGATTTGAAGGAGTCTAGTGTATAAAGTTATTCATAAGCTTAAGTAAATTATTTGTGCATGTGGGAGTAGCATAAGGTTTAAAAATTGCTAATGGATGAAAACATTATGAAAATCAGAAAAAAGGTTTTTTTTAAATAAACAAGTGATTTTTTTAAAAAGAGAAAAGCATTACCTTAAATTCTTGTATATTTGGATCTCTTCATAATTCTTGCTGCAGGGAGAAAATGTGTGGAAATATATTTTTTCTTCCATTCCATAAAGTCTCATCATTGCATTTTTTAAACATTTCATTGTGAAGAAAAATAATTAAATAGAAATAACTTCAAATTCATGAAGTTTGTATAATTAAATATACATAAAATTAAAAATACACACAAAATGGAAATATTGAAAGAATGCATTCTGGCAGTAACTTTTTTTAAAGAAATTTAGGCATATGATAAAAATTTAATAATACTGTATATACTCGCATATGAGTTGACCCTCTAACTTTTTACTTAAATTTTGCACAAAATGAAACCAAAGATTTTTTTTGCCAATGCAAAAAAGAAAACAGAAACAAACCATTAAATTTTTTAATGATAATTGATAAATCATTATTTATATATTTTATCCATTACCGTATTATTCATACATATAAAAAGCCAGAATTTTGCTGCATTCGCAGTTTTTTATTGTCTTGCATATAATTCTACCCTTGCTATTTTGTTACTGGAAAATTGTCAGAAATTCCTTAACTTATATGCAAGTATGTACAGTAATTAATAGTTAAGTAAGCAAAAATTGAAAAGTAGTAAACATCTTCATTTTGTTCTCACTGTTGATTTGGTGTTTTAAACTTATTTTCGGAATTTTTAAAACTCGGGGAAAGTTTTTTCAAACACTTGTTTTGGTGATAAATATTTGCAACTTCGTCGAAGTTAATTGGGAATTCTTTTGATAAATTGATTCGTATTAGTTGTTTTCAAATAAGTGTTTGCCTTTAAGTTTTATCACTAATTCGCCAAAATCTTGCAAAGTCGGCTTATAATTAGCAACAACAGCCCGCGACTCTGTAATTAGGCCCCGATCATGACTAATTGGGTCCTTGGGCAAAGATAAATTAGGGAGACTCCATTCAAAACATTGCAACATTATTGCAATGGATGATGGTGGTGGTGGTGTGTTGGTTCTATTTATGACGGCCGATTATCTGCATGGTGGATATATACCTTAGAGAGAGTGCCCTTCTTGGGGGTCTTTCTAAGGGAACATAATCCATATTTATGCATGGTTCGATGAAAATTGCGAATGATTAAGCCGACAGGCGCAATTTGTATCGAACTTAGCACCTCCTGTCTACCAAATTCGAGAGCAGAATATCTCAACCACTAGTGGGGATAAAATAGAACTGACGGTGTGTGCATAAAATTTCACACCTTGCATTTAAAATTTTAAAAAAATTCTTAGCTTCACAGGGTTCTCACAGACTCCTTGGACTGCTTAGAAACTACTTAGAAATGAAAACGTTCCCAAGTAGTACTTAGAACTACTTAGATAAACAAAATACTCCTTAGAAACTCCTTAAATTGTATTGCGGTTTTGCAGTTGAGCAATATTACTCCCGAAAAAAAGAAAAGAAAAGCGCGATTGTAAAACGCGCGGTAAATCCTTTATGCACATCATTTATCAGAAGCACAGCAATGATTGGTTGGGATCATACTAATAGCCACCAAAGTGATTTACTTTTCACGGCCATAAGGGAAAGAAAAGTGAAAAGAATAATCCAGACACACCTCTAAGCTTCTAATTTCAAAAAGTGATTACACTGTTTAATTCCTTCACACAGCTAGATATACAACTTTGATTTCTTCTTCATAATACTATTCATCATCCTCAATTTTGCTGATAACGGTAGATTCAGGGGTGATTCTCGTCCGAAAATTTGAAATTGGGTCATCAGTTCCGCATAGTTGCCAACTTGTACGGTTTTGCGCGCGAAGAAATGCAAATTTCGTGAAAGGATTGTCGAAAAAGACACATTTCATCAATATTTCGTGGAAAAACGACGATTTCGTCAATGTTTTTGTCAACGAACTTTGTCAAAAGATCGCTGAAAAACGCGAATTTCCTGTGCGGATCGCAGTTAAAATGGCAGTTTCACCAAATATCGCAGATAAAACGCTAATTTCGTCTGAAGACCGTGGAAAAACGTCGATTTCGTTTAAAGATTGCGAATATAACGCCGATTTCGTTAAAAGATTGCGGGAAAAAATCCGCCATTTTCGATAACAGATCGCGGGAAAAAATGCCGTTATCAATAAAAGATCGCTTACAAATATTCTGCCAAAAGATCATTGAAAAAAAAACGCCGATTTCATCAAAAGATCACGGAAAAAATGCCAAATTCGAGAAAAAATCATGTAAAAATGCAAATTTTGTCTAAAAATCGTCGAAAAAAAGTTGAATTCATGAAAAGAAAACACGGGAAAACGCTGATTTCGTCAAAAGATCGCAAAAAACTGCTGGTTTCGACAAATATCGCAATAAATCGCCGATTTTGCTAAAATATCGCTGATTTCGGCTGAAGATCGCGGATACCCCCCCTCTCGCGGAATCTGGGGGTGTGCAGGTGCATGCTACATAAATAACAAGAAAAGTGGCACATCCTTAAAATTTTTTGGACTCCTTGGATTTTTTATGTACTCCTAGGATTTTTTCTTCCCAACTCTGTATGTACCCTGCTTCGTCAATTCTAAATTAAGTGCATTAATTAATAAATGTTCCCTCTTTCTTACAAGGAAGGTCTCCATACGGGCATACTCAGAAAAATCTGAAAAAATTACAGAATGTTCTTCTCATATAGTTATATATGTTTATAAAAAGAATTTCGGCGGAACCTCCTTATAACGTCCGTAAAAAAATAATAAAAATTTCATTTATTTGGCGATTTATCTCCTGTTGGCGAAAAAACGAAATTTTGAAAAATACGCTTTTACGCTTCGAATATTCTTTAAAGAAAAAACTTTCTATGTTCAATTTATTTAAATAAGTTTAGTTTAAGTAATTTTAGTTTTGCATTTTTACTTTACTTTAAGTGTAATTTTGTCATATACGTTTATACGTACTTATAACAAAATGAAAATAATATATTTTATCATTTAAAACACAATTTAAATTGATTAAAATTGTTCCAAATTGAAAAGTACACCGTTAAAAATCTGCTGCATTTTGTTGCAACGCACTTCCTTACTTGTATAGAAAACGGTTACTTGGCCGTGAAATGGAGCTTTCTCATTGGTTCGAATAGAGATATTATATACAAGCGGTGGAGTGCGTTGCAACAAAATGCAGCAGATTTTTAACAGTGTATGACACGGTCAATTCAACGTGCTATGGAGCATTCTCATTGGTCAGAAGAGAGATATTCTATAAAAGTAGTGGAGTGACGTTGCAGTAAATGCTGCAGATTTTTAACAGTGAAGTCAATTAAAATAAATTTTCAGATTCGTTAAAATCGTCTGCTTTTGGCGAGGAAATGCACTGCTGCGCCAAATCCCGCGTCGCTTTCAGCTTTTCACGCCAATTATTCCAAACTATTTTATTTTTTTACATATCTAATAATGTAATTCCGCCGCTAATTTTCACTGATCCTTTATTACCTACATGAGTAGTTTAATTCGTATTTTTTTCAAAAAATTCTGAGTATGCCCCCAATGGAGACCTTCCTTGTTAGTACAGAACAAGAATCTATTATATAACTTTAGAAACATGTTATATTACTTTAAGATGAATTTAAAAACTTCAACTTGTGGGAGAATGTTATATTCTAATATATAAATGGGAGTTACTAATACAGTTTATTAAAATCAAAATATTTCTCATTTAATAGTAGTTGGGATTAGCTTTGAAAAAGCATTGAACTTTGTAAGTTCAAAATGAAATTTGTTTTTCAGAAAATTAGATAAAATCTTTCCAAAAATAAATTTTTGTTTAAAAATTTTCAGAGTTTGGAATTGGGGGGAAAAATCATATTTTGTAAATTAATATATGGATTTTGGGGCCGGTTTAAGTCCGGGGCTCAAGGGCAAAGTCCCGATGTGCCTATGGGATAAAAAGGATCTGTCGTCTGTAATATATTGAATTACAAGAACGAAGTTAATAGTAAAGTAAACAACATTCGCTAAATTGCATTGATTGTGAAGCACATAAGAAAACTTTCCCAAAACATAATCTGTGAATGCTGTTAAATGGTCAAAATAAAAATTAAATCGGCACCATTTATGTCAAGCTCTAACAGAATATAAAATTTTATAAAATATCGTGCATTAGCTCATGTGACACAGATATCAAGGAAATCGTAGAAAAATTCAACATAGTAGCGCAGCGCCAACTATTGGGCAATATACATCAGAATTTAATTACCATCAATTTATGTAAATGTCCAATTTAATCTAAAGTTTAATAAAATTCCACCCATGAATTCTTTAGATGTAGCAGTGTTTGGGTAGAAGTTACTTTTGTAAAACTTTGGCATGAAAAAAGCATACAAAATTGTTAATTTCTTACATTGGCATGTTAATAAACCAGATTTAGAAAATATTAAATCGAATGTTTAAATTCTGCTCTGTATTTCTTAAAATAAATAAATAAATAAATAAAAAATAAAAAGAATTGACTCATTATAAATTCATTTTGAATAAGAATTTTAAACCAAAAATGTTTAGTACATCAGTGAAGTGCATTATTGGATCTTACTGTATTATTCCACGAATTTCTGTTGTCAAATAATAATAATTCCAAATACTATTTCTGATAAAATTAAAAATTACAAGTTGAATGTAGATTCTGCCTTTGCAGAATTCAATTTTGCCTCCAATTAAAAAAAAAAAAAAAAAAAAAAAAAGAGCTTTTTTAGAAGGGTGACCTCATTTAGAATGCAATGAACTAACTTCATTTTTCTTGTTTTTATCAATATAATAGCAAGCAGAACGGCGTGAAATACCCAATTGATTAGCAATTTCTCTCTGAGACATTGGAATTGCGGAATAATAAAGAGATACAATTTGACGTGCTACTTCTTCCCTAACTAGATTCATCAAAAACGAGTTTTTTCTTTAGTTTAAACGCTTTTTATAGACTCTGAGAATTGGAAATGCATTTTAACAATAAAATTGTATGAATGTCTCGTTTTAACGGCCAGATTACGAAACAATTGTTGGGGGCCACCGTAATACTTACCCATCATGGATATGCATTATATATACGGGAAAATAAAATATGTGAAAAATATTTATCAAATGCATTGCAATTCCAAAACAAAATTTAAATGTATATTTAAATATTCTTAATATATATAGTAATGCTCCATTAATGAATTGCTGATGAACCCATTTCGACAAATTATGTAAAATACCAAACTACACAAGTAGTAAAAGAAACATCCTTATAACTAACAATCATATATAATAATCATATTAACTAACAGTTTACTGCGTCGGATTAAGCGTCTCATTTCCAAGTAAAACATATCTTTGAATTGAAATTTGAAGAAAATACAGGGTTATGAAAAATCGAAGAATGCGGAAAACAGGATTACAAATATCTCGGCAACTATTAATCCGACAGACTTCCTTCTTGATGCGAAATTTATGTTATTTTATTGCCTTTTATGTCCTTTCCTTAAAATAAAAAAAAAAAAAATCGAAAATTTTTATATACATTTCATCAGAACGAATTTTTCGAGAGTCCGAAAAAAATAGTTCCGGATAATCGAGGTTACTGATATTAAATAGGCTTCGTCCTATTCTTACTTACTAAGTACATACAAAATTTTAAATTTTCTCTATCTCCATTTGTTCGTGATATAGAGCGTTTACAGACAGACGGATGGCAATTTTTTTTCTAAAAATGTTTTTCGGAATCTCCAGTATCTGAAACGTGTAAATCCGACAAAAAAAATTTTTTTTTTCAATTTTCAAAACGATTGCAAGACTTACCCTATACTAAGTATGATAGGTAAGTAAATGTGGGCCACAATTTTTGACACGACACTTTTTAGCTTGTCTGAAAGAAATAGCATCGGAGGCTTAAAAAAAAAAAAAAAAAAAAAATCTCATTTTCATCTTGCGAAATTATTTTTTACAGGTATGTGAAAATTTGAAGCACGAAATGTCCGCAAAGAGAAGTGGAAGAAAAAATGTCTCTAATAATGACATCTGTAACTAATATCCTTTGCACTTATTTAAAAAAAGAAGAAAATAAATGGAAGAAAATAAAAAGCAAAAGATTTTTTTGGAACAAAGAAGCCGCAAGCCATATTGCATTCTCCATGACTATATCGTTTGAATGTCAGAACATAAAACTTTTTATTCATTCATTGGTGTTTTTTTATTTACTTTGTATACCACTGTCTTTTCGGGATATAATCTTTAACATGCGAAACGGGCTTTAAAACACTCGAGATGTTCCACATTTAGGGATTTTTTCAACTCATCATTATAAAAAGACATCTGTAAAGAATTATCAGTAGAACATGTCCGTTTCATCTCAAAGCTAGGCGAATGTTTTAAGAGTTCTTCAAAATTTAATTAAAAAAATTCTCTTTCAGAATTTAGTACTTTTTAGGTGCGTTCGTAATTGTATAAATACTTTGCACTTACAGTTGTCGTTCAGTCCGTAAATGTTTTAACAGAGTTCTTCAAAATTTAATTTTAAAAAAGTTATCTTTCAGAATTTAATCCTTTTTAGGTGCGTTCGTAATTATATAAACAAAGTGGAACCTTCGAATTTCAACGAAAGTAAATGTTTCAGAAGGAACTGTTTCATTGATTTATAATAAACCTGCAAAATTAGTTACAGTAAAAAATGCATCTTACAATGGTCAGTCTAACTCTCAAACAAATATTATTTAAAGCTAAAATTAAGAAGAAAAAAAAAACTATTTCTATAAAACTCAGTTGTCCAAATTATTAAAATTAAACTTTTATCGCATATGTAAAAATATAATAATAAAGCAAAATGATCAGTTATTAAGATGAAGTTATCAGTTGAAGCTTTTATGTTTGGTATAAATGCGTATGAAAAATATATATATATATATTTCAAATTGACACGATCTTAGAATTTCACGTGAAATCTAAACCCATCATAGTTTTCACCTTCTCAAAACTTACATGAGAAGGTGAAAATATGAAAGAAATATTATCAAAATATGAAAGAAAATTAGAATCTTTAATCAAAGATTGCAACCAAATCACATCATTACAACCTGTCTTTACCGGATTCTTTCTTTCGGTTCGAGGCAATAAAAATCGCTATTTTTCCTTATATGACGTCACACGAGTATTGTATACCGTACTTATTGCATACAGTTGATTACAGAAAATTTCAATAGTTTAGCCTTTGTTTCCAGCTAATAATCGATTCGAAGCTAAAAAAGAATTGCCAATTTACGTTATATTACATCACAGGAGTAATGTTCATTTTGTTTTAGAAAAACATTCAAGTAAGAAAAACATAGTATAAAAAGGAATCTTTTAAAATAACTAGGAGGCTCTTCCCCCTACGAGCTACGTTCATCAAACCCCGTGCGGACACCATAAACTCTAAAAACATGCTAATTTGATTGGCTTAAAAAAATACGAAATGTTAAACTATAATTAAAAAAAAAGGGGGGGGGGGTCAATCTTCCTGTAAACGGATTTTTACTCATTTCTTTTTGATTGGGGAATTTTAAGGTTGAATCAACTGCTGTTAAACACCTACTGGTTATTTATATGTTTGCTTAATACGCGACTTTTGTCTACTCTTTTGAAACGCGTTTTAATCAGGTTCGTCTGTATTAATTTATCGTCAAGGGGGAGTTCTGTATTTCTCTACCTGAAAATGCCCCTTTAAAGATAAAATTTAAATGCTAAACGTAAAAAGCGAAACAAAATATGAAAATTACTTGCAAAACGAATTCCTGAAAAAAAAAAAAATTAGTTCTTTTTCTTCTTGGAATTTAACTATTTTAAGTCACTTGTGACAAACAGATTTTACTTTTTTTTAATCATCAAAGAAAAAAAAGAGTTTTGTTAATTGAATTTCATTATCAAGTGGAGGTGCGAGGCAATGGTCCTTCCCTTTCAGGCTGCATGATTTTCATGGCTTTCAAAAAAGAGCAGCAAAAATATTCAATCTATCATTAGAAAGTTGCTTTTAACATGTTTTTCTCCGACTTTTTTTTCGATATGTTTAGACTGGGGGGGGGGGATAAATTACGGGAAAATTTGCTACAGAAAAAGCTAAACTGATGGAATCCATGTCAAATGTTCACTAAGATTACTCTGCGATCATTTGTTAGAAAGGACGGTCCCCGACCTTCAAAGGGTTGCTTATGCAAGGCAATTTTTAATCAGATCAACATAAAACAAAAAGAAAAAATACAGGAAGTTAACAATTAAAAAATATAAAAATTCAAAAATAAATTTCTAAGCGACTTTTCTAACTTAAAAAGATAAAATTTGATGAATTGTTTTTGTCCAAATCATGATTAAAGTTAGATGGTATCGCACCGCCCATCTAGTGGTTAAAAATACAAGGAAGAATCCATCAAATTTTGACGAAAGAAAATCTTTAAGAAGGAACTGTTTCATTGATTTAAAAAAACCCTACAAAATTAGTTGTAGTAAAAAATGCACCTTTTATTGGTAAGTCTAACTCTTAAACAAATCATATTTAATCTAAAGTGAACAAAATACTATTTCTATAAAACTCAGTTGTAGAAAATTGCTAAAATTAAACTTCAATCGTACATGTAAGCAATACAAAATAATAAAGATCTGTTATTATGATAAAGTTATCAATTAAGGCTCTTATGCTAGTATTAAAAACTGAAAAAAAAGAAAAAAATTATTTAACTTTGACTCAATCATAGAATTTTCCCCCATGAAACATAAACCTGGCATCATTTTCACCATATCAACATTTACAAATGCACATTTTGTATCTGTATTCACCTTTTTTTTTTTTTTTTTTTTTTTTTAAAAAAAAAAGGTTTTTTAATTTGATTATTTTGATTCAAAACTTGAAGTCTCAATGGGGGGCTATTAGCTGAAACAGATATTAAAGTTTGGGGTTAGAAAGAAAGAGCATGAATGTGACATAAAATTTAGTAGGGATAAGACTGCGTTATCAAGATTGTTTTTAAAGAGGAGGGTTAAAATTTGTTTTAAAGATAGTAGATTAGTGTTCATTTCAAGTTTATTCCGAAAATTAATCATCCGTGAATCCATAGAGATATATTCTAGGAGGGATAGGGTTTGTAATGATTCTTATTCTTATGACATTCCGAGTTTGTGGTTAGAATTACTTAATAAATATTTAAAGGGTGAGTCTAATAGGGGGAGCCGCGGTGGCATTGGCTATTCACGATAATAGAGGGCGCAATATTTTGTGTTTTGGGTTTTAAATTACCTTTATACCCAGAGTCATTTAGTTTTTCTACTTTTATTAATATTAATTTTATACATATTAAATTTAATATATGATCAAAATTTATTATATTTATATGCCGCGGTGGCAATGGCAATTCACGATCATAGGGGGCTCAATGTTTTGTGTTTTGTGTTTTTTAAATTCTATTTATATCCAGTGTCATTTAGTTTTCTACTGATTTTATGTGTTATGAATACGGTTCTTATGAATGAACCGAAACATGTCAACTTTTTAATTTAATTTTTATTTGTGACACCTGTTCTAAGTAAATAAATATGAAATGTCTGTATACAGATATTAAACTGTTGATATTCTTTTAAGTGTAAATCTAATTTTGTATATGAAATAAAAATTTCATATACATGGTATGAAATCACTGGGTTTTATAAAAGATGATATTCTTGAAACGTATTTAAAGTTCTATTTTTTCCTTTTTGACGAGAAAATGGCAACATAAAAATATAGTAATATATATATATATTTTCCCTTTGCTTTTAATAGAAATGGAGTACTCCTGTTGCCACAGTTAGAAAAACAGTATTAAAAACTACGAAAAAAAATAATATTTCAGAAATAAATTAAGATACAATTTTCAAATAAATTGTATTTAAAAGTACATTTTTTTCCTATTACGATGGAATAAAAATTGAAAATGTGCGATTTTTAGAAGTTTAAAAATTCGTAGTAGCAAAAATTGCAATACTGAAGTTTCATTTAACATTTGAAAGTGTTGCCATTCGCAAAATGACGTATGCGTTACGTACGTGCGCGCACAGATACGTTTTGCCTTTATAATATAGATAGATACAGGGTGTCCAGCAAATAACACCCTGATTTCAAAATTAAATTTCTCAAAAACAAAGATCAATAGAATTATGCAATAAACGGTTTGTTTATCAGGTAAGCTGAAAAAATCTTATACAAAAGTTTCGAACGGTAAATATTTTGAAAAGATTGTGTTCTGATTGCAAAGAATGCTTTGATTTGACATTTTTCTTGCTTTAGATTGCTGCCAAAGAATGTGTTTTTCGGCTTAAAGTGCCATATTTCATAGTTTTTTTAAATTAAATTTTCAAAATTTCGAAATTCTAAAAATTTACTTCGAAAAATCTTTAAAATATTGCACTGTAAGCTGAAAAATTATTTCTCCACAGGCAATCTAAAACAAGAAAAATGTCAAATCAAAGCATTCTATGCAATCAGAACGCAATTTCTTCTAAATATTCACTGTTTGAAATTTCTGTATAAGATTTTTACAGCTTACCTAATGAAAAAACCGTTTACTGCATATTACTATCGATCTTTGTTTTTGAGAAATTTAATTTTGAAATCAGGGTGTTATTTGCTGGACACTAGGGATGGGCATTATTTATCGTATTAGGATAAATAACAGTGTTACTACGCTAGAACCTAATATTGCATTAATATGTTACTGAAAAGTCCCTGTTAAATAAATAACACATGGTTCTTAATGACAGCATCTTCCTTCACTTGTTTTAATCAAGATTTTAGTTTTTGTACCTCTAAAATAATAATAATATTCATTAAAAACGTCCTTAATCGTTTCTTTTGAGACGTTTGCCGAACAATGGTGAATGTCCGGGCTGGGTGCCCGGACAGCGCCCCCCCCCCTTCCTGCTTGCGCAGACCCATTCACAATTATTTAAAAAATTTGCGTCCCCCCCTTATTAAAACATCCTTAAAAACCCTTATTAAAAAAATCTCACAATTATACACTCTAAGATAAAAAAAACCTGTCTAAAACGAAATTTAAAACTGTTTTAAAAACTTCCGTTTTAGAAGGTTTTACTATATAAAATAAGATATTGTTTGTATCCAGCAAGTACAGCCCGGACAGCCCCCCCCCTGCTTGCGCAGACCCATTCACAATTATTTAAAAAATTTGCGTCCCCCCCCCCTTATTAAAACACCCTTAAAAACCCTTATTAAAAAATCTCACAATTATACACTCTAAGATAAAAAACTGTCTAAAACGGAATTTAAAACTTTTATAGGCTTCCGTTTTAGAAGGTTTTACTATATAAAATAAGATATTGTTTGTATCCAGCAAGTACAGCCCGGACAGCCCCCCCCCCCTGCTTGCGCAGACCCATTCACAATTATTTAAAAATTTTGCGTCCCCCCCTTATTAAAACACCCTTAAAAACCCTTATTAAAAAAATCTCACAATTATACACTCTAAGATAAAAAAACTGTCTAAAACGGAATTTAAAACTGTTTTATAGGCTTCCGTTTTAGAAGGTTTTACTATATAAAATAAGATATTGTTTGTATCCAGCAAGTACAGCCCGGACAGCCCCCCCCTGCTTGCGCAGACCCATTCACAATTATTTAAAAAATTTGCGTCTCCCCCCTTATTAAAACACCCTTAAAAACCCTTATTAAAAAAAATCTCACAATTATACACTCTAAGATAAAAAACTGTCTAAAACGGAATTTAAAACTGTTTTATAGGCTTCCGTTTTAGAAGGTTTTACTATATAATATAAGATATTGTTTGTATCCAGCAAGTTCAGGTTAAAAATTCTGGGCACCCACCCGTTCAAAAAGCTGGTTACGCCTATGCAACCACAGAAGAAATATCTCCTTAATATTCGCTAATTCAATAACTGTTAGATTTTTCACCAGTTTTTCAATTCAGTTCAGTTATGTAGTTCTTTTCTGTTAGATTTTCCACCCGTTTTTGAAAAAATGTAGTTTTTTACATTGCAAAAGAACATTTTATCGCTTCGTAACTGCTGGTTATTTTCAAACGTTTTGTCTGAGGATAATGTTGTTATCGTTAACGACTTTTGATTTAAAGTTTCGTTTCCTGTTTGGTTTTCATTCGCGGTTGTTGAAGAAAGAGGATAAATAAAAAATGATTTCGTCTCTTTTTTATTAAATATCAGAAAGACTGAATTTGAGATTTGTGGATTTGATTTCTAAAGGGCTCTTCTAGGGGGGGGGGGGGGGGGGGAGGGGGGTCACCCCCAAACATACACCTTCAAATTTCGCTTATTTAGTTCTCTACCATTTTTAACATGACACACCCCCCTTTCGGTGACTCACCTAATTTTGCTCATTTCTTCACTTCATTTCAATCTTTAAAAGGCTATAACTTTGCTTCTATGGGAGCTAAAGCGGAGAAAAAAATTCTAGCATAGCTAACTTTTACTCGCCATTCTTTTTGCTATTTAAATTTTCCGGTTTTTCCCTATAGGACCATTTTTGGGAGGGGGGGGCTGGGGGGGCGTTTCTCATTTTTTGATGTAATATGTCTATCGAAAGCTTATGCTTCATACATTACAAATCTAGCATAAAAAAATTTCTCCCGTTATTCTGGGTCACGTTACGGACCCATAATGGGTTGAAATTTAAATTTCTTAAACTTCTTCGAGGTTTTTTGGAAAATCGGTATCAGAAAAAAATTGTGCCAACATGATGTGTGTATGACATCTGCGCCATATAAATATTATTCAGTCTTTTTTTATTGCAAATTTTTATGTAAAACAATATGCATTATTTTTCATGCACAATTGCGCATTAAATGAAAATTGTAATGCAATTTTTGCAGTAGTACTTTATAATAATGAATAAAAAAAACACATTATTTAAAAGTATTTCCTGCACAATAAAATGTTTCCTGACGATTACAAAAAAATATGTCCTGACAATTCAAAAAATAAAAACGTAATTGTCCAAGTTTTCACTTCTGTCGGCACTCCAAAAATGTCACTTTTTTTAGGGGGGAAGGGGGTGAAAATTTTGTGGAAATAAGTCTTATTTTTTATTTATGTATGGATCCATATAAAAGTATGAGCTAGTGAACTTTGGAACCAATACACCTCATATTCCAAATATTAAAATAATTGAGAAAAATTATTGAAAAATTATTTTCAATTTAATCATTTTTATACTAAGTAAATGCAATTAAATTTCTTATAAATTGAATCTGGAATGTTTAGATAAGATTTTAATATTTACAAAATATAAAATACAGTACAATATATTAGGTTTACAGCTTTCTGAAAGACATAAAAATTGTAGGATAAAATTTAGATGAGTTCAAAGTATTAGAATATTTTATTTTGCGCAACAATATTATCTTATTAATATGAAGTAAATGGTAGTTAATTTTTTGTAGCACCCTCTTTTGCTTTCATAATAGCGTACAATCGATCTTGCATACTATATATGTGGGATATACTCTCGCATGTGGGCTACACTCTCTCTCTGTTGCACCTGCATCGGACAGTATATTTCCCTCCACCACTCTCCGAACTCTGCTTCGAGATTAAAGTAGAAACGGGAAGCATCGAAGCTGTGTGGTCAGGATTGAGAGGAAGAAAAATAAATAGAACGTTTTTCGACGACGGCTAACGACGCTATGATTCCGACGATTTAAAAGCCAAGATTTAAGACGATTCTTTTTAAAACTATAGAATATATACGACGAATTGGCGTTTGATAAGAATGTTATGAATAACCACAAAGAGCGATTTGATGTTTTATTTTTTGTTTGTTTGTTTTTGTCCTGTTCGTCTGATAATAAATGTATGTGACTGTCAGAGAATAGTTTTTATTTACAGTAAGGACTCGTCCATCCTGTAAAGTGGTTCCAGAAGTGCCCACTTAGCATTTTTTCTCATTGTTATGAACTATTTGTTTTCTTCAGATTCAAGTCGGATGTCATTTTACGGGTGAGTTAATTATTCCATATTTTATATTTACTTTGAAGCTAGTCGACATCAAAGAACTGGAACTTGCATTTAAAAATGAACGTACTAATAAAATAAAACTCCTTCATAAATTATTGTTCGACACTGATGGTGATCGATCAAATCGAAAAAGAATTCGCGACTTCACTGGTTTCGATTTCGAAACGACCAGCACTGAATTCAAAAATAAAGTTACGAAAGTTCAAGCAGATTTTTCTTTAAACGATTTGATCACAATTTGTAATTGACTCTGCATTTCCAACGAAGGTTCTTTAACTGATCTTGCAACCAGATTAATTACATATCTTTCAGACTTGAATTCACTACAAGCTAACATTATCCAAAACGAAAGTGATACCGATTCGGAACCTGAAATGTCTTCACATAATACCACATTGAATAAGGACACTGCAAGTAATACTGAATCATCAAATTTTGATAAAAGCAAGCAATTTCCAGTTCAAAGTTTTTTGCCATCTACTATTAATTTTAATGGTGTTGAAAGCGTTATACCGCCTTTTGATGGTAGTTCTTTTCAAGACATAAATATTTGGTTAAGTAATTTTGACGATGTCGCTAGCATGCTCAATTTATCAGAATTTCATAAATTTGTTTTTGCTAAACGATCCTTACGAGGAAAAGCCCAGCTGTTAGTACAAACAGAATTTCACATTAACTCGTATGCAAAACTTAAAGAACTCTTAACTTCAGAATTTGGCATTACTTATAATTCTGCTAAGTTACATGACTTGTTAAATAAACGAAAATTACAAGAAAATGAATCTCTTGAAGAATATTTTCTCGTAATGAAACAATTATGTTCGCGCGGTAACATCGAAGATTCAGCACTGATGCAGTATATTATTAACGGTATACCCGACCCTGTTTTTCGAAAATCAATATTATATGGCTGCCAATCTATAGTAGAATTTAAACAAAAGCTCAAAATTTATGACAAAATTCGGCATGACTATGAGAACACTAAATTTCGTAAATCTAAACCAGAAATGCCGTTGAAAGAGAAATCTTTTCGTCCAAAACCTGATCTTCTCTGCTTTAATTGTGGTCTAGCCAACCATAAAAGTAACCAATGTAGGCATAAAGACAAAGGCCCTCGCTGCTTCAATTGTTCGAATTTTGGCCATAAGTCGGCTCAATGTGACCAACCAAGGAAATCTAGAAATAAGCCTGAAACATCCAATATTTCAACCATTACAACGAATATTTTTATGACCAAACAAGTAATTATTTCGTCAGTAAATGTTCTTTCTTTGATCGATACGGGAAGTGAAAGAAGTCTGTTAAAAGAAAGTATTTATCGCAAACTCCCAACGGTTTCGAACCTCGAACATTCAACAATCACATTAACTGGATTAGGAAATACTATGATCAAACTCCTGGGTTTTTTCTCTACGGATATTACTATAGATGATTTTAATTACACCACTAATGTTTATGTAGTACCAGATTATTCCATATCTTTTGATTTTATTATTGGTACAGATGTTATACAGCAAAGTATTTTAACAGGTTCTCAAAATAATATTTCGATGCAAAAAATCAAGCAAAATGAAGATATGTCAAATAATTTTCTGATTAATGTTGCTCAAGTATTAGACGATATTAATCTTGATTTATCTCACATTACCGATAAAACTATACGTTCAAAAATTACGGAACTTATTCAAAATTATTCCCCCCGAAAAGTAAAGACTACCGATGTAAAATTATCAATTCATCTGAAAGACGAAATTCCTGTTACTTGTCCTCCCAGACGCCTAGCTCCTATAGAGAAAGAATTTGTCGAAAAACAAATTTCTGAATGGCTTGAAAAGGGAATTATCCGAAAAAGCACCAGTAATTTTTCATCACCCATTGTCCTCGTAAAAAAGAAAGATGGTTCATATAGATTATGTGTTGACTATAGGAAGCTAAATGCTAAAACACATAAACAACGTTTTCCCTTCCCAGTCATCGATGACATTATTGATCAATTGCACTCTGCAAAAGTATTTATTACTCTTGATCTTAAAAATGCATTTTTTCATGTCGAAGTAGAAGAAAATAGTCGAAAATACACTTCTTTTGTAACACATTCTGGTCAATTTGAATTTCTATACATGAATTATGGCCTTAGCGATGCTCCCTTAGTTTTTCAGAGATATATCTATAATGTTTTTCGCGATCTCATTAATGAAAAAGTACTTATCGTCTACATGGATGATTTTATAATACCGTCTGAAGACGAAGCCGAAGGACTCCAGAAATTACAACCCGTTCTTACAACTGCATCCGAATATGGTTTAGAACTGAATCTAAAAAAATGCCACTTTTTACAACGAGAAATTGATTTTCTGGGTTGCCACATTAAAAATGGTCAACTGCGTCCATCTCCCTCAAAAACTAAAGCTGTTCTAAATTTTCCAGAACCTAAAAGTGTCAAAGATGTACATTCATTTGTCGGACTAACCTCATATTTTCGTAAATTTATCCAAGATTATTCTTTAATAGCTAAGCCCTTAACAGATCTTCTTAGAAAGGACACTAAATTTCACTTCGGTGACCAACAGCGAAATGCATTTAATCAGTTGAAACACATTCTTGCTTCAGGTCCTGTTTTAAGCATTTATAACCCTAGTAATGAAACAGAAGTTCATTGCGATGCTTCTATTGATGGTTACGGAGCAGTCCTCCTTCAAAAGTCTTCTATTGATAATCAATTTCACCCTGTCTACTTTATGAGCAAAAAAACCACAGATGCTGAGCGTAAATATTAGAGTTATGAATTAGAAGTTTTGGCTGTCATCGAGGCTCTTAAAAAATTCTGTGTTTATATTTTAGGTATTCCTTTCAAGATAGTCACAGATTGCAATGCATTTGCCCTACCTATGAATAAAAAAGATCTTTGCACCAAAATAGCTCGATGGGCTTTAATGTTAGCTGATTATAACTATACAATCGAACACAGACAAGGTACACGTATGCGCCACGTTGACGCTTTAAGCAGAAATCCCGTATGTATGACCATTCAAGACAGTTTTACTTCCAAAATCATACAATCACAGAACACCGACGAACATATACAGGCCATCAAAGAAACTTTGAAAACAAAGCCATATGACAATTATTTCCTCAAAAATAACGTTCTTTATAAAAATCATAAAGGTTACGATCTGGTAGTTGTGCCGGATGAAATGCAGCTAAACGTCATTAAACACGTTCATGACAGAGGACACTTCGGACGCAAACGTTGTGAAGAACTCCTTAATGAAGAATTTTTTATCCCTAATATGGCAAATAAGATTGATAAAGTTATAGCAAATTGTGTAACATGCCTTTTATATAATCGGAAACGTGGAAAACAAGAAGGTGAGTTAGATCCCTTACACAAAGAGGAGACTCCCCTCCAAACTTACCACATTGATCATCTAGGCCCTCTCGAATCAACTAACAAAAACTATAAACATATTTTGTCTTTAATAGATTCATTTACCAAATTCGTGTGGCTATATCCCTGTAAAACTACTTCTTCTGCCGAAGTCATATCGAAACTGCAACAACAGAGTTATACTTTTGGCAACCCTTCCAAAATCATTAGCGATAAAGGTACTGCATTTACAAGTAAAGAATTTGCTGATTATTGCCAAAATGAAAATATAAAACACGAGACAATAACAACTGGCCTTCCCCGTGCTAATGGTCAAGTGGAGCGACTTAATTCCATCATAATTTCAGTAATCTCTAAAATGTCCAAAGACGAACCGACCAAATGGTTTAAATATATTCCTAAAGTTCAACAAGTTATTAATTCAACTTACCAACGAAGCATTAAGAGAACACCGTTTGAAATACTATTTGGTACAAAAATGAAACAGAAAGAAGATTTACAAATTATTGAACTCCTGAAGAGTGCAGTCGAAGAACAATTCATGAAAGATAGAGAAGAACTCCGAAAAGAAGCTAAGAAGAATATTCTGGAAATTCAACAAGAAAATCGCAAGCATTATAATTTAAGACGTAAGAAACCCCGGAAATATAACCTTGGAGACCTCGTAGCAATTAAAAGAACCCAACAAGGACCAGGGCTAAAATTGAAATCTAAATTCCTAGGTCCATATAAAGTAACCAAAGTGAAGTCTAACGACACCTACGACGTAGAGAAAATCTCATCAACTGAAGGACCGATCAGTACTAGTTCGTGTGCTGAATACATGAAGCCTTGGCATGACGATAACTGAAACTTTATTTTTTTTTCCTTATCTTTAATGCGTATGTCTGATCATTTTAAAAGTCAACAATTTTAAAGAACATTTTCATACGATGTTACACCATTTCAGAAGAAAGACTGACTGACCTTTCTAGTGTGCAAACGAACTCTATTTATTTTTCTTTAAGAACAGTTACTGTTTTCGTTTTTGTTTTTGTTTCTTTTCAGATTCTGCAAGATCACATGTCGCTGCGGCAGCTCCAGATGTCAGGACGGCCGCATGTGGGATATACTCTCGCATGTGGGCTACACTCTCTCTCTGTTGCACCTGCATCGGACAGTATATTTCCCTCCACCACTCTCCGGACTCTGCTTCGAGATTAAAGTAGAAACGGGAAGCATCGAAGCTGTGTGGTCAGGATTGAGAGGAAGAAAAATAAATAGAACGTTTTTCGACGACGGCTAACGACGCTATGATTCCGACGATTTAAAAGCCAAGATTTAAGACGATTCTTTTTAAAACTATAGAATATATACGACGAATTGGCGTTTGATAAGAATGTTATGAATAACCACAAAGAGCGATTTGATGTTTTATTTTTTGTTTGTTTGTTTTTGTCCTGTTCGTCTGATAATAAATGTATGTGACTGTCAGAGAATAGTTTTTATTTACAGTAAGGACTCGTCCATCCTATATATATATCTGCTATTAAGAAACTAGTAAAAAAAAAACTGAGTCTGGAAAATATTTCATTCTCTACCATCTGTCCTATCTCACAAGTTTCTTTGTCCTATCAGTTAATATTTGTTTTATGTTTTGCAGCCGCTCTAGTAGTGGCAGCACGCATTGACTTGCTGTACGAAAATTCAGTAATGCATTTTATCTCAGATTTTAAAACATCAACAGTGCTGATTGAGAAAACGCGGTATACGGAAAATGGATTTTTGAAAAATTCGTTTTCCTCTGTATGTTAAAGAAAGTTTTCTTAATATGTTTTCTTGTACTTTCTAATTTTCCTGCTTTTAGTATTTCCTATTGGATACATTATTTTATATTCAAAAATATATGTGCCTATAGATATTTTCTTAAATGTTGTTGCCCCACCAGTGGCTGAGAGATTCTGCCCTCAAAACTGGTAAACGCATGGACGTAATCTGGCGGGGGCGAAGGGGGGCATATGCCCCCCTAGTTTTCCAGGAGCAGGGGCAAGACTTATATTTTGCCCCTCCAGTTTTTTGTATTATTCTGTGTTTAAGGGCCAGTTTTATATCCCGATTTCTCTTTGTTTTTATTTAACAATTGATGTACTATATTTTGAGTACAAACAAGAACAAATACTGGATAGCTTCAAATAACCAGCAATAACATTTTTTCATAACATATTAGTAATTTCCGACATGTATGTTAGAAAAACTTCTAATGTCAAACTTTATGTCTAATAAAAAATATTTCCTCTGCTCCATTTTTTCTCTCCAGAAATGCGGAACCCATGATCCCTTTTACATTTTAGAGATGTTTGTATGCAGAGATGTGGGGTGGATCTCTTGACTGCTTCGCGAGGCTTTCATTATTATCATTTTCTAACTTCATGATTATACCCATATAGCACAAAAGCTCCTCAATACCTCCCCAGGAGCTCCAAGCCATCCCATATTCCTCCTAAAACTAAAATGACAAGATCAGGACGTCCTGGGGAAGAGTCTTTTACGATGTCCTCAGGAATGAGCTCCCAGTAACATCCCACGGAGCAATTTCCCAGGGACGCTACTCCTGAGGAAGTATCTGGGAAATCCCTCCTGGGGATGTACCCGGTTAGTCATTCCTGGGGAAGTGCCCAGGAAGTCACAGTGCTGGCGCCATCTTATGGATGATTCAGGAATACAATACTAAATTGTTTTTTAATAAAATATCGAATGCAATTTAATCAGTATCGATTTTAATGACTTAATTTTATTTTATTAATTATTCAATTCCTTATTTATTAGCAAATTAGATAATTGTTATTAAATTGCTATTATTTTTAATTATTGCTGTAACTTTTAATCTTTTTAGTTAAATTAAAAATTTTTATTTATTATTTCAGTTACTTACTATTTTTATATACTAAGTACTATATATCTTTTAAATCAAGTTTTGTTCATTTATCAATATTTTATTAATTATTAATAAATAACCTATTGCGTTTTGCTTTATTATTATTTGTTTTATTAATTAAGAAATTAATTTAACTTGTTTAAATTAACTAAATAGTAAGTTTCTAAATTAATACACTAAAATCTCTAAATAGAAGAAATTTCTGTATCATATATTTTTCTGATACTTAGAGGATATTTATGCAAAAAAAAAAAAAAAATCTTAATGTAAGTTTGTTTATGAGTATCCTTTAAAACTTGGTTATGAAAATTATCTAAATTGAGTCCTGATGCATCTTAATGTCAAATGTTAAATGTTTTTGTGCGTGTATATATATATATAGAGAGAGAGAGAAATAAAATAAACAAAAGTGTCCCGACGAAATTAGACATATTTATCACAGCACATAACACAAAATCAAAGATAATTCATTTAAAATGGTATATTTGGATTTAAAATACATAAATATTGAGCCGCTACCCCCCCCCCTCCGCATACATATACCAATAAATGATTTATTTGAAAAGATTTTCTGTTCAAAAATATACATTATTATAAAATCAGTTTAAAAAATGTAAATTCAAGCTAATTTAAAGCTTAATTTAGGTTATTATCAATTATTTATCCAGTGTAATTTATATATGTATTGAAGATAAGAAATTGTTTTCTAAATAGAAGCTTCAATTTAAATGTCATTTTTGAAGGTTTAACTTAGTTTGTTTTATTTATCAATAATATATTTTTTTTAAATGTAAGTTGTACTTAATAACAAATTATTTTTCTAATATCTTTTATAGATTATCAAACATATTATTATTATTTAAATTCTGAAAGATAAAATGAAGTCTTTATTTTGAAAACTTCAGATATATAAATAATTTTTTGGTTCTGAAATTACAGATAAATATTTATCTGTATTTCCTAAGTAACAAATATTTTTATCACAGTTTTCAACTGAATTGAATGGAATTTCACTACCCCAAGTGACCTTCCCAACTTTCAGGCAGTCACCTTCCCAATCTTTCAACAACTGAATTTTTAACAAGATTATCCTGCCCCCCCCCCCCAGTCAGTTGTCAGCTGAGAATGCGTTTTGCCGGTCACTCAATGAGAGAGAGGGAGAAAAAGAAAGTGCGATATTCCAAGAATAGACTATTTCTGAATTTGTAAGAAAAAGCGTTACAATTTTGTTAGTAAATGTAAAAGAAATATATTTATATATTGAAAACATCTTATATTTTAAATAAAAATATCAGTTTTTTTTAGACTTTTTAAATTGCCTAAAATTACATGTAAAGAAATCAACAAAAATATTCCCGTCTTTAATTAAATGAAAAATGGTGCATATTGTATTTTTTATGCATATAAATATTTCATACAATTTTCAAAGACAATTAAATGGAGATTTAAATGAAAAGTAATTTTATTTATAACAATAAGAAAATAAAATGATTTTGTAACAAATTAAAATTTTATTAATAGTTTCTATTTTATATAACTCAAGCAGTGTTTCAGTGTAATGATAGAATTTTACAAATGATTTTCACACCAAATTCTGATATAATAAAATTATACAAATTTGTACAATGGTGTATTATTGATGAAAATACAAAATTTTAATATTTTACTATGTTATAAAATAACACAGTGGTTTTACAGTATTTTTTAATCCCGCAACAAGTGGTAAATCTCCAGACATCTGCAACTCGTACCGTCGTATAAGAATTTCATAAGTAACGGATTTAATTATTTGTTAATAAATACTCGCCAAAATATACCTAATCACTTTAAAACGAGTTTGTTGATTGGTTGTATTTATGACGGCCAATTATCAACATGAGGGACATATCAAGGGAAGGGGGGGGTTGCCCTCAGTGAAGGTCTTTCTAAAGGAACCTAACCCGTATTTACGCAAGGAAATACAAGATTCGAAGAAAACCCCGGGAAACTGCGAACAATTAGGTCGACGGGCGCGATTGGTTACAAACTCTGCACATCCCATCTACCAGCTTCGAGAGCAGAATCTCTTGACCACGGGTGGGGCCCAGAATGAAACTGCAACAATGAAATATTTCAAAGAGCAAAAAGTAGGAAAGAAAAGGCTTAAGAAAAGACTAAGCAAATTTATATATATTTTTTTTTCATAAATTCATATAATAAGAGCACCTTTTACCAAGCGTAAAAAGAAAAAGAAATCGCTTAAAATTTCTGTAAAAAATAAATAAATAAATAAAATAAATAAGAGAGAGAGAGAGAGCGAAAAGATTTTACTTTTGAAAGATTCACTTAGAGCTTATATGTCTATCATAAACAAAAAATCATCAAAGACATATCAAGAGAGGGGGGGGGGGTTGCCCTCCGTGAGGGTTTTTCTAAAGGAACCTAACCCGTATTTACGCAAAGAAATCCAAGATTTGAAGAAAACCGTGGAAAACTCCGAACGATTAGGCGGACGGGCGCGATTGGGTACAAACTCAGCCCCTCCCATCTACCACCTTCGAAAGCAGAATCTCTTGATCGCTGGTGTCACCCACAATGAAACTGTAACAATGAAATATTTCAAAGAGTAAAAAGTAGGAAAGAAAAGACTAAGCAAATTTATATATTTTTTTCATAAATTCGTATAATAAGAGCACCTTTAAACAAGCGTAAAAAGAAAAAATATCGATAAAAAATTCGGTAAAAAAAAGTAAGATCGAGATAGAGCAAAAAAGTTTCATTTTTGAAAGGATTTACTTAGATTTTATTTGTCAATCATAAAAAAAAAAAAGAGGTACATATTAAGGGATGAGGGTCTTTCTAAAGGAACCTACCCGTATTTACGCAAGGAAGTTTAAGATTCGAAGAAAACCGTGGAAAACTCCGAACGATTAGGCCGACGGGTGCGATTGGGTACAAACTCACCACCTCCCATCTACCATCTACCACCAAGAGAAAAAAGAAAAAAAATCGATTAAAATTTCTGTAAAATTCATAATTTTAAAGAAACTATGTGTTTTAATCTCTTGCTATTTTAATTTCTGGAAATAATATTTTTATTAACTAAAATTAAATTTTATAGGGAATATCATCAGAAACGTTTTGCATCATTCATTGTGTGTCAAAATATATAATTCATAATCAATTTTATAACTACTGAACAATTTTAATGGATTTTAAGTATTAAAAGCTAAAAGCATATTTTTATCATTTAAAAATACAATTTCATTAAAAATTTTTTAAAGCCAAAGACATTTATGTTATAACAAATAATTATTGACAATTTATTTAGAGTTATTAACTTAAATTTATTTCGAGTGTATGCAAAAGGCACAAAATATGAGGACATTTCCTAGTTTTAAGTTTCAAAAGCGGAGTAAAAATGCATCTATACCTTAGAAACCTTTATTCCTTACTGTCCCGACAGCATAACGGTCAGAGTGCGCGTCCGGAATACCAAGGTACTCGGGTTCAAATCCAGCAAGAAAAATAAAGGTAAGAAATTTGTTCCTGAATAATCTCTACATATGTAAATCCGTCTGAATAATAGAAAAAATAAAACATTCGCGTTTTCTCCTAAAATTTTTTTTAATTAAATCATAGATTTAATTTTTTTGAACATATTAGTGACCTTGAAGTTTCCCAAAGTCCTCCTATATCACTTCCTCAAATCTTCCCCAGAACCTCCCGGGGAGGACCCTGAAGGAGGTCCTGGGGAGCGCCCCAGGAAGCTGTAAAGCGGACATTTTCGGTTCCTGAGGACCTCCTGGTGACAATTTTCTGCATCCAGGATGTCCTGGGGAGGATTCACATCCCAGGACCCTCATCCCCCAGGCATCCCTGAGGATGCAGAAAATTGTCACCAGGAGGTCCTCAGGAACCGAAAATGTCCGCTTTACAGCTTCCTGGGGCGCTCCCCAGGACCTCCTTCAGGGTCCTCCCCGGGAGGTTCTGGGGAAGATTTGAGGAAGTGATATAGGAGGACTTTGGGAAACTTCAAGGTCACTAATATGTTCAAAAAAATTAAATCTATGATTTAATTAAAAAAAATTTTAGGAGAAAACGCGAATGTTTTATTTTTTCTATTATTCAGACGGATTTACATATGTAGAGATTATTCAGGAACAAATTTCTTACCTTTATTTTTCTTGCTGGATTTGAACCCGAGTACCTTGGTATTCCGGACGCGCACTCTGACCGTTATGCTGTCGGGACAGTAAGGAATAAAGGTTTCTAAGGTATAGATGCATTTTTACTCCGCTTTTGAAACTTAAAACTAGGAAATGTCCTCATATTTTGTGCCTTTTGCATACACTCGAAATAAATTTAAGTTAATAACTCTAAATAAATTGTCAATAATTATTTGTTATAACATAAATGTCTTTGGCTTTAAAAAATTTTAAATGAAATTGTATTTTTAAATGATAAAAATATGCTTTTAGCTTTTAATACTTAAAATCCATTAAAATTGTTCAGTAGTTATAAAATTGATTATGAATTATATATTTTGACACACAATGAATGATGCAAAACGTTTCTGATGATATTCCCTATAAAATTTAATTTTAGTTAATAAAAATATTATTTCCAGAAATTAAAATAGCAAGAGATTAAAACACATAGTTTCTTTAAAATTATGAATTTTACAGAAATTTTAATCGATTTTTTTTCTTTTTTCTCTTGGTGGTAGATGGTAGATGGGAGGTGGTGAGTTTGTACCCAATCGCACCCGTCGGCCTAATCGTTCGGAGTTTTCCACGGTTTTCTTCGAATCTTAAACTTCCTTGCGTAAATACGGGTAGGTTCCTTTAGAAAGACCCTCATCCCTTAATATGTACCTCTTTTTTTTTTTTTTTTTTTTTTTTTTTTTTTTTTTTATGATTGACAGATAAAATCTAAGTAAATCCTTTCAAAAATGAAACTTTTTTGCTCTATCTCGATCTTACTTTTTTTTACCGAATTTTTTATCGATATTTTTTCTTTTTACGCTTGTTTAAAGGTGCTCTTATTATACGAATTTATGAAAAAAATATATAAATTTGCTTAGTCTTTTCTTTCCTACTTTTTACTCTTTGAAATATTTCATTGTTACAGTTTCATTGTGGGTGACACCAGCGATCAAGAGATTCTGCTTTCGAAGGTGGTAGATGGGAGGGGCTGAGTTTGTACCCAATCGCGCCCGTCCGCCTAATCGTTCGGAGTTTTCCACGGTTTTCTTCAAATCTTGGATTTCTTTGCGTAAATACGGGTTAGGTTCCTTTAGAAAAACCCTCACGGAGGGCAACCCCCCCCCCCTCTCTTGATATGTCTTTGATGATTTTTTGTTTATGATAGACATATAAGCTCTAAGTGAATCTTTCAAAAGTAAAATCTTTTCGCTCTCTCTCTCTCTCTTATTTATTTTATTTATTTATTTATTTTTTACAGAAATTTTAAGCGATTTCTTTTTCTTTTTACGCTTGGTAAAAGGTGCTCTTATTATATGAATTTATGAAAAAAAAATATATATAAATTTGCTTAGTCTTTTCTTAAGCCTTTTCTTTCCTACTTTTTGCTCTTTGAAATATTTCATTGTTGCAGTTTCATTCTGGGCCCCACCCGTGGTCAAGAGATTCTGCTCTCGAAGCTGGTAGATGGGATGTGCAGAGTTTGTAACCAATCGCGCCCGTCGACCTAATTGTTCGCAGTTTCCCGGGGTTTTCTTCGAATCTTGTATTTCCTTGCGTAAATACGGGTTAGGTTCCTTTAGAAAGACCTTCACTGAGGGCAACCCCCCCCTTCCCTTGATATGTCCCTCATGTTGATAATTGGCCGTCATAAATACAACCAATCAACAAACTCGTTTTAAAGTGATTAGGTATATTTTGGCGAGTATTTATTAACAAATAATTAAATCCGTTACTTATGAAATTCTTATACGACGGTACGAGTTGCAGATGTCTGGAGATTTACCACTTGTTGCGGGATTAAAAAATACTGTAAAACCACTGTGTTATTTTATAACATAGTAAAATATTAAAATTTTGTATTTTCATCAATAATACACCATTGTACAAATTTGTATAATTTTATTATATCAGAATTTGGTGTGAAAATCATTTGTAAAATTCTATCATTACACTGAAACACTGCTTGAGTTATATAAAATAGAAACTATTAATAAAATTTTAATTTGTTACAAAATCATTTTATTTTCTTATTGTTATAAATAAAATTACTTTTCATTTAAATCTCCATTTAATTGTCTTTGAAAATTGTATGAAATATTTATATGCATAAAAAATACAATATGCACCATTTTTCATTTAATTAAAGACGGGAATATTTTTGTTGATTTCTTTACATGTAATTTTAGGCAATTTAAAAAGTCTAAAAAAAACTGATATTTTTATTTAAAATATAAGATGTTTTCAATATATAAATATATTTCTTTTACATTTACTAACAAAATTGTAACGCTTTTTCTTACAAATTCAGAAATAGTCTATTCTTGGAATATCGCACTTTCTTTTTCTCCCTCTCTCTCATTGAGTGACCGGCAAAACGCATTCTCAGCTGACAACTGACTGGGGGGGGGGGGGGCAGGATAATCTTGTTAAAAATTCAGTTGTTGAAAGATTGGGAAGGTGACTGCCTGAAAGTTGGGAAGGTCACTTGGGGTAGTGAAATTCCATTCAATTCAGTTGAAAACTGTGATAAAAATATTTGTTACTTAGGAAATACAGATAAATATTTATCTGTAATTTCAGAACCAAAAAATTATTTATATATCTGAAGTTTTCAAAATAAAGACTTCATTTTATCTTTCAGAATTTAAATAATAATAATATGTTTGATAATCTATAAAAGATATTAGAAAAATAATTTGTTATTAAGTACAACTTACATTAAAAAAAAATATATTATTGATAAATAAAACAAACTAAGTTAAACCTTCAAAAATGACATTTAAATTGAAGCTTCTATTTAGAAAACAATTTCTTATCTTCAATACATATATAAATTACACTGGATAAATAATTGATAATAACCTAAATTAAGCTTTAAATTAGCTTGAATTTACATTTTTTAAACTGATTTTATAATAATGTATATTTTTGAACAGAAAATCTTTTCAAATAAATCATTTATTGGTATATGTATGCGGAGGGGGGGGGGGGTAGCGGCTCAATATTTATGTATTTTAAATCCAAATATACCATTTTAAATGAATTATCTTTGATTTTGTGTTATGTGCTGTGATAAATATGTCTAATTTCGTCGGGACACTTTTGTTTATTTTATTTCTCTCTCTCTCTCTCTATATATATACACGCACAAAAACATTTAACATTTGACATTAAGATGCATCAGGACTCAATTTAGATAATTTTCATAACCAAGTTTTAAAGGATACTCATAAACAAACTTACATTAAGATTTTTTTTTTTTTTTTGCATAAATATCCTCTAAGTATCAGAAAAATATATGATACAGAAATTTCTTCTATTTAGAGATTTTAGTGTATTAATTTAGAAACTTACTATTTAGTTAATTTAAACAAGTTAAATTAATTTCTTAATTAATAAAACAAATAATAATAAAGCAAAACGCAATAGGTTATTTATTAATAATTAATAAAATATTGATAAATGAACAAAACTTGATTTAAAAGATATATAGTACTTAGTATATAAAAATAGTAAGTAACTGAAATAATAAATAAAAATTTTTAATTTAACTAAAAAGATTAAAAGTTACAGCAATAATTAAAAATAATAGCAATTTAATAACAATTATCTAATTTGCTAATAAATAAGGAATTGAATAATTAATAAAATAAAATTAAGTCATTAAAATCGATACTGATTAAATTGCATTCGATATTTTATTAAAAAACAATTTAGTATTGTATTCCTGAATCATCCATAAGATGGCGCCAGCACTGTGACTTCCTGGGCACTTCCCCAGGAATGACTAACCGGGTACATCCCCAGGAGGGATTTCCCAGATACTTCCTCAGGAGTAGCGTCCCTGGGAAATTGCTCCGTGGGATGTTACTGGGAGCTCATTCCTGAGGACATCGTAAAAGACTCTTCCCCAGGACGTCCTGATCTTGTCATTTTAGTTTTAGGAGGAATATGGGATGGCTTGGAGCTCCTGGGGAGGTATTGAGGAGCTTTTGTGCTATATGGGTTATATGGTCCTCAATTTCAAGGTATTATTCACACACTAACACTAATAATTCAGTGACGATAGAATTACACCGAGTGTCACTAGGGATAGTCATTAGAAAACAGAAATATAAAGAACAAGTTCTGTTTCTAAAACAAATGCCATTTAATAAGTTTTTTATGTGTTGAGAGAAAAAAATGGAATTAAGTAGCCATAGAGAAGTTTCTTTAAAGTGAAATAGAAAAATCTGCTATCATATTCAGTTTTTCAATGTTCGTTTAGATTTGTTTCATTTCAAAATTCATAAACGTAAAAACATATCTTTACTAATAAAATAAAATTTCGCTCTGTGTATGTGGGATGGCTAGAAAATTTTTTCGCATGTACAAGTGTGAAAATTTAAATAAGTATAGTCCAAGACCTTTCCTTATGTACCTAAAAACTAGAATTTAATATTTCTGATAAATAGTTGAGTTATTAATTAAAAATCAGAAAGAGATCTCATTAAAAATTTCATCTTCTTAATTCCCAATATTCGTGAATGCACAGAAACCGATTTTATGTTTCGTACGCTTTAAGAAAAAATAGGGAAAGTGCTGGAACAAAAAATATTCATTTTCAAGGAATGAAAAATGCTGTAAAATTTCAAAATATGTAATATTTTTTTATGTTTAAAATAGTAGGCACCATCAATCGGATATGAAAAAATTCGCAAATTTTTAATGATTTGTTACAATTTTTCCGAAAATTTAAAACATTCGGTAACGAAAAAAAGGGGGCTATCAGACCGAAAATTCAGACATAAACGGTAAAATATTAGAAATTTCGACAAATAGCCGCCAAAAAATATCACTTTTATTAATTGTTCGCATACAAAAAATCGATAATTTCGCCAAAAGATTAAAAAAAAAACGCGAATATCGTAAAAAAAAAATCGAAAAAAATGCGATTCTTATTAAAGATCTCAGAAAAAATTCGCATTGCATCAAAGAATAAGGGAGAAACGTGATTTTTATCATAAAATCGTGAAAAAACTGCGAAAAAATGGAAAATCGCGAAAGGATTGCCGAAAAAAAATCAAATTTCATCAAGCATCGCAGAAATAAGACAAATTTCGTCAAAGCATTGCGGAAAAAAAACACAAATTTTCTTAAAGGATTATGAAAAAGTGCAAATTTATGTCAAAGAATCACTGTATTTTCGCTCAAGAATCATGGAAAAAATGCTAATTTAGTCGAAGAATCGCGAAAAAAAAAAAAAAAAAAAAAAAAAAAGAAAGAAACACGGGCTGGGCTTCCTCAAAGGATCGCGAAAACAATAACAAAGTTCGTCAAAGTTTGCGAAAAAGACGAATTTTGACAAAAAATCACAGAAATAACTCAAATTTTGTCAAAGGATCGCAAAAAAATCGCAAATTTTGTTACATATCGAGAAATAATTCGAATTGTGTCAAACTACGGCAGAAACGCGAATTTTGACAAAGCATCGTCAAGGAATTGCTCAAAAATTGCTTTTCTTGAATATTGTAAAATAACGCGAAATCTTATAGACAAAATAATCGCGGAGAAAAAACAAATATTTTTAAAAGAGCGCGAAATACAGCACAAATTTCGTTGAATATCGCAAAACAACGCAATTTTCTACAAAGGATCCCAGGAAAACATGAATTTTGCCAAAATATCACGGAGAAAAATGCAAATTTGGTCAAAGAATCGCGAAAAAAAAAAAACGCAAATTTTGTCTCAGAATTGCAAAAAACCGCTAATTTTTTTCAAAGAATCGCATAAAACGCAATTATTGTTAAAGAATCGCAAAAAAGCGCAAATTTCGTCATGGGATCTCGAAAAAACACAAATTTTGTTAAATATCATGAAACAACGCGAATTTCATCAAAAAATTGCAAAAAAAGAAAAAAAAAAACGCCAATTTTGTCAAAGCATTCTGGAAAAAATACAAATTTTGTTAAAAAATCATGTGAAAATGAAAAATTCTGACAAAAGTTCGCGCAAAAATGCACATTTCTGTCAAAGGACTTGCGGTAAAAAAGTGAATTTTTTTCCAGAATTGAGAAAAAACACAAAAATTTGTTGAAGAATTTGTTGAAGGATCATTGAAAAACACGAATTCTGTCGAAGAATGAAGGGAAAAAAATCACAAATCTCATCAAAGTATCGCGGAAAAACACAAATTTTATCAACGGATAAGCGAGGAAAAGATTAATTTCGACAAAGAGTCCCGGGAAAAAACGTATAGTTAGCATCGGGAAAAGAATTTTATCTCTCCCCTTTCCGCTGTAATTTTTCGGAAAACTTGCTGCTAATTACTAATTTTCCCCCTACCCAAAATAATTTTTGCGAATTTCACCGATTATACATTGTCCAACCAATCTCTGTTTTTTAACTTTTTATTATGCATGAAAATTCTTCCTATAATTCTTCCCCCATGTACATTATAAAATTAACACATTATTACTCCACCTGAATTTTTGATTTTTACACCAGGCTGAGTCAACAGAAATTTCGTTCGGGCCTGCCCGGACCCAGAATTTTCAGCGCGTGTACATCTCTTGAAGGCTTTGACAATTTTTTTTTTTTATTAAGTCAGGTTTTTAGCATTGACATATTTTCCCACTAATTTATAACTGTAAAGGTTTAAAATTAAGAAACTTGACCATTGAAGGGATTTGAAATCAATGTTTACCATTTTTGATAAATGAATTACTTGCCTTCATATAAAAGATTCATGCTACAGCTTCTGGTTTTTATCTTTTACTGTGATGTCGCTTCTGGAAATTCAATTCACAACGCTGTCTTTAACAGTATTATATCAAAGAAACATTGTTTTTATCAAAAAATGGACAACGTTATTCAATTAAATAGTTTCTGAATAAGAACACCTGTCAATCTTATGTGTTTCTGAAAAGAAATGAATTCAGAAATGTTCCAGAAAGTAGCTATTTTGGATTTGAGAACAGCCTCAATAAAAAAATATTTTCACAAATCAGGGAAATATTTTCACAAATCTGCTGTTTTTTTCAAACTACATCTTTTTTTAAATGAATCCTTATTAAAACATTGAAACGTCTATTAATTTAAGTAATCGTTATTATTGCTATTGTGTAGTGTCTCTGGCACATAGTAATTTAAAAATATACTGTCAATTTATACCAAAAATATGTATGCAGTACTCCTTAAAATAATCTTAATTGTATATGTTAATTAAAATCTGAAATTTTGGTAAAAATTGAATCGGGCCAGGCCGGACTTGTTTTTATTGATTTCTGTACGGGCCGGGCTCGGGGCGAACTTTTGATTTTTGCACCGGACCGGACCAACATAACTTTCATTCGGGCTGACCCCTACCCAGAATTTCCGGCCTATGCAAATCTCTACAAGGCTTTAACAAATTTTTATTAAGTTTGTTAACCTTTTTACGGTGTAACATTGCATCAAACATAACAGATATATAACGGTTGTGCATTTAATATTTTAACATTTCTTTTTAAAGACATAACATAAATAATTTCGGATTTTTTTTCCGTATATAATTAAACATTTAGTTAAAAAATGCATCGAAATTTTAAAACATTTTAGTGTATATGTGTTCTCGCGATGATTGAAAGGGTGGGGGTATAATTTTCTAGAAAAGTACTTCGAGATTTTTGCCCCCCAAGTCTTAGAGCCCAAGTTACGCCTATGGGTAAACGGCAGGCGCTGGATTAGAACAAAACCCAATGGCGGCCGTCAGCCTAATCATTCGGAGTTTTCCGTGGTTTTCTTCGAACTTTGGATTTCCTTGCGTAAATACGGGTTGGGTTCCCTTAGAAAGACCCCCTCTCCCTCCACGGGGGGCCCATATCCCATGTGTTGTCCGTTTGGGAGCATATTTAGCAATTGTTTATAAATTGTTTATTGTATCCTGTTACAAAAATAACAGGATGTTGGAACCTGTTACCAGCGCTATTGTGGAATGATGTAACCTGTTAACCAAAAATAACCATATTTCCCATCTCTACTGGACACCCTGTAAGTTAACCTGGAAGCCACCACACGATTTAGATTAATTCCGATTATATTCAAAGTTAAATTTACAAAGAAAAAAAAGGGGGAAGAAAACTATATTAACACTTTTAGAGGCAAGCAATTGTATTTCTGTAAAACAACGGAAATTAAAAAAAACAACAACAATAACAACAAAAATGTTTCTACATGAGGGAAAAACACTCTTTTAACTGTTTTTATCATAACTTAAAAAGATAAATTTAATAAAAAATTTCTGGTGCGAATCATGATTAAAGTTAGGTGAGATATAATATATTTCCCCGTTGCTCTTCTAGGGATTAAAAGAAAAGCGGCGCGGAAATCCAATTTGTCATGAAAAATTTGCTTCCAACATGTGTTTCTTTTTCCCGTTTCTTTCCTTTTTTTTTTTTTTTTTTTTTTTTTTTTTTTTTAATAACGCGTAAATAGAAGAAAGAAAGTTACACCAGCAATGTTGTGCAGGGAATCTATGTCGACTAGTCATCAAGCTCAGTGAGTGCATATTTGACGCATTTTTTAGCCTCGTTTTTACAAGGAACACTTGTTAGGGAGGATATCCCCAGCCTTGAAAAGGGTGGGATGAGGATTTTTTCTCTCTTTTTTTTGTCGGCATATCGTATATCGCAAAAAGGTTTGTATGATGACGGCCCCATCTGCTATTGTCAATCCACGTGTTTCTTGTATTATATTCCAAGCACTGAGTTTGAGAAGTAGTAAAAATATAAATTATAGCTTTTTCGGTAAAAAGCTGTAAAAACAACACGCCCACGCACGCACACACACATATATATAAACCATTGATTGTAAAACAATATGTATTAACATTAAAATAATGAATTAAAAGTAATATATTCGAAATTTGCAGAACCATAGTAGATTCACCAGGCTCCATACATATGCATATATAAACCATTAAATTTTCACAAAATTATCACATTAAAATGTGGAAAAACTAGTTGGATGTGCCAATCCCAAAACTTTCTTCTATCTCATACATACATTTTAATATTAAAAAAATAGTTACTCATTTTAATGCTTTAATAATTTTAATTCAATACCTTACCAACTTTGATTTTCATCTTAAATTTCTGCTTCAATCAATTAATCGGAGTAAAAACGAATTTCCATCTCTGCACGAACCGATGGACAATAGAATGATAAGCAGATTTTTTTTTCAAATTCATGGAGGACCTATTTGCCTTACCAAAAAATAATCATATACAAAATGTTTAGTTCAGTTCTAGAACTAACATCATACATTTTTATGTGGTGCAATATTGAAAAAACATAAAATTCGGTATTGCAGCGCCCCCTTCTGGCGGATTTTTTTCAGATTCAGGGCGATCCAAATAGCCATAGCCATACACTTACACAAAAAATGTCGATCAATTCGATGCATAAATTCATGTACTTTTGGTCGGTTCAATATTGAAAATGGCACAAAAATCACGATTGCAACGCCCCCTTCTGGCGGATTTTTTTCAAATTCAGGGCGATCCAAATAGCCATAGCCATACACTTACACAAAAAATGTCGATCAATTCGATGCATAAATTCATGTACTTTTGGTCGGTAAAATATTGAAAATGGCACATAAATCGCGATTGCAGCGCCCCCTTTTGGCGGATTTTTTTCAAATTCAGGGAGGACTAACTAGCCATAGTCATACACATACACATAAAAGTTGGTTCAATTCGATGCATAACTTCATATACTTTTGGTCGGTACAATATTGAAAATGGCACAAAAATCGCGATTGCGGCGCCCCCTTCCGGCGGATTTTTTTTCACATTCAGGGAGGACCAACTAGCCATAGTCATACACATACACAAAAAATTTGGTTCAATTCGATGCATAACTTTATATACTTTTGGTCGGTACAATATTGAAAATGGCACAAAAATGGCGATTGCAGCGCTCCCATCCAGGATTTTTTTCACATTCAGGGAGGACCAACTAGCCATAGTCATACACATACACAAAAAAATTGGTTCAATTCGATGCATAAGTTATATACTTTTGGTCGGTACAATATTGAAAATGGCACATAAATCGCGATTGCAGCGCCCCCTTCCGGCGGATTTTTTTCAAATTCAGGGAGGACCAACTAGTCATAGTCATATACATACACAAAAAATTTGGTTCAATTCGATGCATAACTTCTTATACTTTTGGTCGGTACAATATTGAAAATGGCACATAAATCGCGATTGCAGCGCCCCCTTCCGGCGGATTTTTTTCAAATTCAGGGAGGACCAACTAGCCATAGTCATACACATACACAAAAAATTTGGTTCAATTCAATGCATAACTTCATATACTTTTGGTCGGTACAATATTGAAAATGTCACAAAAATTGCGATTGCAGCGCCCCCTTCCGGCGGAATATTTCAAAACTGAAGGAGGACCTGCTTGCCACAGCCAAAAACATTCACAAAAAATTTGGTTCAATTCTATGCATAACTTCATACACTTTTTGATGGTAGAATGGCGACATACAGACACACACACGGACACACACACAGACACACACACAGACACACACACAGACACACGGACAGACAGACATTTTGTAAAAACATGTTTTTTGGAATCTCTGACCCCTAAAACGTGCAAATTCGTCGAAAACCGGAAGTCGAAAAAATTTTGATTACAATACTTTCTTCTATTGAAGATAGAAGAAAGTAATAAATTAAAATGAATATAATTGAAATTTGTAGAATCAAAATAGAATTTTCAAGCCCACAAATATTTCGGAACTACAAATAAAATGTGTGTTTTCATCTTCGTATTAGCCATGAAAAAGCAAAATAATGTGAATTTGGGGCTACCAACATGCATAAAACCAAAATAAATTGGAGAAAAAACATTAAAAATAAATCATAATAACATTATTAAAATGGACTGAAAATGAAAAAACACACCTGAAACTATAGATACCCCTAAAATGAGGTAGCAAAAAATAGACTGTTATGATTTTAAAATAATTAAATGCATTATATATCTATTGGAAGATGCGTTAAGTACATTCTCTCAGTAAATATAAGTAAAAATTAAATTATTTATTTGATAAAAAACTATAAAAATAATAAGTAATTGGTTTATTAAATATGAAAAATATGTAAAATTGAATATGGAGGAATCATTATGATGATTCCTGTAATTAATTGTACCATATTATAAAACCTGAATGGTTAAATTATTATTATATCCTATCATAGTTACTTAATAAATAAATAATAGGGTAAGTGTACCAGTAGTGGGCCACGTACCAATAGTGGGCCACCAGTTTTCAAAGTTGAAAAACAAGTTTTCTAGTCACCCCTGTCAGATAACAAACTAACTAATGATTGGCTGGAATCCTTATCTGTTAACAGACAAAGGGACAACTTCAGTATTCTGATAGTCTTTGAGTTGGAAGGGTGTTTTTCTTCCAGTCTCAAAATACAAGGATTTTGAGGTTCATTCTTACTGCTTTCCTTAAGAGGTAAGTTTTCATTCAATATTTTTTTCTTTAAAAGTATATTGTATTTTATATTAAAATGTCACATTTCTAATACACTGTATAAATGAATACTTTATTCCTTATGCTTAAAAGGTATAAAACTAACATATTAAGTTTGGAGGGTGGTCCACTTCTGAGTCATTAAATTTCAAGTTGTTCCAGTAGTGGGCCACTACTTTATCCCAGAAGAATCTGAGGTGAAAGAAGGACAATTTATACATGTCATAATAATCGCAGGAAAAAGAAACACAGAAAAATATGTGTATTTGTGTGTAGTTCAATAAAATTAAAGAAATAATAATATTTTTTCAAGGATTGAAGTCAACTGAAAATAAAAAAGACTTTGTCATTAAGGAAAATGATGTCTCTAGCATAAATTTTTATGATATAGTTGGAGTGGTACCGCAACTAGAACTCAGACAAACAGATAGTCAACTTTTGTATTCTTTTTGTAAAAAAATGTCTGTAAAAGAAAAATAAATGCAGTTAATTTAAATCCCACTCACATTATTCTTTTTTCTTTTTCTTTTTATTTTATTTTATTTATTTATTTATTTATTTTTTATAAATGTATATAGTTTTGCAATCATTTCAGCATTTAATTATCCTTTTTGTTATGTATATCTTATTATCTATCACTACTGCAAAGTAACAAATAGGGCAGATATATTTTTTTAAGTTATAAAATATTACAGACTGTTCGAAAAAACTAAAAAGAAGCTGAAATTATTTTACGTAATCATCAAAACTTCTAAATATGATTTCATTATTGTGTATATTTAAGTGTAGAAATGTAAAAAAAATTATAACCTCTGTACAGTACACAGTAAACTCAAGAATGGAGTGACCCACTTATGGGGGGCCCACTACTGGAGCATCAGAGTTTTACTATGCCCACTATTGGAGTATAGAGTTAGGTAACATTTTTTATTTTTCATTTTTTCTAAAGAATATATTTTAAAAATTTGAATGTTTATTCTGATACATGAAGGTAAGGACTAGGCTAAAAATATATATGTTTTTTGGAATTCACTAACATAGTAATAATAATTAGACAAATGTCCTTAAGTGATCCACTACTGGCGCATTTACCTTATAATGGTAAGTAAATGTTAAATATTATCATAATGTTTAAATATTTAAAATGTAAAAAAAATGGGAAAAAAATAAAAATAAAAATTGAAATTAATTTCATTTAATAAGACTATACAAATCTAAACTCAATATAGTAGTGTAAAATAAAAGCAGGAATAATATACATATTTATTAGTTTTAAACAGGTAAGTTATTGCAAATGCGGGCGCTAAAGCAGCTCATTAAAAAATATAACTTAGAAATATTCAAAAATTGCATAAAAATATTTTTTATGGAACAACAGGTGCATAAAATATAAAATTTGAAAAAAAAAAAAAAAATTATATGCCATTACTCATGAGCAGGCGAAATTGCTCTATACACCTCCCCCCCCCCCCCAAAAAAAAAGAAAAAGAAATATAAAGTACTATCGGCGGGTTTCGTAAGATGAGACAAACCTTGCATTAAATACAAAGCAATAATTAAAAAAAAAGTGTTTTAAAAAACACCTTTTTTAAAAAATATGTCAAAAATCAGATTATCAAACACTATTATAAATAAAATCATAATTAACCTTATAAAAACAAAGTAATTAAAATTTAAGAAATCCTTAAACTTAAAATATTTTTCTTTTTATGGTTTTTGGCATATTTTTTTAAAGTTTTTTTAAAAATACTTTTTTAATTTATTGTTTTGTGTTTAATGTAAGGTTTATCTCGTCATACGAAACCTGCCAATAATACTTTATAATTAAATAATGGGGTGAATATATAGAGACGTTCCGGCTGCTGATGAGTAGTGACTTATAGTTTAACTGGTGACTTTCATATGTTGTTTTATTTTATTGTTTTAATGTTTCTTCTTTGTTTCTCAAATATCATGCATTATGCACCTGCTGCTCCATAAAAAAAATAGTTTCATGCAATTTTTGAACATATATATTATAAATTTAAATTTTTTTTCGCCAAAATTAACCTCTATACTATATTAATTTCCTTTTAACAATATTCTATACTTAGTTCAACTTATTAAATTAAAATCTTGTTTCTAGATCTGATCTATTAATCTTTATGGAAACGATATAAATTCTTAATTCGCTTTAAAAAGCATTGTGATGCCTTCGAATGAAGACCGGGTAGCGTGGTGCGGGTACTTCGGTGAGGCGGTGACTCATGTTTGAATTAATAAAAACATTTTATTAAATGTTATAGTAGATTCTTGATTACACAAATCACAATCACAAACAATAACTTATTAGTCTATGAAAGAGTTCGGATTTCAATAAAGTTATTGAGATGAATAGTCTAGTCTAACAGTCTCTGATTATAGTCAATCAGTCTATTGTTATTTCGCTACGAGCATTAAGTTGGTCAGATGGAGAAATGCAATCTAATAGTTCCTTTGACTAAAGTAATCCTTTTTCACAACTTCACGATGAGTGTCCACTCAGTCACACTTTTCTTACTCCCATATCCGGAGTCATCTCCCTTGATGATCAGCCAGATCTGCTGAACTCAAGTCACTTTCCTAGAGAGAAAAGATTCTCTGCTTCAAGCAGGTGTCCTCACCTTTCTCTCTCCTCTTCCAGAACTCGACTCTCTTCTCTTTATTATCTTTTTTCGACCCCCCCGTCAAAAACTCTCCGTTACCTTTTTTGTCCACTTAAATCTTATCTACCTTATGTCACTAACAAGCTGTTTTCTTATTCGTCGATCCCAGTTTCATTTTTGCCTTGCAATATGTTTTCCGAACCGTGGGATACTATCGGATTCTCACCGAAGCGGCAATTTCAAAAGGGCGACTTTCTGGCGCGCCTATTTTCTGCTTCTCTGAAAAACTGTCTCTTGCTAAGATGAATTGTGATACATTACTTCTTTCTACTTTTCCGACCTTTGTATGGGATTTTTCTTAAATTTTGTACTGTCCGGGGGTTTTCTCTCGCAAAATCATCTAATTTCCTACAGCATTTATTCCAGTATGCGTAAATAAAAAAAAAATGGCTCTAAATTAAAAATATTCTTAATTAAACTTTATTTCTTAATACTCCAAATAAAATCCATTTCTTCACTGTTTTTATCAACCCTTTTTAAGAAAGTCCTATTAAATTTATTCCAAAACCATACCTTTCAAAAAATTTCATTCTTTTTATATATTTATTTTTTTCCCCCCTTCAACGTTTGATATTTGTGCGTGTCAATAAATTCTTTTCTTTTCTTTTTTTGTTTCAAAATATCGTCTGCAGGATATCGAATTCAGTGTTCGATTATAAATTATTTAAATAATGATTTTTTTAATTAAAAATTTTCGTCTGAATGAAATTAATCTCGACGATGGACATGAATTCTGTTTACATGTGAAAATCATGGTTAGAGATTAGAGAAAGTTCTAGAAGTCTTTTATAATTGACTTGAGTGAAGAAGCCCAGAGATGGATGGAATCTTTTATTCGATGTTTTCGGGTTTGAAAGATTTAAAAGCTAGACGAATGTTTTTTATGGAATATTGCTTCGGAAGAAAAGAGCATTTTCCCTCTGCATACGATTGCATTTAAATAAATCTTTTGGAGCAGCAAATGTGGAATTTAATGAAGTTTCTACTTTTATTATTTTACTTAATTTTTATCTGGCGTCGACTCCTGTGACATAATATGGGGAAACTTGCAAATAATATTAATGACTCCTATCTCAAAATGTCACATATACAAATATATATATATATATAATACTACAATTCAACATCGACAATGAATATGAATAACACAATATAACAAACTTAAACTTGAAATGACAATCAAATAGAATTAGCAATACTGGAACAATTATAAATAAAGTTGGAGATTGTGGTACGTGGCTCGTTATCAAGGGCAATGCCACGCATACACAACAGTTACGATTAATTTCTGAGGCAGAAATCTGGAAAAGGTTCTAGTGCATAGTTTCTACATTGCCCGATTAATTGTAACGTAAGAAATTATGTAAATCAATAAACTAGGAGATATAAAACCATATATACAACCTGAAACATATAATGAAATCGATTATCACAAATTGTTTAACCATTAAAAATAGAAATTGAAATGAGAGGATAAGTTGCAACTCCATTGGGGTTGGGGGGGGGGATATTTGAAAAAATGCGAAAATTAAATTTTTATGCGTCCCCCAAAGGATAAAAATTCCAGTTAGGAAAACTTTCCTTATCCAGCCCTGAATTCGATACAAAACATTGCATTATAAAAAATTACATTATACAAAAAACTACATTATACTGAGTCGCCAACGTATTGAAAAAGCAAAAGCACAAATGTGCATACTCATATTACTAAATACGGTTAAGAGATATATAGTGGAAGGAAATATACATATATATATTAGTATAATTAAAAATAACTATTATTAAGAATATTATCATTAAAATAATATTAAATATATGATAATTTATGCAAATCAAAGGAAGTATAAGGTAATTTTAATAAAATGAATTGATAAAATATGTAGCCAATAGTAGAAAATCAAAGGAGATTACATACAAAAAGTAATTTAAAGAAGAGGGATTTTTTTTCTAATTTTTAGTGTCGCCATCTTACGTAAGAAATAAGGATTAAATATAGTTTTAAATAAGGATTAGATATCGTTTAAAAAAAAGATTAAATATCGCAATATCGTGCAATAAATTATATTTATTATAAGTTTAAAACATCAAGTTATTATTACATTTTAATCTTAATCAACTATCTGAGAATTAATAATATATTATATCATCTAAAATTTTTCCTATTGTACTAGCAAGATGATAAATTGCAAACAATAAACCGATATATAGATCATATGGATAACTTATAGGTTGATTTTTAAAAAATAATATAATTACAATTATTTAGCCATAAATTAAAATGCGAATTAAATCCATTAGGCATTACCAATGAATGCTAAGTTAACATACATATCATAAACAAGTAATTAACTATTATTACGCCCTACCTTTTTTTAATACATAAAGTACTAAATTATCAGAAATTTTCCAGCAGCTCCACCCTCCTTCGTAACCTAACATCTACCCACCCAGCCATCCTATTATTTAATATTTTTGTATATTTTTACTTCTTTTAAATTTTTATTGTTATTTTTATGTTTTATATTTTCTTTGAATGTTGTAAAATATTTATGGTAACTGACAATAAACTTTCCAACAACATATTATAGATCATTAATATACTAATGGTAGATTAAAGAATAAATGAACTTCTTAGGAAAACCATGTTTTAACGCATCAAATATTAACTGTTTAATGTTTTTGTTTATTAGATGAGAGGAGCCTAAACATTTGATTCTATACAAGTGATTAAGGAGTGTATTGCTATAAACTGAAATATTTTTTTCCAGGTAAGTAAACAGAAATATATAAACCAGATTTTTTTTTTTTTTTTTTTTTTTTTTTTTTTTTTTTTAAGAGGGTCCGGGACACATTTAAAAATTATTCTATATTTCTAATTATTCTATATTTCTAATATTTCTAACTATTCTATTATTAAGTTAAGATTTTGAAATTTTTTGTAATGGTTAACTATATCATTTGTAAACAAAATCACATGATAAAATTTATCATATTTTTTATTTTTTTTTTTAATTAAAATTTATTAAAAAAGTAGGTAAATTAAAACCGTTATAGCATGAAATATTTGTAGAATTTTATTTTCTTTTCATATAAATAAGCAGAAAGATATAAACTTAAATTTTGATTCAGTATTTCTAAAAATATTAATTTTAAAAAAGTTAAAAATATTTAAAGTAATAATTTGAAAACAGATGATGTAACTTAAAGAAAATCATATTTTTAAAAGTAATTATTTATTTATTTATTAATTTTTTTTTTCAAATTTGCTGAATCTAAATTGAAGCAAAACTATTGAAAATGGCATTTTCTAGTTTGAACCGTTTATCTTAAACGGTTCTTGGCTTATAACAATTTGAATAAAAAAAAAATTGTGAAAATACCCATTATAAAGATAAACACATTTTCAAAAGAAATCGTTGCCATAACAATCAGTGTTTGAAATCTAGATTTTAACACAACAAACCATAGAAAATAATAATTCCTGTTGTAATTGATATAGAACTATGATTTAAGCGTCATTTTAAGCAGAAAGAACAAAGAAAGTTTAAATCTGGTATTTTTTTTTTTTTTTTTTTTTTTTTTTTTTTTTTTTTTGCAAAATATTTTTTTAGCACCAAAACTTAACAAAGTTGTCCATAGCTATAGAAAGTAAAGATAGGGTTAAATTAGAGGTGCACGTATCAAAAGAAACGATTGAGGATGGTTTTAGAGATTATTGTTCTACTTTTTAGAGGCAAGAAATTGAATTCTTGATTAAAGCAAATGAATGAAGACGATTCCATTTAAAACCATATGTTCTTCAATTAACACGGACTTTTGAATAACATGTTAAAGGAATATTAGGTTCCTGCATAAGAATATACCGGGTGTCCCAAAAATAACTGATGGATTTTAAAATTAAAAAATTTGCAAACGGTGACAGCTATTAAAAATGTTTTTGCAGGAGGGTTATTTATAATGTCAGGAGTTTTTTGACTGTGATTCTTGATTTTAGTTCGGATTTCAAACAATAGATGACGCTGACGGTGATTGGCACTCAGTCGACACCGAAACTGACGTCACTCAGCATTGATGCAAAGGAAGGAGATTAAGGCTATGGAGTGCGTCACATTCGCTAGTACAATCTTGCTCTCAGGCCCCGATTCTGAACTCATTTGACATGATTTCAATGGTCATGGAATTAACGGATTCTTCGATAGTGGAATACAGAGTTCTGAAGTGGGCATAAATTTCGCAAACAGTATTCGAGTTTGCAGGAGATTTTACTTTTATGAAGTTTTATTTTCCCGGATTAAAGTACTTTTTATGGCTTGATTTAAAGAATATTTTATCCATCGTATTTTAAAACTAGGTAAAGAGGTTTTTTTTTTAATTTTATAACTTTTGTTATATTTTAAGAAAATTTATATCTTTTAACTAAATTTTTAAAAATTTCAATAGGAAAGTTAGAAATTTTATAACTTAGTTTGAAATTTTATTCAAACTAAAATTTTGGAAATTTTAACTAAATTTCTAAATTGGTTCGATAATATTCCCATAAATACTCATAAATGTAAAATAGCCTTCAAACTCGAATTCAGCTTGTTACATTCATGCCCAATACCGAACAATGTATTTTTTTATGGAATAATTTGTTATTTTTATGGCAACAACACATTCCATTGAAATCATACGGAATGAGTTCAGAATAGGGCCTTAAGAGCAAGTTTGTAGCAAGATATATTCACCTACAATGTTAAAAATTTGAAATATTTGCTGCATCGCATCACTGCACTGCTATTATTGAATATCTCTATTTTGACCAATGAGAATGCTCCATAATACAGTGAAGTAATCATTTTCTATAAAAGTAGAGGTGTGTCGATGCAACAAAGATTTCAAATTTTTTACAGTGTAGTTTTAAAATACGATGCATAAAATATTTTTTAAATCATGCCATAAAAAGTAATTTAATCTGGGAAAATAAAACATCATTAATGTAAAATCGCCTGCAAACTCGAATACCACTTGCGAAGTTTATGCCCACTTCTGAACGCTGTATTTCCCTATCGAAGAATCTGTTATTTCCATGGCAACAAAACATTCCATTGAAATCATATCGAATGAGTTCAGAATCGGGATCTGAGAGAAAGATTGTACTGGAGAATGAGACGCACTCCATATCCATAATCTCCTTCCTTTGCATTAATGCTGAGTGATGTCAGTTTCAGCGTGGACTGAGTGCCAATCGCCATCAGCACCATCTGTTGTTTGAGCAACACGTATACATACTGCAAAAAGGCTTAAGAATCCTTGTTTATCCACACCAGTAAAATTTTACTGTAAAATTTCTCTTATTTAATCGGGGCATTTTCTCGATTTAATAAAGGACAAATTTCTGTTTTTAAAAACCGGTGACAAAAGATTTAAAGATTAAAGATTTCGTAAAAGACTCCCGTTGCGAAGGGGTTAATAATCAATGCTTGATGCATGATTTTTCGCTCGTGTTTATTTCTGTATTTGGAGAATTGGTTAAAAAAAATCTATGTATTCAGCTTATTTTGAGTTTTTAACAACTTTATTTAAATTCATTAACCCTTTAAAACTTCATTCTAATTACTAAAATGTATGTTCTGTATTTGGAGAATCGGTAAAAAAAAAAAATAATCTATGTATTCAGCTTATTTTGAGTTTTTAACAGCTTCATTTAAATGCATTAACCCTTTAAAACTCCATTCTAATTACTAAACTGTAAGTTGGTCCTATTTAATTGTTAATAATCCTCACAAATTTTAAAGGCTATTTTAGGATTTGGATAGTTAATAAAGAAAATATAAAATTCATGCGATGTATTGTAAGCGGAATGCTATTAATCAAAAGTTTGGTCAAACTTTAGTAGGTCAGATTCAATAATTAAAGCTCAGCAATTTATCAAATTGATTCATTACTCATGACAATGAATAAACTAGTTCTTTGGGGAGCCACCGTAATACTTGCACATCATGGATATGCATTATATAAAATATGAAGAAAAAAAAACACTCATAAAATATTTATAAAATGCATCGCAATTCCAAAATATAATTTAAACGTATATTTAAATATATTTAACACATAGTCATGCTCTATTAAAAAATTGCTGATGAACCAATTTCGGAGAATTATGTAAAACGCTAAACTACTCAAGTAGTACCGAATTGCATTAAAAAAACATCCCTATAACTCCAAAAATAATTACCATATATTAACTAACAGTTAATTGTGTCGGATTAAATGTCTTATATCTAATTAAAATATATCTTTGAATTGAAATTTGAATGAAATTTAGGATCATGAAAAATCAAAGAGTGTGTAAAATAGGATTACAAATATCTTGGCAATTAATTATCCGATCGACTTCGTTTTTTATGCAAAATTTGTGTTATTTTATTGCCGTTTACATCCATTCCTTAAAATAAAACATTTAAAAAAAATTATGTATCTTTCGTCAGAAAGAAGTTTTCGGGAGTCCGAAAAAAATAGTTCCGGATAATCGAGATTATTGATATTAAATAGGCTTCGTCCCATTCTTACATACTAAGTACATACACAATTTCAAGTCTCTATCTCAATTTGTTCGAGAGATAGAGCGTTTACAGACAAACAGACAGACGGACGGCATTTTTTTTTTCTAAAAATATGTTTTTGGAATCTCCAGTATTTAAACGTGTGAATCCGTGAAAAAACATCTTCGATTTTCAAAACGATTGCAAGACTTACGCTATACTATGTATGAGGGATAAGTAAAAATAATATCAGTTTTTCTGACATTTTTATCAATGTTCGCAATTTCAGCCAGACTTGTGTTTTTAAGGTATAAAATGTGTTTCTTTCGGTAGGTAAATTCTGTGGATTTTACATTAACAACTTAAAACAAAAATTTTCGAATATTTTTTATGTACCTTTCATCAGAGTGAACATTTTGAGAGTCCGAAAAAAAAAAGTTCCGGATAATCGTGGTTACTGACATTCTGTAGGCTTCCTCCCAGGGTTGGGTTTCTGACGTCAGAAACTGATTTTTGACATGACAAGTGTCCAAAACTGGTTTAAACCGTCAAAAACTGGTTTAAACCGTCAAAAACGTGTAATGCGCTTTAAACATTTTAAGAACAAGAGAGAAACATTGAGTAATTTTTTATTTAAAACTAGCGGCCTTCGCCCGCTACGCTGGTCGGTTTATCTAAAGAAATCTTGAAGAAGTAGTTAGATAAGGTTCAGACATACATTAAAAAAAAAAAAAAAGCAAGTCGATCATTCAAAAAACGTTGGGAAATATCAAATATTTACTGTAATTTTTTAAGAAAAACAAAGTTTCGAAAAAAAAAATTAAATCGAAAAAAAAATTACACTGACATATTAATGCAAGGAAATTTTCCCAGAGAGAAAATTCGCCTTGAATACAATATTTCAAATTCTTTTAATTGCTTATAGGCGTTAATGCCAACATAGTGAAAAAAAATTCCATGCTGGGAATCGAACCCGGGCCATCAGTATGGCGCACTGACGTTCTACCGACTAAACCACATGGAACGACAGCCAGCTTGAAACTTTCTCATACTTAAGTAGACTGGCGAAAACATAACGATAGCGCGTTTTAAAATCGCACAGTGACATCTATTGGATTTTATATGTACTAAAAAACGTTATGTACTAAAAAACGTGAGCAGCGCACCTAATAGTTTCTTTTGTTTCTTTTTGTTACTTTTTTGTCTGTTGTCCGATTTTGATGAAACAAAGCCTATACACTGCCCGGGAGTGTGCATTCTTCATTAGTGAAAACCGCATAAAAATCCATTCAGTAGTTACGAAGATAACCTCGAACAAACAGACAGACAGACAGACAGACAGACAAAAAATTCAAAATTTTTTTTTTTGTGTTTCATTGGTTTTCTTTTATCGCCCTGACTCCATTTTTGTCAATTATCTTCAATGTACAGACACACCGGGTCCTACTGTTTTATTATATGTATAGATTAATTAACTAGCGGCCTTCGCCCGCTACGCTGGTCGGTTTATCTAAAGAAATTTAAAATTAACTAGCGGCCTTCGCCCGCTTCGCTGGTCGGTTTATCTAAAGAAATCTTGAAGAAGTAGTTAGATAAGGTTCAGACATACATTAAAAAAAAAAAAAAAAAGCAAGTCGATCATTCAAAAAACGTTGGGAAATATCAAATATTTACTGTAATTTTTTAAGAAAAACAAAGTTTCGAAAAAAAAAATTAAATCGAAAAAAAAATTACACTGACATATTAATGCAAGGAAATTTTCCCAGAGAGAAAATTCGCCTTGAATACAATATTTCAAATTCTTTTAATTGCTTATAGGCGTTAATGCCAACATAGTGAAAAAAAATTCCATGCTGGGAATCGAACCCGGGCCATCAGTATGGCCCACTGACGTTCTACCGACTAAACCACATGGAACGACAGCCAGCTTGAAACTTTCTCATACTTAAGTAGACTGGCGAAAACATAACGATAGCGCGTTTTAAAATCGCACAGTGACATCTATTGGATTTTATATGTACTAAAAAACGTTATGTACTAAAAAACGTGAGCAGCGCACCTAATAGTTTCTTTTGTTTCTTTTTGTTACTTTTTTGTCTGTTGTCCGATTTTGATGAAACAAAGCCTATACACTGCCCGGGAGTGTGCATTCTTCATTAGTGAAAACCGCATAAAAATCCATTCAGTAGTTACGAAGATAACCTCGAACAAACAGACAGACAGACAGACAGACAGACAGACAAAAAATTCAAAAAATTTTTTTTTGTGTTTCATTGGTTTTCTTTTATCGCCCTGACTCCATTTTTGTCAATTATCTTCAATGTACAGACACACCGGGTCCTACTGTTTTATTATATGTATAGATTATACTGTAATTTAATAATTACAAAAAAATTAAATTACTTTAATTGCAATAAAACATTGTTTTTTAGAATGTTCAAACAGTAGAAAATGATTTTGTACAGTAAATAATCTGGATCAATTTTACCCCACAGCATCCTATAGCACTTAATCAATTTAGCACATTTATTTACACCCAAATGGTTTATGAGTTTAGAGTGTATGAAGCCAAAGTTACAAAATACTCTCTCAATTGGTGCTAAGCTAGCAGGGCTTGATAGCAGAAGCATTGCTAGTTGAGCAAGTTTGGAGGCAGGCCAAATTTTCAGATTTATGACAATTTTTTTTCTTTTTTTTTCCCGGAAATGATAATATACAATACAGTAAAAGTGAATTTTTAATATTACATCTTATATTGTATATTTGTGACAGATTTTTAATGTGAAATTTTACAGATCAGTGTAGTATCTGAGGTTTCTGACGAGGTTTTTGACAAGAGGTTTTAGCCATGACGGTTTAAACCACGGTTTTAACCGGATAAAACCGTACACTGTCAAAAACTTGCCAACCCTGCTTCCTCCCATTATTAGATAGTAAGTACTCATTAACCCTTTGCGGCGTAGGGCAAATTGATTGCTTATATTTTGAAATTGTTGACTGTCACCGGAATTTGAAAACAACTTTATTTGTAAATAAGGAAAAGCTCTATTTCACGCATTCAATAAACCTTAAATTTTTCTACCAAAATTCCGGTGTCAATTTGGCGTTTGGGAATTAAAATTAAGTGGTTTCATAGATATACTACCGCGAGTCAAGGGGTTAAATTTGAGGTCTCTATTTATTTATTACGGAGTTAGAGCGTTTACAGACAAACGGACGGCAAATTCCCCCTCCCCCCCCCCCTAAAACTATGTTTTTCAGAATCTCCAGTATCTGTAATGTATAAGTCCGTCAAATAAATAAATAAATAAATAAATAAATAATAATAATAATAAACTTTTCGATTTTTAAACGATTGCAAGATTTACTCTATACTACGTATGAGGGGCTAAGTAATAAACATTAAACTTCATGACGGTTGTAATATCCTGCTAGTGTTGAGAATGTTTAAAATAATCTATGCTTGATGCATAATTTTTCCCTTATGTTTATTTCTGTACTCAGAGATTTGGTTTAAAATAAAAATCTATGTATTCAGTTTATTTTGAGATTTTACCAGCTTTATTTAAATCCATTTGCCCCTTAAAACTCCATTCTAATTACTAAACTGTATTAAGTTGTTTCTATTTAATAGTTAATATTCTCACAAATTGTAAAGGCTGTTTTAGGATTTGGATCGTTAATTAAGAAAATATAAAATTTATGCGATGTGTGCATGCGGAATGCTATTAATCAAAAGTTTGGTCAAACTTCAGTAGGACAGATTCAGTAGTTAAAGCTCAGCAATTTATCAAACTGATTCTATACTCATGATAATGAATAAATAAGTTGTTGGATGTGGAATATATTCATAGCTTAGACTTTGTGATGCATTTCAGAGTTGCGATTATTAAGGCTGTTTTTCATTCGTTATTATATAATTAGAATGCTTTACTTTATAGATTTTGAAAGATCTTAGTTAATTTATAGACGTTGGATTTTGTTAGGTAACATCAACATTTACTTTTCTGTATCTGTAATGTGTATTTTTACGATAATTTAAGATATATATATATATATATATATATATGTGGGATATTGAGTGATTAACTTATGATTTAAGCAAAACTAATATTCTTGAAAGTATAAAAAAGTTTAATAGACATAAAACATGTACGTAACGTTTAAAGATAACAGTAGAAATGAATAATATTCAGTATAAATAAGCTTCCCTGAGCTTTGCATTAAAAATCCATCAAACTCGCCATCGCTGAAATCTATAGAAAACCTCGTTCTTTCCACGCATCATCACATGAATCTCACTTGGGATATCACATTCATTAAATCATTGAGTTTATTATATTTTATTGCTGAATACTTCATTCTTTAATCCCACATTCTCGGTCATCCTGACGTTTCTGACGTCCTCGGCAGCTGCTTATAAAAATTTAAACACAAATTTATACAAACAAAACAGGTAAACATAAAACAAAAACATGTCATGTTATGCAGATGCGTTACTCCAGGGCTTCATATATTCTGCAGCAGTTGATGTCTTGTTGGGACCATCATGATCTCCAATTTTCTCTACATCATAACGATCATTTGACTTTACTTTAGTAACTTTATAAGGTCCATGGAAATTTTCCTTTAATTTCAGATCTGTGCCGTACTGCGTTCTTTGGATTGCCACGAGATCATTTAATTTATATTTGTTAGGCTCTTTTCTCAGGTTAAATTGTTTTCTATAATTTTCGTTACTCCAGAAATATAGATTTCTACGTGGATCATTAAAGTTTGCTTTGATGCTTGTTTTATTATTCCTTTCACACGGATCAATCCTTTCTTTTTTAAAAATTCCAAGCTTTCTTTCCCCTAAATATTTTCTCCGATTTTCACATGTGTGACATTTTCTATTAAAATTATTTCTCGAATAATATTTCTTTTCTTCATCTCTATCATTGTAATCACGCTTCTTGTAATTTCTGATAAATTTCTGTTTATTTGCATTAACTCCTACGATATTCTTTTCTTCCCTCGTGTTTTTCCGTTTATATTATTTTTCAATTTTCCTCGTTCCATTTTTATTTTCATTGGCACGTGCACATAAATTGCGTTTTTCTTTTAGGTCATTCATTCGTCCTGTTTGTGATGTCTCGTTTCTTTCATTCAATCTTTTCTTACTAATTAAATTTTCTTCTTTCTCATTTATTTCTTTTCTAATTTTCAAATTTCTCACGTGATTCAAATCACTTTCATTTTATTCTATGACTCTCGCGAAATTAATAAAGTAATTACCTCCTGCATTATTATCATTTGCAACTATAACATTTTCATCACGTGAATTATCTAACGTAGACGTTTTTAGCGTCCGATGCTATTTCTTTCAGACAAGCTAAAAAATGTCGTGTCATCAGTCGTGAATTTTCTACTCAACCGATTTTGATAATTATTTTTTTTAAATGAAAGCTATTTATTTGTAGTTGTGCCCATTTTAGCTATTTTTTAATTTATTTCCATTTTTATATTTAATTTTTAATTTTAAATGCTTTTTTACGATATTTGTTCAAAATGGTGGCAACTCAGTTTAGCTTTTCTCCCGATGATAAAAATTTATTTTCCAAAATGATTGCGTATAATTATGCACTAATTGAGTTAAAAAAAATATTTACTGAGAAATAATATTAATAATGTAAATAAAATAACAGAATATAATTTATGAAAAAAATTAATGTCTAAAGCGAAATAAGAAAAATTTCAAATGAGGAAAATGATGTCATTCAGCAACCAGATAAATGGGAATTACAATATTATTACGGATGCCTTTTTCATATTACTAATAACAGTAACTTTTAAAAAACATTTGAAGAGAAAATGACGTCACTATTTAAAACATCGCATTTTTACTCATAACGATATTAGGTACTACTCTGTTATCCCGTCGACCAATTTAGCCAAATTATACAAATCGACAAAATAGCCAAATTATACATATTGACATACTTTTTATTCTAAATAACGAAAAAACGAATAATTAGTAGAATATTAATAAAAATAGTAATAAAAAGTCGAAATAAAAATCACTTAATGACATTTTAAACACATAATCGTATTTAATGTCATTGAATGTGACATTCACGATCATCCATTATTGGCATTTAATCTTATAGATTTGCGATAATTTTTTGGTCGACGGAATAACCTAGTAGTTCCCGACATTACATTTCAATATTTATTTTCATTATGGACACTGAGATTGAGAATTTATTTTCAGATGACTTCAGTTAGTGAAAATAATGTCACAGTAAAAATGAAATTAGTTTTTTTTTAATAAAACTATTTTTCTGTGAATGCATATAAAATAAAATTTCTTGATTTCGCCGGCACTCAGATTACAATTTTAACTGAAGATGTGCGAATATTTGCATGAAAATTGTAACTGGCAAACTTGACATTTAGTTTGTAAATATATTTATTATATATTGATTCAATAGTGTAATTACTTTTGCTTCTTTTTTTTTTTAAATCCAAATCGATCGGGCCTTTTAAACATTTCATTCGTCGAATTCGACGGGATTCCACTCTTTTTATCATTAAATTGCATTTCCTTTTACCCAGAGTCTATAAAAAAGCGTTTAAACTAAAAAAAAAAAAAAAAAAAAAATCAGTTTTTGATGAATCTAGTCAATGAAGAAGTAACATTTGACAAATTTTATCTCTTTATTATTCCGCAATTCCAATGTCTCAGAGAGAAATTGCTATTCAATTGGTATTCGTTCTGTTTGCTATTATATTGATAAACACAAGAAAAATGAAGTTAATTCATTGCAATTTAAACGGGGTCGACCTTCTAAAGAACCTCTATCTTTTTTTTTTTTTCTAATCGGAAGCGAAACTTAATTCTGCAATGGCAGAATCAACATTCAACTTGTCATTTCATTATTATTTCTGGCAGCATGATTCAATTTTATAACAGAATTCTTCTTAACATTAGTGCAACCTACTTGAATATTGTTGCGTTTGCCAACTATCTTAATTCCGTTCTCGTCTATCGCCAAATTTAACTTATTAATGACATTATATCCCAATAAAATATCATACGCAAGAGATTTTATCACATACAAATTCGCTCTGATTAGAAAACCATCAATATTAAATTCATATGGGAAGTATCCTTTAGGATAAACAACTACTTTTTCTATGCCTGACAAAGTGATATTATTTGAAAATAATCTTGGCGAGCCTATTTTCGTATAATATTCATAACTCACCAAACTGATATCACTTCCAGTGTCGAAGAAGATCTGTGTATTTTTACCGTTAATATCAATATTTTTCAAGCAATCAGGTTTGGCGCTATTTGTTTGTGTGATTACTGTAGAATTCATTTCTTTGTGATTGGATAATCGCGGGTTTTGGCTCAGATTTTGGCTGTCATTATTTATTTGAGAATTATTCCCATTATTAAACTGCGATATTACGTGGCCAAGACGCTTACTTTTGAAACACATAATTTGTACGCTGTTCTTTTCATTTAAATAAGAAGATTCATTTACATCATCTGTATTATCTTTAAATTGTTGTCTTCTTAAAGTATTGTAACGTTGATATGGTAACCATGGTTTTGTGTTGTTGTTTTCGCGCATTTTTGGCTCCCTTTCTTCAAAGTGTCGTGAATTTCTATGTTCATGGTTTTAATATTACGCCTTGCTTTTTCATAATCATCTAGTTTACAAACTAATACATCAACATTTTTAATTTTGGGAAGATCATCGATAAAATGTTCTTTTATTTCTATCGGTAACCTTCTCTTGATTTGATCTACTAATATTAATTCTTTTGAATCTTCAAAATTGGATACCTCAAGACCGGTAATCCATTCTTCTAAATAATTCCTTAACTCAAATGCTAGATCGCGCCAAGTGGCTGAGTTTTCTTTCTTATGCGACATTAATTTTTGCCTAAACTCTTCTGGCGTCAATTTGAATCTTTTGAGCAGCAAGTTTTTTACGTAATCGTAGTTATTTGTTAATGTTTCTGGTTCTCTAGTTATAACATTAGCAATTTCTAGCGGCATTAAACTTAATAAGTGCATTACCCAATTTTCTTTTATTACAATCATCCTATAAATCTGTCTCTCGAATAGAGCTAAATAGATACTAATATCACCATTCCCATCAAAGTGTGACATTAATTTAGACAAATCTGGTTGCTTACCTGAACCAGTTATAGCCGAATCGTCACTTGTATTTGTCATATTTCTTTGAAGTTCAATTTTTCGTAATTCGTACTCCATCTCCATCTTCTTTTTCTGTAATCTTCTTTCTGCTTCTAACTGTCTTTCTTCTTTTTCTGCCTCTAGTCTTCTTTCTTCTTTTTCTGCTTCTAGTCTTCTTTCATCTTTTTCTGCTTCTAGTCTTTCTTTTTCTATTCTCTCCGCGGCAATGACTTCAAGTCGAACTTTTACAAAATCTTCTTCATAATCCTTCGATTCAGTCACCAACTTTATCAAATCAGTGATTCTTGGACTCTGAGGCACAACTATACCTAGGTCATCACACAATGTTAACATGTCCGCCTTTCTAGTTTTATTCAGAACAGACATTATAATTTTTGTTTACACTTCAACAAAACAATATAGTGCACTATCTTGCAGGCTTGATGATTACGGATAATTTCTAATCATTACACATATACCAAACAGTTCCTTTTTTTTTATATATATAATACGTTTTAGTTTAAAAACAAAACATTCTTCTTAGACGTAGATCTTCTTAGTACAAAATAGCTTTCATCGTGAAATTCAAATTCAAATATAAATCAGCGAAATCATTCAAATCTCGGTAACGAGCCCCCAAAACTTGTGGGATATTGAGTGATTAACTTATGATTTAAGCAAAACTAATATTCTTGAAAGTATAAAAAGATTTAATAGACATAAAACATGTACGTAACATTTAAAGATAACAGTAGAAATGAATAATATTCAGTATAAATAAGCTTCCCTGAGCTTTGCATTAAAAATCCATCAAACTCGCCATCGCTGAAATCCACCTCGTTCTTTCCACGCATCATCACATGAGTTTCACTTGGGATATCACGTTCATCATTGAGTGTATTGTCTTTTATTGCTGAATACTTCATTCTTTAATCCCACATATATATATATATATATATATATTTAAATTAATGAATTAAAAAAGAGAAATACCTTACTGGCTAAATATTTTTTACGTTATCAGTATAGGCCAATAATGTAACTGAATACTTTTCAGTGCCCCTATAAATGAAGAATAAATGCTACAGACACTTTATTTTCAATATCTAACATGCCAGGGAAAACTCGAATATCGTATATCAATTACGTGTCAATTCAAGTATATTTACGCGAGTTAGAGCTTGGAGAAACAGAAAGACAAACAGATAAACCTAGTTCATAAACACTTATTAACTAAGTATGGAAAGTGTTAAAAAAGGAAAAGAAAATCTCAAAGTATGAAAAATATACATCAAATTTCATGACATTAGCAATACCCTGTTTGTATAGAAAAATGTTTAATAATTATTAAACATTTTTTAGATTATAATCATTTTTAGATTATAATCTATGTTTGATGCATGATGTTTCCTTGATGTTTATTTCTGAGATTTGGTTTTAAAAGAAATTATGTATTCAGTTTATTTTGAGTTTTTATCATCTTTATTTTAGTGTATCTACCCTTTAAAACTTCATTCTAATTACTGTTGTTCCTACTAACTATAGTTCTTCCTATTTAATTGTTAATATCCTCACAAATTTTAAAGGCTGTTTCAGGATTTGGATCGTTAATTAAGAAAATATAAAATTCATGCAATGTGTTGCACGCGGAATGCTATTAATCCAAAGTTTGGTCAAACTTCAGTAGGTCAGATTCAGTAATTAAAGCTCAGCAATTTATCAAGCTGATTCATTACTCATGACAATAAATCTATACTAATGTTATAAAGAGGAAAGATTTGATTGTTTGTTTGTTTGTTTGTTTGTTTGAATTGAATAGGCTCCGAAACTACTCGACGGATTTGAAAAATTCTTTCACCGTTGGAAAGCTACACTATTTCCGGTGAACATAGGCTAATTTTTAATTGATTTATTCAAATATTTTTCTTAATAATTCAAAATTTCATTATTTTTCATACAGAATCAATTAAAATTTTTCCGATAAAAAATAACCATTTTTCTTTCCCGTTGCCAAGAAAGTGTAATCAGGAAAAATAATAATAATAAATTAATTAATTCAATTAGTAATTATGGAACAAAACAATCTGTATAATTTTAAAATAGAAAAGAAAAATAATGAAATAGTTTACTGATAAATAAACGACTATTACATTACTGGATTACCACGTGAGGCATAAAATCGCAATTTTGTTGTAATGGTGACAACGTGATCCGTAGATGATATCTGCATCTAAATATTATTGGCAATATCATTGTTTATATAATTTGTTTACATTATTTGACAATACTTGATCTCCCATCGACCAAAAAACTGTCGCCAATGTATAAGGTTAAATGTTAATAATGGATGATCGTAAATGTCACATTCTTTTGACATTAAATATGTTTTACATAATTGTTACGTCGTCAACTAATTTTAATTCGATGTTTTATCTCAATTTCTATTAATATTTTAGTAATTTATTAATTCTTTGGTTATTTAAAATAAAAATTATATCCATTTGTATAATTTGGCGAAATTGATCGACGGAATAATCAAATGGTACCAATTGTTTATTTACACTCTATCTGGATATTTAGGTTCATAGAATTAGCGTACTTATCGAGTCTCCGCTAAGTCATATGCCAAGCAGTCATTAAATCTGTGTTTTAGCCTTACTATTATATCTTTTTCATCTGCAGTTATTTTACCATCACTAAAAAAGGGTACTTCTAGGTTTTCCCGTCGACCAATTTCGCCAAATTATACAAATCGCCAAACTAATAGCCAAACTATACATGTTGACATAATTTTTATTTTAAATAACGAAAAAACAAATAATTAGTAGAATATTAATAAAAATATTAATAAAAATCACTTAATGACATTTTAAACAAGCGAATCGCATTTAATGTCATTGAATGTGACATTCACGATCATCCATTATTGGCATTTAATCTTTTAGTTTGGCGATAATTTTTTGGTCGACGGGATAATCTAGAAGTACATAAAAAAGAAATATTTTGAATGTGAAGGAAAAATCATTATCATGAAAAAATACTTGCAATTAATTTATCATTCATTCTAATAAAAAAAAAAAAAAACGGTACCACCGTCGACCAAAAAATTATCGCCAAACTATCAGATTAGATGCTAATAATGGAGGATCGTGAATGTCGCATTCAATGACATTAAATACGATTCACGTGTTTAAAATGTCATTAAATGATTTTTATTTCGACTTTTTATTAATATTTTTCTTAATATTTTACTAATTATTTGTTTGTTTAGTGCATATTTTAGTGCATTTTTTATGCTTAATTGAATGGTACTAAGCAAATTCTTTTAAATCCAGTACTTGGTGAGATACTTCACATTTTCCTAATTTGGCGATGTCTTCGGCGCAAAAACCTGAAATTTTGAATCCTTATCTATCTATCTATCTATATATCTATATATATATAGATCTCTCCTTTAGGAAGTTCATCGGATGGTCTAAAATAATAACATGTTTCACCATATCTCAGAAGCAAATTCAGGTAGAAGCAATTCAAGTGGAATTCAAGATAAAAAAACCTACTAAAAAATTTTAATTACTTTAGTACTTTTGTAATTTGTCAGTTATTTAGTCGTTTTAGAGGTATTTTGTCGCCAAAATGAATTTTGAACTGACCAATGTAAGATTACAATAAATCAGATAAAAATTGTGGGTGTTTGATTCGATATTAAGATTGTTTTTTAAAATATATTTCGTTTGATTCAAGATTATTTTAGAGAAACTGACCAGCGTAGCGGGCGGAGGCTGCTAGTAAATAAATAAGTTGCTGGATATGGAATATTTCCATAGCGTTAACTTTTGTGATGCATTTTCAGAGTTGCGGTTATTAAGGGTGCCTTTCATTTGTTATTTATGATATAATTAGATTGCTTTATTTTATAGATTCTGAAGAATATTACTTAACCCTTAACCGAAATCGCTAAATTGTTCCACATTACTGGAAACTTGGGTCCAAATGTATCCTTTATTAAAAATTCAATTATTTTCTAAAAAATAAGTTGGATTATTAAACGATTATTATTATATAAACTGGATTATTAAATTGGAAATTAAATGGTTTTTTTTTGTCGTTGTCCGGTCAAATGGACCCACGATTCCGGTTAAGGGTTAATTTAAAGATGTTGGATTTTGTCAAGTTACATACATTTATTTATCTTTTTTAATCTATAATATGCATTTTTACGAGAGTTTTAAATCTAAAAAAAAAATAACTTTTAAAATAAAAAAGAAAACGACTATCGACTCAACACTATCGACTCAATTTTTTTACGTTACTAGTCTAGTCCAATAATGTAATTGAAGACTTTTGTGTGTCCCTATAAATGAAGTATAAATGCGATACTTATTTCATTTTTAATACCGAATATGCCAGGGCTAATTCGAATAACGGATATCAATTATGTGGAAATACGAGTGCAGTTACGCGAGTTTGAGCTCAGAGAGACAGACAGACAAACACAATTCTTAAACACTTTTCAACTGCTTTTGTAAATTGATAAAAAGGAAAAGAAAACACCAAAGTACGAAAAATATACATTAAACTTAATGACATTAGCAATATCCTGCTTATGTTGAAAAATGCTTAATAATCTATGATTGATGTATGATTTTTCCTTCATGTTTATTTCTATTCTGTACTTGGAGATTTGGTTTAAAAAATATACGTATTCAGTTTATTTTGAGTTTTTATCACCTTTTTTTAAATACGCTTACCCTTTAAATCTCTTTTCTATTTATTAAACTATTATTTCTACAAACTAGTTGTTTCTATTTAATTGTTAATAACCTCATAAATTTTAAAGTCTGTTTTAAGATTTGGATCGTTAATTAAGAAAATGTAAAATTCATGCGATGTGTATGTACAATCTACTATACGTAACACGATAATAATTGTTATCGACTTTAATTTTACGATTAAATATCTTTTACTTTAACTTTAATTTTTTATAGAAAAGAACACTCAAAATTAGTATACATTTGCGCATTGCTGAAGTAAGATCACAATACCTGCGACGAGTTATACACTAAATCTAAACAATAAAGACCCATATAATACAAGCTACCAGCATTTTAAATTTTCTATCTTCGACTACAAGAAAGAAGGTTGTTGACACAAAATACATGAAAACTTGGTTTTTCTCAATTTCTTTTTAACACGAGACAATCACATACGAATGCGCAAATAAAACAAAATATTAAAATGTCAATTTAACTCAATGTTTTTTTCTGTTTTTCTTTTTTACACTGTTCATTGCTAATCGAGTAATTTTGAGCAAAAAAAAAAAAAAAATAATGCTGATTCCCTAACATCCTTCCTTCCACCTTCTGATTACCTTGTATAATAAGAACTAATTCTAAACTTAAAGGAATTGATGAAAATCACTTGTTATAAAATCAGTCTTTCAGGAATTTTCAGGAGCCTTCCAGCTCTGCTGTGTCTAGGCGATTCCTTGCTTGAGGATAGCATCAAAAATTGTAGCTTTGTTTAGTATTTTCACTAAATTGTGGGCAATCTTTGGTTTCGGACAGTCAGTAGGCGAAGCTATCTCCAGTGAATATATTCTTTGTACAGGTCGTAAAAGCTCATGTTGTGATGGTTGAACTCTTACGAGTCGAACTTTCTTGTCTCTACCAGGTATAAGTTCTGTGATTCGACCTAAAGGCCAATCAATTCGCTTTTTGTTATCTGATCCGATCAATACAACATCACCGACAGCTACAATTTGCTCTTGGTGTTTGTTCTTTGCTTGTTCAATCAATGCACCGAAATATTAGGACCTGAAGCGATCTTTTAATTCTTTTTAAAAAAGACAGCCGATAGTTCAGTCTCTTACTTAATGATTTTTGTTCCACAGTATCTAGGTCTGGGAGATTGCATTCTTCTATACTTTGTAGAAACATAGATGGGGAGATAGGTTTCACAGTTGCGTCTTCCGAAAGGTATGTTAACGGTCTTGGATTTATTACACTTTCCACATCTGTCAAAATTGTGTTTATTTCTTCATAGGTGAGGTAAGCATGACGTAATACTCTTTTGAAGAGATCTTTCATTATTCTGATAAGTCTTTCCCAAAAGCCGCCCCACCACACTGCGGTTGGTGGATTAAATTTCCAATCAATAGCATTGACAGAATTGTATTTTTGTATTCGTGACCAGTCTAGGCATCTCAATAAATTAGCTGATCCAGTGAAGTTTTTGCCGTTATCGGAATAGCTGACAGCACATCTTCCTCTCCGTGTTATGAATCTCCTTAGTCTCATTAAAAATGCCTCTGTCGAAGCAGCGGTCACTAATTCTAAATGCACTGCTCTGTATATTGCACAGGAAAATATCAGCATCCAACTTTTTTGAATTTTCTTCAAGTATAACGGACATGCCATGTCTATACCCGTAATCTGAAACACGATAGCATCCTTTATTCTATTTTCTGGTAGTGGTGCACTATCTGTACATAAACTTTTCCCACTGAATCGTTTGCACTCAACACACTGTGCTAACACTTGTTTTACATTTCTACAACCATTAAGTATCCAGTATTTCCCTCTCAATAAATTAAGTAGGATCTGTAAGAAGAAATGGACTGCATTTCACACCAAATACAACTCGGGTATGCCTGAAGATCATTAATTTCTTTTATTTTAAGTCCTTCCACCATAAAAAACGTAGAAAATTTCGATCTTTTTCACAAATGCCGATTTGTAAAAAAGCATTCTTAATATCTACAATTAAACCGAGCTTTCTTTCTCGAAAGCGTAGAAGACTATCTGGAATTAGCTCAATCAAGTTGGGTCCACATTGTAGGCATTGATTCAGAGATGGATGATTCGCTAATCTTGCTGACGCGTCAAATACAGGACGAATCAGAGTTGTGGTAATACTCTCTTTTATGACAGGATGATGCGACATATAATTACCGCACAATTTCGTTTCGCAAGAAGGAACTTTTTCCATAATTCCTTCGTTCATCCAATCCTTAAAGACATTCTCGTATTGTTGAAACATGTTCTTGGCGATTAACTTGGAGGTGGTGTTTTCTAAACGTTTCATCGCCAAATTAAAGTTATCTGGAAGTGTTGCTGTGTCATCAGCCCAAGGAAGGAAAACTTCGTAACGCTTTTCATCGTTTACCTGTACTGTTTCTAAGAAATGTTCCTTAGTTTGGAGATCTACCTCTTCTTTTGACTTATTCTCTATAGGATCTGTAATTCCGATTAAATCAAGCCTCCATAGGTTTAAAATATCTGCTTTTTTCAAAAACATCGATGTTACTGTCATCGCCAAGTTTTCGGATGAACATGCCTTTTCACAAGGTACTTTTCCATCCATCCAAGATACGTTTCCACTGCAACTAAACCAGAAGACAATATTTTTCTTTGTCCAGTTAACATTTTTCCCATAATATCAGCTCCGATTAAAACTTATATGGCACCACAACATTGACTCACATCGCTTAACATGATGCCGCTTTCTTTTAATTCTTCTAACCATGAACCCTGTGTAACAGGTTGATTATCTCCGCATATGCTAACTTGATCACGTTCTTCGAAATTGCACCGGAAATTTTAGCTCAAACCTCCCATTCTTATTTTGTAACAGTTGTGTTGGCCTTCTTGAGTAGTAATACCGCCAAACAAAGAATGGATTATCTTTTTTTGCAGAATAGGCTTGTAATTCATTTCTTCCGCTACACGTTTTAGTATATACGATTTTTGTGATGCTGAATCTAGTAATATACGAAAAAAAATTTGTTTACTTTCTGAAACTAGCTTCACCTTCAAGGTCTGCAAGAACACCTTGGCGCTTTTCTTACTAACATTTATCATATTCAATTCATCTTTTTTAAATTTCTCTTTAGCTCCTTCTTGAGTATCTTTACCGGACGATTTACATTGATCGCACAGTAATGGCACATGACGCTTATTACAAATAATGCATTTTACCATCGCGCGGTATCTTTTAGTGGTATGTTCTGGTACTAAATATAGGAAACAGCATCTCTTCTACTTGGCGATTTTTCGTATTTCTGTCAGGCTTAATTTTCTAGTAGAAAAGCATTGCGAACTTGCATGTTTTCCCTGGCAAAAAATGCAGGCTCTTTTTTTTCTCTGTTACGGAAGAGGTAGTCAACAGACCTGCCGCTGTCGAAGTTTTATTAGTTTTATGTTCAAAATTAATGCTTTTTTGGCGACATATTTACGATCTTCATTCCTACCTAAACGAAAACCAGCTACTGCAAGTGACACCCTCTCTTCACCTTCTACTTCAATTCTTAAAAACTGCATAAGACTCACAGACATATTTAATCTGTTCGGCGCCTCCGTTTTCTCAGTTGATATGTTCAAACGATTCCATGCCTTTAGAAATTCTGCTGGGAAACAGGATTCTACTAGTGGATATAAGATCGATGCGCACTTGTCAGTTGTAACACTTAAGGTATCTAAAGCCCGTAAATATGATTCCAACTTACCAAATAAGGATGTCAATGAGAATTTTCCCTTCGTTTGTACTGATATTATCAATTTGAGTAATTCTCTCACATAGACATCTAATAATATATCTTCTCTGCCAAAACGGGTTTTTAAACTCTCAATTGCTTTGGCGTAGTTATCACCACTTGGAGGAAAACTCTCTACCACTTCTCTTGCACGGGAGCCGGCAATTGTTGCTTGCACGAGATACTGAAATTTATCTTCTGGCGCAATTTCTGAATCTTCATCAATTTGTCTAAATTGACACAAAAACGGTAACCAGTCTATGATTTCACCGCCAAACTTCCTGAACTCTAATTTTGATAATGTAAACTTTCTTCTCATTGTATAAGTATCGATAACTGGATTAAGAATTTCCCCTTGGCTGTTTACATGGTAATTGAAGTTTCGCCAATTTTTATTCATGTGCCAATTTTAACTTTTCGCATTCAATCTTTGCTTGTAGTTTCGCATTCAATGCTTCAGCTTCTTTCTTTGCTTGTAATTCCATATTCAGAGCTTCAGCTTCTTTCTTTGCCTTCACTTCGAGTTTTTCCTTTCTTTCTGAAACGGCATTTTCTAAAACATTTGTACAAATTCTGGATTATTTTTATATTCCTTACAATTCAAAATTAGATCCTTAAGCGTCGCAAGTGTAGCCCTTGACGATACTTTCTCACCTAATTGCTTAGCCAAAAAGATTAAATCTTCTCTTTTAAAACCTTTAATCGATTTAAACAACTTGAAAATCTTTATTTCATTTAAACTTTATTAACACTTTTAAAATAAATATGATAGATATCTTTGTTTAAACTCAGTCCTCGTCTCGGACGCCACTAATTTATGTATGTACAATCTACTATACGTAACATGATAGTAATTGTTATCAACTTTAATTTTACGATTAAATATCTTTTACTTTAACTTTAAATTTTTATAGAAAAAAATACTCACAATCAGTGCATTTGCGCATTGCTGAAGTAAGATCACAACGCCTGTGACGAGTTATACACTAAATATAAACAATAAAGACGCATATAATACAAGCTACCAGCATTTTTATTAATTATCTTCGACTTCGACTACAAGAAAAAAAGACTGTTGCCACAAAATACATCAAAACTTAGTTTTTCTCAATTTCTTTTTAACATGAGACAATCACACACGAACGCGCAAATAAAACAAAATATTAAAATGTCAATTTAACTCAATGTTTTTTTTTCTCTTTTTCTTTATTAAGCTGTTCATTGTTGACCGCATGATTTTGAGCAAAAATAATGAATAAATAATGCTGATTCCCTAACACGATGTGTTGTACGCGGAATATTATCAATCAAAAGTTTGGTCAAACTTCAAAAGGTCAGATTCCGCAATTAAAGCTCAGCAATTTAGCAAACTGATTCATTACTCATGACGATGAATAAATAAGTTCTTGGATATGGAATATTTCCATAGATTTGACTCTTGTGATGCATTTCAGAGTCGCGGTTATTAAGGGAGTCTTTCATTCGTTATTTATTATGTAATTTAAATGCTATATTTTATAGATTCTGAAGAATCTTACTAATTTTACAGATATTGGATTTTGTCAAATAATTTATTTTTATTTAGGGGAGAATCAATAAACTAATTAATTTTACAAAAAACATATCACATCCTTCATAGCATATGAGGGTGAAATGGGAATTTTTTTTTAAAAATGACAATTCATATTTAATTTTAAGAAATGTGGATAAAAAAAGGGTAAAGTTTAGTGTCATATTTACTTCATGACTTTAGCAATATTTTGCTTGTGTTGCAAAGAGTTTAATAATCTATGCTTGATGCATTTTTTTTTTTTTGTCTTTAGTCGGAGATTTAGTTAAAAAAAATTCGCATGTATTCAGTTTATTTCGAGATTTTATTAGCTTTGTATAAAAACATTTACCCTTTAAAACTTCTTTTTAATTACTAAACTGTATTGTTAATATCCTCACAAATTTTAAAGGCTGTTTTAGGATTTGGATCGTTAATTAAGAAAATATAAAATTCATGCGATGCGTTGTGCGCGGAATATTAATCAAAAGTTTAATCAAAATTCAGTAGGTCAGATTCAGTAATTAAAGCTTAGCAATTTATCAAACTGATTCATTACTCATGACAATGAATAAATAAGTTGTTGGATATGGAATATTTCCATGACGTTAACTTTTGTGAGGCAAATCAGAGTTGTAGTTATTAAGGGTATCTTTCATTCGTTATATAATTTAAATGCATTATTTTATAGATTCTAAAGAATCTTACTTAATTTATAGATATTGGATTTTGTCAAATTACATAAATATTTATTTTTCTTTATCTATAATATGCTGTTTTATGACAGTTTTAAATCTAAAAAAAAAAAGTTATTTTTAAAATTAATGAATTTAAAAAGAAAAATAACCAATCATCTGACAAGGAAGGCCTCCATTGGGGGCATACTCAGAATTTTTTGAAAAAAAATACGAATTAAACTACTCATGTAGTTAATAAAGGATCAGTGAAAATTAGCGGCGAAATTACATTATTAGATATGTAAAAAAATAAAATAGTTTGGAATAATTGGCGTGAAAAGCTGAAAGTGACGCGGGATTTGGCGCGCAGTGCATTTCCTCGCCAAAAGCAGACGATTTTAACGAATCTGAAAATTGACTTCACTGTTAAAAATCTGCAGCATTTACTGCAACGTCACTCCACTACTTTTATAGAATATCTATCTTCTGACCAATGAGAATGCTCCATAGCACGGTGAATTGACCGTGTCATACACTGTTAAAAATCTGCTGCATTTTGTTGCAACGCACTCTACCGCTTGTATATAATATCTCTATTCCAACCAATGAGAAAGCTCCGTTTCACGGCCAAGTAACCGTTTTCTATACAAGCAAGGGAGTACGTTGCAACAAAATGCAGCAGATTTTTAACAGTGTATTTTTCAATTTGTAACAATTTTAATAAATTTTAATTGTGTTTTAAATGATAAAATATATTAATTTCATTTTGTTATAAGTACATATAAACGTATATGACAAAATTACACTTAAAGTAAAGTAAAAATGCAAAACTAAAATTTCTTAAACTAAACTTATTTAAATAAATTGAACATAGAAAGTTTTTTCTTTAAAAAGTATTCGAAGCGTAAAAGCGTATTTTTCAAAATTTCGTTTTTTCGCCAACCGGAGATAAATCGCCAAATAAACGAAATTTTTATTATTTTTTTACGAACGTTATAAGAAGGTTCCGCCGAAATTTTTTTTTATAAACATATATAACTATATGAGAAGAACATTCTGTAATTTTTTCAGATTTTTCTGAGTATGCCCGTATGGAGACCTTCCTTGTGAGTTTTTTTTCGGACCAGTGTAGACAATAATAAATAAATTTTCATTTTTAGGTGCGTTCGTAAATATGTAAATACGTAGCACCTATAGTTGTCGTTCAGTCCGTCCGTCTGTCCGTTTGTCTGCATGTAACAACGCAAGACCTACCCAACCGAATCGTTTGAAATTCAAAATATATAATTATTACATAATTTTATCGAGTTGATTAAAATTTTATGCAAATCGGATGCATAGATCAATTACAGGGACAATCAAAAGTATTCGTTACATTACGATCAATGGGGAAAATTTTTTCAAATGCATTTTAATGATATTACACTCATTCGAATCTACTAAATTGATATTCATCTATGACGTACACATTATAAAATACATTTTGCATAATATGTGGTGCAAAGGACATTTGTTATTGATTTACAAGGCCACACAAAAGTATTCCTTTACATAATGGTATAGGGAGAACATTGTTTGGTGCGCATTTTAATTGTAATTAACTATTTAAAATTTTATGAGATTGGTATATGTTGCTAGGGATACTACAAGTTATTTCCTGTATAAAAGAAATTACAAGAACGCAAAAAAGATTTTGTCTACTATATTAGTATCCGAAATACTGCGTACTATTACATTCAAATATGAATAATTTTAAATGCGCCCGTAATTGTATAAATAGCTGGCAACTATATTCGTAGTTCAGTCTGCCAGTCCGTCTGTCCGTTCGTCCATCTGCCCGCATATAACAAAGCGAAAACTGCCCAACTAAATCGCACGATATTTAAAATATATAATTTTAGCGTAATTTTGTCGAGTCATTTTAAATTTTAAGAAAATCGGTTGTAAAGTTTAATTAGAGGGACAATCAAAAGCATTCAATTACATAGTACGATTAATAGGAAGAAATAGTTTTAAGTACATTTCAATGATGTTAATGCATTTTGATCATATTTTATTAAAATCTTCCGAATATAATAGAATTGACATGAACCTATAAAGTATATATATATATATTAAAATATACATTCTGTACAATCTGTGATGCAAAGAATATTTATTCTTTAACTACAGGGCCACACAAAAGTATTCCACTACATAGTGTTATACGGGAAGACATTGTTTGGGGCGTGTGTTAATTATATTAAACTATTTCACATTTTATGAATATGATATACTTTGCTGAGGTACAATAAAAATTTCTTCCTGTATATTTACAGGAACACAAAAAAGATTTCGACCACTATACTATATCCGAAATACTGTCTACTATAACAGCAAGATCTGAATACCTTAATAACTTCGTTATCGAACGAATGCACCTCATTTGCTACGCTTCTCATACAATTTCAAACTTGTTTTTATTTATTATATTTTTTAGCTCCCAGTCTATCAAAGCCAGGCAGCCTATGTGCCCACCCGTTCTGTGTGTATGTAACGCGATAACTCATGATAAAAAATATCCGATTTGCTTCAAATTTTGGATATAGGTTTATTGTGATAAGGCACTTTCTTGATTTATTTTGGGAATTCATTGGGTAAGTATAAGGGAAGAACGAGGAGCTAATTTCCTCTCTTAATTTATATAAATAGCAAATACGATGTGAACATGCTCTTACTTACCTTTCTGCGTCACACAGAGAAAGAGAGAAAATATAAACTCTCCCCCCTACAATTTCTAGTAGCCCCTCCCTTATTATTCTCTTCTAGCTATGGTCCTGTTTCCCTTACATTTGGCTAATGAACAATGTTAAATTGAGAGGGGGGGTGGCCCGGTGGGAGGACATCCCCCCCCCAGAAAATTTGAGATTTTGTGCTTTAAAGGGTTAAAAACTTCAGCCCCTTCCTTTCCGGTTTCGCAGAAGTCTCTCCCGGAGAAACGTGTTTGAATTCAACACTGCTCATGGGTTCTGGAACTTCTTATGTGTTGTTGTTATTAATGCACTAATGCAAAACTTGTTAAGATGAAACCTGTATCTGACGGAAATCTGCACAAAACAAAATTGCGTCGATATTAAAAAATAATAAAAAAATCATTAAATGCCTTTTATTAAACAGGGGTGCCTACCACTAGCTTCGTTTAGAAAAAGTAATTAGTAAACCGGTTGGTCAATAACCAATGTGTTTTAGTTACTAATTGTATACAAATATTAGTTTGTTATTTAGGATTTACTCTGAATATATTTCTCAGTTTTATACAAAATAAATAAATAAATAAATAAATAAATAAATAACATAAATAAATAAAATAATAATAAAAAAAGAAATAGGAAGGAGGTCCTAAAAAATAATAAGATCTTAGAATTGATTTTATTTTTGTAGGCACTCTTTTTAAAATAACGAATTCTGAATGCATAAAAACAATTTTGGTCATAATTTATTTTATGCTTTTACATTTTAATAAAGTCTTTCTATGTATCAACAAGGTAAAAACCGAATCTATATGATTTTCCCTTTAATATAAATCTGCTACTGTCACCCATAACATTTATAACATAAGATCATTACGAGTAGAAATCGATATTCAATCGAACAATTATATAGCTTTCATTACCAAAAGTAAAAAGCTACCTATTGCAGCGGTCCGGAGGAAAGCACTTCCGGAAAATTTTGGTATATTTTCGCCAATCATGACCCCCAGACCACAAAACCACCCTCCATTCAAATGTTGACATATATATATCTGATTTTTGTCATGCTGTAATTATCGTATTTATGAGCCGATTTGAATGAAACTTGGTATGTACATAGTACATACAAATGTCTCGACCGAGTTCGTTGGCCAGCATCATCCGACGTCTTGTTTCAAAATGGCGGTCATTTAAAATTTTTAAAAAATATTTAAAATTTAAAGTCAAATGCGAAATAATTAAAAGTTGAAAAATATTTTTCTTTAATGAGTTAGAACTTAAAACAACGATTCCAGAACTCTTTTTATTTCGTCTATATATTAAAAAATGACTGAGTTATAGTACTGTGAATTTCTAGTATGGCTGACATTTTGAAACGATCTGATTTTTGTCACGTGATAACACGCATATTTATGAATCGATTTGGATGTAACTTTGCGTGTACACAGTATATAATGAGGCCTGAACCAAGTTCGTTCATTCGAACCAGTTACATATAGCCAATATATATATAGTTCAATAGCCAGTTTCATCCGCCATCTTGTTTCAAAATGGCGGCCATTTAAACTTTTTTTAAAATTTTAAAATTTAAAATTAGGTACAAAAAAGTGAAAAATTGAAAAAGATTTTTCTTTTATGCATTTAAGCTTGATACAAAGATTCCAGAACATTTTTTGTTTCGTCTGTATCTTAAAAAATTGCTGAGTTATAGCATTTTTAGGTAGCTTTCATTGCAAAAAGTAAAAAGCTACCTATTGCAGCAGTCCGGAGGAAAGCACTTCCGGAAAATGTTGGTATAGTTTCACCGATCATGACCCTAGACCCAAAACCACCCTCCGTTCAAATGTTGACACACACACATGTATATATACAGTGGCGGTCAAATATTTTCGGACAGCAAAAATTTTTCAGTTAATTTGTAAATATACCCATATGAAGAGGAATCTCAAAGTGATATTTATACATTTTATTGACATAATAGTTAGGAACTTACTTATAGAAGAACATGTAAATATCAATAAATTTAACTGACAAAATTAAGTATAAAGGAAAACGCATGTTCTCAAAAGTTTCCGGCCACCTTCACAAGTTTGTAAAAAAGTGGTATTGTAATAGAAAATTACAGTGATCAACAACATTTACGATTAGTATTTTATCGTATTACTATTTTATTAGCTTAGCAATAAGTACTGCGGCGCAGCAACGTGACATTCATACGATCAACGGTTAAAGATCGTCTATGGTACGTTTTCCCCCCATTTCTTGCAATTTTGGCCAAATTTCGGCTGAGTTGGAATATTTATAGTTCCGCAGACTTTTGTCAACTTCTTTTCAAAGATTTTCTATTGGATTCATGCTGGGCGCTTGGACTGATCATTTCAAAAACGAAATTTTTTGTGCGAAAACCAGGTTTGCAAACGTTATTTATGTCGTTATCATGTTAAGAAAAATAGATGTGACCATTTTTTTCTCTCTAATAAGGCAGAAAATAGTCTTGCAAGATATCCTTATACATTGTATAATTCATCTGGCTGTGGATTTCAAATAACGGACCGACACTTTTTGAGGAAAATACTCTCCACGGCATAACGTGTCTACCGCCATGCTTCATTGTAGGAATAACATAGGTCGAATCATATTGTTACGAATTTTGTAAATAGTTAGTGTTTGTACTTTAAAATAATGTAAATAATCTTATTAAGCTCCATTCCTTTACTAATATTAGTTTTTGTTACATTGTCTCTGTTATCAAGCAAACTTGTCTATTATTTTCAGTGAATGTCTATGGCAGCTTTGCGAAATATTAGAGATATCGCCAAGTTGGGGTCACTTTTGGCGACTAATTTTGGTCGCCAAATTTGGCGATATATCGCCAAGTTGGCGACAAACTTGGCGATTGTTGGCGATGGTAACCCTTCCCTACTCTATGGTAACCCCCCTATTGATATACTGATACATTGAATGTTGTTCCGTGGTTTTCCAGTTTTTTTCTAGAAGGTTGTAGAACTTTCTACCGCATGCTGCGAGCCTATATAAGAAGAGAAGCGATGCGAGCTGTTGTTATTATTTACCAGTCAGTCATTGAGTGAACAACGCGTTTGTTAAGCAAGTTTGCTTGAGTCTTATTTACGTTATTTTGAATGTGATTTAGTGTTGAGACGTTGTATAAAGAGTCTCTGGAACCTATATCTGCACTTATACGATAGATTTGAACAATTATTTTTGAATATCTAGAAATATTTGTGAGTTTCGAAGACTCTGTTGTTCTGAAGTTCTGTAAATAAATTATTTTCTACTTTTCTATAAGCAAGAGTTTGAAGTTGTCTAACCATAAGATCAAAAGAACCCTATATACGCTGCAACATTTGGTGTCAGGAGTCGGGATCTTATGGCGAAAACGAGAACAATGGACGGACAACTGAAAGAACTGTTAGATGCTATCAATGGCATAAAGACAGAAATGAATAAAGGCCAAGAAGAGTTGGCGGAAAAAATAAATAAATGCCAAGAAGAAGTGACTGAAAAAATGAATAAAGGCCAAGAAGAGTTGGCGGATAAAATGAATAAAGGCCAAGAAGAGTTGGCGGATAAAATGAATAAAGGCCAAGAAGAGTTGACTGAAGAAATGAGAAGAAGCCAAGAGAGAATGGAAGAATTAAAGGAGGAAGTTAATAAAAGCCAAGAAGAAATGAAGAAAACTTTGGAAGAAAAGTTCTTGTCGGTAGAGAGAAGAATAGATTCGGTAGAAGAGAAAATTCAGAATGAAGTTAGTAATGTTGAAGAGAAAATGGAAAGGAAAATGGCGGAAGTAGAAGAGAAAATTCAGAATGAAGTTAGCAATGTTGAAAAGAAGATGGAGAGTAAAATAGAGGAAAGAATACAAGATATGGAGAAGAAGCTTTCAGCCTGCAGTGGTAATTATGAAGAATTTAGGAATCCGCCTGCTTCTCCCGTGCATATCAAGCTGTCGACATACGACGGAAAGAGTTCCTGGCAAGTTTACAAGACCCAATTCACCATTGTAGCCGAAGCGAACAAATGGAGTGACGAGGTGAAAGCTTGTCAACTGGCAGCATCTTTAAGAGGAGAAGCCGCCGACGTGCTACAAACATTGCCCGATATGACGCAACTCAATTTTGACACTCTAAGTTGTGCACTTGAAATGAGATTCGGAGAAAAATTCTTCAAAGATTATACGAGAATACAAATGAAGAGCCGCCTTCAAAAATCGAGTGAAACCCTTCAAGAGTTTGCCTCGGAAATTGAACGACTTGCAAATTTAGCATTCATTGACTGCCCAACAAATGTACGGGAAATGCTCTCACTGCAATATTTTGTAGACGGAATGAAAGATCCAGAAGTGCAGAGAGCGGTACGAATGGCAGATGTGCAGGATTTAAAGGCTGCATTACTATATGCCTTAAAGTTGGAAGCAGCTACACAAGCCAGCCGAAAAGATCGTCATTCAGTCCGAGGGGCAACGGTAAACAAAAGCTCCGACACTGAGATCGACTTCTTGAAAGAAATTAGGAAAATAAGTCAAGAGCTTGAAGCTTTGAAATACGGAAGAACAAGCTCAAGAAGACAGAATCTCACGTGCTGGGGATGCGGTGATACAGGACATCTCCGAAGAAATTGCCCCAAAATCCACGAACGTGAGATAAATTCAAACAGTCAGCAGGGAAACTAAATTTTGGTCATCTTGCGGGGCAGAGGTTGCCAGAGAATGAAAAGCCCCACCTGAAGATCCTCCAGATATCGAAAATGAGTGGCGGTGATAATGAATTATATGTGATAGGCTTTATTAACGGAATTCAGTGCCGTATGATTGTCGATACAGGAGCCAATGTTACAATAATAAGAGAAGATTTGGCTCGAAAATTGAAATGTAAACTCATCTGGACTCCACCATGCGTTACCCTGCAAACTGTGACGGGCAACAAGATAGGCATATATGGAAAGGCAAATTTAACCATCAACTTTGGAAGAACGAAATATTACCATACGGCATATGTGGCTGACATAACAGATCCTTGCTTAATCGTGCTAGATTTTCTGAAGAAGTTTGGCTTTAAACTTGATTTTAAAAATAATGAAATGCTATCTAAATTTGAAGAAATAAGTCTTTTCGGATTAAATAACGAAATTGAATGCAAACAAATAGTAATAGCCAAAGAAGACATCCATCTAGATCCAAGAACAGAATTTTTAGTTCCTGCTGTAATTAAAAATGAAGCTAATTATCGATTTGGCCATATAGATTATCCAGAAGACAATAGTACACAAGCAGGAGTATTGGTGGCTTCTTCTGTAGTAGACCTCTCGAAAAAGACCATTCCAGTCAGAATTGCTAACATCAGTGATAAGACGAGGACTATCAAGAAAGGAGAGGTGATAGCATCATGTGCTCCTGTGACTTGCATAAGTCAAAATTCCAGTCACTCTGAGAAATCTTCAGATAATTTAGTCAAGGATTTGTTACAAAATACGGACTTAGATCGAAATCAGAGAGATGCTGCTGAAAGTTTAATTAGAGAGTTCCAAAGTTTATTTTCCCAAACATCTGAAGACTTTGGACGAACTAAAATGGCACAACACCGAATTGACACGGGAGATCATTCTCCTATTAAACAGCACCCTAGACGATTACCTTTTGCCAAGCAAGAAGAGGTGCAGAATTTAATTAAGGATATGGAAGAAAATGACGTCATCGAACCATCGACAAGTCCATGGGAGTCTCCCATTGTATTAGTAAGAAAGAAGGATGGTTCTACAAGATTTTGTGTAGATTACCGCCGACTGAATGACGTCACTATAAAGGATAGTTACCCTCTACCAAGGATCGACGACACTCTCGACACACTTGCGGGCAACACTTGGTTCTCGACTCTGGATCTGAAGAGTGGTTACTGGCAGGTAGAGATCCATCCGAACGACCGCGAGAAGATTGCCTTTACAACGGGACAAGGATTATGGCAGTTCAAGGTAATGCCTTTTGGTCTGTGTAACGCACCTGCAACTTTTGAACGCCTTATGGAAACGGTTCTTCGGGGTCTGTCATATGAAGCATGTCTTGTTTATTTAGATGATATCATAATCATAGGAAAATCTTTTGATGAACATCTGAACAACCTCAGGCGGGTGCTACAAAAATTAAAGGAAGCTAATTTGAAGTTAAGCCCTTCGAAGTGCAGTTTGTTTCGAAATGAAGTCGCCTACCTTGGACACATCATTTCGGCGGATGGAGTGAGGACTGATCCGGAGAAGATATCAGCCGTGAAAAATTGGAATCGTCCAGCAGATGTTCACCAGCTTCGGAGTTTTCTAGGATTATGCACCTATTCCAGAAAATTCGTCAAAGGCTTCTCGATGATTGCAAGACAACTTCATAAATTAACAGAAGCCAATCAAAAATTTATCTGGACACAGGAATGCGACGCTGCTTTCGAAAAGCTCAAGGAGGCTTTAACATCCACTCCAATTCTGTCATATCCTCAAATAGATAAACAGTTTATACTTGATACGGATGCAAGTAACGAAAGCATTGGCGCTGTACTGTCCCAGGAAATCGACGGCCAGGAGCGTGTTATCGCCTATTTCAGCAAGTGCTTATCAAAGGCAGAGAGAAACTACTGCGTCACAAGAAAAGAGCTTCTTGCTGTAGTGAAAGCCATAGATCATTTTCATCATTATCTTTACGGTCGGAAATTCCTGATCCGAACTGATCATGCTTCTCTAACTTGGCTATTGAATTTTAAGAACCCTGAAGGCCAGATAGCCAGGTGGATACAAAAGCTTCAAGAGTACGATATGGAGATACGCCATCGAAAAGGCTCATCACATGGAAATGCAGATGCTCTCTCAAGAAGACCCTGCTCAGAGAATTGTAGATACTGCGACCGGGTTGAGAAGAAATTTAATGTCAAAGGTACTGTAGTAAGACAAGTTACAACTGGGTCTACATCATCGCAAGATCCGTGGAGTGACGAGAGCCTGCGTAAAAATCAACTTGCTGATCCTGAAATTAAGCCAATTCTAGAGCTGAAAGAGGAGTCCAACAGGAAGCCCAGCTGGCAAGACATGGCCCATTACCATCCTACGACTAAACGTTATTGGGCTCTCTGGGATTCCTTACATTTGAAGAACGGCATCTTGTATCGGAAATGGGAGTCTGACGATGGAAAGACATGTAGATGGCAACTACTACTCCCTGTCGAGAATTTCTATGGTCCTTCAAGAACTGCATGGTAGTCCCACAGGAGGTCATTTTGGTGTAATGAAGACCCTGCAAAAGGTTCGAGAGCGTTTCTACTGGAATAATGTTCGCAGTGACGTGGAGAAGTGGTGTCGAACTTGTGACACCTGTGTAGCACGTAAAGGTCCAAAGAGGCGCACCCGTGGACGATTGCAACGTTATAATGTAGGAGCTCCTTTCGAACGAATTTCTCTAGACATCCTGGGTCCACTTCCTAGAACATCTGATGGCAATAAGTACATCCTCGTTGTCATGGACTACTTCACTAAGTGGCCTGAAGCCTACGCCATTCCTAATCAAGAGGCGGTAACCGTAGCAGACATACTGATTCAACACTGGGTTTCCAGATACGGAGTTCCTCTTCAAATCCATTCCGATCAAGGAAGAAATTTTGATTCGGCTGTGTTCAAGGAAATGTGTGAACTACTCGGCATGGACAAAACTCGAACAACACCTCTACACCCTCAATCGGACGGCATGGTGGAGCGGTTCAATCGTACCATCCTAAATAGCCTCTCTCTCCTGGTGTCTAGAGACCAACAGGACTGGGACAAGAAATTGCCTCTTTTCCTGCTTGCCTACAGGGGTGCCACTCATGAGGCCACTGGTTACTCCCCTTCTCAAATGCTCTTTGGTCGTGATCTTCGTCTGCCTGCGGGTCTTTTGTTTGGCCGTCCTCCTGACGCTCCTTTGTCGCCTGAAGAATACGTGGATGGACTCCAGGCACGGATTGAGGAGGTTCATTGTCTAGCGAGGAACCGAATCGGACTGGCATCAGAAAAGATGAAGACACGGTACGACATAAAGGCAACTGGACATGAGTTCAACGAAGGTGACAAAGTTTGGTTGTGGAATCCCATACGTCGTAAGGGACTGTCGCCAAAACTACAAAGAAACTGGGAGGTCCTTACACAGTCGTCAACAGGCTGAATGACGTCGTCGTTCGCATACGAAAATCGCCACACACCAAGCCCAAGGTCGTACATTATAACCGGCTAGCCCCTTATTTTGGCCAAAGTGATTAGAAATTCGAAACTTGAATTTGAGACCATGGTCATGAAAGTCACTTTTTGTAAATATGTAAATAGTAATTAGTTCTTATTTATGTAAATTTTATTATTATTGTTATTATTATTTATTTATTTATTTATTTATTTATTTATTTATTTTAAGTGTTTTCCTCTAACTCAAGGATTGCACTGCCCGGGACGTGCAGTCTTTGAGGAGGGGGTAGTGTTACGAATTTTGTAAATAGTTAGTGTTTGTACTTTAAAATAATGTAAATAATCTTATTAAGCTCCATTCCTTTACTAATATTAGTTTTTGTTACATTGTCTCTGTTATCAAGCAAACTTGTCTATTATTTTCAGTGAATGTCTATGGAGCTTTGCGAAATATTAGAGATATCGCCAAGTTGGCGTCACTTTTGGCGACTAATTTTGGTCGCCAAATTTGGCGATATATCGCCAAGTTGGCGACAAACTTGGCGATTGTTGGCGATGGTAACCCTTCCCTACTCTATGGTAACCCCCCTATTGATATACTGATACATTGAATGGGTTTCCGCGGTTTTCCAGTTTTTTTCTAGAAGGTTGTAGAACTTTCTACCGCATGCTGCGAGCCTATATAAGAAGAGAAGCGATGCGAGCTGTTGTGTGAACAACGCGTTTGTTAAGCAAGTTTGCTTGAGTCTTATTTACGTTATTTTGAATGTGATTTAGTGTTGAGACGTTGTATAAAGAGTCTTTGGAACCTATATCTGCACTTATACGATAGATTTGAACAATTATTTTTGAATATCTAGAAATATTTGTGAGTTTCGAAGACTCTGTTGTTCTGAAGTTCTGTAAATAAATTATTTTCTACTTTTCTATAAGCAAGAGTTTGAAGTTGTCTAACCATAAGATCAAAAGAACCCTATATACGCTGCAAGAACATCTTTTGTTGTTAGGTCATCGGACGTTGTGTCTGCCATCACTTCCAAAACTGTTTCGAATTCGATTGATGGAAAAATAGAACTTTTTTCCAGTTTTCACTTGACCAGACTTTGTGTTCCTTGGAAAATGAAAGTAAGGTACGTCGGTATTTTTTTTACCTCTGAAAATTTTTTAACACCGACTCTTCCATAAAGTTCTGTATCACGTCAGCATCATAACACGGTAGACTAACTTATTTCAGCAATATTTTCATTCCGTAAATCGCAGTATACTGCAACGGAATTTTCATGCGAATTATCAATGGTTTTTCTCCTGATAATTCTGTCCTCAGGAATAGTAATTTTCTGGGGTCTCCCGGACCTCTGAATGTCCTGAAAGCCATAACCATCTTTATATGATTTTGTAAATAATGTTTACAGTCGATCGATAACTTAGCCGCAATATCTCGAGAAGATTGGCCTTTTATCGACAAACTAATCACTCATTTATGAACAATAATTGTTGAATTTTTCAAATTTGAATTAAAACTTATGCTATACATTCATAAACACAACCAAAAACACTTTATGGATAGAAAAAAACTAAAGAATGATAAGTGGCCGGAAACTTTTGAGAACATGCGTTTTTTTTATATTTAATTTTGTCAAAAAATTTATTGGTATTTACACGTTATTCTATAATTAAGTTCCTAACTAATATGTCAATATAATGTATAAGTATCGCTTTGAGATACCTCTTCATATGGGTATATTTACAAATTAACTGAAAAATTTTTGCTGGCCGGAAATATTTGACCGCCACTGTATAGCCATATATATATATGTAATATATATATATATATCTGATTTTTGTCATGCTGAAACTATCGTATTTATGAGCCGATTTGAATGAAACTTGGTATGTACATAGTACATACAATTGTCTCGACCGAGTTCATTGCCAGCATCATTCGCCATCTTGTTTCAAAATGGCGGCCATTTAATTAAAAAAAAATTAAATTTAAAATTTAATGCGAAAAATTAAAAAGTTGAAAAATATTTTTCTTTTGTATGTTAGAACTTAAAAGAAAGATTCCAGATTACTTTTTGTTTCGTCTATATCTTAAAAAATGACTCAGTTATAGCACTTTGAATTTCTAGTGTGATTGACATTTTGAAACGATCTGATTTTAATCACGTGATAACACGCGTATTTATGAACCGAATTGGGTTTAACTTGGTGTGTACATAGTACATACTGAGGTCTGGACCGAGTTTGTTATCCAGTTCTATCCGCCATCTTGTTTAAAAATGGCGGCCATTTTATTTTTTTTAATTTAAAATTTAAAATTCGGTACAAAAAAGTGAGAAATTGTAAAATATTTTTCTTTTATGCATTTGACCTTGATACAAAGATTCCAGAGCATTTTTTGTTTCGTCTGTACCTTAAAAAAGGCCTGAGTTATAGCATTTTTAATTTCTAGTGTTGATCGCGTTTTGAAATGATCTGATTTTCGTCACATGATTGTACGCGTATTTATGAACCAATTGAGATGTAACTTGGTATATACAGTCACCGCCAAAAAAATCTTGACACTTTCGATTTTTGATGTTTTGTTAAATATCTAGAAATATACACAAGGAATTATTCTGAAACTCCTGGTGTGTAAACAAAATAGTACACGTCATATATTTTGATAAAGATTTTTCCCCGAAATCTAACAGGGGACCATCAATAAATTGAAAAAGAACGAAGATCTTTTGGATCACCCTGTAAAAACTAATGAAGCAAAACAGATTAAACTGCAGATAATGATTAAGTGACTTATTGTGATAAGTTGTGTCGATTTTTATGAATATAGCTTGAAAACTCGTAGAGAAATTAGAGTTTTTATAAAAACAGTCCAAAATTTTTCCAAGTTTTTTGCTTATAATTTTCAGAGCTCTTCATAAAACACAATAATCTTTTCAGAAAATATGACAAACCACATTGCACATAACACCCTGTAATCAGAATTAAAAAATAATAAAACATGTATGAAAAATGAACGAGTTTACTAAATAATTTTTTACTGCGCATGCGTCAATGCTATTAAAATTTCATTTGCATATTATGTTAGTTAAATGTATAGAGCAACTTTTGTGAAAGTCTCAAAAACATAGCTTGAAAACTCTGAAAATTATCGTTAATAGAATATTGTCAAAATCCATTATTCCCAAAATGAAGCAAAAAGATGAGGGGCTGTATCCATATTCCATTGATTAGTACCTACACAGTATTGCACGTACTACTATATTTGGATACAACTCCTTATCTTTTTGCTTTATTTTGGAAATAACGGATTTTGACCATATTCTATTGACGATAATTTTCAGAGTTTTTAAGCTATGGTTTTGAGACTTTCACAAAAGTTGCTCTATACATTTATCTAACATAATATGCAAATGAAATTTTAATAGCGTTGACGCATGCGTAGTAAAAAATTATTTAGTAAACCCGTTCATTTTTCATACATTTTTTATTATTACTTACCCATCATACGTAGTATAGGGTAAGTCTTGCAATCGTTTTGAAAATCGAAAAATTTTTTTTGACGGATTTACACGTTTTAGATAGTGGAGATTCCGAAAAACATATTTTTAGAAAAAAAATTTTGCCGTCCGTCTGTCTGTCTGTCTGTCTGTCTGTAAACGCTCTATCTCCCGAACAAATTGAGATAGAGACTTGAAATTTTGTATGTAGTTAGTATGTAAGAATGGGACGAACCCTATTTAATATCAGCAACCTCGATTATCCGGAACTATTTTTTTCGGACTCTCGAAAAATTCGTTCTGATGAAAGGTATATAAAAATTTTCGAATTTTTTTGTTTTAAGGAATGGATGTAAAAGGCAATAAAATAACACACATTTTGCATATAAAACGAAGTCGATCGGATTATTAGTTGCCGAGATATTTGTAATCCTGTTTTCCACATTCTTCGATTTTTCATGACCCTGTATATCATTCAAATTTCAATTCAGAAATATATTTTAATTGGAAATGAGACGCTTCATCCGACGCAGTTAATTGTTAGTTAATAGAATTATTATTTTTGGAGTTATAAGGATGTTTCTTTTACGCAATTCGGTACTACTTGAGTAGTTTGGCGTTTTATATAATTTGTCGAAATTGGTACATCAGCAGTTCTTTAATATAGCATTACTATGTATATTAACAATATTTAAATTTTGTTTATGAATTCCAATGCATTGTATAAATAGTTTCACATGTTTTTTTTTTTCATATACGTATCCAAGATGGGTAAGTATTACGGTGGCCCCCAACGACTAGTTTTTTAATTCTGATTACAGGGTGTTATGTGCAATGTTGTTTGTCATATTTTCTGAAAAGATTATTGTGTTTTATGAAGAGCTCTGAAAATTATAAGCAAAAAACTTGGAAAATTTTTGGACCGTTTTTATAAAAACTTTAATTTCTCTACGAGTTTTCAAGCTATATTCATAAAAATCGACACAACTTATCACAATAAACCACTTAATCATTATCTGCAGTTTAAACTGTTTTGCTTCATTAGTTTTGACAGGGTGATCCAAAAGATCTTCGTTCTTTTTCAATTTATTGACGGTCCCCTGTTAGATTTCGGGGAAAAATCTTTGTCAAAATATATCACGTGTACTATTTTGTTTATACACCAGTAGTTTCAGAATGATTCCTTGTGTATATTTCTAGATATTTTTACAAAACATCAAAAATCGAAAGTGTCAAGATTTTTTTGGCGGTGACTGTACATAGTACATACCGATGCCTTAACCGAGATCGTTGGCCAGTTCCATCCGCCACCTTATTTCAAAATAGCGGAATACTAAATTTAAAAAAATTTAATTTTAAAATTAGGTACAAAAAAGTATGAAATTGACAAAGGTTTTTCTTTTGTGTGTTTGACCTTGATACAAAGATTACAGAACACTTTTTGCTTCATATATATCTTGAAAAATGGTTGAGTTATAGCACTTCCAATTTCCAGTGTGGTTGACATTTTGAAACGGTCTGAAATTTGTCTCACGATAACATACATATTTATAAACTAATTTGGATCTAACTCTGTGTGTACATAGTACATACCAATGTCTTGATCGAGTTCACTGCCCAACTTCATCCGCCATCTTATTTCAAAATGGTGGCTATTTATGTTAGTCAAAAATCTTTTAAATGTATAATGATGTACAAATAAAAAATTAGGAATTGAAAAAAATTCTTTCTGAATGTTTGATCTTAATACATGAATTCCGGAGTATTTTTTTGTTTTTTCTTTACCATAAAAAACGCCTGAGTTATAGCAGTTTAAATTTCTCATGTGGGTGACATTTTTTAAAAAATCAATTTGCCCGCTGCAGCACTTGTATATAATCGATTTCGATGTGAGTGTGCATGTGCACAAGAATTAAATTTTGACCAAGCTCATTGGTTTGTTTCATCCACCATGTTGTTTTAAAATGGCATACACTTCATGATATCCTGGAATTTGGCAATTTTATATATCGCTTAAAATAAAACCAGCTTTAATAAAAGATGACTAATTTCTAAAAATTCTCATTAATATTCAGTATTGATGAAAACTAGTATACATACAGTCTTATATAATTGGGTTCCACTAATTTGAGCCTCGTATGTTTGAATAATATAACTTTATTTAAAATAAATAAATAAATAAATTAGATATATGAAAGCTACCCCTTCCACCCGGTACTGCCGGAAGGACGTTTAATTTCTAGTATTACTCACATTTTGAAATGATCTGATTTTCGTCACATGATAACACGCGTATTTATAAACCGATTTGGATGTAACTTGGTGCGTACATGGTGTAATGACTGATGTTTGTTTCATTTATCGGCGCCGCTCTTTAGTCACGTGACGAGCGGACGGAGAGAGAGTTGGGAGAGGAAGGGGTACGAACACAGAGAGAGGTGTGTGTGCCGAGGTAATAGGTAGACCTGCGAATATTTTGATGCAGGTGGAAAGATTTTAAAATATTCTCCAAATGGAATATGGGTGTGCTACGGGCACGGTATTTATTTTTTATTGAAAGTAGAGTTGTGTAGAAGTTTGGAGAATGTGTAATCCGGAACTCTATATTTAATTGTTTGTGTTTTTCAAGTCTTGCTGTTTTAGTCCCTTTTTTGTGTTCCATGTGTTAAATAAACTTTTGTTTTCGTCAAGCTGGATTCTTTTGGATTATTTCGACATATACAGGTGTTCCGTAGTAAATTATGAAGAAACAGGAAGAGCGTGTGTCACACATGGTACATACCGATGTCTGGAACGAGTTCGCTGGCCAGTTCCATCTGCCATCTTGTTTCAAAATGGTGGAATATTAAATTAAAAAATTAATTTTAAAATTCGGTGCAAAAAAGTAAGAAATTGGAATTTCTTTTGTGTGTTTGACCTTGATACAAAGATTCTAGAACATTTTTTGTTTCATCTATATCTTGAAAAATGGCTGAGTTATGGCGCTTTCAATTTCAAGTGTGGTTGGTATTTTGAAACGATCTGAAATTTGCCACGCGATAATGCGCGTATTTATAAACTGATTTGGATATAATTCCGTGTGTACATAGTACATATCAATGTCTTGATCGAGTTCATTGGCCAACTTCATCCGCCATTTTGTTTAAAAATGGCGGCTATTTATGTTCGTCAAAAATCTTTTAAATGCATAATGATGTACAAATAAAAAATTAGGAATTGAAAAAAATTCTTTCTGAATGTTTGATCTTAATACATGAATTCCGGAGTATTTTTTGTTTTTTCTTTACCTTAAAAAACGCTTGAGATATAGCAGTTTGAATTTCTATTGTGGGTGACATTTTTTTAAAAATCAATTTGCTCGCGACAGCAGATAGATATTAATCGATTTCAATGTAAACGTACACGTGCACATGAATTAAGATTTCCACACCAATTGATTTGTTTCATCCATCATATTGTTTTAAAAAGACATACACTTCATGATATCGTGGAATTTGGCGACCCTATTAATCGCTTACAATAAAACCAGCTTGAATAAAAGACGACTAATTTCTAAAAAATCCTCTTATATTCAGTATCGACAAAAACTAGTATTCAATCTTATATAATCGGCTACTAATTTAAGCTCCGTATGTTTAAAGAATATAACTTAATTCTAAATAAATAAATAAGGTATATGAAAGCTACCTCTTCCTCCCGGTACTGCCGGAAGGACTTTTTTATTAAGTATTTGCCATTCTGAGCTCTGTCGCACGAAAAAAATACGCTTTATATAATGTGTAATAACTTACGCTTACTGTATCCGTGACTGTATATATTTCGATAAACCATTCGAGTAAAAGTATTTAAGTCTTGTGTAATATCAATAACAATAAAAGTGTTTGTCTGTGATTCCGTAGATTTATATGGGTAGATATGATGGTCCACCCGTTGAATACCACGTCAGTCTATGACTGACACTGAACTTACTTTTTAGTAAAATCACCGTCAGTCACCGGTGATTGACAGACTAAAATATGATATAAAACTGAAAAAAAATATTGTTTTAAGTAATTACTGAAAATTTATTAAAACATTACTTAACTTTTATTTATTTCAGAATTATACTTTTTTAATAATTACTTAAAACAATATATAATTTTTTTTAGTTTTATATCATATTTTATACTGTCAGTCACCGATGACTGACACGGCCTAAACGGAAAGTTTGGTGTCGGTCACTGTGGCACTTAATGTGGCTAGTTCATACGTAAAAGTACAGGGAAAAGGCATAATTTGCTCAAATAAAAATAATTTACGAACTTTAGTTTTAAACTACTTACTAACCCTTTCCTATCTGATGTTATTTATTTAATTACGTGTCTTTAGGTTTACCATAACAAGTAATGCCATCTGATCCCTGATGAGAAACCTGCAAAATTCAAACTTTGCAATGTTTTTACTGACAAGGAAGGTCTCCATACGGGCATACTCAGAAAAATCTGAAAAAATTACAGGATGTTCCTCTCATATAGTTATATATGTTTATAAAAAAAATTTCGGCGGAACCTCCTTATAACGTCCGTAAAAAAATAATAAAAAATTCGTTTATTTGGCGATTTATCTCCGGTTGGCGAAAAAACGAAATTTTGAAAAATACTCCTTTACGCTTCGAATACTTTTTAAAGAAAAAACTTTATGTTCAATTTATTTAAATAAGTTTAGTTTAAGTAATTTTAATTTTGCATTTTTACTTTACTTTAAGTGTAATTTTGTCATATACGTTTATATGTACTTATAACAAAATGAAATTAATATATTTTATGATTTAAAACACAATTAAAATTGATTAAAATTGTTCCAAATTGAAAAATACACTGTTAAAAATCTGCTGCATTTTGTTGCAACTCACTCCCTTGCTTGTATAGAAAACGGTTACTTGGCCGTGAAATAGAGCTTTCTCATTGGTTGGAATAGAGATATTATATACAAGCGGTGGAGTGCGTTGCAACAAAATGCAGCAGATCTTTAACAGTGTATGACACGGTCAATTCACAGTGCTATGGAGCATTCTCATTGGTCAGAAGAGAGATATTCTATAAAAGTAGTGGAGTGACGTTGCAGTAAATGCTGCAGATTTTTAACAGTGAAGTCAATTAAAATCAATTTTCAGATTCGTTAAAATCCTCTGCTTTTGGCGAGGAAATGCACTGCTCGCCAAATCCCGCATCGCTTTCAGCTTTTCACGCCAATTATTCTAAACTATTTTATTTTTTTACATATCTAATAATGTAATTCCGCCGCTAATTTTCACTGATCCTTTATTACCTACATGAGTAGTTTAATTCGTATTTTTTTCGAAAAATTCTGAGTATGCCCCCAATGGAGACCTTCCTTGTGAGTTCATCGTAACTTGTTTAAACCTTAGTATTAAATATTAAAATTTTGATCCCATACTTGAATCGTTATATCCTACTAAGAGAAAACAAAAAGAGGATGCCTCAGGAAATTCTTTGAATTTGTAAATATTTTTCGTTGTTCTTAAAAATTGTCAAGAACAACAAAAAGCTTTTTTAATCGTAAAACTGTCATAAAATATTTGTTAATATCTATTTTTGCTATTTTCTATGTACAAGAAATGGACTTTGTGGTATTACTTTGTAACGTTTGGTGCATGCTGGGTGTAATTTGTAACGTTATACTGGTCGTGGTGGGAGTTAAATGCAGACATACTCATTACTTAAGATAAAACAACAAAGTTTATTAAAATGATGAGGGCTGAAGGGGAGTGGAGCAAGTCTTAATTTTACACAACTGAGAATACTACGAAAAAGCTAAACGCATACTCACAGGCTCCGGACGAGCTCAATCGTGGCACCTTCTAACACTTCTCACTATCTTTTGGCTGAGCTGCTAGATAAAGCTTAATTAGACAGCCCGTGGCTGTGTGTAATTCTTTATTCATAAATAATCAAAATGAAACTACTACGAAGTTTCTTACCCCGGCCAACTCTCAAGTCAACTATCGAAATTCCTTTACACTTCACTGGAGGCCCGCTGCTACTTTCAATTCGCTAGCACTTCGCTGAACAATATCTCACTTCGCTATCTAACGCCACAGATGCTCACACACTGGCTAACGCCACAGATGCTCTCTCGCTGGCTAATGCCAGAGACACACTCCATTCACTCAAACCCAAGCTTTTATATGCTGCAAACTGAGATACTTCACATTAACATATTACTAATAACCGCGAGCTAACTGCAGAATCCGAAAGAGCACACACACTCTAGAAAGTTAAAGTAAAAGAGAGGATAGATGTCGCTTTTACGCTTACACATGTTAAATTATTGACGTCACGATCTCAGAAACACTAGAGTGCCTTTATGCAAAGGTCACTCCCTCACAACCCCCCCTCGGATTCTACAGAGAAAAAGGGCTGGGCCAAATGCATGCCCAGAACTTTTTCTTGTTATAAATTTCGAGCCGTAATAAAACACAGTGATGGGTGAAATTTAGCGCCGAAACATAACTTTTAAAATATTAACTTTAACCCATCACAACCAAAAAACCTCAGTTTGCCTCAAAAATTCACATATTCAATCCAATCATTCTTCTATCTTACAAATAGCCTCCGTAAAACTTCCAAAAACTCGTAAAACTTTCAAAACTAATTACTTCTTTTTTCAAAACAACCCACTCCACTGGGAATGCTAAAATTTCTCAAATCACTAAACTGTCGAAATTTTCCTCAATATTGCAATACAACTATAATTTTACCAAAAAATCTCTCCATAACTTTCCTAATACTAGAATTCGCACCAAGTCCAAAAAACCCAATGCGCAAAAATTTTCCTCATCCAAATTCCGAACACATCTAAAATTAAATTTACTTCATACTAAAGTAACTCTGCAACTACGTAATACCTACATACCCATTAGCCAATGAACTAACTCCCAAAATTCTTCAGAACTTAACTCCACTTTAACAATAATTGGGGCACATACATACAGCGTCACATCGCTGTGCTTATGCAACAATAAAAAAAAATATCAAAAATTTACAAAATGACGTCATCATGCTCTTCATCTGTATTAACTAAAAGAAAAATAGCAGAATCAATACATAACACAGGTATACTTCCCTGCAAGAAAATCACATTCACATTCAAGTTTAATACAATACAATTTCAAATTCAAACGCAGCTTAAAACTTCGCAACTTGCGGAAACCATTCCCAACTAAAGTACAAACGCAACTCATAAAACACGAACGATAAGAAGAAAGTTAATTCATTAAATGTTAGTATAAGAGATAGAAACGCGTGTCAAGGACTTCTTGACCGCAAAACACGTGCGCGCCTGAACCGCGGCGCGTGTACAAAATAACCCAAATTACTATCTGTACTTTCTGAAAATTTAAACATACATTAACATACATTTTATAACACATGAACAATATAACAATACAGTAACATTTTTAACAAATAACATAACAATTCAACAATAGATCCAGAATTTTTAAAAGCAGTTAAGACCAAAATCTCAAACATACATAAAACTAACAATTTTGCAAACAAATTTTGAACACAATTAAGCACTAATCGTGAGTCCGTCAAAAAATTCCAAAAATGGCCAAACGTACAAAACAGTCTCTCTGCTTTCTATTCCTTCACATTGCTACCACATATATGCACTCTAATAGAAATTTAATAAAGAACATTATCACCCAATCATAGAGATGATTCGCTGCTGGCCAGCTTCATACTACAGGATGGCTTTCTCCTCTTGTCCCAGAAACCTTGTACGAAGGATCTTTCGTCATCAGAACTGTACGGTGACGCCACAGTTGACGGTGGTGCCTGCAGCCTGCACTGATAAAAATCTACTGCATTTTGCTGCAACGCACTCCCCTTCTTGTATAGAAAATGGTTACTTGGCCGTGAAATGGAGCTTTCTCATTGGTTGGAATAAAGATATTATATACAAGCGGTGGAGTGCGTTGCAGCAAAATGCAGCAAATTTTTATCAGTGTGGTTCTGAATGGATGCCGTGGAATACTTGTAGGTTCGGCTCGACGACTCTGCTCTGGCCGGTTCGCTGGGGTCACTCCATGGCGAGATTCACACTGTTGATGCCGGTAATCTGAGCGTTGTCTCCTCTTTCTAGATGCACCCGAAGTTACTGAAGATCCTAGACCACGTTTCTTTCCGGACCTACGCTGTTTCTTATCAGGCAAAAATTCGGAATTTAAAGTCCTTTTAACAGTTTGGCGAGTGTCCATCTGAAATCTTTTCCGGGGATTAAGTACCGAAGATGGTGAACTATTAGATAATTTGTGTTTCTGAGGTTGCTGCCTAATAAGTGGAGGAACGGGACAGTTTATAATCTTTTGTCTTTTATGGCACACAGAATCTGATGTATTTGACACAGTTCTCTTATTTTTATTATCATAATGTGCTCTCGGATTGATAGGCTTTCTACTTTCAATAATAGTTTTTGGAGCTGTTTGACCAAATTTTCTTCTTGAATATTGATGAAAAGAATTAGATGAAGAAGTGCTGGACTCGGGACACTCATTGGATCGGGAATTTCGCGAAACACCACTCGACACATGAGAACCTTCACTACCATTTTCTCTAAACTTATAAACTCTAACCTGATCCAGATTAACCGTCATTCTTTCACCATTGACATCAACAACCAAATTATTATTTCGAATTTCCAAAACTTCAAACGGACCTACAAACTTCGGACCAAACTTAGCTACTCTCTTTTGACGACTTGAACTTAACCAATGCTTTTCTACCAACACAAAATCTCCAACTTTCACTTCTAACTCCCTTCTACGCATATTATAATACTGAGCTTGCTTTTCTTGCGCTTTTCCCATCTGAACTTGAGCTTCCTTAACCAACCTCTCAATATCCTGACACATGTACTGACTTTCCGCATCTGACACCATAACTAGCCTTTGGAATGGAGTAATGACTTTTCTACCCAAAAACAATTCAGCCGGCGTTTTCCCCGTCGACTCGTGAACTGCCGTACGAAGTGCGTACGCAAAATGCTGAAGAAACTGGTCCCAATTCGCATGATGAGAACCAACATACGAAGAAATCATTTGAATTAATGTACGATTTACACGTTCAGCCATATTAGACTGAGGACGATACGGAACAGTAAAAGAATGATCGATCTCCAGCTTCTCACACAGGGCCTTAAATATATCAGAAATAAAACAAGGGCCATGATCGCTCACTACCCTAATTGGTGCACCATATTTAGAAATATAATTATCGAAAAATGCATCGGCAACTGCAGGTGCAGAAGCCTTCCTGAGGGGGACTAACTCTACCCATTTACTGAAATAATCAACTATAACTAGTACAAATCTATATCTTTTAGGATTAGACAATGGATAAGGACCGATTAAATCTACACCTACACATTCGTTAGGAAAATTTACTTTAATAGGAATTAATTTGTCAGCTGGACTTACATTTTTATAATTATAACGTTGGCACGTGCTACAGCTGGAGACATAAGCGCGCACTGCTTCCCGCATTTTAGGGAAGTAGCAGGATTCACAAATTCGAGCATAAGTTTTCCTGATTCCTAAGTGACCTGCTAATGGATTATCATGAAATTCTTTCAAGATGGCCTTACGAAGACTAGCCGGAATAAAAACTCTTAATTCTCCACGTGAATTTATAATTTTAGAATAAAAAAGAAGACCATCGATAAGCTTAAAAGATTGGGACCATTTCTCAAACATAGGCACATCTGCGCTCGGGACATCATCAGGATTTTCCAAATAACGATACAAACTACCAAACTCCTCATCTTGTTTCTGTTCCCTTATTAACTGCTCTCTTGACCTTAACACCAACGACGACAATGCACAACACTTAACTTCCTCCGTGACCTCTAAACCACCATGCGGGTTTCGTGACAAAGCGTCCGCTACCGCATTTTCCTTGCCAGCCCTATGTTCTATAACAACATTATACTCTGCTAACTTCAAACACCATCTGACCATACGAGACGACAAACCCTTTCCATTAGTTAACTTTGTCAAAGTTGAATGATCCGTAATGACTTTAACCGGTATATTAGTGAAAAAACAACGAAATTTATTCAAAGCCCAAATTACTGCAAGACACTCCCTTTCCGTAATCGAATAATTCCTTTCCGCTGCATTTAAAATTCTCGACGCAAACGCTATAGGTCGACCTTTCTGTGCTAACATCGCTCCAACCCCCACTGCACTCGCATCGCAATACACTTCAAACTGAGACGAATAATCGGGGTGAGCCAAAACAGGAGGAGAAACTACTGCCTCTTTTAATAAGTCAAACGACCTCTGAGCCGCTGATGACCATACAAACTTCACCCTGTTCCTTTTTAAATTATATAACGGTTCACATAACTCCGAAAAACGTGGAATGAACTTGGCGAACCAAGCCACCATCCCTAAAAATGTCGCCACTTCCTTACTATTTTTGGGGGGACTCATTGACGTAATTGCCTCAATTTTCTCATTATCTATATTAATACCATCACGCGTAATTTTAACTCCTAAATACTTTATCTCTTTTCTCAAAAATTTAAATTTTTCTAACTTAACTGTTAACCCAGCATCTCTTAACAACGTAAATACTTCCCTCAATAATCTTAAATGCTCTTCAAAAGTAGCTGCCATTATAATTATGTCGTGTAGGTAGACCAAGACACCCTTACCAATCAAAGGTTTAAGGATATTATTCATGGCCTTCTGGAACGTTGCTGGCGCTCCCGATAAACCAAAACTCATTCTCTTAAAAGCAAAACAACCGTCCCGAGTAATAAACGCAGTCTTAGGTATGTCCTCCGGCTTCATTGCAATCTGAAAATAACCTGACGTAAGATCTAACGTTGACATATAATTCGTACTCGTTATATAGCCAAAATGTCATCAATAACTGGAATAGGATACTGAGGGTATTGCGTTATCGCATTTAACTTTCTATAATCTACTGTAAACCTATATGCCTCTGGATTATCTAAACTTTTCCCATTATTTTTACGACATAACACTACTGGAGATGCAAAAGGAGACTCAATCGGCATTATAATATCGTCCGATAGCATTTTTTTGAATATGATAATCAATTATACCTTGTTTAACTTTATCATAACGATATGGTTTACTAGCAACAGGTGCTTTTAAACCAGTATCAATCTCATGCCACGCAACATGCGTTAAACCCGGTTTATCAGAAAAAACCTCTCCAAATTCATTCAAAAACTTATTAAATTCCTCCTTCTCGATTTCACTTAACCCCGACTCCTCCAAATTAACCGACACTGAAACAGGCTCTTTCTTACTCACATTCTCATCACTATTCACGATTAACGACTTTTTAAAGAAATCCAAACTAATTCCTCTATCCTTCATATAATCCACACCAACTATACAATGCACTGTTAATCCATCTAACACACAAAACTCCCAACATGTCTTAACCGAACGAATTTCAACTTCCAATTCTACTGAACCTTTAATATCGCAAGCTACTCCCTGTGCCGACTGAACCACCAGACTTGACCTCTTCAACTTCTTATACGAAAAATATTTCCGATAACAATCAAAAGAAATGAACGACTTATCTGCCCCTGTATCGAAGACACTTTTAACGACAATACCATCTAACACAATTAACACTTCAGGTAACTCAACCGGATTAATAGTAATTTTATTCAAACTCACAGAAGGCTTTTCCGATTTAATCTGTGACTGCATACCTTCCGAAATACAGTCACCTACCAGTTTAACTGACCCGACCTCCTCACACCTCTCCTTTGCACTGATCTACCTTCAAAATTCTCATCCGAAGTTAATCTCCTTACTTGCGAAGAAACATTCCTGTCCCGTACTCCCCCTCTCCGATCATAACCACTATTCTGTCTATTTCCATACATATTTCTCTCACCACTTCTAAAATTATTAGCACCACCACCATTCCTATTACCAGTATTCGACATATTACGACCAAATCCATCATTTCTATTACGCAAATCATTATCCGGAAATCGCTGTCCCCCTCTCACAAAATTACGTTCCCCCTCATTTCTCAAATTACTATCCGCGACAGGTCTCTGACGAGGGCTACGCAACTCCCGTTGATCCGAGCTATGCCGAGTCTCATACTTCGATAATATCTGATGCATTTCTGCAAAATTCTTCGGTGCTCTAACTTCAATAAAGTCCTGTATATTTGGATTAAAAAGAGGAAAAACAATGTCCAACAATTCCTCAAATGTGATATCTAAATCTAATTTATTTTTAGTTCCAGCTTACGAAGATAAAATTTTGACGCCGACTCATAAATATTCTGCTTATTACAATAGAACTCTTTTCTCAAAATACTTTTATCTTTAATGGGAGGAAATGCCTTCTTTAACTCAATCACAGTTTGTTCAAATCTTTTCGCTTCATCAGTAATCAAAAACTTTCCTATATTTTCCAACCACAAAAGTGCTTCGCCCTTCAATGAGCATTTAAGCACTACGCATCTACTTTTCTCAGGTATATTATTGAACAAAATATAATCATCTAGTTTAACTAAAAATTCACTAATATCACCCTCACCGGTGAAATACACCCGTGGCACAATCTCACAATGTCCGACATTTCGTTGGGCGCCATTTGTAACGTTTGGTGCATGCTGGGTGTCATTTGTAACGTTATACTGGTCGTGGTGGGAGTTAAATGCAGACATACTCATTACTTAAGATAAAACAACAAAGTTTATTAAAATGATGAGGGCTGAAGGGGAGTGGAGCAAGTCTTAATTTTACACAACTGAGAATACTACGAAAAAGCTAAACGCATACTCACAGGCTCCGGACGAGCTCAATCGTGGCACCTTCTAACACTTCTCACTATCTTTTGGCTGAGCTGCTAGATAAAGCTTAATTAGACAGCCCGTGGCTGTGTGTAATTCTTTATTCATAAATAATCAAAATGAAACTACTACGAAGTTTCTTACCCCGGCCAACTCTCAAGTCAACTATCGAAACTCCTTTACACTTCACTGGAGGCCCGCTGCTACTTTCAATTCGCTAGCACTTCGCTGAACAATATCTCACTTCGCTATCTAACGCCACAGATGCTCACACACTGGCTAACGCCACAGATGCTCTCTCGCTGGCTAATGCCAGAGACACACTCCATTCACTCAAACCCAAGCTTTTATATGCTGCAAACTGAGATACTTCACATTAACATATTACTAATAACCGCGAGCTAACTGCAGAATCCGAAAGAGCACACACACTCTAGAAAGTTAAAGTAAAAGAGAGGATAGATGTCGCTTTTACGCTTACACATGTTAAATTATTGACGTCACGATCTCAGAAACACTAGAGTGCCTTTATGCAAAGGTCACTCCCTCACAACCCCCCCTCGGATTCTACAGAGAAAAAGAAACAAACCTTTCTTTTGTAAACTGAACAAAAGAATTTTTTGTATTACTAACTTAAAACTTTTTAGTATGAGCCACCAAGCAAATTTTAGTAACAGCTCCAAAATTATTTTTAGTAACCATTACTCACAGATTCTTAGTAGCTATTCCAAACGCAATTTTAGCAAGTGAAACAAAAATTTATTTTGTAAACTGTATAAATGAATTTTTCGTATAAAAAAACTTAAAACTTTTTAGCGAGAACCACCAAATGAATTTTGTTGTTGACGTGTGCCCGAAGGGCAAAAGCTTCCTTTGAACTGCATCCAGTGGGTAAGAAGACAGACTTGCAGCGGTAGATTTTCGGCAACGCCTCAATAGATGGCAGCATCAAACATTGCCACCTACTGAATTTTGATATGCTTCTGAAAGGGAGGGAAAGTCCGTAGATCTTTACCCATGGTAACTGCTACTACAGGATTTTCATAACTCCTTTATTTAATGAATAATTAAACTGCATACACTCGGTGCGTCTTTGGTGGTGTCGAGCATCGAACCCGAGACCTTTCAGTCTGGAGTTCGGTGCTATGACCACTAGGCTATCACGGCCACACCAAGTGAGTTATAGTTATGGCTATTAAAAATATAAAACTATTAACTCTTTCGTTGCTAGCTCTTACAGATTTTCTTGTTACTGAGTAAGATTTAAAAAAAATTTTTAGTAATTGCAAGAATCACAAAAATTTTTTTAGTAGATCGACCCTTTTTTTTACAGTGTAAGTGTAATATTTTCTCGAATAATTAAGTGAGATTTATTGATATTTTAATCATCTTCTAAACCAATCTAAGTCAGATTTATTAACTTTATACTTTTTTTTAAATATTTTTTTATAGACTAATGTTAGTGTGTTGTCACATTGTGACGTCAGATGATTTCTGATGAGAATATAATCGAGTGATCAATTTTTAGTTTATGTAGGAATATTGAATTAGTCATTTGTGTTTTGTGAGTATCGAGTGAAATTAAAATTTGGTTGTTTTCCTAAAAAAGCTCATTTTTTGCTGTGATTCTACATTTGTAGCCTTTCTTTCATGAACGCACTGGAGATTAAGAATAAATTTTTAATTAAATTAATCAACATAACAGCTACTTTCGTAAATAAAACAAAATTTCAATTATCCAATACCATAAAAAAAATCTACTGTAAATAGCAAAATTTTTTATGATTTCTTCGATTAAACTACTGGCATGTAGCTAATGTTAAAGTATCGCTTTTAATAAACTTGCTGAAAACATCCTTTGAATATGTAAATGATATTTTCCATACAAAAATGTTTTTTGGCGTTTTTATTGGGCAACCTGAGATATAAATATTAATTTACAACAATAACATTTTTTTTCTCACATATATTTAGAGATATATCGTAAATTCAGCTTTGTTTTCGTTTTGATTCTTCGCTTTGTCAAAACTTGAGTATCGTCGAAAATTAGTTTTGCGAGAAAATGCTCCAGGAAATTCGGCACAACCGAAACTCATTGAAAACAAACTGTATTCTAAAAATAGCGTTTCTTCTTTCGTAAATTTTAACATTAGGGACTGTGCATACATAATGTTATCCTTTTAGGGGAGAGGGAGGAGGGTAGACTTGTGTAAAAGGAATATCCTTATAAGTCCAAAAATAACAATCATATTACCTAGCAGTTTACTACGTTGGATTAAGCGTTTTATATCCAATTAAAATATATCTCTGAATTTAAATTTGAATGAAATACAGGGTCATGAAAAATCAAAGAGCGTGGAAAATAGGATGACAAATATTTCGGCAACTAATTATCCGATCTACTTTGGTTTTTATGCAAAATATGTGCTATTTTATTGTTTTTTACATCCACTCTTTTAAATAAAAAAAAAAAATCGAAAATTTTTGTATACCTTTCATCCGAGCGAATATTTCGAGATTCCGAAAAAAATTATTCCGGATAATTGAGATTACTGATATTAAATAGTTTTTTTTCTATTATTACATACTATGTATACACCAAATTTCAAGTCTATATCTCAATTTGTTCAGCAGATAGAGCGTTTACAGACGGACAAGCAGACACACAGACAGACGAAAAGAATTTTTTTTCTAAAAATATGTTTTTCAGAATCTCCATTGTCTGGAATATATAAATCCGCCAAATTTTTTTTAATGATTTCCAAAACGATTGCAAGATTTACACTGTACTACGTATGATGGGTAAGTAAAAGCAAGTGAATCTAGATTAACTTAAGATCCTAAATGTCGATCGGGCCCAAAACCCTTGATTTCATTAAGACGGCCCTAATGATAAATATTTTTTTCCCTTCTTTTATAGGTTCTTAAGTTATGATAAAAGAGCACTTCAATAGTTCTTTCTGTGGCCCAATAAGATGAAAAGCGAATCCATAATGTTTTTTTCTTAATACACCTCTGCCATCTGCCACTGCCACCCACAACATTTACGGGCGAAAATCATTAACGAAAAGAGGCCGATATCCGGTTGAGTGATTTTATTAGATATTTGTTATTCTGTGCGTGGTTGCAGCTGGAATATAAACTTAATATACAGTCTAGTAACTTACTCTGAATGGATTTGTGACTGTATAGATTTCGATAACATATTCAAGTGAATGCCCATTTATCTAATAGCCATGACAATAAAAGTGTTTGCCCGTGTATTTGTAGATCTATCTGTAAAATTGTGACTGCAAAGATATATAGAATAAAGAAACTTCCAGAGGTGTGTGCAGGGCCGTAGCTAAAAGTGAACAATAGGGGAGGGGGGAGCTCAAGAGAATGTAGAGGGGGGGGAACTCATAATTTTTTTTCTCTCTCCTAGACGCAGAAAGATAAATAAGTACATATTTATATTGTAGGTACTATGTTTCTTATTAAACTGTTGTAATGACCTTTTTATGTTAAGAAAAGACTATGATGATGAAAAATTCGTGTGTATAACTAGTGCAAAATTAACATATTAGCTTCCCAAGTGCAAATAGGATGAGCAAGTGCTGAAACCCTTATTTTTGATACAATTTAGTAATTCTTCAAAACTTTGAAAGGGTCTCAAAACTAAATTAGATCTTTGAACAGAATTAGATTTAATGACCTTGGAATCTTTTTCAAGGGGGGGGGAGCTCAAAATATTTTAGGGGGAGGGTGAGCCGCCCCCTTAGCAGGGCCTTTAACTACGGCCCTGCATGTGTGTGTGTGATGGGAAGAGTTATAAAACATTGCAAAGACATTTTATTTATATGATAGAGTTTTTTATTGTTTTGAATGGTCGAAAAAAATACGATTAAAACATCCAGTCATGGAGAAAAAACATTGTTACGGTAATTGTTACATTATTAATAAAAATTAAAGACAATCTACTATTAATAGGATACATTTTGCGAATAAATAAGGGGATGATTACCGTACAGAAATACTGGTAATAAAAATTGAATAAGTTATTAGCTATGTGTTATTTATGATGAAAAACGACAATTTCTGGAAAATATCTAATCATTACTTACATTTAGGAAATAATTGAAAAGTAGCTCCGACATAGCTGATAATTTCCTGCATTTCCACGATATTAGATTAGATTTTTTTAATATGTGTAATCCTATATAGTTGTGTATTAAACTCTTAAATTATGAAATAAAAAATGGTTAATAATTAGCTTATGATTAGCTAAAAATTGCTTCGTAGAAATTCTTTTACTTTGTCAAACATTCGATCGAGGATCGGTGAGTATGTATATTCACAGAAAAATTAAGGTTTTTATAAAAATAGTCCCAAATTTTCTACTTATAATTTGCAGAGTTCGTATTATAAAATAATTTTTTTTCAGAAAATATGACACAAAACATTCTACACAACATCCTGCAATCAGATTTAAAAAATGATGAAAAATATATGAAAAATGAACAGGTTACTAAATAATTTTTCATTGAAAGCTATCGTGAAAGCTATCAAAATTTCGTTTGCATATTAGTTAAATGTATAGAGAAAAAATGTGAAAGTCTAAAAAACATAGTTTGAAAATTCTGAAAATGATCGTCGACAGAATAAGCCAAAATCCGTTACCCCCAAAATGAAGCAAAAAATGAGGGTCTATATCCATTTATCCACTGATTAGTGTCAAAATAGAATACACAGACGTACTACTGTATTTGGATACAACTCCTCATTTTTTTGGATACAACCCCTCATTTCATCAAGATTGTATTAAATCTTTTGTGCGAACTGATTGGGGTGACCAAACCTAGGTCGATCTTTATAGTTATTTGCATCCAATAATCGATTTCTAGTTCTCTATATAAATAATGTATTAAAACCAAGGCATTTCAATTGCTTAAAGATTTTACCTGCGGAAAGTCCGCGAACAAAGAGCTATTTAATCATTATTCTTTTAGCTTCCATTTTTAAAACAGTTCTAAATATTTGCTTTTTACACAAATCGTCTGCACAAATAGAAAATTGCCAAATGCTGAAATACAGAAATAAATTATTTTACCAAACGATTAAAATCCTTATATATATTATAAATGTGAAAGTGTGTCCGAAAAATTGGAATGAACTTGGCTTCAAAACGGATGGATTAATGTCTTTGAATCTTTGCATATAGATAGATTATAGGAGTGGAATGAGCATAGGCTAATTTTTATTTATTTTATTCAAATATTTTCCTTAATAATGCAAAATTAAATTATCTTTCATACAAAATCAATAGGCATTTTTCAGATAAAATTTAACCATTTTCCTTTCCTGTTGCCAAGAAAATAAAAAATTGGAACAATAATTTTTCAGCGGCAATGAATTTTTAATAAAAAACTTCCACGCAAAAATTTATAATAAAATAATTTAAAAGAAAATAAATATGACGTCATGTTTGAAATAAAAATAAAAGGTATATTTTTTATAATATATTTAACAAGGATATTTGTTTAGTTAATGGGAATTTTTGTGTAAAATATGGCGACATAAATTAAAAATAAAAAGAATTAAAAAGAATTATATTTTTAATAAAATGGTTCACTTATGAAAATGTGACGTCATAGTTGAAATAAAACAGGTACTTTATAGCAGTCGTTAAAAATACAAGGGGTATGAATATCAGTAGCTAATGAAGCGAGATAAATAATGACGTCATATTTAAAATGAATTAGAAATATTTTTTACTTATACTAATTAATAAGTTATAAGTTACATACAAATGAATATTTTTATTCAAAACTCATAACTATCAATGGAAGAAATTTTTTGTGGGGAAAAGGCGGAAAATAAAACTACTGATTAATATATTTTTGGCTGGATTTTTTAACACTTTCGAATAATGTTGAAAAGTTATTATGCTTTCGGTTTGTCTGTCTGTCTAGTCGCTTTCTAACTTTCGTAAATATACTCCGATTTCCATGAAATTTTTGGACGTTATTAACGTTTACCTAGCACGAATACCTATTGAAAATGAAGTTTCTACCATAATTAGTTTATATACAGGGATAGTGCATTTTGAATTATGATATGTGATTTTAAGTTTCGCTAAATGTATGCATAAATAAATGGAGAGTATAAATGGTAATAGTTTAAATAGTCAAATTTAGATATACAGGGTTACACAAAAGATCTTGGAAAGGTTACTGAATACGAGCGTAATTTACTCAAAGGTGGTTTTTAAATAAAATATGCATTTTTTCAAACTGCATTTAGTAAACTAAGAAATGTTTGTAGTATATATATAAAATGATATACAGGGTCCCGCAAAGAACTGGATACAAGGTTGTCTTCGGATGTTAATTTCTGAAAATGTAATTTAGGTAGTAATAAAAAATATTTTTGTTTAAACTAAATTTTAGAAAGATACTTTCGTGTATTAAAGGCACTTGGAAAACTACAGTGCTGAACAAAAGTATTCAAGAATGTTTCTATCTATTAGCATTAATCGCTGAAAGGAAAATTTTAACCAGCAAAAAAATTAGCAAATAGGGATCATCAGAAGTTTTTTACCATAAATTCGCGATAAAAAGTTAATTGCACATGCTTTTCATCACCGAAATTTTTTGCTTGATTGATCAATTATTTCTTCTTTAAATGTTATGTGAACGAAGTCACGGGTAACTGCTAGTTAATTCATATTTTTTGAAGTTTATCAGTATTTAGTAGCCATTCTGTATATTATTTTACATTTCTTGAAATTAAACAAAAATCTATGCTATAAACTGAAGACCTGAGTGGAAGAAAAAGTTGTGTAACGAAAATTAGAATTCGAGAAAACTGAACAGAATGTTTTTTGCTGTAATTAAGTTATTTATTTAATTCCTTTTTTGTAGCATGTGTTTAAATGTTAATAAGTGATGCTAAACTCTCTTAAAAAAGAATATTAATATTTAATCATTAACTTTTAAAAATTATTTTCACCATTTAAATTATTGAATATCAAAATATTAAATTCTATTACGATACTGTCTCATATCAGAATTTTAATATTTTAGTTTTACCATATGATGCAACATCCCATAACACTTCCTTCCATAAAATAAAACAATTTTTCAGGAAATGTATCATAACATGTTCTTCCAATAAAACAAAAATAATTTTAAATGCCTTTTTTTGCTGTTGTATAGTCTGTTTAAGAAATAAGATAGTATTTAAAACAAAAGAAAACATTAATAAACTAGATATTATTAATTAGAATGAGCGAAGCGAATCCTCTACTAGGCCACTCAAATTACACTTTGTCGTACACTTTACAAAAAATCTATTCAATATTTTAACTTCAAATTAAACACAAAAATAAATTATGATCTGTAGATTTGCAGAATATAATTTTTTTTACAATAAAACGTTAAAAAATTTATTATTTTAATTAATTTATTTTACATGCATTTCCAATTAGCAAATAAATAAAAAATTGAAACGCGTATATTTTTAGAAAAAAAATATAAATCATGGAGTAAATAATAATAGATAGAATCATGATTAATTTAATAAATAAAATATGTTTTCGTTATTCAGCAAAATCGTTTGCACAGATGAAACTTAAACATTTTTAAAAAATTGTATTGTAATTTTTTTTGTAAAGTGGCAACAAAAGAATTGTAAACAAATAAAATTAATTGTTAAATTTGTTATATAAATGAAAAATGAAAAGAATTGAAGCGTGAAGTTGTTGCCTCGATTCAAGCTCTTTATAAATGTACTAAAGCAAAGTTGGCCGATTCAGAAACGACAAATTGACTTTAACCATTTCTTACTTTATCATTTGGATCTAAAGTAATGTTACGTTCTTATTTGTGGACCGAAAAAGATTTAGTGAACGGGACTTTAGACTTTGTTGCACGTAATAAAGAAAATCACAAGCCACCAGACCAGATATCGCGAATAATCATGGATAAATTTGAATACTACAATAATTTAACTTATAAGAATTGGTGCGTTCCAATTCCCCCAATAATTAAATTCTAGAAAAATGGAAGCATAAATTGCTCAAGGAAAGAATTTCTTCTGCAGTTAGCTTTTGCTGTTACAATTCATAAATTCCAAGGTTTAACATTAGATGAAGCAGTTATAGATATTGAGGATATATAGACACCAGTTGGCTTAAAAACGTACGTAACGTTGTCGAGAGTGAAAATCCTTCAAAATTAAGCATTCAATAGGAAATTTTTCTTACGAAAAATTCTACAATATCAAAAATTCTGATACGCTAACATGTATAAAAACGAAGAAATTAGAAAAAAAAAGTTTTACAGTTAAAAATTCATAGTATCAACGAGTGCAGATTTCAAATGTTTTTCCAGAAAATAGGATTTTGACGAAGTAACTTTCTTCAAGCTCTCTTCAAATATATTATTCTAAAATAGCTATCAAAGATCATTTGATGTTAATTACAAAGATTGGAAACATGCATATTTCAAACAACTTTAAAAAACACAAGTGGTTACTGGAAATTGTAAAAACATCTTTAAAAGAGCTTTTAGTTGAAAATTTAAAAATATTTTGTAAAAGTTTGCTTTGAAAATATTTTATTATGACAGTCTTACATCATAGATAAAAAATTAAAATGCGCCAAAACATAAAATAACGCTTTTGTTTAATAAAGATGCAAAAATAATATTAAAAAATATTTTTACTTTCAAATATTTGTTTTATAAAATAATGCTTCGCGAATCCAAACAAAGCATGGCTTTTGCTAGTTTTATTTATGCCTGTAAAGACTTTTTTCTTTTACCAAAAGTATTCTTTCAAAGAGAAAAATCGTTTAAAGTATTTTAGTAAAAAAACCCAATAAATTAGATATTATTAATTTTATTAAAACCGTTTTCCTAGTAAAAGCCTTTCTTTCAAGAAGAAAAATCTTTTAAGATATTTAACGATTACTGTGGTGTATTTGACTGTAACCGCAACTAAGGCAAAAAATTAAATACATGTAAATAGAATGTTTTTATGTAAGCGGCAATTGTGTTCTATGCAAAACTGCATATATTTCAAGCGTTCCAACTCCTATGGAAGAGCTGTCCGCAAGATCAAAGGCGGGGTCAAGGCATATGCCATCTAGCGGCAGGGGTGCATAACTAGAGGATTATTAAGTAGATTGCAGTTTCTTTTGTGTGAATGGCAACAAAACTTTTTTGTTTCTATAAAATGTTACTTTAAAACATTGCGTAGAATAAGTTTTAGGTTTGAAATGTTGTAAATAAATAAGTGTAGTGAATAAATAAGTGTAGTACGACTAAATATAAAATAAAACATAAAATATACTAAGACGAAATATCATTTAACTATGCGATACAAATATCGCTGATTAAAATATGTTCGATTTTAATTATGTTTTTAATGTAATGAAAGATGACTCATTAAATTTAGTAAGTAGTATGAAAATTTTTGAAATAGTGTCACATTGTCTACTAAATTCTTGATGAGCTAAATTATACAAAATTGTATGCACCGTTATATTCCCTATGATAATATAATGTTTATCAATATTTGGAAATGTATAGAATTTAATACTAAATAAAATATTCAACTTTAGCTCCATTTTTCATTTACCAATGGCAGACGATAAAAATCCGATGTTTTCTTGATCATATCGACTTTTATTATTTAACTTGCAAACATTTCATTCTTTTAATTTAAAAACCTATTTCATTATACGTATACTCGGAATAACTTTAATTTTAAATGTATATATTAAATGTTGTTTTGTTAAACAAAGAAATATTGTTAATTTATTTGTTTAAATATTTAACGTTCTAGACAATCATTTTCCTAAAATCGTAGATTAGACTCTCTCTCTCTCTCTTTTTTTTCTTTTCTTTTTTTTTTTAAACAGGCAAAGCTATTTCGAGAATTTATTTTAAAAATTAATATATATTAAAATTTAAATACTGTATGCATATATATTAAAAATGTTTTCCTTTTAACCTCAATAGCTTTCATGAAATTTAAATCCACAATATTTACAATTTCAAAATTATATGAAGAGAAACAGACAAAACCATTTTAGAGACTACCTGTTAAAATTTTAGTCATGAATTTCAAATTTTCACTCAACCATGAATGATGAATCTGTTGTTTACCAGATTTAATTCAAAATATTTTTTGTTACAGCTTGTTTTGATAAAAATATGTGTATTTAAAAAATAGTCGCAATGTTGTTTTCGTTTCGGCAAAAAGCAGTGTTTTTGCTGCATTAGGTACTTTTTTCCCGAAATTAAAATAATATTGTGAATATATATATATATATTTGCATATTTTTATCAAAACAAACTGTAAAAAAAATATTTTGAATTAAATCTGGTAAACAACAGATTCATCATTTATGGTTGAGTGAAAATTTGGAAAATATGCGCAAGAGATGCGGAGATAATAAACATCTGCGCATATATGACGTCAAACCCGCGCATTCATTTGCGCCCCTGCCACCAGCTGGCGCAGCTTGTTAACTTACGACAGATTTCAACATTAAGTTGGTACGCTCTAGCAGCTCTGGTTCTATGCCGATTCTATATACAGTGTCTCACATAAGTGATGGGACACTTGTGCTTTACAAAAGGAAACTAATCAAATAAATTAAAAAAACATGTACACATTTTTTTGTGGGTGTATTTCATACTTAAATTTAGTAAAGATTATTACATAACATATATTTTGTGAAAATATTTAAATAATAATTTAATAAAAATACAAATGTTTAGAACGGAGCAAAAAATAGCTCACATAAGTGATGGGACACCATTATATATGCAACAAAAATCGTCTGAAATAAGCAATAAAAATATTTTTGGGGGTTTTATTTTTACTTAAAAGCAATTGGCAATAATTTATAAAATCGTCTGCAGTATTTCTCTCCAGTTTGTTTTGGAATTTTTGTGTTTTTTAGCTCTGTGTAGCCATGAATGCTAAACGAAAAGAAACTTCGCCTGAAATTCGAAAATTAGTTATTAATTTGCATATTGAACGTGGAAAATCTATTAGAAAAACTGCTGAAACAGTTAACTTGAGTCTTTCAACAGTTTTCAATATCATTCAACGATATAAAAAGAATCATATGATTCAGGATAAAAGAAGACCTGGCCGACCATCAAAGCTATCCAATGGAATAAAGCGAATTATCGTTCGAAATATTAAAAATAATCCAAGAAATAGTGCTGCTGATTTACAAGCATTATATGGAATAATTGTTAATCCTGAGACTATTAGAAGGATAATTCGATCTGCTGGATATCACGGTAGAGTAGCCAGGAAAAAATTCTTCGTAAGTGAAAAGAATAGAAAACTCAGACCAGCTTTCGCAAAATCCAACATAAATAAGAATTCTGATTACTGGAATAAAGTTATATTTGCTGATGAGAGTAAATTTAATATATTTGGTTCTGATGGTAGAATCTTGGTGTGGAGAAAACCCAGGGAAGAATTTCGCAAACAGAACTTGGTACCAATAGTAAAACATGGTGGAGGAGGAGTTATGGTATGGGGGTGTATGTCGTCCGCTGGAGTTGGTAATCTTGTTTTTATTGACAGTATAATGGATCAGTACAAGTATATTGATATTTTTAAGCAAAATTTGAAATCTTCAGCACGAAAATTGAACCTTCATAACGATTTTAAATTCTACCAGGACAATGACCCCTAGCCCTCTGCTCTGAACGTTAGACTCTGGCTGCTATATAACTGTCCTGAAATAATAAAAACACCACCACAATCTCCAGACTTAAATCCCATAGAGAATATTTGGAAAGAATTGGAATCAAGAATTCGCAAACACACCATTTCTTCAAAACAACAACTAAAATCGGTGCTTCAAGAAGAATGGGGTAAAATCACTCCAGAAATCACAAAAAAATTAGTCGAATCCATCCCAAAAATATTAAATCATGTTTTAAAAGTAAAAAGAAATCCAACAAAATATTAAAACCTTTTAAAAAGTAAAATTTTTGGATAAATATTTGATGGAAAAGTAAGTGTCCCATCACTTATGTGAGCCATTTTTTGCTCCGTTCTGAACAATTGTATTTTTACTAAATTAATATTTTAATATTTTGACAAAATGTATGTTATGTAATAATTGTTACTAACTTTAAATATGAAACACACCCAAAAAATTTTTGCACATGTTTATTTATTTATTTTATTGCAGTTTCTTTTTATAAAGCACAAGTGTCCCATCACTTTTGTGAGACACTGTATGTGTGATCGTCTGCTGTAAAAGATAATGCCGTTATTAAATAAGTTCTTTTAATAAGAGAAAGTATTATTCTTCCAAAGTATATCTCTCTTTGCTAATGATATTAAATCGATATTTAGTCCATATTAAAATAATATGTGACAATTACTGTCGTTAGATTCCACTTAAGAAATTAGAGTATATTCAAGAAGAAAGGAAAAATATGAATGAATTAGTTATTATTAATTTTATTCTGCTTACAAACTGTTTCTCGAACAACAGCCTTACTTACAAGGACAAAAATTGTTTATTCAATGGTTGCTGTTCGGTATTCAATTTAAAGAGTTAGAAGGAGAAAAAAAAGGTACTTACGTATTAACGCCACCGCAGCTACAGATTGGTGGTTTTTAAATACCGCCAATCTATACCTAAAATTTATGCGACAAATCATAAAATAAAGGACTTTATTTGAAATCAAAATACTTTCAAAATTCAAACCGCTTTATTTAAAAACAAAGTAGTCAATCGGATTTCAGTGTATAGAGTTTAGCATAGTTTCAAAGCAGTCTCTTTTTGGCAAATCCCAAATACGTATATTCGTAGCACTAAAAATTGGTGTCAAAAAACAGTAAACAACAAGGAAACAAGGAACAGGAACCCAAAAGATAACTGCGAACGCGTGCGAACAACAAGGTTTCTCTTTATTGGTGCATTAGCGCTACTTCTGCTGCGGTGGCGTTAATACGTAAGTACCGAAAAAAAATATTAATGAATTAGATATTAATTGTATTTAAACCGTTTTCTAGGAAAAGCCTTCCTTTAAAGCAGAAAAATCGTTTAAAATATTTAACGATTGCTGTTCGAGATCCAATTCAAGAAATTAGAGAATAATCAAGAAAAAAAAAAAAAAAAAAAAAAAAAAAAAATAGCGAATTAGTAATTTTTAATTTTATCCTGCCTATGAAACTGTTTATCTAAAGGCAAAAATGCATTCCTTTCAAGGAGAAAAGTCGTTTAATATATTTTACGATTGCTATTCGAAATTTCATTCAAGAAATTACAGTACATTGAAGAAGAAGTGAAAAATATTAATAAATTAGTTATTATTATTATGCCCGTAAAGTCATTTTTCCAATAGGAATATTACATGATAGGAAAAAAATTATTTTAAATGTTATACACTTGCTCTTTGCGATTCTATTTAAAGAATTAGAAGAAAATAACAAAAATATTAATGAATTACATATTATTAATTTTATTCTGAATATAAAACTGTTTTTTTCCCAAGCATTTCTTTCAAGCAGAAAAATCGTTTAAAAATTTTAATGATTGCTGTTCAAGATTCCACTAAAGGAAGAAGAGAATAAAAATATTAATAGATTAGTTTTTATTTTTCTTAACATTAATTTTATTTTTTCTATTAAACTGTTTTTCGAACAACAGCATTAAGAAGGAGAATTTAAAAAAAAAAAAAAAAAAATCTATGTTTGCTCTCTCAGATATTATTTAAGCATTTAGAAGAAGAAAGTAAAAATATTAATGAATTACATATTATTAATTTTATTCTGCCAAAAACAGTTTTTTTTTAAGCCTAAGCATTTTTTTCAAGCAGAAAAATCGTTTAAAATATTTAATGATTGCTGTTCGAGAGTCCATTTAAGGAATTAGAAGAAGAAAATAAGAATATTAATTAATTGGTATTATTAATTTCATTCTGCTTGTAGAACCATTTTTCGAACAACTGCAATACATACAAGAAGACTTTTTTTTTTTTTTTTAATATTCCACGGTTGCTGTTCGAGATTCTATTTAAGGAATTAAAAAAAGAAAATAAAAAGAATTAATGAACTAGACATTATTTATTTTATCCTGTCTGTAAAACTTTTTTTCTGGTAAAAAAATTCCTTTCAAGGAGAAAAATCGCTTAAAACATTTTACGATTGTTGTTCGAGATCCCATTCAAGGAATTAGAGTAAATCCGAGAAGAGAAAAATACTAAAGATTAGTTATTATTAATTTTATTTCTGCTTGTAAAATCATTTTTCTAACAGCATCATTATATAAAAGGAGAAAAATTGTTTAAAATATTCTTCGAGATTCCATTTAAGCAATTAGAAGAAGAAAATAAAAATATTAACGATTTAGATATTGTTAATTTTATTCTGCCTGTAAAACCGTTTTTCTAGCAAAAGTATTCCTTTCAAGGAGAAAAATCGTTCAAAATAGTTTACGGTAATTGTTCGAGATCCCATTAAAGAAATTGGTGTATATTTAAGAAAACAAGAAAAATATTAACAAATTAGTTATTAATTTTATTAAACTTGTGAAACCATTTTTTTTAACAAAAGCATTCTTTTCAAGAAGAAAAACCGTTTAAATATTTTATGATTGCTGTTTGAGATCCCATTCAAGAAATAAAAGTAAACCCAAGAAGAGAAAAATATTAATAACTTGGTTATTATTATTTTTATTCTGCTTGTAAAATCATTTTTCTAACAGCAGCATTGCATAATAAGAGAAAATTGTTTGAAATGTTCCAGCTTGCTCTTCGACAGTCAATTTAAAGAATTAAAAGAAGAAGTAGAAAAAATAATGAATTAGATATTATTAATTTTATTCTGCATGCAAAACCCGTTTTTCTAGCATAAGCATTCCTTTTAAGCAGAAAAATCGTTTCAAATATTTAACGATTGCTGTTCGATATTCCATTTAAGAAATTAGAAGAAGAAAATAAAAATGCAGATGAATTAGTTGTCATTAATTTTATTCTGCCTGTAAAACCATTTTTTGAACAACAGCATTAGATACGAGGAGAAAAATTGTTTAAAATATTCTATGCTTGCTGTTTGGGATTCCGTTTAAGGAATTAGAAGAAGAAGAAAAAAAAATAATAATGAATTAGATATTATTTATTTTACCCTTTCTTTAAAACTTTTTTCTGGTAAAAGAATTTCTTTTAAGGGAAAAGAATCGCTTAAAATATTTTACGATTATTGTTCTAAATTCCATTCAAAAATCAGAGTAAATGCAAGAAGAGAAAAATGCTAAAGATTAGTTATTATTTTTTTAAATCTGCTTGTAAAATCATTTTTCTAACAGCAACAATATATAATAGATGAAAAATTGTTTAAAATGTTCTATACTTTCTCTTCGAGATTCCATTTAAGCAATTAGAAGAAAAAAAAAAATATTTATGATTTAGATTTTATTAATTTTATTCTGCGTGTAAAACCATTTTTCTAGCAAAAGTATTCCTTTCAAGGATCGTTCAAAATATTTTACGATTGCTGTTCGAGATTCCATTCAAGAAATTGTGTATATATAAGAAGAAAAGAAAAATATTAACGAATTAGTTATTATTAATGTTATTCTGCCTGTGAAACTATTTTTCTAACAAAAGCATTCTTTTCAAGAAGAAAACCCGTTTAAAATATTTTACGATTGCTGTTTGAGATCATATTCAAGAAATAAGAGTAAACCAAAGAAGAGAAAAATATTAATAACTTGGTTATTATGGATTTTGTTCTGCATGTAAAATCGTTTTTCTAACAGCAACGTTACATAATAGGAGAAAATTGTTTGAAATGTTCTAGCTTGCTCTTCTTGATTCAATTTAAGGAATTGGAAGAAGAAGAAAAAAACAATGAATTAGATATTATTAATTTTATTCTGCTGTAAAATTCCTTTTTTCTAGAAAAATCATTCATTTTAAGAAGAAAAAGTCATTTGTAATATTTTACGATTGTTATTTTGTTGCAATTATATAAAAAAGATTAGTCATCTCAGTTTTCTAGAGCATTCTTAGCAACCTTAAGGACTGTGCACAGGGCCGTAGCCAAGGGGGCGCTATGGGCGGCTCAGCCCCCCTTAAAATATTTTGAGCCCCCCTCCCCCTGGAAAAGATTCCAAGGTCACCAAATGAATTTCTGTTCCGAAAATCCAAATGAAATTTTGTTCAAAAATCTAATTTAGTTTTGAGAATCTTTCACAGTTTTGTGGAATTACTAAATTGTATCTAAAATAAGTGTTTCTGTACTCCCTTCATCCTATTTGTACGTGTGAAACTGACATGAAGTTTAATTTTGCACCAGTTATACACTCAATATTTTCATCGTCATATTCTTCTTTTAGTATAAAATGAAGTTATTACAACAGTACATAGCATAAGTGCACAGTACACAGTACTTTCAATGTGAATGTGCACTAATTTATCTTCCTGCGTCAGAGAAAGAGAGAAATTATGAGCCCCTCCTACATTCTTCTGAGCCCCCCCCCCTACAATCTCTTGAGCCCCCCCTATTGTTCACTTCCAGCTACGGCCCTGACTGTGCAAATATAACGTTATCAAATTTTTCGCAATTTTGGACCTTCTTCCTCCCTTTCCGATATCATACATTATCATCCGTTGAACCAGCGCCTCCGTTAATGATATCGTTATCAAAGTATATATGTATATCTTTTGAATTAATTTCTTTTGTTTGGAGGTATATATAAAACAGGTTACATTTATTTTTTTATGCTTTATTGATTCCAATGAAGAGAAGTCAATGAAACACAAATTTACATCAAATGAAGTTTAAAAGAAATAGTTACTATTTAAAAGTATTTTATAATAGATTTTTGTTACATAATGCATTCAACAGAAATAAAGTAATACTGCACTTGCGGAGCGCAAATAGAAATTCTCATCAACAAAACAACATTTTTGTTTTTCTGTTTTCTTTATTAGTAAACGCAAGCCTCATATGTACTTCGCGTACAGTTTCTCGAACCATTATTATATATGCATACACATATGAAGAAGAATAAGAATATCAAACGTTGGGGGGTATTCTATACTTTCGAATGAAATAAATTTGTAATATTTTAGTTATTTTCATAATAACTTTGTGTTTTCATAAAAATATTCAAGACTAAAAAAAAGATAACATATTATTTTGAATTAAAGACCATGTTACAAATAACAAGAAAATTTTTTGGTTGGATCAAAAATAATATCGATAACAAAACACATGTCCCCCCCCTTCCCTAGAGATATCTTAAGATATCATGTTCCAAACCCCTCTCCCCCCTAAAATAATAACGTTGTATATCCACAGTCCCGCATAGATTTTTTTTTTCGTTTTTACAGCGTATCATATGAAAACCTATAGTATATCAATCAATCACAAATTCAAAAAAGAAAAAAAAAAAAAAAAAAAAAAGAAGAAGAAGAAAAAGAAGAACAAAAAGTGTCCGAAATTCATATAAAATAACTCTTAATGTATTTTAGCTCACACGGACTGAGTAAATTTCACAATTTGTTTTTCAAAACCATCATGGATAGTGGGAATTTAATTAATAAAACTTCAAAGCCGGGGGATGAAGCATTAGCCCTCCCACCGCCTTTGCAAGGCCCGTATTTCTAATATACTCTTATTAACTGTCAAAATATCCCGCTCATCATACGAACTTCATATCCTTCCAAAATATTCTCCTCTCACTTTTTTATTAAGTATTCCCACAACATTTGACAGCGAACTCCTTTCCCCAATATTAATTTCCTACAAATTATCTTTTTCTTTACCACACACACATGTAAGAGTGCGCCATATGGTGCTGACAATCCGCGGTAATGACCCTGTTTCTTCGCCAAGGAAAACGTGTGGTACGCCAACGTAATGCCGCCAACGCCTTAGCCGCAAGAGCACATGCTTCGTCCTTGGTTATGATTTTGACCAGGAAATACGGTTATCTCCACTCAAATGTTATGTAATTAAGAGGATTAAGTGTAATTGTATAGCAGCTGCTGTAACCATCTCCGTCTGATGTGTTAAATAAGCCGTTTAATGATGATACATTCGGATAAAAAAATTAGAACTCGTTATTTTAAAGTAAAACGGAGTATTTTTGCATTATTTTCCATGTAAATATATTAACATATAAAAGTTGCGGTTTTTTCTATTCTTTTTCTTTACAGTGAAATTTTGAATTTTTATTTGCCTAACCTTTTCAGGGACAAGGCTCTAAAAATGTTCAAATAATCAATTCACACAATAATTTACGAACATATTTTCTTGGAAAAAAAACAAAAGGTTTTCTTCACGTAATTGATGTTTGAAATTGTGCTAAACAAGTCGGAAATTGCACGTTCAGCGTAGTAAATGCAGTGTATTCTTACTACAGTGAAACCTCCAAATAAGGGACACTCCGAATAAGGAACACCTCTATTTAAGAGACAAAACTCATGGTCCCAGTCCCTTGGTATAGGACGTATAATGTATTTACCTCTGAATAAGGGACACTCGATTTAAGGGACACTTGAAATAGAAATTAAAGAGGCTGGCTTTTGCATTTAAGATGATGAAGTAGTCTGTGATGAAAATTAAAATACAAATTTCTGTGAACTTATTAAACTGACAGACAATTATGTTGATACAGAAGGATACAATACATTTTACAAGACTTTATTTACCCACAATTCTGATTCGACTTCAATGTGTTTATCCCCATTGAAAGTAATGTTGAATATTATGAAGATGATTCTGAAAGTGGAGAAAAAAAGAAAATTGTGAATTAAATAACTTTACAAATACTTTAACGCTGTTCTCAAATCCAAAGGGGTAAATTTTGACAAAAGTTTTAATTTATTTTTATTCAGAAATGCCTGAAACTAGCAGGCGTTGTTTAGAAATTATGTAATTGAACTGTTTTTCTGTTTTTTTCTTTTTTTTCCCTTTCAAATGCAATAGATTTTTCAGAAAATAATGTCAATGTGGGCGTTTTGATCCGAATTTATACACGAAAGAAGAATAAGTACTCAAGAAAAGGTGAAAAACATCTGCCACGTAATCAAAATCACTTATAGCTCAATGGATAATTTATTCAAAACTTGAAAACACAGTTCGATTCCAAATCACTTCCATAGTCAGGCGTTCCAGTTTTTTACCTTTCCGTTAAAAAACGAATTTGTAAATGTGTCAAAACATTTTCCGCTTACTGAGCAGAGCAGTTGAGATATTTCTTTTCCTTATAACAAGCAAAACAGAAAAATACTTTTTTTGTAATTACTAATGATAATGAAGATAATGATAATGAAGAATTAAAATTTATAAGTATAGTAAATGAACACTTGAAAAATTTATAGTGAAAAATTGAAATTTGCAAAGCAATCACTTTTGATTACTTCAAGTATTACTCTTTTAGATGTTTTTATACTTTTTGCAGGTATACAGTTTGTGTAAAAAATACAATAATTCAATTCAATAATTCTACAAATCATTTAATGATTTAGTTATCAATTAAAAATTTTAATTAATTAATTTACTATTCCTTTTGCGTCTGATTAATGTTGTTTATACACTTCGAATACATTTAAACTTCACCTTTTAATGTTTTGTTATCTTTATATCCTTCAGGACGTAAATAACAAAACTCCGAATAAGGGACAAAAGTTCCGGTCCCATAGGTGTCCCTTATTCGGAGGTTTCACTGTATATCAAACATTTAAAAATATTCGGATTTTGGTGCAATAGAATATCAGTATTTCGGATACAGTATAGTGGCCGAAATCTTTTGTGTCTCACTGTAAATACTATCTGCTTTCTACTATACAGAAAATAACTTGTAATAAATCCTAGCAACGAATATCAATTTCATAAAATATGAAATAATTTAATATAATTATAAAACGCACCCCAAACAATGCTTGTCTCAATACCATTATCGTCAATAGAGAATAATAAGGTTCTATCTGTGTTTTTGAAAAAAAAAAATGACTTATCGATAGAGAAAGGTTTTATTTGTATGTATAAAGGCATATTTACATTAAAAGATGTTATATATAATTTACATGTGACATTACAATTATATTATGACACTTCCTTTAATCCAGAAATGCCTTCATAGATGCAAATGGAACATTTCTATACTGATAAAATATTTTTTTCAAAAACACAGATAGAACATTATTATTCTCATGTGACTATATGTAATGGAATACTTTTGCGTAACCCTGTAAATTAATAACAAATATTCTTTGCACTACAAATTATACAAAGTGTATAGTTTAGTGCATACTTTGTCGATGCATATCAATTTTGTTATGTTCGAAAGTGTGTAACATCATTAAAATGCACTTGAAACTATTCTTTCCCATTGGCCGTAATGTAATTGAAAACTTTTGATTGTCTCCGTAGTTAAATTATACATCCGATTCTCATAAAATTTGAAAAGATTCCAAAAAATTATGCAAAAATTATACATTTTAAATTTTAAAAGATTCGGTTCGGTAGTTTTTACGTTGTTATATGTGGACAGATGGACGGACTGAATGATGACTATAGGTACTAAGTATTTAATAATTACGAACACACCGAAAAATTACTGGTGCAATTCGTCAGGGCATTAAAATTAACTTTTTACTGATTGCAAATGCCGCCCCAAGCAAGTTGCCCTAGGGTTAAGCAAAAATAACTTCATTTAAATTTAAGACTTTTTAAATTAAAACGCATACAGAAAAAAATAAGACCTAAACGGGCCTAACCTAAGAAAGCCGATTCGGTTATAATATTCTTAGGTATTAAGCTACCCAATTTGATTTCATATGCTTGTTTTGATTTGCACTATGTATCCATTTTGAGCAGATACCCGCTAGATTGAGTTAGATACCCGTTTTGGATAAATATATACACATGCCAAAAAATGGTAGTTGACAGTGCCCAAAAATGCATACACAGTGACAACTAAAAACAGGCATATGCCCCAAATTGGGTTACCTTATACTTAATCTGTCCGAAACATATTTTTCTACCTGTTTTAGGTATTTTTTTCTGTGTACGCACAATAGGTATTAAAAACAAAAGGCACAATACATATTTAAAAACAAAAAGTAGACGTTTCTGAGAAAATTCACCGCTCATTGTCCGAAATGTCTACTTTATTAGATGTGTTTGTAATTATATAAACACATAGCATCTATAAGCTTTCCCACTAACTTTACGTCTTTAAGTTTAGAAATTTTAATTGGCTGTTGTACAGATACTGAGTATCTGTATCTTAAAATTGACCCTTATAATAAATTACAAATTTATAACCCTCGCAGTTTAAAATGAATAGTAATTTAGAACGTTTTTAAAACATTTTCCGTTTATTTCACCCTTTCAAATTTCGAATATCTTTGAAACCATCCTTAGAGAATACTTACAGCTTTAAAAAATACTATGGCAAATTCAGAGCTTCTTACCAATTGTATCACATAAATCAAATCTTTTGACCGTTTTGTGTTTCTGCAACCATAATAAATATCGAATTAAAAAAATATAAATTTATACAGTATTTGAAACAGTTAAAAAAATTGTTAAAATTTTTTTTGGGGGGATGCAATCATCTATGCATCTAAAACAACAGCAATGCCAATTTTTAAGATTCTAGTCCTACAAGTTAAAAAAAAATTAGAACGTTCTTAGAATGTTTTCTGCTTATTTTACTGTTGCATACTTTAAACTTTTTAGAAATCATTTACAACAAGCATTGATATATAAAAATCACCATGCACTACACTGATTTTCCAATTTCTAGCCTCAACATTTTTGTAGAAATCGCAATTTTAGATCATGCTTTGCTCATGCTCTCCCTTAGAATTTGTTGCACAGGCTTAAACTATAGCCTATGTTAGAATGGAGATTGTAACCAACATAATTTGCCATGATAATTCTGAAAGTGTTTTCTTAATTATAAAAATTATCCTACAAACAAATAAAAAAATACTATTTCTTTATAATACTAATATAAATAGGACACAGTTAACTTAAAAATGCACTGGAAATTTTCAATACAAATAAATAAATAAATAAATAAATAAACACATTCTATAACACTTTTTGTCGTCAAATTTACAACACACTAATATGTTGTAATTTCGAGAACTTCATATACAAAACGTTTTTTGTGCTGTGATAGTGTTCTTGACGTGTTACAAAAGTGTTGCTACCTAGAAATGGGTTCTTAATATGTTGCAAAAATTGTTTCTATCTAGAAATGCATTCTAAAAATATGTGTCGTTAATTGTGTTGAAATAGTGTTGATGAGAATATTTAGTTAAAGCACAACACTTTGTCACCAAATTAATAACACACTGTAAGCACCACATGATTTAGAATACTATAAAATAACAATGTAAAACACTTTCTTCACTGTTAAAAATTTGGCACATTTGCTGCAGAGTCACTCCACAGCTTTTATAGAATATCTCTTTTATGACCAATGAGAATGCTCAATATCACAGTAAAGTAACTGTTTTCTATAAAAGTTGTGGAGTGACGCTGCAGCAAATGGGTCAAATTTTTAACAGTGTACACGGCGCCTTTAAAAATTACACCATTTTAAAAAAAGAAATAAGAGACAGTTTGTTTTATAGAAAAAAAATTGCAGGAGATTACTAAGTGAATTGACTAAGTTTTCCAATGATTATCAATAACTGCATTTCTGGAAAAATTATGTAATTTTTAACAATACTCTTTGCACAATCTTTTTCTGGTATAACACATTCACAACACATAGTGTTAAACTGTTCCATGAACTTACAGTACATATGTTTTAAAAAAATAATAATGGCAAGATTTTTTCATCCATATAATCTTAAATTATATCTTATTTTGAAAAAAAAATTTCCAGCGTATCCATATTGACATCTCTCACAGATATAAAACTTGAGGCACATTTTGTAGTCTTTTGCCAAACCCTTTATAAAAACTTCATAAACGATTAATGGAATTTTTTATCTTATTTTAAATCCATCTCTTCAAACCGAAGTGCTCTTGATTTGAAATATGCTGTGTGTGACAGATTCTGAACGGAAGGATTAGAGAATTCTTCATCTCAAGAGCTTTATGAATAGTAATGAGCTTAACGTTTCAAAAAGCATTAACCAAATAACTAAATCCAATATTTGCTAAATTTCTTCCTAAAAAATTAAGTTTTGCACTTTCCATAAATTTTTATTTGGAATTCCGATTTGATTCCCGCATTATCGATTTTTCTTTTTAAATAAAAAAAATCTGTTGTATTAACAGATTTTTCCTTTTAAAAATAATAAATAATGATTATAGGAAAATTTTATTTAAGTGCCAAAGTGACCTAAAATTTTAAATACTTTTTAATTTTTAAATTAATTTCGTGCTGAAGAAACATTAATTAATACATTTTATCCATAATCACTTACATTCTTTCTTTAAATGAATTCTGTACTAATGAACATGTACATTCAGAATGTACATTCTGTACATTCTGTACTAATGAAGATAGATGTTTCTGCGTGTCTTTGGAGTAAGATGCATTTTCTAACAAAAATAAAATGGAACAAAATAAAAAATAAAATAAAAATAATAAAAAAAAAAAAAAAAATTAAGTAAAAATAAAAAAATAAATAAAATAAATAAAATAAAATAGAATAAACAAATAAAAAAATAAAATAATTATAATAAATAAATGAAATAATGATTGAAAAAATTTGAAGAAATCGCTACAAAATTAGATTTTAAATAATGCGATTTTTGTTGAATTTAATTAATATTGAATTTAATTTTAATAATGCGTTTCAGTCTCTTTTAAACAGTCTTTATAAAAACCTCATAAACGATTATTACAATTCGTTATCCTGTTTTAAATCCATCGCATGAAACCGAAGTGTTCTTGATTTAAAATATGCTGCATATGACAGATTGTGAACAGGATGATTAGAGAATTCTTTATCACCAGACATTTGTGAATATAATAAGCTTAAAGTTTCAAATAGCATCAGACAATGAAACAACTAAACCCAATATTTACCGAAATTCTTTCTCTAAAAGGTTAAATTTTGTAAATTCAAAAATTTGTTTTTGAAATACAGCATTTTGTAACCACATTATCGGTGTCCCATTTTAAATATTATTAAAAAATCTGTTGTATTAGCAGATTTTCCTTTTAAAAGTTCATTAATAAAAATCTTGGCTACAGGAAGATCTTATTTAAGCACTAGACTGGCTAAAATTAATAAATGATTTTTAATTTTTAAATCAATTTTATACTGAAGACTCGTAAATTAATACATTTTATCCATTAGTCACTTACATTCTTTCTTTATACTTATGTGCATTTTCTAATCTATACTTTTAAAGATGTTTTTGCGTGTCTTTGTGGTAAGAAGTATTTTCTAACAAAATAATAATAATAATAATAATAATAATAACAACAACAACAACAACAACAGCAATAATAATAATAATAATAGTAAAAAAATAAATAAAAGTGAAGAAATCGTATCAAACTTGAAGTTGTGTAATACAATTTTTGTTGAATTTAATTGATATTGAATTTAATTTTAATAAATGCTTCTCCATCTCTTTTAAACAAGGTCATAAACGGCTAATGTAATTCTTTATCCTGATTTAAATCCATCGCATCAAACTGAAGTGCTCTTGATTTAAAATTTGCTACATAAAACAGATTGTGAACGGAAAGATTAGAGAATTTTTTATCACAAGATTTTTGTGAATATTAACGAGCTTAAAGTTTCAAACAATTCGTTATAAAATTAATCAAAATTCATCAAATTAATTTATCAAAATTCGTTAGTCAATGTTATAACTAAATCCAACATTTGCTGAAATTCATTCTAAAAAATTAAATTTTGCGCCTTCCTTAAGGAATACCGCTTTGATTCTTGCATTATCGATTTTTCTTTTAAATATTACTAAAAAAAATTTGTCGCATTAGCAGATTTTCCCTTTAAAAATTATTTAAAAAAAATCTGGTCATAAGAGGATTTTATTGAACCAACAGAATGATATGATAAAAAGTTTATCTAACTAAACAAAAAAGAATTGAAGAAATCGTTTCAAACTTAGAATTTGAGTAATGCGATTTTTGTTGAATTTAATTAACGATGAATTTAATTTTAGTCATGCGTTTGAATCTCTTTTAAAAAACCTTTATAAAAACTTCATAAACGATTAACACAATTCTTTATCCTGTTTTAAACCCATCGAATCAAATTGAAGTGTTCTTGATTTAAAATATGCTGCATGTGACAGATTCTGAACTGAAGGATTAGATAATTCTTTATCACCAGACATTTGTGAATATAATGAGCTTAAAATTTCAAAGAGGATCAGTCAATGAAATAACTAAATCCAATATTTGTCGAAATTCTTTCTCTAAAAGATTAAATTTTGCACATTCCATAAATGTTTCTTTGGAATAATGTTTTGACTCTCTTTTAAATATTACTAAAGAATCTGTCGTATTAGCAGATTTTTTCTTTTAAAAATGATTAATAAAAATCCTGGTTATAGGAAGATTTTATATAAGCACCAATGTGGTTAAAATTAATAAATGATTTTTAATTTTTAAATTAATTTCATGTTGAAGAAACATCAAGTAATGCATTTTTTCCGAAGTTTCTTACAATCTTTCTTTATACTTATATGCATTTTATAGTCAATACCAGGGCTGTCCAACGCGGCGCCCGCGGGCGCCATGGCGCCCTTTGTAGGTTTTCTTGGCGCCCGTTTGAAGGTTTAACGTTACTAGTCTTTTTTTAAGTAAATTTTCCTTGTAAAGGATATTTTATTTAAAATCCTTGATATTTGCTTGAGAGATGTTTAAAAAATTTGTACAAGTGTATTTCATGCATCGACAATTATAACGTACACAATGTATTAAAAGAAATGCAACAGCACATGATTATTTTTTTAAGAAGCAAATCTTGTGCGGTTACGTTTATTCACTAATTTCTAGTCATTCTTTTCATATCTTTTAATGGAAATTATGCCGGCAGAAATTAATAAATGTCGGCAATAATTTTTTTAATATGTTAAAAAGTAAAATGTAGAAGAAAAATCAGAAATCCTCTTCTTCCTTCATGCATGAAAGTTCAGCAAGTTTTATATCGTTATTGACATTGTTTCATTGGTCATTTGGCTGTTTTATAAGACAAGATAAAAGCTGTCTTACTCACCCCCAGACCTTTGTAACTTTAAAGAATTTTGATGATTTTGTTTTTTAAAAAATTCTGTAATCCCATGATTTTGTTCAGTGTTGAATTCAGACACTTTTTTCTGGGAGGGACTTCTGTGGCTCCGGGGGGGGGGGGGGATTGCACTTTTTGACCATTGGAAACTCAAAATTTCAAACTTTCCGGGGGGGGGGGACATTTCGTTGCTCCAGGGGGAATGTCTCCCCGGGCCACCCCCTGAATTCAACACTGATTTTTTTTCTGTACTTTTTATAACGGTAAGTTTACACCTCCAAAAAAGTTGCAGTTATTGCAGAGTATTTGACATTACCATTTTATTTTAATAATAAGGTACCTGTACCCAATATGGACACCCTAAGGAAAATGTATTTTTTTCACCCCCATGTACAAGTCATAGGACTCCAAAAATATGTGTCCACTATCCTTGGACTATTGACTATCATTATTAAAATTAGCGACCTTGTAATTATATTGGTTTAATTTAAATGATAAAAACAAAAAATTGTTTACAAGTGTCCATATAAGGAACTACCTGTACCTATTATGGTCAGGTGTTTCCTTATTGACTTTTTACACAGTGTGTATGGAAGAGCCACTTTTCCAAGGGATTTTAGAAGAGAGGGAATAAAAAAAATTGATAAAGTATTCGGAGGAGGAGGGGGGGGGGGACAGTAAATATCTTCAGAACATGCATTTTAGAAAGGGGGGGGGTCATTCTCTGTTTTTAACCTTCGAAGACCCATGCAAAGCCCCTTAGTTACTACAAAATATTATGAAATAATATTGTTGGTTTTGCTTAGCTTTATAGCATCTGTCTGCGAATTTACATCTGTTATAATTCAGTCCTCACAGCATGGACAAATAGAAACTTTTTCACCATGGGCAGTAAGTCCCACATAATCCTCATGAACATATCTGCCACATGTGATGCATGGCCGCTTGTTTGAAAAAGCATCAATGCTGCAAAAGAAGCAGTACCAGCTCTCCTTTGTTGAGGAAGTCATACCATTGGTACCTACGATTACGCCAACAGATATCCTACTGGCGGGGGGGGGGACTTCTTTTTATTTTACTGCAAGGGTTTTTTGGAGAAAGGTTTTGGGAAGATTGTTCAAATGGCATCTTGTTGAACAAAGATTTTACCATACGAATTGAATATTTCCAGCTGAGCGAAAAATTGCCCAGGCCGGGGATCGAACCCGGCCTGGGCAATTTTTGGAGCTTAACAGGTAAAGCATTGGCCTTGTAAGCCAAGTATCCGGGTTCGATCCCCGGCCTGGGCAATTTTTCGCTCAGCTGGAAATATTCAATTCGTATGATAACTTTACAAATCAGTTTGATTGTGTTAAAAATAATAGTATATCTACGTATCCATCGTTATATGGAGTTCCATTACCTGCGGTTTATTCTGCGAGCTGTTTCACATGACAGACCAGATGTTATGACCAATAAGGTTATCTGAGCGAAAATTCCCAGCCGGCTATCGCCCAGATACCTTAATAGGTAAAGCATTGGCCTTGTAAGCCAAGTATCCGGGTTCGATCCCCGGCCTGGGCAATTTTTCGCTCAGCTGGAAATATTTAATTCGTATGATAACTTTACCAATCAGTTTGATTGTGTTAAAAATAAAAGATTTTACCACTTTGATGCCTTTTCAATTTATTGCTTGGCGACGTTGAATTTTCTTCTTTCTTACAGTTGTAGTCGATGGGGACATAAGCTGTCCATATTGGGAACCGGGCGTAGTTTTACTAAATCTTGTAACAAATGAATAAGGAAAACATTTTTAAGCAAAATATGCAATAGCAATCGAAAATATGTTTTATTATCTTTCTAAAATACTCCACTTTTCAACATTTAATGTAATTTTACCATATCTAATAAGAATTTAAGCTTGCAAGTAATTAAGATCAGCACATCTCGAAACAACAAGTTTCCTCCTAAATGGCGCATAGCGCGCTTTTTTACACTTTCCAGCCTTAATTATCTTTTCAACTGCTTTTCTTCGCGAAAATGTTGAGCCATCTCTCGATTAAAATTATTACCTTTAAAAATATTAGGGGTGTCCATATTGAGAGCCCTGTCCATATAGGGTACAAATACCTTAGATGATATTTAATTTTCTGCCCCCTTCCAATTAAAAAAATGTCTGAGGTAATCCCTCGCAGAAAAAATGTATTATTCGAAATTTACTACAATTTATAGTTATTTTGATTTTACATGGCACTTTAGATCAACAGGGGCATTGTGTTTCCATTGCTTTATGCATTTGTCTATATATATTGCCACTTATACTAAAAGATTTTTTTCTTGCATGCTTTGAGCCATTTTAATAATGGCGCTCTTCATTAATTACCAAAAGCTGAGATGCGCCCCTGCTTAGCAAAAGGTTGGACAGGCCTGGTCTATACTAAAGGGCTGTGCATATATAACATTATCACTTTGTTCGTAATCCTGGACCACTTTTCCTCTTTTTTTATCATAGGTTATTATCTCTCAAACATCTTTCCCCCCCCCTAATGTAAATGTGTAATGAGTGAGAAAAAATTGATTTTAAGAAATGATTTTTTTTTTTTTTTGGTTGATATATAAACTTGTTACATTTATTTTTCGCATACTTTATTTATTCAAATAAAGAAAATCCATAAATTATCGCTTTATATCCGAAATAATTTTACATCAAATAAGACTTAAAATAATTTTATAATAGCTTTTTTATTTGATATTATTCAATGTCTTTTTGCACTTGCCCCACACGGAGGAGGAGAGGGGGATAGATAGTAGAAATTCTTATCAACACAACAAATTAACAACATTTGTTTTATTTTTATTGTACATATATTAGTAAACACAAGTTTCATTTTAAATATACTTTGCGATGATTTCTCGGACAGCGATTATATATGCTTACACATATGAAGAAGAATAGGAATGTTCTATATTTTAGAATCAAATAATTTTATATTAAGTGATTTTAATGATAATTTTGTATTTTTATAAACATAGATAATAGACTAAACAAAGATATCATACTATTTTGAACCAAAAACCATATTATATATAAAAAGAGAAAATTTTAGTTGGATAAAAATGATATCGATATCAAACGACACTCCCCCCCCCCACCCCTTCGCCTAGAGATATATGACGATATCATGTGCCAGACCCCCGCTAAAATGGTAAAATAATATATGCATAGCTTCTAATAAAGATAGACGTGTCTGCATGTCTTTGTGGTAAGAAGCATCTTTTAACATAAAATAAAATAAAATAATATAAATATATAAAAGTAAAAAAAAAAAAATTGAAGAAATCGTTACAAACTTAGAATCTGAACAATGAAATTTTTGTTGAATTTCATTAATAATAAATTTAATTTTAATACTTTGTTTCAGTCTCTTTTAAACAACCTTTATAAAAACTTCATAAACGATTACTACAATTCTTTATCCTGTTCTAAATCCATCACATGAAACTGAAGTGTTCTTGATTTAAAATATGCTGCATATGACAGATTCTGAACAGAATAATTCTCTATCATCAGACCTTTGTTATTATTGACGGGCTTAAAATTTCAAAGAGGATCAGCCAATTAAATAACTAAATCCAATATTTGTCGAAATTCTTTCTCTAAAAGATTAAATTTTGCATATTCAAAAATTTGTCTTTGGAATGCAACATTATCGATTTTCCATTTTAAATATTATTAAAATATCTGTTGTATTAGCAGATTTATCCTTTAAAAAATTATTAATCCTTTAATGAATGACTTTTTATTTTGCATTAAAGTTAATATTGAGTCTATTTTTGTCAATTATCCCCTAAAAAAATAGTGAAAAAAAAATATTTATGTGTCTATTAGATATAGGGTTATAATATTACTCTTGAGTTTCGTAACTAAAAAATAGCTCAAAAAAAAAATGAAAGTTTTAAATTATATATTTTCTTTAACACGTTCGCTGCCGCTCATGCGAAAGCGCGGGATATGGCGCCAACGTTAAGGGGCCATTCACGCGCCAGCGCGTGATGTGGGGTGATATCCAATAGCCAGTCACGCGCTCGCGCGGAAAAATCTTTCACTGATTCTTTGTTATAAAAAGTAAATCAGCTTCTGGGAAAAACCCACTTCTACAGTGCGGCATTAACTATCATAAATCTTCATGTAAGCGGCAGCGAAAGAGTTAAAGTACAGTAAAACCTCTAAATAACGGACACCTCGGGAACGTAGAAATTGTCCGCTATTCGGAGGTGTCCGCTATTGGGAAAACCTCAGAGATTCAAAAATCGCTAAGAAATGCTTAATGTTTCATTAATTTACTTTTATATGTCCTAAAACTTTTATTATATAATTAATCAGAAATTAAAAATAATTTTTAATCAACAAAAGTGAAATAAATTTGTGCACACTTTTATCCAATGTTTACTATATTCTCGTGAAATAATCAGTTACAAAAGTTTACTTTTGCTTGCGATTACATGTAATTTGTTTTTCTGTGTGACGTTATTGGAAATTGTGGAGTTCCGGGCAGGAAGGGAAGGATTGCACTTTTTGACCTTTAAAAGTATAAAATCTCAAAATATTCTTGGGTGAAATTTCAATGCTCTGGGAGATATTCCTCCCGGGCAACACCCTGAATTTAGCACTGAACATGGGGGGGGGGAGGGGAGATTTTCCCCAGCTCTTTATCTACATTTATCTGTGATCACAAAATTTGTGACACGTTGTCTTGATAAATTCAGAGGCCTTTTTGCTTTTTTTTTTCATTTTTTTCCTCTTTTAAACATAGTTTTTCATCCTTTATCGCCGAATAAAGTGTCCGCTATTCGGAATGTCCGTTATTCAGAGGTTAAACATACAAAAACTTAGGTTTTGGGAATGGGGATTGGAAAACTGTCCGTTAAATAGAGGTGTCCGCTATTCGGGAGTGTCCGTTATGGAGGTTTTACTGTATTTACATTGCACAGTAACAACTATTCAACTATATAATAAATTTATTACACTGCAAATTCGTGAAATGCTTTTACAACACTAACTGAACATATTAATTAACACTTCTAACCGGAGCCTGATTAAGGTTGTGCGGGGCCCAAGTCCTAGCACATTTACAGGGGCCCTCGCAGCGAAATAGTTGCTATTTTTTTGAGGGGGATGGAGTGAGATATTATTAGATATTATGATACAATTGCAACACTAGTCAAAATATTTTTTGGTATTTGAGAAAATAATTCCGAGTACTGCAATGTTAAGACTTTTTTTTCTAAATCATTTTACTCAATTTAGGGCCTCCAGCAACAGTCGGCCCAAGGCCATGGCCTAGTTGGCCTGTGCGGTAATCAGGCCCTGCTTCTTACTAAAATCGTTTTTCATTGTCTTCTGAATGTGTTGCGAGATGTGTTGGGCCAGAAAAAAGATTGTGCAAAAAGTGTTGTTAGAAACTACTTAGTTTTTCCAGTAATGCTGTTATTGATATTTATTGTCAAAATTAGTCAACTCATACAGTAATCTCCTGCATTTTTTTTCTATAAAGCAAACTGTCTCTCATTTTCTTTTTAAAATGGTGTAATTTTTAAAGGCACCGTGTAGAAAGTACTTTAAAAGTGTTTTACAGTGTTCAGATTGTATTGTTTTATAGTGTTCTAAATTGTCTCGTGTTTACAATGCGTTGATAATTCGTTGACAAAGCGGTGTGCAGCACAGCAATGTTGTAACAAGATATTTTTATCAACACTATTTCAACACAATTAACAACACTAATTTTAGAACACATTTCTAGATAGCAATACTTTTATGATATATTAAGATCACATTTCTAAATAGGAACAATTTTGCAATATATTAAGAACACAAACACAACACAAAAATGTTTTATATATGAAGTTTTTAATTCACAATACATCAATGTGTTCTAAATTTGGTGACAAAAAGTGTTCTAAAATGTATTTTTTGTTGTGTGTTAAAAACTTGCAGTGTAATGCTTTTAAAAGTTTTCAGAATTAAGAAATACTACCCTATGAAGTTAGAGAAAAACACCAGTCGAATACATTGCAATCAGTATCAACAAATGATGATATAACCTTTTCATGATTATGAATCGAAACAATGACAAGCTTTCCGACCTTAAATACATTTATCATACGTAAATAACACTAACCATCGAACTGTTCGTGCAGACATTTTTTTTCTTGCAAATGACCGTATTTCTTGGCTCAGGGCTCGTGACGTAGTTGCACGATTCATTACGGCCATACGGATAACATGCTTGTCTTCTCGGCTGCTAGTGATAGGGGGCCGTTGAGATCCCGTACAGTGTTCCGTATTACTGTTATGAATTCATCGATTTCATATTCAGCGAAAGGTCATTGTATCTCGACCAACGCGAGCAGCAATACTGCGATATGATAAACCGCAATCCCGGTAGGCTACAATTTGACCTTTATCAAGATCAGAAACAAGCTGGTACGCATTTCTCTTTCTTACACGAGGCATCACAACAACTTTTCTCCAGACAACAATGCTCAAATGCAATTTCTGAGTGAGAAACCGGCTGAACAATTTCCTCATTTAAACACATTGTAGGTGTCGCTACCGGCACCTGTTTTGTCAGAATGCGCTAAAAAGCTAATCATTTGCATATCACAGCATCTTCTTCCTGTCGTTTAAATTTCACTTCTGTAGTATGTCGCCTTCATGGTGTAGCAATTTTAATGGCCAGTAGTGTACATTGTTTATAAAAATGTTCACACTTTTATAAGTACCTAATCAACTCAGCTATAATATTTTGTGAAACTGGAATCGTCTTCTTATAGTATCAAAAGCTTTTTCCGTTTCTTCTTTTGGATGGAAATGATGAAATAAATAATTTTATTTTCATACCATCCACTGAATTAAATTCATACATTCATTGCAACTTCAACCTCTCCGTTTGGATATAATGTCTAGGTGTAATTTAAGCAATTATAGAAGTATTTAAATTTATTTAAACGGCGTTTTTTAGTGTCACCTCCAGGCGTCATCAGGACTGAGGAGTATACAATCATTACTAATGAATATACATGTTCCTGCGTGTGTTTTTATCTGCATGTTTATGAGTAAAAGTATTTTTTAACAACAAAATAAATAAATAAATAAAATCCTAGAAACCATTTCAAAATTTAAATTTAAATAATGCGATTTTTCTTGAATTAATTAATATTGAGTTTAATTTTAAAAGTGCAATTTTTTAATGATATCTTTTATTATCTTTTGAAAAATCTTTATAAAAATTGCAATGAACGATTAATTATCATGTTTTAAATCCATCAAATCAAACATCTTGATTCAAAATGTGCTGATGTGACAGATTCCGAGTAAAAGGCTTAAAAATTCTTTATCACCAGAGCTTTGTGAACATTAATGAGCTTAAAGTTTCAAACAGGATTAGCTAATGCAATAACTAAATCTAATATTTGCTGAAATTCTTTCTAAAAGATTAAATTTTGTACTTTACAGGAATTTTTATTTGGATTACAGCTTTGGTTCTACCATTACGATTTCTTTTACAAAACAAACCAAAAAAATCTGTCACATTAGCAGATTTATCTTTTAAAAGAATTCTTAATAGAAAAACCTAGTTAGTAGGTAGGTTTTATTTAAGCATTAGAGTGGTTAAGATTAATAAAAGGTATTTAAATGTTTAATTTTAAATTACTTTCATTTTGAAGATTCAATAATTAATACATTATATAAAGGTACACTTAAATTCTTTCCTTTTATTTATTTGCATTTTATAATCTGTACTTATGAAGATAGATATTTCTATGTGAAGCTCATTTGTGCGTTTCCAAAAATAAACATTTCCTAGGGGAAAAAAATGTAGAAATCGGTTAAACTTTAAATTTTAATAATGCAATTTTTGTTGAATTTAAATAAGATTCAATTTAAATTTAATAAAACAATTCTTTATAATGCGTTTACACTTTCTTTTGAAAAACCTTTATAAAACTTGCATAAACCATGCTTTACACTTAAGTCCATCACATCAAATTGAAATATTCTTGAATTCAAAATATGCTGCATATGACAGATTCTGAATAGAAGGATTTGAGAATTCTTTATCAGCAGAGCATTGTGAATATTAATGAGATTAAAGTTTCAAACAGGATTATCCAATGCAGTAACTAAATCTAATATGTGCTGAAATTCTTTTTAAAAGGTTAAATTTTGCATTTGTATTTGGGAACAGCTTTGGTTCTCACGTTATCGATTTCCTATTTAAAATATACAAAAAATTTGCCATATTAACAAATTTATCTTACAAAAAAAAAAAAATAATAATAGGAAAACTTTGTGTATATAGGTAGATTTTATTTAAGCACAAGAATGGTTAAGATTAATAAAAAGTATTTAAATTTTTAATTTTTAAATTATTTTCATGTTGAAAATTCAATAATTGATACATTAGTATTTGTAGTCACTTACATTCTTTCCTTATACTTATTTGCATCTTATAATCTATACTAATGAAGATAAATGTAATTACAAGTTTTGGCTTCAAGATAACTGTATTTCTTAAGTTTTTCACCTCGAATCCAGTTTGTAGAATTTTTTATGCGATTTTTCAGCTATGATGCAAATTCTCAAACGATTTTAGTGTTTTCGAAGATTTTTCAATATTAGTAAAAGTAACCCGTTATAATTTTTTAGTAATATACAGTAAAACCTCCAAATAACGGACACCTCGGGAGTGCGAAAACTGTCAGCTATTCGGAGGTGTTCGCTATTGGGAAAAATCTCGGAGATTCAAAAATTGTTAAGAAATGCTTAAAGTTTCATTAATTGACTTTTATATGTCCTAAAATTCTAATATATGATTAATCATAAATTAAAATAATTTTTTAAGCAATAAAGTTGAAATAAAATGGTACATACCTTTGTACACTGTTTATTACATTCTTACGAAAAAAATGTATTTTAAAAGTTTCATTTGCGTTTAAAGATTACATGTAATTTTTTTTCAATCAGAAATTTTAACCCTGTTAATAGTTTTGATTTTTCTGAATCATCTTAAAAAAAAGTGTAATTGCTCATTGTATTTTGCCATTTTTTAAAAGCATAAAATCTCAAATCTTACAGAGGGGAGTGGAGGCGGGGCATTGTGATGCTCCGGGAGGTAATGTCCCTTCGGACCATTCCCTGAATTTAATACAGAACGTGGGAGGAAAGATTTTTCCTGGCCCACTCTCTACATTTGTCTGTGATCCCAAAAATTTGAATACATTGCCCTGACAAATTTAGAGGCTTTTTACTTTTTTTTTCCTCGTTAAAAAACAATTTTTTATACTTTATTCCCAAAATTACTGTCCGCTATTCGGAATGTCCGTTATTCAGAGGTTAAACATATAAAAATTTAGATTTTGGAAGTGGGGATTGGTAAACTGTCCGTTAAATAGAGGTGTCCGCTATTCGGGAGTGTCCGTTATGGAGGTTTTACTGTATTATAAATTTTATGGTCATTTCCAGTTTATTTGAAATTCATACGCATTTATTAAATTTTTCATGAATTTTTAATGTTATTTTAAGCATTTTTTGTGTACTTTTTTGACACCAGGAATTCCGTTACAATCTTTTTACTCAATACAACATATTTTATCTTTAAGGAATTTTTTTATTTTCCTGAATTTTTTATGCGATTTTTAATTTTTTTTGTTTTTTTGCATTTTGCGGAAATTTTTAAGATTCGTAAAAAGGCAGTCGATTTCAATCTCTTATTCTAACACAATACAGATTATCCTCTGCGATTTTTGAATTTTTCTCTAAATTTTTAGTGCTTTTTTAGTGTTTATCCGTAATTTTCGAAATTTGTTTATAAGGGGCATGGCTTTAATCTTTTTATCCAATGTAATACATTTTGTCCTCTATGATTTTTTAATTTTCCTCAATTTTTTGGAGCGATTTTTAGTTTTTTACGCATTTTGCGTCAATGTTTTGTCATCCGAATAAAGGAAACACGGTTTCGCACTTTAAGCCTAAATTAGCAAATTTTATCTTCTGAGATTATTGAATTTTTCACCAACACGTGTCCGTAAGAACACAGAGTGTCCTCTGTGCCATTACGGACACGTGTTGCCTTAGCTGATGACGAGCTGCTACTGTTGTAGCTCGAAATGCTTCCTACTGTATTTTTCATTTTATGGTGATTTTATAAAGTATTTTACTTTATTTATTAATTATCGCCAGTGTTTACGGTGTTTTTTCACGAAGTGTTATACATTTGAATCGAATTAATATCTAATACAAAAATGCATAAATTTACACAACAGTTGCAAAAGAATACAGCTATGAATGAGCTTATTTCCATTTCTCTCTCTCACGTACACACACACACACACACACACATATATACATATATATATGAGTGTGTTTGGGGGGGGGGATATAGTTAAAAAAAGGGCGAAAAAGAATTCAGAAAACTCAAAATATTAAAATATGCCAATATTTCCATAACCGTGTCCTTATCATGTTTCAATGTGTGTTTTGAAACTTATATGATGTTATACATTCATCTGTTGACGTCCATTAAATTTCCAATATGACGTAATTTTCACTTGCAAAAAAAAAAAAAAAAAAAAAAAAGTTAAACTATTTATTTTATTTTTATTTTTTACGTGCAGATCTTGTAAAAGAAAATAGACCGAGAGGCAGCTGTCGAAAATGTGTGTAAATTAAAATAAAATATAGATGTCGCTCCAAGTTTTGGCACTTCCCATTTGTGAAGTGAAGTGAAATCACTTATATATAATTTTTTTTTGTGAACCATCGTATGCGTATAAAAATGTAAGCTTAAAGAATGAAGCTTAAACATTTTATGTTCTATCTATAAAATGTAGGAGAGATCCTTAAAATATCTTGGAATGTGATGTCAAAAATAAGAATAAAAAGTGTTCGCCATTTGATTGCAGCTTACTGGAAATAAAATATCATCAGAATATTTAATGTATCGGGCATGGCGCTAATACAGAAGGATTACGAAATGGTGCATCGGCCGGGAAAAAAAAGTAAGCTGTTTATTTTCAGTGAAAACATCTTATTCCTAAAGTAATGAAAAAAAAAAAAATAATAATCTGATGATTCATGGAAAAGAAAAATGTTTATTTTAATTTGAACAACTTGTTTGAACTGTTTATTTTGAACAATTCTGATTATTTATTTTAAAAGTGAAAGTAACGTATTAATTGTGATAAGAAAGAAAATTATATGATTTAATGTTTAAATCGATTTTGAATAGTTCTTATTCTGATATTATTGATAATTAAACATGAATGATTTAGCAAAGCTTAAAGAAGAAAGAGCTATTTTAAGAACAGCTTACCTAAGTATATAAATAAAATCGAAAGTGAAAATTCGGAAAATTCTTCAGAAACCTCATTAGAGGAATTTATTTTGTATTTAGATCAAATGAGTAAAGAATTAAAGACTCTTGATAATGAAATAAAAAGTCAAATTAATGAAGAGAAAGACTTTGAGAATGAGATTCAAAGCGCTATTGAATATAATCAGAAAATAACAAACTGGATTAGTAAAATTAATGCGATAATAAAAGTTAATAATTATTCTAAACAAAATACTCTTTCCAGTCCCGATAGTACACCTCAGAAGGTTATATCTAATAATTCAAGTGAATCATTTGCAAATACGGGAAATAATAATTTAAAATTTAATAATGTAACAGTAAAATTGCCTAAGATCGCGATTGCAAAATATTACGGTGATCCGTGTTTGTGGATGGAGTTTTGGAATCAGTTTCAAAGCTCGATTGATAAAAACGAAACTTTATCTAAAATAGATAAATTTTCATATTTAAAGACTCTTTTGGGAGGGGTCGCGTTCAATGTTGTGAATGGTTTCGCTTTGTCAGAGGAAAATTATGAAAAAGCAATTAAGTTATTAGAACAAAGGTTTGGGAGACAAGAATTTGTAGTTAATGGGCATATGTCAAAGTTGTTAAATCTTAATCCCGTCAAGGATTCAACAAATATTTTTGAGTTGAGGAAATTGTATGACATTGTAGAAATTCAAATTCGAAGTTTAGAATCGTTAAATGTAATGACGGAAATGTACGGTCATCTTTTATATCCCATTCTGATTAGATTAATTCCAGATGATCTCGCTCTAAATTTTAATAGAAAACGTTTGGAGAAATTAGATGAAAATGAATTTAATGTTTTGGAACTTTTGCGATATTTAAAAATTGAAATTGAGTGTCGGGAATCTTCCCTTATGCTAAGTCATTTTAAAGAAACTAAACGAAAGTACACTGTAAAAAAAAATTCAAGAGGTTACTAAAAATTTTTTAGTAAATTTGTATTCCACAGAATTTTTTAGTAACCACTACAAACTTTTTTTTGCAAGCGAAACAAGCATTTCTTTTGTAAACTGAACAAAAGAATATTTTGTATAACTAACTTAAAATTTTTTAGTATGAGCCACCAAGCAAATTTTAGTGATAGCTCCAAAATTATTTTTAATAACAATTACGTGCGTCCGAAGGGCAGGAGATTCCTTCGAGCTGCATCCAGACTTTTGAAGCGATAGATTTTCGGCAAAAACGCAATAGATGGCAGCACCAAACATTGCGACCAGCTCTAACAGGAAATTCATAACCCCTTTATTATAGAGTACTTACACTACATACATTCGGGGTGTACTTGGTGCTGTCCAGTATTGAACCCGGGACCGTTTAGCCTGGAGTCCGTTACTATAACCACTATGCTATCGAGGCCACGCCAAGTGAGTTTTAGTAATAGCTATTAAAATATAAAACTATTAACTCTATTCGTTGCTAACTTTTTTCTAGTAATTCTTACAGATTTTCTAGTAACCGACTGAGATTACTAAACATTTTTTAGTAATTACAAGGATTACTAAAGTTTTTTTAGTAGATCGACCCTTTTTTTTTTACAGTGTATACAGGTCCTCCCGAGAAGCAAAGTAATAAAAATTATTTCAAAGGTTCAAATTCTGCGAGCGCTTTGAATGCACAAATTCTATCCTGTATATTTTGTTCTGCTCCCCATGACTCATTCAAATGTAGTCTGCCCCCGCAAGAAAAATTCAAGATATTGAAAAATTCTAATCGCTGTTTTAAATGCTTTAAGTTTTTTCACGTCAGCAAAAAGTGTAGGAGTAAATTATCTTGTTTTAAGTGTAAAAATCAATATCACCATGTTTCTATTTGTATAAAAAACAACAGAGGGTTAAATACTACTCAAGATGATAGAATAAGCAATACGCAACAAAATTCTGAGTCTCCTAATTCTGGATTTGAGGCGACAGTAAATGTAAACAATTCTAGTTCCGAAATTGTTTGTTCTGTTTCACATTGTAATAATAACATGACCTGTTCTAAAAATGTTTATTTACAAACATGTAAGGTTATTGCAAGTTCTAATCAAAATTCAAAATTAACTAGAATACTTTTAGATAATGGAAGTCAGCGAACATTCGTTACTGTGGATTTGGTGGAAGCTTTGAATTTAAAACCAATAGGTGAGGAGATTTTATCAGTGTATTCTTTCGGAATGCCGAGCGCGGTAGAAAAGGTATATCCAATAATAGAAGTCGAAATTAAAAACTTAGATCAATCTTTCAGAACTAAAGTGCGAGCGCTTGTTGTTCCTAAAATATCAGGTGCCGAGATGTACGAACCATCTGCACAAATTAGAGAATTTATGAGGGATAATAAAATGGATATGGCGGATGCTTGTGTAGGAAAAGATTTAATAAATGTTGAAATATTAATTGGATCAGACCTATTTTGGGAATTTATCTTAAATGAACGAGTATCCATTAGTAAAGATTCAGGAGCTGTAAAAACCGAAGCAGGTTGTTTCGACGCCGACGGTTCGACGCCAACGATTCGACGCCAACGTTTCGACGCGTGGTCAGTTCGACGCCGTACTTTTCGACGCCGGGGCAGTTCGACGCCATATATTTTTTTCCGTATTTTTATTTATTTTTAGAATAAATATGCAATATGCCTGATATAATATATATATATTTTTGTTATGTATATGAAGCGTGATTCAAATAAATAAGCAATATGACTGATTTTTATTTATTGAATTATCGATTGTTTGCATGCATATTTGAAATAAATATATGTGTGAAAGTGTTCTAGATTTTTTTTTTTTTTTGTCCCAGATTAGTGAGAAGCCCCCTCGCCAACGTCAAGGCCCTGGGACATGAGGGAGGTTGTTTTTTTTTATTTATTTATTTCACAAAACAGCATCAAAAAGGCAAAATACAGAAATGGTAAATAAACATATGGTTACAAAAAAGTTATATTGCAGACAAATTTAATTACAGAGTAACAAGATTACACATAAATAAGATTACATCACAAAACTGTTATTATACTAATCCATTGCAAAATTATGCGCCACACCTTTCAGGTATTCCATTATTTCTCGATTTTCAAAATCTTCAACTATTACTTTAATTCTCATATCAGCTCGCAGATACTTATTCCGCTTGTGCGGCGGTTCATCTCCACGTACAAATTGCTCATAACATTGGTCAATTGTTTTTTGAACACGTCTGAGACCATCTATGAATTTCCATAATGTGGGGTGTGAAACACCAAATTCGGACTGTAAACGTCTGTGTGCTGCTTCCGCGAAATTATTGGTGCGTCCTTCGTTATTTAAGGTTCTAGCATAACATGACCACATTTCTGGTTTAAAAATAGGACGACGGCGACGATTATTTCTCTGAATCCTTCCAACATAATAATCTTCAAAGTAATCTAAAATTGGGGTTAACTGATTAGGTAAATTCTCACTCAAAACTTCTAAAGCATTTTCAAGTTCTTCGATAGGCACAAAACTTAACGCAGGAATCATACGTGCATAGAGAGCAAAATCAGCATCGGTATTATATCGTTGCATTAAATTGAATTCTGCTAATTTGCGCTTCATATTTTTCACAAGGTGGAACAAGCACCCTTGAATTTCGGCGTCTGGAAACTTGCTTGAAAAAGTGTTAATTAAGGCAATTTCAAAATCTAAAGAAATTTTTTTCGCCTTAAAAAATGGCCAACTGTCTTGAATCATTTCAAGCATTCGTGTATATGTTTCTTCCGCCTTGTCGGGTAAGAGGGCATAAATGATTGGCAATACAAAACCTCCACGTTCGGCCATAATAACAAAAACCTGGTAAAAATGATGTGGTGCTAGACTAAAAGTTCCATCAACGTAAATTTTTGTTACGAGGTGAATCCAATCGCTGACACTGGCTTTTCCGAAAATTAAAATTCGGTCTTTATCCCCCACTCCCGAATCGGCGATAACAAAATTTTCCTTATTTTCTCCGTAATATTTATAATTTTCTGGCAATTCAATGGAAGCTCTGTCAATTGGTTGCGACGGGAGTGCATTTATGTCTTTTCTACGTCTTTTAATAACTAATCTTACAGCTTCTCTGCTTGGAAACTGTCCTAATGCTCCAACAGACAGCTCTTGCGTTTCTTCAATGCGAATTACTGCGGGAGTTTCTTGTGTTTCACCTGCCCTTCGCTTTATTGATGTTAAAGTGCGGACAACTTCAACACGTGCTGCATTTCCTTCATGAGCATGATTGCGAACAAGTTTTAAAAATTCACTCGTAACTGCATCAGTGTAAATTCTTCCTTTACATTTATTGTTTTTGGAAAATTCAACTTCACAACGCCACGATTTTTTTGCTCCATTTTCTATATATTTATCGAAACAATATAAATATCCATCGTGCTCATACTTTTCTTTACCTCTCTTAGTCATATATTTTCGGCTTTCAGACATTTCTACGGTTGAAAGTGCTAACATTGAATTTAAAAATATCGACAGGCTTCCAAATAGATTACGGGCGCTTTAGAGAAGATAAGAAATGCGCATGCGTTGACAATCGGCAATACTTAACGACAAATCTGAGGCGATTTCATAACCCCCAACTGGAGGAGGGGGGGGGGTTGCACTTGTCAAAAAAGAGTTAGAGTTATTTACAAGCCTGTAATATGTTTCAAAGAAAGAAGAATAGATAAGGATAAGCTAGTCACAGGCGTCAATGCGAAGTTTCAACCCGTTTCTTCTTATATCGGCAAGGGTTTCTAGGGGAAGCGGTGTTAGCTTTTCTGTGCAACATTTCTTCCCCCCTGAGTGGGAATGTCACGGTTCCTTTGTACATTTACGTGCGCCCTCATTGTCCCCATTATGGACGCTCCCTATCCCTTTGTCAAGGTGAGGACAAAGGAATTGCATGTGAATTCTAGTTAATACGTTATGGAAGCTGCTTTACTTACACTAAAGGTATTTCCAAATTCTGAACAAATAACGTTAACAGTTTTACTGCGTTTTAGTCTTTAAAATTTACACAACTATTCAAGGATTAAAAATTACAAAACAGGTCTTTATTAAAGAGTTTCATTTAATTAGTACTTTTAAAATGTGGATATTTGTGAATTATATTCCTATAGCAAAAAATAGAATAAAATACATTGTAAAGGAATTTAAAAGTTTTGAAGAAAATAGCTCATTAGCAATTAATTTAAATAAGAATGGGTGTTTTTTAGTAAGAACATAAAAATAAAGATATTTTACATTGTAAACATTTTTTCTTTTCTTTTTTTAACACAGAAAAGTAAAAAAAAAAAAAAAAAAAAAAAAAAAAAAAAAAATATATATATATATATATATATATATATATATATATATATATATATATATATGTGCTGTTAGAAAGTCTAAATAAGCTGTGCAAACGTAAATAAAATCGGAAGTTCCTAAGTTTCATAAAAAATATATGGCGTCGAACTGCCCCGGCGTCGAAAAGTACGGCGTCGAACTGACCACGCGTCGAAACGTTGGCGTCGAACAGTTGGCGTCGAAACGTTGGCGTCGAACTGACCTGTACCGGTAAAAACAGTTTTTGGATGGGTAATTACGGGACAGGAATTAAGAAATGGAAACAGTTGTTCTCAAAATATTGCGGTAATGAAAAATGCAGTTGAAATAAATGATTTAAGAATATTTTGGGAAATTGATTCTATTGGTATTTCGGACGAAAGTCACGAATTATTCCAAAGGGACAAACTGTTAATAGAAGATTTTGAGAGGAAATTGCAATACAAAAATAACAGGTACATAACTAATCTGATTTGGGATTCGAGTCCACGTGAAATTAATAATAATTTTTGCATTGCTAAATAGCGGTTTGATAGTTTGAAAGAAAAATTGAATAAAAATAAAGCAATATGCGCTGAATATAAAAAGTTATCGATGAGCAGCTCCGTGAAGGAATTGTAGAAGAATGTAAAAATGATGCGTTATTGTCTGGATACTATATGCCACATAAGGCTGTTTTAAGACCAGATAAAGAAACTACGCGCGTAAGGATAGTTTTTGATGCGTCCTCAAAGGAAAATCATTCGAAATCTTTAAATGATCTTTTAGTACCAGGTCCAAATTTAAATCCTAATTTATTAGATATGATACTTAAATTCCGAATATATGAAGTTGCTTTTTCTTCCGACATTGAGAAAGCATACTTAATGATAGAAATAGCGAAGGAAGATAGAAAATACTTAAAATTTATTTGGTTTAATAATGATGACTCTAAATATTTTAAGATAATGAATATGACACGGTTACCATTTGGAATTCGGTGTAGCGCTTTTGTCTTAGCAGCCACGATTAAAGCACATGTTAAAAAATATAAAGAATTTTATCCTGAGGTTTTTGAGACGTTAAATAACTCTATGTATGTTGATGATCTGTATTCCGGAGCAGATACAGCCGAAAATGCTTATAAACTTTCATCCAATGCTAGTATTATACTTAAGGACGCTAGTATGAACTTGCGCAAATTTAATTCAAATTCTAAAGAGTTAAAAGAATTGTGGAAACAAAACGGTATGTTAGATAACCCATCTGAGCGGTCTATGTTATTGGGACTGGAATGGAATACAAATAAAGACATTATAAGAGTTGATTCATCAGAATTACAAGATATTTCAACCAACACTAATTTGGCCACTAAAAGATCAGTCCTGCGTGCTGCAGCCAAAATCTATGATCCCGCTGGATATGTAGCCCCCTTTATAATCAGAATTAAGTTATTAATGCAAAAAATATGGCTTAAAGGGCTGGATTGGGACGAAAAACTTCCTGCAGATCTAGATAGTGAATTTCAAAATTGGTTAGTGGAAGTTCAAGAGTTAAAAAACATATCAATAGATAGAAGATATTTTCTGGGAGGTGCAAATCCAACAGATGTAACTGTACATATATTTTGTGATGCTAGTGATAAAGCATATGGAGCTGTTGCATATTTCAAACATATGAACAAAAACGGCGAAGCGAAAACTTCTCTCATAATGTCAAAATCACGTGCTGCTCCTCTTAAAAGTCTAACATTACCTCGTCTGGAGTTGATGGGAGCAGTTATAGCAGCGAAAATCTATAAGTGTTTGATTGAAATATTTCATAACTATTGTGATAATGCATTGTTTTGGACAGACTCGAAAATTGTTTTAAGCTGGATCAAAAGTTCAGCAAAAGACTGGAAACCATTCGTATGTAATAGAGTCATAGAAATACAAAAATTATCTGATCCGAAAAATTGGAATCATTGCGCAGGTAAAGATAACCCAGCCGACTTATTAACCAGGGGTTTAAAATTGAAATTTTTGAATGATAATCCATTATGGTGGTTTGGACCACCTTGGCTGCCAAATTCCTCAGAATGGCCTGTACAATCGAAAAGTGTTTCAGATAATGACAACATATTAGAACGTAGAAAAAATATCCTAATTAATAACTGTATTACTGAAAATAATGAGTTAATGAAACTTTCAGAAAATGTCAGTAATATGCTAAAATTACTTCGAATAATAGCATGGGTTAAACTCTTTATAAGGAAAATAAGAAAATTACCTGTGGACGATGGTCCCTTATCTGCTGATGAAATCCAAGAAGCAGAAATAGTCTGCATTAAGGCAACACAGAAACAGTTTTATAAATCAGATATAGACTCACTTAAATCGAAGAGTGAGCTTCAAAAACAGTCTAGCATACTATCGTTAGCACCGTTTCTTGATGAGAATGATTTATTAAGAATAAAGGGAAGAATAAACGAGAGTAATTATACTTACGGAGAAAAGCATCGAATCCTCCTTCCAAAGGAATCGCGATTTACAGAATTGCTAATATTACACGAGCACAACAAAATGTTTCATGGTGGGGTTGCTGCTACACTATATAAATTGCGGTAAAATTATTGGATTCCCAAGGAGAGGCAAACTGTAAAAAAGGCCATCAACAAATGCCTCGTGTGTAGAAAATATGCAGTGAAGCCAGCAAAAAAAATGACGGCGCAACTTCCTAGAGATCGGATCTCAGAAACACCTGCATTTTCCGTTTCTGGCGTGGATTTCACCGGTCCTGTTTATGTAAAAAAATGGGGACAACACCGACAAGGCTTACATAGCCCTCTTCACTTGCGCTGTCACTCGTGCTGTCCACCTGGAACTAGTTTCAGATTTGTCAACTAACAAATTTATTTTGGCACTTAGGCGTTTCCTTAGCCGAAGAGGGAACTGCCGTATATTTTACTCGGACAATGCCAAAACGTTCAAATGTGCTAATAAAAAAATTCGATATTTCATTGACATAATTAAGCACCAAGATTTTCAAGATTTTATATCTTCTGAAAAAATAACATGGAAGTTCATAGTTGAACTTGCCCCATGGTGGGGAGGCTTTTATGAGAGACTCATGAAAAGCATTAAGGACCCTTTAAGAAAAATCTTAGGAAAAGCTTTACTAACTTTCGAAGAGCTTATGACTGTGCTTGTTGAGGTAGAAAATGTCCTTAACCATAGGCCTCTGACGTACGTTTATGATGACTACTCTGAACCTGAACCACTAACACCTGCCCATTTCTTGCTCGCTGGACACAAAGTAGAATATCCTTTTAATTTTAACGAACTGTCCAATACCTCTGTAACTAGGACTAGTTTAATTAAAAGGAAAGTGTATCAAACAAAACTTTTGAGCCAGATTTGGGAGAAATGGAAGACTGAGTATTTACTTGCAACAAAAAATCCGCATTCCTTCGGAACTCCTAATGCTCAGAAAGACTTAAAAATTAATGACATTGTTTTAATTGAAGGTGTAAGTAAGTCAAAATTCCTATGGAACTTAAGACAAATTATTGAGGTCAACAGAGGTCGTGATGGACTAGTTAGATCTTGTGTCGTCAAGACCAAAAAAGGAAATTTAAGACGACCCATTCAACTTATATATCCTTTTGAAATTGCTGATTAATGATATAATTTGTAAATAAATTTTTCTGTGCATATAACATTTCAATTTAGTATTAGGTTTATGTAAATAATATTAATATCTTTTTTTACTGCATTATATTTTTATTATAATTGTAATATTTATTTTATACTGTAAATACTGATTTATTTATTATTACATTATTATTATTGCATCTATTATGTTATTCTATAAAAGTTCTTGCAAAAATCCTGGCCAGGTATGTTATGTTGTACATATTGGTAAGAAACATACATTTTCAAGTTACATTGTGAATGTTTATTTAATGATGTTCTCATATTTCTTAAAGGTAAAAAAAATTGTATAGGCAACATAAGGTGATAATTGTGAAAATTATCAGGTGGGGAGTGTCGAAAATGTGTGTAAATTAAAATAAAATATAGATGTCGCTCCAAGTTTTGGCACCTCCCATTTGTGAAGTGAAGTGAAATCACTTATACATAATTTTTTTTGTGTGAACCATCGTATGCGTATGAAAATGTAAGCTTAAAGAATGCAGCTTAAACATTTTATGTTCTATCTATAAAATGTAGGAGAGATCCTTAAAATATCTTGGAATGTGATGTCAAAAATATGAATAAAAAGTGTTCGCCATTTGATTGCAGCTTACTGGAAATAAAATATCATCAGAATATTTAATGTATCGGGCATGGCGCTAATCCAGAAGGATTACGAAATCAGCAGCACAGGGTTGGCCAAGTGAGAAGGCCTACCATGTGGCTTAAGCAAAAAATCCCTCATCTGACACGAGCTATCTACTTTAGTTCCAACGAAACCCCAAACATGGATGGATATAAGTAAAAAATACAATTTAAGGTATCATAAAATTGTGGTTTAAGTTATTTACATATATTGGGAATATTTGAGATTTTTAGGTAATAACTAAATAAGATAATGTTTTAATTAAGTTTTGTCTAATTTTCTGATTTTAAAATGTCAATAACAGTAAGTTCAATTAAGAATTTATGAACGAGTATAAAAATTTTTAGGAGCTAAGTTTAACTATCAAAAGTTTTATAGAGTAAATGTTTTTAGAAATGTTTAAATAGAAATATTATTTGATAAAAAGCGTGCTGAAATATATACTGATTCTTTTCAACGAAGCTGATGTATTCAATTATTTTCTTTAATAATTTCGGACATTGCAACACATATGAAAACCATTCATTTAATTGCATATTTGATGGCGTTCGGAGGTGAAGGGTTGAAGTTAGTGGACAATTTAACATTAAATGCAACCAGGTGCTTCTGTTCCCGCAAGTGCAGAGGTCAGAATCTTCTTTATTAAATTTAACAGATATGAAAAAAAAGGACCATGATTGGTAGAGAATAAGTAAAATTTCGATGGAATAGTAAAAAGTCTTCTGTAAGTAGTATTATCCTATATACGGTAGAATAGTAAAAAGTCTTCTTGGTCTATGCTTAGTTAGCATTGTGATAATTCACGTAATATTCAAACAAAACAGAAATATCAGTCTATTTGCAATGTATATGAAATGCCATATATAATTATGTTTTATATAATACTTAAAAATTACAATATAAAAATTTTATTATAATGTAAGAAGACGTAATAAAATTGCGTCTTCTGAAATTTTTGGTAGAAAGTTGTATATGTATCTACCGGTATCTACACAATCCCAGTAGTTTTGCCAGTGTTGGAGCGAATCTAGCTTTAATTTTTCTTTTACTAAGAATGCTGGTAGCGGATAGATTTTTTATTCTATTTGTGATGATTCCAATGTAGCTGCTTTTGCCAAACTATCTGCTAATTCGTTTCCTGTTATGCCAATGTGGCCTCTTATCCATTTGAAAACATAACTTTCAATAGTTTTCTATAATAGTATATAGTATTAAGATTAAGGTTACTAATATATCTTTTGTATTAATATCTTTTAAGGCATGTAGACTTGATAAACTTTTTGTTTGAATTAATATATTTTGAAAATTACTTGAATCTGCCTAAATTATTGCGTCATGAATAGCTAATAATTAAGCTTGATAAACACTATTGTCATCAATTAAGGACTTATGGTATGTTGAATTAATTCATTATTATAGAAAGTACAAAAAGTATAGTTTATGCCAGATTCGGTTTTTGAGCCATCAGTGAATATTTCCATTAATCTCTTAACTGGTTATTTCTGTTCCGTTCAATAAACTGAAAATAACGGATTCACACCACAATTAAAAAAAATATATATTCGTAATATTTAGTCTAAACATTTCCGCCTTTAAATAGCATGAAATTATTTATAAAAAAAATAGTGGTGTCAAAAAGCTTTAAATGATGAATTAAGCAAATTCGTCTTGCCCGAACGGCGTACGGGCAAATCAGTTAAGGGGTTAAGTTAGTTAAATTCAGAGGTATGTCTTCTATCCAGTTTAAATGCTTTTAAATGGTTTTATCGAGCAAGTTTTTAGTCTTCTTTGTAATGGTTGGGTCAAAGTCCTCAGATGGTATGGCAAGTCTTAATACTACCTCTGACAATAAAGTTCGGTGAATAGTCCTGTAGCATTAATGTAGATGAAACATTAACGAAAGTTACCATACAATCCTTCAAAATAGTCATCTCCTATAACTATGCTCTGCTGAGATCTGCTATACATGTCCTGGGAAATTCGCAAGAAGTCTTCTTTTGGGATGCACTTCAAAAGCTTTGTCACGCTTCGTTGGATGTCAGTAATATGGTCAAATCTCTTTCAAAGAGAGTTTGAGTGGTGAAAATAGGAAGAAGACTGGAGGACTGAGATCTAACAAGTATGGTTGATGTTCAGTTTGCACCACCTCTTACGAATTTCTTTCGGTATCTTCCAAAGTTTTAAACCAAACTTTAAACTGATCTTTTGTTCGTTCATTTTCCTGTTCTCAATTAAGAACCAACACATTGAACAAGCACTTAGTAAAGCACGTCTTACACAAAACTTAAACGACGCTCAACTGTACAATGGTGGGGGAAGATGGTCAACACTTGCCTTTATGCAGGTGCAGCGTTTTGTTTCCCCAGTGTTTCCAGGTCGGTCGTTCTGAATTCATTCACCGAACTTTATTGTCAGATGTAGTATTTGCCCAGCTAGAAATTATCTTTTTATTTAGTATTGTAGAATAATTAATCCAGTTAATGTGCACAAGTCAGAAATAGTCGTTTTCCTCTATGCTCTGGATATCACAAAGCTACATTTTGCTCATAATGAGCATAAGATGCGTAAGTCATGGAATTTTTGTGATCTCGGAAACTAGATTGGTGCACAGGGACGTAGCTAGAAGTGTACCATAGGGGGGGCTCAGGGGAATATAGGGGGGGGGGGCTCAAGGGAATGTAGGGGGGGGGGCTCATAACTTTTTGTTCTCTCTCTAATGCAGAAAGATAAATTAGTGCATATTCACATTGTTGGTACTATGTTTCTCATTAAACTGTTGTCATAACATCATTTTATGCTAAGAAAAGTATATGATGATGAAAATTTTGAAGGTATAACTGGTGCAAAATTAAACATCCTGTTAGCTTCATATGTACCAATAGGATGAGGGAGTGTTGAAACACGTATTTTAGATACAATTTAGTAACTCTGCAAAACTGTGAAAGAGTCTCAAAACTAAATTAGATTTTTGAACAAAATTTCATTTGAATTTTCGGAACATTTAGTGACCTTGGAACTTTTTCCAGGGGGGGGGGGATCAAAATATTTTAGGGGGGGCTGAGCCGCCCATAACACCCCCTTAGCTACGGCCCTGTTGGTGCACCATAAGATATTTTTTCTCCAATATTATTTCATAGCACGTTTTTAAAATGTATTTTGAGAGACGACATGAAGAAAAGAATTTCAAAAGATTATGAAATATTTTTATTATTTCAGTTTTCTTATTTAAGCAGCAGTACAGACAGTCACCGATCTCGCTCACCGAGTTCGGTTGAAATTCCAGAATTTGTTAAAACTTGATTATCATATTGAAATGCAATCAGTCTGTCAATTTATATTTTGGTAGAAAACACTTGAAAACGCAATTTTAACGATTGACTCGTGGATTTTAATTCTGTTTTCGATATCCCCGTCTTCGATGTCTTCATACCTTAGGTTGCATAAAAACACAGTGGTAAACCTACGAGTCACCCACTAAAATCGGTTTTTCGTGCTTTTCCACCAAGATATGACTTAGTAGGCAGATTGTGTTTTAGTATTCGAAGTGAGTTTTATCCAGGGATGTAGTGGAGGGTGTACGCGGGTATACGTCGTATACTTTCTGAATTTTTTTTAAGAACACCGTATAGCTTCTGTTTTTTCTACGACTACATTACTGGTTTTAACTAATTCTGGAATTTCAGACGTGAACTCGATGAATGAGATCGGTGATTGTCTGACCTCATACAGGACGTTTTTTTAATCTATTTAAAGCTCTCTGTAGCTAATTTTAAAAACCGGGACTGCTTTAAAATTTTTAAGGGGACTAATGAAACCAAGGGAAAAAAGATTAAAAAATATATAGTTCCAATCACCAGCAATAAGGACTAGTCCATGTGACATATTATGCTCGGTCGTCGAAAATGTACAAAAAATGCAAGGTGTCCTGCAAGAGAACGGTGATCACATTGAATGTGTCGAATTCGTCGTCAGGAATGTGAATATGATGAATAAAATATGGCATTTTATCCAAATCCTTAATTTCGTCTGTTTCTAATATTTTCTTTCCATGTACAGCGTCAAATTTCCCACTATCGGTGGTGATTAAAAATATTGTTTATTTATTTATTGTTTTATTAATCCATTTATAAAATTTTGTTTCTTTCCAGTTATTAGAACAAGGTACCGGCGTCTCTGAATAACGTCAGTTAATACAACAGCAACAACAACAACATCTGTTGCAAATCACGTGTGAATCAACCCGAAGGCGCCGTGCGGTCGCCAAAGGGAAAGCCACCTCTGGCGCAATGTTTTTGTTTAAAAAGGTAGAAGTTGTTCGAATTCTCGATGCGAGGAAGAATATTTTACTTCCCCGTAAAAAATATGTATCTTTTTTTATGTAAATAGTACATGTTAGTGTCTGTTCAACTATATGTGTGTGTGGTGTGAAATAAAAGAAAAAATGTCAAGTGGATCGAATATTATTTAAAGAAAGAAAAAACACGAACTTATATAACTCGAGTCTTCTAGGATTAAAAACTGTTCTCTAGAAATGAGCAGTGTCATTACTGGCGCCGAAACCCGGCAAATGGAACATTAATATCAAAGCTAATATGGATTAAACATAGATTCCCGATCCAGAATTGTGATTTCAAGATTACCGAAAAGAAGCTCGAAATCTCGGCAGAAAAAAGGTACTGTAATTTTTATTTCTAAGCATGAATCTTGAAAAATTAAAGGCTAAGCGTAAAGTTATGAAAACGTCATTAACTAAACTAATAACAAAGGTCGAGTCGTTTATTGAAGATATTGATTTTGAAAATTAAGATAATATTGATAAGCTTTCGGAATTTTTGATAAATTTGGATGAAAAACAATTAGAATTAAAGGAAATTAATTTGAAAATCGAAGAATTGATCACTGATAATACAAATTTAGAAACGGAAGTTCAAAATAGTATCGATTATAATGATACTATTAATGAAACGAAATTTAAAATAAAAACAAATTTGAAGAAATTTAAAAATGATGTTGAATCGAGAAACGCTAGTTCGTTGTCAAACGCTAGTACGGTTCCTTATGTTAGTACACGATTGCCTACTGTAAATTTGCCAAAATTAAATATTCCGAATTTTAGAGGCGATCCTAATACATTTCTTGAATTTATCAATAGTTTTAAAAATACTATTGATGTTAATGATAATTTGACAAAAATAGAAAAATTAATATATTTGAAATCATTTTTGTCTGGTGAAGCCTATAAAACGGTATCTGGATTAGCCCTAACAGAAAGTAATTACGATCACTCGCTAGATTTACTATAAAAAAGATATGGTAAAACGGAAATTTTAATTAGCGGTTTTATAAATAAATTATTAGAAATCGAACCGATCAGGTCATGCTCGAATACAAAAATGTTGAGAGATTTGTATGATGAATGCGAAATAAGCATTAGAAATTTGCAGGCGATAGGAGTAGCTACCGACAATTTTGGGTATTTACTAATCCCTATCATTTTAAGGCAATTACCTCATAATTTGGTAGTTGAATTTCAAAGGAAAAAGGATAACGAAAAGCCAGGGGATGTTAATGAATTAATGAAATTTATAAAATTTGAGATTGATTCAAGGGAAGCGGCAACTGTTATATCAGGAAATTCCTTAAAAAGTCCAGAAAAATCTCGATGGGAAAAAAATGCTCCTACCAGAACAAAGGGTTTCCCACTTCAGTTGCGCTGAACACGGTCGTAAAAAATGTTTGTGTATTCTGTAATTCGAATCATAATAGTTTAAAATGTAAGGAAATGACAGATGAACAAAAGCGTTATAAGTTAAAAAAAGAAGGAAGATGTTACCGATGTTTTTATAAGAACCACCTATTATCTCTATGTAAAGCTAAAATACAACCGTGTGAGTTATGCAAGAGTTTTCAATATAATTATTTGTTTTGCCCTGCTAAGAAATCCTCTGAAATTAGTCCCGTTGAGAATACTAAAAAATCAGAAATTGAACAAAATCAAGAAAATCAAGCGGTTGTATCATCTGTTATTAAAACTCAAAATTTTCCAGAAAAATATTCGACAATTTTGCAAACGGCATGCGTACAGGTAATGGGAGATTCCAAGAAATTAAGTACAAGGTTATTATATGATTCTGCATCTTCGCGCACATTTATTGCAAAGAATTTAGCAACTGCTTTAAAACTAAAACCAGTAAAAAGAGAAAAATTACTAGTTTATACTTTCGCGAATCGTAACGCCATAGAACAAGAGTATGATTTTGTGGATATTACTATAATTAGTCGCCATCCTCCGCATGAAAGGATAACAGTTCAGGCGCTCGTATCAGACATAATTAGTGCGACGCAAGTAAAATCGCATATTGATTCGCAGCTCATAAATAAATTCCGTTTAGATGAAAATGAGTTTGCTGACAGATTTATTAATGAAAAGACTGTACAAATATTATTGGGATGTGATTATATGTTTGCGACAATCACGGGAGGGGTAGAGAAAATCAATAAATATTTATTTATTCAACCAACAATATTTGGAAAAACTTTAATTGGACGAATGCATAGCAATAATGTAAATGGAGCTTCTTGTTTTAAGGTCATTTGTACATCAACAGACAATGATTTAAGAAAATTGTGGGATGTAGATAATTTTTTATCCTTTCCTACTGATATTCAAAACGACGAAAAATATGAGGTGGTTACGCAATTTCAGAGGGAAATAATTTTCGAGAATCAAAGGTATATCGCCCCACTTTTATGGTCTTCTAAAATAAACAAACAAAGTTTATCAAATAATTACGAAGTTGCGAAACAGAGATTTGTGGGTCTGGAAAAGAGATTAAGGGGTAATAAATCTTTATTTCAGAAATATAACGGAATTATGAAAGAACAATTAAGTGAAGGTATTATTCAAAAGTGCGATACTGATTGCTTTATTGGTTACGTAATGCCACACCAAATTATTTTTAGACCAGATTCTTCTAGTACGAAATCAAGAATTGTTTATGATGCTAGCAGTAAAAGAAATAATGAAAAAAGTCTAAATGATTGTCTTTTCGCTGGAGAAAATTTAAATCCTAATTTAATTGACATAATATTAAATTTCAGGTCTCATAAAATTGCTTTTTTGGGCGATATTGCTAGAGCATTCTTGCAAATAGAAGTGTCTAAAGAGGACAGGAATTATTTGTGTTTTTTATACTTTGATGATTGTGACATAGATAAGCCTGTGACTTTATATCATTTTAACCGACATTGTTTTGGAGTCACGAGCTCCCCGTACGTGTTGGCTTCGACAATTAAGAAACATATTAGAAAGTACAAAGAAATTAATCCTATTGCCTATAATATGTTAGATAATTTTTTATATGTGGACGATTTGGCATATGGGGCTCCGACAGTCCAAGAAGCTTTCAATTTATCAGCTTCTGCTGTCTCAATACTTAAGTATGCGAATATGAACTTGAGAAAGTTTAATACAAATTCTTTAGAATTAAGGGAATTATGGAAGAATGGTAACCCAGTTATAGAAACAGACGAAAGTCATTCAAAATTAAAAATTCTGGGACTTAATTGGGATAATATAAACGACGTCCTGTCAATAGATTTTAAGGCATTTATGTCAGATGGTGATAATTTGGAATACACCAAAAGACATGTTTTGCACAGCGCTGCCAAAATATTCGATCCTATCGGATTCATATCGCCATTCTTAATTAGAATTAAATTACTTCTTCAAGAGTTATGGGAACGCGGTTTAGAATGGGACGACACACTTCCTAAAGAATTTAAAGAAAAATATGAAAAATGGTATAGCGAAATAAAACTGTTAGAAAAGATTCAGATACCCAGGTATTATTTTAACACAGATAATATTTTAGATGATAAAGTTCAACTTCATCTTTTTTCTGATGCTTCGTTAAAATCTTTCGGGGCAGTGGGCTACTTCAGATAGCAGACTTCCGAGGGCTTTTCTAAAACTTGTTTTGTAATTTCTAAAGCTCGTGTGGCCCCTTTAAAAAGAATCACTTTGCCGAGATTAGAGCTCCTAGGTGCATTAATAGCTGCCAGAATAGCCAGCCATCTAAAAAATGTTTTCAATAATATTCAAAAAGTAGTATTCTGGACGGACTCCACAATAACGTTAAACTGGATCAAAAATTCTGCTGCCAAATGGAAGCCCTTTGTTGCGAATAGGGTGGCAGAAATACAAGAAAATTCTGATCCCAGTGCATGGAGGCATGTCAGCAGTAAAGATAATCCAGCTGATATGCTCACTAGAGGACTCTCCTCCAGAGAATTAGCCAGTAATAAGCACTGGTGGCATGGCCCGGATTGGCTAAGTAAATCCGAAAATTTTTGGCCAAAACTTGATAACGTAAAATATTCTTCTTCTAACATGAAATGGAATCCAGAGATAAAATCGTCGTGAACTCGGTAATAACTCGTGAAAGAATCATCGACATTAATAGATATTCTAATTTAAATAAATTGTTGAGAATAACAGCCTATGTATTGCGTTTCATAAATTTGACTAGGCATAAACAAGATAATCGAGACACTTTAACAATGGAAGAACTCCAGGAAGCGGAAAATTATTGGATACGACAAATTCAAAATGAAAAATACTTTGTAGAAATTAAATGTTTGGAAAAGGCAAAGCCCCTTCCAAGAGATTCTAATCTCACAAAATTAAATCCTTTTCTGGATGCTGAGGGCATCTTACGTGTTTCAGGGCGACTTTCAAAATCTAACATCTTGCTAGAAAATGAAAAGTATCCGATTATTCTGCCGCCCAAAACTAAATTAGCTGAGTTAATTATTTGGAATGCACACGAGAAAGTGTATCATTCTTCAGTGACACATACGCTTGTCGAAATCAGAGAAAGGTTCTGGCTTCTAAAAGCCAGAAAAACGATAAAGGATCTACTCAACAAATGTGTTGTCTGCAAACGATTTTCTGCGAATCCAGGAGACCAGACAGTAGCTCCGTTGCCACCTGATCGTATTGAACAGTCTCCACCATTTAATATTCTAGGATGCGACTTCGCCGGTCCCTTATTTGTAAAAGATAAGAAAAATAAACAATATATTTTACTTCTTACCTGTGCTGTTACAAGAAATGTTCATTTGGAACTGGTAGACAGTTTATCTACGCAAGCCTTCTTACTCGCATTTAGAAGGTTCATCGCTAGACGGGGTTTATGCTCCGTAATTTATTCCGACAATGCACGTACATTTAAACGTGCTGAACTAGAATTTAAGAAACTGTGGAGCTTAGTAGCTCATCCAGAGGTGAAAGAATTTTTTGCTTCCCATAAAATAAAGTGGAAATATATAGTAGAAAGAGCCGCCTGGTGGGGTGGCTTTTATGAACGAATGGTGCGAAGTGTTAAAACAGCCCTACGAAAAACGCTAGGCAAAACATCGTTAACTTACAACGAACTGTCCACCATAGTAGCTGAAATAGAAGGCACTATAAATTCTAGACCCATCACTTACATGAGTGATGAAAGCCAGGACCCCGTACCATTGTGCCCAGCACATTTTTTAATAGGGAGAAGAATAACTTCTCTCCCTCCAGCACGCCTGCACCTTGACTCGAATTTCTCTTCCAGGAAAGAATTGCTTAAAACTTATAATTATCGAGAAAAATTGATGAGATTGTTTTGGTCCCGATGGAAGGGAGAGTATTTATTAAATTTGAGATCAGCCCACCAAAGTATAAACAAAACTAATATTCCCCAATTTAAAATAAACGATATTGTCTTAATAAAAGACGATAGTTTACCCAGAAATTTCTGGAGTTTAAGTAAAATTATAGAAACCTTTCCTGGAAGAGACGGCAAGGTGAGGGCCTGCAAAATAAAAACTCAAAAATCTGTTTTGAGAAGACCAGTGCAATTACTCTATAATTTGGAACTCAATAACAATTGACTGTTTTTAGTGAAATTTGCATTGTAATCTTTTCTTTTATTATTCTAGTTGAAGTGTATGTCCAGAATTCTTAGGGTGTTTGAAGTATGTATATTCTTATTATATTTTGAAATTTGTATTTGATTTAATGTATCGTATTGCAACATGTATTATGATGAACCCCATAGGTTCATGGGGGGGCAAGCTGTTGCAAATCACGTGTGAATCAACCCGAAGGCGCCGTGCGGTCGCCAAAGGGAAAGCCACCTCTGGCGCAATGTTTTTGTTTAAAAAGGTAGAAGTTGTTCGAATTCTCGATGCGAGGAAGAATATTTTACTTCCCCGTAAAAAATATGTATCTTTTTTTATGTAAATAGTATATGTTAGTGTCTGTTCAACTATATGTGTGTGTGGTGTGAAATAAAAGAAAAAATGTCAAGTGGATCGAATATTATTTAAAGAAAGAAAAAACACGAACTTATATAACTCGAGTCTTCTAGGATTAAAAACTGTTCTCTAGAAATGAGCAGTGTCAATAACATCATGTAGTCTGAATGGTAGAGCACTTAGAGCGATATTCCAAGAGTTCTGGTTTCGATTCCCGGCTTGGACATTTTTCACGATGTTGGTTTTACGCTTAGTGAGCAATGTGATAAATCACTTATTAAATATTCTAAAATATCGATTTTCTAATTTTTTGCTTAAATTATAATTTATCATCCCTAGAACATACTGATGAAGATTCGTAAAAATCAGAATTCTGTATTTGATTACATCGCTGTCCCTTTAAAAGTCACATTCTGTTTCACTTAAAAGTGATTTTTCTAAGTTAATATTTTTTCACGAAAAGACATGTTCAAAGTGATAAAACTTTTATGTTCATTTTTCAATTGACTCGATTTGTTTTGTTTGTTTTTGTTTCGTATGGTCTATTTGATGAAACTAAGTATCGAATTTGCAATAAAAAAAAAAAAGATTTTTTTAAAAAATACAAATAAAGATATAAAATAAAATTCAGTTTTTATTGCAACTTTATGCGTTTTTGTACGTTTTACTAGTTTCTTCCAAATTAATTAACGATTGATAAATCCAATTCTGGAAAATATATGCAACTCATTTTTACGAATAGTAAAAAAGCTCAAAATATTCAAAATTGCACACAAAAATACATTTATTTAATTTTTATTTACCACTTACTATTTTATTTCCATTTACTAATTGCTGAAAAAAAAGGAAATGATGTATGGGAACAGAGTGATGTAATAAAATAAATGGAACTGCAATTAATAATAATAATAATATACATTTTCTCTGATTAAGTTCAATCCAAAAAACTGCTACTTCTACTTTCAACTGTAATATTTATTGGCTTTCTCATTTTTAGAACGAAATGACATATCTGTATAAATAAACAGCAACCAGTTATGAATAATGTTCTCTCACGCAGAGCCTGTAAAAGCTTGAAAGTACTAAGAAGTTTTAAACAAAATCTACCGTATATACTCGTGTATAAATCGACCCCCTAACCGAATAACTTTCGAAAGCAAATTCTGAAATTAATCAAAAACCCGTGTATGAGTCAACCCTTAACTTTTTGTTTCAGTTTTTGTAAAAATTAAACCAAAAATGCCACTTGCCAAAGAGAAAAAGTAGTAAGTAAACAAAAAGAAATTATTGAAAAAAAAAATTAATGATAAATTATTGTTATTTGTATGTTTGATGTATTACTTTAATATACATACATAGAAAAAGGCAGAATTTTCCAGTATTCGAAGTTTTGTTTTTCTTTTTTTATAGACTCATGTATAAATTGTCCCCGGACCCCCAATTCACTTGTCCAAAATTGTTAGAAATCCCTCGACTTATAAAGGAGCATATGCGGAACATTTTTAAACTTATATTTATTATTTTAGTCCCTAAGTACAATAGTGAAGTTTTAAAAGTTCAAATAATATATTTTATCTTTGAATCATGGAGAATAATCCGGGAAGTTTTGTTAAGGTATTCTGAATATGTTGAAAAGTTTCATAATCTATAATTATCGCTTGATTTTTTGTTCTTGCATTAAATAGCCACTTTTCCAAGACTAAAATAAAAGCAAACAAAAAAGGCTTTACCTGTCAAAAATAATTCACAGTTTCTGAACCTTAAATGGCAATACTTTTCGACAATTCTTAACACAGAGCAATGCATCTTTGAGTGCAGTTTATTTTTCTTTCCTTTTATCGATTTCCTTTTATCTTTTATTATTATCTTAATTGAAATCGTTTTTCCCCGGAAGGTACTCGTGTGCTTTATCAGCTTTTAATATAAAGTTCTCCACATAAAATGGCATTTAATAACTTTCGATTAGTTTAGCTTTTGATAGTTCCAGAACTTGATACACTGTAACTCTTGAAGGCAAAGGAATCTCATTACTTAGTGTCTAAAAGTTTTCATATTTTTTTATGTATGACATTCGGTTACATGTTTCTGAAAATAATTTTTAAGTATGATATAATACATTAATGTATCAGTGTATACAGCGTTTCAAATTTATATATGCAAGGTACAACCCGTCGAATTTCGACGACAGAAATATTTACGAATTAACTGCTTCATTGACCTGAAATAAACTTTCAAAATTAGTTACAATGAAAAATGCATCTAATATTGATTAGTCTAACTCTTAAACACACATTATTTTAACCTAACGTTAACAAAATACTATTTCTATAAAACCCAGTTCAAATTTCAAAATTTTTTACGTTTTTGAGAAAATGGACACGAAAAGATTCAAGAATCTGTTTTTTTCCCACTTTTAATAGAAATGGAGTATTTTTGTTGCCACAATTACAAAAAAGTATTGAAACCTGCAAAAAAATTAATAACTCAAAAATAAATTAAGGTACAGTTTTCAAACAAATTGCATTTAAAAGGCCTTTATTTCCCTATATGATGGTGTAAAAATTGAAAATGTGCGACGTTTAGAAGTTTAAAAATTTGCAGTAGCAAAAATTGCAAAACCGAAACTTTATTTCAAATTTCAAGTTGCCATTCGCAAAATGACGTATGTTTTACGCACAGATACGTTTGGCCTTTATAATATAGATGTAAAAATAAATAAATAAATAAATGAAAATAAAATAACTGAATGAATATACACTGATGTGCAAAATTTAAGGACGAGTCCCAAAATGCCAATTTTCAAGGGATTTTCAAGCGATAATTTTCACGCGAATATTTAAAAGGAAGTAATACAATTCAAATAATTACAATACCTGCATAACAGCTAGCCCATATAACATCTCATTCAGGTCACACATGGTCATAAGAGTCACAGTCACTACGGCGAAACAAAACATAGTAAATTCCATACGTCTCTTTTATGAGTCTCAAATGACTACTATATGTGACTCCACTGACAGGTCACTGTGACTGCTGCCTTGTGTCGAGTCACCAGGTGGCTTTACAATGTCGTTATATTGAGACACTCATGTGACTGTCATTTGGAAACTCAATTTCAAAGTCATTGCGAACGTTGCACTATTATAAATCACCAAATAATGTCCCATTAAAGTCACATGGTGACTTTCTGTCACAAGACTTTGTCAAATGGTGACAGCGACCCAATTCTGAAATAACTACTGTCAAAAATGGTGATAAGTCACCATGTGACTTTAATGAGACATTATTTGGTAATTTATCATAATGCAACGTTCACAATTACTTTGAAATTGAGTCTCCAGATAAGAAGTCACACGAGAGTCTCAATGAAACGACATTGTAAAGTCATTTGGTGACTTGCCACAAAGCAGCAGCCATAATGACCTATCAGTGGAGTCACATATAGTAGTCATTTGATATTCATAAAAGAGACGTATGAAATTTCCTATTTTTTTGTTTCGCCGTAGTGATTGTGACTCTTGTGACCATGTGTGACCTGAATGAGATGTTATATGGATTAGCTGTTATGCAGGGATAGCAATTATTCGAAATATATTGCTTCCTTTTGAATATTCGGGTGAAAATTATCGCTTGAAAATCTCTTGAAAATTGGCATTTTGGGACTCGTCCTTAAATTTTGCACACCAGTGTAGATCTAGATGTGTTATTAAGAGCCCACAATAGTCACAGAAAAATTACTCAAAAAGACCCGGATGACCATGTAAAGTCTATGGGAGCGTTCTTTTCGAATATCTCGCTCCAATTTTAATATTTTTGCATGAGTTTTTTGCACAAGATAGCTGAGGGCGATCCACAACCGGGCTAGTTTTTACTTTTTCGATTTTGGTTATATATTTTTTATATTACGATAGTTTCAGTTTCAGAACCGGTTTAAATCGGTTTCGAAAGTTTAAGTATTTTTTTAAAGAAAATCTGAAACAAAAATTTAAAAAGTAAAAACTAGCCCGGTTGTGGATTGCCCTCAGCTATCTTGTGCAAAAAAATCATGCAAAAATATTAAAATTGGAGCGAGATATTCGAAAAGAACGCTCCCATAGACTTTACATGATCATCCGGGTCTTTTTGTGTAATTTTTCTGTGACTATTGTTAGTCCGGGAGCCGACCGTCGATTTACCTATGTATCGAGTAAAAGGACCGGACATACATCAAAATGTAGGTCTCAATGTGCACATTAAGAATATCACTGTCTGCCAGGTCCCATCCTGCCGGAACGCAAGGCAGCCGCACTTTTATGACGTCAATTTTGAGTGTTTACCTATGTATCGAGTACAAGGACCAGACATACATCAAAACGTAGGTCTTAATGTGCACATTAAGAATATAACTGGCTGCCACATACACCAAAATGTAGGTTTCAATGTGCACATTAAGAATATCACTGGCTGCTAGGTCCTATCCTGCCGGAACCCGGTGGCAGCCGCACTTTTATGACGTCAAGTTTGAGTGTCTGCTATGTATCGAGTACAAGGACTTGACATACATCAAAATGTAGGTCTCAATGTGCACATTAAGAATATCACTGGCAGCCACGTCCTATCCTGCCGGAACCCGGTGGCAGTCGCGCATTTATGACGTCAACTTTGAGTGTTTGCCTATGTATCGAGTAAAAGGATAGGACATACATCAAAATGTAGGTCTCAATGTGCACATTGAGACCTACATTTTGATGTATGTCTGGTCCTTTTACTCGATACATAGGCAGACACTCAAAATTGACGTCATAAAAGTGCGGCTGCCACCGGGTTCCGGCAGGATAGGACCTGGCAGCGAGTGATATTCTCAATGTGCACATTGAAACCTACATTTTGATGTATGTGGCAGCCAGTTATATTCTTAATGTGCACATTGAGACCTACGTTTTGATGTATGTCTGGTCCTTGTATTCGATACATAGGTAAACACTCAAAATTGACGTCATAAAAGTGCGGCTGCCTTGCGTTCCGGCAGGATAGGACCTGGCAGACAGTGATATTCTTAATGTGCACATTAAGACCTACATTTTGATGTATGTCCGGTCCTTTTACTCGATACATAGGTAAATCGACGGTCGGCTCCCGGACTATGTGGGCTCTTAAGGATTCGACCAACATTTCGTTTTTGTTTTCGGTGAATAAAACAACTGAATTTCCGATGCATATGTCAGATCGCCCAATTATTTACTCACATTTTAAAAAGAAGAAATGTTTTTTTACCTAGAAAGAAGGTTTTTGTTTACTTTTTGATAGTTCCAGAATTTGGTATCCTGTAGCTCTTGAAAGCAAAAGAATTTCATTATTTATTATGTTCGAGTTTTCATATTTCTTATGAATGACTTTGGATTACTTTTTTATATTTTTTACTTTAATTTTCAATTTTTAATTTTTATTTTTATTGAAGTGAAAAAAACTTCTTTAAAACACCATAAAATAAATTAAATTGCGCAAGGCCTTTCGAAATAACTTAAGTCTTTCTTCGTCAGGCGCGAAAAGACGTGCGTCTACTATGAACAGAACACTTAAGTTGAATAAAATTGGGGATAACATTATTTTTTCTTGCAATTTTGAAGAAAATTTATTGCAAGAAAAATTGCAAGAAAAACAATGTTATTCCCAAAAACTAACTTAAGTGTTCTGTTCATAGTAGACGCACGTCTTTTTGCGCCTGACGAAGAAAAACTAAGTTATTTCGAAAGGCCTTGAGCAATTTAATTTATTTTATGGTGTTTTAAAGAAGTTTTTTTTTGGTACTACTAGGTTATCCCGTCGACCAAAAAATTATTGCCGAACTATAAGATTAAATGCCAATATTGGATGATCGTGAATGTCACATTCAATGACATTAAATACGATTCACGTGTTTAGAATGTCATTTAGTGACTTTTATTTTGATGTTTCATTAATATTTTTATTAATATTCTACTAATTACTTGTTTTTTCGTTATTTAAAATAAAAAATGTGTCAATATGTATAATTTGGCTATTAGTTTGGCGATTTGTATAATTTCGCGAAATTGGTCGACGGGATAACAGAGTAGTACCGTTTTTTTCACTTCAATTGATTAACACTAGTTTCAACTTATTATATTTAATTTTTATATTGTAATTTTTAAGTATAATATAAAACATAATTATACATGGCGTTTCATATATATTGCAAATATATATATATTTAGGTGTAATAATAAGGGTCAGACTAATATTTCTGTATTGTTATTGGCGAATAAAACAACTGAACTTTCAATGCATACCGAAACTGTTGTTGGATCTCACAACCATTTATTTACATTTTAAAAGGAAGAAATATTTTTTAAGCAAGAAAGAAGGTTTTACTTTAGCTTTTGATAATCCCAGTATTTTATACTCTATGGCAGTTGAAAAGAAAGGAATTTCATTATTTATTATCTTAAAATTATCGTATTTTCTTATGATATGACATTCGATGCTTTTTTTCTACAATTAATTTTTAAATATAGTAAAAATCATTAATACACAGCACATTTCAAATTTATTAAAGCAATTATTTAGGTGTGATATTAAGGCTTCGATCGATATTTCGTTTTTGTTTTCGGCCAGAATTCGATTTCGATGAATAAACAATTGAACTTTCGATGCATACCTAAACTATTGACAGATCTCAGGATTCCTTATTGACATTTAAAAAAAGAGAAATGCTTCAGTTTATTTTTTGATAATTCCAGAATTTGATGCACTGTAACTCTTGGAAGAAGTGGAATTTCGTTACTTATTATCTTAAAGTTTTCATATTTCTTATGAATGCCTTTCAGTTACTTTTTTATATTTTCAACTTTAATTTTTAATTATTTGGAAAATAGTTGTTGTCCACGGTAGAGAATTGAGAAATCTGAAGTATACCTGCATTTTTTTACTGGTTGAATTTCGCAACTTATTTTATTTTATTCGTTTTCTGATAGGTGAAAGTTTAATGTCCGAAAATGGAACACTTCTGTTGCCACGATGACAAAAAGAGCAATAAAAACTTTAATAAAATAATAATAATTTTAAAACAAATTGTGATACAGATTTCAAACAAATTTCATAAAAAAGTGAATTTTTTTCTTTACGCAACGGTGTAAAATTTTAAAATGGGCAATGTTTAGAAGTTTAAAAAGTTTCAATTCCGAAAATTGTGAAACTGAAATTTCATTTAAAATTTGTTTGTGATAGGTCTAGGAAAATTAATGTTTAATCCATGTCGTACGTAACATAAGGCGTTCAGAAGTCAGTCTGATTAACTCTATCAAATAACAAGTTGAAAATTGCACGTGAACGTAGCAAATGAGGTGCGTTCGTACGATAACGAAGTTTTAAAAATATTCCGATCTTGCTAATATAGTAGAGCGTACTCCGGATACAGTATAGTAGTCGAAATCTTTACGTTTCTGTAAATATGCAGGAAGTAATTTTTATTACACCTCAGCAACGTATATCTTATTCATAAAATCTGAAATAGATGAATATAATTAAAACACGTACCAAACAACGTTTCCCCGTATAGCATTATATAGTGGAATACTTTTGTGTGGCCCTGTAATTTAATAATAAAAATTCTTTGCATCACAGATTGTACAGAATGCATATTTTAGTATATATTTCATAGATTAATGCCAATTCTATTATGTTCGAATGAGTGTAACATCATTAAAATGCATTTGAAACTTTTCCCCCATTGACCGTAATGTAACAGAATCCTTTTGATTGTCCCTGTAATTGATCTATGCATCCGATTTTCATAACATTTGAAATGACCCGACAAAATTACGCAATAATTATATGTTTTAAATTTCAAACGATTAAAATGCATTTAAAACTTTTTTCCCAATTGACCGTAATGTAACGGAATCCTTTTGAATGTCTCTGTAATTGATCTATCCATCCGATTTTCATAAAATTTGAAATGACTCGACAAAATTATGTTATAATTATGTATTTTAAATTTCAAACGATTCGGTTGGGTAGTTTTTGCGTTGTTATATGCGGACAGACGGACAGACAGACAGACGGACAGACAGACGAACAGACAGACAATGCACATTTTAAACAGTTAAAGTTGCCTATCCAATAAGTACTGTTTTTATTTATTTATTTATTTTTATCATTTATCTAGGAATATTTAATGTACAGCGTCCGTAATATAGGACTCATTATGACCATCCTAAAAATGATGTTTATTACTATTATAAATTTAAATATAGAATTTATTTATAAATCTTTAAAATTTTAGTTTTTGTCATTGTAGAAAAAATCGTTGTAATTTGTTAAATTGCAATTTTTTATTGTAAGTTTTATGTTGTAATTTTTAAGTGTCATATAAATCATAATTATATATGCCGTTTCAAATTTATAGAGAAAAAAAAATTAGGTGTGATAATAAGAGTGGTCTGACTGACATTTATGTTTCGTTTTTGGCGAATAAAACAACTGAATTTCTGATGCAAACGGCTGTAAAAAAAATATGCAACAACCAAAAATATTCCGTCACATTACGGAAAATGGAAAAAATAGTTTCAATTGCATTTTTATGATGTTGCACTTTTCGAACTTAATAAAATTGATATGCATCTACGAAGTATATGCTAAAATATACATTCTGTACAATCTGTGGTGTAAAGAATATTTGTTATTAATTTACAGGGACACACAAGAGCACTCCATTACAAAATGGAGGGGGGGGGGACATTGTTTGGGGAGCGTTTTAATTATATTAAACTATTTCACATTTTATGAAATCGATATTCATTGCTGAAGTTTACTACAAATTACTTCTTGTATAATAGAAAGGAGATAGAATTTACAGGGACACACAAAAGATTTCGGCTACCATACTATATCCGAAGTACTGTATATTATTACACCAATATCTGAATATTTTTAAAACTTTGCTATAGTATGAACGCACAACATTTGCTATGCTTGACGAGTAATTTCCGATTTGTTTCATTAGTACAACATGTAATAAATCGATACAAATTATATTGGCGTTTCTAGAATTTTTTGTAATGCTGCGATTTTTTTTTTTTTTTTTTTTTTTTTTTTTTTTTTTTTTTTTTAATTTTAGACATCCCGATATTATTTTCACGTAACCATGCCTACCACGTAGCCCAGATTCGGAACCGCGGCTCTAGAAGAATGAAGAACATTTCTTATAATATGCAAAATTACAGAATTATGAAGCCATCAATGATGCTGCATAATCTGTAATGTAATGCTAATTTTTATTTTGTGTATGCGGTTTATCTTGTTCGTTTAGACGTACACTGTAAAAAAAAAAAAATCTGTAAAGTTACTAAACTTTTTCTAGGAAACTGGGATTCCAAGAACTTTTCATGTAAAGGTTACAGGAAAATTTCATGTAACCGATTCTGAAACTTGAATTTTTGCTGTTACCGTTACAGGAAATGTGTTTGGAATCCCTGTTTCCTAGAAAAAGTTTAGTAACTTTACAGAATTTTTTTACAGTGTATGACAATAAGAGTTAATGTAAAAAAAGAGATTGTTTGATCGACTTCAAAAGTATGAATTTAATTCATTAATTAGCTTTTAACTCCAGTGAACAAACAGACATTACATTCATCTTTATTTTTAAATCCAATATATGACTTGTTTCTATTCATATAACAGATTAATGAAACACATAACAAATAAGGAATCTCAGCCAGAGATTTTTCTGGTAAAAGTCATTTTTTTACAATGTAGAATAAAAAATAGGGATACACCCGTCTTCAATAATTAAGAGATTTTAAAGTACCCGACGACGTCTCAATATATAATTTATATTTTAATTGTCTGAAATTAGAACAAAAATCATCTCCATTCTAAAATCCGAACTGTGATCGAAATTCTCTAAATGAATAAAGCACGTCTCATATAACATAAAAAATTATAGAGCAGGCATGTCAAACACGTGGCCCGCGGGCCACAATTGGCCCGCCAGGAACTTCTCTGTGGCCCGCCAAGCCTTTGGCATTTTCGTATTTTGATTCAGTTCTTAGTTGATGCAGAAAATTGCATTGCAACTTTGCATCGCAAATATTCCAGCGTTGCAAAATTGGAGAATGATTTTATTCAAAATCTGTGCCATTATTTCAGAATATTTGTCTTCATTACATTTAATGGCAGATGTTGACATACATTAAATTTAATGATCCCCATTTATATGAAGAAAAGTTTAAATTTTAAAATTAATGGTTGTTATTTTTTAAGAAATTTTTTTACAGTTTGGGATAGAAGATGCAAACAACACCGATTCAACACCACTGTGGCATAAAAGATGCAAACATACTGCCTTGAATATCTTCGAATCTAATTCATTTTAAAATTTCGTTTCCAGGAAATAGGGTATGCAAAGTAATCAATAAGAAAGTTAAGAAGAGCATATCTTAATCTGTAATTAAAAAAATTATAAAAAATTTATGTTTTTTCCCTCTCTAATTGTTTATTAAAAATTTTGTTATGAAACGAATACATTATTTTATTGCTCTCCTTGATTCACTCTGATATTACAAAGTAATACGTGGTATTTGTTAGGCATTACATATGTATCGAAAATCAATTAAAATACGACACTGATGTCTAATTAAAAATCTCTAAAAAATCAAAAGAAATAAATGGCTTTAAAAGGGAAAGTGGCATGATTTCTCGTCTTGTATAATAATAATAGTAATAATAATAACAAAAAATTATTAGCCTGTTTTAATTATTTGGCTGTATGCATAGTCAAAAGTGGGTATTTTGGACATAAGTTTATTAATTAATTTCATTCTTAAAGGTTAGTAAACGTATCATTGTAAATTATCCCTGTGTGATCTTTATATTTCTTGATGATGAAGACATAACATCACATATTCATATAAGTCAATTTGAAATAATTTTTTATGCACAAAAAAAGACTGACAAATTGTCTTTGATATGTAGAAACTTTCGTTCAATTTGCCAAGAATTTACACACAAATATTTCGAAAAACCCACAAATATGTAGAAATAATTTGGAAAAATAAATAATTTTAAACTGAAACTTTATTGATAAAAGTGTGTTCGTGAAACATATTAAAAGTAATCCATCTGCTTTTAAAAACAACTATTGGATGCATTTGCACACAACTCGAAATCGCTCAAGTTAGAATAAAGGATGCCCAAAATAGTAAATCAATTTAAAAATATGCAGGGGCATTTTAATAAAAATTCATGATATAACCAGAAATTTTAAAGATCATATGAAATCTATAATTTCAATATGTGTTGCTATAACTGAAAATTTTCATTAAGGTAACAAATTTTCATTCGTAAACAGTAGCCACCGACAAATATTTTTGTAATAGCCACTTTTCCTCGTTTAGTGGCCCCATGGCCGGTGGCTATCGTTAATTTTGCCCATTAACTTTATAATTCTTGAAAATATAGGTGTAAGAAATTTTACTCTGCGGGCAGTTTTTTCCGCAGACAAGATATGTATTTAAAAATTACTGAGGTAAATCAGGAAATTATTCCTATGCCGGATCAATAACTATAGTTAATATATTTTAATTATGAATTTTTTAAATTTCATAATATTATAGTGTAAATAATTGTGTTCTATCAATGATTGGTTTTATGAAAAAATAGTAATTACAGCGTAATACAAAATGCAGCTATTAGGATTACAAAATTAATAACATATTTTTGTCTAATTTTGATTGCGATTTAAATAAAAAATTTCAATGTGTTTAAGCATGTTTGTATTTTTATTTTAACTTATTTTTCATTATATTTGACAATGCACTCTCGTAAAATACTTAGCTACATATTTGTTTTTACATTTTCTGGTGCGTGTTTTTAATTTTTCCAATAAATAGTTTTAAAATTTTTGTATGTATTTTTGTTTGCTTGTTTGATTTTAAAAACAATGCTGTATTTTTAATGTAGAGTTATTGTTTTCTGCGATAATCATCAAATTAATTTGCTTCTTTATTTTCGATAATGTGGCCCGTGGCTTTGTGTACAATTCTGAATCTGGCGCGCAGTGGTAGACGAGTTTGACATGCCTGCTATAGAGGAATGAAGTCATCAAGGATGAAGCATAATACATAATGTAATGCTAAATTTGTTTTTTTTGTGTTTTATTTTGTTCATTTAGGCATACCAATATTTAAAAAAAAATCGATTGTTTGATCGACTTGAGAAGTATGGATTTAAATTATTTATTAGCTGTTAGCTCTCGGAAGTTAAGAAAATTCCTCTCTGCTATTAAATCCAGCATATAACCTATCTGTTTCTATAATACATTAATGAAACACATAATAAATAAAAAATCTCTACCGCAGACTTTTCAGGTAAAAATCCTTTTTTTAAGAATTAATGGAACGAAGAACACTCATCTTTAATAATAAAGAGGATTTAAAGTGTTTACTCCTTAATACATAATTTATATTTAATTGTATGAAACTGGAACAAAAATCATCTTCGATCTGAAATCCGAACTGTGACCCCGAATTCTCTACACTGTAAAAAAATATCTGTAATGCTACAAATTTTAAATTGTCGAAATCTGTACGTTTACTAACATTTTATCTGTACACTGTACAAGAAAAGATGTAAATCTGCAAAATAATTTTTTGTAAAGCAACAGAAATCTGTAACTTTACAAACGAATCTACTAAAATTATTGTTATCTTACTAAAATTTTATCTGCAATCTGGGTTGCAATTACATAATATATTCTAGGAATCCCAGTTTAATAAAAAACTCTTAGTAACCTTACAGATTGTTTGATTTTCAGTGCAGATCTGTATCCATCACAGCAATTTTTGCTGTTGCCATTACATAAAAAGTTTTAGGAATCCCAGCTTCCTAGAAAACTTTTAGTAACTTTACAGATTTTTTTACTGTGTCGATATATAGCATCTAAAATTATTGCGAAATAAAGGCATCAAGGATGCTGCATAATCTGTAATGCAATGCTGTTTTTTTTTTTTTTTTTTTTTTTTTGTGTGTGTGTGTGTGTGTGTGTGTGTGTGTTTGTTTTATCTTGCTCATTTAGGCATAATAGCATTACTATAAAAAAAAAGAAGAAAAAACGATAGTTTGGTATACTTCAAATATATTGGTCCAACGTTGTGCCAATATTTCATTTATTGGGAATATTGCAAATAAAACGCCAATATTGCCCCAATATTGGGATGTTTACATTTTGCCCTTATTTAGCCAATATTTGCAGCCAATATTATACCAATATTGGGGTTTCATTGGAAATATTACCAATAAAATGCCAATATTGGGACAAATGTTAGCATTACATCGGAAATATTTTCAATGAAATTCTAATATTTAACCAATATTGACGTTTTATTGGCAATATTTCCAATGAAACACCAATATTGGCATAATATTGGCTGCAAATATTGAATGAATAGGGGCAAAATGTAAACACCCGAATATTGGAGCAATATTTCATGCCAGTATTGCATCAATTTGCCAATATTGCTCCAAGATGTAGCCAATATTGTTTGGCTTCTGGGGATGGATTCACTTTATTCATTAGCTTTTAACTCTCGGAAACTAAGGAAATCCATCTCTACTGTTAATTCAATATATGACCTATTTCTGTTCATATAATACATTGATGAAGCACATAACAATTAAGAAATTTCTGACACATATTTTTCAGGTAAAAGCTCTTTATTTTTTACAATGAAGAATACGAAATAGGGATGCAACTGTTTTAAATACGGTTAAAAAAATAACTGACCTTTTAATCCTTTCAGGAGCAGAAAATTGTGTTTCTGAAATGTCGAATTTACGGCGGAACCCTCGAAAAAACTTCTGGCAAAATAAGCAAAAATAATTTCAGGATTTTTTCCACCAAAGTTGGAAAAGTAAATTTTAATAAGATTTTTTTGCACAATTTTTCATTAACCTTAGGTATGATATAATATATCCCACCGTCCCTCAAAGGGGGTTAGTACATAATTTATCTTTTAAATGTCTGAAACTAAAACAAAAATCATCTCCACCCTAAAATCTAAACTGCGTCCTAAATCTTCTAAATGAACAAATGACATAATATATAATATGCAAAGTTATAAAGAAATGAAGACATTAAGAATGCGGCATAATCTGTAATGTGATGCTTTTTTCCCCTTTCCTTTTTCTATGTGTGTTTTATCTCGTTCATTTAGGCATACCAATAAGAGTAAATCGAAAAAAAAATAACTGTTTAGTTGAGTTTAAAAATATGAATTTAATTCATTAATTATTTTTTAATTCACGAAAACTAACAAAACTCATCTCTACAATTAAATCTAACATATGACCTAATTTTTTGTTCAGATAATAGCTTAACGAAGCATAACAAATAAGGAAACTCTGACAGACACTTTTCCGATAAAAGGCCTGATTTTTTAAAATTTAATTTACATGCTACTTTTTATACAATGAAGAATGAGAAAGAGAGAGATATCCGCTCAGATACTTAAGAGATTTTAAAAAAACCTGAATCCTTAATACATAATTTATCACTTAATTTTCTAAAACAAGAACAGAAATCATCTCCATCCTAAAATATCTGAACTGCATAGTAAAACAAATTCTGTAAAGTTACTAAAAGTTTTCTAGGAAACTGGTATTCCTAGAACATTTTATGTAACGGCAACAGCAAAAATTCATGTAACAGATCAGTTTTATACTAAAAATCAAAAAATCTGTAATGTTACTAAGAATTTTTTAGGATTCCAGGAATTTTTTATGTAACGGCAACAGCAAAAATTCATGTAACAGATCAGATTTATAGTAAAAACCAACAAATTTGTAATGTTACAAAGAATTTTTTAGGAAACTAGGATTCCAGGAATTTTTTATGTAACTGCAACTCAGGTTACAGATAAAATTTTAGTAAATTAACTGTAGTTTTAGTAGATTTATTTGTAAAATTACTGATTTCTGTTTTACAAAAATTAGTTTTGTAGATTTATAATTTTTCTTGTACAGTGTACAAATAAAATGTTAGTAAGCCTTCAGATTTCGGCAACTTTACATCTATAATTTTACAGATTTTTTTTTACAGTGTGTGACCTAAATTCACATGATGAATAAAGTAAATTTCAAATAATATGCAAATTTATACAGAAATGAAGCTATTAAGAATGCTGCATAGTCTGTAATGCAATGCTTTTTTTCCCTTTCTCTTTTTGTGAGAGTTTTATTTTGTTCATTTAGACATAGTAATAAGAGTAATTCGAAAAAAAAAATTATGTAAAGTTACTAAAAGTTTTCTAGGAAACTGGTATTCCTAGAACTTTTTATGTAACGGCAACAGCAAAAATTCATGTAACAGATTAGATTTATACAAAAAATATAAAAATATGTAATGTTACTAAGAATTTTTTAGGAAACTAGGATTCCAAGAATTTTTTGTGTAACTGCAACTCAGGTTACAGATAAAATTTTAGTAAATTAACTGCAATTTTAGTAGATTCGTTTGTAAAGTTACTGATTTCTGTTTTACAAAAATTAGTTTTGTAGATTTATAATTTTTCTTGTACAGTGTACGGATAAAATGTTAGTAAGGCTGCAGATTTCGACAACTTTACATCTGTAGGTTTACAGATTTTTTTTAATAGTGTGTGACCTAAATTCTCATGATGAATAAAGCAAATTTCAAATAACATGCAAGTTTATATAGAAATGAAACTATTAAGGATTCTGCATAATCTGTAATGCAATGCTTTTTTTTCTTCCTTTCTCTTTTTGTGCGGGTTTTATTTTGTTTATTTAGACATAGCAATAAGAATAATTCGAAAAAAAAATTGTTTAGTCGAATTTAAAAATATGAATTTAATTCATTAATTATTTTTAATTGACGAAAACTAACAAAATTCAAATTCATTTCTACAGTTAATTTTATTACATATGACCTAATTTTTGTTCAGATTAATGAAGCTAATTTTTTAAAATAGATTAATGAAGCACATAACAAATAAAAAAATCCTGTAAACTTTTCCTGTAAAAGTTCCAATTTTTTAAAAGATTAATTTACACGCTAGTTTTTATACAATGAAGCACGAGAAATCGAGATCGCCCGCTTAAATACTTAAAAAGTTTTAAAGTACCTGAATCCTTCATACATAATTTATCGCTTAGTTTTCTGATACAAGAACAAAAACCATTTTCGCTCTAAAATTTGAACTGTAACCTAAATTCTCTATAGGTCACCACATTCATAAAACTCATCATAAATTAGAGATCTCCGATTGAAAATGAAAGAAAAATTAAAAAATCACATTCATTTGCTTTTCGTAAATGAGGTCACTGGAGATTTAAGGCTGAATTCTGAGAAATCCCCCTTAAAAATTATTGAAATATATTTACGATCACGGAATTGCAGAAATTTATGCCGATCGAAACTTATTAAATTCCGTTTTATATGTGAGATCGTTGCAGCAAAAGCTGATAAAGCACGTACTACCCTTCGGGAGTGAAAAACTGATTCTTGCTAGACGACCGAAAGTAAAAAAATCAAAATCGATGGAATTAAAGATGATTAGATCGCATTCTCAAATGCATTAATATATTTCATTTTCGATTTAAAAAAATGTCGTGGAGTTGTAACGTATTATTGGAAACACTGTTTGTGTGTATGCAAAGAGTTTGTATATGAAGGAATAGAAATGGTTTTGTCTCCTATTTTTACATGCATTAGGGGTATGGAAGAAAAATAAAAATAAATAGTTTCTAAAGAATGCTAGTTTTTTCTATTTTAACTATACAAAAAATGCTATCTGTTAGTCGTTACGGAATAAAAAAAAAAAAAAGAAAAAAAAAAGAAAAAGAAAAAGAAAGAAAGGAAGAAAGAAAATAGAAAAAAAAATCTTCAATCTACATCTAAATTATGAAATAGATTCATTTTTTTTCATTCTCAATATAAATAAAACGGTTTTTTAAATTATTACACTCACACATATAAATATATACATACATAAATATGTTCTATTTACATATATAACTATATTTTCTACTTTTTAAATGTTTTATTATTGCAGTTTCACAGCCAGCTGGTATATAAGCTATAGAGCCTGGTTTGGCGCAAAATTTTTGATATAACTTGTGCACGGTTGTAACTTTAAAGAATAGATGGCGATTTAATACATGCGCTTAATTAACGAAAAAATGAATTATATCATCAATTTGTAACTAAGTTTTATAATATTAAATTAGTGCATTGTCAGAAACGCATACGTGCACTTAACTTTTACAATCTTAGATTATCAAGAGGTGCGTGAAAAATCAAATAGGAAATTCCATATTTACATACTCGAATCATACACGAATCTACACACCAAGTTCAATTAACCTTCGGACTTAAAACAAAAGTATAAGCATGCGCGTTATTTTAACGGCGGTTGAAATTCATTAGTTTTTATTCGATATTCTTTTTAAATGTTTCTAGATTTTTACGAATTTAGATTAAAAATAAATATGAGTTTATAAACCAATTTTGTAATTTTGCCATATTCAGCTGGTATTTGAACTAGTTTTGGCTGGTATTTGAATTGAGGTTAGTATGAGCCCGGGTTCGGCCCCAGGCTAGTATTCGGCCTGGACCGAATACCGACAAAATGGAGGCGAACTTTCAAACAGGTCCCTGCAGGATTAGGACATTTTTTTTGGACGGGGTAGACGAGCCGATAAAAATAATTCGATTGTCCCGATATAAAAATTTAAACGAAGCTGATAAACTATGAGCCACTTTTAATGAATATGACTTTCGCGAGAATATGTATACATAAATACGCGTCACGAGCCGATGCTGGTTTGACAACATTAATACAGAAATGTAACATGTCCAGCGTAGGTATCAGCATCGGACAGTTACATGGTGTCTAAGCCCAGGCTTAAATTTTTTAGAAGACTCGTGCCAGGCCTAAATCTGGCTTGCATTTCTTTTTCTAGATAGTGGAGCCGGTCTGAAATTGGCCTTAGCTGTTCTAAGCATGTGTAGAGCAGGCAATATGTTTTGTAAAAATATTAATAACGATTTTGAGCTTCTGTTAAGTTAATCTTTGAAAACATACCTGAATGTTGTTTTTAAATTCACTGGTCAACAACTCGAAATTATATTCTCTGACTTATTTTTATTTGTAAAGGCCCAGAAATAAAGGCCTGATTATTGAAGATTATTGGAATCGAATAGCATTTTACATTTTTGATAATTAAATTACTTGTTAAGATATAAGAAATTTTTGTCCCGTGACAGCAGCGTTTTCTTCTTCCCCGTACTATCGGTTCCAGAAATTCGACTCAAACCGCTAACAATGACAGTATTTTCTCATGCATTACTTTTATCAAAAAGTGAATTATTCTACCAAAAAATGGAAAGTATTCGATTACATAGTTAGCTGAATAAGAACACCTGTCAATCTTGTGCGTTTCTGAAAAGAAATGCATTCAGAAATGTGTCAGGAAGTAGCTGCTAAGAATTTGAGAAAACCCTTAAAAATGATAAAGTCTGTCTTAAAAATATAAAATGTCATAAAATGTCGAAGCACAAGAAAATTGACATTTTATGCACAGCATAAAATGTCGACTTTCAAAGAATTATAAAAAGTTAGAATGAATAACATTTTTTCAATTTGAAGATTTCGCAACATTATTTAAATAAATGATATCAAAAGTAGAAAAAAAAAATAAATTACATAATTGTAAAAAATATAATAAAAAAAAATGTTCAAAAGAAAAAAAACTGACTCAAAAGTTTATGCACAATGTCAATAACAACCAGATTTATAATTTTTACACAACTTTTACTTACAAATTATTTTTCCGTGATTTCGGATTAGTTAAAATAAACGTGCGTCCATTGAAATTATTAGTTTTTGTAGGGTTTCTGAGTGCAAAGAGTACCATGCTTTCATCAATGACTTCTTGGAGTTCTTCAGTAGAGTCATACTGCTTTCCATTGCCATAAATTTGGCGGGTTAAAATACCTCAGATATTCTCAATCGGGTTTAAGTCTGGACTTAAAGCTGGCCAGTCAAGTTCCATTTTTCAAATTAACGTTAACATTTTTCAGAGAAAGACAAAGTTTTGTAGAATATGTTACTTGGATTGAGGCATTGTCTTATTGGTAAATCCATTCAGGACTCCACAAAATGTTACTGAATGCAATAATATGTTGGTTTAGTATCTCTTGATACCTTTTTGAATCTTATCTTCCTTATAGAAAAGTCAGAGAGGTTTGGCCGTCGAATCGAAATCCTCCCCAAACCATAACAGATTTATTGCCTTGCTGCTTGCTGAAAAATGCCCTTAGTTCCTTCCGTAAATCATGCCAATATGCGTTTCAACCTTCAGGAACATCTATGTTCCACTTTAACTCATCACTGAATAAAACAGTAAGCATTTGCCCAATAGGACATTTTTTTAAACCCACTTCATTCTTTCTTGTTTGTGATGTAATTTAAAAGACGGTTTGCAAGACATTTTCTTTAGTTTGATGTAATAACACTCTTTAATACGTCTATGTATAATATCTTTGCACACCTGTACACTGAGGTTATTTTTAATTTGACATATGGGCATATTTTGTCTAGATACCAATCTCCGTATTTTCCGATCAGTCTGAACGGTCGTCATACGTGGTCATCTACATCTTGGTTTTCGTTTAAAACTATCATTTTCAGAGAGCACTTGATATATACCTCTTTTGCATTTTCTTTTGCATTTTCAGAAACAGTTTTATTTTGCGATTTCAATTTAAAAACCTTCAAAATCTCACATTTTGTGAATTCTTTATCTTTCGGCATTTTTAAAACGATAGGAAATAATTTCTACACCTTTTATACTTTTGTAAATGTGTTATATGATATCATACAACGTCATTACACATGGTCAAACCCGTGTTTCTAAGAAATATATTGCATAACTTGCTTAAACTTTCGAGACAGCGTTTCTTCAAGGAAAAAAAAAAATACTTTTTTATTTTAATTACCCAAAAAGGGTTATTTTATTTTATTTTTATCAACTGTCGAGCATTTATTGTAAATTAGCATAAAATATTTTCTTATTCAACTATTTTAAACCAGATTTGCAGAGTGCTTAAACTTTTGAGACAGACTATAGTGAAATATTTTTACTAATCTGTTTTTTATTACATAGCTTCAAAAGAATGATCTTTTAAAAAACCTTCCTTTTTTTAAAAAATTCTAAACTACATTAATGTGTGAACGAATCCTTTGTTGAATATTGAAACATTTATATTTTTTATTCAGTAAAAATAATAAAAGTAAATTTCGCCTTAATAGCTTGATCGATTTTTTTTCTTTTTATGTTTCCGAAGAACAAATTATAATTTTATTGTGAAATGCAGCCGTCAAACATGGACAAAATAAGCGCGTTATTCAAATTTTTAGACTGTTTTTAATTAGTTATTTAGACCATATTGGCCAAATTTACGGCACATTATGAAAATTATAGTATTTTTAGGTATGTGCAATATGTGGCACACGGTTCAGTGAATGGTTAAAGTATCTACAATTGCAATATTTAATTTCTTCTAATGTGTAGTTTTTCTTGCTTTTTTGCTCACGTTCACATTTTTGCTATTTTAAGTGGGTCAGACACTGGGGATATTACACAATTTTCAAGTTATAACACATGAAATGTGAAAAAAAAAAAGAGTGGAAATCATTAATGATGAAGCAATTTACAAAATAATGGAAAATTTGTTTTCGTGTTTCACCTTGAGCATACGGGCATGCTAACACGAATAAATGAATCGAATCTCCCAGATTCCTTAATTTGTAACTTATATTCTAACTCTTTGAAACTGAACAAACTTCCATCTTCATTCTGAAAACTAACGTGTGACCTAATTTCTGCTAGACAATACGTTAAAAAGACACAATTTAATAATCTCTGATTGAAAAAAGAAAAAAAAAATCACATTTACAACTTTTCATAAAAGAGGATATGAGAAATTTTGGATCGAATTCTCAGAAATCATCCTTAAAAATATTGAAATAAATTTCAGATTAGGAAATTAAAAAATTTTCACAGATCGAAACTTATTAAATTCCGTTTTATGTAAGATACCTGCAATAAAACCTGCTAAAGCATGTTTAGTCCATCGGAAAAAGGAAAAAAAAATTAAACGATAATCGAAGAAAAAAAATCGATGGAATTAAAATTAATTATATCGCATTCGAATTTAGGCAATTTGAGCAAAATTCAGTAGGATTTTTCATTAATATGTAGATACATATGCAAAATAATATCTGGAAGTTACTGTGGAATTGAGCAATATCTTTTTTGTGTGATAAAGATTGTACGCAAAATAACTGAAATGTTTTTTGTCTCGTGTTTTTCCTGTTATTTAGGGAACTGGGAAGAAATTAGCAAATCATATATAAAAGGAGACAGTTCTTTTCGACTTCGTATAACTGCAAAACATAAATGCGCAATTAATTATGCGCTGTTGTGAAATTAAAAAAAAAAATACAAGTTGAATGTGGCAATCCTAAAACTGTCTTCTATCTCATACACGTTAATACTTCCAGAAAAATAAAACATAGCAGCGTTACCGGTTAGGTAATTTACATCAAAATCTAATCTGCAACAACTTATTTCAAGTTCTAACTGAATCTAAAATTTTGTGAAAATCCGTGTATTAGTATTTGAGATAGAATTATCACAGAAATCGTAAAAAGATACTAGAAAGAAGCGCCACCTGTTGAGCGATTTATTCTAAAACTAAATAATACTAATTTATATCAGTGACTAAATGAATTTGAAATTTGATGAAAATCAGTGCATTAATACCTGAGATAGCGCTTTTGCGATATCATGAATAATGCCTTATAGCAGCGCCACCTGTTCAGCAATTTACTCCAAAAACTAAAGAATACTTCTTTATATCAAGGAATAACTAAATCTGAAGTTTGATGAAAATTCTTGCATTAGATCCTAAAATATGCTATTGCAATAATGAGGAATAATACTGCACAGCATAATATTTACAGCAAAACCTATTCGGAGGATCATATTAAGGACTAAAAGAGTCTGAAGTTTCATGGAAATCCGTCCATTAATTTTGGAGGTATAGCATTTGTGAAATTGTGAAAAAGGCAACATCGTTACGCCACTTTTCGGGTTATGCACACCAAAAATTAATCGGATCACGTTTATATCAAAGTCTAACTGAATCTTAAGTTTTGTGAAATTTCGTGCATTAGTTCTTGAGATAGAACGCCCATAAAATTTATGTCACATAAAACACAGACAGGCCGACAGACCGACAGACCGACTCACAGGCAGACATTTTGTAAAAATGTGTAAATCCGTTGAAAACTGAAACTTGAAAATTTTCATGAATCCAATCTTTCTTCTTATAAAGATAAAAGAAAATAAATATGCCAAAAAAAAAATATATCTAAATGCAGCTTTAATTCAGGGCTCGTACGGGACCCGTTATTTTCCAGGTAAAATATTAGTATCTTTAGGGTACCGTATTTAAAAAAAAATAAAATTAAACTACTATAAAATCACTCCTGTGTCTGTCTGTCAGAGCCATTTTACATGTAAACTATGGAACGTGGAACCTTCAAATTGGGGGAAGCAGTAAAGACTATTAATTCACATATTTACTGATTATTAAACATTTGTAAACATATTTAGGAAAAATATAGACAGGCTAATTAGAATTTAAAAAAAATCTTTTCTTTGTATGCTGTGTGAAATACCGATGAAAAATTTCGTAATGCTGAACTCAAAAATACATTTCTTTTAATTTTATTTATTATATTTTTAGAGATATTGTCGTGCAAAAATATGTTCACCATCTATTTCCGAATCTACTAAAACTAAAATTATGAAAAAATATAGGTAGTAGAGTTAATTTAAACTTTGCAGAAAAACTATAGCGATTATTCCACATAGTTTTTGAGAAAAACTTCGATTTTCGGGCGCTCAGCAAAGGTAAGGAGGAGCACTGGAGATACCTACACTATTAAAAAAAAAAAAAAAAAAAAAAAAAAAAAAAAAAAAAAAATCTGTGAATTGACAGTAAAACTACTGGCAGCAAAGTTGCCAAACATTTACCGTTCCATTAGTAAATTTCCCGTTGAGGAAAATAAAAGAAAAAAAACTCCGTTTGAAGAAGCGGTAACGGTAACTTTCCGTTTAAGGTTTAATTTTTAATTATAATAAATTAATTTAATTTTTAAAATTAATGAATCGAACAATCATCAAAGAGTTCGAACTTTCCGAGTGATTTTGTGCTGCTTTAATGTTTATTAATTTAGTTTAATTTTTTTTGCATAATTTACTTCAAGCCGTCCTGAAAACCAAACTCGACACCTTTTCACATCGGAATAAGTCCTTACTGACTGAGCAAAAGGTGCTGATGCGATTTTGTACAAGGTGAGTTAGTGGGAAAATCTGTTGTGCTTTTCAAAGATTTCCTTTCAAATATATTCGTTGGAATATTCTAAACGATGTACTTTATTTTATTTTAGACCGATGTGTAATACTTATTATTTTTTAGAATCAATTTTAATTTTTTAACTAGTTATAACGTTATAGAGAATTTTTGAAATTGTCGTACTCTATTTATTTATTTATTTATTTATTTATTTATTTATTTATTTATTTGTATATTTATTTATTTATTTATTTATTTTTTTGGGGGGGGGGGTGCTAATCAGCTAAAATATTTTTTAAATGAGAAATAAGCGAAAAAGAATGTAATTTAAAAGTGGATTTTTTATGTTTTCATTATTTTATTCGTTTTGTGTGACATGTTTTTATAAAATTAGTATATTGCACAAAAAGTGTTTGCAATGGCGCCAGTGGAATTCGAACCCACAATCTATGATCGCAGGCAGGTAGCGGCATTGCGCCTTAACCTCTCGGCCACGAAGACCCCCCCCCTCCCCCAGATGAAGGAGTGTCTCCTTTCTTTGTTTTTAGTTCCATATGTTTCGTTGTTTTCAGGAAATATGTTGGAGTTTTCAGATTTTTAACGGAAAATGCCCTTTTGTTGTGTGTTTTTCTGTGAAATTCAGAAAAAATGTATCCGTGAATTTCAGATTTTTTTAAACAGTGTATCGTAGCAATAGTATAAAAGCATTATTGTTAATGACTTTCGAAAAAAATCTTCGCTAAATCGTTGAGATATTAATGCGAATAAAGATACGGTAGGTTTGGACATACATAAGGACATGGACGGTGTTCTCTATGTATCTCTATGTTTAAAGCCTAGATAACAATTTTTCATGCTATATTTGGGTAATGCAATGTACAGTACACTGTAAAAAAAATGGGTCGATATACTAAAAAAATTTTAGTGATCATTGTAATTACTAAAAATTTTTTTGTAATCTTACTCAGTTACAAGGAATCTGAAAGAATTACTAGAAAAAAGCTAGCAATGAATAGAGTTAATAGTTTTACATTTTTAATAGCTATTACTAAAACTCACTTGGTGTGGCCGTGATAGCCTAGTGGTCATAGCACCGAACTCCAGGCTGAAAGTACCCGGGTTCGATGCTGGACGCCGCCAAATATACACCGAATGTATACAATGTAAGTACTCATTAAATAAAGGGATTATGAAAATCCTGTCGTATCAGTTACCATGGGTAATTATCTCTGGACTTTCCCTTCCCTTTAGAAACATGTCAAAATAGAGCAGGTAGCAATGTTTGGTACTGCCATCTATTGCGGCTTTGCCGAAAATTTTCCGATACAGAAAAAAATAATTTTGGAGCTATTACTAAAATTTACTTGGTGGCTTATACTAAAAAGTTTTAAATTAGTTATACAAAAAATTCTTTTGTTCAGTTTACAAAAAAAATGTTTGTTTCACTTGCAAAACAAAAGTTTGTAATGGTTACTAAAAAATTCTGTGGAATACAAATTTACTAAAAAAATTTTAGTAACCTCTTGAATTTCTTTTTACAGTGTAGCAATGTAAAAGCAATAAACATAAATTTTTAAAAACAGACTAATTTTATTTGAATTAATCACATAAATATTATGGGATTCGCGACTAGTTTACATTGAGTGGATCTCTCAATACGCCCCTCGTGATTTTAAAAGTTAATTTAAAGCCTACCTAAGAAAACGCAGCACGGGATTGCAGAAATTTATGCCGATCAAAAAACTTATTAAATTTCATTTTATTTGAAATCGGTGCAGCAAAAACAGGTAAAACACGTATCGCTTATCCGGGGAAGAAAAACAAAAACAAATCAATTCTTATTGCATAACAAAAAAAAAAAAAAAAAAAAAAGTACTACTTGGTTATACTGTCGACCAAAAAATTATCATCAAACTATAAGATTACATGACAGTAATGGATGATTGTAAATGTTACATTCACTTAACATTAACTACGATACATGTGTTTGTTACGTCTACAAGTGATTTTTTAATTTAACTTTTTATCTGTATTTTTGATTTATTTGTTCGTTCGTTATTTAAAATAAAAATTATCTCAATTTATATAATTTGGCAAACAGTTTGACGATTTGTATAATTTGGCAAAATTAGTCGACGGAATAACTAAGTAGTACAAAAAAAAAAAAAAAAAAAAAAAAAAGGCCTATGCATTTATTTTTTAAAAACAAAGTTAATGCAGAATCAGGCTGATTTCTTAAAAATTGCACTAAAAAACTTATTGAGATATATTCCAGATTACGTATTTCTAGAAATTTATGCAAATATAAACTCATTAGATTCCATTTTATGTGTGATCGCTACATCAAAAACAGGCGAAGTACGTACCGCTTATCTGGAGAAAAAAAAAAAGAAAAAGAAAACGATTTTTATTGCATTTCCTGTACACACACACACACGCAAAAGATCGACGGAATTAAAGATAATTAGATTGTATTCAGAAATGCTCTAAGATATTTCATTTCTGAAAAAAAAAAATTCAATATGTCTGGGAATTATATTTTGCTATCAGAAATACCACTTTTTTTTCCTGCGAGGCAGATTATAATCTAAGTGTCTTAAGTGTTTTTTCTCTGGTATTTTTTTTCTCCCTCAGGAAATGGTAGAAAACTGGAACTGAACCGCATCTAAAGAAGATAGTATTTTTTTCAGTTTTCATTATACAAAATACAATTACGATATTAATTAGTTTATGCAATGCAATAAGTTAAACAAAGTAATCTAAAAAATGCAAGCTAAATATAATTCGATACTGATCCAATTATTTTAATTTTAATACCAAAGAATTAAAAAAAAGCTCTTTTAGAAAACATATATGAACAATTTTGCCATTTATTGAAATTTTTGTGCATGATCTACGCATAATGACATTTAAATTTTGTGCGGCATTGAATGAAATATCTAACGAACTTTGCGCTCGAAAACGTTTTCTATTAATGAATTTTAGTGACTCTAGTAATATTTCACATATTGAATCAATCTAAGAAAAATAAAAGTACATACAAATATTATACAGACATATATACAATAAAATTATTAAAGCCAACTGGAGTAAAATATTAGCAAAAGCCAGGAATCGAACCTGGAACCACAGCAAAAAGAATTCCAGCTCAAAGAAAGCCAATTGTCTTAGTGAAGAATAATTAATTCTTAGATTTAATACCTTTTAAAAAATAATTTCAAATTGTTATCGCATGTTTATATAGTTTTAGTTCATGTAAGTCATGCATTATTAAATTTTTAAAAAAGGATATTTTTATTCGTGAAATTCGTTCTTTTTGCTACGATAAATTGTTAATGGTCTAATTTGCGCCGCCTTTTATTTATTATTGGTTTATCACATATATTTAAGTAATGAAATCACTTATTAACAAATTCACTCACGATTTTACAGCTAACTCATGCGACCTCGTAATTTTTTCTTAATAATAATAATAATAATGAAATATTACTGAATTTGATTCAGATTATCACATTTATTATATAATATACAACTTATTATAATCTAATTTACATTGTTTTTCATTCAATATTGGCTTCTCATATGCATTTAAGTAAATGAAATCACTTGTTAGCAAATTCATTCGCGATTTTACACCAACTCATGTGACTCTCTTAATTTTTTCATAATAATAAATACACCAGGAGGTGGCAGCACAGACAATCGCTTCATCGAGTTTACGAATCAAAATCTAGGATTAGTTAAGGCTGTTCTTAAATAAAAAAAGGCAACTTTGTGACGCATGCTTTAATTTATTTTTGCTCGTAAATGCATGAAAATAGCAGGTGTTGTTATTCAGAAACTGTCTAATTGCACTCAATTTTCTGTTTTTTAAAAAAAACAATAGAACTTTCATAACAAGCCTTCAAATTTGACGTTTATGAGCACATTTTCCGACGAAAGCAGAAAAACCGGTCGAAAAGCAGGAGAAAAATGGGTGATCAACGGATCAAAATAGCTTAGAACTCGATAGGTAATTTATAAATCAAAAAATGAAAAAAACATGTTCGATTCGAAATCGCTTCCATAGTCAGGCCTTTCAATTTTATATCTTTCTGATAAAAAATGAATTTGTAAATGTGTCAAAACGTTTTGCGCTTATTGAGCGGAGCAGTTGAGTGGAAGATTGAGAGCAGGATAACATAATGGTAAACCTGTAACGGTTGGGTGCTCGTGCTGGGAGTTAAATGCAGACATACTCAGGAATTAAGATAAAAACACAGTTTATTAAAAACTATAAGGGCTCAAGGGAAGTGGAGCAAGTCTAAAATTTTCACAACTGAGAATACTACTGAAAGATTAAACGCATACTCACGGCTCCGGAACTAGCTCAATCGGGGCAACTCTGATTACTTCTTACTATCTTTCAGCTAAGCTGCTAGATAAAATCTAATTAGACAGCTCGTGGCTGTAGATATCCTTTATTCAACTTTCAGATAATCAAAATGCAATTACTATTAAATGTCTTACAACCGGCCCACTTCTCTATTCGAATTCTCAAACTCTTTCACAACTCACTGGAAGCTCGATGCTACTTTCAATCTGCTAGATACCAGCGGGCAATCGCCGCTAGAGAAACACTTCGCTGAGTAATATCGCTAGACACTCTCACTCCTGGCTGGCTAATACCAGAGACTCCACTGCTAGCTGACTAATGCTCTGCTGGCTATCGCCAGAGACACACCACACACACTCAAACTCCAAGCTTTTATATGCTGCAAACTGAGATGCTTCAAATTTACATATTACTACTAACCGCGAGCCTAACTGCAGAATCCGAAAGAGACACACACACTCTAGAAAATTAAAGTAAAAGAGAGGATAGATGTCGCTTTTACGCTTACACATGTTAAATTATTGACGTCACGATCTCAGAAATACTAAAGTGCCTTTATGACAAAGGTCACTCTCTCACAAACCTACGACAAAACCTCTAAAAGCGGATTTTTAGGTGTTTTCCACCAAGATATGACTTGGTAGACCGATTGCGTTTAAATATGCGAATCGAGATAGGATTAGTTAAATCATGTATGAAAATCGATAAATTTTCATACTGATGACATTGGCTAGGCATTGGATTGATATTGATGATGATTGATATTGGATTATCACATACATTTATGTATGATGAAATCACTTATTAACTAATTCATTCATGATTTAACTGTTAGCTCATGCGAGCTCTTAATTTTTCATAATATTAATTTAAACGAGTTGTGATGTTTTTTAATTATTATTTTATTTTATTACACTATAAAAAAGAAATGTTTCTAAATCTGAGAAAGTGTAATGTAATCACGAACGACGAACGAAAATATACAATGATCTCTAATGAATTCCCAAAAATATAATTTTTCTATAGAAAGCTTAGAAACCAATTATTTTTTGTGATTTAAAGAAGACTTTATAAATAAAAAGTTTCTTTTGCAATCACTGATTTTCAGAAATGTTTCTGAGTAGTTAATGTAGCGTATTAGACAATTTTCTCACGACGATACATACATTTTTCGGATGCTATCAATTCTGGACAAAACATTATCTTGTTCATAATGTGCGTTAAAAGCAGCAAGTCAAAGAAATTACGGCTTTATTAAAATATCCAAGTAATATTGCAGAACTGTTAAAATTTAAAAATGTATTTAGATGAGACATTTGCTTCGTATTTTGATTTTGATATAATCTTTTTAAATATTGTTGTGAATTCTAAGGCAGTATAAAAATATTTCCTTTCAAACAATAAAAGTATTTTTAGGGGAATATTAAAAAGAGAAAGAAAAATTTAGTAAAAATTACATCAGATGTAAACAATACATTTAAAATACTGTACTCAAAAATTTTTTTTTTTATCGCGGTTAAAAAAATACGAGCAGGCAAAGACTGTTACGTATTTCACTGTTTAACAGATATTATTTAATCAAATATGAAAATACCAATATATGTTTAACAGCAGCTGATTCGACCATAAAATTCATTAATCAAAGGGATATAAACGGAAATCCGTTTACAGGAAGATCATCACTGTTTTTTTTCTTAAAAAAAAAAAAATTAGAATTCAGTCTTCCGCAATCTTTGATAAGCCGATTAAATTAGCATGTTTTTAGACTTTGTGGATTCTCAGTGGAGGTAAACGAGTGTAGTTTGTACACTCTTAAAACGAAAGAGTGGATTTAGCTTCTTAGGAAAGAGTTATAATTTACTGGATCATGAATGAGTTGTTTTTTAAGCGTCTAACTCATCTTAATTTAAATTGCTTATTGAAATTACTTATCTTGATTTAAATTTGTTAAAAACAACTCGTTTACTTGAGTTGTTTCAACTTTGTACGAGAAGCGGACTTTTCAATAGTGAGATGAATGGATTTCAGCCCAACTTCAGATATTTTTTGGCTGATGTTTTAAGCGAGTAAGGGACAGAGCCCCTATTTGATTAAAAATACATATGAAGATTAAAACGTACTGGGTGATCCAAAAGTTAGGATGAACTTTAAAAATGAATAATTCGAAAACGAATCAAGATACATAGATACGGTTTGCACCAAACTGATGGAAAAGAAACCGGGTTTTGTGTGGCAACAAAAAAATAGTTCTGTTGAAAACCAACAGATGGCTCTCTCAGATTCTTGATGTATGATTATGCAGAGCAACAATCGATATAAAAAGCATATCGCTTTTTATATCGCTATATGAAAGGTATGCGAGATAGCAAAGGACCAATAGCGTCTTGTGCATTGAAAAATGATGGAGAAACTGCTGCTGTTGCCAGGAAAGTGAAGCAGACGGTGCAGTCCATATCGGCGGCTAACAGAAATATTTTTTTTTCGTTGCCGCACAAAACCAGGTTTTTTTTTCATTCATTTTGTGCAAACCATATCTTTGTATCTTGATTCGATTGCGAATTATTCAGTTTTAAATTTCATCCTGATTTTTGGATTACCCAGTACATTTTTTCGCACCCCGAATCGTCCATTAAGTAAAGCAAAGAATTAATTTAAATTTTGGGATTTAGATTGATGTATTTTCACCTATGATAAAAAAAAGGTCATACTTTAAGTTATAGACGTTGGTCTATTTTCTTTTTATTAGATTTTATAAAAGGAATACGCATTGATATTCTGTTTGAATCCCAAATAATAAAAAAAAGGACTTAGTGAAATACCGTGGAATAAAATATTGAAAGATACGATAAAATGCCATTCTGCATCTTTCGAGTAAATTTCCCGCATCTTTTTACATTTATCAATATTTCTATACTTGGTATACGAAATTCGAGATTTTTTATGCTTATTCCTTTCTTTTTTTTTTTTTCTATTACAGAAAAGTTTCAGTCTTGAATTTATACTCTTATCTGTCTGATAAAAAGTAAATAAGAAAAATATGAATTCATGCGAAACAAGAAAATAAGTCAGTCAGTTAAAAATTTTTATTTATGATATAGAGTGATGGCAGAAAATCCATATAATGTTCAAATATATATATATATATATATATATATATATATATATATATATATATATATATATACATATATATATATATATATACATATATATATATATATATATATCAAATATGTAAAACAATCAACAATAAACAATACAAATTCATGTGAATTGCGCCGAAACGCTGCATTAAAACACAAAAATAAAAAATATACTTTCAAATTTATCAATTTAGCAAGAACCAGCACACCCCCTTCACAAAACAAAAACTCCCTTAAAATTAAAAATTCTTGTGAATGAAAATGAATTTTTAATTTTAAGGGAGTTAAAGAACAAGTAAAGATTGGGATGTGCGGTTTGTATTAAAAGTAGAGATCGACTGAAAATTTGGTTTTGTTTTCGTTTTCGGCCTAAAATCTGAGTTTTTATCGAAGCGAAACTATGTGTATTCCAAAAATCACATTTCTCCAACATTACTCATCGATTTGAGATGTATCTACTAAAATGAGACTATTTTTTGTTTCAAGCTTCATTATTTATAACTATCAGTCATGACTGACCCAAAACGTGAATACATACTATAAAGCAAGCAATGTACAGGCTAAATATTTTCACGTGCCCATTAAAAGCTGCAGTCTTAACAGGAATCTAAAATTTTGACTTTGAATCCGCAAATCGGTTTCGAATAATCTTTGGGAACTTTCTAATGTAACAGATGATCATTTACAAAAATCAATATCAAAGATAAATCAAAGTGTGCATCCCTTAAAAAAAGTTTAATTTAAATAAAATTTGTGTGATTAAAAATTTTATTCTGTGTCATTGATAAATTAATTAAGCTTTATTTTATATGAAAATAAAAAAGTTTTGAGACTAAGGCACAAAGAGCCAACTTGGACCGCACTTGTAATCGGTAATTATGTGTATTAACAAACACATATAATTAATAATTATGCATATTTAATAAAAACGTATAAATAATTAATAATTATATATGTTTCTATATCATTAGTTACTTTTAAAAAATTTCGAAATTTTCGTTTTCGGCTAAAGTTTGCCGAAATTCGGTTTCGGTCAAGCCTTAGTTAAAAGAACTGTCTGAATCAATTTTGTTCATTTTTTACCTTATAATATTCCGAATTATTAAATTAAAATTTCGTCTTCTAAAACAGTGGTTCCCAACCTTTATTGGTGCGCGATCCACCTTTAAGTAAAAATACCTTTTTGCGACCCACCAAATATGAGCATGTATATCAGTAAGGCAATCGTTGTATGACTTCCATACGCTGTTGGCTATAGGGCTATATTATCCTACGAAAAAAGGCAATTTTTTACACGAAGTCACTATTAACAGAAAACAGGAATTGGTAATGCCAGTGCATGTAAGTGAAATACAGGGTGAATCATAAATATCGAAACAATAGGTTATCTCCTTAAATATTGCCGCTAGACCCATACTTCTAATTGCAAAAATTCATAAAAAAGGTGAATTTTTTTATTAAATAAGTTGCAACTTCATGGGGGGTCTATTTGAAAAAATACGAAACTTAAATTTTGATATGGCCCACGTAGGATAAAAATTCCAATTAAGAAAAGTTTCCTTATCCAGTCCTGAATAACACACAAAAAGTTGCATCTTCATATCTTCAAAACTCGTAGAATTATAGCTGTTTAAATAATTCATCAGGTTTTAAGGGATTAGACACAAATTGAAATGCGCGCAATTCAAAAAACAATGTTACTTTAACAGTTCTAAGAAACGTGTAAAAAATCTATCTTTTGAGTTAGAATTTTGATTTTTTTTCTTTTTTCTTTTTCTTTTTTTTTTCTTTTTTTCTTTGTGATAGTTAACCATACAATTTGCTAAGAAAATCACATTCTAAAATTTCTCATAAAATTTATAAAAATTTCATATGGATAGTACTGGTTTAAATGGGATAATTAAAAATCGTTATAACTCGAAACATCATTCATCGGATTTCAATTTCTTTCCATTTAATTAAAGATAAAAGTCTGATTTATTTTTATTCCAGGGTTTTTGTTTTTCAATATTAATTTTAAAACTATTAAAAATATTTATTAAAAAAATAATAGAACTTAAAAAAAATCATTTTTTCAAATTTGCCGAAACAAAACTAATGTAAAATAATAAAAAAATGACATATCACGTATAAAAACATTTCATATTTATTTACTTAGAAGGTGTCACAAATAAAAATTAAATTAAAAAGTTGACATGTTTCGGTTCATTCATAAGAACCGTATTCATAATATATAAAATCAGTAGAAAATTAAATGACACTGGATATAAATATAATTTAAAAATCAAAAACAAAACATTGCGCCCCCTATGATCGTGAATATAGCCATTGCCACCGCGGCATATAAATATAATAAATTTTGACCATATATTAAATTTAATATGTATAAAATTAAAATTAAAAAAGTAGAAAAACTAAATGACTCTGGATATAAAGGTAATTTAAAAATCCCAAAACACAAAATATTGCGCCCTTTATGATTGTGAATAGCCAATGCCACCGCGGCTCTTCCTATTAGACTCACCCTTTAAATATTTATTAAGTAATTCTAACCACAAATTCGGAATATCATAAGAATAAGAATCATTACAAACCCTATCCCTCCTAGGGGGCTTAAAATTTGTTTTAAAGATAGTAGATTAGTGTTCATTTCAAGTTTATTCCGAAAATTAATCATCCGTGAATCCATAGAGATATATTCTAGGAGGGATAGGGTTTGTAATGATTATTATTCTTATGACATTCCGAATTTGTGGTTAGAATTACTTAATAAATATTTAAAGGGTGAGTCTATAGGAAGAGCCGCGGTGGCATTGGCTATTCACAATCATAAAGGGCGCAATATTTTGTGTTTTGGGGTTTTTAAATTACCTTTATATCCAGAGTCATTTAGTTTTTCTACCTTTTTAATTTTAATTTTATACATATTAAATTTAACCCTCCAAGCGTCTTGCAAATGGGTAAATTTGTAATGTTGTTTTCTCTGCATTTTGTCTTAATTGCTAATAAAATATGATTCTTTCAATATTATATAAAAAATCTTATTTAGGAATATAAATGTAATCCTTAAGAGTCTTAATCATTCTTCAATGCTTTGAAAATTCATTAAATTTATAGAATTATAATATCTTAAACATTGCTTACATTGCAGTGAAACCTGGAGCTTAGTGTACGGAATATTACGGGCCAAACGCTTAGAGGGTTAATATATGGTCAAAATTTATTATATTTATATGCCGCGGTGGCAATGGCTATATTCACGATCATAGGGGGCGCAATGTTTTGTTTTTGATTTTTAAATTATATTTATATCCAGTGTCATTTATTTTTCTACTGATTTTATATGTTATGAATACGGTTCTTATGAATGAACCGAAACATGTGAACTTTTTAATTTAATTTTTATTTGTGACACCTTCTAAGTAAATAAATATGAAATGTTTTTATACGTGAATGAAAAAAGGTGAAGTAATTTTGTTTTAGTTTTTGAAAAAACGAAAGCTAACAACAGTTTTAACAAAAAATGACATGTTTCACGTTTGTATTTTTTTTGTTTAACAATTCTTAGCTTTTAATAATTTAAAGACAAACAATAATGGGGAAAAATCATTATGCAGAAAATCAAAGTGTACTGTTTAAATGTCCGTCAGTTATTTAAAAGAATGCTTTTTCTAAGATGCAGATTAAGTCTTTTTTTAAAATTTAGCTCTCACAACTAGGCTTTTTATAGTCCTGGAGAGGCTGTTAAAATATCTGTATTCTGGACCCATGTCGGGCCAGAACCGAGACTTTGCTTTTTTCTGAAAATTCACCTGGCCGGGTCTAACGTATTTTTCATATTAGAGGAGACTGCTTCCTTCTTCATGGGCCTGCACTGGACGAAAATTTCAATCCCGGTCTCGAACAATCCATATTAAAATCACTGTCTCTGACTGATCTAATCCGTGCATAAAATAAATAAAATTTGGTTCAACCAAAATTTTTACAAAACCCCCATAAATTTTAAAATTGCTTTGTTTTTACAAAAAATAAATAAATAAATAAATAAATAAATAAATAAAATTTATTTTTTAAAAGAATAGTATATTTAATATGGTTTATTTTTTGTCTGCCGATTATCTACACGAAGGATAAAGGCCCAGGGGGGAATGCCATTCGTGGGAGTCTTTCTAAGGGAACCTAACCCGTATTTACACAAGTTTCGAAGAAAACCACGAAAACTCCGAACGGTTAGGCCGACAGCCGCGATTCGAACCAAGCACCTGCCGTTTACCAGTTGAGAGGTCAGAATCTCTCGGCCACTGGTGGGACAATATAGTGTATTTAAAGGCTAAAAAAATAAATACTATAAAACCCGTGAAAAAAAAATCTGCCTAAGACGGAATTCTGTCTTGAATGCAAAATGTGTTGATCCATGCAAAATAAATACTTGAGAAAAAAATAAACTCCATTTACACCTCCTACGAAGGGCATTTGTCTATAATGCATTTTATCTTTCCTGCGTTTCCGTCGTAAAAGGTTTTATTGTATAACATTTTTCAAAGTCTCCAACACATGGGATATGGATTAACGATATTCAAATATAAGTGAAATATTTACATATAAATAGAGATTCATTGATAAAATAAATATATCACAGCCTTTGGCGCTTCTTTGATAATAAAAATTATAAATATAAAAAATGAAAAGCTATAATAAGTATTTTTGGCTAGACTCCTCCATACGAAACAATTTTTAACCACACCGAAGTAAAAAAATGAAATTCACGGCAGAGCCAGGCTATGATTTAATCTTTTTTCAGGTCTGTCCGGAGTATGATTTTAACATCTTTCCAGGCCGGGCAGAACTTTTTCCCTATGGGTTGGTTTGGGACTGGACCTAGATATTTCGATCCATGCAGACCTCCAGTGCAGACTACCAACATATTTTTAAAACAAGTTTAGATTTAAATCAATATGCTGCTTTATTATGTCCAAATAAGAGGCACTGTCTTATACCGACATTTAATAACAGACAATTTGTGGAGGATCCCTTATTTGCTTTCAAACTGACTCAAAAACTCTTCGTTTACAGGCATGGTAAAGTGGTGTAAGTCACGAATATTGGAGAATTTTGGATTTTAATATCTCTCTTAGATTTTAGATAGGGAGATGGAATTTTTTTTTGTTCAAATTAGGAATGGATAAGGAATAGTTTCCTAATTGGGAATTTTGCCCTACGGGGGTCGTATAAAAATTTAATATTCGTATTTTTCAAATACCCGCCCCCCCTCCCCCTCCATAGAGTTGCAACTTATCTTATCAGAAATTTTATCTTTTTTTTTGAATATTTGCATTCGGAAGTATGGGTCTAGGAGCAATATTTAAGGAGATAGCCTATTGTTTCGATATTTATGACTCACCCTGTATAATTAAAACAACCTAAAAATGTGTTTAATTTTTATGAAAACATAACTTTATAATCAGTGAGATTTCTGGTACCGGTGTTTACCGAAGAGAGAATTTATGTCAAGGTTAAAACTGGTTAATTTTAATCTATAGAATGTTCTCAACTGCTCTGCTCAATGGAGGATATTCCATCTACGTTATGATCACGTGGTCAAGGCAAAAACTTCTAGCGTAAAGAAAAGAAATATTCGTTAAACGCAATGTAAATCCCCATCAGCCAATGAAACAGTTCATAGGGAAAGCAGTAGCAGCGTCCCTGCTTATCAGTTAGAAGTTCTTTAGGCAAATTACCGGTACCACGTGACCTTTTACAGCCTCGAACGCAGAATTAGAATATCCTCCATAAGCACAAAACTTTTTAACAGATTAACAGATACATATTTTAACAAAAAGCTTTAAAATTGACCACTCGCAATGGGCGGAGTTCGAAATGTTTGTTGTGTATTTGATTGGCTTTTGGTGAACGCTTGTGGTATAAATCGAGAAGCTGATTAGCTATAACCCAATCGTGACGGACTTTGACGTCAGAAATGCTTGTGTTTCATTGTACGGTTTGGCTATGGAAGCACTTTCGATTCGAACTCAGTTTTCCATTTTAGGATCATTAAATTACCTAGCGAGTTGGAAGCTTTTTTGATAATATGATCACGCAATTTTCTACCTTTCGTTGGCTGGTTTTTCTGCTTTCTTAGGAAAATGAGGTTCAAAACATCATTTTTGACCGCTTGTTCTGAAATAATATATTGTGTTATTGCGTTTCCACAAATATATATTGCGTTTCCACAAAAACAGAAAAATGAGTGCAATTAGGAAGTTTCTGAATAACAACACCTGCTAGTTTCATGCATTTCCGAACAAAAATGATAAAAAAAAATTATGTCACAAAGTATCCCCTTTTTTAATTAAAGGCCCCACACTAGGCACAGAAAAAGACCCGGATGATAATGTAAAGTCTATGGGGGCGTTCTTTTCAAATATTTCGCTCAAATTTTATTATTTTTACATGATTTTTTTGCACAAGATAGTTGAGAACGATCCACAACCGGCCTAGTTTTTAATTCTTCAGTTTTGGTTTCAGATTTTTATTAAAAAATTGCTTTAACTTTCGAAACCGGTTTAAACCGGTTCTGAAATTGAAACTATCGTAATATAAAAAATACATAAGCAAAATCGAAAAAGTAAAAACTAGGTCGGTTGTGAATCGTCCTCAGCTATCCTGTGCAAAAAAATTATGTAAAAATATTAAAAATTGAGCGAGATATTTGAAAAGAACGCTCCCATAGACTTTACATTATCATCCGGGTCTTTTTCTGTGCCTAGTGTGGAGCCTTAAGAACACCCTTTAAGTCACTTTCTACACGCAGTTTGTTTGTTTCCCTACTTGATTTTAAAAAATAGCAAAGGAGAAAAGGAATATTCACACAAGTATACCGTATTGAAGCCCTCAAGGACCTCAGATATTTCTGAATATCCTGTTAGTATATTCATCGAGTACGAAATTAAGGATTTTCCCTTGAAATATTATTTACTGCTGAAATTGTTAATTTTTTTTATACAGATGAAATAAAATATAATTTTGTGACAAACCTCAATTATTTGTAACCCACAGGTTGGAAACCGCTGTTATAAATGTATTTTTAGTATTTAAAAGAATTTTTGAAACTAAATTAGAATATTTAGAAAATTATTTTATAAAATTAGAGAGCATTTTGCCGATTGGAAACAATTATTTAAATTTGTATTTTTGATGATTTTGTGCAATATTTATAACTTCACTCAAATGTTTCATTTTATTTATTTATTTATTTATTTAGCATTTTATAGAATTAGGAAATGTATACAAATATAATACTTTTGTAATAAAAATATAAGAATAATTCAGAGTTGAAATTTTCACCCACAATCTTTCAATGTCAAGAAAGATAAAGAGATGAAAATGAAAATAAACAAATAAATAAAAATCTTTAAAAAAAGTTTTGTTTTATCAATAATGTTTTTGGAACAGGATATGTATGGTAAAGTATCTAACCACTCATTCTAAACTGTGTTACTGCTAATCGATGTATTAGATGAATTGTATAGCAAGTTATTTTATTGGTACTTTAAGGGGACAAGTGACCTTTAATTTTTTTTATATACATTTCAAAAATTGCACTTTAAAAATTATTCTAGGGTATATTATATGCATAATAGCATAATTTTATCTCAAAAATGTAACAAAAAAATATATGAGAATAATAAGGAAATTTTTGTAATATTTTAGATTTAACGAGAACTTTTTAAAATGCCCCATGCGCATCCCATGTTAGTGAAAATCTCCAATATTATGTATATAGGTTTGGTTTATATACCTAAATACATCTGTGCATTGATTTTTATATATCTGGATATGAAGGCCCCCCCCAAAAAAAAATATTTCTAAATTTTTTGAAATTTTGAGCATTTTTGAACCTATTTTTACAACTAACTACCTTTAACTTTTTCAATTATATTTATTTACAAAAAACAAACACAGAATTATGACAAATATTATGACAAATAACTATAAAAAATTTCAAAGCATTCAGAAAGAAAATATTGCGCATGGAGCATTTTGAAAAGTACTCGTTAAATCAAAAATATTACAAAAATTTCCCTATTTTTCTCATTTTTTTTTGTGATAAATATATGCTATAATGCATATAATGCACCCTTGAATAATATTTAAAGTGCAATTTTAAAAATGTAAAAAAAAAAAAAAAGTTTTTAAAGGTCCCTTGTCCCCTTAAATTACAATCAGATCATAAAGGGTTAATGTGAAGCTGGAATTTTAAAATCGAATTTTAACCCACTACTTAATATGCCAGATATACAAAAATTACGTTTTCATTTATATTCAAGCTTTTTCTTATTTTAAAAAGGTCCGGAATAAAAAAATTTAAATAAATAGATAAATCGGATTAAACAAAATTCAGGCCTTTTAGGCGATTTTTTAATTATATAACTATATAGCACCTATAGTCTTCGTATGGTCCGTCTGTCTATCTGTCCATCCGTCCGCATACAAAAGCGAAAAAATTACCCAGCTAAATAGTTTGAAATTTAATATTTAAAATCGCTGCAGAAATTTTTCGAGTCATAAAATCATTTCATCAGTCATCATTTCGAATTTTATGAAAATTGAATCAAAACTTAAAAAGATATATAAATAAAAATTTTCTTCGTTTTTTTAAATCTTAGAAAACCTAATTAATATGCAATTAATGATATCCCGTGATATGTAATGCTTCTAGGCTGCCATGGCGATGATATTTTATTTAAGAAAGAGTCTTATTATTTCCGTATTATTGAATTTAATATATATATATACATACATATAACCTTAATGAATTTTGTATTCATGCTTTTTAGATGCGTTCGTAATTATGTAAATATGTAGCACCTATTGTTGTCGCTCAGTCCGTCCATCTGTCCGTCCGTCTGTCCGCATATAACAACGCAAAAGCTACCCAGCCGAATCGTTTGAAATTTAAAATATATTATTATTATATAATTTTGTTGGGTCATTTCAAATTTTATGAAATTCGGATGAAGAGATCAATTACAGGGACAATCAAAATTATTCCGTTACATTACGGTCAATGGGGAAAAAAAGTTTCAAATGCATTTTTATCGTTTGAAATTTAAAATATATGATTATCACATACTTTTGTCGAGTCATTTCAAATTTTATGAAAATCGGATGCGTAGATCAATTACAGGGACAATCAAAAGTATTCCGTTACATTACTGTCAATGAGGAAAAAAGTTTCAAATGCATTTTAATGGTGTTACACTTATTCGAACACAATAAAATTGTTATGCATCTGTGAAGTACATGTTATAATATACATTTTGCACAATCTGTGGCGCAAAAAACTTTTGTTATTGATTTACAAGGTCACACAGAAGTATTCCATTACATAATGGTATAGGGAGAACTATTTAACATTTTATGAGATTGATGAGATTGATGAGATTGATATACGTACATGAGGAATACTACAAATTATTTCCTGTATAAAAGAAAGCATATAGTATAGCATATGATATACGTTGCCGAGGTATAATAAAAGCTACTTCCTGTATATTTACAGTAACGCAAAAAAAATTTCGACCACTATACTCTATTCAAAATACGATCTATTATAACAGCAAGATCTGAATATATTTAAAACTTTGTTATCGTACGAACGCACCTCATTTGCTACGCTTCACGTGTAATTTCCAACTTGTTTTCATAAGAATGCGACAACCATTGAACCAAGATCTGAATATTTAAAAACAAGTTATAATACAAACGAACCTCATTTGTCCTGTTTGACATACAATTTCCTACTTGTTAGAGTTAAATGCTGTGAACCGCATGTTTTTATAATGATTAGATCTGGAAGTATAACATTTTTTGTCTTGTGATACCACGCGCGACACTCTAAGTAAAGGAAACTTCAACTACATTTATTTTCGAATGAATTTTTTCCTGGTTTATCAAATTTGAAAGTATCAAACTAAAATTCTCTTAACTGTATGAAATTTTAGACAGAGCTTCTGTAATATATTTCTAATAAATTGGTTTCAAGACTTTTGAATTTTGAGTGAGAAATGTGAAAACATAGTAATTAATAATTACTAAATCAAATTTGTATTTGAAGTATTAATATGCAAATAAGTAATATAAAAAATATGCAAAAATAATAATTGTTATTGCATAGTAAGTACAACTAATATTTGTATTAGTTAAATGAAATTACACGTACTATCACGTACTACGAAAATCAAGCAAGTAGTTCACGATTTACATAAAAAAATATGCTTAAAAATAAAAATAAATATGATTATTATTAATTTTATGTTTATAATTAAAAATAAATAAGCTTAAAATTAAAATATATAATAATATAAAATACTAATAAGCAAAAGTCACTCGTATAAAAACGCCATTTCTTCACCTTAAAATTTATTATGAATTTTATAGTTAATACTAAAGATCGATCGAAACAAGTCTTGAAGGCCGAGACCGAGTTTCTAAGATCTTTCTATTTTCGACCATAAATGAAAACAAAAATGTTCCAAAATTTTTTTTACGTAACAAAATTGTATGTTTTTAAATAATTAATACAAACATAATTATTAATTAATTATACGTGTTTATTAAATAGGCATAATTGTTAATTAGTTATCCGTATATTTATTAAAGATACATAATTATTAATTAATTATACGTGTGGCCTATGTGGCTGTCTACGTCTTAGACCACAAACTTTTTATTTTCATATTAAAATAAAATGTAATTAATTCCTCAACGATACAGAATAATTTACGAATTATACGAATTTCATTTAGTTAAAAACAATTTTAAATAAACACACTTCGATTTGACTTTTATAATAATTTCTGCAAATGATTATCTGATGTATTAGAACTTCTCAAAGAGTATTCTAAAGAGTTCTGTTGTTTCAAATTAAGTTTTCATTACTGTTAAGAAAACAAAAAAGTTTTGTCGCATATCATACTTGCTTTATAATTAGCATTCCAGTCTGGAGTGAATCATAACTTATAACCATAATCAACAAAATTCATGGCTATAAATAGTGTCATATGAGCCAATATTGCTCAATTTGATGAGTAATACGGAAAATTTGCGAAAAAAACCCCCGATATTTTTGAAATATTGACATTATAAGATTATTTAATTTTTGGTGTAGCCGAATTTTCGGCTGCATTTTCGTCAAAAATGAAAATGAAACCGAATTTTTATTCGATCTTTAATTAATAGTTTTAAAAACCCCAAAGTCAAAAAAAAAAAAAAAAAAAAAAAAAAAAAAAAAAAAAAAAATTACAAAATTTTTGTATACAATAGTGCGAAAATTTATGAAAATCAAGCAAGTAGTTCACGATTTACATAAAAAAATATGCTTAAAAATAAAAAAATATATCATTATTATTAATTTTATGCTTATAGTTAAAAATAAAAAAGCTTAAAATTAAAAAATATATGAAAAACGTTTTGAAGTTTTTAGTATATTTTCACATTAATATGTTAATTTCATAAATACATATTTCAAAAAAAAAAAAAAAAAAAAAAAAACTTTTGGAAATATTTATACAAAAAAAGTAGAATTTTGTGCCCCGAATCTCCATATTCTAAAAAAAAAAAGGACAAAATCTTTTTTAATCCTGAACAGCAAGTATGGATAAATGTCACAGACTGAAATATTGGAAAATGGAATAAATGCGATTCTGAAACTTCCAGGTGACTTTTCTCCATTTTATTTTTTGCAGATTTATCAATATTTTCATGCTGAACATTTTTTGCTGGAATATTTTTTGAATCGTATATATTTTTTGCACGTGAAGGATATTTTTTTTCCTTGCGATTTCAAATTCTGCAGCTACAATATAAGAGATTTCACAGTAACATTACAGAAAAACAAAACAAAAACAAACACAGTAGCAGAACTGCTCTAAAAAGCACGGATAAAACTCCTCGCTTGTAAGTTGTTACAATTTACATTATATGTTGTAAAACAAGCCGAAAATCGTACGTCAAACATGGCAAATGAGGTGCATTCGTATTATAACTGATTTTATAAATTTCGGTGTAATTGGTTATGTAGATTGATGGAATAGCTGTTGCACTCTTATACAAAAATGCACGAATACAAAATCTATTTGCGATTCTGTATATTAAATTCAGCAATACGGAAATATTAGGATTTAATAAATAAATAGGACGTCATCCCCATGGCAGCATAGAATCATTACCTATCATGGAATTAATTAGGTATGATAGGATTCAATAGAATGAAGAAAACTTTTATTGATATCTTTTTAAGTTTTGATTCGATACTAATAAAATATGAAATGTCCCGACGATGTGCGGCGCCCTCGAGTCTACAGTTAATTGCGGTTAGGGGTATTATGTTAATTTATAGCTCCGTCTTCAGTTTGCAATGTATAAAAGCTGTGAGTTGGAGTGTGAGGTGTGTTGTGAGGTGAGGAAAGCCAGCAAGGTGTTGTGAGGCGACAGGAGCCAGCAAAATGAGATAGCTAGTGTTGTGGCGAGGAGAGCCTACAAGATAGCCTCCAGCGAAGGCTTGGGTTATGAGGCAAAGGGAACCAGTGGGTAAGAGTTGATTAATACGTTGAGTTTTGAGAATAAAGATTTTGTGCAGCCACGGGTTGCTTTCTTATAGATTAAAGTAGCAGTAAGCCGCGACCTGAAAGTAGAGCCGGTGTGAGTGCTTCGAGCTGAAATTAGCCTTGGATGTGAGTATAAAGTTCCCAGAGACATTAAATAAAGTGTTAGTTTTTAACTTTTACTTAAACTATGTCTTCATTTAACCAACATATCACCGGCGGCTTGCCTGCCACGTCACAAAGTTTTATTCGTAATACGTTGATACAAACAAATCATTAATTTTTATGACAATTTTTATGTTTATTTAAAAGAATAAAAGGTAATGCTCTACGAATTAAAGAAAAAAAGAGGATTTTACATAGGAATGACATCAGTAATACAAAACAGAATGATCATTTATCCTCGTGTTTTAAAGATTTCTTCATCTGTGAAAGTACACCATAACTAAGAACTAAAATTTACAATAATTATTCTCGAATTACTCATGATTTCGAAAACGTTCCTCATTAGAAACCTCTGAAATCAGTATATTTTTGAGATTTAATGATGCAGAGTTTCTTTTGCTGCCACTTATTTTCGGAAAAGTTTTCGAGTAATTTTTATAGTACATTAATAAATTATCTTCGCCAGGCGCGCTAATTTTCATCACATGAGCAGGCGCGGGTTGTGAATTGTACATGTACAACAGACGAAAAACAATCAACTATTGCTGCTTTATTTTAATTTTACAAATAATTTAACTTACAAATATCATATAAGTTATCTCTGATCACAATCTATGAAAGTATACCGCAATACACTTATTTTGTTATAACATACTAAAGCAGAAGTTTAGATGTATAAAAATCTACTTGCTACTATGATCATAAATAATAAAAATTAATGATGAATTCCTGAACAGTAATTAAGTAGTTTCGGATTTACAGAATTAATCCTATATTTCTTGTATATTAGTTGCTTCCAATATCAAGCATAAGATTGGCTTTTTTAAAGGGTGTTTACAGATAAACCTTGCGCATTTCATGCACTATCAACAGATTAAAATGATAGGTGCAGCTAATTGCGCAATCTGAAATACAAATAACTTTCAGGAACTGGATAAAAAGATCCAATAAACGAATACAAACGGTTATTAAAACCCACTACTGCTTGAATTTCGCTTTAAAGAAAAAAGAAAGCGAATGTTGTACTTTGTACAACGCCGCGCCCAACGGAAGATTAATCCGGAATATGGGGTTTTTTAGGATGTTATTCATTCTCAATTAAATATTTTAAATGACGTAATTAAATCTATTTAAGAGTAAAACAATGTGTATTTTGATGCTGTTAATTAGTTATGTTTATTTGTAAAACATGTGGGTTGAATATGAAAATGTTTATTTATACACTGTAGTACAGTTATGTTTGTAGTACTATTATGTATGTAGCTACATTAAGTCTTTGAGAACACGGATTAATGTGCTGTAAAATGTGCAAATGTGCAAAAGTGTGCAAAAGTGACTTTGTTTTCATAAATTCTTTTTTAAATTTCGAAACTATATCGATATCTGATTGATTTTTAAAAGATAAAGAATGCTTTTCGGAATCATAGGAACCTCAAAAAAATATTGTATATAATTTTTTGTAATTATATTATATTTTTTCACATTAAGATATTTATGTTTTTAACACTTTCTAAGAAATTGGCAAAGTGTTTTTGACTTTCTATTTGTTTTTCTTACGATCTATTTCATGTAAATATACTCGTATTTTCATGCAATTGAAAAATGTTAATAGTACTTATCATTTCATGTTCAGTATTGTATAGAAGTACGTGGGATTATGAATTAATTTACACGGGCACTTAAAAGGCTTCTCCTTACATTATGGTACATGGAGGAAAATAATATGCAGATTATTTTAATGAGAATATGCTATATCAAATGTATTGAAATTGATATAAATCACTAAATTTTGCTACAAAATGATTCTGATAGAATGAATCATTCGTAGCATCTGTATTTCATTTACAGAAACGCACAAAAAAAAATCGGTTACAGCATTGTCTATCAGTAATAATTGCTGGACGTGTGCTTTCAATTTCGGTATGCGTTTTTAAATTTATCTATTTTTTTTGTATGCGTTTCATTCTGCATGAATTCTATACTTCGTATACAAGGCTGCACAAAAGAATTCACATACCATTCTCCTTTTTAGCGGAAATGATTGAAAGAGAATTTTTGGCCGTAATATCATGCAACTTTCAAAATGTGTTTTGAAAATGAGTCTCCAAACACACTTTAGCTCATATGTTGCATGTTTTTGAAGATAAAACAGTGCAAACTTATATTAACTTTAAATGAGGCGTGACAAATAGTGTAGAATAAAGAAATAAAGATTTTTTTTTTCACTTCGTGCACAAATAAATATATTCACATCCCCTCAAGAATATTTCCTCATAATAAGATTGTAGAAAATTCTAAACAAGTAACTTTGATGTAAACTGCTCAATTCTCCAACTTTTAAAGTTGAAGTTATGACTACAGCTCAGTGGGAAAATGCGAGTAGAATTGTAGATTTTTTTTTTTTACTTACTCTTGTTTTTCATGTACTGTACATATAAATGTCCAAACCTAAAAGTTCGCGAACCACAGGTCTATGCACTTAATAAAAACTGTAACTCCATGAGTATTTTCTTTTTTTAGTAACATAATCAGATAAACGAAATTGTGACTAAGCTAATGAAGTTACAATTCCTACATATTCTTTATTGAAAATTCAAACATAGAAGTTCAATTATTATACTATATAATCCTCCGCTGTTGAATTAATCAACCCGACTTTCAGTTGTCCACCCTTTTTCCTTTATTCAATATCATTAGATCTTCCCCATCCGTAATCGAAAAATATTTATCAATTATTATCCCTCCCTCCGAGTTACCAAACATAGATCGTGAGTGTTCCTCCAGATAAAGTATATTTCAATTTCGGGGGAGAGGGTGATTATGTCGGCGGTTAAAGACCCTTTCACGGCCAATCGTTTGAATCTTCCGCAATGTAGAAAGTTATTAATACAGAGAATAATACAGTGATTATAGGACGATTATCTATTGAACCGAGGATTAGGGAAATATACTTTTAATTATGTATTCGAATAAATTCCAGCAATAACATTGGGTGTTTTTTTAATTACTAGAAGTGTATATACATTTTAAAAAAGTAATTAACAAGTTCAAAATTGTAGAAAGAGAAGTATTCACAATATATAGGTTGGTTTAAGAATGACAGTGTTTTATGTTTTCACTGAATGTATAGGAAATTAGTGCACAGACATGAAAAAAGAAAATGTAAACGGCCCCTACTATAAATTATAGCAGGAGAAAAATTTACTAAAAAACAAATTCTATTTTTAAATGAAATATAAATTTACTTAGAAGACCATCTAAAAATGAAAACCAGACCAAACTTTTTTTTTCAACGGCAACACAAAATTTTGACAATATATTTTAAATCTTTAGTTCAAACAATGCTTGCATATGAAATTTCAAATCATTTGATTGATAAGATAAAATAAGATAAATGATAAACATTCAAAATTTAGAGATCCTAATTTTAAATTGCATTTTCATATTTTTTATTAAGATATCCAGAAAATGTAACCCTGATGCGACAATTTTTTGCGGTTATGATACTAAAACACCCAAACTAAAATGCATTGAATTTGTAGTTTTAAAATTTTATAATTTAGAACTTTCAGAATGGAATTATGATTTGTACTCTGATTTTTTTTCTCCTCTTTTTTTTTTTTTTTTTTTTTTTTTTTTGTCATACTGTATCTATAAATGTTCAAGAGGTGAGCAAAACCTAAAAGTTCGTTAGCCACAGGTCTAGGGTACTGCGCTTAATGAAAACTCTAATACTATGATTGTTATTATTTTTTTAAATAAAAAATCACATAGAAAAATTAATGACTAATCTAATGAAGTATTATTTGTACATATTCTTTATTGAAAATTCAAACATAGAAGTTCTATTATTATACTATATAATCCTCCGCTGTTGAATTAATCAACCCGACTTTCAGTTGTCCACCCCTTTTCCTTTATTCAATATCATTAGATCTTCCCCATCCGTAATCGAAAAATATTTATCAATTATTATCCCTCCCTCCGAGTTACCAAACATAGATCTGTGAGTGTTCTGCCAGATAAAGTATATTTCAATTTCGGGGGAGAGGGTGATTATGTCGGCGGTTAAAGACCCTTTCACGGCCAATCGTTTGAATCTTTCGCAATGCAGAAAGTTATTAATACAGAGAATGATACAGTGATTACAGGACGATTATCTATAGAAATCCCGGGATTAGGGAAATATATTTCCAATTATAAAATGAATTTGAATAAATTTCAGCTGTAATAAGATTTTTTTTTTTATTACAAGTAGTGTAAATAAATTAAAAAAAAAATACTTAACAAGTTCAAAATTTTTGAAACTGGAGTATTAACAATATATAGGTTGGTTTAAGAATCAAATTGTTTTATGTTTTCACAGGTATAGAAAATTAATTTACAGTCATGGCCGAAAATAACGTAAACAGCTCAAAAAACTATAATAGAAGAAAAATTTACTAAAAAAATTAAATCTATTTTTAAATTATGTATACAAAATTTGATTAGAGGTTCATATACAAATCAAAAACAGATGTTTTTTTTCCTTTTTTTGAACGGCAACACAAAATTTTGGTGGTATATTTTAAATCTCCTGTTCAAACTATGCCTAGATATGAAATTTTATTTGGATGATAATTTCTCGAATAATAAACATTCAAAATTTAAAGATTCTAATGTTAAATTATATTTTCATATTTTTATTAATATATCCAGAAATTGTAAATCTTATGAGATAATTTTTTGTGTGGTTATAATACTAAAACACCCAAATATAAATGCATTGAATTTGCAATTTAAAATAGTATAATTCAGAACTTTCAGAATAGAGTTATAATTTATACTAGGATTTTTTTTATTCTCTTTTCTAGCGTACTGTACATATAAGTGTTCAAGAGGTGCGTGAAACTTAAAAGTTTGTGAACCACAGTTCTAAGGTACTGCACTTAATGAAAATTCTAATACCGAATATTTGTAAGAAAATAATTTATTGTTTATGTAAATTTTGAAAGACTTAGTATACACACCTTCTGTGATGCGAGTCAATATTCTTATATCGCCGCAACATTTGTTAGAATAAGTACTGCTGACAGAGTCGAAGTACATCTATTATTTGACAAATTCCGAGGTGCGCCTGTCAAAATAACTACCATGCCACATCCTGAATTAATAGCTGCCACCGCTGCATTATGTTCATCAGTGATGAAAGGACTTCAATGAGAAAATGTAAAACTATATCTTTGGACAGACTCTTATGACCCACTATATTGAGTTGGATTCAAAGAGAAGAATCATGGACAGTTTTCGTAAGCAATAGAGAAAGCGAAACTAGAAAAACAACAACTTGAAACTCATGGAAGCACGTACCGGGGACTAAAAATTCCACTGATGTTCCATCTAGGAGATATTTTGCGAAATATATATTGAAAATAAAATGGTGGGAAAGTCCAAGTTGACTATGGTCCTCGTCTAATCTGTAGGCACTGGTGAAAACGCCATTGTCCCCTCAATAAAAAAAAAAAAAAAAAAAAAAAAAAAAAAAAAAAAGAAGGAAGTCAAAAATTCTTGTTGATAAAAAATCGGTAAAATGTTTAACAAACTAAGCATTACATTTCGTGAGTGGTGCAATTTACCTAAATACAAGAAAAATAGATCTTTTATAAGTACCATGGATTTGAGTGGTATTTTAGGTTTTCCTCAAACTATGATCTATTTTTTCATTTGGTGACTGGGAATCACGGGTTAATTCATAACTTTAGATAACCAAAATTTCAAGGTTGAATGGGGAATTATACCTTGAAAAAATAAATGCATTTGAGAAAGTAATTGTAAAACTTATTCATGAAGAATCATTTACTTCAGAAAACAAAAGTGAATTAGACTTACATCTTTATGAAGACATGAATATGGTCTCTTCAGATTGAGGATCAAAATTGTGTACAGAAAAAGTGCTCAGAATTTTCAACGTTCAATGATTTTTCCTTCAGATTATCCTATTATCAGAAGACTTATTATAATAGAACATCGAAAACATTCTCAATGAAGATGTAAAGTAAATGGGCACACTGGTTGTTTTGATGTTGCGATCATCTGATCAGCGAAACAGATTTCGTTCTGTATACTTGGGATTATTAAGCCAAAGTCCTCAATGTAAAAAATGTAAAGAACAAATTCAACTTGGTGGCGTTGCGTTAATTGGTAGCAATAATATCAAGCGTATTAATTGGCGTTTAGGACGGGTTGTAGAACTTATTCCCGGAAAAGTATATATTATCAGATTAGCCCGTTTACAAACAATCAGACGTATCACGGCCCATTACTGATGTAATCAGACGTTAACATCAGACGTATTACGGCCCATTCAAAGAATTTATCCCCTGGAAGTATCTTCAACATCGTTTGAGGAACGAAAGGAACTCCATTCCTTTCCGTCTATTCAGACTGTGTCTAAAGGAACCTGCAAAGCGTACACGATATGGGGGGATAACAAAATGCTTGGAAAACTACACTTGTAATGTAAGAACTTTTCGTGATCAGTTGAGTTGCATCTTACCGACTCAAGATGGAAATATGTCACGTAATCAACGGAACTCAATGGTTTTCGGCAACTTCTTCATATGTGATAAAGTTCATATTTATTTAAATATTTTTGAACTACTTTGATGTTGTCGGCAACAATAGTTTTATATTTTGATAAAAAAAATTTTGTGTTCCAAAAAGTAGCTTATGAATAGTAAATATTTAAAAGAAAAGTCAAAAGATTTTTGAGATTCCAAGTTTTTATAGAACAAGAAAAAATACTATTTTTTTACGAAACATTTAAATGTTATAGTTTTTTATTTGAAGAGAGACATGTTATTTATATTTATTACATTTTCAGTTTTATTGAAATCTCAATCAAGTAAAGAGCCTTAAATGCGGTGAGCATAGTAGTAACCTGACAGCTGTACCCAATCCCGTGATTGTTCCCAAATGCAGCTGGTTAGGAATCTGCTTGAATTTAAAGTTCTGAGACAAGATCACCACTTGACGATTCTAATTTTTTAAACTTTATATAATCTTAGACGATTTTGTGTTAGATGCTCGTGAGTGATCTTGGATAATTGGCTTTTACTTTGGTATAAATTACGTGTCATGTTCTCCCAGACTTAAAAACGATAAATACTTGACAATTGGGCCATGTGTTGAGAATTACCTCTGAATTTAATTGGGATTTGACATAGACAAGAAATTATGGTGTTTGAAAATTGTCAAAAACATCGAACATACACCTTCCCTGATTATTATAGGAAATAGGCGAAATTTGAAAACATCCCTTACGGAAATTTTAACGATTTTTATTGTCATTTGGGGCAGATATGGAAATTGCGTTACTAACAACGGAAAAAAAAATATTAATTGAAAAAAAGATAGAATCTTATCAATTTTATAACATAATATACATATATAATTTCAGGAGGTGTATACAGATTAAAAAAAGTAATTGACAGTTACAAAGCTGTCAAAACTGGAGTATTAACAATATATAATTTGGCTGAAGAATCAGAGTATTTTAAGAAAAGATCAAGTGAAACAGGTTTTTAAAAGATCGAAACCGGGTTTCGGTAATCTTTCTGTTTTCAGCTGAATACGAACGCGAAAAGTTGTCTAAATTTTTTTATTAAATAATTATACATACATATAAATATTCAGAATTATTATTATTATTATTATTATTATTATTATTTTGCAATGTGTTTATGGTGAATTAATAAAAGAAATTTTCAATAATTCACCTCTCCTGAGCACCTCTTATTCAAAATCATCAGATTTTTCCTACCGATAAAAGGAAATATTTATCCATTATTATCCCTCCCCAGACTCCACAAATATAGATTCATCATTATTCATTCACATAAAAGAAATTTCATTTCATCGAGGGGAGGGGGAGTGTTATTATGTCCCTGTATATTTAGAACTATGCCCTTTCATCTTTAATATTTAATAACCTTTTACCGCAGAGCTGTATTATACTCTTCTGAACGCACTATTACTCTTTATCTGTGACTTAAATGAAAATGGCTGGATGAATGGGATAGAATCATGTAATCTATATTATAAAGCAAAAACATGTCCCTGAATAATGCTGGCATTAAATTGACTGTAACAGCACTCGATTTATAAATTTTACTTTTACTTCAATTGTTTAAAATTTAACACATTTGCTGCCGGTCACGCGCTAGCGCATGAAATTCCCAATCATTTAACATGGAGAGCGGAGTTATCGGCAGCGAACGTGTTAAAAGATTACAGAATTAAAAATTTTAAATTGTCGAATAAGGATTTTTTTCTTTCAAAGGCCTAATGTTTGAGAATTGTATCTCTATTTATTGTTCTTTAATAAAATTTAAAAAAATTTCAAGCAGGATTTTTAAAAAATCTGTGCCTGTTGCGTTACAAAAAAGATTAATCCGCTCGCACTTAAAATAATATAAATAATTTAGTATTTGTTTCCTGCTAATATTCTATAACGAAATTAAAACTTCCTCAATAAATAGATAAAATTAAATAAATAAAACTTAAATTTAACAGACAATCGACAGTAATCGAACTACGACTTAATTCACCGCAATTTATCATAATCAAAAAGGTTGCAATAAGCTGCGACTTTTAGCAATTTTTTCCCGCTGTTAACTCCTGAAATGCTGATATTCAAAAGTATCACTTTCATTAAGATTAAAAACTTTATTTAAATATATATTTGATATTTATCATATAAAAATGCCTTAAGGAGTTGTTATCTAAAAATATATTAAATATAAAAAAAAATCTATTAAAATTTCCAATATAAAAAATGCTTTCAACTATAATTAGTAATCCGAGCTGACGGGTTGGATTTCCTTGAGTTATTAACGAGAGATGGGGGGGGGGGGGGGGGGAGAAAAAGAAAATTAAAATGAAGATTTTAAAATCGTAACTTTTGAGTTACATCTTTCATACCTATTACTTTCTGATCATTTCCTTTATTTACTCATTTTCTACACTCATGAAATTGTATTTTATTTACAAATGAATGCATAATTTATAATTAAATATATCATATTTACCTTAATCATAAAACTTAGACGATATAAAGAAATTTTAAGTTTTAGTTGACAAAAGCTCTTGTTATTATTTTTTTTTCATATATGACAATACATTACTGCAGGGAGTCTCCCAGTTATATCTCCCCTCTTCCCAATACATTTAATTCAATATCATATATTCCCCATCGGAAATTAGAAATATTTATCAATTATTATTCGTCCCCACGCTTCCCAAATTTAGATATTCAGCGTATCTTTATTTCAATGAATGTATATGGAACATTGGTGAGCTAGGTGCTTTTTAGGTGCGTTCGTAATTATGTAAATACGTAGCACCTATAGTTGTCGTTCTGTCCGTCTGACTGTCCGTCTGTCTGTCTGTCCGTCTATCTGTCTATCTGTCCGCATATAACAACGCAAAAACTACCCAACCGAATCTTTTGAAATTTAAAATATATAATTATTACATAATTTTGTCGAGTCATTGCAATTTCTACGAGAATCGGATAGATAGATCAATTACAGGGACGATCAAAAGTATTCCGTTACATTACGGTCAATGGGGAAAAATGTTGCAAATGCATTTTAATCGTTTGAAATTTAAATTACATACTTATTACATAATTTTGTCAAGTCATTTCAATTTTTTTGAAAATAGGATGCATAGATCAAATACAGGGTCAATCAAAAGTACTCCGTTACATTACAGTCAATGGAAAGAAAAAAGTTTCAAATGCATTTTAATAATATTACACTCATTCGAATATAATAATATTGATATGCATCATAAAGAACATATTATAATATAGATTTTGCATAATCTGTTGTGCAAAGAACTTTTGTTCTTGATTTACAAGGCCACACAAAAGTATTCCATCACATAATGTGTATAGAGGGAACATTGTTTGATGCGCATTTTAATTGTAATTAACTATTTACGATTTTATGAGATTGATATATGAGAGTGATATTTTTAAAACTTCATTATCGTACGAACGCATCTCATTTGCTACGCTCCATGTGCAATTTCCAACTTGTTTAATCAGCATTTGATATCCTCTTGCAGCAGACGTTTATTAGAAGTATTTAACCCATCTTAACAGGCTACTATTTATGGCTTTTAAGGGCGTTTTTAAATCAAAAGGTGAAACTTTGTGACATAAGTTTTAATTTATTTTTGCTTGGAAATGCATGACACTAGCCGGGTTTTTTTTATTCAGAAACAATCTAATCGCACTCATTTGTCACGTATGTTTAAATATTTTTAACAAAACGGGACCCAATTCGATTACAATGGAAGTCTACGGGAATTTGGCGAAATACCGGAAATAGAGCCAAATTGGGATCACTTTTGGTGAGTACTTTTGTGGCCGATTTGGCGATGTATCACTAAGTTGACGAGAAACGTTGCGACATTTATTTGTTTGAAGAGATAATCAAGTAGTACCTGAATTGCGTAAAACTGTGAGTTTCCCGATCCAGAGCCGAGTGGCTCCATGCGGTCCACGCAGGGAGGTCACGAGACCTCCAATGAGGAGGAACCAAGTGACGCCCGGCCCCACGACAGCGCCCGCTGCCGGCCAGGAAGACAGGTAGGGACACCAGGCCCACGGAACATGGCCACAGCGTCGCGGCCCGGCCGCTCACCATCCTCAGCCACCGACACGGCACCGCCAGCGCCCAACACACCGATTGGAGCACCCATGCAGGTACCGTGGCAAAAGCTGCCTGAACAACCACTGATCCTGAATTGCGTAAAAGAGACATCCTTATAACTTCAAAAATTATAACCGTATTAACTAACAGTTTACTGAATCGGTTTATAAGCCTCTGATTTTCAATTAAAATACATATTTGAATGAAATAGAGGGTCATAAAAAATCGAAGAGGGTCGAAAATAGGATTACAAATATCTTGGCAACTAATTATCCGATCGAATTAATTTCTTATGCAAAATTTATGTTTTTTTTAAAATTATATTTTACATTATTTACTTGAAATAAAAAATTTCGTGAATTTTTATGTACATTCGTATAATACGAAATTTTTATGTAAATTTCGTAAATTTTTATGCACATCAAAATGAATATTTTGAGAGTCCAAAAAATATAGTTCGGGGAGGTTACTGATATTCAACAGCCTTCTTTCCATTACTACATACCAAGTACACACAAAATTTCAAGTCTCTATCTCAGTTTGTTTGGGAGATAGAGCGTTTACAGGCAGACTGACAGATTTTTTTCTAGAAATGTGATTTTCGGAATCTCCAATGACTTAAACATGTAAATCTGATTTTTTTTTTTTTTTTTTTTTTTTTTTTTTTTTTTTTTTTTTTTTTTAACGATTGGAAGATTTAACCTATAGTATGGGTATGTAAAAACAGCCTTACGAAGAGGGGAAATGCGTGATCACGTGGTTTGTTTGACCCACCTGAACATGATATTATTCAATAATACCTCTTGTGGCTTTTAAATGACTAAATGGCGTTTAATTGTGGCTAGATGATTGAGATTGAATAACTTCATGTATAGAAAGTAACCATGAAGAGTAACACGGGGGTAATTTAGTGTTTAATTCTTAGAGTTTCATTAATCTGACGAATTCGTCATGACATCTGACATTAATTCGTCTCTGTCCTCTGTCTGTCTGTCCGCCACAGACTCCGTACACAAAACTGTATAAGTCAGAGACTACAAATTTTGTGTACTTACATTTGAATCCCTCATGTCATAAACCAAATCCTAAAATTTTGAAAAGGTTTATTATTTTAATTAAATTAATTTGGCACCTACGTATTAACGCCACCGCAGCAGAAAATAAGCTAATGCGCCAATAAAGCTTTGAAGATTTTTAACGCCATTTTTTAGTGCTTTGGTGCTTTTTAGAGCTTTATTTTTCTTTGTTTTTTGATGCCATTTTTTTATATGCATGCAAGCAACAGATTTGCTCTTTATTGTCACGTTAGCGCAATTTCTTCTGTGGTGGCGTTAATACGTAAGTACTATTAATTTTTTAATTGAATTTTTATTTTTTCCGTCCATTTTTGCGATTTAAATTTGAAAAAGAGCATCAATTTCAACGTCTTTCGTGTAGACATAATAGTTTGGCGGTAAAATATCTCGTTAGTGAACATTTAGTTCTTAGTTCGAACCCTGATGCTGGAACTTTAAATTTTCATATTAAGATGGATTTAAAAAGAAGAAATCGCGTATTTGTGTCCAATTTAAAGGCATAATTTATTAAGGTTTCGTCATCCGACATCATAATCTTTTTTTCGCATTCAATTTTATTTCGATTGTAAAAACTTTTGAGGCTTTTTAAAAATTTTGTATTTATTTTGAATAATTTAATTTTAAACATTTTTAATTTGATTAGAATAAATAACTTCATTGTATAATTCTTTTAGAATTAAATTTATTTGTGCTGCTATCTATATAAGAATTTAATAATCATAAATTAACAATTTTGATTTATTAATTAAAGGATGAGTTGTTTTGAAAGAAATATTAAACGAAACCCTCTGTGTGATCTGAGCACACTTACCGACTTGTTTCAAATAAAAATAGCAAAAACTACAAGTTTTTAAAAAAGGGTATAATGTACTTAGGCAAAATGCAGATTTTTAAGTGTTAAATTCATAAAAGAAAGAAGAAATTTTGAGTTTTCGATACATAGCGAGTTAGAAATATTTATTTTTAACCGACTTCAAGGAGGAGGTTATGATATCGACCTGTATGTATTTCTTGTTCACTGATAAATTCTTTAAATATGAACCGATTTTGATAAATCCTTTTTTTTGTTTGAAAGTATAAGATACCCGTCGTGGTCCCACTTTAATTTCATTAAATTCTGATGATTATAACTTTTTGCAAATGAAAAAACATGGATTTGATAAAAAAAATAATGATTTGTCGCAAATCATCTTTCATTGTTGCAACCGTTTTTAAATCATAAGCATATTAAAATTATGCACTCACATGCGTTAGCGCCAATTTGTTGCCAAACTTTATTCTTTTTTTGAAGTCGGTTAGTATTTTTTTTAAAAAGCATATTTTATTAAAAATATTGGAAGCACCACATTATCCCTCAAGGAGCAATTTATGTTACGTTTGTAACCACGGCCACACCACATTCGTACATCTAGGAGCAATAAAGTGCATGCTATGTCTTTACATTAAGCAACATGTTGTTCAAAGAAATGATAATTTTTTTAATTAGATCATATCGCTTACCAGCCAAAAAAGCGACTTATCTCGACAAAAGTAAATTTCGTAGGAGAGGCAAAAGAAAATTTGCATGATTTTACTGTAACTTGAAATTATAGTCCTTATCTCAACTTGTCGGAATAAAGGTGTGCATAAAAGCATAAAACCCTTCACCCTTGTCTTCGCTGACATTTGGCCAACGTTAGTAATTTGGCTAATTAAATATCAAAAACATTCGCCAAATGAAAAAGTATTAGCAAAATAAATTCGTCGTGTAGCACAATATATATATATATATATATATATATATATATCTTTAAACCTTTAATCTACCCCCCTTTTTCTCAATATGTTCTAAAATATCCTAAATTTTTATTACTGCGACAACGATTGTTATTAATCTAATTTTAACTATCCGCTACAAATATAATAAAAATATGTACATATACATATGTATGAAAAACGAAAACGGAAAGAAAGAAAAAGCCAAAATTCAGCACTAACAATTAGGCGAAACAAATCACTTGTTTACTCACCAAATGAAGAATTTAGTCGCAATTTGGCGCAATGGCGAGCGACAGCGAGAGCTCTGCCCTCCATTACATCGTAGGCCACATCTGACAAATACCTAAAAACACTTTAATTCTCATTATGTGCCATGAATTTGGCCAATAAATCGCTGTAAATTATCGAGAACAGTCCAAAGAATGGGATATCGCTTATTTTGCCCACCTCAAATAGCTGCATTTGACGAAAAATTATAATTTGTTCTTCGGAAGGCACACACACACACACACACACACACAAAAAAAAAAAAAAAAAAAAAATCTTGTTTAAACTATTAAGGTAAAAATTTACTTTTATTATCTTTACTGTAAACTTAAAAATATTAATATAAAAAAGTTGCTGAGTGTTACGTAGATAAAATTTATTAATTTAAGCTCATTTAATTTCAAATTAAAGCAATATCATATTTGAAAATCTTAATTAAGTACATAAGGCACGCGCCATAAAATAATAAATTTCCGCTGAAAATTTAAAATTTTAATTTTTTTTACTGTTTTTTCCATTATTAGACCAATATATAGATTTTAAATAATCTTTTTTTTTCATAAAAATACAAAAAATCGTCCAGTGAAGGGTTTAAAAAAGATTGGGTTTTGAGGGTTGGTAATTCTACCTCCGCATGTAGCCCATCCTTCTTCTTTGGTCATAAATAGACATAGAGCGTAATAAAATGATTTCCCATATAACCACGCAGTTGAAACTGTTTGTAAAGCTCGACTTACCTATGATAGGCCTTTTAGTGGAATAAAACGGAAAATGAACTTTTGCAAGATGTGCCACTTTTCTTGCGGATGAGCGATACTTGAGAGCTCTATGGGTTTAGCGTTGGGAGTGCATGTTTTTAATGGGACAGTTCCCTTTCAACCGGTCAAAAATGCGCAAAAACAGATTCAACACCTTTTCACAAACTAAATAATAAGGGAAATTCAATGAAATTTTTTGGACTATTAAGGGAGACCCGTAAGAAAAAACCCAAAATTTTTATTATTGATTTTAAAGTAATGAATTTTGGTGTACTACTTAAGAATCTTTTTGTAAGGAATAATTAGCAAAAAAATTAACTTTTTATTAAAAAGTATATTTTTTATGGGGATTTTTATGATATATTTTTTTTTTGTCGAAAATACACTTTTTAAAATTACTATTCTTCATTCAATTTTCAATATTTTGGTATTACTAAAATTTCTTAAATAGTGTTATAGTATATAGAAAAGAACTAAGGAGAGGTATTTTTTTATTTTCTATTTTAATCGGCTAAAAATAAATAAATAAATAAAAATACGCATGGTAAATTTCCTTAAATTCGTTATAGTTTTCATGTTTACCAATTTATGTAAAATTTTCAGAAATAGTTAAAAAAATATCTCTCCTTTTTTTTGTTGCAATTTTTTTTTTACGATTCTAAAAACATAAACATTTTGTTTCTAAATCATTTTACCACTGAGCCTTAGTACTTTGAGCTTAGGCAAAATATGAAAAAAGTCATTTTCAGGAAAACGCATTTTAAATTGCCGCTAGTCCTTTAAACTCTATACTGAGTACAATTAAAAAGCTCATTTTCTACCTGCTCCATGTGTCCCCAAGTTCTGAAATTTTGCATGAATATTCGCAAATATGTATTTTATCGTTTTCTGAGATAAAAAGTTTTTTGAACTTTTGATGATTTTTGGCCGAAAATGGGGTACGGGTCTCCCTTAAGTATAGCATTACTTGTTACAATAAGCTAAACAGAAAAACATTTAAATTAATTAGGAAAACTTTATTAAGTTACTTATTGTTTTTTTTCTGTAATTACTGTACAGCATTGCGCGCATGATATCTCCTGTTCATTTTTAAGTTAGGAACTTTAAATAGATTTCAAATTAAAGAAAACACTTTTCTTAACATAATGAGATAGAATCTTTTAATTATCTTCATTTATAACAATTTTATTTAATAATAAAAGTAACAAAAAGAAAATTTGTGAATTTTCTCACATATTTTTTTAAATAACATTTTTACCATTTAAAATAATTCTAAGATTTTAGCTCATTTTAAGAAAAAGTGCAATATTAATGCACACAGAAAATTTCAACCCATTATCTTTCATAGTTTTTGAGAAATCATGCGTACATTGATATATCGTATTAAAAAGAAGTAGGTTACTTAATTAAATTTACTTAATTAATTTAAACATTTTTCATCAATCTGTTTTATTTATTATAACAATAAGTAATGCTATGCTTAACAGCCCAAGAAATTTCATTGAATTTTCTTTATTAGTTAGTTTGTGAAAATGTATGGAAATTGAATCTTTTTTCTTCCATTTTTGACCAGTTGAAAGGCAACTATGTCCCCTTAAAAGGATAGTTTAAAATAGTAATTATATGAAAAGTTTTGAAGGCTCTTTTGAAATCCATAATGTTTTATGCTCTTCAATCTTTTGAGGAGCAAGCAATTGCATTTGTAATGCTAAATTTCTACCGGAAATTTAGAAATTTTTTTTTTTCAAAATAAGGAAATGCAAGTTTTTCAACTCTTTACCTCCAAAGTTATACAAGTAAAACTTAATTAAAAGTTTCGAATGCAAATCTGAATTAAACGTTCGTGGGCTATAACATATACCACCGACTCTCAAGTGATTAAACGGTAATATTTAAAATTAAATTAATATAAATTATAAAATTAATAAATATTATATGGTTATTTTAAACAAAAGTAGACACGCGTTTTTTATCAATAGGTGAAAGCATAAATGATAATTAGACTGTTTTAATACAATAATCTATCCCTACAATACAATAATCTGCTTGAACAAAGAATATTCCTTGAATATTACAGTAGCTTTGGTTGCCAATTATTGATAACAATCTAAAATTCTTTTAAATATGAATACAGACGGGTGGGTCAAACCTGCCTTAGTCTCCCCATTCACTTACAATGTACAACTACGCCAGCTTAAGTATGTCTGTAAATAGAATAAGACAAACACACTTCATGTGTGGAAGAAAGTATAATTGTATGTAAACATCTTATTTATAATTATATCTGCCCACGGGACTATAGATGTTTTCAAACAAATTGCGAATATTTAAAATCTCTATTCATAGTAAATTAGAAAAAAAAAAAATTAAATTTTATCAGGAGAATATTTTAAAGTTTATCTGAGTGAACATATGTATTTCTATTACAAAAACATTGTTTTAAGGATAATAAAATACAGTCGTGGATTTTAGCTGTTTTAAACCGCAAAAATAATGCAATAATTGAATTATTTTAAAATTACTTTCTTCAATAAGTCCTACTCCATGCAAAATCTTCTGAGCGCTGCACATCTGAACAAACCCAAAGAAAACATAAGAGGATTAATTATCTAATTTACTACTTTTTTAGATAATGCCATGGATGGATTTTGAAGGTCGATTGTACATCAATAAAGAAAATATAATCATCAAAACAGGAAAAAATAACAAATGCGTGTGCAATTTCTTACTAGCATTCAGTCGTGAAATATCATATTTACCGTCTGTTTTTATTGGCTGGTTGCTTCGTTGCCGGAGATTGGTGGCTAGCTGCAAATAGCCTCTAACCTGGCTGATTCACTGCACTGTTAAAAATTTGAAACCTTTGCTGCATCATCACTCCACCGCTTTTATAGAATATCTCTATTTTGATCTATGAGAATGCTCCATAATACATTGAAGTAATTGTTTTCTATAAAATCAGTGGAGTGACGATGCAGCAAGAGTTTCAAATTTTTAACAGAGCGCCGTGGATTGGTGGAAATTTGGTTGCTCTATACATTTAAATAAAATAATATGCAAATAAGAATTTGATATCTTTGATGCATGAGCAGTGAAAAATTATTTAGTAAACCTACTCATTTTTCATACAATTTTTATTATTTTTTAATTCTGATAACAGGCTGTTGGGTGCAATATTATTTGTCATTATTTTCAAAAAATAACATTATTTTACATGAAGATTTCTGTAAATTATAAGCAAAAAATTTTGGAAAAATTTAGGATTGTTTTTATAAAAACCTTAATTTCTCTACGAGTATGCATGCCATCGACATAAAAATGAACACAGTTTATTACAATAAGCACCTTAATCATAATCTACAGTTTGAATGCTCTGCTACATTAGTTTTGACAGGGTTATCCTAAAGATATTCATTCTTTTTAGGTGCGTTCGTGATTATGTAAATACGTAGCACCTATAGTGGTCGTTCAGTTCGTCCGTCTGCCCGCATATAATAACGCAAAAACTACCCAACCGAATCGTTTGAAATTTAAAATACATAATTATTACATAATTTTGTCAAGTCATTTCAAATTTTATGAAAATCGGATGAATAGATCAATTACAAGGGCAATCAAAGGTATTCGATTACTTTACGGTCAATGGGGAAAAAAAGTTTCAAAAGCATTTTAATCGTTTGAAATTTAAAATACATAATTATTACACGATTTTTTCCAGTTATTTCAAATTTTTTGATAATCGGGTGTATAGATCAATTACAGGGGCAATCAAAAGTATTCAATTACATTATGGTCAATAGGGAAAAAGTTTCAAATGTATTTTATACGTTTGAAATTTAAAATACATAATTATTACATAATTTTGTCGAGTTATTTCAAATTTTATGAAAATCGGATGCATAGATCAATTACAGGGACAATCAAAATTATTCCGTTACATTACGGTCAATGGGGAAAAATGTTTCAAATACATTTTATTGGTGTTACACTCATTCGAACTTAATAAAATTTATATGCAACTGTAAAGTACATATAATAATATACATTTTACATAATTAGTGATGCAAAGAACATTTGTTATTGATTTACAAGGCCACACAAAAGTATTCCATTACATAATGGTATAGGGAGAACATTGTTTGATGAGCGTTTTGATTGTAATTCATTATTTACAATTTTATGAGATTGATATATGAGAGTAATATTTTTAAAACTTCATCATCGTACGAACGCACCTCATTTGCTACGCTTCACGTGCAATTTCCACCTTGTTTAATTTGCTTGTGGTCCCCTTTGGTGTTTCGGGAAAAAATCTTCACGGAAATTTATGACTTTTACTATTATATTTACTCTCTTAGAGTTTCAAGATAATTCCTCATGTATGTTTCTAGATATTTAACAAAATGTTTAAAATCGCTAGTGGACGCTCATCTTTGGCCAGGTAGTGTACATCATAGAAATTTAAGCAAGTAGATTTAACGTAATGCAGAAATATGGAGTTTGCATTATAGGCATAAAGAATGTATAGTAAATTAGACTAAGCATTTTCGTATGCTATTATTTAAAAAGCGGTACGTAGAGAGACTAGACCCAATCAATGGTAGTATGTCTTATTAACAAGTAAACCTTATAAATAAGATTATATGGAAATATATATATGCAACACAAATATAAAGTGTTACATTAAATATATTGCTTTACATCATTATGTAGAAAGTGGCATGTTTATCAAAATCTAGAGTCTTGTCATATTGTAGTAACTTCTAATCAAAATGCTAAAGCATCGATTTGATATTCTCTTTTAAGTATAACCCTATTTATCCCTTTTCTCTGTCTACATTCAAATAAAATTGAGACATTCTCCGAAGCAAGTCAATATATCGGATCATTATGTTGTCTTATCTCACTTCAGCGGTCCCTACAGATGATTTTCTAAATTGAGTCAAAAGCTCAATCCGATATCTTTTCCTTGGCACAGAATAAAGAATGCAGGAGGCTAGTAAAGATATTTTTATCTCCTTCACAAAAGGTGCTTTTGCTATTATGTCGAAAATCGTTCCTTCAAAGAGGATTTTAGAGAGCTTTCCTAAGTAGATATCGTTTGGATTTTCACGTTTGAAGAGTGCTTCCAGATAAGAAACTTTAATTATCGACCTGATATATACACGTATAATGTGTTAAAGTATGATTTTTGCTTTAGGTAGGAAATAATATTCTTACTTCTGAATAAATCATGGTTCTCTTTCTCCATTGAATATCTTGATACATGTATCGCTTATTTATTTCTGAAGTGAAACAACTCGAAAAATAAAGTTCTTCAGTTAAGGCCCCACACTAGGCACAGAAAAAGAGCCGGATGATAATGTAAAGTCTTTGGGAGCGTTCTTTTCAAATATCTCGCTCAAATTTTAATATTTTTACATGATTTTTTTTTTGCATAGGATAGCTGAGGACGACCTACAACCGGCCTAGTTTTTACTTTTTCGATTTTGCTTATATATTTTTTTATATTACGATAGTTTCAATTCCAGAACCGGTTTAAACCGATTTTGAAAGTTAAAGAAATTTTTAAAAAAAATCTGAAACCAAAACTGAAAAAGTAAAAACTAGGTCGGTTGTGGATCGTCCTCAGCTATCTTGTACAAAAAAATCATGCAAAAATATTTAAATTTGGGCGAAATATTTGAAAAGAACGCCCCCATAGACTTAAAATTATCATCCGGGTCTTTTTCTGTGCCTAGTGTTACGTCTCAAGGAAATTTTTTTTCAAACATTAAAATAAACAATTATCTCTTCAGAACTGATGTATATTGTACACTGCACATTTACAATTTTTTTTTTTTTTTCACGTAAATATATAAAGTTAAAAATATGGTGTAAAGGAGACTAACAAATATCAGAACTAATTAAAACAAATAGTTATTTTTTTGTTATAGAACTTTTTTAGTGAGTTACGTGTTATATAAAAATGGCTTGCAGCAAAATGTATGAAATGTACAAAAATGAAAACGTGAATAATTTTTCTGCGCGTTAAGATATAATTTGTAGATTCCATTAGTAATAAAAAATTATTAAATATGTATTTATTTTATGTGTTTTAATGTTTTTGGAGTGAAAAATTGTAAAATAAATAAATAAAATAAAATGAGCCCTAAGAAATTGCCAAAAATGTACTTTTCAAGTCCCTATGTATCATCAAATTTTCTGAAAAAAAGATAATTTTTTTCTTTTTATTGTCCAATCTTCCTTAGCTATCAGTTAGTTGATATATATACATCAATTAAATTAAAACAAGAAAGAAAAATCATGCATCAAGCATAGATTATGAAGCACTTTCCAACACATTCAGAATAATGTAACAAAATTGCACCGTTTAAAAAATTAAAATATTGTGTCTCATTTCATCATATGGGAATGTATAATGGTTTCAAAATCGAATTTCAACTGTTCCCATCTAAAATTGGAAAGTTTTCTAAATTGTTTAGCAATCCTGTATATGATAAAGAGATTTGTATCTATAAAAAAACATGCATTTTAAAATTATCCTTCAGCAATTTTCTCTAATAAAGAGAATGGTATGTGAATATTTTTGTGCAGTCCTGTATATGAGGTATAGAATTTATATATAAAAAGAAACATGCAAAAAATTAATTAAATTTAAAAGCGAATGCCGAATTTTAAAACGCACTCTCCAGCAATTACTACGCAAAGACAGTACTGTAGCCGATTTCCCTGTAAATTGAGAAAAATGCTATGAATGCTCTGTTATAACGTAATCCTAGCGAAGTTCAGCGATTTATATCAGTTTCAATGCATCTGAAATTGCCTAATGCCATTAAAATACTCTCCAAACGAATTTTCCCCATATATCATAATGTAATCGAATTTTTTGAGTGTTCCTGTAAATGAGCCATTAGTCGTACACTGTAAAAAATATCCTTTAAAATACATAAATTTTTCATTAAACTTATACGGAATAGTTTCATTTTTCCGAAAAAACAGTAGACCTTCCATTATTGACATTTTGAGATTATAAATATAGTAAGTTTTCCGTAAATTTATCTGTAAACAGCATAAATTACATAAATAACTCTAGTGGCGCCATCTGTATCTCGGATAGAAAAACATTATAGAGTTGTTTTATGAACAACTTTCTATAATAATTTTCTTTATTTCTTTCTGTTTTAACAACTATTTTTTATAAGCTAACATATAAGCTTTTTATAAGCTAACATATTTTTACAATATTAAAAAAAATAATAAAAATAATAAAATGTTATTAATCCTTTTTAAGTTTGAGGTAAGTTAGTTAATTTATTTTCAGTTAGTTTATTTCCATTATGATTTTTAAATAATGTTGAACTCATTTATAGCATATTTTTTAAAAAGTGCATAGCATATTTTAAAATCGAAAAAATTTCTACTTTTAATTTTAATATATTTTTTTAATCTATTTACTTTAAGGAATTTTCACATAAAATTTAAAACATCGGAATTATATTAAAGAAATTATTATAAAGTTGACAATTATCTATATAAAAAACAATAAAGGAAATTTATTTTAATAACCCGTAATAACTATCTTTATTGAGATTAAAATTGATCGTCTTACAAATACTTTGTTAAAATAGATTTTTTTTTTTTTTTAAAATATGTTAGTATCCTTTCAAATATAAACAAGTAAATAAATATGAATAATATTACAACAAACTTTTAAAAATCTTTTTAAAATAAAGGAAACAAAACTTTTTAATGCATCCAAGTCTTAATACATGTAATATTTTAAAGTCTAAAATTTATTTTTTATAGAACTAAAATTAAAAACTAAATATTTGAAATTATGGAAATAAAATCTGTTAAATATTTAGAAGTGTACACGCAATAGAAAATAATTCTCTACAAAAATTAATGCTGCTTTCAACATAAGGCCTTTCCTTTATAAAATCATTCGAAATAAGTAAAGATATAAGATGCGTAACTATGGCGTAATGGTATTACACCACTGCAAGCTGCCATAGGACAGGTCCCTGATTCGATCCCCATCGAGGGTAAGTTACATTTCTTCACTGTTGTTTAAATTAAATGTATGTGTTCTAACCTGATGTATCTTTGTCTAAAGAATTAAAATCGTAAAGATGCCAGTTTGTCCTTAAAAATTCTTTTTTGGCTTTCAAACAAAAATTTTTCTATAAAAAAATATGAAAAAAAAGCGGAAATATTTTGGGAAAAAAACGGAAATACTTCTTGAAAAAACAGAAATTTTTTTCCGTTTAAAAACGGATATAGTATTGGCGTCTAGATTACCAGTACTATTTCCGTTATTTAACGGAAATTTTTTTTTACAGTGTACATTTCACGTTCAACACCAAACATGCTTTGGTGATCCTAAACATGGTTTATCAATTGCATGAAAATCCGAGTATATTTATGGGAGTTAGAGCATGGACAAATGAACAGAAGGTTCCATGTGGGCCGAAGAGTTTAAACACTTTTATTCCGGGGAACTCTAGTCCAGGAACCGGTGACATTAAAAAACCAGTGATAACAATTAAAAAAAAAATAAAATAAAAATTGACTGTAAAAAGTCATACAAACAAATTAAATTAAATACACTAAAAATAAAAAACAAATGTAAAGGTATTTAAAGTTTTCTAGGAAACTGGGATTCCTAAAACTTTTAATGTAACGGCAACAGAAAAAATTCATGTAACAGATCCAGATTTGCCCTGAAAATCAAAAAATCTGTAAGATTACTAATAATTTTGTAGGAAACTGGGATTCTAAGAATTTTTCATGTAACTGAAACCTAGGATACAGATAAAATTTTAGTAAGATAACTGCAATTTTAGTAGACTCGTTTATAAAGTTACAGTTTTCTGTAACTTTAAAAAATATAGTTTTGTAGATTTATATTTTTTTATGTGCTGCATACAGATAAAATGTTAGTAATTCTACAGATTTCGGCAACTTTACATCTGTAGGATTACAGATTTTTTTTCTCAGTGTATGACAAGGTTTGCCAATCCGAGAATATGTTTAATTAAATTAATTATCAGTAGATAGCTATAATAAGTTACCATTATCGAGGAAAGCTGACATTTAGCCAGCGTCCAAACACTAAATAAAGAAGCCACCTATGAAAATTCAAAGTAAAATAAATGTGAAATTTTAATCATCGGGCCATCTGCTTTAAATAGATATGATCATAGGGACTGACAAAAGTTGAAAATTTTTAGACGCCGGGAAAAATTCTTAGAAGCCATCCTAAAGAATCATTTTTCTGACATCAACAAATTACTCCAAAGTGAAACACTGGATACTGAGAGTCGTATTCGGCTATTTTTGATTGATATATGTTAATTTGCTCTGAACAAATTAACTATTCAATGAAAAAAAATCAGGCTGAGCAAAAATGTTTAGAAAATACTAATTTTGCATTGTAAAAATTAAATAGAAACAAATTATGAAATTAAACATTGAAACATTATACTAATCAATATCCCTGCCTTTAATCCCCAATAAGAAATTATATGCATAAATTAACTATGCCTTTGAGATTTTGATTTGAAATACCATTTGTCAATTGATTTTTCAAGATTGAAATCTTTTAAAGATAGACCATTTAAATTTATAATAGGTAAAAATTATTAGAAAATTATTAAGCAAGTAAAAATGTTAGTCGGAACTGAGTTTTATGGAAATAGTGTTTTGTTAACTTTATTTTTAAATATCTTTTGTTTAAATGTAAAACTTACCAATTTTAGTACCTGTGTACCTTTTTGTCCCTTATTTTATAAAATTATTAGAAATCAATAAAACAGTTTTTTTTTATGTTTTCTTTCGTCGAAATTCGACGGGTTGTACCTTGCATTTATAACAACAAAGAGAAAAATAAAAAAAGCACGATTGTTTGTTTTGAAATGATTGAATAATTTTATTGATAAATGATAGGGGCTACGATTTAAGATGAAATACTTTTGCTTGAAATTTTATTCCTAAATCCTTTGATTTAAACAAATGCAAGCATTAATTTTTATACCTATTTTTATTTTTATTTAAAAGAAATAAAAATTAATGCTCAGCGGATAAAAGAAACAGAGATGACATCCATGCTACTAAACAAGATCATCATTTATCTCTTGCTCCATTACCAATCTTTATAATAAAGTCTGGAATAAACCAAAACCCATCACTAAAGATCAATTCCCGTGTCTCTAAAACCCGTAATGTATATATATATATATATATATAGGAATATGGATTTATCTTCCAAAAGCCTTTGATAAAACTTCAGTTGCAGCAGTTGATATACGACCAGGGCTTATCAACTGCAACAATCTTTATGTCAGGGTCTTTGTAAAGCAGTCCCAGTATTTCCTCTTTCATACATATATCTATATATATATACGCTTTGCGAATGAATGGGATACAACCCCATTTTATCTGAGTTTTTCAAAAACTTCAGATAATTTCTTTCTGGGCCATAAAACATCATTTAAAGGCAAAAATCCATCAGTCATCGGCGGTAATCGATGGATGTGTCTGAAATGTATTTGTAGTTATCTAAATGAGATATTTTTGCTAAGGATGAATGTAATCGGCTCCTGGTTTTTCTATCTCTTGTGTGTCTTAATTAGATTTAGAATTCGTTAGTAATTAGTATTCTGACATTTTTGTTCCCTAATTAGTCTGAAGAATGGTTATAATTGAGTGTTGAGATAAAGCTCCTGAAATGTCATTTAGCGATGTATTCAAATTAATATGCCAAATATTTTACTTTTTTAAAAAGGAAAGATAGATTAGAATTTTAATAAACTATTTTTCTATTAAAGATTATTTTTAAATAAATAAATATGTAAAATGAGACGAGATAAATCATATTAAATGTCAGTTTTACTGTTCCTTTTGTGTTTTAATTGGGAATTAAAGGTTGCTACTGATCAATATTCTGCCATTTCTGTCACCTAATTTCTCTGAAAAGGTATTAGTATTCAGTATTGTGATAAACATATAAAAAAAAATTTTTTTAGTGGTAGATACAACATTTTTTTTTCTTTTTATGATTTCGTACCTTAAAAAGTGAAGATGGAATCGTTATAAGATTACTCCTGTGTCTGTCTGTCCAGTTATTTTACTGGTAAACTATTGAACGTAGAAAGTTAAAATTGGGGGAGTAATAAAGACTATTAACCCACATATATACAGATTAATTAAACAGTCACCAAATATATTTGAGAAAAATACACAGAGGATAATTGAAGAACTTGATTTTTTTTTCTGTATATTGTGTAGGTTATCGTTTGAAAGCTTTTATAACGCTGAACTCAAAAATACATTTATTTAATTTTTTTTATATATTTTCAGCGATATCGTTGAAAATTTAGTGCAAAAATATGTTCTCTCCCCCTTCATATATTTCTAAACCTACTGTAACTAAAATTATGAATAAATTATTGTTGGTAGACATTAATTTAAACTTGCAGGAAAACTATAGCGATTACCCTAGATAGGTCATATAGTTTTTGAGAAAAGCGTATTTTTTCATTACATATAAATTTCGATATGCGAGCATTTAGCAAAGGTTTTGATGAACGCTAAGGTTACCTATCTTAGAAGAAATATAAAAGCATTCTTTATAAGGGTTTTCTAAAACAATCATCAGAAATTAATCGAGATATTAACCTTTAAAACAATGATTCACAAAGGGGAATTTCGAATTTTTATGGGGGTAATTTTCAGATTTGTTACTCAATCATTTGCTATACGGTTTTTTTAAATGAAAAAATATTGTTACAGACTATAAATAAATGGATTACAAATAAAAATTAAAAAATCAGTTATTTTTATTAATTTTTTTAAAAGGTTTTAAAAAATGTTCCTTAAACATAGAAACATAGAATAAAAATTTAGTGCCCAAAGTTTTTTCATCAACATTAAAACAGTTACAAAAATGAGGTATTATTTGTAAAATAATAAATGTAAGTCAATTTTCACGAAATTTTGTGAAGATAAAAATATAGATTGTATAACACTTTACTTTAACAATGAGATAAACTGGAAAACAACGACAAAACTCTTTTTGCACAGAAACCAAGATGTACAACCTCATTGAATTTATAAAATTATCTTAAAAACACTTTTCTGACAGAAGATTCACCTCTTTAATATGTTGAAATATGTGAAATGAATAATTAATGTTAAGGATCTCTTTCGCTTCGATAGACCGTGTCATTACAAAACCGTGTCAATAGAATCCATTGATTTAATAATAACCTCCCCAGTCCTCAGACAAATATTACGAGAGACTGAGAAAACTAGTTTAAAATTACTAAAAAAAAAAAAAAAAAAAAAAAAAAAAAAAAAAAGTTCCAAAGATGTATGAGTATATATAGCAATGCTTATGATTATTCACGTATTCATTAAAAAGATCTAGAAGAAAATTTAATAATTCAAGAAGCATTTAAATTAATTTAAAGGGTTTCATTTAATGTCGCCTACAGGCGTCAGCAGGACTGATGAAGAAAAGATGTATAATTTTCAGAATGATTGCAGTCGGAGGGGGAAGGGGAGGCATAGTGGTTTTATCGATGATTTGCTGGGGCGAGTTCAATAAAAAGTTTGGGAACCACTAACTTAAAGACACAGACGGTTTGGACATACATAATGACAGGGGCGACGTAATCTATGTACGATCGGCTTTTGAAGCCTAACAAATTTTAAGAATATATTTGTTTAATGCAATGTCCAGCAGAATAAAAGCAATAAACATCTAATTATTAAAATCAGACTAATTAAATTAGAATAAATCACATGAATGCTATAGGATTCGCGATCCTAAATTGAGTGGATCTCTCAATACGCGTCCTTAAAAGTTAATTAAAAACCTGTTTTGAAAAATGCGACACGGACCAAGGCTACATTGCAACTTTGAGAACTCCTTTCGAAGCGCGCTTAACACAGTGCCAACTTCAAATTTTGATCAATGGTTTTGTTTATCATACAACACGATAGTGCTGTATAGTAGAGCTCAGATGCATCTCTAGTGTTAAAGTCCAAAGTTTGCCTCTTAATAACTTTGGAACTAATCACCGGATCGCGACGAAATTTAAAAGAGGAAGTGTCCTACTCTAGATCTCAAAGTTTACAAAAATTCATCCAGATCCACCGATTAGTTTCGGAGATCCAGAACCCCTGATTTGGCACTTTTTGCTCGTGAAACAAGGAAAAAAGAGAAACAATTCAATTATAACCCGAACCAGGAAACATTCAGCGAAGTGTAATAGCTTGTTCGAAAGCTTTTAATTTAGTGATGTGCCTTTCGAAGATACGGTAAAAAAATATTAAAAATTAAGGCCATTAGTTTAAATGGCCCCCATTTAAAATTTACATAACGCTATACCTTCCATAATGTAACATTATAGAAATCTCTCCTTTTTAATTGCTAATTCAATCATTTTTTCGAGTTGCCACCAACTAAAAAACAACACAATAATTAAAAAAAGAAATGATAACACACGTGTTCTTTTTTTTTATAGATCAATAAAAATTCTGATTATCATGATAGGTTTTTGAACCTTTGAAAATGACGTCATTCGAAACAGAAAATACATATTTTTCATAAACATATATATAAACTGAAACTAAATATGCGTTAAAACAACATCGCATCTTTATTTGAGTGTTTTCGACGTCAAAACAGTTATTAAAATACATATATTTCAATTAAAAACGGGCAATTTAGAAAGAAAATTCTTCTATAATTATAAAAATAGCAATTTGAAAATGAAGATATGAAAATCTGTATAAATACCTATGATCATAAGAAAATCTGTGTAGATACCGAAAAACTGCAGTGCGGCTACCATTTGGGAGGGCCAATTCTGTCGCCAAATGTTGCCAAGTTTTTCACCAACTCGGCGATATATCGCCAAATCTGGCGCCGAAAATTACTCGCCAAACTTGAAGCCAACTTGGCATTATTTCTCTTATTTTGCCAAACTAATATGTCTATTAATAACTTGTCTATTATTAATATTAATATTGTCTATTATTGTCTATTATTGTAATATTGTCTATTATTAATATTGTCTATTATTAGTATATTAATATGTCTAATAAGACTAATAATAGTTTAGATTTGTTAGTTGAAGGTGATTGATAAAGTTCCTGAAAGGATCGGAAAAAGCTATGAAATCATACAAAAAACTGGTGGAATCAGAGAGAAAAGTAGAGCTCGATCTAAAAAAAAATCTTACAGTAAAAAATTTGAAATATTTTCAATCTAAAAATGTGCGTAGAAAAGAAATGGAATCAGATGATCTGTAAAGCTCATGAAATGACCCAAATTTTTGTTAGCTGAAAATGTAGACTGAGCTTTACTGGTGCCTTAAAATCTATCAGGGAAAAAGAGGCATTTTTAACTCGCTCCGTATTTCAATCATCCATAACCAATTTAAAAATTTGGGTTCATAACTATATGTTACAGGCTGGTGTAAGGAAGTATGAGCTTTACTGGTGCCTTATATTCAGAATTATACTATTATCCACTCAAAGTTTTACTGAAGAAAGTAGTCAATACATTGTATTGTTATGTTGTCTCGAATCAGTTAAGTTTCACAACGCTAAACGAATATAAACCATGAAGTAATAATTGAAGTATAACATTAATATAATCAGGTTGTTGAGGAATTGATGTAGATAAATATGTCAAAACACAAATATTTAGTATATGGTTGAATCGTATCTGTTCAAGGTTTTGAGTTTACTTGAGCATTGATCTTCCATTTATCAAAACCGCTGGAATGCAATTATGTTCACACTTTGTACTGATCGAACCGTTCTCATACTTCCTTACACCAGCCTGTAATATATAGTTATGAATCCGAATTTTTAAACTGGTTATGGATGATTGAAATACGGAGCGAGTTAAAAATGCCTCCTTTTCTCTGATTGATTTTAAGGCACCAGTAAAGCTCAGTCTACATTTTCAGTTTAACAAAAATTTGGGTCATTTCATGAGCTTTACAGATCATCTGATTCCATTTCTTTTCTACGCACATTTTTAGATTGAAAATATTTCACATTTTTTACTTTTAAATTTTTTTTAGATCGAGCTCTATTTTTCTCTCTGGTTCCACCAGTTTTTTGTATGATAAAAAAAAGAGATTATTACAATACTAAATTTAGCTTTGTGAAATACCAAATGAAGTTTAATTATGCACCACTTTTATTGTCAGTACCGAATTAAGTTCTCCATGAATGTATTAGGATATATTTAAAAGAAGATTTATACACAATAGCAATATTAGATATTATTTAGGCTTCACATCTCTTTGAACTTTAGTGCCATACTGATTATTCAATACAAAACGAGAAAATCAGCTATGGCTGACACATCACGGATTTTGATGAAATTCAGCTTATAAGTAGATCAAATTTATTTATGAAAAAATGAAAAATAATAGATTTAAGGACTTTTTTTTTCTTTTTTTTAAAGTATGAAAATTTATATTAAAAGTTGACGTAAAATCGAGTTTTCGCCTACATTCTTAAAATTATAATTTTGATTATTAGCTTAAAGGTTACCGCTTATTAGCTTAATATTTTTTTCCGAAGTATTTTGCATAGCTCTATTTAAATATGAACTGAATCTGTTTTTCGAATTTTACCAAAATTGGTTACCATGAGCTCACGGCTTTTTTTTTCTTTATTTGCTCATTTTGTATGAAATAACACATACAAATTCATACTTTTCTAGTATATACAACAATTTTCAACTCTAAGCTTTATAGTTTTTACACAAAGTCTCGTTATTTTTTTAACGATGATTTTTTTCCAATAATGCCAGTTAATGATTCAAATATTTATTGTACGGAACTCTCTGAGTGGGAATAATACTCGCACTTGACCGTTAATTTATTATTTTGTTTTTATTTATTTATTTTATTTTATTTTTATTTATTTATTTATTTTATTTAATTTTTATTTGTTTATTTTAATTTATTTTAATTTATTTATTTTACTTTCCTCTATCTTCAATGGAAAAAAATATTGTACTCAAAATTCTTTTCGAATTTCGGTTTCCGACGGATTCGCTCGTTTTAGGGGATCAAAAAGAACCCCTTTCCCTAAAAAAAGTTTATACATAATGTCTGTCTGTCGTGCCCGTCTATCTGTATGTAACCATTGTATCATCGAAAGGTGGATGAAGTTATGCATAAAATTGAACCAAATCTTTTGTAGATGTATTTGACGGCGGGAAGTAGAAGTAGTAGTAGCTTTAAAATTTGGGTGTATGTTTTTTTCTTATAAGGTGAATCTCTGAATGAATTCGGAGGTTTACTGGTTAAGAATAAAGGTGGGGATGGGGAATAACTCCTCTTAAATTATATAAATGGATTTTTCTGCAAAATTATCAGACTTGCTTCGAATTTCGGATATAGGTTTATTATATGATAAAGGCTTATCCCTGATTAGTTTAGGGGCTCAATGATTAAGCATAAAGAGGGGAAATGAAGGGGGGGGGGCTATTTTCTCCCCTTAATTTGTTCTTCGCTAGACCGTAAAAATAGAAAACTGTATATACAATTAGTGTGCATAGCCTGTGAGCTCAATGCCGTCAGTTTAATTGGGAAATACATTCCTTTTATAAAATTTATTTACTTTATGCATGTATATTTCATCATGTAAATTTCTTGAGTTCGAATTTATTTCTATTTAACGAATTTTATTCATAACGAAGTGTTTGAATGGAACGATGAGACTTCATTAAGTAGAAGTTCATTCAAATTAAAAAGTGAAATATTTTCTTTTTTAAAGTCGAAAATTGATTAGAATTTTAATAAGTTATTTTTATATTAATGATTATTTCTAAATAAATAAATTTTTAAAACGAGAAGTAAAAATTCAATATTTAACTTTTTTATTATCACTTTTTTATGAAATATTCTTGTCTAGCGTGAATTAATGAATGCACTTTTTTCTTCTTCTTTTTTTTTTTTTGTTTTACTTGAAATTTAAAGGTTGCTATTGATTAATATTCTACAATTTCTGCCAACTAATTTCCCTGAAAGAGTGTAATGAAAAAACTGTTTCGTTGAAACATCTGAATTTTATTTAATATAGCCTTAAACAAACATTTTGGTTGGAATGACCAAATTTCAATTAGACTAACCAAATGGTTATTTTATTCAAACAAAATTTTGTTGAAAATTTATTCATTCCAACCAAAGTTTTTGGTTGCGTCGATATTACAAAAATTTAGTTGTTTCAACAAAACAGTTTTTTCCGTATCTTAGTAATCAGTTTTGCGACAAACTTGTGAAAAATTTTCTCTTTAACTATAGATTAAACAGAAAATGGGAATGCTTTTCTTTTATATTTCATTTTATTCTTTCTTTCTTTCTTTACTTTCTTTTTTTTTTTCAGATATTGCTCAATTGAGTTATTGTTTAGTTAAACCATTCACTAAAATTTTATTATAAAGGTTTGTTTTAAAAATTTTCAAAATAATAAGGCAAAGAAATCTATTGATAATTCGTGATTAAATGATAAAATAATTAATAAGGTAACTAATTTAAAAGTAAAAATCCATCTATCATGGATTGATGTATTTGAAATGTATTTGCAATTATCATAATGAAATATTTTTACTGAAGATGAAAAATCGACTCCCGGTTTTTCTATCACTTTTGCATCTTAACTGAAATTAAAATTTTTTATTAATGAGTATTTTGACATTTTTATTCCTTAATTAGGCTGCAAAATTGTTATAATTCAGTATTGAGATAAAATTTCGAAAATGCATTTTAGATATATATTCAAATTAAAATGTGGAATATTTTTCCTTTTTTAAAGGGGAAATATTGATTAGAATTTTAATAAGCTATTTTTCTATTGTTGATTTGTTTGAAATAAATAAATATATAAAACAATAGTACATTCGATAGATAATGCATTCTAAATGTCAATTCTTAAATTTATGACACATTTTTGTCAAGAATGAATTAACGGACTCGGTTTTTCTGCCTCTTTAGTGTTTTGATTAAAAGTTAGAGATCTTTAATTATGTTAACGACATAAGTTAATTAATATGCTACAATTTTTAAAACATAATTTGGGTGAAAACATGTTAGTAATCAGTATTACGAGAAACATATGAATTCTTTCAGGGACAGATTCAACAGAAAATGGGAATACTGTCCTTTCTTTCTTCTTTTTAACATATTTTTTCTTTTTTAACAAGTATTATTTACTAAATTTTGATTACAGAGGTTGTTTCGAAAACATGAAAGGAATAAGGAAACTAACTCATGGTAAATATCAAACGCAAAAGAGAAAATCAGATGAAAAAACAGTTAATAAAACAATTTATTTCTGGGTCATAAATGATCTCATTTAAAGGCAAAAATCCATCAGTCATCGGTGGTAATCGATTGATGCGTCTGAAATCTATTTGCAATTATCTTAATAAGATCTTTTTTATTAGAATTGAATAATTGGCTCCGGGTTTTTCTGTCACTTTTGCGTCTTAATTAGAATTAAAATGTGTTATCAATTGGTATTTTGACATTTTTGTTCCCTAATTAAGGAGAAAAAAATGTTATAATTCAAAAATGAGATAAAACTGCGAAAAATAGCCTTAGAGATCTATTTAAATTAAAATTCGAAATATTTTCTGTTTTAAAATGGAGAGGTTGATTAGAATTTTATTAAATTATTTTTCTAATGTAGATTACGCTTAAATAAATAAATATATAAAACGAGAGGGGATAATATACAATAAATATCAATTTTTAAATTTATGAAATATGTTTCTTGACAATGGATTAACAGATCCATTAAAAAAGTAAGCAAACTAATTTATTGATAATTCATAATTACATGATAAAATAATGAATAAGATAATTTATCGATCATACGATATTATTTAAAAATAAAAATCCATCAATCATCGATTGATGTATCTGAAATGTATTTGCAGTTACCTTAATGAGATATTTATATTGTAGATGAACAATCAGCTCGTGGTATTTATGTTTGACAGCTAATTAAATATCATTCAAAATGACCTTTTTTTTTTCTCAACTGATGTTTGATTTCTAAAATAACACATTTTCAGGAAGAAAAAAAAAATATTTTCTGGAATTTGTCAAAAACTGTACAAAATGGTTTCCTCTCGAAGCCACAGGAAATGCGAAATGATGTACGTGTGAATGAAAAGTTGTACTCACATGTTGAAAGCCCACTCAAATAAGAAGTGCCTGATTTATAGTAGGGTATTCGGGGCAGGTCTCACATTTGCTGAAAATATTTCAATTACCGTCCAAAATCTGATATATTTTTAATATCTAATGGAATTTTATATTTAATTCAACATTCTATTTTGTTTATGCTATATTTTTATATTGTTGAATAGATTTGCCTAAAATATCCGTTTATAATTACTTTATTGTAATGAATATCTTTTTTATCCTCATCAATTTAAAAATCCGTTGTATTTTTTTTAATTCTTATTTAATATAGTTCCTGTTCTAGTCAGATTATTTGAGGGTTGGTGAGCGTATGTTGCAGGGAGTAGAGCCCTTAATATTTATAAAAATTTTAGCTTGATGTTGTCGAAAATACATTATTAGTTGTTGCATATTTTATCATTTCAGATATGTAGCCATATATCTCTCATTCCAGCTTGTATCGGAAAAAAACCAACACTACACAATTAATTACAAAATGTCTACTGATTTAAATTTCATAATTGTGAAATAATTAATTAAAACTTTATTGATGATTATCACGTTTAAATTTTTAATGAATATTTTAAAGTAATTATTAAAGTTAATAATGGTTATCTCTTAATAGTATCTCTTTTCATTTTTTTACTCAATCCCATTGTAAATACTGATGGAAGAGGTGTGGGCATAAGCATCAGTGCCCAACGCCCCGAATTTGTAAATCGGTCCTTGCTAATAAGTATTCCTTTCTTCCTTCTTCATCTTTGAAAATGACACACGCACAAATTACACAATAATAATAATTATTTTTTTGGATAGTAACAATAAGATGACAATAGCATTGGTATTCTGGCAAAGTTAAAAAGTAATATTTATAGTCCAGTCATTTTAGCACTTTTTTAAATAGCGGAAAAAATTAGAACAAAGCTGGATTTTTGCACAAATGCTAGTTAGGGTACGTAGTTTAACATACTGAAAGTCCCCATCGATATGTTGTGAGCTTTCACTTCCAGGTAGCGCTAAAGAGCTTGAAAATCGGTTTTCTGTAAATATATCACGAATAAAGGCATCTAAAAGAAAAGTTCAGTTACAAAGATGTAGATAATTTAATTTCCTACAAAACGTGTCATTAACATGTGTTTGTCACACTAACCTTTCTTCGTCCAAAATTAAGATAAAGTTAACATTACTGGAAAAATGCAGAAACAGAATCATATTGAACACGCCTTAGAAGCAGAGAAAATACCGAATAGGTTTTGATCCTTCAACCATTTCTCCTCCATTGTTTGTGTACCATTTTTGTGAGTTTGTGCAGTACACATTGCCCAGTGGCGTAGCCAGGATTTCGTTTCGGAGGGGGTCCAAATTTTTTTTTTCTCAGGTTATATATATAGTAAAACTTCTGAAAATAAAATAACAAATGTTAAATGCAAATTTCCGTTTAACACAGGTTTTGTGTTAGTAGGTGTAATTATGTAGTATTTTTTAAAAAGTTATGAAACCTTTCGGTTCAAGAAGAATTCCGTTTTAAACAGGTTCTGTTTTTGCAAGTTTTGTGAATTCATATAAATACATTTATTTTATATTATATGAATAGTAAAACCTATCCAAATAGTAATTTTCTGTAACATAATCCTGCCATAAACAAAAGCGTTACATAGTTTTAATATCAATTGCCATATAATTGCAAAAAAATTGTCTGGAAGGAGATTTTCACCGCTCTTTAATTAAACACAGTAAAACCTGTAAAAACGGAATGTTTTTAAAACAGAATCCTGTCTCAAACGGAAGAGTTTCAGGATCCCGACGAAACGAACAATACATTTTATTAAGACTGTGTATCTTAGAAGTATAATTAATCACACTTCTTTAAATGGAAGTCTGTCTGAAATGAAACTTTAATCTAGCTGCGATCACCTCTTGGCAATATTGACTGTGTACGTTTAATAGAAGTATTTTGAGTACTTTTAAGAATTTAGGTTTATCCTCATTTAATTTCTTAATTTTAAAAAAAGCATTGATTAAAAAAAAAGTAATTTTAATCTCTATGAATGCACCTAATAACAGGTTGAAGTTACATTAATCTTTACCTGTGAAAAAGATTTTATAAACATTATGATGTAAAAAAATCCCCCTCGGCTTGGCCTATAGGCGGAGGTAGATTTCGTTAAGTGCTCATTTTAACAACAGAAAATAAAATGTAATTAGAGAAAAAACCCGTTTAACAATTTTATTTGGCTGCTTTTGAAAAAATTTTAATTTCATTTTTCTATAACAGCCGGTTTTATCAGCTTTTACCGGTTTTATCATCTTAAGCAATTTAGCTCAAATGCCCACTTTGACAGAATTTTTGAAATATATTCCGACTTTATAAAAAAAGACCAATATGATAAACTATATAGTTCCTAAATAAGAAAAACTGCCAACTGAATGCATGAGCAAAAATGGTTTTAAAAATGAGTCATAAAATAAGCAATTTGTTATTTGAATACAGCCTCAAATCTTCAATCACGATCGCTTCGGGAAGTTTTGTTCAAAATGGCTTCTTTGACAGCATTTTTTTGAAGTATATTCTGCCTTTATCGAAAAACTGACCAATACGGCACATTATATAATTTCTAAATAAGATAACCTGTCAATTAAATGCGTTTGAGAGTAAAAAAAGTTTTAAAAATGAGTCATTAAAAAAGCAATTTGTTATTTGAATACATCCTCAAATCTTCTATCACGATCACTTCGGGAAATTTTGTTCAAAATAGCTAGTTTGACAGCATTTTTTGAAATATATTCTGCTTTTATCGAAAACCTGGCCAGTAGGTTACATTATGTAGTTCCTAAATAAGAGAACCTCCCATTTGGATGCGTTTAAAATCAAAAATTAATTTAAAAATGAATCATGATACAAGCAGTTTGGATTTGCGGTTTTTTCTTCAACTCTTACTTTTCTTTAATTTATTTTTGCTATAAGAATTGGTCCTATAAAAACTTGTCAGCATAAATGTTGTAGATATTATTATGTAGATGTAAAATAAATTTAATCGGATTTGATAGCTTAAGAAATAACGAAGTTATGGATTTTTTTTCATTTTCCACCCCCACCCCCCCTTTTTTTTCGTTTTTAACTTTTTTCGTCGGTGAAAGTTGGTCCTATCAAAAACTTGTAAATACAAAAGTTTTAGATAATTTTTAGAATATTTATAAAAAATTTACTTGGATTTGATATCTTAAAAATTGACGAATTTATGAAACTTTTTCTCCCAAAACCCTGTTTTTTTTCACCTCTTGAGCCTATTTTTAATTTTTACAACATATCTGTCATGCATAAACTTTTGGCATATTTCTTAGAAGTAGAACAAACTTTAAACTGATTCGATATCTATTTTATTTAAGAAGATATGGCGTTTTACCGGTTTTCACAAAAACCCTCCCTATTTCCACCCCCTTGGACCGATTCTGCCTTTAACGAACTTGACCGAGATTTAATGCCCCTTGATTTTATGTTTTAGTTTGAAAGAGATTTAAGCATAATTGGAGAAGTTATCGTGTCCATAAAAAAGTGATATAGACCGACAGATAGATAGACAGATAGATAAACTTTTTTAGTGATGGTAATTTTGGGGTCTAGAGGTCATGATCGGCGTAGATCTGCAAAAATTTTTCAGAAATTCCAACATAGGAGCGACCGCAATAGGTAGTATTTCATACGAAATCTACCTAAAATGAGTGCGCACTGAAGAGTTAAATTTGTTTATATCAAGTTTCATAATACCTAACATTTGCTTATAATAAAGCTAAGATCAAGTGGTTAAGTTTAAAACAGCAATTTCCACGTATTTCTGGCCATTGAATTAAGAACTTGTACTCTAATAAATATTTTGTAATAAAGTGGCCGATTTTTTTCTTTTCTTTTCTTTGATGATGGGTAAAGCGGAAAAGTTGCCACTGGTGGTATTAAGTTCACACAAACATTTTAAATTTTTTGATCATTTCCATTATTTACCCCAAATGGCTAGAACTTAGCTGGTTTAAAATAATTGATAATATTTCTTGTTTCAGAGTGAACAAAGATAAGGGCCACGAAACTCAACAAATGTGCGTTATTGCGTTCATCTAAACTCTTTTCCCATAAGCGTCGGCAACATTTGGTCCCATCGAAATCCAAGATAAAGAAGTTATACGTTTAATCTAGTTAAAGTAAATTTGTGTAAATAGAAGGGCGATATAGTTCCATAGTTATCCTTCTATCTCGGAAGATTAAAATGTTTCCGTTTATGAGAGGATTCCGTGTTCACAGAATACCTGCCAAGAAGGTATCACATTTTTGCAACAAGTTTTATTTCGGATGAGTTTCAAACTTTAGCAAGCATAAATATATACTGTTTTTATCGCCTAATCTTGATTCTTTTCCTTTGAGATAAATCATCTTCACAGATTAGCAGTAATTCATTAATGTAATAATCTTCTCAGGTGTACTATAAAGTAAACGTTTTAGCAGTTTTAATGGATATTATGAAAAAGGAAAGTGTTTGTAACAGAAACCTGTTTAAAACGGAAAAATTCATTGTACCAGTGAAAAATATACCTTCGAGTTATACCTTCTAAGATAAACACCTGTCTAAAACGTAATTTCCATAGGTTCTTTGTGACTCCTTTTTAGCCTTTTTTATAATTGTATCCTTTTAGTAAATTAGTTCTTCGCTCGGGTTTCGGGGGGGGGGGGGGGGTCCGGACCCCCTGGACCCACCCGTTGGCTACGCCACTGACATTGCCCAATATATCAATCACATATTCTATTACTCCTCGCATTAGTCGCAATACGTCAAGAATGTTTATATTAGGTTTGGAGGATTTCGTCTCTTAATGTTTTATCTTGGTTAAATTATACACTATCTACCAATAAGTACCATAATTTCGGGTGTATAAGCCGCGGATCAAACAATTCTTCTTGGACCCAGAAATCTTATTTAGTGATTGAAGACAAATATTTACGGTGATCTAAATAGTTATATTTGTTTCTTAAAAATTTCTGGGTCGAAAAAGAATTGTTTGATCTGCGGCTTATACACCCAAAATTACGGTATTTAGAAACTTTCAATTTTTGACATTTTGTCAAACATTTAAAAATATACTTGTCGGATTCTTCTGAAACTTCAGGATTATGAAGATTATGTCTGACCTCATATTTATCAACATTCATTTGATAAGCAGGGCAATTAGGGGGGAGACAAAAAATTAAAGAATAACAGAAATGTTTGGGATCACCCTGTACATGAAAATGCACGAAATGATTTATCGCTGCAGAATATAAATATGTGGATTTATACACTGATTTTTGTAAAAATAGCATGTATATTCATGGAGAAAGAGTGATTTAAAAAAAAAAAAATAAAAAATTCTGGTATGTTTTTTATTTATATCATGCAGGGTTTTTGACCAAATTTAACACAAATTTCAGAAATATTGGCAAAATCTATTAGAAAAAATACAGCGCAATTGGAATATAAATATATTAAATATTTTATGAAATACTAGCGGCCTTCGCCCGCTACGCTGGTCGGTTTATCTAAAGAAATCTTGAAGAAGTAGTTAGATAAGGTTCAGACATACATTAAAAAAAAAAAAGCAAGTCGATCATTCAAAAAACGTTGGGAAATATCAAATATTTACTGTAATTTTTTAAGAAAAACAAAGTTTCGAAAAAAAAAATTAAATCGAAAAAAAAATTACACTGACATATTAATGCAAGGAAATTTTCCCAGAGAGAAAATTCGCCTTGAATACAATATTTCAAATTCTTTTAATTGCTTATAGGCGTTAATGCCAACATAGTGAAAAAAAATTCCATGCTGGGAATCGAACCCGGGCCATCAGTATGGCGCACTGACGTTCTACCGACTAAACCACATGGAACGACAGCCAGCTTGAAACTTTCTCATACTTAAGTAGACTGGCGAAAACATAACGATAGCGCGTTTTAAAATCGCACAGTGACATCTATTGGATTTTATATGTACTAAAAAATGTTATGTACTAAAAAACGTGAGCAGCGCACCTAATAGTTTCTTTTGTTTCTTTTTGTTACTTTTTTGTCTGTTGTCCGATTTTGATGAAACAAAGCCTATACACTGCCCGGGAGTGTGCATTCTTCATTAGTGAAAACCGCATAAAAATCCATTCAGTAGTTACGAAGATAACCTCGAACAAACAGACAGACAGACAGACAGACAGACAGACAGACAAAAAATCCAAAAAATTTTTTTTTGTGTTTCATTGGTTTTCTTTTATCGCCCTGACTCCATTTTTGTCAATTATCTTCAATGTACAGACACACCGGGTCCTACTGTTTTATTATATGTATAGATGAGTAGTTTTATGAAATAATTTTTATCTGCGTATGCGCGAACGATAAAAACGATTCTTTTACATCATTTAATAGTCAATTCTATGAAGTAACGTATAAAAAAATCCAATCAAATATCGTGAAAATTCAAAAAGATATCATTATCATAAGTAAGCTGTTTTTACATTGCTCTCTTAAAACGGCTGAATGATAAGGGATTCTCCACAAATTGACATTTTCTATTAACTGACTTTTAGGAAAAAATTAGTATTTAATGTATACAAAATATAATACAATATTTCTGTTAATAAGTATCTTGACATCTGTGATAGAAAAGAATAAAAGCTCTTTTCCTTTTCTATCACAGGTGTCAAGATATTTATTAGCAGCAATATTGTATTAGATATTGTATTCATTAAATAGTACCAATTTTTTCCTAAAAATCAATTAATAAAAAATGTCAATTTGTGGAGAATCCCTTATCATTCAGCCGTTTTTAGAGAGCAATGTAAAAACAGCTTACTTATAATAATGATATCTTTTGAATTTTCACGATATTTGATTGGATTTTTTTACGTACATTTTCATGTAAATGTACTATCACTAGCGACGATGAAAAATTCGTTCAAATTTTAAGAGGATACAGTGACTTGCGATCCATTGTTGTTGTTTTAACGTATTTCTGTTTGTATGAAACAAGAAGAAGATTTGGAAACTTATTTTCAATATGAACGGTGTCCATATTCTTTAAAATTATTTGATGAAAATGTTATGAGAAAAATCTCCAAAGCATTATTATATTTAGTCTTTGAAAAAAAAAACAAAAAAAAAAAACGTACAAGGAGAATTCAAGTTAATGTGTATCTGTGTACATTATCGATGAAAGATGGGTTTTTCATAGTGTTCTTTGGCTCTTCGCTGAAACGTACAAAAGTGTGCTAGAAAGTTATACTTCTTATGTCTTAAGAAATTACAGTGATAAATGTATAATCATTTTCGGTGGTTACTCTTGTAATGACTGATGATGTGTTTTTTTTTGTTTATTTCAACGGCGCCGCTTTTTAGTCACGTGACGAGCGGACGGAGAGAGAGAGTTGGGAGAGGAAGGGGTACGAACAGAGAGAGGTGTGTGTGCCGAGGTAATACGTAGACCTGCGAATGTTTTGATGCAAGTGAAAAGATTTTAAAATATTCTCCCATTGGAATATGGGTGTGCTACGGGCACGATGTTTAGATGTTTTCGAAGGATTTATATAAAAATACCTGAAGAAGATATTGAATAGCTACCTATATTTAATTGTGTGTTCATCTGTATTTGTGACGTCGTTCTGTCCTACATGTTATAATTAAACTTTTGTTTTCGTCGAAGACTCTTGGATTATTAATTTCTGGGATATACACTTTACACCGGTGTTCCGTAAAATCGTGTGAAGAAACAGGAATAGCGTGTATCACAACTCTGACGAAGTTTATAGTAAAAAAAGGCCAAAAAAACTCGTCGATATTCGAAAATTGTAACTCCTGACATTGATTAAAAATAAAAATGAATGCGTCAATTAATCAAGAAATTTTTTTACCCAATCATCAAATAAGACATACCTCATACATATGTTCACACTCTTAAAAAATAAAAGTGTAAATTTACACACAAAAATGTGTAAATCGATGATACAAAAACGATTTGTTTATGTGTGTAAATTTGTGTGTAAATTGCCAAAATACACGCCTAATGTGTAAATTTCAAAATACACATTTCAGTGTGTAATTTGATAATAACACTAAGTGTGTAAAAGTTATGGTGATCACTCATGAAATACCCACATTAATGTGTAAATTGCGCAAGAATACACATATATCTGTGTTATATTCTTACTCATTTATTTGTGTAATCTTCTGTGATTACACTGATAAATATGTATTACGCAAAAAACACATATTATTGTGTTATTGTAATTTACACAGTTTTTTGCGTAATATGCAAAATATGCATATTCGATGGAGGTTCAATAACCATTGTGTCTAGTCTATATGAAATATCTGTACTGCAACGGGTTGATGAAGAATATCGATATATTTATGCTTAGTTTCAGAACTGTAGCTGCAATATTCATATAGTTTTGTATGGAGGAGTAAAATGGGGGGGGGGGGGTAGTTGAAAATCTGATTATTAGCTTATGGGGCTAGATTTGTGACAGTGGATGCGATAAAATAGTGTTTTTTGGACTCGGGATCATAGTGATGTACACACATCTCATCCACTATCACAAGTGTAGCATCATAAGCTCCAAATCAACCTATCACACTCACTCCCCTCCTCTTAAAAATTCCCTATAAATAGGTTTTTAGAACTTTACCCCTATCTTTAAAACTATGCTACTATAGCAGCTACGGATCTAAAATTCAGCATATAGCCATTTAAGACATTAGTTTTTAGCTCACAGGCTATCATAGGCTGAGAGCTTATGTGCCCGTCCATTCTGTATGTATGTTCGTTCGTGCGTAACTCGATAACTTATGATAAAAATAACCGATCCACTTGAAATTTTGTATATAGGTATATCCTGATAAGGCGCTTCCCTGATTAGTTTTTGGAGTTCATTCGATATGTATAAGAGGGGGAACGGGGGACTCATGCCCCTCCCCTTAATTGATATAAATGGATTTTTCATGTAGAATTAACAGTTTTCATTCAAAATTTAGATATAGGATCATTCTGACGAGGCGATTCCGTGACTGTTATTAGGTGTTCATTGAATAAGTATAAACAGGGGGAACGGGGGTTCTAATGCCCCTCTCCTTAATTTATATAAATGGGTTTTTCATGCAGAATTGTCAGATTTCGTTCAAATCTCTGAATATTTTCGGAAGTTTAATTTTTAAGTATAAAAGAGGAGGATAACTCCTCTTAACTCTTTCAATACCAAAGCGCCCGAGACGCCCGGTCAGGCAGATTACCGAAGACGCCCGAAAGCGCCTAGACTAATTCAACCCCTCTTTTCTCCGGAAAACTACCTGTCAAGACGTGAAGTGGGATGTAACTGAAGGATTATCTTCTCTTTGTTAGCTTGATTTCTTAAAAGGGATTTTTTTCGGGAACCAGATGGGGAAAATGAAGTGTGTTTATACTCTTTAAAAGATATTCATACTCATATCTTCATGTAAATTTTCCCAAGGATAACTTTTGAAATGGGAATGAAAGAGAAAACGTAAAAAAAAAATAATAATAATAATTGCATGCAGATAACATGAAGTTTTTGAGGTGGAAAAAATGTCAAATAAATGAAATTTTTTAAAAAATGAAGAAAATGAGTCAAAATTTTGAGATTTGGCACAAGAAAATGCAACTCTGGCAACATGCAGCATAGACAATTTACTATAAAATTAAAAATATAGCGAAATGTATTTTGGGGGTTCTGCTATTACTACTAATAATAATATTAATTAATTAATAAACAATTGTATGTAAATACAGACACTTTTATTTCATTTTTTGACAGTGAATAGCATTTTTAGTAATAAGCGAGTGTTTTCTCAAGAGGAATTTTATCAGGTTCTCGCGTTCAGAAATTCCACCAAAAACGCCGATTTTGACCGCTGTTTCTAAAAGACCACCTGCACTTATCTAAAAATGAAATCATTGAATGATCATTGTTCGACTTTACAGTTTCTGAATAAGATCTCCCTACTATTTTCATGCGTTAATGAAGAAAGCTGAATTCAGTAATGTGTTAGAAAAATACATTCCTTGGTTCAAAGTATTATAAAAAATTGTAGTATTTCTGTATGGGCAAGGGAGGAATTTTTCCCGAGTCCCTATAATGTAATGATTCAAAATTAGACGTAACTGCAATTTTAGCTCAGTACTTTTCCTTTTCATTCTTTATTCGAAAATATTTATATTTAAAAATATTTCATATCGTTGTTGTTTAATCTGTTTGAGTCATAATGAAATGAATATATTAAAACTTTGCAAGGAAGAAAAAATTAGATTTTGATGGTGTAACTATTGATTTTATTAGTACGAAAATGAAAGAAAAAACATATATTTTAAAATATATTTCATGCTCTCAAAGTAATAACTAAAATACTTAAACGCATTAGAATAAATGTGCATCGCGCAGTATTATCGAAAGTTAATTGTGTAAAACAAGTGACTTTTTTTTCTTCTTTCCTTGTTTTCCTGTGAAATTAATGGTTACAATAATTAAATCAAAATCTAGCTCTTTTTTTTTTTTTTTTTCAAATTTTTAATACATTTATTTCATAGTGATGCAGACAGATTTAACAACAACGATATGAGATATTTTTTTATATATAGATTCTTTTGAATAAAGAATAAAAGGAAAAAGTATAGATCTAGAACTGCAATTATTTCTAAATTTGGAACATTACACCATAGTGACTCTGGGCAAATTCCTCACTTGACCATAAAGAAATCAATCACGGAAAAATTCGCCCCCGACAAAAAGGTAACCGAATAATAAGGTTTGTGTTAATTAAGATTGAAAAAGCCCACACATATGAATAACAAAGATTTGATGACTTTGATTATGGCAATTATAATTTCAAGTAAACCACATGCTAATCGTGTGCATTTCTACTGGAAATAATTACGACATTGTATACATATTGTTTAATAGTAAAACCTCCATATCAAATAAGGTCCTACTTCTATGATTATCGTATAGGCAAAAGGGGTAACTGCCCGGCTCCCCAAACTCAAATTTTATATATATATATATATTTTTTTTTTTTTTTTTTTTTTTTTTTAAGTTCATACAATATGTAGCTACAAAGACAGCTTGGATGTCCTCATTTGAGTATTTCAATCAAGATATTGAGTATTATTATTCAGTGATTGATGACTGATAACTGTTTAGGGTACAAACCTACACTTCAGTTCGTATCATTTTTAAATCCGATTTTTAATTGTGCAATAGAAAAGAACAAGGAGAAAACTCTGAAACTTTTTTTTTTATCATTAGGTTTCACAAAATAAGAAGATAAGGAGGAAACAGATTTATGAATGTTAAAACTGTTTTTAAAGCCAAAAGGACAAATTTATGACATAAGTCTTAATTTGTTTTCGTTCGGAAATACAGGAAAAATAGCATATGCTGATGTTCAGATCAATCACAAACTCGTGTTTCGTTTTTTTTTTTTTTTTTTTTTTTTTTTTTTTTTTTTTTTTTTCTTTCAAACTTAATTGCTTTTTAGAAAACAATGTCAAAAAGGTGCGTTTTGAATCAAATTTCTGCATGAAAGATGAATAACCACACAAACAAAGGTGAAATTGTGTTTGTCACGTGATCAAAATCGCTTATACCTGAATACGTAGTTTAATGATACAAAAAATTGGAAAACACTGTTCATTTCCAAATCGCTTCCATGATCAGACATTGCAATTTTATATCTTTCCGTTAAAAATCAATTTGTAAATATGTCAAAACATTTTGCGCTTATTCAACAGAGCAGTTAAGAACAGGTTTACCGGAAATTATGTTTACAAATTGTAAGATTTAGGGCAGGGTAAGAGAAGATACAATTTACAATAATTATAGAAAATAAAATTGATTTTATAGATTCTTTCATCTTACTACAAAGGGAAACTTATATATAAAAGCAATGCTGCATAAAGAAGTAAAGAAAAGTAAACTTTACATTCAGAGATTTTAAAGGGGGGGGGGGTATAGATAAATAAAAAAAAAATTGTTATCTATCTTTTGAGGTGAGGGAGGGGTTGATTTTAGGGGAAGTAAAAAAAATGAGATAAAATCTTGAGATGTTTAGGAGGGTGGGATTTTCTGTGTGGGGTGGAGGGGGGGGGGCGAAGAGCTAATTCAAAAGAAAATGTAATTTATAGATTCTTTCACCTCTCTACATCTATAGCTTACATATATAAGTAAAGTTGCTTCTGCGTTCAATATATATTTTTTTTAAATGTCGCAATATATAAGTTATTTATGTAGTGAGTTTACGGACTCTATAAGAGAGGTTTGAGTTATTCTTACTTCGTTGCCTCCACTTATCTTTTTAGTGATCATTTTTGCCGAAAGTTAAAAGAAATATATACCGTATTTTATGGAAGAAACGCCTCACCCATCATAAGCGCCGCATTCCTCAAATTAGCCTCAATAAACTAAAAAATGTATCGTAATCGCCATATATGTGATATATGCTATTTTTCTCGACACAGTCACATGGACATAACTTTATTCAAAAATTTCTGAACAGTGCAGGGAGCCTCTTTTTAATAACTGAAGATGTGTAAAATTTTATTTAAATAAGGTTTTAAATACATAATTATTTTTGGAATTTTTATTTTACCCAAAGTTTATGCGCGCGAAATAAAAAAAAAAAACATGAACGCACGCACTTGAAAAAAGTTTTTTCAGAGTACGCTGTAAAAGTTGATGCTTTGAAATGGAACTGAAAAAGAAAAAAAAACTGTCGTTGGGCGAAAACAATCGTTTATAACAGAATACATAATTCATTTATACATAAATTAACAAAAAAAGCTTCTATTAGTTATATTTCTAAATTAACAAAAAAATTTCTAGTAGTTATATTTGTAAGCGCCGTGTTTCTATGTAATTGAATAGCAATCAACTGTAATTAAAAATATATTAACCCTTTATATAAATACGAGTAGAACTATGAAAATCGGGTTAGTAAATTATTTTTAAATTTTCGGATTTCTGAAAGAATATTAAAAGTACTTCCGATTATTCTTAATGGTGCCTTTAGTCGTAATTTAATTCATAGCAAAAAAAAAAAAATAATAATAATTATGTGAGAGAAAAAGAAATATAAATATTTAATTAAAAATTTCTGTGTTGATAAAAATAATAATAATAATAATAATAAATAATCAGTAAAGTAACTTTTCCTTGTATAGTTTTCTGAACATGAATGTCAATTTCGTTTGCTTTTATTTTCAGTTTCATTTGATTTTGTAAACAATTGCTATTTCTTTTCTCTCTAAGTTGAAAGTGTAAAGTGAAACGTGTGTGTTGTTTGTGTGTGTGTGTGGGGGGGGGGGAGATTGATACCGAATTTACGCAGTCGATATTTTTGATATCACACACATACACAATAGAAAAAAAGGCTATTTATTTCTTAGGCATTTTAATACGAATATCTGAAATTTTCAGTTGCACAGAAATGGAAATAAATTTCAGAATATATAATACAGTTTACTTTCCCCCATTTTTTTTTCTTACGATCGAAAAAAATTGAGAGATCTTTTTAGTATTTTTCCATTATTGTTACGACTATTTACTATTTAAAACTTTTATTAAACAGAATTGCCAAATCAATGGCTTTTAAATATCGATCTGAACCCTGTAATTTCTCCAAAATGCTGATTTTTTTCAATTATTATTTTATTTAATTACCATTTTTTTTTTCTCTTCTGTCTAAATGATTATAAAGAGCATAAGAAATATCTATGAGAACTATTATAAATGGCAATACTTTAAAATATTTATGAGGTAGTCATGTGCACGCCAGATCCGAAGTTAACAGTAACCACTTTTATCATGTAAATTAATAATCACAATAAATATATCGAGATCACAGAAAAAATGTCAGAAGCGAAAAAAGGAAAGGTTATTTATTTCTTTTTGTAAAACGTACATTACTATTTAACTTTATATCAAATGAGAAATATTTTATTTTATATCTTTTTTCCATTAAACAAAAACTATTCTTGTTCAACTACCTAAACTAGATAATAACAAGCTTTTTATTTCGTCTGCTTTGTTCGCCTTTACAAATTCGAAAAAAAAAAAATGATTATTTACTTTTTTGACAAAAGATGAGGTTTTAAAATTATTTCTATAGCGATTACAACATTTCTAGGTCTGAAAAATTTTGACATTTATCCAAAGACATTACTGAATTGACAGTACAATTTCACCATGTGTAATTCCATGATATATTGAAGAGTTAAAGAATTTATTTAATTCTAAACTTAAATAACCATAAAATTTAAGTCTCCATGAAAAGAAAGCTGTACTATAAGTTTTATGTTGACACAAAAACGTATTTCGATTTATGTGGGTAACTTGATGAAACAGGTGTTTAGCATTTTTGTTTCAAAGCTCTCACAAGAATTTTGCTCTCCTGGGCGTAACCTACTTCCTTGGAAAAAGGTACTATTCAGTCGGAAATCTTCCCTATTTCCCCATGCAAGGGAAAACGCTAATCCTTTCTACGTTCTTTTACACCCACTTGTAAGATTGATGCTTTTTACTTCGACATTACTCCTAAGAAGGGGGGGATGAAATTTTTCAAAGCGATTTCGGGCGTTTTGGTTCTCCCAGGTACCTGTACGATTTCGGCCATGGTAATGAAAGAGTTAAATTATATAAATGGGTTTTTATTAAGAATTAATCCGATTTGTTCTGAATTTTGGATATAGATTTTTTATATGATAAAAATGTCCTTGATAGTTTAGGGGGTTCAATGATTACGTATAAAAAAGGGGAAAGGGGAGAGCTGTTTCCCCTTTTTTATTTTTTTCGAACGGAATTAATCTTGGAAATATAAAGTTGTAATGTGCAATTAGTATGCGTAGCCTGTGAGCTCGATGCCATCAGTTTCACTGGGCAATATTCTTTTTATTGATATTCCTCATCAACCATCATAGTACAAATATTACTTCTCTGTTAGTGGGGAAATATGGGACACACTGTGAAAATTTCAATTTCTTTTATTATGCAATTGATTCTTCAAATTATATTTCTATATTGCTCAAGGACATTAGAAAGTGTTTCATTTTGTATTCTACAAATCAAAGTTTTTGTATTTGTGTCAAGTAAAGTTGATTTTATTATTTTTGTAAAAAGTGTCCCATTCCTCTCCACTCTTCTCTAAATATACACATAAAAACTGCTATTTTATTTTCTATATTCTTCCTTGCTTTTTAATTTTTTATTTTCCCCTCATTTATATATTATTCAGTATATGCAATTAAAAATTAAGATAAAGAAAAATAAATAATTAATTAATGATAGATTTTAGACTAATCAGATGGAATAATCATAGTTGGTAAACTTGCAATCTCCACACTTTTTATTTTCAGAGTTCAGACTCAATTTTTCATTTTTTATTTTTTAGACTCAAGATACAAAGACAGTTATATTGAAGGTACTGTGTTACATACAGTTATAAAAGTAAAATTTAAAATACTATAAAAAAAAGAAAAAAGGTATGTAAACTTCATCTCACACACACACATACACATATTACCTGCAAATATTTTAGCCAATTTGTTTATATATACATAAATCACCTATATTACATGTTGAATTGTTTTCTTTTCATAAATATTCATCATTACAAAGAATTTTCCATATAAAATATTATCAGGACTATCAAAAAAGCTGTTGAATCATTAAAGTAACATCTTTTGCATTACATTTATATTTAGAAATTTGTGTCTTAAAAAAAGAAAAAAAAATACAAATACATTTTAACATTAATGAAATTAATCCTATCTTCATAAATGAAATTTTCAGGTATTCTAATTAAAATTTTAGATATCAAACTAATGTGTATTTTTATTTATCAGCTATAGTAAAAAATAAAACGAGAAATAATGTGTCTATATCCAAATATCAATTGACTCTTATAAATTTTCGAAATTAAAGCTCGTAGAATTTATTTGATAATTGCATTTGTGTCTTAAGTGTATAAAACTCACCCGGCGGGGTATATTTATGTAGAGAGGGTGGGAGAGAATGATAAGTTCGATTTTGAATATTCATTATGACACAACTGTTATATATTTTTACATTCATACAATCATATGTTTTATGTCATATAAGTTCTGTAATAATAGGCAAAATTGGAATGGAAAAATGCATATTTGAAGAAAAAGCTATTACTTTAATATAAATTTTCTTCAGAATTTTTGATCTGGAGTTATTTTAAATCAATGTATTTGCGCCCTTTTGCAATTTACTTCTGTGTATTTTTATTACATCTATAATTAACAAGAAAAAATTATGTGTTCTTTACTATGACTATTTTAGTGGAACATAGTTCTTCCGATGTAATATTTTCAAATTAAAACACAGCTGAAAATTTAATGTAATTAAGAAAAAATATTTAAAAATTTCTCAAAATTAGGAAATGTAACGTAGAAACTCAAAAGCAACGCTATAGTTTTAATCGATGATAAACTTAGTTAACATTATAAGTTTCATAACTAAAAAAAAATCAATAAATAAATAAAATTCAGATGAATTGTTTAACTTATAAATCAGAATATATAATTTATAGATATGGTATGCATTTGTATAATAGTTTATAAATAAACTATAATATCTTCCACACAATCGAACCAAAATTTAACACCTCTCCCCCCCCCCCCCCAAAAAAAAATGATGTTAATGTTTATTTTGCTACTGTTAACATACATTCATAAATTCTTTTTAAGATGAAAAATTTTCAAGAAATAAATGACTTTAGATACAACAGTTGTTACTTTAATAGACATTTATCAGGAGTTATGTAATGTTGACATTTTTTAAGGCAAGTAAATTATACGTGTAAAAAATTCTTATACGTAAAAAACAATCCAACATGTATCATATACATTTATACATAAATATAAACAAATCAGATAAAAAGAATTGGAGGTAATACGGACGTATGACATTACATACCTTATATTTTTTAAGAGAATAACGTATTATATACAATATTTTTCTGAACGAGACCGCTTGCAATCAGCTGGACCCACCATTAATTTTCAACATGATGAAGCCAAGTCAACGAAGATTACGATTTTAGTTTTCTATGCTAGATTCGCGTCTAACTCGGGGTCGAACTAGTTCCTGAATACAACCATCAATTGCACTGCGAACTGAAGTTAAACTAAAATAACAAGTTAAACTTTGAAATGGATAAAAGTTTACAAGCTACCAGACAGCTCAAATAATTTAGGGTAAAATCAAGCATACTTCTATTTGATGTGCAAAATGTATAAATAACTCAGGATACGAATTTAGAATTATCTTAATTACATGAATTATATTTTATATTACATATTAAATGAATTCGAAATAGTTTTTAGATTTTACTGAAGATTAAACTACTATCCTTTTAATTAAGGGGGGGGGGCAGCAAAAAAGAATACCACCAGTACAAAAAATATAATTTAATTTTATGAATAAGCATAAAGTGGGATTATATCTCTATTATAATGCCTCGTTATGAAGTCTTCCTAATGTCACTTTAAGAATGAAATCTAACACTATTACTGAAAATTACAAGTAAAATTGTGAAAAAGAGCAGTCTGTGCGATGGCTGAAAGAAATTACGATTTAATCAAAACCTAGAATTATACAATGAAGCATTTTTATATTTGATGTACAAATTTTAAAAGGGAATTCGGAAAACGAAATTAAAATTTACTAATTAAATGAATAAAATTTTACGTTACATGTAACAAAATATTTGTTACATTTGTTACATGTGTCGAGATTAAATTTTTTAACTTCTTTTAAATGTTCAATGCTGAAACGGGAAGAGTGAGAGAGGTGGTCAGAGTATCTTATAAAAATAAATAAATATATTAATTTATTACTTAAAAATACTGTTACAGCAATGCTATGACACCATGTTATTTATGGAATGGGTTTACTAAAATAAAAAGTGTAGCTCTGAATAATATGTAAGCCTTCTATCCCTTTCGTAACGTCTACTTTAAAATTCACGCATTTATAATTTTTTCAACACAGTAATTAGTGTAATTTCGGGAGTAATCTACATTTACACATTTTTATGAATTTATGCACTGATAACAAACTTACAAACTTAATGCCATAAACTAAACACACATTAAAATAGGTATTTTTTATGACAAGTGGGTGACTTTAGAAATTTACACTCTTACCTATGTGTATATCATTATGTGTAAATTACAATAACGTACCAATTTGTGTAAATTCAGACATTTTTCAGCATTCACACATTTATTTATGTTTTTCAAGTGATAACAAAGTATACACTTAGTTTGTTAAGCTAAAATGCACTTAAAAACAGGTAAAACTTTGCAAAAAGTGGGTAATTTTCATGTCAGGTGTGTAATTTTAGGAATTTACACACATATATAATTTATGTATGTGTCTAGGAGCAGGTGTGGTAAAATCAAAGTGAATAGTTTTCGGTTTTAAAAGAGTATTTTTAAAAACATTTTGTAAGATTTTGTCAGATAAAATACATCATCAAAATTTAAATAAGTAGGTTTTAAGTAATGAAAAAATATTGAGCTTTTATTCCAGAAATAAAAATTGTATAGTAAATTAGGCTAAACATTATCATGTGCTATTCTTTACGTGGGGAGGCTTGATTCAACCAATATGAGGGAGGGTAGACCATGGCCAAAGCTTCCTTAATTGTTATGGAAATCTTTTTATTATATATTGTACATAATGAAGATTTAATGGTTACTAATAGTTGGCAACCAAAGCTACTGAAATGTTCAAACAATTGTCAATAGTTTTCGGTTTTGAAAGTGCATTTAAATTTTTTTTTGTAAGATTTTGTCAGATAAAATATATCACAGAAATTTAAATAAGTAGGTTTTAAGTAATGCAGAAATATCAAGCTTTAATTCCGGGAATAAAAAATATATAGTAACTTAGGCTAAACAATATCATGTTCTGTTCTTTATGTAAGGAGGCTTGACCCAACCAATATTAGGGAGGATTATGGAAATCTTTTTATTATATATTGCACATAATGAAGGTTTAATGGTTATCTATAGTTGGCAACCAAAGCTACTGAAATGTTCAAACAATTGTCAATAGTTTTCGGTTTTAAAGGTGTATTTAAAAAAAAAGTTGTAAGATTTTGTCAGATAAAACGTATATCACAGAAATTTAAGTAAGTAGATTTTAAGTAATGCAGAAATATCGAGCTTTCATTCCAGGAATAAAGATTGTATAGTAAATTAGGCTAAACATTATCATGTGCTATTTCTTATGTGGGGAGGGTTGACCCAAACAATATGAGGAAAGGTTGACCATGGCCAAAGCTTCCTTAATTAAGTTGTTTTAGAAATCTTTTTTTTATACACTGTATATAATGAAGGGTTAATGTTTACCAATAGTTCGGAACCAAAGCTACTGAAATGGTCAAACAATTGTCTTTGAGTCATGCAGATAATTGAAACAGGTGTGAAAAAAGTAATTGTGAATAGTTTTAAAAGTTAAAGGAGGCCAAAGCTTCCTTAATTAAATTATTTAGGAATTTTTTTTATTATACACTGTATATAATGATCGTTAATAGTTACATTTATAAAATAGTGTAAATTTATTCTGTAAAGCTGCAACAGAAGGAATGAAAGAAAAGAGAATGTAAAAAAAAAATGTTTTAAGGAAGATGTGAAAAATTGCTGTAAAAGCAAGATAAAATTTAATAATATACAAATGGAAAACTTGATAGGAACTTTTGTTTCATTTAAATAGTATCCACAGTAGGTAAATAGGAAGAATGGAAAAGACTAGAAAAGATGAAAGAAGCAACATTAAGAAATTCTAAGTGTTCTTATTGTAACGATTTCAACACTTCACCAGGTTCCAGTGTAATTAGCACTATGATACATGATTTTCAATATGACCATTTATTTATTTCCCCAAACTAAATTAACATATACATTCTAAAACTTTACAAATAAAACTTTACACACATAAAATAAAAAAATAAATAAAATTTTAAAACCATTTTGTTTCGTCAGTCACTGTGCCCCATTCCTTCCACCCTCTCTTTTCTCTTTCCGTTTCCATCAGTAGATTATATCATATCCGTATACTATTGAGCAGGCGTGGTAAAATCAAATGTGAATAGTTTTCAGTTTTAAAAGAGTATTTTTAAAAACATATTGTAAGATTTTGTCAGATAAAATACATCATAGAAATATAGGATTGCTTCCTGCGAAATTTTAGGCAGGAGTTTCGTGCTAAAGTCAGTTTCTCGGGGTCGTTACAATATGCATGCCTCTGCAAAATAATGTTACAACTGATTAAGTTAACCGTATGCCTTCGGAAATGATTTTTTGAATTTTTCTCTTGTTATTCATTTTTTATAATGAAATTTAATTAAAATAATTAAAAAAAACATAAAGATTTTAGAAATTACTCAGAAATATTTTTAAGAGAAAAAAAAAAGTCAGAATTATGTCAAAAATTTACATTTCCATAAAATGCGATAGTTCAAAAATAAAAGAATGTATTGACAGTATGTAAATTGCATAATAAACAGAATAACCTTCCCTAAGACTTAGACTACACACATTATAATCGCACCTCTATTTCAGACAATATGGCTGTTAAAGTATTAATGCAATGAAAAATTTGCAAAAATTTTCTCAAGTTTGTCATTTATATCAATGTAAATACACAACTTTTTAGTATATTATTATGAGGGTAGTCTAATCCCTCAAAAGGCATTTGTAAAGAAAAAAAAAATTGTGGCATTTTATATATAATTTTGGTTTTAGGATGTATTGTGTATAGCATATATCTGAAAATTTTTATTTTGAGAAAAAGGTAAAAATAACTTTAAAACACAATTAAAAGCTGATATAGATGTAATTTTAAACAGCTGTGGCTTTGGTTCGATTTTAGATACAGAAAAAAATTAAGCATATTTCGATAGATAAAAGATTAAATTTTTAAATTATTGCAGAAATGAAAAATCGATATTTTGATCGAAAATTACGTTTTACAGATTTTTGGATATCTTAAAAAGTTTTAGGAAAGTACATAGGTGATGCAAATGAACAATTGGTGAAGAAAAAAAAAATATATATATATGAATATACATAAAGGCAATGCAAAAAAAACGCGTCAACCAATCAATATCTACCATTTGGTCCTCGAATGTAATTTAGAAAAAATTATGAAATAAAGTAGTAAATTTGTCGCGGGAAACTTTGGAATAAACTTACAAACGAAATTAAGATTGAAAAATGAAATAAAATTTTGATGCCGATTAAAGACAGCAAACGTAAAAAGAGTGGAACTTTGCGATAGGGAAAGAAAAGAAAATTACTTTAAGGCGCAAACAAGTAAATAAAATGAGGAAAAATACGCATAAATTTAACAATATTTTATGTATTTATTTATGTACATGCGGCATATTTTTTTCTTATTTCTTGCACATCATTTTTCATGCACCTTCTCGTTACTTAATTTACACTAGAGTCAAAGCTTCGTCTAATTCACGCACATATACGTATATGTATATATATATCATCATCATCATCAACCGTTTTCGATCCACTGTTGGATGTAGGTCTCCCCCAGATTTTTCCAATGTTTTCTGTCAAGTGCTTTCGTCATCCAATTTACACCAGCCACTTTTCTAATTTCGTCACCCCATCTTACTTGCGGTCGTCTTCTTGGTCGTTTTACATCTCAGGGATACCACTGTAGTATATTTGTGCTCCATCTATTGTCTTGTCTTCTTGCAATGTGCCCAGCCCATTTCCATTTTAACTGCTTGATTCTTTCAAGGATGTCAAAAACTTTTGTCTGACCTCTTATCCAGGTTATCCTCTTTCTGTTTCTTCTAGTTATGCCTAGCATACATCTTTCCATACTTCTCTGTATTGTTTGTAGTCTTTGTATCATCCGTTTTGTTAGTGTACATGTTTCTGCTCCATAAGTTAATGCAGGTAAAATACACTGACTAAACACTTTTCTTTTCAAACAAAGAGGAAGCTAGCATCAATGTGGGATTAAAAATAAATTTAGAAAAGACTAAGGTGATGTTTAATTCACACACACACACACACATATATATATATATATATATATATATATATAACATCAACATCTGAAAAAACATCATTTAAGAAGAGTAATAATCTGTCATAGCTAAAAAACAAGCATTTTTTAGAACATTATTACATACTAAGTTCGATAAATTGGCTTTCTTATCTTGAAATACTCTTCGAACGTGAAAATTCAAACGGCATCCATTTAGAAAAACTCTCTAAATCCTTTTTGAAGAAGCGATTTTCGATATAGTAACAAAACTGCCTTTTGTGAGTGATACAGAAAGCTAGTTAGTGAAACCCTGTTCCCCCTGTTCTTGTTCTTAATTCAGGAAAATATCTGTGGGGACCACTGAGGTGAGATTAGACACAACACAATGATTGGATTTATTGACTTGCTTTGTAATTGTGTCAATTTTATAACCAATTGAAATGAGAAAGGGAAGAGCAGGGTTATATTTAACTAAGAATATGAAATTAGGGCTGCAGCATCTACAATAAAAAAGGGACAGTTTTGATTTCCTTTTAATTTATTTTTTATTAAATAATAATGCATACAAGCAAATAATTAAAAATTCTTTAGTCTAAGGCGTGTATATGTTTTTATCGGTGAATGCAAATAAACAATCGGTCAAAAAATAAAAAATATAAAAAAGCAATGTGAAAAGTGGCGTCAGCCAAACAATACGCACTATTTAATTCTCTAATGGAGTACAGAAAAAAATGATGAAACAAAGTAATAAATTTATCGCGGGAAACCTTGGAATGAGCTTATGAAAGAAAGAAAAATTGAAAAATGAAATGAAATTTTGATGCAGAAAACCTAAGACAATGAACATAAAAGGCATGCAGCTTTGTGATAGGGATAGAAAAAAAATACGATAAGGTGCAAATAAATAAATTAAATGAGAAAACATCATCTATAGATAAAATAATATTTTATCGATTTATTTATGTACGTCCGACATATTTTTCTTATTTCCTGCCAACAATTTTTCATGCACTTGCTCGTACTTCATTTGTACTTGAGTCAAAATTTTGTCTCATCCACACATACAAATGTATTCATATACATTTAGCGAAAAAACATCATTTGTTAACAAGCGCAATAATATTTCATGCCTAAACAAAAAAAAAAAAAAAAAAGCATCTTTTAGAGCATTATACATACTAAGCTCGATAAATAAACTTTCTTATCTTAAAGTACTCTTTAAATGTGAAAATTCAAACGGCATCTATTTAGAAAAGCTCTTTAAATCCTCTTTGAAGGAGCGATTTTCGATATAACAACAAAAGTGTCTTTTGTGTGTGAAATAAAAAGATTTTTAGGGATATCCTGCATTCTTTATTCTGTAGCTAGCAAAAGTTATCGGATTGAGCTTTGTTCTCAATTTAGAAAATCATACCCGGGGACTGTTTAAGTGAGATAAGATAACATAACGATCGGATTATTTGACTTGATTCGTAGACATCTCAATTTTATCACCAAATGGAGTCAGCAAGTGAAGAGCATGGATATATTTAATGAAAAATTTGTAATCAAAGCTGCAGTATCAGCTGTTATAAAAAGGAAGGGTGGGGTAGGTTGATTTTCTTTAAATTTATTTTTAACTAAATAATAATACACAAGGAAAAGCAGCAAAAATTTTTTCTTCGTGGTTTGGCACTGTTTGCAAATGAAATCAGGCAAGAGAAAAAATATATTTACATATATATAAAGGTAATGCGAAAAATGGCGTCAGCCAATGAATATACTCCATTTGGTTTTCTAATGAAGTATCGAAAAAAAATATATATATAAAATAAAGTAGAGAATTTGCTGTGGGAAATCTTGGAATGAGCTTAAAAAAAGAAATGAAAATTGTAAAAGTAAATGAAATTTTGATACAGAAAACCTAAGAGCGGGTATAAAAAGAATTTAACTCTGTGATAGGCAAAGAAAAGAAAATTACTTAAAGACGCAAAAGTAAATTATATGGGAATATGTATCTATCTATCTATGTATCTATCTATCTATATATATATGAGGACTCAGAAGCCAAAAGGTATAAATGACAAAATTGAAAACAAAAATAAACTAAGTGCACAGGCGAATGGGAACATGGTTTTCTCTTTTTAGGTAAAGAAATATAAGTGATTTTCTAAATATGTGCATAAGCCACTTTTGCATAATAGTAATCAATATTGATTAATTATAAGTTTCAAGAAGATTGTACAGTACTTTTTTTACAGTTATTGAAATAAGAGTTCAAAGACCACAATAAGACAAGTAGTAGTTTCCTATTTTAATTCAGTCAATTGTTATTGATGTTCAAATTTAACGTCAATTTTCTTGAAATTCAATTTATTCCAAATCGAATTTTTGACATTTATACCCATTTGCTTCTGAGGTCGTTATATATAAATGTACGTCCGACATTTTTTTCTTATTTCCTGTACACCAATTTTCATGCACCTTCTCGTACTTTATTTACACTAGAGTCAAAGTTTCGTCTCATGCACTCATATTATTCGCGTATTCACATAAATTTACTGTAAAAATATCATTTGTTAAGAAACACAGTAATCCTTCATACTTACAAAAACGCACCTTTTAGACAGAACATTATGCATACTAATTTCGATAAATAAGCTTACTTATCTTGAAGTACTATTCAGATGTGAAAATTTAAACGGCATCTGTTTAGAAAAGCTCTCCAAATCCTGTTTAAAGGAGCGATTTTCGATATAACAACAAAAGTGACTTTTGTGAGTGACATAAAAAGATTTTTAGAGATAGTCTGCATTCCTTATTCTGTAGCCAGCGACAGTTATCGGATTGAACTTTGTTTTCGATTTAGAAAATCATCTCTGGGGATCATTGAAGTGAGATAAGACAACACAATGATCGGATTTCTTGACTTGTTTCGTAGACGTCTCAATTTTATCATCAATTGGAGTGAGAAAGTATAGAGAGAGTTATAATGAAGAATATGAATTTAGGGCTGCAGCATCAGTTACAAACAAGTTGGAAATTGCACGTGAAGTGTAACAAATGAGGTGGGAAGTTTTAAAAATATCACTCATATATCAATCTCATAAAATTGTAAATAGTTAATTACAATTAAAATGCGCCACCAAACAATGTTCTCCCTATACTCATTATGTAATGGAATACTTTTGTGTGGCCTTGTAAATCAATAACAAATGTTCTTTGCACCACATATTATGCAAAATATATATTATAATATGTTTTTTATGATGCATATCAATATTATTATGTTCGAATGAGTGTAATGCCATTAAAATGCATTTTAAACTTTTTTTTTTCCATTGACTGTAATGTAACGGAGTACTTTTGATTGTTCCTGTATTTGATCTATGCATCCTATTTAAAAAAAATTGAAATGACTTGACAAAATTATGTAATAAGTATGTATTTTAAATTTCAAGCGATAAAAATATCATTTGAAATATTTTTCCCCATTGACCGTAATGTAACCAAATACTTTTGATCGTTCCTGTAATTGATCTATCCATCCGATTCTCATAAAATTTGAAATGACTCGACAAAATTATGTAATAATTATATATTTTAAATTTCAAAAGATTCGGTTAGGTAGTTTTTGCGTTATTATGTGCGGACGGACAGACAGAAGGACAGACAGACGGACGGACAGACGGAAGGACTGAACGACAACTATAGGTGCTACGTATAACACAATTACGAACGCAGCTAAAAAAGGGACTGTTTAGATTTTCTTTAAATTTATTTTTAAGTAAGTTATAATACACACAATGAAAAACATCAATAATTCTTATACTGAGGTCGAGCATTATTTTTATCGGTGAATATAAAAGAACAATGGGGCAAGGGACGAATATAAAAAAGCAATGCGAAAGTGGCGTCGGCCACTCAATATGCACCATTTGATTCTCTAATGGAATATAGGAAAAAAGGATGAAATTAAGTAGTGGATTTATCTCTGAAAATTTTGGAATGAGCTTAAAAAAGAAATGAAGATTGAAAAATGAAATGAAATTTTGATACAGAAAACCTAAAACAGAGGTTGTAAAAAGAAATGAGAAAGATTGAGAAAGAGAAAGTAAAATATTACTTTAACCTTTCTACCCTGAATGGGTCTAATCGACCCACTCTTATAATGCGTTTCATTCGATTGAAACCAGAAAATTTTTCATAAAGTAAATTAAATCAATAACGCAAAGATTTGAGTTAAATAAGTATGTTAAATGAATTTAAATAAAAATTCTGGTGTGAAATATTTTAATCAAGTTTGAGTAAAATTTCAACAGGGTAGAAAGGTTAAGGGGGGAAAATGAAATTAAATGAAGAAAAAAAATGCATATACATAAGTAAAATAATATTTTGTACATTTATTTTTATACGTCCGATATACTTTTCTTATTTCCTGCAAGCCATTTTTCATGCATCCTCCCGTATTTCATTTACACTAAAGTCAAATTTTCGTCTTTTGAACACATAGACACGTATATGAATTCACATATATTCACTGAAAAACATCATTTGTTAAGAAGCGCAAAAATTTTTCATACCTAAAACAAAAAAGCTCCTCTTAGAACATTATACATATTAAGTTCGATAAATGGACTTTCTTATCTTGAAGCACTCTTCAAACGTGAAAATTCAAACGGCATCTATTTAGAAAATATTTCTAAATCCTTCTTGAAGGAGCAGTTTTCGATAGTATTACAAAAGGCACTTTTGTGAGCGATACAAAAGATTTTTAATGATAGCCCGCATTCTTTATTTTATGCCGCGTGAAAGTTATTGGATTCAGCTTTGTTCTCAATGTAGAAAAATCATCTGTAGGACACCGCTGAAATGAGATAAGACAACACGATAGGATTTATTGACTTTCTTCGTAGACGTCTCAATTTTATCATCAATTGGAGTGAGAAAGTGAGACTATATCTAATGAAGAATATGAGATTACGATTGCAGCATCAAAAATATAAAAGGCATGGGTTTTGATTTTCTTTAAATTTAGCTCTTAGTAAATAACAATATATAATAATATAAAATACAATTTTGTATATGTTTTTGGGGCATATGTCTTCCTTTCTATATATTCTAAATATCTCCCTCTTTAAAAATGTGTGCATTCTTAAGAGGATACAATACTTTGATGTTGGTCAAAATGTCAATTTCCAATTTCAATAAGGGTTAATGGCCATGTTTAATTTCCCATGAAGAAACATTATTAGCTTCAACAGCGAGTATTTCTTGAAAGGTACCAATGACAAGGTTGTCACAATAGCGCCAAATTTTTGCCAAATTAACTAAATATCGTCAAATTTTAGTCAACACGACAAAATATCGCCAAATTTGGGGACAAAATAAGTTATTATATATGAAGCTACTTTGGCGATAGCAGGTTAATTTAGCAAAACTGTTATTGAAATCCATTTAACTTTCATAATTGGCACAGCAATTTAGTTTTAACTCCCCACATTTAAGATTTTTTTCAAGACTTTACCAGTTTTTAGTGCATTTAAAAACAGACCGTATGTATTCGTATATAAATCGACCCAACAATTCTTAAGCAAAATTAAAAAAATAATAATAATAATTTTCGCACATAAGTCGAGTCACTTTCTAGTAGTATGTTAAAAAAATTATTTGTAATCGAGGATTTTTTTTAAATCAGAAATCTTCATTAAATTAATATTTTTTTTCTTACGTTTCTAATCAGACTTTTTTTTTTAATTCAACGTTTTAAAACTGTATGTAAAACCGAAAAACCTTAAAATATTTTGATACCTATTCACATCAATTTAATGATACTTAAAAAGAAAAAAATCTTTAAAATATCTATTCAAGTGTAAACAACTTCTTAGATTGCTATAATATAGAACATTTTTGTATTGTAGGACTTTTAAAAGAGTATTTTGAAGCATTCTCAAGTTGAACTCCTTTTTAAAAAAGTATTAAAATGTTGAAAAGAATACTCCTTTATTCAAAGGAATTCTGTCGAAAGGGAAAATGAGTGCAGAACAATTGCATTATTGTCAAAAGAGCTGAATAATGATATTTTTTGTCAATCACATGGAAATAACATTTGCTCGCTTTTATAGCTCTCTTCAATTTAGACCCATATGTGATTACTTAAAAAAATTGTCCATTCGCCAATTATCTGAGATTTTTCTACTAACTCATGTCTTATAAATCAATCTCCCATTTCAATTCCCAAATTTTATCTAAAATTCTTCGACTTACACACGGGTATATAGGGCTATGACAAAGTAATATTGCAAAAGTATCATACAATTAGTTAAAATCACCTACTTTCAATCAAGTAAATGGAAGGTATATATTTTTGATGATTTAAATTTAATATGAGTATTGCATTGGAAAAATGATTGGCAATTTATCGCCATGAAAGTATCAGTATAGCAATTGGTATATGGTAAGCGAAATGGAACAATTATCTTAGAAGTAGTAACTTAGAAATACATCCTCGCCCCTCCCTCCCCTCCAAAAAAGTCACAACTGTGAAATTAAATTGGCATTAAGCTTCGCTTTTTAAAACACAATATTGTGTGTTTTACAAATATCTATATAAAATAGTGAGTACATTCTCGAAAGTACAGACTTTCAAAAGGGTAAATTTGTAATGTTGTTTTCTCTACATTTTATTTTAAATGCTAATAAAGCATGATTCTTTCAAGATTATGTAAAAATACTTTATCACAAATATGAATCTGAAGCTTGAGAATATTAACAGCGCATAAAAAATCCATTAAATCATTATTTTTATTTTATTTTAAATTTTGCTGATATTGCAAGTAAATCTGGAGGTTAGTAAACGTATTAACACGGACTTGTCAGTGTTCCTTTTCTAAGCTTTTCTCACTCTAGCCAAGGTCACTAACAGAGGGAAGTGCCGGTAGAAATTTGATATGCATTTTTTTTTTTTTTCAGATTCACTATGCTAGAGATATTATCATAAAGTCATATGTTTAGTTGACATTAGCAGATTGTTTATATATTAACTTATTCTGGTGAAATTTCACAATCGGTTTCAGACTGGCATATTTTAGCTTACACGATTTTCAGAAAAAATATGTATGGATTTGTAAATTACTCTAAATGACACTTTGCCAACTCAAAGATTATACGTACGTAGTCAGATCTCGTGTCATAACTTATGTTGCAATCATTGCCAATTTATTTTATTTAATGCATGCTAAATATAGCTCACCTTGTGCAAGACATGTTTGAAAACAAAACAATTCAGCACCTGTAGTGGCTAGCATGCACGCCTCATTTAAATTCGATCAAGCATATATGAAACACTCTCTAGTGACGCATTGTATGCCACTGTAGATATATTTCAGGACTTTCATACTACACCAGTTTTTGAAGAAAAAATTCCTTAACTCTTTTCCCCATTTCAACAATATTAACTATTTAGGGTAAGCAAACACTATATAAAATATAGTCCATTTTTTTTCTCATTTAGAGTTACTCAAATGGTTGCGGAGCGTCTGTTTCTGCTTTTGACATCATTTCAAAGAGCTAAAAGTCCGATATAAGGTAGTTTTGTGTTTTATATTTATTTATGCATTATAGCTCAGGCTAATCCCTCTTAGGTAAGTCCTAGCTGTAACTATATTTATTTGAAAGGAAATTTGAAGATTTATATCTAGCAACTTCATGTCGGTAAAATGCTTTCAAATAAATTTATTAATTTGGTATTTAAGTATAACAATTTTTTAAATGCTATATTGTCATAAAAAAAATTCACCTTCACAAAAAACAAGTTAAGTTTAATAAATGAGTTTAATGGTTTGTTTTAATGCTTGAAAACATTTTTTATTTTGTATGAAAAATTTTATGTTTCGAATCGCGCAATTTTAGTAAGTGTGCAATATTTATAATAAACATCTTCACCTAAAAAAATATTAATTTGGCGGAAATAACTCGACACATCTATAGCAAAAATTATACATATTTTAAACATTATACACACAAGGTCGATACATAAACTTTCTTATCTTGAATCGCTCTTCAAACGTGAAAATTGAAGCAATATTTGTACTTAGAAATCCTCTTTGAGGGAACGATTTTCGGCTCAATATCAAAAGCACCTTTTGTGAGGGAGATAAAAATAATCTTCACTAGCCGCCTGCATTCTTTATTATGTGCTAAAAAGAAGTTATCGGATTGAGCTTTTGGCTCAATTTAGAAAATCATCCTTAGGGACCACTGAAGTGAGATAAGACAACATAATGATCCGATATATTGACTTGCTTCGCAGAAGTCACAAATTTATTTGAATGTAGACAGAGAAAAGGATAAACAGAATTATACTTAAAAGAGAATATCAAATCTATGCTCTCGCAGTTCCATTAGAAGCTACAATAACAAAGACTAGATTTTGATTAAAAAAACCGCTTTCTACTTTCTGCATAATGATGTAACGTAATATATTTAATTGATACATTTGAAGACTGATACATCTTTGGAAATGTTTTATAGTATATTTAAATTAGATTTTGTACCTCAAGTGATATTCGATTCATGGTTGAGGATGAGGAGATTAATGTAACACTTTAAATTTGTGTTGCATACATATTTTCACAAAACTTTACTTTCAAATTACTTTTTATTCATAAAATTTAATGATACTTCTGAACTCATAAATACATTTTTAGCATTTCTTAAGGTTTTTTTAAAACTTTGTTTTACTTTTTTCGCAGTTCAAATAGATTGAAAAACTTAAATATATATATTATAATTTTTACTACTAATGGACTCTACAAATACTACCTTAAAGCACAGGAAAATTATTTACGTTTTCATTTTAGTACATTTCGTACTTTTCTACTGCAAACCAATTTTATATAACACGTAGTTCATTAAAAAAAATTATGACGAAAAAAAAGCTATTTGGTTTAGTTTTGCTATCTGTTAGGCACAGTGTACACCACTTTTTTTAAACATTAATTATAAACATGTAAACAATTGTAAAGATGTGTATTCCATAGGATTCATCAGGTTTGTAGAGGATAATAGATTATTCTAATATTTGAAAACATTTTCTCCTTAAATGGAAAACCTATTTTTCCAGTTGTTTAATTTCAGAAGTAAATACAGGATATGTGTATAAAGACATTCAATGGGAAAAGAAAATCACAATGTGTTCAGAAATGAGAATAATCTTTCATACCTAAAGCAAAAATCATACTTTAGTAAATTATACATGTCTATATAAAATCGATATATAAACTTTCGTATCTTGAGCCAGTCTTCAAATATAAAAATTAAAGCGATATCTACTTAGAAATCCTCTTTGAGAGAACGATTTTCAGCTCAATAACAAAAGCACCTTTTGTGAGGGAGATAAAAATATCTTTACTGGCCGCCTGTATTCTTTATTCTGTGCCAAGGAAAAGATATCGGATTGAGTTTTTGACTCAATTTAGAAAATCATCTGTAGGGACCGCTGAAGTGAGATAAGACAACATAATGATCCGTTTTATTGACTTGCTTCGTAGAAAGTCTCAATTTTATTTGAATGTAGACAGAAAAAAGTATAAATAGGGTTATACTTAAAAGAGAAAATCAAATCTACGCTCTATTACATTATTTAGAAGCTACAACAATGTCAAGACTCTAGATTTTGATAAACAACCGCTTTCTTCTTTCTACATAATGATATAAAGTAGTATATTAACCTCCTCAGTCCTGATGTCTTTTGAGGGAGACATTAAAGGATATCTCTTAAATTAATTTAACTGTTTCTAAAATTCTTAAAATTACTTCTAGAGATAACTATAACTTATTTTTTGTTCAAAAAATTTTATTATACACAAGGATTCAAAAAGTACATTTTTAAAACAATTTTTCAGGATTTTTAAAATTTTATTTTACATTTTTTCATTGCAAAAACCCTGAAAAATAGAAAATAAATACATATATAATAATTTGTTTTACTAATGGAGTCTACAAATAAAATATTGACGTAGAGTAAAATTATTTACGCTTTCATTTTTATACATTTCGTATATTTCTGCGGCAAGCCATTTTTATATAGCACGTAGCTCGCTAAAAAAGTGCTATAAAAAACAAATTGTTATTTTGTTTTGTTCTGCTATCTGTTACGTTCCATTCACACCCATTTATTTATTTTTTTAAACATTACTTATATATGTGAAAATCAATTGTAAAGCTATGTATACTATAGTATAAATAAGGTCTGAAGAGGATAATTGTTTATTCTAATGCTTTAAAAAAATCCTCTTTAACTGAAAAACTTTATTTTTTCGATTAGTTTAACTTCAGAAATAAATACGCGACATGTGTAGTGTATAAAGGCATTCAACAAGACAAGAAAATCATAAATATGCTAATTTTTTAATATATAAAGTAACACTCTCACTTTAATACGTATATATAAAAGATCAATAATTAAACTTTCTTATCTGAAAGCACTCCTCAAACGTGAAAATCCAAACGATATCTACTTAGGAAAGCTCTCTAAAATCCTCTTTGAAGGAACGATTTTCGCACAATAACAAAAGCACCTTTTGTGAGCGAGGTAAAAATATCTTTACTGGCCGCCTGCATTCTTTATTCTGTGCCAAGGAAAAGATATCGGATTGAGCTTTTGACTCAATTTAGAAAATCATCTGTAGGGACCGCTGAAGTGAGATAAGACAACGTAATGATCAGTTTTATTGACTCGCTTCGTAGAAAGTCTCAATTTTATCTAAAGATAGAGAAAGGAATTGAAAAATAGAGTTATACGATTTCATTATAAGTAAAAATATCAAATTACTTTAGTATCTGAACATATATAACTTTATCAACAATTTTTTTAAAATTCGTATCCCTTGTTTGTCGATTGCTGCTAAATTTCACAGAACTGGTTAATAATTATTAAATCACTCGTCATTGTCAATCTCATCATAATAATTATCAAATCACTCATCACTCGCCAATTAAAAAATGGGAGGGTGTCCGAGTTTCGAAATTTTTTAAATCAGTGGACAGCGGGATAAGGGAGCGGGAGTTTAAAAAGCCCTCAGTTTCAGCTAGAATCGTTAAAAACTCTTCCAAAGTTAATTTTTGATCACCTATTGCCCGTTTTAAACGAAACTTAAATGATTTCCTAGCCGCTTCCCAGATGCCATCAAAATTCGGAGATTTGGAGGGAATAAAATCCTATTTCATATCTTCATGGGTAAAAAAAATGCACAATTCTTCATCTGGGAAGCTAATATATACAACTTTTTTAACTCGATGTCAGTTCGAATAAAGATCTTTGCGTTATCTGATAATATTTTTGCACATTTGACTCTTCTCAAAAAGAAACGATTTAGACTAGCTATAAAGACTTGATTAGTGAGATCTGAAACAAAGTCCAGGTGTATTACTTTGGCAGACAAACATACATACACATTACAACATAAATTTTATTCAATACACCTATCCATTGATTTTTAGATTTAATAGAAAGTGGGCCACAATAATGTAATCCTGTCACCGCAAACACAATATATATATATATATATATATATATATATACAGGGTTGTTATAATTAAAGTTCGCCTATTCAGAAGGCTCTAGAGCCGGTTCTATGGCTCCAAACAAATCAGAATTTCACTAGTACGTACTTGAAGACATGCGCTCTGCGGAAATCGAAAAAAAAAATTAGTTAAAATTTTTGTCAGTAGGTGGCGCTGTGCTAATATTTAAGCCGATATTTGAGGATTCCTTTATTTTCTGGGGATTTTTGAAAGATTCTGTATCTAAAGACAGATGTCAGACAATCTCTGATCTGAAAGACAGTATTAGACTTCATATTCGCTCAATCTTACAGGACAGTTTACGCAATGCTGTAGAAAGCACAATTCTGAGAATGGAATGCATTATTAAAATGGCGGAGGATTCATTAAGCATGCGTCATGTTATTCTTCGTTATTTCCTTACTGCTGTGCGACATGTTTTATTTTTGTTGATGCAGATTATATCACATGAAGTGATATTCATTTTTCTGTATTGTTTGGAGTCATAGGTTAGGCTCTAGAGCTGTCTTATTAGGTGAACTTAATTATAACAATTCGCAGTTCGTCGAAGTTTGTTGAAACTTTTAAATTTGTGTGTTTCGTCTGGATTGACTGATATTGATATAATGAATCTGCAAACATCGCCTTAAAAATTGGCGCAGCGCCACCTAGTGACAAAAAATTTTACTAATTTTTTTTCGATTTTCGCATAGCGCATCTCTTCAACTATATACTAGTGAAATTTTGTTTCGTTTGGAGCAATAGAACCGGCACCAGAGCCTTCTGAATAGGCGAACTTTAATTATAACATCCCTGTAGACTACAAAAATATAATTTTCATATTTTAATCACATTCAATATATTTTATGTAAAAATGTATACAAAACAGTACATGTTAAATTATGCAAATGTTTATGACAGTGCGTGAACAGGCGTTGGGGTGTCTTGACTCTCCCTTAATATATAATAAATAAAACTTTGAAAAATATCAGAAATCAATCAACCCATATTTACTGCCAAAAGAGGTAGAGGGGAAGACATTTTGCATAAATCGCACCATAAACAAAGAGAAAAAAAGTAACATAGTAAAATAATAATATATTAAAATAATAATACATTTAAATAACAATATTTAAAGAATATAAATGAATTAAAGAAATTTCAAACTCAGAAATTTTGTTAGGGACGATGAACTACACATTTAAATCAATTGTTAAGAGACATGTAATTTATGTGCTGTGAAAAATTTCTTTCGCAATATTTTTCATAGACGTGTCTAATTGTTTGCCAAAACAAATACATGAAAAAAAATAGAAGAAAAATAAAACACAGAGAAATAGACTATTAAAAAATTCAAAAGAGAGTACTTGTTGCACACTAACTGATTTAAAATCGCTGAAATACGAGTTTAATAGGGTGGGCCGAAAAAAACTTTTTTTCGATTTTTGATGATGGCGGGTGCGAAAAAGTGGCCACTGGTGGCACTCAGTTTACACAAAAAATTTGAGATTATTTAGAAAATTTCTTACTTTGCCGCAAATGGCTTAAAGTTTTGCAAAAATGCTAATTTTTGAACTTTTTTAGCAAAAAATTTAAAAATGTTAGATTAAGTTTATTTTGGTTGCATTTAGTTGAAAAGATATATTTAATGTACCAAATGTTTAAATAACCTAATTATGCATTATTTCAGTGCTATGTTCTTTTAAAATATACAGCCATTACCTTGTTTTGTGTTCGGTACCAACGCGAAACAACCCAGAACTTACCACGAGGAGGCAGCCGCTCGCCGAGTTTTACCCGCTCCCTTACCCGCAGAATGTTATATTCAAAATGCACTGATTTCCCCCCATAGGTCATAATGTAATGGACAACTTTTGACAGTCCCTGTAAATAAACTAATCATTGCAGACACTTCATTTTCAATAGGATTCGTGCTCGGGTAAATGTCATTAACGTCCAATAATTTCATGACAATCCGAGTATATTTACGAGAGTTAGAACACGGACAGACAGCCACATAGACAGATGGAGAGATGGACAGACAAACCGAATGCATAAGCACTTTTCAACTTTGTTGGTAAGTGTCAATAAAAAACAGAGAAATTTTTAATGCAATAAAAATATTTTAAAGAAAATTTGAAGATTTTTGTGTATCGGACCCCCCTCAAGAGACCAAATTACTAAACGAAGAAATTTTGAAATTATCTCATGCATTAAAAACAAAGCTGTTTAATCTACATTACTTAAATTAATGACTCAGCAAAAATAGCGCAAAATGATGAGAAATTCTCTCCGACCGGAAGCATATTACTCTAACTATAACCGCTGACTACGCTTCATAAATCTAAAGAGATTTGATATATATCATTTAAAAGTACAATGGAAGCGTGCTAAAGCAGCATATAACCACGATAGAGAAGATACAATATTTGATATAATCATAAATCTTTGTTTACCATAGAATTTATGAAATATTTGTTTTAGAAACTAGTTTTCAAAAAAAAAAAAAAAAAAAAAAAAATTATAAGAAGAAGAATAAGATTGTTATTTCAGTTTTTTAAATTTAAAATTGATCTATCGAAATGACAACATTGTAAGTTTTAATAAAATAATTTTGAATGATTCTTTTTTTTATTTATTGAGTTAAAATTTTGGATATTTTTTGTGATGGTTAATTATGTCATCTTTAATCAAAATCCCAAGATAAAACTTCTCATCATTAAAAAAAATAATAAATATATTATAAAATAAAATTTAAAATTTATTAAAAATGTGGGGTCATTTAAAATCGTTATAACTCAAAATATTATTTGTAAAATTTAAGTTTTTTAATATTTAATAAGACAGAAATTTCTAACCTTTAATTTTGATTCAGCATTTTATAAATTATTAATTTTTTTAAAAAATAAGAATATTAAAATTAAAAATTTGAAAAAATGTAAGTTATATTTAAAAAAAATCATATTTTCAAAAGTAAATATCATTTTTAAATTTTTGCGGAATCAGATTTAAGTAACTTAATTGAAAAATACATGTTTTAAGTTTGAAGCATTTACCTGTAACGATTCTTGAGTTATAACAATTTAAATATGCGACATTGTGAAAAGAATTGTCGTGAAAAAAAATACATTTTCACAAAGAATTTATTTCCATGACACCCGTTGCTTGAAAGCTAGATTTTAAAAGCAACCCTCCCCTCCCCCCCCCAAAAAAAAACAATATTTAAATCGAAGTATGATTACATTATCGAAATATGATACATCATCATAAAAATAGAAATTCAGAAAAAAAATTAATGCAATAAAATTATTTTTTACAAAGCTATTTAATCTACATTACTTAAATTAATTACTCAGAAAAATTAGTGCAAAATGATGAGAAATTCTCTCCGAGCGAAAACATATTGCTCTAACCACTGACTATGCTTTATAAATCTAAAGCGATTCGATATATATTACGTAAAAGTACAATGGAAGCGCGCTAAAGCTGCATGTAGCCACGAAGAGAAGATACAATGTTTGATATAATCATAAATCTTTGTTTATCAGAGAAATTATGAAGTATTTGCTTTATAATAGAGTTCAGTAATTAGGTTTCAAATATTTTATGAAACTAATTCATACAGAATATTACTAATTCATACAGAATAAATTTGTTATTTAAGTTTTTTTTAAATTTCAAATTGAACCATCTCAATGACAACAATGTAGTTTTTAATAAAATAGTTTTGAATGAAATAATTTTTATTTATTGAGTTAAAATTTTGAATATTTTTTATGATGATTAATTAGATCATTCGTAAACAGAATCACATGATAAAACTTCTCATCATTTACAAAAAAATATATATAATTTAAAATTCATTTAAAAATGAGATTATTTAAAATCGTTATAATTTAAAATATTATTTGTAGAATTTCATTTTTTTATATGCAAATGAACAGAAATATCTAAACTATTTTGACTCAGCATTTTTTGAAATAAGGTACCCTGGGGTAATAACGCCACGTTAAGGTCTACCAATTTTCACGGCTCAATTTTAGTTTGTATTTTTCAAATAAATATATGATTCGATACAGCAACTCATTGACTATCTATATAATAAAATAATTTAACAGATATGCATTCATAAAATGTAATGGCGTGATTTCTTGACCAATGCTATTTGGCGTTATTACTCACCTATATGGGTAATAACGCCATGCAAACAAAACTATGAAATAAGACGGAATAATTACATTTAGATTGCTCAATTCTAAAAATACAAACTCTGTAAACTTATAAATTGACAAATTGCATTCTAAGCTATTTAAAATGTTCAATTTTTTGTGAAAGTGTAAGAAAAATAAAGGTGTGGTGTGTGTGTGTGTGTGGGGGGGGGGGGAGGATGAGGCAAAATAATATCAGACACCGACTTTTTGCTTAAAAAGGACCGCTTAAATAGAATTATTAGAAACATTGCACAGTTTTAACTGTGTCTATTTAAATCTGTATTTAGGATGTAGCTCGGCCACTGTAGGGAATCAACCGGGGTATTAATGCCAAGGATTGGCGTTATTACCCCCTTATAGTTATTGGGCTGTACATTTTAAATTACAAATTATCTCGAGAAGATATCTAAAATCTTCAACAACATTTTGAAAGTCCATGAAATGTACTACAAATTTATGTAATTAACAAAGTATATCCGGATAAAAAAATAGTCTTCACATCACAAAACGTATCTCGCAAATTTTAGATCAAGTGTTAATTTTAGTTGCTTGCAAAAACAATAAGACCTAAAAATGAAACAAATTAACTTGAAGCTGTTTTTTGCGATTTCTATGACTCAAAACCCTTCTGCGCAGAGCACATTGGTGTCATTTACCAGATTATTTCATAATTATGCAAAATGATAGTACTTGGCGTTATTACACCAGACCACCTTATTAAAAAAAATAAAAATATTAAAATTAAACAAAAATGCAACTTAGAGTTTAAAAAAATATTTTCAAAAGTAAATATTTTTTTCAAGTTTGCTAAATGAAAATTAAAGTAAAACAATCAAGTTTTAAGCTTACCTTTAACGGCTCTTGAATAATTTAAATTCGAAAAATAGTGAAAAAAAAAAAAAAAGAAAAAAAAAAAACATGAAGAAAAACGCATTTACACTGAAAGTCATTTCCATGACAACCATAACTTGAAAGCTAGATTTTAAAAACAAACCAAAATATAAAAAGCAATATTTTCTCTTCAAATTAAGACAGAAACATGATTTATGCATCATTATAAGAATAAAAAATCGAGAAATTCTTAATGCAGTAAAATTATTTTAGAAAATAGAAGATTTTTGCATCCCTTCCTTAAGAGACCAAATTATTAAACAAAAAAATTCTGAAATAATCTCATGCATTAAAAACAAACTGTTCAATCTACGTTAGTCTAAATTAATGACTCAGCAAAATTAGCGCAAAATGATGAGAATTTCTCTCCGAGCGGAAACATATTGCTCTTACTATAACCGCTGACTATGCTTTATAAATTTAAAGATATTTGACATATATCACCTAACAGTACAATGGGGGCGTGCTAAAGCAACATATAACCACGAAGAGAGGTTACGATGTTTGATATAATCACAAATCTTTGTTTATCTGGGAATTTAGGAAGTATTTGTTTCAGAAACTAGTTTTCAAAAGATTTTATAAAACTAATTCATACAGAATATACTAATTCATACAGAAAAGGATTGTCACTTCAGGTGTTTTTTTTTTTTTTCTCAAATTGAATCAGTCGGAATGACAACATTATAGATTTTAAAGAAATAATTTTGAATGAAGTAGTTTTTATTTATTGAGTTAAAATTTAAAAATGTTTTGTGATGATTGATTGTATATCATCTGTAAACAAAATCACATGATAAAACTTCTCCTCATCATTTAAAAAATTTAAAAATTTAAAACTTATTAAAAAAGTGGGGTCACTGAAAATCGTTATAACCAAAAATATTATTTGTAGAATTTATTTTTTTTTTTTATATTTAAGTAAACTGAAATATCTAAATAGTAGTTTTGATTCAGCATTTTAAAAAATATTAATTTTTATAAAATAAAAAGATTAAAATTAAAAATTCGAAAAAAAAAGATGTAACTTAGATTTAAAAAAAATCATTTTTTCAAAAGTAATTGTTTTTTTTTTCAAGTTTGCAGAATCAAGATTAAAAAAAAAAAAAAAAAAAAAAAAAAAAAAAAAAAAAATACATGTTCCAAGTTTGAAGCATTTACCTTTAACAGCTCTTGAGTTATAATAATTTATATATGAGAAATTGTGAATAAACTCGTCATGAAGAAAAACTCATTTTCATAGGAAGTCATTTCCATGACAACTATTTCTTGAAAGCTAGATCTTGAAAACAAACCAAAATATAAAACACAATATTTTCTCTTCGAATAAAGACAGAAACATAATTTATGCATCATTATAAGAATAAAAAACCGAGAAAATTTCAATGCAGTAAAATTATTTTAGAAAATTGAAGATATTTGCATCCCTTCCTTAAGAGACCAAATTATTAAACAAAAAAATTCTGAAATAATCTAAATCCTAAATTCCCAGATAAACAAAACTATGAAATAAGACGGAATAATTACATTTAGATTGCCCAATTCTAAAAATACAAACTCTGTAAACTTATAAATTGACAAATTGCATTCTAAGCTATTGAAAATGTTCAATTTTTTGTGAAAGTGTAAGAAAAATAAAGGTGTGGTGTGTGTGTGTGTGGGGGGGGGGGGGGGAGGATGAGGCAAAATAATATCAGACACCGACTTTTTGCTTAAAAAGGACCGCTTAAATAGAATTATTAGAAACATTGCACAGTTTTAACTGTGTCTATTTAAATCTGTATTTAGGATGTAGCTCGGCCACTGTAGGGAATCAACCGGGGTATTAATGCCAAGGATTGGCGTTATTACCCCCTTATAGTTATTGGGCTGTACATTTTAAATTACAAATTATCTCGAGAAGATATCTAAAATCTTCAACAACATTTTGAAAGTCCATGAAATGTACTACAAATTTATGTAATTAACAAAGTATATCCGGATAAAAAAATAGTCTTCACATCACAAAACGTATCTCGCAAATTTTAGATCAAGTGTTAATTTTAGTTGCTTGCAAAAACAATAAGACCTAAAAATGAAACAAATTAACTTGAAGCTGTTTTTTGCGATTTATATGACTCAAAACCCTTCTGCGCAGAGCACATTGGTGTCATTTACCAGATTATTTCATAATTATGCAAAATGATAGTACTTGGCGTTATTACACCAGACCACCTTATTAAAAAAAATAAAAATATTAAAATTAAACAAAAATGCAACTTAGAGTTTAAAAAAATATTTTCAAAAGTAAATATTTTTTTCAAGTTTGCTAAATGAAAATTAAAGTAAAACAATCAAGTTTTAAGCTTACCTTTAACGGCTCTTGAATAATTTAAATTCGAAAAATAGTGAAAAAAAAAAAAAAAAGAAAAAAAAAAACATGAAGAAAAACGCATTTACACTGAAAGTCATTTCCATGACAACCATAACTTGAAAGCTAGATTTTAAAAACAAACCAAAATATAAAAAGCAATATTTTCTCTTCAAATTAAGACAGAAACATGATTTATGCATCATTATAAGAATAAAAAATCGAGAAATTCTTAATGCAGTAAAATTATTTTAGAAAATAGAAGATTTTTGCATCCCTTCCTTAAGAGACCAAATTATTAAACAAAAAAATTCTGAAATAATCTCATGCATTAAAAACAAACTGTTCAATCTACGTTAGTCTAAATTAATGACTCAGCAAAATTAGCGCAAAATGATGAGAATTTCTCTCCGAGCGGAAACATATTGCTCTTACTATAACCGCTGACTATGCTTTATAAATTTAAAGCACATGATAAAATATATCACCTAACAGTACAATGGGGGCGTGCTAAAGCAACATATAACCACGAAGAGAGGTTACGATGTTTGATATAATCACAAATCTTTGTTTATCTGGGAATTTAGGAAGTATTTGTTTCAGAAACTAGTTTTCAAAAGATTTTATAAAACTAATTCATAGAGAATATACTAATTCATACAGAAAAGGATTGTCACTTCAGGTGTTTTTTTTTTTTTCTCAAATTGAATCAGTCGGAATGACAACATTATAGATTTTAAAGAAATAATTTTGAATGAAGTAGTTTTTATTTATTGAGTTAAAATTTAAAAATGTTTTGTGATGATTGATTGTATATCATCTGTAAACAAAATCACATGATAAAACTTCTCCTCATCATTTAAAAAATTTAAAAATTTAAAACTTATTAAAAAAGTGGGGTCACTGAAAATCGTTATAACCAAAAATATTATTTGTAGAATTTAATTTTTTTTTTTATATTTAAGTAAACTGAAATATCTAAATAGTAGTTTTGATTCAGCATTTTAAAAAATATTAATTTTTATAAAATAAAAAGATTAAAATTAAAAATTCGAAAAAAAAAGATGTAACTTAGATTTAAAAAAAATCATTTTTTCAAAAGTAATTGTTTTTTTTTTCAAGTTTGCAGAATCAAGATTAAAAAAAAAAAAAAAAAAAAAAAAAAAAAAAAAAAAATACATGTTCCAAGTTTGAAGCATTTACCTTTAACAGCTCTTGAGTTATAATAATTTATATATGAGAAATTGTGAATAAACTCGTCATGAAGAAAAACTCATTTTCATAGGAAGTCATTTCCATGACAACTATTTCTTGAAAGCTAGATCTTGAAAACAAACCAAAATATAAAACACAATATTTTCTCTTCGAATAAAGACAGAAACATAATTTATGCATCATTATAAGAATAAAAAACCGAGAAAATTTCAATGCAGTAAAATTATTTTAGAAAATTGAAGATATTTGCATCCCTTCCTTAAGAGACCAAATTATTAAACAAAAAAATTCTGAAATAATCTAAATCCTAAATTCCCAGATAAACAAAACTATGAAATAAGACGGAATAATTACATTTAGATTGCCCAATTCTAAAAATACAAACTCTGTAAACTTATAAATTGACAAATTGCATTCTAAGCTATTGAAAATGTTCAATTTTTTGTGAAAGTGTAAGAAAAATAAAGGTGTGGTGTGTGTGTGTGTGGGGGGGGGGGGGAGGATGAGGCAAAATAATATCAGACACCGACTTTTTGCTTAAAAAGGACCGCTTAAATAGAATTATTAGAAACATTGCACAGTTTTAACTGTGTCTATTTAAATCTGTATTTAGGATGTAGCTCGGCCACTGTAGGGAATCAACCGGGGTATTAATGCCAAGGATTGGCGTTGTTACCCCGTTATAGTTATTGGGCTGTACATTTTAAATTACAAATTATCTCGAGAAGATATCTAAAATCTTCAACAACATTTTGAAAGTCCATGAAATGTACTACAAATTTATGTAATTAACAAAGTATATCCGGATAAAAAAATAGTCTTCACATCACAAAACGTATCTCGCAAATTTTAGATCAAGTGTTAATTTTAGTTGCTTGCAAAAACAATAAGACCTAAAAATGAAACAAATTAACTTGAAGCTGTTTTTTGCGATTTATATGACTCAAAACCCTTTTGCGCAGAGCACATGGGTGTCATTTACCAGATTATTTCATAATTATGCAAAATGATAGTACTTGGCGTTATTACACCAGACCACCTTATTAAAAAAAAAAAAAATATTAAAATTAAAAAAATGCAACTTAGAGTTTAAAAAAATATTTTCAAAAGTAAATATTTTTTTCAAGTTTGCTAAATCAAAATTAAAGTAAAACAATCAAGTTTTAAGCTTACCTTTAACGGCTCTTGAATAATTTAAATTAGAAAAATAGTGAAAAAAAAAAAAAAAAAAAAAAAAAAAAACATGAAGAAAAACGCATTTACACTGAAAGTCATTTCCATGACAACCATAACTTGAAAGCTAGATTTTAAAAACAAACCAAAATATAAAAAGCAATATTTTCTCTTCAAATTAAGACAGAAACATGATTTATGCATCATTATAAGAATAAAAAATCGAGAAATTTTTAATGCAGTAAAATTATTTTAGTAAATAGAAGATTTTTGCATCCCTTCCTTAAGAGACCAAATTATTAAACAAAAAAATTCTGAAATAATCTCATGCATTAAAAACAAACTGTTCAATCTACGTTCGTCTAAATTAATGACTCAGCAAAATTAGCGCAAAATGATGAGAATTTCTCTCCGAGCGGAAACATATTGCTCTAACTATAACCGCTGACTATGCTTTATAAATTTAAAGATATTTGACATATATCACCTAACAGTACAATGGGGGCGTGCTAAAGCAACATATAACCACGAAGAGAGGTTACGATGTTTGATATAATCACAAATCTTTGTTTATCTGGGAATTTAGGAAGTATTTGTTTCAGAAACTAGTTTTCAGAAGATTTTATAAAACTAATTCATACAGAATATACTAATTCATACAGAAAAAGATTGTTACTTCAGGTGTTTTTTTTTTTTTTTTTTTTTTTCTCAAATTGAATCAGTCGGAATGACAACATTATAGATTTTAAAGAAATAATTTTGAATGAAGTAGTTTTTATTTATTGAGTTAAAATTTAAAAATGTTTTGTGATGATTGATTGTATATCATCTGTAAACAAAATCACATGATAAAACTTCTCCTCATCATTTAAAAAATTTAAAAATTTAAAACTTATTAAAAAAGTGGGGTCACTGAAAATCGTTATAACCAAAAATATTATTTGTAGAATTTAATTTTTTTTTTATATTTAAGTAAACTGAAATATCTAAATAGTAGTTTTGATTCAGCATTTTTAAAAATATTAATTTTTATAAAATAAAAAGATTAAAATTAAAAATTCGAAAAAAAAGATGTAACTTAGATGAAAAAAAATCATTTTTTCAAAAGTAATTGTTTTTTTTTTCAAATTTGCAGAATCAAGATTAAATAATAATAATAAAAAAAAAAAATACATGTTCCAAGTTTGAAGCATTTACCTTTAACAGCTCTTGAGTTATAATAATTTATATATGAGAAATTGTGAATAAACTCGTCATGAAGAAAAACTCATTTTCATAGGAAGTCATTTCCATGACAACTATTGCTTGAAAGCTAGATCTTGAAAACAAACCAAAATATAAAACACAATATTTTCTCTTCGAATAAAGACAGAAACATGATTTATGCATCATTATAAGAATAAAAAACCGAGAAAATTTCAATGCAGTAAAATTATTTTAGAAAATTGAAGATATTTGCATCCCTTCCTTAAGAGACCAAATTATTAAACAAAAAAAAAATCTGAAATAATCTCATGCATAGAAAACAAACTGTTCAATCTACGTTAGTCTAAATTAATGACTCAGCAAAATTAGCGCAAAATGATGAGAATTTCTCTCCGAGCGAAAACATATTACTCTAAATATAACCGCTGACTATGTTTAATAAATTTAAAGAGATTTGACACATATCACCTAACAGTAGAATGGGGGCGTGCTGAAGCAGCATATACCACGAAGAGAGAATACAATGTTTGGTATAATCACAAATCTTTGTTTATCTGGGAATTTAGGAAGTATTTGGTTCAGAAACTAATTTTCAAAAGATTTTATAAAACTAATTCATACAGAATATACTAATTCATACTAATTCACACAGAAAAGGATTGTCACTTGAGTTTTTTTTTTCTCAAATTGAACCAGTCGGAATGACAACATTGTAGATTTTAAAGAAATAATTTTGAATGAAATAATTTTTGTTTATTGAGTTAAAATTTAAAAATGTTTTTGTGATGATTGATTGTATATCATCTGTAAACAAAATCACATGATAATCACATCATTTAAAATTTTTTTTAATTTAAAACTTATTAAAAAAGTGGGGTCACTGAAAATCGTTATAACCAAAAATATTATTTGTAGAATTTCATTTTTTTATATTTAAATAAACAGAAATATCTAAATAGTAATTTTGATTCAGCATTTTTAAAAATATTAATTTTTATAAAATAAAAAGATTAGAATAAAAAATTCGAAAAAAAAAGATGTAACTTAGATTTAAAAAAATCATTTTTTCAAAAGTAATTGTTTTTTTTTCTTCAAGTTTGCAGAATCAAGATTAAATTAAAACAATAAAAAAATACATGTTCCAAGTTTGAAGCATTTACCTTTAACGGCTCTTGAGTTATAGTAATTTACTTATGAGAAATTGTGAATAAACTCTTCATGAAGAAAAACTCATTTTCATAGGAAGTCATTTCCATGACAACTATTGCTTGAAAGCTAGATCTTGAAAACAAACCAAAATATAAAACACAATATTTTCTCTTCGAATAAAGACAAAGGCCCCAGCTGTGGCCGAGAGGTTCTGACCTCAAACTGGTAGACGGTAGGTGCTGGGTCGAACCCAATCGCGACCGTCGGCCTAACTGTTCGGAGTTTTCCGTGGTTTTCTTCGAACCTTGCGTAAATATGGGTTAGGTTCCCTTAGAAAGACCCCCACGGAGGGCATCCCACCCCTTAGGGTCTATATCCCATAGTGTAGATAATTGGCCGACATACAACAACAACAACAACGAATAAAGACAGAAACATGATTTATGCATCATTAAAAGAACAAAAAACCGAGAAATTTTTAATGCAGTAAAATTATTTTGGAAAATTGATGATTTTTTGTGTACTTTCCTTATAAGAGACCAAATTATTAAAAAAAGAAAATCTGAAATCCTTTCATGCATTGAATACAAATTGTTTAATCTTCGTTAGTTAAATTAATGACTCAACAAAATTAGTGCAAAATGATACGAATTTCTCTCAGAGCAGAAACATATTAATTTAAATATAACCGCTGACACCACGCTCCATAAATCTAAAGAGATTTGAACCTAAAAGATATCACCTAAAGTACAATGGAAGCGTGCTAAAGCAGCATATAGGCACGAAGAGAAGATACAATGTTTGATATAATTATAAATCTTTGTTTATCTGGGAATTCAGGAAGTATTTGTTTTATAATAGAGTTTAGAAACTAGTTTTCAAAAGATTATATAAAACTAATTCATACAAAATAAGATAATTACTTCAGTTTTTTTTTTTTTTTTATTTCAAAGTGAACCAATCGAAATGACAACATTGTAGATATTAATGAAATAATTTTGAATGAAATAAATTTTATTTTTTGATTTAAAATTTTGAATTTTTTATAATGATTGATTGTATTATCTTGAAACAAAATCACATGATAAAACTTCTCATGATTAAAAAAAATTAAATTTAAAATTTATTAAAAAAGTGGGGTCATTGAAAATCATTGTACCTCAAAATATTATTTGTAGAATTTCATTTTTTATATTTAAATAAATAGAGATATCTAAATAGCAATTTTGACTCAGTATTTTTTAAATTATTATTTTTTTAAATAAAAAGATTAAATAAAAAAATTGAAAAAAAAAAAGATGTAACTTATATTTAAAAAAAATCCTTTTTTCAAAATTAATTGTTTATCTATTTTTTTTTCAAATTTTCTGAATCAAAATTAAAATAAAACAATAAAAAAATGCATACTCCATGTTTGAAGAATTTATCTTTAACGATTCTTGAGTTATAAAAATTTAAGTATGAGAAAATGTGAAAGAACTCGTCATGAAGAAAAACGCATTTTCACAGGAAATCATTTTCACAACAACCATTGCTTGAATGCTAAATTTTAAAAACAAATAAAAAACGAATAAATATAAAATTAAATAAATTAATACCAAAGAAAACAGAGAAATTTTTAATGCAATAAATTTATTATAGAAAATTTGAAGATTTTTGTGTCCCTGACCCCCCTCAAAAGGCCAAATTACTCAACAAAGAAATTCTGAAATCATCTCATGAATTGAAAACAAAGCTGTTTAATCTACATTACTGAAATTAATGACTCAGAAAAATAAGCGCAAAATGATGAGAAATTCTCTCCGAGCGAAAACATATTACTCTATCTACAACCGTTGACTACGCTTCATAAATCTAAAGAGATTTGATATATATCTTCTAAAAGTACAATGGAAGCGTGCTAAAGCAGCATATAACCAGAATAGAGAAGATACAATGTTTTATATAATCATAAATCTTTGTTTATCAGGGAATTTATGAAGTATTTATTTTAAAATAGAGTTCAGAAACTAGTTTTCAAAAGTTTCATAAAACTAATTGAATACATTCATACAGAATAAAATTGTTACTTCATATTTTGCCTTGATATAAATTATTTGAAATTTTTGGAAGTTATTGTCGTTTACACTAGTACGAAGCCTATTTCAAAAGAATTTTGTAGCGTGATTTGCTTATTTACAGGGACAGTCAAACGTTTACCATTACATTACGGCTTATGAGAAAAAATTGTTTCAAATGAATTTTAATGATGTTACACCCTGCCATACATATTGAAATTTAGAGGCTTTTACGAAATGCATTAAATATGCATTCAGTAAAATATGTGGTGAAAAAATAGGTATTATTCATTTACAGGGCCACAAAAAAAAAAAAAAAAAAAAAAAAAAAAACAAAAAAAAAAACTCCATTACATAATGGTAAAGAGGAGGGGAATTGTGCGACACATTTGAATTATATTAAACTATTTTGTGAATAATAAAATTGATACACGTCGGTGAGGTTTAATATAAATTTTAAGGTATAGCCATCGTTAACATTAAGTGTATAGCATTTATAGGGATATACAAAAGATTTCAAATAGTATATTGTTTCCCAAGTAGTGTATATGTAACCGAATATAGCTGATGCACAGATGAAATGCATTTTAATTATGAGATGGACTTTTAAGTTTCACTAAATATATGCCTTTTTCTGTTTTACTTAAGCTGTGAACGTTTGCGAGTCAAAAGAGCTCGCAAACATTACTGAATATGAACGTAAATTACTTAAAGTTAGTTTTAAAATAAGTCATGCAATTTTACACTGAACTGCATTCAGTTTACTAATAAAAGTTTGTAAAATATAGATAAAATGATATACAGGGCCCGAAAAGAATTGGATACGTGGGTGCCTGCTAATGATAATTTCTGAGAATGTGATTTCAGTTGTTTTAAGAGTGTTTTAGTTTAAAATAAATTTTTGCAAAATACTGGCGTGTAATAATGATACTAGGTAAACTACAGCGCTGAACAAAAGTATTCAAGTATGTTTTCATCTGTTAGTATAAATAGTTGAAAACGAAATTTTAACCTTCTAGGTATTTTCTTGCTAAACTAAATTTCCCCATTGTGTAATATATATATATATATCAACCAACAGATCAAATACAGGGCTGTTCAAAAGTATTAGAATACATATTTGGATATAGACAGTAGCATTATTTCCCTAACTAACGAAGGTTTGTTAAATATTTCAGAAAGTGTTGGAAAGTGTCTCATAGTCTTTGCTTAACGCATGATTATTTTTACTTTTGATAATGGATTTTTATGAGATTTTTTGCGCTGAATACGAAAATGACATTCATTTGTTCATTATATACGATAGAATTTCAGAAACTAATTTTCGTTATGAATAAAAGCACTTAATTGCATTAATTCAGAATTAAATTGCAACTTCATTTTTGTATTTTTTATTTTAAATTTTAGATTGAACCAATCGAAATGACAACATTGTAGGTTTTAAATTAGTGATCATACTGCTGATTATTTTAAAATTGAAGACAAATTACACAAACCTGCGATGGCTGCATATTTTAACTTTTAATAATGGATTTTTATGTATCTTTTAGCACTGAATGTGAAAATGACATTTATTTGTTTTTTTATAATAAAATTTTAATTTTCATAAATGAATAAAAGTAATTAAATACATTTATACAGAATAAAATGTTTACTTCATTTTATTTTATTTATTCACTTATTAATTTAATTTAATTTTTTTTTTAAATTTCAGATTGGACCAATCGAAATGGCAACATTGTAGATTTTAAATTACTCATCACATTATTGAGTACTTTGAAATTCAAGAAAAATTATACAAGCCTGCGATGGTTGCGTTTTCTGTACTTTTGATAATGGGATTTTTTGTTTTTTTTTTAGTGCGGAATGCAAAAATGCACTGAAAAAAAAAAAAAAAAAAAAAAATCCGTTAAATTTACGGCAAAACCTGCTGTCAGCAATGTTGCCAGCAGTTTTTGCCGTAAAAAGTACAGTAAAATTAGATTTAAAATTTTTTTATTACATCTAATTTTACTGCAATTTTTACGGCAAAAACTGGCATTGCTGGCAAACTGGCCAGCAAAAAAATTGCTGACAGCAGGTTTTCCCGTAAATTTAATGGATTTTTTTTACAGTGTGGCATTTATTTATTTATTTTATAATAGAATTCAGAAACTATTTTTGATAAATTAATAAGAATACTTAAGCACATTTATACAGAGTGGTTTTGTAACTTCATTTTTTTTTAAACTTTAGATTGGATCAATATAAATGACAACAATGTTGGTTTTTAATTTCTGATCATTGCTGAGTATTTCAAAATGTGAGAATTTTTTTTTTTTTTAGTGCTGAATGCAAAAAATGCATCGTAAAAAAAAAAAAAAAAAAAAAAAAAAAAAAAAAAAAAAAAAAAATCCGTTAAATTTACGGCAAAACCTGCTATCAGCAATGTTGCCAGCAGTTTTTGCCGTAAAAAGTACAGTAAAATTAGATTTAAAAAGTTTTATTACATCTAACTTTACTGCAATTTTTACGGCAAAACGGCTGGCAACATTGCTGGCAGCAGGTTTTCCCGTAAATTTAATGGATTTTTTTTTTTACAGTGTGGCATTTATTTATTTATTTTATAATAGAATTCAGAAATTATTTTTCATAAATTAATAAAACTATTTAAGCACATTTATACAGAGTGGCTTTGTAACTTCAATTTTTTTTAAACTTTAGATTGGATCAATATAAATGACAACAATGTTGGTTTTTAATTTCTGATCATTGCTGAGTATTTCAAAATGAGAGAAATTTTTTTTAGTGCTGAATGCAAAAAATGCATCGTAAAAAAAAAAAAAAAAAAAAAAAAAAATCCGTTAAATTTACGGCAAAACCTGCTATCAGCAATGTTGCCAGCAGTTTTTGCCGTAAAAAGAACAGTAAAATTAGATTTAAAAATTTTTTATTACATCTAATTTTACTGCAATTTTTACGGCAAAAACGGCTGGCAACATTGCTGGCAGCAGGTTTTCCCGTAAATTTAATGGATTTTTTTTTTTTTTTTTTTTTTTTTTTTTTTACAGTGTGGCATTTATTTATTTATTTTATAATAGAATTCAGAAACTATTTTTCATAAATTAATAAAACTACTTAAGCACATTTATACAGAGTGGTTTTGTAACTTCAAATTTTTTTTAAACTTTAGATTGGATCAATATAAATGACAACAATGTTGGTTTTTAATTACTGATCATTGCTGAGCATTTCAAAATGTGAGACAAATTACACAAGCCTGCAATGGTTGCATTTTTCAATTTTTCAAAATGGATTTCCGTGCATTTTTTTTTAGCTCGGAATGAGAAAATAATTTTCATTTTTAACTATACGTCAGAATATTTTTTAAATCGTACATTTAAAAATTAAAAAGTTAAAAGTAAATAAAAAAAATAGTGAAAATTTATCAAAACCGTGCCAAAAGAAGGTAAATGCTTTAAATAGATATATACCGAAATATTTTCTAAAATCGAAAACGAGACTGACGAAACAGAATTTCAGCAATATTCTTATTAGCGATCGAAAACGAAAATGCAAATTAAAAAAAAAAATATATATATACACTATATTGCCATTGATTATTGGACACTTGCGGTTTTAGACATTTTACTAAATATCTAGAAAAATACATGAAAAATCATCTCGAAACTCTTAGTGTATAAATATAATTGTATACGCTAGGGGTGCACAACCTTTTCAAAGGAAGGGCCACTTACAAATATGTCTGGATGGTCGAGGGCCACATCAATAACAAGGAGAGAATTCGATTTCAAAGGTGATCTATGGCCTATATTTAGATAAAAAATATGTTTTCAGAGAGAAGTGCGGGATACCTCTTTAGGTTCGCTTAACTAGTCAAAATATCAAATTTAGTTGGTAAGGATATATCAGCAGTTTTTACGTTTGTATACATATATATAGCAGATATAGCAAGGATTATTCTCAAGATGTAATAATATTCCTTGACTTTATTCAAGAAAGTAAATTTTGTTTTATCAAAAGTGCTAAAAAACAAAGATAAGTGGCTGATGACGAAAAAAATGTGAACTTTATGAGCGAAGGAGAGGAAAGTTTATGAAGCACAAATTTGGGCTTTTTACGAAAATGATCGACAAAATTCGCAATTTTTACGGATCTGGGTGAGAAAATTCGATCTTTCTCTGCCTGATCAATAAAAGTTGCGATTCTTACGAAACTGATCGAGAAAATTCACAATTTTTACGATACCGATCGACAAAATTAACAAATTTTACAAAGCCGATCGACAAAATTCGTGATATTTACGAAGCCGATCGATTAAGTTTGAGAATTTTACAAAGCTGATCGGCGAAATTTGGGATTTTTACGAAGCCAATCGATGAAATTTGCGATTTTTACAAAGCTGATCGGTGAAATTCGCGATTTTTCTTGGCATGATCGATAAAACTCGTGATTTTTACGAAGCCAATAGACGAAATTCAGGATTTTTGCGAAGCCGATCGGTGAAATTCGTGATTTTTACGAAGCCGGTCGAGAAAGTTCAAATTTTTTCGCTCCTGATCAACAAAATTCCCAGTTTTTCCGCGCTTAATCAACAAAATTAGCGTTTTTTACGAAGCCGGTCGTCGAATTCGCAATTTTTCCGCAGCTTATCAATAATTTTTTTTATTTTTCTGCGCCTGATGGATGAAATTATTGATTTTTAGGAAGCCAATCGACGAAATTTGCGATTTTTACGAAGCCGATGGATAAAATTTGTGATTTTTACAAAGCCGATGGATAAAATTCGCGATTTTTTTAAAGCTTATAGGCGAAATTTGCGATATTTACAAAGCTGGTCGGCGAAATTCGCGATTTTTCTTCGCACGATCGGCGAAAAATTCGTGATTTTTACCAAGCCGATCCAGAAAATTCACAAATTTTCCACGCTTGATCAACAAAATTAGCAAATTTTACGAAGCCAAATCGGCAATTTCACGATTTTTCAAAACCGATTTTTTCAAAGCTGATCGACGAAATTCCCGATATTTTCGAGCCTGATCGACAAAATTCGCAATTTTTTCGAAGCCGATCGAGAAAATTCATAATCTTTCAGAGCCCGACCAGCAAAATTCGAGAATTTTACCAAATGATTGAAGAAATTTGTAATTTTTCCTCGCATGATTGATAAAATTCGCGATTCCGCCATACCATATCGACGAATTTCGCTATTTTTACAAACCTTATCGGCGTAATTCGCGATTTTTATAAAACCCATTGACGGAATTTGCAACTTTTAGGAACATGATCGACGAAATTTGCAATTTTGCAGAGCCCATCGACGAAATTCGCGATTTTTTTTTGCCTAATCGGCAAAATTCGTGACTTTACCACACAGGATAGACAAAATTATTTATTTGAGGCTGATCGACGAAATCTGGAATTTTTCCGCATGAAATCGACAAAATTCGCGATATTCCCGTATCCGACCAACGAAATTTAGGATTTTTTGGAACCCAATTTATATAATTCGCAAATTTTCCGCGTCCGATCGACGAAATTTGCGCTTTTTGCTTGTTTAACTGGCGAAATCTGCATTTTTACGCGCCCAAACACGAAATTGGCGATATTTTGCTAAGCCGATCGACGAAATTCCGATTTTTCTTTGCCTGATCGTCATAAATCCTGATTTTTCCGCACCGGATAGACGAAATTTGCGATTTTCTTTGAGCCTCATCGATGAAATCTGCAATTTTTTGCGTGAAATCGAGAAAATTCGCGATATTCCCGTGTCCGACCAACGATCTTTGCAATCTTTCGAAAACCGATCATTAAAACTCGCGAGTTTTCCGTGTCCGATCGACGAAATTTGCGCTTTTTCCGCCTTTCACTGACAAAATCTGCATTTTTTCCGCGCCCAATCACGAAATTCGCGATTTTTGCAAAGCCGATCGACGAATTTCGGGATTTTCTTTGCCTGATTAGCAAAATTCCTGATTTTTCCGCACCGAGTAGACAAAATTTGGAATTTTATTTGAGTCTGATCGACGAAATCTGCAATTTTTCCGCGTGAAATCGACAAAAAATTCGCGATATTCCCGTGTCCGGCCAACGAAATTTGCGAATTTTCGGCATTTAATCAATAAAATTCGCGAATTCTCCGTGTCCAAACGACGAAATTTGCGCTTTTTCCGCCTTTAACTGGCGAAATCTGCATTTTTTTCCGCGCCCAATCACGAAATTCGCGATTTTTCACTAATTTTGAGGAAATTTGGATTTTATTATTTTTTTTTTTATTTTTTTTATTTTTTTTTTTTTACGCGGCAAGATGAAATTCGAAATTTTTTTTCTCTTGCTAAATTTTTAAAACTCACGATTGTTTCGCAGCCGATCAACGAAATTTTAAATTTTCCCGCGCATCATTGCAAAATTCGCGATTTTTCTGTATCTTATCAACGAACTTTGCAGTTTGTTCCTCCCTGATTGACAAAATTCGCGATTTTTTCCTGCCCGATCAACGAAATTCGTGATTTTTTCATGTCCGATCAACCGAGAAAACAAGCAATTTTCCCCCCTCCGATGGGTTTAATTTGCACTTTTTTCGTGCATCATCAAAATATCTGACGATTTATTCTTGCCTAATCAACAAAATGTGGTATTTTATGCGTCCAACCGACAAAATTAGCGATTTTTCTGTGTCCGGTCAACTAAATTTGCTATTTTTCCGTGCGTCATGGGCAAAATTCGCGATTTTTCATACCTGATGAACGAAATATGCGATTATTCCGCACTTGATCAATAAAATTCGCAATTTTTCCGTTCCCGATCTACGAAATTTGCGATTCTTAAGGGACTGACGAAATTTTATATTTTCCTGCAGAAAATTGACGAAATTTACGATGATATTTTTCTGCAACTTTAGCACAAAAAATTACAACTTTTTCTAGTTGTAAATTAACGAAGTCCGCGGGCCACAGGTTGTGCATCCCTAGTATACGCCATACATCGCCGTGAAGATTTTTTACCGAAACTCCACAGGGGACCGTCAACAAATTAAAAAAGAATGAATATCTTTTGAATAACCCTGTCAAAACTAATGTAGCAAAAGTGCTCAAACTCTAGATTATGATTGAATTTCTTATTGTAATACACTGTGTTAATTTTTATGCAAATAGCATGCATACTCGCAGAGTAATTAAGGTTTTTATAAAAATGGTCCCAAATTTTTCCAAGTTTTTTCCTTATAATTTTCAGAGTTCTTAATATAAAATAATATTTTTTTCAGAAAATAGGACAAACAACATTGCAGACAGTACCCTGTAATCAGAATTAAAAAATAATAAACATTGTATGAAAAATGAGTAGGTTTACTAAATAATTTTTTACTGCGCATGCGTCAAAGATATCAAAATTTCATTTGCATATTATGTTAGCTAAATGTACAAAGCAACTTTTGTAAAAGTCTCAAAATCATAGCTTGAAAATTCTGAAAGTAATCGTCTTTAGAAAAAGGACAAAATCCGTTGTTTTCAAAATGAAGCAAAAAAAAAATGAGGGATTTTATCCAAATGTAGTAGTACATCCCGTATTGTGTATTCTATATTGACACTAATCAATGAATATATAGATACAACCCCTCTTGTTTTTGCTTCATTTTGAGAATAACGGATTTTTAACTAATTCAATTGACGATTATTTTCAGAATTTTCAATTTATGATTTTGTGACTTTTACAAAAGTTGTTCTATACATTTAGCTAACATAATATGCAAATGAAATTTTGATATCGTTGACGCATGCGCAGTAAAAAATTATTTAGTAAACCTACTCATTTTGTACACAATTTTCATTATTTTTTAATTCTGATTACAAGGTACTGTGTGCAATGTTGTTTGTCATATTTTCTGAAAAAAATATTATTTTATATTAAGAACTCTGAAAATTATAAGGAAAAAACTTGGAAAAATTTGGGACCATTTTTATAAAAACCTTAATTACTCTGCGAGTATGTATGCTATTTGCATAAAAATGAACAAGGCGTATTACAATAAAGCATTCAATCATAATCAAGAGTTTGAGCGCTTTTGCTACATTAGTTTTGACAGGGATATTCAAAAGATATTCATTCGTTTTTAATTTGTTGACGGTCCCCTATGGAGTTTCGGTAAAAAATCTTCACGGCGATGCATGGCGTATACTATTATATTTATACACTAAGAGTTTCGAGAAGATTCCTCATGTATTTTTCTAGATATTTAGTAAAATGTCTAAAATCACAAGTGTCCAATAATCAATGGCAATATAGTGTATATATATATATATATATATAAATACGTATAATTATCAATTAGTTATATTTGCAGCTCAAATTGGTTTATTTTCATAAAAAGTAAACTGCAGTCAATCCACCAATTGCAGAAAATTATTTTCTAATTATATGATTTTCAGCTAATTAAAAAGTATTTTAATAATATTTCATTAAATATTCCATTTGTTTTCTATAGCGATTTTTGTAAATGATCATCTGTATATCAGAACGTTTTTAAAGTGTAATCGAAACACTTCTACGATTTCAAATTAAAATTTGTCTAATACTGTCAAACTTGCAGCTTATGATGAGAACGTGAAAAGCGTCTTCAAAGTTTCGTGATAATAACATTTTTTATTTTGTAATTTGCACTCCCGTCTTGAGGCAATCATGCCTGATAATTATAAACAGTGAAGTTCATAGTTATAAACAACGAGTATTCGCTTGAGTCGATACAGTTAAAATGAACGGATAATGATGAAAATTTCTGAAGGAGAAATAGATTTTTGGTAAACGATTAGCTTCTGTCCGATCGAATTTTTTTGGCAGCTTTTTCGCCAAAAACGAAACCGAATTTTTGATCGATCTCTTGTTTTAAATACATGTACGATAAAATTTCTGTCTTATCAAGCGCAGAATTAAAAGGGAGGCTCAAAGAAACTTCTACACACAAAATAAAATAGTAAGGATTTGATATACAGAATATTTTACAAATTTAATTGTAAAAATGTATAGTATAAGCCAAAAAAGGAATACAATACTTTGATTTTTTTTAAATTAAAAAATTTGCAATTTGAGAAAAATTCTGATGTGATGGTTAAAAATAAAAGTCATTTTGAGATTCTGCCCTACAAAATACACACTAGAATCACTTATGAAAAGCTCAAAATCACAACAGTAACATTTATTTCATAGTATCGGATTTTTAAATTTTTAACCTTAAAATTTACTTGCGATAAAATATGACGTGATGATTAAAATTGAATCACTTTCCGATTCAGCTCTGCTAAATAGTACATAAGAATTAATTATTAAAAGTTAAAAAACACCACGCAAGCCAAATGTTGCCAGTTGGTATTATTTTAGTGAAAAGAAAAATGAAAATTGGACTAAAATGTACAAAAATTCAATCCGATGAAGACAAAATGTTCTCTATTTTTTGAAGAGATAAACGAAATCTTATTATAAGCTATTTAGCTTTTCTTATTGACGGTTATCGGACGTAAGTATCTAATGGGTTTCAAACTGATTTTATAATTTACTGTATATTATATTCATGTATAAGTCTATCCCTGAATCGTAGAAGGAAAAATAGGAGAATACCAGTAGGAGAATACCAATTGTTTTCTTCGAGTTATATAATTAAGTAATTTATAATAATACCCTTCGATTAAGTAAAGCGAACATAACTATTGGTAACGATTGATAATTAAACCTGTGAGGGAGTGACCTTTGCATAAAGGCACTCTAGTATTTCTGAGATCGTGACGTCAATAATTTAACATGTGTAAGCGCAAAAGCGACACCTATCCTCTCTTTTACTTTAACTTTCTAGAGTGTGTGTGCTCTTTCGGATTCTGCAGTTAGCTCGCGGTTATTAGTAATATGTTAATGTGAAGTATCTCAGTTTGCAGCATATAAAAGCTTGGGTGTGAGTGTGTGGTGAGTGTCTCTGGCATTAGCCAGCGAGAGTGTGTCTCTGGCATTAGCCAGCGAGAGAGCATCTGTGGCGTTAGCCAGTGTGTGAGTATCTGTGGCGTTAGCCAGCGAGTGAGTATCTCTGGCATCGACATTAGATAGCGAAGTGCTAGCAAATTGAAGGTAGCAGCGGGCCTCCAGTGAAGTGTAAAGGAGTTTCGATATTTGACTTGAGAGTTGGCCGTGGTAAGAAACTTCATTTTGATTATTTGTGAATAAAGAATTACACACAGCCACGGGCTGTCTAATTAAGCTTTATCTAGCAGCTCAGCCAAGAGATAGTGAGAAGTATTAGAAGGTGCCACGATTGAGCTAGGCCGGAGCCTGTGAGTATGCGTTTAGCTTTTTCATAGTATTCTCAGTTGTGTAAAATTAAGACTTGCTCCACTTCCCTTCAGCCCTCATCATTTTAATAAACTTTGTTGTTTTATCTTAATTACTGAGTATGTCTGCATTTAACCTCCACCACGACCAACCAATCGTTACAAATGACACTCAGCATGCATGTAATGTTACAAATGGCGCCCAACGAAATGTCGGACATTGTGAGATTGTGCCACGGGTGTATTTCACCGGTGAGGGTGATATTAGTGAATTTTTAGTTAAACTAGATGATTATATTTTGTTCAATAATATACCTGAGAAAAGTAGATATGTAGTGCTTAAATGCTCATTGAAGGGCGAAGCACTTTTGTGGTTAGAGAATATAGGAAAGTTTTTGATTATTGATGAAGCGAAAAGATTTGAACAAACTGTGATTGAGTTAAAGAAGGCATTTCCTCCCATTAAAGATAAAAGTATTTTGAGAAAAGAGTTCTATTGTAATAAGCAGAATATTTATGAGTCGGCGTCAAAATTTTATCTACGTAAGCTTGAACTAAAAAGTAAATTAGATTTAGATATCGCATTTGAGGAATTGTTGGACATTGTTTTTCCTCTTTTTAATCCGAATATACAGGACTTTATTGAAGTTAAAGCACGAAGAATTTTGCAGAAATGCATCAGATATTATCGAAGTATGAGACTCGGCATAGCTCGGATCAACGGGATTTGCGTAGCCCTCGTCAGAGACCTGTCGCGGATAGTAATTTGAGAAATGAGGGGTATCGTAATTTTTTGAGAGGGGGACAGCGATTTCCGGATAATAATTTGCGTAATAGAAATGATGGATTTGGTCGTAATATGTCGAATACGAATAATGGTAATAGGAATTGTGGTGGTGCTAATAGTTTTAGAAGTGGTGAGAGAAATATGTATGGAAATAGACAGAATAGTGGTTATGATCGGAGAGGGGGAGTACGGGACAGGAATGTTTCTTCGCAAGTAAGGAGATTAACTTCGGATGAGAATTTGGAAAATAGGTCAATGCAAAAGAGATATGTTCAGAGGTCGGGTCAGTTAAACTGGTAGGTGACTGTATTTCGGAAGGTATGCAGTCACAGATTAAATCGGAAAAGCCTTCTGTGAGTTTGAATAAAATTACTATTAATCCGGTTGAGTTACCTGAAGTGTTAATTGTGTTAGATGGTATTGTCGTTAAAAGTGTCTTCGATACAGGGGCAGATAAGTCGTTCATTTCTTTTGATTGTTATCGGAAATATTTTTCGTATAAGAAGTAAAAGAGGTCAAGTCTGGTGGTTCAGTCGGCACAGGGAGTAGCTTGCGATAATAAAGGTTCAGTAGAATTGGAAGTTGAAATTCGTTCGGTTAAGACATGTTGGGAGTTTTGTGTGTTAGATGGATTAACAGTGCATTGTATAGTTGGTGTGGATTATATGAAGGATAGAGGAATTAGTCTGGATTTCTTTAAAAAGTCGTTAATCGTGAATAATGATGAGAATGTGAGTAAGAGAGAGCAAGTTTCAGTGTCAGTTAATTTGGAGGAGTCGGGGTTAAGTGAAATCGAGAAGGAGGAATTTAATAAGTTTTTGAATGAATTTGGAGAGGTTTTTTCTGATAAACCGGGTTTAAGCATGTTGCGTGGCATGAGATTGATACTGGTTTAAAAGCACCTGTTGCTAGTAAACCATATCGCTATGATAAAGTTAAACAAAGTATTATTGATTATCATATTCAGAAAATGCTAGCGGACGATATTATAATGCCAATTGAGTCTCCTTTTGCATCGCCAGTAGTGTTATGTCGTAAAAAAATGGGAAAAGTTTAGATAATCCAGAGGCATATAGGTTTGCAGTAGATTATAGAAAGTTAAATGCGATAACTCAATACCCTCAGTATCCTATTCCAGTTATTGATGACATTTTGGCTAATATAACGAGTACGAATTATATGTCAACGTTGGATCTTACGTCGGGTTATTTTCAGATTGCAATGAAGTCGGAGGACATGCCGAAGACTGCGTTCATTACTCGGGACGGTTGTTTTGCTTTTAAAAGAATGAGTTTTGGTTTATCGGGAGCGCCGGCAACGTTCCAGAAGGCCATGAATAATATCCTTAAACCTTTGCTTGGTAAGGGTGTCCTGGTCTACCTGGACGACATAATTATAATGGCAGCTACTTTTGGAGAGCATTTAAGATTATTGAGGGAAGTATCTACGTTGTTAAGAGATGCTGGGTTAACAGTTAAGTTAGAAAAATGTAAATTTCTGAGAAAAGAGATAAAGTATTTAGGAGTTAAAATTACGCGTAATGGATTAATATAGATAATGAGAAAATTGAGGCAATTACGTCAATGAGTCCCCCCAAAAATAGTAAGGAAGTGGCGACATTTTTAGGAATGGTGGCTTGGTTTGCCAAGTTCATCCCACGTTTTTCAGAGTTATGTGAACCGTTGTATAATTTAAAAAAGAAAAGGGTGAAGTTTGTATGGTCATCAGCGGCTCAGAGATCGTTTGAATTATTAAAAGAGGCAGTAGTTTCCCCTCCTGTTTTGGCTCACCCCGATTATTCGTCTCAGTTTGAAGTGTATTGCGATGCGAGTGCAGTGGGAGTTGGAGCGATGTTAGCACAGAAAGGTCGACCTATAGCGTTTGCGTCGAGAATTTTAAATGCAGCGGAAAGGAATTATTCGATTACGGAAAGGGAGTGTCTTGCAGTAATTTGGGCTTTGAATAAATTTCGTTGTTTTTTCACTAATATACCGGTTAAAGTCATTACGGATTATTCAGCTTTGACAAAGTTAACTAATGGAAAGGATTTGTCGTCTCGTATGGTCAGATGGTGTTTGAAGTTAGCAGAGTATAATGTTGTTATAGAACATAGGGCTGGCAAGGAAAATGCGGTAGCGGACGCTTTGTCTCGAAACCCGCATGGTGGTTTAGAGGTCACGGAGGAAATTAAGTGTTGTGCATTATCTTCGTTGGTGTTAAGGTCACGAGAGCAGTTGATAAAGGAACAGAAGCAAGATGAAGAGTTTGGTAGTTTGTATCGTTATTTAGAAAATCCTGATGATGTCCTGAGCGCAGATGTGCCTATGTTTGAGAAATGGTCCCAATCTTTTAAGCTTATCGATGGTCTTCTTTTTTATTCTAAAATTGTAAATTCACGAGGTGAATTAAGAGTTTTTATTCCGGCTAGTCTTCGTAAGGCCATCTTGAAAGAATTTCATGATAATCCATTAGCAGATCACTTAGGAATCAGGAAAACTTATGCTCGAATTTGTAAATCCTGCTACTTCCCTAAAATGCGGGAAGCAGTGCGCGCTTATGTCTCCAGCTGTAGCACATGCCAACGTTATAATTATAAAAATGTAAGTCCAGCTGGCAAATTAATTCCTATTAAAGTAAATTTTCCTAATGAATGTGTAGGTGTAGATTTAATCGGTCCTTATCCATTGTCTAATCCTAAAAGATATAGATTTGTGCTAGTTATAGTTGATTATTTTAGTAAATGGGTAGAGTTAGTCCCCCTCAGGAAGGCTTCTGCACCTGCAGTTGCCGATGCATTTTTCGATAATTATATTTCTAAATATGGTGCACCAATTAGGGTAGTGAGCGATCATGGCCCTTGTTTTATTTCTGATATATTTAAGGCCCTGTGTGAGAAGCTGGAGATCGATCATTCTTTTACTGTTCCGTATCGTCCTCAGTCTAATATGGCTGAACGTGTAAATCGTACATTAATTCAAATGATTTCTTCGTATGTTGGTTCTCATCATGCAAATTGGGACCAGTTTCTTCAGCATTTTGCGTACGCACTTCGTACGGCAGTTCACGAGTCGACGGGGAAAACGCCGGCTGAATTGTTTTTGGGTAGAAAAGTCATTACTCCATTCCAAAGGTTAGTTATGGTGTCAGATGCGGAAAGTCAGTACATGTGCCAGGATATTGAGAGGTTGGTTAAGGAAGCTCAGGTTCAGATGGGAAAAGCGCAAGAAAAGCAAGCTCAGTATTATAATATGCGTAGAAGGGAGTTAGAAGTGAAAGTTGGAGATTTTGTGTTGGTAGAAAAGCATTGGTTAAGTTCAAGTCGTCAAAAGAGAGTAGCTAAGTTTGGTCCGAAGTTTGTAGGTCCGTTTGAAGTTTTGGAAGTTCGAAATAATAATTTGGTTGTTGATGTCAATGGTGAAAGAATGACGGTTAATCTGGATCAGGTTAGAGTTTATAAGTTTAGAGAAAATGGTAGTGAAGGTTCTCATGTGTCGAGTGGTGTTTCGCGAAATTCCCGATCCAATGAGTGTCCCGAGTCCAGCACTTCTTCATCTAATTCTTTTCATCAATATTTAAGAAGAAAATTTGGTCAAACAGCTCCAAAAACTGTTATTGAAAATCGAAAGCCTAGCAATCCGAGAGCAAAGTATGATAATAAAAATAAGAGAACAGTGTCAAATACATCAGACTCTGTGTGCCATAAAAGACAAAAGATTATAAACTATCCCGTTCCTCCACTTATTAGACAGCAACCTTACAAACATAAATTATCTAATAGTTCACCATCTTCAGTGATTAATCCCCGGAAAAAATTTCGTATGGACACTCGTCAAACTCTTAAAAGAACTTTAAGTTCCGAATTTTTGCCTAATAAGAAACAGCATAGATCCGGAAAGAAACGTGGCCTAGGATCTTCAGTAACTTTGGGTGCGTCTAGAAAGAGGAGACAACGCTCAGATTACCGGCATCAACAGTGTGAATCTCGCCAGGGAGTGACCTTAGCGAACCGGCCAGAGCAGAGTCGTCGAGCGGAACCTACATGTATCCCACGGCATCCATTCAGAACCAGGCTGCACTTGTTGAGCTTAAGCCATTTGGTAGGCCTCTCCACCTAGCTGAAACTGAAACTGAAACTGAAACTGGCACGACAGTCAACTGTGGCGTCACCGTACAGTTCTGATGACGAAAGATCCTTCGTACAAGGTTTCTGGGACAAGAGGAGAAAGCCATCCTGTAGTATGAAGCCGGCTAACAGCGAATCATCTCTATGATTGGGTGATAATGTTCTTTATTAAATTTTAATTATAGTGCATATATGTGGTAGCAATGTGAAGGAATAGAAAGCAGAGAGACTGTTTTGTACTTTTGGCCATTTTTGGAATTTTTTGGCGGACTCACGATTAGTGCTTAATTGTGTTCAAAATTTGTTTGCAAAATTGTTAGTTTTATGTATGTTTGAGATTTTGGTCTTAACTGCTTTTAAAAATTCTGGATCTATTGTTAAATTGTTATGTTATTTGTTAAAAATGTTACTATATTGTTATATTGTTCATGTGTTATAAAATGTATGTTAATGTATGTTTAAATTTTCAGAAAGTACAGATAGTAATTTGGGTTATTTTGTACACGCGCCGCGGTTCAGGCGCGCACGTGTTTTGCGGTCAAGAAGTCCTTGACACGCGTTTCTATCTCTTGTACTAACATTTAATGAATTAACTTTCTTCTTACCGTTCGTGTTTTATGTGTTACGTTTGTACTTTAGTTGGGAATGGTTTCCGCAAGTTGCGAAGTTTTAAGCTGCGTTTGAATTTGAAATTGTATTGTATTAAAATTGAATGTTAATGTGATTTTCTTGCAGGGAAGTATACCTGTGTTATGTGTTGATTCTGCTATTTTTCTTTTAGTTAATACAGATGAAGAGCATGATGACGTCATTTTGTAAATTTGATATTTTTTGATTGTTGCATAAGCACAGCGATGTGACGCTGTACGTATGTGCCCCAATTATTGTTAAAGTGGAGTTAAGTTCTGAAGAATTTTGGGAGTTAGTTCATTGGCTAATGGGTATGTAGGTATTACGTAGTAGCAGGGTTATTTTAGTATGAAGTAAATTTAATTTTAGATGAGTTCGGAATTTGGATGAGGAAAATTTTTGCGCATTGGGTTTTTTGGACTTGGTGCGAATTCTAGTATTAGGGAAGTTATGGAGAGATTTTTGGTAAAATTATAGTTGTATTTCAATATTGAGGAAAATTTCGGAAGTTTAGTGTTTTAAGAAATTTTAGCACTCCCAGTGGAGTGGGCTGTTTTGAAAGAACAAGTAATTAGTTTTGAAAGTTTTACGAGTTTTTGGAAGTTTTACGGAGGCTATTTGTAAGATAGAAGAATGATTGGATTGAATATGTGAATTTTTGAGGCAAACTGAGGTTTTTTGGTTGTGATGGGTTAAAGTTAATATTTTAAAAGTTATGTTTCGGCGCTAAATTTCACCCATCACGGTGTTTTTTTTTACGATTTGAAATTTATAACAAGAAAAAGTCCTGGGCATGCATTTGGCACAGTTCTTTTTCTCTGCGGAATCCGAGGGGGGGGGGTTGTGAGGGAGTGACCTTTGCATAAAGGCACTCTAGTGTTTCTGAGATCGTGACGTCAATAATTTAACATGTGTAAGCTTAAAAGCGACATCTATCTTCTCTTTTACTTTAACTTTCTAGAGTGTGTGTGCTCTTTCGGATTCTGCAGTTAGCTCGCGGTTATTAGTAATATGTTAATGTGAAGTATCTCAGTTTGCAGCATATAAAAACTTGGGTGTGAGTGTGTGGTGAGTGTCTCTGGCATTAGCCAGCGAGAGTGTGTCTCTGGCATTAGCCAGCGAGAGAGCATCTGTGGTGTTAGCCAGCGTGTGAGTATCTGTGGCGTTAGCCAGCGAGTGAGTATCTCTGGCATCGACATTAGATAGCGAAGTGCTAGCAAATTGAAGGTAGCAGCGGGCTTCCAGTGAAGTGTAAAGGAGTTTCGATATTTGACTTGAGAGTTGGCCGTGGTAAGAAACTTCATTTTGATTATTTGTGAATAAAGAATTACACACAGCCATGGGCTGTCTAATTAAGCTTTATCTAGCAGCTCAGCCAAGAGATTGTGAGAAGTATTAGAAGGTGCCACGATTGAGCTAGGCCGGAGCCTGTGAGTATGCGTTTAGCTTTTTCATAGTATTCTCAGTTGTGTAAAATTAAGACTTGCTCCACTTCCCTTCAGCCCTCATCATTTTAATAAACTTTGTTATTTTATCTTAATTACTGAGTATGTCTGCATTTAACCTCCACCACGACCAACCAATCGTTACAAATTACACTCAACGTGTACATAACGTTACAAACCTTTTAATATCAAATCAAGAGTATTCTGATACATGGGCATATCCGGAAATTTAATAAATAAAATAATTAAATAACTTAAAAAATAAACTATGTAAATAATTACATTACATTTTTAATTTTAGGAATCTATCTTATGTTTATAGGTGAAGTATGTTCTTCTTTTTCCCCTTTTGATCTGTGATCATAAATGTGTTTGGAGGATTTTGTTCTATGAAAAAATTATAATGAAACAAAATAACAATTTTTTTAATTTTAGTTTTCATATGGCTTATCTATGCCAAAATTACTTTTCTACTTAATTATTTTAGTTTAAGAAAAGTGATAATAAATAATGAGTTTGGAGAATATTTCAAAATACTTCCAAAATGTGACTTTCAAATATATTCTTCCAATTTAAATAAATTTAGCATTAAAATAACACTCAAATACTTTTCTAGAGTATCAACTGCAACTTTTAAGCTATCTCTATAAATACGCATTTTAGAGATTTTAGAATCTATGAATGTTTGGTATTTGGCACATTGGTATTTGGTATCTGCTATTTTACATCATCAATATTCAAATATCATGTCATAATTTGATTTTTTTTCTATTCTGAAAATTTTATTAATTAATATCCAAGGAAACATTATAAAGGATAACATTATAAAGATCGAAAAAAATTAAATGATAAAATTTTGAGTTCTCAATTTTGGGAAAAAAAGATGTATGGAAAAAATTATTTTGAAGAAAATTCACTTTTTATTAACATGACAAAACAAATGTTAACAGATTTAAATTAAATTCTAGGTTCTCATAAAATTGGAAACATGATAATTATTTTAAATGTAAAAAAATGGAATAAAAAATTACTAAACAAAATTTTTCATATTTTAATTTTATAAAACAGCTTCACAGATTTATTTTGTCCTTTCCAAAAAATTTGAAAAGTGCATATGCATTCGGTTTGTTTGTCCGTTTGTGTAACTCCCGTAAATATACTCGGATTTTCGTGCAATTGATAAAGCTTGTTTAGGGTCACCGAAGCATGTTATGTACTGCATATCAAGTACGTACGTTTAATGGTTCATTTATAGGGACACTCGAAATTCGATTACATTATTGTATAGAGAGAAAAATCATTTAGAGAGTATTTTAATGACATTACGCTATTTCAAATGCATTGAAATTGATGTAAATCACTGAATTTCATTACGGTCATATTAAAATTGACATTCCTAGCATTGTTTACTAATTTAAAGGTACGCAAAAAAAAAAAAAAAAAAAAAAAAAAAAAATTATTACAGTATTGTCTTTGCGTAATTATTGCTACAGAGTACATTTTGAAATTCGGTGTGCGCTTTTGCATTTAATTAGAATTAGTTTTTTTGCATAGTTCTCTTTATATATAAATTCTATATCTCAAACACAGGGCTACTCAAAAAAATATTCTCATACCATTCTCCTTATTAGAGGAAATTGCTGAAGGGGAATTTTGAACTGAAATATACATGTCTCTGAAATGAAATAAATTTTGGAATGCAATGGTTTGAAGTGGTTGTTAACAGATACAAATCTTTATATCATATACAAAACTGCTAAAAAATTCGAATAATTTTCTGACTGTATATGAAAACAACTGAAATTTGATGTTAAAACTGTTGTTAGCTTTCGTTTTTTCAAAAACTAAAACAAAATCACTTCACCTTTTTTCATTCACGTATAAAAACATTTCATATTTATTTACTTAGAAGGTGTCACAAATAAAAATTAAATTAAAGAGTTGACATGTTTCGGTTCATTAATAAGAACCGTATTCATAACATATAAAATCAGTAGAAAATTAAATGACACTGGATATAAATATAATTTAAAAATCAAAACAAAACATTGCGCCCGTTATGATCGTGAATATAGCCATTGCCAACGCGGCATATAAATATAATAAATTTTGACCAAATATTAAATTTAAAATGTATAAAATTAAAATTAAAAAAGTAGAAAAACTAAATGACTCTGGATATAAAGGTAATTTAAAACCCCTAAAACATAAAATATTGCGCCCTCTATGATCGTGAATAGCCAATGCCATCGCGGTTCCTCCTATTAGACTCATCCTTTAAATATTTATTAAGTAATTCTAACCACAAACTCGGAATGTCATAAGAATAAGAATCATTACAAACTCTATCCCTCCTAGAATATATCTCTATGGATTCACGGATGATTAATTTTCTGAATAAACTGGAAATGAACACTAATCTACTATCTTTAAAACAAATTTTAACCCCCCTCTTTAAAAACAATCTTGATAACGCAGTCTTATCCCTACCAAATTTTATGTCACATTCATGCTCTTTCTTTCTAACCCCAAACTTTCTACCTGTCATACCGATATAAAAATTAAAATCCCCCTCTTCATTCTCATATGGAATTTCATATACCCCTGCTAGATCATCTTGTGGAACCGGATCAAAAGCTCTGTATAGAAGATGTTTTAATTTAGGAGGTGGCTTAGCAATTAATTCTATTTTAAACTTTTTTAATTTAGCTTTAAGCCTCTCAAAATTACCCTTTATATAAGGAAACGATAGTCTTTTAACCCCAATCTCTTCCCCCTTCTCACAGGCATTATCAACCAAATTACAATTAACCTGAGAATTATTTTTATCCCTATAATTTTTAACCAATTTATTAATTTTATCCTTTTTGTAACCATTCAACTTAGCAATATTAAAAATATAATTCAACTCTGCATACAAAAATTCATCAGAACAAATAATAAACGCACGATTAACCATGAACCGGAATGTGGAAAACTTATACCCAAAGGGTGAATACGCAGAAAATGGAATAATATGCTGACTAGCTATATCTTTCCTGTAAACTTTCCTTTTTAACATAGAACCCTCTCTAATAAGCCATACGTCTAAAAATGAAATAGCACGATCATTTTCCAATTCAAACGTAAATTGAATATTCCTATCCAGTTTATTAACTTCATCTACAAAAACAATGAAAGACTCAACTCCCCCCTCCCAAATTAAAAACACATCGTCAACATACCTCTTCCAAAATTTAGGAACTTTCTCGAACTTTGCGAAAATATTCTCTTCAAAAGGCCTAATTTTAAACTCAGCTAAAAAACCCGAAATAGGAGAACCCATAGGGTTCCCTATTTCGGGAACCCATAGGAACCCATAGGCCATTTAATATTTGGTCAAAATTTATTATATTTATATGCCGCGTTGGCAATGGCTATATTCACGATCATAACGGGCGCAATGTTTTGTTTTGATTTTTAAATTATATTTATATCCAGTGTCATTTAATTTTCTACTGATTTTATATGTTATGAATACGGTTCTTATTAATGAACCGAAACATGTCAACTCTTTAATTTAATTTTTATTTGTGACACCTTCTAAGTAAATAAATATGAAATGTTTTTATACGTGAACTGAAATTTGGTTTTGAAATTCATTATATATTTCCATATGCTGAAATGAGCCGTAATATTTTAATTTTTTAATCCGAGCAGTTTAGTCATATTATTCTGGTGGTGTTGGAAAGTGCTTCATAAACTATGCTTGACGCATGCTTTTTTCTTTCTTGTTAGTATAATTTTCGATATCTGGAGGTTTAGTAAATTTTAAGCATCTTTGGCTTTTAACTGATGCAGATAGAATAGCTGAATTATTCTGCAAAGGGGCCGTCCATTAATCATGTGATTTTTTTTGGCATTTTTAACCCCCCCCCCCTCCGGCTTGGTGATGCATGGTTGTGAGGTTCAAGACCCCCCCTCCCCCCCAACCCTACATCACGTGTATTTTTTAGTACCTACAAAGAATCTTATTTTTTTAGAATATTTATTATAAAATACAGGTTCAAGTATCATCAAATTTTATTATAGAAAAAAAAAAAAAAAAAAAAAAAACTACAATAATAACCTTAAGAGGTAAACAGAAAGGTTGGAAGTTGTTTTGGACTGACATAAAAATAGTGAAAGAAATGCGAAAAGCTTTTTTGTAGTAATACATAAACATAATTTAATTTACAATGTCCTCAGACCACGGATTAGCAAGACTTTCTTCAACACCGATAACTGGATAAGCATCTTGCAAGTTAGTTGTAGGCACAGTGCTTTGTTGAAGATTAACATCGGTTTCATCAAGCCACTCGGCGTCATCATTTTCGCGCACTACGCAGAGAATCTCTCTCGCGGGAACTTCACTTCGTTCGTTGCCTGGCAACGGTGAATCAAGGTCACACTACAAGCCGCTTTCGACTTTGTACGCGTTTGACGAAAAAATAAATACACGAAACGCCGCTTTTCGGTTCAGTATCGCGCGTTTGCCGAAAAAATAAATACTCGTGATATATTACTACACCCCCCTCCCCCCTTGTGATGTTTCGTGATTTTTTTATGGACCCCTCCCCCCCCCCTCTCGAGCCTCGCATGATTAATGGACGGCCCCAAAGCTAATAGTCCAAGAGCCGACCGCACAAAACTCTATGTCATCGAGCACAAGAAAAAATCCTTTATTTTATGGAAGAGTAGTAATGATTTACTCGTAGGCTAAACATTGTGTAACATTGTGTTTTTTCACCCAACTTTCCATGTTTTCATACTTTTGATTGTTGGACAAACACAAAGCTAAACCTACGAGTCAACCACTAGTGGTATCAATTTTTGGCTTAACCTCTTCAGACCCGAGGGTTTATTGATCTACTTTTATTAATTTCAGCTATGGATTTACATTAATTAATTGATAACTAAGAAAGATTGAACAACTAAATAATTAAAGTTTATTTTTTGTACATAATTTTTTTTTTATAAATGGGGACTTGTAAAACACGCATTTTAACAATTTCTTAGGTTATTTTAAATTAAATTTTACTTTTCTGCATTGTAAAAACATAGAAAAAGATCAAACAAATATATATTTAATAATTTGTATTACTAATGGAGTCTACAAATGGTATCTTAACACACAGTAAAAAATTTTACGTTTTCCTTTTTTTTTTTTCTTTTTTTTTGTACATTTCGTGCATTTCTGCTGCAAGCCATTTTTGTATATCATGTAACTCACTGAAAAAGCACTACGAGAGACAAATTGCTATTTTCTTTATTTCTGCTATCTCTTAGGTGCCATTCACCCCAATTTCTAATTTTTTAATAGTATTTATATATGTGAAAACAAAATTATAAAGATGTGTATCCTATAGGATACGCCAGGTCTGAAGAGGTTAAACACCACTATACTTTGGGCAGGCATCGATTATTAGATTTCCCAATTACTACTCTTCCATAAAATAAATAATTTTGACATGGGGTTTTGTGTGGTCGACTCTTCGACTATAAATAAATGCTTTACTTAATAAATCCAAAATTTAAAGTATCACTTTTCGTAAAATTAAAACTTTTCAAAGATTTTGGATAGCTTAATTCATAAAATGAAAATCATGAATTTCAGTTTAAGGGGACAGGTAGAGTTGCAAAAAGTCGGTTTATTCCCGGGTTTTTTCCCAATAGACCAGGTTCATTCCCAGGTTTATTCCCAAAAAACCGAATTATTCCAAAAAATCCCGGGTTTTTTCCAGGTTTATTCCTAAAAACCCGGTTTATTCCCGGGTTTAAACCGGGTTTTTTCTAACCTTTGCAACGCTAGGGACAGGTTACATTTCAACATTTTTTTAAACATATGATTCAAATGGTGAACGTACTGCATTTAAATGTTTAATTAAAAGCTTATCATGAAAAAATAAAGTTAATTGCATACTGAATTAAAATTAATTTTTTTTTAAAAACTGATTAAAAAAAAACATTATTTTTTAAATATTGATATCTTAATATTGATCCCTTTTTAAAAAAAAGATTTTCCTGTGTATCTTACACGATATTGCGCATGGATTTTTAGGTGCATTCAATATAGCATTTTATGTGTATTTTTTCTGATATAAGCAGTGTAAAACAGGAAATTGAACACATCTTCATATACTTTTATTTTTAAAAATAACAAGAAACATAAATTTTAACCCTTTAAGCATCCTGCAAAAATTTCCATTCATGTTTAACGATTCATAAAATAGTAGTTATAAAAAATATTGGCATAAGAATTTTTATTTGGTAACATTACATATTTATTTATCACTTTTACTTAAAAAATTTAGCTTTAATATCGATTTTATGTTAAATTAGCCTTTGATTCTAAAAGTTACGTGATGGAAAAACCCGGTTAGGACGCTTAAAGGGTTAATTTCATGCATATATTTATCACATATATAATAAAGAACTTTTACCAAAAAGTATAAATGTTTATCTCAAACACACACACACACAGACACACACACACACACAAAAAAAAAGGGCTTTAGCATCTTTAAAACATGAAAGTAAAGAAAATATTATGCACATGGAGAAATCCATTTAAAATTTTAATTCGTGTGGGTAATAGCTCTGGGTGAATTGATAACATTTACAATATCTCAAGTTATAATTTCCATGTGGGTAAAAATGAGGTTTCAAAGTATTCACAATTAAACAAAATTTTATTTAATATCTTTTTTTAAGAAAAAAAAACACATTAATTTTGAGATTTATTGTTCCAATGAAGAAGAAAATCAATGCTATTAATTTTAACAACTTGCTTTTCAAATAAAAAAAAATAAAAAAAATGTGCTTTTTTTTAAAAGCAGTATTAAAATATGCACTGAATTAAGAAATTCTGTAAAATCTTGAAGCATTTAAAGAAATTAATTTTAATTCTACTTTACGGCTATGACGGAGCAAAATTAGCATGAAATGATGAGAAATTCACTCCAAGCGGAAAACATATTGCTTTAACTATGCTACTCACTACGCTACATAAATCTAAACAGATTTGAAATGCATCATACAAAACTATAGCAGCAGTTTGCTAATGCAGTTAATAATCGGAACTAGAGGCCGTAGTTAAGGTAATAGTTTTACATAACCATAAAGGTTTGCTTATGCAAGGAATTTAGGATGTATTTAATGACTGAAACTTGATAAATAAATTCATAAATAAAATTATTTATTTAATTTTACACTGAAAAAAAATATACCGCCTTCATCTAGAATGAATAAGTAGTCTTGTTATAAATCTCCAAACTAGAAAAATAGATATCAGAGTTAATATAATATGTCTAATAAATAAACCGTATCGATGAAATGATCGAGAATCTCTAATCTGTTGTTTTGTTGATGACGAAACTATATTTTACGAATTATAACTTATACGAATCGTTTGAACTGCGAGAAACTATCGCTTAATTTCCGAAACAGATTCATAAACTAGAATTCTTGTAATTGGAACAATTTTCTCGTGTTCACATTTATTAGCAGAAATTTTTGAATAAGTTTGACAGCTATAATATAGGAAAATGCTCGAGAGTTAGTATAAGTAATTCAGCGAAAATGTACGAGAATTTTAAAGCTGTTGGGTTGCTTTCTGTTTTAAAATGGCGTTTAAAAAATTAACTACTCTAAAAATTTAAACCTTTCTTAATTTTTTTACCATCCGTATCAGTATAGTTATTGTTATATTTCACAAAAAAAGAAGACTGGAGCTTTTTATAAAACTTGAACTATTGAACTATGAAGAGCTGTTATTGTTGTGGCTCGAAGCGAATCCTGCTTCATTTTTTCGTTAACTGGTTATAAAAGTAGATTTATGAAAATATTTCAGTATCATTTTATTAAATATTCCAAATCCAAATTCATTTTCATATCCAAAAGAGATACTTTCTGAAATATTTTTGAATTCATTATTATTATTATTATTTTTTGGAAATGTATAAGATTAGCAAGTATTTCTATTCTGAAACTATGTACTCGAATGGCGAATGGCGTTATCCATTTTTTTGATACAAGCAATTTAAGAAAATACTTTGAAAGTTAGAGTTTTAAACAGAATTTCTGGAAGCGACAGCATAGAAATGGAGAAAAATCTGCAACTATTTGACAAGAATTTCTTATGTCTCAACAATATTATGCAAGTATCTTATTTACCAAAAATTGAAAGTGGCTATTCGATTCCAAATCCCTTCAATAGTCAGGTTTGTCAATTTTATACTTTTACAGTTAAAGATTAATTAGAAGATGTGGCAAACTTTCGCGTTATTGAGAAGTGAATTTAAGAAACACCCAGGAGTATATATCCAAAGATTAGTTAATCCAAAGATTACGTTAATCCAAAGGTTACGCTTCTTTAGCGGTATTAATAATTTTACAAATCATGTTAGCCCTACACATCATGAGAGCAATTAAGTCTAGTTCCGGCTCAGCTCCTCTATATTCAGAAAAAGAATGCAAGCCTGATCACAGCCCAGCACGAGTCTGCTAAAAAAATATTAAACCCCAAGTTATACACAATGTAACTTTCCAATTCCGATCTCTACACTATACAAAATACACTTCTATATTGATGTTGTCAAACTAGTGTCATCAACTAGTTGTCAAATTAGGACACTTATACTAATTCTCGTTAAAGACATATTCATTGAAAATAACTCATGTTTTATCGTCTCTGCTGAAACTTTTATAACGGGCCGCAGATCTGCAAAATTTTCTTATCGGCCGGGCCTGACCCGTTGAATTTTTTTGCCGGCCTGGCACAACCCTTTTTTTGTTTGTCGGCCCGGTCCAGCCCGTTGAAAAAATTATTCTTATTCTGCCGGCCCGTTAGAAAATTTAAAAGCATTCCGCCGGGTACGGGCTACGGGCCAGGGCTCTATGTTATTTAGCTTTAAGTGAATTTATATGATGTGGAAGAAAAAAATTGGACTCCTATTGGAGGAAATACTTAATCTTCTTATTCCTTCAAATTTAATCGCAATCATCACTAATATACAGTATTTCGGATACAGAATACTATCCGGAATCTTTTATGTATCCCTGTAAATACTTTGCTTTTTCTATTACACAGGAAGTAACTAGTAGTAAATCTAAGCAACGTATGTAAGTTTTATTATATGTGAAATGATTAAACTTAAAATATGACGCAAATAATGCTCCTCCCTATACCATCATATAACGGAATTCTTTTATGTGGCCCTGTAAATAAATAGCAATTTTCTTTGCGTGGCATATTCTACAAAATGTATATTTTAGAGCCCTTCATAAATGTGTATCAATTTAATATGTTCGAATGGATGAAACGTCATTAAAAAGCACTTGAAACCATTTTTTCTCATCGACCGTAAAATAATGGGATACTTTTGACTGTTTCTGTATTTGAACTATACATCCGATTTTCATAAAATTTGAAATGACTTCAATGTGAAAAATAACAGTAGTAAGCCTTGATTACGTCCATTAATAACTACATCGTAATATTAATAATATATATTCCACAACGAAAAAGTAAGAATCTATATTATAAATAAATATTTTGCTCATAAGACGTTGCTGTATTAATAAAAACATTTAAAATACATTAAAACTTTTTTATTTACATGTAAACATAACTATACACATTTATAAATATTTGATTTGATATTAAATTTTACTAACTTATTATTTATTAGATGTATTTCATTTAATTCAAAATTTATTTAGAGAAACCGACCAGCATAGTTGGCGAAGGCCGCTAACTAAACTATAAAGTGTTTGAATTAATGTCTCAGTAAACTTTGCGTGAAATGTTGAAAAATCTTCTTGTAGCGGAAACATTTACTTTAACTATATCTCTGACTAGGATTCATAAATCTAAAGAGATATACGAGTTGAGATGTATATCTAGCACGTAAAATTACAATGGGAGTTTACTGAAATATTGTATCACGATAGCGTATAGAAAAGATACAGTCTGTCTCAAAAGTTTATTCAAAACTTTAAAATGCCGTTTATTAACAACAATAAAAAATTAAAAGAAAATACATTATTTACTCATTAGATTATGTAAAATTATTCAAATGGATCTCAACAAATTGAATAAATGGGTACTTTATTATAACTTTAAAAATTAATAAAAACTATAATTATATGGAAACAAACCACTTAACAGTTTTCTATAGGAAGAATTATCAAAAGAAATTTTCTGGACTTCAAATATATTCGTGTTTGTTTTGAATCAATTTTTAAAATGTTATGAAGTGGCCAAAGCATACCAAGCTTTTCAATGATTTCTTTTTGTTTTAGTTGAGCTACTTTGCTTGTCATTTTTGTATATTACACGGATTACGATAACCAATATGTTTTCATATGAATTTGTATTTGGAATTTTTTCCGGACAATCTAAGTCATTATTATTTTGCACTGAAAACCAGTGATTTGTATTATGTGAATTATGTATTGGAACATTTTCGGACTGAAATCTCTACTTTGAACTCCCCTAATGTATTCTAAAATGGAATAAGATGTTACTTAACCCTTTATGGCTCAACAACTGTGATTTGAAAAATATTGATTCACATGTTAGAATTTATCACTTTAAGCATGTAAAAAATAATTACAAATATTTTAATGTAAAACTTAAATAAGTATGGACTAAAAGGTATTTTTTCACATCTACAATAAATATAAATTGACATACTTTTCATAAATATAGTCCATTTTGTAATACAAAATTTTAAAGCTCATAAAATTATCTTTAATAAAATCTGCTTTCGGATTTCCCCAGCTTTTTTAGATTGACAAATTTTACTATGTTAATTTTTACAATATCGACGTGAAGCTTCTAAAATGATAAACAAAATTTTGGTATGCAAAATTAACTCAATATCATCGTCTGTTGAGAACTCCAATGATCAATATGTATTAACTGGTGTATTGGAAAATAGAAATAGCAAATAAAATCGTGCTCTAAAACCTATTGTATAAGTTTTAAAACCTACTAAGTTTTAAAACCTACTGTGTAGGATTAAAACCTACTATGCGGCCAAAGGTGACCGGCCACTTACGATTTTAGACTTTTGCTAAATATCTCGACAAATCAGGTGTTCTGGTGTGATAACTCCAGGCGAGGTAATAACGCCAAGTGCTAATATTATGCATAATTATGAACTAATCCGGTAAATGACACCTATATGGTCTGCGCAAAAGGGTTTTTAGTCATATAAATCGCAAAAAACAGTTTCAAGTTAATTTGTTCCATTTGTAGGTCTTATTGTTTTTACAAGCAATTAAAACTAACGCTTGATCTAAAATTTGCGAGATAAGTTTTGCGATGTGAAGACTATATTTTTTATCCAGAAATACTTTGTTTATTACATAAATTTGTAGTGCATTTTATGTATTTTCAAAATGTTGTAGAAGATTTTGGATATCTTCTCGAGATGATTTGTAGTTTAAAATGTACTGCGCTATAAGTATACCGAGGTAATAACGCCAATCCTTGACGTTATTACCCCGGTTTTTTCCTAACAGTGGCCGAACTACATCCGAAGGGGGTTTATTTATTAATATGGGATTATTATCATTGCTGAAATGGTAAGATTAAGGGGGGAGGTGTCCAATACCCAAAACTAATCTCTCTATTTTTTGTATATGGGTGATTCTACGATAAGAGGTAATTTGTACGGCAATTTGTTTAAAACAGATTTTTTATTCTGTATATTGCTATTTTTTGCAATGAATCGCATCATCTTAATACATTTTATTAAATAACATCACGATTGAAAGCCTAATTAAAACACATTTTTCTGAAATTTCTTACAAAGTATAAAAAAGTCTCTTCCCTGGCATGTCCCCTTGCTGGAGTCAATTTAACTTTCAAACAATATATATATTTTTATCATCACATGCTTTACTAAAGCATGTTTAATTGGAATTTAAGTAATTATACTTACGTATTATAAAATAAAAAATGCAATAATTTTGTTAATTTAAAATAATTTTTAAAATTAACTTTTGTCTCGCTTTTTTGTGTGTCTACCCTGTCAAATTTTGTTCCGTTGAAACAAATATAAATTCAAGGATGGCTATATTAGAAGTAGCGCTTAAGGGCATCTATCGGCTTGAAGTTAGCAATACTAAACGTGCAAGCCATTTAAGCGTCGCCATTTTTAGTTGTTGCGACGCGACCGTCGGTGTAGCGGTTTTGCAAGATGATCGTGTATCTCCCCTGGTAAGTCATAAAACTTATAATATTTATTTAATTAAATTGCATTTACTGCCCTAATTAAACAATACAGTAATAATTAAAGTGAAATACCCTATTAACCCAAAAACTAATTCAGTTAGTTAAAAATTTTTTATTTATCATGAAAATGTCTCTCTCCTGTCGTATTTCCGCTGTCAAGATAACTGAAAGGGGAGAGAGTAACTGACCAGAAAAAGTTATAAAATATGTGTAAAGTGATTTGCCCTTATATGAAAAGGTAAATAAACGGGACAAAAATCATAATTTGAAGGTTTTTGATCAAACTCAAACTTTTCTTTTTGGCCATATCCTCTATGTACTTGAAACCTCTTATCGTAGAATCACCCATATATATTTTTAATACTAATGTAAAAAATAATTGTAATCTCTTATAAATAAAACTATATCAAAATGTTTTCGATACTCCAATTCAAACATCTTCAAAATCAGGTTTCTATTAAATTTCCACTGGATTGTTCAATTGAATTCTAAATTTTACCTGTCAGCTTTCTCAGCATTCGGTTTTTCAAAATTTTGCGAATTTAACCTTTAACGGATGTAACAGAAATTGTAACGCAACTAATGTGAAGCGGTTTGTGAGACCGCAAGATTGAAAGATAAATAAAAGGCCGGGATTACTCATAGTATTGTGTTTTTGTACTAAACTTTTTATACAAGTCTATTATACTTAATATTCACCAGTGGTACGCATTGCGCGGCACCCTAATTAGCGTGAATCTGCCATTGAGAGATCAAATTGCACCCTAAACACATTTTCAAGTCCACGGGTGTCAAATGTTAACACCTTTTCACCCCTGGGCGCCAAATGCAACTGGTTTGTCACCTTTTTTTAACAGTGTAGATAAATAAATTTAGGTTCTAATACAATTAGTTCAATTTTTCGTAGAAAAATCCACCAGAATACAATGCATTTCTTTATTTGTTTTTTTTCCTTTATTTTTTTCACCGTTTCCAAAGAAGTATACTTTAATGTGTGTTATTGTGATATTCCTTTATAACAATTTAGCACAATGGCTTATTTCTTATTGACACCGTAAAGAATGATTTCCGTATATATTTTTAAAAAAGTCCCTTTAAGAAAAAGTTGAAAATAAAAAAATTGCCAGAAAAAGGTCAAACTGAGAAAATTCTTTTCTTGAGTATCTAGAAGGAGATAAAATATTTAATCACTATTAAACAAACATTTTCGACGTAGTGTAAAACAATCTTTAGAGACGCAAAATGTGAAAATAGAAATATATAGAGGGTGTTCCTAAACTCATGGTATATACGCTAGAGGGTGATAGAACACATCAAGACGAGTAATAATAAATAGGAAATGAAGGGTCTCAAACGTTTTCCAAAGGAGATAGCAGCCATTAAAGTTTGGGGTCCAAAATTTCAAATATACATAAAAAACGGAAAAATTGGTCGATTGATTTGCGGTTTTCACTAAAACTATTCTTTATGTTGGTATTTTCTTGAAAATAAATTATAAAGATAAATTTCGAAAACTGCCGATAGAGGGCGCTTTAGAGTTTGAAGTAATGAAAAACTATTTTTTGAAGTGACTTTTTGCATCTCATTAAATGGTTTCGTAAGCTTAGACTTAAACTTAAATTTTGAGCTCAAAATCTGAATAGTTGTGAGTGGTTAAGTAGTACAAACTTAACTGTGTTCAGAGGGTTTAAATTTCAAAAGATTATAAAAAACGGAAAAATTGGTCGATTGATTTGCGGTTTTCACTAAAACTATTCTTTATGTTGGTATTTTATTGAAAATGAATTATAAAGAGAAATTTCAAAAAATGCCGATAGAGGGCGCTTTAGACTTTGGATTAACGAATAACTATTTGTTACGTTATTTTTTGCATCTCATTAAATATTTTTAGAAGTTTAGACATAAACATTTAGACATAAACACATAAAATGTGTTTTTGTACTAAACTTTTTATACAAGACTATTATACTTAATATTCACCTATTTAAAATTCTCTGGTGATAGTACTAAAGTTCCAAATGAAACAATATTTGGTACTGTTTGTAGTTAAACTGAAAATTACAAGTTAAACTATAAAAATTAAAAGAAAAACAGTTATGTGGGAGACCGGTAACATTAGTTAAAGGTTAAAAGGCGATCAATAATTAAAAATCATAGAATTCTGTTCCTGCACTAAATTTTTTGTACAGAATTAATTCTAATTAAATTTAATTTATTTAAATATTTCTAACAACGGTACGAGGACTCCAAACGAAAGAGGATTTCAGTTGTAGTTATAGTTAAACTGGAAAATACAAGTTAAACTCTAAATTTTTTTTTTTTTTTTTTGGGGGGGGGGTGCAGTGATCCATGAGACCGGAAACATTAGTTAAAGCTTAAAAGGCTATCAATGATTGAAAATCATGGAATTCTATTCTTGCACAAAACTTTTTGTACAGAATTAATTCTAATTAAATTTAACCTATTTAAATATTTCTAACAATATAGTACGAGGACTCCAAACGAAAGAAGATTTCAGTTGCAGCCATAGTTAAACTCTAAAATTTTGGGGGGGGAGGGGTCAGCGTTCAGTGAGATTGCTAACAGCAGTTAAAGATTAATTTTGTTGCTAATATAGATATAATGATGTATAACTACAGGAATCATGTATAAAATTTAATAAGAGATCTCATTGGGATAATATTTTTTATCAAAAATCTTATTCAATTAATTAAAAATTTATTAAAGCATGTTTTATGTAACCCCGATAATTTAACTTTAGGTTTGGAGAATCCGCATTAGTGTGGAGTTATAAGTTAAAAACTATTTACAAGACTACTATTAACAAAAAGTTTTATTACATATAACTCTAGTTATTATAAATTTTCACATGATAAAAATATTACATTATAAATGGTTAAAACCATGCAATGTTTCTTATAATTATATTTAAGCGGGACTTTTTAAGCAAAGAGAGGCACAGGGTGTCATATTCTGTTGAAGCTCCCCCTCACTCCTTTTTCTTTCAATTTCTAATAAAATTGAATAATTTCTATTGCATAGAATGCATATATGGGAATATAAGTACTGATTCAAATAAACACAGTTAAAACCGTGCAATGTTTCCAATAATTCAATTTAAACGGTCCTTTTTAAGCAAAAAGTAGTTTAGAATCTGATATTATTTTCCCTCCACCCCCACCACCTTTCTTTTTCTTACACTTTCACAAAACATTGAACATTTTCAATAGCTTAGAATGAAATTTGTTAATTTGTAGAGTTGTAGAGTTTGTATCTTTAGAATTGAGCAATCTACATGTCATTATTCCATCTTATTTTATAGTTTTGTTCGCATGGCGTTATTACTCATACAGATGGATAATAACGCCAAATAGCATTGGTCAAGAAATTACGCCATTACATTTTATGAATACATGTCTGTTAAATTATTATTTTTTATATAGATAGTCAATGAGTTGCTGTATCAAATCCTATATTTAATCCTAAATACAATCTAAAACTAAGCCGCTAAAATTGGTAGAATCTTAACGTGGCGTTATTACCCCAGGATACCTTATATCAGGAATTATTTTGAAATTCCAGGTGTGTACACATAATGGTACGGATCATACATTTCTGCGAAATCTCCCCCCCCCCCCCCAAAAAAAAAAAAATCCCATAGCGTGCTGTCAACAAATTGAAAAAGAAAGATCTTTTGGATAACCCTCACAAAACTTATGTAGCAAAAGCATACAAACTTTAGATTATGATTAAGTGGCATATTGTTAAAAACTGTATTAAAGTTTTGTAAGGATAGCATTTATGCACGAAGAGAAATTAAGGAATTTTTAAAAACAGTCCCAAATTTTTTCAAGATTTTTGCATATAATGTGCAGAGTTCTTAGTATAAAAAAGTGTTCTTTTCAGAAAATATAACAAAGAACATGGTACACAATGCCTTGTAGTCAGAATTAAAAAATAATAAAAATTGTATGAAAAATGAGGATGTTTACTATATGCACATGAGTGAAAGAAATCAAAATGTAATTGTCCTAATATGTTAACTAAATGTATAGAGCAACATTTGTGAAAATCTAAAAAACATAGCTTGAAAATTTTAAAAGTGTTCATCTATAGAATAAGCTCAAAATTCGTCATTCCCAAAATTTAGTAAAAAGATGAGGATATTTATTCATATATCCATTGATTAGTATCGGCATAGCTTTCACAATATTGCACGTACACAATATATTTGGATACAGCCCCTCATATTTTTGCTTCCTTTTGGGAACAGCAGATTTTCAATTTATTCTATCGACGATAATTTTCAGAATTATTAAGCTATGTTTTTGAGACTTTTATAAAAGTGTCACCATACATTTGTCTGACACATTATGCAAATCATATTTTGATTGCTTTGGTGCATGCGCAATGAAACATTATTTAATAAACAAGTTCATTTTTCATACAATTTTTATTATTTTTAATTTTGATTACAGGGTATTGTATACAATGTTGTTTGTCATATTTTCTGAAAAGAACATTTTTTATATTAAGAACTCTGCCAATTATAAGCAAAAAAACTTGTCAAATTTTGAGATTGTTTTTATAAAAACCTTAATTTCTCTACGAATATACATGCCATCTTTATAAAAATGGACACAGTTTATTACAATAAGCCACTTAATCATAATCTGCTGTTTGAATGCTTTTGAATGGGGTTTAAGATTTTACAGGGTTATAAAAAAGATTTTCGTTCTTTTTCAATTTGTTTACGGTCCCCTATGGGATTTAAGGAGATAAAATCTTCGTGGAAATAAATGACCTGTATTTTTCTGTTCACACACCTGGAGTTTCAGAGTAATTCCTCATGTATATTTCTTGATATTTAAAAAAGTGGCCGGTCACCTTTGGCCATATAGTGTATATTGACTTTTGGGCATGTTACAGACCGGCAACATGGTGATCAAAGAGTTAAATCTCTCTTTATACTTTGTTGAATTTGTCTCCCATAAGAGAGCAGCCGTGAAAATTTGGTCATTAAAGTCGATCTCTCTTCAAATCATCGAAGACTTGCCGTATTTCGTGTGTTGATGAAAATAAAGCGGCTTTCTCTTGAGGTCACCTCAGTAGCAAATTACACTTTCACGCTTTAACCATATTTAATTTCTTTTTATGACTGAATATTTCGGTGTACCACTTGTTCCCTTTCGATCTTCACTGTCAAACCCAACACATTCTGGTATTTTTATGATGTGATTTTTGGAGCATTTTTTAAGCTATTTTTGTAAAATAGCTTAGTTTATGTGCTTAAGTATTATTTTATGCGTCTGAGTACAGTGTCCTTTGAGACATTGATAATGATATTATTTTTATGATAAAAAATACTTGTGGCACTCGGGGACTGCCGCGGTAAAGCTATTGCATAGCATTTTTTATCAACTTATGCAATTATAATTATTTATTTATTTTTTATTTATGCAGTATATTAATTCAAGTTAGACTTTTTGAGCGTGATGATCGATAACAAAATTTTTTTTCTCTTATTGAACTAATTAGAATTAATTCAATAAAAGAAAAATCGTTTAAATTTTTTTTATTATCTTACAATACATGTAGGTTAATCAGGAATTTTTATCATTGAAACTATACGTTTATGGTAGCTGAAATAAAAAACATAAGTTTAAGACTTGATATTCTCAAAATATCTGAAAAATAGCGCATCAATGTCTGCCGAAGTCTACCGAAGGATACCGTGCCGAAGTCTGCCAAACTGAAGCGACGTTAGCCGGAGTGTTAGGTTTTTTTTTCTCGTTACGGAATTTCTAGATTCTTTCGCCGCGCTCAAGGCCCGCGACAAAAGCTATGCAATACCTTAATAAATTACCAAACAATATTTGGCCGCGCTACGAAAATTAGATCGCTAGTTATAAGCATTTTAAATTTTCCGAACTTCACCGTGGGGGTTTTTTGTCACCAAAAATTAACACTGTCTCATAATAAATTACCAAACAAAATTTGGCCACACTACGAAAATTAGATCGCGAGTTATAAGCATTTTAAATTTTTCGACTCTCACCATGGGGGATCTCCTGAACCCAAAAATTAACACTGTCTCATAATAAATTACCAACCAAAATATGGCCGCGCTACAAAAATTGATCGCGAGTTATAAACATTTTAAATTTTTTGACCCTCACAGTGGGGGGTCTCCTGTCACCAAAAATTAACACTGTCTCATAATAAATTACCAAACAAAATTTGGCCGCGATACGAAAATTCGATTGCGAGTTATAAGCATTTTAAATTTTTCGACCCTCACCGTGGAGGGGGGGGGTCTCCTGTCACCAAAAATTAAAACTGTCTCATAATAAATTACCAAACAAAATTTGGCCGCGCTACGAAAATTAGATCACGAGTTATAAGCATTTTAACTTTTTCGACCATCACCGTGGGGGGGGGGGGTCTCCTGTCACCAAAAATTAACACTGTTTCATAAAAAATCACGAAACAAAATTTGGTCGCGCTACGAAAATTAGATGGCGAGTTATAAGCATTTTAAATTTTTCGACCCTCAACGAGGGGGGTCACCTGTCACCAAAAGTAACACTGTGTCATAATAAATTACCAAACAAAATTTGGCCGCGCTACGAAAATTAGATCGCGAGTTATAAGCCTTTTAAATTTTTCGACCCTCACCGTGGGGGGTCTCCTGTCACCAAAAGTAACACTGTCTCATAATAAATTTCCAAACAAAATTTGGCCGCGCTACAAAAATTAGACCGCGAGTTATAAGCCTTTTAAATTTTTCGACCCTCACCGTGGGGGGTCTCCTGTCACCAAAAGCAACACTGTCTCATAGTAAATTACCAAATAAAATTTGGCCGCACTACGAAAATTAGATCGCGAGTTATAAGTCTTTTAAATTTTTCGACCCTCACCGTGAGGGGTCTCCTGTCACCAAAAGTAACACTGTCTCATAATAAATTTCCAAACAAAATTTGGCCGCGCTACAAAAATTAGACCGCGAGTTATAAGCCTTTTAAATTTTTCGACCCTCACCGTGGGGAGTCTCCTGTCACCAAAAATTAACACTGTCTCATAATAAATCATCAAACAAATTTTGGCCGCTCTACGAAAATTAGATTGCGAGTTATAAGCACTTTAAATTTTTCGACCCTCACCAAGGGGGATTTCCTGTCACCAAAAATTATCAGTGTCTCATATTAAATTACCAAACAAAATTTGGCCGCGTTACGAAAATTAGATCGCGAGTTATAAAAGCATTTTAAATTTTTCGACCCTCATCATGGGGGGGCTCTCCTGTCACCAAAAATTAACACTGTCTCATAATAAATTACCAAACAAAATTTGGCCGCGCTACGAAAATTAGATCGCGAGTTATAAGCATTTTAAATTTTTCGACCCTCACCGTGAGGGGTCTCCTGTCACCAAAAATTAACACTGTCTCATAATAAATTACCAAACAAAATTTGGCAGCGCTACGAAAATTAGACCGCGAGTTATAAGCATTTTAACTTTTTCGACCCTCACCGTGGGGGTCTCCTGTCACCAAAAATTAACACTGTCTCATAATATATTATCAAACAAAATTTGGCCGCGCTACGAAAATTAGATCGCGAGTTATAAGCATTTTAAATTTTTCGATCCTCACCATTGGGCGGGTCTCCAATCACCAAAAAGCTACATTATTCTACCTTGTTTTATCTTAAGACGATTCTTTTCTATACACATTCTATCAGGAATTTTTATTATTGAAACTATAGATTTATAGTAACTGAAATAAGAAATATAAGTTTGAGACTTGATATCCTCTAAATATCTGAAAAATACCGCGTCAATGTCTGCCGAAGTCTATCGAATGATACCATGCCGAAGTCTGCCGAAATGAAACGGCGTTAGCCGAGTGTTAGGTTTTTTCGTTACGGATGTGTTAGGATATTTCTCGTTACGGAATTTTTGGATTCGGTCGCCGCGCTCAAAGCCCGCGATAAAAGCTATGCAATAGCTTAAAAGTTAATTAAATCCAATTGATTTTTTAAATCACCAGATTTTAAAACATTCACCTTTTATATAAACATTTTAATAAAAATTTTAATTTTACTTAAGAAATTTGTTATTTATTTTATTATAACACCTTTCTTTAAGTAAAATAAAAAATTTTATTAAAAGTATGTTATTTTTTATATGTCTAACGGACACATTTTGTTTTCACACCAATTTTACAATTTTTTGATTAGTCTGAATATTCTTATCGCTTTCGGTTTTCGGTTGAAATCACTTTTTTTCAGAGAGTACTCATTATATATGTTTTTATAGTTTTAATATTATAGACATTTCAGTAAAGGATTTACCTTTTGATTTTAACTTAAAAATATTTAAATTTTCAACTTTTTCAAAGTCTTTAGTTTTTGGTTCCTTAAATAATCAAACAGAAATAAATATTCGTTATTATGCTGTTCGCAGGGAAACCAGTTGGTTAGTTTAAAAGTATTTAACATTAATCAACATTTGCTGAATGCTCGTAATTTTTTTAGGCAGCTCTTTTCTAACAAAATTTTAAAAGACGTTATTTTTAATGAGTAAGTGCCAATGTAATCATTATAATATCTTTATTACGTTTATTTTCCATAACATTTTGAATATTTATCGTTAACTTATATTATGTATTTCACCTTGAATTTTATTATGTGTCTATACTTTTGAGAAAGATGGGCTGCACTATCTATCATAATAAATCCTTACTTGGAAATTGATGAAGTATTTATTTTATAACAGCATTTTTTTATTTCTATGATAAGGTGCTTAATTGCTTAAAAGCCTTGATGCTTTCGTGGTTACAAAATAACAGCATTTGTAAAGTAAAGTATAGATTTTAATTAATAATAAGTACTTTTTTCTGCAATAGCGCCAAAATAACTTCCTTCTTAGCATTTCAAACTGAATGTATTTGAAATTGAAAACAATTAATTAACAGTGTAAAGAAATAATATTATGAGAAAAACGGAAATAAAAGATCTTCGCTAAATGAATTAAAAATTGTCCAATTTCCTTACCAATTCAGTGCAGTTCGATGTGGCATCCATTTGAACAGATACTCACAGACGTTATTCACTCTGTTGCACCAGATATCCCTAAATGTGCATGGTAAGAGCTTGAAAATGATTAGATGTGTATGGGGCAACAAATGAAGTCAGCGTTGAACTGCATGAAACTTAGAGAGTTTTTCTTTTATTTGGTGATGATTTCATATTTCTATCTTTTCCGTGGATTTCCGGTAATCTGTCAAAATTGCACCATGCTATTATGTACACACTGTATTTTAATTTATTATAAGTGACCTTTTTTTTAATCATTGAACCAAAATGACATCATTATAAACATATCAGTTTGAAAACAATCCATTATTAATAAAAAAAATAATGTAAGAATTTACGAATATATCTTAATAAATTCAAACAAATATAATTCTAACTATGTGTTTCTCAAATTAATGGCTTGGTAATATTTAGTGCGACAGGATAGGAAATTATCGCTCGGAGAAATACATTATTCTAGGTTTATCACTAAATATGCATCATAAATCTAGGATGGCATGCAAAATGTTATAAAAGTACAACATTAATGTCCCAAAATAATGTATGATTGGAATCACCGGTGGAAGATACGGTAGAAGACATTACAAATACATTTTCTTATCAGAAGGTTGATGAAATGTTTATTTCACGGTAGAATTCAAAATCATATTTTGATTAAGGGTTTAAATGGGGTTTATCATTTACAGTGAGAACATTACACATTATTTAAATTACCGAATATTTTATTGAAGCAATTGGATTAAATTTAGGTCTAAATGTAAAGTTTAACGCAAAATTAGGGGGAAAATGTTAAAAAGTTAAAATAAAATGTTGAAATGTTTGTTAGATAAACGAAATAATGAGAAAATCTACGCAGCTTTTTTGGAAATGCATTAGAATGCAAAAATATTGAAGTAACTCTAAAATTTCAAGCTTTAAATTAGTTTTCAATGTATTAATTTAATTTCTTATAAAATTTGTGTAATAAATTAAAGAAGTCGGAAAGTGCGCGTCAAACGTAGGAAATAAGGTGCGTTCGTACTTTATAGTAGTTTGAAAACTATTTAGATCTTGGTTTAACAGTATACAGTACTTCAGATACTATATAAATATCCAAAATATTTTGTATGTACTTCTAAATACTATCTATTTTCTGTTAAACAAGAAGTAATATTTATTAAACCTCAACAACATAAATCAATTTCATAAAATTTGAAATAGTTATATTTAATCGCATCCGAAACAATGTTTCCTTATATACTATTATGCAATGGCGTACTTTTATATGGCCCTGTAAATTAATTACAAATTTTCTTTGCACTACAAATTGTGCAGAATGTATTTGCTTATGAGGGAATTATAAAGTATCTATTTCACAATAGAACGCAAATTCGAATTTTGATTAAAGGTTTAAATAGAGTTTACAATTTAATTTGACAAAAATATAGATTTTAAATTGCCGAATATTATATTAAAGTAATTGGACTAAAACTAGTCGTTGGGAACCACTGTAATACTTACCCATCATGAATATGCATAATATAATTTAAGGAAATAAAACATGTGAAAACTATTTATACAATGCTTACCAATTCCAAAACAAAATTTAAACGTATATTTTAATATTGTTAATATACATAGTAATGCTAAATTTATGAATTGCTGATGAACCCATTTCGACAAATTATATAAAATGCGAAACTATTCAAGTAGTACCGAACTGCGTAAAAGAAACATCCTTATAACTCCAAAAATAATAATCCTATTAACAAACAGTTTACTGTATCGGATTAAGCGTCTTATTTCCAATTTAAATATATCTCTGAATTGAAATTTGAATGAAATACAGGGTCACGAAAAATCGTAGAATGTGAAAAACAGGATTACAAATATCTCGGCTACTAATAATCCGATCGACTTTGTTTTTTGTGCAAAATTTGTGTTAATTTATTGCCTTTTAAGTCCACTCCTTAAAATACAAAATTTCGAAAATTTTTATATACCTTTCATGAGAACGAATTTTTCAAGAGTCCGAAAAAAATAGTTCCGGATAACCGAGCTTACTAATATTAAATAGGCTTCGCCCCATTCTTACATACTAAGTACATACAAAATTTCAAGTCTCTATCTCAATTTCTTCGTGAGATAGAACGTTTATAGACAGACAGACAGACAGACGGCAAATTTTTTTTCTAAAAATATGTTTTTCGGAATCTCCAGTGTCTGAAACGTGTAAATCCGTCAAAAATTTTTTTTTCGATTTTCAAAACGATTGCAGGATTTACCCTATACTACGTATGACGGGTAAGTAAAAATAGGCCTAAAAGTAAAAACCTAATGCAAAATTAGGAAAAGAACCGAAATAATTTAGTATAAAATAGTGGAATTTTTATAATGGATAAAGCAAATCATGAGAAAACCTTATTTATAAATATTCGTGAGGATCTGAAAATCATACAGTAGCTCTAAAAATTTCAAGATTTGGATTAATTTTCAATGTATTAATCTGACTTTAAAATTTATGTAATAAAAAAAATGTGGCATTTGACTTATTCCATTCTTGTAGAAATAAAAGGAGACAATGGAAATAATACAGATTATTACATCTTTATTGATATAATTTATAGGTAGAATTTAATAAAAAAATGTTTTACATTTGCGTTTAAGGACTTTAAGAGCGTAAGGTTTTCACAAGTACAATGTCCCCATTATTAAAAGAAACCATAGATTTCAATTGATACAATGGGGATATTTTTCTATAACTGCATGAATGTGACGTGAGTATTAGCTTTTCAAAATTGGTTATATTTCAAATGGAAATGCATATGCATTATTATTTAAACAAGTAATATTCAGAGAAATATTAAGTTATTGTTTCTTAAACAAATATAAAATATACCGACGGAATGAAAATTTCGCCTTGCTTTTAACATAAAATGAATAATATGAACTTTAAAATGTTCATGCTTACTTAAAAGGCGATTAAATAATCAACTATAGATTTTAAAAGTTAATTTTATTTAAAAAAGTACTAATTTTAAATAATAGTTTTTAAATAAAATTAACTCTTAAAATCTATAGTTTATTATTTAATCGCCTTTTAAGTAAGCATGAACATTTTAAAGTTCATATTTTTCATTTTATTGTTTCTTCTTTACTTTACTGATGTTTATTTGTTGCACACTTGTTAGCATATTTTAGAGAGAATAGTTTGTCAGAATAAAAATGTTTGTACACTTAAAAAAAAAGAAAAAAAAAGGATGATTTTATGGAAATCATTCTGATAATTGGAATGCCAGTACAATTCACTGCTTTTTAACGAAAACAATTCTCTTAAATTCCAGAAAATGTTAAAAAAAAAAATGGATTTTTTTTTTAATTTATGGAAATTTTCCGTTAAAAATCAGTGACTGGTGAAATCCCGATTACCAATACAATTTCTGTCTTATTTTTTAATTTTTAATTTTTTTTGTACTGTGTAGAAGGATTTTACTGTTATTTCCATTCATTTTAAATCATGGGATATGACAGTATCCTTATCCTATGTATACACTGACACGCTCTGCAAAATTGTAAGTAAAACTAATGTAAATAGTTCTTTGCGTCTTACGGTGCATTTTCATGCAGATACAATTAGTTTCTCTATCATGAAGAAAAGACATGACATATTGACATAAAATTTACTTACAATTTCGGATAACATGTTCAAAAAATAAATAAATAAATAAATAAATAAATAAATAAATAAATAAATTTATTGAAATAAATACATTTTAGTTACTAATATAAGTTCAGTAAAAGTGATATATTTAACAGAGTATTGGAAAATTAAAAATATTTTTTAGATGTGAAAATATATTTTAACCAAACTAAAAATAATTAAAAATTAGTTTTAAAAATAACCTTTAAAAGCCACATCAAGGCATGACTTGAACTTTATATTATATTTTCTAAAACCATATTTCGAATTTATGAGAGATATGGATGGAAGAGCATCAGAGAATAAATTTTTATACATGATTTCATGTTGAACATAATTTTTGCACATGCGACTGTAAGTCGAAGCAAAAATAAAATGGTGAAATAAATAATCCAAATATATTTTAATTAAAAACATAGCGTCACTCAAAATTTTATATCATTATTTTTAAAACCTATATTTAAAATTCTTAGAACATAATGCATCGAAAACTTTTAACCCATTAAGGGATTTTGTATTGATATCATTACGGTTAGTATCACTTACTCTTAGTGAACGACTGTATATTAATTTTTTTTAGTTAAAACTAGTTAGTCACTGTTAAAAAGGTTGTACACGACACGACGACTATTTTAATTACATAAAGTTGCACCTGTATCTTAACTAAAGCATTCAAATTTAATGACAATTAGGAATGTTAGAACTTATAAATTTAAAACTGAGTACTTTATATCCTCTTTCGAAAACCGGTTAAAAGGAAAATATCTAAAAATTTAAGTGATACGGAAATATCTTACATAAATTTAAAACAAGTAACTTTATGTTTCTTAAACTAATGATTAAATAAAGTTAGTATGAACTATAATAAATGATCTCTAGGTATAAATATTACTCTAAGAATATTACTGAGTATACTTTTAATAAATCTACAGATGTTCGTGAGATGTTATAAAGTAACAGGGAAGTTTTCCTGAAATAAAGTACATTATGACAATCTTTGGTAGAGAATATACAGTTTTAAAAATTTGTTGCAAACTCTTCAGTTATTTGGCGTTTTTATAGACAGGTTACTTAATAGTAATTTTAATAGATCTTGACCATTGAAAACCATTTATAATATGGTAAAATAACCGTTATTTGTGAAAGTGCTTGAATGATTTGGATTTAAAATTGAGCAGTCAATTAATGAATGGAGATAATTTTGAGTATAGATTTATTAAACTGCTATTCTTCATTTCTAATTGTACGTATTTTATATTACCTAAAGTAATTTTAAATAAAAACTTCATTCTAAATTAGTTCAAAATTCTCGTCAAAAAAGACGGAATGTTCGCATGCTCTTCATTTTCATAAGACTTCCTACAAACAAACCGTAGGGAGATTCTATTAGTGAAAGATTTGCATTCTATAAAAGTGTATTTTTAAAATATTAAATGATTTTTACAAATAAAAATAATGAGGATATATTTTTGCTCAGTATTCAATTGAAATAATTATATGAACAATAAAATCTCAGATTCTAATCTTTAGAATCAAGAAATGAAAAATCAGTGAAAATCATATAATGTCGACACAATCCTGTGAGTTTTTCTTTGTGGTTTTATTAATATAAAAATATATTTCACGTTAAGCATAATGTCACTGGCACAAAGTTTTCATAATACTTTATGTACGTATTTTTATGCTTCAATACAGTATATTAAAAATGTATATTTTCTATTTAACTGTAATGGTTTGGTTTGATTTGTTTTATTTTTGTCGTCTAATTATCTACGCTAGGGATATAGGACCAGGGGAGAGTGCTCTTCGTGGGGGTCTTTCTAAAGGAACCTAACCCGTATTTACGCAAGGTTCGAAGAAAACCACGAAAACTCCGAACGGTTAGGCCGACAGCCGCTATTGGATTCGAACCCAGCACCTGCTGTCTACCAGTTGAGAGGTCTGAACCTCTTGGCCACTGGTGGGGCTTAACTCTAATGAAAAACTAATAAAGCCATTTTGTATAAAAGTAAAATAAATCAAATAGACAATATTCTTGTGATATCATAATAAATGAGAATTTTTATACACTTTTAAAAATGAAATACACGTGCATACATTTTTTATTCATATAATTTGTAAATGAAAAAAATGCACCCCAAAAATTTATTTCTCTTTTATTTTATACAACAAAAGTAATAAAACTGTGACAATTTCAAAGAAATTTCATAAAAAAACTTTTAAATTAAAATTAAAATATAAAAAATATTATTGTTTAGTGTGAGCATATCTACAAGTAAACAACTTGCATATAAAAATAATCAGCAAAAATAATTCAGTAGAAAGCTCAGAAAGGAAATTTAAAATGGGTTTTAAATGAGTTATCCATTTTTATGCAGAACTACATTTAGTAAACCTAGATATCGTCAAACCATCCAATGTAAAAATAGTCACCTTTCACGAGGCCAAAAAAACGTCTTTTAATTGTGCATTCAAAATCAGCGCCAAGCAGGAGTAAACAATTGTTATATTTTTTGGGTGTTATTTTATATCCTATTTAAGCATTATATTGGGATAAATCATTTGAAGAATTCTGTACGCCAAAAAACGCATAGGCTGATTTGACATGGTATGCTCATTTGTACGTTTTCAGAGTCGTTGTAATTTTTCAGTTTCAAATGATCGAATATGGCACATTGGATAGTTTGGTTTGTAAATATTTTGCGCTTTTCAGATGTGGAACGTTTCGCTTCAGATGTGAAAGGTTTCTAAAATATTTTACAGTGAAGCAATCTTGTCATCCCAGTAATTTAATTTGTAAAAATTTTTATTTTTGTAAAATAACATATTCAATATAAAACTTTTGAGAATTTTGTTTAATAATTTTGGTAACGAATATAGTGTAAATTTATAAAGGAAATAGCTTATTTTTACATATTCTATAAATTTGATAAAATATAAGAAAACAAAAATAAATAAAACGGTGGGAAACAACGGGCACTTCATACCCATAATTATAAATAGTAATCATAGTGTTATTTATTCTAAGAAACTTATGAGTCTCGTCCTACTATTATTTTCGAATGGAAATTTTTGATTTATTAAATTGCACATAAAAAAATTGAAACAAATAACTATGAAAGAAACTCACAATAGGCCCTTTTAATATAATAATTGCAAATGTTCGCCTGAACAAATGAAATGAAAAAAAGGGGTTATTCATCTTTTTCATTACTTTCTTGATCGTTAAGAAGATTTTTTTAAAAACTTTTAATTTATTTTTCTGTCGTCTCACCGAGTTCTAACTCTCGTTAATATACTCAGCTTACATATATCTTATTTATGTCTTTGACAATAACTATGGCATGGTACCGGACGGAAAACGAAGCATGTAGCATTTATAAGTCCTATCAGGGGCATTCAAAAGAATTCCGTTACATTACACTTAATGGGGAAAGACGTGCTTGTGGTTTAGTTTAATTATGTTACGCTGTTTCAAATATAATGAAATTTATATATATTATTGAAACGCACTTTTTAATATTTCCTCAGTAGAGAAATTCTCCAGAATTCTTATTCTACTTCAGTAATACTTCCGTATTACTGAATTTATAATATAAAATCGTAATAAAATTTTATTCATGCATTTTTGTATAAGAGTGCTATAATTATTGCATCCGGGTTTAAATATTTATGAAACTTCTTTATTGTTCGAACACATGTCATTTGTCACGTTTGACGTGCAATTTCTAACTTGTTTCTATTTATTTTTAATCTGTTTACCATTTTTTTTAAAGTACGATATTTTAACGCGTAACATCATGGTTTTTTTTAATTCTAACATAATGGCTCAATTTTTCTATTTTATCAATTCTAACATAATGGCACAATGGCTCAATTTTTCTGACATTGTAAAGAAGGATTATAGGACATATTTTTTCTATAACATCAGTAAAAACTTGATAAACATAAAAAGTAGATAGAAAATGTTTTCACTGGAAAAAACCGTTCTTTAAAGTGATTACAAAAAGATAAAATATATAATCTCAGTTAAGCAAACACTTCCGGCATATTGATAAAAAAAAGTTTTTAAAGACACAACTGTTAAAAAATAAAAATATAGTAAGCATGAAAAAATATTTTATTGGATTATTTTTTTAATTATAATTTATTAAGACAAATAAGTAATTTTAATGCTTTCCAATATCGTTGAAAGATGTTTTTGACTTCAGCTTGTCTGGACGTCTGGCATTTTTGTAATTATGTTAAATATGTTCCGATTGATATGCAATTGATATATGCTATCGAGGTTTACTAAAGCTGATCAGAATGAAGTGTGTAGCATTTGTAGTTCGTTAATAGTTATGCACAAAAGAAGTGCGTTAAATTTTGTGTGTGCGAGAAAAATCATTTGTGGTGGATTTTGATAATGTTATGATACATCAAACATGATAAAATTGATATACTTCGCTAAGGTAGACGGCAGCATGTTGTTTTTTAGAGTACGGAGTAAGTAGCATTTATAATCCGTTTACTTGGATGCACAAAAGTATAATACACCATGATCTGTACGGAAAATTGTCTGTAGTGTATTTTATTGATATTACACTGCTTCAAACATAATGGCATTAACAGATATTATTGGTTATTGAGGTGCATTATAATATGTTTTCTATAGATTATGATTCGTGTATAGAGCTTATTGTTTATTTACAGAAAAATCCAAAAAGACACGTTCTGTTACGGGATAGATTATGATCTATATTTTTTGGATGTGCGTTTTCAAATGTGGTATGATGCATTTTTAAACAAGAAATTTCTTATGTATTTATAGGTGTGTTTACTTACAGGACTGCATGAAAGAATTAGTACACACTACCGGTTATGTACAACAATTTCTAAAAATTGTATTTTACGATATTATGTGTTTTTAAAATTGTTTATTTTTCTGTTTCATTTCATTATATGAAAAAAAAAATGAATTTCTTGGCAATACTCTGATAGCGTGGAAATTTTTGATCTGCTTTTTTTGCTTTTGTTTAATTTTAAATCACTATTGTTTAAAATAATTTTTACACTATATTTTTTATGTGTGCATTATAAAAAACATATTTCATGATTTTGGTACTAACTACATACTAAATTTCATAATTTTGGTATTTGTGAGGGAATTGTTGGGGAAAGGCAATGTCTGTCTTTGGCAGTTGCCGGCATGTTAATAGTATGATTTTGTTGTTTCATAAATATTGTTATGAATCTCAAATACCAGCTATCGCGACGCTATACCAACATTTTCAAAATTTACAGCGAATATCATATTCAGAAAAACCGATGTCTTCTGGATGAATGAAATTGTCATGCAGACAGCCACAGAACAGCCTGTGGATGCCGAAATTATCACACATTTAAAGGTTCTGTGAATGATCATTTTATGTGCAATTATAGAATCAAGAAAGATGTAAAAAATTAAGAAAGAAATCTAATGAGCGCGTTCGACACATGGGAGAATCCATATGATTTTTTTAAGGATGTTATAAGTTAATTCGTTCTCTTTATCTTTTGAATATATAGTGTATAGTCTGGTCATGACTACAGAATTATGACCGGAGAACGATTGAAAAATCATTTTAATTATTTATTTAATTATTTAATTACATTTTTTTCGCCGATTTTCAATGAACTATATTTTAACATTCGTTGTTGGGATTTTTCTTTATAACATTTTACAACAATAGATATACTTTTTAACTCTATAACAGGCAGTGCAAATGATTTGAAATACTTCTTTTTTTTGTAAAAGTTAAGCTATAATAACCTTTTTCCATGATAAGAATTCCATACATGAAATAGATATACATGCCTCTATTTAGATAAATAAAAATAATAGTGGCTGATAAAGAATCTTCTCAAACTCACTCCATAGTAATCTATGAATGAATGATCACCGAAGTGGTTTTATCACAAACAACATGTTGTTTCTCCGGCAATTAAAAACAATTAGATACTTTGCTGCTTAAAGTGAGTAATGTTTAATAATACATAAGTAAAATTTAGTTTCTAGTACAATTAGTTCAATTTTTCGTAGAAAAATGTATCGAAATGCAACGCATTTTTTTATTTAGTTATTTATTTCTTTTATTTCTTTTTCCGTTTCCAAAGAAATATATTTTAATGTGAATTCTTGGGATTTTTCCTTTGTGACTTTTAGTAAAATCCCTTAATTCTTTCTATCGCTGCAACTAACAGTGTAATTGCTATTGAAATCCCTCTTTTTTACAGAAGTTAAGTTATAGTATCCCTTTTCCATGATAGAAATTTCATATAGGAAATAGATATAACTGCCTTTATTTTTATAAATACAAATGATAGAGACAGAAAAAGACTCATCCAAAACTCACAAAATATTAATCTATGAATCGATGGTTTGGCAATGACACGGCGTTTCTCTGGTGATTGAAAACAATTAGATACTTTGCTGCTTAACAAATGAGTAATGTTTACAAATAGATAAAATTTTGGTTCTAGTACAATTAGTTCAATTTTTCCTAGAAAAATCCACCAGAATGTAATGTATTTCTTTATTTAGTTGTTTTTTCCTTTATTGCTTTCATCGTTTCCAAAGGAGTATACTTTAATGTGTATTATTGTGATATTCCTTTATAACAATTTAGCACAATGGCTTACTTTTTATAGACACAGTAAAGAATGATTTCCGTATATATTTTTAAGAAAGGCTCTTTAAAAAAAGTTGAAAATGAAAAAATAGCCAGAAAAAATTCAAACTGAGAAAATTATTTTCTTGAGTATCTAGAAGGAGATAAAATATTTAATCACTATTAAACAAACATTTTTGAGATAGGGTAAAAAAAATCTTTAGAGGTGTAAAATGAGAAAATAGAAATATATAGATATAAAAGAAAAGAAAAGAAAAGAAAAGAAAAGAAAAGAAAAGAAAAGAAAAAGAAATACTTGAAAATACTGAAAAACATATTAATCAGATTGGTTCAAATTAATATATATTATGTTGATATTCTTTTTTCTCTTTATACAAGAAGAAAATATTGGATTCGTAAAAAAATAGAATTTCTGTTCAAGACGAATTATATAGGGTGATTCTATTTTCTTTCTTTCTATCTTTCTTTTTCTTTTTCTTTTTTTTTTTTTTTTTTTTTTTTTACAATAAAAGAGGGGTGATAGTACACATCAAGACATACAATATTAAATGGGACACCAAGGGTCCCAAAAGTTTTTCAAAGGAGTTAGCCGCCATTAAAGTTTAGGGTCCAAAATTTCAAATAAACATAAAAAACGGAAAAATCGGTCGATTGATTTGCGGTTTTCACTAAAATGATTCTTTATGTCGGCATTATCTTGAAATTAAACTAGTAAATCTGCAGATCAGGAGCCTCAACGTCAGCTTTTCACATCTTTTTTTTAAAAAACACACTTAGCGTAATATTCAACTTCCTGGAAATTGTAATTTAAAATTTTCGAATTACGTAATTATTTATAAGAATAAAATAAGAATAAGAAATTTTCAGCCATCAAAAGCGTTAAATTAAAGATTTAGTTATGTTAGGATATTCTGAAATTTTCATGATCAGTTATTTTTGTTTTTTATTATACCACGGTAAATTTCTTCAGGGGGGCTCCGCCCCCCTGAACCCCCCTCATGCTTCTACATACCTGCCCACCAAAAACACCTAAATCTGATGTATCAGGAACTTTTGAAAGTGTAAACTTAGTAATCTAAAGTTTTACAATTTTGTTTCCGAAAAAAAAGAAGTTTTGATTGCATTTTGTGGCAGTTATCGGGGACTGACAGATAGACAGACGAACAGACTGACAGATGGAAAACAATAAATTTTGCGTCGCCAAAATAAGCCTTCACTGAAGTTTCGGCAATGACGTCATTATTCACGAGTTATTGCTGTCCATGTTTCTTGTATTTTTAACGACTACTATAAAATACCTGTTTTATTTCAATTATGACGTCAAATTTTACCAAGTGAAAAATTTGTTAAAAATATAATTTTTTTTTAATTTCTTTTACTTCTAATTATGCCCCCATTTTTGTCAGAAAAATTCTTATTAACGAATAAAATTTCCGCGTTTAATATTTAACAAAGTACTATATTTATTTTTATTTTAATTCTGACGTCATTTTTATTTTTTCTTAGTTTAATTTTTCGAATGAAAATTGTTCAATTGAAACTTATTGTCTTTGAAAAATTATTCCAGATTTTGATGTTTTTTTGGCAACGATAAAGGAAATTGATTAAATTTTATCTAAAAAATCGCTATTGATTCTGTATGAAAAAGAAGGAAATTTTGAATTATTAAGGAAAATATTTGAATAAAATTAATAAAACATAACCTATGTTCTTTTCTGGGCTATGTTATATTTATACGCAAAGATACAAAGACATTAATTCATCAGTTTTGACGTTGACTTCATTTAAATTTTTGTACACGCATTCAAATTTATAACATTATAAAAATAAGGATTAGGATGAATGGTTGCTTAGCAACCATTAAGAGAAAATAAAGAAAGTGAAATAAATACATTTGAAATAAGTAAATCTCTAAAACAAATTAGTTTATAGTATTGGAACACATTTATAAAAAATCTCCAAAATTTACAGTAATAATTTCCGAAACGTCAGTGAAGGCTTATTTTGGAGACACGAAATTTTTTGGTTTCTGTCAGTCTGTCAGTCAATCTGTCTGTTCCGCGATAACTAACGCAAAAAACATCCGATTGGCTTGAAATTAAGTGGGTATGTTAGTGAGGCACTGGGATTAAGCTGTATAGTTTTTTGTTAGATTTGATTCATTCGTTCGGAAAATATAGAATATTTTATTTTGCGCAATAATGCTTTTCTATGGCAAATCCAAAGATTTTCAATTTTTTTTTTCCTTGAGAGAAAATGACACATTTCATTAATGGGATTCAATGATAAATGGATACTGAAATTTACCAGTTGAATTATTCGTATTGTTTTGAAATTTTGTCTATGCATTTGTCAGATTTTTAAAGTTATTATTGTAAATTTTGGAGATTTTTTATAAATGTGTTCCAATAATATAAACTAATTTGGTTTAGAGATTTACTTATTTAAAATGTATTTATTTCATTTTCTTTATTTTCTCTTAATGGTTGCTAAGCAACCATTCATCCTAATCCTTATTATATTTTAATGCTATAAATTTGAAAGCGTGGACGAAAATTTAAATGAAGTCAACGTCAAAACTTATGAATTAATTAATGTCTTTTTATCTTTGCGGATAAATATAACATAGCCCAGAAAATAATATAGGCTATGTTTTATTAATTTTATTCAAATATTTTTCTTAATAATTCAAAATTTCCTTCTTTTTCATACAGAATCAAGAGCGATTTTTTAGATAAAATTTAATCAATTTCCTTTATCGTTGCCAAAAAAAAAAAAAAAAAAATCTGAAATAATTTTTCAACGGCAATAAGTTTCAATTGAGCAATTTCCATTCGAAAAACCAAACTAAGAAAAAATAAATATGACGTCAGAATTAAAATAAAAATAAAAGTAGTACTTTGTTAAGTATTAAACACGGAAGTTTGTTTCGTTAATAAGAATTTTTCTGACAAAAATGGGGCATAATTAGAAGTAAAAGAAATGAAAAATAATTATATTTTTAACAAATATTTCAATTGGTAAAATTTGACGTCATAATTGAACAAAAACAGGTATTTTATAGTAGTCGTTAAAAATACAAGAAACATGGATATCAATAACTCACGAAAAATAACGCATTTGCCGAAATTTCAGTGAAGGCTTACTTTGAAGACACGAAATTTATTGTTTTTCATCTGTTAGTCTGTTCTTCTATATGTTTGTCTGTCCCGCTATAATTGCTACAAAATGCAATCAAAACATTTTTTTTTTCGGAAACAAAATTGTAAAACTCTAGATTACTGAGTTTACACTCACAAAAGTTCCTGATACATCAGATTTAGGTGTTTGTGGTTGGCAGGTATGTAGAAGTATGAGGATAATGAAAAATATTTGTCCAAACTGTTACTTATCCTTATAAATCAAAATGTATAAGGAAATGCAAGATATACAATAACCATTAGCACAATTATTAGAGAGTGGCAAATTTAAATTAAGTGATGCTACGGGGGGTTCAGGGGGGCTCCGCTCCCCTGAAGAAATCTACTATGTTATAATAAAAAAAAATAATAGATGATGAAAATTTCAGAATATCCTAACATAACTAAATTTTTAATTTACCGCTTTTGAAGGCTGAAAACTTCTAATTCTTATTTTATTCTTATAAATAATTAAGTACTATGAAAATTTTAAATTAAAGTTTCCAAGAAGTTCAATATTACCCAAAGTGTGTTTAAATATATATATATATATGCAAAGCTGACGTTGAGGCTCCTGATCTGCAGATTTACTAATTTTAAACATCTGACAAATGCGTAGACAAAATTTCAAAGCAATACGAATAATTTAACTGGTAAATTTTAGTATCCATTTATCGTTGAATTTAATGAAATGTGTCATCTTCTCTCAAGAAAAAAAATTTAAATCATTGGATTTGCCATAGAAAAGCATTATTGCGCAAAATAAAATGTTCGATATTTTCCGAACGAATGAATCAAATCTAACAAAAACTATACAGCTTAATCCCAGTGCCTCACTAACATACCCACTTAATTTCAAGCCAATCGGATGTTTTTTGCGTCAGTTATCGTGGAACAGACAGACAGAAACCAAAAAATTTCGAGTCTCTAAAGTAAGCCTTCACTGACGTTTCGGCAATTATAAAGATAAATTTCAAAAAATGCCAACAGATGGCGCTTTGGAGAAACGAAAAACTATTTTTTTGCCGATATTTTTTACATTTCATTAAATGTTTTCGTAAGCTTAGACTCAAACTTAAATTTTGAGCTCAAAATCTGAATAGTGGGGAGTGGTTAAGTAGCACAAACGTAGCTGTGTTCAGAGGGTTCAAATTTCAAATGATTAAAAAAACGGAAAAATTGGTCGATAGATTTGCGGTTTTCACTAAAACTAATATTTCTGTAGTTGTTTTCGTAAAAATAAATTATAAAGATAAATTTCAAAAAATGCTGATAGAGGGCGTTTTAGACTTTGGAGTAACGAACAACTATTTTTTGGCGTTATTTTTTGCATCTTATTAAATGATTTCGTAAGCGTAGACTTATACTTAAATTTTGAGCTCAAAATTTCACCAAAATTCTCAACTGAACGGTGTTCAGAGGGTTCAGATTTCAAATGATTATAAAAAACGGAAAAATTGGTCGATTCGTTTGCGGTTTTCTCTAAACTTAATTTTTAAATCACCATTTTCTTGAAAATAAATTTTAAAGATAAATTTCACAAAATGCCGATAGAGGGTGCCTTAGACATTGGAATAGCGTACAACTATTTTTAACCGTTATTTTTTAAATCTCATTAAATGCTTTTAAATACATAGGCTTAAATTTTGAGCTCAAATTCTGAATCGTTGGGAGTGTTTAAGTAGCGAAAAATTGAATTGTGTTCGACGATGGGGGAGGGTTAAATTTCAACTCCTGAACACACTTCAGTTTGCGCTTCTTAACCTCTCCCAACGATTCAGAATTTGAGCTCAAAATTTAAGTTTAAATCTAAGCTTCCGAAAACATTTAATAAGCTTTATCAAGAATTTAATTAGAACCAAAAAATAATGGTTAAAATTAATTGTTGGTTACTCTGAAGTTTAAGGCGCCCTGTAACGGAATTTTTTGAAATTTATCTTTAAAATAAATTTTTAAGAAGATACTGACTTAAAGAATAGTTCTATTTTAAACTTCAAACGAATCAACCAATTTTTCCATTTTCTATAATTATTTTAAATTTGAACTTCCCCACCATCTTAAGCACAGTTCCGTTTGTGCTACTTAACCATTCCCTACTATTCAGATTTTGAGCTCAAAATTTAAGTTTAAGACTAAGCTTTCGAAAACATTTAATGAGATGCAAAAAATAATGGCAAAAAATAATTGTTCGCTACTCCAAAGTCTAAAACGCCCTCTATCGACATTTTTTGAAATTTATTTTTATAATTTATTTTTAAGAAAATACCAAAATAAAGAATAGTTTTAGTGAAAACCGCAAATCCATGAACCAATTTTTCCGTTTTTTAAAATCATTTGAAATTTGAACCCTCTGAACACAGTTCAATTTGTACTACTTAACCACTCCCAACTACAGATTTTGAGCTCAAAATTTAAGTTTGAGTCTAAGCTTACGAAAACATTTAATGAGATGCAAAAAATACCGGCAAAAAATAGTTGTTCGTTACTCCAAAGTCTAAAGCGCCCTCTATCGGCATTTTTTGAAATTTATCTTTATTATTTAATTTCAAGATAATGCCGACATGGAGAATAATTTAAGTGAAAACCGCAAATCAATCGACCAATTTTTCAGTTTTTTATGTTTATTTGAAATTTTGGACCCTAAACTTTAATGGCGGCTAACTCCTTTGGAAAACGTTTGGGACCCTTGGTCTCCTATTTAATATTGTTTGTCTTGATATGTACTATCAGTCCTCTTTTATTGTAAAAAAATTTTAGAATCACCCTGTATATTCTAGAAGGTCTTGAAAATGATTTGACTGCTTTTGAAAATGTCTGTTTGTATATGACACACATTTGAGGGTACTCTAACTCACGAACTACTGCATTCAATAGAATGCAATAGAAGATTTATACGCATGCGAACTAGTGCTAATTTGTTTTTTGACAAAATCTATAAGAAGGAGTGCTACAAATTAATTTTTCGGTCAATTTATGTGATGCTTATATTCTCAGTTTATCTGTGCAGAATTATATGCGTATGTGATAAAACAGATGGTGACGCCATACTTGAAGCGCGTTAATATGATCATGTTAAAATTGCTTTGCTTTAATGCAGGTGTCAAAAATGGTGGATAAATATATATATATATATCAATACATGAATTCATATTTTTGGTACTGTCTTTGATTCATTCTGCTTTTGTATTAAACGATAAGTTTTTCGCCTCTTTGAGATATGATGGATTAATAAAACTACACTCAGAAAAAGTAATTGTTTAAAACTACAAAACATGTTTTGTTGAGTACATTTTTGTTGCTTTAAGCGAATTTTTTAGTTAAAGTAAAAAATCGGTTCTGTTGCTCAAACAAAAATAGATTGTTAACACACTTATAAAAAAAAAAAAAATTCATCAATTTTATTTGAGTCTTACTAAAGTTTTGTATTTTTAATTTGTAATTCCAAAAAAATTTTGTTGTTTTTGCGAAATTTAAATTGGTGTGCAATAGCCATAACTCTCTCACGTAATTTTGTTTAATTGACTTATGTAACTCTAAAGGATTAACATAATTTTTGAATAATAGAAATTTTCAAATTAAGACGGATTAATAGCGTTACTATTACGTTATTATGCATTTCGGATGAAAACTGTGGATGGAAAATTTCAAAAATAAATCAATAAGATTTTTTTGTTTATTCAAACAAAATTTCCATTGGTATATGTTTAAACGAAAAGATTTGTTGGACCAAGCAAATTTTTGTTGATTAAACAAAATTTTTTTCTGGGTGTATGTAGTTTTAAACTTTAAAATGGCGTTTACATTCAATGACACATCTATATGAGAAAGGCGACATACACACAGGATGCATAGTCAGATTGAGATTGCCTACAGTGTCTAGAAATATATGTATGAAAATCAACATGCGAAAACTCATAAAAAAATAAATTTTCACCAAAGAGTGCTATGATCAATAATGAAATTCCAGGTATATATAAAGTCATTAAGTATGAAGTGTCCAAACTGAAACCAAATTTTTATTTTGGAATTCTGAATTCACGCCAGAAAATTTAGAATGTAGTTGTTTTCATTTATTTGTAAAATATCTAACATGTTATAAGGCAAAAATAGCTATTAAAACTTTTTGGTCAGAATTCGGAATTTCTATATGAAAAGCTCGTCAAGATGCTTGCTGATTTGCTTTTCTCTAGAACCAGTCAAAATTTATACCCCGTATACAGACGTGGTCAAAATTATAAGGACAAGGCAAAAATCGCCAAATCTTGACTATATTTCGCCTGAAACTTATGCAAATTTAATGGCTGGAAAACAATGAAAAATAAAGAGTATTTTATGAGTTTTTACGGAAATATGTAGAAAATTCACATTCACAAAATGTATTATAAATTTAGACAGTCATCTGATATGGGCAAAACTATAAGAACAACTGTATTTGTGTGTAATAAAAAGTAAAATTTGCATGTTTTTTGCACTGTACACGGAACTATCGGGCGATATAAATGCGCAGTAATCGTTTGGGATCGTCATATTCTGTTTTTCATTGATGCCGCTAGGTATAAAATATTCGGAGTTTGAGAAAGGGAAAGTGGATGCATTTAAAAGTTCAGGACTTTCTGTACGCCAAACTGCGACGAAGCTGAATAGATTAAGAATGGTTATTTACAATAATCTTAAAAATTCCGATAAATATAGACGGCAAAGACATATAGGTAGGCCATCTTCTGTTTCTGTACGGAAGAAAAGAATGATAATAAGGCGAGCTTGCTCCATAAAACAAACGTTGACAAAAATAAAACATGAATTGAACTTAGAATGCAGTGCTCGAACTGTTAGACGTGTTTTACAAAAAGAAAAAATTTCGTATGGTTAACATATGTCATGACCGCCTTTTACAAAAGCTCCTAAGAGATTGAGGACGGAGTTTACCAAAAAATGCATTAATTTGGGAAGAAAGTGAGATTATAATGTTTTGCCGATGAGAAAAAGTTTAATTTGGATGGACCAGGTAGTTTTCGCTACTTCTGGTTGGATCTTCGTAGTGAAAAGTAAATTTTCTGAACGCGTTCATTTGGAAGTGGCTTAGTAATCGTCTGGGGAGGTTTTGCAACTGATAGAACTACTCCAATAGATTTTGTGGCAGAGTAGAATGAATTCTGAGAGTTATGTTGATGTATTGGGCAGTAACTTTTTACCGGAAGCACCATTAATAACGAGTGGACACTATTTTTTCCAGCAGGAAAATACCACAGTACAGATTTCCTAGCTTCAAAATCGTTGTTTGATGCTAATTTCGTGAAACTACTTGATTGACCGGCTAAAAGCACTGATCTGAATCAAATGGAAAATTTGTGGAATATTTTTGGTGGGTATGGTATTCAATATGAAAACAATCAAGAGCTCAGGTCCTCCATCGAAAAAGCCTTGTCAAAAATTTCCAAAAACCTTCCTAAAGAGTTGTCAAACTCCAAGTCATCAAGACAGTTAAAGTGATTGAGAAGAAGGGCAAGATTATTAATTATTAGTGTGTTCAAAGTGAAAATTATTCGCTGTCCTTATAATTTTGTCCAATTTTTACAGTGACATATTTTGTTAATTACGGCAAAGCATTCATATTTTGCATTGTCCAATGTTTTACATTCTACAATGAATTCTAGCATGAAAAAGTATTTTATGTATAAATTTCACTTTATTTAATTAAGAAATAAATATTTTCTGTGCAATTTTCAATTGTTCCTATAATTTTGATCACCACTACTGTATCAACTAGATCAGTTATACTCAATCTTTATTTCTTGCAGGCTGCAAACATAAGTTTCCTACTTTAAGAGCCCACACTACTGACTGAAAAAGATCCGGATTATAATGTTATGTCTATGGGGACGTTCTTTTCTAATAACTCGTTCAAATTTTAATATTTTTTACATGATTTTTTTGCGTAGAATAGCTGAGGACAATCTACCGCCGGGCTAGTTTTTACTTTTTCAATTTTGGTTACATATTTTTTATATTATGATAGCTTCATTTTCAGAAAATAAAATCATTAAAAAAATCCTTAAAAAAAAAAAAAAATCTGAAACCAAAATTGAAGACGTAAAAACTAGCCCGGTTGTAAATCGTCCTCAGCTATCCTATGTAAAAAAAAACATGTAAAAATATTAAAAATTGAGCGATATATTTGAACAGAACGTTCCTATAGATTTTACATTATCATCCAGGTCTTTTTCAGTCAGTAGTGTGGTCTCTTAAAATGGCCGTAATACACTTATAAAAAGGTAAACAGGAATTAAAATAACACAAATAGTATAACTATGTAATATAATTAGTTAATATTATCACTAGGGTTCAACGTTTGTTGCGAATTTTTTTTTCTCACTGCCACGAACTGATATATCCGTTCACAAAGCTTCAGGTTTTACTGTAATAGTATCATTTTTAAAATTAATATAATTCCCCAGATGTAGTCCAGTTTCAACCCTTTCGGGTCCAAATTTTTTTCCATTTTGAGAACAAAATTAATTTTATTAAAATATTGTTAATCGTAGCTATCCAAATAGACTTCGTGAAGTTTAAAGAATATCTCATTGTCTGAAATCGACCGAATGTACTTATTTTGTGTACTGTTCAATTCACATTTATCTGTTAATAGGTTAAAGAAGAATTTTTGAAGACGTTTGGAAAAAGAAGTATTATAACAGGATTTAAGAAGGCATTACAACTTTGTAATTTTTTTTTGCGTTTTATCAGAGGTGATTAGTTCAGAAAAGTAACTTATATTTTTAACTTAATGAGTGAAATAAGGAATCGCCAAAGGCGCAAAAGAATTATCTAAACTTTTATTTTTATTATTAGTAACAAATGTCAAAACATAAAGAAAGTCATAACAAAACATAAAAAAAGTCATTAAAGAAAGTCATAACAACTGTATGCCATCATTTCTATACACCGAAAGTAGCTATGTAATTGTTAAGACAAAATAATACTGGATGAAAAGACATCTACCATTAATAGTACATAGATCCGAAAGGATTAAGTAATTAAGTTATGATTAATACTCTGGGAGCTTAAATGTATCTATACATAGTAAAGAAAGTATATCGTGTTGGAGAAAAAAATCTTTTTGTAGCATTAAAAAAAGTTACAGGGAAAACAACATCACAATTTTGTCACTTTGCTCAGCAGTCAAGAGGTTAAATAAAAAGAAAATAACCTCAGTCTTTCCAAATAATAAACTTCGTAGTATATTTCGGTTACAAATGGCTATAGAAAAATGCCGCTGGTTTTCAGATTTGTAATAGTGCTGTAAAATGTTTTCGGTGTCAGTTTTTTCCGCGACAAAATTTTAACCCTAAAAAGCATTCAATAAGCATAAAAAGTATAAATATATAAGATATAATTAGTACAAACGTAATAATATAACACTGCGGAATTTCATATTCTAAAGGGAAAAATCGGGGAGATTTCTCTTGTAAATCAATCTTCTGCTCAATGAGAAAAATAATTTTTTTTAAATCGATATTTCATCGATTTGAGGATTAAGAAATGTATAATCCTGTAGAACACATAGGATTATATGCAGAAATAAATTTTGCTTAAGAAAAAGTCTTCGAACATAATCTTTAGTTAAGCTTAAATAATTGGACGATTTCATCATCTCATGAAAATCCAGGGTGGTCATAAAAAAAAACTTTGCCGATATATGAAGCTCTAGTGGCCAGTCCGTTCAACTGATCGAGGTGAAATTTCAGATATAGCTATTCAGAGGTATGAGCTCGAGATTCTGTGAACGGCAAAAAAATGGCGCTCACGGTTACAGTTATAGCTACAGAAACTCGAAATTTTTCAATGCCAACACCCATTTTTTTTTCATCGCAAAATGCGCAGAGCATGCGAAAACCCTAAAGAGCGTTGGAACGGTATGGTTGTTGCAATTAACGGACGCATTATGCTCGCACTGAATCAGCTCTACGAACGGCCCCCCAAAACACGCCCAAGGCGCACGAAGAAAATTTGAATATAACAGAGACAAAATTCCAATCACGGAACATCGTTTGCCAGATAGTTAGCGTAGAAAACGGATAAAAAGTAGGGTAGGAATGTTAGTTCTTCAGTCGCAGCTCGCAGATGCCAAGAAAATGACTTCGTTCGTGGTGAGTAGGTATTACTATTATGAAAATGAAATGAATGCTGCGAAAACCTGGCGCATTTACCGTCGAAACCATCGCCAAATACGTGGCCTATGCATTTCACAAGCTCTTTGTGATTTAGTAATGAAATTCGAAGATATTGGCTGCACCTGTGATAGCCTGCGATCCGGACAGCCAACTGTTCCTGAGGATACTGTTATGGAAGTGCATCACATAGTGACCAGAGGACGCATGCAAACTACAAAAGGTGCATCTCGTGTATCTGATATACAAAAATCAATGGTCCTGAAGTTACTGTGCTCTGTAATCCGCATGTTTCTTTTACCGGTACCAGCGCGCCCAGATGTTGGAAGTGAGAAACCATCAACAAAATAGACTTTGTTAATGAATTTCTTATCTAATATGATGGAGATAACGATCGACCTCTTCTCATATTATGAACGGACGAGGCACATTTCACCTTGACTGGTAACGTCAATGGCCACCGCGATCCCCTGACCTCATTCCTATGTTCTGAGGAGATCTAAAATCTAGAGTGTACATGTGTAATCCGCAAACTTTGTCGGATTTGAAAGAGTCTATCAAACGTGAGATTGCAGACATCCCTCATGCGATGTAACTTTCGGCTGTATTGCCCAAAGTCGCCACCATGCAATGTGTAATTACCTGCGATGTCATCCATGTGGAAAATGTGTAATCAACATAAAAGTTTTCTCCGATATCTGTTGTAATGAGAGATTAATGTACTGACTCTGTGTCATATGCAAATTTACTCCTTGCGCAACAATCGTGTTTTTTTACGGGCGGGGGGGGGGGGATTCGCAGAACAGTTTTTTGTGCGTGCATAACGTGTCCGTTTCTTGCTATACAGTTACGTTTCTAACGTTCTTTAGGGTTTTCGCATGCGCTGAGTATTTTGCGATGAAAAAAAGGGTGTTGCCATTGGAAAATTTCGAGTTTCTGTAACTATAACCATGAGCGTCATTTTGTTGCCGTTCAGAGAATCTCGAGCTCATACCTTTGAATAGTTGTATCTGAAATTTCACCTCGATCGGTTGAACGGACTGGCCGCTAGAGCTCTATATACCCGCAAAGTGTTTTTTATGACCACCCTGTATGTAAAACAACACTGAAGATCATAAATTGTTTTTTATGCGTATATCAATGATTTGTTTAAATATGGGTCAATCTTAACATTTCTCGGGCCGCAGATTGAGTAAGTCTGACCTAGATACACCCTAGAACATGTTTATAAAAAGAATGCATTTCAGAAAAGTTGGATTTATATCATTTTTGGAATGACCAAATCAACTGTTTGTTCAGAATGTTTTTTTTTTTTTTTTTTTTTTTTTTTTTTTAAATTTAGACTATTTGCATGCTGAACATTTTCCTATTTCCTTTTCTTTTTTTATGTCTCTCAGAATCCTTCAATATCACGAGAATATTTGCCAAACAGTGAATAAATATTTTATCTCCTTCCAGGTACAAAGAAAAAGAATTTTTTCGGATGGGAATCCAATTTCCATTTTTACGAACTTTCTCCGGAGAGTTATTTTTCTATATACTAGTCATTATGTAGTCAAAAATGAAGAAAGTTATTGTGCAAAAAAGTTTCAAAGGTAAATTTTCATATTACATCGCACATTTCGGTATTTTCGAAACCGGAAAATGGAAGAGTAAACGAAAAATATAATTCATTTTAACGGAAATTTGCATAAAACATAAAACTTAATTTAAGTTCTATGCCCGCTCATTCCCATTCAACGATATAGATTAATTAAGTAATATCTTATGATTAATGTTTATACATAAAAAATAATGTATTTTGTTGAAAGTTACAGTAATTTTATTAAATTTTATATAAAAAAAGATAAGAGATCGTACTTATAGGGTACAGTTGAATGGAAAATTTCTAAATTGCATACATTTGATGTAATTAGTAAAACATTTCTTAGCTTTGAACAGAAATGTAAGTTTGCATTTGAATGTTTTTTTAACCCCTAGGGTACGAGTTACCAGTGTACGTGCCGCTTAAGGTGCTCAGGATCCTTCATTATTCTCACCAGTTATTTTTATTGTAAAGTTTGCCTCATTTGATCAGGGCATTTTCGCAGTTCAATTACAGAAAATTTTCTGCTATGAAAAATCGGAAATAAAAGATTAAAAATTAAGCGAAAGGTTCCCGTCACGAAGGAGTTAAACATATTGTTAACCAGAAATTTTGTACGAGTTTTTAAAATGTTAAAATTTCGCTCTTTTCCGAAAGTCTTTCGAAAATTGGTTGACTATTTCAAGTTTAATCATCAGTAAATATATTTCTACGCACGAATACAATAAAAATTTTCTTATCTAAAAATACATTAAGATATTTGAAATATATCTACATATTCTTTAAGATAAAATCTTATCCGCAAGTTATGTAAGAAGAAGTATGAACTTGGAACGAAATATTTAAGATCCCACTTCGTCAATATTGTTTGACTAAATAAACGCTTGAACATTCGCGACTGGGCAATAAAGTTGTAGTGATCTCATCGCACATGAAGAGTATAAAAGAAATTACTTGCTAAGAGTAACTGGCTTGGACTTTTGCTCCACATCAGTGTTCTCGTCCACAGTCCACGAAGTCCCTGGCTCAACTCACACAGGTACAAATCCAATTAACTCTAAAAGTGTTAAAAATCATAGATACCATTTTTAGAAGTCAAAGATGTTCATGCGTTGGAAATTGAGAGCTTAATTTAAGAAATAATGAAATGAAAACTTTCTGACTATGATATTTTGATACAATTATCAAAGAATATTTAACTTTTAGGAATTAAAATGGAAGTTTTTAAAATGACGTCATGTTCTCTAGCCAAATTTTTTTACTTTGAGACTATTCAAATCAGAATTTTAATGGGTTATTTACACGATTATTTTTGGTGTATATACTACGGAATATTAGATATACTATTTAGGTAAGCCAATTTTCAATGCTTGTAAGTTTAGTATATAAAACGAAAAAATGATTTAAAAAAACACTGAGGGAATTTACCTTCTTTTTTGTGCTCCCTCAATAATACTTAGTTTCTTTTTACATGATATTATAAGATTACACCTTTTCTTTTGATATGACGCGACGAAATACCGAGTTTGTATTGCGGCCGACATTTAGAGAGCAACTCTAAAAGAAATCAAGCGCGTTTATTATTTTTTGCGAGACAGAAAGTGACCCTCTTGACGGCTGAAGCCCAGGTAGAAAATATAAATTAATCGTTCATAGGCATTATAATGCATTTATTTTAAAACATCAAATCCTTTGATAAAAATCAAGAAAAATGTATTTAAAATTTTAAGCACTCACTGATTAAAGAAGAACTTGTATGGTTTAAAGCAATGACCAAGATTATTTGATAAGTAAACGGTGGCTCATAATAGAAAAATCAACAAATTTTTTAAAACATCCACTTAATTTTTACAAATATCTCAAATATAGTCAGTTGTTTCGACTCCCCCACAATCCACATGGGACCACATTAAACACATTGAAAATTTTATCAATTCTTTCCATCTTCCATCAAATAAAAAAATTCTATTTCAAAGTAGACACACTACATTTTGCTTATATGGTTTAAAACTTGGTAAAAATCCCATCTCAGATGACATGTTGAAGTACAATAATTGTTTCTCTTAACGATACTTACTTTCTAACTGTTATTAGAGTGCATTCCATATATTACCTCACATGGAAACTTGAAAAATATAAACTTTTTACTCGTAAACAATTAAACATAGAGATAAACTGTGCAACACACCAAGAAAGGTAATTGTTCTACTCAATTTGGTTAACATCGTTGACGAAGAGGTTTGATAATTAAGTAGGGGACTGTTACCCTTACGAGGTACACTCGCTAACACAATTTTGGATTTCAAATAGAAAAAAAATAAAAAAAATTTAATTTAACAAGTTACAGCGACTATTTGGAAATTATTTTCAAAGACTAAAATTTTAAAGACTTATAAATAAATTCTATATTTAAATTAATAATAATAATAAACATCATTTTTAGGACGATCATAACGAGTTATATATTACGTACGCCGTGCATTAAACATTAATATTCCAAGACCATTGATAAAAAAAACCCCGTAGTTTATAGATAGATAACTTCAATTGTTTAAAATGTGCATTTTTATTTGATGGAATTAATCAGACTCACTTTTAACGTCTCATATTACGTACGACATGGATTAAACATTAATATTCCTGGACCCATCACAAAGAAATTTTAAATAAAATTTCTTTTTTACAATTTTCGGAACTGCAATTTTTTAAACTTCTAAACATTTCACATTTTAGATTTTTGCACCATTGCGTGGAAAAAAATGCACTTTTTAACGAAATTTGTTTGAAATCTCTATCGCAATTTGTTTTTAAATTATTATTATTTTTAAAAAGTTCTTATATCTCTTTCTGTCTTCGTGACAACAAAAATATTACATTGTTGGACATTAAACTTGGACCAATTAGAAATCAACAAAATAAATAAATAAAATAAAAAACAAAAGTTTCCCATTTTTGGACATTAATTTCAACCAATCAGGAAACGAATAAAATAAAGTAAAATAAATTGCGGAATTCATCCAATATAAAGATTCAGATGTACTTCTGATTTCACAATTCTCTACCGAGGACAACAACTATTTTCCAAACAGTTTTTAAAGCTTCAAAAGATGAATCAAATTAAAAAAAATTAAATAAATGCACTGGGAACTTCTAATGTATACAATAAGCTAAAAATTATTAAATTCCGCTGTATAGTTTTTGCTCCTATAAATTTTTTACTGCAATTATTTTGACCAATTTTAACAATAAATACAGTCGAGTCTCTCTATAACGAAACTCCATAGATCGAATTTCTCTGTATAACGAATTTTTAGTAGGAACAGTTCCCTTACCGCATGATTACATTAAAAACAGTCTCTCTATAGCGAAATATCTATCTCCATATAACGAATTTTTTCATAAATTGGTCTTAATTTATTCAGTTTTAAAAAAGCTTCGAAATCATATGGGATCAATTTTCCACCACTTATTTTTAATTTATCGTTCAATGCTGAAGTTTTTTTTTTGTTTTTGTTTTATATTACTTTTTTTCCTTGTTCTTTAAATCCAACGAATTCATCCCACCTCCCACACACCTTTCTTCATCCTTCTCAAAAAGAGCCAATTGGATTGTTACACATATAAGAGAGGAATCAATGAGAGGCACATAAGAGAGGCCTTCAAATGGTTCAAAATGTTAATTACAATTTTTCATTCCTTGCTAAAATTTGAAAAAAAAATTTTGAAAGCATAACAATTTTTAAATCAAAACAACAAAAAATTACAGATATCTTCTTCTGAAATTAATACAAGTCTTCCTCTTTGATTTTCATGTAAATGTTATGTTCTCTTTTTTGAAACAGCTTAAATAATTAAGAAATAAAATGTTAGGTTAATATTTACTTTTAAACATTTCAAATTCTTAATTAAAAAGATCAAAAATAATATTTGTTCAAAATATACACATTAAATATGATTTTTAACATCATTCTCTATACATCGAATTTCTCTATATAACGAATTTTTTACTGGAACGATGGATTTCGTTATATAGAGACTTGACTGTATTTCTTAAAATAACATTTCGATTTGAAAAATGTCTGCATGCACTTGCATATAAAACATTTCTCTATAATACCACCACAGATTGCCATATTTTAATATATAACATTTTTAAAAATATTTATGAAGAAAGAACCCCGGTCACAAAACATTCATTGACAGCATTAATTACCTTTTTTAAGATATGAATTTTGGAAAAAAAAAAGTAATGAAACAATTGCTGATAAGATTTGATTTTATCGCCTTACCAAAACAACAGATACCTAAAAATAACTCCCGACAGTAAACATCATAATACAAGGGTGCATTCCAATCCAAACTGCTTATTTTCTGATTTATTTTTAAGGTGCCTGCCTACCTTCAGAAGGGATTTTTTTTAATATTTGAAAAATTGCCTACTTCCGTGCATTATATTACAGAATATAGCTAAAAATTATGAATAGCATGTAAAAAATATTTATATTATTAAAAATTTTGATTTTTAGGTTCAAAAAATACATAAAAATTGCTATAAAATGGCACTTTTGCAAAACATCAAAACTCAAGTTTAAATGAAGATATTTTTATTCTGTAAATTTTATTATGATTAATGAAATTTTCTTGAGGTACTGAAACATTTTCATAACTATAACTATGTTATTTAAAAAGTTATAGAAGTTGAAGTTTTTACACACCGAAAAATCAAGAAAATATATGACAATTCATAACTTGTATCAACTAAAATATGAAAAAATAATTAAGTATTATAATAGTAGAAGCACAAAACCTAAATAAACTCCTTAAGAATGTTTTTGCAAAGTTTCATAATGTTACAATCATGATTTTTCGAGTTACGATGTTTTGCGATAAAGCAAAATGTGCAAAATCTCATTTTGAGAAAAAGCACAAAATATAATTAAAAACCAGATTTTACCTATTAAATGACTAATATTAAAATGCCTGTAACTCGAGTTCTAAACAAGATAGAAACACAATTCAAACTGATTATGAAAGCTAAAATATCAGGGTTTAATATTAAACCAAATATAGAAAATCGGATTTTTGACCGAAAATTGCATTTTAAAGGTAGGCATGTACCTTAATTTCCCTTTTGCTCTCAAGCGCATCAAATTGGCAAATCCTCTTATTTAGAAACCACATAATGCGCAGTGCTTGCCGATTTTTTCATAAATGCAAAAACTATTGCAAAAATGCTGTCAAAGTCGATGTTTCGATACGTATTTTCCGAAGAGATAGATCTGACAATGAAAGAAAATGTTCACAACGAGAAAATAATTGCTTATAAATCAAATTCTAATTAATTGAGCGAAAAACGAAATCATACGGCCTCTTACACATCTCTTCAAAAATCCCCTTAGTAAGTTTCATGTTTTTACTTTTAAAAATGAGCCTGAAAATGTCTCAGACGTTTTCAAACTGTTGAGGGCAGAAAAATATTTTTTCGAATGCACCCTTAATAGTGTTGCAGCAGCTTAGAAGCCAGATATTGTCCATATTGTACTTCATATTGTCCGACTATTCCATAATATCCGAATTTTCTCTCTCTATATAAATATAACGTCACTCTTGAAAATTGTTACTTGAAAAAGATAAAGATGTGATTTTCTTTTTTTCCCCGTACCCTTTAAACGAAGAGTAGCGTATATTTTATAGAAAATATATTGGAGAAGTAAGTGAAAATAGAAAAATTCACGCTGAAGTAATTTTATACCTTATCGTCGACAAAGAGATAAAATGTTTATTCTGGCTTAAAGAAATATTGACAAGATATTGAAAAAATGTCAGTGACACGAGGTAGTGAAAAGAAACATAGAAAAATAGTTTTACCCGGAAATATATCATTTTACTATAAATATCAGGCAAACAATATTTTTTAGATAAAACAAAATTGGATTTCAAAACGATCATTCTTTTTAACCCTTTCCGGCCACTACTTTTTAAAGTTGGAATTTAAAGAAAAAAAATTAGGCAATCTATTTAGGCCTAGAGGAGTACGCAGGTACAATTTTGTAAAGATTGCACAAACCATTTTAATTACACAGCTGTTGCCGAAGTGGTAAACCAATCAAGTACAGCACTGATAAGCGCAGTGAGAAGAGCATTGCTGTGAAGCGCGTATTAGAGTAAAATATTTTACCTATTATTTAAAAACAATAGAATTTGATCTCTGTGGTGCTGCCATCTAGAACTCATAAGAAAGATTTAAAGTAGCCATTAGAGTAGTTTTTGAAATATTCACGTTTTGTGTCACTAAACAGGGGGAACTTCAGGTGTTGCTGACTCGGCAACAATGCGCCGGAAAGGGTTAAGCAGGCAGAATGTACTCGAGACAATTTAAACTAAATCGCACAAACATGCACTTACGATCAAATAAATAATAATACAGGGAAATACGTGCACACACGTGTACATTCGCATGCGCGAATCTTTGATAAATCTCGTTCTTTTCAAATAGGTAGAATGTACTCATAAGGTCTTAAACAACATCACACATAAGTGAACTTATCCCCAAACAAACAATCGTATTCGTTAACTTGGTCAATACTTTCTCATACGCTTCCCCACACACATACTGTAAAAATAAAACAAAGGACAATTTTATAGAGATTGTTTTGGCAAACAAGACGCTAGTGAAATACCTGTTTTTTAAAGAAAAAATTAGCCCGTTTTTTAACTGTATACACCAGAAAATTTTACTTATTTTTCGGAGGAGAATTTGGAGAGTTTTCTGGAATTTACGGAAAAGTCTCCTTTAAAAACGGGGATTGTAATGGCGTTCCAATCGTCAGTATAATCTCTGTAAAATTGTCCGTTTTTTTTCCAGGTCACGCACACGCACTTGTATTCATTCAAAATATGATGTTCATTTTGTTAAATTATTTTTTATAAGAATAAATGAGGGTGTGAGTTAGAGGTCTGCACGGGCCGAAATTTCCAGGCCCGAGCCCGGCCCGAAAGTTTAAATTTCAGCCCGGGCCCGGCCCGGCCCGAACGAAAGAAATATTGGCCCGACCCGGTCCGGAAAAAAGTTTAAAATTCGGCCCGAACCCGGCCCGGCTCAAGTGAATTTCTACAGAACATTGATCTTTAATCTTATGGAAGAGTTCTGACAAAAAAAAATTATATTAGTCTTTTTTTTTTTTTCATGTTTATAATCTCCATTTATGCAGAAGTGCCGTAGGCTGCGATATTTACACTTTTAACCTCCTCAGTCCTGATGTCGCCTGGAGGCGACACTAAAAATCACCCTTTAAATTAATTTAATATCTTTTAGAATTGTTAAAATTACATACAGACTTTTTTAATAGATGTGTGCATGTTAGAAGAATCAATATACAAACTAATGTATGTTTGGATATGTTTTATAATAATTTTAAACTGGTTTTTGTAGTGCCATGTAAAATTTGTCTCAGGACTGAGGAGGTTAAATGAATCTTTGTTTGTTGTATGTAAATGTTTCAGTTATCACTAGTATTATTAATCCATATTCCCTGTAATGGAGACAAAAAGTCGAAAAAGCAGTACAGTAAAGCATCGTTTATACGACGATCACTTATACGACTTTTACATTTATACGACGTTTTAATGTGGTCCCGACTCATTCCTATTCATTTTAATGTAAAAATATATCTTTTATACGACGCCCAAAATCGTTTATACGTCGATTTTTCGATTTTGTGTAGGTTTATTATTTTTATTTTTCTTGTGTATTTTACGAACGAGCGAAAGTTGGCAGCTATGAATGGCACCAAAGAGCGTGTTTAAATCAGGGTCGGCAAGTTTCTGCCAGGGTGGTTAAAACCAGCGGTAGAAACCGGTTAAAACCGGCATGGCAGAAACTGATTTCTGCCAGTAAATGGCAAAAACTGGCAGAAACTAAGAAATACTACTAAATAAGAACTTTACTCAGCAATGATTCATAATTCACACTTACATTTGACATGTAAACCATTGAGCTAAAAATTAAAACATAAGATTATGAATGTTATTCAAAGTATCAAAACGTTTAAAAATGATCATATAAATACATACCTTGCTTATTTAAAACACTTATTTTCATTCACTTGAAAAACAGAAACTTTCACAACAATAATCTGATACTGTACAAGTTTAATTATTAATATTATTGTTTACAGTTGAATTTCTATTTCTTTTAAAAATAAATTTACAAAAAATTCTGATTTAATAACAAATTACTTTTCAGATTATTTTTAAACAAATAACATAATGCAATTTCTTGTGAAAATATATAAGTAAATAATTGAAGCACAAAAAATAACATAGACAAAGAAAATTTAATGAAATATCTTGTACAATTATTTTACAATATTGAAAAAACAAATTACCACTCAAATATACTATTAGTATTTTTTCCACGAAGCATTCCATAACATAGGACTAATTTTGCTAATCTTTTTGCCCCCAGATTATTTCTTAATTTGTTGAGTATAAAATAATTGTTTAAACATAAATTACATATGCATATGTGACATATATATATCTGTTACATTACTCAATTTTTCAAAAATCAAAATTTTTTTTAATTAAAACTATCCACAATATTTTATTTGTGTGCATATATTTATTCTGAATTATTTAAGTACTAATTATTTAAGGATGAACTACTTAATAAATTTAATATTATTAAAAAAAAATCAGAGATTATGTCACAGAATGTCTTTTTGCCAGTTGTTGCCAGTTTCTACCGGTTATAACCACTTTCTGCCACTGGCACGGCAGAAACCACTTTCTGCCGGCAAAAACCCAACCCTGTTTTAAATGCTCTCTACATTATAAAAATGTGGGCTGTGCTCGATTAGTCTGAAAAATCAGCTTACGTATAACAGATTACACTTGGAGGGGTCATTTTTTTTCCAGGGATGGTCAGCTTTCCCGACCTGTTTTAAGTTGCAAATAGACTGTCCTTCTAACTCTTATCAGTATTGGCGACTTTTAGGTGGCCACGCGGGGTTTTTGAGCTTTGACTTTAAATGGAAAGGAAATGTTGTACTGCAAATGAGGAACCTTTCGGTGAAACATAAATAAAAGTAAGCACATTTAAATTGCTTTCTAATCCCCTCCCCGTTTTTTTTTTTTTTTTTTACAAATTTATGTAAATTATCACGTTAAACACTAAAATTAAATGAAAACAAAATTAATTCTAGTTTTTTAACTGAAAATCGATTATACGTCGTTATCGTTTATACGACGTTTTTCTGCAGTCCCTTCGGCGTCGTATAAACGATGCTCCACTGTATATGGTAAAACTTCCAAAGAAGAAATCGCTTTGGAACGAAAAAAAAAATACATTCCCTTCTTAACAGATGTAAATGTTTAATATGTTTTTTTCTCCCGTATTGTTGTATTCATTTTGCATGGATGAATATTTTAAAAGAAACTTTCAGTTTTCAGTTTAAAAAAAAATCCGTCATAATGTTTTTTTTTTTTTGTGTGTGTGTGTGTGTGGGTGTGTGTTTAATTCTATTTTAAAACGCCTAGTAATCTACGATTCTTTAAAAGGAATAAATTCTAATGTTTAATTGTAGAATAATGACGGGTTAAAAGTATATGCCTTTTTTGCAAACATTTTTGGACAAAGCCAAATATTACTGATTTACAAAAAGTCGAGAAAAGGATTTTCATATAGGAAGATTCAATAGGAACTGATTATTTTGGTTCATGAAAACTAGGAAGAATGGAATCAGTCTCGGCTTCGTAATGAAAAAAAAAATTAGGCCCGGCCCGTCCAGCAAAAAAATTAAGGCCCGAGCCCGGCCCGGCCCGAAAGATTAGTGACATAGGCCCGGCCCGGCCCGAGTCTTCAGAAGTAAGGCCCGAGCCCGGCCCGGCCCGAATGCCATTATTGGAAATCGGCCCGAACCCGGCCCGCGGGCCGGGCCGGGCTCGGGCTTCGGGCCGCGGCCCGGCCCGTGCAGACCTCTAGCGTGAGTTTCAAAATTGGCCATATTCAAAATTGAAACAAAAAATCGTATTTTTACAATCCATTTATTCTATTGAAGAACATGCATTGAAAAAACACTTCAGGTATCTCCCGAATTACGTAAGTAATGTGTTCTGCAATGTTTTACATAACTTGAATTTTACGTAAGTCAAATTTGTACATTGTTTAGGTAAAATTGTGTAAGAAACTGAAACATTTATGATATACAGGGTGTCCCTAAACAAATGGTATATACGCTAGGGGGTGATAGAACACATCAAGACGAGTAACAGTAAATAGGAAACTAAGGGTTTCAAACGTTTTCCAAAGGTGATAGCCGCCATTAAAGTTTGGGGTCCAAAATTTCAAATACACATAAAAAACGGAAAAATTCGTCGATTGATTTGCGGTTTTCACTAAAATTATTCTTTATGTTGGTATTTTCTTGAAAATAAATTATAAAGATAAATTTCGAAAAATGCCGATAGAGGGCGCTTTAGACTTTGAAGTAATGAAAAACTATTTTTTGCCGTGATTTTTTGCATCTCATTAAATGGTTTCGTAAGCTTAGACTTAAACTTAAACTTTCAGCTCAAAATCTGAATAGTTGGAAGCAGTTAAGTGGCACAAACTTAACTGTGTTCAGAGGGTTTAAATTTCAAACGATTATAAAACACGGAAAAATTTGTCGATTGATTAGCGGTTTTCACTAAAACTATTCTTTATGTCGGTATTTTATTAAAAATGAATTATAAAGATAAATTTAAAAAAATGCCAATAGAGGGCACTTTAGTCTTTGGATTAACGAAATAATCCATCCTAATACTATTTTTTGCCCTTATTTTTTCCATCTCATTAAATGGTTTCGTAAGCTTAGATTTAAACTTAAATTTTGAGCTCAAAATCTGAACAGTTGGGAGTGGTTAAGTAGCACAAACTGAACTGTGTTCAGAGGGTTTAAATTTCAAACGAAATAGAAAACTATAAAAAAACGGAAAAATTAGTCGATTCGTTTGCGGTTTTTGCTAAAACTACTCTTTAAATCAGTGTTTTTTGAAAGTAAATTTTAAAGATAAATTTCACAAAATGTCGATAGAGAGCGCCTTAGACATTGGAGTAGCGTAACACTATTTTTAACCGTTATTTTTTTAAATCTCATTAAATGCTTTCAAATGCTTAGATTTAAATTTTGAGATCAAATTCTGAGTCGTTGCGAGTGTTTAAGTAGCGCAAAAGTGAACTGTGTTCGAGGGGGGGGGGGGGGGGGTTAAATTTCAACTTCTGAACACACTTCAGTTCGCGCTTCTTAACCCCTCCCAACGATTCAGAATTTGAGTTCAAAATTTAAGTTTAAATCTAAGATTTCGAAAACATTTAACAAGTTTTGGAAAGCATTTAATGAGATACAAAAAATGACGGTTAAAATTTGTTGTTGGTTACTCTGAAGTTTAAGGCGCCCTCTAGCGGAATTTTTTGAAATTTATCTTTAAAATTCATTTTCAAGAAGATACTGACTTAAAGAATAGTTTTATTTTAAACCGCAAACGAATCGACCAATTTTTCCGTTTTTTATTACCATTTGAAATTTGAACCCTCTGAACACAGTTCAGTTTGTGCTACTTAACAACTCCCAACTATTTAGATTTTGAGCTCAAAATTTAAGTTTAAGTCTAAGTTTACGAAAACATTTAATCAGATGCAAAAAATAACGTAAATAGTAGTTGTTCGTTACTCCAAATCTAAAGCGCCCTCTATCGGCATTTTTTGAAATTTATCTTTATAATTCATTTTCAATAAAATACCGACATAAAGAATAGTTTTAGTGAAAACCGCAAATCAATCGACCAATTTTTCTGTTTTTTATAATCATTTGAAATTTAAACCCTCTGAACACAGTTAAGTTTGTGCTACTTAACCGCTTCCAGCTATTCAGATTTTGAGCTCAAAATTTAAGTTTAAGTCTAAGCTTACGAAACCATTTAATGAGATGCAAAAAATGACGGCAAAAAATAGTTTTTCATTACTTCAAAGTCTAAAGCGCCCTCTATCGGCATTTTTCGAAATTTATCTTTATAATTTATTTTTAAGAAAAGACTAACATAAAGACTAATTTTAGTTAAAACCGCAAATTAATCGACCAATTTTTCCGTTTTTTATGCGTATTTGAAATTTTGGACCCCAAACTTTAATGGCGGCTATATCCTTTGGAAAACGTTTGAGACCCTTAGTTTCCTATTTACTATTACTCGTCTTGATGTGTTCTATCACCCCCTAGCGTATATACCATTTGTACCACCCTGTATAGGGTGGGGTGGCTCAAAACTTACAATTCAAATTTAGAGGAGAATTTAGGGAATTCGTCAGAAAACCGATTTTATAGTGAAAAGTTCGTCCGCAAACGTACGAATGCGCATGTAGAGGGCGCTGTGTCTATTACCCTTTCCATTGTCCACTTTCCCTTGCGTCCAATCATTGTTTTGACTTCGATTTCCAATTCTCATGCCTTCCACGACGCCTTTTACATCTTTAAAAATTCCAAAAGTTACGTTAATGACCTTTATTCAACCCCTTCATTATCGGATACCTAAAACGTCTCGCTTAATTTTGTTCTTTCTGATTCTTTCAATATTTATTTATTTTATTTTAACAGGTTTGTTTTTTACTTTTTGTTTTCAGTCATCTTTTATTAGTTTATTTTATTCTTTAACTTTCTCCGTTCATGAATTTTAAAATTTTTGTTTCACACCAGAATTCTTTCAATCTTTTTAATATATATTTCTGCTGCAATCACCAACTATTTTGTATTTTTTGCAGCATATATTGCACTTGTGTATGCCAGTTTCGATCCTTATTTCGACCCAAAACAGTTGTTGCGAGTTTCTGCATTTGATACTGTTTGTTTACAAAGTTCTTATTTATATTTATTAATAAACATCAGTTGTGATCTAAAAGGCTTCGTGGAAGTCCAAATGAGAAATGGCAATAGGAGAAGAAATAATAGTAGCTGAAGAAAGTCAAAACTATCATTGGTCCGCAATGGAAGGCTGGGTACACACAGCGCCATCTACATATGCATGCGCACATTTGCGGACATACTTTCCTATGTAAAGTGGATTCCTGACGCATTCTCTACCTCCCCACGAAATTTGAAAGATAAGTTTTGAATCACTTTTTATAAATATGTATATGTTTGTATACCAATCTACATTATTTACATTGCATTATTTTATAAATAAAGTGTCTTGCGACAGTATTTATTCATGTATAAATTATAAAAGTATGAAAAAATATAAAAGCAAAATTTCAAATATCTTGTGGAATACGGCATTCATAAATCTAAATTAATGAATTGATTTATAACAATTTTGAATCAACATTAAACGGCTGTAAAAATAAGAAATAATAAAAAGAGACTAATTTAACCTTTTCTTCATTACTTTCTGATGGCAAGACAAATAAATAGCCTTCACAAAAAGAAACAGTCTTTTATAAGCGCAAACTGTATTTAATTATGAAATAGGTGACTTACTATGATTAAATAACTATAAAGATTAGATTTTAATGATGCTCAGCTAGCTTTACTTAATTTTTGACGAAGTTTACCGGAGCTTCTAAATACAGCATGTTTCCGAAATACCGAAACCTAAATTATATTTTCCTGTTCCTTTCATCCTAAATATTTCCCTTCGTTCTCGTTAAAGCGCTTACATATAAAATTGTATCACTTAATATGTCACACAGGAACATCTAGCATTCACAGATGAAGACTCCATGGTATTCTATCTTAATGATTTTCAAACAGTGACGAGGAAGGCCAAAAGTAATCTTTTACCGATCTGGATTTTTTACTCATATTCTGTTTATTTACTATTTTTTTGTTCGAGTTTATAAATATTCTTACTGAACAAAAGAATAGTTACATCTGGTGCTTAATTGGCACTGAAACTCCAAACACCGCAGTTTAAATACTTCTGTATTTTTAGAATATATTTAAATATTAATCCTAATCGATTAAAGTTTATAAATACTGCTCATCGAAGCCCTGTGTGTTGAATTGTGATAGTTTATACAACGAAATCCTTGACGAATGGAACTTTCTGAAAATTTCTCACTTCAAAATTAAAATATCTTTCTGCTCTCTTTATTTATGAGATTTTATAATAAATAAATAAATTACAAACATAACCAAAATATATTTCTTAAAAATTTCTCTTCAGAATAAATTGCTTTAAACTTGGTATATAATGTAAGAAAGATAAATATAGGGGTAGAGGGAACGAGGACGGGGCTCCATTAAGATTGTTATTACTCCAAAAATTAAAACTTTTATAGATTTTTGTTAGAAATTCATTCTTGTCAGTTAGTGTTGAAAAATGTTTCATAATCTATCCCCGATGTTTTATTTTGTGTTCTTGTTTGCGTCTTTATTTGACAACTGTGAAAATAAAGATGCTATATATACTCTTCATCGCAAAATAGGAAGTAATGCATATCTTACAAAGTGTTTCTGTTTCATATTGTTAACACATAAGTTTTTGTTTTGACAGTTTCTAAAAATAAACCAGTCTCGTGTACTTTAGAACATAGGAAAGAATGATGGGTTAGTTATTTTTGAAACGCTTTTCGAAGTCATTTGGGGAGACAAAGAGAAATATCCGAATTATTTTTAAAGGAGGCATAAGAAAGATGCATCCCATTTATTGAAAAAACAGTTTTCTTTCGACACCGGAAATTATTTTCCGACAAATCTATTAAGGAAAACTCAGCAGTAGTTGGCCACCTTAGGCACATTAATCTAATTATTATTGAAGAGGTAAGGAATTCCAAATGATATATATATTTATAGCCCATTCCTAACCTTCATGTATCAGAATTAACATTCAAAGTTCAAAAAATATTCTTTGGAAAAAATGAAAAATACAAGTTGAATGTAGATTCTGCCATTGCAGAATTCATTTTCGCCTCCGATTAAAAAAAAAAAAAAAAAAAAAAAAAAAAATCGATAGAGGTTTTTTAGAAGGGCGACCCTGTTTAGATTGCAATGAACTAACTTCATTTTTCTTGTGTTTATCAATATAATAGCAAACAGAGTGGCGTGAAATACCCAATTTAATAGCCATTTCTCTCTGAGACATTGGAATTGCGGAAAAATAAAGAGATACAATTTGACGTTCTACTTCTTCATTGACTAGATTCATCAAAAACTTATTTTTTCTTTAATTTAAACGCTTTTTTATAGACTCTGAGTAAAAGGAAATGCAATTTAACAATAAAACGAGTGAAATCCCTTCGAATTTGACGAATGAAATGTTTAAAAGACCCGATCGATTTGGTTTTTTATATGAAAAACAAACAAACAAAACAAAAACTAATTTCATTTTTACTGTGACATTATTTTCACTAACTGAAGTCATCTGAAAGTAAAATCTCAATCTCAGTGTCCATAATGAAAAGAAATATTGAAATGTAATATCGGGTACTACTAGGTTATCCCGTCGACCAAAAAATTATCGCCAAACTATAAGATTAAATGCCAATAATGGATGATCGTGAATGTCACATTCAATGACATTCAATACGATTCATGTGTTTAAAATGTCATTAAGTGATTTTTATTTCGACTTTTTATTAATATTTTATTAATATTCTACTAATTATTTGTTTTTTCGTTATTTAAAATAAAAATTATGTCAATATGTATGATTTGACTATTAGTTTGGCGATTTGTATATTTTGGCGAAATTGGTCGACGGGATAACAAAGTAGTACCATTTTAACATTTTAGCATGCGCGTAAGATTTTTTGGTACTACTTGGTTATCCCGTCGACCAAAAAACTATCGCCAAATTATAAGATTAAATGCCAAAAATGGATGATTCGTTATGAGTAAAAATGCGATGTTTTAAATAGTGACGTCATTTTCTCTTCAAATGTTTTTAAAAAGTTACTGTTATTAGTAATATAAAAAAGGCATCCGTAATAATATTGTAATTCCCATTTAGCTGGTTGCTGAATGACATCATTTTCATCATTTGAAATTTTTCTTATTTTGCTTTAGCCATTAATTTTTATCATAAATTATTTTCTGTTATTTTATTTACATTATTAATATTATTTCTCAGTAAATATATATATATATTTTTACCTCAATTAGTGCATAATTATACACAATCATTTTGGAAAATAAATTTTTATTATCGAGAGAAAAGCTAGACTGAGCTGCCACCAATTTGAATAAATATCGTAAAAAGCATTTAAAATTAAAAATAAAATATAAAAATGGAAATAAATTGAAAAATAACTAAAATGGGCACAACTACAAATAAATAGCTTTCATTTAAAAAAATAATTATCAAAATCGGTTGAGTAGAAAATTCAGGGCTGATGACACGACGTTTTTTAGCTTGTCTGAAAGAAATAGCATCGGAGGCTAAAAAATGTTGAGTTCCACTATGCTCTAGTAAATTTCTTAATGACGAATCTTTAAGTTTTCGGCTTGTCCAACGTACCATTTATAATGCAACAGAGTATATCAACAGCTTAGCATAATTTAAAATAAAATATATATTAAAGATACAATATTTTAAAGCTTTTAAAAGTTTTTTCTTAATGAAATCTGTAAGAATTTGACAAAAAATCTATTTTTAAAGACATTCTACAAAATAATTGTACCAGCAGATAAAAAATGATCATTTCAAATAGTTTATGGAAATTTAATATATAAGGATTTTATGCAATCATATTTCTTTCAGTCGTCTTTAAGAAATGTATTTTAGGATTTTTTTTAAACTTTAAAAATTAGTGGTTTCACTGCTGGTACCTGTCTTGCTATTTGTGCCAAGTATCAGCATATGGTATGCATGAAATATGCATGTTAATACATAAACATACAATATGCATCTTACCTTAGTATTATATGCATACAACCTGAACAGTTTTACAAACTTTAACAAGCTTGCATACATGAAAATATATGATCGCATTTTGATAAGATAAACTGCTTACTGTATAATAATATATGGACAAAAGTGACGCGTTCAGGCACAAAAACCACGTGGCCAATTTGTCCCTTTTTTTATTTCATAATTTCAAGAAATTTCCTGTACTATTCTCGTTTTTATTTAAGATCTAGACATTTCATGATTACACAAAGAAAAAACTTTTCACTAAAAATTTCCGATATGAATTCAAAATATTCAAATTAAAAAAATAAAAAATCTAGGCAAATTTTTAAACACAGAAAATACTTGAAAAAGATAAAACAAGAGTTTCTTTTTAATTAAAAAAATTTCATTTCGTACTGTAAATTTTGAAAGAATTATTTTTTCTGTATTTAATCAAAAAAGTGTGCCTTAATTAAAGAAAAAAATAGCATAGGAATTTTCTGCTATGGATGAGAAATTTCAAAATAAAAAGGGGGTCAAATCGGACCCTGGTTTTTATACCTCAAAGTGTCAGTTGCGTCCATGAATTCCTACACATTAAATAATCATTACAATGTTTTGTACCAATCCTTAAAGTTTGTACCATGAATTTAGGATCACCCTGTATAGTCAAGACATCAAATCCAATAGCATAATCAACTGCATATGCTTGCAAGTTGCTGCTTTCAATAAAAAAAAAAAAATCTTACATGAAGCGAATAATACTTAAAAATACATTCTCACAAACTACCGTATTTTGACACCCCGGGTAACTTTGCCACCTTGTATACGAACGGGTTTATTACTGTTTTATACATATTTATTCGTATGTTTTATTCATGAGATTAATTCTCCATTTTTTAAAGTTTTTAGGCAGTAGGTGAAGTACGAAGGCCGAAGAAAAACACTTGGGGTCCGACAATTACATTGAAGAAAATGTGGCAAACGCAGTTGCATCTATCGATAGTGGCATAAGTAAAAAATTAGCTAACCAAACTTTCCAAATATCACGTTGTATTTTGTCAATAAGTGTCTTGGACGACACACGAAATCTGAGGGTCGTCCGCCAATCTTTACTCAGAAGTGGAGCAGTTCATTTTTAAAACTTTGGGAATCGTGATAGACTGGGTTTTTTCCTTAACCAAAACAATGTCACGATGTTATTAAAAAAATACATTCACCTAAAGAGAGTCAATATCCTAAATATCCTAATATTGGCCATAAACACTCCATGTGATGATATAATCAACACTTTCATACAGAGAAAAAAAAATAGCAAAACCACATTTTTCTCTATAAATCGAAAAAATTAATCGTTAAAATACGCTTTGGTGACCTAAGGAGTGTACTTTTTTATTTTACATCGATACATGAGATACATTTGTCATAGATCACCAGCATTTAAAGCATTTTTGTAGTTAAGTGACAAAGTTACCCCAAATCGTGGGTAACTTTATCACCCTATTTATTATTTGTTTTTACCCCTACAGTAGTTCTCCCAAGTATTTGAATACGCGTTGACATTGAAAGTAATCGTTAGGTAGATACGCTTGTATTTTTTGAGTCCCGAATTCGAAGAAAAAAAAATATATTTAAAAATATGAATGAAAATAACCTCGTTTTATAGCATTTATTTTCATTTTTCGAAATATTCAATGTTGTTCAGAAAAAGAGATGGGGAAAAAATTCTAAAATTACGCAGTTGGTGAAGAGAGAAATATTTGAAAACATCATCTCACAATACACGTATTTTCATGTTGTAAAATATTCAATGCGTTTGAGAAGAAGATACAAAGAGAAGAGGAAAAAAGTCCTAATAGTCCAAAAGCCACAGAAAATCCTATGTTATAAAGCACACACACACAAAAGCTTTTATTATATGGGAGAGTAGAAGTAAGGGAAGTTAATGATCCATGCCTGCCGGAAATGAAGGGCACATAAACAAAAAATTAAAGACATGAGTGGTAGACTCATAGATTTATCACTGAGTTTTTCTACTACCAATCCTCCATGTTTTCATGCCTTTGATTGTAAGATAAGAACAATTATAAACCTACGAATCAACCACCAGTTGTATTATTTTTTGGCTTGTGCACCAACTTTATTTCCGGCAGACATGGATCATTAGATATACCTATTTCTACTCTTCAATAAAATAAAGGTATTTTTTTTCTTGTGCTTGATACCATAGTTTTTTTGTCCTGTCGATTGTTGGAATAATACCAATTTTGTGCTGAATGGACGGAGCAAAAAATACCTGAAAACGTCATCAACAAAATACTTGCTTTTCTTTCGTGAAATTTTTAATGCGCCTGAGAAAAAAGGGGGAAAAGAAATAGGGAAGATAGTTCTCGTTCAGTTCTGTGGCAGGTGAAGCGAAAGATAACCTGAAAACATTGTCGCACAAATTAATATGATTTTCTAAAATCATATGTGGGGAAAAACTGATGTAGAAAAGAATTCTTATATCAATTCTGCGGTAAGGTAAAATGAAAAATATGTGAAATATCATCTCACAAAATAACTTGATTACCTCTTGTAAAATTTTCAGTGCGCTTATAAGAAAAAAAAAAAAAAAAAAAAAAACAGAGAAGGAGAAAAATGTTCTAATATCAGTTTGGCATAGGTAAACCAAAAAATACTTCAGAACATCATCTTACAAAGCACTTATTTTCTTTTTATAAAGTATTCAATACGACGATTGAACATTGAAAAACTGATGAAATAGAAAATTCTAACACCAAGTCTAAAATACATTGTAAAAAAAAAAAAAAAAAAAAAAATCCATTAAATTTACGGCGGAACAATATTACCAGTTTTTTTCGTAAAAATTGCAGTAAAATTAGATATAATAAAAAAATTACATCTAATTTAACAACAATTTTTACGGCAAAAACTGCTGGCAACATAGCTGCTACCTTAGCTTTTGCCTTAAATTTAACTTTTTTTTTTTTTTTTTTTTTTTTTTTTTTTTTACAGAGTAGGTAAGGGAAGCGATAAATATATAAAACATCATCTAACAAAATATTTATTTTTCTTTTGCAAATATTCAGAGCGCATAAAAAGAAAGGGAAAAAGAGAAGAAGAAAAAAGTTCTAACATAAATTCAGTGATTGGTGAAGTGACAAATATCTAAAAATGCTGTCGCATAAAATATTTTTATTTCCATGCGCTTGAGTGTGGAAAAACTGATAAAGAAGAGAATTCTTGTATGAATTCTGCGGTTAGGTGAAGCGAAAAACATCTGAAACATATCTCACATTAATTTATTTTCCTTCTGTAAAATATTCAGTGCACTTATAAGAAAAAGACAAAAAGAAAAGCATTCTAATATGAATTCTGCCGCAAGTGATGCGAAAAATATCTAAAAACGTCATCCCACAAAATAACTTTTTCATTTTATAAAATATTCAATGTGATTGAGCATGGGAAAACTGATGAAAAAGAAAATTCTATCAACAATTCTGCGGTAGTAAGTGAAGCAAAAAACACCTTAAATATCATTTGATAAAATATTTATTTTTGTTTTGAAAAATATTCAGTGCACTTTAAAAGAGGGTTAAAAGAAAACACTGAAAAAAAAGGACGATTTTACGGAATAACTACTGGTAATTTGAGCGTCAGTATAATTTACTGTTTTTTAGCGGGAAAATTTTCGTAAATTCTGGAAGTTTTTCCGTATTTTCATAGAATTTACGGGAATTTTTCCGTTCAAAAACAGTTAAGTCTAGATTAGAGTCTAGATTACCAGTAGTATTTCCGTAAAGTCGTCCGGGTTTTTCTTCTTTTTTTTTTACAGTGTAAAAGAAAAACACATTCTAATATCAACTCTGTGATAAGCTATTCAAAAAATACCTTTAAACGTTGTCGCACAAAATATATTAATTTTCTATAACATTTCGTGCAGTAAATCTGATGAAGAGTAGAATTCTTATATCAATTCTGTAGTCAGGTAAACCAAAAAATATCTGAAATATTATCTCACAAAATACCTTATTTTCATTTTGAAAAATTTTCAGTGCGCTTATAAGAAACAGGAGAAGGAGAAAAATGTTCTAATATCAATTCTGTTGCAGGTGAAGCGAGAAATACCTGAAAACATCAATTCACAAAATATTTATTTTCATTTTATAAAACATTCAATGTGATTGAGCGCGAAAAATCTGACGAAAAAGAAAATTTTAACAACAATTCTAAGGTAAGGAAGCGAAAGATATCCGAAACATCATCTGATAAAATACTTATTTTCCTTATGTAAAATATTGTTGCGTTTAAAAAGAGGCGAGAAAGGGAAAAAGAAAAAAGTTCTCATATCAATTCTGTGACAGGTGAAGTGAAAAATTCTTAAAAACATTGTAGCATAAAATATCTTGATTTTCTAAACTATTCCATGTGCTTGAGTGTGGAAAAACTGACGAAGAGGAGAATTCTTTTATCAATTCTGCGATAGGTGAAACAAAAAATACGGAAAACGCCATCTCATAAAATGTCTATTTTTATTTTATAAAATATTTAGTGTGATTGAGAATGGAAAAAACTGATGAAAAAAAAAATCTAACATTAATTTTTAGGTAAGTACAGTAAGAGAAGGAGAAAAACGTTCTAATATCAATTCTGTTGCAGGTGAAGCGAGAAATACCTGAAAACATCAATTCACAAAATATTTATTTTCATTTTATAAAACATTCAATGTGATTGAGCGCGAAAAATCTGACGAAAAAGAAAATTTTAACAAAAATTCTAAGGTAAGGAAGCGAAAGATATCCGAAACATCATCTGATAAAATACTTATTTTCCTTATGTAAAATATTGTTGCGTTTAAAAAGAGGCGAGAAAGGGAAAAAGAAAAAAGTTCTCATATCAATTCTGTGACAAGTGAAGTGAAAAATACTTAAAAACAGTGTCGCATAAAATATTTTGATTTTCTAAACTATTCCATGTGCTTGAGTGTGGAAAAACTGACGAAGAGGAGAATTCTTTTATCAATTCTGCGATAGGTGAAACAAAAAATACCAAAAAACGCCATCTCATAAAATGTCTATTTTTATTTTATAAAATATTTAATGTGATTGAGAATGGAAAAAACTGATGAAAAAAAAAATCTAACATTAATTTTTAGGTAAGTACAGTAAGAGAAGGAGAAAAACGTTCTAATATCAATTCTGTTGCAGGTGAAGCGAGAAATACCTGAAAACATCAATTCACAAAATATTTATTTTCATTTTATAAAACATTCAATGTGATTGAGCGCGAAAAATCTGACGACAAAGAAAATTTTAACAACAATTCTAAGGTAAGGAAGCGAAAGATATCCGAAACATCATCTGATAAAATACTTATTTTCCTCATGTAAAATATTGTTGCGTTTAAAAAGAGGCGAGAAAGGGAAAAAGAAAAAAGTTCTCATATCAATTCTGTGACAGGTGAAGTGAAAAATACTTAAAAACAGTGTCGCATAAAATATTTTGATTTTCTAAACTATTCCATGTGTTTGAGTGTGGAAAAACTGACGAAGAGGAAAATTCTTTTATCAATTCTGTGATAGGTGAAACAAAAAATACCGAAAAACGCCATCTCATAAAATGTCTATTTTTATTTTATAAAATATTTAGTGTGATTGAGAATGGAAAAAACTGATGAAAAAAAAATCTAACATTAATTTTTAGGTAAGTACAGTAAGAGAAGGAGAAAAACGTTCTAATATCAATTCTGTTGCAGGTGAAGCGAGAAATACCTGAAAACATCAATTCACAAAATATTTATTTTCATTTTATAAAACATTCAATGTGATTGAGCGCGAAAAATCTGACGACAAAGAAAATTTTAACAACAATTCTAAGGTAAGGAAGCGAAAGATAACCGAAACATCATCTGATAAAATACTTATTTTCCTCATGTAAAATATTGTTGCGTTTAAAAAGAGGCGAGAAAGGGAAAAAGAAAAAAGTTCTCATATCAATTCTGTGACAGGTGAAGTGAAAAATACTTAAAAACAGTGTCGCATAAAATATTTTGATTTTCTAAACTATTCCATGTGTTTGAGTGTGGAAAAACTGACGAAGAGGAAAATTCTTTTATCAATTCTGCGATAGGTGAAACAAAAAATACCGAAAAACGCCATCTCATAAAATGTCTATTTTTATTTTATAAAATATTTAATGTGATTGAGAATGGAAAAAACTGATGAAAAAAAAATCTAACATTAATTTTTAGGTAAGTACAGTAAGAGAAGGAGAAAAACGTTCTAATATCAATTCTGTTGCAGGTGAGGCGAGAAATACCTGAAAACATCAATTCACAAAATATTTATTTTCATTTTATAAAACATTCAATGTGATTATACGCGAAAAATCTGACGAAAAAGAAAATTTTAACAATTCTAAGGTAAGGAAGCGAAAAATATCTGAAACATCATCTGCTAAAATACTTAGTTTCCTTATGTAAAGTATTGTTGCGTTTAAAAAGAGGCGAGAAAGGGAAAAAGAAAAAAGTTCTCATATCAATTCTGTGACAGGTGAAGTGAAAAATACTTAAAAACATTGTCGCATAAACTATTTTGATTTCTAAACTATTCCAGGTGCTTGTGTGGAAAAACTGACGAAAGAAGAGAATTCTTTTATCAATTCTGCGATAGGTGAAACAAAAAATACCGGAAAACGCCATCTCATAAAATGTCTATTTTTATTTTATAAAATATTTAATGTGATTGAGAATGGAAAAGAACTGATGAAAAAAAAATTCTAACATTAATATTTAGGTAAGTACAGTGGTGGTCACAATTATAAGGACAAGGAAAAAATTGCCAAATCTTGGTTATATTTAGCGGGAAACTTCTGCAAATTTAATAGCTGGAAACCTATGAAAAATGAAGATTATTTTTGTATGTTTTTATGGAAATATGTGGTAAATTAATGTTTATAAAATGAATTATAAATTTATACAACCATCGGATATGGACAAAATTATAAGAACAACTGTATTTGTGTGTTCTATTAAGTAAAATTTGCATGTTTTTTGCTCTGCACACGGAACTTCCAGACGATATAAATGCGTAGTAAGCGTTTGGGATCGTATTCTTCTGTTTCTTAATCATGCCCGCAAGGTGCATGATTAAGAAACAGTTTTTGGTGTTTCAGAAAGGAAAAATGGATGCATTTTAAAGTTCTGGACTTTCAGTATACTAAATTGCTACAAAGTTTAATAGATCAAGATCGGTTATTTGCAATTTTCTTTATAATACCGGTAAATATGGACGGCAAAGACATACCAGGAGGCCATCTTCTGTTTCTGTATGGGGGGAAAAGAATGATAATAAGGCGAGCTTCCTCCAAAAAACGAGAAAAAAAACGTAAATTGAACATAGAATGCAAGTGCTCGAACTGTTCGACCTGTTTTACAAAAAGAAAGAAAAAGGTTCGCTATAGTAAACATGTGTTAAGACCGCCTCTTACAAAAGTTCATGAGAGACTGAGCATGGAGTTTGTCAAAAACTGCAATACTATGGGGGAAATTTGGGATTCTGTCTTTTCCGATGAGAAAAAGATTAATTTGGATAGACTAGACTGTTTTTGCAACTTCTAGTATGATTTCCGTAGAGAAAAAACAATTTTCTCAAAGCATGTATTTGGAAGTGACTCAATAACGGTCTGGGGAGGTTTCAAAACTGGTAGAACTACTCCAATAGTTTTTGAGAGAGCAGGACGAATTCTGAGAGTTATATTGATGTATTGGGCGATAATCTTTTACCAGAAGCACCGTTAATAGCGATTGGAGGCTATTTTTTCCAACAGGACAAGTCCTCGGTTCATGTTTCCCAAACTTCAAACTCGTGGTTTTATGCTAATTTCGTGAAACTATTTGATTGGCCGGCCAGAAGTCCTGATCTGAATCCAATGGAAAATCTGTTGGGTATTCTGGCACACAAAGTATGCAAAAATGGTATATAATCTCAAAACAAGCAAAAACTTATGTCTTCCATTGAAAAAGATCACTCAAATTTTCCAAGAACGTTCTTATGGAATTGTCAAACTCCTTGACGTCAAGACTGATAAAAGTGATTGAGAAGAAGCGTTGAAATTATTAATTATCAGTGTGTTTCAGACAAAAACATTCATTGTCCTTATAATTTTGTCCAATTTTTACAATGACATATTTTGTTAATTGTGACAAAACGTTCATATTTTGCATTTTCCAATGTTTTGCCTTCTACAATGACTTCTAGCATAAAAAAGCATTTTGTGCATAAATTTCACTTTATTTAGCTGAGAAATAATTTTTTTCTGCGCAATTTTCAGTTGTTCTTATAATTCTGACCACCACTGTAGGTGAAGCGAAAAGTAACTGACACACTGTCTGATAAAAGACTTATTTTCCTTTTGTAAAATATTGACACCCGTATTCACCAAAGTGGGTTAACTCTTGAGTTCGTGTTAAATGCTGAGTATGAACATAGATACGGAGAAAGACTTCTCACGCAATGCATAAATACTGAGTCATGATTTTAGAACTAAATGGCTACAGGTGTAGGTCACGAATATCAGAATTAAGGAAAAAATTATTTCATATCAACTAGAAGTCTTATGTTAATAAAATTATTAGTTAATTTCATTATATTTTCCTCCGGAAAATAGCGAACATGAACAGGATAAATGAAAAACACAACATGCGAACTAAGGAACCGTTCTACATAGGCTCCACCTATTTTAAATTTATTTCAGGGAACGGTTTTCCACTTTGAACGGCTATTTCCTGAGAAGTCCTTCATGCCCAGCATTTAACACGGACTCGAGAGTTAACCCAAAATAGTGGATAAAGAGAAAAAAGAAAAAAGTTTTACTATCAAAGCTGTGATAGATGAAGATGCTATGACAGATTTTTTTTTATTGTGTTTGATACCATAGTTTTTTTGTCCTGTCGATTCTTGTACTATAATGCCAATTCTCTGGTAAATGGACGGAGCAAAAAATATGTGAAAACGTCATCTCACAAAATACTTACTTTTCTTTCGTAAAATTTTTAAGGCGTTGAGAAAGAGGGAAAAGGGATGGGGAAGAGATGGTCCCTTCCTGTTCAATTCAGGGATGAGTGAAGCGAAAGACAGCCCAAAAACAATGTCGCAAAGATATTTTTATTTTCGATAATATTCCATGCGCTGGAATGTGATAAGACCGATGAAGAAGAGAATTTTTATATCAATTCCACGGTTAGGTGAAGCGAAAAATATCTGAAACATCGTCGTACAAAATACCTTATTTACCTTTTGTAAAATATTCAGTGCGCTTATAAGAAAAAAGAAAAAGTGAATGAGAAAAGCTTTCTAATAAAAATTCTGCTGTAGGTGAAGCGAAAAAAACCTGAAAACAGAATCTCACAAAATACTTATTTTCACTTTATAAAACATTCAATGTGATTGAGTATGGAAAAACTGATGAAAAAGAAAACTCTAACAATAATTTTGAGGCAAACAAAGTTGAAGCGAAAAATATCTGAAACATCATCGGACAAAATGCTTATTTTCATTTGTAAAATGTTCAGTGCGCTAAAAAAGAGGGGACAAAGAGAAGAAGAAAATGTTCTAAAATTAATTTTGTGGTAGATGAAGCGAAATCTATACGACTATCAACACACTAAATAAGTTAGTTTCCTTTTGTAAAATATTCAGTGCGCTTATAAGAACAAGGAAAAAGAGAAAGAGAAAAAAAGTTCTAATATTAATTCTGCCGTAAGTGAAGCGAAAAATACCTGAAAATATCATCTCACAAAATACTTATCTTTATTTTATAAAATATTCAGTGTAATTGAACATAAACGAATGAAAAAATAGATTCTTACAACAAATATTACAGTAAGTAGGTGAAGTGAAAAACATCTAAAATATCATCCGATAAAATATTTATTTTCCTTTTGTAAAACATTCAGTGCGTTTAAAAATAGGAGAAAAAGAGGTAAAGATAAAAGGTCTAAAATCAATTCTGTTATGAGTGAAACGAAAATTACTTGAAAACATTGTCGCACAAAATGTTCTCATTTCTTATAATATTCCAAACGCTTCAGTGTGGAAAAATTGATGACGAAGAGAATTTTAAAATTATTTCTGCGGTTAGATTATGTGAAAAATATCTGAAAGCATCATCTCACAAAATACTTTTTTTAAAGTTTCTAAAACATTTAATAAGATGAAAAAAATTATAAATAGATAATAAAATTTTAATATCAATTCAGCGGTAAGTAGAGGAAGATATATACGAGGGGTGATCCCCCCAAAAAAAGTTTACAACGCAAAGGAAAAAGTAATTATTAACAATAGAAACAAGATACAAATGGCAATCAAGAGACACAGCTGGCCTTTACTTTTCCACACAGTCGCCAAACCTGTTTAGGCATTTGTCAGAACGTTCGACCAACTTATTTATCCCGTCTTGGTAGTAATCAGGGCCCTGCTCACTGAGCCATTTCTCGGCAGCTGTTTTCACTCCATCATCTGTGGTGAACCGTGTTCCGGATAAGTTTCGCTTCAAAGCCGGAAAAAGGAAATAGTCACTTGGAGCCAAATCGGGGCTGTATGGGGGATGATTCCAGACCTCCCACTTGAACCTTTGCAGCAATTCCTGAGTCTGGCGAGCTGTATGGGGGCCTTGCATTGTCATGCAGAAGAATGACTGCGAATTTGTCTGTGAACTTCGGATGCGGCCACATTCTTGGCCCATAAGAATCGAATTACGGCTCGCACCTCTATGTGAGACCACTTTTTTATACGTCGCGCGATTACTGTCGCTCTTAGGTGTCTGCGTGCTGATGCTACTTACTCAAAGAACCGATGTAGGACAACTAGCGCCATCTGTCAACCACCCTGGGTGGAAATATTCGCTCCACAATTGTTACGTTTCAAATGCTTCTGCTTGTAAACTTTTTTTTGGATAAACCAACGTATAACTGACAACATTATCTCAAAAAAATTATTTTCTCTTTATAAAATATTCAATTCGCTTCAGAAAATTAGAAAAAAGACACGAGATAAAAATAAAAAAACCCCCTGATATCAATTCCGCAATAAGTAAATGTATCGATATAAATATATGTCTAAAATTATCATATCGCAAAGTGCTTAATTTCATTTTATAAAATATTCAATGCGATTTAGCAAAGGGGAAATAATAAATAAAGCAGAGACTTCTAACAATTCTATGGTAAGTAAGAGAAGCGAAGAATATCTAAAAATATCACCTCACAATATATTTATTTTGATTTTCTATAGAAAAAAAGAGATGAGGAAAAAATTCTAATATCAATTGTGTGATAAGTAAATGAAGTGAAAAGCATTTGAAAACATCATACCACAAAATGCTTATTTTCAGTTCATAAAATAATCGATTCAATTGTGAAGGGGAGGGGGGGGGGGTAGAAATGAGAGGGGAAAAAATCTCTAACTGCAATTCTGAAGCAAGGAAGTTGGGCGAAAAATACCCGGAAGCATCATCTCACAAAATACTTATTTCCATTTTGGAAAATATTCAATTCGCCGAAGAAGTGGAGAAAAAAAGATGAGTAAGAAAGTTCGGTACTACAGTAAAACCCCGATCATTCGGATTAATTGGGACCAGACCCAATTTGGATTATCGAAAAAACGGATTACCCAGAGAATTAGAAAAAAATATATAAAATAAAACATATTTACAGAAAATCACCTTTATGTTCAACTTATTGATTATTTACAGACAATAAAAACGTTTACTTTGTAATAAGAAAGTTTGTAATTTTTTGCTGTGTCAGTTTTCTGTACCTTTTGCGAGCCGTACGGTCACGCATCCGCTTGAGCATAAGTATTTCGTTGGCTGTAGTTTAAAGCTTAAGGTATTCTTCCGAAAAGATTTCTGAAATATTTTTTTTTATTCAGAGTACGGCGATGAAACAAGTTAATGTTATGGGAATTAGCCAAATTGCTTCTCAAACTTAAAACCAAAAAATAAAATAAAATAAAATAAAATAAAATAAAATAAAATAAATAAACTAAAATAAAATAAAAAATAAATAAATAAATAAATAAATTGACCAAATTGATCCGGATTTACGCGATCTTAATTACCGGGGTTCTACTGTACATCTTCATGGTGATCTAGGATGGACAAGTGTCAAAATCACAATATGTTGTCAAAAAAGAAAAGAGGATTACAGTTTTAAAATACTTTGGACATCGTTTGGCATTGCCGGAAAATTATTTTAACCCTTTACATAAAATTTGTAGGTATTTTTTTTTTTTTTTTTTTTTTTTTTTTTTTTTTTTTATCAAAGACGCAAACAGACATTGTATTTCTTAACAGGGGCTTATTTGGCCTTAAAAATCTCCAATCAAAGGAAAATAAATGGAGACCCGTTTACAGGGATATCACCACTTTAAAAAATATATATTTCAATCTTTTAAAAACCGATGAAATTTGTGTGTTTATAGAATTTGGGATGTCTGAATGAGGGTTAGCGATTGTAGCGTAGAGGGCAGAGCTTACTAATAAAACTAAAAATTTGTAGATTGCTTTAGGTAATTATTAAAAATTCATTAAAAATTTATTTAGTTTTTATTTATTCGAGAATTATATCCTTAAATAAGAGATGGCTTAAAAGGAAAGGTCATTGTCGATCACCAATGATTGGCATGGCACTTAACATATCCAGGAAAACGCGCTAGTACCCAGGGTATAAATGTTTTTTTATTTTTCATCAATAAATACAATTAATAATCTTCACCTTATTTAGTCAAAGACAATTGTTACAAATTCTGCGGTAAAATAAGTTAAAAATTACTTTAAAAAAAACCTGCTTTTTTGGCCTACATGCGAAGTTTAAATTTCGAAGTTGGGTGCAAATTTTACCAACAAAAACTAAATCAAGATTAGAGATAAACCCAGTTTCATCACTAAGAATGAGCTCTAGGGACCAAAACTTTTTGTGAAAATTCTAATACACACGTATTCATGGCGAAAACAAAATCAGAGAACTCTAAAATTTTAAAATATGCCAGCATTTCCATTACCTGATTTTCATGTTTTCATACATTTCTACAAACTCACATGACGCTATATATTTATTTCCTTTGCATCCCTTATATTTCCAGTATGACTTAACATTTTATGACTATGATATGACTATAATATGACTTAATATTTATTTTAAAAAATCCGTCCAGTCATTTATTTCGCTTTTTGTTTTCATGTGGAAATCTTACTATAGAAAAGGTATTATATTATATTCAATTTTTCTTAAATTCATCAAGCTATTTTTCTTCATTTTTCGCGTGCAAATCTTGCAATATCTATATTATAAAGGCCAAACGTATCTGTGCGTAACGCATACGTCATTTTGCGAATGGCTACACTTTGAAATTTGAAAAGTAATTTCGGTTTTGCAATTTTTACTACTGCAAATTTTTAAACTTATAAACATCGCACATTTCTAATTTTTACACCATCGTATAGAAAAAAATGTAATTTTAAATGCAATTTATTTGAAAACTGTATCTAAATTTATTTTTGAAATATTTTTGTTGTTTTTAATACCTTTTTTCTAATTGTGGCAGCAAGAGTACTCCATTTCTATTTAAAGCACAGAAAAAAAAGAAAAAAAATACTGTATCTTTATGTTGCCATTCTCACAGAAAGAGAAAAAAATTGAAATTTAAACGCGTGTTGTGTCAAGAATATTTTCTGTTATAAAGCCCAGTGAATTTTGATTGAATTGTCATTTACAAAAATTCATGTACACTTAAAATAATATAAATAGTTTAGTATTTATTTCATCGAAGCTTAGAGTTTTTAATCAAAATGGTCAAATTAAAATACCAATTTCTTTAAAAAAGTGAATATAAATATGCAAGGTGCTTATGTAAATTTTGGTATGGTGAAAATGATGTTGGGTTTAGATTTCACGGGAAAAGTAATTCTGTGATTGAATCAAAGTGGAATAAAGGTTGCTTTGTTTCATTTTGAAATACTAGCATAAGAGCCTTAATCAACAACTTTATCATAATAACAGATCTAATTTTTACGCCTTACATGTATGATTAAAGTTTAATTTCAACTATTTCTCAGCTATATAATAGTATTTTGTTAACTTTAGTTTAAATATGATTTGTTTAAGAGTTAGACTTAGCAATGTAAGGTGCTTTTATTGTAACTAATTTTCTAAATTTGTTATAAATCAATAAAATAGCTCCTACTAAAATATTTTCTTTCGTCGAAATTCGACGGGTTATACCTTGTTAAAGTAATTGTTGTAATGAGAATTTTATTGTGTGTGTGTGTTTTTTAATTGTTGGCAACTGCTATAACGAAAAATGTTTATTCTTTCCTGTAAATGTTCTGCAAGAGTGGATTTTGTAAGAGCCATGTTACGGCGGTATTCAAATTTTTGAACCTTTCCCATTTAAATGCACCTTGGTTGATTTTGCCAATTTGCAATCCGCACTGAAACATCAACCATCTCAATGTATTTATCGAGTTTGAAGAAGATTCGTGCTTAATTTCGACTTTTATCGTGCAGACGAAATTTAGTACACTGTAAAACATTTATGTAACCTTACACCGTAAAATTGGTGACAGCTTTGCTGCCTCCTATTTTATGAAATGATTTTTTTTCGCCTATATAATGGAGTAATTTAAATATATATTACTGGTGAACACTACAATGTTACACCGGTTATAGCGGTTAAAATACTCCTTAAAATTTGAGGAAGCAAGGATACTCCATAAAACTGGAGGCAGCAAAGCTGCGACCAATTTTATGGTGTAATGTTACTCAAATGTTTTACAGTGTATATACCGAGTGCCCAAAAATGATTGATGGATTTTAAAATTTAATAACTTGCAAACGGTAACAGCTATTTAAAAAAAATTTTTGCAGGAGGGTTATATATAATGTCAGGAAATTTTTTACCGTATTTTTTTATTTCAGTTCGCATCTCAAACAATAGGTGGCGCTGATGGCGATTGAAGGCCAGGTGATCAGTGCTGAGTGAAGCGTCGACCTGGCTTTCAATCGCCGTCAGCGCCACCTATTGTTTGAGATGCGAACTAAAATAAAAAATTACGGTAAAAAAAAACTCCTGACATTATACAGAACCCTCCTGCAATTTTTTTAAAAATAGCTGTCACCGTTTGCAAGTTATTGAATTTTAAAATCCATCAGTCATTTTTGGGACACCCGGTACATACATACACAAACACACACACATATGCATTAACTTTTTAGATGGGGGGGGGGGGGGTTTCCTGGAGTCATATGATGAAAAGTTATGAAGATATTTTTCAAAAGTCGTACTATGGTAACGACTACAATATGTAGTATTTCTTACGAAATCTACTTAAAATTACAGTGGCAGTTGTAAAAACATTACGCACTCTGTCTCAATAAGGCCCTGCGCGAGTCCTCCTGGGTTAAAGTTTTCATTTAGTGGGAAATTGGTGTATAGCAAAATTAAAGGTGTATAGCAAAAGAATTTATCGCTACATAATTGCCTTATCATAAAAAATGAAGTGTCAAATTACTCACAATCAAAGAGACTTTCGTTTTATATTTAAAAGCAAAAATAAATGATTTGATCAAAATTGAGGTAAATTGCCTCCTTAAAATATCTTACATGATAGGAAAATCTAGTCGTTGGAGGCCACCGTAATACTTATCCATCATAAATATGCATAATATAAAATATGAAAATAAAACTCTTGGAAACTATTTATAAAATGCATCGCAATCCCACAATAAAATTTAAGCTGATATTGAAATATTTTTTATGAATAGTAATGCTGTATTACGGCATTGTGAGTACTACTTGATTCTCCCGTCCACTCACTTCAAGAAGTTACATAAATTACTAAAGCACTCGTAAATTACAGAAATTGGCGTAATTTTTATTTTAAATAATGAGAAAACAGATAAATTAGTAAAATATTAATAAAAATACAAGAAAAACGTCAAATTAAATGTCCCTTGATAGCGTAACAAACACATGTAACCTGTTTTTTGGGCGACAGGATAATTAAGCAATACCGAATTGCGTAGAAGAAACATCCTTATAACTCCAAAAATAATAATTAATATTTTTATGCATTATTATTCCAAAAATAAAGACGCAATTTACTAACATATTATTGCGTCAGATTAAGCTATCATTTTTAATTAAAATATACATTTGAATGAAATACAGGGTTATAAGACATCGAAGAGGGTGGAAAAAGTGATAAGAAATGCCTCCACAACTAATTCTCCGATCAACTTAATTCTTTATGCAAAATTTACGTTTTTTATTGTCTTTTGCAGCCACATTTTAAAACAAAAAATGTCTAACATTTTCAGATAGACCTTTCATCAGAATGAATACTTCAAGAATCCGAAAAAATGGTTCCGGATAATCGAGGTTACTGATATTCAATAATCTTCTTCCCATTTTTACAAACTAACAGCATACTAAATTTCTAGCCTATATGTCATTTTGTTCGGGAGATAGGTAGCTTACAGGCAAACACACACATAGACATAGACGGACGGCAAATTTCTTTTTTCTTTTTTTCTAAAAATATGTTTTATGGAATGTTTGAAGCATATAAAATCGTCAAAAATTTTTTTTTTCGATTTTCAAAACGATTGCAAGATTTACGCTATACTTCATACAATGAGTAACTAAAATAGCTGAAAAGATGTGCTCTGTGAAAGTTAAAATTATAACTCGTTCGGGTCAGAATTTCTGTTTTTAGAAAAGATTACTTTTTATTAATAACCTGAATCCTAGCTATCCATATAAATTAATTAGTGTTTAACGAATATTTCATTGTTTGAAAAATAACGAATATTGTTCTTTTGCGTACAATTCAATTCATATTCATATGACAATGGGTTAAGGAAGAATTTTTGGAGATGTTTAGAAAATATTGTATTACAATAAGATTTAACTTATATTACAACTTTCTAATACACTTTGAGCTTTATTACAAACGATTCTTTCAGGAAAGTAACTTTCATTTTAAATTTAAAGAGTAAAATTATGTTTAAAATAAAAAAAAATCGCAAATGGCGGAAAGAGAAGTAAGCAAATAATAATAAATATTACTATTACTAAATGCTTAAACATAAATGAAGTCATATTGTAATCGCATAGACATAGACTGACATTATTATATGTAAGTAGTTGCAAAAGTATTTTTTAAATACAATAATTCTCCATTAAAAGACATGTACTATTAATAGTACACTAGATCCGAAAGGGTTAAATATCCTCGAGACGAAGGGAAAGAAGAGATAAGGAAGTAACTTATGCTATCAATACTTTGATAACTAGGTGAGAACGCGGAAGTACCAAGAACATTCGCACCCTACGATCTTTCATCTCTCAGGTGAGTCATTCCTCATCTTCACAGAAAAATTAATGGAGACGAAACTTATTCGTTGCTGTGGCAATTGGAATCTTTAGAATCTTTTGTACGATGAATCTTTAATAGTTACCGCAATCTTCCTTACGAAACTTACATTTGAGAATGAAACAAACTTTAGTCATCATTTATTGTATTAGGAAAAAGTTCGAAATTAACATTAAATTAGATTCGGAAAAAGTTCAGTTGTCTGCATAGAACATTTACTTGCCAGATTATTTAAGACTAATAAATATTTATTAATTTTAAATTGTCTTTATATTAAACACACCATCCCATGCTTATACTTACTTATCGGTAGGTGCGTTCGTAATTATATAAATACGTAGCAACTATAACTGTCGTCTGGTCCGTCCGTCAGTCCACATGTAGTAACACCAAAACTACCCAAGCGAATAGCTTGAAATTTAATATTTATAACCGTTGCAGAATTTTGTCGAGTCACTTCAAATTTTATGAAAATGGAATCTAAACATAAAAGTGCATTATTTTTTGTTCCATTAAATCTCATTATGTGCAAATAATTTAGCGATAACCCATGCCAGGTAACGATTCTAAATGGTCATGGAGATTACGTCCTATTAAAGATAGAGTACAATTATTTCAGTATTACTGAATTTAATATATATATCAACGTAATAAATTTTATATTAATGCGTTTTTGTATAAGAGTGAAACAACTCTTGCTCTACAATCTGACTTATAAAACCATTTATAATACGTATGCACCTAATTTGCCACGTTCGTCGTATAATTAACGTCATTTTTACACTGTACACAAATGACAGGACACTTTTACGGAAATTAAAAATAATAAGCACCTGTACGGCTTAAACTACCTTGACAGAGATGAAAAAAATACCTGAAAATACGAGAATAATATGTTCTGTTGATAGGTAAAATTCTAAATGTCCTCAAGACGAAGGAAAAGAAGAGATGGGAAGAAACTTCTGCTATCAATTCTTTGATAACTAGGTGGGAACGCGGAAGTTCCAAGAACTTTCGCACCCTACGATTTTTCATCTTTCAGACGACAGTCATTTCTCATCTTCACAGAAAAATTAATGAAAACGAAACTTATTCGTTGCTGTGGCAATTGGAATCTTTAGAAACTTTTGTACGATGAATCTTTAATAGTTACTGCAAACTTCCTTATGAAACTTACTTTTGAGAATGACACAAACTTTAGTCAACATTTATTGTATTAGGAAAAAGTACGAAATTAGCATTAAATTAGATTCGGAAAAAGCTCAGTTGTCTGCATAGAGCATTTACCTGCCAGTTTTCTTAAGATTAATTAATATATTTATTATTTTTTAACTGTCGTTATGTTAAACCCACTATTCCATATTTACATTTAATTCTTTGTAGGTGCATTCGTAATTATATAAATCCTTAGCACGTATAGCGGTCATTTGGTACGTCCGTCTGTCCGCATATAACAGTGAAAAAACTACCCAACCGAATGCTGCGAAACTTAATACTCGTAATAATAATCGTTGCTGATTTTTGTTGTGTGATTTCAAATTTTATGATAGTGGAATCAAAACTTAAAAATACATTAATTCTGCTTCATTCCATTAAATCCCATTATGCGTAATTAAATCAATGGCATCCTACGGTTGATAATGATTATAAGTTGCCATGGGGATTATTTCCTATTTAAGATGGAATCCAATTATTTTTGTATTACTGAATTTAATATATATATAATCGTAAAAAATTTGAATTCTTGCATTATTGCATACGAGTGTGATAGCTATTGCACGAAAATTCTGAAAAGTCCGAATATTTATAAAACTACTTATAATACGACTGCATCTAATTTGCCACGTTTGACGTACAATATTCGACTTGTTTTTACTATATACAAACAGGTACTGTACCGACAGTACTTTCAGTTATTGTCTTGTACTGACAGGACACGGTTAAGGAAGCTAAAAATGCTAATCATCTGTACGGCTTACCTCTCAATATGAAAAAAACACCTGAAAACACGAGAATATTTTGTTCTGTGATAGTAGTCCAAGAGCCGACAGCACAAAACTCTAAGTCTCCAAGCACAAGAAAAAATCCTTTATTTTATGGAAGAGTAATAAAAGGGGAATCTAATGATCCGTGTCTGATTGAAGCGAAGTGATGCATAAGCCAAAAATTAATACCACTAGTGGTTGACTCGATGGATTAGCATTGTGTTTTCCTGCACCCAGTTTTCCGTGTTTTCCATCTTTTGATTGTACGGCAAACACAATGCTAAACCAACGAGTTAACCACTAGTGGTATCAATTTTTGGCTTATGCCCCACTTCGCTTCAATCAGACACGGATCATTAGATTCCTCTATTACTACTCTTCCATAAAATAAAGGATTTTTTCTTGTGCTCGATAACTTAGGGTTTTGTGCGGTCGGCTCTTGAACTTTAGATGTACAGTGGGTTGCCAAATTATTAGGGACAGTCATGGAATATAGGGTTTTGTACAATATTAGGATATAATTTGAAAATAAACACTGTTTTTAAGTTAAAAAAGCTTTATTATTATAGTTTGAGTATTCACGTATTATTAAATGAAAAAAAACTCAACAAAAATATAATATAGTCAATTTACCGATGTTAAGTAAAGAATATTAATATTTGGTGACATTTCCTTTAGCTTCAAGGAGTGCTTGGATGCGTCTCGGCATGCTACCTTCGCAATTTCTGGCACTTTCTTTTATTTTAGGGTTATCATGCCATACATTTATTTGTTTTTCGATAAGTTGTACGTCGGTTGTAAGTATATTTTTGGCAATTTCGCCTTGGTGATCTTCCATAAGCTTTCTGTGGGATCTTGTCAGGGGAATTGCCAGGCCAAGGTAAAACTGGGATATTGTGGTCTTCCCATAATTTTGTAATGCTTCTAGCTTTATAACAAGGCACTGAATCATGAATAAACATAAACTCTTCACCACTTGGGAACCATTCTTCAATTTGGTGAAGCATCCTAGTTTCAAGAACATGCCTGTACTGATCTTGTCTCATGATTCCCTAGACATGGTAGAGGCGTCCAACTCTTTTAGCGCTTATGACAGGCCACAACCATTACTTTATTAGGGTGTTAACACTATCCACGGTGCACTCATAGCGGTATTTTTCGCCTGGGCGTCGCCTGACAAAGCTGCTTTTATCGGCTAAAATCTCAAAGATTGATTCATCTGAGAAAAGCACTTGAAAAAAATTAAATATGTTAATAATTTAGAAATAAATGATTTTAAATGACATAAATATTAATTATCTTAACAACGCACCTTACTCCCGTCATCAAATGTCTTCTGGCGGTGTTCACGAGCCTAGGCAAGGTGCTTCTGTCAACTAGGGTGTTTTGCCTGTCCAATGCAAATCCTGTCAACCCTTCCTCCGGTAATATCCATAGCACAGTTTTCTCAAAACTGGCATTTCATATTCTTGATTAATGTAAATAAGGAGTCCTATCCTTTTTTTTTGTTGTTGTTTCCTAAACAGATATCCCTGATTTTTCTATCGGTATGTGGAGTTCTTATGCATTTTCTTCTACTTTTCTCTCTTCATTTGGGTGAAAGTGGCTGGTTTTTGTCCAGATTTATTTTTATCCTTTTGACTACTGACTTGGAAACTGAAGCAAGTTCTGCTATTTTCCCTTTTAGAATGACTCGTATGCAGAAAAAAAGGTTATACCTCAGATTTTTTTCCTAAGGTACAAATCAATCCCTCAACCCATACTAAAATCATTAAAAATAAAAAATAAATTAAATCGTAAATAATTTTCCAAAAAAACAAATATCTAATCAATAAAGAAACATAATACTCACATATAATTCTTAAGGTTTCTAAAAAAACCCCAAAGAAATTTGTTTAAGTTAAAGGAAATCATGTTCCACTATTGCGTGTAAAAAGACTTAGCGTCATTCCCGTTATTAAAATATTTATAGAAAGCAAACAAACCTTTTAACATACTAAAAGTACTTAAAAGTTGAATAATAGAGATATTGACAATGGTAAAATATATTCCTGCAACACTTAAACCATTTAGAGCCGCAGCCAAGGGCACGCAAAGTGTATGACTAGCAATAAATGTGACTGTCCCTAATAATTTGGCAACCCACTGTAATTCTAAATACCCTCGAGACGAAGTGAAAGAAGAGATGAGGAAGAAACTTTTGCTATCAATTCTTTGATAACTAGGTGAGAACGCGGAAGTTCCAACAACTTCAGCACCCATCATCTTTCATCTCTCAGGCGACAGTCATTTCTCATCTTCACAGAAAAATGAATGGAGACGAAACTTATTCGTTGCTGTGGCAACTGGAATCTTTTGTGTGATGAATCTTTAATATTTACCACAAACTTACTTATGAAACTTGCATTTGAGAATGAAACAAACTTTAGTTATCATTTATTGTATTAGGAAAAAGTTCGAAATTAACATTAAATTAGATTTGGAAAAAGCTCAGTTATCTGCATAGAACATTTACCTGCCATATTTCATAAAATTAATAAATATTCATTATTTTTAAATTGTCTTTATGTTAAACAGCATATACTATCCGATATTTATATTTAATTCTTTGTAGGTACGTTCGTAATTATATAAATACGTAGGACGTATAGTCGTTGTTTGATCCGTCCGTCTGTCCGCATGTAACAGGGCATAACTATCCAACCGAATGGTTTGAAACTTAATACTCGTAATAATAATCGTTGCAAATTTTTGTTGTGTGATTTCAAGTTTTATGATAATCAAATCAAAACTTAAAAATACATTTTTTCTTCCTCATTCCATTAAATTCCATAATGTGTAATTAAATCAATGACATCGCACGATAGATAATGATTCCAAGTTGCCATGGGGATTATGTCCTATTTAAGATGGAATCCAATTATTTTTGTATTAATGAATTTAATATATATATATATAATAGTAAAAAAATGTATTCATGCAATTTTTGCATACGAGTGTGACAACTGAATTTCTAAATTCTGAAAGGTCTGAATATTTATGAAACTACTTATAATACGAAAATTTGCCGCGTTTGACGAACAATATCCGACTTGTTTATCCTGTATACAAACAGTTACTGTATTGACAGTACTGTCATTTCAGGGATATGTTTAGGAAAATTTTAGGTCCTTTAAAGGACCCTTCACAAAATAGTTTATCTTAAAACAGGACCCTTCACAATTTTTTTAATCCCCAAACAGGACCCTTCACAAAACATTTTATCCCAAAACAGAAACAAAATTATTTGTCTCTTAAATAGACCTTTCACAGAATTTTTTCACCTTCAAATTGAACTTTTCACAAATTTAATCATTTAATAATAAAAAATGGCTTGTAAATAAGCAGCTGAACTCACCAAATACCATATTATTTAGCTTTTTATATATGAAAAATAGAACCTGAAGACATCGATAATTTAAAATTCGCAAAATTCTGACTAGAATTTTCACAAATATAAGTAAAAGAAATTCACAATTTCACTGAAACAGGATCCTGTGAGAAAAGTCTGGACAGACCCCCTACATTTACTATCAGTTACTGACAGTTACGGTCCTGTACTGACAGGACACTTTTAAGGAAACTAAAAATGCTAAGCATCTGTACACCTTTCCTTCGTATATGAAAAAAAAAATACTCGAAAACACGAGAATAATTTGTTCTGTGATAGGTATAATTCTAAATATCTAGAAGACGATGGGAAATAAGAGATGAGGAAGAAACTCTTGCTATCAATTCTTTGATAACTAGGTGAGAACGCGGAAGTTCCAAGAATTTTCGCACCCACCATCTTTCACCTTTTAGGCGACAGTCTTTTCTCATCTTCACAGAAAAATGAATAGAAACGAAGTTCATTCGTTACTGCGGCAACCGGAATCTTTTGTGGGATGAATCTTTAATATTTACCGCAAACTTCCGAATGAAACTTACATTTGAAAATGAAATAAACTTTAGTTATCCTTTATTGTATGAGGAAAAACTTGAAATATATATTAAAACAGATTGAAAAAAAAATAAAGCTATGTTGTCTGCATACATTATTTATGTGACAGATTTTTTAAGATTAACAAATAATTGATACTTTTAAATTGTCATTATATTAAACACACTATTCCATGTTTACATTTACTTCTTGGTAGATGCATTCGTAACTATATAAATTCGTAGCGCCTATAACTTTCGCCTGATCCGTCCGATTGTCCACATATAGCAGCGCAAACGCTACCCAAGCGAATGGTTTGAAACGTAATATATATAATCATTGCAAAATTTTGTTGAGTGAGCTCAAATTTGATGGTAATCGAATAAAAATTTAAAATTTTTAATTCTACACCATTTTATTAAATCCCATCGTGCGTAATTAATTTAGTGACATTCCGCGATAGATCATGATTTTAGGTTGCCATGGGGATCATGTCCTTTTTAAGAGGAAGTCCCATTATTTCCTTTGTACCGAATTTAATAAAGATATATAATCATTAAAGTTTTTTATTCATGCATTTTTACATAAGAATGTAAGAACTTTTGCACCAAAGCCTGAATATTTATAAAACTGCTTATAATACGAAATACATCTTTTGACATTTTTGATGCATAATTTGTTGTTATTGTTGACGAAAGACAAGACACTTTTAACGAAATTAAAAATATTAAGCATCCGTGTGACTTAAAATACCTTGCAGGATGAAAAAAATAACGGAAAACACGAGAATACAGTAAAACCTCTAAATAACGGACACCTCGAGAACGCAGAAATTGTCCGCTATTCGGAGGTGTCCGCTATTGGGAAAACCTCAGAGATACAAAAATCGCTAAGAAATGCTTAATATTTCATTAATTGACATTTATATGTTCTAAAACCTCTACTATAAGATTAATAAGAAATTAAAATTATGTTTTAAGCAAAAAAGTTTAAATAAAATTCTGCACACTTTTAACTGCTGTTTATTACATTCTTACATACAAAAAAAAAAAAAAATACATAAAAAAAATCTGTTACAAAAGTTTATTTTTGCTTGCGATTACGCGTAATTTGTTTTTCAATGTGATGTTATTGTTCATTATAGAGTTCCGAGCGGGGATAGGGATTACACTTTTTGATCATTAAAAACATAAAATCATAAAATCTTCCGAGGGGGGACATAGATATTTGAATGCTCTGGAAGCTGTCCCTCCCAGACAATTACCTGAATTTAACAGTGAACGTGAAGGAGAAATTTCCTCAGTCCACCCTCTACATTTATCTGTGATCACAAAATTTGTGACACATCGCCCTGATAAATTTAGAGACTTTTTTACTTCGTTTTTTTTCTTTTTTTTTCGTGTTAAAAAATACTTTTTCATCATTTATCGCCGAAATTAGTGTCGGCTATTCGGAATGTCCGTTATTCGGAGGTTAAACATACAAATATTTAGGTTTTGGGAGTGGGGATTGGAAAACTGTCCATTAAATAGAGGTGTCCGCTATTCGGGAATGTCCGTTATGGAGATTTTACTGTAATATGTTCTGTGATCGGTGAAATTCCCAATACTCATGAGAAGGGGAAAGAAGAGATGAGGAAGAAACTTTTGCTATCAATTCTTTGATAACTAGATGAGAACGCGGAAGTTCCAAGAACTTTCACACCCTACGATCTTTCATCTCTCAGGCGACAGTCATTTCTCATCTTCACAGAAAAATGAATGGAGACGAAACTTATTCGTTGCTGTGGCAACTGGAATCTTTTGTGTGGTGAATATTTAATATTTACCGCAAACTTCCGTATGGAATTTACATTTGAGGATGAAATAAACTTTAGTTATCCTTTTATGTATCAGCAAAAAGTTGGAAATAAATATTAAAGTAGATAAAAAAGGAAGTTTATCTGCATACATTATTTATGTGCCAGATTTTTTAAGATTAATAAATATATTTATTATTTTTAACTGTCGTTATGTTAAGTACACTATCGCATGCTTACTTTCTTGTAGGTGCATTCGTAATTATATAATAACGTAGCACCTGTAGCCGCCGCCTTGTCCGTCCTTTCGTCCGCATATAAACATGTAAAAACTATGCTACCAAATGGTTTGAAATTTAATATTATAAGTAATATGTGTAAGTTCTGTGTACATATTTTATGTGTATGATTGAATGCATAATTAAAATTCTTTCCTTTGTTACTTTTATTTAAACCTAAATAAGTCTAATTTTCAAAATTTATTTTGAAATATTTAATTAAAAACAACCTTTAATAAATTAACACTTTAAAACTGTAAATTCTGTAATGTAGATTTCTGGAATTTGGACAAAATTTCTAATTTAAGCGTGAGTCATAAGTGTATAGATCCGCTCTATTATAAAGGTACTATAAATTTAACTTATTTTGGACAACTTCATTTTAGAAAGGTCTAACAGGGAATTTACAAAAAAGGTCTCTTTACAGCGCATACTTACAAGGAAAGTCTCCATACGGGCATACTCAAAAAAGTCTGAAAAAATACAGAATGTTCTTCTCATGTGGATACATAGTCAATAAAAAAAATTACGGCGAAACCTTGATAGAGCGTCCGGAAAAGAATAATGAAAATTTGGCGATTTTTCAGCGGTTTGCAATAGACTACAATTTCAAAAATTACTCTTTTATGTCAAATACGCATAAAGAAAAAAAATGTTTCAATTTGAACATGTTTAGATAAATTTAATCTAAATAACTTTAGTTTTGTCAGTTTTAGTTTATTTCAACTGCAATTTTTTCATATCGATATTTATATTGAAATTTAACTACCAAAAATAACGATTTATAACGAAATTCAAAATTTAAATTAATTAAAATGGCTTCAAGCTCAAAATCAAGTCCAATTGAGCAATCAACTTTGTTTCTATTGAAACAATTTCTTATATATTAAAATGTATGATATAACTGCAGCATTCTTCATCTGACTACTTTTGAATACGAAAAATATTTTTCCCTCCATCATTTTTTTATATGAGAAAATGTTTTTTATTATTTTTATTTTTTTCAGTAATAAATATAAGTATAGAAACAAATAGTATATATTTGTAAAGCAATGCATATATATGTATATATACATTAAACTCTCTTATTTTTTAAGCTTAATTTCATTTAAATATAATTTACACGCATTCTAAAAATTTATTAACAAAAAATTTTCTGTTGAATTAAAAACGTTTGCTTTCGGCGAATAAAAGTATTGCTCGCCAAATCAAGGGATCCTCTCGTCTTTTCATGACAAATATTAAAAGATATTTAATTTTTTTACTTTCTACTGTAATTCCGCCGTTTAATTTGACTAATTCTTAATTGAATTCACAAGTAGTTTAATAAGTATTCAAAAAATACTGAGTATGCCTAGTAAGGAGATCTTCCTTGTCAAAAAATAAATAAATAAAACTACTTCTGAAACTATTTAGGTATGCAAAATAGGATCAGTCAAATTTATAAATTCCAGGATAAAGTCTATAAAAAATAAAGTATTTTCGAATATTTGGCATGAAAAGACGAAACTCTCCATGCTTTACCTCGCCAAACGCAAGCGATTTTAATGCATTTTGAAAATGTTAGTTAAATGAGTGTTTAAATATTAAGTACCAAGTGAATTTAAACTTAAACTATGGAATAGTTTATTAATTATTCCGTTAGTTTATGTAATGCACATTAGTTGCGTATTCCTCAAGTTATTTAATTGTACACGATTTTACAGGTTGTATAATTTTTAAGTGTATTTTAAAACTAATTGTCTGATTAACGTCTGACTAATTGTCTCCTTATGCATTTCGATATAAAATAAGTCGTTGTTTCCATGGCAACAAGAGTATTGTTTGTTTGTCTCCGACGCAAAGAGTATCAAAGGGAAATTGATAGTACACAGAATCAAAAATTAATTTTGAATTTGAAGCAATTTCAATTTATCTTATCTTATACTATAATGCGAGCAAAAATTGTGTGTGTGTGTGTGTGTGTGTGTGTGGGTAAATTTTATCTCAAAAACGGCTCTAACGATTTTCGCAAAAATTTGGATTTTACCATTTTCGGGCACGAGAAGACCATTGGGCTAGGTCCCATGTTCGGGAAAATTCGATTACTGGGTCATTTTGGGTCACAATGGGTCAGGATCAAGCTATTTATATCTAGAGAACGGCTGGATGGATTTTAAGGCAATTTTGTATCCAATCGTTTTTTGGCACGAGAAAACTATTGGGCTGGGTCACATGTTCGAAAAATTTCGATTAGTGGGTCATTTTGGGGTCATTATGGGTCAAGCCACTTTTATCTAAAAAACGGCTCTAACGATTTTGACCAAATTTTATATTGTATCGTTTTAGATTACAAGAAGACTATTGGGTTAGGCTACATGTTCGAGAAAATTCGGTTAGTGGGTCATTTTTGGGGTCATTGTGGGTCATGCTATTTTTATCTAGAGATTTTCTCACGCAATTTTGACTAAAAATTGCATTCTATGGTTTTCGGGCACGAGAAAAACATTGGGCTAGGTTACATGTTCAAGAAAAAATTTTAATGGGTCATATTGGGTCATTAAGAGTCTGGGTCAAGCTATTTATATTTAAAGAACGGCGTGATGGATTATAACGAAATTTTGTATGTAACAGTTTTTTGACATGAGAAAACTAATGGGCTAAATCACATGTTTGAGAAATTTCGACTATGAGGGTCATGATGGGTCATAATGGGTCATGGTCAAGCTATATCTAAAGAACAGGTGGATCGATTTTAATGAAATTTTGTATGCAACATTTTTTTGGCACGATAAAATCATTGGACTAGGTTACATGTTCGAAAAATTTCGATTAATGAGTCATTTTGGGTCATTAAGAGTCTGGGTCAAGCTATTTATATTTAAAGAACGGCGTGATGGATTATAACGAAATTTTGTATGTAACAGTTTTTTGACATGAGAAAACTAATGGACTAAATCACATGTTTGAGAAATTTCGACTATGAGGGTCATGATGGGTCATGATGGGTCATAATGGGTCATGGTCAAGCTATATCTAAAGAACAGGTGGATCGATTTCAATGAAATTTTATATGCAACATTTTTTTGGCACGATAAAATCATTGGACTAGGTTACATGTTCGAAAAATTTCGATTAATGGGTCATTTTGGATTATAAAGGGTCTGGGTCAAGCTATATATAATTAAATAACGGCAGGATCAATTTTAACGAAATTCTGTATGTAAGAATTTTTAGAAACGAGAAAACTTATGGACTAAGTCACATATTCGGGAGCTTTCGATTATAAGGGTCATTTGTAGGTCTTAATGGGTCAAGGTCAAGCTATATCTAAAGAATGGGTGGGTCGATTTTAACGAAATTTTGTATACAACATATTTTTGGCATGAGAAAATCATTGGGGTAGGTCACATGTTCGAGAAATTTCGATTAGTGGGCCACTTTTGGGTCATTCTAATTTTATCTAGACAACGTTTCGCGCAATTTTGACTAAATTTTGTATTTTATCGTTTTCGGGCACAAGAAAATCATTGGGTTATGACAGATTTTTGAGAAAATTCGATCAATGGGTCATTTTGGATCATAAGGGGTCAGGGTCAAACTAACTATATCTAAAAAACGGCTCAATCGATTTTATCTAAATTTTGTATCTAATGTTTTTCGGCATGCTAAAACTAATGAGCTAGGCCACACGTTCGAGAGATTTCGATTATAAGTGTCATTTGTTGGTCATGATGGGTCAAGCTAATTTTATACAGAAAATGGTACTCACCATTTTGACTATACTTTGTATTATATCGTTTTTGAGCAAGAGAAAACCATTTGGATGGACACATGCTCGCGAAAATTCGATTAGTGGGTCATTTTGGGTCTTAATGAGCTAGGGTCATTCTAATTATATATAACAACGACTCAATCAATTTTACCTAAATTTTGAAACAAAACGTTGTTTGTCACGAGAAGACTATTAGGCTGAGTCGCATGTTAAACAAAATTATATTAGTGGGTCATTTCGCTTCATTGCTGAATGCTGTCAAGCTAATTTTACCTAAAAAATGGCTTAAACGATTTTGATTCAATTTTACATTCTACTATTTTTGATTACCTGAAGACGATTGAGCTATGTCACATGCTTGATCAAATTTGATTAGTGGCTCATTTTGGGTAATACGGGTCAGGGTCACGAGAATATGGCAAAAGCCAATAACTTGGTGCGGCGACATATGGCTAAAAAATCGACTATAAAAATTACGAAAACCAAAACATGTATTTGGAGCCAAATGAAAGAATACCTCCAAATTTGGCTATATCTAGCAGAAAACATTGTCTTTCAGAATGTAAAGAATTTTTTTATACATTCTTACGACGATTCGAGATGCATGGTTAAACCAATCAGAGTCGAGCTAAAAAAGTGATTTAGATCGATGTCCTTTCGTTGTAAATTTTAAAATAAAGTAAAATTTATAAACATGCGCATAAAAACATAGTTTCCTTATTGATTGTTTTTTCTAAATAAACAATATGTTTTACAGTAATAATACCGAGTGAATGACACAGCGAAAATACTATATCGAGTTGAACACAAAGTTAATTTTGACCGAGCTAAGCTCGGTCTCCCCTGCTAGTACTAATAATGCGAGCAAAAATTGTGTGTGTGTGTAAATTTTATCTCAAAAATGGCTCAAACGATTCTCGCAAAAATTTGGATTTTACCATTTTCGTGCACGAGAAGACCATTGGGATAGGTCACATGTTCGAGAAAATTCGATTATTGGGTCATTTTGGGTCAGAATGGGTCAGAATAGAGCTATTTATATCTAGAGAACGGGTTGATCGATTTTAAGGAAATTTTGTATCCAATCGTTTTCTGGCACGAGAAAACAATTGGGCTGGGTCACAGGTTCGAAAATTTTTTATTAGTGGGTCATTTTTGGGTCATTATGGGTCAAGCCATTTTTATCTAAAAAACGGCTCTAACGATTTTGACCAAATTTTATATTTTATCGTTTTGGATTACAAGAAGACCATTGGGTTAGGTAACATGTTCGAGAAAATTCGGTTAGTGGGTCATTTTTGGGGTCATTGTGGGTCATGCTATTTTTATCTAGAGATTTTCTCACGCAATTTCGACTAAAAATTGCATTCTATGGTTTTCGGACACGAGAAAAACATTGAGCTACGTTACATGTTCGAGAAAAAAAATAATGGGTCATATTGGGTCATTAAAAGTCTGGGTCAAGCCATTTATATTTAAAGAACGGCAGAATCAATTTCATCGAAAATTTGCCTGTAACAGTTTTTTGACACGAGAAAGCTAATGGGCTAAGTCACACGATCGAGAGATTTCGATTATAAGAGTCATTTGTGGGTCATGATGGGTCATAATGGGTCATGGTCAAGCTATATCGAAAAAAAAGGTGGATCGTTTTTAACGAAATTTTGTATACAACATTTTTTTTGGCACGAAAAAACTATTGTGCTAAGTCTCATGTTCGAGAAATTTCGATTAATGGGTCATAAAGAGTCTGGGTCAAGCTATTTATATTTAAAGAATGGTAGACTCGATCTTAATGAAATTTTGTATGTAACAGTCTTTTCACACGAGAAAACTAATGGGCTATCTCACATGTTTGAGAGATTTCGATTACCAGAGTCATTTATGGGTCATGATGGGTCATAATGGGTCATGTCAAGCTATATCTAAAGAACATATGGATCAATTTTAACGAAATTTTGTATACAACATTTTTTTGGCACGAGAAAATCATTGGGCTAGGTCACATGATCGAGAAATTTCGATTAATGGGTCATAAAAGGTCATAAAGGGTCTGGGTCAAGCTATTTATATTTAAAGAACGGCAGGATCGAGTTTAACAAAATTTTGTGTGTAACAATATTTGTCCACGAGAAAACTAATGGGCTAAGTCACATGTTCGAGAGATTTCGATTATAAGGGTCATTTGTGGATCATGATGGGTCATGGTCAAGCTACATCTAAAGAGCGGGTGAATCGGTTTTAACGAAATTTTATATACAGCATATTTTTGGCATGAGAAAATCATTGGGCTAGGTTACATGTTCGAGAATGTTTGATCAGTGGGTCACTTTTGGGTTATTCTAATTTTATCAAGACAATGTCTCGAGCAATTTTGACTAAAATTTATATTCTATCGTTTTCGGACACAAGAAAATCATTGGGTTAGGTCAGATGTTTGAGAAAATTCGATTAATAAGTCATTTTGGGTCATAATGGGTCAAGATCAAACTACCTAAAAATTGGCTCAATCGATTTTATCTAAATTTTGTATCTAACGTTTTTCGGCGCGCAAAAATTAATGAGCTAGGTCACATTTTCAAGAGATTTCGATATAAGGGTCATTTGTGGGTCATGCTAATTTTATCTAAAAATTGTTCACACGATTTTGAGTATACTTTCTATTACATCGTTTTCGGGCAAGAGAAAACCATTGAGCTAGGACACATGCTCGTAACAATTCAATTAGTGGGTCGTTTTAGGTCTTAATGGGCTCGGGTCATTCTAATAATATATAACAATGACTCAATCAATTTTACCTAAATTTTGCAACAAAACGTCTTTTGTCACTAGAAGACTATTGGGATGAGTTGCATATTAAGTAAAATTATATTAGTGGGTCATATCGCTTCATTGCTGAATGCTGTCAAGCTAATTTTACTTAAGAAATGGCTTAAACGATTTTGATTCATTTCATATTCTACTGTTTTTGATTGCCTGAAGACTATTGAACTAAGTCACATGTTTGGTCATATTTGATTAGTGGATCATTTGGGTAATAAGGGTCAGGATCACGAGACTATGGCAAAAGCCAATAAGTTGGCGATATTTGAAAAAATACTGGCTAAATTTGGCCGAAAAATCGACTATTAAGGTTACGAAACCAAAACAGGTATTTGACACCAAACGAAAGAATGTGACCAAATTTGGCTATATCTGGCAAAAAATATTGTGTTTCAGAATGTGAAGAAATTTCTTATACATTCTTAATAGTATTCGAGATGCATAGTTAAACTAATCAGAAAAAAAAGTAATTTGGATTGATGTCCTTTCGTTGTAAATTTTAAAATAAAGTAAAATTTATGAACATGTGCATACAAACATAGTTTTCTTATTGATTGTTTTTATAAATAATACTATTATTAAAAACATGTTTTACAGTAATAATACAGAGGAATGATACAGGGAAAATATTATATCTAGTTGAACACAAAGTTAATTTTGACCGAGCTCAGCTCGGTCATATCTGCTAGTAAAAAATTAATCTAAACCCTATAAAACTGCAGATTTCATTACAGTTACGAAATATGACAGATCCTTAGTTATAAAAATGTATTTACTTAAGTTAAACTTACTTAAACAAATTTAGCATAAAAATGTTTTTCATTAAAAAGAATTTGACACAAAGCGTACTCTTTAAAATATTATTCATCACCAATTGGCAGTCAACTTAACGAAATTTTTATTATTGTATTATTGTTTTAATGACATTATATTAAGGTTACGCCAGAAATTATTACATACCCATATATAGTCAAAATAGAAGAACATTTTGTAATTTCTTCCGATTTTTCGGATTATGCGAGTATAAAGGAGTTTCCTTGTTAGAGCATTCTTTTAAGACGAGATCCCTTTTTATCAGAGTTACGCAGCATTCTGAAATTTGTTTAACTATGACTTTAAAACGTTACTACAAGATTGCAGTCATGATTAAAGTGAAACTAGAGCTACTAAAAAATAAATAATCATGTAATCAGTGCAAACAGTTTTTATTGAAAAAATCATTCATAAGTTTAGCAGAAGAGTGAATATGTAACGTTGAATTTGTTGAAATGTAATCACAAAGAATCAAACATCAGACATAATTTGTTATGTTTCTCTATTTCATGCACCAGCAATAAGCGTTTCCAAGCACAAAAGATAACAACATCACGAGGCAAAATAGGGTGGTTTTTGAAATTCGCAACATTTTAGTACATTTCTGATCCACTGAAGTCATCATCTCTTCACTGGGGATCTGCTGTTTTGTGATTTGATCAACGAGTAAACTGATTCTGGAAACTGACCTGCATTCGGAATTCTGTAAAGATACAATTACATTCCAAAACATAATTTGAATACATAATTGATATTTTGTATACAAAAAATATTTACATTTTAACAACAATAACAAGATCCGACTTTAATTATCTGATGGTTTTCCCTACAACGATTCCAAATCTTAAGTCACATGCTGAAAATCGTTGAAAATGATCGTTTTTAATAATTTTGAAATAAAAAATAATTAGCCAAGAATTACTTTTTAATTATTATTTGGTGTTTTGAAACTCACGTGTATCTTAAAAAAATATGTATTTAAAAACTATAAAAACTCTTTTTAGAAATTAAAATAACTATTGTCGATATGTTTTGGCCTCGATGTTAACATTTTAAAAAATATTCGATTTTTCTGTTAAACATTTAAGATATTAAATTTCTATTAAATATTTAAATATCTTAAACGTTTTCAAAAATATTCGATTTTTCGGTATAAAATATAGAGCAAAATTATTATATATTTTTAAAACAAATTTGCAAAACAAATTCCTATAACTAAGCTAGTTTATGATTAAAAATGTTAAAAGTGTTCTCAAAGCAACAGACTGTGTTCAGTTCTAACACGATCCTCGAATGGAATATTTAGCTTTATTTAAACACAGAAAATAGATCATAAATACTACTATTAATAACAGAAATTGTTTTAATATGATGCAAAAATATTAACTATTTTTTCTAATCTGAAATACTGGTGCCATAATATAAAAATTATAAAAAACGTACGCAGCTTGATTCATTCAACAGTTTAAAAAACAATTTAAAGTGACTTATTTCGCAATGTTAAAAACTTTCCTTTGAACTACGTAATATTCATTGCATATATTTTTCATATATTTATAAATTATATTTGTATCTTTAAACTGAACCTAAAATTGTGCCTTTTTTACAGTAATTTAAATAGAATTACTTGAGCTACTAATTGTTGACTAGTGAGTTACAAGTAAGATTAATAAGAGAATGAAGGTGTTTGTAGGATATGAAACATAATTCATATCAAAATAGAAACTTGTAATTGAGTTCTTATTAAATGAAAGTGGGAAATACCTTTAGCGATTTATTTGTGATAATGAAAGAGCTAGTAACTAATAATCGGTTTTGCATGCAATTTTTTCAATGTAAAATGTAACCAACGTTTCAACATCGAAAAAATTGAACTCAAGTTTAGCTCAAAAAGATGTTTATCGAAAAATTATAGTATGTAATAACAATTCACCACATCATTTCAGTTACAATTTATAATAAAGATTTATATGTGTGATAAACATAAATGACTTACCGAAATTCGTCTATACTTTTTTACATCTTTTTCTGAAATAAAACTTATTTTTCTTCTTTTAAAATCTTCTGAAACCGAACTATCTTCAGAGATGGTTGTATACCGCGCATCTGCATTGAAGATTTTTGCGCATATGTGTGGTTTTCTGCACGTATATTCTGATATTATTTTCTGAGGGCTACATGGTCTACGCATTACTTCATGTTTTAAATATTTCGATCTCCCACATGGCATATTTTGTGGATAACCGTCTTTTTGGCTGTTTTCAGAAAACTTCTTCGCATATTCTGATTCACCTTTAGCTTTTCTTTCTTTGTGATCTTTGTGGAATAAACCATGATTTTCTGAAGCATGTTCAGCCGATGTTTCTGCTTCGCCAACAATAATTCCTATACGAAACATTTTGTCTTTTGCATTACGATATTCAGCTTTCGGTTCATGGTCTTTTTTGCCATGATCAGCTGCAATCCCATAATGTCCCCTATGTCTTTTTTCTTGGTAACTTTTTGGGGAGAAAGTGCCATCTTCTGATATATATGTAGAAGTTGTTTCTTGTCCTTGCCTATCATCTTTTTGTTTGTGGAACTTTATTTCTTTAGCACTCCGATATCCTGCTTTAGTTTGATAAGATTTGTGAATGTGATCAGCTGCATCTTTTTCCCCTTTTTCTGGGTGTTTTTTCGGTGTGAAAACGCTATTTTCCGACGCATATACAGATGAAAATTCTGTTTCTTCGTTATCAGATGATTGTTTTTGCAGCGTTATTTTTTTGGAAGTTCGATATATCTTCTTAGGTTCAGAATATTTTTTCCTGGCTCCAGTTTTTAGGGTAATGTCTGTTATATTAGTTTTAATCCCACATTTATGATCAGCTACAATTCCAGAATATTTACGGCTTCCTTTTGAATCAGGGACACTTTCTATTTTCATGTCTTTAGTTGTTATATATTGATTACATATCTTACATAAAAGTTTCATTTTATCTTCATAAGTATCTTGAATCTCACAACTATGCTCAGCTATAATTCCAGAAAATTTGCGATATCTTTTTGAATCAGAAACAACTTCTGTTTTTATGTCTTTAATAACTATATGTTGATTACATATCTTGCATAAAAGTTTCATTTTATCTTCAGCCTTACATTTATGATCAGTTATAATTACAGAACATTTACGATATCCTTCTGCATCACGAGTATCTTCTATTTTCATATTTTTAGCTGATATATGTTGATTACATACTTTGCATACGAATTTCATTTTATCTCCATCAATATTTTTAGTCTCGCATTTATGTTCGGCTACAATTCCAGAAAATTTGCGATAGCTTTTTGAACCAGAATAACTTTCTAATTTCACGCCTTTAGTTACTAAAAGTTGCTCGCACGTCTTGCATACAAGTTTAATTTCATCTTCAAAACTATCTTCTCGATGCATTAACTTCCTGCCAATTTGTTTTTCAATGCGGGTTACATACATATTGCTGTTGTCATATTTTGGAGGGTTGCACGTATGTCTTTTATAGCAATAGTGGCATACATTTTCTGATATTTTCCTGAGTGGGCGCAGAGAAGTGAAAATAATTATTTCTTCATGCTCTCTTATAGGAGCTGCTGATGTATAATCGCCAGTTTTTTGACGGATTTTTATTTCAGCCTAGATATACAGAGAGAAAAAAAAATCATGTTAGTAATAGTTGCACTTGAAGCAAAGATGACTGCGGCATTTCCTTGTTAAACCGGCCTCTAAGGACAAACCACCAAGAAATCGAGATTTGTTGACAAGTTATCAGAAATATAAGGTGTTATTGACATGTGTGATGAATATGTCATTTTACAAAGTACATGACTAAGTGATAGTCAACTATGACGTACATACATAAGTTGTATAAGAATTGTATGGGGTTTATATGACATATCATATGACTATTATGTACATCTGAAAGTGTATATGATATATATGTGACATATAATGTCATACATTATATAAATCTAACATAAGAGTCGCTTATGCACTGAAAAACATTTGTGGAAACGTTATTCCGCAAAATTGGTGGCAACATTGCTGCCTCCAGTTTTATGGAGTATTTTAACCGTTAAAACCGGTGTAACATTGTCATGTTACACCAGTAATATATGTTTAAATTACACCATTGCATATGTGAAAACAATTACTCCATGAAACTGGAGGCAGCATTTGCCACCATTTTTACACCAATTGTATGGAGTAACGTTTCCACAAATGTTTTACAGTGTGGAGAATAAATGAGAACTTGTGCATATATATATAACACAGTGCATTTATTCAGGCATTTTTCTCCGGGAAGGATTTCTGTGGTTCCGGGTGACATCATAGAGCTCCTGAGGAGAAATTGAACTTTTTGACCATTGAAAGCACAAAATCTCAAATCTTCAGGGGAAGACATCTCATTGCTTCACTGAAGCGAAAAAAGCCCCCCTCCTGGTCACCTCTTGAATTCAACACTTATATGACGCATGTATAAGCTTAATAGGATGTAAATGCAACCTTCTATACTAATAAAATCCGTGCGCCTCTGTCTGTCTGTCTGTCTGTCTGCTTGAAGCCGATTACAGTTCGCAACGCGGGCGAGTTGGAAGTCGCGAGAGGTGTCTTTCGATTGGAAATATTCCGGGGAAGTCATTTCGGGCATTTTTGAGACCGTGGGACTAAAATTAAAAAAGTTATAAATTAAAAACCCCTTGGGAATCGGAACGAAAAGTGTCTCAAATCCGAAACGGCGCTCAAACGGAGCTCCGAGGCAGAACAATGCGCTACCTTGCGGTGAAGAACCTAACTTTTCCCCTTTGGCTAAAAGAAGAAACAGCTGAAAACCGCTTTTTCTACCGGCGCTAATTGCGTTTTTTTGCGCGTTTTTTCTTAAACCATCATGCAGACAGTTTTTAAAGTAGAAAAAAACTGATTACATATTCAGGATCTGCGTAAAAATCTGCTTCTGATGAACTAAAAAATACGGAAAAATGTCTTAAGGGCGCGTAGTGCCCACCGTGCAAAACCAAATATTTTTAACGGGACTATGGGCGCGAAGCGACCATAGTTCCGATCCACAATCTTTTTTTTTTTCAAGTGCACGTAGCCCACAGTGCGAAATCACATATTTTTAACGGGACCATGGCTCTTTAATTTACTTTTTTTTGTGCTTGAGGATTCGAACACCAAGACTTGCTTATTTAATGAATTTTTTTGCTTATTTTATACTGCTTAATACCGAGGTTCGTTTGGAAAAAGTGGCCCAGCTAGCGGGCGTAGCTCGCTAGTCTATACTAATAAAATCCGTGCGCCTCTGTCTGTATGCTTGAAGCCGATTACAGTTCGCAACGCGGGCGAGTTGGAAGTCGCGAGAGGTGTCTTTCGATTGGAAATATTCCGGGGAAGTCATTTCGGCCATTTTCGAGACCGTGGGACCAAAATTTAAAAAGTTATGAATTAAAAACCCCTTGGGAATCGGAACGAAAAATGTCCCAAATCCCAAACGGCGTTCAAACGGAGCTCTGAGGGCAGAACACTGCGCTACCTTGCGGTGAAGAACCTGAACTTTTCCCCTTTGGCTAAAAGAAGAAACAGCCGAAAATCGCTTTTTCTACCGGCGCTAATTGCGTTTTTTTTTGCGCGTTTTTTCTTAAACCATCATGCAGACAGTTTTTAAAGTAGAAAAAAACTGATTACATATTCAGAATCTGCGTAAAAATCTGCTTCTTATGAACTAAAAAATACGGAAAAATGTCTTAAGGGCGCGTAGTGCCCACCGTGCAAAACCAAATATTTTTAACGGGACTATGAGCGCGAAGCGACCATAGTTCCGATCCATAATCTTTTTTTTTCAAGTGCACGTGGCCCACAGTGCGAAATCACATATTTTTAACGGGACCATGGCTCTTTAATTTACTTTTTTTTGTGCTTGAGGATTCGAACACCAAGACTTGCTTATTAAATGAATTTTTTTGCTTATTATATACTGCTTAATACCGAGGTTCGTTTGGAAAAAGTGGCCCAGCTAGCGGGCGTAGCTCGCTAGTGTCTTAATAATAATTGAGAGGGCCACCATAACAAGGAAGTACCATGAATAATTTTATAAAACTAAAAGACTAGGAACAATAAGACTACGGGAAGTGATCTGTTTTAATGATGAACATAGAAGTTTATTTTTGATCAATATTTTTAATATAATATTTTTGATTTTTGGTTATATTTATTGCATATTATAAAATATTTATTTTGAGAGGAATTTTTAAAGAGATCTTTTATGTGATCAATTATCACTAATTTGTTTTCCGCATTTTTTCTGCGTATTACACACAGGGTGAAACCGTACCATTTTTAGTTCCATTTACATTTATGTTAAGAGTATAAGAATTTATAAATAGTCCTTCCGGCAGTGCCGGGAGGAAGAGGTAGCTTTCATATACCTACTTATATATTTATTTATTTATTTTAAATTAAGTTATATTAGTAGAACCTGATTATGAGCTTGGTCGAAATCTTAATTCAGGTACACATGCACACTCATATTGAAATCGATTAATATATATATGCGATAACTCAGCCATTTTGTAAGATACAGACGAAACAAAAAATGCTCTGAATCTTTGTATCAAGGTCAAATGCATAAAAGAAAAATCTTTTTCAATTTCTCTTTTTCTTGTACCTAATTTTAAATTTTAAAATTTATAAATTTTTTTAAATGGCCGCCATTTTGAAATTAAATGGCGGATGGAACTGAGTATCGAACTCGATTCAGGCCTCAGTATATATTATGTACACACCAAGTTACATCCAAATCGATTCATAAATACGCGTGTTATCACGTAACAAAAATCAGATCGTTTCAAAATGTCAGCCATTAGAAAAATTCAAAGTGCTGTAACTCAATCATTTTTTAAGATATAGACAAAATAAAAAGTGTTATGGAATCGCAGTTTTAGGTTCTAACACGTAAAAGAAAAATATTTTTCAACTTTTAATTTTTTCGTATTTAATTTTAAATTTTAAATTCTTTAAAAAATTTAAAATGGTTGCCATTTTGAAACAAAATGGCGGATGATGCTGGCCAATGAACTCGGTTGGGACACTTGTATGTACTATCTATTTACCAAGTTTCATTTAAGACCGTTCATAAATACGCGTATTATCACGTGACAAAAATCAGATCGTTTCGAAATGTCAGCCATAAGAAAAATTCAAAGTGCTATAACTCAATCATTTTTTAAGATATAGACAAAATAAAGTGTCCTGGAATCGTTGTTTTAAGTTCTAACACGTAAAAGAAAAATATTTTTCAACTTTTAATTTTTTCGCATTGAATTTTAAATTTAAATTTTTTTTAAAAATTTAAAATGGCCGCCATTTTGAAACAAAATGGCGGATGATGCTGGCCTACGAACTCGGTTGAGACATTTGTATTTACTATGTACATACCAAGTTTCACTCAAATCGGTTCATAAATACGTTAGTTATATATATATATATATATATATATATGGTTATATATATATATATATGTGTCAACATTTGAACGGAGGGTGGTTTTGGGGTCTGGAGGTCATGATCGGTGAAAATGTACCAAAATTTTCCGGAAGTGCTTTCCTCCGGACGGCTGCAATAGGTATCTTTTTACTTTTTGTAATGAAAGCTACCTAAAAAAATTAATTAAAACTGTAACTTTATTTTGCTCTTTTTTAAATTTATTTTCATTTTCTTTTAATGATGCTTTCATAATATTTTTATTGTGTCATTTTTCTGGCTTCCATAAATTAACAAATAAAACTGATTATTACATGGATTTGAGCTTCCATATTGAAAACACGTTCCTTTAAATAAAATTAAAATATTAAACCCCAAAAAAAAATCAAGAATGTAAAATGTGTTTTATAATGAAATGGCCACATACATATGTCAAGAAATGACATATTACATAAAAATTAGCTTGTTATTTAAGTTCTTCAAAATTTAGCAATTTTACATGGAATTTACTCTCTAATAGAAAATAAATTTTTCTCTTGAAATTTTGAATTGCTTTTAATGGATTCTTTCAATATCTCAGGTAATAAAAATCCGACATTTCCTGATATTCGCCCGCTAGGACACTGGCCAGGGCGGTACAGGGATTAAATCAACAGCGCGATGCGCTGTAGTCTCCAGTGCGACTCTTGATCTGGGTTAATCTTTTTATTCGGATTCTGTTTTATTGTATTAATTGTGTTTATAGTCTGAAATAAGTCATTTTTATATACTAATGCAATTTAAAAGTACCTGAGGCATAAAACAAAAGATATCAATTTATTGGCCAAAATTTACTGCATTTTTTCCATAGTATAGCCTCCGACTGTAATGCAGTTCTGCCAACGTTTCAACCAATCATCAAAACACACCTTAAGGTTATTTTCGCGAAACCTCTTCCGATTTCTAGAGAATATTTTTTTCTCGATTTGATGTACTCAAATAGCGAACACGAAAAGGCAGTTTAAAAAAAAAAAAAAAAAAAAAAAAAAAAAAAAAAAGCTACTATATGTTATATCAGGTGTATTCAAGACTTGTGGAGCCGTATTCAGTTGATTGATTGGTTAAAAATTCCGTATAATAATTGCAATACGAGAAAGCGCGTTATCGTGGTGTTAAAAACCATGAGAATTCTTTCCACATTTTAGGTATGTGTTTATTTCGCATTTCATATATTATTATCAGGTGTGTCATTATTTCAGGTACTTTTTGACTTCAGGCAAATGGAGCAAAACACATAAATAATAATTTTTATTGATTTTTGGGCCAGTTGGTAATAATTCATAATGTACGACACCATAACAATAAAAAAAGATATTAACTTGACTTTTGAGCGTTTTTTTTTCATACTATATTTAAATCTTTATACCAAATCAAATTTTTGATAAACTGTGATTTTTAAAAAGTTTCTTCCAACAATTCAAATACTTTTGTGGAGAGAAATATCCCTACGAAAGCAAAATTTAATGCCTGCTCTTTGCTCACTAACATTCGCAATTTCAGAAAATCAGCACAGTGGAAACTTTTATGTCATTAAAAATAAATTTACTTTTAGACGACAAAATGAAATAAATTCCTGATTATTGCCAAATATTAGCAGAAGTCGTAAAAACATTTGATAAAAGTTTGCAGATGATATCTCCCCAGTAGCCAAACAATATTGGACGAATATTGGCTACCTCTTGGAGCAATAGTGGCACATTGGCGCAATATTGGAATGAAATATTGCACCAATATTGGAGTGTTTACATTTTGTCCTTATTTAGCCAATAATTACAGCCAATATATGCCAATATTGGGGTGTCATTGGAAATATTGCCAATAAAACGCCAATATTGGTTAAATTTTGGAATTTTATTGGAAATATTTCCAATGTAACGCCAACATTTGTACAATATTGGCGTTTTATTGGCAACATTTCCAATGAAATCAAAATATTGCAAAATATTGGCTGCAAATATTGGTTAAATAAGGGCAAAATGTAAACATCCCAATATTGGAGCAATATTGACGTTTTATTGGCAATATTTCCAATTAATAAAATATTGGTGCCACGTTGGACCAATATTGGTTTGCTACTATGACTACTATAGCTGTTTTACATGAAGCATTCTGAATACTTTTTTTTTTTAATCACGGCAGTATGGGTAAATTTGATGAATTCATACGTTAACTTATCTGTGCTTTAGTTAGAAATCGACCAAAATTTCGGTTTCGATTTCGTTTTCGACCCAAAATCTGAGTTTCGCTGAAAATTCGTTTTCCGCGAAAATGCTGCTAAATATTAGACCGAACTGTATTCCTAATAAGTCTATTTTCCTTCGGAAATTTTTAACATTATTGATTGATTTGAGCTTTTTGCAATGAAAAACTCTTTATTTATCATTATGAATTTGGGTTGTATTAGATTTTTTTGATTACACGAGACGTGGGTGACTTAAGACATGAATACAAATTATAAAACAAGAAATGCATATATGACTAAACTTTGAATGTTTGACACTTCTACGTGATCATTTAAAGCTGCAAACTTAATGCAATAGAAATTTTTCCGTTTAAAGCTACAAAAGTGTTTCGAATACTCTTTCAGAAACTTCTGGTATAACATATGGTTATTTACAAAAATCATTATAAGAAATAAATCAAGGCATGTATATTTAAAATATATTTTAATTAGATGAAATTTGGTTAACTAGAAAATCATTTTGTGACGCTGATGAATTAATGAAATTTATGTTATATAAAAATAAAACGTTTTAGTCAGAGGCACCGAGTCAATTCGGCCATAGTTATAATTAATAATTAACTATGCATATTTATATATGCATTAATAAATCAATTTTTTAACATTTTCGTCTTCGTTTTCGTCCGAAAATAGGAAGATTATGGAAATTCGGTTTCGTTTTCAGTTTTGGACGCAAATAAACTATTTCGGTGGATTGTTAGTTTTAATATTGGATAGTTATTAAGAAGATTGAAATATTAAGGTAAAAGGAAAATAGAATCATACTTCGTTGTAAGGAGATATACGTCCAGTAATTGGATATGGAACAAAGGCACTTATATTGGTAGAGCATGTCTTGAAAAATACTGGGAAAGCATTTTTGTTTTTGATCACCAGTTTCGATTCACGAGGATTATCTTTGTGCAGTGTAATAATCTTCGGACTGACTGAGACAAAAATCTGGTTGTCATCATTTTCTTGGCTACAGCGTTCACAATTATCTCGCGGACTATTCTGGTTTAAATCAGATGACTGAGGTTTGGTTTTAAAATCTCTTAACATTGTGTAACCTTATTTAATCAGAAAAATTAACATATTACTTTAAAAGAGACAAGTTTGTATTGCTTTTAAACATCTTTGTTATTGAAATGGCGCATGTTGATTATTTGTGACAATCGTTATTAGAGATATGAAATATGACACTCATATATTTTACATTGTTTAAATTCCATTGTTGAACTTCTAATCAGGTAATTGTTGAAAAAATATGAATTAATAAGTGCATTAATATAAAATGCAAAATATACATTGTTGAAGATTTGAGTCCTGATCTACTCTTGTTTAAATCGGATGACTGAGGTTTGTGTGTTAATTTAATGAGCATTGTTTTACTCTTGTATTGTAAAACTTGCACATTGTGTTAATGAAGATAAATTTGTATTGTTTTTAATTATCCTCATTGACATTAAAAGAAATTAATGCTAGTTGTAATATTCCATTGTTAAATTTACCATATTTGTGTGAATTGTTGAAAAAAAAAATTATTAATAAAAATAAATCAATTAACTAATTAAAAAAATCTAACTTCTGAAATAAAAATTGAAGATTCAATTATTTAAAATTGAAATTCATTAAATGAATTATCGAAAAATGCGATCAAAACACTGCGACTGTCTTGCTAAAGGATCAACAGATATAGTTTAAGTAATTAATACTGATGTTATACAGTTATCATTATCATTAAATTATGACGTCATGATATTAAAACAAAAAAAACAAGAAAACTGTAATATCTGATTATTATTATGGAGATACAATTACAAATATACATACATTCACAAATTGTCATCACATCCAGATAGCAAGCAAATTAGACTCAAGTTAGGTTTTTTTTTCTGATATTATCTTGCAGTGACAATTTTGACTTGACAAATTCTCAACGAAACTCTCGCAAGGTAGACCATCTCCTACTTGCATGAACAGCTTATTCTGAAACGAGTGTAAAATTCGCTTTAATTCACGAAAGTGACGAAAGCGAAAAATCACTCTACTGAGAGATTACAGAACTTTTGGGACTACATCTTTTGCTCAACTTTTATTCGGTTGGCGCTTCTTTTCTTATACGCTTTACTTATCAAATACCAAAGAAAGAATCTCCTATATATGACCTTAATTTATTAATGGTTTTAAAAACAGCAGTGCATGCATTCTCTGACGGTGCGTATACATAAGAGTGTATATCCATCAATAGGCACGAAGCAGTTACTCGTATAGTGTGGCAGTTGTAAACAGATAACACTTCATGACCATTATTAATTTGCAAAATGTTTGCAAAAAATTTGACAAGACAAAAATAAATTTTCTACTAGCTTGTAAAGAATTTGTAGTACTTTAGTCATGACAGATCTGAACTTTCTACTTGTTTGACGTTAATTTGCAATAAATTTGATTAAGCACGAGGCTAACTTGCATGGCAAGTTAGTTGTAAAGTGTGGCGACTTCGGCGTTTGAGTTAGCTTGCTACTTTCTTGTTATGCGGAACTTGCTGCAAATTTGCAGGTTTGCAAATAAAATATGCTGAAAATTTTCTACAAACTAAAATTTCTACATAGGATATAATATTTAAAGAATTATAAGCAATTCTAATTCGGAAATATGAAGGCGTTTAGACATTTACAGGCAAAAGCTAAGTAGGGTTCAACTCAGCAAAGAAAACTCAGACTTGCTAATACGATATGGCACTTACAGCAATGCAGGATAGTATGATTATTGTATGATATTCATTTAACGTCGGTTAATTATCACAAGATCATCACATTACTTTTGTCGGATCATTACATTTTACATGCGTATTTGCTTATAAATTTTTGTCACTGAATTACATCCGTGTCGCTTCCGGATAAAAATTCTAAAAAAAAAAAAGATAACCATATTCTATTGCAAGATCTTGAACAACTATTAAATTTTACAATTTAAAATTATTTGAACATATATTATTAATTCTGCGTGCGAAGTTATATAAAATATTGACTTATACAGATTTATGTCGACATGAATTATGAGTAAATAAAGTTATCTTGAATGCAAAATCGTTACATTTATCATAAATATCAAAGAGGATTTTTCTTATTACAAAGTATTATATTAAGATCAAGGAAATTTATTTTATTATTAATCATATCATCATAAATATACTTTAGGTTTTATGGTATTTTATTGATAATAAACAATTTGATTTACTTTTAAAGTTGAAGACAATAATATCATCAATACAGCTATACATTTTACAATCATCAATGGATGTTTTACATTTATAAAGATATAAGTGCAACTCTGCGCAGATAGATGATACGATTCCGCCTTCTGGCAAATCAAATATTTGTTGATATATAATATCATTTTATAATATATAATTATGATAATGAATAAATTTAAATAATGTTTTAAAGTAAGTTAATGAAATATTAAATTAAGAGAATTGTTATATTCTTCAAATAATTGATGAATAATCTTGTACATGTCTGTAATATCAATTTTATTGAATAAATCATTAAAGTCAAATGTTTTGATCTATTTTATATATGCATATATAAGGCAACCAGACAAGTACCAAAAGTTTCACACATCATTATCGTGAAGGAATGCTCAAAAACGATATGCCAATTCATGAAAATGTTGAAATTTTTTTATAACCAGTTATTTAATTAAAAGAATTGAAAGTATCTTTAATTTGTGACAGGCTTGCAAATAACACAAACTGTGCATAAAGTTTTATTACAGTCTAAAAAGTCTAGACATACTTTTGGGGGGAAATTAATTTAGCTTGTTCTCTTTTTTTAATAAGAATTTTACAAATAAATTATGCAAACTTTCTTTTTACGGAAAAGAAAGTGTGAAAACATATTGCTTTGTTTCACCATGTGGGGATTAAAACATACGACTGAAAATTTATCTTCAACTTTAAAATAAAAAGCTTTGGATGCATTTTATATTACGAAAAAAATTAAATTAAAAATTGTATCTTCAAGGAGAAGTGAACTTCTTTTCCGTTATGTTTTTCTAAATTTGTTTCCTGACGACATTTTAAATAAAATATTCATTCGCGGGATAGATTGTCTTTGTTGCTTTTGAAATTGTTTCATTCAAATTGGATCATCCCTATATTTTTTGCATCATTATTCTTCAAAAAAAGCTGTTATATGAGCTTTGAATTATATGTGACTTTTTGTATCATTTTATTAAATAAAATAAGTTTTATTACAGAAATGAGTTCTGAAATTCAAACACTTAAATTAGTAAATCAATGGAACAGGGCATTTTTTTAAATTTTTCTATTTTTTTAATTTTTAATAAAAAAAAAAAAAAAAAAAAAAAAAAAAAAATTATCCAGATATAGGATATATAATATTTTCCTACGCTATTAGAATATTAATTAATTAATTACTACAAATTAATCTTAGAATAATTATTCATAGACAAAATTCATTTTTTCTTATAATGAAAGAAATATAGCTAAATAAGCTATTTTGAAAACACATAACTCCATTCTCAGCAATACCCGGTAACGAGTTTGAATTATTTCATGCAGCCCTGTATATGTATTAGAGTGTATCACGTACAACGCGAAGAATTATATAAGATTTGAAATCACATTACAGCAGAATATCCGCTTTCAATAATTATCAATGACGTAACAGAAATCTTTTGTGAGTCTCTGTAAATGAACGGTAAATGCTACGTACTGGATAAACTATAGAAAAGTATTGTAGTGCAAAATGGCTCAATCCGTCACCCTTTGAAGGATTTCTTAGTGCCATTTCAAATATTTCCTTTTGCTAGCTTTTTTAACCCTTCCGGGTCCGACTTCTTTTTTAAATTTTTAGAAAAAATTACTTTTACGTTAATAACATCAACACTAGCTATCCATATAGATTAATAATAGTTTAACGAATATTTCATTATCTGAAACATAAGGAATGTTGTTGTTTTTCGTACTATTCAATTCATATTCATATAACAAAAGGCTAAGGAAGAGTTTTTGGAGATGTTTAGAAAACATTGCATTACAACAGAATTTAATGGATATTACAACTTTCTAAAACTTTTTGCGCGCTTTATTACAAATGATACTTTCAGGAACGTAACTTTTGTTTTAACTGCAAAGAGTTAAATATATGTTTAAAATAAAGAAATCGCAAATGGTGCAAAAAGAAATAAATAAATATTTATTATTATTATTATTATTATTATTACTAAATGTGTATTAAAGCTAAGTCATATTGTAAATGCATAGACGCATACCAACATTACTACTTGTAAACAGCTGTTAAAACAAAATAATGCTTAATTAAAAGTCATAAACTATTAATAGCACACTGGATCCAAAAAAGGTTAAATACAAAATTTATTTTTTTAAAAGTAATTAATTGACGTGATAATCAAGTAGTAAATTAAATTTCGTATTAGAACATTACTATTTATAAAAAAATATTTAAATATCGTTTAAATTTTAATTTGGAGTTGCAATGCAATTTATATATAGTTCACTCAAGTTTTATTTTCATATTTTGTATTATTTATATCCATGATGGTTAAGTATTACGGTGGCCTCGAGCGACTAGTTTCATGCTGTAGCTATCGTAAATATTTATTAGATAACAATCATCTAATCTGAAAAGATTGGAGGTGATATAAGAGAACATGGTAAACTATTTTAGCATGAATAATTCATTAACATGTTGAATATATTCACTTTATAATAATCATTCTTTAGATTTAGCCTCAAAACAAAAGTTACTCATTATACATTCATGCATGCACGATGAACATCCAATATTTTGGTACAATGTATCATTATAAGAGAAATATAAAAGCATTCATTCAAAATTAAATGTTTTTGAAACCCTGGAGCAAAACCTCGAGAAAAGAAATAGAAAAAAGTCTTTCGACATAATGCTTGCTAAAATAAAATTAATAAAACGGATTATTATAAATACAAGTGAACTTTTATTATGGCTTTTCATATTAAGAATGGTGTTTTTTATGCAATCAAAACTTAATAATTGGGTTCAAAAATACTCTAATTTTACTTGAATTTTCTTGTTAATAAATTTTATTTTATATATAAAATAATAGTATGACTGGGACGTATGAACAAATATTGAATTGAAAGTATTTACATGTATACAAAATATAAATTCATTTTACCTTGAAATTTTTCGATCACCGTAATTAAAACCGGAAAAGATGATCCTATATAAATTTCTGTATGCTGATCTTGAAAAATTCTTCTAATGCCTTTTCACAAAAATAACATAATTCTTCAATAAAACTTAAGACGCACACGACAAACAAAAAAACATAAACATTCTCTCAAAAAAAAATCTCTTTTTTTTTCCATCAAAAATTGATGCCAACTTTCTTCCCTAAACTTTTACTTCATCTCGTAAGATAAAAAAATGTAAAAGAAAAGTAAATAAAAAACAGCTTCGCTGCTATAGAAACGGGTCACATTTGATAAATAAAATAATTATCACAGTAGCAAACTTGCAAAAGCTGTGAAATATAAATGAAATATTAATTTATGAATTCCTAACATACTCCCATCTTTAATTTAGGCGGAAGCCAAATTAAACATAAGATCACTTTTGATCAAACCAAACACTAAATAAAACGGATTATTATAAATACAAGTGAGCTTTTATTATGGATTTTCATATTAATAGTGGTGTTTTTTATGCAATCAAAACTTAATAATTGGGTTCAAAAATACTCTAATTTTACTTGAATTTTCTTGTTAATAAATTTTATTTTATACATAGAATAATAGTATGACTGGGACGTATGAACAAATATTGAATTGAAAGTATTTACATGTATACAAAATATAAATTCATTTTACCTTGAAATTTTTCGATCACCGTAATTAAAACCGGAAAAGATGATCCTATATAAATTTCTGTATGCTGATCTTGAAAAATTCTTCTAATGCCTTTTCACAAAAATAACATAATTCTTCAATAAAACTTAAGACGCACACGACAAACAAAAAAACATAAACATTCTCTCAAAAAAAAAATCTCTTTTTTTTTCCATCAAAAATTGATGCCAACTTTCTTCCCTAAACTTTTACTTCATCTCGTAAGATAAAAAAATGTAAAAGAAAAGTAAATAAAAAACAGCTTCGCTGCTATAGAAACGGGTCACATTTGATAAATAAAATAAATATCACAGTCGCAAACTTGCAAAAGCTGTGAAATATAAATGAAATATTAATTTATGAATTCCTAACATACTCCCATCTTTAATTTAGGCGGAAGCCAAATTAAACATAAGATCACTTTTGATCAAACCAAACACTAAATAAAACGGATTATTATAAATACAAGTGAGCTTTTATTATGGATTTTCATATTAATAGTGGTGTTTTTTATGCAATCAAAACTTAATAATTGGGTTCAAAAATACTCTAATTTTACTTGAATTTTCTTGTTAATAAATTTTATTTTATACATAGAATAATAGTATGACTGGGACGTATGAACAAATATTGAATTGAAAGTATTTACATGTATACAAAATATAAAGTCATTTTACCTTGAAATTTTTCGATCACCGTAATTAAAACCGGAAAAGATGATCCTATATAAATTTCTGTATGCTGATCTTGAAAAATTCTTCTAATGCCTTTTCACAAAAATAACATAATTCTTCAATAAAACTTAAGACGCACACGACAAACAAAAAAAACATAAACATTCTCTCAAAAAAAAAAATCTCTTTTTTTCCATCAAAAATTGATGCCAACTTTCTTCCCTAAACTCTTACTTCATCTCGTAAGATAAAAAATTGTAAAAGAAAAGTAAATAAAAAACAGCTTCGCTGCCATAGAAACGGGTCACATTTGATAAATAAAATAAATATCACAGTAGCAAACTCGCAAAAGCTGTGAAATAAAATGAAATATTATTTTATGAATTCCTAACATACTCCCATCTTTAACTTAGGCGGAAGCCAAATTAAACATAAGATCACTTTTGAACAAACTAAACACTAATTCAAAATAAAAAATATATAAATAAATAAAGATAATAATTAAACAATAATAAAACAATACTAAAACATTTAGAGTTCTAGAAAAGTCATTTCAGAGTTTAGAAAAGTGTGTTCACAGTTTTAGAAAAAGTCATTTCACAAGTCTCTTTACTACTCTGCCACTTCTAGTTTTACTGTTAATCACAATCTGGATTACGGGGTCATCGGGACTTGGTATCTCTAATGAGTACAGCTTATGAAGTGGGCGCACCAAGGTTCCTGAGCTTGTTTTAACTTCAGCCACTCTAGCTGCTCCATCTCGACTTGGGAAAATCTTTCTATTTTTCCTATAGGCCAATGAAGTCTCTTTTGGTTTAATTCTTTCAAGACTACATCACCTAGTCTGACATCTCGTCCTTTCTGTTTTAATTTTTGGACCAATTCTTCTAAATATTCTTTTCTAAATCTATTTCTAGGTTGTTGTAGAATATTTTGACGGTATTTATATCTAGATTGAAGTTTATTTGAATCTATTGCATCTAAATCAGGAACACCTATTTCTTCAATGTCGTGTAAAAATGATGATGGAGCCAAAGGTACAAATTTATCTGTTTCTTCAAAAATATAGGTTAGAGGCCTTTTGTTTACTGTTGCTTCGACATCCCATAGAACAGTCATAAGTTCTTCAAAAGTTAAAATTGAAGTGCCGAGTGTTCTGATCAAAGAAATTTTAACATGTCTAATCAGACGCTCCCACCATCCACTCCACCAAGCTGCTGCTGGAGGGATGAACTTCCATTTAATAGGTGACAGTTCTTTTGAAGAAACTATTACCTTCCAATCCAATGTTTTTAAAAGTTATTGGTTCCTCTAAAATTGAAGCCATTATCAGAGTATATAGTAGTCGGCTTTCCTCTCCTGCATATAAATCTTCGAAGTGACTGAATGAATCCTTCTGTTGAGAGACTGGATACAAGTTCCAAATGTATTGCCCTATATACTGCACATGTAAAAAGTATAACCCAAACTTTGGATCTTTGCTTTACGAAAAGAGGGCCAAAAAGATCAGCTCCAATAACTTCAAAAACTTTGGAATCTCTTACTCTATCTAGAGGTAAATGAATTGGGGGTTTAGTATATGGTTTTTCAGAATATCTTTTGCATCTGTAACACTTAGACAATTGTCTTCTAATGTTGCGTTTAGAAAAAATTATCCAATATTTTTCTCTTAAAATGGATCCAACTGTTTGAAGTTCAGCATGACAACTCTTTAAATGACATTCTTGAATCAGACAATTCACTACATGATGTTTTGATGGTATAAAATTGGATATCTGAAAGAAAATTAGCCATCCCGCTCTAATATCTTTGTTGTAACTCTCAACGATCCTTCTTGATCTTTCAAAGCCTTTAATCCTTTTATTGCATCAGTAGTACTACCAAAACTCTGAGATTGTATTATAGTCCAGAGCGGCCTTTCCGCATCTTCCTTTTCTTTATTTGACAATTCTGATGGAAAACATATATTTCGATTTCTGCACTTCATTATGAATCTCTTCACCCATCATACGACATTAATAAATCTAGCAAATTTTGAAATTCTACTATATGTCATAAATTTATGTGAATTAGAACATAAAACCGTAGATACTGCAGTTTTCCTTTTTTCTATCATTACTAATTCTTCGTTGGGGCTTGTTTCTGAATGTGGCCAACTTTCTTCTGATAACTTCAACCATTTTGGTCCCTCCCACTATTTCATCTTCAGCAACTGTTTAGGACTACATCCCCGAGAAGGTAGATCAGCAGACCAGATGATCCAGATACGAAGTTCCATTGTTGAGATTTGGAAAATTTACAGATTTCTTTAACTCTATTGCCTACAAACGTTCCCCATTGATAATTTCTTCGAATCCAAGCGAGAACAATCGAAGAGTCGGTCTAATACTTTACTGGAATGGAAATACTTTTAAAGGCTTTCAAAAGAAAGTTAGTTAATCTTATTCCTAAAATACAAGCAAGATGCTCCAAAAGTGGGATGGTTATATTTTTCTTTGGTGCAAGACGAGACTTAGCTCCTAAAAATGGTACAAAGGTTGTGTCTTTGTCTTCACAACGTAAGAAAACTGCTGTTGAACAAGTTCTGGTACTTGCATCACAAAATGTATGAATAGACCATTTTTCTTTAAAACCATAGCCTGCACTTCTATTTATCTTCATGTCATTTAAATATTTGAGTTCATTATACCATTTTTGAAAATTATTCCGGATTTCTTCTAGAAGTGGAGCCTACCAATCTCATTTTGTTGACCAGGCCTCTTGAATTATCAGTTTGGCTGGCAACAATGTTGGGGCTAAAAATCCTATTGGATCGAAAATTCTCTGGGTTACAGCTAATATCTTTTTTTTCGACAGATTTTCTATCTCATCACTAAATTTATGAGCGATCTTCACACTATCCTCCATTATGTCCCACTTCAACCCTAAAACCGGAACTATCGTGGTTACATTTTTGCTTAGCACCTTTTTTTCGCTAAGGAAATTGCTGTCTTCACTTTTAATTGGCCGAAATTCCCACATTCTTTATTCCATTTTTGCGTCAGCCATGATTTCTGTAGATTTTGAAATAAAATATTCTAGTTCAGGCACATTGTCGACCGAAGTCAAGCAGTTATCTACATAGTATGATTTCATAAGCTACTCAGCTATCTGTTTATTTTCTTCATCAATATTTCTCAAATGATATCTTATAACTGCACCTAGCAAAAATGGACTACAAGTTGCTCCAAAAACTACTCTATTGTGTTGATAAACTTGAAATTCATCAGGACTCTTTCACCATAAAAATCGCAAGAAATGCCGATATGATTCTTTGACTTCAATTTGAAGAAATGCTCTTCTTATATCGGTTACTAGCCCAGTTGCTTTCTCACGAAAGCTTATTAACACGGCAGGAATTTGTTCAACGAGGTTTGGTCCTTTAAAGAGACAATCATTTAAAGAAGGAGACCTTCCTACCTTACACGATGCATAAAGGACTGGTCGAACACTGGTAGTAAAACTATCTATTTTGATGACGGGATGATGATGTAAAAAATGTCCTGGAATCTTGAGTGTTTCATTTGGAAATTTACTGATAAATCCTTCTTCTTCCCATTCATAGAAAACTTTAACATATTCTTCAAACTTTTTCATCAATTTTAATTTCTTTGTTGAATTTATCAATCTTCGTTCAGCTATGTGTTCTATTTGAAGGAATCTCAAGTTTGCCGTTAATCCGAGGAAGACCTACAATATAGCGACCTTCTCTATTTCTATCAGTTTCTTTTATCCAATTATCATGAGCGAGCTCTTCTTCTGCTTTAGACAAAGTTTGACAGAGATCTGTTATACCGATTGTCTCTAATTTCCATAATTCTGAAATTTTCATATTTTTTAACGCTAGGCTCGTGATAAACATATTTCCATAATTTAGACAAGACTGTGATGTACTTTCTAAACGACCAAAGCGCCCATCCAAACTTCGTCTCTATCGCTGTAAGACCACTCTTTAGCTGTTTTACTCGACCTGTAAGAAGTTGGCCGTAATAATCGCTTCCAATCAAAATTTCAATTTTTGGACTTCCTGCTCCTAAATCTGTGATATTAGTTCTATTTCCAAAGTCATAAGGGCTACTTTAGCAGTACACTGCTTATTTGCTAAGGTGCTTTGAATTACTTCTGGGGTATTAGGTGTATTTTCTGGTTCTTTACACATTGAAATTTCAGGACATAATAAGAGCAAACGTAGGGGTTTAGAGCAAACGTGGCAACGAATAAAAACTTTGCAAACCTTAGCGTGGTGACCAAAACAAAGACATTTTAAACAGCAATTTTTATTTTTAATTTTGGCTTTCCGTTCATTAAAGGAAAGAGCTCTAGCCCTAACGCAGTCCTTACTTTCATGAGATTTACTGCAAAATAAAAAAAGGCGTTCTTTTGCACTAAATAGCCCTACCGCCGTAGGTACTTTACTTTCTGCTTTTCTTAATTTTTCTTTAGGTTTTTCTTTAGAGCACAGCTTTATAAAACTCTTATTGGCTAATTTGAATCTTTCTTCGTTCGCAACTTCTTGTTTCAGGAATTCCATCAAACTTACTATATTTGTTTTTGTTGACAATGCATTATTATACTAACAACGCTTGATGTGGTTGAAATATTATATTGCTACCATGCTTTTAATACATCTTCCGATAAGCTAGATTCTATCATGGGATAGAGCCACGCCGAATTGCTTTCTAAACAGCAAAAACCAATTGATTCCAAAGACCTTAAATATGCCTCGACTTTTGTGAATAAATCTGTTAACGGAAGTTTATCTTTGCCCTGCGCCTGTACATTAGTTAGAACCAATTTTAGGAATTCTAGAACGTACACTTCTATTAGTAAATCTTTATTCCCAAAATGATCTTGAAATGCCTCGGCAGCTTTGGGGTAATTAGCTGCGGTCATTGAATAGCTCTCTAACAAGCGCCTGGTACTGGTTCCAGGTTCTACCGATTGGATAAGATACTGAAATTTGTCACTATTATCCAAATCTATGTCTTCATGAATTTTCTGAAATTGGGACCAAAACGAAAGATAATTTATTAACTGCGAATCGAATGGCCTAATATTTAGTTTAGGTAATTTATAATGCTTTGATTTGGAATAACCGTAATCTGTGCTTTTTTCACTGTCATCTTGATTACGTTTATTACTTACCCAATGCTTCACTAACTTTACGCTTAATGGTAATAAATTGATCTGAATAACTCGTATTTTCTACTACTTCATTACCAATAGCTTCTTCATCGCATTTATCGTCATCTAACTTAAGTTCAATAATAGCTTCATCGACAGATTTAATTTCATGAATCAAATTTTATAATTTACTCTGAAATGTTACCCTTATCTAATTACTCGCTGTTAATTTCTTCTGTCAAAACATTTAAAATTCTGGTAAATGACGAACGTAATGGTGTACGCTTTTTCTTTAGCTTATTCATTTTAGAAAAAATAAGTAGTAATGCACAACCTGTGAAAACACTATACGCTTTTAAAACAATTCAATATCTCAACAGTATTATTCAAATGTCCGTATTCCGGGCGCCAGATGTTTTGTATGCAATCAAAACTTAATAATTGGGTTGAAAAATACTCTAATTATACTTGAATTTTCTTGTTAATAAATTAAATTTTATACATAGAATAATAGTATGACTGGGACGTATGAACAAATATTGAATTGAAATTATTTACATATATACAAAATAAAAATTCATTTTACCTTGAAATTCTCAGATCATCGTATTTAAAACCGGAAAAGAAGATCCTATATAAATTTCTGTATGCCGATCTTGAAAAATTCTTCTAATGCTCACTGTGTACAATTGTATTTTTAGCATGAAAAAGTGAATCCCTAATTTTCAATTCATTAAAAAATGCAAATAAAAATGCTTGCAATACAGAGTGCACCCCAAAAATGTAAACACTGTTTTAACGAGCCACGACTTTTTAATTTGTCTTCATTTTCAGAGTGTAATTAATTGTAAATAATGAGTGAATTTATTATTTATTTTCAGCTACTGGCAAAAATCCACAAAAGTCACATTTCTTACTCTTTTAAAGTATCATTGTGACAACTATGTCAGAAGAATATGAGTTCTGTTTCCCAGTAATTCTAATAAAATGACTTTAAACAGAAAACTATCACAAACAAGGGGTTTCCTATGGCATCGTGTTACTAAAATTGATATTGGAAAAGTTTTAGAACAAATTACAGAATTTTTTCTTCTTATATCCGATCACTAATCAATTCACCTTTAAACACTTAAAGCAACTTATACAAAACTGTTGTTTCTCAAAAGACCTCCTTCTTTTCTTCCTGTGAATAAATAAATTTCTACCTTAAGACCGTTTTGGGTTTGGCATCGAATACAGGCTGACTAATTCTGGTAGCTAATATCTAACTTCAAATAACTTAATTAACATTCAGTTTAGCTTTAAAAAAGTCTGAAGGAATCCACGCGTAGCTTTAATTATGTACCTCAGTTTTCTTAAATATTTACCGGTGCATGCATAGCAGCGAAAATGAAAAGGTTGAAACAACAAAACAAAACAAAAAAAAATTCTCACATTATTATAACATGAATAATTCATAATTATGCCAAATATTTTCCCTACATAATTGCCATTCTTTAGATTCTGCCTCAGGGCAAAATATATTCGTTATACTGCATATATTGCATTTCACATGATGAAGATACAATTTTACTATAAGAAAATTATAATTTTAAAGGATTACAAACGATTTTAAACGATTAGAAACAAAGTATCATTATAAGAAAATTTTCATTTTAAACGATTTTAAAGGATTTTATCATTTTAGTGCTATTTTTTTGTTCTAAGGAGAGTATTTCATCAAACACTTGTGATAGAAATCAATAGATTAGTGGTTTCATTAGGGACGGATTATTATTTTTGGAATAACCATTGTACAGGGTGCAATATGTTATCTATAGATGGCATTTAATTTCTCAATCGTTGGTCATAAACGTATAGTTCCAATTGCAAAAAAAAGTTTCAAATGAGGTAAATATTCCTATTGTGGCATTGTTTAGAGTAAAAAAAGAAAATAGATATAAAAATTATGAAATTTAACTTTTTATACGGGATTCTAATCAGTATAGATATATTTTGTAAAAGGTATACATACCATAACATGTATGACATAAAAAGTTTGACTGCTGTACTATAAAAATTGACAAAGTTATTAAATTCTAAAGTTTGAGATTTCTACACATAATTTTATCTTTCATTTAGAGATCAGTTAAAAAATGAATTAAAGTAATTGGAGATCGAAATAAGGGTGCAATGTCCTTTTTATTCTGAAACCACGTTTAGCCAGTATCATCAAATAGGGTTATCGCCAAAGATTGTTATTTCATCCAACAATTTTAGCTGACTTAGGTGAGAAAAAAATATTGAAATTAAACAGAAAAATACAAAACACCGTACATAACTGGTATAAAGAGCTGCCTTTCCGAAATGCATGCGGGATGAGGTTTCAATATGATGCATAAAATATCAAATGTGTATTTGCATCTAACCACCGAATTCGGATAACATATTTTTGAATATGGTAGCTCAATACATTGTAAAAAAAAAAAAAAATCTGCAAAGGTACTAAACCTTTTCTAGGAAACTGGGATTCCAAGAACTTTTCCTGTAATTGTAACAGCAAAAATTCAAGTTTAAGAATCGATTACATGAATTTTTCCTGTTATCGTTACATGAAAAGTTCTTGGAATCCCAGTTTCCTAGAAAAGGTTTAGTACCTTCACAGATTTTTTTTACAATGTAGATTGCCACGCGTTTGTCGGACTTGAATTCTATGGATTTATATCTCTGCACTGTACAAAACAAAAAACCAAACAAACAGACAAAAAAAAAACATTAAATTTACGGCATAAACTGCTGACAGCAATATCAGCAGTTTTTTGCTGTAAAAATTGTTGTAAAATTAGATACAATTTCCTTTAATTACATCTAATTTTACTGTAGTTTTTACGGCAAAAACTGCTGGTAACATTGCTGCCAGCAGTTTTCACCGTAATTTTAATGGATTTTTTCACAGTGTTGAGTTACATCAAAGCACAGGTCTATTGATCTGAAGCAAAGCATCATACTTGCTTGTCACATAGTTATACTTACTATGCTCCAACATATCCAGAACTCAGTATAACGACTGTCACGCATTCAATTGTGCATTGCCACTAATAGAGATCACTTTGAGAAGCATCTCTAATAAATTCCGGCATTTAAAGTTTTTTTTTATTATAGAAGATTGTTTTCTGATATGGTAATAAATTGATATTTATCTTTCTGTTTAATTGCAGTATTTCATTCTTCGCTTTGTATACGATCTCTAAAATTCAGTTAAAATTTTGTAAATCAAATCCGTACAAAAAATTAGATTTAATAACTTTTATAAAAAAGTTTTTTTAACTTTAAATAATGTCGTAACATGAATATTTATCTCATTTTAAACTTTTTTGTAACTAAAACTATATGTCTACGACCAACGGTTTAGAAGTTAGACAACATATAACACATTGCACACTGCATAAAACTTTATCACATATTTTAGTTTTATTAATTATAAAAATGAACAATTGTAATATAATATAATAAAAATGCTGTTCAATTAATATTCCAATTTTTTTCACTTGGTATGTAATAATCCGCACGATGACGTAATTTAGAACAGATGCATCAACTTAAAACTTATATTAAAATGGATTTTAAACAATGCTTTATAAAGTAAATTAATGACATATAAATTCTTTGATAGGAATTATTTTAAAAATTTAATTAAATTTGAAAAATAGTAATATATATATGTATATATATATATATATATATATACAGTGGCGGTCAAAAGTTTCCGGTCGGTTAGTTTCTTTGATTTATTTATCAGAATGTTTCAGCGAAGAAGCACAATTGCTTCAAAAATTAGGAATATATGAATGTCCTCTGACCACGTGCTCACTTTGATAGGATATTGAAGACACATCATGCAAATTGGCAGAATTTGAAATTCGTTTGTGCAAAAGCTTCCGGCCACTCATCATTCCTTAGTTTTTTCTATCGGTAAAGTATTTGTAAATGAATCAAAGTGAATAGCATAGTTTGATTACAAAAATGAAAATTTCAAGAATTATTGTTCGCAAATGAGTGATTAGTTAATCGCTAAAGGACCAATCTTCTCGAGATATTGCGGCAAAGTTATCGATCGGTAATCCGACTGTAAACGATATTTAAAAGTTATATAAAGATGGCCATGACCTTCAGGACCTTCTGACGTCCTGGAGTTCCCGGAAAATGTTTATTTTTGTGGAGGGATTTATCAAGGAAAAAACAGTTGATGAATCGGATAAAAATGCCGTTGCAATGTCCCACGAATTACGGAATGAAAATATTTCTGAAATAAGTCAGTCTACCTTATCAAGATGCAGAACTTTATGGAAGAGTCGGTGTTAAAAAAATGTCAGAGGTAAAAAAAAAAAACCAACGTAATCGACTGGCGTTTCCAAGGAACCCATTGTCTGGTCAAGTGAAAACTGGACAGAAGTTCTATTTTACCAACAATCGAATTTCAAACTAGTTTGGGAATGATGGCAGACACTACACCGAGGACCTAACAGTAAAACATATGATTCTACATATGTTTTCCTATAATGAACTATGGCGGGGGATGCGTTATAATGTGGGGAGATTTTTCTTCAAAAAGTGTTGGTCCGTTTTTTGAAATCTGTGGTAAGATGAATGATGCAATGTATAAGGATAACGTGGAACAATATTCCTTGCCTTATCAGAAGAAAAATTGTGGTAGCAACTATTTGTTTTAAAAAGATAACGACTTAATTAATTTATGCAAGCTTGGCAAGCAATGGCATTTGCACAAAAAATTCCGCTTTTCAAATAGCCAGCCCAAACGTCCGAGATTAATCCAATAGAAAATCTACGGAAATAAGTTGGCAAACGAGTGCGGAATTATAAATATTCAAACACAGCCGAAATTTCCAAAAAATGCAAGAAATAGACAAAGAAAAGAACGTCTACAGACGATCATTAACCGTTGAATGTATGAATGTCACGTATGATTGTATGAAATTCGCCACAGTACTTATTATTAAATGTAAAAAGTTGAAATACTAATTGTTAATGTCGTTGATCACTGTGATTTTCTATCGCAGTACCATTTTTTTACAAACTTGCGAAGGTGGCCGGAAACTTTTAAAAACATGCCTTTTCCTTTGTACTTAATTTTGTCAATTAAATTTATTAATATTTATATAATAATAATATATAATTATAATTATAATATAATATAATAATATAATATAATATAATATAATATAATATAATATAATATAATAATATTATTAATATTAATATACATAAATAAATTCCTAACTATTGTGTCAATAAAATGTATAAAAATCCTTTTGAGATTCCTCTTCACATGGGTATACTTACAAATTAACTAAAAAATTTTTGCTGGCCGGAAACTTTTGACCACCACTGTATATATATATATATATATTTACTTTTCGCAATAATATTCATTCCATAAAATATTGGTTAGAACTTATTTTAACGTAAGTTTTATGTTTATATATGGAATTCTAAAATAAGTTATCGTGCGGATTGTGACATATAATGTAAAAATATTTTGCAATATTAATTGAATTGTATTTTTTATAATATTACTTTATATATCGTTATTTTTTCAAATTATAAAGCCTTCATTATTTCCTATGTATAACACAGAGATTTATATAATTTTAATATTTAGAAAGATGTAAGAACTTGAAATCTTATCACTCTTGCACTGGCGATGCAGATTTTAATAGGTATGTGACCCCTTAATACTTTTAATATTGATTTTAATACTTTTATTAATTCTAATGTTATTTATGCGTTATACACGATAATTTTAATATTTTGTCGTAAAAAAATGTAAGAGTAATTTGTTCAGAAACGTAAATTTTCAGCTGTAAATTTTTCGATTTTTTGTTGTTGCTGATTAAGAATATAAAAAATATTTTTAAATCTTTAATTTGAAAGCCCATGATTTGTTTTGGTACAAGGAAGAGTTTGAAAATACGTTTTCCCTGCCAACTATAGACAAAGGTGTGTATGAAATATAAAACATGTAATGAAACATGAAAGTTCAGATGAAACTTTATTTTTCTACAGAAAAGAAAAGAGACTTGAGATATTTTTCATATCCCCATTATAAGCTTCAAAAAATCCCTCCAGGAAAAAATCAGGGCTATAAATCATTCTAGAATATAAGGTCCCACCAGTGGCCGTGAGGTTCTGACCTCGAAACTGGTAGACGGTAGGTGCTGGGTTCGAACCCAATCGCGACCGTTCGGAGTTTTCCGTAGTTTTCTTCGAAACTTGCGTAAATACGGGTTAGGTTCCCTTAGAAAGACCCCCACGGAGGGCATCACACCCATTAGGGCCTATATCTCAAGCGTAGATAATTGGCCAGCATAAACAAAACCAAACCATCTAAAATATAAGGGGAGGGCAGCTGACGTCACTGTGTGACGTATAATTGCGGATAAGCAAGAAACATCTGTCTGTTTTTTACGACTCCTAATGTGCAAATGAGTTAGAGAGATTTGGTTGGTCTGCATTCGACCACCATATGATATGATTGGCCTACGTCGCCAAGATGAATCCTACAATGATCATTACGAAAAAAATATAGTGGTAGATTGGTTGACGGAAGTGTTTGTTTATAAACATGCCCTTTCCTTATAGAAAGTAGCTGTGTTTCGAATTCGTAGTCAAATGAAGAAATGCAAACGGTTGTTCGCTATGAAAAGGCGGAATATCAGGAGCAGAAATTCATATACGCGACGTGGAAACCTATGGACCATATATGATGTTGAAACAAATGGTATGGAGATGTTGCCGAAAATTCAGTGACGGGCGTTAGCAAGAGACCGAACCTTGAACGGATGTGCATGGCCACTACAGTTTGTTTGTTTGTATGTATGTCGGCCAATTATCTACGCTGTCGGATATAGGCCCTAAGGGGTGGGGTGCCGTCCGTGGGGGTCTTCCTAAGGGAACCTAATCCGTATTTACGCAAGGTTCGAAGAAAACCACGGAAAACTCCGAACGGTTAGGCCGATGGTCGATTGGGTTCGAACCCAGCACCTACTGTCTACCAGTTTGAGGTCAGAACCTCTCGGCCACTGGTGGGGCCATGGCCACTACAGACGAAAGCAATCCTTGACTACAGCTTTGGATATAGTGTTGAAATCATACAAACCGTACAACGCTTCTTTCGTATGCAGAGCCCTGTATTTAAAAAAAGAGTTTTTTGAAGTTTGTAAAGTAGTACGACAAATGTCTCGACTCACGTAGCACGGTTGTAGAAAAATAAAATTAAGTCTTATTTTTAACGTTTCATTGTATTTTTTGTCTTTCATGCACACTGCATTTTGTCTTCTGTCCATGGTTCTGTCCATAGAGAAAATTATTTTCAAACTCTCTCTTGTACATAAGAAAGCTTTTAAATATTTTGAAATATATTGGAGCAAAGTGAATTGATTTGGTAACAAAATTGAAATAAATCGTATGCATTTCTAATGCAATATTGAAAACTCCATTTTTAAGATAAAAATTCACTCGAAAAGAAATGATACTGTAATAATATTGAATGTTTCATTCATCATATTTCTTAATGTATCGTCGTTCAATGAACATTTATTATACATACAGCTCATATTCAAAATATTAGAATAATTACCTTTTTTTTAGAAATTGAAAATCTCGTTTGGTAATTTAATGTCTTTTAATGAAAATATGCAAACGATATTTTTATTAAGAACTTATTGTTGATTAAACTTACTTGTTATCTTAAATTTAATATCATTTTTGAAAAGATTAATTGCAAAAAAAATTATTTTGAAAAGTCAAAATACTAGAATATTTATTCAAGTGGTTCAAAATATTAGAATATTTCACATTAATTCTCCTTTAATTATTACCAATTCTTAACTGGTGGCATCATTGATTAAATTCAGACTATTTTATTTAAAATCAATATTCTTTTTTGCAGTTTGTTTCTTTTTCGTCTTAAAATGGGCCGTGTGAGTGATATTCCTGAATCTACTAAACTTCGTATGGTTGATTTGTATCGGCACGGTAAAAATCAATGTTTTATAGCGAATTATTTACATTGTTCGCAATCGAGCGTTAGTAAAATACTAACACAATATTCAAAAATTGGAAAATTTCAAAATAATCGCCGAAATGGTGGCCGAAAACCAAAAACATCTGCTAGAGATGACAGGAAACTGAAGCGTATAGTTAAGAAAAACCGTTTTAAAAGTGTGCGATTCTTGCACCGAAAATGGAAAGAAGAAGGAGTTGAAGTTTCTACATCGACAACATTAAGACGTCTCCATAAATTTAAATTTGAATCTCGTGTACCGAAAACAAAACCTCTCATGACTGCAAGACAAAAGCGTATAAGATTGAATTGGTGTAAATAAAGACGTTTATGGAGCAATGAAGATTGGAAAAATATATTATTTAGTGATGAAAGTATGTTTTGTGTTTCATATGGTAATCAAGGTATTCGAGTTTGGAGAATGAAGCAAGAAGCATTTGATAAAGAATGCCTTAAACGTTCCGTAAAATTTGCTTCTAGTGTCATGGTTTGGGGTTGTATGAGTGCAGAAGGACCTGGAAAGTTATGCATCGTCTACGAAAAGGTTAACTCTCTGATATATCAAGAAATTTTAGAATATTACATGATTCCATCATCAGAAGATTTATTTGAAGATGATTTCATCTTTCAACAAGATTTAGCGTCCCCGCATACCTCGGTGTCAACTAAGAATTGGTTCCGCCAACGCAACATTAAGGTACTTCCTTGGCCACCAAATTCACCAGATCTTAATCCCATCGAAAACTTATGGTGTATAATGAAAAAAAAACTTCAAGAAAATCCTCCTTCAAGTAAAACTGAGTTAGTGGCACGTATAAAGTATATTTGGGCTAATATTGATAGAAATGTTTGTAAACACCTTGTATATAGTATGCAAGATCGATTGTACGCTGTTATGAAAGCTAAAGGGGATGCTACAAAATATTAACTACCATTTACTTCATATTCATAAGGTAATATTGTTGCGTAAAATAAAATATTCTAATATTTTGAACCAATCTAAATTTTATTCTAATATTCTGGTGTGTTTAAGGAAGCTGTATACCTAATTTATTGTGCTGTATTTTATATTTTATAAATGTTAAAATCTTATCTAAACATTCCAGATTTAATTTATAACAAATTTAATTGCATTTACTTAGTATAAAAAATAAATAAATGACAAATAATTTTTTCTTATTACTTTTTCTCAAGTATTCTAATATTTTGAATATGAGCTGTAGAATCCATAGCTTTTGATACGCGAGGAATGCTTTTTAATATGTTAAAAACATTGTAGAAAAAATAAGAATGGGAACGATTAATATTAAAACGAATTATATTTTCGTGCTCTTAAAATTCTTGAGTGTGTTTTGAAAAGGAAATGTCAGATAAAATGCATAGAAAATATCTGTTAGGAAGAAGTATAAAAGAAATCAATTTTATCTGACTATACAGTAGATTTGAGAGCAATTTATCGTAAAATTTACGTTCTTCGACAAGTTATTAAGCTCAAATATACCAGCATAAAAATTGATTTTCGTAAAAAAACCTTTTTGAAAGTTGATGACAGTGAGAAAATATTTAAAACTGAATATGACTTGTAATTTATGTTCCTTTCATGTGCCGCCATTCAATCAATATTTATCTTTCACTTGAAAGCATGCTGCTTGTTTTGACATAGGAAAAAAGAAAAAAAACTTCAAAAGTAATTTTACGAAGTGAATGTGACTTAAACGATAAATATTAATATACTAGCAATTATCGCTCGCTACACTGGTCGGTTTCTTTAAAGGAATCAATTTACATCAAATAAAATACACCTAAAAAAAAAAAAATACTTTATGAAACATCTACAGTTGCTGTCTTATTCGTATAATCTTACATTATCCTTTTCAAAATCGATGTTGTGGATATAATAGACAAAATTGCTCTAAAATGACTGAAGTACCTATATGTTCGACTATTTCTTTCGTAAGTGTGTTAGCTTGAATTTCTCGCTTCTACCTACACCTGCCACTGAGATATGGCAAAATGTCTTAAAAGTGCGACCATCCCATTAAACCCGCTTAAGTAGGAATTTCTAAAATAGATAAAATATATGTTTAAATTAATTTTAGTTACATGGTAAAAAAAAAAAAAAAAAAAAAAAAAAAAAAAAAAAAAAAAAAAAACCTGCTAAAAATTACTACTGATGTATGGTGGTATGATCTAAAAATTCGTATTTCCTATTAAACTTTTAGGTGGTGCGAATTTCTAAAATCACTGAAATAAATGTTCATTGCAATTTAATAAGCTTGCTATCTTAAATTTCACGATTTTACTTAAAACATCTGCTAGGATATGGCTAGTGATGGGCCATTTTCGAAAATTTACCAATCGAAAAATATGTCGTCGTAAAAAACAAAATCGATACGGTCATCGTTATGATCCCCTATGGGATTTTGGGAAAACATCTTTAGAAAAATATATAAACTATTTTAATCTGTTTACAAACCTGGAGTTTCAGAATAATTCTTCATGTATTTGTCTAGCTATTTAACAAAACTACTAAAGTCTCAAGATGATCCATTAATATGACTGCTGTGAGTAGCATCGTTTGTCTTTATGTATAATAAAATATTTAAAAACTTCAAAAAACATTTTCGTGAATTGTTAACTATTAATTAAAAAATATTTTTGATTTTCGTCTGTCCCCATTCAATCAATATTTTTGTGTTTAATCTAAAAATATATCCTTTGTTTTGACGCGTAAGAAAAGTTTTTAAAAATATTAAAGTTCTTTATGAAGTATAAGTAGCTTTAATGATAAGTACTAAAATATATATGATTAATATTTCTTCATATGTTTTCAACATATCTAAATTTTCATCTATGAATTGCAATATCATCATTTTGCTTAATAAATAAAAACCGGTTTAAAACTTCAAAAACATTTTAGCGAAATTTTTAGGAAGTTAATAGTAATAATAATAAATATGATTCATATTTCTTACCGTGACATTATTTAATCAATATTTCTTTTATGTTAATTTGAAAGTGAATCTTTAGTTTGGACACTGACAAAAACTTTGTAGAATTTCAAAAGTACTTCGGTGAAGTGAATTTAGCTTCAGTAATATGCATTTATGTTTCTTATTTATATGGTAGGTATTTTCATTTCTCCACTTGTCTTTAGTCTATCGATATTTTTCATCTTTAATTAAATTATCATCTTAAAAGAGCATAAGAAAAGTGTTAAAAATTTAAAAAAACATTCCAGAGAAATCGTTTGAATGAAAACATTTCAGTAAAGACGTTTCAATGAAATATTTCGATTGTTAGCTTCAATGTTAAGTATTAAATTACGATTCATCTTTCTTCATTTGTTTTCAGACTATCAATATTTTTCATCTATAAATTAAAATATTATCTTAAAAAAATAAAAACAAAAAAATGTTAAAAACTTTAAAAACATTCCGTGAAATTGTTTGAATGAAAATTTTTTAATAAAACTGTTCAAATGAAATGTTTGATTGTTAGCTACAGTGTTATATATTAAGTAAGGATTCATATTTCTACGCTTGCCCTTAGTTTATCAATATTTTTCATCTATCAATTAAAGTAACATCTTTTTATAATCATAAGAAAAATGTTAAAACTTTAAAAACATTTCAGAGAAATCGCTTGAGTGAAAACATTTCAGTGAAATGTTTAGTCGATGTACAGGGTGGTCATAAAAATACTTTGCCGATATATGGAGCTCTAGCGGCCGTTCCGCTCAACCGATCGAAATGAAATTTCAGATATAGCTATTCAGAGGTATGAGCTCAAGATTCTGTGAGCGACAACAAAATAGCGCTTACGGTTACGGTTATAGTTACAGAAACTCGAAAATTTCCAATGGCAACACCCATTTTTTTTCATCGCAAAATGCTCAGCGCATGCGAAAACCCTAAAGAGCGTTGGAACCGTACGTGTATCGCAAGAAACGGACATGTTATGTACGCACAAAAAACCATTCTGGGAATCCTTCCCCTCATAGAAAAAACTCGATTGGGGCGCAAGGAGGAAATTTGCATATGACACAGAGTCAGTACACCAATCTCTGATTACAATTACAATACAGATCGGAGAAACTAAAACTTTTATTTTGATTACACATTTTCCACATGGGTGCCGTAATTGCCTGTGATGGTGACGGCACCCATGTGGAAAATGTGTAATCAAAATAAAAGTTTTAGTTTCTCCGATCTGTATTGTAATCAGAGATTAGCGTAGTGAGTCTGTGTCATATGCAAATTTCCTCCTTGCGCCCCAATCGAGTTTTTTCTATGGGGGGGGGGAGGATTCCCAGAATGTTTTTTTGTGCGTGCATAACATGCCCGTTTCTTGCGATACACGTACGGTTCCAACGCTCTTTAGGATTTTCGCATGCGCTGAGCATTTTGCGATGAAAAAAATGGGTGTTGCCATTGGAAATTTTCGAGTTTCTGTAACTGTAACCGTAACCGTGAGCGCCATTTTGTTGTCACTCACAGAATCTCGAGCTCATACCTCTGAATAGCTATATCTGAAATTTCATTTCGATCGGTTGAGCGGACTGGCTACTAGAGCTCCGTATATCGGCAAAGTTTTTTTATGACCACCCTGTATATAAAAATAATTATGATTCATATTCCTTTGTTGTCCCCATTCAATGAATCTGTTTATTTTTGATTTGAATTTTTTATTTTGATTTCAATTGTTTTAAAGCATAACAAAACTTTTTAAAAGTGCTTTAATGAAATGTATATAGCTTAAAGTATAAATATTGAAGTATTTAGTCTTAAGCGTATTATAATTTCTCATCGATTTATTCAAAAATCGTCATTTGTCTGGATGTATAAGAAAAAAACATTTTAAAAATTCAATAAAATTTTTAATGATGGGCTTTTTCACAATTTCTTGGATTCAAATTATTATCAATCAGGAATTGTTAAAGATAAATATTCAAACTTGGAACATATGTCTTTTATGATTGTTTTACTTTAATTTGATTCAGCAAATTAAAAAATATACATATTTACTTTTGAAAAAATATTTTTTAAATAAAAGTTACATAACTTTCTTTCAAGTTTTAACTTTAAATATTTTTAATTTCTTAAAATATTAACATCTAAAAAATGCTAAATCAAATTAAAATTTAGGTATTTTTGTTTATTTAAATGCAAAAAAATTTAAATTCTACAAGTAATATTCTGAGTGATAATGATTTTAAACTATCCCCATATTTTTTTTAAATTTTTATTATAATCTTTTTTAATTAGGAGAAATTAGAATGAAGAATTTTGTTTATCTATGATGTGGTTAACTAAACTCTGGTTAATCATAGTTAATCAATACTCTTTGTGTTCAATTTGAAAGTACATCGTTTGTTTTGACGAAATAGGAAATTTTTTAAAATCAACATTATCTGCATAACATTTTTCACAGTTTCCAACGCACGGGATATGGATTAGCTATATTAAAATATAAGTGAAACATTTAGAGATGAACAGAGATTCATTGATAAAATAAATATATCACAGCCTTTGGCGCTTATTTAATAATAAAAAGTAAAAATATAAAAAAGAAGAGCTATAATAAGTATTTTTTGTCCGAACTCCTCCCCGCGAAACAATTTTTAACTAACCTGAAGTAAAAAATTATGTAGAAATTCGCGGCTGAGTAGGGGTGTATGATTTAAACTTTTTTTCTAGGCTGGTCAGGATTATAATTTTAACATTTTTCCATGCCGGGCAGAAATTTTTTCCCTATGGGTCGATTTGGGTATGGACTTAGATATTTCGATTCATGCAGACCTCCAGTGCTAACGATCAACATATTTTGAAAACAAGATTTGATTTAAATCAATACGCTGCTTTATTATGTCCAAATAAGAGGCACTGTCTTATACCGACATTTAATAACAGACAATTTGTGGAGGATCCCTTATTTGCTTTTAAATTGACTCAAAAACTCTTCGTTTACAGGCATTGTAAAGTGGTGTAGGTCACGAATTTCGGAGAATTTGGATTTTAATATCTCTGTTAGATTTTCAGATACGAAGAAGAATTTTTTTTATTGTTCAATTTAGGAATGGATAAGGAATAATTTTCTAATTGGGAATTTTGCTCTACGGGGGCCGTATAAAAAGTTATTTTTCGTATTTTTTTTTCAAATAGACACCCCCCAGGGAGTTGCAACTTATCTCATCAGAAATTTCACCTTTTTTATGAAATTTTTCTGTTGGAAGTATGGGTCTAGAGGCAATATTTAAGGAGATAGCCTTTTGTTTCGATATTTATGACTCACCCTGTATGTAGATTAAATGATAAGTAATAAAATATTTATGAACTGTAAAAATGAAGTTCTTTGAATGAAATAAATGAACAATGGTTTGAATGTAAAATGAATTGAAATTTTTCGAACAACACCAAACACATCTCAGTGAAATCATATCAATAAAAACATTTTAGTGAAAGTTTTAAGCGATGAATAATAATAATAATAAGATAATTCATATTTATTAGTATGTAAACATCCAGTCAATATTTTTCATGTTAATTCGAAGGAGAATCTTTAGCTTTGATGCTGAAGAAAAATATTTTATAACTGTAAAAGAATTTTAGAGCAGTGTATATATTCTTATGATAAATCACTATTAAAATATTTATGAATCATATTTCCTCATATGTCTTCAGCCTACCAATATTAATTATCTATAAATTGAAATATCATCGTTTTTTAATACATAAAGAACAGTTAAAAGTTTTAAAAATATTTCAGTAGAATCATTTCAGTGACATGTTCAGGTTATTATAATATATATATATATATATATATATATATATATATATAAATGATTGTTTAGATTTGACGCTGGAAAAAACCTTTTAGAACTTCAAAAATACTTTAATAAAGTGTATATATAGCTTCAATCACAAGTATTGAATTATGATTTTTTTTTCTTGGCCTGTCTTCAGCCTATCAATGCTTTCTATCTATAAATTAAAATACCATTTTTTTTTTTATTACGTAAGATAAGAGTTAAAAATTTTCGAAATCATTTCATTAAAAACATTTCACTGAAAAGTGTAGGAAATTACCATTATAATAAATTATAATTCATATTCTTTAGTGCGATAATATCCAATCAGTATTTTGTATGGTAATTCGGAAGCAATTCTTTAATTTTGATGCTGAAGAAAACTTATTAGAACTTCAAAAGTACTTCGCTGAAGTGTATATAACTTTAATGATAAACATTAAATTATGATTCATATTTATTCACGTCTTAACCATATCACTATTTTTTATCAATAAATTAAAATATCAACGTTACATAAAAAAGAAGTTTTAAACTTTAAAAACATTCCAGTAAATCATTTCAATGGAAACATTTCAATGAAAAATTTAGAAGATTAACATAAAATATATATATATGATTTATATTCTTTAGTGTGATACCAATTTTTAATGTTAATTGGAAAGGAAATCTTTAGTTTTAATACTGAAAAAACTTATTAGGACTACAAAAGTACTTCTGTGAAGTATATATATAGCTTCAATGATAACTATTAAATCATGACTTTTACTTCTTCGTGTTTCTTCAGTCTATCAGTGTTTTTCATCAAGAAATTAAAATATCACCATGCGTAAGATAAGAATTAAAAAACCTACATAGCCTATCAATGTATTCCACCTATAAATTAATATATCATCATTTCTTTTGATACATAAAATAAGAGTTAAAAACTTTAAAAACCTTTAAACGGAATCACTTCATTGAAAACATTTGCGTGAAAATTTTAGGAGGTTAACATTACTATAATAAAATATGTTTCATATATTTTAGTGTGACACTATCTAATCAATATTTTGCATGTTAATTATTCGGAAGTGAATCTTTAATTTTAACGCTGAAGAAAACTTTTTAGAACTTTAAAAGTACTTCATTGAAGCGTATATAGCTTCAATTATAACTATTAAATTATGATTAATATTTCTTCACATTTTTCAGTCTATCAATATTTTTCATCTATAAAATAAAACATTATCGTTTATTTTAATACATAAAAAAAGAGTCGAAAACTTGAAGTTGAAAAGTTAGACGATGAATAATAAATTATTTATTATTTATTTTCCTTCGTGAATCAGTATCAAATCAATATTTTTATGTTTAATTTAAAAGTGCATTCTTTGTTTTAACGCGCAAAAATACTTTTATAAAAGCCATTTAAAACTAGTTGGATGTGTCAATCCCAAAACTTTCTTCTATCTCATAAATACATTTTAATATTAAAAAAAAAAAAAAAAAAAAAAAAAAAAAAAAAAACGTGGTGACTTCAAAATTACCCACTATCGAATTTCCTCGAACATTTGACCTAGCCTAATGAGATTCTGGTATCCGAAAAGCCTAAAACGCAAAATTTAATTAATATTCTGAGAAAATGAGCTTAGTAGTGCCTCATGTTGGGTAATTCATAAAAACCTAATAAGCATCTATTTATGTCAAGACCTAACAGAATCTGAAATTTGATGGAATTTCGTCCATTAGTTCTTGAGATATAGTTATAACAAAAAATTTGCAAAACATAGCACAGAAACACCATATCTTGGACAATTTATGCCAAAACGTAAAAAAAAAACATCTAATTATGTTATGGTGTAAAAGAATCTGAAGTTTGATGAAATTCTGTGCATTAGTTCTTGAGATATAGCTAGTTAAAGAAAAAAAAAAAAAAAAAAAAAAAAAAAAAAAAAAGTGTAAAATATAGCACAGCAGCACCATCAGTTGAAGGATTTATAACAAAACGTAATCATCGTGTAATTATATTATATGTCATTTTGTAACAAAATCTGAAGTTCGATGAAATTCTGTGCGTTGGTTGTTGAGATATAGCTATCGGAAAAATCGTGCAAAATGCAGCATAGCTGCACCACCTGTTGCAAGGTTAATACCAAAATGTAATCAGCGTCTAATTATGTTATATATTCTAGTGTAACAGAATCTAAAATTTGATGAAGTTCTCTGCATTAGTTCTTGAGATATAGCAATCGCAAAAATCGTGCAAAATGTAGCATAGCAGCGCCACCTATAGGGCAGTTCACATCAAAACCTTATCAGCGGCTATGTATCTCAAGGTATCGCGGAATCTGAAGTTTGGTGAAATTCTGTGCATTAGTTCTTGAGATATAGCTATCATGAAAATCATGAAAAACGTGGCACAGCAGCGCCATCTGCTGGCCAATTAACACCAAAACTTAATCAGCGTCTATGTATATCAAGGGGTCACAGAATCTGAAGTTTGGTGAAATTCTGGGCATTAGCTCTTGAGATATAGCAATCTTGAAAATCATGAAAAACGTAGTATAGCAGCGCCACCTGCAGGCCAATTTTCACCAAAAACCAATAGGCACTAATTCATATCAAGCTCTAATTGAATATAAAATTTTATTAAATTTAGAGCATTAGTTCTTGAGATAGAGTGCCCACAAATTTTTTGTCACATACAGACAGACAGACTTACAGACAGACTTACAGACAGACGGACAGACTCACAGACAGACGGACAGATTCACAGACAGACGGACAGGCTCACAGACAGACATTTTCTAAAAATAGTCAAAACGTGTTCAGGACCTTCTAAAACGTATAAATCCGTCGAAAACCGGAAGTCGAAAATTTTCATGAATCCAATACTTTCTTCTTGTAAAGATAGAAGAAAGTAAAAAACATAAACGGTAAGTATTAAAATATTTAGGTTTCATATTTCTTCTTATGTTTTCAGTCTATTAATATTGCTGACCTATAAAATTAAATATCTTTATTTATTTTCATGTATTAAGAAAACATTTTAAAACTTCAAAATTCCTTTACCTAAAGTTAGACAATTAACTTTAAAATATTTATGATTTTCTTGTATTCTTACTCAATCAATATTTTTACTTTCTTCTATCTTTACAAGAAGAAAGTATTGTATTCATGAAAATTTTCGACTTCCGGTTTTCGAAGGATTTATACGTTTTGAAAGGTCCTGAACACGTTTTGACTATTTTTAGAAAATGTCTGTCTGTGAGTCTGTCCGTCTGTCTGTGAGTCTGTCTGTCTGTATGTGACAAAAAATTTGTGGGCGCTCTATCTCAAGAACTAATGCTCGAAATTTAATAAAATTTTATATTCAGTTAGACCTTGATATGAGTTAGTGCCTATTGGTTTTTGGTGAAAATTGGCCTGCAGGTAGCGCTGCTATACTACGTTTTTCATGATTTTCAAGATTGCTGTATCTCAAGCACTAATGCACAGAATTTCACCAAACTTCAGATTCTGTGACCCCTTGATATACATAGATGCTGATTAAGTTTTGGTGTAAATTGGCCAGCAGGTGGTGCTGCTATGCCACATTTTTCATGATTTTCATGACAGCTATATCTCAAGAAATAATGCACAGAATTTCACCAAACTTCAGATCCCGCGATACCTTGAGATACATAGCCACTGATAAGGTTTTAGTGTGAACTGCCCTATAGGTGGCGCTGCTATGCTACATTTTGCACGATTTTTGCGATAGCTATAACTCAAGAACTAATGAAGAGCACTTCATCAAATTTTAGTTTTTTTTACACTAGAATATATAACATAATTAGACGCTAATTACATTTTGGTATTAACCTTGCAACAGATGGTGCAGCTATGCTGCATTTTGCACGATTTTTCCGATAGCTATATCTCAACAACCAACGCACAGAATTTCATCAAACTTCAGATTTTGTTACAAAATGACATATAACATAATTACACGATGATTACGTTTTGTTATAAATCCTTCAACTGATGGTGCTGCTGTGCTATATTTTACATGTTTTTTTTAAACTAGCTGTATCACGAGAACTAATGCACAGAATTTTATCAAACCTCAGATTCTTTTACACAATACCATAATTAGACGCTTTTTTACGTTTTGGCATAAATTGTCCAAAATATGGTGCTGCTGTGCTACGTTTTGCAAATTTTTTGTATAACTATATCTCAAGAACTAATGGACGAAATTCCATTAAATTTCAGATTCTGTTAGGTCTTGACATCAATAGATGCTTATTAGGTTTTAGCATAATTACCCAACATGAGGCACTACTAAGCTCATTTTCTCAGAATATTAATTAAATTTTGCGTTTTAGGCTTTTTGGATACCTGAATCTCATTAGGCTAGGTCACATGTTCGAGGAAATTCGATAGTGAGTAACTTTGAAGTGACCACGGTTTTTTTTTTTTTTTTTTTTTTTTTTTTTTTTTTTTTTTTTTTTTTTAAATATTAAAATGTACTTATGAGATAGAAGAAAGTTTCGGGATTGACACATCCAACAAGTTTATGTTTAATTTGAAAGTGCATCGCTTTGTTTTAACGCGCAAAAAACTTTAAATGTATGGATCTTAAATGATAAGTATTAAAATATTTAAGATTCATATAGCCTCTCTCAAAAGTTTAAGCTCTCTGCAAATCTGGTTTAAAATAATTAAAGAAAAATATTTTATGCTAATTTACGATAAATACTCGACGTTTAATCAAAATAAAACGAAAGATGCGATTTTGGGTGGTTAAAATGAAAAAAATAAAATAATTATTTTTATTTAATTTTTTTTTCTTGAAGAAACGCTGTCAAAAGTTTAAGAACTTTATGCGATTTTTTTTTAGAAACACGGAATTTGCTGTGTGTAATGACATTGTATGAAATCATATTGTACTATTATAAAAATTTAAAAGATGGAGAAAATATTTCCTCTCGTTTTAGAAATGCCGAAGGGTAAAGAATTCAGAAAATGTCAGATTTTGAAAGTTTTTAAACTGAAATTGCAAAATAAAACGGTTTCTGAAATTGCAAATCCAAATTACAGATCAAATCGAGGTATATATCAAATACTCCTTAGAAATGATAATTTTAAGGGGAAACCAAGATGTGGATGACCACGTATGATCACGAGTTTCAGACTGATCCGAAAATTAGGAGATTGGTATCTAGACAAAATATGTCCATAAGGCGAATTAATAATAATCTCCGTGTACAGATGTCCAAAGACACTGTACATAGGCGTATTAAAGAGTGTGATTACATCATACTAAAGAAAATGGCTTGCAAACAGCCTCTCAAATTACATCACAAACAGGCAAGAATGAACTGGACTAAAAAACACATGATCTTTGGGAACAAATGGCATATTGCTTTATCTAGCGATGAGAAAAGGTCGAACTTAGATGGTCTTGATGATTGGAACGCGTATTGGCATGATTTACGAAAGGAACCAAGAGTATTTTTTAGCAAGCAGCAAGGCGGTAAATCTGTTATTGTTTGGGGGAAGGGGGCATTTGGATTCAAAGACCAGGCCGCTGTAGCTTTAGTAAAAGAAAGCCAAGAATAAAAGAAGTATCAGGAGACACTAACTCAACATTTGCTTTCATTCGGTGACTTTTTTTTTTTTTTTTTTTTTTTTTTTTTGAGGGGAGGGGGCGGTTTGAATGGACTTTTCAACAAGACAATGCCTCACGTATTACATTCTATAAAACTTTGGTTTTCTCAAAGTCAGCTTTAAGCTTTCAGTCCATACTTGAACACGATAGAGAATGTATAGGATATTTTAACCCACAAAGTTTACGGCAATTGAAAGCAGCATGATTCTACTAAAGAACACCAAACGATCATTGCGAAAATGATCGTTGCGGTATTCTTTGCCATCAGAAACCCTACAAAAACTAATAATTTCAATGAACGCACGTTTATTGAACTAATATGAAATTACGAAAAAATAATTTGCAAATTAAAGTTCTGTAAAAATTATAAATCTGGTTGTTTTTGACATTGTGTATTGACATATATATATATATATATATATATATATATAAATAAGACTGATATATTAAACTCAAATCGCACACCATATATAATTAACTAAAGAAATATATAAAATAAAATGAATGTAGATTCTACCATTGCAGAATTCAGTTTCGCCTCCGATTAGAAAAAAAAATCGATAGAAGTTTTTTAGAAGGGCGACCCCGTTTAGATTGCAATGAACTAACTTCATTTTTCTTGTGTTTATCAATATAATAACAAACAGAACGGCGTGAAATACCCAATTGAATAGCAGTTTCTCTTTGAGACATTGGAATTGCGGAATAATAAAGAGATACAATTTGACGTGCTACTTCTTCATTGAATAGATTCATCAAAAACGGATTTTTTCGTTAGTTTAAACGCTTTTTTATAGACTCTGAGTAAAAGGAAATGCAATTTATCAATAAAACGAATGGAATCCCATCGAATTCGACGAATGAAATGTTTTAAAGACCCGATCGATTTGGTTTAAAAAAAAAGCAAAAGTAATTACATTATTGAATCAATATATAATAAATATATTTACAAAGTAAATGGCAAATTTGCCGGTTACAATTTTGCATGCAAATATTCGCTCAAGTACAGTTAAAATTGTAATATGAGTGCCGGCGAAATCCAGAAATTTTATTTTATATGCACTCACAGAAAAATAGCTTTATTAAAAAAAAAAGTGATATCGGGTACTACTAGGTTATCCCATCGACCAAAAAATTATCGCCAAACTATAAGATTAAATGCCAATAATGAATGATCGTGAATGTCACATTCAATGACATTAAATACAATTCATGTGTTTAAAATGTCATTAAGTGATTTTCATTTCGACTTTTTATTAATATTTTTATTAATATTCTACTGATTATTTTTGATTATTTTTTCGTTATTTAAAATAAAAATTATGTCAATATGTATAATTTGGCTATTAATTTGGCGAAATTGGTCGACGGGATAACAGAGTAGTACCTAATATCGTTATGAGTAAAAATACGATGTTTTAAATAATGACGTCATTTTCTCTTCAAATGTTCTTTAAAAGTTACTGTTTATGAAAAAGGCATCCATATTAATATTGTAATTCCCATTTATCTCGTTGCTGAATGACATAATTTTCCTCATTTGAAATTTCTCTTATTTTGATTTAGAGATTAATTTTTATCATATATTATTTTCTGTCATTTTATTTACATTATTAATATTATTTCTCAGTAAATATATTTTTTTAACTCAATTAGTGCATAATTATACGCAATCATTTTAGAAAATAAATTTTTATTATCGAGAGAAAAGCTAAACTGTGTTGCCACCATTTTGAAGAAATGTCATGAAAAAGCTTTTAAAATTAAAAATAAAATATAAAAATGGAAATAAATTAAAAAATAATTAAAATGGGCACAACTACAAATAAATAGCTTTCATTTAAAAAAATAATTATCAGAATCGGTTGACTAGAAAATTCAGGGCTGATGACACGACATTTTTAGCTTGTCTGAAAGAAATAGCCTCGGAGGCTAATAAAAATATTCTTAAAAGCAAAAACTCACGAACAGCTACACCGCTAAACAAACTTGAAAAACCACTACGTGAACAATAACTAATCCATAAATTATAAACTGATCCAACAAATAACAACTCATAAATAACTTAAACAAGAAACTCGAAAAGTAACAAACATGGAGACGGGCGGCATGGCTAATGACATGCACTGCTGGGTTAAATCTGATTTTATGCATGCAACATTCCCCATGCCCGTCACAACCATAAATGAATTTTAACTAAAAGCAATCCATACTAAAAATAAACTATCGACCAGCAATAACCTTCAAATAACCCCTAAACTAAAACATTAAACTTGTCGAACTATCAAATCCATTCAATAATGATTTCAGTTCATTTCGACGACAACTGCCCCTAACAAAATCATTCATAATATTTTTCATAAAGTTCCGAGGGTAATCTTGTTCAGAACCCAGTCTGTACCACTCCACAATGTCATTAATCGCATCTCCAATTTCTGAACTCAACCTATCAATGCGAATTAAACCATTTCTGAAAATATTTCTTTTTACCGAGACATGTACACATGAATTGAAATTCATTAACTTTAAAGTTCGGAAACTAAAAGTGTTCCGTTTATCAAATATCTTTGTAACTAATTTTTTACGCTCTAAAATTAAGTTTACATCCAAAAAATCAATATTTCTGCAATCCAGTGAGGAGGGCTCTAATTTTAATGTTGTAGGGTAATATAAGAAATCTAAAATTATATTATCGTTATTTAATTTAACTATTAAAACATCATCAATGTATCTGTAACACAAAATATTTTTATTTAAGTTATTGTTACGTTCATATAAATATAGGTATATGTCAGCTAAAATAGAACTACAACTCCCCCCCCCCCCCCCCATTGGAATGCCACGAATTTGTCTAAACGTTTTTTTACCATCGTAAAGGTAATTTTCTTCTACAACAAATTTAAATAAATTCAAAAATAAATCGATATCAGTTTCTGATTTACACTCAGTAACATAAAATTCCACAATTTTCTCTTTTAATTCCGTTAAATCTATATTATTGTATAGGTCTGCGAAGTCATATGCATACAGACCTGTAATGTTTTTTATATTTTTCAGCTTATCCAATAAGATGTAGCTATTTTTTATAATAAATGTTGATTCCCTACCAGTCACTTTATGAAACACATCTGTTAAAATCTCCTTTAATTTTTTGCTAACTACCTCAATGTAAGATCCGAAACCACAAGTTATGCTTCTGAATTTAATTGGCTTTTTATGAAATTTAGGAACTAATATAAGATATGGGAAATTTTGACTTTTTTGTTTTAACTTTACTTTTTTATAAAGTGCTTTGATTTTATTCTCCACAACAGTGATTTTTGTATTCAAAAGTTGATAATGATATTTATTGTTATAGCACTCATTCAAAAGCGTACTATAAAGTTTTTTACATATCAATGCGTAATTTGTGTTGGCTTTGTCTACATATGTAATTATAAATTTATCCTGGAGATTCTTAATTGATTTTGTAATTTTTATATAATTTTCGCGTGACATACCGTCACAATCTCTAATGTATTCCATTTTTAAATCCTTTAGTATATGGTATTTCCACTCTTGAAAAACACTACATGGTAAACTATACCTATACATTAGTTTTTGTATAAAAAAATCTAAATTTAAGTTAAAGCGCTTAATTACTTCACTTTTAGGTATTATGCGTTTCACTCTATATTTTGTTCCATACTCCATTAACTTCCTCAACTCCACATCCCCTACTATCTCCAAATTTCCAGTTATAACGTGTCCAAAATCGTTATCTATATAATTTATGTAATCACTATCATTGCAATTACAAATGCATTCTCCGGTACTTTTCTCAAGATTTTTTGCAAAACTGTTATAGTTAAAAATTTTACGCCCCAAAGGTTTATCATATTTAAAAGCCTTAATTATTTTAAGCTTGCCCACAGGTAATAGATCATAATATTTATTTAATATTTTATTATAATTTAGTTTATTTTGACAATTTCCAACATAATCCAACACAAAATATATCTTATCTACTGAACCTTTATTGCTATTGTTTAAATTACAGTAAAATTGCAAATTCTGTTTTTTAATTCTATACCTCAATAAATCTAAAGCTAAATCTATGTTACTACATCCTACTCTGTCATGCAATGCCCATAGTGTTTCGGGAATTAATTTCTTTTTAATGTTAAAAATTAAACACTTAAGTACATTAATTCTTCTTAAACCATTATAATTAATTATTGCGTTCAGTATATCTTTACAATTATTAATATTTTTATTATTCCAAGTAATTACATTAAAATAACCATTACAATTATCATTCAATATTTCATTCCTCAAATCATGATTTATTTTTGCATAAATAGAATCATCTATATTTTCAGTTTTTAAATTTTTAACTACATTACTATTATTAAACTTAACATTTAACCCGTAAGGATATACCGTACCATAATTTTTCATCATTTCATTCTCACACAATTTTCTTTCCATTTCATTTGGAATAATATACATGATAGATATCCGTATATTTTCAATACCATGCTCTGAAAAATGTTTTATTTCTATTTCTTGATCCTCACTTTTGATGATAAGTTTTCTAATGTCCGATTTATGATTATTGAACCTTCTGTTTAAAGGAGTAGATGTTTGTCCAATATATAATTGATTACAAACGTTACATCTTAATCTATAAACACAATTATAAACTTTACAAAATTTAGGACATTGTCCCTCTGTCCTCTCATCTTTACGTTTTATCTCTGCACAAGTACAAACTTTACAACGTTTGTCACTACATTTAACTAACTGTATGCCATTATCTAATTGACTTTTTTTAAAGTCCCTTCTATAAAACCATCTTGTTTTATATCTTTTCTCAGTGTTATTACTATTTTTGTAATCTTTTTCACTATAACTATGTTTAAATTGCCCAAGGCTATTCATTGAATTATTATAAATATATCTAGTCCGATATCTTATAATTTCCGTATTTCCATAAGCACAACTATCTTTAGTCAAACCACAATCATTCCGTAATCCAACATATTTCCAATCTATGCCACTTTTAACACAATCGCCACTATTAGACGTACTCCTCATAACTCTAAACTCTGTAAACTCTTTTCCACCATGGTCACTTTCTAACGATCCGCTCCCCACCATGGATTCTGGAGCCGACCGAGCACTACGGAATTTATAATTCCATATCTTGCCGGTACCGTTAATATTGTATTTTTTACTATTCATATTAATGTGCAAAATTTTTTTATAATTGAATATTAATAAAACAATATACATAGAACCCAAACACTCAGCTAAAGCCATTAAAATATTGAAAAATACATAAACTTCTCAAAACCAATATACATCAGAATAAACTATCATTAAATATCAAAACTATAAAAATAAATTCGAAACTGAACAATATTAAATTATCAGCCAAATAAATTAAAATATAGTCATACTTTTTAATCCAAACAACTTCATAATAACCAACCAACAGACATTAACCACTTAAGAAAATCACTTCACATCAACAAACCGTTGTAATCTTCAAATATTTAATTATGACATGCAATTTATTTCTTATCTCATTATAGATATAAAGCAAAAAAGACATACCTGACTCATATATATATATATATATATATATATATACACTATCTACCAAAAAGTATTTGTACACTTTCAGTTTTTGACATTTTGTCAAATATTTAAAAATATACTGGTCGGATTCTTCTGGAACTTCAGAAATATAAAGATTATGTGTCACTTTATATTTATTTACATTCATTTGTTAAGCGGGTAATTAGGGGGCCGGCAAAAAAACAAAGAATAATAGAAATATTTGGGATCGCCCTGTACATGAAAATGCACGAAACGACTTATCGCTTTAGAATACAAATATATGAATACAGTAGAATATGTACACTAATTTTTGTGAGAATAGCATGTATATTTATGGCGATAGAGCGATTTTTTTGAAAAATTCAAAAAATTCTGGTATGTTTTTTGTTTATATCATGCTGGGTTTTTGACCAAATTTAACGCAAATTTCAGAAAAAGTGGCAAAACGCAGTAGAAAAAATGTAGCGCAATTGGAATATAAATATATTAAATATTTTATGAAATATGAGTAGTTGTATAAAATAATTTTTATCTGCGCATGCGCGAACTAGAAAAACATTTTTTTTTTACATCATTTAATAGTCAATTCTATGGAGTGACTTATAAAAAAAATCCAATCAAATATCGTGAAAATTCAAAAAGATATTATTTTAGTGAGATGTTTTTACTCTGCTCTCTAAAAACGGCTGAATCTTAAGGGATTCTCCACAAATTGACATTTTTTAATAACTGACTTTAAAAAAAAACTAGTATTGAATTAATACAATATCTAATACAATATTGCTGCTAATAAGTACTTGACAATTGTGATAGAAAAGAAAAAGAGCTTTATTCGCATTCAGGGCCAAAACTAAGAGAGGGGGGGGGGAGAAGGGCATGTGCTCCGGGCCCTAGGATGAAAGTGTTCCAAATGTATCTTTCGTTTGGCGATTTTTTTCATGGCTATGTTTAGCATAATATTGTTAAAATTATTATATCTGGGCTATGCTAAAGCATAAAAAATCTAATGATGATGGCTTAAGGTCCCTGCCCCTACCCGCGAAGATGCTCACGAGCTAATGCTATTCCTATGGGGATGCATTTTTCTAACTCTTTTGCATTTGGACATTTTTAAATAATATGTTTTGCATTGGATAGCGGAAGTCCTTTTCAAGATTGCTCCGTGATTACTTTTTCAATTTTGGCGTAGATATTTTTATAATGTTTCTTTCACTTCCAAAAGCGGTTCTGAAAGTGAAACTAACTTTATAAAAAATATCTATGACTCAAATCGAAAAAGTAGTCAAGGAGCGATTTTGAGAGGGACTTCCGCTATCCAATGCAAAAAAAAAAAAAAAAAAAAAAAAAAAAAAAAAAAAAAAAAATTGAAAATTTCAAAATGCGAAAGAGTTATTAGAAAAATGCCTCCCCACAGGAATAGCATTAGCTCAGCAGTGTCTTCGCGGGCAGGAACAAGGGCCTTAAAGATCCTGTTGAAAGTAGAATTTTTTTGATTCGGTTTAAAGTATCAAATTGGAGTATTTTAATAAAGCAAGATACGTTATTTTATATTGCATATTTTAAGTTTTAAGATAAGTCGGCTATTAATAAATTGGAGAAATTTTCTTTGTAAATATGCTTTGCGAAGGAGGGGGAAAGGGGTACCTTCAAAATCCACGTTTGCCTCGGGAAAAAAAGACTGGTTTTGGCCCTGTTCACATTTAATAATTTGTAGATCCTCCTCGAGAGGCAATTACAGCTGCGACTCTCCTGGGCATGCTCTCAACTAGTCCTTGTATTACATTTAATGGTATTTTATTCCATTCTGTTTGCACAAGGCAGGTAAGCTCTTTTACTGATTTTGGGCGTGTGTCACCCGCCTTAATTCGACGATCCAACTCGTCCCAGAGGTTCTCTATTGGGTTCAGGTCTGGGCTCTGGGCAGGCCACTCGAGTCGATGCACTCCATTATCAGCATACCAATCCATGCTGGACCTCGCTACATGGCAGCTTGCGTTGTCATCCTGGAACTAACATGGGTCCAATCCATAGTATTGCCACAACGTAGGAAGTACACTGTTGTCCAGTATATTACAGTAGGCATCGGCATTGAGCTTATCATGAATTGGGACCAAGGGTCCTAGTCCGAACCAGGAAAAACAACCCCAGAACATAATTCCCCCTCCGCCAAATTTAACTGTGGGCACAATACATTCTGGTAGGAGGCGTTCTCCAGGCAGACGCCAGACCCAGACCCTACCATCAGAACGGTAGAGGGTGAACCTTGATTCATCACTCCAGAGAACCTGTTTCCATTGCTGTACAGTCCATTGCTAACGTGTTTTGCACCAACTTAACCGAGCTGCGCGGTTGGACTTGGTGATTAAAGGCTTATGGGCGGCAGCACGGCCATAAAAATTAAGCAGATGAGCTTCCTTACGGATGATATTCATGGAAACAACACATCCTGAAGCTTGTTGAAATTCTTGGCGTATGTGTAACATTGGTTGGTTGCGGTTCTTCCGAATTTCTCTAGACAGAACCCGTCGGTCTCTATCTCCCAGTTTCGTCGGTCTGCCTACTCTGGCCACATTCTGACAATCACCATTCAGCTTCCATTTTCTAATCACATAAGCCACAGTCGTTTTGGGGTAATTAAGCTCACTAGATATGTCGATTAAAGATCGGCCATTTCGGTGGTACCCGATGATCACACCTTTTTCAAAATCAGACAGCTCTGTTCTTCTTGGCATCATGCATGCGATTGATGTCAGTGTTGTTTTCGACACCACATTTAACAGTAAAGAACTTGACGTATTTCAGGATCGCAGATATCGGCATTTGCATAAGAGCCATTATCAATTATGTATCAATGGGTAGATTTGACACAAATGCTTCGATTTTTTATAATTATTTTTATCCTGAAATAGGTTCGTTCTGGTAATTATCTAAGAAAAGAAGTAAATCACCAGTAAAAAACGTAAATGGAGATTTGGCAATTTGCGTAAAATCTGACGTCATTCAACTGCTTTCAGAGACCAATTGAAAATCAGTTCACTCCTATCCACAATAACTTTCTGAATTTCCACGAAATTCGATCGGATTTTTTTATGGGTAGCTCCATAGAGTTGAATATTAAATTATGTAAAATGATAAATTTTATCGTTCACGCATACGCTGATTAAAAAATATTTCATACAAATACTCATATTTTAGAAAACTTTTAATATATTTATATTTCAATAGCACCTTATTCTTTCTACTACATTTTGCGAATTTTTCTGAATGTGGCTTTATATTTGGTTGAAAATATTGCATGACATAGTACATTTTAGAAAATATTTAATATATTTATATTTCAATGAATTTTGGTGAACTCCCCCCCCTCCCTTTTCTTCTTTGCAAAACATCTGCAAAAGTATTTGCAAAGAAAAATTTTCTAATTTATTAATAGCCGACTTATTTTAAAACTTAAAATATGTAATATTGATTAAAGTAGTCTGCTTTGTTTAAAAAAAATGATACCTTAAAATCGTGAAACCGAATCAAAACGAAAAAAAAAATCTGCTTTATGCGGGATCTTTATGCCATCATCATTAGATTCTTCTATGCTTTGGTATAGGAGAAATGCTTTGAATGGGACGATTTTGACAATATCATGCTAAACATAGACACGGAAAAAATCGCCAAACAAAATGTACATTTGGGACACTTTCATCCTAGCGCCCGGGGCACATGCCCTTTTCCCCCAACCCTCTCTTAGTTTTGGCCCTGAATGTGAATAAAGTTCTTTTTCTTTTCTATCACAATTGTCAAGTACTTATTAGCAGCAATATTGTATTAGATATTGTATTAATTCAATACTAGTTTTTTTTTTAAAGTCAGTTATTAAAAAATGTCAATTTGTGGAGAATCCCTTAAGATTCAGCCGTTTTTAGAGAGCAGAGTAAAAACATCTCACTAAAATAATGATATCTTTTTGAATTTTCACGATATTTGATTGGATTTTTTTTATAAGTCACTCCATAGAATTGACTATTAAATGATGTAAAAAAAATGTTTTTCTAGTTCGCGCATGCGCAGATAAAAATTATTTTATACAACTACTCATATTTCATAAAATATTTATTATATTTATATTCCAATTGCGCTACATTTTTTCTACTGCATTTTGCCAATTTTTCTGAAATTTGCGTTAAATTTGGTCAAAAACCCAGCATGATATAAGCAAAAAACATACCAGAATTTTTTGAATTTTTCAAAAAAATCGCTCTATCGCCATAAATATACATGCTATTCTCACAAAAATTAGTGTACATATTCTACTGTATTCATATATTTGTATTCTAAAGCGATAAGTCGTTTCGTGCATTTTCATGTACAGGGCTATCCCAAATATTTCTATTATTCTTTGTTTTTTGCCGGCCCCCTAATTACCCGCTTAATAAATGAATGTAAATAAATATAAAGTGAAACATGATATTTATATTTCTGAAGTTCCAGAGGAATCCGACCAGTATATTTTTAAATATTTGACAAAATGTCAAAAACTGAAAGTGTACAAATACTTTTTGGTAGATAGTGTATATATATATATATTATTTTTTGACAGTTTTTTTTTTTACATTTTTTTGTTATATTTTTTACAATTATGTAATTTTTTTTTACTTCTGATATCATTTATTTAAATAATGTTGTAAAACCTGCAAATAAAAAAAATGTTATTAATTCTAACTCATTATAATCCTTTGAGAATCGAGATTTTATGCTTGTGCTTAAATTTTTGAGACAAACCTTAGTCTTTCTTATGTCTAGAGCATATTAATGTTTCTGGTTTATAAAATAAAATTTAGACATTCATCGTGATATAAAAGAAAATAGTTTAAAACTTTAAAAGTATTTTACTGAATAGTTTAGACGATAAATTAAAAAATATATTCATGATTTTCTTGCATTCTCGCACAATCAATTTTTTTCATGTTTTATTTCAAACTTTTAAATGATAAATATTAAGATATAGAAGATATTAATTTCTTCTGTCTTCAACCTAATAATATTTCTAATCGATTAAATGAAATATCACGATTTATCTTCACAGAAAGAAAACAACTTAAAAATCCAAAAACATTTTAAGTGAATAATATTTCTGATCTATAAATTGAAATATCATAGTTTATCTTGATGTGAAAGAATTTTTTTAAAAATTCAAAAATATTTTAATCAGAAGTTTAGATGATAAATTAAAAAATATTTATGATTTTCTTGTTTTCTCACTCAATCAATATTTTTTATGTTTAATTTGATAGTGCATTGTTTTGTTTTAATGCGTGAAAAACTTTTGAAAAGCACTTTAGTGAAGTGTATAGATCTTAAATGATAAGTATTAAAATATTTAAGATTCATATTTCTTCTTCTATCTTCAACCTATTAATATTTATTATCTATAAAATGAAATATCATCATTTATCTTGATGTAAAGGAAAACAGATTAAAACTTCAAAAACATTTTAGGGAATAGTTTAGTCAATAAATTAAAAAATATTTATGATTCTCTTTTGTATTCCCGCTCAATAAATACTTTTTATGTGTAATTTGAACGTGCATCGCTTTGTTTTAACGTGCAAAACACTTTTTAAAAGCACTTCAGTGAAATGTATATAGCTTAATGGATAGGTTTTAGAATGTTTAGGAATCCTGATTCTTTATATATCTTCAGCCTATCAACACGCATCATCTTTAAATTGAAATATCATAATTTGTTTTGATATACACTGCTCAAAACAATTAAAGGATATTTGAAGTTTTATATAAAATAAAGATATAAACGAAATTTTTTTTTGCCGAAAATAGAAGAAGAGAATCACAAATGCAAATTTTTCTGATTTTCAAACTGTGGAGTATGCAAATTTTGAGTTCAACGTCAAAAACGTCGCTTCAGCGGCAGCGAATGAAATTTGACTTTCAACTGGATAAAAGAGAATGAAGACAAGGATGATCGGCATTCAGTGATTGCTTTGTTTCGATGAGTACGATGTCTCAGCGAAGTCATTTGACAGATTCAGAAGCTTGTAGAATTGTTGGTAGGTTAGAAGGGGGCCAAACACAAGCCGAAGTAGCGCAAGCCATTGGAGTGTCACAAAGTGTCATTTCCAGGATCTGGAACCGTTTTTTGGAGAGTGGATGTGCAGGCTAAAGACCAGGACAAGGTCGTAGACGGGCAACAACGCCCAATGAAGATCGGTATTTAGCGTTAACAGCTCGGAGACACCGAAACATGAACGCTACTCTTCTCCAACAACACATTCGCTCGGCTACAGGCACCACGATTTCAACTCAGACTGTCCGAAACCGGCTCCATGCTGTAGGTCTGTATGCTCGCCGACCGATGGTATGTGTTAGATTAATGTCAAGGCATCGTCGCGACCGCAGGGAGTGGGCAACCGAGTATGTCAACTGGAGGAGAAATGAATGGAGCAATATTCTGTTTTCTGACGAGTCCCGTTTTTCTGTGCATCCGGATAATAGGCGTATTTTCATCTGGAGGGACCATGGCAGTAGGAATAATCCTGCGTTCGTGCACGAAAGTGTCAGATTTGGCGGTGGAGGAGTGTTGGTGTATGGTGGCATCTGCATTGACGGGCGCACTGACCTTTACATCATTCGAGATGGAGCTCTGACTGGTCGCCGATATAGGGATGAGATCCTCAGACCTATTGTAGCCCCTTACGCTGCAGCAATCGGAGATAACTTCATTTTGATGGACGATAACTGCAGGCCACATCGTGCAAACCTGGTGGAGCATTTCCTTTTCGAGGAAGGAATCGTTCGAATGCAATGGCCAGCGTGTTCTCCAGACATGAATCCAATCGAGCACGTTTGGGACGCTCTAGGAAGACGAGTTTCTGGCCGCCAACAACCCCCACAAACTCTCCAAGAACTGGAAAGAGCTCTTCTGGAAGAGTGGGGCAGAATACCCCAACTCGTCATTAATAGCCTCATTGAGTCCATGCCTCAAAGGTGTTCAACGTTGCTGGCCGCCCGTGGAAACCATACTCCCTACTGAAAATGATTTTTTTTGAAGAAAACACCTTTTCTTATTCTTTTTTTCTCATATGCACAAATTGTGTTTTTTTCCTTTTGTGCACAAATGCGCAATAAAATGCATTTTTTTCTGCCAAACATGTGTAATTTATTCTCATGTAACCTACTATGTCTGTCGACCATGTATCATGTATCAATCAGCTAAAAAGTTTCCCAGATACAAAATCCACCTTAAACTGCAATATCCTTTAATTGTTTTGAGCAGTGTATAAGAAACTATTTTAAAACTTCAAAAACATGAAAAAACACATTTGAAAAAGATTACGCAGTATAGAAGAAAATATATTAAAGAAAACACTTGATGATATTCGTTATAAGGTGTTCTCGTGTAATAACGCCAGGTGGGGTAATAACGCCAAGTGCTAATATTTCGCATAATTATGAAATAATCCTGAAAATAGCATCTGTGGGATCTGCGCAGAAGTGCTCTGAGTCATATAAAACATAAACAACAGCTTAAAGTTAATTTGTTCCATTTGTAGGTCTTATCGCTTTTAGAAGAAATTAAAATTAAGTATTGATCTAAAATTTGCGAGCTAAGTTCTGTGATGCGAAGACTATATATTTACCAGGAAATATTTTGTTTACTATTTAAATTTGTAGTGCATTTCATATATTTCCAACCTGTTATAGAAGATTTTGAATATGTTCGCCAGATAGTACGTAGTTTAATATGAACTGCGCAATAAGTATATCGGGGTAATAACACCACTCCTTGGAGTTAATACCTCGGTTGATTCCTTACAGTGGCGGAACTACATCCGAAGGTGGATTTTTTTACTTTATATATGAGACACAATTATTGTCATTGTTGAAATGGCTAGATTAAAGGGGGGAGGGGTCCGATAGCATAGTTGATTTTTCTTTTAATACTATAATGTTAAAACTATTTAAAACTCTTATAAAATAAAACGATATCAAAATGTTTTCGATATTCTAATTCATACATTTTCAAAATCAGGTTTCTATTAAATTTTCCCTTGATTGTTCAATTGAATTCTAAATTTTAACTGTCCACTTTCTCAGCGCTTTGCTGTTTTTCAAAATTTTCAAAATTTAACCTTTAACTGATGTGATATAAATTGTAACATAACTAATAAGAAGGGGTCTGTGAGACCGTAAGATCAAAAGATGAGGCATGATTAACTCATGGGATGGTATTTTGTAGTAAACGTTTTGTACAAGACGATTATAATTAATATTCATCTATTTAAAAGTGTCTGGTAATAGTGCTAAAGTTCCAAATGAAAAAAAAAATTGGTAGTGTTTGTAGTTAAAATGAAAATTACAAGTTAAACTATAAAAATTCCAAAAAGAAATGGTCTGTGAGACCGGTAACATTAGTTAAAAGTTAAAAGGTGATCAATGATTAAAACTCATAGAGTACTATTTCTGCTCTAAACTTTTTGTACAGGATTAACTCTAATTAAATTTAATCTATTTAAATATTTCTGACAATAGTACGAGGACTTCAAACGAAAGAGAATTTCAGTTGTACCTATAGTTAAATTGGAACAACAATTTAAAATCCGAAATTTGACTCCCCCCCCAAAAAATTATATATCAGCGTTTAGTGAGTAGAAAAAAGTGCTAACTGTAGTTAAAGGTTAATTTTGTATAACATAAAATATTTGCTAATATAGAGATAATGAAATATAACTACATGAATCATGTGTAAAATTTAATAAGACACTCTCAGGGATATTGATAATAGGGAAATCTTATTTACTTAATTAAAAATACAAATTTATTAAAGAATGTCTAATATAACGCCAACATTTTAACTTTAAGTTTGAGCTAATTCACATTAGTGTGGGGTTTATGGGTTAAAAAGTATTTAAAAGTTTTCTGTAACAATACTAACAAAAATATTTATTACACATAACTCTACTTATTATAAAATTTCACATGATAAAAATATTACATTATGATTATAAATAAGATTAAAACCGTGTAAAGTTTTTTATAATTATATTTAAGCGGGACTTATTCAGTAAACAGAAACTGAAGGAATTACATATTGCAGATGCTCCCCCAATCTCTTTTTCCTTTCACTTTCACGAAAAATTGAATATTTTCTGTCGCACAGAATGCATATATGGTAACATAAATACTGATTTAGGTAAGCACAGTTAAAACCGTGCAACGTTTCTAATAATTTTATTTAAGTGGTCCTTTTTAGGCAAAAAAGAAGCTCAGGGTATAATATGCTTTTGCCTCCCCCCCTTCTTTTTCTTGCACTTTCACAAAAAATTAAACATTTTCTATCGCTTACAAAAAAATTTTGTCAACGATTTGTCAATTTCTAGGGCTGTAGAGTTTGTATTTTTATAGAAATGCTCAATCTACATGGGATTATTCCATCTTATTTTATAGATTTGTTTGCATGGCGTTATTACCCGCATAGGTGAGTAATAACGCCAAATAGCATTGGTCAAGAAATTACGCCATTACATTTTATGAAAGCATATCTGTTAAATTATTTGTTTTCTATAGATAGACAATGAGTTGCTGTATCAAATCCAATATTTGTTTGAAAAATACAATCTAAAATTAAGCCGTGAAAATTGGTAGAACCTTAACGTGGCGTTATTACCCCAGGATACCTTATTGTCATATATAGGGTGAGTCATAAATATCGAAACAATATTCTATCTCCTTAAATATTGCCCTTAGACCTATACTTCCAATTGCAAAAATTCATAAAAAAAGTTGAAATTTTTGATAAGATAAATTGCGACTTCATGGGGGGTCTAGTTGAAAAGATACGAAAATTAAATTTTTATACGGCCCCCGTAGGATAAAAATTTTAATTAAGAAAACTTTCCTAATTCAGTCCTGAATAAGACACAAAAAGTTTCATCTTCATAACTTCAAAACTCTCAAAGTTATAGCCGTTTAAAAAATTCATCAGGTTTTAAGGGATTATACACAAATTAAAATATGCGCAATTCGAAAAACAATGTTTCTTTGACAGTTCTAGGAAACGCGTAAAAAATCTTTTGAGTTAGAATTTTGATTTTTTTCTTTTTTGTGAACGTTAGTCTTATAATTTACTAAGAAAATCACATCCTAAAATTTCTCATACAATTTATAAAAGTTTCATGTGGTTAGTACTGGTTTAAATGGGATAATTAAAAATCGTTATAACTCGTAACATAATTTATCGGATTTCAGTTTCTTTCCATTTAATTAAAGATGAAAACCTGATTTTAGTTTTGTTCCAGGGGTTTTTTTAATACTAATTTTAAAACTATTAAAAATATTTTTTGAAAAAATAATGTAACTTAAAAAAAATCATATTTTTAAAAGTAAATATTTTTTCAAATTTGCCGAAACAAAACTAATTTTAAAAAAATTAAAAATGACGTATTTCAAGTTCTTTTTTTCTTTAAAAATTCTTAACATTTAATAATTTAAAGACAAGAAATAGTGGGGAAAAATTTCATTATGCAGAAAAACGAAGTGTATTGATTAAATGTACGTCAGTTATTTAAAAGAATGCTTTTTCTAAGATGCAGATTAAGTCTTTTTTTTTTTTTTTTTTAATTTAGCGCTCTGACAACTTCAGGCTTTTTATCTTCCTGGAGAGGCTGTTAAAAAATCTCTATTCTGGGCCCAGGCTGGGCCAAGACAGAGACGTTACTTACGTCTGTAGACTCGCCAGGTTGGACCTAACGTACTTTTGATAAAGGAGGGGACTGCTTCCTTCTTCCTAGGTGTACACTGGACGAAATTTTCAGTCCCGGTCTTGACAAAACCCGTATTAAAATCACTGTCTCTGACTGATTTTATGCGGGCATAAAATAAATAAAATTCGGCTCAATCGAAATTTTTACGAAAAACACATAGATTTTAAAATCTTTATTTTACAATAAATAAATAAATAAATAAATAAATAAATAAATAAAAAAAAATAAAAAAAAAAAAAAAAATTCGTTTTTTTAAGAATAGTATATTCAATGGCTAAAAAGTTAAATACATTAAAACCAGTGGAAAACAAAATCTGCCTATGACGGATTTCTGTCTTAAACGGAAAATATGTTGATCCATGCAAAATAAACACAATAATACCTGAGGAAAAAAAAAAAAACTCCAATTACACCTCCTAGGGAAGTCATCTGTCTATAACATGTATTTTCTTTCCTATGTGATTCCGTGTTAAAAGGTTTTACTGTATTACATTTTTCAAAGTCTCCAACGCACGGGATATGGATAAACGATATTAAAATATAAGCGAAACATTTCCATATAAATAGAGATTCATTCATAAAATAAATATATCGCAGCCTTTGGAGCTTCTTTTATAATAAAAAGTATAAATGTAAAAAACGAAAAGCTGTAAAAGGAATTTTTGGTCAAAACTCCTCCATACGAAACAATTTTTTCCCACACCGAAATAAAAAACTGTGTAGAAATTTGCGGATGAACCGGGCTATGATTTAAACTATTTTCCAGACCGGTCCAAGTTATGATTTTAACATTTTTTCAGGCCGGGCCGAACTTTTTCCCATATGGGTCGGTTTGGGACCGGAGATAGATATTTCGATCCATGCAGACCTCCAGTGCAGACTACTAACATATTTTGAAAACAAGTTTAGATTTAATTCAATACGCTGCTTTGTTATGTCCAAATGAAATTGTTATGTCCACTGTCTTAAATCGACATTTAATTATTGACACTTTATGGACGATCCCTCACTTGCTTTGAAAATGGGCTTAAAACTCTTCGTTTACAGACACGGTAAAGTGGTGTAAGTCATAAATTTTGGAGAATTTCGGATTTTAATATCTCTGTCAAGTTTTTAGATATTTAGATGAAATTTTTTTTGTTCAATTTAGGAATGGATAAGGAATAATTTCCTAGTTGGAATTTTGTCCTACGAGGGCCGTATAAAAATAAAATCAAAATTCTAACTCAAAAGATAGATTTTTTTGCACGTTTCCTACAACTGTTAAAGTAACATTGACTTTTGAATTGCGCGCATTTCAATTTGTGTCTAATCCCTTAAATCCTGATGAATTATTCAAACGGCTATAACTTTGTGAGTTTTGAAGATATGAAGATGCAACTTTTTGTGTATTATAAGGAAAGTTTTCCTAACTGGAATTTTTAACCTATAAGGGCCTTATAAAAAGTTAATTTTTGTATTTTTTCAAATAGACCCCCCCCCCCCCCCATGGAGTTGCAACTTATCTTATCAGAATTTTCATATTTTTTATGAATTTTTGCAATTGGAAGTATGGGCCTAGGGGTAATATTTAAGGAGATAGTTTATTGTTTCGATATTTATGACTCATCCTGTATATATTACACATGATGACAATACTTTACTTTGAAATAAAGTATTGTTATAAATACATATATATTTATAATTTAAAATGATTTTATCGCATTAATGCATGATTTTCTTAAGTCATAATGTTTGATTAAAAATGCAATAAAATATTTATTAATACCTTTATTATTGATTTTGATGTTTTTATTAAGTTTACAGTAAGTATACGTTTTAGGCAATGAAATTTTAATATTTTGAAATAAAAAATCATTAAAGGAGTAGTTTGTTCAGAAGTGTAAATTTTCAGCTCTAAATTTTTCAATTTCTTATTTATTTATTTATTTGTATTTTAAGGGTATAAAAAATGTTTTAAAATCTTTAATCTGAAGATTCATAACTTATTTTGTTACATAAGAAAGCTTTTAAAATTTTTGAAATACATTTGAGTAAAGCGAACTGGTTCAGCAATAAAATAAAAATAAATCGTGTTTTTGGAGTATGCGTTTCTGATGTGATTTTGGAAACTCTACGATTGAGATGAAATTTCACTCGAACTGAAATGATGCTGTACTAATATTGAATGTTTCGTGCATCATATTTCTCCATGTATCGTCGTTCAATAAACAGTTTTGACACATAAAATCTATAAATTTTGATAAGTAAGGAAATCTTTTAGGTAGCTTTCGTTACAAAATGTAAAAAGCTACCTATTGCAGCCGTCCGGTGGAAAGCACTTCCAGAAAATTTTGGTATATTTTCATCGATCATGACCCCCAGACTCCGAAACCACCCCCCTTTAAATGTTGACATATATATATATATAACCATATAAGACCATTAATAACAAACAATATTAACTATTTGAAATTAATCATTGAATTTAACTGATATCACACTGAATATGAAAGGAAAAAAGAATAAAATGAATACAAATGGAATTTGTAGAACTAAAGCAGAATCATTAGGTCCCAAATACTTTGGAACTACAAATGGAGTGTGTGGTTTCATCTTCGTATTTGCCATGAGAAAGCAAAACAATACGAATTTGGGGCTACCAACATACAAGAAACCAAAATTAATTAAAGAAATACCAAGTAATCTATAGTGGATATGGATAAAATAAAACAGTGATGAGCTATAAAGTAGAATGAATCCCAAATGCGCGACCTTAATCCTGATACCGCACGTGGTATATTAAAGCTTGAAGTATTTATATATCATATGACAGAAAAATGAAAATAATCTAATAATAAAAACAAAAAACGATTTATCGTACACATCATAATATTAAATTAATAATTAATTAAAAGCAGAATAATGTAATAACAGAAAAATTAGACCATACACCATAGTGTACCCTATTATTATTTAAATCAATAACATTTATTATATATATATATCTGATTTTTGTCATACTGTAACTAATGTATTGATGAACCGATTTGAATCAAACTTGGTATGTACGTAGTACATACAAATGTCTCGACCGAGTTCGTTAGCCAGCATCATCTGCCATTTTGTTTCAAAGTGGCGGCCATTTAATTTTTTTTTATTTAAAATTTAAAATTAAATGCGAAAAAATTAAAAGTTGAAAAATATTTTTCCTTTATGTGTTAGACTTTAAAACAACGATTCCAAAACACTTTTTATTTTGTCTGTATCTTAAAAAATGATTGAGTTATAGCATTTTGAATTTTTCTTATGGCTGACATTTTGAAACAATCTGATTTTTGTCACGTGATAACACGCATATTTATGAATCGATTTGGATGTTACTTGGTATGTACATAGTAAGTAGTGTGGCCTGGACAAAAAATAAAGAATTTAAAATAAATAAATAAATAAATAAGTATATGAAAGCTACCTCTTCCTCTCGGCATTGCCGGAAGGACATTTATAAATGTTAAAAACACTGTTGAAAAAGTAAAAATGTGCAAGATATGTTTTATAACATATTATATTTTCGTGCTTTCAAATTTCTCGAGTGTGTTTTGAAAAGGGAAAGATAAGTAAGGCTATCTTTTTAAAATGTTTAAAACATTAAAGTAAAAGTAATAATGTGAAAGATACATATTATAACATATTATATTTTCATACTTTCAAATTTCTTGAGTGTGTTTTGAAAAGGGAAAGTACAAAGAAAATTATATACATAATATCGGCTCCATTGAGAAAAATGACATTTTCAAATCTAAATAAATTGATGATTTTATTTTGTTATAACTCTTTGTTTCAAATGTGACGACTCAGTGCTTTCAATTTAGAAATATCAGAAATACTTAGTTTCTAACTAAATTACTTTATATTCGTTAAATGTAATAAATTTTACCAGGTTAGTTGAATTTATTTATATTATTTTATTTCTTATGATTTCGGAAGAAACACCCCTTTCAGTAATATTTAATTACATGAAATGTGTCAAACTGCTCTTTTATCGTATTCGCGGAAGAACACTTAAATGGCGTCGTGATGATCGTAGAAGCGTAGAATTTGAACTTCAGCCTTGGAAATCAAATAATTAATGAATTCATAAAAGGAAGACTTTGCATGTGAATTTCACAACTACCAACAATATATTAATAAAAACATCATGCATAATCATAAATAAAGCGTTAATGCTCATATTTGAGTATAAATATGCATTTACAGATGAGTATATACATTTTCCAAACTTGAATAATTTTGATTCGGAGGCATATCTACTATGCGCAGAAAAGAAGAAAGTATAAAAATTTTCGACTTCCAGCTTTTTTTTTTTTTTTTTTTTTTTTTTTTGTATTAATACGCTTTAGAAAGTTCTGAAAAGGATTTTGTAGTTTTAGATTCAGTTAGACATTGATAAATAACCAGTGCTGATTAAATTTTGGTGTATATCGCACAACAACTGGTACTGTTACGTTGCATTATTCACAATAGCTCTAGTTATTTCTCAAGAATTAATGATCAAGTTTTCAAAAACTTCAGATTCAGTTAGTACTTGATATAATTTAATACTGATTACTGTTTAGTGTAAATCGCTCAACAGGTGGTTTTGGTATGCTTTATTATTCGTCATTATCGCAATATCTGTAACTCAAGAACTAAAGCACGAATTTCCATCAAACTTCAGATTCAGTTAGTCCTTGATATCTGCTAGAGCTGCTTAGTTTTTGGCATAAATTTCTATGTTGAAGCAATATTAGCAATCGTTTATACCTCGTTTGTACCCGTTTTTACCAGCAATCTTTTCGTTTGTACCTCATTTGTACTAGAGTAATACAGATGTTGAAGCCATATATTCAAGTTATATTTTTATTTAAAATTAATTCGTTACCTAATTTTATTTTCCTTTATTTTATGAACGTTAGCATTCAAAAATGAGTTCTCTTTATTTCTAATTTGAGTACAATTATTATACCCGTATAAATATTCTATATTGAAATTTTATGTGATAAATAAGTATTTTTTACAAATTTGTTTATGTAATCTAAAAAATCAGATGTTAATTTAAGTATCTGGCGCCTACTATAATCATTAAAAAGCTCATAAATTACATTTCACATCATCTTGCAAATAGATATTTCTCATTAATTATGCAGTACGTTAGATCTTATGTTAACAAAGATAGGTTTGCATTTTTATTTACATATTTAATGACAGCCAAATGTGTCACCTCTTCTTGAAGATTATCTCGCTCAATTTTTCTACCAATTTCTATTAACCGTTATTTTTCACCATACAAAGAATGTATTTATTAAAAATACAACAAATTGCTCAATGGTGCACAAAACAAGAAATTTAATATGAACTTATACAATTAAAATAAAATAAAAATATCAACGTTTCGCGCCGTCTTCTGCGGCCGTCTTCAGGAAAATATGACAATGAAAAAAATATGGGATAACATCATAAAATCTTAAATTTTATTTCTCGTTCCAATATTTTAACTTTTACTCACGTGTAAGTGGCAACATTTTTAAACTTTTAATTCATTTCGATTTTAATTGATTAGAAATATCTCTCGATGAGGAAGCAAACTTTTACTCCTTTCATTATCATATTTTCCTGAAGACGGCCGCAGAAGACGGCGCGAAACATTGATATTTTTATTTTATTTTAATTGTATAAGTTCATATTAAAGTTCTTGTTTTGTTCACCACTGAGCAATTTGTTGTATTATTAATAAATACATTCTTTGTAGTTAAAACTTATGGTGCAATTGTCCAGTATATGTTTACGTTATTTTTCAGTTTGGCGTATTGGCGTAATATGGATGTTCGCTTGACATGTATTAATTTACTTTGAGGAATACTTCTCATCTGATCTTGAAATTAATAACAGCTAAAACGTTTTGCTGCGTGTACGGGGGGCCACCACTAATTTTACACCTTAGCCTTCTGTTTCGTATAATAAATGATTTTTACCAAGGAAATATTTCTGAATTATTGCGTGATTGAATACACTGGAATTGAATTTATCATAAACTAGGGTTTGTTATGGATTTACAATGTTGTTTACTAATCGAAACTATGGAAACGATCACGATATCCCATAAAATTCAACAAAAATACTTCATAATCTCCCTACAGAACTAATAATTGGATTTTCATCAAACTTCAGATTTAGTTAGTCACTGATAAAAATTTGCCCTCATTAGTTTTGTACGTACAATGCCCAACAAAAGACGCTCTCATGAAGAATTCTTTAACATTTCTACAATAGCTCTATCTCAGAAATTAAAGAACGAATTTTCATCAAACTTCAGATGCAGCAAGAAGTTAATATAAGTTTTTTGGTGGTGATATTTTGGTGTAAATCACCTAATCGGTGGCTCTGCTATGTTGCATTTTTCAGGAAATGTTAAAATGGTTGAGATAGAAGAAAGTTTGGGGATTGTTACATCCGACTAGTTTCATATGTAATTAGTCGCAATATTTTATCTTTAAATTTGAAATATCATAATTTGTTTCAATTTATAAGAATGCATTTTAAAACATTTCAGTGAAATCATTCAAATGATAACATTTCAGTAAAAATTAGCTACTGAATCATAAAATATTTAGGATTCATATTTCTTAATATGTCATCATTAAATCATTATCTTTTTGTTTAATTTGAAAGTGCATTCTTTTTTATAATTTGCGAGAAAGTTTTGAAAAGCACTTTCAAAACGTATAATCCGAAAAATATTAAAATATTTACGATTCATATTTTTCCCCGTGTCTTCAACCTATCAATGTTTCTCATTTATAAATTGAAATGCCATCGTTTGTCTTGATATACATAAGAAAACATTTCGAACTCCAAAAACATTTTCGTGAATAGTTTAGATAATAAAATTTAAAATAGTTATCATTTTCGTGTATCCCAATTCAATAAATATTTTAAAGTTTAATTTGAAAGCTTATCCTTTGTTTTGACGCGCAAGATGTTTATTTTTTATTTTTAAAGCACTTTGGTGAATTGTATATAACTAAAACAAAATATATTAAAAAATTTAAGATTCATATTTCTACGCATGTATTTTGCGTTTCAATATTTTTCATCTATAACTTGATATAACATCATTTATTTTAATACATAAAAAGCGGTTAAAAAATCAAATACATTTTAGTTAAACCAATGCAATAAAAAAATATCAGTGAAATGTGTAGGCGATATTTAAAAAAATATATGATTCATATTCTTTAGTGTGTCACCATCCAATGAATATTTTTTTTATGTAAATTCAAAAGTGAATATGTACCTTTGACGCCGAAGAAAACTTTTTTAAACTTTAAAAGTTCATAAGTGAAGTGTGTATGGCTTAACTGATAAGTAATAAAATATGTATTATCCATATTTCTTCAATCTATCAATATTTTTTTATGTCAATTCAAAAGTGAATATATACCTTTGACGCTGAAGAAAACTTTTTTAAACTTTAAACGTTCATAAGTGAATTGTGTATGGCTTAATTGATAAATAATAAAATATGTATTATCCATATTTCTTCAATCTATCAATAATTATACATTTGAATATCATCAGTTGCAAATTTTCCAAGCTGGTGAAAAAAGTCCGGGCCAGGATACGAACCAGGGATGTATTGGCTGAAGCCGCCCAATGCTCTTCCAATTGAGCAATCCCCGACGAATACTGGGGGACTATTTGGCTATGATGTAGTATTCGCCCGGAGATGGCAGCCATTTTGTTTCCTGATTTTAAATCTCTGTATTTGGATTCATTCATTTATTTATGTTTTTTTTTTTTTTTAATATATGATCTTAAAAACATTTCTGACTGTGATATCAGAATATATATATATTAAATGAATATTTGCTTTATTTAACTGTTTTAAAATTTATGCATTTACCGTTTTGCTAATTATGAATTTCACTTTTGTTTTCGCCTGTTTTATTTTATTTTTTACAAATAAGCTTTAGAATGGTGGTTTTCAGTTTAAAAATTTCATGTTTATGTTTAATTTCTGGATTGTTGAAAAATTAAGTATAAAGTGATCAAAAGTAACCAACAGAGAAACAAGATGGCGGACTCCGGGCGAATACTACATTTGTTCCGACTATTTAACCCAAGTAGTTTTAACGATCACAGAATCTGGCCTGATACTTTGGATCAGCTCAACAAAATAAATCGAAGGTTAATAGATGGAACTGCAGAAAGCGCTGCATACGAAATTATATTAGAGCAATTTATAACACGATTATTCAATCGGTAAATTAATTATATCAGTTGTAAATTTTCCAAGTGGGTGAAATAAGTCCCTTTTTAACTCACTTGGAAAATTTACAACTGATATAACTAATCTACCAATTGAATAATCATGTTATATATTAATCTAGTTAAATATCATCTTTGAAAGTGAAATGTAAGAAAACGTTTTGAAACTTCTTAAGCATTTAAGTGACGCCATTTTAATGACAAGACTTCAGTAAAAAGTTTAGGCGATGAATATTAAAGCATTTATGATCCATATTCATTTGTTATCATCATTCAATCAATGCATTTTATATTTAATTTGAAAGCGTATTCTTTGCTTTGAAGCATAAGAGAACTTTTTAAATTTCAAAAGTATTTTAGTAAAATGTATGTAGCTTAATCCTTTCCGGCGCACTACTCTTTAAAGTTGGAATTTAAAGAAAAAACAAATTAGGCAATCTATTTAGGTCTAGAGGAATACACAGGTACTGTTTTGTCAAGATTGCACTAACCGTTTTAATTTTACAGCTGTTGCCGAAGTAGTAACCTCCCATAAGTAAAGCATTGATAAGCGCAGTGAGAAGAGCATTGCTGTGAAGCGTGTATTGCAGTAAAACATTTTACCTGTTATTTAAAAACGGTAGATTTTGATCTCTGTGGTGCTGCCATCTAGAACTCATAAGAAAGATTTAAAGTAGCCATTAGAGTAGTTTTTGAAATATTCACGGAGTTTTTGTGTCTCTAAACAGGGAGAACTTTAGGTGTTGCCGACTCGGCAACACTGCGGGTTAAGGGGTTAAACGATAATCATTAAACTATATTGTTCACATTTCTTCACATGTATTGAGTTCATCAGTATTCTTCATTTTTAAAGTAAAATATCATTGTTTATTTTAAAACGTAAAAAAGCAGTTAAAAACTTAAAAAAACATATTAATTAAATCATGTAATTTAAAACATTTCAGTGATAAGTTTAGGCTATGAATTAATATTCCTTCGTATATCGAAATCTAATCAAAATATTTTACGTCTAGTTTGAAAGAGCATAATTTATATTGAAATGGCCTTTTTTTGAAACAAGGTGGTGGGTGAAATTGGTCAACGAACTCGGTCGACATATCTGTATATACAGCTCATATTCAAAATATTAGAATAATTGAGAAAAAGTAATAAGAAAAAATTATTTGTCATTTATTTATATTTTATACTAAGTAAATGCAATTAAATTTCTTATAAATTAAATCTGGAATGTTTAGAAAAGATTTTAACATTTATAAAATATAAAATACAACACAATAAATTAGGTATACAGCTTCCTTAAACACACCAGAATATTAGAATAAAATTTAGATTGGTTCAAAATATTAGAATATTTTATTTTACGCAACAATATTACCTTATGAATATGAAGTAAATGGTAGTTAATATTTTGTAGCATCCCCTTTAGCTTTCATAACAGCGTACAATCGATCTTGCATACTATATACAAGGTGTTTACAAAAATTTCTATCAATATTAGCCCAAATAGACTTTATACGTGCCACTAACTCAGTTTTACTTGAAGGAGGATTTTCTTGAATTTTTTTCTTCATTATACACCATAAGTTTTTGATGGGATTAAGATCTGGTGAATTTGGTGGCCAAGGAAGTACCTTAATGTTGCGTTGGCGGAACCAATTCTTAGTTGACACCGAGGTATGCGGGGACGCTAAATCTTGTTGAAAGATGAAATCATCTTCAAATAAATCTTCTGATGATGGAATCATGTAATATTCTAAAATTTCTTGATATATCAGAGAGTCAACCTTTTCGTAGACGATGCATAACTTTCCAGGTCCTTCTGCACTCATACAACCCCAAACCATGACACTAGCAGCAAATTTTACGGAACGTTTAAGGCATTCTTTATCAAATGCTTCTTGCTTCATTCTCCAAACTCGAATACCTTGATTACCGTATGAAACACAAAACATACTTTCATCACTAAATAATATATTTTTCCAATCTTCATTGCTCCATAAACGTCTTGATTTACACCAATTCAATCTTATACGCTTTTGTCTTGCAGTCATGAGAGGTTTTGTTTTCGGTACACGAGATTCAAATTTAAATTTATGGAGACGTCTTAATGTTGTCGATGTAGAAACTTCAACTCCTTCTTCTTTCCATTTTCGGTGCAAGAATCGCACACTTTTAAAACGGTTTTTCTTAACTAAACGCTTCAGTTTCCTGTCATCTCTAGCAGATGTTTTTGGTTTTCGGCCACCATTTCGGCGATTATTTTGAAATTTTCCAATTTTTGAATATTGTGTTAGTATTTTACTAATGCTCGATTGCGAACAATGTAAATAATTCGCTATAAAACATTGATTTTTACCGTGCCGATACAAATCAACCATACGAAGTTTAGTAGATTCAGGAATATCACTCACACGGCCCATTTTAAGACGAAAAAGAAACAAACTGCAAAAAATAATACTGATTTTAAATAAAATAGTCTGAATTTAATCAATGATGCCACCAGTTAAGAATTGGTAATAATTAAAGGAGAATTAATGTGAAATATTCTAATATTTTGAACCACTTGAATAAATATTCTAATAATTTGACTTTTCAAAATAATTTTTTTTTGCAATTAATCTTTTCAAAAATGATATTAAATTTAAGATAACAAGTAAGATTAATCAACAATAAGTTCTTAATAAAAATATCGTTTGCATATTTTCATTAAAAGACATTAAATTACCAAACGATATTTTCAATTTCTAAAAAAAAGGTAATTATTCTAATATTTTGAATATGAGCTGTACAATGTACACACCAAATTAAATCCAAATCGGTTTATTAATACGCCTGTTATCACGTGACAAAAATCAGATCATTTCAAAATGTTAGCCATACTAGAAATTCAAAATGTTATAATTCAGCCATTTTTTTAAGACACATGCGAAACAAAAAATGCTCTAGAGTCCATGTATCAATGTCAAACACACAAAAGAGTAATACTTTTATTTTCTATTTTTTGTGTACCGAATTTTAAATTTTAAATTAAAAAAAATTAAATGGCCACCATTTTGAAACAAGATAGCGGATGATGCTGGCCAACGAACTCAATCGAGACATTAGTATGTACATACCAAGTTTCATTCATATCAGTTCAATATGTCCCGTATTCCCTTAATACACTCTAAAAAATAAATATGTAAATTAGCTAATTTTACCCGAATATATGTGTAAATTTCTAAAATTACACACCTGTCGTAAAATTTACACATTTTTTTCTGAAATTTACCTGTTTATATGTGTATTTAGGATGTGAAAGTAAGTGTGTAATTTTTTATCACTTGAAAAACTCAAACAAGTGTGTAAATGTCTAGAAATGCTTGGATTTACACTTATTTATGTGTTAGTCTAATTTAAACTTAATTATAAGTACACACATAAGTGAGTAATTTTTTACAAATGCAAACTTGTCATAAAATTTACACATTTTGAACAAAAAATTACCTTTTTTTATGTGTACCTAGCATGTGAAATCAAATTTGCAATTTGTTATCGCTTGATTAACTCATACAGATGTGTAAATGTAGAAAAGTACTTGCATTTACACGAATCAAAGTGTTAATCATAATTAAGGATCAACTGAATCAACGATTTTTAAGATCAAAACAGAAACTGAAACCGAATTTTGGTACTCATCCTATTTTCGGCCGAAAACGAAAACGATAAAAAAAATTTTAAGTGATTAATACATACAAAAAGATACATAATTAGGTCCGTTCGTAATTATGTATGTATGTAAGACCGATTGTCGTTGTTCAGACCATTCGTTCGTCTATCTGTCCGTCTGTCCGCATATAATAGAGCAAAAACTATCCAACCGAATCGTTTGAAATTTAAAATATAAAATTGTTCCATAATTTTGTCGAGTTTTTCAAATTTTATGAAAATCGGATGTATAATTTGATTACAGGGATAATCAAAAGTATTACGTTACATTACCGTCAATGAGAAAAAAATGTTTCAAGTTCATTTTAATGGTGTTACAGCATTCCAAACAGGGAAAAAATTATATACATTTACTGAAGTGTATTAAAATATACATTCGGTGCAATATATGGTGAAAAAACGTTTATTATTCATTTACAGAGCTACACAAAAGAATTCCGTCACATAATGATACATGGGAAAACATTGTTTTCTGCGTATTTCAATCATGTTAAATTATTTCGTATATAATTAAGTTGATATACGTTGCTCAGTTTTATTGCAAGTTACTTCTTTAATAATAGAAAGCGCTAACAGTATTTACAGGCACTCACAAAAGATTTCGGATACCTATACTGCACCAGAACTACTCTACGTTACAGATTTTTGCTAGAAGTGCACTTTTAGTTGTGATATGAGTTTTTAAGTGTAACCATATTTTTGCATATTACTTTGTGTATATAAATGCTGTAAATCATATACAGGGTGACACAAAAGAATCTGTAAGAGTTACAGAGTAAAAATGAAAATAGCAGTGGTTTTCGAATCAGTTACGCATTTTCACAGTATCCCATGATAAGTAATGATTCTAGGTTTGCGATCTTGTTTGCATCCTATTTAAGAAGAGGTCCTATTATTTTCGTGTTACTGAATTGGAGATATATAATCGTATCAAATTTTATATTCATGCATTTTAGCATAAGAATTTAACAGCTAATGTATTAGGTTCAGAATATTTATAAAATTAATTTTAGTACGAACGCAGCTCATTTGCCACGTTTGACGCGCAATTTCCAATTTGTTAATGATGCTACACGCTTTCGAATATAATACAATTTATATGTATCTAAGAAGTGTATGATAAAATATACGTTCTGCACAATCGGTGGTGCAAAGAATATTTATTATTAATTTACAGGACCACACACAAGTATTCCATTACATAATATTATAGGGGAGATACCGTTCGGGGCGCGTTATAATACTATTAAACTATTTCACATTTTATGTACATTGTTGAGGTTTATTACAAGTTACTTCCTGTATAATACAAAGCAGGGATGTAGTGGAGGGTATACGTGGGTACACGCCGTATACCCTTTGGATTTTTTTAAGGAACTCGGTATACCCTCTGTTTCTCAAAAGAGCTACAGTGTATACACTCTAGGGTATACCCTCTGTGTTATGCATATACCCTTTGCTTTTTTTACGACTACACCGCTGACAGAAAGCAGATAGTACTTACAGGGACACACCGAAGATTTCGGCCACTATACTGTATCCGAAATACTGTATCCATTACACCAAAAACTGAATATTTTTAGAACTTTGTCATAGCACGAACGCATCTCATTTGCTACGTTTAAAATGCAATTTCCAGCTCGTTATAAATTAATTATTGACATATAGAATCACATTTCTAACACACAAATATATATATATGCATGCGTATGTATAAGGTTCAAATAAAATCAAAACGTATTCCATGTATTAGTTCTTGAGATAGAGTGCCAACAAAATTTATATCACATAGAGACAGACAGAGTCACAGACATACAAACAAACATTTTGTAAAAACATTTTTAACCTTATAAAATTTGTAAAATCCATTAAAAACAAGAATTCGAAAATTTTCACGAATCTAGTATTTTTTTCTTGCAAAAATAGAAGAGTGTAAAAATGTTTCAGGTTCAGGTATATATGTCAGTTTATCTTTTACGGTGATTTTTTGTTAACGATCAGCTGTCGTTAACAAAACACACTTCTGCGACACTTATACTTCTGTGGTTTCAAAAAGGAAAAAAAAAATATTAAGCCTGCTGTTTTGAACGAACAGGTGATAAACTTCAAAGTTTAGTAATGTAAGCATTGTTTGCTTTATAATTTTTGCATGCGCATATGCCATGTGCAATAGGGAAAACTCGCAGACGATTTTTTAATTAAAGACAGTATAGTTTATTTGTTGATCTTTGGAATACACAGAGAACGAGAACATTTTGTTTGTAAAAATAGCCGTAAATGTACGTATAGTTCATCAAAGTTTAAAAATTTAAGCAAAAAATATTACAAGAGTATCGCAAAATTCTGTGTTTTATACAAAATACGTCCAAGAAAGTTTACAAATGCTGTTAGTATGTGTAAAATAGATTCATGCCACTGCTTTTGTAATTAATATTGGACTATTTGTTTTCTACAAATGATTCTTTGGATTACCATAAAAAAATGAAGAAATATGTCGATGGAAAATAGGTATGAAAAATATTTTTTCTGTTTGCTTTTCTTTAAGTTACAATGATTTTGTTGAAATAAATAAAAATCTATGAATAATCCGTATGTTTGAAGGAATGAGGCTGAAATGTCATAATTATATTGTCTATTTATTTTTTTATTTTTTTAATTCTAGAAGCTTTTATTATTTTATTTTGTGAATGATTTTAATGAAAGGAATTTCAAAATATCTATACGATACACACTATCAGAAAATATATGATTAACCCACGAAAAAAGAAATAAAAGATAAACAGTGCACAAAAATTACAATAATGCATACAACCACAGTTAAAATTCATTAGCTTTTATTCGATATATTTTTTAAATGTTTCGAGATTTTTACGAATTTAGATCTAATAAAACAAGTTTACAAACCAATTTCTAAATTTTATTGCATTCATGTGGATTTTACTTAGGGTGTTTACTATTTTAAAAAGTGGTTTTAAGCTAGCGATTAAATCATTATTTGAATCAACAATTTGAAAAAAAATCAATTGTTTAAATCAAAATTGATTTAAATCTAATTGTTCTAAATGACACAAACGTATTAAAATCTAAGATTAATGTAATTTGGAAAGTGTGTTAAAATTAATGTAATTTGGAATACTGTATATAGTACACCAAAAGCTGATAAAAAAGCTTTAAATAATTGTTTCTAATCTTAATTTCTGAGTCCTGTGAAACATTAAATACAATAATTTTGTAAAGGCATAAAAATATTTCATTTAAATATTATATTTAAATCTAAATCCAATATAATTTGTGATGTCATAATTTCCTTTAAGTAATTAAATTGTTTATTCTTTTATATGAAATAAGCATTTAAAGTATGCTAAATTTCGGCTATATATATATATATATATATATATATATATATATATATATATATATGTAATAATAATTCGACGAAGGCTATGTTCCGTAAACTTCCAAGAATGTGTTACTTCTAAGAATCAGCAGCAGCACGAGCAGAGTAGTCGCTCCGGCAGTTGACAAGCAGTGGAAGAGTTGCATTGGGGAATTTCCCCATTATAAAAACAAAATCCATGAGTCTTTCAATTCCTTTATTTATTAACTCATAAACTACGTAAGTTCTTCCCCACATTCACCTTGGCCTGATCATCAAATATTCTAAAACTTCGTGATTAAGCTGCATTCCAAGATATTAGAATTTTTCGGGGAAAAAGAAACAGCATCCTAATATTTTAAAAGTCAATCGCATTCTCGGAAAAAATGACATGGCTTCCGAGTAGTTTAAAGGAGAGATGCATTCTAACCTCCTAAAAGACCAAATGAAAAAATCATTTTCACGACAAAACTAGCGCCCTCCTACTCCGCGTCAATCCTTTTAAAAAACCAATTAGGATGAACTCGAGCCTCAAACGGACAAAAATGATCAATTCTAATTGGTCGTAGCAGGCGGTCCTTGGCAAGAACTATATTTTTTCCTCGGAAGAACAAACCCTACGCTAAGAACAAACCCTACGCGTAGTAACACCTGTCACGCGATGTTAAAAATAAAAAATAAAATTAAAATCCCAGGAATATTCCAGAAAGTAAAAAACTTACGAAATACCTCCCGCCTCTTTGAGAAGCAAGAAATAATTTATTAATAACTAAAGTAAGAAAAAGAATTTTAGCTGTTACAAGTTACGAAACTAAGATTGAAATATGTTCCACAAATTTAGAATTGAAGCTAAGACAGAACAAAAAGAATGGCGAAATTTTTTTTTATTTTATTACAAATCCCCCCTCCCAGAAAGACGGGTGAAAAAGTAGGTCTGAGACCTGCAATTTCACAGAAAGGGAGATGATGCAGACTTAGCTCACGAAGTTGTTGATATAAGTAATAATAATTAGATACTAAATAAAAAAAAATTAAATTAATTTCTCTTTTTTATATAAATATAGAATTCAAGTTTAAGAACACCAAGGTGCGTGGAATAACTTTAAATTTAAATACAATAAAATAGGCATCAGTACAAATACAAGATATAATCTTGTTTAAAGTACACATCATAAAGCAATTACCCATAATAATAACATAAAAATGAAACATAAAAATGAAAAACAATAACGTTGAATTCTTTTTTAACAATGTAAATAATAAACAATATAAGTAAGAAACATAATAAGGAAAAATATCAATAATAATAAATATCATAAGTATAAGTAAATCTCATAATGGGTATAAGTAAATCTCTTAATAAGTAATAATAAATATCACAAAAGACATTCTTTAAATACTTAATCTCGTTTATCTCATCTCAGGCATTTGGGATGAAATATAGAGAGAAGTGGAATAGAATAAAGAATATAAGCAATTATTTAATCATTTACTTAATCTGGTAATTCGAGTACAGGATTAAGTAGGAAAATGTACAAAAAAAAAAAATTAAAATATAATATGATAAATTAAAATAAAATAAAGATAAATAAAAATTTTGTTCATGTTTGAGAATGCACGTGACCTTCAAACTACTAAGACTCTTTAAAAGAAATATTAATAAATAATAAAAATAAAAGACAAGATTATTAATGTCAATTCATGTCAAATAATTACACAATAAATATTCTCTCGGTGTGATAAAACATTGCAAGATGCAAGTAGGAAAGAGAAAAGGAAACAAAATTACATTATAATTGACATGTACTTGGACTGGAATGCAGAAGCAAAGAAAGAGAGAAAGAAAAAAAAATTAAAATAAAGTGATAAAAATTTTGTTACTTGGCAAATAATTAATTTATTAATTGATAGATTAAATTTAATATTACAAATAGGTTCAGTTGAAAAATATATATTTTTAAATATTTATTTGTTATTATATTATTCTAAGTAGGGTAATTCAGTACAGAATAAGAAATTTCCACTTTGTTCGTCTATGCCGGCATAAACAAACAAATATAAAAATTTCCAGACAAGTGACACTCTCGCTGCAGTCAAGAGATATCATTGCCATTCTGTAAGAATTACAAGATATTATCTGAATTAAAATATGGAAAGAAATTTACTGTTTAAGAGAAAAATTATAAAATGATAAACTAGAGATATAGTCTAAGCTACAGTTTTTACTTGAGTTAGTTGTTGTTGATTAGGGGGTTGTTGCTCATGACTTAATTTAAATTTATCAGGGGAATAATAAGGCCTTAATTAAGATACATGTACTATTTCTGAACTTTTGAACTGGTTTTGCCTATCAATATCAAAATTTACTTCAGATAATTTGTTAAGAATTTTATAAGGGCCACTAAATACTTGTGATAACTTTCTAGTATTAGGGTACTGAAATTCTTCATAGATAACTAGATCTCCTATTTTAAATTTTGGTTCGATATAATCTTTATCATAATATCTTTTATTTTTTAAATGAAATTCATCAGTTCTTGCTTTAGCAATTTTAAGTGTTTCATGAACAGGGGGATAATAATTTTGTTGTAAGGGGGAGTCATAGGGTAATTGGCCAAAAAGCAAGTAAGCAGGTGGAAATTTAGTAATAGAATGGGGTGTATTATTATATTCATTAATTACCTCAGTTAAAAGCTTAGTCCAGGGAATTTTAGAGGTAGTGGAGTTTACTTTACATTTTAATCTAGTTACTATTGTCTGATTTACTCTTTCACATTTCCCATTCGTTTGTGGATGATGGGCAGTGGTCAAACGTTGTTTAATATTATGATTTCGCAAGAATTTTTTGAATCTTGAAGAAGTAAAAGCAGCATTCCTGTCACTAAGTATTTTTTGAGGGGACTGTACACTTGAAATCTTACTAAAACAGAATAATTGTTGAGGGATTTTGATATTGAAGATTTGTTTCAGACAATTTGTATAAGTTTCTGTAGTGACACTTTTGGAAGGAAATGCCAAACATATCTTGTGGCATGGTCTATTATAATATGGAGATATTTTTTTGTAGAATTATAATAATTGAACCCTCCTACAGTATCAACAGACAGACAGTCAAAAGGTTGATCTGTAGTGGGCATAGCTTGTAATAAGCCAAATTTTTTCTGTCTAGGTTTTTTATTTTTCTGGCAAATATCACAGTATTTAACAAAGTTAGTAATGTCTTGGGTCATATCTGGCCAATAATAGTTAGGAGAAATTAAATTTTGCATTTTTTGAACACCAGGGTGACCAAACTGTTCATGAGCAACACTAAGCAATTTTTTTCTTAGGGACATGGGAACTACCACTTTACGAAAACCTTTTCTTTTAACTATAATCAGTCCATTGTCATTAATATAATTTGATCCACACACATTTTCTTTTTCTTGCATCTCAATAATTTCTTTAACGTCAAGAAGAAAAGTAAGGGGTTTACAAAAATGAGAAATAGGGTTTCGGGACAACATGTCGGCTTCGACATTTGTAGATCCCTTTAAGTACTCTATTTTGTAATCGAACATACTTAACTTCAATGACCACCTAAATAATCGACCTCTTAAATGTTTGACATTTTTTAACCAAACAAGAGATGCATGATCAGTATGGATGGTAAATTGTACACCGTGAAAGTAATGATAAAATTTATCTAAAGTATCAATGATAGCAAGACACTCTAGTTCGGTAATGAAATAATTTTTTTCATAACTTCACAATCCTCTAGAAAAATAAGCAATTGGATGTAAAAAGTTATTATGGTCGGGTTGTTTAAGAACTGCACCTACCGCCACCTGAGAAGCGTCAACAAACATGTGTAGGGGTAATTTTGGGTCATAAATCTTTAAAATTGGTTTAGCAATGAGGGCATCTTTTAATTTTTGAAAAGAGTTTTGACATTCAGTATTCCATTCCCAAATAGTATCTTTAGGGGGTGTCTAATTTCAGCATATTTGTCAATAAATTTATGATACACATTTATAGAACCAAGAAATCTTTGTAATTCTTTAGTATTAGTAGGAGGGTTTAGTTTTTTAATTGTTTCTATATTAGTATTAGCTGGAGTTAAAGTTCCATTTTGGATTTCATACCCTAGAAAATTGATTTGTTTTTGAGCAAAAGTACATTTAGATAATTTTAATTTAATATTTTCTATTCGGCATAAATCAAAAATTTGGATGAGATGCTGTATATGTTCATCTATTGATTTAGAAAAAATAATTATATCATCAAAATAATAACAAGCAAAGTCTATTTTATATTTTGTAAGAATTCTTCTAATTGTCCTGTTGAAAATTGGGGGGCCTACCTTTACACCAAAGGGGAGAACATTCCATTCCCAGAGCCCACAATTAATAGTAAAGGCTAACTTTTCGGAATCGGCTGGGTGAATAGGTATGTGCCAATAGCCTGAGGCTAAATCTAGTGTAGAGAAATATTGGGCACCACTTAATTTGTCTAAAATTTCATCTATTCGGGGCAAAGGTTCAGCGTCATTTTTCATAATAGAATTTAATTTTCGGTAATCAACACACATTCGGGTTTTTTTGCCTTCATCTCGTTTATTTACTAACGTAACTGGAGAAGAATATGGGCTATAACTTTCTTTAATTAACCCAGCAGCTAATAAGGATTGGATTTGCTGAGATATTTCTTTTTCATCAGCATTGGATGTACGATAAGGCCTCAAAGATATTGGTAGGTCAGTTTTAAGATAAATACGCTGAGGTTCAATATTAATTCTCCCTACATCATATTTATTTTTTGCAAAAATATCTAAATAATCCCTTAAAAGTTCCCTTACATTTTTATTTTGAATAGCATTCAGATCCCCCAATAGATTATAATCATCATTATTAGTTCGCGGCAAGGATTGAGGAGTTATGGTATTTCCATAATCGGGTTGCACAGTAGTATCATTTTTTATAATATCAAAATGAAGCAATTCTATGTTATCACTGGATATGTTGATATATTGGTTTAACGAAATATTGTCTTGTAACACCTGGCTTTTTGCACAATCAATTTTCAATTTAAATTTGGCACAATCAGGTAAACCTAAAATAGCATAGTCCAAATCAAGCTTACTTACTAAAAAATTTACATATCTCTTTATATTACCAAATTTAATACATAATCGACAAGATTTATTAATTGTAAGAGTTCCCTGTGCCTGTCTAATAGTAATAGCGGTAACATTATGTAAATTACCATTTAAATATCGAACAAATTTGAGGGGTAAAATTGAGACAGTTGATCCACTATCAACCACACAATACACTTTGTTATTGCCCACATATCCAGGGATGATTAATTGTCAAATATTATTAGTAGGGGGTGGTTGAATATGAGCAGGAATTTGAGATTGAAAGGAATTTGTGTTAAATATACAACTCCTCTCCCAATGATATGCATTTTCTATGCTTCTGTTTAAACATATTCTGCACGGACGACTTGGGTAGTTGTTTTGATAATGAGTCGCAGGCATTCTAGGAGTGAAAAACCTAGGATTAAAATTTTGGGATGGATTGTTTGGAGTAGGTCGAGTCCAATGTCTGGGCTGAGGATTGGGATTGTGCATAGGTCTAGTTTGTTGAAAATTTCTATTGCTGTTATTAGAGGTATGATTTGGAATCGCTGCTAATTGTTTAGCAATGCGAAACCATTCACGAGTATTGGAAGGGGGGTTAACCATCAAACAATTTTGATACTCCGGCTGAAGTCCATCAGTTAATCCCTGTATAATTAAATTTTCCCCAAGCTGAAGTTGCCTTCCAATCTCAACTTTCTTTCTAAAATAAGAATCCAAATCACTTAGATCATTCAACTTTAAGGAGGTAAACTCAGAAAATTTTGGAACTCTAACCTTAATGAATTTTTCAGTTAAAATCTCGACAATTTCCTCATAAGTAGCACAATCCAAACAATCATTTATATAAGCTTTTAGCGCTTCCCTCTTTAAATATTTTGAAAGATTTTGTTTTTTCCACTCATTATCTTTTTTTTCTCCAGAACATTCATTATCAAAGTGTTTAAACCACTTAAAAATGTCCATGCCTGACTCAAAGTCAAAAGGGACAATATCAAGTTTATTTTCTGACATTTTTTCTTCTTTTACTAATCCTGACCTTAATAACATGAAAGAAGGATAATTCATATGGAAAATATTTAAATGCTATACTTCAATTATTAAAATTCAATTACTATACTTCAAATACTTCAATAAATAACAATAAAAATAATAAATAATAAATAAATCAATTCTGTTTGAATTCATGTGAAATAAATAAAAAATAAATAAATAAGTAATAAAATAATAAAATAATAAATATCGGTTTTCCATACATGGGAAATAACAAAAATTTTAAGAACAAAAATACTTTTCTTTACGTATTGAAAATAAATTTAGCAACAGAGTATTTTTTAAGAACAAAATAATCCATCTTTCGATTTAAAAAACACCTTTAAAACTAAATAAAATTTCTACGAGCAGAAAATTTCAATTAATTATAAATTAAGAACAAATTTATTTTTTAATATCTGTAATAAAAGAGAAAGAAAAAGTCAAGAATTTAAACAAAGAAATTATTATTAAAATTTCTTAATCAATAAACAAATAAAATAATAAATAATAACTTACAGACACCTCGATGTGGCCTTGTTCAAATACCTAAAATTTATTAAAATAAACAAAAATAAAGCACTTCGTAGATACGACTCACAGGTGCAAATTTCAATTAGCTTATATTACCGATGGTATCAACCGTGGTTTCGCAATCGTGATGAAGTGTTCATTTATTATGAAATGAAAATTTATCATAATATTTCTGCACTTTTACGTAGAAAATACAGTAATAAATAAATAAAAGTAAATGATGTTGAAATTTGTCGTGCAGGTATTCTTCAGATTAAATAATCAGCATATGTTTTTCATCGCTGTCAAGAAAAAAAAAATACTGCAGGCATATCTCACACTTAAAAATTTGCAGATGCTAGACATAGTCACACAAAACTTCATAAGACGATCCGTTTCCCAGCTGAAGGGTTTATCATTTATGCACATGAAGAATCGGCGTATTCGGCGAAAATGGCGCGTGCAGTTCTCTTGATGTAGTTGGAACGGGAAGTGTAAGACAAACACATTTCTTCCTAGGACATGGCGAGCACACACTCATCGCTGTAGGTTTTTCTCACAGGAACAGTCTGCAGTTGGCAAACCATACTAGTTTAATATTTTCCCAGAGATGCACGCCGGCTCATAAATCCTACCGACTTTCAGTGTAATAATAATTCGACGAAGACTATGTTCCGTAAACTTCCAAGAATGTTACTTCTAAGAATCAGCAGCAGCACGAGCAGACTAGTCGCTCCGGCAGTTGGCAAGCAGTGGAAGAGTTCCATTGGGGAATTTCCCCATTATAAAAACAAAATCCATGAGTCTTTCAATTCCTTTATTTATTAACTCATAAACTACGTAAGTTCTTCCCCACATTCACCTTGGCCTGATCATCAAATATTCCAAAACTTCGTGATTAAGCTGCATTCCAAGATATTAGAATTTTTCGGGGAAAAAGAAACAGCATCCTAATATTTTAAAAGTCAATCGCATTCTCGGAAAAAATGACATGGCTTCCGAGTAGTTTAAAGGAGAGATGCATTCTAACCTCCTAAAAGACCAAATGAAAAAATCATTTTCACGACAAAACTAGCGCCCTCCTACTCCGCGTCAATCATTTTAAAAAACCAATTAGGATGAACTCGAGCCTTAAACGGACAAAAATGATCAATTCTAATTGGTCGTAGCAGGCGGTCCTTGGCAAGAACTATATTTTTTCCTTGGAAGAACAAACCCTTTAGCTACGCGTAGTAACACCTGTCACGCGATGTTAAAAATAAAAATTAAAATTAAAATCCCAGGAATATTCCAGAAAGTAAAAAACTTACGAAATACCTCCCGCCTTTTTGAGAAGCAAGAAATAATTTATTAATAACTAAAGTAAGAAAAAGAATTTTAGCTGTGACAAGTTACGAAACTAAGATTGAAATATGTTCCACAAATTTAGAATTGAAGCTAAGACAGAACAAAAAAAATGGCGAAATTTTTTTTTTATTTTATTACATATATATATATATATATATATATATTAGTATGCACATACATTGTATAAGTTATGATTTATGCTATTAACAGTAACTTTTGTTACTACAAATGCAAAACGAGCTACCAATAATATTTGTTAGTTATGTTGGTTATGCCATATTGAAATTACTTATTTGCTGTTTTTGCTAATTCTGTTGATTACTGTTTCATTTTGGCTATATTGTTAAGGCTGCAACATTTTGCCCCTTTTGAAATTAACAAAATGCACCCTACCTTTTAAAAAATAGTGAAATATACTTGTAATTGCTGCCAGATCTTTTTTCAAATAAATCCCTCCATACCGCAGTACTTCTAAATATGTGCACCCAAGACTTAACAAAAATGATAGAACTTTATTTCTTGGAAAAAAGCAGGATATTATTAAAACATGTTATTTAATTGTATTTTTCAATTCGTGATTTATAGAAATATTGAAAATTAATGATTTTTATATTTATCATACTAAAAAATTACGTACTTATTTTTATTGCTACTAAGCACATTAGTAATATATTTTCTTATGTAGTAGTGCCTTTTTTTAGAACAAGCATACTGCCCTTTTTCTTTTTAGAATAAATATTAAATACTGAATTATCGTTTACTAATTTAAGCATTACAATATGCATTATATATCTAATTAAAGATTGTAATCAATTTAAAATTAAATGCAGCAACTGATAATTTTAATAAATGTAAAATCATTATTTTTTAAAATAGTTTTACATAATTATTGCAAAATATTAATGTACATAACTTTATGGTATAATATTAATTAATGAAATTACTAATTTACAGTTTTTATAATTTTTGTAGTTACTAACTAATAATTAAATTTTATTGATTAAAGTGTAAAAACATAGATTATATTAGTAAATAAAGGTCTAATTTTTTAGAAACCTAGAATCTATTAATCTTAGAAACCTATAGGCTAAACCTACATCTATTCAATATTTCAATGCTGGAGGAAAAAAAAATCCGATTCAAATAAAAAGAAATATGATTTAAATACAAAAATTCGATCTTTATTATTATTGCTTTTTAAATCATGATTTTTTTACACCCTATTTTTACGGAATTTTAAACTAATTTTTGTTGGCCGATCCGACGGGGGAACTGTCTGGTAGGCGGAGTGTTAAAATAATCTTGTAAATAAAATATTAATGATAATATACCAAAGTGTGATTTTATTTTATGTATGGTCTGCAATTTTATACTTCATTCACATAAAAAAAGTGATTAACTGTGTATTCCTACTTTGTTTTTAGCTGTGTCTGGTAAAAATAAGTACGGATATATGGATTTCTAACAGACAATTATATGGAAAAAAATTTATCACATTTCATTTAAAGCCACTATAGTAAATTCTTATAAATCCGCTTGTATTATTTTATGACGATATCAGAGTGGTATTGGCCCTGGCAACATAGATTCTTGGAAAATTGTGCAAAAACTTTCATATAAGACCTGAAAAATGAGCTTTGTTTTCAAAAATAATAATCATAGATTGAAAGAGTTATTATTTTTAAATGTACAATTTTATAAATAAAAATGTAATTTTCGCAATGAATTATTAAAATTATTTTTTAATAACTAAATTTTTTAAAGTTTGAATTTTGCTTCAGTCAGATCATAATGTAAAGTGAAATACACCTTTGTATCTCCGTGTTACATAACTACGATGTACACTAAAGTCAAAATGACCAGCGAGCATTAAGGGTGCATTCGAAAACATTTTTTTCACCTTCAACAGTTCGAAATTTTCTGATACAATTTCAGACTCACTTTTAGAAGTAAAAACACGAAACTTGCTGATGTGACTTTTAAAGAGATCTATAAGATGTCGTGTGATTTTATTTTTTGTAAATTCATTAGAATTAGATTTATAAACTATTATTTCCTCAGTATGACTCTTTTTTTTCGTTCCCAGATCTCCTGCTTCGGAAAATTCGGTTTAAAACGTTGACTTTAACAGCATTTTTTTGCAATATTTTCTGCATTTATCAAAAAATTGAAAAGCACGGGACCTAATATACTTTCTAAATAAGAGAATTTGCCAGTTTGATGCGCTTGAGAGCAAAAACGAATTTAAAAATAAATCAGAAAAAAAAGGCAATTTGTATTGAAATACACCCTTAATCGGGGGTCTTATTTATTACTGCTATCATCCATCATAGCATTTTTGCCACATATGTTCTTAGAATTCTCAACATACGACAATACTGAGTTTGATCACTTGAGCAGTTTTAGATCATTATTGCTAAAATGAATTTTGTAAAATTAAAACGGCTAGAGATAGCCCAGAACAGATTTTTTTTTCAAAGGTAAGTTCATTTATTTTACAATTTAACACTTGAAAATTATAATATGGATGAGAAGTGTGTTATTTTCTGCTTATTACAAATTTGGAAAAAATAATTTATTATTTTTCTGTTTTAAATCATTTCTTCATGTTTAAAATCACATATTGTAACATAAGAGTAAATATTTGCAGTTTTAACATTATATAGCATTTAAAATAATTATTCGGTTTAAATACTATCTATTTCAGCGTATTTATAATATATTTTGCTATAAAACTTCGAGTTTTCATTATTTTACATGCTATACATTTCTTATTTCATTTTCTACCGATGACAAAAGACAGCTTTTCATAGATTTCAATTCATGGTTTTTCGTTTGTGATTTTTAAATTGAAGACTTTTTATAAGCGTATTGCATTCAAAAACTACAAGAAAAATAAATAAAAACTCTAAAAAAATGTCATTTGATATCAGAAGAAATAGTTTTTTTAACTTACACAGAAGCAATTATAACTTTTTTTCAGATTGAACGTACAGTGATTTTTGATCTTGTTTTCGATTACTTAGACTACAAATCTGTTAAAAGGAAAGAACACAACAAACATACCAGTTTGTCTTTCATGCATTTTTTTCTTTTTTTTTCGGTAATGAAAACACTTAATTCACATTTTGCACTCCAAAGTATAGGATAAAACTATGTACACAAAAATCTGTGTATTTTAAATACTGCACAAAATTATGTATTTTGCTTGTTACCCAGACATACGTGTCAGAACAGAATGCTACACACAAATCTGTGTATTTTGCATGTTACACAACATTATGTGTATTTCCCTAATACACAGAAATATGTGCAAAAACTGAATATTACACAGATATAAGTGTAAAAGTGTCACACAGAAATATGTGCAAAAACAATTACAGAGAAATATGTGTAAAAATATTACACAGAAGTATGTGTATTTCCCAGCAATTTACTCATTGAAGCGTGTATTTCTGGAGTTATCAGATAATTTTTACACATTTAGACTTATCATCAAATTACACATTAAAATGTGTATTTGAAAATTTACACATTTGGCGTATTTTACACACCAAATTACACATATAGACATGTCGTTTTTGTATCATCGATTTACACATTTTTGAGTGTAAATTTACGCATTTTCTTTAGAGTGTAATAATAATAATAATAATAATAATTATTATTATTATAAATACGCCTCTGTAATAAGACCAAAAATATTACTTTTTAAAAAACTTATCTAACTTTCGAAGTTTATAAATATGACAGTATAATTTCAGACTCCAAAAGCAATCCGTTTCAAAATGTTCGTAAAATTTCCTTTTAAAGTCTAAAACTTTTGAAAAGCAAAAGCAAAATATAGCAATTTATCGTTCACCATAGCAATTCATAATAAAATTGTTCTGTCAGCATATTTACAGAGTTTTGTTATTTGTTGAAAATGAGTAGAATTTTTTCCGAGTTTTCTTATATTTATGTTTGAAAACCTTTTAAATTTCTATCAATTCCATAAGATAAATTTCGTAGCATGATTTATGGATATTTTTATACTCGAAAACAATTGCATCTTTTGAACAGTGAAGCGAAAAAGTTTATATAACGAAAGCAATATCAATAGCATATTATAAATGTTTAGGATTTTTAATCGATTAAAAAAAAGAAAGAAAAGGAGCAGTTTCACAATTGGATGCGTATGTAAATAAATATTTTAATATATTTTCACCAATTAGTTCGAAATTACGCCTCAAATTCATGTGATTTTTAAAAATTGAAATAGTAGGATATTTTTGAATTGGTCCTATTTAAAGATTATCAAAAATGGCTTAGTTCTTTTTTAGAAAACCATCAAAAACTGAATAATAATAATAATAACATTAAGAAGAAGAAGAACAACAACAATAATAATAATAATAATAATAATAATAAAACAGAACATAAAATGAAAAATAAAAAATAAACAATAAAGAAAATCACTTAAAAAATTGACAATATTTCGGTAAAGAACCCTAACTGCAACACCTTTCAAAACATTTTTTTTTTTTTTTTATCTAAAACTTTTGAAAAGAAAAAGCAAAATTTAGCAATTTATCATTCACCACAGCAATTCATAAATAAATTGTTCTGTCAACATATTTAAGAAAGTTTGTTATTTCTTTGAAAAATGGACAAAAAATAATCCAAGAGTGGGTAGAACTTTTTTCCGAGTTTTTTTATATTCATGTCTTAAAACATTTTAAATTTATGTCAGTTCCTAAAAATAAATTTCGTAGATGATTTACGAATATTTTTGTACTCGAGAAGAATTGCATTTTTAAAGAATATATATATTTTAAATATTGTTTATGTACAGCGAAATAGAACATCAATAGCATATCAAAAATGTTTAGGATTTTTAACCGACTTAAAAAAAGGAATAGATTTTTGCATACGTACTTGTATATCCTCATCTTGACGCATTTTCGCTGATACTTCGGAACTACGCGGCAGGTTTACATGTTTTTTTTTTTTTTGTTTTTTTTTTTTGTTTTTTTTTTGTTTTTTTTTTTTTAATTGAAAAAGGATATTCTTTAATTGGTCTCACTTGAAATTAATCAAAATTGGTTCCATACCTTTTTAGAAATGCATAAAAAATTGAAGTAACAACAACAAAAACAGCAGTAATAATAAAAATAATAAAATGAACAAAAAATAAAGTAAACATTAAAAAATCAGTCTTTTTTCCAATAATAAAGCTTTGGAATTTATTTAAAACTTCCCAATTCAAAGAAGTAAGCATATTGGATGTATCGCGTGTATAATTTATAAAACTCTTCAAAGTAATCAGTTTAACACTTTTTCCCCTTTTCTAAAAAATGTATTTTATTTATTTATTTATTTATTTATTATATTTTTGAACTTAGTTTTTCTTTATTTATGTTATTTATATGTCAATCCAAGTATATTACACGAGTTAAAGCATAATATAACTTTCTTGAAATTTGTACAACCGCGTACGCAGGCACTCCTATTTAGACTCCATTCATGGTAAGCACAGTTTGCTTAATGAGCTTATGGCCCTTAGGGGCAGTGCATATATAACGTTATCATTTTAGGGGAGGAGGAGGGACATGATATCGTTAGCTATCTCTAGGGGGAGGGGGGCTGCTTTTTGATATCGATATCTTTTTTGATCCAATCAAAGTTGTCTCTTTTCATTTGTAGCCTGGTCTTAGGTTTAAAATAATACATTATCTTTTTTTCAGTCTGTTATCTATTTTTATGAAAATATAAAGTTATTATTAAATTATTATAAGATTATCTGTTTTAAAAATATGGCATACCTTAACATTCCAATTCATTTTTATATGTATATGCATACATAATCACAGTTCGAGAAATCATATGTGAAGTATATTTGAAATGAATCTTGTGTTTATTAATAAAGAAAAGAGGAAGAATTTTGTTCATATGTTTTGTTGATAAAAATTTCTATCTGTCACTCCCACCCTTACTTCGTTCGGGGAGTGTGAAACAAGGCTTTATTACAGTTGAATGCATGCTGTAACAAAAAGCTATCATTACCGGGGGGGGGGGAGGTTCGAGGGATGGTAACGTATGATATCGAAAGGAAGGGAGTCCAAAATTAACAAAAAGTGATAAAATAGATATATTTGCACAACCCCTTACATATGATAGAGCAAATATGGCACACAGGTTTCGCCTCATTCGTATTCTTATTCTCAAAGTTTGTGCGGATTTCTAGTACACAATCCTTACAATAACAATTGCATATAAGAAATGTTTAAGATTTTTCACCGATTTAAAGAAAAACTGCAAGTTCTCAATTCGATGCTCATGTTTATATATATGTTGATGTATTTTAACGATTACAAAATTACGCGACTGGTTTATGTGATTTTTTCCAATTGAAAAAGGATACGCTCGAATAAACCCCGTTTAAAATTTATTAAAATTGGTTCCGCACTTTTAATGTTGAACCGATTGATTGTAAAATATCGCCTTATATATATATATATATATATATATATATATATATATATATATATATATATATATATATATATATATATATATATATATATATATATATATTATCACCCAATTATTTACCTAATTGGCGCAAAAATAGTATTTATTTGCTTTACATGATTACCATACAAATGTTATAATAAATTGTTTTTTTTCGACAATTATCATCATTTATTCAAAGTTATTTCCTTTCTAAAATAACAGAGAATTTTTATCTCATTTTTTTTGTTTTCATTTTGAAATAAAAAAAATAACGTGCTATTATAGCATGCTATATGTAACTGGTAACCGAAAAATATTTAAGCCGGAAATCGAAAATCCCAAAAGATTTTCGTCAAATTGACATAGAAAATCTCGCCAAATCCATTGCTTATATAGCATTTCTTTAAACATTTCATTTATATGTAATAATATTATTGTTTTGTATACTATTTACTTCTTCTTGTGTACAAAAAAGGTAAAGGGCTTGTTTACACAAAATAAATTTTATAAATCTTTAAAAAATTGCTTGGGTATATGTAACAAGGAATTGGTTGCGAGAAATTTCACTTGTCTCACCAAACCCATTTTCTGTAATTCGCCAAGCTCCCTGCACTGGAAAAGAACGAATTTCGTTTGAAATTCTAAAAAGAAATAAATAAAAATGTTTGTTGTTTTTGTTTTTACCAATTTAATTTAAAATTCTTATTATATATATACATATATACAAATATATATATATATATATATATATATATATATGTATATATATATATATATATATATATATATATATATGTGGGTATAAAGGATGAAGTATTAAGCAATAAAAGATAATATACTCAATGATTTAATGAACGTGATATCCCAATTGAGACTCACGTGATGATGCATAAAAAGAACGAGGTGTTCTATAGATTTCAGCGATGGCCAGTTGGATGGATTTTTAATCAAAAGCTCAGGGAAGCTTATTTATTTTAAATATTATTCAGTTCTACTGTTATCATTGAATGTTACTTACATATTTTATGTCTATTAAACCTTTTTATCTTATCAAGAATATTAGTTTTACTTAAATCATAAGATAATCACTCAATATTCCCACAAGTTTTGGGGGTTCGTTGCCGGGATTTGAATGATTTCGCTGATTTATATTTGAATTTGAATTTCACGATGAAAGCTATTTTACACTAAGAAGATCTAAGTCTAAGAAAAATGTTTTGTTTTTAAACTAATACGTATTATGTAAAAAAGGAACTGTTTGTTATATGTGTAATGATTAGAAATTATCCGTAATCAAGCCTGCAAGATAGTGCACTATATTGTTTTGTTGAAGTGTAAACAAAAATTATAATGTCTGTTCTGAATAAAGCTAGAAAGGCGGACTTGTTAACATTGTGTGATGACCTAGGTATAGTTGTGCCTCAGAGTCCAAGAATCATTGATTTGATAAAGTTGGTGACTGAATCGAAGGATTATGAAGAAAATTTTGTAAAAGTTCGACTTGAAGTCATTGCCGCGGAGAGAATAGAAAAAGAAAGACTAGAAGCAGAAAAAGAAGAAAGAAGATTAGAAGCAGAAAAAGAAGAAAGAAGACTAGAGGCAGAAAAAGAAGAAAGACGATTAAGGCTGGAAGCAGAAAAAGAAGAAAGAAGACTAGAGGCAGAAAAAGAAGAAAGACGATTAAGGCTGGAAGCAGAAAAAGAAGAAAAAAGACTAGAAGCAGAAAAAGAAGAAAAAAGACTAGAAGCAGAAAAAGAAGAAAGACGGTTACGGTTAGAAGCAGAAAGAAGATTAGAGGAAAAGAAGATGGAAATGGAGTACGAATTACGAAAAATTGAACTTCAAGGAAATATGATAAATACAAGTGACGGTTCGGCTGTAACTGGTACAGGTAAGCAACTAGATTTGTCTAAATTAATGTCACACTTTGATGGGAAGGGTGATATTAGTATCTACTTAGCTCTATTCGAGAGACAGATTTCTAGGATGAATATAACAAAAGAGAATTGGGTCATGCACTTATTAAGTTTAATGCCGCTAGAAATTGCTAATGTTATAACTAGAGAACCAGAAACATTAACAAATAACTACGATTATGTAAAAAACTTGCTGCTCAAAAGATTCAAATTGACGCCAGAAGAGTTTAGGCAAAAATTAATGTCGCATAAGAAAGAAAACTCAGCCACTTGGCGCGATCTAGCATTTGAGTTAAGGAATTATTTAGAAGAATGGATTACCGGTCTTGATGTATCCAATTTTGAAGATTTAAAAGAATTAATATTAGTCGATCAAATCAAGAGAAGGTTACCGATAGAAATGAAAGAACATTTTATCGATGATCTTCCAAAAATTAAAAGTGTTGATACATTAGTTTGTAAACTAGATGATTACGAAACAGCAAGACGTAATATTAAAACCCTGAATAGAAATTTACACCGCTTTGAAGAAAGAGAGCCAAAAATGCGCGAAAACAACAACACAAAACCATGGTTACCATATCAACGTTATAATACTTTAAGAAGACAACAATTTAAAGATAATACAGATAATGTAAATGAATTTTCTTATTTAAATGAAAAGAACAGGGCACAAATTATGTGTTTCAAAAGTAATCGTCTTAGCCACGTAATATCGCAGTGTAATAATGGGAATAATAAACAAATAAAAAATGACAGCCAAAATCGGAGCCAAAATCCGCGATTATCCAACTACAAAGAGATGAATTCCGCAGTAATCAAGCAAACTAACAGTGCCAAATCAGATTACATGAAAAATATTGATATTAACGGTGAAAAGACACAGATCTTCTTCGACACTGGAAGTGATATCAGTTTGGTGAGTTACGAATATTATACGAAAATAGGCTCGCCAAGATTATTTTCAAATAATATCTTTTTGTCCGGCATAAATAAAATAGTTGTTTATCCAAAAGGATACTTCCCATATGAATTTAATATTGATGGTTTTCTAATCAGAACAAATTTGTACGTGCTAGAATCTCTTGAATATGATATTTTACTGGGATATGATGTCATTAGCAAATTAAATTTGGCGATAGACGAGAATGGAATTAAGATCGTTGGCAAACGCAATAGTATTCAAGTAGGTTACACTAAAGTTCAGAAGAATTCTGATATAAAATTGAATCATGCTGCCAAAAATAATAATGAAATGAAAACGTCTACGTTAGATAATTCACGCGATGAAAATGTTATACTTGCAAATGATAATAATGCAGGAGGTAATCACTTGATTAATTTCGCGAGAGTCATAGAAGAAAATGAAATTGATTTGAATCACGTGAGAAATTTGAAAATTAGAAAAGAAATAAATGAGAAAGAAGAAAATTTAATTAGTAAGAAAAGATTGAATGAAAGAAACGAGACATCACAAACAGGACGAATGAATGACCTAAAAGAAAAACGCAATTTATGTGCACGCGCCAATGAAAATAAAAATGAAACGAGGAAAATTAAAAAATATTATAAACGGAAAAATACGAGGGAAGAAAGGAATATTGAAGGAGTTAATGCAAATAAACAGAAATTTATCAGAAATTACAAGAAGCGTGATTACAATGATAGAGATGAAGAAAAGAAATATTATTCGAGAAATAATTTTGATGGAAAACGTCACACATATGAAAATTGGAGAAACAGCAAACAGAAATATTTAGAGGTACAGCAAACAGAAAGAAAATATGAAATTTTTGAAAAAGAAAGGGCTGAACCGTGTGAAAAGGATACTTTTAAATTTAAAGGCAAAAGAAGCATAAAAACAAATTTTAATGGTCCGTGTAGAAATCTATATTTTTGGAGTAATGGTAATTATAGAAAGCAATTTAACATGATGAGAAAAGTACCTAACAGATATGAATTAAATGATACCAAGTTAATCCAAGAAATGCAGTATGGAACAGGAATGAAAAGGAGAAAATTCCATGGACCTAATAAAAACATTATAGAAAAATCACATGATCATTATGATGCAAAGAGGATTGGAGACCATGGTGGACAAGATATACACTATTGCAAAATACGTCAAGCCGTGGGGTAATGCATCTGCATAATGTTAGATGTTTTTGTTTTATGTTTACTTGTAACGATAGATGTTGTTGTTTTATATTTACCTGTTTTATTTCTATAAATTTGTGTCTAAATTTTAATAGGCAGCTGGCGAGGTCGCCAGGAACGTCAGGATGACCGAAAATGTGGGTATAAAGGATGAAGTATTAAGCAATAAAAGATAATATACTCAATGATTTAATGAACGTGATATCCCAATTGAGACTCACGTGATGATGCATAAAAAGAACGAGGTGTTCTATAGATTTCAGCGATGGCCAGTTGGATGGATTTTTAATCAAAAGCTCAGGGAAGCTTATTTATTTTAAATATTATTCAGTTCTACTGTTATCATTGAATGTTACTTACATATTTTATGTCTATTAAACCTTTTTATCTTATCAAGAATATTAGTTTTACTTAAATCATAAGATAATCACTCAATATTCCCACATATATATATATATATATATATATATATAAATACTTTTATAAATACATCCAAAGTTATTCAGACAATACCAATAAAAGAACCAATGAAACCAGTATTTTTACATACATATTATTAAAAACAGTTGAAGTTTGAAGAGAAAATGTTTAAGCTTGTTTTTATTAAAATCAACAAAAATATAGAAAAATGAATGTCTTTAAATACACCAAAAAGTAGAAAAGTATTTAAAAAACCTTAAATGCGTGGAGTTTAAATTAAATTACTTTTAGCTCAATTATGAAAGTTAAATGGATTTCAATAGGAATTTCGCAAAATTAACCAGTTGTCGCCAGTCTATACCAGTTGGTTTCATATATGGTAAGTTTTCTTTGTCGCCAAATTTAATGATATTTTACCAAGATGACGCAATATTTTGCGAAGTTGGCTAAAATTTGACGCTATTATGGTAACCCTGTCAAGAGTATTTTTCAACAAATTCTCATTGTGGAGCCTAATGATGATTTTCCATAGGAAATAAAAATGTATCATGTCTAATTTAAAAAAAAAAAAAAAAAAAAAAAAAAATCAATGTTTAACTTTTGTATTGCTCTCAGAAATACATAAATTCCAAATTTCAAAGCTCTATGCCAACAGAAAATGAATGAAAAATGGGCATAGATTTCATATACGCACCAGGGTACCTAATTGGCATCAAAATGACGTTATTTTCATTGAGACAGTAATTCGGCTATTGTTTTTTTTTAATTAATGAAATATTTATTTACTTTCATTTTATTTTTTAAATTGACATAAATTGTTTGTTTCTATAGTTATTAATTATTTTTTCATTTACTTTAAATTCATTTTTAAAACAATAGAAAATAATTTAAAATGCATACGTAACCGGTATTCAAAACCTGGTTTTCGCCAAATGTGCGTTAGAGAAAAAAACCCCCACCAAATCTGGTGCGCATATAACACTGTGTCGAAAAATGAGACACATGAGTTTTACACACAAAATATAATTTAAAAGAAAGCATGTAATTAAAATAAATAAAATAATAAGAAATGATGCCATAAGTTGAAATATTTCAATAAAATATATAATTGCTTCTAATTTTCACAGGTGAAATATAAAATATTCTTTTGGCGATTGAAATATGCTATTGAGAGATTATCACAAAATCTAAAAATCAAAGTTTATAAGACTCTTTTTAAATAGGGAATAAAAACAGATTTTTTCCCCTGATTGATTGAATTGTACTGTGTTTTAATGCATTTCAATATTAATGCGGGCGTAAATGTTGTAAATGTCCACCACTTTCACTGTCCCTAAATCTTCTCTATTTACTTCATGTGTTCTAATTTGGTTTTATGCGAAAACACAAATTCATGAAAATGACGCCTATCAAATTTTTGTGACGTAAGCAAATAAAACGTGCTTTTTTATTAGTTTTTTAATTATAATTTTTGAACTATTTGGAACTAATTTTTCGTAGAATTTGCATTCAGTAGGTTACCTTCATAGGTACCTTCTGGTACAAACAGAATTGAAACTCGACAAGTATTTTTTGAGATTTGCTTTACCAAAGAATCCTGTTTGTATTTTAATATCGTTTCGTAGCTGTTTATGCCCAGAAAGTAATACTGCGCTGTGTATTAACCTTCGCTTCGCTTAGACAATTAAAATTACTGGTTTCTTTTATTAAGAAATAACGTGCGATTGAACGCAAAAATTATTAGGAAGTTATAATATCTGTTTATGACAGATGTAAATTTCCATTTTGGGTGAAAAAAGTCCGGGCCAGGATTTGAACCAGGGATGTATTGGCTATTTCACCCAAATGGGTGAAATAGTCCTTCAGCGTCCGTGTCCGGGAAGGCTCAGTTGGAAGAGCCTTGGCGGCTTCAGCCAATACATCCCTGGTTCGAATCCTGGCCCGGACTTTTTTCACCCAAAATGGAAATTTACATCTGTCATAATTAATTTACCGATTGAATAATCGTGTTTAAAATTAATATAATATCTGTTTGTTTTTATTTATTTATTTGCAAATTAATATTTTCCAAACATTTCCAAAAATTCTTCGTTAGTCTATCTGCATATAAAATTGAATTAAGTAGTACACAAAATTACAACATTCATTAGATTTAAGACAATGACATATTTCTTAAACTTCAGTAAATCTGTTTGGATACTAGTATGGGCATTATCGTTTTAAAAGTAATTTTTTTCTCAAAATTGAAAAAAATTCGAACCCGAAAGGGTTAAATATAGAAAAATACGCCTCTGTAATAACACCGATGTTTTTTCAAAACTTATCGAACCTTCTAAAATTTATAAAAATGACAATATTGCTTCAAAGTAACCCAAAAGCAATCCGCATCAAAATATTTGTAAAATTTTCTTTTATGGTCCAAAACCTTTGAAAAGAAAAAAAAAACAAAACATAATTTAACGTTCACCATAGCAATTCAAAAATAAATTGTCCTGTCAACATATTTATGGAATTTTGTTATTTTTTGAAAAATGAACAATAATTTCAGGTGGGGGAGAAATTTTTCCCGAATGTTCTCGTATTCATGTCTTAAAACTTTTAAAATTTTTGTCAGTTCCTAAAGATAAATTTCATAGCATGATTTACGGATATTTTTGTATTCGAAAAGAATTGCATTTTTTTAGAGCGAATAAAAAAAAGTTACGTATACAGGGTGTCCCAAAAGGTCATGTCCAAACGGCACACATGGTTGTGTCAGGTCATTAGGAAACAGAATTACATAGGAAAGGGGGGTCGGAAACGCGATTGTAATCCGCTAGAGGGCGATAAGCGATGTCAGACGAAAGCGCGGGCAGTCGGATCATTCGAAGCGCGGACGTTGCAGAGAAAGGATGAACCAGTTGATGAGCACTTGGATGAGCACTTACTATGAGTTGTAGCATTTTTCTTTTTTATTTGGTACTGTTTTGTTGTAAAATAAAGATATTTTACACCGTTTGTTATCTTTTCTTTGCGTGACGGTTACGATGCAATTTCACTGTTTAGATCGCGTTTCCGACCCCCCTTTCCTATGTAATTCTGTTTCCTCATGACCTGACACAACCATGTGTTCCGTTTGGACATGACCTTTTGGGACACCCTGTATAGAGCGAAGTTCAATATGAACAGCATATAAACTAGTGGTTGGAGGCCACCGTAATACTTACCCATCATGGATTTTCATAATATAAAATATAAAAATAAAACATGTGTAAACTATTTATAAAATGCATTGCAATTCCATAATAAAATTTAAACGTATATTTGAATATTTTTAACGCATAGTAATTCTTTATTATAGAATTGCTGATGAAGTAATTTCGATAAAGTATATAAAACGCCAAGCTACTTAAGTATTACCGAATTACGTAAAAGAAACATCCTTATAACTCCAAAAATAATTATCATTTTAACTATCGGTTTACTGTATCGGATTAAACGTCTCATACACAATTAAAATATATTTTTGAATTAAAATCCGAATAAAATAAAGGGTCATGAAAAATCGAAGAGCATGGAAAATAGGATTACAAATATCATGGCAACTAATTATCCGATCGACTTCGTTCGTTATGCAAAATTTGTGCAATTTTATTGTCTTTTACTTTCAGTCCTTAAAATAAAAAAATCGAAAATTTTTATATAGGGGGAACTGGGGGACATTGATACAGATTTAAAAAAAAAAAAAAAAAAAAAAAAAAAAAAAAAAAAAAAAAAAAATTGGTGTCTAGAAAGCAGAAATTTCAAGTTTTTTTTTCTATGTGATGTCAGCAAAACCTGTGTAGTGTGTTATAAAAATGTACAATCGTTGTTTTATACATTATTTTTGCATGTAATTTTAAAAAAATAAAAAAAATAATTTGTATCAATGTGCCCCATCCTCGGGGCAGATTGATACACTTTGAAAAGTCTGGGAAAAATGGAGTCAAAATAATACCAATGTATATTTTTCATAGAAAAATAGTTAGCAAACCATTTTATATATATTTATAGACATTAAAATCGCACACAATTTATTTGTAAGCGATATTAAGGTAATCAAAATGAAATGTATAATGACCTGATGTTCTAACTGATCCTTGTCTGTTTGTTGGCTGTGGTAATTTTGTCATATTTGGCACTTCAAACCCAGCATTATCTTCTTTCTTAGGAAAAGTTGAAAGAATTACCAGGTTTTCTGTTTATAAATCGGTTTACAAACAGAAAATAAAGGATAATTATATTAAAATTATGTTTATAATATAATTATCCTGTACTGTTCTGCAGCTTGTTTCTCTTACTTAACATTTCTCATGTCGATAATACTTTTTTCTTTGGAGAAGCTATATTAATTTGAGATTTGCCAGGCTGCCGTCCATTTCTTTTGTTAATTCTACTAGCACTAGATATTGTGTAAGTTTGTACGTCTTCTGTTTGGAAAAATACTATAAAATGTTCTAACATAAAGAAATTAGAGCTATTTCACTTTAATAAAAACTAATAGTAGAATTTTTTGACGAAAAATGGTTGATAATTCAACCATGGAGTGTATGGTAAAAAAAAATAAAAGGTAATGAAAAATCGAACTACAAAAGAATTTAGGTTGTATCAATGTGCCCCGACAAAGACTGTACCAATGTGCCCCACACAGTCATTTTGAATAAAATGAGTCGCAAATCCAACACTTCATAATTTATCTAACAATAAAGAATGAGGAACTGATAAAGAGTAGCTTTACTTGCCAGGGAGGGTATTCTTTTCGGTTGAAAATACTGGAACAGTTGTACAATACTATTTCAATGGTACAACTCAAATTCACTTTTGACCTACAAGAACAATTAATCACCCATCCCATTCCATCAAACTATTGAATCATTCCAAAACTTTCTGTATGTAGTTAATTTCACTATTAACACCTTTTGGAGCTGTTGTGAAACTTCTTGTAATGACCCTGTGTGCTGCACAGGGGGTGTATCAATGTGCCCCAAGTATCAATGTACCCCAGTTCCCCCTATCAAAACGAATTTTTCGTCCGTCTGAAGAAAATAGTTTCGGATAATCGAGGTCACTGATATTTAAACGGCTTCTTTGCATTCTTACATACGAAGTACACACCAAATATCAGGTCTCTGTCTCAGTTTATTCGGGAGATAGAGCGTTTACAGACACACAAACAGACAGACATACAGGCTGACGGCCGGCAAAGTTCTTTTTTCTAAAAATATGTTTTTAGAAATTCCCAGTGTCTAAAACGTATAAAACCGTCTAATTTGTTTTTTCAATTTTTTTTTTTCGGGTTTTTTTTATTTTTATTTTTATTTATTTTTTTATTTTTTTATGAATGAAAAGTAAAAAAAAAAAAAAAAAAAAAAAAAAAAAATGGAAGAATTTTCTTCCGAGTTTTATTACATTTATGTTTGAAAATAGTTTAAATTTCCATCAGTTCCTAAAGATAAATTTTCTGAGCGTGATTTAAGGATATATTTGTACTCGAAAAGAATCGCATTTTTTTTTCGTTAACAAATCGAAAAAGTTTTGAATGCAAAGCAAAACACAGTATTAGTAGCATATAAGAAGTACCCAATAAGAAATCCGTTTCAAAGTATTCGTAAAATTTCATTTTATTATCCAAAACGTTTCGAAAGCAAAAGCAAAATATCGTAATTTGTCGTGCACCATAGCAATTCATCGATAAATTGTCCTGTCAACATATTTACGGAGTTTTGTTACTTGCTTATTTATTTACATTTATTTATTTTATTTATTTATTTATTTATTTACTTATTTATTTATTTATTTTGAAATATGAATGAAAAGTTCAAAAGGTGGGAAAACTTTTTTCTGAGTTTTATCATATTTATATCTTAAAACATTTTAAATTTCGTTCAGCTCCTGAAGATAAATTTCATAGCGTAATTTACCGATATTATTGTACTCGAAAACAATCGAATTTTTTCCTCCATTGACGGATTGAAAAAGTTTTGAAGGTACAGCGAACATATCAGTAGCATATAAAAAGTATGCCCAATAAGAAATACGCTTCAAAATATTCGTAAAATTTCATTTCATTGTCCAAAACCTTTGTAAAGCAAAAGCAAAACATAGTTATTTACCGTTTACCACAGGAATTCACCGATAAATTGTCTTGTCAACATATTTATGGAATTTTGTTATTTTATATTTATTTACTAGCGGCCTTCGCCCGCTACGCTGGTCGGTTTATCTAAAGAAATCTTGAAGAAGTAGTTAGATAAGGTTCAGACATACATTAAAAAAAAAAAAAGCAAGTCGATCATTCAAAAAACGTTGGGAAATATGAAATATTTACTGTAATTTTTTAAGAAAAACAAAGTTTCGAAAAAAAAAAATTAAATCGAAAAAAAAATTACACTGACATATTAATGCAAGGAAATTTTCCCAGAGAGAAAATTCGCCTTGAATACAATATTTCAAATTCTTTTAATTGCTTATAGGCGTTAATGCCAACATAGTGAAAAAAAATTCCATGCTGGGAATCGAACCCGGGCCATCAGTATGGCGCACTGACGTTCTACCGACTAAACCACATGGAACGACAGCCAGCTTGAAACTTTCTCATACTTAAGTAGACTGGCGAAAACATAACGATAGCGCGTTTTAAAATCGCACAGTGACATCTATTGGATTTTATATGTACTAAAAAACGTTATGTACTAAAAAACGTGAGCAGCGCACCTAATAGTTTCTTTTGTTTCTTTTTGTTACTTTTTTGTCTGTTGTCCGATTTTGATGAAACAAAGCCTATACACTGCCCGGGAGTGTGCATTCTTCATTAGTGAAAACCGCATAAAAATCCATTCAGTAGTTACGAAGATAACCTCGAACAAACAGACAGACAGACAGACAGACAAAAAATTCAAAAAAATTTTTTTTGTGTTTCATTGGTTTTCTTTTATCGCCCTGACTCCATTTTTGTCAATTATCTTCAATGTACAGACACACCGGGTCCTACTGTTTTATTATATGTATAGATTTATTTATTTTGATATATGAAGGAAAAGTTCAAAAAGTGGGAGAACTTTTTTTTTTAGTTTTATCATATTTATGTCTTAAAATATTTTAGCTTTCGTTCAGTTTCTAACGATAACTTTTATAGCGTGATTTACGGACATTATTGTACTAGAAAAGAGTCGAATTTTTTTCCTCCATTTACGGATCGAAAAGGTTTTGAATGTACGGCAAAACACAATATCATTAACTTATAAAAAGTATACCCAATAAGAAATACGTTTCAAAATATTCGTAAAATTTCATTTCATTGTCCACAACCTTTGTTCCAACAACCAGGAATTTACCGATAAATTGTCCTGTCAACATACTTTCGGATTTTGTTATTTCTTTGATTTATGAATAACAAGTTCAGGAAAGGGAAAAACGGTTTTCAAAGTTTTATCATATTTAAGTCTTAAAACATTTGAAGCTTCGGTCAAGTCATAAAGATAAATTTCATAGCGTTATTTATGGATATTTTTGTACTCGAAAAATTCGCATTTTTCCCCTTGACTCCTTGCGGCTCGGTGGTATATCTATGAAACCACATAATTTTAATTCCCAAACAACACATTGGCACCGCAATTTTGGTAAAAGAAATTACGGTTTATTGAATGCGTGAAATATAGCTTTTTCATATTTACAAATAAAGGTTTTTTTCAAATTCCGGTGTCAGTCATTAATTTCAACACTTAAGCAGTGAATTGGCCTTGCGCCGCAAAGGGTTAATGAATCTAAAAAGTTTTGAATGCACAGCGAAACACAATATCAACTGCATATGAAGTTTACCCAATAATAAAAACGTTTCAAAATATTCGTAAAATTTCATTTCATTGTCCAAAACCTTTGGAAAGCAAAAGCAAAACCTAGTTACTTATCGTTTACCACAGGCATTCACCGATAAATTATCCTGCCAACATGCTTACGGAATTTTATTATTTCTTTTAAATATGAATGAAAAGTTTAGGAAGGGGGAAAACTTTTTTCGGAGTTTCATATTATTTATGTCTTAAAACAGTATAAATTTCCGTCAGTTCCTAAACATAAATCTCCCAACATGATTTACGAATATTTTTATACTAAAAAATTGTTTTTTCTTTTCTTTTCTTTAGTTTTTTTTTCACCAATTGAAAAAGTTTTGAATGTACAGCGAAATACAATATCAGAAGCATATAAAAAGTATACCCAATAAGAAATACGTTTCAAAATATTCGTAAAATTTCATTTCATTGTCCAAAACCTTTGGAAAGCAAAAGCAAAACATAGTTATTTATCGTTTACCACAGGAATTCACCGATAAATTGTCCTGTCAACATATTTACGGAATTTTGTTATTTTATATTTATTTTTTTATTTATTTTGAAGTATAAAGGAAAAGTTCAAAAAAAGGGGGAACTTTTTTCTGAGTTTTATCATATTTATTTCTTAAAACATTTTAGATTTCGTTCAGTACCTAACGATAAATTTCATAGCGTGATTTACGGACATTATTGTACTCTAAAAGAATCGATTTTTTTTCCTCCATTAACGGATCGAAAAAGTTTTGAATGTACAGCAAAACACAATATCAGTAGCATATAAAAAGTATACCCAATAAGAAATACGTTTCAAAATATTCGTAAAATTTCATTTCATTGTCCGAATTTTCCTAGGCTTTTGAAAAATGGTATACCGAAGTAATATAATCAGTAGGAGGAACAATATTTTCAAACATAAGCATTTTTTCTTCATAATATATTTAAAAAATCCTATTTTCTACATACTACCAACCAAATAATAATTGAATCTGTTCATACAACTAAAATTATTAAATATGCATTTTATAAAAGTTTATTCTTTATTAAAGCTAATTTTTTATGCTTATATTTCCTTTATTTTTAAATCTATGATTTTAAAATTCGGCATATAACACGCACCTGTAAATTTCGATCTTATTTTTGGTATTAAAAATTTCCGCTATACGCTATATTTTACGGTATATTTAGTAGAATGAAACTTATTCGTACTAAGTTTCAACTGAACTGTATAAAATTCTGTTTTAAACAGGTTTACATTCTAGCAGGTATACTTATATGGTTTTCGTTCGTGGAGACTATTAAATTGTCACGTTTAAAACATAGTAACGTTATAGACAATTCCCATCTTTAAAAGATTTACCATTTTTTTATATCACGGATTAGAAGCTTTAGTCCCTTTTTTCTGACAGTGAACAATTAAACACAACGTGTGATTTCGTCTTAGTAAGTTTTACTATGTTTATACTAGTTCACATTATTGTTCAAAACATTTAAGGGAAACAAGTTGGAAATTGCACGTGAAGCGTAGCACATGAGGTGCGTTCGTACGATAACGAAGTTTTAAAAATATCATTCTGATATATCAATCTCATAAAATTGTAAATAGTTAATTACAATAAAAATGTGCACCAGACAATGTTCTCCCGATACCATTATGTAATGGAATACTTTTGTGTGGCCATGTAAATCAATAACAAATGTTCTTTGCACCACAGATTATACAAAATGTATATTTTAATATGTACTTTAACTAGACATATCAGTTTTATTATGTTCGAATGAGTGTAACATCATTAAAATGGATTTGAAACTTTTTCCCCCATTAACCGTAATGTAATAGAATACTTTTGATTGTCCCTGTAATTGATCTATGCATCCGATTTTCATAAAATTTGAAATGAATTGACAAAATTATGTAAAAATTATATATGTTAAATTTCAAACGATTTGGTTGGGTAGCTTTTGTGTTGTTATATGCGGACGGACTAAACGACAACTACAGGTGCTACGTATTTACATAATTACAAACGCACCTAAAAACAAAACAATACTCTGTCGTTTGCCATAGGAACTCATAAATCAGTTGTCTGTGAAAACATGTAAATGAAACTTTTTTTTTCCTCTTTTTGAAAAATGAAGTTTTATGCAGAGAAAACTTTCTTTCGACATTTTCATATTTATGTCAGAAAGTATTTAAAATTCCGTTAGTTCACAAAAATAAATTTCGGTGAATGAAGTATAAGGTGTTCTTTTATTATTATTATTCAGCTTGAAGAAAATTGAAAATGTTTGAAAATAACCTCAAGTAGTTTTGTGTTTTGAGCGAAATGTATCTATATAAAAGATCTTCTGTAATACAGTTTGTACTATCAAAAACGAAATTTTATTTCTGGAATATATTAATGCATTTTTAAAGAAGTATTACACAAACTGCTAAATCAAAATCAAAACTGAAATATATCTGTTTACTTATATGAAAAAAAAATGAAATTCTACAAATAATTTTTCGAGTTACGACGACATAATATTACACTACTTTTTCAAAAATTTTAAACTTTAAATTTATTTGTTAAAAAAAATTGAAGAAGTATTATCATGTGACTTTCTTTACAGATCATATGGTTAACGATTACAAAAAAATCCCTGTCAGCTTGGCCTATAGGCGGAGGTAGATTTCGAAGAGTGCTCATCTCAGCAACAAAAAATAAAATATGATTAGAGATAAATCCAGTTTAACAATTTTCTTTGGCCGCTTTTGAAAAATTTTTAATTTATTTTTATGTAAGAACTGGTTTTTATCAAAATCATCTTAAGCGAAATTCGGCTCAAATGCCCATGTTGACAACATATTTTGAAATATATTCTGACTTTATTATTAAAAAATCGACCAATACACAAATTATATACTTCCTAAATAACAAAAAACTGTCAATTGAATGTTTTTGAGAGCAAAATCGAATTTAAAAATGAGTCATAAAATAAGCAAGTTGTTATTTGAATACATCCTCAATTCTTAAATCATGATCGCCATGGGAAATTTTGTCCGAAGTGCTAACTTTGAAAGCTTTAAATATATATATATATTTAACCTTTATAAAAAAAAAAACTAACCAATACGGCATATTACACAGTTCCTAAATAACGGAAATTCGGCTCAAATGCCCATGTTGACAACATATTTTGAAATATATTCTGATTTTATTATTAAAAAATCGACCAATACACAAATTATATAGTTCCTAAATAACAAAAAACTGTCAATGGAATGCGTTTGAAAGCAAAATTGAATTTAAAAATCAGTTATAAAATAACCAATTTGTTATTTTAATACATTCTCAATTCTTAAATCATGATCGCATTGGGAAATTTTGTGCGAAATGCCTACTTTGACAGCTTTTTAAAATATATATATTTAGCCTTTATCAAAAAATTGACGAATTCTCACATTATATAGTTCCTAAATAATAAAAAACTGTCAATTGAATGCGCCTGAGAGTAAAATTGAATTTAAAAATGAGTCAAAAAATAAACAATTTGTTATTTGAATACATCCTCAATTCTTTAATCATGATAACTTTGGGAAATTTTGTGCGAAGTGCCCATTTTGGCAGCCTTTTTTGTAGTATATTCTGCCTTTATCAAAAAACTGGCAAATCCATCACATTATATAGTTCCTATATAAAAGGACCTGTAAATTGGATGCGTTTGAGAACAAAAATGGATTTAAAAATGAGTCAGGTAAAATGCAATTTGTTATACTTCCTCAATTTTTTCAATCGCCATCACTTTGGGAAATTCTGTTCAAAATACCGTTTTTGGCTGTCTTTTTTGAAAAATATTCTGATTTTATCAAAAAACTGGCTAATACGTCAAGTTATACAGTTCCTAAATAGGAGGATCTGCCATTATGATGTGTTTAAAATCAAAAGTGAATTTAAAAAGGACTCAGAATATAAGCAGTTTGGATTTAAGTTTTTTCTCCAACTCCTATTTTTGTTTAATTTGTTTTTGTTATAAGAATTGGTCCTATGAAAAACTTGTTAATATAAAAGTCGTAGATATTATTGAGAAGATGTAAAATAAAATTAATTAGATTTGATTGCTTAAGAAATGAGTAAGTTATGGATTTTTTTCATTTTCCACCCCTCTTTTTCTTTTCGTTTTTAATGTTATTCATCGGTAAAAGTTATTCCTATCAAAAACTTGTAAATACAAAAGTTTTAGATAATTTTGAGAACATTTATAAAAAAAAATTAGTTGGATTTGATATCTAATAAATTGACGAAGTTATGATTTTTTTTTCTCCCAAAAACTCTGTTTTTTTCGCCCCTTGAGCCCATTTTTAACTTTGTCAAAAATCTGTCATGCATAAACTTTTGGCCCATTCTTTAGAAGTAATATAAACTTTAAACTGATTCGATATCTATTTTAATTTAGAAGTTATCGCGTTTTTTTCTGTTATCACAAAAACCCTCCTAACTTCCACCCCCTTGGTCCGATGTTGCCCATTAACGAACTTAACCGAGATTTTATGCCCCTTGATTTTATGTAAAAGTTTGAAGAAGATCTGAGCGTAATTATGGAAGTTATCGTGTCTAGAAGAAAGTGATATTTACCGATATATATATATATACATATAAACTTTTTTACTAATGGTAGTTTTGGGGTCTAGGGATCGTGATCGGTGTAGATCTGCAAAATATTGCATACGAAATCTACCTAAAATCTCAGAATTTCAGATGAGTGAAAAAAAACTACTTCCAAATGTGTTCCGGACCCCGTTAAGACCCAATACCGTTATAGACAATTTCCATTTTCAAAAGATTTTCTATATTTTTATATCCCGATCTAGAAGCTTTTGTTCCTTTTTTATGACAATGAAGATACAAACACTACATGCGATTCCGACTTAGTGAATTTTACTGTTTTTAGGAAAATTTATATTATTGTTAAAAAAAAAAAGCAATACTATGTCGTTCACCATTGGAAATCATAAATCAATTGTCAGAGAAAACATATAAATAAAATGTTTTTTTTTTTTTTTTTTTTTCTCTTCTTGAAAATTCAAGTTTATGCAGAGAGAACTTTCTTTCGACATTTTCATATTTATGTCAGAAAGTATTTTAAAATTCCGTTAGTTCACAAAAATAAATTTCGGTGAATGGTGTATAAGGTGTTTTTTTATTATTATAATTCAGCTTGAAGAAAATTGAAAATGTTTGAAAATAACCTCAAGTAGGTTTGTGTTTTGAACGAAATGTAACTATATATGCGCACTTTCGCAATACAGTAATAACGAAATTTTATTTTTGGAATATGTTGATGCATTTTTAAACAAGTAATATATTCAGGGTGATTAAAAAAAAAAAAAAAAGTGTACAAATTTATATGACAAATCAAGCATACGACAAGGATAAAAAATCAGGGCCGCAAACCACCTATGGAGTCACAAATACAGGGTGTTTCATCCTAACTCAATTTGAGTTGACGGTAATAAATTTCAGAAAACTGAAGTATATTATAATAAAACATTTAACAGACATTCTCACCTATGTTTTAAGTGTGGTAACACCAAACAAAAGTGGTAGAAGTTTGCATTATGCGCGCCAGCAATATTAACTTCGCACCTCACATTTTGGACTGTCATAATCAATTTATGCGGTATCATGGATTGCTTGAGCAATGCGTTTTTCGAGATCTTTTCGTAACGTTATCACATTTCACACAAAATAAGGTACATATTGTTGCATTTTCATTACAATATTTTTATTTTCCTCGAAATTATTACTTTCAAACCGGATATAGCTGGAATGAAACACCCTGTATTTGTGGCTCAAAAAGTTGTTTGCGACCCTATGTTCCTATGTGATTTTTGATTTTTGATTTCTGTTGTATGCTTGATTTGTCATATCATTTTGTCCACTTTTTTTTTAATCCCCCTGTACATTTAATTATTGTTGAGACATAAGGGATTTCATAACTACCACAGATGTAAAAATAAAAATGCCCAGTTAACCCTTTGAGGGTGATAGAATGTTTTTGAAACTACCTAAAAGTCACAACGTTATCAGAATATTAGTACAAACAAAAAAATCCTTTTATCATGTATATGAAGTTCAGTTGTCACTTGTTTACAAAAAGATTTGTTTGTAAATTAAAGTGACATCATTTAAACAATGGAAATGCGGCGTGCCCCTGACAGGGTTAAACTGATGCCATTGAGCTCACGGGCTATTCACACTAAATGTGTATTATATTCTTATTTCAAAGATTAATGTCCTTCATTAAATAAATAAATAAATAAATAAATAAATAAATAAAAACCAAATTTAAGAGGGGAGAGTTTATTTTAACTACCCCTTTAACTACCTTTATTATTAATTAACCAGTGAACCTCCAAAACTATTCAGAGAAAAGTGCCTTATCAGAATGAACATGTATCAAAATTTGAAACAAATCGGATATTTTTATCAAGAGCTAACGCGTTTCATACATACATACGTAAGTACATACAAAACATGTGGGCATATTAAATCTCAGGCTTTGATAGCTTGTGAAACATTCAATAAATAAAAAAAAATGGAAAAAAATCCTGCTTTATTCGCAGATATACGGTTACAAAAAAATTAATATAAATCAAGTTTAGTTACTTTTAAATTACATTTATTAAAAATATTCTTCAAAGTGAAATTTTTCGAGTAACAACTATTTAAATTTCAGTGTTTATGACAAGTATTTATAGCTCAGCCTTCATTTGTGACTCAACAGCTCTGATTTGAATAATAGTGTCTCAGGTGATAGGATCTATCATTGTAAGCATGTAAAAATAATAATAACAAAAAAATCTAAAAAAATTGTGACTTAACAAATTAAACAACTTTTTGAAAATTATATTTTCAAAGACTAAAATTTCAAAGACTTATAAATAAATTCTATATTTTAATTAATAATAATAATAATAAAGATCATTTTATGATAATCAAAATGTGGTTTACGTAATGACAGAGTCCGATATTACGTACGCCATGGATTAAAAATTAATATTCCTGTACCAATCATATACAAATTTTAAATGAAATTTTATTTTTACAATTTTCGGTACTGCAAATTTTTAAACTTCTAAACATCACACATTTTCAGTTTTTACACCGTCGTATAGAGAAAAAAAAATTACTTTTAAATGCAATTTGTTTGAAAGTTGTATCTCAATTTGTTTTTAAGTTATTAATTCTAAATGCAATTTATTTGAAAGCTGTATCTCAATTTGTTTTTAAGTTATTAATTCTTTTGTAATTTTTTTAATACTTTTTTTGTAATCATGACCACAGAAGTATTTCATTTCTGGACATTAAACATGAACCAATCAGAAAACGAATAAAGAAAAAACAGAAGTATTCCTTTTTTGGACATTAAACATAGACCAATAAGAAAACGGATTAAAAAAAAAAAAAGTTGCGGAATTCAATCAATAAAAAAATTCAGATATTCTTCAGATTTCCCAGTTCTTTACCGAGGACAACTACTATTTTCCAAATAGTTAATAATAGTAATAAAAGACAATATAAAAAATATTGACTAAAAGGTGTTTTTTTTTCGCATCTGCAATAAACAGAAAATTACACGCTTGTACTATGAGTGTGGTATAGTTTATACTAGTATAAAAAGCATACTTTTCATTTCTGAAATATATTTTAAAACATCCAAAGCACAAAAATCCAATTTTTTTTTTTTTTTTTTTTTTTTTTTTTTAACTTACGGCATTACAAATTTGTTTTTCTTCTCCTTAAAATGACTTTTAAATCATGTTTCTATCATACTCAGAAAAAGAAATATTAATTTTTTTGTTTGGTTTGTTTTTAATATTTAGCTTTTAAGCAATGGTTATTTTGGAAATGACTTCTTTAGTTTCGTAACTTGTAACAGCTAAAATTCTTTTTCTTACTTTAGTTATTAATAAATTATTTCTTGCTTCTCAAAAAGGCGGGAAGTATTTCGTAAGCTTTTTACTTTCTGGCATATTCCTGCGATTTTAATTTTATTTTTTATTTTTTAACATCGCGTGACAAGTGTTACTACGCGTTGCTAAAGGGCTTAGTGTTCCGAGGAAAAAATATAGTTCTTGCCAATAGACCGCCTATTACGGCCAATTAGAATTGATCATTTTGTCCGTTAGAGGCTCGAGTCCATCCTGATTGGATTTTTAAAATGATTGACGCGGAGTAGGAGGGCGCTAGTTTTGTCGTGAAAATGATTTTTTCATTTGGCTTTTCAGGAGAGTAGAATGCACCTTTTCTTTAAACTATCAAGACGCGCGTTTTATTTCTCCGCTGAATTAGAATGCATTTTTTCTTAAAAAACTACTCGGAAGCCATGTCATGTTTCCCGAGAATGCGATTGACTTTCAAAAATTATTAGGATGCTGTTTCTTCTTTCTCCCCCAAATTCTAACATTGTGGAATGTAGCTTAATCACGGAGTTGGTGAAGTGGAAGTTATTCGATGAGAGTGCCAAGGTGATTGCGTGAAAGAACTTAACTTATTTATGAGTTCTAATAAAATTAATTTAAAGACTGCTTGATTGAACTTTCTTATGGGGAAATAGCCCAATAAACTCATCCACTGCTGGTCAAATTGCCGGAGCGACTGCTCAGCTCGTCCCACTGTTGATTCTTGGTAGTAGTAATCTGTTCTGCCTCATAGATGGTGTGCCACTGGAACTTGTACATTGTTATGGAACATCGATCTCGTCGAATCATTACATATTTATATATATTTACTTTTCAAAATATGACTTTTTTTAAAAGTCACGTCATTTTTTTATAAATTTTTATTTTAAATATTTTAATTTTTTATTTAAATTAATATTTTTAAAAGATGGAGCATCAAATTTAAAGCTAAATAGGTAAATGAGTTGAAATACTAATCATTTGTCTATCCCAACCTCTTCTTCTCTTCGTGTGATTTTGACGTTCGTCAGATTATTCCATCCTGATGTTCAAATATTAATGGCTAGCAGTGAATATTTCTGATGCTAAAAATGAAGTCTTTCCACAAGTCATTCAACGAATGCTATAAAAATTTTGTGTGTTCCTAAAATGAACCATAGAGACATGTACTTTATAAATTAACTTTTCAAGTACCGGTAAGATCAAGTCACTTTTATCAATTAGGTTTTAATGATTATGGTTTTTCAATTGTTATCAAGTCAAGTTTTGTTTGTTAAGCTATTGCATAGCTTTTATCACGGGCTTTGAGCGCGGCGACCGAATCCAAAAATTCCGTAACGCGAAAAATCCTAACACATCGGTAACGAAAAAACCTAACACTCGGGTAACGTCGTTTCAGCTCGGCAGACTTCGGCATGGTATCGTTCGGTATACTTCGGTAGACATTGACGCGGTATTTTTCAGATATTTAGAGAATATCAAATCTCAAACTTATGTTTCTTATTTCAGTTACCATAAATCTATAGTTTCAATGATGAAAATTCCTGATAGAATGTGTATAGAAAAAAATCGTCTTAAGATAAAATAAGGTAGGATAATGTAGCTTTTGGTGATTGGAGACCCGCCCAACGGTGAGGATCGAAAAATTTCAAATGCTTATAACTCGCGATCTAAATTTCGTAGCGCGGCCAAATTTTGTTTGGTAATTTATTATAAGAGAGTGTTAATTTTTGGTGACAAGAGACCCCCCACGGTGAGGGTCGAAAAATTTAAAATGCTTAAAACTCGCGATCTAATTTTCGTAGCGCGGCCATATTTTGTTTGGTAATTTATTATGAGACAGTTTTAATTTTTGGTGACAGGAGACCCCCCCCCCCCGGTGAGGGTCGAAAAATTTGAAATGCTTATAATTCGAAATCTAATTTTTGTATCGCGGCCAAATTTTGTTTGGTAATTTATTATATGAGAGTGTTAATTTTTGGTGACAGGAGACCTCCCACGGTGAGGGCCGAAAAATTTAAAATGCTTATAACTCGAGATCAAAGCGTGGCCAAATTTTGTTTGGTAATTTATTAAGAGACACTGTTACTTTTGGTGACAGGTGATTTCCCACCTTGGGGATCGAAAAATTTAAAATGCTTATAACTCGCGATCTAATTTTCGTAGCACGGCCATATTTTGTTTGGTAATTTACTATGAGACAGTTTTAATTTTTGGTGACAGGAACCCCCCCACGGTGAGGGTCGAAATATTTAAAATGCTCGCAATCTAATTTTCGTATCGCGGCCAAAATTTGTTCGGTAATTTATTATGAGAGATTGTTAATTTTTGGTGACAGGAGACCCCCTACGGTGAGGGTCGAAAAATTTAAAATGCTTATAACTCATGATCAATTTTCGTAGCGTCGCCAAATTTTGTTTGGTAATTTGTTATGAGACAGTGTTACTGTCGGTGACAGGACACTCCCCTCGGTGAGGGTCGAAAAATTTAAAATGCTTATAACTCGCGATCTAATTTTCGTATCGCGGCCAATTTTTTTTGGTAATTTATTATGAGAGAGTGTTAATTTTTCGTGCCAGGAGACCCCCCACGGTGAGGGTCGAAAAATTTAAAATGCTTATAACTCGCGATCAATTTTCGTAGCGCGGCCAAATTTTGTTTAATGATTTTTTTATGAAACAGTGTTAAATTTTGGCGACAGGAGACCTCCCACGGTGAGGGTCGAAAAAGTTAAAATGCTTATGACTCGCGATCAATTTTCGTAGCGCGGCCAAATTTTGTTTAATGATTTTTTATGAGACAGTGTTAAATTTTGGCGACAGAAGACCCCCCCACGGTGAGGGTCGAAAAAGTTAAAATGCTTATAACTCGTGATCTAATTTTCGTAGTGCGGCCAAATTTTGCTTGGCAATTTATTATGAGACAGTGTTACTTTTGGTGACAGGAGACCCCCCCCCCGGGTGAGGGTCGAAAAATTTAAAATGCTTATAACTCGCAATCTAATTTTCGTATCGCGGCCAAATTTTGTTTGGTAATTTATTATATGAGAGTGTTAATTTTTGGTGACAGGAGACCTCCCACGGTGAGGGTCGAAAAAATTAAATGCTTATAACTCGAGATCAATTTTCGTAGCGTGGCCAAATTTTGTTTGGTAATTTATTATGAGACAGTGTTACTGTCGGTGACAGGACACTCCCCTCGGTGAGGGTCGAAAAATTTAAAATGCTTATAACTCGCGATCTAATTTTCGTATCGCGGCCAAATTTTGTTTCGTAATTTATTATGAGAGAGTGTTAATTTTTCGTGACAGGAGACCCCCCCACGGTGAGGGTCGAAAAATTTAAAATGCTTATAACTCGCGATCAATTTTCGTAGCGCAGCCAAATTTTGTTTAATGATTTTTTTATGAAACAGTGTTAAATTTTGGCGACAGGAGACCTCCCACTGTGAGGGTCGAAAAAGTTAAAATGCTTATGACTCATGATCTAATTTTCGTAGCGCGGTTAAATTTTGTTTGGCAATTTATTATGAGACAGTGTTACTTTTGGTGACAGGAGACCCCCACGGTGAGGGTCGAAAAATTTAAAATGCTTATAACTCGCGATCAATTTTCGTAGCGCGGCCAAATTTTGTTTAATGATTTTTTATGAAACAGTGTTAAATTTTGGTGACAGGAGACCCCCCCCCCCCATGGTGAGGGTCGAAAAAGTTAAAATGCTTTTAACTCGTGATCTAATTTTCGTATCGCGGCCAAATTTTGCTTGGCAATTTATTATGAGACAGTGTTACTTTTGGTGACAGGAGAACCCCCACCGTGAGGGTCGAAAAATTTAAAATGCTTATAACTCGCGATCTAATTATCGTAGCGCGGCCAAATTTTGTTTAATGATTTTTTTATGAATCAATGTTAAATTTTGGCGACAGGAGACCTCCCACGGTGAGGGTCGAAAAAGTTAAAATGCTTATGACTCATGATCTAATTTTCGTAGCGCGGCTAAATTTTTTTTGGCAATTTATTATGAGACAGTGTTACTTTTGGTGACAGGAGACCCCCACGGTGAGGGTCGAAAAATTTAAAATGCTTATAATTCGCGATCAATTTTCGTAGCGCGACCAAATTTTGTTTAATGATTTTTTATGAAACAGTGTTAAATTTTTGCGACAGGAGACCCCCCCCCCCACGGTGAGGGTCGAAAAAGTTAAAATGCTTATAACTCGTGATCTAATTTTCGTAGCCCTGCCAAATTTTGCTTGGCAATTTATTATGAGACAGTGTTACTTTTGGTGACAGGAGACCCCCCACCGTGATGGTCTAAAAATTTAAAATGATTATAACTCGCGATCTAATTTTCGTATCGCGGCCAAATTTTGTTTGGTAATTTTTTATGAGAGAGTGTTAATTTTTGGTGACAGGAGACCCCCCACGGTGAGGGTCGAAAAATTTAAAATGCTTATAACTCGCGATCAATTTTCGCAGCGCGGCCAAATTTTGTTTGGTAATTTATTATGAGACGGTGTTACTTTTGGTGACAGGAGACTCCCAACGGTGAGGATCGAAAAATTTAAAATGCTTATAACTCGTGATCTAACTTTCGTAGCACTGCCAAATTTTCTTTGGTAATTTATTATGAGACAGTGTTAATTTATGGTGACAGTAGATCCCCCATGGTGAGGGTTGAAAATTTTAAAATGCTTATAACTCGTGATCTAATATTCGTAGCGCGGCCAAATTTTGCTTGGCAATTTATTATGAGACAGTGTTACTTTTGGTGACAGGAGACCCCCCCCCCGGGTGAGGGTCGAAAAATTTAAAATGCTTATAACTCGCAATCTAATTTTCGTATCGCGGCCAAATTTTGTTTGGTAATTTATTATATGAGAGTGTTAATTTTTGGTGACAGGAGACCTCCCACGGTGAGGGTCGAAAAATTTTAAATGCTTATAACTCGAGATCAAAGCGCGGCCAAATTTTGTTTGGTAATTTATTAAGAGACACTGTTACTTTTGGTGACAGGTGACCTCCCACCTTGGGGATCGAAAAATTTAAAATGTTTATAACTCGCGATCTAATTTTCGTAGCGCGGCCATATTTTGTTTGGTAATTTATTATGAGACAGTTTTAATTTTTGGTGACAGGAGACCCCCCCACGGTGAGGGTCGAAAAATTTAAAATGCTTATAAATCGCGATCAATTTTCGTAGCGCGGCCAAATTTTGTTTAATGATTTTTTATGAAACAGTGTTAAATTTTGGTAACAGGAGACCCCCCCCCCACGGTGAGGGTCGAAAAAGTTAAAATGCTTTTAACTCGTGATCTAATTTTCGTAGCGCGGCCAAATTTTGCTTGGCAATTTATTATGAGACAGTGTTACTTTTGGTGACAGGAGAACCCCCACCGTGAGGGTCGAAAAATTTAAAATGCTTATAACTCGCGATCTAATTATCGTAGCGCGGCCAAATTTTGTTTAATGATTTTTTTATGAATCAATGTTAAATTTTGGCGACAGGAGACCTCCCACGGTGAGGGTCGAAAAAGTTAAAATGCTTATGACTCATGATCTAATTTTCGTAGCGCGGCTAAATTTTGTTTGGCAATTTATTATGAGACAGTGTTACTTTTGGTGACAGGAGACCCCCACGGTGAGGGTCGAAAAATTTAAAATGCTTATAATTCGCGATCAATTTTCGTAGCGCGGCCAAATTTTGTTTAATGATTTTTTATGAAACAGTGTTAAATTTTTGCGACAGGAGACCCCCCCCCCCACGGTGATTGTCGAAAAAGTTAAAATGCTTATAACTCGTGATCTAATTTTCGTAGCCCTGCCAAATTTTGCTTGGCAATTTATTATGAGACAGTGTTACTTTTGGTGACAGGAGACCCCCCGCCGTGAGGGTCGAAAAATTTAAAATGCTTATAACTCGCGATCTAATTTTCGTATCGCGGCCAAATTTTGTTTGGTAATTTTTTATGACAGGAGACCCCCCACGGTGAGGGTCGAAAAATTTAAAATGCTTATAACTCGCGATCAATTTTCGCAGCGCGGCCAAATTTTGTTTGGTAATTTATTATGAGACGGTGTTACTTTTGGTGACAGGAGACTCCCAACGGTGAGGATCGAAAAATTTAAAATGCTTATAACTCGTGATCTAACTTTCGTAGCACTGCCAGATTTTCTTTGGTAATTTATTATGAGACAGTGTTAATTTATGGTGACAGTAGATCCCCCATGGTGAGGGTTGAAAATTTTAAAATGCTTATAACTCGTGATCTAATATTCGTAGCGCGGCCAAATTTTGCTTGGCAATTTATTATGAGACAGTGTTACTTTTATTGACAGGAGACCCCCCCCCGGGTGAGGGTCGAAAAATTTAAAATGCTTATAACTCGCAATCTAATTTTCGTATCGCGGCCAAATTTTGTTTGGTAATTTATTATATGAGAGTGTTAATTTTTGGTGACAGGAGACCTCCCACGGTGAGGGTCGAAAAATTTTAAATGCTTATAACTCGAGATCAAAGCGCGGCCAAATTTTGTTTGGTAATTTATTAAGAGACACTGTTACTTTTGGTGACAGGTGACCTCCCACCTTGGGGATCGAAAAATTTAAAATGCTTATAACTCGCGATCTAATTTTCGTAGCGCTGCCATATTTTGTTTGGTAATTTATTATGAGACAGTTTTAATTTTTGGTGACAGGAACCCCCACACGGTGAGGGTCGAAATATTTAAAATGCTCGCAATCTAATTTTCGTATCGCGGCCAAGTTTTGTTCGGTAATTTATTATGAGAGATTGTTAATTTTTGGTGACAGGAGACCCCCCCACGGTGAGTTTCGAAAAATTTAAAATGCTTATAACTCGCGATCAATTTTCGTAGCGCGGCCAAATTGTGTTTAATTATTTTTTTATGAAACAGTGTTAAATTTTGGCGACAGGAGACCTCCCACGGTGAGGGTCGAAAAAGTTAAAATGCTTATAACTCGTGATCTAATTTTCGTAGCCCGGCCAAATTTTGCTTGGCAATTTATTATGAGACAGTGTTACTTTTGGTGACAGGAGACCCCCCACCGTGAGGGTCGAAAAATTTAAAATGCTTATAACTCGCGATCTAATTTTCGTATCGCAGCCAAATTTTTTTTGGTAATTTATAGTGAGACAATGTTAATTTTAGTGACAGGAGATCTCCCATGGTGAGGGTCGAAAAATTTAAAACGCTTATAACTCGCGATCTAATTTTCGTAGCGCGGCCAAATTTTGTTTGATAATTTATTAGGAGACAGTGTTACTTTTGGTGACAGGAGACCCCCCCTCCCCACGGTGAAGGTCGCAAAATTTAAAATGCTTATAATTCGTGATCTAATTTTCGTAGCGCGGCCAAATTTCGTTTGGTAATTTTAATAAGACAATGTTAATTTTTGGTGACAGGAGACCCCCACGGTGAGGATCGGAAAATTTATAATGCTTGTAACTCGCGATCTAATTTTCGTAGCGCGGCCAAATTTTGTTTGGTAAATTTTGTTTGGCATATCTTTTATCGCGGGTTTTGAGCGCGGCGAAAGAATCCAGAAATTCCGTAACGAGAAAAACCTAACACTCCGGCTAACGTCGCTTGAGTTTGACAGACTTCGGCACGGTATCCTTCGGTAGACTTCGGCAGACATTAAAGCGGTATTTTTCAGATATCTTGAGAATATCAAGTCTCAAACTTATGTTTTTTATTTCAGCTACCATAAACGTATATTTTCAATTATAAAAATTCCTGATTAACCTACATGTGTTTTAAGATAATAAAAATATTTTAAACGATATTAATTTCTCATTTATTCAATAAAAGAGAAAAAAAAATGTTTTGTTATCTGTGATCACGCTCAAAAAGTATAACTTGAATTAATATCAAAGACAAAAAAACTGCATAAATAAAAAGTAAATAAATAATTATGATTGCATAAGTTGATAAAAAATGCTATGCAATAGCTTTACCGCGGCAGTCCCCAAGTGCCACACGTCTTTTTTTTGTTTTGTGTGTCTCTGTGAACGAAGTATAATTGCTATATTCTTGATTAATGAACTAATCAAAGACAAAAGCAAGATCAATACATTGTGCCAATTATGTTCGTATTGGTTTGGTATTTTTCACATTGTCCTGCTGACAAGATTAGCACTCTAAATTGACATTTAGATAAATTATACAAGGTGAAAAGAAATTAAGACACAAAAGTAAAAAATTATATATATATATTTTGCATTACAAAAATAGATATAATAATCTTCTTAGTTTTAGTTATTAGTTTTGTTTAACCACAAAGCTTGAACAAATTATATAATCTCACAAAACATTTTATAAAAATATACAATAAGTGCAGGAAGCATGTTGCACGAACTCCTCTATTCCGAAGAAGACTTTTGTCAAATGTTTAAAAAAAAAAATCACTGGAGAATTTTCGGAAATTTTGAACTTACATTTGTGAATTTTTCGTGATTTGAAAGGAAAAAGATATATGCAAAAATGTCGCTTCTAATATTCAAGAATAAAACGCGACACAATCACTAGAACACTCCTTTGACCAAAATGTAGCTTTAAATTGGAAAATTTCAGATAAATTTTGCATTAAAATTTTCTGTATTTTTATTTTATTTTATTTTGTTACTTTTTTTTTGGGGGGGGGGAGGACAAAAAAGTAGAAATTTTCGTTTTTTAACAAAATATAATCAAAAGGAAAATTCATCACGGATTTTTTTTTTTTTTTTAAGTGAAAAAATTAGTTTTTGATATACTCAGACCCTTACTTATTGTCGCATTGTATATTATATAAACGAAGTGATAGCTATCGGGTGATTTTTATAGAAATAAACCTGAAAGGGAATTTATCATTCCCCATAGACATTCATAAATCTATCTTCTTGAAAGACATATTTATTAAAGTTTTTTTCCCTTCCTTCAAATATAAAGGAAATTTCTAAGAAACGAAAACTTTCTTCAAGTTTTCACATGCTTATGCCATAAAATATTTTGAATTTCCGGCAGTTTATAAAGATAAATATTTATGCATGAAATATGAATTTTCTTTTTCAACTGAAAGATATTGATATTTTTTACTGCCTTTTATACTTTAAGAAATTGAAATGCTTTTGCTTACTGTGCAAAATGTAACTGGATATAACATGATTCGACGGCATGATAAATAATAATCGATTATCTATTACTATATATAAAATTCAAATGGAAATTTTGTTCCGGTTGCTTATAATTCGAGTTCTTCTGAATGGGTTTTGAAGAAACTAAAACTATTAGATAATATTCCAGAGATGCTTTTAGTATATAGCATTATTGTACGTAAATTAGTTACAGGATTATAGTGAAAAGTTCTGTTCTTTTGGACGAAAAAGTTATCGTCGGTTATTTTTTGATGATCATTATCATTCATGAAGGAATTAAAAGAATTATGTACATACCGTAGCTAAGGGGGAGCTATAGGCGGTTCAACCCCCCTTAAAATATTTTGATCCCCAACTGGAAAAGATTCCAAGGTCACTAAATGAATTTCTGTTCCGAAGATTAAAATGAAATTCTGCTTCAAAAATCTAATTGCGTTTTGAGACCCTTTCACAGTTTTGCAGAGTTATCAAATTCTTACTAAAATAGGTGTTTCAACACTCCTTAGTCAATTTTGTATATATGAAGTTAACATGTTTAATTTTACACCAATTATACACTCAAAAATTTAATCATCATATAGTTTTCTTAGCATAAAATGAAGTTATTACAACAGTTTAATAAGAAAAGTAGCACATATAATGTGAATATGCACTAATTTATATTTTTGCGTCAAAAAGATAAAAAAAATATGAGCCCTCCCCCCCCCCCCTCCCTATAGTTCACTTCTAGCTACAGCCCTGATTTCGACATGTGATGATATTATGAGATGAGAATACTTCATTCAAACATGAAATGGAATGTTCATAAGGTTTAACATATTATTCAATGCAAGGCCGACTAGATCTATAGGCCCGTTTATTTGAGATTAATGTATGAAGTCTCCAGCCAGAGGACTCTGATACGTTGCCCAAGTTATTCGAACCAATCGTGCAAACCCTGAACCAAAACAATGACCACGTGCCAGGCCATGTGCCCCGAACAGAAAACAGCTTACTCAATGCTAATTTGGGCAGGGTTTGTGTCACGTGGACTCACACGTGGTCCAGTGAAATGGTTCAGGGTTTGAAACTGATCCAGCTTCACCTTTTCGGCGGTTTTTAGCGAAATGGGTAGGCCGGTAGTATATAGTCCACTTTGCTCAATGTCAAAGATTACAGTCGAAATAGCATTTGACGGTTTATATTTTGGATCAGTTTAAGAAAAATGCATCTGAAAATTTGATAAGATAATGTCTGAGTAATACAGGGTGTTTATAAAGTCCCGGACCCATTTTGATGCTTAATAACTCATAAAATAATGAAGATATAAACAAACTTATGGCATTTATTAATGGAATAACTCATATATTTGCCTTTTTAGGTTTGAATATCTTTACTTTTGTAAATATCGTCTGCGCCTGTGGTTAATTTCAGATAATTTCATTTTCCAGTTTAAATATCTGAACTTTTCTGAATATCGTCTGCTTATTAATTGAATTTTTCTCTATTTTGTTTCTGGCATTGTTAATCTCCATAATGTGCGCATATGGGGATCTGAAAACCCTCATGAATACCGTGAGGCAGAAAGGGATTCCTCAAAGAATAATGTGTGGTGTAGACTAATGCACGACAGAGTCATTGGGCCTTTTTTTTTACAGAAAAGACGATCTCATCAGTCGTATATTTGGAGTTGGAAAACTTCGTATTTCCACTACTAGAAGAGTTTCAGCCACATGTCTTTTTGCAACAAGATGGTGCACAACCTTATTGGGGTACCATCTTTCGTACTTCTTTGAATGACCATTTTCCAGGAAGAAGGATTGGGCGAAGAGGTCCAATTCCTTGGCTATCCAGATCACATGATAATGCCACTGGACTTTTTCCTTTGGGGATTTGTAACGGAGGAGAATGTCGAACATTGATGATTTAAAAAGCCAGAATTACAACATCAACAGCCTCTGTGGATGCTGACATGCTTGCCGCTACCTGGCGTTAAATTGACTATCCACTTGATAGCCTCCGTGTGACGAAGGGGGCACACGTGAAAGTTCATAGACAAGGGTCATGAAACTTTTTGAGTCTATCTAACCATTTATGTTATTAATTTTAATATATCTTTATTATTTTACGAGTTATTAAACATCAAAATGGATCCGGGACTTTATAAACACCCTGTATTTTTTTTTTAGTTAAATTTCTATTTTTATCTAATTTCTCTATCATGTGATTTACAGAAGAGACTGGTAGACGTAATTCATAAAATGACAGTATTTGTGAGTTACATGTTATTTATTTATTTACAATTTTGATTACAATTTTGTCGCCCAACAATTTGATTTTAAACCAAAAAGATATAAGCGTGATATCTCGGTTCGAGTGATGTTCTCAGTGACGATGATTATTCAAATATATGGAAGCCTTTTTGGAGTTCCTTTTTTTGTACTCTATGTAAATTATATATATATAGCAGTTAATGTTATAAAAATGGAACGAAATATTTAAATTTTCATGGAAATATCTGCCACACACACACGCATGTTGTAAAACAATTTAATCTAAGGCATTAAAAAAATTATCTTAATTTGCTACGGATATATGCCGTTTTTTCTCCAAACATGGGTATTTTTATCCTAAACTTAGTGAACATTGTTCACTCTTAACATATACAGTGTCTCACAAAAGTGATGGGACACTTGTGCTTTATAAAAAGAAACTGCAATAAAATAAATAAACAAACATGTGCAAAAATTTTTTGGGTGTGTTTCATATTTAAAGTTAGTAACAATTATTACATAACATACATTTTGTCAAAATATTAAAATATTAATTTAGTAAAAATACAATTGTTCAGAACGGAGCAAAAAATGGCTCACATAAGTGATGGGACACTTACTTTTCCATCAAATATTTATACAAAAATTTTAATTTTTAAAAGGTTTTAATATTTTGTTGGATTTCCTTTTACTTTTAAAACACGATTTAATCTTTTTGGGATGGATTCGACTAATTTTTTTGTGATTTCTGGAGTGATTTTACCCCATTCTTCTTGAAGCACCGATTTTAGTTGTTTTGAAGAAATGGTGTGTTTGCGAATTCTTGATTCCAATTCTTGCCAAATATTCTCTATGGGATTTAAGTCTGGAGATTGTGGTGGTGTTTTTATTATTTCAGAACAGTTATATAGCAGCCAGAGTCTAACTTTCAGAGAACTGTGCTTGGGGTCATTGTCCTGGTAAAATTTAAAATCGTTATGAAGGTTCAATTTTCGTGCTGAAGATTTCAAATTTTGCTTTAAAATATCAATATACTTGTACTGATCCATTATACTGTCAATAAAAACAAGATTACCAACTCCAGCGGACGAAATACGTTCCCATACCACAACTCCTCCTCCACCATGTTTTACTGTTGGTACCAAGTTCTGTTTGCGAAATTCTTCCCTGGGTTTTCTCCACACCAAGATTCTACCGTCAGAACCAAATATATTAAATTTACTCTCATCAGCAAATATAACTTTATTCCAGTAATCAGAATTCTTATTTATGTTGGATTTTGCGAAAGCTAGTCTGAGTTTTCTATTCTTTTCACTTACGAAGAATTTTTTCCTGGCTACTCTACCGTGATATCCAGCAGATCGAATTACCCTTCTAATAGTCTCAGGATTAACAATTATTCCATATAATGCTTGTAAATCAGCAGCAACTTTTGAAGCACTATTTCTTGGATTTTTTTTAATATTTCGAAAGATAATTCGCTTTATTCCATTGGATAGCTTTGATGGTCGGCCAGGCCTTCTTTTATCCTGAATCATATGATTCTTTTTATATCGTTTAATGATATTGAAAACTGTTGAACGACTCAAGTTAACTGTTTCAGCCGTTTTTCTAATAGATTTTCCACGTTCAATATGCAAACTAATAACTAATTTTCGAATTTCAGGCTAAGTTTCTTTTCGTTTAGCGTTCATGGCTACACAGAGATGAAAAACACAAAAATTCCAAAACAAACTGGAGAGAAATACTGCAGACGATTTTATAAATTATTGCCAATTGCTTTTAAGTAAAAATAAAACCCCCAAAAATATTTTTATTGCTTATTTCAGACGATTTTGTTGCATATATAATGGTGTCCTATCACTTATGTGAGCTATTTTTTGCTCCGTTCTAAACATTTGTATTTTTATTAAATTAATATTTTAATATTTTGACAAAATGTATGTTATGTAATAATCTTTAGTAAATTTAAGTATGAAACACACCCACAAAAAAATGTGTACATGTTTTTTTAATTTATTTGATTAGTTTCCTTTTGTAAAGCACAAGTGTCCCATCACTTATGTGAGACACTGTATATTAGGGTGGAGTGAAAAAGACCAAAAAAATTTTTTTTCGGAATTTTTTCTTCGGATACGTCTAAAAAGTTGCCTTTTGGCACAGTGAATATAAGGTTAAAATTTCATTTCGTTTGGAATTCATCTTTAGTCCCCTACCAGCTCTTAAAGATTATGCTCTTTATATGTGAAAATCAAGATTTCACTCTGTAGTGTAAATGACCAAAAAAAAATTTTTTTGGAATTTTATCTTTGGATAGGTCTAAAATGTTGCTTTTTGGCGCACTGAATATATTGTTAAAATTTTCATTTCATTTGGAATTCATTTTAGTTCCCTACCAGCTCTTAAAGATTATGCCGTTTTATGTGAAAATCAAGATTTCACAATGTAATGTAAATTAATCACCTTTTTTTAACTAAATTTCTGATTTCAGTAAAATAACCCTCAAAAGTGACTTCTTAAGGTAGTACTTGTGAACGATCTAAGTAAAGTTGCGTTTTCATTCTTTGAATAGCGAATAAAACCCTAAAATGTAAATCGTATTGTCGCGGAGAAGAGAAAACTCAATAAACATAATAATTAGACTTGATTTCACTTTTATTTTTCGAATGCACATGAAAGATAGTTCTCTAAATATAAAGGAAGTGCAGTTTTCTGAATATATAATAATTAAATGAAAATAATATATACGATGTATTGTAAAACGATCTTTCATTTCATTCTAATTTATATTGGTCTTTGCTATCAAAATTAGGTATTACCTTTCGTGATTTTATTTTGCTCACATATATCCGGCTCTTGATTCTACTACTACAGCAGATAATGGCACTTCAACAATTAAGTTTACGCATCTTTCGAATACTTGAATCTAACAGGGAAATTTTTCAATTGAAAAGATGGGATTTTCGCTTTTTTCTGAGAATTTCCAGTTTCTCTCTTGGTACTCTTTTAAGAATGTGAGGTGATTTCACATTATTGCCAGTTATTAATGTTTATATAGTTTGTAACACTGAATTTGAATATTGGAATATGAAACTGTCTTATTGTAGAACATATAACATCCTTCATCTTCAATATTCTTCGGAATCCAAATTCTCCAACATGATTTTTTTTATGAGTTATCATTCCTGTAAATTTTCACCTCAATGACAGAAGTATACGTTTTGTTGAATAACGGGATTGAGAATTTTCTTTAAATATTCCCTCAAGTAACAAAACAACTTAATTGTTGATTAAAAAAACATTTTGAGCTCTATTGTTGCAAGAAGACTCTTTCTTGAAGTGAAACAACATAGACAAATGTACTTTCATTACAAATTCAGCCATAATCTTCAGATTTTGGGATGAATTCTGACTTCCAATCTGCAAACCAAGTAATCAATTGGCAGTTGTCAATCATTTAGAGTACGACATTCTTGCTGGATTACGATTTACCAGATTTGAGGGACATTAACCAGATGCAAATGTTTGACACATGTCATAAAGATAATTTTGGTCTACACTTAACTCTCCAGAGTTCATTTCTGCGTGATAGGAGCAGATATTTTTAAATTTCCATAACTCTCTATTGTTCACATTGATCCAACGGCTTTCCAATTAGAACAGGAAACGCTCGTGAGCCTTTATTTTGTTTATCAAGTTCAGTGACTTGATAAACAATCGCTAGCAGCAATTCGTTTGCAGAGAGCTGACATATTAACCACTAAAACGGCCGACTAAATCTCAGTTTCAAAAATCTATTAGCATGATTTTTTATCTTACTTTTTACAGTTGTTCCGTCACAACCTATTGCCATAAATTTACCAAGGTTTAAATGTTTTTCAGTGCAATATTTTAATACTTTCTGCAATGATCTTTCCTGGTCCAAAAGATGGTGTAATGTGGCCCAAATACAATTCATTTGACTGTTAAAATCAGAGATTATAATAGTAACTTGTAGTTCTTCCATATATCTCCAATTTTCCATAATTTCCTTTGATTTTGGGGAAATGCATAAGCTTCTGATATTCAGAAAAATTGTTGTCTATCATTTGAACAATACGTCTTTGGGAAACTACAATAATTGATGCCTTCGATGTTTTTTACCTCTCAGGATGTTTTTTACCTCTGGTTTTGACGATACTTTACAATTACTGATGTGTTTTATTTATTGTTTTGTATAATAATAATACTTTATAGCATTCTGCTATTGTTGGCAAAACAGCTTTATTTAGTTTTGAAGAATCACCAACTTCTAGTAATGGTAAACTTCGATTTGCTTACATACGTACTCATTTTGACTGTAAAAATGACAACATACAATTTTTAAAACTCAATAAACCGTTTCAAATATTAATAAATAAAGATTTAAAGTTTGAAAATGATAAAAGGAATTACACTATACATTTTAAATATAAAAATATCAAATGATATTACCAAAAAATCCTGTTGATGTACAATTTATGGTAAAAATCTATCGTATAAATCAATGAAAATATAAATGGCCTGGTAGGGGACTCAAGAAGTTTTTCAAAATTCGTGAAATTTTGCATGTGTATTAGAGGTACAAAAAGGCAACTTTTGGCTGGTATCCAAAATCAAAATTCCAACTTTCGATTTTTCACTCCACCCTACTGTATATACAATTAGAAATTTCTATTATAAAAACTTCCATTATTTAAAATTTTAACAGCTAAATATAATACTTAAAATATTCTACAATATGTGTCGTTATTATCATAAAAGAAAACTGCAATTAAAATTGCTTGCTGAAATAATTTTTAGATATTCTTTTTTATTCATCATTTCTTTTTTAATTTTTTATTTTGATATCTTATCTTTTGTTTTGAATATTTTTTAGGCATATTGGATTAATTTTCTGTAAAGGAGTCATCCGCCAATTGGCATATTTACTACATTGTTAGCTGTTTCTTTTATATCTGAAAGGGATTCTGAACAGGGAATAAAGTTGTAGAAGATTACACAAAATTTGTTCTCAGTGGTTAGTAAATTTATATTTTTCCATTATAAAGAAAACGGAAAAACACTTTACACTATTATATGTTTTTTTCTATAATTTTATTACCGCTATTAAAGCAATATTAGCAATCTACGGAAAAAGCTTTGAAATGGCAATGGTAGCCAGTGGAGCAATATTTGTTGATTTATCTTTTTAGCCTAGATAATGAGAAAAAAGTACCTGAAATTTTAATTAAATTTTTCACATTGTAAAGCAAATTCCGCTGACTCACATGCCTTAGCTGCTAAACTTAGGGACAAATTAACGGTTACAGGGTTTATTTGTTAAACTGATAACAACCTCTAAGTTTACTTTAAAAAAAAATTGACGGATGACATAATTTTCAATTAAATGGATATTTCTGTTTCGTATACAATTTGGTGATTAAAATATATGAGCGTTTTTTAAGGTAATTTCTGTTTTTTTTTCTTTTAATAAATAAAATCCTTTCAAATTTATTCCATTTTTGAAGCTATATGGCTTAAAATTTTCAAATTTTAATTGAAAATCTAAAATTTATAGAAAAATGCAGATTTCCATCAATATATATCTCATAAATATACTCTATTCTTTTAAAAACAGAATAAAAATAAATAGTAATTCATTGTTTACTATGGTGACATATAAATCAATCGCTCTAAAAAATAAATTTACAAATGTGGGAATTTGAAAAAATAAAATAAAATAAATAGCATTGGAAATTATTGTATTAAAATAATACAAAATGTTGTTTAGTAATACGAAATAGTAAGCATTTTTATTCTCAACTTTTGTAGCGTACGACATTTTTATTTTTAAAAAAGAAACAAAACATGCCATAAAACTTAAGTGCACACAAACGAAAGCGCAATCAATTCCGAAACTATTGAGTCGTAATACAGGCTGAAAGTTAATCAATTACAAGAAATTTTAACAAATACATTATCTTTAGTTAAAACTTTTGTAAAGAAAAGGTGGCGGTTGAATTACTTTGTTTCTATGACAACCAGTACTGCAACCACTCTTGAAAATGAGTAGAAACAATTGATAAAGTCTTGAAAATTGTTTCGATTTTAAAGAAATGGACGTTGCTTCAAGCAATAAATAAAGCGTTAAGTTTGAATGAAGAAAATAAACAAATATGTGGATAGTATGAAAGTTTCCTTAATGGAATTTAATTTAAAAAAATCTTGAAAAATACCTTTTCAAAAAGAAAAAAATGCAATAGTATTTTCATTTCTTAAGCTATGACGAAAGTGAACTTTTTATGAAACAATTTTTTTTACTAACGGGACACAGTACTTTTCAAACCATCTCTTCAATTTTGAATAATACTGTAATTGTACTTTGTAATCGTACTGGTACTTTTTTTTGAATAATACTGTGGCACAATACTTAATACTGAAAATTAAATAAATTAAAAAAGTGTAGAACAATTTATTTTACTAACATTAAAAAAAAATTGAAAATTAGAATTTTAAAATTTCTACTATTTTTATAAATATGAATATTTTTTCTTCGTTTTTTCCCCAGATTCATTAGAATGTACTACATAAAATTGTGTATGAATTTTTAGATGTATGGAATTTTACATTTATTATGATTTTTTTCCTCATGCATATCGAAAAATGAAGGAATTCAACAAACTTTGAATATAAATATTTTTTAGAAATAACTATAAATTAGAATATTAAATTCATGTGCAAAAAACATTAAATACACCATGAAGAACAAGTATAAAAAACATTCAAAACTCTATCTGAATTACCAAAAAAAAAAAAGCCTTAGTATTTATCAAATTATCAAGTTATAAAAATATGAACAGGGAGAAAAATCAGTTTAAAATTCTTATTTGTATGGGTAATTGCGCTGGATCTATTAACAAAACTTTAAATACCTCGCGATATAACTGGTAAAAATGAAGTGTCGAAATTTACAATTAAAAAAGTTTCAGTTTATATAAAAAAAATGAAAATCGATATTTTGACCAATTTAAATGTACTGTGTCCCCTTAACTCTTTTATATTAAAAAAAGAAAACCGATATTTAATGTACTATGTCCCCTTAATCCTGTCGGTTCTGATTTTTGTTTTCGGTTTTTAGGGGAAAAAATACTTTTACATTTTAATAAAATTAACACTAGCTATCCTAATAGATTAATCAGTGTTTAACGAATATTTCACTGTCTGAAAGATAACGAATATGATTGTTTTGCCTACTATTCAATTAATATGAATATGAATATAGGCTAATTAAGAATTGTTGGAGATGTTTAGAATACATTGTATTGCTATAAAATTTAACTTATATTACGGCTTTCTAAGCCTTTTTGCACTTTATTACACATGATTCTTTCAGTAAAGTAATTTTTTTTAAATTTAAAAAGTGAAATATCTGCTAAAATCTAAAGAATCACAGATGGCGCAAAGAGAATTAAGCAATTATTAGTAATAATTATTATTACTAAATGCCTAAACATAAATCAAGTCATATAGTAAATGCATACACATATACAAACATTACTACGTGTAAATAGTATCACATTTATTTCTTAAAACGAAATAATATTCCATTAAAAGATTGGTGTACTAATAATAGTACACCAGACAGGAAAGGTTTAATTTATGTTGTGTCCAGAAAATCATGGTGAATTTTTTTATCAGTCACAAAAAACTAACGAAACTAAAAGGAAATATGAAATATTCACGAAAAAAAAAAAAAAAAACTCTCCAAGTTTCATACCTGTTTAATGCAGTTCGATGTGGCCTCCATTTGTTGTCCTACAAACATTTAAATTATATTTAAGTTCTTCTCACAAAATTTAAGGACGTCTAGCGTAACAGAGTGAATAACGTCTGTGATTCTTTGTTTCAAATGGAAGCCACGTCGAACTGAACTAAACTAAACAGGTATGACATTTAGGGAGTTTTTCAGTTATTTGGTGTAGATTTCACATTTTCATTTTGTTTGGATTAGAGGATTTGGAGTCACATTTGCATTGGAGGTTATTTCCAAACTCTATGAGTTCTCTTTTGAATATACGTAAAATTTTAGTTAAATGAATTAAATAGATAGCATAGATAGCAAAACATCAATTATAAAATATGTATTAATAAAAAGTTAAAAAACACTTTTGCTGGGAAAATGGATTTTTAAATAAATTATTGTTTGTCCTTTTAATTTAAATGGAAATGAAAATTACAAAAATTTAATTTTCTACTAAAATTTTACATTTATTTGTTGTAAAGTTTTAAAAATACAACACATTCAATTGTTGTTGTTCTGAAAATTTCAAAGAACTACCTAACAGCTTTAAAATCATATAATATTTTGAAACTTCAAATATTTTGTGTGATATAGAATACAGTTTAAGTATGCTCTCAATAAAGAAATTTAAAATAAAAAAGACACAATTTATTTTTTGATAGATATTTATTTTGAGCGAAATAAATTCTATACTATGAAAACAGTATATTTTTAAGTAGATACAAACAAATGTAAAACTTTAGAATTGAAATGACAGTTAAAAACAGATGAATTACATGTACCTTAAATAAGCACCCTTCCTTTTCGTGAAAACTTAAAAAAAGGAAAACTTAAGTAAAGTTAAATTATTGTATTAATGTCACGATACATTTAGCAACTCTTCAGGAAAAGCAAAAGAAAATATTATTTAAAACGTGTATATTTGTTCGACGTAAAATAATATTTAACAATTTAAAAGGTTTATTTTTAAATGAAACAAGTAAGTGTGTCATGAAAACAAGGTATCTATTTGAAACAAACAAAGATACAAACAAATAAAAACTTTAGAATTGAAACGTCTGTTATAAACGCATCAATTCTTATTAATTTTAACAAGCATTGTTTCCTGGTGAGAATTATTTCACAGTTATATATGAAATCTTAAGTTATTCTGTTTGCGCTAGAACAAATTTTGTAATTGGTCTTGATAAACGAAAGGTAATTGTTTTTAAAAAAAGTCTTTATTAAAATAAAAAATAGTATATCATGAAACCTATTCAACTACTAAAGAAAGTGCAAGCAAATATAAAACATTAAAAATGCAGATTCTGAATGAATAAATTAAGAAAAACTGGACCAAAAACGGACAAGTTTATAATGATAGCTACCAATTTACATGTTTATTGAAAATAGATAACTTTGGTATCTGTGAAAACAATCTTGAAGGTGACATAAGGGTTCAAAACAATAATAACTAGTCTTAGATTTTAAAAATCATTTTATTCCTAATCAGCGAAAAAAAATTTTTCAAGGGGTTGCCCAAATACGGACTATGTAGTAAATTATCTTACAGTAAATCAAAAAACACCAAATTTTGTTCAGAAACGATTTTTACTTTTAATAATACAAATGATCTGTCATGAAAACGAAGTATAAATTGAGAAGGCGAAATCAAAATAAAAAGAATCTTTGAAGAGAATAATCAATTTTAAGCAATTTAAACAAATTTTCTTCATATGAATGTTTCAAACAAAAATGAAGAAGATTAAAAGGTTTTGTTTGTGTTTCAATTCATTCTGAAATTATTCTGGAAAAGAAGAAGAAATCATTTTTTAAACCTGGATCTTAATTGAATGGAAGAGATTGTTTAGAAAAATAAAATATTTATTGTCTTTAATTTGAATTTCGGAAGAGTATATTTTTACTTTCAATGGCGCAAATGTTATGTCACGAAAATGAATTAGAAGTGAGAAGACGGGATCAAAATAAAAAGAAAGTTTGTAATGAATCAATTTTAAGCATTTTAATTAAACTTTCTTCGTGTGAAGGTTTCAATGAAAAATGAAGAAGATTAAAATATTCTGTTTGTGTCTCAATTCATTCTTAAATTATTCTGGAAAAGAAGAAGAAATCATATTTTTAAACCTTAATATTAACTGAATGGAAGCGATTGTTTAGCAAAATAAAAGATCTATTGTCTGTAATTTGAATTTCGGAAGAGTATATTTTTACTTTTAATGGCGCAAATGTTATGACATGAAAATGAATTAGAAGTTGAGAAGACGGAATCAAAATAAAAAGAAAGTTTGTAATGAATCAATTTTAAGCAATTTAATTAAACTTTCTTCGTGTGAAGGTTTTAATGAAAAATGAAGAATATTAAAATATTCTGTTTATGTCTCAATTCATTCTTAAATTATTTTGGAAAAGAAGAAGAAATCATATTTTTAAACCTGGATCTTAATTGAATGGAAGAGATTGTTTAGCAAAATAAAAAATTTATTGTCTCCAGTTTGAATTTCGGAAGAGTATATTTTTACTTTTAATGGCGCAAATGTTATGTCATGGAAATGAATTAGAAGTTGAGAAGACGGAATTAAAATAAAAAGAAAGTTTGTAAATACTCAATTTTAAGCAATTTAATTAAACTTTCTTCATGTGAAGTTTTTAAAAAAACCGATAAAGATAAAAAAATTTCTGCTTGTGTCTCAATGCATTCTGAAAATGCTCTGGAAAAGAAAAAGAAATCATTATTTTACGCTTGGATATTAAATGAATGTAAGAGATTGTTTATTAAAATAAAAGATTTATTGTCTCTAATTCAGGGATGTAAGCGCTGCGCCACAAATGGCTGATTTCCATCGCTAAAGTTTAATAGTGTTTTTTGCTTTATTAAATCACATAAATTTTGTCATTAAATAAAGTGAGACATATTATTAATTTTCTAGTGGTACTAGTTAGTCATTTATGGTGCAGTGCTTACATCCATGCTAATTTCAATTTCAGAAAAATAAGTTTTTACTTTTAACCCTTTCAGGTGCAAGACATTTTTTTTCCAAAAATGTTCAAATAATTAATTCCTACCACATTTCACGAACAAATTTAGTTGAAAATAATCAATAACGTTTCTTCACGTATATTATGAGATCAAAATTACACAAAAAATATTGGTGCCAGTTGGAAATTTAAGCATTAAAATTAGCCGTTTGCAGAGTGCAGACGGCGCCCCTCAAAGGGTTAAAGGCGAAAATGTTATGCCATGAAAACCTATTGGAAATTGAGAAAGCAGAATGAAAATAAAAAGAAAGTTTGAAGAGAATCAATTTTAAGTAATTTAATTAAACTTTCTTCGTGTGAATGTTTCAAAGAAACTGAAAAAGCTTAAATTATTTTGTTTGTGTCTCAATTCATTCTGAAATTATTCTGGCAAAGAAAAAGAAACGATCAGCATTTTAAAAATGGATATTAACTGAAAGTAGAAAATTGTTAAACAAAATAAAATCTTTATTGTAACAAATTTCAATTTCCGAAGAGTATATTTTAACTTTTAATGGCACAGATTGTTATGTCATGAAAACGTATTAGGTATTGAGACAGTGGAATGAAAGTAAAATGAAAGTTTGAAGGAAATCAATTTTAAGTATTTTCAACAAATTTTCTTCATGTAAATGTTTTAAAGAAACTGAAAAAGATTAAATTATTCTGTTTGGTTCTAAATCCAGTCCAAAATTATTCCGGAAAAGAAGAAGAAATCATTATTTTAAGTTTAGATATTAACTGAATGGAAAAGATTGTTTAGCAAGATAAAAGATTTATTGTAATTAATTTAAATTTAGGAAGACTATATTTTTACTTTTAATGGCACAAATATAATGTCATGAAAACAAATTAGAAGTTGAGAATGTGGAATAAAAATAAAAAGAAAGTTTAAGAGAATCAATTTTAAGTAATTTAAACAAACTTTCTTGGTGTCAAGGTTTCAAAGAAACTAAAAAATATTAAATAATACTGTTTAATTCTCAGTGCTGTCCAAAATTATTATGGGTAAAAAGAAGAAATGATAAGTAATTTAAGCTTCGATATGAACTGAATGTAAGAGATTGTTTAACAAAATAAAAAAATTTATTGTATTTAATTTCATTTTTGGAAGAGTATATTTTTACTTTTAATGATACAAATGCTATGCCATGAATACGTATTAGAAATTGAGAAGATGGAATGAAAATTTAAAAAAAAAAATGTTTGAAGGGAATCAATTTTAAATAATTTTAAGAAATGTTCATCATATAAATGTTTTAAAGAAACTGAAAAATATTAAATTATTCTGTTTGTATCTCAATGTATTCTGAAATTATTCTCAAAAAGAAGAAGAATTTATTATTTAAACTTGGATAATAATTAAATATAAGAGATCGTTTAACAAAACAAAATATTTAATATCTCTAGTTTCAATTTCAAAAAAGTACATGTTTACTTTTGAAGGTGCAAATATTATGTCGTGAACACTTATTAGAAATTGAGAAAGAGGAATTAAAGTAAAATGAAAGTTCGAAGATAATCAATTTTAAGTAATTTAATTAAACTTTCTTCTTGTGAATGTTTTAAAGAAACTGAAACAGATAAAAATATTCTATTTGTGTTTCAATGCATTCTGAAATTATTCTAGGAAAGAAGAATAAATCATTACTTTAAACCTGGGTATTAACTGAATTTAACAAAATAAAAGATTCATTGTCTCTAGTTTTAATTTCGGGAGAGTATGTTTTTACTTTCAATGGCACACATGTTAGGTCATGAAAACGCATTAGAAATTGAGAAGCCAGAATGAAAATAAAAAAGAGTGTTTGAAAAGAATCAGTTTTAAGTAATTTCAACAAACTTTCTTTATGTAAATCTTTTAGAGAAACTGGAGAAGATTAAATTATTCTTTTGTATCTCAATGTATTCTGGTATTTTTTCTGGGAAAGAAGAAAAAATCATTATTTTATAAACTTGGATATGAACTGAATGTAAGAGATTGTTTAATCAAATAAAAATTTATTGGCTCTTGTTTCAATTTCGGAAGAGTAAGTTTTTACTTTTAATGAGACATATTATATGTTGATGAAAACGTATTAGAAGTTGAGAAGGCGGAATAAAAATAAAAAGAAAGTTTAACAGAATCAATTTTAAGTAATTTCAACAAACTTTCTTCATATGAATGTTTCAAAGAAACTGAAAAAAATAAATTATTCTGTTTGATTCTCAATGCATTCTGAATATATTTTCGGAAAGAGAAAGGAACTTTTAACTGGGAACGTTTAAACTGGGATATTAACTTCATACAAAAGAGTGCTTTATAAAATAAAAGCTTTATTGCCTGTAGTTTTAATTTTGGAAGAATATATCTTTTATAATAAAAAATATACCATAAATAATGTACCAGAAAAACAATAAAAAAATTATAAAACTGAATAAATAAATCTATGAGGTTTTTAAAAAATTTCTATGTAATTGGAATGCTCAAAGATTTTTATGTAGTGGGGAAAAATAATAAATAAATTATGTAATTATTCCCGGTTCGACATAAAATTTTAGCAGGCAAACAGATTTTTTGCAGCTTTACAAGACAAAGTTCTGTATATACATTCTTTATTTTTAATTTAATTTAACCTTGTTTTTAATTTTAACAGTTAAGATATTGTTCAACAAACTTTCTTCCTGTGAAAGTTTTGAAAGAATAATACGGAAGATTAAATTACTCTATTTCGTGTCACAGCACTTTCTGTAATTGTTCTGAAAAATATTAATATTTTGAATTTGGAGATTTGTTGATGTAAGAGATTTTTTAACAAAACAAAAGCTTTACTAGCTCTAGTTTCAATTTTGGAAGAGTACATTTTTACATTTAATGACACAATTGATACATCATGAAAACGAAGTAGAAGTTCAAAAGGCGGAAGGAAAATTAAAAAGAAAGTTTGAAGAGAATCAATTACAGTCGGCTCAGAACTCGTCGGGACCAAAAGAAATGTTCGAATTATCCGAAGTTCGAATATAGAAAATATGAAATGAAAGCATGCTTAATATGGTACTATTACAAAGGAATTAATGTTATAGTGTTTTTTAAATTTATTTCGTCTGCTATAATTAGAATATGCTTAATATTAAATTAGAGTGTATAAATGCATAAACTAATTAAAAGATTAGAAACAAGCACGATGGAAAAATATTTTAAAGCGTCACTGATGGACAGACGGGGCTCTAAGAAAGTGGATATCAAATGCATTGTATTATATGCATATCCGTTCGAAATAATTTTCACAAAAATCAAAGAAAGAAAGTTATTCAAATGATCTGAAATCCGTGAGAAAGAAAAGAAAATGAAAAATCGGAATTCTCGTTAGTTCGAATTAAACGAAGTTAAGAGAAAATGAGTTCGAATTAATGAAAAATTTTAACGTTATTCTGCCATTGAAAATTTCGGGGCTTTATGTTTAGTTCGAATTAAACAGAGATTCGAATTATCCGATTTCGAATTAACGAGAGTCAACTGTATTAGTAATTTCAACAAACTTTCTGTGTGTGAAAGAAAATTAAGAATATTAAACTATTATGCTTGTGTCAGTGAGCAATACAATGCGCAACTATCCTGTAATGACAGAAGCAAAATCATTATTTTTAACATGAAAAAATTTTAAATGTTACAAGTTCTTTAACCTTTTCCTGCACACTGTGCCCGGTCCACGATGCCGAATTTTGATTTCAAACTTGCAAGCGGCACCAATAATATTTTAGTAAAATTTCACTTTTATAATGAAAGCTTAAATTAAGGGTTTCAAAATATCTAAAAAATTCGTTTGAGAATTCCGATTTCAGTCGATAATTTCTCATTTTACTGACAGATTTTGTCCGTGTCGGAAAGTGTTAAGGAAAAAAAGGGCATTATTAAAGATGTTCAAAATTCTTCTTGAAATAAATTCACAACGGAAACAATTTTTCCGTTTGGTTATACGTGATTTTATTGTCAAAAGCAAATTTATTAAATCGTCTAAAGAAAATAAATGTTTCCAATCTAAATTTCGATTATAAAAAACTCTAATTTTAATATAGCAATTAACACGTTCGCTGCCGCTTACGTGAAGATGTGATGATAGTTAATGCCGCACTGTAAGTTGGTTTTTTCCAGAAGCCGATTTACTTTTTATAAAAAAAAAATCTCAGTCGGCTTGGCCTATAGGCGAGGTAGATTTCGAAGAGTTTTCATTTCAACAACAAAAAATAGAATATTATTAAAGATAAACCCAATTTAACTACTATATTGTGCACTTTTGAAAATTTTTTAATTTTCTTTTTCTGTAAGAAGTGGTTTTATCAAAATCAACTTAAACGAAATTGGGCTCAAACGCCAATTTTGACAACATATTTTGAAATACATTCTGACTTTTTAAAAAAATAGACCAATATGCACATTATATAGTTCCTAAAAAACAAAAAATTGTCAATTGAATGCGTTTGAGAGCAAAATTGAATTTAAAAATGAGTCATAAAGTAACCAATGTGTTATTTGAATGCATCCACAATTCTATAAGCAAGATCGCTTTGGGAAATTTTTTGCGAAGTGCCCACTTTGACAGCTTTAAAAAAATATATATTTAACCTTTATCAAAAAACTGACCAATACAGCTCATTACACAGTTCCTAAATAACAAAAAACTGTCAACTAAATGCATTTGAGAGCAAAATTGGATTTAAAAATGAGTCATAAAACAGGGTTGCCACGCCACCTGGGGAACCTGGAAAACCGGAAAAACACAGGGAATTTTAAATCTCCTTCCAAAACAGGGAAAATCCAGGGAATTTTCAAAAAAATCCTAAAAAATCCGGAAAACACAGGGAATTTGGTAATGGCAAATTATAACATTTCTAATTAGCCTTCATACACGCATATATTTTTTCGCATTCAACATGGAATAAATGCGTTGCAGTACAGGGAAAATACAGGGAATTTTTTTTCAAGATTAGAGTGGCAACCCTGTAAAATAACCAATTTGTTATTTGAATACATTCTCAATTCTTCAATCATGATCGCTTTTGGAAATTTTGTGCGAAGTGCCCATTTTGGCAGCCTTCTTTGAAATATATTCTGCTTTTATGAAAAAACTGGCCAATCCATCACATTATATAGTTTCTAAATAACAGAACCTGTAAATTGGATGCGTTTGAGAACAAAAATTGCTTTAAAAATGACTCAGGAAAAACGCAATTTGTTATACCTTCCTCAATTTTTTCAATCACGACCACTTAGGGAAATTCTGTTCAAAGTACCTTTTTTGACAGCCTTTTTTAAAAAATATATTCTGCCTTTACCAAAAAACTGGCCAATAAGTCACATTATACAGTTCCTAAATAAAAGGATTTGCCATTTGGATGAGTTTAAAATCAAAAATGAATTTAAAAAATGAGTCACAATGTAAGCAGTTTGGATTTGAGGTTTTTTTCTCCAACTCCGATATTGTTTACTTTATTTCTGCTATAAGAACTGGTCCTATGAAAAACTTGTTAGTATAAAAGTTGTAGATATTATTGAAAAGATGTAAAATAAGTTTAATTAGATTTGAATGCCCAAGAATTGAGTAAGTTATGATTTTTTTCTTTTTCCACCCCTTTTTCTTTTCGTTTTTAATTTTTTTTCATCGGTAAAAGTTGGTCCTATCAAAAACTTGTAAACACAAAAGTTTTACATAATGTTCAGAACATTTATACAAAATTTAGTTGGATTTGATATCTTGAGAATTGACTAAGTTATGATTTTTTTTTCTCCCCAAAACCCTGTTTTTTTCGTCCCTTGACCTCATTTTTAATTTTATCAAAAATCTATCATACAGAAACTTTTAGCCAATTTTTGGGAAGCAATATAAACTTTAAACGGATTCTATATCTGTTTTTAATTAAGAAGTAATAGCGTTTTTTTTTTGTTTTCACAAAGACCCTCACTATTTCCACCCCCTTGATCCGATTTTGCCCATTAAGGAACTCGACCGAGATTTTACGCCCCTCGATTTTATGTAAAAGTTTGAAGAAGATCTGAGCATAATAATGGAAGTTATCGTGTATAGAAGAAAGTGAAATATATATATATATATATATATATATATATATATATAGATAGATAGATAGATAGATAGATAAACTTTTTTACTGATAGTAATTTTAAGGTCTAGAAGTCATGATCGGTGTAGATCTGTAAAAAATTTTCAGAAATTCCAACATGGGAGAGAATGCAATAGGTAGTATTTCATACGAAATCTACCTAAAAATCAGTGAAAGATTTTTTCTCGCCAGCGCGTGACTAGCTATTGGACATCATCCCCATATCACGCGCTGGCGCGTGAGTGGCTCCTTTACGTTAGCGTCTTATCACGCGCTGGCGCGTCTCTGTCAGCAAACGTGTTAAATGCAATGTGAATGACTTTGAACGAATATTCCAAACAAGAGATATATTTAAGGGTGTATTCAAAAAAACGCTTTTCCACCTTCAACAAGTCGAAATTTTCCGATTTAATTTCAGACACACTTTTAAATGTAGAAACATGAAACTTGCTGAGGGGATTTTTGAAGGGACGTACAAGGTGCCGTGTGATGTCATTTTACGCTCCATTCATTAGAATTTGATTTATGAACAATTATCTACTCAGCATGACACTTTTTTTTCGTCCCCGAATCTCCCGCTTCAGAAAAATCTGTTCAAAACGCCGCCGTTTTGGATTGCTTTTTTTGCAATATTTTCTGCATTTATCAAAGAATTGACAGTCACGGCACCTTGTGTAGTTTCTAAATAAGAGGATCTGCGAGTTAGATGAGTTAGAGAGCAAAAGGGGATTCAAAAATAAATCGGAAAATAAGCAGTTTGAATCAAAATACACCCTTAAGAGCATTTTCCTACTACTCAGTCTTTTTAAATGGGGGATATTTAACCTCTAAATATCCCCCATCTATTTTAGTAACAAAGGTAATTATTCTAAATACCTGCTTTCAAATAAATAAATAAATAAATAAAAAATCCCTTTTTTTTTAAATTTTTTATTTAAAGGCAACCTAGTATATACAGGGTCTCCTATTATGGACCCTCCGAGTCCATTATACCTAGTATAATGCTGAGAAACTTTAAAAATTCACGAAATCCGGAAAAATAACCAAAATAAAAAACTGTTTGCAGAGTTAGTATCTATAAGTCATGGGATGTTTTTTAAGACCTTAACAAAAAAATAACTTAAAAAATATCCGATAGATGTCTCTGGAAAATATCGACTTCGGTGGAAATATTCAAAAGAGACAGTTATAAGAACTTGTGCTTCTAACCCGCAATTGGTTCACGGTTGAGAGTCGTGTACTTGATCAAAGGTGTTTGAGTGCGAAGAATAAAGCTTTGTTAGGAAAGTTATTTTACGTGAACCAGAAATCAGTGACTTGATCAAGTATCTTCTCTCAAGTGTGGGTTAGTAGCGCAAGTTCTTATAATCATTTCATTTGAATATTTCAACCAAAGTCGAACGTTTCCATCGATTATTATTTTTTTTTTGAGTTGTTTTTATTACTGTTTTAAAAAATCCTCTGACGTATAGGTGGTAACTTTGAAAATCACATTTTATTTCGGTTATTTTTCCAGCTTTTATGAATTTTTAAAGTATCTACCTTTTTGCCAACCCGGTATATATACAAATTTAATTTTTTGTTTCCAAAATTAACCTTATACTATATTAGTTTACTTTTAAGAAGATTCCGTCCTTATTTCAACTTATTAAATTAAAATCCTGCTGTTAGATCTAATCAATTAATCTTTATAGAAACGATATAAATTCTTAATTCGCCTTATAAAATATTTATTCCAATATGCGAAATTTAAAAATGGCTCTAAATTAAAAATATTCTTAATTAAACTTTCTTTCTGAATATTCCAAGTAAAACTCATTTTTCCCTGTTTTTATCAACCTTTTTTAAGAGAGACTTATTAAATTTATTCCAAAACCATACCTTTCAAAAATATCATTGTTTTTTTTATTTTTATTTTTTCTTCGCGTTTGATATTTATTGCGTATTAATAAGTACATTTCTTTTCTTTTTGTTTTAAATTATTCGTCTATAATTGAATATCGTCTGCAGGATATTCGAATTTTGATTTCGATTATAAATTAGTTAAATAATAATCTTTTAAAATAAAAATTATCGTCTGAAAAGATTCGAGAATGCTAGCTTTAATCTCGACTCTAAACATTAAATTATGTTTACATAAGAGAATCATGGTTAAAGATTATAGAACGTTCTAGAAGTTTTTAGTTTTTGATTTAAGTAAGGAAGCCGAGAGATGATGGGATATTCTTTCTTTTTTTCTTTCGATGATTCGGTTTCAGACGACTTGCGGAAATAATGGAATGTTACTACGAAAAGAGAGCATTTCCCACTCTATCTGAATGACTTTAATAAACTGTTTTGATATTTATTTTTCAGATTTTGTTAGGAAGATTTCAGAACAAATGGGAACGTACATTGAGAAATATTTGTGACAATTCGATGCAGGTATGTAGTGGTACCGTGTACCTTTTGCATGCTTCTAAGACGCTCCGTATACCCTTTGTTTCTCAAATAAAGCATTAGCGTATACCCTATCTATAAACGTTTATGACTTCAGTGTATACCTTCTGTCTAACCGTATACTCTCTGTATTTTTACGACTACAACAGTGAGTCGATGAGATTTTCATAAGTAATCTCAAATACTTCATTAAAAAATACAATTAAGATAAAAATGTATCTAACTAGTTAAATACTATTTTGGTCCATTCTCATAAAATACATCTGATTTTTTTACAATAGATATTTTACTTGTCTATGTATTAAATCAAAATTTTGTTAATCTTGTTTCCAGGGTATCACAAGAGTAACAAAATTTTAATTTAATATACAGACAAAATAGATGTTTTTTTTATGAGAGTAGACCATAATAGTATTTAACTAGTTAGATACATTTTTATCTTAATTATATTTTTTAATAAAATAATCGGATTTGTTTATGAAAATTTGCTCAAAAGGTTAGAAGTGTAACAGTGGACATTCCCAAAAACAGAACGTGGAAAATGACCATTGTCCGCTTTTATCTCTATCTTCTTTTTGGATCCTTACGAAAAGACTTACCCATTTGCCAATTATCTGTGAAAGAATTATTTGTTTTTATTATTATTAACTAACTCGTGTATAAATTCATCGCCCAATTTCAACCCCAAATTTTTTGATACATATATTTGATACATAGAAGTTTATTTGGTACTACTTGGTTATCCCGTCGACCAATTTCGCCAAATTATAGAAATCGCCAAACTCATAGCCAAATTATATGTAGTGATATAATTTTCATTTTAAATAACGAAAAAAGAAAAACATAGTAGAATATTAATAAAAATACAAATAAAAAGTCGAAAGAAAAATCACTTAATGGCGTTTCAAACGTGTGTATCGTATTTAATGCCATTGAATGCGACATTCACTAACATCCATTATCGGCATTTAATTATATAGTTTGGCTATGGTTTCTTGGTCGACGGGATAACCAAGTAGTACTGTTTATTTTGCCTCAAGGACATTTTTTATAATAATCCTGTTAGAAAATCGAAGAAGCATATGAAAACACAAAGCTGTCGTGTACAAAATTGAATATTTAAACATTAGAATAAAAAGCAAATCTTTTGATTATATTCTAAAACATCTAAAATAAACATTTGTGATAAAAATTTAATGGAATATTTAATGGAAGTTTATGAAAAAATTACGTAAACGTCCTTTTGAATTTTAGTTTTGAATGAACTAGAAGAAATCACCAATGTTTAGATATTTTTAGTGTGTTTCTTTTTTTTTAATGGTATTTTTAATGAAAATTAAGAATAAAAAAGCAATTGGAAAAAAAAAATTCACCTGTCTCTTTTTTACCATTTCGAAAAAAATCCATTAGTTATACACGATAAAAACGCAATGGTGCATAATGAATAATGAAAGTTATTGATAAATGTTGAAAGGAAATTTTTATTCCGGAAATTTGTATTAAATAATTTATGTCTAAGGGGGTTAAAATTTTGAAGGTTTTTTTTGCTATGATTGATTATATGATCTGTAAACAAAATCACATAATAAAACTTCTCATACATTTTTTAGAGTGTTTTTTAGGTGCGTTCGTAATTATATAATACGTAGCACCTATAGCGGTCGTTCAGTCCGTCTGTCTGTCTGTCCGTCTGTCTGTCCGCATATAACAACGCAAAAACTACCCAACCGAATCGTTTGAAATTTAAAAGACATAATTATTACATAATTTTGTCGAATCATTTCAAATTTTATGAAACTCGGATGAATAGATCAATTACAGGGACAATCAAAAGTATTCCATTACATTACGGTCAATGGGGAAAAAAGTTTCAAATGCATTTTAATCGTTTGAAATTTAAAATACGCAATTATTACATAATTCTGTCGAGTTATTTCAAATTTTTTGATAATCGTGTGCATAGATTAATTACAGGGGCAATCAAAAGTACTCCATTACATTATGGTCAATGGGGAAAAAGTTTCAAATATATTCTATACTTTGGAAATTTAAAATACATAATTATTACATAATTTTGTCGAGTTATTTCAAATATTTTATGAAAATTGGATGCATAGATCAATTACAGGGACAATCAAAAGTATTCCGTTACATTACGGTCAATGGGAAAAAATGTTTTAAATGCATTTTAATCGTGTTACACTCATGCTAACTTAATAAAATTTATATGCAACTATAAAGTAAATATTATAATATACATCTTACATAATTTGCGGTGCAAAGAACATTTGTTATTGATTTACAAGGCCACACAAAAGTATTCCATTACATAATGGTATAGGGAGAACATTGTTTGATGAGCGTTTTAATTGTAATTCACAATTTACAATTTTATGAGATTGATATATGAAAGTAATATTTTTAAAACTTCGTTATCGTACGAACGCACCTAATTTGCTACGCTTCACGTGCAATTTCCAACTTGTTTTTTTTAAATTTAGGATTAATTTAAAAAACGTGATAATTTAAAATCGTTATATTTCAAAATATTATTTGTAGAATTTCATTAAAAAAATTAAATAAACAGAAATATCTAAACTTTATTTTTGATTCAGCATTTGTAAAACCATTAATTAAAAATATTACTTAAAATAAAAATTTGACAAATAATGGTGTAACTTTAATTTAAAAAAATCATATTTTCAAAAGGAAATGTTTTAAATTTGTTGTATCAAAATTTAAGTAAAGCAATTAAAAAAGACATGTTCTAAGTATGAAGCATTTATCTTTAGCGGTTTTTGAGATATAACGATTTAAATCCAAGAAATTGTGAAAAAAGCCATGATGAAGAAATTGCATTTTCACAAGAAAGCATTTCATGACAATCCTTGCTTAAAAGTTAAATTTTGAAAACAAAACAAAACATAAAAAATTATATGTATTTCCTTTTCTTTATAAGGATTGAATCATAATTTAAATGCCATTTTAAGCATAAAAAAAGACATTTTTAATGCAATAATTTATTTTTAGAAAATTTAAAGATTTTTGTGTCCCGGGGCACTTTTAAGACATTTATTTTTGGAAAGATGACGCAGGAGCACACACAACATGCAAAACATTGTTCTGTAAAAATCGATTATATTTCTTTCTTTTAACAGTCCGTCTGTCTGTCTGTCCGCATATAACAACGCAAAAACTACCCAACCGAATCTTTTGAAATTTAAAACATATAATTATTACATAATTTTGTCGAGTCATTTCAAATTTTATGAGAATCGGATGCTTAGATCAATTACAAGGACGATCAAAAGTATTCCGTTACATTACGGTCAATGGGAAAAAATGTTTCAAATGCATTTTAATTGTTTGAAATTTAAAATACATACTTATTGCATAATTTTGTCAAGTCATTTCAATTTACAAAAAAAAAAAAAAAAAAAAAAAAAAAAAAAAAAAGATGCATAGATCAAATACAGGGACAATCAAAAGTACTCCGTTACATTACAGTCAACGGAAAAAAAAAAGTTTCAAATGCATTTTAATGGTATTACACTCATTCGAACATAATATTAATATGCCTCATAAAGTACATATTATAATATATATTTTGCATAATCTGTGGTGCAAAGAACATTTGTTATTGATTTACAAGTCCACACAAAAGTATTCCATTACATAATGAGTATAGGGAAAATAGTGTTTGTTGCACATTTTAATTGTAATTAACTATTTACAATTTTATGAGATTGATATATGAGAGTGATATTTTTAAAACTTCATTATCGTACGAACGCATCTCATTTGCTACGCTTCACATGCAATTTCCAACTTGTTTTCCTTTTATTCTACTTTTTCCTCTCTCGCATTTTTGGCGGACGTACAATTAAAAAAATGGTGACGTCAAATATTATCGTGTGATTCGAAACAGTTGGCATTTTTTCTTCGGAATATGTAAGTTTGAAAGGCGCCTCTCAATTCCTTTAAAAATCAAACAAACAAATAAAGACGCAAACAATGCAAATGCGGTAATTGATGCTGACAATTGTGTCGCAACCAATGATGAAAATGATTTTTCTTTTTGTGAAGTTTACTTAGTTGCAGTTTCAGGCGTTTGTTTTAACCTCTTCAGACATGAGGTACACAAATGTGTAACTCCATTCTTTTCCTCTTAAAAAATAAACTGTTCGATATTTTTTTTGTAATTTTACTTTACTTCTATACAGCTTAGTGTTTTTTTTATTTAAAACAAAACCAATAAATGTCAGCACTGATGAATAATACCTCATAAAAAAAAAATTATCCGAGTTTTGAAAATATTTTTATGACATTGTGGCCATGAAAGTAAGAAATATTCATGATTATTTAATTTAAATGCTTTATATTAAAAAATTTTGAGGATTTGCCGATCAATTACTTGTTTAAAGACCTTAATTTTGTTATTGTGTAATTTTACATTACTGATAGTTTATTTATTTTATTTATTTTTTGTCGTCCGATTATCTACACTAGGGATATAGGACCTGGGGGGAGTGCCCTTCGTGGGGGTCTTTCTAAGGGAACCTAACCCGTATTTACGCAAGGTTCGTAGAAAACCACGAAAACTCCGAACGGTTAGGCCGACAGCCGCGATTGGGTTCGAACCCAGCACCTGCCGTCTACCAGTTGAGAGGACCGAACCTCTCGGCCACTGGTGGGGCCCATTACTGATAGTTAAACTGATGTTTTAAGGGGATTAGTACTTTTATATCCATATTTATAAACCTAAAATACCATTCGCCCTAAAGTATTGATTTCATAAAAATGACTCTTTCTGCCGTCTACCAGTTGAGAGGACCGAACCTCTCGGCCACTGGTGGGGCCCATTACTGATAGTTAAACTGATGTTTTAAGGGGATTAGTACTTTTATATCCATATTTGTAAACCTAAAATACCATTCGCCCTAAAGTATTGATTTCATAAAAATGACTCTTTCTGTCATCTATGGCGTCATTTTGATTATGCAGAAACAATAAATATATATTTGTAGAAATATTTTATGCTCAGGTCTGAAGAGGCTATGAATTTCAGAAATTTATTTTTAGTTTTTGTTAGGAAGGAGTATGAACAGATATAAAACACGGGAAGATTACTCTATTGCGTTTTATTTGTTTTTTTAAGTTTAAAATGACGTTTAAATCCTGTTTCTATCTTAATAAAAAAAGGAAATATAATTTTTTTTTTGGTTTGTTTTCAAAATAAGGCTTTCAAGCAACTATTGTCACGAAAATGTCTTCTTGTGAAAATGCGTTTTTCTTCATGATGGTTTTTTTTTTCGGGAATTTTTGGAGTTAAATTGTTACAACTCAAGAATCGTTAAAGTTAAATGCTTCAAACTTGGGACACGTCTTTTTTTATTATTTTATTTTAAGTTTGATTGAGCAAATTAAAAAAAAAAAAAATGTTTATCTTTGAAAATATGATTTTTTTTTCTTTTTTACATAAAAAAGTTACATAATTTTTTTAAACTTTTACTTTAAATATTTTTTAATTTTTTTTTCTCAAAAATTAATATTTTTAAAATCGCTGAATCAAAATAAAAATTTAGATATTTTGTTTATTAAAATGTAAAAAATTGTAATTCTACAAATAATATTTTCAGTCATTCCGATTTAAAATTGCTGTACTTCTTTAATTAATTATTATTATTATTATTTTAATTCTGAGAAATTTTCTCATGTTATTTTCTTTAAAAATAATATGGTCAACACTCACAAATGAATTCGAAATTTTAACACAAACAATAAAAATATTTTTACAATGTCTCCCGGGCCTCCTTAAAACCGTTCGGTTTTTATTGTTGAGGGCACAGTTTTCGAAACCAAAGTATACGTACCAGTTCTGACATAAAAAAATTCAGATATTGGTATGCAAAAAGTTAAATAAATTTTTATAGAGCTGAAAACGCTAAAGATAGCTATTTTATTAAGCCTGGTCGGCCTTGCTAACAGGTTGATGTGTGTTTCAGGAACTATTATGGATTTGTCCTAAAAAATTATTATTATTAAATCACGATAGATAATCTTATATAAGTTTCTAGTTTTTGTTTGATTAAAAAAATCTTACTAGGGCACATTCCCAGGTGTAAGTTGTGGATTTTGACGAGTGTGGTATCAAATGAAAGTTCTCGTCACGTACTTTATAAAGTGCAATGGAACTACTCGTCCGAATCCAACCGTTTTCGAGATATGAGCACTTGAAGTGGGAAAAACTACCCATTTCCATATGAATAACAGAGCTATTATGTATCTAATATAACCGACATTCTAAGAAAAGCATTCTATTTTACAAACTATATTTACATATAGTTTATCCATTACGTCAAGCCACACAGTTGCCAAAAATGTTTTATGAAACAAGGTGGGGGAAATAACAAAAACATATGGAAAAACTCTTCGAGTGCAGCCGTACGCGACAATTTTGTAGAATGCGAAATGCCTGTCTAAAAGGGAGGGAAAAAACGGCAAACGTTGTTTGTAAAGAATTTTGCTCATAACTCGGGGAAAGATATAGGCAGTACACTGTAAAAAAAAAGTGTCGGTCTACTAAAAAAACTTTATTGATCCTTGTAATTACTAAAAAATTTTTAGTAATCTTAGTCGGTTACAAGAAAATCTGTAAGAATTACTAGAAAAAAGTTAGCAACGAATAGAGTTAATAATTTTATATTTTTAATAGCTATTGCAAAAACTCACTTCGTGTGGCCTTGATAGATAAGTGGTTATAGTAACGGACTCCAGGCTAAAAGATCCCGGGTTCGATACTGGCCACTGCCAAATACGCCTCGAATGTATGCAGTTTAAGTACTCGTTATTAAAGGGATTATGAATTTCCTGACGGAGCATTAGCAATGTTTGGTGCTGCCATCTATTGCGGTTTTGCCGAAAATCTTCCGCTCCAGAAGTCTGGATGCAGCTCGAAGGAAGCTCCTTTCCACGTAATGGTTATTAAAAATAATTTTGGAGCTGTTACTAAAATTTGCTTGGTGACTAATACTAAAAATTTTTAAGTTAGTTATACAAAAAATTCTTTTGTTCAGTTTACAAAAGAAATGCTTGTTTCGATTGCAAAAAAAAAAAGTTTGTAATTGTTACTAAAAAATTCTGTGGAATACAAATTTACTAAAAAATTTTTAGTAACCTCTTGAATTTTTTTTTTTTTTTTTTTTTTTGCAGTGTAGGATTAAAAACAATGCAAAGACACTTTTAACTTGCGAACAATTTATGTACCTGCCTGTCAGTTTCTTTATTTATTCATGCAGACATCAAGTGCTGATATCTCGAAAACGGTTGCATTCAGACGAGTAGTTCGATTGCACTTTTAAACGTACCTCACGAAACCTTTCTTTTAATACCACACTCGTCCAAATTCACAGCTTACATCTGGGTACGTTTCCTAGTTAGCTTAAAAAATATATCAAATTAATTCATCTTATATCAAATCATGTATGATAATTTTGTATCACAGTGTTATTTCTTATTAGGCCGTACAAATCTTTACCTCACCGAACTGCCGGCTGATATTCCTAGGATTAGTTAAAGTTCAATTCGCACATTAAAATACAACTGCTCTATCAAGTCATATTGTGGTGGAAAGTACCGAAATATAATGATAGACCTATCGATCAACCCCGAAAATTAGGTTTACAAGTGGCTTTTAATATGATTTGGCAGATCATTTGAATATACTAATCGAGTATTTACCTAATCCTGAAGTTTCAGCCGCCAATTTGATGAAATAATGATCTGGTATTGGTCTATGTATGAATATCAATGAAAGAAAATAGAAATTTTAATTTTATGCCATAATAAATCAATTTAAAGATTCTAATTACAATACATCAAAATTGTGAGTTTTGACTTGGTAATGATTTAACCTAAAATTTTACAAATAGCTGATTTAAAAATACAATTAAACAATCTAAAAATCAGAATTAGAAACATAAACAAATTCTTGATAAGTTTGTTTTATTCTAATTTAACATCCTATAGTTACTATTGTATCATTCAGTAAGGTTCTTTTGTTTTCCATGTTAACATTGTATAGATACTTTGTGTCATTTAAGTAAGTTTTTAACCAAATAGAATGCCGTTTATTTAAACCTCTAAAAATACAAGAAGAACAGTATCTAATTTAAATTTCATTGGCGGAAATTTTTGGTTTGAATGGGAAAAAAAAAACATAAAGATACTACGTATAAATTTAAGCAGATGTAAAATAAAGACCCTCAGCTAAAATCATTGTTCCAAGGTGATGAATTAGAGGAATTTAAACAAATTCCACCGCTTAAAACTTTTGAACGAAATGTGAGAACAAAATAACTTTATTTACTGTGGTAATCGAATCTTTATTTTAAAGAAAAGATTGAGTAGATTCCTATTTAGAAATGTGAAAATACTTTAAATATACTTTATTTAAGAAAATGGGAGCGAAAGCGATGTATATATATATATATGTATGTATATATATATATATATATATACATATCGTTTACGGGATTTTTATTTCTTTTAAAGTAAGCTACCGGTTTTAATTCTGACAAATGCACAAAACAATTGTGAATAGTACGCTATTGCCACCACAAAAGTTTTTTCTATATTATTCTAATATCAAAATATAATAAAATATACTGTAATGATTACGGTACTAATTCATCAAACAAATGGATGAAAAACAGCGAATTACTTACATTGATGCAGAGAAAGAATTAATATTGAAAAATGTTTTAGCACCATGACAATATGATGTCATTTTTACTGTTTTTTCAATTTTTAAGCAGAGGATTTCAATGAAAATAAAATTCTTAAAAATACTGGCATGAAAAAAAGAAGGATGAAACGATTACGGAACATTTCAATGCATTTCCACTTAATATAAATAGTGAGTTATATGGAAAACTTTCTGGCAAAATATCACTGAAATGTGTTTCAAACATCCTATGTAATGAAGTTTATCTAACATGGAAATAATTGAAAAATTGTTTTTTTTTTTTTTTTTTTTTTTTTTTTTTAACCGCATTTAGAGGTTTCTTTTGTATGTTTCAAATACAAAATTAATCTAGAAGTGTCAATTTAGATTTATAAATGTTTTTATGTAAAAAATGCAAGAAAATGTTGCACAAAAACATTTTTTATATTTCTCTTCGCCTTTCTAAGCCCACTTCCGATATTTTATCCGTAACTTCCTGTTTATTAAATTGGCCATAAATCTTTTTCTAGTAATCATAGGAATAAAATTAATACAGATTTGGAGAAACAAAAAAAAAAAAAAAAAAAAAAAAAAAAAAAAAAAAAAAAAAAATGATCTGTCAAATAAAAAAATAAAATAATTTTTTTTTTTAATTTTGTGAAAATGGCCATTTTAATGTAGTCAGATATCTTAACTCATCTTTTGGTGCTATAGTAGCTGTAGCCATAAGATAGTGAAGTGTTATTCCAAAATTTGGAGGTACGGTTGTACCGTATATCGTAAGATTGGAACAATATTTCACTACCTTATGGTTGCAGCTACTACATCAATAAAATTTGATTTAACTCTCCAAAAAAAAAAAAAAAAAAAATTGACAGTATAAGGATGTTTATAGTGTATCAAATTTCACTGTACACGGGGTTTTTCACCTGATTAACCTTTGTTTGAAAAGGATACCTGAAGTCATCTTGTCATTTTATAAAAATATTTTATCAAAATTTTATTTTTAAAATCAACATTTCACCAATTTATGGTGAAGTAACTTATTAGGCTAAGTATGTAGGCAAATATAAGCTAAACTATTCAACATTCTAGCATTTAATAACCAGATCTGCACAAGTATATGGTTCAACCGAAGTATCAAATATTGGAGCATGGTGTCACCATCATATGATTGCAGCTGATGCTGCATCTAAACTTGTTTGAAATTTCCAGAAAATTTTAAACAGAGTGGTACATTTACAGTGTGTTAAATTCCGCTTTAAATAGGCGCTCCTTTTTGATAAACATTTGTTTGCAAAGAATAGCTGAAGTCATTTTGTCATTTTATAAATTCATTCTTCAAAGTTAGAATTTTTAAATCAACATTTCCTCAAGTTATAGTGAAATAACTAATTTGGGCAATATTCAGCATTTTATCATTTCATGATCAATATACATGGTTCAATGTAGATTGTCATGATCGATCGTGGAATACCAAATTTTGTAGTAAAGTATCAACACCTTACGGCTGCAGCTACTTCAGCGACAAAAGCTGATTCATAACGACTCAAAATATTTATAAAGGAATAGGACGCCTATAGTGTGTCAAATTCCACTTAAATGGGCGTTCCCATCTGATAAACACACGAAAGGATAGATGAAGTCATTTTATCATTTTATAAATGTATTCTTCAAAGATCGCTTTTTAAAATCATCGTTTCACCAATTTATGATGAAATACCTTATGATAACTTATGTTAAATTATAAACTCTTTATGAAAAAATTAAATAAAATGTATATTTAGAAACTTATAGTATATTTTTATTATTTAAATCGCCTTTTAAGTAAAACAGCGAGTTTTTTAAACAGCGCCGTATGGTCGTCCCGGGCACGGAAATTTAGGGGTCGCCAAGTTTATGCTAAAAACATCATTTTTTACCTGTCACAAGAAAAATTTGGGAGGGGGATGACGCCAAATTCAAACTTTGCCCCGGGCTCAATTTTCTCTTCGCACGCCCCTGTTTTTAAATTTAATATACTATATATTACTTACTTATCATACACTGTAAAAAAAAAAAGGGTCGATCTATTAAAAAAATTTTAGTTTCTCTCAGTGATTCTTGCAATTACTAAAATTTTTCTTTTGTAATCTTACTCAGTTAAAAGAAAATCTGTAAGAATTACTAGAAAAAAGCTAGCAACGAATAGTGTTAATAGTTTTATATTATAATAGCTATTACTCAAACGTACTTGTTGTGGCCGTGATAGCCTAGTGACCATGACACTGAACTCCAGGCTGAAAGGTTCTGGGTTCGATGCTCGACACTACCATACCAAAGACGAGTCGAGTGCATGCAATGTAAGTAATCGTTAAATAAAAAGGTTAAGAAAATCCTGTGGCAATGTTTTGTGCTGTCCATCTATTGAGTCTTTGCCGAGAATCTTCCGCTGCAGAATTCATTTATGCAGTTTACAAAATAAATGTTTGTTTCACTTGCTAAAATTGCGTTTGGAATAGTTACTAAGAATCTGTGAGTAATGGTTACTAAAAATAATTTTGGAGCTGTTACTAAACTTTCCTTGGTAGCTCATACTAAAAAGTTTTAAGTAGTTATACAAAAAAATTCTTTTGTTTATTTTACAAAAGAAATGTTTATTTCACTTGCAAAAAAAAGTTTGGAATGGTTACTATTTGTACTGTGAGTAATGGTTACTAAAAAATTCTGTGGTATGCAAATTTACTAAAAAATTTTTAGTAACCTCATGATTTTTTTTTTTTTTTTTTTTTTTTTTACAGTGTACGCAGTATAGGATAAATTTTGCAATCGTTCTGAAAATCGAAAGATTTTTTTTTGACGGCTTTGCAAGTTCAACATTGGAGTTTCCTAAAAGCATATTTTTAGAAAAAAAAATAAATAAATAAAAGTTTGTCCGTTAATCTGTGTGTCTTGTCAATCTATCTGTATGTGTGTCTGTAAATGCTCTATCTCCCGAACAAATTGAAACAGAGACTTGGAATTTGGTATGTACATCGTACATAAAAATGTGAAGAAGTGTAATTGATACCAGTACCCTCGATTATCCGGAACTATTTTTTTCGGACTCTCGAAATATTCATTCTGAGGAAAATTACATAAAAATTTAGGAACGCTTTTATATTAAGTAATGGATCCAAAAGACAATAAAAAAACATAAATTTTGCATAAAAAATGCAATTGATTGGATTATTTGTTGTCGAGATATTTGTAATCATGCTTTCTACATTCTTCGATTTTCCGTGACCTGTATTTCAATCAAATTTCAATTCAAGATATATTTTAATTGGAAATAAAACGTTTATACAACGCAGTAAATGGTTAGTTAATATAATTATCATTTGGAGTTATAATGATTTTTTTTACGCAAATCAATATTACTTGATTTTATTTTCAAATTTTATAGTATGCATATCCATGATGGGTAAGTAATACGGTAGCCCCCAACGACTAGTTTTATATACATGTTGGTTTTCATCTATATTTTGCAACCAACCAGGGATTCTCGAGTTTATCTCCTTGAATTAATAAAATTAAGTTTTTTAAACCACCTTTAAACAAACTAAAAAGTTACTTCTTGCTTAAATTCTAAAGAAAAAAACTATTTCTTTGGATAAAAATGGTAAACTATTTATATGTTTAAGAATGTGAGAAAAAGCTATAAAGTACTGCAGCTGAAATCTCTGTTGAAAGCTGATGAATTGCCGCAATTTAAAAAAAAATGTTTTTACTTGAAACTTTTGAATGAAAAAAGGTAAGAACAAAATTGTTTACCGTGGCAATTGAATATCTACTGTAAAAGAAATGTTGAATAAATCATCATCTAGTAACATGAAGTAACTTTTTTTCAAGAAAGCAGATGAAAAAAAAGAAAGAAAGAATTGAATAAAAAAGGGTTGTATTATTGGTTAACCAAGTCAAAAATTATACAACAAGAGTAGCAAATGAGGTGCATTTGTATTATTACGAAGTTTTAAAAGTATCCCGATCTTGGAGCAACACTATTGCATTACTTCAGATACACCACAGTAGCCGAAATCTTTTGTGTCTCTCTGTAAATACTATCTGCTAACTATTATGCAGGAAGTAACTTGTAGCTAACTTCAGCAACGTACATCATTTTCGTAAAATGTGAAATAGCTTAATTTAATTAAAACGCGCCCCAAACAACGTTTCCCACTATACCATTATGTAATGGCGTACCTATGTGTGGTCCTCTAAATTAATAACAAATATTCTTTGTAATAGAGATTGTACAGAATGCGTATTTTGGTATATGCTTTACAGATGCAAATCACTTTTATTATGTTCGAAAGAGTGTAAAAGGATTAAAAAGCACTTGAAATTGTTTTTTTTTTTTTTTTTCCATTGGTCGGTATAACTTAACGAAAATGTAACGGTGTACGTTTGATTGTGCCTGTAATTAAACTATACATCCGATTGTCAAAAAGTTTGAAATGACTCGACAAAATTATGCAACAATTATATGTTTTAAATTTCAAACGATTAGATTGGAAAGCTTTTGCTCTGTTATATACGGAGGGATGGCAGGATAGACAGATGTACAGACGGATTGAACGACGACTATATTTGCTACACATTTAAATAATTACGAACGCTCTTAAAAATGAATACTTACTTGTTAAAACATACAGTTATTAGTTTTAAAATTAAGAAAAATGCACAAAAGCAATAAAAAAATGTTACACAACGAAAGGGGAACGATTCTATTGAATAAATCTATAAATATATAATTTCTTAAGAAAAACAAGTTGGAAATTGCACGTGAACGTAGCAAATGAGGTGCATTCGTACGATAACGAAGTTTTAAAAATATTCATATCTTACTGATATAGTAGAGCGTACTTCGGATACAGTATAGTAGTCGAAATCTTTGCGTTTCTGAAAATATGCAGGAAGTAATTTTTATTACACCTCAGCAACGTATATCTTATTCATAAAATGTGAAATAGTTAAATATAATTAAAACACGCCCCAAACAATGTTTCCCCGTGTAGCATTATGTAGTGGAATACTTTTGTGTGACCCTGTAATTTAATAATAAAAATTCTTTGCATCACAGATTGTACAGAATGCATATTTTAGTATATATTTCATAGATTCATGCCAATTCTATTATGTTCGAATGAGTGTAACATCATAAAAATGCATTTGAAACTTTTTTCCCATTGACCGTAATGTAATGGAATACCTTTGATTGTCCCTGTAAATTATCTATGCATCCGACTTTCATAACATTTGAAATGACTCGATAAAATTACGTAATAATTATATGTTTTAAATTTCAAACGATTAAAAGACATTTGAAATTTTTTCCCCATTGACCGTAATGTAACGAAATTCTTTTGATTGTCCCTGTAATTGATCTATGCATCCGATTTTCATAACATTTGAAATGACTCGACCAAATTACGCAATAATTATATGTTTTAAATTTCAAATTATTAAAATGCATTTGAAACTTTTTCCCCATTGACCGTAATATAACGGAATCCTTTTGATTGCCCCTGTAATTGATCTATCCATCCAATTTTCATAAAATTTGAAATGACTCGACAAAATTATGGTATAAATATGTATTTTAAATTTCAAATAATTCGGTTGGGTAGTTTTTGCGTTGTTATATGCGGACGGACAGACAGACAGACGGATAGACGGACAGACAGACAAACAGACGGACAGACGGACGGACTGAGCGACAACAATAGGTGTTACGTATTTACATAATTACGAACGCACCTAAAAACGGACGTTTTAATTTTGTAATTAAAATTGTTGAATTTTACTTGTTTTTTATTCATTTAATATGATCTCTATTCTTGATCAAGAACAATTTAAAAAATAGCAAAACACTTATTTTGTCCCTGTCAGATTGTGTCAGACATCTAATAAAAAAATTAGAATTTGTTTTTTGAAAAATAAATAAATAAATAAATAAAATTCGATGAATTTTACAAGGCAAAATTTGTTTTCAGTATTTTTACTGAATACTTAAAAGTATCAATATAAAAATGTTGCAGAGTGTTAAGCCAATAAAATTCATTAATTTAAACTCATTTAGTTGTAAAAAAAAAAAAAAAAAAAAAAAAAAAAAACTTTGAAATTCCAATTGTTTACATAGGGTACACGCCATAAAATATCAAATTTTAACTGATAATTTGATTTTTTTTTTGTTATTTTCCCATTATTAGATCAATATATAAATTTCAAATATTTTTTTTTTTTCCAAAATAGAACAAATCGTGCAGTGATGAATTAAAAGACGTCCATCCGAAAACTGTTGCTTTTTAAACCGTACTCCTATGGTTATTCGCATTTTCTTGTTTATTTCTTTTACTTTTAAGACTTACGGCTTACGCGTACTTAATACATTTAAATAATTAGTAAGGTTTTCGTTCTTACGTAGCTGCTTATGTAACTACATGGGTTACTAATTAAGTAATTATTTATATAGACACTAACGGAAGTAATAGTAATCAAACAATATAAATGTACTATGGTATTACGTTTTACTGTGTTTTTCTTTAAAGGTACACATATTACATATTGATTTGAAAGTTTTAAAATAAAATGTATATGTAACATGAATTTTCATTAATATAGTGGTGCGAGCTCAACTAAAAATTTGATATCGAGGAACATTAAAACGTCATTTTTAAAATCAGTTTTCCATAATAGCTTTGCTGATTTTTTTTAATAAAATGAAATGAAATATCTGAACAAGCTATTTAAAAAACACTCAACTCAGTGAAAATCAAGTTTCAGCAATTGCTGTTTATATCGGTCGTTATTTACTTCTATAATTTTTATGCGTCTCTAAATGCCATGCACTCCATAATATGTATAAAATATGCTGTGAGGCATCTCAGCGATTTTTGTAAAAATAAATAAATAAATAAATAAATAAATATATAAAATAAAATAAAATAAAATAAAAATATATATTTAAAGCGTTATAATTCATTAAAAAACACTTCAAATGTTTTTCCCCTAGATCATAATACAATTCTTGTATGCATTCCTGAAATTAAATTATAAATGCTAGTTACTCTATATACTCCGGAAAAAGAATGTTGTATTCCATATAATTGATGCAAATATATTTCATTATATTTGAAATATCTTAACATCAATATAATACATAGTAATTAATTTATTTCCATAGACGATAATGTAATGAAATTTTTTCGTGAGTCTCTGCAAATGTATTATAAATGTAAAACACTTCAATGCGTAAATGTCACATTAAATCTCAAAAACGCATACAAATTTCATAGTCATTGAAGAATATTTTCAAAAGACCAGACAGACAAACAGAGTCATTAATACTTTAAGCCGTTCCCGTCCAGCGATCTATTTATAGATCACCCATAATCGAATAAATTTTTTTAATTTAAATACCAGTATTTAGGTACTGAAATTTTCTGATTATCTAATCTCAAAATTCTAATTTTGTGTGATTAAATAACTCAAAATTTACTGTAAAAAAAAAACGGTGATTTTACGCAGATTGTACTTGTAATCGGGCGCCAGTACAATTCACCGTTTTTTAACGGAAAAAATTCCAGATCCCAGAAATTTTTCTCTTTTTACCTGGATTAACGGGAATTATTCCGTTAAGAAACAATAGATTGTAAAGGCATTCCGATTACCAGTACAATCTCTGTAAAATCTTCCGTTTTTTCTCTTTATACATATATATATATATATATATATATATATATATATATATATATATATATATATATATATATATATATATATATATATATATATATAGTGCTACTACATGAAAAAAACTGGTGTCAAAAAATTAAAAAAGTGTAAAAAAAAGAAAAAAAAGAGTTAAAAAACGAGTTAAAACACGTGGGAAACTGTTAATAAAAATGACAATGATTGCAGTTAGGATTTTGTCGGATACATTGAAATTAGTAAGTGTTGTCGAAAATATTACGCAATTTATTTAAATCATAGTTAGACAATTATTAAACAGAATGTAAATAGTACACAGCTGCATTTCTTTGAAAATTCCCTCAAAGGAATAACAAATTATTAACCAACTTATATGTTTAAGAAGTTCAGAAATAAAACGAAAAACTGTAAGTCAAATGGTAGTTCAATTCTGACATTTTATAAGAATTAAATAAAAAAAATATTTCTTCGCTTCTTATTTTTGAATAGAAGAAAAATTTCAACAGAATGGTCTTTAATTTCAGTCGGCCCAATTTTTTTAAATCTTGGTTAGAACTTAGAGAATTGCAAATGAGTGTATCGTAAAAAATAAACATAAAAGACGAAACTTTTTTTTAAATATTTGAGTAATCTTTAAATTATATTTCAATGTGCATGGGAAGTTTTAAAATTGAAACTTTATGTAAAAAAAATAAAATAAAATAAAATAAAAAACGCAGTAAAAAAAGAATGCATTATTTTAATATTTAGGAAAAAGAGTGTCTTTAAGCTATAAGTAAATTAACGTTAGTTATTTATAATAAATAGTTTACTTTAAGAATTTAATAAATGCCATGGAAAAATAAAATAGTATTTAATTTAAACACAAAAACTGGAAAAGTTTCCTAACTAAATTTACTAAAGAGGAAATCGTTTCTTTAAATAATATAAATAAGAGGTAGAATCTCTAGAAAGAGAAAATAAAACTTTTATCACAAATAAATTCTGATTAAAAAACAAAAACTTGGTTTTTTACAATCAATCGGTGTAACATTAGATTATTTCCTCTTTCTTGATGGTCGCACATTTCGATATCATTGGGCTCGATAATCAGACCTCGTTTATTTATTAAATTATTTATTCTGATTTTTTTTTATTTTTTTTTCCTTTAAAAAACGTTCTTTCATATGACATCTTCATTTGAATTCGAATTTTTCCATATTTGCATCTACCCATTTTGAAAAAAATTTTTTCTTCTTTTTTAACAATCACATTTTCGATTTTTTCTAAACCAAATTTCTAAAAACTCTTCTAAATGTAAAAAATTTCGTAAAAATATAATAATAAATCGCGGACATCCATTGTTCTAAGCAAAGTTTTTTAAATTTTCCCATTGAGTTAATAAAAAATACTAAAAGAATAATTTTTATGATGATCAAAATCTGACTTATGTAATATAAGAGTCATATATTACGTACGCCATGAATTAAACATTAATATTCTTGGACTAATCAGAAAAAGAATGAAATGAGGACACCACAAGAATTTAGATGTGTCTAGATATATTTGTTCTCGACCGAAAACAACACCCATTTTTGAAATGGTGAAAAAAAACCTGCCTTGTTTAGACGCTTTAAAAAGTGGAGATAATTCTTTGAAAACTTGCAAATGACCCTTTTATCCAACATCAATTCAAACACGAAAAAATATTTGTTTGAATAATGCTTAAGGTTTTTTCAGAATACAATGCCAATTTACAAATTTAAATAATAGAAAGATACTTTAGGAAATAAAAAGAAATATTTTGAGTGCGTTTGATAGTATTTACAAATTAGGATACTGTATATACATAAATAAATGTTAATGGTATACAGTTGAAATTTAATTTAAGACTTTCAAAACTTCTTTCTTTAAAAATGTAAAAGAAAGTTTACTTAAACTATTATTTAACACATAAAAACGGAGACTTTTGAGATTTAAATTATTAAATAGGCACTTTTAACAAAAAAATTAAGAAAATAAACCAAGCTTCAGAAAATGACGATGCATGAATATTTAAAGCAATTATACTGAGATATCAGTGAAATATAGGTGCATAAAAAAAGTTCTTGCGATGCAAATTAAGTCTATACACTCAAGAAAACGTGCTTGACTACTTTTTTATGAAGGTACCCTAACGAGAGAATGAGTTTTGAGATTTTGTGTATGATTGTAGTAGTGTAAGTTTTAACGCTTGTGTGTGAATGAGATCTAGTCAGTAATTTCTTAAAGAGTTGGATCTCAAGGACTCAGATATTATGACTCTTTTTGCAATAATAATTTAAATAGACAACTTTGTGTATTAGCTAGTTATAGAGTGGTAGGTGTTAGAATCAGTAAATTTGAAACACATCTCATCTTCAGGTCTGTGAATTCTCTCGTGAAATTCGAGTCACATCACTCAAGGTCATAGGCCACCTAGCGGAAGGGGTGAACTACGAAAGGATTATCAAGCATATTGTAATTTCTTACATGTGAATGGCAACGAAATAGTTTTTTTGTCATAGAATAAAATACTTTAAAAAATTGACTAGTTAATACGTAAAGTTTAGGTTTCAAACACATTTAAGCGAACAGTAGGCCTTCTAAATCACAAAATCCGATTAAAAAATTGATTTTGTTCTGGAAAATTATGAAACTAGATGCTCAAATTTATCGATTACAATGTATATATTTTTTTAATTCGGACTTTTTTTTTAATCAAAAATATAACCTTTTCTACTTGTAAAAACTGCATAAATTTAGTCTTTTTTTATATTTAAAATGCTGATTTCTTAAAATGGAAAGCTTCGTACATTTCTAACTTTTGAAATGTCCACGAGCATTTTTAATTACCACACTAAAAAAATTGAAGTACTCAAAAATGAGTAAATCGATGTGCTCAAAGTCTTATCGGATCGAGATTGTTCAGATTAAAAATGAACACATGATTTCTCTTTCAATTTTGAAACGTGACGTGTTATGGATTTATTTGACGATGCGGTATAAAAGATGTCTATTAATGTAATTATTAAAATACGCGTAGTACTTTGAGACAAATATTCTTTATTAAAAAAATAATCACTTTCTAATAATTAGGTTTTTTTTTTAAATTTTAACACCGAATTTTGCATGTACCATGGCGGTCAAAAGTTTCCGGCCAGCAAAAATTTTTAAGTTAATTTGTAAATATACCCATATGAAGAGGAATCTCAAAGCGATACTTACACATTTTATTGACATATTAGTTAGAAACTTACTTATAGAAGAACGTGTAAATATCAATAAATTTAATTGACAAAATTAAGTATAAAAGAAATTGCTTGTTCTCAAAAGTTCCCGGTCACCTTCACAAGTTCGTAAAAAATTGGTATTGTAATAGAAAATTACAGTGATCAACAACATTTACAAATACTATTTTATCGTATTACTATTTTATTAGCTTTAGTAATAAGTACTGCGGCGCAGCAGCGTGACATTCATACAATCAACGTTTAAAGATCGTCTATGGTACATTTTTTCCACATTTCTTGCAATTTTGGCGAAATTTCGGCAGGGTTGCAATATTTATAGTTCCGCAGACTTTTGCCAACTTCTTTTCAAAGATTTTCTATTGGATTCATGTTGGGCTTTTGGGCTGACCATTTCAAAAACGAAATTTTTTGTACGAAAACTATTGCTTATCGAGGCTTGCATACATTATTTATGACGTTATCATGTTACGAAAATAATTGCGACCAAATGTTTTTCTCTAATAAGGAAAAAAATGGTCTTGCAAGATATCCTTATACATTGTATCATTCATCTGGCGATTTTAAATACGGACCGACACTTTTTTAAGAAAATACTCCCCACGGCATAACGTGTCTTCCGCCATGCTTAATTGTTGGAATAACATAGGTCAAATCATACCTTTTGTTGTTAGGTCATCGTATGTAGTGTCTGCCATCGCTACCAAAAAATTTTTAAATTCGATTAATGGAAAAATAGAATTTTTGTCCAGTTTTCACTTGATCAGACTTTGTGTTCCTTGGAAAATGAAAGTAGGGTACGTCGGAATTTCTTTTACCTCTGAAAAATTTTTAACACCGATTCTTCCACAAAGTTCTGTATCACGTCAACATCATAATACGGTAGACTAACTTATTTCAGCAAAATTTTCATTCCGTAAATCGCAGTATATTGCAACGGAATTTTCATGCGGATTATCAATGGTTTTTCTCCTGATAATTCTGTTCATAGGAATAGTAATTTTCCGGGGTCTCCCGGATTTCTGAAAGTCCTGAAAACCATGGCCATCTTTATATAATTTTTTAATATCGTTTAAAGTCGTTTTTACTGATCGATAATTTAGTCGCAATATCTCGAGAAGATTGGCCTTTTAGCGACAAACTAATCACTCATTTATGAGCAACAATTGTTGAACTTTTCAAATTTGAATTCAAACTATGCTGTACACGTTGATTCATTCATAAACACAACCAAAAAACACTTTACGGATAGAAAAAGATTAAAGAATGATAAGTGGCCGGAAACTTTTGAGAATATGCGTTGGTTTTATACTTAATTTTGTCAATTAAACATTTACATAAGTTTTACATAAGTTCCTAACTAATATGTCAATAAAATGTATAAGTATCGTTTTGAGATTCCTCTTCATATGGATATATTTACAAATTAACTGAAAAATTTTTGCTGGCCGGAAACTTTTGACCGCCACTGTAACTATTTGTGCTTGTTATCAACAAGTTTTCCATTTTTAAATGAATCAAATGAAAATGGAGGGATTTAATTTTTGTCCGCTGCATGCTTAACACCATGCTCCATAAACTAAAGAGTTTTCACGAAAAGCATATGAATTTATGTGATAGAACGAAAAGTTGTGACACTGAAGTGATGCATGGTTCTTGGTAAAATGTTATTTTTCTCTATTTAGAATTTCAAATTTAAAAAAAAACTAAAAAAAAAAAGTCTAAAATTCCTTTACGAAAAAAAATATTTATATTGAAAACCTTGAAGACACTCAAGAAAATCATTGTTTAACGGTATGAAAATATCCTTTTGGAAAAAGATAGTATTACTTGTAAAGGGAAAAATAGTGCATGTCGTTATTTGTTTTGAGGAAATGCTTTAAAGTTCTGTCAGATACCTGTCAGCAAGTATTTACTTAAAAAATGGAATGTGAAAAAGGTTTTTTGAAAAAATATTTTGACATTTATAATGTTTTCTTTTTTAAAAAGTTGCATCATGTTTCAAAGAGCATTTTATAGGGTTCTTTTCAATTGTATTTAAGATGAAAAGAAGAAATGGTGATTGGTCTAAAACAAATATATTTGAAAAGACAAGCAACAAAAAGGTAGTTGAAAACTTAATTAAGAAAATCTATTTTTAAAGGCGAACAAGAAAGAAAAAAAAACATGCATCAAATATAGAGTTTGAATCGCTTGCCAACACTTTCAAAATAATTTCGCAAAACTGTAAAAAATTCTGTAAAAACACAGAAACAAGCGAAACACTGTAAATTTACACGAATTCTCGGTTAAATGCTTTCGATCGAGTTTCTCGGTCAGCATTTTATACACATTTTTCTTATTTAATTCGCTGTAGAAAATTCCATGTCTTTATTTAAATATATTTTTATCTTTATCGAATTTTACTATTCAAAAAACACATTTTTTAAATTCCTTTGCAATTTTATTTCACATTTTAAAGAAGAAAATTTATTAAAAACTTTTTTTTTTTTTTTTTAAACTTAGAATAATTTAGAAAGAGAAAAACACCTCATCAGATTTAGTGGGGATTTTGCTCCCGCTCAAAGATAAAAAACATACTTTGTGCTCAACAGCAATAATTCCTGTATATGTATTCCGGCAGTAAGGTGTTCATTCACTGTCAAGAAGTGTCCGGTTCAAACCCCAAGACGATCTGGATCAAATTGTATTAAGGGGACAGTGGACCTTTTATTTGAGTAAAATCGTCCATAGCAAAATCTTCGCAAAAATGTCTATTTCTGCGGTATAATAATGCCAAAACAATTTTTTCCTATAAAAATATCACTTATGAAGGTTTTAAGATGAAAATAACAAAGGTAAGTGTATTTACATACTTTAAATCTGTTTTTCTCAAAACTAATTTTTCAGCATTTTTAGATTTTTGAAATGCTCCTTGCGTCGTAATTTTTGAGCAATATTTATGAAATTAATAAGGCAAAATTTTCATGAAAATCGATATGGAATTTAGAAAAAAATCTGTAAATTATTAATTATTCAAGATATTAAAAAAATCATACACAAATTTGTTTATAATGGAGTTTTAAGTGATAAAAACGCAAAAACAAGAAAATACCTCAAAAATTAAAACACGAAGAGCATTTTAAAATTTCGTTTAAAAAATTTAAATTAAAAAAAATTTAAAATTTTAATAAGATTGGAAACTTTTTTGAAGGTGTTCTATATACTTTTGGTGAAATGTATGCATACACAAAATTTCACATTGTTATGATGAAAATTAAAAAAGAAAAATTTTAACATCCACCGTCCCCTTAAAGGTTAATAATACATCAGCTCAAACTTACTCGGAAAATTAAAATTCTTTGAAGTTCACTAAAGATTGAACGATTCATTAATTTTAAAAACTAAATTAAATTATTATCATTACCAGCAAAGTCACAGAATCTTGAGTATTTTTATCTACTACCTCTGATAATTAAGTTCGGTGAATGAATTCAGAACGACCGATCTGGCAACACTGAGGAAACAAAAAGCTGCACCTGCATAGAGGCAAGTGTTGACCATCTTTCCCACCGTTGTTCAGTTGAGCCACGTTTATGTTCTGTGTAAGATGTGTTTGTGTGTTGGTTCTTAACTGAGAAAAGGAAAATGAACGAATAAAAGATCAGTTTAAAATTTGGTATTAAGCTTTGCAAGACACCGAAAGAAATACATGAGGGGTTGTACAAATTGAACATCCACCATACTCACTAGATTTCAATCATCGAGACTTTTTCCTATTTTCACGACTCAAAATCTCTTTGAAAGAGATTTGACAGTATTCCTGACATCCAACGAAACGTTACGAAGCTTTTGAACTACATCTCAAAAGAAGACGTCTTGCAAATTTCCCATGTCATGTATAGAAGATCTCAACGGTACATAGTTATGGAAGATGACTATTTCGAAGGATGGTACGGTAACTTTCGTTGATATTTCATCAACATTTATGTTACAGGACTATTCACCGAACTTTATTGTCAGAGGTAGTATGTTAATTTACAGTATCTATTCTAAATTTACCAAACAACTCTTTTGTTATTTAACAAAATCTCGGTTTTTCTAACCTCTGTAATTTCACATAAGGCCTAAGGTGAAGGATTACGCATATATTTTCTTTAATTTCGCAGAAAACGTTTTATCAGTGTAGAGAGAATAAAGCTTTTATTTTGTTAAACAATCTCTTTCTTCAACAAATCTCCAAATTTTAAATATTCCTACCTTTTGAACTTCCGAAGTAGTTACAGAATGTGTTATGAAACACAAAGAACAAATTAATCTTCCTTTATAGTACATTTTTTCATGAAAATTTCACACTGTTAAAAAATGATTTCTGTAAAAACTGATTTCTGTAAAAACACAGAAAAAAAAGTGGAACTCTCTGTAATTTTACACTAGTTGTCGGTTAAGCATTCAATTGAAATTCTCGGTCATCATTTTACACACATTTATCAGTACTTCTAGTTATCCCGTCGACCAAAAATATATCGCCAAATTATAAGATTAAAGGCCAATAATGGATGATCGTGGATGTCGCATTCAATCACATTAAACACGGTACACATGTTTAAAACGTCGTTAAATGGTTTTTAATTCCCCTTTTTATTTGCATTTTTACTTATGTTTTACTAATTTACTTGTTCTTTCGTTATTTAAAATAAAAATTGTGTCAACATGTATAACTTGGCTATTAGTTTGGCGATTTTTATAATTTGGAGAAAATGATCGACGGGATAACCTAGTAGTACCTATTTATCTTATCTCGTATCTAATTTTCTGTAAAAATTTCCGTGTCTTTATTTAACGATATTTATATCGTTGTTAAAATTTGTTATTCAAAATACACATTTAAAATTCTTTCACAATTTGATTAGAAAAATTTAAAAAGAAAATTTAGTTTATTTTTTTTTAACGCAGAATAATTTAGAAAAAGGAAAATAATCTCATCAGGTTTAGTGGAGAGTTTTCTTCGTTGATTCATAAAAGACACATTTTGTACACAATGGCAATATTTCTTATAGATCAAGTCAAAAAGATGTTCTTCCACAGTCTAGAGTTCTCCAATTCCAACCCCAGGACGGCTTGAAAAAAAGTTGTTAAATTTTCATGATTTATCAGTTCAAATTTACTCAACAAATTCAAATTCTTTGAAGCTCACTGAAGATTAAACGATTCACTAACTTTAAAAACTTAATTAAATTATTACCATTAGAAGTAAATTTACAGGGTTTTTAACGATGTTAATTTACAGTGTCTATTATTAATAAAATTGCCGAATACCTTCTCTGATATTCAAAAGAATCTCGGTTTATCTAACCTGTGTAATTTTACATAGGATAATAAGAATAAAAATAAGGATTTAAATAAGAATTGGACCCGTATTTTCTCTGTAATTTCACAGAATTTTTTTTAACAGTGTCCCTTTTAGTAAGATGAAATTAATTCAATCATATGGAAACGCACATGTTTTGAATGGCCAAAAATGGTTCACTGCATATGGTTAAATGTACTATTTAAAACCCCAAATTCAACAGTTTCCACCTACAATTGAAAACTTATCCGAATTATTTAAACAGTCCTGTATATGATATGAAGATTTGTATCTATTAAATACAGACATGTAAATAAATTAGTCCAGTTAGAAAAAATGTACCTCAATTGACAATTCCCCTTTAGCAGTTTCCGTTCTTAAGCTGATATGCGATTTCTTTTGTGCAGCCCTGTATACGAGATATATTATTTATATACAATTAGTTACATGCAAAAAAGTTAGATCAATTAGTTAAAACCGCATATCAAAATTCAAAAAACACTTCCAGAAATTTTTTGTTCATGGAAGTATTGTAATCGTTTATTTTGTGTGTCCCTGGGAAATGAATGACTAATGTTATGAAACCCCTATTCTAAAGTAATCATATTATAGTGAATTTCAGTCATATATATATAAGTTTCAATACACATTTAAAATAACGTAATATCATTAAAATACTCATGAAACAGTTTTTTTTTCCATTAATAATATTGTAACGGAATTCTTTTGAGTGTTCCTGTAAATGAGCTATTAACATACTCACTTAACATATAATAAGAAACACGCCATAGTAATCAAATTTAACATTTATCAATTGCATGAATATCCGAGTATATTTATGTGAATTATTTATGGGGAGAATTTTGTCCTTAACAAAAGTGTTTCTGAAAGAATCTTCGTAAAACAACTTACCATAGATATATTAGTCAAAATTTGTCAGATTTCAGAAAAATTAAGAGAATCAATGAAATTACTATTCGAAAATCGTGGTAAGTATACTGTTGAAATTTTATATTAAATGAACAATATTTAACCCAGGTCTTTGTTAATATTCGCATCTAAAACAGCACGTTTTAAAATATTTGATCGCACACCCTAAAAAAAATTATTGCTCTTTCCCCACCTTCCTGAATTTTGATATTCGTATTTTTTAAAATCTGTATTATGTGTTATAAATTATTTGAATGCTGCATTTCGATAAGTTCATTGGTTTTCATTATTATAATTCGGGTTTCAACAATGTATTCCTTCCCTTTTTAAAAATCAAATTTTTTTATAAAACAAAAATTTGCAGATCGATTTTTTTAAATTTAGATATTATTAAACAACGTTTAAAGATAGGGTTAGATGCATAGCTTTAAAATCTCTACACTGAGAAAAAAATACAGTTCTGGAATCTAGAATCTAAATTGTGGCTCTAGAAAAAATAGTTCCATGTCATCCTTATAAATTCTAGTTGCCGTTATATGAGAGTTCTAGAATCTACTACAGGAATTCAAGAGAACTTTCCTTAATTCTCGTTGTAATACTTATTTAAAAATATCAGCAAATAGATGCGAACACAAGAGGTTTGATTTAGTAAGTATAATTCTAGTTTTTGAAACTATTTACGAAATAAAGCTATAATTTCTCGTTAGTGAGACGAGTCAATATCGTTTCGTCACTTTGAAAACAAGAGACTAGAAATGTTAGGTCATTTCGGCTATTCAGCTTAGTAGTTCAACCTATTCGTATATTTCGGTCATCTATAATTCTAGTTTAGGTATTCAGAAAGTGACCAACTATTCATTCTAGGTGAAGGCGGTATATTTTTTTTCTCAGTGTAAATGATGTATTTGAAAAAAATAATAGCTTTCCAGAGAATCCTAGAATAAAAATCATCCGCGGTTTTGGAGGCTGGGTTTGAAAATGAGAATTTGAAAATAAAACATTCAATTAGTCAAATAATAATTAGCACCTAAAATTGTAATGGGGCTCAATGAAGAAATTTATATGTCTGAAACCAGCAAAAAATTCTACATCTGAATGCATAAAAATTTAAATTATAAATTTAACATTTTAAAATTTTTATATTCCTTCGAAAATGCCGTAGAATGAAAGGCGTCACTTGCCTGCAATGAACACCTTCGTTCACGACAGAAATTTCAAACGTTTTTTCCAACTAAAAGAATTTTTTTTAAATAGATTTTTCGCGGGTTTCTTAATTTCTTGAAACCGTAGTGAAATATATTTTTTTAATTTCTGAAAGAGTATTTTTTAGTGTCTAGCAGTACAATTTTTGAATTTTAAGGCCCAATAGAATTTAAGATACAGGTCTTCTTAAAAAAAAAAGTCTAGTACATTTATCGCCATAGCAGCGCTGTATTTACATTACCTCTCTTCCAGTTTTCAAAGAAATATTCTGCGGTTAAAAAAAATCATCTATGCTTTGATTCAATAATGAATACATTTCCATTTTTTAATTCAGAGATTTTAATTAATTTCACAACTAATTACTGTAATTTAAAAACTCCGAGGCTCAGGTACATTAGGAGAAACATTGGACTATCTCTACAAAACACGTGAGCCTCGTACGTGTCATAATTTTCATTAGCCATGACACACACAAACACACAGTGTATGTTCTTTTTTTAGCATAGATATTTTTTATATTTGTTAAATTTAGTAATTCAAAATACGGTTTTGGAGTAATTCAAATTTACAGAATCTTGTGTATTTTTAATGATGTTAATTTACAGAGTCTATTCTATATTTACCGAATCACTTTCCTTTTATTTAACAAAAACCTCGTTTTATTAATCTCTGTAATTTTATTTAAGCCTGAAGATAATTGCTTATTCGTAGATTCTCTGTAATTTCAGATATATATATATATATGTGTGTGTGTATACAGTGGCGTAGCTAAGGGGGGGCAAGGGGGGCGTCCGCCCCGGGCGCCGAGGCCTAGGGGCGCCAAATTGAGACAAATTGTTATATATCTATATTGGGGAGGGGGCGCAAAATTTCTTGCTGGCCCCGGGCGCCATAGGATAGGCCAAAACATAGCTACGCCACTGTGTGTATACATATTTAACATTTTTCCTTGTAAATTCGAAATTGTCTATGTATGAAGTACATTCAAAATTTAAAGGAAGCCAAACTTCGTCAAAATAAACTTTTCGTTAAGGGGGAAAAAGGTATTACGGCTGTACATAATACATTAAAAACAATTACAAAAAATACAGACAATTTAATTTGATAGTTAGAAAACACATAGAAATTATTTAAAAAATAACAAAGCAATAAACATTTCGAATTTATTTAAAATTCCTCATCAGTTATATAAACAGAGCTCGCTGACATTTGACCAACGTTAGTAATTTGGCTAATTAAAAATAAAAAACATTCGCCAAATGAAAAAAGTATTAGCAAAATAGGTTCACCGTGTAGTACAAAAAATATATATATCTTTAATCCTTTAATGTACCCAGTTTTTTTCAATATGTTCTAAAAAAACCTAAGTTTTTAGCTCACAGGCTATCATAGACTGAGAGCTTATGTGCCCGTCCGTTCTGTATGTTCGTGCGTAACGCGATAACTCATGATAAAAATATCCGATCCACTTGAAATTTTGTATGTAGGTATATCCTGACAAGGCGCTTCCCTGATTCGTTTGAGGAAGAGGGGGAACGGGGGGCTCATGCCCCCCGTTAGTTGATATAAATGGGATTTTCATGCAGAATTAAGTTTTCGTTCAAAATTTAGATTAGGATCATTCTGATGAGGCGATTCCGTGACTGTTATTAGGTGTTCATTGAATAAGTATAAATAGGGGAAACAGGGGTTCTAATGCCCCCCCCCCGTTAGTTGATATAAATGGGATTTTCATGCAGAATTAAGTTTTCGTTCAAAATTTAGATTAGGATCATTCTGATGAGGCGATTTCGTGACTGTTATTAGGTGTTCATTGAATAAGTATATATAGGGGGAACAGGGGCTCTAATGCCCCCCCTTGTTAGTTGATATAAATGGGATTTTCATGTAGAATTAAGTTTTCGTTCAAAATTTAGATTAGGATCATTCTGATGAGGCGATTCCGTGACTGTTATTAGGTGTTCATTGAATAAGTATAAATAGGGGGAACAGGGGTTCTAATCCCCCCCCCCCCGTTAGTTGATATAAATGGGATTTTCATGCAGAATTAAGTTTTCGTTCAAAATTTAGATTAGGATCATTCTGATGAGGCGATTTCGTGACTGTTATTAGGTGTTCATTGAATAAGTATAAATAGGGGGAACAGGGGCTCTAATGCCCCCCCCCCGTTAGTTGATATAAATGGGATTTTCATGCAGAATTAAGTTTTCGTTCAAAATTTAGATTAGGATCATTCTGATGAGGCGATTCCATGACTGTTATTAGGTGTTCATTGAATAAGTATAAATAGGGGGAACAGGGGCTTTAATGCCACCCCCGTTAGTTGATATAAATGGGATTTTCATGCAGAATTAAGTTTTCGTTCAAAATTCAGATTAGGATCATTCTGATGAGGCGATTCCGTGACTGTTATTAGGTGTTCATTGAATAAGTATAAATAGGGGGAACAGGGGTTCTAATGCCCCCCCCCCCGTTAGTTGATATAAATGGGATTTTCATGCAGAATTAAGTTTTCTTTCAAAATTTAGATTAGGATCATTCTGATGAGATGATTCCGTGACTGTTATTAGGTTTCATTGAATAAGTATAAATAGGGGGAACAGGGGTTCTAATGCCCCCTCCCTTAATTTATATAAATGGGTTTTTCAAGCAGAATTTTCAGATTTCGTTCGAATCTCTGAATAGTTTTGGAAGTTTAATGGTTAAGTATAAAAGAGGGGGATAACTCCTTTTAAATTATATAAATGCTAAATGGGTTTTTATTAAGAATTATCTAATTTGCTCTGAATTTTGGATATAGATTTTTTATATGATAAAGCATGTCTTTGATAGTATAGGAGGTTCAATGATTAAGTATAAAAAAAGAGGAAAGGGGAGAGCTGTTTCCCCTTCTTAATTTTTTTTCGAACGGAATAAACCCTTGAAAATATAAAGCTTTAATGTACAATTAGTATTTGTAGCCTGTGAGCTCAATGCCATCAGTTTAACTGGGCAGTATTCTTTATTTATAACTGCGACAACGATTGTTATTAATCTAATTACAACTATCCGCTACAAATATATTAAAAATATGTGCATGCGCATATGTATGAGAAACGAAAAAGAAAATGCAAAAATTGAGCACTAGCAATTTGGTCAAATCCAATCCCTTATTTACTCACCAAATGAAGAATTTAGTCGCAATTTGGCACAACGGCGAGCGACAACGAGAACCCTGAATATAAATAACATAAAATTACGAGATACAACATAATTTGATCTATAGTTGAAGCCATGTGCCAGAAATAATTAAACCGGAGAAAGGTAATTGAGTTAGATTGGATACGTAAGATGGTATAATCTGGTGGGAGGGCGTTAGATTCATTCACTGGGAATTTGGCTATTCTGGTATACCGTGCCTCCAGGAAAATACGGCTTTTGTATATATTGCAGTCCGATTTCATGACCTTGACCGACTCAAAGTTTGGAAAATGATCAGTTTCTACGGCGTAGGCTGCAATTTTAGAATTTAAATTTCTTGATTTAAAGGCAATCTTCTCCTTTGTTAATCGTATCTGCAAGACAAACCGTACCTTGGCGATACGATTAAAAGAACACTTTGAGGAACTTTAAATACGTTCGAAACGTTTAATGCTTTATTTTAAAAATAATTTTAATGTGTTTTCTTACTATTAAATTAAATTTTCTATATTTTTTATAATTGTTTTAAAACTTTTTGTTCCCAACCCCGAACATGGCCAGTCTTCTTTCTTTGAATTCTAATGAATATCCTATTTTTTATAATGGGGGAAAAAGAAGAGCTTTCTACAACCTAAATAATATTTTGTAACAGCCCTTGTGATTAAGGTAGTTCTGTGACGTGTCTGGGGGTATGCTGGTTAAATGAAGACATGATTCTAAGTATAAGATAAAATCAAACAGTTTATTTAAAACTCTGAAACATGGGAAAAAGGAACTAAGTTCGAAATTCCAGTCACTAAGCATAACACTAAGAGATTAAATCATAAGCAATACTCACTTTCACGGCTTAAGCTCAGTTCGGGGCACTCACTCCGTCTCTACGTTCAGATTCCTGCTAAATGCTAGCTTAAATCTATAATAGAACAGCCCGTGGCTGCAAACACTTTTTTATTCTAAAAAATATTCAACATATTAAATAACTTCTTACCCGCAGGCTTTCCTCTGGGGTAACTCAGCTCATCACAAGTTAACTCGGCTCACAATAATAGCTATCTTACTTCAGAACACAATATATCTCGCTATAGAACACCTGGCTTCGCTTTATAACACAATCTACTTCACTTGGCTGGCTTCCGCCGCCTCGCCACCACCACAACACACTCCGACTCATAGCTTTTATACGTTGTAAACTGAAGACGGAGCTATAAATTTGCATAATACTCCCAACCGCAGCTAATTGTAGACTCGAGGGCGACACATACACTCTGGAAAGTTAAAGTTCAATAAAGGATAGATGTCGCTTTCGCGCCACACATTTTAAAACATTGAAGTCACGATCTCACTAAAAATGCTAGAATGCCTTTATCACAAAGGACACTCCCTCACAGTTCTAATATAAGAAACATTTTTTTGACTTTACAAACTTTGTGAGTGCACTTTAAATCGCATTGAATTATAAACACAAGTATAAATTTTTTTATGTATATTAGCATGACAAACGGTTGGTTTTAATTTCTTATAATATCAATTGTGAATTGTAGAATAAATTCGTTAAAAAGTAAATGTTTCTTTAACTTAAAATAAATGTAATTTTTTTTCAAACGTATTATGTGTGTATTGAAAAGGGTTTTACAATCTATGCTGGATACATGATTTTTCTTTGATCTGTAACATATTCTTTAAACAGAATCAAACATAAAGAAATATTTTTCAATGTTATTTTATGAGATTAAAAGTAATCTGTATTTCAGATATTTATATTTATTTCCTTTAATCGATATGCTTTGAAATAATACCAAACAAAAATGAAAGACTAATTTAATATCTTGCAAAACTTTATCAAATTAAACCCAGGAATTTTGAACAGCTTATGATTCAATTACGTTCCGAATTTTCTCGGAGAAGGATTATGTTCAATTAGTTCCTTGATTAATTTTGCATTTTTATTTTCTCTGATATACTCATTTAATTTTTGATACATCTAAATAAATATCTCATAAAATATATTTTAATTTTTAATCTTATATAATACTCTCAAAAATGTTTATTTTAATTTCTAAAGCATGATCGCAAAATTTATTTATTAAGAAATTTGTTTATAATAGAATGCAAAGAATATATTCTTTAAATCCAAAAAATATTATTCACAGAAACTGTTTATTTTAAATTTAATTATTAAAACTTTAGAAGTTTTCTTTTAAAGAATTTAATCACAAAATAAATTTTCATTTCATCAATTTGTGCATCACAGAATAATTTCTAAAGTGATGTATAGCCATGTGTATATGACAAAACATCACAAAGCATCACAAAAATTCTTTCATGATGTTATTGTAAAAGCAATTTCTGTTTCAGATATTTATGTTATAACCCCCCCCCCCCCCCTCCAAACACACACACCCAAGGAAATGAAAACGCTATTCTAATATAATGTGCAATTGAATTAAATTAAAACAAGGATTTTGATTGGATTATGATTTAATTAAGTTACGGATATCTTTGAGAAGAAGTATTTTGTTCAATTAGGTTCTCGTTTAACTATGGATTTTTCTTTTTATTTGATAATGTTTGATTCATCTAATTTAATAAATATTTCGGATAAAAACAAATTTTTATTTTAAAGCGATAAATGGAAGAATGTTTCATAAATGGATTTAGTATGATCACAAAATTTATTTCTGTTTTACCTCGGATGTTATAAGATAATATTTGTAAAACCATATAACATAATTTAAAATTATCAACTTGTATAGTCTTTTTATTATTTCTTGTGTATAAAATCAGCGAAATTCTATTCGTTCAGTTTAAAAGTAATCCATCAAAATTCAAGAGGTTTTTGTTTTAATTATTTTAATTATAAAACACATTTTTATTAAATCTGTTTGCACTGTTGTCAAAGCAAACAAAAATAGACCACTTCATACATTTTTTAACGCTTTCTAACAAAGTTGAAAAGTGTTAGTGCTTTCGGTTTGTCTGGCCGTCTGGCCGCGTTCTAACTCTCGTAAATGTACTCGGATTGTCGAGAAATTTTTGGAAGTTATTGACATTTACCCTAGCACAAACCCTTTTGCAAATGAAGTTTCCAGCATGATTTGCTTATTATGACTTAATTACGTTGCAGATACAGTGCGTGCGTGTAAAAACTATAAAGAGAGCAAAAAATATTAATGTTTTTGATAAATTAAACTTTTTTTTTTATATAATATGCATTATCAAGCTGAAAAGCTAATAAAAAAGTCAACAAAATTCAACTGTCAGTATTTTATTATGAAAAAAAAAAAAAAATTCGCTCATATAACCTGATTTAAATCCTACCGATAACTTATAAGGAGATCTAGTAAGGTGAGTTTATGAAAATGGAATCCATTTTTCTTCAGAAATGCAATTCTGATAAACAATTGAAGATGAATAGTATAAAAACAATCCCGAACTGCAATAAAAAATAATGATGTCGAGGACTGATGGAATATTTGCAATCATTAAATTCATAGATGAGTTCATAACACATTAAATATCTGTTTATTTGGTTATAATATTGAAATTTCTTTGGTGCCCTTATAGTTTTTACACAAGCGAAAATAGCAAAATTACTTTGTTTTCATTATAAAATACTAACAGTTGAATTTTGTGAACATTTTTATTAGCTTTTGAGTTTGATTATACATGTTATAAGGAAAAAGTTTCATTTGTTTCTAAACTTATGAAAAAAGTTAATACTTTTTATGTCCTTATACTTTTTACTCGCACTATATCTTTGAGAAGAAGGATCAACTGAGAAAATTGTTCAATTAGTTTCTCTTTTAGCTATTGATTTTTCTTTCTATTTAATAATCTCATCTAATTAAATAAATATTTCAGATAAAAACACATATTTAATTTAAAGCTGTACCTACAAGAATGTTTCATAAATAGACTTAGTATGATCACAAAATTCATTTCTGTTTTGTAAAAGCATTTAAAAGCATGTAAACTTCATAATATTTGTAAAAGCATATAACGGAATTTAAAATTACCAATTTGTTTGGTCTCATTATTACTACTTATGTATTAAATGATCGAAATTCTATTCGTTCAGTTAAAAAAAAAAAAAATCAAAATTCAAAAGATTTTTTTTTAAATTTTTTAATCATAAAACATTTTTTTTTTCAATTTGTTTGCACTGTCGTCAAAAGAAACAAAAATAAAGCACTTTTTTTTTTTAAAAAATCATTAAATGGGAAAGATAACATTCAACAGGAAATTAGTTTTCTCTTTAAACATAAACACAATATTTTTTAAATTGGTGATGCAATTTAATAACATGCCTCATTTAATTTTTTTTCTTAGTCCCTACGAAGGATAAGCGCATAAAATTTTGAATATCAACAATTTATTATCTCCTCTATTTTAAAAAAAAATTTTAACATTCTACATTGAAATTTTATTCTTATTTTTTTAATGTTTAATTTTGATAAAAAATTTAAAATTGTTCTTTGACTGTGCGCAATACTTCTCAAAAACTAATAAAGCAATTTATATCAAACTTGGTAAATATCTTCGTTTTAAGTTAAAGAATAACCTATACTTCAAGTTTAATAATATAATTGCGTTAATTATTTAAAATTGGCAAGTTTTAAATTAAAAAAATATATTTTTTAAATTTTTGATTGTATTTAAGACTGCCAATTACCTGCATGAGGTATATAGGCCCTCGAGGTGCCCTCCATTGGGGTCTTTCTAAGAAAACCTAACCCATATTTACACAAGGAAATACAAAATTCGAAGAAAACCGCGGAAAAATCCGGACAATTAGGCCGACAGGCGCAATTGGGTTTGAACGTAGCACCTCCCGTCTGCCAGTTTAAAGGACAGAACCTCACGGCCGCTGGTGGCGCTTTTTTCAATTTTTAAAATTAAAATAAAAATTTTAAATAAATAAAAAATAAATAAATTGCTTTCAAATGAAGTATAAGTTCAAAATACTTTAGTTTTACATCATTATCAGTATTTTGGGGGGCTTTTGAACCAGTAGTTTTCCTACAGTCTTGCGTGCAATGAATATAAATAAAAAAACAATTTACACTTTTTTCACCAAAATTAAACATAATAAATATAGTTTAAAAAACTAAAAAACACGCTTCTTAAGTATATCAAACTAAAAAGTGAAAAATAATTCGTGCTATAAGCTGAAAACGAAAATAGATGAAAAATACTATATTACTATAAAATCATTGTTATTATAGAAATCAATTAATAAGCAATAAATAAAATTATCGTGGAAAAAAAGCATGGGGTGCTTCTTAAGAACTGATAGATGGAGCATGATAGATGGAGCACCCCACGCTTTTTTTCCACGATAATTTTATTTATTGCTTATTAATTGATTTCTATAATAACAATGATTTTATAGTAATATAGTATTTTTAATCTATTTTCGTTTTCAGCTTATAGTACGAATTATTTTTCACTTTTTAGTTTGATATACTTAAGAAGCGTGTTTTTTAGTTTTTTAAACTATATTTATTTTTTACTTTTTTTAGTTTGATTACTTTAAAAGCGTGGTTTTTAGTTTTTTTTAAACTATATTTATTTTAAAATTTACAACGAAAGGACATCGATCCAAATCACTTTTTTTGGTCGACTCTGGTTAATTTAACCATGCATCTCGAATCCTATTAAGAATGTATAAAAAAAAATTCTTCACATTATGAAAGATAACATTTTTTGCCAGATATAGCCAAATTTGGAGACATTATTTCATTTGGCACCAAATACGTGCTGTGGCTTTCGTAATCTTAATGGTAAATTTTTCGGCCAAATGTCGCCAATGTTTTGTGAAATATCGCCAACTTATTGGTTGCTGCCATTTTCTCATGACCCTGACCCGTATTACCCAAAATGACCCACTAATCAAATTTGATCAAACATATGACTTAGCTCAAAGGTCTCCAGGTAATCAAAAACAGTAGAATATAAAATTTAATCAAAATCGTTTAAGCCGTTAATTAGATAAAATTAGCTTGACAGCATTCATCAATAAAGCGAAATGGCCCACTAATATAATTTTGTTTAACTTGCGACTCTGCCCAATAGTCTTCTCGTGACAAAAGACGTTTCGTTTCAAAATTTAGGTAAAATTTATTGAATCGTTGTTATATATAATTAGAATAACCCTAACCCATTATGACCCAAAATGACCCATTAGTCGAATTTTCGCGAGCATGTGTCCTGGTCCAATGGTTTTCTCTTGCCCGAGAATATCATAATACAAAATATAGTCAAAATGGTGAGAGACATTTTCTACATAAAATTAGCATGACCCATCAATGACCCACAAATGACCCTTATAATCGAAATCTCTCGAACATGTGACTTAGCCCATTAGTTTCCTCGTATCTAAAAATTGTTACATACAAAATTTCGTTAAAAACGATCCAGCCGTTCTTTAAATATAAATAGCTTGACCCAGACCCTTTATGACCCATTAATCCAAATTTCTCGAAAGTGTGACCTAGCCCAATGATTTTCTTGTGCCAAAAAAATGTTATATACAAAATTTCGTTAAAATCGATCCACCTGTTCTTCAGATGTAGCTTGACATGATCCATTATGGCCCATCATGACCCACAAATGATCATTATAGTCGAAATCTCTGAAACATGTGATTTAGCCCATTAGTTTCCTCTTGTCAAAAAACTGTTCATACAAAATTTCGTTATAATCGATCACGCCGTTCTTTAAATATAAATAGCTTGACCCAGACCCTTAATGAACCAATATGACCCATTAAAATTTTTTCTCGAACATGTAACCTAGCCCAATATTTTTCTCGTGCCCGAAAACCATAGAATGCAATTTTTAGTCAAAACTGCGTGAGAAAATCTTTAGATAAAAATAGCATGACCCACAATGACCCCAAAAATGACCCACTAACCGAATTTTCTTGAACATGTTACCTAACCCAAGGTCTTCTTGTAATCCAAAACGATAAAATATAAAATTTGGTCAAAATCGTTAAAGCCGTTTTTTAGATAAAAATGGCTTGACACATAAAGTTCCAAAAATGACCCACTAATCGAAATTTTTCGAACATGTGACCCAGCCCGATAGTTTCCTCGTGTCAAAAAACTGTTCATACAAAATTTCGTTATAATCGATCACGCCGTTCTTTAAATATAAATAGCTTGACCCAGACCCTTAATGACCCAATATGACCCATTAAAATTTTTTCTCGAACATGTAACCTAGCCCAATATTTTTCTCGTGACCGAAAACCATAGAATGCAATTTTTAGTCAAAACTGCGTGAGAAAATCTTTAGATAAAAATAGCATGACCCACAATGACCCCAAAAATGACCCACTAACCGAATTTTCTTGAACATGTTACCTAACCCAATGGTTTTCTTGTAATCCAAAACGATAAAATATAAAATTTGGTCAAAATCGTTAGAGCCGTTTTTTAGATAAAAATGGCTTGACACATAAAGTTCGAAAAATGATCCACTAATCGAAATTTTTCGAACATGTGACCCAGCCCGATAGTTTCCTCGTGTCAAAAAACTGTTCATACAAAATTTCGTTATAATCGATCACGCCGTTCTTTAAATATAAATAGCTTGACCCAGACCCTTACTGACCCAATATGACCCATTAAAATTTTTTCTCGAACATGTAACCTAGCCCGATGATTTTCTCGTGCCCGAAAACCATACAATGCAATTTTTAGTCAAAATTGCTTGAGAAAATCATTAGATAATAAGGAGAGTTAGAAGCTGTTACAAGCTCACAAACTCACATACAGGTGAAGCTAATAAAAGCGTGTTAAAAAAATGACGGCGAGCTCTATCTATGATCATGAGTGCTATGTACGCAAAATAGCTACTCCTGAGCGTAAAGCGTTATTGTTGGGCAGACGATTTAAAAGCTGATAGAGCCATGAGATTTTTTTATTTATTTTTTCTTTTCTTTTCTTTTTTTTTTTTTTTAATTTTGAACTTTACAAAAAACTGTGTCTAACTTCCATCGCTGCCTAATGATTTACCAGAGTTGAGGAACAAGACTTAAAGGATTATTGTTTCCATAACTCCCTTAAATATTTCTGTAAAAATACACAGAAAGAAAGAGAAACTCTTTGTAAATTTGCACTCGTTCTCGGTTAAATCCATTAGATTGAGTTTCTCGGTCGTCATTTAATACATATTTCTCTTATATTATATCCAATTCCTTGTAGGGATTTCCATGTCTATATTTAAATATCTATCAATATATATATATTAAACTTGTAATCAAAGTACACACTTTTAAATTTCTTTTGCAATTTTATTAGAAATATTAAAGGCAAAAAATATTAAAACAAAAGAAAATCCAATAATAAAAAATTAAAGTATAAAAACTTAAATAAAATATGTTTTTAACGGAGAATTTTTATCAGTTCTAACTTTTATATATAGAGCTACAAAATTCACCAAGTCTCGATGATAGGTGCGAGAAATACCAAAAGTGGTTCCCTTGTTAGTGTTAAGCAAAGCCCATGCATCTGTCGTCAGACAGTTGTTCTGCGTACTAAGAACGTTTCCACTAATTCTTCTGCTGTTATATGTGAAGAATTTTTTATGGCTGCGTCTAAATTCTCGTCAGAAACAACTGATAGGGGCCCAAAAGAGGACCTGTAGAGCTCTCGTCTTCATCCCGGAATTTCGTAAATTGCTAGACGCATGCGTTATCGTCCACGCATCTTCTCCATATACTTAACAAATACTGCGGAACGGCTTTGAGACGCCATTCAAGTCATTTAAAAAAAACTCGGATGATAATGTTAAGTCTATGGGGACGTTATTTTGAAATATCTCACTCAAATTTTAATATTTTTACATGATTTTTTTTTTTTTTTTTGCATGGGATAACTGAGGACGATCTACAACCGGGCTAGTTTTCACTTTTTCGATTTCGGTTATATATTTTTTATATTATGATAGTTTGAATTTCAGAATCGGTTCCGGAATTTAAGATATTTTTTAAAGAAAAATCTGAAACTTAAACCGAAAATGTAGGGACTACCCCAGTTGTAAATTGTCCTCAGCTACCCCACGCAAAAAAAGAAAAAAACATGAAAAAAACATTAAAATTTGAGCGAGTTGTTTGAAAATAGACTTAACATTTTCATCCGAGTTTTTTTGAGTGACTAGTGTGGATTCTTAAGAGGCCACCTTATTCAAATGAAAAGAGTGATTCACTAATGCTAATCCTAAGGTAGAAATTTATAAAGATATCTCGGTTGCATTTCAATATTTTTAAATGTTTTTTTCTTTTTTCACTGAATAGCTAAGATTGATCTATATGCAGTCCGTTTTTTACTTTTTTGATATTGTTTACAGATATTTCTTATGGCTTTCATTTTCAGAACCGGTTTATAAAGCGAAAGCACCCTCATAAAAAATATCTTTAATCAAAATCGAAGTAGTAAAAATCGTTCAAAGAAGTGAATTTCGTTAAAAGATCAGAGAAAAAAGAAGATAATTTTATCAAAAGATCGCAAAAAACGCCACAACTTTCGTCAAATGAAAAATAGAAAAAAGTATTGGAGTTTCACACGTGTAAGCTTCGTTACAAATTAAGCACCGCATGTAAGTAAAAAGATGATTAGTGAAATACACACACACACACACATATATATATATATATAAAATAAAAATTAGCTAAAATTATTAAACACAAATAGTCGTACCCGATTTGAAAAAAAAAAAAGAAACTGCAAAATTGTAATATTGCATTTTATACATTTAACATTACATGCCACTGTGGTAAGTATAATTATCTTGGGATTCAAGAAATTCATTTAAAATTATTTTGAAGAAAAAAAAATGTATAAATCATAGTAAATTTAGAAGTACATTTTTCTGACATGCAATGAAAACATACAATCTTTACAACTTATTCTCGTGTTTAAAAAAAGCTAGTAAAAAAAAAAAAAAAAAAGAAAAAAAAACGAAAAAACGAAAAACATGTTTATAGATAGATAATACACATTTAATATAGATAAAAAGTGAATTAATATCTTTACAATTTTTTATTAAGTTAAAATTAGGTTTTACAACTTATGATTTTTTTAGATACTCAATTATCTTTGATAATAATAATTTTATCCAATTAGCTTCTAGCTTAGCTTTGCAAATTTATTTTTTTTAACTTTCATTTAATTTTTAATTCAGCTAATTAAATATAAAATCGTAAATAAAAACTTTCAAATAAAAACATGTGCATTGCTATTTTTAAGGGAATATATGACCGCTGCATAAATACCTTTATGAATTAATTAATTTTTATCGGGATTTTATTTCATTTTTTTGTGTTTATGTGTTTAAGTGTGTGTAGGGTAGAGGTCTGCACGGGCCGGAATTTCCAGGCCCGGGCCTGGCCCGTGGTAGAACTCAAAAGTTCGGCCCCGCCCCGGCCCGTTGTGGCCTCTCAATATTTCTATTATTTTTTAAAAATTTAGATTTTTATCGTATAATTAAGATTATTTTAAAGGATACTGCATGTGTGCCATCAGGAGGATTTTGCAGTATATTTTACAGGAAATATACATCTTCAACATTTATGATTACTTAGATTCTTAGACTTTCAATGTTCAAACAAAGATTCATTAAAAAATTAATATGGTTTCGAATAAATAGAAAAAAAAGAAAGTTAAAAAATCGTAACTTTTGAAGCTGTATAGTAAAAATAGATTTACGGAAATATTTTTATGTTATTTTATTAAACATTCCAAATGCAAATTCATTCTCTAATTCAAAGGAGCTACTTTCTGAATTCATTTTTTTTCGAAAATGAATTAGGATAGCCGATGTTTTTATTCAGAAACTGTGTAATCGAATGGATTTATCCATTTTTTGATACAAGAAAGCTAAAAAAATACTGTCAAAGTTAGCGTTTTGAATAGATTTTTCCGGAGCCGAAAACATTGGTTGGAAGGAAAATGTACAACCATTTGACAAAATAACTTATATTTCAACAAGGTTATACAAGTATTACACGTAGTTTTTACAAAAAAGAAAAAAAAAAAAAAAAAAACGCTGTTTGATTCGAAATCCTTTCAAAAATCAGTCTTGTCAATATTATGCTTTTACAGTTAAAAATTAGTCAGAAAATTTATGAAATTTTAGCATTGTAGAAAACTGTATTTAAGAATCACCAAGATGTAACATATACAAATATTACGTTAACATAAGTTCTTTATCGCTATTAATAATTTTACAAATCATGTTGTCTGACATACACATCTTGAGATCAATTAAGTCTAGTTTCGGCCCGGCTCGTCTATATGTAGAAAAACAATGAAAGTCTGATTTCGGCCCGGCACAAGTCTGCTAGCCCGTGTTACACACAATGTAACTGTCCGTTGCCGATCTCTACACTGTAGAAGATACATATCTGCATTGATGTTGTCAAACTAGTGTTGGTCCGTGACGCACATTTCTACTTATTTTCATTAAAGCCATATTCATTAACAACAGCTATTATTTTATCATTTGTGCTTAAATCATTATAACGGGCCGGCAGGCTCACTAAATTTTTTTATCGGCCCGGCCCGTATGGCCCTTTCAACTTTTTTGCCGGCCCGGCCCCTTTATTTTGCTTGTCGGCCCGTTAGGAAATTCGGAACGATTACGCCGGGTACGGGCCACGGGCCAAGCCCGGGTCCGTGCAGACCTCTAGTGTAGGGGGGGGTCTCAATTTATTTACATAAAGATGTAATGTGAAAATTTAAATTACCAGTTATTTTTTATGTATTAATTTAAACAAGAATTTCTTTTTCGTAGAATATTTTTAATTAAAATCTATAGAAATATTTTAGAAGTTTTCTTTTAATAAATGTAATCACAAAAGCAGTTAGACAGAACAAGATGCTTTAAAGGGTCTCAGGAGTCTTACCTTTTATCTAGTGGTGCAATATAGCAACATGTCACTTATAATTTTCCCTCTCAGTCGCTATGAAACATAAATTCATAAAATTTTTAATGTACACAAGTTGATGTGTTTTTTATTTAAAATATATTTTTAAAACATGCTGTATTAAACTTTATTTTTTTTTCATGTTTAATCTTGATATAACTGTTGTTTGACTTGCATCGACTACGCAAAGCGTTTCTCTAAAACTAATGACGCAATTTGCATGAAACTTGGTAAATATCTTCATTTTAAGTAAAGAATAACTTATACTTCAAATTTAGTATTATAATTGCATTAATTATTTAAAATTAGCTATTTTTCAATAAAAAAAATTTTCAAATTTTTAAATTTAAATTTTAAATAAACAAGTAAATAAATTGCTTTCAAATGAAGTATAACTTGAAGATACATTAGTTTTATATTATCAATATTTTTGGGAGCTCTTGAACCAATAGCTTTTCTACAGTCTTGCGCGCAGTGAATAAAAGTCAAAAAGCAATTATTATTTTTTTTTTAATCAAAATTAAACATAAAAAAATAAGATTTCAAAGTAGAATATTAAAAGAATATTTTAAAAACAAGCGATATTAAATTGTCTATATTAAAAATTCTGCGCATTTGTATTTTAAAGGGACTAAGCAAAAAAATTAAATATGATATGTTGCAAAGTTGTACTGCCAGGTAAATAGTAAGACTCCTGAGACTCCTTAAGGGACATAATTCAAAGTTTGTGTCACTTTAAAAATAAAATGTCATAATGAAAATAAAAATAGCGTTGTATCATAATAATAATTATAAAATCCCAGAAATCATATTTTTGATTTATGTCACTTTTAATATAAATGAACAGTGTAGTATAATTTGAATAGTGAAAAATGTTATATAATAAAATAAAAATTGAGTGTTTGTAAAGAAATTTACATAGATTTTTCTTTTAACAATACAGTAATGTATTTCGTGACGCTGTTTAGCAAAATCAAATAATACCAATCTAATATCCTGGGAAACTTCATTAAATTAAAACTAAGATTTTTAAAAAGCATATGTTTTTTTTTAATTAAACCCCAACTTTTGTTTCAGAAGCACATTCTATTCAATTAGTTTTTTGTTTAGTTTGCATTTTTATTTCACTCTGAAAATCTGATCGAATCGTTGATTCAGCTAATTCAACATAAAATCTTAAATGAAATACTTCTCGTAAAAATACATCATTATATTAAAACATTATAATGTATCATGAGAAATATATCATTATAGTTCTCAAAAATTATAATAGTGTCAATCTAAATTGGCTGTCGATGGCCTCATTTTGTGATTCGTTCCTGTAAATACATCGAACATTATACTTTTTTTTTGTATTTTTTTCGAATGCGTGATTGAGAAAAGAGCACAAATCAATTAAAAAAAGATTTTAAGCAATTCTAGCTCATGGACAATAATTCTTGGCGTAAGTTAAATAAAAAATTGATTTATAAGTCAAATAAGTATGACTAAAATACTCTTTTTATGCAGTTCGGGAAATAAGGATTTAATAACTCTACAAAATTTAATTATGTTAAAATTAGGATTTAACAGAGTATGATTTAATTAGGTTCTCAATCCTCTTTGATAATAATAAATTCATCTAATTAGCTTTCTGATTAATTTTTATGTTTAATTTTTCTTTTATCTCATTTATTTTTTAATTCTGCTAATTAAATATAAAATCGCAACAGAAAAATTTTGCATAAAAACAAATGTTTCTTTAATTTAAAGAGAATATATGGCACCTACAGCGGATATCCTTATGAATTTATTAAATCTGATCCTGATTTATTTCATTATCATTACTTTTTATATGCATGTGTGTAAGTGAGAGGGGGGGGGAGCTGGTATGTCAATTTACATTCATAAAGCTGTAATATGAAAGTTTAAATTACCAACTACTATTAATATTTTAATTTAATGAAAAATTTATTTCTCATAAAAAAATATTACATTGAAATGTATAAAAGTACTTTTGAAGTTTTCTTTTAAATAATTTCATCACATAGGAAGATACACACGACAACACGAACAACACTTTTTAAGTGACATAATTCAAAATTTGTTTCACTTTAGAAATAAAAAGTCAAACTAGGGTTATATCAGGATAAAAATTAAAATATTATAAAAATAATATTTTTGATTTATGATATTTACTTTTAATATACAAGTAAATGAGCAGTAATGCATAGTTCGATTAACAACAACAACAAAAAAAATGCTTTGAGAAATTATTTAATAAAATTAAAATTACGTTCTGCTAAAGAAATATGCGTAGATTTATTTAGAAAATAGATTAAAGTACGTTGTTACAGTATTTAGTGAAAACGAACGTCAATAAAATAGCTCGAAAAACATTATTAAATTAAAATTAGGATTTTAGAACAGTTTATTATTTAATTAGATTCTGATATCTGTTTCAGAAGCAGATTTTATTCAATTAGTTTCCTGATTGGCTTCGCATTTTTAAACTTTTCTTTAATAATATGATCGAATTTTTCACTCAGCTAATTAAACATAAAATCTTAAATGAAATATTTCTCATAAAAGTATATCATTATGCAAATATTTATGTCAATCGAAAACGGTTCAAAATCCCTTCATTTTGTGATTCTTTCCTGTTAATACACTGAACATCATACTTTTTTATTTTTTTCGATTGTGTAATTAAAAGAAAGGTATAACTTAATTAAAAATGTTCTTAAGAAATTCAAGCTTATGCAGAATAAATCTTGGAGTAAATTAAACAAGAAATCGATTTATAAGTTGTAAGTTAAATAAGAATGATTGCAATGCGTTTCCTACACTGTGTATTCGAGAAATATTGATTTGATATCTTTACAAACTTTTATTGTGTTAAAGCTAGGATTTAACAAGTTATGAATTGATTAGTTTCTGAATCCGCTTTGATAGTAATAAAATTTTCATATTAGCGTCCTGCTTAGCTTTGCAGTTTTTTTATTTAATATCATCTTATTTTTAATTTAGCTAATTAAATATAAAATCCTAAATAAAAAAAATCACATAAAAACGAACGTTTCTTCAACATCGTAGCTACTTTAATGAATTTATTAAATTTGATTGTGAATTATTTAATTATTATTTTTTTGTGTGTGTATCCGGGAGTATTTTATCAATTTACATTCATAAAGGTTCAATATGAAATTTTAAATTATCAACAACAAGTATTTTTTTATTTATCTAAGATTTCTTATTACATTAAACTGCAATTTTGAAAAAAAAATTTAAACAATTTTTCAATCAAGAAGACAAGTATGACAACATATCTTAAGTGAAACAATTCAAAATTTGTGTCACATTAGAAATAAATAGTCAAATTGGGGTTGCATGAGAATAGTTATTATAAAATCTCAGAAATCATACTTTTTATTATTTTTATTTTTGTCACTTTTAATATAAATGCGCAGTGATGTACAGCTAACAGCAAAAAATGTTTTAGGAAAATGAGTTTAAATAATTTATGCTCCACATTGTACAGAAAATACTCTTCATCAGTTTAAAAATGTATATGAATTCCATTATGATTAAAATACTTAACTACCTATTAAAAGATACAATTTTTTTTTTCGTCAATCATTATATTAAGGTACATTTGACAACTCCTGTGAATGATCTGTAAGTGCTAAGCACTTAATTTTCTGCAGCGAGCACTCCATGGTAAACCTTAACATACATATTCCACACAAACAGAGACACAAGAGATTCATATGCAAGATATTCTATACAAACATCCCACACTCCTTCCTGCTATCCTTGGCACCGTATAGCTGGCGTGCTATGTAAGCTCCGCAAAATCTGTTTGTTCTATTTCCACCGCTATGTAGACAATTATGTTCTATACAAGCCTATATCCAAGCTAATCTCCGCTATTCAACCTTTCCGTAAATAAATTACTTGAGGAGGAGGCGGAATCAAAATAGAATTTACGGGATTTGCAAAAAATCCTCTAGTTCCACCTCCACAGTCAGAGAGCACAATACATTTCATACGAATATCCGACATATGACCTCAGCCTCTGATAAGCGAGAAATTCAGTTTTGCTTAAGCGCCATGCAAGAGGAAAATATATAATGTAGAAAATAATCGTAATATATTACAAATTAATTAAAGATTATTATTTTTATTATTACATGACTTAATTACTTTCTGAACATTGTTTGTAAAGAAGAAACTATTCAATAAACTTTCTTTTTCTGAGAAAGATATGTAATTTTAATTTTGTTGCATAACATCATCTAATTCAGTTTAAGCTAATCATGTACGGAATCTTAATTAAAAGTTTTTATAAATATATGTTTTTACACAAAAGCAACATATGTTGTCTGCAAGAATACTTTTTATAAATTGGGCTACGTTTGATCTCGAAATTTGCTACCGTTTTATTCTAAACGAGACTATATAGTAATAAAGTCATAACAAAAATTATTAACATATACTATACTCCTAAAACCTTAACGCAAAATCATAAGCATCAAGAATAATATACGTCAAGCATAAATTATGAAAAACTTTCCGACATATTCAGAAACAATCTTTACGTCTTAATTATGTGAAAAATAATTTCTAAACAAATAATTTGAAAACAAACACATAATATATTAAAAAACGCATTTTAACAATTCCAGAAAATAAACAATCTACATAAACACATGAAAAAAAGAATAGTAATAATAATCAGAACCCTTTTTGAAAGGAACTCACTCTTAATAAGAAGTGCCCACTGGCAATCTTAGTAAGGACAAGTACCCCAAACAATATCCTTGTAATCACCAATTTGCAATCAATTGTCTTCTAAAGTTTTTTTTTGCTAACATCACTACCAAGAATACCTGAAGTTATACTGATATAATATCTCGACGGCGAAAGGATGGACCTCTGGCATCAGGAAATACAAAAGTAAATGCAAATCGAGTCCCTTTTTTCCTAGCTTCAGGATAGACTTTAAGAAGACTAGCAATTCTTTTAGAGCATCATCTTTTCAATATAGGTTTAAAGTTCTTTAGATGGAACATTTCCTCTGCTATAGTCAATCAAGAAATTTTGGTGATTCTTACACAATTTAATGGCGGGCAAGTTTTTCGGCTATCCACAGATTGATCACAATTCTGTTCTGCGGCAGACTCCATTCATAGTTATACAAGGTGTCCCTAAACTCATGGTACAAACGCCAGGGGGTGATAGAACACATCAAGACGAGTAATAGTAAATAGGAAACCAAGGGTCCCAAACGTATTCCAAAGGAGACAGGCTAAAAGGTTCGAAAGTTTATGGCCCCAAATTGCAAATGATGATATTAAACGGAAAAATGGTTCGATTTATTTGCGGTTTTCGCTAAAATCATTCTTTAAATTAGTATTTTCTTTTAAAAAAATTTAAAGAGAAAGTTATAATAATGCCGGTAGTTTGGAGTAGCGAATAACTACTTTTTACCGTTTTTTTCAACACTGTTAAATGTTTTCTAAAGCTTAGACCTTAACATAAATTTTGTGTGCACAAGTGAAATCATTGGGAGTGGTTAAGTGGAGCAAATTTAACTGTGTTCAGAGGGTTGATTTTTGGACGATCGCATGTAATGAACAAAATAATAAGAAAATGATGGAAATCAGGACAGACAGAGATGGAATGAAAAGAAACCAACAATAGGAAGAACAACACTTTATTCAATCAAATGAAAATAAACAACAGGAAGTACTCCATCACAGGAATTGTTCAAAATTTCGGCCTCCAACACGAACGCAGGCTTGAAGCCGTCGATGGATTGACCGCCGTATGTTTTCGAAAACACCAGGCATCTCTCTTATGGTGGCCGAAGCAACGTATATCCGGGCAACAAGGTCTTCAGCAGAATCTACGGGACCATCTTCGTATATCAGGCTCTTATATGACCCCACAAAAAAAGTCCAGACAGGATAAATCGGATGAACGGGCCGATAAGCTGATTTCACCGCCACGGACCTATCCATCGCCCCGGATACATGATATTCAGGCCGTTACGGGCATCCAGGCTGTAATGGGACGGGATTCCGTCGTGTTGGAGCCACATACGTCGTCTGATGGGTGCTGGAACATGGTTTAATAGTTCTGGCAACACCTTTTGCAGAAACACAAGATATGAATCTCCATCCAGGCGCGCTGGCTGTAAGTATGGACCAATTAGATAATCGTAAACGATTCCAGCCCAAATATTGACCGCGAAACTTGGATATTCAAAATACCCTCGCGTGTGAATGTGCATTCGTCCGTGAACAACACATGTGCACAAAAAGTAAGGTCCACAGCCGTTTGTTGGAGCAACCACGTGCTAAATTGACACGTGCCTGGTAATTCGCTGGTTCTAGGCCTTGAACTCTCTGCGCATGGTTTGCATTCCTTCATCTCGCAGAACTCGCCACACGGTATTACGGGAAGCGTTCACTTCTTCCGACAGTTCCCGCATGCTAGATTCAGGCCTCTCGCTGATATGATCCAAAATGTTTTCCGTAACGGATGGCTTTCTTACACTCCTGGAACGTCCGGTATCCTGCGAGCAACTTTCAAAGGAACCCCTTTCGCACAGTTGTTGGTGCAGTCGTTGAAATATCCTCGCATCAAGAACACGTCTGGTTGGAAAACGCTCTCGGTACAATCTTTGAGCTTCTGTTGCATTGCCATGTGCAGCTCTGTACATGTAATGCATTTCGGCCGTCTCCTGGTTAAAGTACGAAACCATATTATTGGCGATCCACAGACCAAATGAAGACTGCTGTGAACATTTCCCAGTTTTACAATTACGCACTCGAATAAGAAAAATTTATGTTAGCAAAAATTCGCATACGCGTTCTTCTCCTTCCCCATATCACATTTTCATATTCTTTTTCCGGAAACTTGCAGCATAGTGGTAGCTATAGAGCTTGCATGTATCTAGTTTGAACATGATCTAATACGTTTGCGTTTGAATTCAAATCATGCATTACTTAGTGAATGTTGTTTGTTTGATGTGTACTATCACCTCTTAAAGTTTGCTTCATCACTTTTTATTTTGCTCATTACATACGACCGTTCAAAAATCAACCCCCTGAAAACAGTTAAATATTCTCCATTTAACCACTTCTGATGATTTCACTTGTGCACACAAAATTTAAGTTAAGGTGCAAGTGCAGAATCTGATCTTTCATTGGTTTATGCCGAATGAAAGTTGGTGAAAATTGGCAGGGTGTTGGCAAGATCCGCTAACATTTATATTCAAAATGGTCAACTCTGTTTTTTTAGACATTATTATAGTGTAAAAGAGAAATCCTGTTAGAGATCGTAGAATTCAACAGAAATGTCGATTTTAAAATTTTTGATGCAATAATAGATGATTGTATAAATTTAAATTATGCATAAATGTTTATAAACCACTTTGTAATATTGTGATTTGTTTTTAAAAAATAATTTGCAATAACTTTATTGATGTCATGTATTGAAGGTCTGTTTCGTCTACCAGAAGTGAAAGCGTGACAAGACGACATATTTTATAGAGGAATAAAACTAAAATCTGACCACAAAAATTTTCTACTTATTTTTTTGGTCGATTGACTTAAAAGGCTTAAAGCATTTTAGTAGATGCACGAAGATAAATTTATCTGATATTTTCATCAGTCAAATAAAAATGTTTAAAACCAACAGTTAAAACCAAAAGTTGTGTATAATTTATCTTTGTTGAATTGATATATTTATGAATTTCTCTATACTATAGATACATTAATGTTTCTCTTTGCTTGAATACTTAATTGCGCATTTTATCTATTACTTATTTACATATTTTTCTTTTAATAGCTGTGTATATTTAGCTAAGAATAAAGATATTTGATCAAAAGATCAAGTTTTGAATCCAAGGGGCAAATGAACTATGAAAAAGTGTCCTTTCACAGTTTTTACAGAAACATCATGCTGTAGATAAATAATCAGAATTATTGTCTTTAGTAGTATTGCATTAAAATTTTTAACACAATCGCTGCCGATTCGCTGCCAGCACGTGATATGGCGTCGACGTTAAGAGGCCACTAACGCTCCAGCGCGTGATGTGGAGTGATGTCCAATTGCCAGTCACGCGCTGGCGCGGGAAAATCTTTTACTGATTCTTTGTTATAAAAAGTAAATCGGCTTCTGGAAAAAACCCACCTCTACAGTGCGGCATTAACTATCATCACATCTTACGTAAGCGGCAGCAAATGTGTTAATGATATTTTTAAAAAGCAATGAAAAAGGATTATTTTATAAAATTCCGTTGGATTTTTTACTTTTTTTAAGAAAATGTTATTTATAGCTAAAAAAAATTTAAGGGGCCTTATAAAAAATCCTACAAATTAATCAAATTAGCAAGACGTTAAAGATAGTTTAGTGACGTCAGGACACGCTCCATAGGATATATCAGTATTGATTTCAAGGGGTAGCCCGGGAGGAATATTCCCCTCAATGAAATCCCCAAATAAAATTTGAGATTTCGTGTTTCCAATGGTCAAAAAGTGCAATTTCTCCCCCAGAACTTTATAATGCACCCAACCTTTCCAGGAGCCACAGAATTCCCTCCCGGAGAGAAGTATCTAAATTTAATACTTACTGGGATATATAACATTTCTTTCCCAGCATTACATAGTCAAGAAAGGGAATAGACAATTGGAGACAATCAGTCGAGCTTATCTGATAAAATGCTAGAGCGAAACGATAGAAAGAAATTATAGCTGTTTCTTTTTTAAATATCTCTTTAATAAAATTAAATTTTCAAAAACTGTGAAAATTATATGATTATTAGAATCAAATTTTAATGTTTTGACGTATACTTTCTGGTAAAATTGGAATTATTTAGAAACATATTCATTTAATTACAAAATAGCAAATATCATTTTATTGAACGATCCCTTTAAGCAATTTTTTTTTTTTTTTTTTTTTTTTTTTAAGCAATTTTTTTTTTTTTTTTTTTTTTTTTTTTTTTACTATTGTTATTAAAAATTTGTGTGTGTATTCAAGTTGTTTCGAAATTGAGTAAAATGAAAATTATGATGCTTACTTTAAAATTTTGTAAACTGTTTCTAATGGAAAGCAAATCTTTACTTGCAATCTAGATGTTTTAACGAAATCCTTTCTTCGAAAACGCGCCGTCTTATACGATTATAAAATCAAACAGAATGGTGTCTTGGTCTGAAATTACATTAGCTGATGCGTTTCTTCGGAATGCGCAGAGGATAATTTGATTTTAGTATGTTCCTAATGTAACTAAATTGCAAGATATATAAATGGTAGGAGAAACAGCCGAAAAAAAAAGTTAAATTTTGTTCTTTAGATATTTTTGCAGTAAAAAGGTTTTTCTTTTTTTTTCTTTTTTTTGAGGAACTCGGAATGTATATTTATGTGTTAACTTAAAAAGAAAAAGAAAAAAAAGAAACAGAAAACATTCGAGAAGTAATTGTATTATTTTAAACATTTTTTTATTCTAATATATTAGTTGATTCAAATATTTATTAATTATTATTATTATTTTTTTTTTTGTAATGAATTTCTTTTTTGTTGTTGTTTGTTTGGCTGTAGCATTTTTCAAAGTAAAGCAAATAATTTATTTTTAGAAACTAAAGAACTGTGAAGAAAACTGATTTGAAACTGTAAATGTTGTTTATTTATGCATCGAAAGAAAAAAAGATTAACTTTTTGTTTCTTTTATCTTAAAAATTAGCCCTTTCCATTTCAATTTATTTTAATGGTATTTGAGATTAAAACGAAGGGGGAAGAAACATTATGGTTTTCGTTTCTAGTACATTAGAATAAAATGCTGTTTTAAAAGATAATTTGTGATATTGCAGATTTATATCTGGCATTCATGGCAATGTCCAAGAACCTTCAATAATCACTCTGGTAACGATCATTTCCATAGTGAGGGCCAAAACTAAGGTGGAGAGGGTAGAAGAGGCATGTGAGCACGCAAAAAATTCGCGATACACACATTCAAACAGATAGAGTGACAGATAGACATATTCTAAAAAAAATGTCAAATCATGTTAATAACGTTCTAAAAGGTTTAAATCCGTCGAAAACCAGAATTTTTTCACGAAACCAATTGTTTATTCTCGTAAAGATAGAAGATATTAAAAACTTTTAAAAGTAATTTAAGTTAATTTTATTAATTAAATTTGCTTAATAAAATTAATTTAAAATAAAACATGCAGTAAATTTTATTTTAAAAATTTCGCTTAATTAGAACCGTAATTGTTACATTTTCCTTCATTTGTTTTTCCGATGCTTCAGAAACTGTCTTTATTTAATGTCGGGGAAGAATAAAAGCTGCTTTGAAAATATTCAAATTAGTGTTAACTAAAAAAATAAAACAGAGAAGATTAGACTCTGCTATTGTGATTAGAATGTTCCGCTCAAAGAATGATAATTGGTTTAATAAAAGGGATTAACCCAGAGCTTTTGGGTCTTCATTGAAAATCAAAGACCATTATTTAAATCAACTGAATATGCTTAATTCGCAATATTTAATTAGTTTAGGTGAGATACTTAAGTAATACAAATAACTTAATGCCTTATCGCGGATTTTAAAATAATGTTTTATTGCTTAACATTTCTATTGGTCAAGACTACTAATGGCTACCCTCTCTTACTATTTGAGAATTTATTTTATTTATTTTATTTTTAAACTCATAAACTTTCAATTTCATCATGGAATATAAGCCGGAAACAAATTCTGAACAATTTTATTTATAATAATTTAAGTGCAAACAGATTTATCTCATATACTCGTCTGTCTGCAGGTTACAGAGATAGATTGAAAAAAAAATCATGCTTCAAAATTCTTTTTAAAACCATAAAAATGCAGTAAAATCTACTTTTCACTTAATTAGTAGCATAATTGTTACGTTTTCTTTCTTTTGTTTTTTCGATGCTTCACAAAATGGCTTCATTTAATGTCCCAGGAAATAGAAAATCTGCTTAGAAAATATTTAAATTAGTTTTAACTAAAAAACAGAAAAGACTAGGCTCAGCTATTGTGATTAGAATGTTTCACTCAAAGAATGGTACAGCAAAACCTCGATAATTCGGATTAATTGGGACCAGACCCAATCCGGATAATCAAAAATTCGGATTATCCGGAGAATGAGAAAAAATAAAATAAAATAAAACATATTACAGAAATTCACCTTTATATTAAACATATTCAATATTTACAGACAGTAAAAGTGCTTATTTTGTAATTATAAAGTTTGTAATCTACTGCTGATGTACCAGTTTTACGGGCTGGATGGTTACACATCCGCTTGAGCATAAGTAGTTCGTTGGATTTAGTCTCCACATGACGATTAAAACAAACCAATAATTGCTCTAAATGGGATGTTGTTTAATTATAGCTAATAAATTCTCGTTGATCATCATTGAAAAAAGTGTTTTCTTTTGTATTATCTTCTTTTTCCTTTTATTCAATTGTGCACAAAGTGATTATTTTGCATCTGTAAGTGAGACGTAACCTTCATTATTTTAATCTTCCATTCAATTTCTAACGTTGCTGATATCAACATCTGAACAACCATCAATCTGTTTGACCATGCTCACGAAATCTTCAGGAGTAATTTACCTTTCATTCTCGTTTATTCTTCCTTATATTTCAATTTTTCGCAAATGATTTGTAGAAGTTTTTAGTCACGAAGACAAGGAAATAGTCCCGAGATCCCTATGGACTGGCTGACAAAGATCGGAAAGCCATTTTTATCAATCAGTGTGCCTATACAGGGACTATTTTACCTTACTTTCTTCTAATGCTCTAAGTAAAACTATATTATGCAGCGAGATTTTGATGAGATTTCTAAATGGATTAAATGGAAAACTGTAAAACTTGGAATTGCCAAACTTAAATGATACTTAGTTGTTCTTTTGATAAATTTAGGTAACAACAAAGAGTTTAAGTAAGAAAGCTTAGGGTATTCTTTTGGAAAGATTTCAGAAAAGATCTTTTTATTCAGAATACGAGGATGAAATAAATTTATGTTATGGAAATTTGCCAATCGCTACTCAAGCTTGAAAAAAAAAAAAAAAAAAAAAAAAAAAAAAAAAAAAAAAACAACCAGATAAATCCGAATTATCCGGAAATCCGAATTAACGGGGTCCGAATTAGCAGGGATCTTCTGTTATTGGTTTAATAAAGGAGTTTAGCCTAGAGCTTTTGAACTTCATTGAAAATCAAAGATCGTTATTTTAATCAATTGAATTTGATTCATTTGCAGTATTTTAATTAGTTGCGGTAAGATACTTACGCAATACATATAATAATATATGTACTAACACTTAATACTTTATCGTGAAATTTGAAATAATGTCTTAAAGCTTAACATTTCTATTGCAAAAAATTGCTTGCGGCTATCCTTTTATTCTGTTTCAAAATTGCAAGAAAATATTGATACAAATAATGCAATACAAATACACATTTGTTTATATATATATATATATATAGTGCTTCAAAATTTTATGTCAACAAAAGAAACAAAAAATATATGTTACTGTTAAACCAATATCTGATAAAGTATTCTGCGCATATCATTTTATTTTATTTTCAAAACTGGGAAATATTTTGAAATTTTCCTCCTGAAAACAAATTATTTTTCTTGCTGATCTATATTGTTAAAATATACTAGTAATTTGTATAAATTAATCCAAATTATATCTACCGCAAATCTTTAATGATGGATATACAAAAAGTCGAAAATATTTAATATATATGAATAACTTTATAAATTTTTGTACGCTAAAAAAACAAGTCAGAAATTGCGCATCAAACGTAGCAGTAGAGGTGCCTTCGTACTGTAACGAAGTTTTTAAAATATGCAGTACTTCGGATACAGTATACTATTCGAAATCTTTAGTGTGTCCCTGTAAATACTATATGCTTTCTATTTTACTGGAATTAACTTGTTATAAACCTCAACAACGTATATCAATTTCATAAAATATGAAATACTTTAATATACAGTCAACTCTCGTTAATTCGAATCTTCGCTTAATTCGAACTGAACATGAAGTCCCAAAACTTTCAACGGCAGAATAACGATAAAGCTTTTTATTAATTCGAACTCATTTTCTCTCGACTTCGTTTAATCCGAACTAACTAGAATTCCGATTTTTCATTTTTCTTTTCTTTCTCACGGATTTCAGATCATTTGAATAACTTTCTTTCTTTGATTTTTGTGAAAATAGTTCCGAACGAGTATACATATAATCCAATGCATTTGATATCCACTTTCTTAGTGACCCGTCTGTCCATCACTGACGCTTTAAATTTTTCTTCTATTGTGCTTGTTTCTAATCTTTTAAATAGTTTTTGTATTTATACATTCTAATTTAATATTAAGTCATATTATAATGATAACAGCCGAAGTAATTTTAAAAAATACTATAACATTAATTCCTTTGTAATAGTACCATATTAAGCATGTTTTCCTCTCATACTTTCCATAATTCGAACTTCGGATAATTCGAACATTTCTTGTGGTCCCGAAGAGTTCGAATTAACGAGAGCCGACTGTAATTAAAACATACTTCAAACAATGTTTCTCCTTATACCATTATGCAATGTGGCCCTGTAAAACAGTAAAAAATATTCTTTGCACGGCAGATTGTGTAGAATGTATATTTTAGTATTATATATTTCATAGATGCATATGAATTTTATTATGTTCGATAGAGTGAAACATTATTAAAATGCACCTGAAACTATTGTTTTCCCATTGAACGTAATATAACGGAATAGATTGTGTCTGTAAATGAAATATACACCCGAGTTTCATAAAATTTGAAATAAGTCAACAAAATTATGTAATAATCATATATTTGTAATTTCAAACGGTTCAGTTCGGCTAACGATGACTATAGGTGCTACGTATTTACATAATTACGAACGCACCTTAAAAAACGGAAAAACAAAAGTAAAAAAAGGAAGCTAAAGAACTAGCTCTTGTATTTTTTTTACGATTTCCGAAAACATAAGACAACATCTTTCGAGTTACCTGCTATTCGGAATAGCCATCTTTTATCAGTAGAAGCTTGGGAATCTTATATGTTTCTATTTAAAAAAAAAACATTTCTGAAACAAAAGTTTTTTTTTTTTTGGGGGGGGGGGGAAAGCAGTAATTTTAGGAAATGTTTCCGAGCAGATTTGCAAAGTATTTTTAGTTTTCCTTACCTGGAGTATCTTATCCGGATCTTTCACATGTTGTCGATTTTCAAGTAAACAGTTTAACTTGCGTAATGATATTTATGTATAAAAAAAGTACATAAATAACTTTAAGCCTTTATCTACCGACGTACTTATAAGTACCGTAAAAATTTCTCATTATAAAATTCTTTTGCTATGTCAATTAGTTTTAATACTATTTAGAATGAGTTACAGATACATTATTTTATTTTTTTCCAAAAGCATCATTGGTTACACAAAACAAAAACCTTTTTAAAAAGCTAATTTATTTTGTCTTGGGGTGTGGGGATTTTTCAATTCGGAAGTGTTTCTATATTTATATTGTAAGAACATCATATTTGTGCATTTCATAATTCTTACAAAATACTAAGAAAGCAGTTTAAAATAAAAAATTTGAGTGGGGGGATATGGCACAAAATCCCTTTAAATTCAAATTTAATGAATCCTCCTCAATCCTTCTATAAAATCCTTCAAAAATGTATTAAATGATTATGTAAATCTTTTAATTTAGTTTAAACAATCTACGTAAAATGCTTTAGAATGTAAAATTTTCATGAATTTATAATGCGATAGATAAAAGGTTAAACACTTTGCTGTGATATTAATTTTATGCTTTTGTGTCATGCTGGTAGAAATTAATTTTTGTTAAACGAACAGTAACACATCATATGCAATATTATGAAAGAGAAACAAAATTTATTCATTCTGTTTTAACTCTTTCAGGTTTCGTGTACTATTAATAGTACGTCTTTTTTTGAAGTAGTATTTTGTTTTAAGAAATACTTTAGAACAATTTACATGTAGTAATATCAATATATGTCTTTGCATTTACAATCGGACTTTATTTATGTTTAGGCATTTGGTAACAATAATAATAATTATTATTTGCTTAATCCTGTTTGCACCCTTTGCAATTCTTTTATTTTAAAAACATATAATTATCTTTAAATTTGAAATAAAAGTTACTTTCCTGAAAGAATCGTGTTTAATAAAGCGCAAAAAGTATTAGAAAGTTGTAATATAAATTAAATCTTATTGTAGTACAATATGCTCTAAATATCTTTAAAAATTCTTCCTTAGCCTACTGTCATATGAATATGAATTGAATAGTACGCACAAAAACAACATTAGTTACTTTTCAGAAAATGAAATATTCGTTAAACACTAATTAATCTAGTTGGATAGCTAGGGTTAATTTTATTAAGGGAATGGTGATTTTTTTTAATTGAAAAAAAGTCGGACACGAAAGGGTTAAACATTCGATATATGTAAAACAATAAGTTTTCATTTTATGTAAAATTATATTCCGAAACTTGTCATAAAATCAGTAGGTTTCTTTGCTGTAGTGTCTGGTTCTGAGAGCAGATTTACGGCTGGAATGGTAAAAAAGCTTTGGTAACTCAGACTAGACATACGAGCGCACAGGGTTTAATATTAATGTTATCTTTAATACTATTAATTTTAATGTTATTACAAATGCTAATAATTAACCACGTTTGTGAAACACAAAAATGTTTGCTTGAGAAATGCTGGCATACGAAGAATCGATATTTCGGATTTAAAAAAATGATTAATACATTATAAAAACAATTCGAAACGCTTGTGAAAATTTCGGGGAGTAGTAAAAAAACTTTTTTTCTTTTTAATGATTCCTTAAATTTCGTAAACAGTTTTCTTTTTACGATTTCTGAAGATTAAGGAATGCTTTTTATAATCTTTGGTTAGTCAGTAAGTGTCATATGTTCGTAAATTAACAAATTTAACAAAGATGAAAAATCGATTCAAAAATTTTATTTTTCTTTCTTTTTCAATAGAACTATAGCATATTCTATTAATTTCTCCGTATAACTGTGCATTTTAAAAAGTTATCTTTTTTAAATGTGTATAATACGAAGAAAAAATCTTTAAAGATTAACACTTGCTTAGGAAATATTTTGATTAATATTTACTAAAATAGAAAACTAAGGAATCAGATGATCGCTAAAATGCCAGACCAATCAAAAAATAATTCAATTTTTAAAAGCATAGATTTTGAGTTGGGAATAAAATCGACGAAAACTGGCATTGAGTCAATTATTGCAGTGGAAACGTGAATTGAACTTATGGAATTCTGTTAATTCTTCAGATTTGAATTATTTGGAGCGGGGTACTTGAATAAAATCAATAACAAATTACAATAAGGCAAATAATAATAATAATAAAAATAGGCATAGATTAATATTCAATATTTTCACTGCTAACAAATGCTTATGGATATCATTTTATCCAAATTAAAAAGTTGAAGTAAACTTTGTTGATATCTTTAGTTAAAAAAATATAGTTACGAATAACATTTTTTAATGTTCTTCAAAATTTTAGAATAGCAAAACAAATTTCGATGATTGGTAAACCAATAGCAAAAAACATTTTTTGAGCCTATCGCATTACTATTCTTTTACACTTAGATAAAACAAATTGGATATTTTTTAAACAAATTCTTTTTCTGTACAATGTTCACATTTAGTCGATATTGTATATTTTATGATGTTTAAAAAAAGAAATATAAAATATTTTAATTAAGTTATAATGTATAACCGTTATATCATTCAAGAACTTTTTGTATTTTTCTCCACTTTAACAACATTCTACTATTCTGTACTAGTTATGGCCCCACCCAGTGGCTGAGAGGTTCTATCCTCTAACTGATTCATGGGAGGTGCTGGGTCCGAACCCAAAATCGCGCCCGCTGACTTAATCGCTCGATGTTTTCCGTGGTTTTCTTCAAACTTTGAATTTTCTTGCATAAATACGGGTTAGGTTTCCTTAGAAAGGGAGGGCAGACCCCCCCCCCCCTTAGGGGCTATATCCCTTGAGCTGCTAATTGGGCATCTTAAACATAACCAACCAACCAATCGTACTAATTTCGTATCCAGAAAAGTTATCTTTTTAAAGATATATAATTTTAAAAAATTTGGCCGCTCATTAACAAATTGAAATCTGTTTAGGAATTCATTGCATGAATTTTTACTAAAAGCAAAAACCAAAGGAATCAGATAATCACTGAAATGTAAATAAGCCCATTTTTAAGATAAGAACAGCGGTTCCCAATCTATGGGTCGCGACTCATTGGTGGGACGCAGAAGTTGTTTTGGTGGGTCGCGGAACAATCAAGGTTTGTTATCAAAGTATATTTTTTATTTCATCTGCTTAAGAAGATATGACAATTTCAATAGGAAATAATATTTCAAGGGACAATCCTTAATTTCCTTCTAGATAACATTTTAATATACGAACAGAACATTCAAAAATATTTAAATCAGCTTTGAGGTCCTTAATGAAATTCAATATTCGTGCTTATGAGAACAAGCTTTTTCTACTTTGCTGTTTCTGTAAGACAAGTACTGAGACAAACTGTGTGTCAATATATGTTCCCACATAGGTAAATATCATTACCAGAAATCTCACTGATTATGAAGTTATGTTTTCATAATAATTGAATGTATTTTTAAATATCTTTGTTGTTTGTGCATTATTTGAATTTCTATTCACTTACACACATTGAGATTATCGATTCTTGTTTTTGTTGATAATGTATCTTTCGTACGAAAATTTGCGTTTTTCGTCGGATAGGATAGCCGAGCGTATAGAGATCGTAGAAAAATTGCTGTACTGATACAACTTTATCTTGGGAAAGTCACGAATTTTTTTTTTTTTTTTTTTTTTTTTTTTTTTTGGCTTAAAAGTGGGTCGCGAAAGCTTTTTTCACTTAAAGGTGGGCTGCGTAACAAGAAAGTTTGGAAACCACTGGAGTAGAGGTTTTGGATCTTCAATGAAATCTGGTATTGAACCTTTTGCAACGGAAAATCGAATTGAATCAATTGAATTTTGTCAATGCTTCAGATTAAAATGATTTTAAGTGCGGTATTTAAATAAAATCAACAGCAAATATTCTGTAATAGATACGAAAATACACTGGTCATCAAAATTAAAAAATAATGAGTAAAATTATGTTCTCTTAGTTAATGTTGAAACCAATGCCCAATGCATCAATTACACAGGTTTACATTTTTTTTCTTTGGTGCCTAAGATTTTACAACTGATTTCAGATACATTCATGATGCTGAATATAAATATTAAATCATTTTTTCTCCATCAGCTCTACTTTTTTAGATATTACGAAGAGAACTAAAGTGATCTTGAATGCTTAAACTACCCTTCTGACACATGGGCCTGTCGCGAAGCACAAGGCGATTTGTGGAGGCGTTGAAATATGAGATGACTTTGAAAAAAAAAGATACAACAAGATGTCTAAACAAAATTGAGGTTCTGGGCATGCTTATGATTTCGTGCCGCTCATCCATAAAGACAAATGGAAAAGTCGCCAAGAGATAAGATAGTTACTGAGTTCTCTCCGTGGAGGCAAAATATTGCTGACCTACCATGCTATTTGTGTTTGAGATAGAACTCTTATAAAGTTAACTTAACATATCCTACTATAGATTATTGTATTTGTGTAGAGTTAAAAATTAAATAAGCTCAAGTAGAAGAAGTTGTGCAAATCATCTGATTCCAATATGTTTGCTGCATATATGGAGAATACACGTTAAAAGAGCACAGAAAAAATGTTACTGACTTTGTAAGAAGGGTTTACCTTGGATACTTTGATATTAAACTTGGTGATCGGGATAAAACCTGGGCACTGTATCAGGTCTGTGAAACTTGTACCGAACACTTACAACAGTGGACTAACGAGAAAAGAAAAAGTCTCAAATTTGGCATACCAGTAGTTTGTGGAGAATCTCAAATCCATTTTGATGATTGTTATTTCTGCTTAGTAAACATTGCTGGAATTAATCGAAACAACCGTAATAAGTGGCCTTATCCTAATTTAGTCCCTGCAAGGTGCCCGTCTCTTCACTAACAAGGAGAGGACAGAGGCTTGTGTCACCGAATCCAGCGAGCGTTTGGGTATTGATAGAGAATAGTTAGTATATTAACATATCACAAGGATAACGTGCAATATTCAGGGGGGGGGGTTAAAAAACGACCCCCAAAGTTCACCCATTATTGACGCAAAATATATAATTAAACAAATTGAACTCCTTTGCGAGGGCTGGATTGTACAGTTGGCTAGACGCCAGACATTTACTTTTCTCGCTTTTCCGTTGTCGGCGGTTTCAAATCCCGTTCAAGCCATTTTTTTTTTCACAGACAAAATTAGGATTAGTTATTTTCGGACTAAAATATCTGATTATTTATGCGTATGACAAATATAAGTAAGAACATGTTTCTAAGCTCATTAATCACATTTATTTATTTACAAAGATTAAGACTTTCATTAAAACGCGACGGATATAAAGAAAAGTAAAAAAAAAAAAAACTTTTGCTCATGTATAACTATTTTTTTTACATTCGACCAATTTCGATTTTTGTAAATTATTTTTATTTATTTTACAATAACTTACATATATTTAAAAATTACGTACAGTTATTTTACATTATTTACATTCAATTCAATACTACGTATTTAAAAATTAAATGCGTGCTTTTACAAGTGACGTTTTGAAGCTTTTCCAAGTTGAATTTTTTACAGAATAACTTTTTCATTTTAATTAATAAAGAACAACGTCTAATAACCGAAAAACTTCAAAAACAAACTACCGGACTTATTCGCTCTGCAGCAGGTGACTACTGAAAGAATAAACATTATAAGCCCTCGCTGTTTATTTTCTATACACTGTAAAAAATATGACTATTTTGCTGCATCGTCACTCCATCGCTTTTATAGAAAACGACTACATCAAGCTATCATGGAGCATTCTCATTGGCCAAAAGAATGATATTCTATAAAAGCGGGGGAGGAACGACGTTTAGTGTACTAAAAAGCTTGTTTTGCTTAACAACCACCTGCAAAATTACGTGATAAAATGTCCCCAAAAATGGTTTTAACCGAAAATAATTATTTTTAATCAAAACATGAGAGTTGATATTAAAAAAGAAAATTACATTTTCAAAATTAAAAAAAAGTCGAAAAATTATAATCTTTTAAATTGATAGATATTAGACAAGACAAAAATGAAATAGCATATTTTAATTTTATGTAGTGTATTTTAATTTACTCAGCTGCGAAGAACAGTGATATATTCGTAGAAATATCTATGCATAAGAATGAATAAAATTAAAATTTTGGCGCCTGAATAATTATTTTTTTTTCATTCTATCCATAAAACTGCAATCCCTCTGTAAATAAATATGTATATATACTAGAGATGGGAAATATGGTTATTTTTGGTTAACAGGTTACATCATTCCACAGTAGCGCTGGTAACAGGTTCTAACATCCTGTTATTTTTGTAACAGGATACAATAAATAATTTATAAACAATTGCTAAATATGCTCCCAAACGGACAACACATGGGATATGGCCCCCAAGGTGGTGCCCTCCGTGGAGGGAGGGGGGAGGGTCTTTCTAAGGGAACCCAACCCGTATTTACGCAAGGAAATCCAAAGTTCGAAGAAAACCACGGAAAACTCCGAATGATTGGGCTGACGACCGCGATTGGGTTTTGTTCTAATCCAGCGCCTGCCGTCTACCAGTTTTGAGGGCAGAATCTCTCAGCCACTGGTGGGGAAACAACATTTAAGAAAATATCTATAGGCACATATATTTTTGAATATAAAATAATGTATCCAATAGGAAATACGAAAAGCAGGAAAATTAGAACGTACAAGAAAACATATTAAGAAAACTTTTTTTAATATAGAATTTTTCAAAAATCCATTTTCCGTATACCGAGTTTTCTCAATCAGCACTGTTGATGTTTTAAAATCTGAGATGAAATGCATTACTGAATTTTCGTACAGCAAGTCAATGCGTGCTGCCACTACTAGAGCGGCTGCAAAACATAAAACAAATATTAACTGATAGGACAAAGAAACTTGTGAGATAGGACAGATGGTAGAGAATGAAATTTTTTCCAGACTCAGTTTTTTTTTACTAGTTTCTTAATAGCAGATATGTATAGTATGCAAGATCGATTGTACGCTATTATGAAAGCAAAAGAGGGTGCTACAAAAAATTAACTACCATTTACTTCATATTAATAAGGTAATATTGTTGCGCAAAATAAAATATTCTAATACTTTGAACTCATCTAAATTTTATCCTACTATTTTTATGTCTTTCAGAAAGCTGTAAACTTAATACATTGTACTGTATTTTATATTTTGTAAATATTAAAATCTTATCTAAACATTCCAGATTCAATTTATAAGAAATTTAGTTGCATTTACTTAGTATAAAAATGATTAAATTGAAAATAATTTTTTAATAATTTTTCTCAATTATTTTAATGTTTGGAATATGAGTTGTATTAAAATGGTTCCAAAGTTCACCAGCTCATACTTTTTTATATAGATCCATACATAAATAAAAAATAAGACTTATTTCCACAAAATTTTCACCCCCCCCCCCCTAAAAAAAGTGACATTTTTGGAGTGCCGACAGAAGTGAAAACTTGGACAATTACGTTTTTATCTTTTGAATTGTCAGGACATATTTTTTTGTAATCGTCAGGAAACATTTTATTGTGCAGGAAATACTTTTAAATAATGTGTTTTTTTTATTCATTATTATAAAGTACTACTACAAAAATTGCATTACAATTTTCATTTAATGCGCAATTGTGCATGAAAAATAATGCATATTGCTTTACATAAAAAAATTGCAATAAAAAAAGATTGAATAATATTTATATGGCCCAGATGTCATACACACATCACGTTGGCACAATTTTTTTTTCTGATACCGATTTGGCAAAAAACCTCGAAGAAGTTTAAGAAATTTAAATTTCAACCCATTATGGGTCCGTAACGTGACCCAGAATAACGGGAGAAAATTTTTTATGCTAGATTTATAATGTATGAAGCATAAGCTTTCGATAGACATATTACATCAAAAAATGAGAAACGCCCCCCCCCCGGCCCCCCTTCCCAAAAATGGTCCTATAGGGAAAAACCGGAAAATTGAAATAGCAAAAAGAATGGAGAGTAAAAGTTACCTATGGTAGAATTTTTTTCTCCGCTTTACCTCCCATAGAAGCAAAGTTATAGCCTTTTAAAGATTGAAATGAAGTGAAGAAATGAGCAAAATTAACGAAACCCCACCGAACCCCCCCCCCAGAAGAGCCCTTTAGAAATCAAATCCACAAATCTCAAATTCAGTCTTTCTGACATTTAATAAAAAAGAGACGAAATCATTTTTTATTTATCCTCTTTCTTCAACAACCGCGAATGAAAACCAAACAGGAAACGAAACTTTAAATCAAAAGTCGTTAACGATAACAACATTATCCTCAGACAAAACGTTTGAAAATAAACAACAGTTACGAAGCGATAAAATTTTCTTTTGTAATGTAAAAAACTACATTTTTTCAAAAACGGGTAGAAAATCTAACAGAAAAGAACTACATAACTGAACTGAATTGAAAAACTGATGAAAAATCTAACAGTTATTAAATAAGCGAATATTAAGGAGTTATTTCTTCTGTGGTTGCATAGGCGTAACCAGCTTTTTGAACGGGTGGGGGCCCAGAATTTTTAACCTGAACTTGCTGGATACAAACAATATCTTATTTTATATAGTAAAACCTTCTAAAACGGAAGCCTATAAAACAGCTTTAAATTCCGTTTTAGACAGTTTTTTTTATCTTAGAGTGTATAATTGTGAGATTTTTTTAATAAGGGTTTTTAAGGGTGTTTTAATAAGGGGGGGGACGCAAATTTTTTTAAATAATTGTGAATGGGTCTGCACAAGCAGGGGGGGGGGCTGTCCTGGCTGTACTTGCTGGATACATACAATATCTTATTTTATATAGTAAAACCTTCTAAAACGGAAGCCTATAAAACAGTTTTAAATTCCGTTTTGACAGTTTTTTTTATCTTAGAGTGTATAATTGTGAGATTTTTTTAATAAGGGTTTTTAAGGGTGTTTTAATAAGGGGGGGGGACGCAAATTTTTTAAATAATATTGAATGGGTCTGCGCAAGCAGGGGGGGGGCTGTCCGGGCTGTACTTGCTGGATACATACAATATCTTATTTTATATAGTAAAACCTTCTAAAACGGAAGCTTTTAAAACAGTTTTAAATTCCGTTTTAGACAGGTTTTTTTTTATCTTAGATTGTATAATTGTGAGATTTTTTTAATAAGGGTTTTTAAGGATGTTTTAATAAGGGGGGGGGGACGCAAATTTTTTAAATAATTGTGAATGGATCTGCGCAAGCAGGAAGAGGGGGGGGGGGGAGCGCTGTCCGGGCACCCAGCCCGGACATTCAACATTGTTCGGCAAACGTCTCAAAAGAAACGATTAAGGACGTTTTTAATGAATATTATTATTATTTTAGAGGTACAAAAAATGAAATCTTGATTAAAACAAGTGAAGGAAGATGCTGTCATTAAGAACCATGTGTTATTTATTTAACAGGGACTTTTCAGTAACATATTAATGCAATATTAGGTTCTAGCGTAGTAACACTGTTATTTATCCTAATACGATAAATAATGGCCATCCCTAATATATACATATGTGTGTGTGTGTGTGTGTGCATGCGTGCAGAAGTATGTTCTTATTTATATTTGTCATACGTATAAATAATCAGATATTGTAGTCCGAAAATAACTAATCCTAATTTTGTCTGTGAAAAAAAAAAAATATCCTGGACGGGATTTGAACCCGCCGACAACGGAAAAGCGAGAAAAGTAAATGTCTGACGTCTAGCCAACTGCACAATCCAGCCCTCGCAAAGGAGTTGAATTAATTTAATTATGTATTTTGCGTCAATAATGGGTGAACTTTGGGGGTTACTTTTTAAGGCCCCCTTGAATATTGCACTTTATCCTTGTGATATGTTTATACAGGGTGTCCCTAAACAAATGGTATATACGCTAGGGGGTGATAGAACACATCAAGACGAGTAATAGTAAATAGGAAACCATTGGAAAACCAAACGTTTTCCAAAGGAGATAGCCGCCATTAAAGTTTGGGGTCCAAAATTTCAAATACACATAAAAAACGGAAAAAATGGTCGATTGATTTGCGGTTTTCACTAAAATTATTCTTTATGTTGGTATTTTCTTGAAAATAAATTATAAAAATAATTTTCGAAAAATGCCGATAGAGGGCGCTTTAGACTTTGAAGTAATGAAAAACTATTTTTTGCCGTGATTTTTTGCATCTCATTAAATGGTTTCGTAAGCTTAGACCACTGAGCTCCATATAATACGGAGAGCCTACTGGCCGATCCGACCAAACCACTTTCTGCCGGGACCACATGACACTTTTCAATGCGCGCAAGTAATGAGTCCTCTATTTTTCTTACTATTACAAGCATTTTTTGAAGATTATTCGCAGACTTTTTATTATTTTTGTTTATTTCTATGTGTTTTTGATATTTTTATGAGCAATATTTAACAAACGTTTCTTTATTTTTTGTTGAGTTACATTAAAATTTCCTTTTTAACTAATATCAAATTGAAAAATTGCTATGAATTTAAGTAAAATCAATAGATTTTTAATAAAAGAATACATCTCAGTGAAAATTGTAGTTATTTCGTCTAAATTTTAAAAGAAAATTCAATTTGAAAATATCTACCCCATACTATCCTATGGGAGGAAATCTAGTTTTTGCCAAAGATTTTCGTCGGAAAATTTTTGGCATTGTATTCATGGGCGGACCACTGGATTCAATGTATCAGAATACGGAGTTAGCCCTCCGGTCTATTATATGGAGCTCAGTGGCTTAGACTTAAACTTAAATTTTGAGCTCAAAATCTGAATAGTTGGAAGCGGTTGAGTAGCACAAACTTAACTGTGTTCAGACGGTTAAAATTTCAAATGATTATAAAAAAAGGAAAAATTGGTCGATTGATTTGAGGTTTTCACTAAAACTATTCTTTATGTCGGTATTTTATTGAAAATGAATTATAAAGATAAATTTTAAAAAATGCCGACAGAGGGCGCTTTAGTCTTTGGATTAACGAAGTAAATCTATCCTAATACTATTTTTTGTCGTTATTTTTTGCATCTCATTAAATGGTTTCGTAGGCTTAGATTTAAACTTAAATTTTGAGCTCAAAATCTGAATAGTTAGGAGTGGTTAAGTAGCACAAACTGAACTGTGTTCAGAGGGTTTAAACTTCAAACGAAACGGAAAACTATAAAAAAACGGAAAAAATAATCCATTCGTTTGCGGTTTTTGCTAAAACTACTTTTTAAATCAGTGTTTTCTTGAAAGTAAATTTTAAAGATAAATTTCACAAAATGCCGATAGAGGGCGCCTTAGACATTGGAGTAGCGTAACACTACTTTTAGCCGTTATTTTTTTAAATCTCATTAAATGCTTTCAAATGCTTAGATTTAAATTTTAAGATCAAATTCTGAGTCGTTGCGAGTGTTTAAGTAGCGCAAAAGTGAACTGTGTTCGAGGAGGGGGGGGGGGGGGGTTAAATTTCAACTCCTGAACACACTTCAGTTTGCGCTTCTTAACCCTCCCAACGATTCAGAATTTGAGTTCAAAATTTAAGTTTAAATCTAAGATTTCGAAAACATTTAATCAGATGCAAAAAATAACGTAAAAAGTAGTTGTTCGTTACTGCAAAGTTTAAAGCGCCCTCTATCGGCATTTTTTGAAATTTATCTTTATAATTCATTTTCAAAAAAATACCGACATAAAGAATAGTTATAGTGAAAACCGCAAATCAATCGACCAATTTTTCCGTTTTTTTAATCATATGAAATTTAAACCCTCTGAACACAGTTAAGTTTGTGCTACTTAACCGCTTCCAACTATTCAGATTTTGAGTACAAAATATAAGTTTAAGTCTCAGCTTACAAAACCATTTAATGAGATGCAAAAAATAACGGCAAAAAATAGTTTTTCATTACTTCAAAGTCTAAAGCGCCCTCTATCGGCATTTTTCGAAATTTATCTTTATAATTTATTTTCAAGAAAATACCAACATAAAGAATAATTTTAGTGAAAACCGCAAATCAATCGACCAATTTTTCCGTTTTTTATGCGTATTTGAAATTTTCGACCCCAAACTTTAATGGCGGTTATCTCTTTTGGAAAACGTTTGGGACCCTTGGTTTCCTATTTACTATATTACTCGTCTTGATGTGTTCTATCACCCCCTAGCGTATATACCATTTGTTTAGGGACACCCTGTATACTAACTATACTCTATGAATACCCAAAGGCTCGCTGGATTCGATGACACAAGCCTCGTGTCCTCTCCTTGTAAGAGGAAGTGCCGATTTCAACGTTTTACTAAATACCAGAGCTCACTAAGGATGAAAGCTGTCCAAGAATGTTTCAAGATTAAAAGACAAAGATTTGCAGGAACAAGGAATCAAAGTTACTTTTGACCGCAGAAGAGAAAAGAGTCTGCTACTCTTCTTTTTCCAAAAAAATCTTATGTTTTATCGTGAAATAAGAGGACTCAGGAAAAAATGGGTCTTTATGACTATTTACCAGATGATTAGCCTTTATTTGTTGGCAGCTCAAAGCGGGGTTTGAATCGTGTCCTTTTACACAATCGGAACAAATATGGTTCCATACCAATTGCTCACTCAACAAAAATGAAAGAAGAATGTAACACAATAGCTTTGGTCTTTGACAAAATAAAGTATTATGAACATCAATGGGTGATTTGTGTAAATTTTGAAATTGACAAATCATCACTTTGGACAGCAAAGCGGTTACGCCAAATGTCCTTGCTCCTTGTGTCTTGTGATGGCAGTGACATAAGACACTACTGAATTAGAAAGGAGTAGCCTAAGAGAGAAAGCATGATTTTTGGTGAAAAAGAATGTAATTAACAACCCCTTTGTTGGGCAGAGAAAATCATACTTCCTCCTCCGCATATTAAGCTCGGTTTTATGAAGTAGTTTTTAAAGGCTCTTGCTAAAATAGGATCATGCTTTGCATATATAGGAGAAAAAATGCCACAATTGAGTTATGAAAATACTAAAGCAGGAATATTTGGCGGACCACAAATGAGACAACTGATTAAGGATCCTGTCTTCGTAAATTTGATGAATGAAGCAGAACGAAAAGCCTGCACGTCTTTTATAACAATTGTCAAAAACTTTCTTCGCAAACGCTAAGCAGAAAACTATGTAGATAAAACTACTATAAGATGTATGGTAAATGATACCCATAATAGTTTTAAATCTCTTGGGTGTAATATAAAATGCACTATTTACACAACCACTTAGAACATTTGCTTGAAAATTTAGGAGACACAAGTGAGGAACATGATGAAATATTTCATCAGAATATTAAGACTATGAAAACAGCTACCAAGGATAATGGGAAACGCATATGATGGCAGATTACTGTTTTAGTTTAAAAAGGGACTGTTCTAAAATATATTCGAGAATGTCACGGAAGTAAAGCTTTCAAAGCGTTCAGAGAAAATCGGTCTCATCGGTGATGTTTTTCTCTATATTTGTGAGTAAAAATATTTGCATAATATAATTTTAAAAACTAAATATTTAAATTTGTGTACATCATAATAAAAAGTAGCATTTGTATCTTAGAAAAGTAAACATTGTTCGTTTATATTACATACATTAATACATGAATTAATTTTTAAATAATGCGAAAAATGTATTTCATAAAAAATTATTTTTTTATAAATTTGAGCTGCTAGGGAAAAACTAATGCCATAGTTGAATTCAGGACATCGAATTCGTATTAAATCAGGTCCAAATACCTAGGCACCAAAACAGCCGTTGACCTGTGTTATTTATGTTAATTAAATACTGTTGAGTACAAAACCGCGCATGATTTAACGTCGTAAATATGCAAATTAGGCGATTGTAAACGTGGTGCGTAATTGTACTAATGTTGAAACTTTGGTATGTAGAATTATTTAAAGTAAAAGCCGGGGTCTGAGTGTGATGAATATTCTTTAGTTATGGTTCGAAGGTATCATCTAAGTGAAGTTCAAGTGTGGCGAATAATTAGTAGAATCGAGAGAAGTCAGACACAAATGAAGGTTGCCCAATAATTAAATATTCTTCAAAATGCCACATCAAGAGCTTTGAGCCTTTTTTAAAGCACTGGATACGTTGATAGATAACCTGATGAAGGAAGACCTAGAACAACAACTGCACCCGAAAACGGATTTCTGTGATTTTTGGCTCGAAGAAACCACGAAGTGACTACAAAAAATTTCGTTTCAGACCTTCAGGCTTCCACAAGAATTTGAATTAGCCGTTCTACTGCTGCACCAGGCTTAAAAAAACGTTCGAGAAGACCAATAGTTTGTGTCTTACTAACTCCGTCTTTCAAAAAAGGGCCCATCTAAACTGTTGTCGCGTCGTTATGTTCAATGGAGCCAAGAAGACTGGGCTGGAGAATTGTTTACTGACGGGCACAAACATAATCTGAACACTCTTGCTAGAGGAACTTTGAACTGGATAAAAGGACGGAACACTAGACAGACTGTCTTCTGTTGTTCGTAAAGTATTCCGTTCGAGTACAGTCTTCTTGAGTCCATTGAGAATGACAATGTCAGCACAACAGACCTCTTTGAACGCTGGAAAGAGTGGAACACAAACTAATGGCTTTTCGGCATACTGTTTACACTCGTTAAGCCTTCGTAAAACAGTAGAACGGCAAATTAGAGTTACTATACAGCCTGAAGATCTGAAACCAAATCTTTTGTAGTCACTTCAAAGCCGAAAATTGCAAAAAACTGTCTTCGGGTGCAGTTGATGCTCTTGGTCTCCCTTGATAATCGTTATTAAAGTGTAAAACTTTTTTGATTTTTAGAACTTACTTCTTTTATTTTTAGTGATACACTAAACTGGTTACATTTACTTTTCGCATGCTTTATTCATTCAAATGAAGAGGAAATATTACTTTATACCGAATTATATGTAAAAGGAATAGTTATTATTTAAAAGTATTTTATGATAGCTTTTTGTAACACAGTGTATTCAACAGTAATATAGTCTTATTGCAGTTGCCTCGACCAGTGGAAAAATGGGAGGCAGATCAAAAATCTTATCAACAAAACAAGTGGACAATATTTTTTCTCTTTTATTTATTAATAAACACAAACTTTATTTATACTTCAAATATAGTTTCTCGAACCGTGATTACATATACATACACATATGAAGAAGAAGATTAGAATTAAATTTTAGAATTAAATGATTTTATAATAATTTAGAAATTTTTATAGGAATTTTTTATTTTTAAAAAAATAGATTACGTACTAAAAGCCAAAAATATTTTTTGTGCCAAAGTCCATGTTACAAATAAATTGAGAAAATTTTGATTGGATCAGAAATGATGTCTATATCAAAAGACAATCCCCTTCTTCCCCTAGAGATATCTTAATATATCGTATGCCCTTTCCCCTAAAATGATAGCGTTATCTATGCACAACCCTTTTCTAGAATTCTCAAAAAATGCTTTAGAAGATGAAATTTTCATGAAGTCATAATTTGGGATATAAAGAATTAAGACAAGATAATAATTGACATTTTCCATTACTGATAAACACTTACGGGTGTAATTTTATTCAGTTTTAAAATTTACGAAAACTTCATTGGTATCATTACTTAAAAAAATCAAATACGAATAACGTACTTTCCATTGTGTATAAAAAAATTCTGACAACAAAACACATTTTGATGACTGATATACCAACAGCTGAAAATATTTTTTGCACATAAATTTATGCTCCTTTCAAAATTGGGAAAATATTTTGGACTTTTTTTCATTTTACAAATCACATTTTCTGAACAATTTTCATATTTCTTCGATATTTTACGACATTCAAAATATTTTATGATTGATAAACAGCGAACTGAAAATAATCATCGATCATTTTAATATACTACCTTTGGAATTGAAAAAAACATTTTATTTATTTTCCCGTTTTAATATATGCTACTCCCCTTTATTTTGTAAATATTTTACTTTTGAATTCAATTTTTAAAAATGTACATAACTATAAAAGTCTAGATAAATATTATCTAAAGTATTTAGGAACAATTTTTATTTGTATTTTAAGCAAATATATAAATCTGTAAATAAACATTTATGGATCGCCAATTTCTTTGCAGAAAAATATTTGAAGTTAAAAGTTTAATTTGTTTGAAAACTTTAAGAAAACTTTCTTGATGACTTTACATTAAACAATAGAGGAAAAAAAACTATTTTCTTAAAAGTTTTAAGAGAAAACAGAAGTTTTTGATAATCGATACAAAAAATAGAAACAGAATAAATATCACTTTATACGATTTTCAAAGTGCAACTTAGACTTTTTTGGACTTTTTTTTTTTTTTTTTTCGTTTTCATCGCATTTTCTGCGTAATATAAATACTATCAATTATACTTTGTGATTGAAAATAAAGAAATGAATAAAAATCATCCATGGTTTAACATCATCCATAATTTAACACGTTCGAAATTGAAAAATATTTTGTTGATTTTTCTCTTTTAACAAATGCTAGTCATCTTTCTTTTGCGAAAATTATGCATTTTAAATGCAATATTTTAAAATATTCAGAATTAGGAAAATACAATTGAGTGTTTTACAACTCTTTTAGGATCAAATTATTTATACATTTGGATAAAAAAATATTTCATGCTTCTCAGTCATACACTGTAAAATAAATAAATAAAAATAAGGTTAACAAAGAATTTTATAGGATAGCTAGAATTTTTTTATTTAACTGAAAAAAAAAAGCGAAAGGAAGAAAAGAAAGAAAAGGAAAGAATTTTATGCAATAGATTGCACTGTAAAATAAAATATCTACAAGATTACTAAGAATTTTTTGGGAAACTGGGATGCCTAAAGCTGTTTATGTAACTGCAATAGCAACATCATAAAAAAAACTACTTTTTTTATTTTATGAAAGCACAGAAATTTTGATAATCGATAGAAAAAATAGAAACAAAATAAATATCTCTTTACTCTTTTTTCAAAATTGCAAAATATTTTGGACCTTTTTTTTTTTTTTTAAATTTTCTTCACATTTTCTGCAGAATATTTATTGATCAAAAATGCTTTATGATTGAAAAAAAAAATGCATAATTTTAACATAACATCTTCGAAATTCAAGAATATTTTATTAACTTAACTGTTTTAACAAATGCTTGACACCCTTTTTTTGTGAAAATTATACATTTTAAAAGCAATGTCTTAAAACACACTGAATTAGGAAAATGTAGATAAGTGTTGTTTAACACTTTTAAGAACAAATTATTTCTATATTTGGATTTTAAAAAATGTATTTGATGTTTCTATGTCATATAATATGAAAAATCTATAAGGTTAACTAAAAAATTTCTGCGATACCTAGAACTTTTTTTTTATTTAACTGCTAAAAAAAAAAAAAAAAAAAAAAAAAAAAATCAAATAATAGGTTACAAACACGTTTGCACTGAAAAAAAAAAATCTCCAAGATTATTAAGAATTTTTTTACGAAAATGGGATGCATAACATTTTTTATGTAACTACAACAACAACAGAAAAATAAATCTTTTAATTATCCCAGATACCGATGAAATTTTAGTAAGAATATAGATGTCTGTAGCTTTATATGTCCAAATTTTGTAGATTGACATCTTTTTTTCTGCACAGCGTACGGATAAAATTTTACTAAACATACAAACTTCCAAAGATTTTACAAAAATTATTTTGTAGATTTTTTTTATAGTTTGGTGAGATGCAAAAAATGCCATAGGCAATAAAATGAAATTTTTCAATATTTATAGAGTGCATTGGATATACAGGACATTTATCTATTTTTTACATACAACCAGAAGTAATTTATGTACAGAAACAAAAAATTATGCACAAAATTTAAATGTTTATATTAGATATACCATAAGATACTTTGTGATAATTAGTCTTGTTTGTGTATTTCATTTTAGGACTTCGAAAAATGATCGTTAGATGATGTTGCACATTATATTAGGAGTTCGCAACGCTGTTTGCATCCCAAACGCATTGGACAGAGCAGAAGATTCGAAATGCGAAAACTAGACCAGATGTTACATAGTAACCAGGGCTGACACTCGCCATTGCGCCAAATCGCGACAAAATCCTTCATTTGGCGAGTAAAAGAACAGTTAGACTCGCCAAATTGTGAGAGCTAAATTTCTGCTTCTTTTTTGTGTGTGTACGTGTGCCTTTACAGAGAAGATTCTTATCCACGTTGCTGTACGATTGGATGTTGCTTTACATGTTCAATCGCAACGTGCCATCTACATTGCTCTATTTATAGAGATACTGACTCAGTACCAATTCTGTTTAGCAACGGTCAAAGACAGAAATGATTATTCGATATATATATTTGTCTATTGTCAATTAATCACTATCTGGCGTCGTATTTCTAGAAACAAAAACAAAATTATTCACATCAAGTGCCAAACAGAAAAAGTTTCGCTGTAATGAAGTGCCAAAATTAGCCATTTATCATAATATTAATTAGTTGTATGGAAAGTAATGACTATCCAGTTATATTTACTTTCTTCTATCTTCAATAGAAGAAAGTATTGTAATCGAAAATTTTTCGGTTTTCGACGGATTTACATGTCTTAGGGGTCAGAGTTTCCAAAAATCATGTTTTTATAAAATGCCTGTCTGTCTGTGTGTGTCTGTATGTGTGTCCGTATGTCACCATTATAAGTATGTCACCAGTTTTGAAATATTCCGCCGGTAGGGGGCGCTGCAATCGCGAATGTTCGTGCCATTTTCAATATTGTACCGACCAAAAGTATATGAAGTTATCAATCGAATTGAACCAAATTTTTTGTGTAAGTGTATGGCTATGGCTAGTTGGTCCTGCCTGAATTTTAAAAAAATCCGCCGGAAGGGGGCGCTGCAATAGCGAATTTTATTCCATTTTCAATATTGCACCACCTAAAAGTGTATGAAATTAGTTCTTGAACTGAACTAAATTTTTTGTATATGATTATTTTTTGATAAGGCAAGTAGATCCTCCCTGAATTTGAAAAAAAATCTGCCAATCATTTTATTGTCCATCGGCTCGTGCAGAGACGGAAATTCATTTTTACTCCGATTAATTGACTGAAGCAGAAATTTAAGATGAAAATCAAAGTTGGTATGAATTAAAATTATTAAAGCATTAAAATGAGTAACTATTTTTCTTTTAAATATTAAAATGTACGTATGAGATAGAAGAAAGTTTTGGGATTGGCACATCCAACTAGTTTTTCTGTCGAGTCGAAATCTCATAACAGTTTTAAGCATACGTTTTCATGATGGTAAATCAACGATTTTCGTGATATTTTGATTTGAGAAAAGTGATTAGTGAGCTGTAAAAGCTACTTAGAAACGTTTCCGAAAAGGAGGGCAGCTAATAAAATTTCATTTTTATAAATTCGTCTTTAAATTTCAAAAACTAATAGTTTTCTGGGATTTTTTAAAGTAAAGGAACGGTTTTCGAAACCTTAGTTGAGATAGAAGAAGTTACTGTATATTTAGTGATGGGCGATTCTCGAAAATTTCCTAATCGATAAAAATCGTAATCGTAAAAAAGCACAATCAATAAAGTCATCGATTAAATTCGAGAATCGACAGTCGAGATGTTTTACTATCGATTATTAAAATCTTTGTTATTATATGTTCAAAAAGCATAATTTAGTAAATACATGGTAACTGAAAAGAAATGAATTAAAAAAACAACAACAAATCAAAAGGATGCTATAATGGAGCTATAATAGTAGAAAAATCATGTAAAGGCGTTCCTTAGTTGCAAAAAGTTGTAAAATCGCGAGTTGCAAAATAGCCAAAAAAAAAAAAAATAAATAATCAAAAGCTCCCCTAGTGGAAAGAACATGAACTGAAAGGATACTAAAAGTGATCAAAATCTTTTATTGATTTTTGTACATCATTTGAGATACGTTGTACAATTTCCCTGTTATTAGAACACTCTCTATTAAAATACATTAAACGGACCACCCGGGGGGGGGGAAGTGGTGGAGGAGCAATGAAAGTACATAATATGAATAAATGGTCATAAGGCTTTCCAACAATATATCACATGATGGGTGTCGGTTAAATTTATTAATGAGTTTCACGCGGGGTCAAAGTAAGGGGGGATGATCGTGGAAGGTATATAAAATAGAATGGTAATTATAGAGCTTTCCAATGACATGTTACAAAAGAGGTGTCAACAAAAGATATAAAAATGATCCCCTTAGAATTCCAACTATTGCAACACCCGGAGTACAGCTTGCCCTCCCTATCTGTGAATTTTTCATGCATTATAAATTATGTATTGGAAATCTCCATAAAAAAAAATTCGATTTGAATTCACCAAAACGAAATGATTTCAAAATTGTTTGAAATGTGCTTCTATAAGGAGGCCAAATTGAGGAAAGGAGAAGAAAGATTAATAATATGAAGAGTAGTCCGAAAACTTTCCGATGATACGTCATATGACTGATCCATAAAAAATTTGAAATTTACTCCTCACTACTCCACTACTTTTTCTTCTTTTTATACATCCGGAAATCACGCAGCTTTACTTTAAATTGTTTATATTTAATAAAATATATTTACCAAAGGGGTCCATCAAAAAACCACATCTAAAATTAAATTTATTCTCAAGATAGCTACGATTTAAAAAATTCACTCCCTCATCGCTTCCCTCCCCTCTGCTGAAATTCAACCCTGAGAGGAGAAACGTTCATAATATGAAAGAGTGGTCCGAATCAATCACATGAAGGGTCCAGAAAAATTTTGAAATTTACTTTTTCTTAACAGAATACACCCGGAAATCACGCATCTCCCACTTTAAAATGTTTATAATTAATAATTTTTATTAGAAGGTTCCATCGAGAAACCACTTCTAAAATGATATTTATTCTCGAAATATCTAGGATTTAAAAAATTCACCTCCCCACCCCGTCGCTCCCCCCTCCCGCCTCCTGAAATTAAACTGCAGGAAGAGAAAAGTCCATAATATGAAAAAGTATTCCGAAATCTTTCCTGTGACATATCACATGACAGGTCCAAAAAAAAGTCTGAAATTCACCCCTCACCTGTGGCCGTAGGTTTACTTTTTCTTCTCAGAATACACTCGGAAATCACGCAGTCCCCATTTTAAACTTTTTGTATTTAATAAATAATATTTACCGAAACGCTCCATCTAAAAACCACATCAAAAATGATATTTATTGTCGAAAGGACTACAATTTAAAATATTCACTCCCTCATCGCTCCCCCTCCCCCCTCCTGAAATTAAACTCCAGGAGGAAATGGGTTCATAATATGAAAGAGTTGTTCGAAATCTTTCCTATGACTTATCACATGTCAGGTCTAAAGAAAGTTTTAAATTTACTTCTCACCGGTGGCGGTGCGTTTACTTTCGTCGTCATCCGGCGTCATCCGTTTGTATTTTGGGAAGAATCCCAAAATACAAACGGAAATCACGCAGCCCCACTTTAAAATTTTTGTATTTAATAAATAATATTTACCGGAGCGCTTCATCTGAAAACCACATCTAAAATGATATTTATTGTCGAAATAGCTACGATTAAAAAAATTCACCCTCTCATCGCTCCGCCTCTCCCCACCCTTTCTGAAATTCAACTACAGGAGGAGAAAGATTCGTAAAATGAAAGAGAGGTGCGAAAACTTTCCCATGATATATATATATATAACATGACGGATCCAAAAAAAAGTTTGAAATTTACATGTCACCCGTGGGTTTCCTCATTTTCCCAGAATACACCTAAAAATAACACAGCCCCCACTTTAAAATCTTTATATTTAATAAATAATATTTACCTTAAAATTCAAAAAGAAAAAAATCCACATCAAAAATAACATTTATTGTCGAAATAGCTATGATTTAAAAAATTCATCTCCTTATCGCTTCCCCTTCCCCTCCCCTCCTGAAATTCAACTCCAGGAGGAGAGGGATTCGTAACATGAAAAAGAGGTGGGAAAACTTTTCGATGATATATATATGTAACATGACGGGTCCAAAAAAAGTGAAATTTATATGTCACCCGTGGGTTCACTCATTTTTCCCAGAATACACCCAAAAATGACGGAGCTCTCACTTTAAAATCATTATATTTAATGAATAATATTAACCGGAGAGTTCCATAAAAAAAAATCCACATGTAAAATGATATTTATTGTCGAAATAATCATGTAACTTCATTGTAAATCCATGTAACTTCATTGTCATCATTTGTAAATTCATGTAACAGATACAGATTTGCACTAAAAACCAAAAAATCTGCAAGGTTACCTAAGAATGTTTTAGAAAGCTTGAGATGCCTTGAATATATTATGTAATTGGAACCCAGCTTACAGATAAAATTTTAGTAAAACAACTATAATTTTAGAAGATTCGTTTGTAAAGCTACAGATTTCTGTAACTTTACAAATAAAAGTTGGTTTTCTACATTTACATCTTTTCTTGTTCAGTGTTCAGATAAAATATTAGTAAACATACAGATTTCGGCAACTTTACATTTGTAAAATTACAGGTTTTTTTTTTTTTTTTTTTTTTTTTTTTACACTGTACTATCAGTATACATTTATATATATTTCAAATTTCGAAATTCTTTTGTTCTTTTATGACACATACACTTTTGTTAAAATTCAGATAGTTTAATCACCGTAGTGTATAATAAAACTTCCTAGTCAACTTATTATGCATTGTTTCGCTACAAATATATTTATTTATTTTCAAATATCAAAACACTATTGTCGTTTTATCAAATTGTTTTTGCTGCACATTGCTAATAATTCTTCAAAATTTTATATCACAAATTTTTTTTATTATGGATAAGCAATGAACTAAATAAATCAGATCTATTATTTTAAAATTAAGAGAAAATACATTTAAATATTTTAAAATTAAGAGAAAATACATTTAAATAAATGCAGATTTGTAATTTGACTACAATCATAGCCTGCCAAATTAAAGATCGTTGCTTTGCATTAACAATAATATAATAATTTCTCTAAATAAGAGTTTAATTTATACAACTAATGTATCAATGAAGGGGACAGGGTATCTTGAATTTGGTCAAAATATCGATTGTCTTTTTTTAATTCTGACTGAAAGCTTCTTAAATTGTAAATATTTTGACACACCATTTTTATCTATACCACAATTACACTATTAAAAATCTTGTCCTAGTTTGAACCAAATTTTGATGCTCAATAGTTACTGCAAGAGGGTGAAATCTTGAACCAATACGTGGAGCTCCAGTTTAAGCACAGTTCCAATAGTTGGAGCGAGGTTGAAATCGGAAATTCCAAATGTTGGCACGGGATTTCACCATCTTATGGAGGTAGTTACCGAACTCCAAAATTTCGTTCAAATTAGAGCAAAATTTTTAACAGTTTATACTGTGAAATATTGTAAATTTTGCTAATAGATCCAACGCAATTACCCATTAAAATGAAAATTTTAAACTAATTTTTCTCCATTTTCATGTTTTTACAACTTATTTGTTTGATAAATACTAAGACTTTCTTGCTAATTTAGGTAGAGATTTGAAATTTGTACACTTGATCTCCTTGGGGTATTTAATATATTCATGGATGGATTTAACATTCAAATGCATAGTTATTTAAAAAAATATATATAATTGAGAGTTTTTGGAAATTCATTAATTTTTTTATACACACGACAAAAAAAAAAAAAAAAAAAAAAAAAAAAAAAAAAAAAAAATCCCTGTCGGCTGGGCCTATAGGCGGAGGTAGATTTCGAAGAGTGCTCATTTAAAAAAAATAAATAAAAATAAATAAAATATGTATATATATATATATAAATGATTAGAGATAAACCCAGTTTAATAACTTCATTTGGCCGTTTATGAAAAATTTTTAATTTCATTTTTCTGCAAAAACTGGTTTTATCAGAACCATCTTAAGAAAAATTCAGCTCGAATGCCCATTTTGACAACATATTTTCAAATAAATTCTGAATTTATTAAAAAATCGACCAAAACAGTACATTATACAGTTCCTAAATAATAAAAAACTGTCATTTGAATGCATTTGAGAAAAAAATTGAATTTAAAAATGAGTCATAAAATAACCAATTTGTTCTTTGAATACATCCTTAATTCTTTAATAATGATTGCTTCGGAAAATTTTGTGCGAAATACTCACTTTGACAGCATTTTTAAAAATATATTCTATCTTTATCAAAAAACTGGCCAATGCGTCACTGTATATAGTTCCTAAGTAAGAGGATCTGTAAATTGGATGCGTTTGAGTGCGAAAATGGTTTTTAAAACGAGTCATAAAAAACACAATTTGCTATGTGAAAACTTCCTTAAATTTTCAAATCACGAAGACTTCGGGAAATTCTGTTCAAAATACCCTTTTTGGTAGCCTTTTTCGAAATATATTCTGTCTTTATCAAAAAACCGATCAATACATCACATTATATAGTTCCTAAATAAGAGGATCTATCAATTGGATGCGTTTGAGAGCAAAAATGGATTTAAAAACGAGTCAGAAAAAAACGCAATTTCTTATTTGAACACTTCCTTAAATTTTCAGTCCTGATGACTTTGGGAAATTCTGTTCAAAATACCCTTTTTGGTAGCCTTTTTTGAAAAATATTCTGTCTTTATCAGAAAATTGACCAATGCGTCACTTTATACAGTTTCTAAATAAGAGGATCTACCATTTGGATGCGTTTAAAATCAAAAATGAATTTAAAAATGAGTCAGAATGTAAGCAGTTTGGATTTGAGGTTTTTTCTCCAACTCCTACTTTTCTTTAATTTCTTTTTGCTATACGAATTGGTCATATGAAAAACTTGTCAATATAAAAGTTGTAGATATTTTTGAGAAGATGTAAAATAAATTTAATCAGATTTGATATCTTAAAAATTGAAGGAGTTATGGATTTTTCTCTTTTTTCACCGCCCTTTTTCTTTTCGTTTTTAATTTTTTTCATCGTAAAAGTTGGTCCTATCAAAAATTTGTAAATACAAAAGTTTTAGATAATTTTAAAAACATTTACAAAAAATTTAGTTGGACTTGATATCTTGAAAATTGACGAAGTTATGAATTTTTTTATCTGTTTTTTTAGCCCCTTGAGCCCACTTCTAAATTTATCAAAAATCTGTCATGCATAAACTTTTGGCCCATTTTTAAGAAGTAATATAAACTTTAAACCGATTCGATATCTACTTTAATTTAGAAGTTATGGCATTTTTTCGGTTTTTACAGAAACGCCCCCTATTCAGACTCCCTTGGTCCGATTTTGCCCATTAACGAACTTAGCCGAGATTTTATCCCCTTTGATTTTATGTACCAGTTTGGTGGAGATTGGTGAAAAATTATAGAAGTCATCGTGTCCATAAAAAAGTGAGATATATATATATATATATACAGGGTGATTCCGAATTTTTTTTACAATAAAAGAGGGGTGATAGTACACATCAAGACAAACAATATTAAATAGGAGACCAAGGGTCCAAAACGTTTTCCTAAGGAAATAGCAGCCATTAAAGTTTAGGGACCAAAATTTAAATTAAACATAAAAAACGGAAAAATCGGTTTAGTGATTTGCGGTTTTCACTAAAATTATTCTTTATGTCGGCATTTTCTTGCAATTAAATTATAAAGATAAATTTCAAAAAATGCCGATAAGAGGGCGCTTTAGACTTTGGAGTAACGAACAACTATTTTTTGCCGGTATTTTTTGCATCTCATTAAATGTTTTCGTAAGCTTAGACTCAAACTTAAATTTTGAGCTCAAAATCTGTAGTTGGGAGTGGTTAAGTAACACAAACTGAGCTGTGTTCAGAGGGTTGAAATTTCAAATGATTATAAAAAACGGAAAAATTGGTCGATTGATTTGCGGTTTTCACTAAAACTATTCTTTATTTAGGTATTTTCGTGAAAATAAATTATAAAGATAAATTTCAAAAAATGCTGATAGAGGGCGCTTTAGACTTTGGAGTAAAGAAACACTCTTTTTTGGCGTTATTTTTTGCATCCCATTAAATGCTTTCGTAAGCTTAGGCTTGAACTTAAATTTTGAGCTCAAAATCTGAATAGCTGGGAGTAGTTAAGTAGACAAACTTAGCTGTGTTCAGAGGGTTCAAATTTTAAATAATTGTAAAAAACGGAAAAATTGGTCGATTGGTTTGCGGTTTTTGCTAAAACTAATATTTAAATCAGCAGTTTTCTTGATCAATCAGTTTTTTCTTGGAAATAATTTTTAAAGATAAATTTCACAAAATGCCGATAGAGGGCGCCTTAGACTTTGGAGTAGCGTACAACTATTTTTAACTGTTATTTTTAAATCTCATTAAATGCTTTCAAATGCATAGACTTAAATTTTGGGCTGAAATTCTGAATCGTTGGGAATGTTTAAGTAGCGAAAAATTGAATTGTGCTCGAGGAGGAAAGAGGGTTAAATTTTAACTCCTGAACACACTTCAGTTTGCGCTTCTTAACTCCTCATAACGATTCAGGATTTGAGCTCAAAATTTAAGTTTAAATCTAAGCTTCAGATAACATTTAAAATGCTTTTGCAAGCATTTAATTAGAACCAAAAAATAATGGTTAAAATGAATTGTGGTTACTCTCAAGTTTAAGGCGCCCTCTGACGGAATTTTTTTAGATTTATCTTTAAAAATTATTTTCAAGAAGATCCTGACTTAAAGAATAGTTTTATTTAAAACTGCAAACGAATCGACCAATTTTTCCATTTTCTATAATTACTTTAAATTTGAACCTCCCCCTTCCCCTTGAACACAGTTCAGTTTGTGCTTCTTAACCACTCCCTACTATTTAGATTTTCAGCTCAAAATTTAAGTTGAAGTCTAACCTTCCTAAAGCATTTAAAGAGATGCAAACAATAACGGCAAAAAATAGTTGTTCATTACTCCAAAGTCTAAAGCGCCCTCTATCGGCATTTTTTGAACTTTTTCTTTATAATTTATTTTCACGAAAATACCTAAATAAAGAATAGTTTTAGCGAAAACCGCAAATTAATCGACCAATTTTTCCGGTTTTTTTTAATCATTTGAAATTTGAACCCTCTGAACACAGCTCAGTTTGTGTTACTTAACCACTCCCAACTACAGATTTTGAGCTCAAAATTTAAATTTGAGTGTAAACTTACGAAAACATTTAATGAGATGCAAAACATACCGACAATAAATAGTTGTTCGTTACTCCAATGCATAAAGCGCCCTCTATCGGCATTTTTTGAAATTTATCTTTATAAATTAATTTCAAAGAAAATGCCGACATAAAGAATAATTTTAGTGAAAACCGCAAATCAATTGACCGATTTTTCCGTCTTTTATGTTTATTTGAAATTTTGGTCCCTAAAATTTAATGGCGGCTATCTCCTTAGGAAAACGTTTTGGACCCTTGGTCTCTTATTTAATATTGTTTGTATTGATGTGTACTATCACCCCTCTTTTATTGTAAAAAAAATTTGGAATCACCCTGTATATATATATAAATATAGATAGATAGATATATAAACTGGTGCAATTGCAATAGGTAGTATTTTATTCGAAATCTACCTAAAAATCATATTAAATGTAAAACCTCATAGATCTCAAAATCCGTGCACAGTTTAATGTTGTATATATTCTAATAAACGTGGAAAAAAATCGAAGCAAAAAGAATTTTTTTTAATATTAAGGATTTTTAAACTGTTAATTTAAAAAAAAATAAATTTTAATAAAACAGGCTGTTCTACAAGATTTTTTTTTAAATAACTTTTTATTTAATTTTTAGTATTGAGTTTATGTTCCCACATATATTACAGTATTTTTTTTTTTTTTTTTTTTTTTTTTTGATTGAAGAGATGGTAAAAAAGTATACTGTCTCCTTAAACATAACTATTATTTTGTTCATTAATTTTAAGAATTAAATTTGTGTCAAAAACTTTTCTAAACATGGTTGTTAAGAAATATTCACGAATTATTTTTTGTAAAATTGCTAAATAAGCAAAACTAGTCGTTCGGGGTAGCCGTAATACTTACCCATCATGAATACGCCTAATGTTAAAAAAAAGGAAATAAAACATGTGTAAACTATTTATAAAATGTATGCAGTTCAAAAGAAAAAATTAAACGTATATTTAATTATTTTTAATCCATAGTAATGCTCTGTTACGGAATTGCAGATACTATTTGATCATCCCGTTGATCCATGTCGACAAATAATATAAATAGCCAAACTACTCGCAAAATTATACAAATTTGCATAATTTTTATTTTAAATAACGAAAAAACAACAAAATTAGCAAAAGATTTTTATAAATAAAAATAAAACTTCGATTTAAAAGTAATATGTTGACGTAAAAAATACGTGTAACGTGTTTAATGTCAAGTAAATGTGACATTTACAATAAGCTTATATTGGCATTTAATCTTATAGTTTGGCGATAATTTACCATTGACAGCATAATCAGTAGTATCGAACCGCGTAAAAGAAACATCCTTATAACTCCTAATGCTACAGCCCGTATGCCAACTGCCTTTCATTAAAATTAAATTATTCCAAATTAAAATTCCCTCTACATTTTTTAAATTAAAACACATGCTCCCACATTATTATTTTTTTTTCTTTTATTTTCCCGCCCTCTGATCTCAACTCTGTGGGTGATAAAGCATCCGCCAATATTCCCATACTTAAAAGTAAACAGAGTACAATCCCTGTCCCATTAAATAAATAGATATAGATAAGAAAATAAATGCATGCTGCCTGTAAGTGATGTTGTGAAAGGCAACAAGTGTCCACTCAAATAGACCACACGTACGCTATTTGCAATTTTAGCTTGTTAAAAATTTAATAGGGTAGTTTTATTGCCTGAGAATATGGCGACAATGCCATTTTTAAGAAACAGAACAACAGGCTTTAAAATATCCCCTGTCCATACGCCTATCTTTAAATAAGGAGACCTCCCTGAAGAGAAATTTTTATTGCGGTCATAAAAACGTGAAGCTAAAATGTTGTTATTCTTTTCCGTGGGAATCGCGGGCACGAGGTCCACGCACCTGGTCCCTTTCAGAAGGGATGTATTTGCATCACGTGGGTTTGATGTTTTCTTGAATCTCCTTATATGGTAAGGGAGAGATAAATAACTGTATGAGCCAATCATTGTCCACCCTGTGTTAGCACAAGGAAGGAAGAGTGCCCTTGGTGTTAGTAAGAAGACCCCGCAGAAAAGGTCTGTTCGTGGGCGCTGGAATATAAGTTTTTTTAGTTTAGAAAAGTTTTCTTCGCCTTGAGTATGTAAAAAAGTGGTTGCTGCATTTGTTTACCCCCCTTGGGAAGAGGGGGAAGGTGTAAGAAATGTACACATAAGGTTGATCATTCAAGATTCTGGCTCTGCAGAAAGAGGTTCTTTCAACGAACTGTTTTGCGATAAATTGTTGTCGACTCATGCCTCTCAAGCTGGAATGCATCCTTGCACTTGCTGATTGATGAAATTCAGTCGAAATTTGGAATGCATCCTTTGATGTGAGATGACATTTGTGCGCCGTTTCTGTTGGTATAGGATGGCATTTGTGCGCTTTTGTGCTTCATAACGCTGAAACTCCCGAATGACTTTGGGAAAACGCTGTTTTTCTTCCAAAATTTTTTGCACGTTTCGACTCTTTTTATATGGAAGTTTGAATAACAAGTGGTCTTTTCAGTAGGACTACGCGTGTTTCATATGAGACAAGGTATACGCATTGGTAGAGTTCCTGGTCGCTGATGGGTTCTAAGAAAATAGATGAATTCGAGGATCTCCTGTGCAAGTGTGCAATTAGGATGGAAGCTTAGAGGATCCTAAAGTTGGCCTAACCCCCGGTGTTTCCTGTTAGTGTTCCGAAGGATTCTTTGGATAGCAGTGTAAGAGCGTGCAAATTTTCTAATGGCGATGTCTAAGAGGGTGACATTACGAATGAACTGATAGTGATCCAATCTATCGAGCTGAACAGTAATGTGACACTAGTAGTTAGTGCTCTATGTTAAATCGTTCGAACCAAATCCGCAAGATGAGACTAAGTGTATAAAATTCTTTCGCAATAGCGAGTAATATTTAAACTTTATAGCATGCCAGCTTCATCGAAGGTAAGCGTCTTTTATTATTTTGATTTGTAAAATAATTTATGTCTTCATATACATATATACATATGAATTGCTGTTGATTACAAAAGTTTACAGAAAATTATAGGATTAAATCCTTATTGTCTTGTTAAATAACTCTATCGTACTTGAGTATATATATATATATAAAAAGGAAGTATTAACGATTCAGTATATATATATATATATATATATATAGTATGATTCAATAAACTAGAATTATTTGTTTAAATGTATATGTATTTCTTGTAGTTTTATTCTGCTTCCTTTTTATTTATATAATGATGAAGTTTAAAAAACTCTGACTCAAGTTAAAATTTTTGTTTATTAGTTAAAATTTACCTGGGTCTAATTTCACCTCATCCTTAGATTAAAGTGAGACGTTTTTCATTTTAATGATTTATCTGAGATTTAAGACTTAAATGAAATGTTTACTCAAATTCTTATACCTTCTTAGAAATTTTAAATAGATATAGGTGAATTTATTTTATGCCTATTCTATATAATTCTTTTCATAATTTTAATTTAAGATGGAAATATTTAATTGATTTTCTTTTCAAAAAAAAAAAAAAAAAAAAGAAAAAAGAAAAAAAGGAAGAAAGTAACCAAAAGGAAAATACCCAGGAATTCTCTAATTAAATCTCATATTAAGACATTCTGATGAATCTAAGTGAAATAAAATGAGTTACTAATCTACAATGCAATTGGAAGGATATATGAAAATGCTACCACTATACTTTTTGAGGTCAAATGCCATTGCTTGTTTTGTAGGATGTTTGTTTTTATGTTATTGATACCTTAGTTTATTTTGAAAAATTGTCTTTCTTGGCTCTCTGAATATCTGAGAGATTTCAGACTTCCCCCTCTCTTCCTAAAATTTAATTAATAAGTACTTATAGTTCTCTCTTAAGCATTGAAATGCATTTAACATCCTATAAAACAGCATTGGTAAAGTTGGGATCATTGCTACAGATTTATAGGGAATCTGAGATCTGAACCGGTTGAGAATTTTGTTGTACTTTTTATAAGTTGTCTCTAATATTTTATAATTATGCAAAATAAGAATATTATAATTAATTTGTAAATTGCCTAGTATTATCCTGTGATTTCAGGTTATCTCTTTAATTCCTTAATTTATTTTAAATGTTATTATGGAGTTTACTTTGAATTTAAATACCTTATAACAACAAGATTCGTGTAGATGGAAACCTAGTCCAGATCTCAATTAATTTAGTAATAAAGTAGATGAAGTAATCAAATCAATGAGTCAACAGTTTACGAAAGTGATTATTTCTAATTGAGATTTATGCTTCATGATAAGTGGTAAATTAGGAGTAGGATTTCAAATTGAAGTTACTGAAATTTGTAGCAGGGTCCCAACAAGTATGGTGCCATGACATTGAGCCTGTATATTGCTCAATAAATTTTGAAAATGAATTTTACATGCATTATTATTTTATTTTAAATATTCATTTTGTATGATATTTGTATATAGTAGGGATATGCATTGTCATTTAAGATTGTGTGTTTATTTTATTTTATATTTTGTGTAGTAGGGTTCTAAGCTTTAAGGAAGGCAGTTTGAAATTGTCTATACTTTAAAATATGGAAGTAACTATGCCTAATAGAATAAGTGATATAAATGATTTATGCACTTGCTGTTCATCTTCAAAAAACTAATTACTCACTAAATTATTTAGGGCATGTATTTTTTTATGTTTATTTATTTATTTTTTTTTCTTCTCTTTTTCCTTCTTCCTTGTTCTCACCCATTTTTAGTTAGCATTTAAATTACCCCCATTTTGTGTTATTTTTTTAATCAGAGTGTAGTTTGTCTAAAAATGGTCGACAACCAGCATTTCAAGGATTTAGCTCTAATCCAAAAGAAAAGCGCCGTGATTGAGAATGTTAGTGTTATTCCTCCATTTAGCGGTGAAGGAAATTCTTGCTCATTTATTGACTTTTTGGAAAAATATGAGCAATTATCTGAATTTTTTGGGTGGTCTGAGGAAGAAAAGAAGTTTGCCTTATTGAGCCGTTTAAATGGCAGTGCTGCTAGATTGTACAAACTGCACCGAACAAAACAAACCGAGGATGTAATCAAAATCTTAAAAGAAAGGTATACCCACGAACTAACCCCGGACGTAGCCTTAACCCGTTTTTTAAACTTTAAACAAACCCCCCAGATGCCTGTCCAAGAATTCTATGACAAAGCATATGATCTTTCACTTAAGGCACTAGTAGTAGAGGGCCTAGAACAAGAAGTAGCTAATAAGAGTAGAACTGCTCTTTTGCATTCCATGCTATTAAGCAACTTAGCACCTGAAATTAGAAAAGGAGTAATTACTAAATGCCCAAAAACGCCAGAGGAAATTTTGGATTTTGCCCTCCTCGAAGAGAAGGCGTGCAAAAGTGTAAACCCTTTCTGCAACTTGCAGGTTGAAAATATCAACCCTTTTTATCCCCAGAGTGGCCAACAAAATGTTGCATGTGCAGCTATTCAACTAGGCCCCTCTAATCAGTCCCCAGGAAGTAACTAAACTGCGAGAACAGGTGGAAGCACTCACCATTAAATTAGACCAATTATTAGAATGTAACAACCAGCAGAGGAATTTTAACACTGCAGAAAGACGTCAATACAGAGATTTAGCTTGCTACATATGTTCCCAGACTGATCATTTTGCTAGAAATTGTCCACAAAACTCTAATAGCAGAAGAGGTAATTTTCAAAATTTTAGAGGCAGAGGGAGAGGAAATAACTCCCAATTTCATACCAATCGCAGGGGAGGTTACACAAATCAGAGAGGCAGATGGGATCAGAGAAGTGGTAGGAGAGGAAATGATGAAAGAAACGAAAGCGAAGCTATTGAAAGTCCGAATAGCAATGTAAATAACCAACCTGAGTCTTTAAACTCTACGAGGCCGGGTCAGAGATAGTCAGACCGACACAAGAAAGGCCAAACGACTTCCATCCTGTATACACTATGTTTGTGCAGAAGTCATGTGGGCTCCCAATAAAAATATTTACATTAACGACACTGAAATTCCTATACTCTGTGATACTGGTAGTGCAATTAATTTAATAAGTAACAGTATCCTTAATTTGGGCCAAAATTTAAAAACTGAAGATTGTTGCACTCCCATAATTACTGTCACAGGGCAGAAGGTCTATCATAATAATAAAATAAACTTAAAATTTAAATTTTTGGGAATGTTTTGTGAAGCAGATTTTTATATTGTACCAAGTAAATTGGCCAATGAGTTTGAAGCAATTCTTGGTATGCCTTTTCTAAACAAATACAATATTTTGTTAAATTGTTCTGATAATTCGATATCGTTTAGCCCACCTGAACAAACTTTAGTCAAAACACCAGTAGAAAGTAAAACTCAGATCAGAGACTCAGTCAAGAATGGGGACAAAATTATGAGGAATTTAGATACTGTAAATAATGTCTAGCAAGACTGTTACACGAAAAGTAGTGTATATAATTTTGTAAATAGTCATAAATGTAATAATAATTGTAATAGTGTATGTAATTGTGCTCAAGTAAGTATCGACATGTCAAAATCCAATGTACATGAAAATTCTCACACTAAAAATGCTGGAAAATGTGACAAAGAAAGTAGTACTGAAGAGGCAGTTCAGGGTCTTAGTTTTAGCAATGACAATGAAATTTTTCAAATTAAGGTTAGAAGTAATGAGCAGGAATTAAGTGATAAGATTGCGGAAAATGTAGAGACCCCTGATTTAGGTAAAATTGAGGAAAATAAGAGTAAGGTGTCACAAGATAATCATGTCTTCCATCTCATGCAGAGTGAGGAGAATTTAAATGTTGAGCATGAAGTAAATGGGGAAATTCAATCTAATTTAGAAGGTAATGTAGACAAAAACAATGATATAGACAAAACTATTAAAGGAATTGCTATTTTAAGCCATAAGCTTGTAATCCCACCGATGACAAAAATGTTAGCAGATGTGAAATGTACTAAAGAGTTGAGTATTTCAGAAAATGAACCGTTAATATTGGAACCCCTGGCTAGAAACTTAAACCAGGAACTTTTGATTGCCAGAACTATATGCACGCAGCAACATGGATTATTTATGTCATTTGCAAACTTTTCGGATAATAATATTAACTTAAATAAAGGAACTTCCATAGCTAAAATCTTAAAATGTATAGATAGCGCCAATTTAACTAACCTACTTCCTAATAATGATAATTCAACTCCTAATTGTAATTGTATTTCTGAGAATTCTAATTTAGATTCTCATAATCCTAACTTAACTCCAAATAACTCTAATTTAACTTCATGTGAATGTAATTTAGTTTGTAATATCAATAGTGAGAACCAAATTCCTGACTTTGATCATGCTGATCTGGAATGGAGCTCTGAAATTAACTTAGACCATCTTGATGTCCCCCTTAAAGCTAAAATGCAAGATTTTTTAAATAAAAACAAGGATGTGTTTGCAGCCTCAGTACTAGACCTGCCTGGGTGTGACACGATACCTCATACTGTAAATATAACCCGCGAGTAGTCGCGACTTTTTTCACAACGTCATTAGTCGCGCTCGGTCTTTTCGCCGCTGGCCCCCCGCATTACCAAATATGTAAAATAAGAAATATTTTTCACTTAATATACAAAAATAACATTGCAACGAAAATATAAATTTGCAGTTTTCTTAAATTATGCATTTTATTCATGAGATCTGGAGTAAATGGAAAAAGTAAAAATGAACTCGCATTAGTGACTTTTACGTGGACTTTTTTGCCAATTTCAACTTTGTTTCTAAAAATCTACCTGAAAGAAAAACAGAGGTGTCCTGTTACTTCACTAAGGTGCTCGAGAAAGCTTCAAAGTCAGCTACATGGTAGATCTCCGCTGTATTTGCAATGTGATATAAGTTAGGAGAAGATAAGTTATACGGGCGGCGAAAAGACCGACACGCGACTACTGACGGGTTAACTTCTGATAAACCTGTTCGCTGTAAAGCATATAGAGTCCCATACCGATTAAGAAAAGAAATGGAAGACCAACTTAATATTTTACTTGAAGCAAACATTTTAACACCGTCCATGTCTGAATATGCATCCCCAGTTATTTTGGTTGAAAAAGCAGATAAATCTTATCGATTGGCAGTAGATTTCAGAAAACTTAATAAAAATTTAGTTAAAGATGCTTTCCCTATACCCAATATTACAGAATTTGTCGACTCTTTAGCAGTATCCAAATACTTTTCAACCCTAGACTTAACTAGTGGGTTTTTTCAGCAAGTTATTAGACAAGAAGACAGACATAAAACTGCCATTATTACACATAAAGGGTTATTCGAATGGACCCGTAACTGTTTCGGGCTAGCAAATTCGGGCAATAGTTTTCAAAGATTAATGAATGCCATTTTAGGAGACTTAACAGATCTTGGTATTCTAACTTATATCGATGATGTAGTAATTTCATCTTCTGACATAGAATCCCATTTAAATAAACTAAATTTAGTATTCGAACGTCTCCGTCAACATAAATTAAAACTTAAACCCAGTAAATGCACCTTTTTAACTGACAAAATTCAATATCTTGGCTTCTAAATTCGTAGCGGGCAAGTATCCCCCATTAATAAAAACATTGAAGTTATCGAAAAATTGCAACCATCTACTACCCGTAAAGGTGTCAGATCATTCATTGGAACCCCCTCATTTTTCTCTCTTGTGTGTTTTATACCTGACTTCACAAAAAGAGCATTAAATTTAATTGATTTAACAAAGGAGACTGAGCACTTTGCCTGGACGAAAGAAGCCCAGGAAGAATTTGAGGATTTAAAGAAAGCATTAATTTCTAAACCATGCCTAGCTTTACCTGACTTTAATAAAGAATTTTATGTTTATACCGATGCGAGGGGAGAAGCATTGGGTGCTGTTTTGTCACAACTAGATGAGGAAAATAAAATTCACCCTGTAGCGTTTGCTAGCAGACGACTCAAAGATGCAGAGACGAGATACTCTGCTACTGAGAGAGAACTTCTCGCTCTAGTGTGGGCAACGAATCATTTTAAATGCTACTTAGCTAACACCCATTTTAACATATTTACAGACCATGCCACCCTTACATTTATGTTAAAAATTCATGATCCTACATCACGTATGGCAAAATGGATTTGTAATTTATCTGATTTTGACTTTACAATTAAGTATATAAAAGGTAAATGTAATATTGTAGCAGACTTTCTCTCTAGATTTGCTAAAATTAATGAGACACCAGAAAATAGCTATAGTAATTTTTGTATACAAGTAGAAAAAGAAACTACTCTTGTACCGCATTCAAATTTAATTGATAAAATTAGTGAGTTACAAAAAGTCGATAAAAGGTGCTGTGAAATAGCCAGGAAGTTAGACCAAAATTTAGATATCGCACCTAAATATATGAAATGTTTTTTTAGAGATGATATTCTTGTGTGTGAGGACACGAGAGATTCGAATATAATAAATAATAAAATTAAATCGGTAAATCCTAGGGATATGATTGAGCAAGTGTTCGCTCTAATACACGATTCTTTAGCGGCTTGTCATCAAGGTTTTAAGAAAACAATTGACCGCATCCGGGAGCACTTTTACTGGCCTGGAATGTCGGCTGATATCAGGCACCTAGTAAAATCGTGTATTAGCTGCCAACAAAAGAGAGCATATAAACCTAATCAGCAAGCACCCCTTCAACGGATGCCAACACCCCAATTCCCTATGAATAACGTACATTTGGATTTAATAGGCCCCCTACCAGATACATTTTCAGGTAACACTTTTATTGTCGCGTATATCGACTCTTTTACTAAATGGCCAGAAGCATATGCAGTTAGTTCAACCACATCAGACGTTATCGCGGATACGCTAGCTGATTTCATTTCGCGTTATGGCGCGCCGGTGTACGTCGCTACGGACAATGGAAAAAATCTGATATCCGAAGCTATTAAACATGTCTACAAAATGTTTGGCATTAAACATATCACAACATCTGCCTTTCATCCGGCGTCGAATGGGCAGATCGAGCGACAGAATAAGACGTTAAAAAACGCCCTTAGTCATATAGTGAATGAGAACCAATCAGACTGGGATACTAAGCTTAAATTTGCCCTGTTAGCGATGCGCTCAGCTGTGCATTCCGCTACAAAATTAACACTCGCTGCAATTTTATATGGCAGAAATTTAAATTTACCATATACCTTATTTTCTCAGTCACCTAAGTTTAGTTATAATGACGCCCCATCCTTCTGTGAACTGTTGATTCCCGCCCTCCAAAAAGTATATGCCGAAGTATATGATAATTTGGTTAAAGTGTCAGGAAACCAAGAAAAATACAGAGAAAAAACAGCGGTCGTTAAAGATTTAAAAGTAGGTGATAGAGTATGGCTATTTAATCCATCTATCGCTACTGGTACTACGAGAAAATTGTCAAAATTAAACAACGGACCTTTTACAATCATTGAAAAGCTTAGTGATGTCAATTTTAAAATTGCATTAATTGCTAATCCCTCTAAAATTCAGGTTGTACATGTAGATCGCCTCACGTTGTTCAAAGATAGATGCATTTTAAACGTAAATAAACAGGATGGAATGACTCGTTTGAACCAAAACAAAAATCATGATCGGATGACAACAAATGAATCGAATCTTCAATTCGATTTTCCTGCGCGACGGACGCGAAATCGGTTTATAAATTGGTTCCCTCCATCCCTCGCTCAGACAGCAACCCACCAACCTAAAACTCAGGGTCACCAGGGTAGCAGCAGACTACAAGAGATAGACGATACCGAAAACGAAACTGCAGTGCAAAACGAAACTTATAATCAGGCGACAGGTGGTGATTTTCCCCCTGACATTCCCTCACAAGATAATCCCGTCATGGAAAATGAAGAAACGATTCAGTGCACTCAGGGAAAAACGGAAGTAACTACTTCGGATAATCGCGAAGCGGAAGTGCGGCAGATAGGAACGTCGAATGATTCAGGCCGTGTGAGTCGTTCACGAGAGCGAATTAGCTCCAGATCGAATCAAAACAGAAGGCGTTCGTTGCCCTCAAATGAATATTCCTTAAGGAATAGAATTTCACGACCAAATTATAAAATTTAGATTTGTTTATTTTTAGTTCTTTTTGTATTTTAGTATATGATTTGTAAATAGGTTCTATATATAGGTAATTTTAATATTTTGAGTAACTTTCGGTCCGAGATAGGGAAACTTAGAAAATATTCAAGCCAAAAGTGGGTTTGTTTTGATTCTGTTTCGCACTTGTTTACAATGAATTTTAGCCCTTCCCAAATTTACTCTCAAAAGTTTTAGTAATATTACAGTATATTACTACCAGGTGAGTGCTCCGTCCCTTGTTTATATGCATTTCTGGGATTTTTAACGAATTCTTCCACGAATTTTGAGGACTTTGAAAATTTTATGGTTGTGAAACTTTGGAAAATGAATGTGATAGCAGTATATACATTGCTTGGAATCTCTAAATGCATCTCTTTTGTATATATTATGGTTTTAAATGTAGATAGTTCATTCTTTTAATGAATTTTTAGCATTTTATGTAATTTTACAATTTTTAATGTATCTATGAAAATTTTCTGAAAATTTTATTTTTGTAAATTTTTTGGGGTAGAGGCTATCTAATGCCAGGTATATACACCTCACGTATATACTTATCTGGTTTATGTACATTTTATATATATATTTTTTTGGTCTTGTTTTTTATAGCAATCTACCCACCCCTTTTTATTTTTAATTTGGGTATGTTAGGAAAATTCTTATCCCTTGTCAAAGTGATTGGCAAGATCTCTTGTGAAGTAAATATTACTACAAATTGTTTGTTTTTTGTGAAATTTTCTGGCCTTTAAAATTTTTATTTATGCAATGGTTATTGCTTATCTGTGGTAATACAGAGGTGCAAATATCACTCTATTTTACACGAAGAAACTGTTATGTAAGAGTAATGTGATGGTGTGTTATGTATATTTATTCCCACTGCATACAGTCAGATGTAAATGTCATATTTGTGTGTACCCTTTTTATGTAATGCAAGGTGTTTTTTATGTTCATTTTTATTTACTTTTTTTACATGTGTACAAAATGTTATTTTTACTTATGTGTGTACATATCTGTGATACCTTCAGCTGACATGGTATATCTATAATGAATTTTCAAAATTTTATTAGTTTAGGCCCTTTTGGCTTATTAATGCTTACAGGATTCAAAATTTTGGAAATTATTAAATATTATACAACATTTCCTTGCATTCGATTTTTACAAAAAGTGGCTTCATATGTCCAGAGATAGTAGCATATAGAGAAATTGCAGTTTAATAATGTTCCAGATGGTATGGGCAACTATGGATGTTATTGGGAACTCAAAAGTTTAATAAGTTAAGCCGAATAGAAGTAGTAGGTCAGAATCCTTTGGTAAGAAACTTGTACTTTGGTAATAGCAATAGTGACTTAGGTCCTATTTTACGTTTTACTTTCATGTGTTATACCCAAGTTCCAGCATTGCATTCCGGAGTGCATAGTTGGTGTGGTGAGTTAGTAGGGTGAAGTTGTCAACTTTTTCGTGTCGTTGTCTGATCTGCTCTAGTGGATATTCTTAATTCTACTGATCAACCGGGGTACAGCATTAATTTGGCATTTCACCTTTCCATTAATTTTGGATTTATCTTTAATTTACTTTTGGTTAGGACTTTCTTCCACTTACCTTCTGGGGTCATCTAGTTAAAAAAATAAAATTCTTCTTTTTTTTACCAAAACGAATAATGTTTATTTTTTTTTTCAACGTGCGGGAGTTTCTTGTTACAGCCCGTATGCCAACTGCCTTTCATTAAAATTAAATTATTCCAAATTAAATTTCCCTCTACATTTTTTAAAATTAAAACACATGCTCCCACATTATTATTTTTTTCTTTTATTTTCCCGCCCTTTGATCTCAACTCTGTGGGTGATAAAGCATCCCCCAATATTCCTATACTTAAAAGTAAACAGAGTACAATCCCTGTCCCATTAAATAAATAGATATAGATAAAAAAAAATAAATGCATGCTGCCTGTAAGTGATGTTGTGAAAGGCAACAAGTGTCCACTTAAATAGACCACACGTACGTTATTTGCAAACTTAGCTTCTTAAAAATTTAATAGGGTAGTTTTATTGCCTGAGAATTTGCCGACAATACCATTTTTAAGAAAGAGAACAACAGGCTTTAAAATATCCCCTGTCCATACGCCTATCTTTAAATAGGGAGACCTCCCTGAAGAGAAATTTTTATTGCGGTCATAAAAACGTGAAGCTAAAATGTTGTTATTCTTTTCCGTGGGAATCGCGGGCACGAGGTCTGCGCACCTTGTCCCTTTCAGAAGGGATGTATTTGCATCACGTGGGTTTGATGTTTTCTTGAATCTCCTTATATGGTAAGGGAGAGATAAATAACTGTATGAGCCAATCATTGTCCACCCTGTGTTAGCACTAGGAAGGAAGAGTGCCCCTGGTGTTAGTAAGGAGACCCCGCAGAAAAGGTCTGTTCGTGGGCGCTGGAATATAAGTTTTTTAGTTTAGAAAAGTTTTCTTCGCCATGAGTATGTAAAAAAGTGGTTGCTGCATTTGTTTCCCCCCCTTGGGAAGAAGGGGGAGGTGTAAGAAATGTACACATAAGGTTGATCATTCAAGATTCTGGCTCTGAAGAGGGAGGTTCTTGCAACGAACTGTTTTGCGATAAATTGTTGTCGACTCGTGCCTCTCAAGCTGGAATGCATCCTTGCACTTGCTGATTGATGAAATTCAGTCGAAATTTGGAATGCATCCTTTGATGTGAGATGACATTTGTGCGCCGTTTCTGTTGGTATAGGATGGCATTTGTGCGCCGTTTCTGTTGGTATAGGGTGGCATTTGTGCGCTTTTGTGCTTCATTACGCTGAAACTCCCGAATGACTTTGGGAAAACGCAGTTTTTCTTCCAAAATTTTTTGCACGTTTCGACTCTTTTTATATGGAAGTTTGAATAACAAGTGGTCTTTTCAGTAGGACTACGCGTATTTCATATGAGACAAGGTATACGCATTGGTCGAGTTCCTGGTCGCTGATGGGTTCTAAGAAGATAGATGAATTCGAGGATCTCCTGTGCAAGTGTGCAATTAGGATGGAAGCTTAGAGGATCCTAATGTTGGCCTAACCCCGGTGTTTCCTGTTAGTGTTCCGAAGGATTCTTTGGATAGCAGTGTAAGAGCGTGGAAATTTTCTAATGGCGACGTCTAAGAAGGTGACATTACGAATGAACTGATACTGATCCAATCTACCGAGCTGAACAGTAATGTGACACTAGTAGTTAGTGCTCTATGTTAAATCGTTCGAACCAAATCCGCCAGATGAGACTAAGTGTATAAAATTCTTTCGCAATAGCGAGTAATATTTAAACTTTATAGCATGCCAGCTTCATCGAAGGTAAGCGTCTTTTATTATTTTGATTTGTAAAAGAATTTTTGTCTTCATATACATATATACATATGAATTGCTGTTGATTACAAAAGCTAACTGAATATTATAGGATTAAATCCTTATTGACTTGTTAAATAACTCTATAGTACTTGAGTATATAAAAAAAGGAAGTATTAATGATTCAGTATATATATATATAGTATGATTCAATAAACTAGAATTATTTGTTAAAATGCATATGTATTTCTTGTAGTTTTATTGTGCTTCCTTTTTATTTATATAATGATGAAGTTTAAGAAACTCTGACTCAAGTTAAAATTTTTGTTTATTAGTTAAAATTTACCTGGGTCTAATTTCACCTCATCCTTAGATTAAAGTGAGACGTTTTTCATTTTAATGATTTATCTGAGATTTAAAACTTAAATGAAATGTTTACTCAAATTCTTATACCTTCTTAGAAATTTTAAATAGATATAGGTGAATTTATTTTATGCCTATTCTATATAATTCTTTTCATAATTTTAATTTAAGATGGAAATATTTAATTGATTTTCTTTTCAAAAAAAAAAAAAAAAAAAAAAAAAAAAAGGAAAAAAAGAAAAAGAAAAAAGGAAGAAAGTAACCAAAAGGAAAATACCCATTAATTCTCTAATTAAATCTCATATTAAGACATTCTGATGAATCTAAGTAAAATAAAATGAGTTAATAATCTACAATGCAACTGGAAGGATATATGAAAATGCTACCACTATACTTTTTGAGGTCAAATGCCATTGCTTGTTTTGTAGGATGTTTGTTTTTATGTTATTGATACCTTAGTTTATTTTGAAAATTTGTCTTTCTTGGCTCTCTGAATATCTGAGAGATTTCAGACTTCCCCCTCTCTTCCTAAAATTTAATTAATAAATACTTATAGTTCTCTCTTAAGCATTGAAATGCATTTAACATCCTATAAAACAGCATTGGTAAAGTTGGGATCATTGCTACAGATTTATAGGGAATCTGAGATCTGAACCGGTTGAGAATTTTGCTGTACTTTTTATAAGTTGTCTCTAATATTTTATAATTATGCAAAATAAGAATATTATAATTAATTTGTAAATTGCCTAGTATTATCCTGTGATTTCAGGTTATCTCTTTAATTCCTTAATTTATTTTAAATGTTATGGTGTTTATTTTGAATTTAATTACCTTATAACAACAAGATTCATGTAGATGGTAACCTAGTCCAGATCTCAATTAATTTAGTAATAAAGTAGATGAAGTAATCAAATCAATGAGTCAACAGTTTACGAAAGTGATTATTTCTAATTGAGATTTATGCTTCATAAGTGGTAAATTAGGAGTAGGATTTCAAATTGAAGTTACTGAAATTTGTAGCAGGGTCCCAACACTAAACTCATAATCATAGTAACTAACAATTTACTGCATCGGATTAAGCATTTTGTTTCCAATCAAAATATCTATTTGAATAAAATTTGAATGAAATATAGGGTCATGAAAAATCGATGATTATGAAAAATAGAATTACGAATATCTTGGTCGCTAATTATCCGATCGACTTCATTCTTTATGCTGAATTAATTTTTTATTGTCTTTTACATTCCTTAAAATAGAAATAAAAAAAATAGAAAATGTTTATACGCCTTTCATCAGAGCGAATATTTTGAGAATCCGAAAAAAAGGTTAAAGATAGTTCAGGATAATCAAGATTATTTACATTCAATAAGTTTTTTTGCATTACTACATATTAAGTATACACAAAATTTCAAGTCTCTATCTCAATTTGTTCGGGAGATAGAGCGTTTACAGACACACAGGCAGACAGATAAACAGACGCCAATTTTTTTTTTCTAAAAATATATTTTTCGAAATCTCCGGTGCCTGAAACGTGTAAATCAGTCAACAAAATTTTTTTTTCAGTTTCAAAACGATTGCAAGACTTTCCATATATTATATATGTTTGGTAAGTAAAATGTATAACATTGCATCCCTGTAACGTATATTGTCAACTTATGTTTATTTAAATGTTCTCTTAATTTTGAACGAAGTATAATATAGAAGAATTTTTTTTACATATTCCATACACCGTTTCTGTAAAAAGTATATGCCAGTTTTTTTCATAAATAAAAGTGTACAACAGAATGGGGGTTTCTGTTAACAGATCCAATAAAAAAACCTGATTTTTTTTGAAGTAGCTTATTGTTCTTATGAATCCCTTGTTGCAATGTGCTATCGGACAATTACATCCCTAAACCACTTGACTGGAGAAAGTGTGAATAATTACTTTTTAAATTTGTTGAGCTGTTAAACATAACTTTATATATTTTTCATCATTTAGAAAACGTTCTATTGTTTTTTATTTTAAGATATATTAAATTCGCGAGCACGGTGAGTTTTTATATATCCTTTCTATTAACCGAGATTATCGACATCTGAGAAACACGCAGTCCCAATTAGTTCGAATAATCAAGGTAGCACTGTATTTTCTCTTTAAAACTGTTTCTAAATGCAAAGTATTAACTTTCCACGGCATTTTTTAATTTGTTTTTGTTCTATAATACTTGAAGTTTGCATACGTTCTTACTCAAAAACTTTGTAATTGAATTGTTTGTTCCATTTTTTTGTAAAGATGGATGATGTTTCAGAAAATACTGTCAAACTGGATTTTTTGATCAGAATTTATCGCGACAAACAAAATAGGGACGTATTGCCATACTCGGACTCACCAAAATGACATCATTTTGATTAAAAGAAGCCCCCGCCTTCCACAAGCTGTTTTCAGACAATTTTTCGAAAAAGTAAAATTAGGCGCTTTGGTATAATTTTTTCCAACTAAACGTAAGAGAAAATTAAAGCTACAATAAGTTGTTCTGTTTCGATATAGATATATAAATTCATGTGCTTATTACGAATATTTTTCACACGAATTTGTTTGCTTTCGATTTAATTCTTATCTTGAGATTATGTATTGTAAAAAAATGGCTTTGTTGTCTTAATTGGACCAATTTGAATTACCTAAATTGGACCAGATACACGATCATAAATTTAATTTACGGGTAATAAATTTAGATACTTATTTTTTATGCTTTCTGATAAATTAATCTCTCCATGCACGTTTTTGAATATTTTATTATTTTTTTTAAATCTGTATGTGTATTTGATTGAATTTCTTTAAACAGTTTTCGGTTATATAAACATAAAAAAAATATCTTGTAATGTCATTGTGCATAAATGAGAAGCGATTATTTGTAGACTTTTCATATATTGAGTGTATATTTTATTAAGCAGAAATTTATTGAATACTGTACCTTTAGTTTAAAACAAATTTCTTTTGTAAAAATCGAATAAATATATGTAACATAATCCTACAATCTACGACTGTCCATTTAGCTGATTTTCGGCAGTTTAAAGCTAAATGAGCCGTCCACAGCCTTAAATGTAACAGTGCACTTCATACATCCCAATTTATCTGTAAGAAGTCATTTAATCTTTCACTATTGAAACAGAAATTTCCGAATAGCTATTGTGAATAGGCTTTGTGGTTGCTTGATAAAAAGCAAATTGGTTATGAAGGAATATTTTTGTAAATATTTTTTATATTTTATGTAAATATCAGTAACCTTATTAAAAAAAAACTTCTATATTTAAATATATAGAAAATATATTAAACAAGGTTTTAGAAGAATGAGGAGATAAGAAAGTATAGATTATGTGTATTTTTAGTTTGCTTTCTTTCATTATTTGCAATGAAAGCTTTTCACTTCATTATTCTTTTATTTTTATCCAATTTTGCGATTACTGTCTTTTTTGGAACAATATGAATATAGACCATAGCATAACAGACGTAGTAAACGAAAACAGCTTATCTTATAAAACGATGTTATGATGATGTCATGGTTTGTAATTAAAATATTATCTAACGCATAATAATACAGGGACGATGAAATATTCTCATCTAAGTGAATAAATATCCCTATGTAAGCGATTTTATAGAGGAAATGGATAGATGTGGTCATTTTCCCCTAAAAGGATTAATTACAAAGAGGAACGAATCGGATTTCCTTTCGGTGATCTCTTTGCTTTTGTGAAGACTATCATGATAAAGACTATACGCATGTGCATACAAATATACCGTTTTGCGGGTAAGGATTCACAAAAGTCGCTTGGGATATATTTTCAGAAAGTATACAAAAAGAAAAGGCTCTAAATGTTATGCTTTATCTGACGCAAGGAAATTTTTCTTCTAAAAAGATATTTCAGGGTACTAAGTAAAATATGGTGATTTTTTGTCTTTAGAAAAAATTTTCTGGGGAAAAGTTTACATCATTTATCAGCATAGACGGATTACCTTTTTTAATTTTGCGGTTTTAATTTTGAGGACTTTTGCGGTATTAGTTCTTAAACTAATCAAAAAATTGTACGGTTCAACAAGATTCATTCCTCTTGTAAATATGTTGCAATTTTTAAAGTTTAAGGGATTCTAAAACAGAATACTTTATTGAAGAATTTTCGTTATCCGCTACATTTTCGTTACTGGGCATTTTTGGTTCATTATTTGCAATAAAAACTTTTAATATCATATCATTATTCTTTCCTTTTTTACCCTTTTTGCTTTTATATTCCCTTGAAACAATGCGAAAATAGACCATAATGTAATAGATGTAGCAGACAAAAATGGCGTATTTATTAGAACGATATTATAAAGATGTCATCTTTTCCAATAAGAACATTTTCAATCGTAAAATAATCTACGAACGTGAAATATTCTCATCCAAATGAATAAAAATCCCTATGTAGGCGATTTTATGGAGGAAATTGACGGATGTGTCATTTTCCCCTAAAAGGAGGAATTACGAAGAGGAACAAATCGGATTTCCTTTCGGGGATTTCTTTATTTTAGTGGAGGCTGTAATGGTAAAGACTATGCTTATATACTACATACAAATATACCGTTTTGCGGGTAAGGGTTCACAAAAGCTGCATGGGACATATCTTCAGAAATTATATCAACAGAAAAGGCTCAGAATGTTAAACTTTCTTTGATGCTACGAATTTTTTCTTCTGGAACGATATTTGAGATGCTAAGTAAAATATGATGATATTTGTCTTCAGAAAAAATTTCTGAGGAAATATTTAAAACATTTAACAACATAGACGGAATAACTTTATAAATTTTTTTTACTAAGAATTTTTTTAATCGGTGTGTTAGTTATTTTTTGTTTTTTGGTGTATAATATAGGTCAACAGCTGCAACTCAAGGGAGTCAAAATTTTTGGTTTTAGTTCTTAAACTGATCGAAAAATTACACAGTTCAACAAGATTCGGTTTCTCGTGCAAATATAGTTTAAGGGATTATAAAACAGAATACTTTATTGAAAAATTTCATTATCTGCTAAATTTTCGGTACTGTGCATTTTTGGCTTGATTTCATTTTTCGCGCATTATTTGCGATGAAAACTTTTCATACCACTACTTATTTATGTTTTATTTTTTTCGCGATTTCATTCTCTTTTGAAACAATTCGACAATAGACCGTAGCATAATAGATGTAGCAGACGAAAATGACTTATCTAATAAAATGATATTACGATGATGTCATCTTTCCTAATAAAAATATTTTCTATTGAAGAACTAGTCGTTGGAGGCCACCGTAATACTTACCCATCATGGATATGCATATGAAAATAAAACATGTGAAAACTATTTGTACAATGCATGGCAATTTCAAAACAAAATTTAAATGTTGTTAATATACATAGTAATGCTCTATTAAAGAATTGTTGATGTACCTATTCCGACAAATTATATAAAACGCCAAACTACTCAAGTAGTACTGAACAGCGCAAAATAAACATCCTTATAACTCCAAAAATAATCATAATATTAACTAACAGTTTACTGTGTTGGATTAAACGTCTCATTTTCAATTAAAATATACCCCTAAATTGAAATTTTAATGAAATACAGCGTCATGAAAAATCGAAGAATGTGGAAAATAGGATTACAAATATATCGGCAACTAATAATCCGATCGACTTCGTTCTTTATGCAAAATTTGTGTCATTTTATTGCCTTTTACGTCCATACCTTAAAATAAAAAATTCGAAAAATTTTATATACCTTTCATCAGAACGAATTTTTCGAGAATCCGAAAAATATAGTTCCGGATAATCGAGGTTACTTTTATTAAATAGGCTTCGTTCCATTTTTACATACTAAGTAAATACAAAATTTCAAGTCTCTATCTCAATTTGTTCGGGAGATAGAGCGTTTACAGACACACACACACACATACAGACAGACAGACAGGCAGACATACAGACGGACGGCAAACTTTTTTTCTAGAAATATATTTTTCGGAATCTCCACTATCTGAAACGTTTAAATCCGTCAAAAAATTTTCTATTTCCAAAACGATTGCAAGACTTAACCTATACTATGTATGATGGGTAAGTAATAACCCAGGAACAGTAAATTTGTTCCGTATAAGTGAATAAAAATTCCTACGCTGGCGATTTTCTGAATGGATAGATGTGGTCATTTTGCCCTAAAAGGAGGAATTAAGGAGAGGAACAAATCGGATTCCCTTTCGGTGATCTCTTTGCTTTTGTGAAGGCTATAATGATAAAGACTATATGCATGTACATACAAATATACCATTTTGCGGGTAAGGATTCACAAAAGCTGTGTGGGATATATTTTCAGAAATTGTATACACAGAAAATGCCCTAAATGTTATACTTTATCTGGCGATTTTTCTTCTTTTTAAGATAGACGATTTTTTAAGATAGAATGAAAATTTTGGAATAATAATTTTGATTAAAATAGATTTAAATAGATTTAAATAGATTTTGAAAGAAGAAAGAATGCTGAAGATGTATTGTTTTTAGAAAAAGAATTTTGGGAAAAAATGTAAATCATTTAACATCATATACGGATCAACTTTTAAAAGTTTTTAACATAGAACATTTTTAATCAGCGTGTTAATTAATTTTTTTTTTTTGATTTATAATATAGTCCAACAGATGTAAGTGAGGAAAGTCGAAATTTTTGTGGTTTTTGTTCAGAAACTGATAAAAAAATTACACTCTTCAACAAGATTCGGTTTCTCATCAAATACATGTAGTATTTTTTAAAGATTAAGCGATTCTAAAACAGCATACTTTATTAAAGAATTTTCATTATCTGCTAAATTTTCGTTATTGTGTATTTTTGGCTTGTTTTCATTTTTCGCTCATTATTTGCAATGAAAAATTGTCATATTATTACTCATTCATTTTTTATTCCTTTCGAGATTACATTCTCGTTTGGAACTTGGCGAAAATTGACATTGTAACGCACCTCTCAACTTCACTATTCTTTCCAGAGCACAGAGGGCGCTGTTTTCATTGGTTTCTTGCACGGAAAATTTTTTTCTTACCCCCCAGTGAGATCTGAGTTAGCCCGACTGAAAACATGTCGCACCGTTGACATGTAAAATGTTCTTCACCTTATCCAAGGTGAATAAATCCCATGTATGTCTAAAATCTCATCTGTAATCGTGGTATGTTTTGTGAAATAAATGTATTTGTGACGTTAAGTCTTCGATTCTTCAAATAACTGTCACAAAGAGTGTCGCCCAACTCGAGGCATTGAACAACACGTTCTGAAAGTGCAAAGAATACTTCATCGGCATATATTCTGAAAATAAAATATTTCTTTTGTCAGTGGGACGTCGATTCTCACGGCATTAGTTTATATATTAAAAAGCTGCATGTGTAAAGCTTCTTACGAATATCTGATTTAAAACGAAGTACTGGTTACGTCATGGATGTATTTTAGAACAAAAATGTTCTAGCAACAATCATCGAAAATCTAATGAAGAAATGCTGTTTATTCGCCAGAAAATAAAATAAAAATGCAAGCTGTACTTTTCACTGATCTTCGATTATTGAATATTCTTTCATGACAAGTAAATTAAAAAAAGAACATAATTCTATCATGTTTTCTATTTCATAGTAACATTGATTAATTTTATTCTTTGGTGTTGTGAAAGATTTATTTGATTCATTTTCTTTTGTTTTATGTGATAAAAAAAAAGAGTCATGACATAATTTTATTTTTATTTATTTTATTCTGTGCGAAATATCTTTAAAGATTACGTGTTTTTTTCTTTTGTTTTTTCATTTCTGTTATTCAAACTGGTACCAGTAAAAGGAACGTAACTTAGAAAATTGCTTTATTTTATTATTATTATTGATATGTGTTTAATGATATGGTTTATTTAAGTGAATTTATGGGTTATATTAATTGATTTAAAATGTATTTATGTGTATAATAATTGAAACGTGATCACGTTAAATTTTACAAAAGGTATTTGAGTGGTAATTACATAAGTATTTAGTTACATTCGTATTATCAAAATAGATTTATTGCTTTAGTAAGAAAATTGTTGTTTAAATTTTGTTGCAATATTGTTTATGTGTTTATTAATTATCAAAACAGGTTTATTGCATTAGTAAGAAGAATTTTGTATAAATTTCACTGCAGTATTGTTTATGTGTTTATTTTGATTATTTTGTTTAACCTTCTGGTAAGTGATTTTCCGTACAGGGAACCAAAGTTTGTTTCAAGTTGTTTTAGAATTTGTTGAGTTTTAAATTAAGTTAGGAAAATGGCGTTTTTAGCTAGAGGGAAAAAGGAAGATTTAAAGATTTTGGCTGAGGAATTGGGAGAAACTGTAGAAGCGTCGCATTAAATTGTTGATTTACGAACTTTAATAGAGAATAGTCCTAAGTATAAAGAAGATTTTGTACAGGAAATGCTAAATACTATAATAAATACTAGAAAAGAAGAACAGGCTGAAAAAGAACGTCGGTTAGAACAAGAAAGAGCTTTTGAACTTGCGAAAATGCGAATCGAGAATAAAATTGATTCTAATGATTCAACTTTACATACTTCGGATGAACAAAATCTCAAATTTGAATTGCAAAAATTAGTTCCTAAGTTCGATCCAAATAATGACGATATTAGTATTTTTCTAACATTGTTTGAACGCCAGCTAAAATTTCTAAAATTTCCGGAAAATATTTGGGTCACACATTTAATTGGTTCGGTCCCCAGTGATATTGCTAATTTGATAGCCAGGGAACCCGAAGAATTATCTCAAAACTATGCACATATAAAAACAATGCTTTTGAAAAGATTTAAATTGAGTTCGGAAAAATTTAGACAGTTATTCAGCAAACACAGGAAAGCTCAAGAATGCACGTGGAAAGATTTCTATTTTGAATTGCAAAATTATTTTAATGGCTGGATTTCAGGTCTTAATATTAGTACTTTTGATCAATTACGGGATCTCATGATAGCTGATCAGATCAAAAAACGGGCTCCGCCTGATTTTAGGGACCATTTTTTGGACCAATCGGGTGATATAATATCACCAGCAGAACTAGCGGAAAAGCTAGATAGTTACGATAGTATTCGGAAAGATTCTAGAAAAGAAACATATAGCAATATCCCTAAAAACAAATACCCGGTTAAAGATAAAATTTACGACAAACATGATAGATTTAAAGATTATACTTTTAAGCTGAAAAGGGAAAATTTTTCAGATAATAGAATGCGTTCAAAATGTCCCAAGTGTAATCCTTCGAACAAAAAGGGTTCTACAGAAATTAATAGCGTAGTCTTGTATACGTGTGTATCGGACTCTGCCCACCTTGCCAGTATAGATGTCCACATAAATGGATTTTATGGAACAGCGTGTACTGACACAGGTGCAAGTAATTCCATTGCGGGAGAAGCTTTGTTTAACTTATTAAAATCACAGGGAATTGATCTTAAAATCAAAGTCATTACAATGACTTTAGCTAATGGTAGTGCAGTAACTAATGAAGTCTTGTATACAGAGGTAACAGTTGAAGTAAAAAGAAAATCTTTCAAGTTAGAAGTCCTTGTTTTACCAAAAGCTAAAGGTAATCGTACTTTGTTAGGTATGGATTTCCTACAAAAGGCAGGAATTGTTCTTGATGTAATGAACCGACAGTGGTATTTTCATGACAGTCCTCGTCAAACTTTTGATTTTTATATAAACAATGACCCATTGATTCCGAAGACCCTGCCTAACGTTTTTAATTCATGCGTGCTACGTGACGAAGAAGGAAATCATCTATCTGAAGACCAAAGAGAAGAATTGAGTGAATTGATTCGAGAATACGAATGAGTGTTCAAACCAGAGGGAGAGCCTACTCCTTTTATAGAACATCATATTCCCACAGGGGATCATGCACCAATAGCAGGACCACCCTACCGAATGTCACCTATGAAAAAAGAGCTGTTGAAGAAAGAATTGGATGCTTTACTAGAACAGGGTATAATAGAAGAATGCGAGTCTCCATATGCAGCTCCTGTTGTCCTTATAGAGAAACCTAATGGTGAGATGCGTCTTTGCATAGAATATAGAAAACTCAACGAGAAGACTACTCCGGACACTTATCCACTTCCTAGACTGGATGATTTATTGCAAGATACTACTCCCACAGCGTACATGTCAACCATTGACTTAAAGTCTGGCTATCACCAAGTTAATGTCTGTCCTGCTGATAGAGATAAGACAGCATTCGTTTGTCCCTTCGGAACGTTTCGCTATATAAGAATGCCTTTTGGATTACGCAATGCTCCGGCAGCATTTCAAAGGTTAATAGAAAAATTCCGCTACGGACTTAGCAGTGTTAAAATTTTGACATATCTAGATGATATGATTGTTCTGTCATCGACCTTCGAGCAACATCTTTCTGATCTGAGATTAGTATTTCAAAGACTGGCCAAATTTAAACTCCATGCTAATCGTGATAAATGTCATTTTGTTTGTTCACGTGTCAAATATCTGGGTCATTGGATTACAAACAAAGGAATTGAAGTGGACGAAGAAAAAGTGTCATCCATTATGAATATACCTTTCCCAAAGACTGTTAAACAAGTGCAATCTTTTTTACAAACTTGGTCCTGGTATCGCAGGTTTATCTCTAATTTTGCTGAAGTTTCGCGTCCTCTAAGTAATCTTACTAAAAAGAATGTTGAGTGGAAATGCGGACCTGAAGAAGAAAACGCATTTGTCATTCTAAAACAATGTCTGGTGACCGCTCTTATATTACAACAAGCTGATATGTCAAAACCCTTCATTATTCGAACAGACGTCAGCGCATACGCTCTCGGTGCAGTTCTACTACTCCAAGGCGAATGATCCGAGGAACATCCCGTCGAGTACGCCAGCCGACTGCTTAATTCTGCTGAGTGTAACTATTCTACTATAGAACGTGAAGCCTTAGCCGTTGTATGGGCTCCAAATAAATTTCGAGGGTATATTGAAGGTTCTGAAATCATCGTAGCCTCTGATCACCAACCTCTCCGATGGCTGATGAGCCTAAAGTCTCCATCAGGTAGATTGGCCCGATGGGCATTACAGATACAGTCCTACAATCTGAAGATAGAATATATCCCAGGGAAAGCAAATGTTGTTGCAGATATGCTATCTCGCCCAGAGTATTCTCAAGATTCATGTGAGGTAAAGGCTGTTATAGTGGACTTTCCTACTGAAAGTTCTAAAGTCATTCGAGAAGACCAGTTGAAAGATCCAGAGCTGAAGAAAATTATTGAATGTTTTGAAAGTAGCCCTCCTGCTACGGACTTGGTTAATTGGACCGAAAGAGGTTATCTAATGAACCAGGGAGTACTGTATTGATATGCTCCTGACTTTGAAGTAGAAGAAGCTCAGTTAGTAGTTCCAGCTCATGATCGTGAACGAATTTTGAAAGAATATCATGATGCCCCGACCGCTGGACATTACGGCGCCGAAGGAACTTTGCGGTGAATTTTTAAAAGGTATTACTGGACAGGTATTAGAAAATTTATAACAGAATATGTCAAATATTGCCCTGATTGTAACAGGTATAATGCCTCTAATCAAAAACCTGCAGGACTATTACAAACTCCAATTTATTCTCAAAGACTGGAAACTCTTTCTATAGATTTATTTGGACCCCTTCCCGAAAGCAAGACAGGAAAACGATGGATTTTCATTGTTGAAGATTGCGCAACACGGTGGGTGGAGCTGTTCGCATTGCCACAGGCTACCGCTACGGAATGTGCATTAACACTTCCAAGGAAATATTTTTACGTTACGGGTTACCTAGACGATTAATTAGTGATAATGGGCCCCAATTTGTGAGCGATGTCATGCAACAGTTATGTCACTTATTGGAAATTAAACAAAGTTTAATACGCGTTTACCATCCTCAAGCGATACCTGTTGAGCGTAAAAATCGAGATTTAAAACCCTGACTTGCCATATTAGTAGGAGATGACCATGCCTCCTGGGAAGAACGTTTACCAGCTGTTAGATTCGCAATGAATTCAGCAAAATGTGAAACTACAGGTCAAACTGCCGCGTATTTGCAGTTCGTGCGTGAAATGCGTACACTCGACGATGTAACGCATGATTTAAGAGTTGTAATAAATAACGATAATTTTGTTCCCGAAATTACCCTGTACCTTAAAAATTTTGCAAAATTTTCATCTAGGGTACACGATTTAATCGAAGAGAAACAAGATAAGTGGAAATTCTATGCAGATAAAAAGCGCCGACCAGGTCCAAATTATAGTCCTGGAGATCAGGTATGGGTGACCTTACATCCAGTTAGTAACGCTAAACAAAAACGCAGTGCCAAATTCATGCCGCGCAGAGATGGTCCTTATACCATCTTAACTCAAAGATCCTCAACAACTTATGAGGTTGCTCATCCGAAAAATCCGGACATTCCGGTAGGTACTTACCACACATCCGCACTCAGTCTATATCAAGGTGCTGACGAGCTGCCCGTACAACCGCTACGAAAGCGTGGTAGACCGCCAAAGGTTTCTGGTTCCTCATCGGGACGTTTTCGGAACCAGAGGGGGAGAATGTAACGCACCTCTCAACTCCACTATTCTTTCCAGAGCCCAGAGGGCGCTGTTTTCATTGGTTTCTTGCACGGAACATTTTTTTCTTACCCCCCCAGTGAGATCTGAGTTAGCCCGACTGAAAACATGTTGCACCGTTGACATGTAAAATGTTCTTCACCTTATCCAAGGTGAATAATTCCCATGTATGTCTAAAATCTCATCTGTAATCGTGGTATGTTTTGTGTGTGTTTGTTATGTTTTGTGAAAAAAATGTATTTGTGACGTTAAGTCTTCGATTCTTCAAATAACTGTCACAACATAACATAATAGATGTAGCAGACGAAAATGGCTTATTTATAAAACTATATTATGATGATGCCATCTTTCCTAATAAAAGCTTTTTTCTATATCAGAATAACTCAGGAACGGTAAAATATTCCTTTATAAGTGAACAAAAATCCCTATGCAGGCGATTTTCTGGAGGAAATGGATAGATATGTCATTTTCCCCTAACAGGAGAGATTAATTAGGATTTCTTTTCGATGATCACTTTGCTTTTGTGGGGGCTAGAATGGTAAAGATTATACATATGTACTACTTACAAATATACTGTTTTGCGGGTAAGGATTCGCAAAAGATGCAAGGGATATATTTTTAGAAATTGTATCAACATAAATTCATTAAAAAAAAAAAAAACATATGTTATGCTTTCTCTGATTTCGAAATATTTTTTCTTATGCAAAGAGATTTGAGATATTAAGTAAAATATGATGAGCAAAATTTTTCTGGAGAAAATTTTAAATCATTTAACAGCCTAGACGAATTAACTTTTTGTATTTTTTAACGTAGAATTTTTAATCGTCGCATATTTTTGGTAAAATATACGACGCATGTATAAAATAGGATAGTATGTATAAAATAGAATAGTATGCATAAAATTTATTGAAATAGACAAGCAGATATAAGACGAGGAAGTCAAAATTTAATGGTTTTAGTTCTTAAATTGTTCGAAAATGCACGCTATTCAACAAGATTTTTCATGAAAATATGTTGTATTTCTTATAGTTTAAGAGATTCTAAAAGAGAATACTTTATTGAAGAATTTTCATTATCCGTTACATTTTCGTTGCTGTGTATTTTGGGCTTGTTTTCCTTTTTCGCTCATTATTTGCAATAAAAACTTTTCATTGTCATTACTCTTTCATTTTCCTCCCCTTTTCGTGATTACATTCCCTTTTGGAAAAATGAGAAAATAGACCATACCGCAATGAATGTATCAGGCGAAAATGGCTCTTCTAATAAAACGGTATATGATGATGTCATCTTTCCTAATAAAAACATTTTCTATCGCAGAATAACGCAGGAACAATGAAGTATTCAATTATCAGTGAACAAAAATCCCTAAACAGACGATTTTCAGGAGGAAATGGATAGATATGTCATTTTCCCCTAAAAAGAGGGATTACGGAGAGAAAAAAATCAAATATTTCCTTTCGATGATGTCTCTGTTTTTGTTTTAGGATGTAATTCTAAAGACTATACGCATGTACTACATACAAATATACTGTTTTTCGAGTGAGGATTCACAAAATCTCTGTGGAATATATTTTGATAAATTGTATAGACAGAAAAGATCCGGAATACTATACTTTCTCTGATGGCAGGATGATTTTTCTTTTGAAAAAAATATTTGACACATTAAGGAAAAAATATGATTTTTTGTCTTTAGAAAAACATTTCTGTGAAAAGTTTTAAATCATTTAAAAGCATAGACGGATTAACTTTTTAAATTTTTTAATGTGGAATTTTTAATTGTCGTACTCGCATATTTTTGGTGTATAAAATGGACTAGCAAATTTAAGTCGATGAAGTTAAAGTTTTGTGGTTTTAGTTCATAAGCTGATCGCAAGAATTACACTGTTCAACAAAACTTTGTTCGTCATGTAAACATATGTAGTAATTTTTATAGTTTAAGGAACTCTAAAGCGGACTACATTATTGAAGACTTTTTATTATCTGCTAAATTTTCGTTACAGTGTATTTTTGCCTTTTTTTTTCATTTTCCGCTCATTATTTGCGATGAAAACTTTTCATATCATTAGACTTTTATTTTTTCCCCTTTTCGCGAGTACATTCTCTTTTGGAACAATGTGAAAACAGAGCATACCGCAATAGATTTAGCAGACAAAAATGGATTACACTGTAAAAAAAAAATTGGGAAAGTTACAAAATTTTTTCTAGTAGAATTGTATTCCAAGAACTTTTTATGTAACGGCAACAATAAAAATTCATGTAACAGATACAGATTTGCACTTTGAATCAAACAAATTTTAAGGTTACTAAGAATTTTTTTGGGAAATCGTATTCCAAGAACTTTTTAAATGACGATAACGAGCATTATAGATAAAATTATAGTAAAGTTACCAAAATTTTAGTAAATTCTTTTGTAAAGTTACAGATGGTTTTAGTTTTGCTTACAAGTTTTGTAGATTGACATCATTTTCTTGTACAGTGTACACATAAAATTTTAGTAAGCATAAGAGATTTCGGTTAATTTAGATTACTAAGGTTACAGATTTTTTTTACAGTGTATCTCATAAAACGGTATTATGATAACGTCATCTTTCCTAATTAATCGGATTTTCTATCGCAGAATAACCCAGGAACAGTGAAATATTCAATTATAAGTGAACAAAAATCCCTATGCAGGCGATATTCAGGAGGAAATGGAAAGATATGTCATTTTCCCTTAAAAGGAGGGATTAAGGGAAGAAATAAATCGGATTTCCTTTCGGTGATCTCTTTGCTTTTGTGGGAAATGTAATGGTAAAGACTATACGCATGTACATACAAACATACCGTTTTGCGGGTAAAGAATTCACAAAAGCTGTATGGGATATATTTTCAGAAATTATATCAAGAGAAAAACTCGGTATGTTATATTAGATTAATTTTAAACACGATTATTCAATCGGTAAATTAATTATAACAGATGTAAATTTTCCATTTTTCATTTTTGGGTGAAAAAAGTCTGGGCCAGGATTCGAACCAGGGATGTATTGGCATTTTTTCACCCAAAAATGAAAAATGAAAAATTTACATCTGTTATAATTAATTTACTGATTGAATAATCATGTTTAAAATTAATCTAATGTAATTTCGTAAGCAGCAATTTTCTGCAGTTCCATATAGTGACCTTCGATTTATTCTGTTGAGCTGATCCAGAGTATCAGACCAGATAAAGTGATCGTTGAGGTTAATTGGGTGAAATAGTCCTCCAGAGTTCGTGTCCGGGAGGGCTCAGTTGGAAGAGCATTTGCAGCTTCAGCCAATACATCCCTGGTTCGAATCCTGGCCCGGACTTTTTTCACCCAAAAATGAAAAATGGAAAATTTACATCGGAATGTTATGCTTTCTCTGATGCAAGAAGATTTTTCTTCTGGAAAGACATTTGAGATATTAAGTAAAATATGATGATTTTTTTAACTTTAGCAAAATTTTTCTGTGGAAATTTTTAAATCATTTAACAGCATAGATGGATTAACTTTTTAAAATTTCTAACGCAGAATTAATTAATCGCCTTATATTTTTGATATATAAAATGGACCGGCTGATATAAGTCGAGGAAATCAAAATTTTTTGGTTTTAGTTCATAAAATCATCTTAAAATTATACTTCTGAACATGATTCCGTTTTTTATAAAAATATGTTGTAATTTTTACATTTTAAGGGATTCTAATACAGAATACTTTATTGAAGAATTTTCATTATGCACTCATTTTCGTTACTGTGTAATTTTGGCTTGTTTTCACTTTTCTCGCATTATTTGAAATGAAAACGTTTTTTATCATTACTCTTTCATTTTGTCTCCTTTTCGCGACTACATTCCCTTTTGGAACAATACGAAAATAGCTACGGAAATAGCTACATAACGCAATAGATGTAGCAGACGAAAATGTCTTACCTAATAAAACGGTATTATGATGATGCCATCTTAAATAAAAACATTTTCTATCGCAGAATAACCCAGGAACAGTGAAATATTCAATTATAAGTGAACAAAAATCCCTATGCAGGCAATTTTCAGGAGGAAATGGATAGACATGTCATTTTCCCCTAAAAGGAGGGATTACGGGAAGGAATAAATCAGATTTCCTTTCTATGATCTCTTTCCTTTGATGGGGGGATTTAATGGTTATACGTCTGTGCTATATACAAATATACCGATTTGCGGGTAAAGAGTTACAAAAGCTACATAGCATATATTTTCAGAAATTGTATAAACAGAAACGACTCGGAATGTTATGCTTTCTCTGATACAAGAAGATTTTTCTTCTGACAAGATATTTTGATACAAAGGCTACACAATGTTTTCCATTTATATAAGAAGAATTATTTGCAATCTATAAATTGGCCTAAAATTAGAAAAACAGTTTTTAATAGTATTAAATAGTAAAAATTAAGTTTCATAATTTTCAGCTAAAATTTGATATTTTATGGCCTTTTACCTTATGTATAGGATTAATGTTTTTAAATATTGTATTGCTATATTTTGCAATCAAATGATCTTAAAGTAATTTATTTTATCTTTTTAACACTCTGCATCTTTGTTTATATTACTATTTTTAAGTATTCAGTAGAAAAAATAAAAATAAATTTTGTGTTAATAGCTTGTTCTCTCTTTTTTGTTTGTTTGCTTGTTTTCGAAGAACAAATATTAAATTTTTGTCAAATGCAATCATCTGACATGGACAAAATAACTGTTATTATATTCTTTGTGCTGATCTTGATCGGTTACAGCGATCATATTGTCAAAACTCATGACATGTAATAAAAATTTTAGTGTTTTTAGATATATGCTAGTTGTGGTACGCGGTGCGTTGAAGGGTTAAATAATATGTGAGGATTTTTTTACTTTAGCAAAATTTTTCACTAGTAAAATTTTAAATCATTCAACAGCATACGAATATTACTTTCTTAATACTTCTACATAATCTTCAATTGCCATATATTTCGGTTTATAAAAAGGGCCCACTGATGGCAAGTCGGTTAAGTCGAAATTATGTGGCTTTAGTTCATAAACTGAACCCAAAATTGTATTGTTCAACAAAGTTCGATTGCTTAGTTCATAAACTGAACCCAAAATTGTATTGTTCAATAAAGTTCAATTGCTTAAAAATGTATGTAGTAATTTTTATAGTTTAAGGGATTCTAAAACAGAATATTGAAGAATTTTCATTGCTCTATACAGTTCCGTTACTGTGTATTTTTAGCTGAATTTCATCTTTCGTTCATTATTTCCCTTGAAAAATTTTTGTATCTTTACTCTTTTATTTTTCCTCTTATCGGGATCAAATTCTGTTTTTGAAACAATTCAAAAATAGACCGTAACATAACAGATGTGGCAGACGAAAATGTCTTATCTACTAAAACGAGGTTATTATGATGCCATTTTTTGTAATAAAAATATATTTCACCGCAAAATAATATGGAGGCAATGAAATATTCTCATCTAAATGAATAAAAAATCCCTATGCATGCGATTTTCTGGAGGAAATGAATGAATGTTTCATTTTTCCCTAAAAGGATGGATTACGGAGAAAAATAAATCGCATTTCTTTTCGATGATCCGTCTATTTTTGTGAGAAATGTAATGATAAGCACTATACGCATGTACAGCATTTGAAATATACCGATTGGAGGGTGAGACTTTGAAAAAGATGTGTGGTATATATTTTTAGAAATTGTTTCAATAGAGAAGGCTTGGAATGTTATGATTTCTCTGATGCAAGAGTAATTTTCTTCTGAAAAAAATTGATATTAAGTAAAATGTGAGGATTTTTTTTTACTTTAACAAAATATTTGACTAATAAATTTTTTTAATTACTTAACAGCATACACATATTACTTTTTTTTTTAACTTTCTACATTAATTTCAGAATTGCCATATATTTCGGTTTATAGAATGGAATAGAAGATATAAATCGGTGAAGTCAAACCTTTGTTATTTTAGTTCGTAAACTGAACTCAAAATTATACTGTTCAACGAAGATTCGGTCGCTCATAAAAGTATGTTGTAATTTTTATAGTTTAACCTCCTCTGTTCCGAGTCAAATTTTATGAGGAAACTCAAAAACTTTTTTTAAATTACTGTGAAAAAACTCGATAGATGTAACAGAATATATACATATATACTATGCTTATGACATGGTATGCATTTATTAAAAATGTCTAAGGCTTAATTCTATATGCATTTTAAAAAATTAAAGGATTTATTACAGTCTTTTACAGACGACATTAAGACTGAGCATATTAAGGGATTCTAAAACAGAATGTTGAAGAAATTTTTATTACACGTTAGAATTTCGATACTGCGTATTTTTGGCTTATTTTCATCTTTCATTCATTATTTCCAATGAAAACTTTTCATATCATTACTCTTTTATTTTTTCCTCTTTTTGGGAATACATTCAGTTTTGGAACAATATGAAAATAGACCATAACATAACAGATATGTAGCAGACGAAAATGGCTTATCTACTAAAAAGATGTTATGATGATGCCATTTTTCGTAATAAAAAAAGTTCTACCTCAGAATAATATAGGGGTAATGAAATAGTCTCATGCGAGTGAATAAAAATCCCTATACATTCGATTTTCTGTTGGAAATTGGTAGATGCGTCATTTTCTCCTAAAAGTATGGATTATGGAGAAAAATGAATCGCATTTCCTTTCGATGATTTCTCTGTTTTTGTGAGAGATGTAATGGTAAACACTGTACGATGTACTACTACCTTACAAATATACCGCTTTCATGGTGAGACTTTGCAAAAGATGTGTGGTATATATTTTTAGAAATTTTATCAATAGCGAAGGCTTCGAATGTCATAATTTCTCTGATGCAAGAGTAATTTTCTTCCGAAAAAAATTTTTGATATTAAGTAAAATGTGAGGATTTTTTTATTTTAACAAAATATTTTACTAATGAAATTTTTAAATCATTTAACAGCATGCACATATCAATTTTTTGAGCTTTCTACATTAATTTCAGAATTTTCAATTGCCATATATTTCGGTTTGTAAAATGGAACAGAAGTTATAATTCGGTAAAGTCAAGCCTTTGTTTTTTTTAGTTCATAAACTGAACCCAAAATTATACTGTTCAACGAAGATTCCGTTGCTCATAAAAGTATATTGTAATTTTTATAGTTTAACCTCCTTAGTCTTGAGACAAATTTTACGTGGGAGTACAAAAAACTATTTAAAATTACTATGAAATAACTCGAAAGATGTAACAGCATATATATCGATGCTTATCTCATGACATGCATTTATTAAAAATGTCTAGGCACAATCTAACAATTCTAGGTGCATTTAAAATATTATGAAAAGGTTTTTAACAGTGTCTCTTACAGGCAACATCAAGACAAAGAATATTAAGGAATTCTAAAACAAAATATTGAAGAATTTTTATCTCACGCTAGAATTTCGTTACTATATATTTTGGGCTTATTTTCATCTTTTTTCATTGTTTTCAATGAAAAAATTTCGTATCATTACTCTTTTATTTTTCCTTTTTTTTTTAATTACATTCGGCTTTGGAACAATATGAAAATAGATATAACATAACAAATGTAGCAGATGAAAATGACTTACCTACTAAAACGATGTTATGATGATGCCATCTTTCGTAATAAAAATATTTATCACCACGGAATAATATAGGGTAGGTGAAATATTCTCATCCAAGTGAATAAAACCCCCTATGCAGGCGGTTTTATGGAGAAAATTGATAAATGTGTCATTTTTCCCTAAAAGTAAGAATTACGAAAGGAATAAATCGGATTTTCTTTCGAAGATCTCTTTGCTTTTGAGGAGGATGTAATGGCTAATACTACATGCTCGTACTATATACAAATATACCGATTTGCAGGTAAGGGCCTAAAAAACTGTGTGGGATATATTTTTGCAGGTTGTATTGACAGAAAAAGCTTGGAATGTTATGTTTTCTTTGATTCAAGGGGAATTTTCTTCTGAAAATATATTTTGACCTTATGTGAAAAATGATAATTTTTTCGGCTTAAGAAAATTTTTACTGGGAAAAGTTTTAAATCAATTAACAGCATAGACTTTTTAAATTTTTTAATGTAGAAGTTTTAACCCCATCATATTTAATTGTATAAAGAAGACTACTAAATATAAGTCGATGAGGCCAAAATATTGTGCTTTTAATTATAAACTGATCTAAATACTACACTATTAAACAAGATTCGTTTGCTTATGAAAATATGTTGTCATTTTTATAGTTTAATCGGTGGTAAAACAGATTACTTTACTGAAGAGTTCACATTTCCCACGAATTAAATAATTATAAATAAATAAGTGAGATGAAAAAAAATAAAAATGAGCACAACTGAGTGAAGGATTCGTATATAGAGAGTTTCGTATCATTATGACGTCATATTACTGTAAAGCTTGATGAATATCTAGTTATAGGTTTAGGTTTATACCAATTTTTATCAGACATTTCTTGTACCAAAAATAGAATATCATATATGTTTGCTCTACACTGTTAAAAATTTTGCTCTAGTTTGAATCAATACATGGTGCTCCGTAGCTGCCACCATAAGATGGTGAAATCTCGCACCAACATTTGGAACTTCTTATTCAATCTCGCCCCAACTATTGGAAATGTTCTTCAACAGAAGTTCTAAATATTGGTTCAAGATTTCACCATCTTACAGTGTCAGCTATTGAGCACCAAAATTTGATTCAAACTAGGACAAGATTTTTAACAGTATATACTTGTTAAATAGTCATTATATAGTTACTTAAAAACATTAACATGTCATTTCAAATTTATTTCTTAAAACAATACTTTTATGTTTGATAAAAATCAATACTATCAATATCTGAGAGCTTATGTGCCCGCCCGTTCTGTATGTATGCATGTAACGCGATGGCTTATGATAAAAATATCGGATTAGCGTCAAATTTTATATATAAGTTTATTGTGATAAGGCGGTTCCATGATTAAATTTTGGAGTTCATTGGATAAGTATAAGGTGGGGGGACGGGGGGCTAATCTCCCCCATTAATTTAGATAAATGCTGAATTATCAGATTTCGTTCAAATTTTAAATTAGAGTCATTCTGATTGGGACAGCTCCATGATTAGTCCTAAGTGATCATTGGTTAAGTACAAAGGAAGAATGGAGAGTAACCCACCTTAATATAAATAAACGGTTTTTCACGCAAAATTTATCATTTTCCTTTAAGTTTTGGATATAGTTTCATTCTGATAAGGAGCGTCCCTGATTGGTTTTGGAGATTCATTTTTTAAGTATAAAAAATGGACAGGGGGTTACCGCTTTTAATTTAAGTAAATAAATTTTTCATGTAGAATTATTCGATTTGGCAACTTTTGGATATATAGGATCATATTGGTAAACAGACCCTGATTAGTTTTGGATTTCTTTTGTTAAATATAAAGGGGGGAACAGGTGATTACCCTTCTTCAATTTGAGAAATGGGCTTTTATACAGAATTATCCGACCGATTTTCTTCAAATTATGGATATAGGTTCTTTCTGATGTGGCGAATCCAGAATAGTTTTGGGATTTAGTTTTTAAGCATAAAGGGTTAAACGAGGAATAACCACTCTTAAATTAAATAAATGGGGTTTTATGCAAAATTATTCGATTTCCTTCGTTGTTTGAATATAGGTTCATTATGATAAGGCGTATCCCTGATTAGGTTTTGGAAGTTCAGTGATTAAATTATAAAGGGTTAAATGTGGGACCTAATCCCCTTATTTTGTTTTTCAAGGGGCATTATTCTTTGAGAAAGAATATTGTAATGTACAAATAGTGTCAATAACTTGTGATCTCAGTGCCATCATTTTAACTATATTTTTATTTTCTTCCTTTTCCCTTACTTGTTCACCTAAGATCTGATGCAATCTCTTGCCATATCTTTGTACATTCTATTTTGGCAACATGCTAAAAGAATCCGTAACAGTGTGATAATATAATTTTTGTCATGGTAATAGAAATTCATGAATTTATCACATAATAAAACGGCTCATTATAAAGAAATGATTTTACACATTTATTTTTTAACATCTACTATAAGACATTTTAAGGTCTTACAGTACACGGAAAGAAAGAAAGAAATCCGAAAAGCTTTATTTTATAATTAAATGATGATTTATTAAGGGGTATTCTATAATAAAATGTTTAAAAACGTACTTTTAAGGCCACAATCTTTCATAGCATTAAGTTAGAAGCCCGAAATTTTCCCCCAAAAATAACACCATGGATGTTATTATAGTCGGCTCTCGTTAATTCAAAATCGTCGGGGCCACGCGAAATATTCGAATTATCCAGAGTTTGAACTATGAAAAGTATGAGAGGAAAAACATATTTGAAGGGGTGCTATTACAAAGGAATTAATGTTATAAATTTTTTAGATTTAGTTCGACCGTTATCATTAGAATATCACTTAATATTAAATTAAAAGATATAAATTAATAAAATAATTAAGGGATTAGGAAAAAGCAGATTGCAAGAAGGGTTGGAGGGTCATTGATGAACAGAGGGGCATTAAGAGGGTATTGAATGGAATGGGATTATATATATACTAATTTCAGAGCAGTTTTGACAAAAATGAAAGAAAGAAATTTCAAAGATCTGAAGTCCGTGGAAAAGTAAGGAAAAACGAGAAACAGAATTTTCGTTAGTTCGAATTAAAAGAAGTCAAGAGAAAAAGAGTTCGAATAAATGAAAAATTTTAACATTATTCTGCCCTTGAAAATTTTGGGACTTCATATTTAATTTGAATTAAGCGAAGATTCGATTTATCCGATTTCAAATTAACGAAAGTCACTGTATTTGATATTTATATCAACTTGATTCGCTACCATTCCTGAGAAAAACTGTCTTTATAGACAGAGCAACACCTATAAAAGGAACATATGTATAATTGAAACGCAATTAGAATTTTATAGTAATTGCTGCATTATTTATCTATGATCATTTGTTGTAACACAATTTCGCAAATACGAGGGCAATTCGGATAGTAACCTCCGTTTATGAATTTAAAAAAAACTAATGAAAGAAAACATGTTTTATTACTTACGTATGAAAGACACGTTCTTCAACTACTTTTCAACATAATTGTTGTATTAATTAAAACAATAATCATAAAGGTAAATCGGCTTTGAGATTCCACCGTCACAGACTTCTGCCGCCGGCCTATTCAACTGCGATTATTTTTAAATTCAACTCGCACCACTCTTTCAATCCAAAGAAGTTTAACATATTTTTTTGTTTATATTGACAAACTCCGAATTGCTCTCGTAATATTTCACTTGACCCACTATTTTTTAAAACATTTTTGGTAGTACATTTATCAGCAAATTATATAGAAAAATATGTTAAAATTCTCTGGATTGAAAGAGTGGTGCGAGTTGAATTAAAAAATAGTCGCAGTTGAATAGGCCGGCGGCAGAAGTCTGTGACGATGGAATTTCAAATCTGATTTACCGTTATGATAATTGTTTTAATTAATACGGCAATTATGTTGAGAAGTAGCTGAAGAACGTGTATTTCATACGTAAGTAATAAAACATGTTTCCTTTCATTAGTTTTTTTTTAATTCATAAACGGAGGTTACTTTCCGAATTGCCCTCGTAGATCTTTTTTATAAAAAGCAACTTTAAACTTATTATTATTATTTTTTAAAGATTGTAAGAAATATAAATACATTAAAAAAGTTCCAGGATTAAAAAGTTACCCTTTTTTTAAGTAGATTTTATGATAAATACTACCTCTTATATTCTTCTTCAGGTTTGAATTTTCAAAATACGAGGGTAATTCGGAAAGTAACCTCCGTTTATGAATTAAAAAAAAACTAATGGAATGAAACATGTTTTATTACTTACGTATGAAAAACACGTTCTTCAGCTACGTTTCAACATAATTGCCGTATTAATTAAAACAATTATCATAACGGTAAATCAGCTTTGAAATTCCATCGTCACAGACATCTGCCGCTGGCCTATTCAATTGCGATTATTTTTAAATTCAACTCGCGCCACTCTTTCAATCCAAGTAATTTTAACATATTTTTCTGTATAATTTACTGATAAATGTACTACCAAAAATGATTTTAAAAATAGTGAGTCAAGTAAAACTACGAGAGCAATTCGGAATTTGTCAATATGAATAAAAGTATATGTTAAAATTCTTTGGATTGAAAGAGTGATGCGAGTTGAATTTTAAAATAATCGCAGTTGAATAGGCCGGCGGCAGAAGTCTGTGACGATGGAATTTCAAAGCTGATTTGCCGTTATGCTAATTTTTTAATTAATACGGCAATTATGTTGAGAAGTAGCTGAAGAACGTGTCTTTCATACGTAAGTAATAAAACATGTTTCTTTTCATTAGTTTTTTTTTTTTTTTTAATTCATAAACGGAGGTTACTTTCCGAATTACTCTCGTATTTTTGCAAATTTACCCCAAACAGGAACGATAGAATTCAAAACCACGCCCAGTTAAAAATTTTATTTCTCTCTCTTTATATATATATATGTATACTAGCGGACCCGACAGACGTTGTCCTGTCACAGACAGACGTTGTCCTCCCTGGCACAGACTCCAGAAAATCAAATAAATGTACGTAAATATAGTAATACGCACGATAAACACTACGCTCTTAATTTAATATCTTATTACAATTATGTAAGGAAATTATTTTTTACTCTTCATTAGTTTTTGAAGTCGGTTCAATTTTTGATAGAAAAGTTTATTTGTCTCTTTTTAGTTAAAAGTTAACGATTTTCTGAAGTCGGTTAATCAAAATTATAATACAGGAAATATTATTGTAAAGCATACATGTTTGTCAGCAGTGGAGTTCGAACACGCGATCTCTTTCTTCAAGAAGCTGAGCTTAAATCTGGCGCCTTACACCGCTGCCACATTCCATCCGCACTCCTATCATCGAACTTATTCAACACTTTTAATTAGCGAAAAATCACTAACTATTAGTTTTTGCCTAATTACAAAAAAAGTACTGAATCAAATTCGATGAAATGTGAATCTAAACCATTCTCAAATCCACTGGAACACATACACAAAATTTCATTAAAATCGGTCCAGTCGTTTAGGAGGAGTTCAGTGACATACACACGCAAAGAAGATTTTTATATATAAAGATAAGCATTGAAAATTTGAGGTTTTTGCGCCGAAGACAACGCCAAATTAGGAAAATGTGAATTATCCCAGAAACTACTGGATTAAAATGAGTTTGCTTAGTACCATTCGATTCAGAATGAGAGAATGCACTAAAATATGTTATCAGATGAAAAACAAATACAAAAGCTTATTTTAAAGGAAATTTTTAAAACTTCGTTCATTTTTCTACTCATCTTAGGGGTGGAATTTTCAAAAATTCTTTCTTAGCGACAATCGATGTTATAAGAAGTATTCTTACCAAAATTTTCAAGATTTTTGGTTCGGTAGATTTTTTTGTGCTGTGATGAATACGAAATCATGACTTTCTTTTATATATATGGCACTTTTAATTAGCGAAAAATCACTTATTAGTTTTTGCCTAGTTACTAAAAAAAACTGAACCAATTTCGATGAAATGTGAATCTAAACCATTCTCAAATCCACTGGAACACACACACAAAATTTCATCAAAATCGGTCGTTTAGGAGGAGTTCAGTGACATTCACACGCACAGAGGATTTTTATATGTAAAGATAAGCATTGAAAGTTCTAGAATTTTGCGCCGAAGACATCGCCAAATTAAGAAAATGTGAATTATCTCACGAACTACTGGATTTAAACGAATTTGGTTAGTATCATTCGATTCAGAATGAAAAAATGCAGTAAAATATGTTATCAGTTGAAAAATAACTACAAAAGCCGATTTTTATGGAATTTTTTAAAAGTTCGTTCTTTTTTCTATTCATCTTTGAGGTGGAATTTTCGAAAATCCTTTCTGATCTACAATCGATGTTATAAGAAGTATTTTTACCGAAATTTTCAAGATTTTTGGGTTCGGAAGATTTTTTTGTGCTGTGATTAATACGAAATCCTGACTTTCTTTTATATATACAGCATTTTTAATTAGCGAAAAATCACTTATTAGTTTTTCCCTAATTACTGAAAAAGTACTGACCCAATTTCGACGAAATGGAAATCTAAATCATTCTCGAATCCACTGGAACACACACACAAAATTTCATTAAAATCGGTCCGGTCGTTTAGGAGGAGTTCAGTGACATACACACGCAAAGAAGATTTTTATATATAAAGATAAGCATTGAAAATTTGAGGTTTTCGCGTCAAAGACATCGCCAAATTAGGAAAATGTGAATTATCTCAGAAACTACTGGATTTAAACGAATTTGCTTAGTACCATTCGATTCAGAATGAAAGAATGTACTAAAATATGTTATCAGATGAAAAATATCTACAAAAGCCGATTTTTAAAGAGTATTTTAAAAGTTCGTTCTTTTTTCTACTCATCGTAGGGGTGGAATTTTCGAAAATCCATTTTTAGCGGCACTCGATGTTATAAGAAGTATTTTTAACCCAATTTTCAAGATTTTTGGTATGGTAGATTTTTTTGTGCTATGATTAATACGAAATCCTGACTTTCTTTAATATATATAGCACTTTTAATTAGCGAAAAATCACTAAGTAATCGTTTTTGCCTAATTACTAAAAAAGTACTGAATCAATTTCGACGAAATGTAAATCTAAACCATTCTCGAATCTACTGGAACGCACACACAAAATTTCATCAAAATCGGTCCAGTCGTTTAGGAGGAGTTCAATTACATACACACGCACAGAAGATTTTTATATATAAAGATATATATACATATATATATATATATATTAGGGTGGAGCGAAAAAAATTATTTTTTTAAAATCAAAAACGGGTCGGTGCCAAAAGTTGCCTTTATGCTAGAACATCAACTGTATGAAATTTTACCGCTGAAAAAAAATGGCTTGAGTCTGCGCTTTTTCTCCAAAAATCGAAATTTTTTACAATTTGTCATTTTTTGACGTTTTTTCAAAAAAAATAAAAAAATTCCTACAGAATTGGTTATTATTTAAAAGTATTACTTAAATCTTTAGATTTGTCTGCTTAACATATTTAAACTATAAAACAATATTTTTATTCCGTATAGCTGGAGCAAAACAGACAACTTTTGGTAAGAAAACGGCATTACCACTCTATTGGGACATACAATAAATTGTTTTTAATACAGCTCTTCGTTTTAAAACTACCTTGGACATACGTCGTAGAGATGACTCTATTTCATATACCACCCGTTCCAACAATTTGATCATGTTTGTACAGTGTTTTATTTATGTATTGATTTGTAATTTTCTTTATCAAAATTTGGCATGTTTTCAATGCATCCACCTAGTTTATCTGTTCTTTGTACCCACATGCTGCTGTGACTATCTTAATGTATATTTTTACAGCTTATACAAAAAATGACAAGCAGAGTAATGTACGGAAATATTATTAAATGGACCTATTCGGCTATCTATTATCTTTATCAAACTTACATCCAGTTGATGAAAGTGATTGGAAGTTCTGTTACCACAACATTTTTTCAGTCAATTATATTCTTTTACGTAATGACCTGCTTCAAAGTTTATTTCAGGTATTTCAACTATAAGTATGCCATCATTTATTGTGCTTTTGCATTTTTTATATGTTGAGAAGCTGTCTAATGTGATTTCTGGTAATCGTCAGAGAGAATTGCAATTGGGATTTGTCCTGCACGTGCAGAGCAACCATTGTTGTAAATAACCTTTTTTTGCATTAGTTTTATGCCGTTTTCTAAGTGTTTTCGTAGCCAGGTAATTTCCCATTAACTTTTAGATCCCCATTTTATAAATGAACAACATTTGATGGTGAACTGTCCTAGGCATAAACTTATAATGCATAGTATTTTTTGAGGGAATGTACAGACTCTAATCGACTATAAGTACTCATTAAAATTTAGGATAATTCTATTTGTCACTGTGAACCATTTTGCATGGGGTAAGCTTAGAATTGTGTATAATAATGGATCAAATGTTACTTCAACTCCAGTGAATTTACTCTGCATCAATTATTAGAGAAGTCGATGTAAAACTTTATAATCTACATGGATTCACTGGATCAATAAGAAAATTTTTGTCTACTTACTATTCACTTCCTATTGCAATTTTTCATAAAATAGATAATAATTTTGAAAAATTATTTTCTCAAATTAAGTAAAAGATACTCAGAACAGACTAGAAACTTCTGTCGGAGATTGTAAAAGATATTTCTCAGGAGGAAAGCTATTTCTCAGAAGAAATGGGGAATAGGAATTTAGAAAAGATCTCGCACAAAGGAACAGCTCATAAAGCGAATAAAATTTCAAGCTTTATATAAGCACAGATTGGCAATCAGAGTCGATAGATTCACTCACAAAATATATAATCAAAGTTTATAATGCCGGATATTTTATACCATATGTAATACATACCTAAAGAATAGGTCTAAAAACTTATAAGAAATTACTCGACTACGAAACAATACAGGAAACGACATAAAATAAATACTAAATCTTCTTTCGAAATATTGTTGCTTTACACGCAAATTTTGTTTGCAATCCTCTGTAACGATCGTTATACTATTAAACTGTTAGCTTTTCAAAATATATTCAATGTAATAGGAACAGTAAATTATGACATATTGAATTCATACAATCAATTTTTAGGCAATCAATATCATTATGCATATAATGTAATTGATTGAAAAAATGTTGTGGTAACAGAACTCCCAATCATAATGTATTAATTGTATGAAAATTTAATGAAGATAATAGACTGCTGAATAGGTTCAATTAACAACATATTTAATACATTACTCAGCTTTCTCTTCTGTTATGCAAAATATAAAAATATACGTGTAGCAGATCACACCAGTAGCATCCTATGTCAGTGAAAGCAAAGAAGAGGTAAACTACTTTGATACATAAAAAACTCGTCCTTCTTCGGGAAAAAATAAGAATTCAATATATAAATAAAACACTGGGCCTAGATTTTTGGGTGGCTGAGACGGGTGGGATATGAAATGCAGCCCCATCTACGAGTTATATAGAGAATAGTTTTGAAAGCAGATAGGTAAGAAATGCATTCAAAACAACATTTCGTTGTATGCTCCAATAGAGAGGTAATGCTGATTTTTACCAAAAGTTGTCAGATTTGCTCCAATTATACAGGCTACAGATATTATTATATAGTTTAAATATGTTAAGCAGATAAATATAAAGGTTTAAGTAACACTTTTAAATAATAACCAGCTCTGTAGGAATTTTAAATTTTTTTGACAAAAATGTCAAAAAATGACACACTTTACCGAAAATTTCGATTTTTGGAGCAAAAGAGCAGACTCAAGCCATTCTTTATCAGCGGTAAAATTTCACGCAGTTGATGTACTAGCATAAAGGCAACTTTTGGCACCTACCCGTTTTTGATTTTTAAAAAATATTTTTTTTCGCTCCACCCTAATATATATACTACATAGTACTATTTTATAGACACAATAACTTCCACATTTTGCACAAATCTTTTTCAGGTTGATGCATAAGATCAAGGGGCAGAAAATTTTAGTTCAATTAATGGATTCGGATCGTTCATGGGGAAAATGCAATGAAGGGGGGAGAAATACGAAGTTTTTTTGAGGAAACAAACTAACAAAAAGAAGTTCTTATACATAATACATATCAAATCAGTTTAAATTTATTATTACTTCTAAAAAAGACCAAAAAATTATGTGTGATGGAGTTTTGATAAAATAAAAAATGGACTCAAGGGGAAAAGTATTTTAGAAAAAATATGTCATAATTTTGTCAACTCATAAGGTATAATATCCACTTGAATTTGTTATAAACATTCTTAATATTATTTTAAAAAATTACACTGACAGGTTTTTGATAGGGAAAATTCATAGACCAAAGACAATGACAATTTAAAAATTCATAGTGGTTGATTAAAAATTTATCATATTAACATGATTCTGATAAAACTAGCTCTTAAAGAAATTAAAAACTTGTCAAAAGAGGCCAGATAAAACTGTTAAACTGGATTTATCTCTTATCTTAATTCGCTTTTTGTTGATGAAATTAGAACTTAACTTCGAAATCTACTAGGGTCTCTAGGTTTGAGCCAGTAGGAGTTTTTTCTAAAACAGTTTTGAAATTTAAATTATAATCGAAATTTATATTGTATACACATATCTTAAAATACGGATTAATTTTCTTTAACTTTAGATTCAGTTCAGTGTCGGGTTTTAAAATCGGGTTTCAAAATCGCGTTTTAAATTGACTTTTTTTTTGGGGGGGGGGGGTTAGATTGAATTCAAACAGATTTTTAAGCAGTCTGGTCTGTTGGCCTGAACCAATCCGTCCAGGATTTTGAAGTAAATCCCTTTTTATGTAGTGAATTGTAGCAGTTAAAATTTTTCATTTTAAAATACTTTTCTTAGATCGTAGAATCTTGCTATCTCACTGTTTTTTTAGTAATACTTTAGTATATACTCTAAAATTGACTTTCATGATTTTAGCGCATACTCACTGCGTCTAGCGTATACTTTTTGGTTCTTTTACGATTGCGACATTGCACAAGTTACAGTGAAATATTTTCATATACGTGAACAAAAAGCCTTATATAAATGATTTCCTGAACGAAACTCATGATGTGTTCTTGTTTCCTAAAAGAGAAAAAGAAAAAAAAAGGGAACTGCTAGCAGAAACAAGTCAGATTTCCGGTTGATGATGTTTGCTTTCAAAGAGAATTTTAAAGAAAAGATTGCATATGCATAAATCGCTAATAGACTAGTGCAGCAAAAGTTAGAACAAAGCAATACACCTTCAGGCAAAATTGTAAATAGAAAAGAAATGAAATGTTATGTTGTTTCTCGAGCTCCAATATTTTCCTTTTGATGTGTTTTCTATAGAAAATCAGTTGAAATATTTTTGCTGATTATTTCTCTTTCAAATAATGTTTTTCTAAGATATTTTAAATTTCTTAAAGGTGTCGAAAAATATGTCGTATTATTTTCGGAATGATGAGTTTAAAAATACGATTTATAATTTATATTTCATTAAATAAATAAATAAAATGTAACTTTACAAAGTACAATGACTATTTGGAAAATGATATTTTCAAAACCTAAAATTTTAGAGATTTATAAATGTATTCTATATTTAAATAAATAATAATAATAAACATCCTTTTTATTATGGTCATAATGAGTAATAATTACATACGCCATGAATTAAACATTAATATTTCTAGACCAATGATAAAAAAACATTTGTTTATAGATATACAACTTTAACTATTTAAAATGTGCACTTTTATTTGATTGAATTAATAAACTTGAGTCTGTGATGACTGATGATGTGTTTTTTTTGTTTTATTCATCGGCGCCCGCTCTTGGATCACGTGACCAGCGGACGAGTGTGTGTGGAGAGGAAGGGGTTACGAACGCAGAGAGAGAGAGGTGTGTGCGGAGGTAAGAGGGAGACCTGCGAATGTTGAATGCAGGTTAAAAAGATTTTAAAAACATTATCCGGGAAAATCGGATAAGTATGTGCTACGGGCACGACGCGGATCTGTTGTAGAAAAAGCGTAGTTAGAAGTTATATATATATTCAATTGTTTGTGTATTCGTCCCGTCATTTGTGTTCTGTGTGTGTAATTAAACTGTTGTTCTCATCAAAGCTCGATTCCTTGGATTCTTTTGGATTATTTCAACATAAACAGCTGTTCCATAGAATTTATGAAGTAAATAGGAAGAGCGTATATCACACGCTCTCTTCGCAAGAACCAGTGGTAAGTGAAACCACTTTTTATAGTTTTGGAAATAAAGTTGAAAGTTATAACTTTTGTTTATTAACTGAAGATTCATGAATATTAGATTAATGTATGTTTGCAATAATTCTAAAGAGATAATCGGATTAGAATTGAAAACAAGTATTGTTCTCAGTATGTTCTAGTGTATGATTTTAATGAATGATTATATTAGTTAACGATTATAATTATTGATAAAGATAGTAAATTATAATTATTGATAAAGATAGTAATAGTTAAGAAAAAAGAACATGTTTACAATTAAAGGGTTAAGAAAAGAAGACCTGGTCATAGTAGCCACAGAATTAGGCTTAAACGTAGAGCCAGATCATAGAATAGTGGATTTAAAGGCATTAATCGAAGGAAGTGAACAATACGAGAAAGATTTCGATTTTGTAAAAGAATTACTTGTTACAACGGTATCAGACCGCATTTCAAAAGAGAAACAAGAGGCGGAGGCCCTTAAAAATGAAAAGGAATATGTTAATTCTGAGCAGAAAACAGCGTTAGAATTAGAAAAAACGAAATTAGAAGTTATCAAACACCAATTAGAAATGGCTAAACTGCAGTCTGAAAACAAAAATTCTGATAGTGGGGGGGATGGACAAAATCCCAAAACTAATTCGTTAGAAGCTCTAATTAAAAGCGTTAAGACTTTAACTATTGCGATTCCTACCAAACCTGAATCGTGGAATTTATTTTTTTCTTCGCTCGAAAGGGCGTTTGAATTAAAGAATGTCGCGGAAGATTTGAAAGTTGAAATACTGTTTAATTTAGTAGGGGAAAAAGCTGCGCATTTATTAGTATATGCAAATTCAGATGAAATGAAGGATTATCAAAAGGTTAAAGCTTTAATTTTAAAAGAATTTCAACCCACCCCTGAAGCTTGTCTTCAAAATTTTCTTTCGGCAAAGAGGGCGAAAAATGAAAATCATATGCAATTCGCATCTAGGTTGAGAGCGAATTGGGATTTTTATTGCGAACTTAGAAAGGTAAATGATTTTGATGCACTTAATGAATTAATAGTTAGTGATAGATTAATGGATGCGTTAGACTCAGAGGCGCGAAGCTATGTCAAAATAAAACAATTAGATAATTGGTTAAAAGCGCGGGAAATTGCGGAATTATGCGATAACTGGTTTACATCAAAAGGTAGAACCTTTTCTGAGTTATATGATAAATCGACAAATTGTCGCGGTTCTGATGATTTCGGATCTGGCAAATATATTCCACCGCATCTAAGAAATAATTTTAATTCGCGTAATGATAGGAAAAAGTCTGTGTGTAAATTGTGCCGTCAAATCGTTCATTTACGGTTTTGTCCTAATAATAATAATAAAGGAAAAGAGAGGTCGGGAAATTCTCATTATCAAATGAAAAAAGATTCTACCGGAAAAAATAAAGACGAACGGTTGATAGCGAAAGTGACAGCTTTATGCTTTGAAAATGACGCAATAAGTACTCAACCATTGCAATACGATGAAATTTGGGTGGGGAAGCAAAAAATAAAGACATTAATTGACAGCGCTGCTGAGATTCCCGTTATAAATTCGAATGAAGTACCAGAGTCATTTAAAAATAATGAAAATTCATCAATTCAGTTGATTTCAGCTTTTGGCGAGCAAATTACTGCTGATCTTTTAACATTACCGGTTTCTCTAAACATGAGTGAATCAAATTGTTTATTTAACAGTGTGGATGTGTTATTTGCAGTGACAGATAAATTATGTAGTTCATGTATTATTACTCCGAAGGTTTATGAGTTATTACAATCATTGCAAATTGGAGAAGGGAAAAGAATAGCCGACAGTCTGGCACCAACAAGTGAGACGAAAAGGGGGGATGAAAATTTATCGTTGGAAAAGAAAAAAGAACAAAATACGAGTGATAAAAATTTATGTTTGCAGGTTGAAAATGAATCTTTTGAAGAGAATTTGATTATTAATTGTATTGGAACGAAAAATGATTGCGAGAATTTAAATTCGAATCAGCGTTCGGAAACGACCATTTACAGGGAGCAACAAAAGAATTGCGAATCTTTACAGGGGGCATTTAAAGATGCAAAACAAGGGAAAAATGGGTTTGTTATGGTGGATAATTTACTTTATCATAGGGAAAAGGTTTCGGGAGATCAAGTCATGCAATTAGTAGTGCCTAAAATTAGGAGGGAGGAAATTTTAAGGATTGCACATGAATCAATTTTTGCGAACCATCTCGGTATAAGGAAAACGAAAGAAAGAATTCGATATTCATTTTTTTGGCCAGGCGTGTCACGGGATGTAGAGGAGTATTGTAAATCGTGCAAGGATTGCCAGTTGCGAAGCCGGGAGAGAGCCAGTGATCAGATACCGATTCTTCCGATTGAAAGACCGGAGCTCCCATTTGACGTTGTAAATATTGATATAATTGGGAAAATTGAACCACCTTCGGCGCGTAGACATCAATATGTACTTACTTTGGTTGACCAACACAGTAGGTGGCCCGAAGCGGTTCCATTAAGAACAATTTCGGCTAAGGCTACTTGTGATGCGCTGTTAGAAATATTTATGCGGACAGGGATACCCCGCGTAATAGCAAGTGATCAAGGGGGAAATTTTGTATCAGGTTTAATGCAGGAATTTCATGCTAGGCTAGGGGCGGCTCCTAGATTTGCAACACCGGGACATCCACAAAGTTCGGGATTGGTTGAACGGTATAATCAGGTATTGAAACGCATGTTGCACCATATCATTCGGAGCGATCCTAAAAATTGGGATAAACACATCCCTTATTTATTATTTGCGTATAGGGAGATTCCTAACTGTACGACGGGGGTGTCGCCATTTAAGTTGATGTATGGAAGGGAGGCCAGGGGGCCATTGGCGGTATTAAAATCTACATGGTCGGGCGAAATTCCACTACCTATAAATCTCGGGAAAAGTGCGACCGAATACCTTCAGGATTTAAAAATTAACTTAGAAAAGGCGGCGGAACAAGCTTCACTAGTAGCGGAGGTTAAACAGGGTGCGTATGCGAAGTATGCGAATCGAAGGGCAATTTATAAGGAATTTATACCGGGGGAGCAGGTATATTTATTAATCCCAGACTCTAGTAATAAACTTTACGCTAGATGGACAGGGCCAGCCGAAATAGTGGCGAGGTGTAATCCCGATTCTTACAAAGTCAGGTTAACGAACGGAAACATTAAAAATGTTCACGTGAATAAGATAAGGAAATTTACTCCTAGGGTACAAGCAGTGGGGGTAATATTTGAGAATGAAGAAGAATTAGGGGAAGTCCATCCCACCCCTAGTACAAAGGATAACTCGAACTATTTTAAAATCGAAGAAGTAAATTTAAATCATTTGGAAAACGTAGAAAGAGAAAATATGTTAGATTTATTGTTTAGATATAAAGAATTATTTTCAAAGAAAATACAAATAGCAAAAGTTGGTGCACACAAAATAAGACTAAATGATAATGAGAAGAAGAAACCTTATGTTTATCGAATTCCAGAGGCCCTAAAACCTCAAGTAGACAAACAAATTCAAGAATTACTAGAATTAGGTTTGATTGAAGAAAGTGATGAAGAAACACCGCATCCGGTAGTGTGCGTGATGAAGAAAGATGGTACGCTACGACTTTGCGTAGATTTTCGGGCACTGAACGCAATCACCAAGGTTGATGATTTTCCTATGGAAAACTCTACTGATCTATTATTTAATATTGGCAGGGCCAACGTCATTTCCACTTTGGACTTACTCAAAGGCTACTGGGCCATACCACTAGAGGAAGAGAGTCAAAAATTAGCATGTTTTAAGACTCATAGAGCTCAATATCGCTTCAAGGTCATGGCTTTTGGGTTAAGGAATGCTGCTGCGACGTTTCAACGAGAAATCAACAGAGCGCTTTCTGAATACCAGGACTTTGCTAGAGCATACATAGACGATATAGCAGTTTTTTCCGAAACGTTCGCGGAACACCTGGTGCATTTAGAGAAGATATTTTCCAAACTATCACAGTTACAATTCTCCGTCAATTTGAAAAAATGTGAATTTGCAAAACCCCGAATAAAGTACTTAGGCCATATCATTGGGTCCGGCAGCCATCGGACCGATCCGGAAAAAGTGGAGGCCATCCGTAAGTTAGCTGTGCCTCAAACCAAGAAGCAACTAAAAAGTGTCTTAGGTTTGTGCAATTACTATAGAGATTATATACCAAAATATGCTGAAACAGCATATCCCCTCACGGAACTGACAAAAAAGGACAGTCCAGAGAATTTGTGCTGGTCAGTAGAGCATGACCAGGCGTTCAACGCGTTAAAAAGAGGTCTCATCGAAGCGCCCAGTCTGCATACTCCTATTATCGGGTTACCTTTCATCATAGAGTGTGATGCATCTGCAATCGGCATCGGAGCCTGTTTATCGCAGAGAAGAGATGGAGTAGTGTATCCAGTAAGTTACGCCAGTCAAAAACTCACCAAAACTCAACAGGCATGGCCAACAATTGAAAGGGAGGCCTATGCAGTGATCTGGAGTTTGAAAAAATTTGAAACGTGGATTTTCGGCTCACCTGTGGAACTTATTACGGACCATAATCCATTAACTTTTATCACCAAAAATGCCCCTCAATCTTCAAAGCTGCAGCGATGGGCATTAGCCTTACAGAAGTATGACATTAAGATTTCGCACCGCCCGGGTGCCAAACTAATTAATGCTGATGCATTATCACGCTTGGACACTGTGTAAGACATTCAACAACTTTTGAAGATCCCAGTGTTTGAACATTCCTTGAACAATATACTTTTTTTTCTTTCAGCAACTCTTAATGTCCTGTTTAATGTTTACTAAGTTTTGTATATTACCTTTTGTTAATTGTATGTTATATTGTGTATATGAAGTATTAATTTAATTCTATTTTATATTAGCAGATAGGAAGAATACCGGAAGATGTGCCTTCTCCGGATACGGTTGTATTTGTGGTGTTATTTTTTATATATACATATTATAATTTGGGAAATCATTGTTAAATAGTGTAACATCATCAGTCGAATTTCAGATTTAAAATAAGTGTGTACCATATTTTCAATCTTGCGTGGGGGGTGTGATGACTGATGATGTGTTTTTTTTGTTTTATTCATCGGCGCCCGCTCTTGGATCACGTGACCAGCGGACGAGTGTGTGTGGAGAGGAAGGGGTTACGAACGCAGAGAGAGAGAGGTGTGTGCGGAGGTAAGAGGGAGACCTGCGAATGTTGAATGCAGGTTAAAAAGATTTTAAAAACATTATCCGGGAAAATCGGATAAGTATGTGCTACGGGCACGACGCGGATCTGTTGTAGAAAAAGCGTAGTTAGAAGTTATATATATATTCAATTGTTTGTGTATTCGTCCCGTCATTTGTGTTCTGTGTGTGTAATTAAACTGTTGTTCTCATCAAAGCTCGATTCCTTGGATTCTTTTGGATTATTTCAACATAAACAGCTGTTCCATAGAATTTATGAAGTAAATAGGAAGAGCGTATATCACAGAGTCTAGCTTCTGAATGCCTCATATTACGTTCGACATGGATTAAACATTAATATGCCTAGACCCATGATAAACAAATTTTAAATGAAATTTCAGTTTTACAATTTTTGGAACTGCAAATTTTTAAACATCTAAACATTGCTAATTTTAAATTTTTGCACCATTGTATGGATAAAAAATGCAAATTCAAATAAAAGATGTTTGAAATCTTTATCACAATTTGTTTTCAAGTTATTTTTATTTTTTAAAGTTTTTATTACTTTTTTTTTTTTTGTCATCGTGGTAATAGAAGTATTCCTTTTTTAGACATTAAACATGGACCAATCAGAAAACCAATAAAATAAAAAAGTTGCGGAATTCAAACAATAGAAAGATTCAGATATTCTTCAAATTTCTCAGTTCTCTACCAAGGACAACAACTATTTTCCATATAGTTAAAGAAAAAAAACGACAAATAGAAAACATGTTTATTTAAGATACTCTTTGTGGCAAAATATAGTACAAAATTACAAGATAATATTGATGTTCAAATTTCATGCATTTTTATTTTCGTTACAAACGTTTTAAAGTGCATAGAAAAAATTACTAACAGTAGCGATTACGAACTATTTCACGTATTTTCGGTAAATAAAAATAATAAATCTAAAAAAAGTTTTTTATGTAAGATTCTTTTTATCTTAAAAAAAAAAAAGACTTAGGGAGAAGATTTATCTTTTCTAGTTTTCAGCCGTTCGTGCCATAAAATACCGCTATTTATAAATAAACTGGGAATGTCTATTTATATATTGTTTCCATAATAAAAATTGAAATCAATTTTGTAATCAATGTTCTGCAATCAATTCATTTTGTAATCAATGTTTTGTAACCAATACATTGGGTAATAAATATAGTTTTATGATGGATATTTAATTTTATAATTAATACAGTTATGTAACCACAGCATTTTTTAAACAAATTTTGTAATCAATGCATTTTTGAATCAATGTTTTGAAATAGAACATTTTTGCATGCGCCACTTTCTTTGAGGAATAAACCTATACGTTGCAATTTTGAGTTACTGAAGATTTTACCAGAGGGGATCTGCATATAAATTTCGCATCCGTTGCTAGACTATATTTTTTCCTTTACATAACGAGCGCAAGAAACCAGCTACTAGCAATCAGCTCTAATTAACTATGATGCTTACTGAATATTTGCGATGGAAAATTTTACATTGTTTTCACTATGTATGTGTGAGTTTAAAATATTTTTATTTATTTATTTATTTATTTTAAATACGTAAGATGAAACCTGTAACTGTCGCTTGAAAGGATTCTTCTTGTCCAAATCACTATTGTGAAGTTTAAAATGTATGTTATTCTTACCTTTATTTTTGAAAATACTGTAAAATCTCTTTGTAAGGACCACCAGCCGTTAAATTGAAAATTGGCCCTTATGAGGGGTGACACTTGAATAGGGATGACCAAAAATAAATAAATAAATAGAAATAAGGACATCAAAGCCTATATGTGAAAAAACAGTTTATTAACATTTTCTAAGTCTATATATGATTTAAATGTTTTCATTGAAGTTTGTTTGTTTTTAAGAAATTTGATTTTGTTATTCATAACCAATCGCACTCTTTGGAATGGTTTAGGTGGAATAATTTTAATTTTACATAAGCTTGAGCATCAAATTTCTAGTGCAAAAATTATACTTCAATATGCATTCACAGTTTTGATAAATGTAGAATCCGTTTTTCTTGCATCAAATGATAAAACAGATCGAAACCTGTTACCTTTTATGCGACGACAACAAAGGGTCAAGTTTCTCGTCCAACCCAACAGATTGAAATGTCAAACAAAGTGTGAGGAACACCTGTTTGTCTCACTTGTGGAAAAGTGATCATTCATTGTGTTACTAAATTCTCCTTATCTTCCCCTGCCTTATTTCTTACAATACTTACTGGTTGCTGAACTCTTATGTTTTAGTTCCGGAATTCAATACAACTCTTTAGGATTTAAAGTACATGTGAAAAAGGCCTTTATGAGGGGCAGGTGCAGACCCTAATAGGAGTAAAATTAACATTATGTCTGTGGGGAAATTTTTCGTTCCTAAAAATATTGGCTCTTAATTGAGTTTGCCCTTGAATAGGGGTGGCGTGGCCATTGAAAGAAGTTTCACTGCATAGTAGAGAAAAAGTTTTTCAAAAAATGACTGGTGTTTATTGCGTTTATTTTCTAAATGAAACAGAAAAGCATCAAACTACCTTTAATCACAAAATATCTTTCTAAGAAGAAACATTATTTTGCTTCAGGAAGATCATGCAACAAATCTCATTTCGTTGCATCTTAATTTTAATTGTAATTCTTTTTTTTATACATATTTTTAGGCATCATTTCAGAAGTTTCTACAAAAATGAGTTTTTTATACCTTCCATCGATTTAAATAAATTTCCAGTATTTATTTATTTTTAATATATTATTTATTTTTGAAAAGTCGGAAAAAAAATTTGATTATCCTTAACAACAAAATATCTTTTCAGAAAGGAACCTAATTTGTATCAGTGAAATCATACATCATATCATAATTCATTGCGCCTTACTTTTTAGTTTTTTTTTTCTTTTTTGACAAATACTGTGTAGCGTGAAATTTTATATTTCTATGAGAATGAATTTTTTTTTAATTACTTATCAAGGATATAATTCTTTTTGCTGTTTATTTATTTAATTATTTTTTGAAAAAAAAAACTTTAAAGTATCAAACTATCTTTAGCTATAAGATGTTTTTCAAGAAAAATTATTTTGCATCTGAGAAATCATGCACCATGTTTTCATTCTGTTTCACGTTATCAAGTTGGCCATGTATACTAGATTGTTGTTTATTCTAAGCAGATGAGAGGTTTTTTGATCATTAAATATATTTAATTGTAGACGAAACACTGTACGGACATTTAAAAAACCCACAAATAATAAAGAATTTCTGCTAGCTATTACATATTAGCGTGTCACAGCACGCATGTTCGAACAACCAACATCACTCTTCTCTCCTCCGATTGCCATTCAGCGTTTTGAAAACTATTCTTGGACCATGGAGTACAGGCGACCCTCACACACCTTTCTTTCAATTACAATTCCTCTTCTATTTGTTCTTTTTTTTCTTCTTTTTAATAAAAATTATGAGGCATCTTTTTTTTACGTTTCTACTAGAATGAACTTTTTATATCGTCCAAGAATTTAAATACCTTTCCTGTCTTTGTTAACCTATTGAATATATTTCTGAAACAAACAGAAAAGCATCAAACTGTCGTTAACTACAAAACATCTTTCCTAAAGGAAAAATACTTTGCATCAGAAAAAACATACACTACGTCTCATTTTGTTGCATCTAATTTTCAACTATATATTTTTTCTTATTTTTTCGTAAACATTACGAAACGTCGTTTTATACATCTTTATACACCTTTCCAGCATTATCTATTCTTATTTATTGATTTATTTTGCAAAAGGCAAAAAAACATCAAACTATCTTTAACCCTATAATAACTTTTTAGAAGGAAGATTATTTTGTATCAGAAAAATCATACACCACATCATAATTCATCACATATTATCTTCAATTTCAATTGCTGAAGAAAAATAAAAATAAAAACACTGTGCGACACCGACCGAATTTTACATTTCTATGAGAGTGAGCTTATTATACTTATCAAGAATTTGTGTACTTTTTGTTGTGTTTATGTATTTATTTATTTTTTTCCTGGAAAAGACAGAAAGTTATCAACTATCTTTAATTACAAAATAACTTTTTAGAGGGAAGAATATTTTGCATCAGAGCAAAGTTACACCACATTATTTCATTATACCTTACATTCAATTTGAAGTACTTAAAAGAAAATAAAAATATTATGTGTCACCAAATATTATATTACTAAAAGGTGAGCTTTTTATACAAATCAAGGGTTTCAATATCTTATGCAGTGTTTATGTATATATTTAATTATATTTCCGGAAAAGACAGAAAATCATCAAAGTAACTTTAATCAAAAATATGTTTCGAAAAGATTTTTTTTTCTTTTGCGTCATAGAAATCATAGAGCATTTGTCATTTTGTAAAGTGTTCTATACAGTATCTAGAACTTTTTTTAATAAATGTTGTGTGGCGTCTAATTTAACGTTTCTAATGAGTTCTTGGTGAACTTTTTATACCTTCCAAGGATTTAAATATCTTTCCAGTATTTTCTTCACTTTTTGGGGAAAACAGAAATCCATCAAACTTATAAAATATTTTTTTCAGAAGAAAAATCATTTTGCACAAGAGAAAGCATGACATTCCATTTCTTTTTTATTTATATTACTTTGGAAAACGTATCAGCATACAACTTTTGCGAAGTCTTTCTCGTAAACCGGTATATTTGCATTCACATACAGCTATTTCCATAACATACTCCACAAAAGCATAGGAGATCATCGAAAGGAAATCAGATTTTCTTTTCTCAACAGTTTTTCCTCTTTAGGTAAAAATGACACGTTTTTCAATAGATAATGTTCTGCATTGAGGTTTTTATTCACTTTGATGGGAACACTTCATAGTTTCTAGATTATTCGGCGATAAAACTTTTTATTAGCAATGATGACATCATCATAATATTGTTTAATAAATAAGGAATTTTCCGCTCCTACATTTAGTATAGTTCAATTTCTCGTTGCTACAAAATACTGGAAATTTCGTATAAAGGGAGAAAGTGCATGAAATTTGTATTCCATTTTCATAAAAGATTCATTTTTAACACTTTGGTGCTGTTAACATATTAGTTTTCTAATTTCTCCCTGCTCTTATTATATCATATGTAATGATTCTTCTAACCCACCCGATGTTATCGTTATCGACGCCTAAAAATTCTCTTATTTTTGCTTGTTTTTTTCCCTTCATAATACTCGCTTGCGGTGATATACATGTAGGACTATGCATACATTAATCGCATACTTTGCGAATTAATAAAGTTAATAAATATCAATGCATGATATAAATTTTTGTTAAAGAACATCTAAAAAATAGTTTACCGTTTAAAAGTATTAAATAATAGTTTACTTTATATCATGCACTGAAAATTAACATTTTATTCTTGCATGGACTTGGAGATTAAAAGCGAAACTTATCAATAGAAAATGGAAAGCATTCTTTAGTTTTATTTACAGGAAAATGCAAATATCATTTCCTACATATTATGATCCAGATTCATCTAACAGCGAATTATATGAGAAAATATCAGAAGGACAAAAATACCAAACATTGGGGTATTTTAAATTTTGCAACAGATAAATCAAACAGCACATCTCATTTTGCTGCATCAAATTTTCAATTACTATTCTTCTTATTTTTTCCCCAGTACATATTAAGAGGCATCGTTATATACATCTTTATATACCCTTCAAATATTTATTTATTTTTATTTATTTATTTTGAAAATCACAGGAAAGCATCAAACTATATTTAATCACAAAATAAGTTTTTAAAAGTATCCGAGAAGAGAAATCATGTACCACATTAAATTTCATTAGATCTTATATTCAATTTCAAATACTAAAATAAATAAATAAAAATATTGTGCGACATCGAATTTTACATTTCTAAGAGAGTAAGATTTTTATGGCTATCAAGTATTGGAATACCTTGTGCAGTGCTTATTTATTTATTTAATTATTTTTCTGGAAAAAGCAGAAAATCGTCAAACTATCTTTAACCACAAAATATCTTTCAAAGAGAAAAATTATTTTGCATTATAAAAATCATACAACATTTCTCATTTTGTCACACCTTATGTTCAGTTTTAATAAAAATTGTAAATTTGACGCTTGCAATGAGTTTTTAATGAATTTTTATACCTTCTTATGATTTAAATACCTTTCCAGTATTTTTTTTTTTTTTTTTTTTTTTTTTTTTGAAAGACAGAAAGGCATCAAACTTTCACGAAATATTATTTCAAAAGAAAAATTACAGAGAAAACATGATATTCCATTTCTGTTCGATTTATATTAATTCGGAAAACGCATTAGCATACAACTTTCGCGGAGTCTTTCTTATAAACGTTATATTTGTATGTACATAACAACTATTTCCATATCAAACTCCACAAAAACATAAGATATCATCGAAAGGAAATCAGATTTACTTCGCTCAGTAGGTCCTACTTTTTAAGGCGAAAATGACACGTTTTTCAATAGAAAATATTCAGCATTGAAATTTTTATTAACTTTGATGGGTATATTTCATAGTTTAGATTATTCTTCAATAGAAAAAGTTTTATTGGCAAAGATGACATTGTCATAATATTGTTTATTAAACAAGGAATTTTCCTCTCCTCTCCTACATTTTCTATAGTTCAATATATTGTTTCAACAAAATAATGGATATTTGTTACAAGTGGAGAAAGTGAAATTAAATTGTACTCCATTTTCAATACTTTGGTGCAGCTCACATATATTATTATAAATAGTTTGCTAATTCTGGAACTCCCCTCTTCTTATAAATCATATGTAATCTTTCTTCGAACCCATCCAATTATGCCGTTAACAATATCACCAAATTCTTTTATTTTTTAGTTTTTTCCCCCGCATTTCAGACGATTCCGGTGTATACATTTATGATTATGCAGTTACTATTATTTGCATACTTTGCGGCTTCAAGAAATCAATAACATATCAATGCTTCATGTAAGATTTTATCAAAGAATATCCAAAAGAAGTAAGTTTACAATTTAAAAGTATTTAATAATAACTTATTTTACATAATGTACTCAAAATTGATGTTATTTTCTTACACTTTTCCCCTGCCTTTGGAGGTTAAAAGCAGAACTTATCAAAAGAAAAGTGGACAACATTCTTTGTCTTTTTTTACTGGTAAACGGAAATATAATTTCCGACATATTATGCTCCAGATTTATCTAAGAGCGAATTATATCAGCATATGACAAAAGAACAGAAATACCAAACGTAGTGGTATTTTAAAGTTTGCACCAGAAAAAAACATACACCAAATCTCATTTCGTTGCATCTAATTTTTAATCACAAATCTTCTTTTTTTTCAATAAATAGTACGAGGTATTGTTTTATGCATCTTTGTTTAACTTTTCAATATTAATCAATTTTATTTATTGATTGGTTTTGGAAAAAGCATCAAACTATATTTTAAGCACAAATTAACTTTTTAGGAGGAAGATTATATTCCATCAGAAAAATTATACCCCATATTATATTTCATTACATTCTATATTCCATTTCAAGCACTTAATAATAATAATAATAATAATTATAATAATAATAATAAATAAAAAATATTGTGCATCATCAAAATTTACATTTCTAAGACAGTAAACTTTTATACATATTAAGTATTTGAATACATTTTGCAGTATTTATTTATTTAATTTTTTTTTACAGGCAGAAAACATCAAATTATCTTTAACCACAAAATATCTTTTTAAGAGAAAAAGTATTTTGTATTATAGAAATCATATGCCTTTTTTCATTTTCATTACATCTTACATTTAGTTTCAAGAACTGTTTTTACTAAATATCGTGTGTCATAGAATTTAACATTTCTAATGAGTTTTTAATGAGCTTTTTATACCTTTCTAGTATTTAAATACCTTTTCAGTATTTTTAGTTTCTTCTATTTTTACAAGAAGAAAATATTGCATTCCTGAAAATTTACGAATTTCTCTTTTACACGAATTTACACGTTTTATGGGTTGGAGATTAAAAAAAACATGTTTTTACAAAATGTCTGTGTATGCATCTATCTGTCTGTCTGTGTATATGAATACTATTACTAATTACAGCACACTAAACACACTTTTAAAATACTAAAACTTTTGGACTGTATCTTCAAATATATCTTTAATAACACTCTAAAATTAGCGAACACTCTGGTCGCCATTCTATTCACAAACTATAAGTAGCGAGCACTCTGGTCGCCATTCTTTTCACACACTTTCTCAACAACAACATTTTTCTCTACACAGTTCACTTCACATTTCAAATAAAGAGAGTTCACGACGCCCTCTTACGGGACTTATAAATTACTAATTTTCAACAATAAACAGTCTGTCAGTCATTTTGTCTGTTTGTCTGTATGTGACATGCATTTTTCTGGCGCTAAATCTGAAGAACTAATGCACGGAATTTTACAAAATTTTAGGTTGAGTTAGATGCTTATATAAAACGGAAGAGACAAGTTTTCGGTGTATATCGTGCAACAAGTGGCGCTGTTATGCTGCCTTTTTCAGGATTTCTACAATAGCTATATCTAAAAAACTAATGAACTGAATTTTATAAAATTTCAGATTCCGCTAGTCGTTGATATAATATGACTCTGATTATATTGTGGTGTTCAACGCCTTACAGGTGGTGCTGCTACGCTTAATTATTCATGATTATTGCAATAGCTCTACCTCAGATAGTAATGCACGAATTTTTAACAAACTTCAGATTCAGTTAGTCCCTGATATAAAAGAGTATTTTTTAATTTTTGAAATAAATCACTCAACAGGTGGCGCTTCTATGTAGCATTTTTTCATGATTATCGCAATAGCTCTATCTAAGGAACTAATGCTCGGATTTTTATCAACATTAAAATTCATTTAGTTTCTGATATAAATTAATATTCTTCAGTTTTTAGAATTAGATTTTGATGTAAATTACATGATCGGTGACACCGCTATGTTTAATTTTTCAGGAAGTATTAACGTGCATGAGATAGAAGAAAGTTTTGGGATTGCCATATCCAACTAATTTTATTTTTTGGGAAAAACAGAAAAGCATAAAACTATCACAAAATATTTTTTCAGAAGAAAAATCGTTTTGCACCAGAGAAAGCATGACCTTCCATTTCTTTTCGATTTTATATTGCTTCGGAAAAAGTATCAGCATACAACTTTTGCGAAGTCTTTCTCGTAAACCGGTATATTTGCACTCACATACAGCTATTTCCATAACATACTCCACAAAAGCATAAGAGATCATCGAAAGGAAATCAGGTTTTTTTTTTTTTTTTTTTTCTCAGCAGTTTTTCTTCTTTAGGGAAAAATGACACGTTTTTCAATAGAAAATGTTCTGCAACCAAGTTTTTATTTGCTTTGATGGGGGCATTTCATAGTTTCTAGATTATTTGTCGGTAAAATTGTTTTTAATAGCAAAAATGACATCATCATAATACCGTATTATTAACCCTTTCGAGTCTAGTGTACTATTAATAGCACGTGTCTTTTCATTGAGTATTATATCGTCTTAACAATCTTTTTGTTACTTTCTACATATAGAAATAATAGTATATGTTTATTTCTTTCTTATTAAGGGATCCTTTATATTTTCACGTTTAGTATTAATAATAATAATAAAAGTTTACTCAATTCTCTTTTCACCGTTAGCGATTTATTTATTTTATTTATGTATTTAACTCTTTAAATTTAATATATAGGTTTCTTTTCCGAACGAATTATCTGTGATAAAATGCAAAAACCATTAGAAAGTAGTAATTTTTATTAAGCCATGTTGTAGTTCAATATATCCTAACTCCGAAAAATCTTAATTAGCCTATTATCATATAAATATGAATTGCATAATACGCAAAATAAGAACATTCGTTCAATTTCAGAGAATGAGATAATATTTAACCATTTGTACGTCTATTTTGATAGCTACGATTAACATTATTAGAGTGAAATTAATTTTGTTCTCAAACTGGAAAAAAATTGAGATTCGAAAGAGTTATATATGAAATTTTTATGCTCTACATCTGGTATTGTTTAATTTCTCGTTGATTACAAATAATGGAAAAATGATAAAAAAAAAATGGATAAACTATAAGAAAATTATGTTCCATTTTAATAAATGACTTATTTATAACACTTCTTAACACAGTTGAAAGGCGTTTATGAATCCCGTTTCTCTGGCCGTCTATATGGTCGCCTGCGTGTTTATGCTCTAACTTACATAAATATATTCGGATCGCTATGCAATTGAAGTATGTCATTAAAGCTTGATAATGGATTTTCTGCATTGAAAATGACGAGTATTCATAGTTCATTTACAGGAAATATCTAAGAATTCCGTTACATTATAGTCCAGGAGGAAAAATCATTATCTGGATATTTTAATAGTGTTACAAAATCTTACATACATTATGAAATTCATATATATTATTGAGATGCTCTAAAACATGGGTTTTATAGAATATGGCATATATAGAAATTATAAAAATTGTGCAGATAAACTCAAAAGTATTGCATTATGTTATGAAGAATAACGAATTTTTATTATGTTATAAACATAAAATGATATGTATATATGAGGTTTAAGGTGTATATTTTAAATTAATACATGCATCCTATAAAGTAGGGAATGCAAATGATTTATCAGTCTTTCATTCTTTATTATCGTAGACTTTTTTCAGCCTATTAAGGTAATATGCTATTTATAACGCCTGCGATATTTTTAGAAAATTTTAAGGGATAATGCTACTTATAAGGATTGTGAATTTGTGCAAATAATGTATCATTCTTTCATCATTTATCATCTTAGATTTTTTTCAACATATTAAAGGGTAATGCTACTTAAAACACTTGTGATTTTTTCAACTCATGTTAAGGGTGCTCTTAAATCAAAAAGAGCAACTTTGTGACATAAGTTTTGATTGGAAAACGCTTGAAATTATCTAGTGGTATTGTTCAGAAACTATCTAATCGCGTTCATTTACCCTTTTTTTAACAGAATAAATTTTTTGACAATCAAATCTTTTTCGCAATCAATCGCTTGACGTAAAAAATTGGATTTAATTTGAGGAATATATTTCTTTTCTTTTGATTTAAAAGTTATATGTTTATACGGCTGGAAACCGCTAGAATATATGTGATCTCAAAGATTTATTCTAAAATATTTTGGAGAAAATTAATTTAGTACCAGAGACAGCATAACATCACTATTTCTTTTCGCCTATCCCATTTCCGGAAACAGCCCCCTTATACAGATTTTTCAAAGCTTTAGTTGCTCATCGATCTGTTTGCATGTCTATATACTTCCCTTTCAGTAACATCCTCTTCGAAAGCAGGAACCACCTAAAGGAAATCCGATTTATTCCTTTTGGGAGGTACTCTTTTTTAAGAGACTAACGGAGCTATTAATTTCTGTCAGAATGTTGTCGGTGTACAGATTTTTGTACTTATTTTATTACTTATTACTTAATTTATATTTAAAGTACCTATTTTATTCCTTATTTTATAGTTTTTACTGAAATCCAAGGGAAATTAATAGGGTATTAAGAAAGATGGCACCATTCTAATAAACATTTTTAAATATCAGATCCTGATATCCCACACTGTAAAAAAAAAAAAAAAAAAAAAAAAAAAAAAAAATCTGTAAAGGTACTAAACATTTTCTAGGAAACTGGGATTCCAAGAACTTTTCCTGTAACGGTAACAACAAAAACTCAAGTTTTAAATCGGTTACATAGATTTTTCCTGTTATCGTTACATGAAAAGTTCTTGGAATTCCAGTTTCCTAGAAAATGTTTAGTACCTTTACAGATTTTTTTTTTTTTACAGCGCATATGGTCATAAAAAGGAAGAAAGCGACATTGATAAGAACCAAACGATTAAAAATAAGTAGGCATGTGTGACGGCAGATCTCATAGTGGGTTTCGTTTACAGTGTCTTTTAAAATTCTTTATTCTTAAATAACTAAATCGAAATTGTTACTTTATAATTGTTAATGGCAAGCACCATTATATTTTTCTTTCAAAAAATTGTCAGTAGATGGCAAAACCAAACAAAAGAATAATCGAAATTCAATATTTATTCCTCTCTGATTGTTATTAAAAGTTTTATTCTTTTTATTTAATGCTTTTCATTCTTATTTTTGGTGGGTGTATGGAGGGGCGACACACTACTTCGCAAATTCATTTTTAAAAAGAAATTCTGCTAAAATAATTTCAAATTTAAATTGAAAATTTTCAATGCAATTTTGATTTTAATTTGTTTATTTATTTATTTATTGATCGGGGGGGGGGGGGGAGCACATAATACTTCGCAAATTTACCTTTTAAAACGAAATTTCACAAAAAGTTTAAAGTTACACAGAGAGCTTTGAACCAAGATTAAGGGGACAAAGGAACTTTAAACTCATTATTATATATATTTTTTAATTCCCCTTAAAATCGTGTTAAATTATGGCATATATATTTAACAGATAAGAAATTAAGGAGGTCCGGGGCACAAAAATCTTCAAATTCTCTAAATAAAAAATATTGCATTAAAATTTCTGTTTCTTACTTAACATGGCTTTTAAATCATTTTTCTATCTTAATTAAAACAGGTAATATTAATGTTTTCGTTTTAGTTTGTTATTAAAATCTACCTTTAAAGCAATGGTTGTCATAGAAATGAATTATTGTGGAAATGAATTTTTCTTCATATTGGGTTTTTTGTCATTTGTTATACTTAAAATGTTAAAAGTAGAAAAAAAAAAAAAAAATAAGGATAAATGGTTTAAACTTAAACCATGTCTTTTCCATTATTTTACTTTAATTTGCATTAAGCAAATTTGAAAAAATATTTACTTTTGAGAATAGGATTTTTTTTAATCAACATATTTTTTAAACTTTAAATATTTTTAATTTTTATTTAAATTAATATTTTTTAAAATTCTGATTCAAAATAACTTGTATATGAAAACATGAAACTTGTATATTTCTGTTAATTTAGATGAAAGAAAAAAAACGAATTTCTATAAATAATATTTTGAGTTATTACAACTTTAAGCAAGTTATAGCGAATTATTTTTTACCTAACTTTTTAAAAAAATTTAAATTTTAAATTAAAAAAGTAATTGAGAAGTTTTATCATGTGATTTAGTTTACAAATGATTTAGTTAACCATGACAAAAAAATTCAGAATTTTATCTCAATAAATAAAAATATTTTAAAATGTTTCCTTAAGCACCTTACATATATATATTGTAACGAATTTTGTAAATAGTTAGTGTTTGTACTCTAAAATGGTGTAATTAATCTTATTAAGCTCCATTCCTTTGCTAATATTAATTTTTGTTGCATTGTCTCTATTTGTTATCAGGCAAACCTGTCTATTATTTTTCAATGAGTGTCTATGGCGCTTTGGCAAGATATTATAGTTATCGCCAAGTTGGCGTCTCTTTTGACGACTAATTTTGGCGATATATCGCCAAGCTGGCGATAGTACCCTTTCCCTTTGTATGGTAACCCCCCTTATATACACATACAATGAATGCTTTTCCGGTATTTTCTGGATTTTTCTAGAAACTTGTAGAAATTTCCAGTGCATGCTCCGAGCTTATAAATAGGAGAGCGATGCAGAGCGGTTGTTGTTATTATTTGTCAGTCAGTCATTGAGTGAGCAACTAGACGATTATTTAAGCAGGTTTGCTTGAGTATTGTTATTTATCTACGCTGTTTTGAATTTGATATAGCGTTAAGACGTTGTGTAAAGAGTCTCTGTGACATATATCTGTACTTGTACGTTGGATTTGCACAGTTATTTCCGAAAATATGGTAATATTTGTGAGTTTTGAAGACTCCGTAGCTACGAAGATTTGTAAATAAATTATATTCTATTTTTTAAGAGATTGGATTTTGAACTTGATAAACGAAAAGAACAGAAGAGCCCTATATACGCTACAATTTTTGGTGTCAGGAGTCAGGATTTTATGGAAAAAACAAGAGCAATGGATGAACAATTCAGTGAGTTGTTAAAGGCTATTAATAAAATCGACAAAGGTCATGAAGAGTTAAAAAATAAAATTAATAAATGCGAAGAAGAGGTGACTGAAAAAAAATTGACAAAGACCAAGAAGAGTTGTCGGATAAAATGAATAAAACCGAAGAGAGAATGGAAGAGTTGACAAATAAAATTGATAAATGCCATGAAGAAGTGACTGAAAAGATTAATAAAGGCCAAGAAGAAACACTGTTAAAAAATATCTGAAATTCACGGATATATTTTTCCTGAATTTCACAGAAAAAGTTTCTTTTCACAACAAAAGGGCATTTTCCGTTAAAAATCAGCTAACTCCACTATATTTCCTGAAAATAACGAAACGGATCAAAATAGAAAGAAAAAACGGAGACACTCCATTTTAATGAGAGTCTCCGTGGCCGCGTGGTCAAGGCATCACCCCGTGACCGTAAATGTTTATGACCGTAGATTGTGCGTTCGAATCCCACTAATGCCATGAAAACATAAAAGTCCTTTTAAATTACTTTTTTAGTTTTTATTTTTCTCTTATTTCTTTTTAAAAATTATTTTAACTAAATAGCCCTCACAAAAATAAATAAATAAATAGTTAAATTCTGCGCGATAATTTCAAAAAATTGTCCATAGCATTATTTTTGTAAAAAATGAATATTTTTTTTTTCATACATTCATTAAAAAAAGTGATTTTAAACAGTTATTTTTTTAATTTAAACTAGTCAAAAAAATAAAATTTGATTAAAAAAATAATAAATATTATGCATCTGTCTAAAATAATATAAAATAAACCGCTTACGAGTATTCTATCGAATATATTGAAAGGAGATCTTTGAAAAACACAACAGATTTTCCCAGTAACTCATAAAAGACATGCTTTGTACAAACTGGCATTAGCAGCTTTGGCTCAGTCAGTAAGGACCTTTTCCGCTATTAAAAGGTCTCGAGTTCGAATCTCAGGACGTCTTGAACTAAAGTATACAAAAAGAAATAAATAAGTTAAAGTTAAATAATATAGTAGTTCAAAATTACTCGGAAAGTTCGAATTCTTTGATGATTGTTCGGTTTATTAAGATTAAATTAAATTATTATTAAAATCAAACCTTGTAACTTGTTATCGCTTCTTCAAACGAAGTTTTACTTTCTTTTATTTTCCAAAACGGAAAATCTACTAACGGAACGGTAAATGTCTGGCTAGTATTTTGCTGCCAGTAGTTTTACTGTAAATTCACAGTTTTTTTTTTTTTTTTTTTTTTTTTTTTTTTTTTTTTAACAGTGAATTCGGTAGAAGAGAAAATAGAGAATGAAGTTAGTAATGTTGAAGAGAAAATGAAAAGGAAAAGAGAGGAAGTAGCAGAGAACATTCTGAATTTTTTCTGAAGTTCTCTCTGAACTTTATTCTGAAGTTAGTAATATTCAAGAGAAAATAGTGGAAGTAGATGAAAAGCTAAATAAAAGTGTACAAGATTTTGAGAAGAAGCTTTCAGCGTCCAGAGGTAATTATGAAGAATCTAGGAACCCGTCTGCTTTTCCTGTGCACATTAAGCTGTCGACATACGACGGGAAGAGTTCCTGGCAAGTTTATAAGGCCCAATTCTCCATTGTAGCTGAAGCAAACATGTGGAGTGACGAGGTGAAAACTTGCCAACTTGCAGCATCTTTGAGAGGACAAAATGCTGAGTTGCAAACATTGCCCGATATGATGCAACCCAATTTTGAGACGTTCAGTACCGCACTTGAACTGAGATTCCGCGAAAAAATCTTTAAAGATTAAACAAGGCTACAAATGAAAAGCCGCCATCAAAAATCGGGTGAAACCCTGCAAGAGTTTTCCTTAGAAATAGAACGGCTTGCGAATTTAGCATTTATCAAATGCCCAACAAATGTATGGGAAATGCTCTCACAGCAGTACTTTGTAGATACAATAAAAGATCCAGAAGTGCAGAGAGCGGTACGAATGTCGTATGTGCATGATTTAAAGTCTGCTTTACTATGTGTCTTAAGGTTGGAACGGCTACACAAGCCAGCCGAAAAGACCGTGATTCAGTCCGAGGGGCGACAGTGAATAAAAGCCCAGACACTGAGATCGACATCTTGAAGGAAATTAAAAAAATAAAGCAAGGGTTTGAAGCTTTAAAATATGAAAGGACAAGCTCAAGACGACAGAATCTCGCGTGCTGGGGCTGCGGTGATATAGGACATCTCCGAAGAAACTGCCCCAAAGTCCACGAACGTGAGATGAATTCAAGGCCAGAGAGTAAAAAGCCCCATTTGAAGATCTTCCAGATATCAAAAATGAGTGGCGGCGATAATGTATTACATGTGATAGGATTTATTAACGAGATTCAGTGCCGTATGATTGTAGATACAGGAGCCAATGTGACAATAATAAGAGAAGATTTGGCTCGGAAATTGAAATGTAAACTCATCTGGATTCCGCCCTGCGTTACCCTGCAAACTCTGACGGGCGACAAGATAGGCATATATGGAAAGGTCAATTTAACCATCAACTTTGGAGGAACCAAATGTTACTATACGGCATTTGTGGCTGACATAACAGACCCTTGCATAATCGGGCTAGATTTTCTGAAGAAGTTTGGCTTCAATCTTGATTTCAAAAATAATAAAATGCTCTCAAAATTTGAAGAAATAAGTCTCTTTGGATTAAATAACAAAATTGAATGTAAACAAACAGTAATAGCCAAAGATGACATTAATCTAGATCCAAGAACAGAATTTTTAGTTCCAGCAGTAATTAAAAATGAAACTAATTATCGATTTGGCCATATAGATTATCCCGAAGACAATAGTACACAAGCAGGAGTATTGGTGGCTTTTTCTGTAGTAGACCTCTCGAAAAAGACCATTCCATTAAGAATTGTTAACATCAGTGATAAGACGAGGACTATCAAGAAAGGAGAGGTGAAAGCGTCATGTGCTCCTGTGACGTGCATAAGTCAAAATTCCAATCACTCAGAAATCTTAAGATAATTTAGTCAAGGATTTGTTACAAAATACAGACTTAGATCCAAACCAGTGGGATAATGCAGAAAGTTTAATTAGGGAATTCCAAAGTTTATTTTCCCAAATATCTGAAGATTTTGGACGAACCAAAATGACACAACACCGAATTGATACGAGAGATCTCTCTCCTATTAAACAGCACCCTAGACGATTACCTTTTGCCAAGCAAGAAGAGATGCAGAATATAATTAAGAATATGGAAGAAAATGACGCTATCGAACCATCGACAAGTCCATGGGCGTCTCTTATTGTATTAGCAAGAAAAAAGGATAATTCTACACGATTTTGTGTAGATTACCGCCGATTGAATGACGTCACCAAAAAGGATAGTTACCCCCTACCAAGGATGGACGACACTCTCCACAAACTTGCGGGCAACACTTGGTTCTCGACTCTGGACCTGAAGAGTGGTTACTGGCAGGTAGAGATTCATCCCGACGACCGCGAGAAGACTGTCTTCACAACGGGACAAGGATTACGGCAATTCAAGATAATGCCTTTTGGTCTATGTTACGCACCTGCAACTTTTGAACGCCTTATGGAAACGGTTCTCCGGGGGCTGTCATATGAGTCATTTCTTGTTTATTTAGATAATATCATAATCATAGGGCGTTCTTTTGATTAGCATATTAACAACCTCAGGATGGTGCTACAAAAGTCAAAGGAAGCTAACTTGAATCTAAGCCCTTCCAAGTGCAATTTGTTTCGCAATGAAGTCGCCTACCTTGGACACATCGTTTCGTTCGGAAGGAGTTAGGACTGATCCGGAAAAGATATCGGCCGTGAAAAATTGGAATCGTCCAGCTGATGTTCACCATCTTCGGAGTTTTCTAGGACTATGCTACTATAACATAAAATTCGTCATAGGCTTCTCGATGATTGCAAGACCACTTTATAAATTAACAGAAGCTAATCAAAAATTTATTTGGACACAGGAATGTGACGCCGCTTTCGAAAAGCTTAAGGAGGTATTAAGATCCACTCCAATTCTGTCATCTCCTCAAATCGATAAACAGTTGAGACTTAATATAAATGCGAGTAACAAAATCAGTGGCGATGTACTGTCCCAGAAGTCGACGTCCAGGAGCGTGTTATCGCCTATTTCAGCAAGTGCTTGTCAAAGGCAGAGCAAAACTACTGCCTAACAAGAAAGGAGCTTCTTGCTGTAGTGAAAGCCGTAGACCATTTCCATCACTATTTTTACGGTCGAAAGTTCCTGATCCGAACTGAACATGCTTCTTTAACCTGGCTCTCGAATTTTAAGAACCCTGAAGGCCAGATAGCCAGGTGGATACAAAAGCTTCAAGAGTACGACATGGAGATACGCCATCGTAAAAGCTCATCGCATGGAAATGCAGATGCTCTTTCAAGAACACCCTGCTCAGAGAAGTGTAGATATTGCGATCGGGGTGAGAAGAAATTTAATGTAAAAAGTCCTATAGTGAGACAAGTTACAACTGGGTCGACATCATCGCAAGACCAGTGGAGTGATGTGAGCCTGCGGAAAGATCAACTTGCTGATCCTGAAATTAAGCCCATTCTAGAGCTGAAAGAGATGTCTAACAGGATGCCCAGCTGGCAAGACATGGCCCATTTCCATCCTACGACTAAACTTTATTGGACTGTCTGGGATTCCCACATTTGAAGAACGGTATCTTGCACCGAAAATTGGAGTCTGATGATGTAAGAATGTGTAGAAGGTAATTACTACTTCTTAAGTCAAGAATTTCTATGGCCCTGCAAGAATTTCATGGTAGTCCCACAGGAGGTCATTTTGGTGTAATGAAGACCCTGCAAAAGGTTCGAGAGCGTTTTTACTGGAATAATGTTCGCACTGATGTGGAGAAGTGATGTCGAACTTGTGACATCTGTGTAGCACGTGAGAAGCCCTAAGAGGCGCGATCCAAAGGGGTGCACCCGTGGACTATTGCAGCATTATAATGTTGGAGCTCCTTTCGAAAGAATTGCTCTAGACATCCTGAGTCCTTTTCCTAGAACATCTGATGGCAACAAATACATCCTTGTTGTCAAGGTCTACTTCACCAAGTGGCCGGTAGACTACGCCATACCTAATCAAGAGGCGGTAACTGTAGCAGAGGTACTGGTTCAACACTGGGTATCCAGATACGGAGTTCCTCTTCAAATCCCCTCCGATCAAGGAAGAAACTTTGATTCGGCTGTGTTTAAGGAAATGTGTAGACTACTCGGTATGGACAAAACTCGAACTACACCACTACATCCTTAGTCGGACGGCATGGTGGAGCAGTTCAATCGTACCATCCTAAATAACCTCTTTCTCCTGGTATCTAAAGATCAACAAGCCTTGGACAAGAAATTGCCTCTTTTCCTGTTTGCATACAGGAGTGCTGCTCATGAGGCCCCCATCACAAATGCCTTTTGGTCTTGATCTTCGTCTACCTGCTGATCTTTTGTTTGGCCGTCCTCCTGATGCTCCTTTATCGTCTGAGGAATATGTGGATGAACTCCAGGCATGGATTGAGGAGATTCATTGTCTGACGAGGAACCGAATTGGACTGGCATCATAAAAGATGAAGACACGGTACGAAGACAACTGGACATAAGTTCAACGAAGGTGACAAAGTTTGGTTTTGGAATCTCTTACGTCGTAAGGGACTGTCGCCAAAATTACAAAGAAACTAGGACGGTCCTTACACAGTCGTCAACAGGTTGAATGACGTCTTCGTACGTATACAAAAATCGTCACGCACGAAGCCAAAGGTCGTACATTATAACCGGCTAGCCGCCTATTTTGGACAAAATAATTAGAAATTTGAAAGTGGAATTTTAGGCCATGGTCACGGAAGTCACTTTTTGTAAATATGTAAATAGTAATTATTTCTTTGTGTATGTAAATGTTATTTTTTTAAGCGTTTTCCTCTAACTCAAGGATTGCACTGCCCGGGACGTGCAGTCTTTGAGGAGGGGGTAGTGTTAAGAATTTTATAAATAGTTAGTGTTTGTGCTCTAAAATGGTGTAATTAATCTTATTAAGCTCCATTCCTTTGCTAATATTAGTTTTTGTTGCATTGTCTCTATTTGTTATCAGGCAAACCTGTCTGTTATTTTTCAGTGAGTGTCTATGGTGGTTTGGCGAGATATTATAGCTATCGCCAAGTTGGCGATTATCAAAATTAAAACTTACATATTTCTGTTTATTTAAATGAAAAAAAAATTAAATTCTACAAGCAATACTTCAAGTTATAACGATTTTATATTACCCCACTTTTTTAATATATATATATATTTTTGGAAACATTATGTGATGTGTTATCATGTGATTTTGTTTAAAAAAGTTACATGATTAACCATCAACAAAAAAAAATCAAAATTTTAATTTAATTGATAAAAATTATTTTAAAATGTATCTCGGACCTCTTTAAAAACTTTTGTTCAAACCATATCAATTCACTTTATAGAACTTAACACTTGCATGAATGAATTCGTTTGGACTAATGATCTCCTGATTAGACCAGTGATAATGAGTAAAGAAACATTATTTTGGCCAAAATGATTAATTTTTATCTAAATCATTCGAACTAATGGAATTTTATTGTACATATTTCTCATTTTGCTATAAAAACATTCTACTATATTAATAAAAATCACGAAAAAATTACCCTGCAAAATACATGTTTTATAATTTTCACTGTAAACATGATTTCATTCCAATAACAATTTTTTTAATCAAATTAATATTAAGTATCTTATGTAAATGTAAATTCCATTTAAAATTGCTTACGAATATAATCGAAATATCCCATGCCATGCAGATGCGTTTCCCCGAATTCTTACGTTAGGTAGTATATTGTGAAAATATTACCTAAAATTTTCCTTATAGAATAGTCTAGAGCAAACTTATGTTAGTTTTAAAACATTAAAAAGAAATCATTTTAAACACCTAATTACTTCCAGAAAGTATAATTTTAAAGTGTTAAAACAAACATAAACAAATGTAGTGTTAAAGAAAAAAAAATCTGAACATTTTTTTTAATTTGGTCTAAGGTAGTTATCACAAAAAGAAAAAAGACTTTATTTTTTAAATTTTTAATGTGAAAACTCATAAACATTTAACAGAACAGTAAAAAGAAAATAAAACTTAACAAGTAGAATTAAGTTGCAGAGCAAATTTAATTCACATTCATTATTATTTTATAACAATGATAATTATGATGCTAAATATATACAGGACAGTTGCACCTTAAAATTTAACAAATAAGAATGTATTTATTAAAATACAACACATTTCTCAGTGGTGCACAAAACAAGAACTTTAATATACATTTGTACAATCAAAATAAAATAAAACTATCAACGTTTCACGCCGTCTTCTGCGGGCGTCTTCAGGAAAATATGATATTGAAAGGATTAAGTTTGCATTTTGATCGTGAGATAATATTTCTAGTAAATTAAAATCTAAATGAATTAAAAGTTTAAAAATGTTGCCACTTACACGTGAGTAAAAATTAAAATATTGCAACGAAATAAAAATTTTAAGATTTTATGATGTTATGCCATATTTTTGGTATATTGTAGGATAAATTATCATTACATGGTTTATTTTCTCGTGCAGTGATTTCGATAGATTCTCTTATTTTACCTTAAACTGGGTTATTGCACTTAACTATGGTTTTGGCCTCATCAAAGTTAATACGGCAGCCCTTGTTCGCCAAGTAGAAGCGAGAAAGAGCAGTATTCTGTTTATATTGTTTAATATCCCTGCGTTGCTCTTTAATTCTAATTAAAAGTTGCCGCGTAGTCATGCCGATGTAGACTTTTTTAACATTATTAGGTAAAATGATGGGGATTTCATAAATACCAGATTTTTGATCTATTGGAATTTTGTCGATCTTATCTGTAACGATGTCAATGAGATATGGAGGGGGAATGGCGACAAGTTTTATGTTACATATATGTAAGGGATATAATGAATTTTTCTGTAAACCACAAGCTTATCCTGTCGTTGGCCGGATGTGGTAGGAGTATTGTACTGTTGAACTATTTTATTTACAAATTTTGCAGGAAAACCATGGTCAAAAGCTATTTTCTGTATAAAATCAATTTCTTTATTTAATATGTCATCTGAACAAATCATAAAAGCTCTTTTAATAAATGACCTGAAAGCAGATATTTTGTATTCGAAAGGCATGTTGGCTGAAAACGGGATAGCTGTATTTTCTTTTATTGGTTTTCTATAAATTGAAAATTTTAAACTTGAATTGCATCTATTAATTTGAACATCTAAAAATGGAAGTAATAATAAATGGAAGTAAATATTCTTATTAAAAATGAAAATGTTACTGAAAACTATTAGGTTTAGGCCAGATTTAAGGGAGGTTTTGATATCTTGAGATATATTTGAATTTTTATCTATTATCAAATTAATATATTCTATGACTTCATGCATATTGATGGAAGGATATAATGAAACTACGTCTAAACTTGCCATAATGGTGTTTGTATTAACTGGAATTAGTTGCCGTATTAACTTTGATGGGGCCAAAATGATAGTTCCGTGCAATAACCCTGTTTAAGGTAAAATAAGAGAATCTATCGAAATCATTGCACGAGAAAATAAACCATGTAATGATAATTTATCCTACAATATACCAAAAATATGGCATAACATCATAAAATCTTAAAATTTTTATTTCGTTGCAAAATTTTAATTTTTACTCGCGTGTAACTGGCAACATTTTTAAACTTTTAATTCATTTAGATTTTAATATGCTAGACATATTATCTCTCGATCAAGATGCAAACTTAGTCCTTCCATTATCATATTTTCCTGAAGACGCCCGCAGAAGACGGCGCGAAGCGTTGATAGTTTTATTTTATTTTGATTGTACAAATGTATATTTAAATTCTTGTTTTGTGCACCACTGAGCAATGTCTTTATTTTAATGAATACATTCTTATTAATTATGATGCTATTTTTCATTTTTCGTTTTTAAACAATAGATCTCTAAAGTTTTAACCCCCTGTGATCCAACGGTACTTTAAATTACATTTGAAGAAAACTTGATATAAAATTAATTTAAAGGAACAAAGGAATTTCAAATTCATTTTTATTGCACTTTAAATGTTATATAAGGGTACATTTTATGAATTAAAACATACATATTTATCCTGCATTTTTTTAAAAGAAAAAAAGGAAATTTCCTGAATTTTTTTCTTAATTTCAAGAATTTTTCAAAGCGCCTCATGGGTATTTCATGATTAAAATCCAGAATACTTTTCATGCCAGTTTGGTTTACATATACAAATAAAACTGTGCATGGCTTTTTTAAACTGAATATGAATGGAAAAATTAAAGATAGCTCAGAGCAGAAATATGATGTAAATGCTCTGAATATTTTCTAAAATTTAAAAAACTTTTTTTCTTGCCTTTTTTTATTCTAATATATAAAATTCGATGCACAGTTTTATTTGTTTATTAAACACAAAGTGGCATAAAAATATTGTGAGAATGGGAGGCGAGCGAATATTTTTTATTATATATCATACTTGCGCACTGCAAGCGTCCCCCCCCCTTTCAAACATACTCCAGTTTGCCGGTGAACGGTAGATGGGTCAAAAGCTTTTCTGTATGAATTTGATATGAAAAAAATTCTGTGTGATTAAATATTTTAATGCTTAAATTAATTGTTTTGCGTTCATCTAATAAATTACTTGTTCTGTCAATATCCAAGGTCTTAGTTCATGATATTTAAATCAAAGATAGAACAACATATAACTTAAAATGCGCAAGTGACAGTCTGAAAAGCTCTTCATAATGCTAAAAACATTCAAGAAAATTCCCCACATTACTTTTATCCATATATATATATTGTAGCGTATGTAGGGTTCTCTGATCTTATGATTTATCAAGTTCAAAATCCAGTCTCTTAAAAAATAGAAATAATTTATTTACAAATCTTCACAGCTACAAAGTCTTTGAAACTCACAAACATTGCCATATTTTCAGAAATAACTGCGTAAATCCAACGTATAAGTACAGATATATGTTACGGAGTTTTAACACTGTATCAAATTCAAAACAATCACAATACTCAAGCAAACCTGCTCACTCAATGACTGACTAACAAATAATAACAACAACCGCTCTGCATCGCTCTCCGATTTTTATGCTCGGAGCATGCACTGAAAATTTCTACAAGTTTCTAGAAAAATACAGAAAACTCCGGAAAAGCATTCAGTGTATCTATGTACCTATAAGAGGGGGTTACCATAGAGAAAGAAGGGGTACCATCGCCAACAATCACCAAGTTCGTCGCCAACTTGGCGATATATCGCCAAATTTGGCGACCAAAATTAGTCGTCAAAAGCGACAACTGTTTCTTTACTCATTCTAACTGGTCTAATCAGGAGATCATTAGTCCAAACGAACTCATTCATCCAAGTGTTAAGTTCTATAAAGTAAATTGCTATGGTTTGAACAAAATTTTTTAAAAAGGTCCTAGATACATTTTAAAATAATTTTTATCAATCAAATTAAAATTTTATTATATATATATAAATATATATATACATATATGTCGCATTTTCATGAAACGACAGACTTCAAGGGGATGAGTTTTAATTACGATTTATTTAAAATATAACAAAATCTTTTCGCAAGTCTTTACATCATGAGTTCTGGAGACCAAGTGCGTAGATGTATAGAAATTTCTCATCTCCCGAGGGGGGTTGCCAGTTAAAAAGGCCATGTGTTTTACTTAAATTAATACGATAAACTTAGGTTTCTTGTTGCCCTGTAAAACCCGTGATTATTAGTCATGGGGCCCGTATCCACATTGAGGGACGATTTATTAAAAAAGTAATAAATAGGTCTGATTTTTTGTATTTTCTTACATATATATATATATATATATATTTTTTTTTTTTTTTTTTTTTTTTTTTTTTTTTTGTTGATGGTTAAGCATATAACTTTTTTAAACAAAATCACATGACAACACATCACACGTTGCCAAAAAAAAAAAAAATATATATATATATATTAAAAAGATGGGGTAATATAAAATCGTTATAACTCGAAGGATTGCTTGTAGAATTTATTTTTTGTTCATATAAATAAACAGAAATATAAATAAACAGAAATATATGTTTTAATTTTGATTCAGCATTTAAAAAATATATCAATTTAAATAAAAATGAAAAACAATTATTTAAATTTAAAATTTAAAAAAAACTTTATGTAACTTAAAAAAAATTTTTTTTTCAAAGTAAATATTTTTTTTTTCAAATTTAATGAATTAAAATTACAGAAAAGCATTTAAAAAAGATGTGTTCCATGTTTGAACATTTGTTTTAAAAGGTTCTTAACTTGTAACAATTTAAATACGAGAAATGACGATAAAAACGAACATGAAATAAAATCCAATTTAACACGAAGTTGTTTTCATGACAACTATTCCTTGAAAGCTAGATTTTGAAAACAAATCAATGGGAAAAAATTAACATTTTCTATTTCAATTAAAACAGAAACACGATTTAAACATCATTTTAAGCTGATGAAAATCAGAAATTTTTATTGCAATAAAATCTTTTTAGAAAATTTGAAGGTTTTTATATCCAGACCCCTTAATATGAACATATGCAAAAATTTATTTAAAATTTACTTTTCTTTATTATTATTTCGTCTTCTTATCCATTCTTCACATGTTATCATTATTAAAACAGAATCTTATCTTTTTCTTTAATTCTTTTCAAAAGCTTTATTTAACGTAATATTTAAAAAAAACTTTTAATTTTTATCTGTAAAATCAATATCTTAAAATTACTTGGAAAAATTGTTGAATCTTAGCTCGAAGGTGCTATGCTAGTGGGCGCAGAATGCGAACTGTTCTACGGAATTGCACACTAACAAAAAACAAATGAGGAAACAAAAAACTGATGTTTTTTAAATTTTTAAAATCCAGTATAATTACAAACGAAAATATTTGATAAACGATTCCGAAAGCATTCCTTTATCTTTAGAACATTAAAAAACAATTTCGAAATTTGAAAAAAAAAATTGTAAAACATAAATTTTTATTAGCTTCTTGGAAAAGTTTTTGAGTAACTTTTAGAAATCATTTGCCTCTACCCTGGAAAATGTTTTTCAGATACTATCAGATTTCTCAACTGAGCATTTTCAACTGCATAACTGAAATTTTGCATGCAATTGCGCCTGAAAAATGTTAATTTATTGTTAATGTTAATGCTTTTAATTCTATATGTTTTTTAGTTGAACATGTTTGATGAACATAAAACTATTTACTTGAGGCATCATAGCATCCGAAAAACTGGTTTTCTGGGTTGAGAGAATTAGTTTATGCACTTTAACAGCTACTTGGAAACGTTTTCGAAAAGTATGGACAGCTAATAATGGTTTATTTTTATAAATTCTTCTCAAATTTCAACGATGACTTCTTTTATAAGTTTTTTAAACATAAAGGAAAGCTTTTCGGAATCTTAGGTGATTGTGTATTTTTTATCGTAATCATAGTGTATATTTTTTATTTTTATCTATATTCTTTCGATTTCTTATCCATTTTTTATAATCATTTGTACTTTCTACTATCCTTTACTAGAAGGCAGTATTGGAATCTTCAAAATTTTTTTACTTCCGGTTTTCGATGGATTTATAAATTTTAGAAGGTTCTGAACAAGATATGATGAAACTGGACACGATTTGTTAGAAAATATCTATCTGTTACTCGGTGAGTCTGCATGTGATACAAATTTTGTGGGCACTCTATCTCAAGAATAATTCACTAGATTCTTCAAAATTGTAAATTCAGTTTGACTTGATATAAACTGGAGCTAATTAGCTTTTAGTGTAAATTTCCCAACAGTTGGCGCTGCTGTACTTGATTATTAACAACTTTCGCATTTACTCCATCGTAAAAAGTAATGCACGGATTTTCATAAACCTTCAGTTTCAGTTAAACTTTGATATAATTTTGTGCAGATTACTTTTTGATAATTACCGCTAAACCAGTATCCCAATAACTCTATTTCAAGAATTAAAGTACGAATTTTCAATAAACTTCAGATTCAGTTAGTCCCTGATATAGGTTGGTACTGCTAAATTTTTGGTGTAAATCTCCCTACAAGTGGCACGTCTAAACTGCATTTTTCACGATTTCGCAATAGCTATATCTCAAGATCTAATACATGGATTTTCCTCAAACTTAAGATTAAATTAATACTTGAAAAAAATGGTTCTGAGTAGATTAAGTGTACATTGTCCAAAAGGTGGCATGTTATGTAGATTTTTTTTTAGATTTCCGCAATAATTCTATCTGAAAAAATAATGCACGGATTTTCATTAAACTTCAGATTCAGTTAGAAGTTGACATCAGTTGTTGATGATTAGATTCTTAGAGTAAATTACTTAACATGAGGCGCTGATGCTATGCTGCATTTTTTAGGAAGTAATACCATGTATGAGAGACAAAAAAGTTTTGGGATTGCCACATCTGTCAAGTTTAATTAAAATCTATTATTTTCCTTTGATTCTTTGCAGAATCGAAGGATGCGTTTTAGTTTATAAGTATGCAATATACTTTTATTTTTTTATCTGTAAAAGCAATATCTTATACGTACTTACAGATATTGATGAATCTTAGCTAGCAAGAGTTACATTAGTCGGTGCACTACCGAACTTACCGAAGCGTAATTTTATAGCACAACAATGATCTGTCAATCTTTTGATTTTTAGCTAAAGAACGTAATTTTTCACCAATGAAAAGACTTTATCACGTTCTCCTGCCTTTACAAAAATAAAGTACTGAATTCGTAAAAAAATTCGAATTCCGATTGTTGATGGATTAACACGTTCTAGGTATCAGATATTGCGAAAAAACATGCTTTTACAAAACGTCTGTCTGTCTGTGTGTTTGTATGAGATACATGTTTGTGGGTGTTCTATAACGATAACTAATGCACGGAATTTGATAAAAAATTATATTCAGTCAATTCTTGATATAAATTGGTACTGATTATTTTTTAGTATGAATCGCTCAACAGGTGGCATTGTTACGCTGTATTTTTCACGATTTACGCAATAGCTCTGTCTATCATAAGAATTAATGCACGGAATTTCATTAAACTTCAAATTAAGTCCGTCCCTAATATTATTCGACTTTATGTTTTGATGCAAATCGTCTAACAGGTGGCGCTGCTATCTGTATTTTTTTACGACTGCCAAAAAGGCTCTATTTCAAAAATCAAAACACGAATTTTCTTCTAATTTAGGATTCATCAGTTAGATGTTGACATAAGTTGTTGCTGATTCGGTTTTGGTATTAATCTTCCAACAGATTGCATTGCTAAGCTGCATTTTGTGGAATATACACGATTTTATTGATAATCATATCTCAAGAATAATTTAAAAGTGGAATTTCATATCTGTAGAATCTTCATCATGGACATAGGTTGCCATTTAATTTTGGATCTGCGAATTTTGAAGTATTAACATACATGAGATAGAAGGAAACTTTGAGATTGTCATGTCTAACTAATTTATTTATTTATTTGGCTTCACTTAAAATACTTTTTCTATGGAGTTGTTATTAAGTTCTATTTTCAATGTCCAGAACTTTAAATCTAGATACTCTTAGCTTGAGTCGTATAAATAATTTGTAAGTTACAATTTTAATTTTTTCTTCAAATTTTCTGTTATTTCAGCGTTATATGTTTTTTCTATAAATTACCCAGAAAAAGATGAAGATTTTTTAAAAATTAATGTATCTTTTTTTAATTAGTCTTTTCTCCGAATGTGAGAGAAACAGCAACATTTAGAAGAGCAGAAACAATCTTTTAAGAGTTTCAATTATCTACTTTATAAATAACGTAAAAGATTCTCAAAAGACTTTTATATTATAAAAAGCGTAAAGGCACTCGTTTTTAATACAGAAAAAAATATGGAGATTTTTTATAATTTTTTTCCTTTTAAATGAAGAGCATTTCCTTTTTAATAAATTTTTTGCCGTTAATTAATTTTTAAACGGGATTTAAAAAACAGTGTTTTAGTTAATTGAAGCTAATTAAGTGTAGGAACTTTCTTCTTTGAAACCATTGTATTAGGTGAAATGAATTTAATATTGAAAACGTAGTTCTAAGACAAACTTAAAATACTCTTTGTTATGAAATTAAAATATCGATTAATTAAGACCGGATAAGTACAATAGATTTTTTTAATAATTTGAATATCTCCAAGAAATATTTTTAGAACTTCTTGAATTTATCTTTAAAAAATTCTAAATATTTTAAATGAACTTAAGAAAAAGGCAAAAAATGCAATTGTTCTTATAAAAACTGAAAAAATATATGAAGATTTTTTTCAAAACGATGTCTCACTTATTTAACACATTTCTTTTCATTAATAACTTCGACACGTCAACTAAAAAGTTAACTTTTAGTTTAATCGAGAAATTTATCATGTATATACACAATATTGTATAAAACTGTTGTACTAAATGAAATACAAATTTAACGATATGAATTTATTTCTCCAAGAAATTTAAAATATTATTTTTTAATAATTTTAAATATTTAAATTAATTCAAATACAATAAAAATAGGATATTTTGAATAAATAACAAATATTCTTTATAGAAATTTTTGCATTCACTTCATAAATAACCTGGCTGACATACCCGGCATTCCCCAGACACGTGATAATAAAATTAATTCAACCTTAAATTTGTATTATTTCATATTTTCAACTTCATTTTTTCTGAATTTATATTTTTAAATGAAAAAAAAATCTCCAAAAAATATTGCTTTTTAGTGATACAAGCGCACTTTAGAAGATATCTTCTTGTTTTTTCACATTTGATCGTTTCAAAATTAAACAAGAAAGAAAAAAATCACGCGTCAAACATAGTTTATGAAGCATTTTCCGACTTATTCAGAATAATGTAACAAAACTGCATTGTTTAACAAGTTAAAATATTATGATTCTACCATATTGAAAAGCAAAACACATTTGGAAAACAAATTTCAACTGTTTCCATCTACAATCGGAACATTATCCGAAATTTTTGAGCAGACGTGTACATGATACATAGATTTGTATCTATTAATTATGTATTCCAAAATTTAGATCAGTTAAAAATAAATATAGCCTCAGTCGAAAATTCCCCTTGAGCAGTTTCCGTTAATAAAAAAAAAGATTTTTTTTGTGTGTGTGCAGCCCTGTATATGCGGTATGAAACGCATATACAACGATTAATATGCAAAATTTGTTATAAATGCATATCGAATTTTAAAACGTACCTCCAGCAATTATTACTCAAAGATAGTACTGCAACTAAGCTGTTTTGTATGTCCCTGTAATTGGACGATTTATCGATGCCTTAATCTATCATAATCATGGTATTGTAAAATTCAGTGTTCTATATCAGTTTCAGTACATATGAAATATTGAAATATTCTGGAAGCGATTTTTCTCCATATACAATAATGTAATGCAATTTTTTTGAATCCGCCTCTAAAAAAAAAAAAAAAAAAAAAAAAAAAAAAAAAAATAATAATAATAATAATAATAATAATAATAAAAAATATATATATATATATATATATATATATATATATATATATATATATATATATATACTTCGTATACAATACCAAGGAAGCCTGGGGGGGGGGGGCTAAATAACTTTTATCATTGCATGAAAACCCAAGTATATTAACGGGAGTTATAGCATGAACAGACGGCCAGACAAACCGAATGCATAATGTAAAAATAAATAAATAAATAAAAATAAACATTGAATATTTATCACGTGATTTATCACATTACTAATTAAGCGTGGAATCGACAGAGTGAAATATGTCCATGTAAATTCTACGCTTAATTAGCAATGTGATAAATCACGTAATAAATATTAAATAATTTTGAGAGTAATTTCACAGCTGAAAATTAATTGAAAAATTACTTCAAATGGTAAAATAATAAAAATATAGTTCCTGTCATTGGGATTCTTTGAAGTTTTGAGTGGTTATAAATATAACGTTTTTGCAGCTTGTGCGAAAAATTCGTAGAAAAAAAAATTGAAAAGTTTAGCAAATTGGTTTAAAGAATTTATTCTAAATAAATGTTTGTTTTGAATTTTCTTAGTAAAGGGCTGGCTCAAAAGTGATTTCAAGAAATAAATTTTTTGAAATATTTGTCTGAGAAATAAATGTCTGCGAATGCTAATAACTTTAACATCTTGATTTAAAAACTAACTTTTCATTTAATTGAGAATCAGATAGTATTCTTTAAAACTATTGTAGTAATAATTATTCAATAATTTTGAGTATAATTTTATAGCTAATTAATAAAAAATATTGAAAAGACTAGCAAACTTGTTTAAAGGGCTTATTCTTAGTAAATGTTTGCTTCGAATTTTCTTAATATATGGTTATTTTAAAAGTGATTTCAAGGCATGAACATTTTGAAATATTTGACTGAGAAGTAAGTGGTTGCGATAATAATAAGTTTAACATCTTGATTTAATAACTAACTTTTCATTTAATTGAGAAACTGACAATCTCTTTTTTAAATCTATTGTACTAAAAAATATTCAATATTTTCGAATCTAATTTCACTGCTGAAAATTAATCGAAAAATAAATAAATAAATAAATAAATAGTTCTTGATATCCAAATTCTTTGAAATTTGTAGTAGTTATAAATATAACGTTTTTGTGCAGCTCGTATAAAAAATACGTGAAGAAAAGATTGAAAAGACAAGCAAATTTGCTTAAAGGACTTTTTCTTAATAAATGTTTGTTTTTAATTTTCTTAATAAATGATTTACTCAAAAGTGATTTTAAAGAACTAACTTTTTGAAATATTTGACTGAGAAATTAAAAATTGTAACATTTTGATTTAATATTAAACTTTTCATTTAATTGAGAGACCGATAATCTTCTTTAAATCTATTGTAGTAATAAATATCCAGTAATTTCGAGTCTAATTTTACAGCCGAAAATTAATCGAAAAATTAATCGAAATTATAACTAATTGTTGTGGGCCACTGTAATACTTACCCATCATGCTTATACATAATATGGCCAAATATGACAGGCCACTTTAGACATTTTCTTAAATACCTAAAAAACTTCATGAGTAATTATCCTGAAACTCTAGGGATGTAAATATAATAATACAGATCATACATTTTTGTGGAGATTTTATCTCAAAATCCCATAGGGGACTGCCAACAAGTTGAAAAAGAAGGAATATCTTTTGGATAACGCTGTAAAAACTAATGTAGCAAAGGCGCTCAAATTGTAGATCATGATAAATTGGCTAATTGTAATAAACTGTGTTTATTTTTATGTGGATAGCATATATACTCGTAAAAAAATTAGGGTTTTTATAAAAACAGTCCCAAATTTTTTAAGTTTTTTTATGATAATTTGCAGAGTTCTTAATACAAAATAATGCGCTTTGCTTGAAATGTAACAAGCAACATTATACACAATACCTTGTAATCAGAATTATAAAATAATAATAATGTGTGAAAAATGAACAGGTTTATTAAATAAATTTTCACTGCGCATGCGTCAACAATACAAAGTTTCATTTGCATATTGTATTAGGTAATTGTATAGAGCAATTTTTGTGAAAGTCTCAAAATCATAGCTGGAAAATTCTGAAAGTGATCGTCTATACAATAAGCTCAAAATCCGTTGTTCCCAAAATGAAGCAATGTATTGGGGTTTTATCCAAATATAGTAGTACGTGACATATTGTGAATTCTATAATAACACTAATCAATCGATATATGGATACAACCCCTCGTCTTTTTGCTTCATTTTGGGACTAACGATTTTCAGCTTATTTTATTGGCGATTATTTTCAGAATTTTTAAGTTATGATTTTCAGATTTTCATAAAAATTGCTCTATACATTTCGGAAACACAATATGCAAATCATTTTTAATACCTTTGACGGATGCGCAGTGATAACATTTTTTAGTAAACCTACTTATTTTTCATACAATTTTTATTATATTTTAATTCTAATTACAGGGTATTGTGTACAATATTGTTTGTTATATATTCAGGAAAGGACATTATTTTATATTAAGAACTCTGCAAATTATAAGCAAAAAACTTGAAAAAAATTGGGACTGTTTTTATAGAAACCTTAATTTTTCTACAAAAATATATGCTATCCACATAAAAATGAACACAGTTTATTACTATGATCTACTTAATCTTAATCTACAGTTTGAGCGCTTTTACTGCATTAGTTTTGATAGGGTTATCTATAAGATATTCATTTTTTTTTATTTGTTGACGGTCTCCTATAGGATTTCGGTAAAACATTTTCACGAAAATGTATTACCTATACTATTATATTTACACATTTAGAGTTTCAGGATGATTCCTCATGTATTTTTCAAAATATTTAACAAAATGTCTAAAATTGCAAGTGGTTAGTCATCTTTCGCCATATAATGTGTAATATATGAAAATAAAACATGTGTAAGCTATTTATTAAATACGTTGCAATTACAAAACAAAATTTAAACATAGGGGGAACTGGGGTACATTGATACTTGGGGCACATTGATACACCCCCTGTACAGCACATAGGGTCATTATAGGAAGTTTCACAACAGCTCCAAAAGGTGATACTAGTGAAATTAACTACATACAGAAAGTTTTGGAATGATTCAATAGTTTGATGAAATGGGATGGGTGATTAATTGTTTTTGTAGGTCAAAAGTAAATTTGAGTTGTACAATTGAAATTCTATTATACAACTGTTACAGTATTTTAACATAAAAGAATACCCTCCCTGGCAAGAAAAGCTACTCTTTATCAGTTCCTCATTCTTTATTATTAGATAAATTATGAAATGTTGGATTTGCGACTCATTTTATTCAAAATGGCTGTATGGGGCACATTGATACAGTCTTTGTCGGGGCACATTGATAATTTTAAATCCTTTTCTAGTTCATTTTTTCATTACCTTTTATTATTTATTTTTTTACCATGCTTCTCTTAATTCAACCATTTTTAATTAAAAATTTCTACTATTAGTTTTTATTGAAGTGAAATAGCTCTAATTTCTTTATATTAGAACATTTTATAGTATTTTTGCAAACAATAGACGTACAAACTTACACAATATCCAGTGCTAGTATAATTAACAAAAGAAATGGACGGCAGCGTGGCAAATCTTAAATTTATATCGATTCTCCAGAGAAAAAAATATTATCGACATGAGAAATGTTAAGTAAGAGAAACAAGCTGCAGAACAGTACAGGATAATTATATCATAAACATAATTTTTAATATAATTATTCTTTATTTTCTGTTTGTAAACCGATTTATAAACAGAAAACCTAGTAATTCTTTCACCTTTCCTAAGAAAGAAGATAATTCTGGGGCTAAAGTGCCAGATATGACAAAGTTACCACAGTCAACAAACAGACAAGGAACAGCCAGAACATCAGGTCATTATACATTTCTTTTTGATTGCTTTAATATCGCTTACAAATAAATTGTGTGCGATTTTAATGTCTATAAATATATATAAAATGGTTTGCTAACTATTTTTCTATAAAAAATATGCATTGGTGTTATTTTGTCTCCATTTTTCCCAGACGTGTCAAAGTGTATCAATCTGCCCCGGGGGTGGGGCACATTGATACAAATTACTTTTTTTGAATTTTTTAAAATTACATGCAAAAATAATATATAAAACAACGATTGTACATTTTTATAACACACTACACAGGTTTTTCTGACATCACATAGAAAAATATCTTGAAATTTTTGCTTTCTAGACACCAAAAATTTTTTTTGAAAAAAACTGTATCAATGTCCCCCAGTTCCCCCTACATTTAAATATCTTTAACATAGCATAGTAATGCTTTATTGATAAATTGCTGATTAACCAGTTTGGACAAATTTTATAAAACGCCAAACTACTCAAGTAGTAGGGGAGAGTGGTGTACCTTAAACATATGTGTACCTCGGACCTATGTAAATTTTAGCTTTACTTGTTTAGATTATTAAACAAGAACTTTTGTATATTAAATATTTGCCACCAGAAGTCTCATTTAAGTTCTTGGTATTTGTTTACAAGCTCAAATTATCGTACAATTTTTAAAAAAGGAAATTCATTTTTTAAAAGCAAATTTTTTTCTACTATTTCTATGTTAGTTTTATACTAAAACAATTTTTTTAAATAAGGATTATGCATAATAAAGCAGTACTCTAGATACTATATCATGTGCTTTATATAAAGTTAGGCCTAACCTTAACATCCTAATTGGTAGTTTAGTTTTTAAGTGTCAAGTGGTGTACCTTGAACTATATAAAAATTGGTGTACTTTATACTGGGTCCAAGGTGCACTAGATGTTGTCTAATGGATCTGAAAGGCAGCTCAAGAAATTAACAATTGGAATTGATTTATCTAGTTACAATCTTGGCTAAAAATAAATATAATTACTAATATAAAAGAGTTTTAATCTCTTTTGCGATTATAGTAAGTGTAAATGTTCTGAAGTTTTATGTCTATTAAAAATTTCTTATTTTCAAAACCTAATAAACAGTGTAATATATAAAAAATTTATATATGTAGCTTCTTGATTAATAAATGTATATTTAATTCGCTAAAAACGAGATTTTTTTTATTCTTAGTAATGGGACTATAGATCAGAAATAAGTCATAGATTAGAAATTAATCAGTTATATTAGAAGTCAATGAATGGGACCAAGGTACAATGCTAGTGGTGTATCTATTTTCATTTTATTTTAAATTCAAATTTTTTCATGGAAATTATTTATATAAAAATTTAAAACAAATATATGTAGTGTATAACATTATAAAGTTTTATAAAATCTTTTCTTTTTTAGTTTTGATAATTCTTTGTTAAATTAAAAATTAAAATGTCAAAATAGGTCCGAGATACAACACCTTCCCCTAGCGAATTGCAAGTAAAGGAAACATCCTTACAGCTCCAAAAATAAAAATCATATTAACTAAAAATTGATTGTTTCAGATTAAGCGTCTATTTTCCAATTAAAATACATCTTTGAGTTGAAATTTGAATGAAATACAGGGATATGAAAAATCGAAGAATATGAAAAACAGGATTACAAATATATCGGCAACTAATAATCCGATTGACATCGTTTTATAAAAAATTTGTATTATTTTATTGCCTAATTCGAAATTTTTTATATACCTTTCTTCAGAACGAATTTTTGGAGAGTCCTAAAAAATAGTTCCCGATAATCGAGGTTACTGCTATTAAATAGGCTTCGTTCCATTCTTACATAATAAGTACATACAAAATGTCAAGTCTCTATCTCAATTTGTTCGGGAGATATACCGTTTACAGATACACAGACATACAGACGGAGGGCAATTTTTTTTTCAAGAATTATATTTTTCGGAATCTCCAGTATCTGAAATGTGTGAATCCGTCAATTTGTTTGTTTCGATTTACAAAACGATTGCAAGACTTACCCTATACTACGTATGATGGTTAAGTAAAAAAATGAAAATGTAGTTCTTGAAATTCAAATTCTTTGAAATTCGTATCGGTTATAAATACAATGTTTTTGCAGCTCGTGGAAAAATTCGTGGGAAAAAGACTGGAAAGATTAGTAAATTGGTTTAACGCAGTTAGTTTTAATAAATGTATGCTTTCAATTTTCTGAATCAATGGTTTGCTCAAAAGGGATTTCAAGGAGTAAACTTTTTGAAATTTTTGACTGAGAAATAAATGACTGTGATATTAATAACTGTGGCATTTTGATTTAATAATTAACTTTTCATTTAATTGAGAAACTGACAGTCTTTTTAAAAACTATTGTATAAATAAATTTTCAATAATTTCGAGTGTAATTTCACAGCTGAAAATTAATTGGAACTATAACATAGTAAAAATATAATTCTCGTTATCTGAATTCTTTGAAATTCTGAACGGTTATATATATATAATTTTTATATATAATCCTTTGTAAGAAATTCGTGGAAAAAAGATTTAAAAGTTTAGCAAAACAGAGAGTTTAAAGAAATTATTCTTAATAAATGTTTTATTTCAATTTTTTTAGTAAGTGTTTTACTTGAAAGTTTTCTCAAGGAATGAATTTTTTTAAATGTTTGGCTGACAACTATATGACTGCGATGCTAATAACTTTAACATATCAATTTAAAAATTAACTTTTTATTTAATTGAGAAATTGACCGCGTTCTTTAAAATTATTGTTGTAAGTGAAATAAAAATTTAACAATGGAGATTTAAAATTAGTTTTATTGTTTTATAAAAGTTATGAAAATAAATTTCAAAAATATAATTCATTTATAAGTATATTTCAAAGCAAATAAATACCTTTTTTTTAATTCAAATTGACATGTTTTATCGTTATGTCTGCGACATTCTCAAGTGTTATACTAATACAAATATTTTCAAAGAAGAAAATTGAAAAACTTATACACAAACAGAACGCGATCTCATGGATATTGAAATTAACTGTAATATTATGCATGAAATCACGTGATTTTTATTTAATAGTTTTTGAATTATTATTATTATTATTATTATTATTATTATTATTATTATTATTATTATTATTATTATTATTATTATTATTTGCGAAAAGGTTTTCAATAGTATAAATCTTGACAATATCGCCGATAGAGCAATGAAATATATCAATCTTAATAAATTTGTTTGATGCTTCTAGTAATTTTTATGCATAGTTTTTTAAAGAATACTTATTTCCAAAAAAATTTAAACTATTATTTGTTATTAAATTACAATATTTAAATTAATTAAAGTATAGAAAATAATTAAATATTTATAAATAAATAATATAATATATATATATATCTAGAACTTCATGCATTTACTATATAAATAGTTTAAAATATTTTCAACGATTTTCTTTTAATGCAAAAAGTTACTTGTTCTGAATACAGAAAAGGTATGTAAAATACCTGCCTTATTTATTATTTTTATTATTTTTATATATTTACTTAAATAAAAACACGATTTCTAGAATTTCTCGTACTTAGTTTATAAACGTACTAAATATTTAAGATTTTAAACAAAATTTTAAAACATGCATTCAGGCAGTTTCTCTTAACACAGAAATAATATGGAGCATTTTTCTAAGGGGGGGGGGGGGTCGAAATGATAAGTCTCAGTCATTTAATACTTTTTTTCTTTGTTTCTTTTTCTCTATCTATCACTCTCTTTCTTTGTTGTTAAGGACGTTAGAATTTCCATTTAAAAATTAGCTTTAAATTTTAAAGAAAATTAATTAAGTTAATAAAAAAATTTCTATAAATTGTATTGCTGTAAATGAAAAAAATTAAAAATTTAATGCTATCTTCAAAAGAAATTTAAAGTATTAATTGTATTTATGTAAAATATTCCACTTAATGAAATACAAAAACAAATTACGTGTCTGAATAATTATTGTATTAAAAAAATAAATATAGTTTAAAAAAACTAAAAAACACACTTTTAAGTATATCAAACTAAAAAGTGAAAAATAATTCGTACTATCAGCTGAAAACGGAAATAGATGAAAAATACTATATTACTATAAAATCATTGTTATTATAGAAATCAATTAATAAGCAATAAATAAAATTATCGTGGAAAAAAAGCGTGGGGTGCTCCATCTACCATGTTCCATCTATCAGTTCTTAAGAAGCACCCCACGCTTTTTTCCACGATAATTTTATTTATTGCTTATTAATTGATTTCTATAATAACAATGATTTTATAGTAATATAGTATTTTTCATCTATTTTCGTTTTCAGCTTATAGTACGAATTATTTTTCACTTTTTAGTTTGATATACTTAAAAAGCGTGATTTTTAGTTTTTTTAAACTATATTTATTTTTCACTTTTTAGTTTGATTACTTTAAAAGCGTGATTTTTAGTTTTTTTTTTAACTATATTTATATTTAATACAAAAACCAAATTAATCGGTTGGATAGTTTCAGAGTAATTGGTGAACATACATAGAAAAAAAAAATACGTACGCGTCGAATTGATAACTTCCTCTAAAATCAATTAATAAGCAATAAATAAAATTATCGTGGAAAAAAAGCGTGGGGTGCTCCATCTACCATGTTCCATCTATCAGTTCTTAAGAAGCACCCCACGCTTTTTTCCACGATAATTTTATTTATTGCTTATTAATTGATTTCTATAATAACAATGATTTTATAGTAATATAGTATTTTTCATCTATTTTCGTTTTCAGCTTATAGTACGAATTATTTTTCACTTTTTAGTTTGATATACTTAAAAAGCGTGATTTTTAGTTTTTTTAAACTATATTTATTTTTCACTTTTTAGTTTGATTACTTTAAAAGCGTGATTTTTAGTTTTTTTTTTAACTATATTTATATTTAATACAAAAACCAAATTAATCGGTTGGATAGTTTCAGAGTAATTGGTGAACATACATAGAAAAAAAAAATACGTACGCGTCGAATTGATAACTTCCTCTTCCTTTTCTGAAGCCGGTTAAAAAAAAAAATTGTAATACGGAATTTTTTTTAAAAATTTACATAGATGTAAATGTCAGGAGTGGGGTTCGAACCCACAATCTCTTTCGAAAAACAGAGCTTCAATCCGACGCGCCTTAGATCACTCGGCCATGCTGTCTACACTCCATTCAGTGAACGTATTCAACACTTTTAATTAGCGAAAAATCACTAATTTTATTAGTTTTGCCTAATTACTAAAAAATTACTGAACCAATTTCGATTAAACTGAAGTGGCACCAATTCGAGAACATCGTCTTTCATTTAACACCAAAACCAAGTTAATCGGTTTCATGGTTTCGGAGTAATCGGTGAACATACATAAAATAAGGAGAGTTACAAACTCACAAACTCACAAACATACAGGTGAAGTTGATAAAAGCTTGGTAAAAATAAATGTAAAAGATCCTTTCATATATTTATTGAATCTTTTTACATTTATTTTATAAATAGTTTAAAATATTTTTAATGAATTAAAGAAAAAAACGAAAAAGTATTTGTTCTTAATACAGAGAAATAACACATGGAGATTTTTTTCTCACTTGCTTACTGAATTTTTTCATCGAAAATGGTCGATCACGATTTAATGGTAAACTAATTAAAGTTACAATCCTGTAAAAAACTACTGAAGTAAATAAAATAAAAATGTAACAATTTAAACTTATTTCTTATTTGTTATTAAATTAAAATTTGAATCAATTCAAGTACAGAAAAATAGATAATATTGTTATATTGCATTTTCTTTTATTATGAAACTTTTTTTTCTTACCATTGACATATACTTTATACATTAAGGTGCATAGAAGTGCGTATTTATTTGTTCATGGTTTTCGTTCATTGTTCATAAAATTTTATAATCATTCACAATGTTTATGTAATTTTTAACGTAATTATCAATGTCTAACAATAAATAATACAACTTTGATACATTATTATTTATTCGTATTTATTGTTTGTTGAAAAATGCTCTTACCAACATATCTATTGTTTGTTGCAAAGCTAAAATAATAAAATTAATTCCTAACTAAAGAATATTGGGCATTTTGAATAGCACTAATAAACCTTACTTCATAAATAATTTAAAATATTTTCAACGAGCATAAAAAAAATTAAATAGATCGTTGTTTTAAATGCAAAAAAAAAAAAAAAAAAAAAAAATATATATATATATATATATAATTTTTTTCTTACTTCGGAAAATCTGCTTATTTAATTAATTCTTTTGTCATTAACTTTTTTAAAAAATGAATAAAAAAACCGCTTTTCAGCTAATTGAAACTGATTAATCGCAAAGAAAAACTACCTTAAATCTATTGTTTTAAGTGCCATTAAATTTGAAATTGTAAAAGAAATACATAAGGAAACTTTTTTTTCATAATTAAATTAAAACTATTATATTAAGTTCAGTACAAAAATTTTAAGTTATTTTTTAATATGAAAGTATGTTGTTTAACAATTATGTTTTTTCGTTGAAAATAAAACATTTTCGGATTCTAGAGTAGAAATAACGCAGACAATGAAAATAACTCTCATACCTCACTTTATGGGGGCTCAGGGATTGAAAACTTTTCAAAAAATTGATTTTTTATGATCTAGTTTGATTATTCAATTAATTCTTAACTAAATGCAAAAAGCCGAATAAAAATATTTGCATTTTTAAAGGAATTATAAGCATTTACGTATCAACACTTTCATAGCCGCACCGATATAATTTCAACTTTAAGCAGCGTTTTCTCGAAACTTGGTTTTTGACGACTAACACCAAGATTAAAAAACACGCTGGAAATTGCACGTGAAGCGTAGCAAATGAGGTGCCTTCGTACGATAACGAAGTTTTAAAAATATTACTCTCATATATCAATCTCATAAAATTGTAAATAGTAAATTACAATTAAAACGCTCACCAAACAATGTTCTCCCTATACCATTACGTAATGGAATACTTTTGTGTGCCCTTGTAAATCAATAACAAATGTTCTTTGCACCACTAATTATGTAAAATGTATATTATCATATGTACTTTATAGTTGCATATAAATTTTATTAAGTTCGAATGAATATAACATCATTAAAATGCATTTGAAACATTTTTTCCAATTGACCGTAATGTAAAGGAATACTTTTGATTGTCCCTGTAATTGATCTATGCATCCGATTTTCATAAAATTTGAAATAACTCGACAAAATTATGTAATAATTATGTATTTTAAATTTCAAACGTATAAAATACATTTGAAACTTCCCCCCCATTGACCATAATGTAATTGAATACTTTTGATTGCCCATGTAATTGATCTATGCACCCGATTATCAAAAAATTTGAAATAACTCGACAAAATTATGTAATAATTATGTATTTTAAATTTCAAAAGAGTCGGTTGGGTAGTTTTTGCGTTGTTATATGCGGATAGACGGACGGACTGAACGACCACTTTAGGTGTTACGTATTTACTTACGAACGCACCTAAAAACTATTTGATGGAATGGTTTAATTTTTTTATTGCATGCATATAACATCATTATCTATAGAATGAATTAATATATTTTAGGTAGTTTAATATTTTAAGTATTTTTAATGAAAAAAAATTGTATTTTTAGGGGGGTTTTAATTTTTCAAATTTGAGAGATTTTTTAATAATGTTTTTTTAAGTGATAGTTATATCCTCAATTCATTCTATAGATAATGATGTTACATGCATGCAAAAAAAAAAAAAAAAAAAAAAAAAAAAAAAAAAAAAGCCATTCCATCAAATAGTTTTTTTTTAAATCTTAATGTTAGTCGTCAAAAATCAAGTTTTGAGAAAACGCGACTTAAAGTTGAAATTATATGGGTGCGGCTATGAAAGTGTTGATACATAAATGCTTATAGCTCCTTTAAAATTGCAAATATTTTTATGCAGTTTTTTGCATTGAGTTAAGAATTAATTGAATAATTAAACTAGATCATAAAAACATCGATTTTGTGAAAAGTTTTCAACCCCTGAGCCCCCTTAAAATGTATATTCCGCAATAATAATCTATGGTAATAATAGAAAGTATCGCTATGCGTGTGTGTGTGCACTGAATAACAAAATCTACTTCCTCTACGAGGCTAAATATTTTTGTGAGATTAGCCCAAAGTGTCTCTTGATGCACCTGAGGCTCAGAATTTTAAAATTTTAATAATTAGTTAAGTTATTAATTAAAAATTGCAATTCACTCTCATTAAAAACGAACCAAAATCTTTATGAAAGAAAAAGCTCTGGTGTTTGCACAGAAAGCTTATTTACGCGTAGGTTAAAATTAAGAATGAAAGAGAAATTTCGGCTATATTTTTTCAATATTTAGTAACTTATATTGTCCATACCGCTGAGTGAAATTTAAAACTTAAAACATATTCTCAAACGTGTAGCTGTTATGTCTCAAACACCGAAATCAATTAAAATAAAATATCGTAGTTAAATCTACAAACCAAAATATTCTTAAAGAAAATTTTTTCTTGTAATAGATTGTGCAATCGGCTTTTAAAAAGATTTTTATTCTTTCGAATACACTGGCGAACACAAGTCACTTCGCACTTGAAAGAGATGATATTTTTTTCTTTGCTATAAGTAACTAAACATACATTTTTTACATAATCTTTTTATAGCATTTTAATAAACCATATTTAAATCACTTAAAAAATTTTGAAACGCTTGGATAGGTTGAAGTATTTTTTATAAAATACAATGTGCTAAAATTGCGAGAAAATTCGTAAAAAATATTTAATCACGGTTTTGCCCTTCCAGAGTGCACTATTAGAATACCGACAAATCAAAAATATGTTTTTAAAGCTATAACATTCTTCGATGTAATCGGTTTATGATTTACGATGTAATCGGTTTTTAAAAGTATGATTTTTAACTATTTAAAATACACTTTTAAACGCAGGTCACTTCGCATGTCGTCACGAAGAATAAATTTATTCTCCTCTAAAATTAACAAAAATAAACTCAATTCTTTTAGAAAATCTCAATATATCAGATTTAAATAAGGTAAAAAATTTTTGAAACTTTTGGATAGATTATTTTTTACAGAATAAAATGTTTAAAAATTGTGGCGAAATCAGTAAAACTCTGGGTGTTGTGGCGCGGTTTCGTTCCCTTTCGGTACGCATAGACACCAAAAATCAAATGCAGGCAGAAAATAAAATACTAAAAAAACACTTACTTACAATTCAGTTCTTCATTGTTTAAAATATAAATTTAGATAAAATGGGGGTAAAAATATAAAATCATACAAGTTTGAGGTTCATTTAAGAGCTGATATTCATGGGCTTTTCAACGTTGGACGAACCAGCTATTAATAATAATGATAATAAAAACAACACAACTATTAATCAGGAAATTGTTCCATAGGTAAACGAAAAAAGCTATTAGATAAAAAATTGTGTCTTGATTTGTTTATTTTAATTAAATATGCTTGTAGGTCTTAAATTACAGCAAACTCTGAATTTGCAATACGAAATTCTAATTTTTAATAGGAAATAAAAGAAAAACTGTTAATAGAATGGAGATCAACTATAAATCTTGGAATGGAACAAGAAGAACATAATGTTTAAGTAAAAAGGGAAATATTTAAGAATACAAAGTAATAAAATAAAGATTGAAACACCTGTAATAGGAAAGTTTAAGATAAAATTTAAGCTCTATTCTGTTCAAAAAATTTATAAAAATTCGTCACAGTCGGTCAAAACAAAAAGGAAGAGGTATTAAGTAGAATTGCCCGTGTCTTTCTAATAAAAAGGCCAGTTTTTGTTGCCATGTATTTATAAATATAAAATAGTAAAATTCAGTCAAGCAAACTTTATAGAAATAAAGTTTGCTTGACTATTTTGTTGTTGCAGTTAAATGAAATGAAAAAAAAAATTAAAAATTAAGTATTAGTCGAAGAACTTTTCTAATACAATTAGGGTAACAGGTCCTTTTTATTTGTGTGACAACTAGAGTTTAATAATATATATAGGCTTATTTAATCTTTTTTTTTTAATTTGGTTGATTGCACAGAAAACAAATTTACACTCGTAGTTGTATGCAATTAAAGAAATTACAACTTAAAAAAAGTATATATACATTCTTTAATCTTGATAAGCTTGTATGGGACATAAACTTAATTTATATTTTATCCCTTTAGCCTTAAAGCAATTTGAAAATATTTATATTTCTTTACAATATGAACTTTATAGCACATATTGTTATATATAAAAACTATATTTCAAGAAATGTCAGTTAAGTATTTTTCAAAAATAAGTTAAATGAAAATGTATGTATTAAGACAATTCTATAGTGTTACTGACATATTGTTTAATTTTAGATAGTGAGCGTTTGTATCTGATGCAATTTATGTGAATTCAAAATACATTAAAGCCAAGTTATTTGCTACACATTTTGAACAAATACATGATCTAATATTAGTTTCACATAAAGAAGTTGTTATGTTTCACTTTAAATTGCTATAAACTTTGTTGATGCTGTAAACAAAGTTTTGATGTTTCTTAAAATTTTCAGAATTTCCAACAAAAGTAAGAACGGTTGATATTAAGTACAATAATGCTTTAGTCTACACACTTAAATTTAATTTAGATTCGTAAAATATTTTTTTTTTATGAAAATGCTATTAAATATTTTTAGCCATAAGATTAAACAAATAAAAGTATTTTTTAAGGGTACATTAATTATCGTGATTATAGAAAAAAGATTCAGACCTTATTTATGTCCCTTTTAAGAAAATAATCTTTTCTATACTTTACTTTGACATATTTTCTAGAAAAATCTAACACAAGGGAAAATTTTCATAAGTTTTTGTATGAATGAATTTACTCTTCGGACTATACTGTAAACAAAGGTTGTCAATAACAAAAGTCAACTTTATTTATATAAGGTATATTATGCAATACATGAAACTAATGCATTACATTTTATTCACTTACGTAAAATAAGGATTTAATAATAGAAAAATACATTTAAGGGAATAAATTTGTGATAGAAAAAATAGGGATAAACTTTGGGGTAAATAAAATATTGGGATAAGTGAAGTTTTTTCAAATGCTACTTAATTTTGAAACCAGGAGTAAACATTTTTAAGAAAATGGACATTACTTAATCATTATTTTGGAAGATATTATTAATTTATTTGTGGTGGAACCACATTTCTTTCAACGTGGATTTTTTTTTTCAAATGTGTATGTCATTATTACACAGTTTCCAAAAAGCGGTTTCTGTTTTTATCTCTCAGAACGATCGTATGTATTCGTGTTTATGTCTACTCATGTACAAGATGACCCTCCTCCCCACCCCCTCCCAATGCACGCGCAAAATTTTGATTTTTTTTTGTGTGTGTGTGCGTGTGTGTGTGTGTCTAAGTCGAATAACATTTCTGGTTGCATGTTGATAAATATTTTGTATTTGAGGATAAAAACGTTAATAAAATTTCATTATATTAGTAAACTTTAGGGATTTTAATTAATGAGATAATATTTTTAATTTAAAACTTATATATTAATTTTGTACTCACAGCAATTTATTTTCTGAATAATATAGTTAAAAACAGTGGAAAAGCGGGACATTTATATTATGAAATGTACAAATAAACTTGAAAATAAAATTACAAGTTTACTAAATTTGTAAAAATTTGTTGCAGTGATAAAAAACAATACAAACATTAAAGTAAAGTTAATAAAATCAGCATTTCGATTTTCATCTGAGATTTTCATCTGGAAAACTCTGTTATACTGGTTCCGAGCGAAGTAAAACCGTCTTGAAATTTAAAAGTTCATTATATTACCAGTCATAAATAAAAAAACATGGATTGCCAACATTTATGTAAAAAAAAAAAAAAAAGTTAGATTAAACATTTAAATGGTTTAAAATAAAAGAATCACTGGAAAAATGATGAGCTTTTAAATTTTAAGACTGTTTTACGCTGTTCAGAAATAGTGTAATAGAAATAGCTGCTCAGAAATAGCGTTTTTCTGATGAAGATCTCAAATGAGGATCGAAAGATTGATTTTCTTAACCCTTTCGGGTCCGAACTTTTTTTCCAGTCTTTAGAAAAAATTACTTTTATGTTAATAACATTAACATTAGCTATTCATGTAGATTTATTAGTGTTTAACGAGTGTTTCGTTGTCGAAAAGGTAGCGAATGTTGTTGTTTTGCGTATTATTCAATTCATATTCATTTGGCAATAGGCTAAGGAAGAATTTTTAGATATGTTTAGAAAATATTGTATTACAATAAGATTTAACGTATATTACAATTTTCTAATGCTTTTTGCGCTTTATTACACATGATTCTTTCAGGAAAGTAATTTTTATTTTAAATTTAAAGAGCGAAATATATGTTTAAAATAAAACAATCGCAAACGGCGCTAAAAGAATTAAGGAAATAATTGTAATTATTATTATTACTGAATGCCTAAATATAAATGAAGTTATATAGTAAATTCAAAGACGTATACTAACATTGCTACATGTAAAAAAGTAGCAAAAGTATCCGTTAAAACACAATAATACTCTATTAAAAGACATATACTACTAATAGCACACCAGACCTGTAAGGGTTAATTATATTTTATTGTTTGAATATGATCATGCAATTGAATCTAGAATAGTACAGCTTGTGAATAACTATAGCTTATACCAACAAGCAAAAGAGTTGCAAATGCAGTTAAAACTTTTGGCAAATATGCTTGACAGGGTCCAAAGAGATAATGCAACATTGCCTTATGCTTGTCAAGCTTGGCTTACTTTAGCTGTAGACATAAATCTGGCTCCATACTATGATGCAATTATGGAGCGTATGGAATCCTATCTACAACCGTTTCATTATTTGGCGTACATGACGCATCCAGCATAAAAAGGTGCATTATTAAACGATGAACAGGGGGAAGCAGCTCGGACATGGCTGCTTGAAAGAAACCCAGATTTTCTCAGATTTATCATTGCTTTTGAAGCTGAACCTCCACCATACCCTAAAAGTTAAAGTCATGAAATTTAAAGTTTCATAACTCGATCGATTTTAATGTTAGATGAATGGGACCTTTTTTCTCTTATTTGTTAGAGTAGTCGGAAAAAATTACTAATTATTACTTATAGGACCGTGGGACCGTATAAAAATTTAATTTTCTTAATTTTTTAATAACTTTTTTTTTTTTTTGCTAAAACGCTTAAAAAACAATTTTTATCTTTTTAAAAGCATTTTTGCAACTGGAACTATATGTCTATGACTAACTGTTTAGAAATTAGCCATTGGCCATCGTTGAGAGTGGACATCCTGTATCCTTATATCCTTATATATATTATAAATGTGAAAGTGTGTCCGAAAATTGGAATGAACTTGGCTTCAAAACGGATGGATTAATGTCTTTGAATTTTTGTATATAGGTAAATTATTGGCCTGAAATGAACATAGGCTAATTTTTATTTATTTTATTCAAATATTTTTTTTAATAATTAGATATTTCACTATTTTTCATACAGAATAAATTGAAAAAATTTTCCGTAATATTTAATTATCTTTCTTTTTTCGTTGCCAAAAAAAAAAAAAAAAAAAAAAAAAAAAAAAAACCGGAATAATTATTTCACTTGTGTAATTAATTTTCAACTGAAAGATTTTCACGTGATAAAATAAAATGAAATAAATAAATGGACCCTATACTGTTTTTCGGTTCGAGATTAAAAACCGCAATTTCACCAATTGTGACGTCAGAGGAATACTGTTTTTCGTCTTATATCACGCAAACGATTATATAAAATTTCTTTTACACTTAGAAGACTTTACAAGAATATAACTTCACACTTTACAAGAATATAAATATTTTAGTAGTTTTTCCAGATATTAATCCATAATCAAAATGAACCTTTTTCTTTATTTCGGTTCGAGGCTATAAAATTCAACTTTTTACCAATTGTGACGTCAGAGGAATACTTTCCATTAATAATTTTAAAAATATCTATGTAACGTCATATATGAAACAAAGCATAAGTTTTCAAGTTTTCATTTTTAATAACACAATGTAATTTTGAGTAAGTGCTAACAAGAGACGACTGTGACGTCGCATATTGAAAATAAAATAAATATCTCTGATATTGCAATGAAATGAGATTGAATTATGATATCAAAAGTTATTATTTAAAGAAAATTAAGTTTATCGTCTGAGCGTGGTTAATTTTTAATTTTAAAATGAAATAAGTTTTTTTAAAGGTTAAATATTAAACGACTAGAAAATATTAATAATTTATACATATCGTAAATGACGTAATGATCAATGTAAAAACTTTTTATCTTTTTAGAAAGTAAGAAAAGCTCAACTAATCAAAAAAAAAAATATTTTTGTGTGTTAATTCTGAAAATTGTTCAATTCTGAAAATATAAATAAATATCACTTTAAAAATACATTTTCGGGCTTAAAATCTAAAAATTTAATGTAATTGTGAGAAAATACATTCCCTCAATCAATATCTCAATTTGGCATAATGTGCTCAAAGTGTACTGGAAACAGGTTGGTAAATGGATATTAATTGCACATTTTTTTAGCTCTTAAAAAGTAAAAATATGTTGTCACTTTTAAGAATGTTTTTTACAATAAATTTCTATAAATGTTTATGGTATGCAGAGCATATATGTACAAATTATACAAAAATGCCACCTAAAACACAGTTTTGTAGTGTATTTTCCCTAACACTGTTTTTTTTTTTCGTTTTAAGGAAACTACCCGCTTTTTGACACTTTCTAACATGGTCTAAAAGTGTTTACGACTTCAACCTGTCTGTATACCGGATGCCGAGTGCCTGGGGTCTGCCGTCTGTCTGTCCGTTTTTCAACTTGGGTAAATATAGTGGAATTCATACAAAAATAGCATATGTTATTGAGATTTACCATAGCATATGCGGCATTGAAAATAGACCAGGTAGCAATTATAGCTGAATCACAGGAGCATTTAAAAGGAAACTTTACATTATGGTCTAAGGCGAAAAAATCATTTGTGGTGTATTTTACATAATTTTAAATGTAGTGAAATTTACATGCATTTTTAAGGTTCAGAAAAACATGGTTACTATCGAATATGTTAAATGTATTACTTATAGTGTGCGTACAGGGAGCTCAAAAGTATTTCAATATATTATGGTCTGTGAAGAAAAACCATTTGCAACGTATTTTAATAATGTTATTTTATTAAGGTTATTTTAATAATATTGAAATTGATATCAGGTTCTGAAGTGCACTAAAATAGGATTTCTGTAGAAAATGGGGTGAAAAGATTTAACATTCACTTACAAGATTGCAGAAAAATGTTCGATAATATAATAGTCTACGGAGAAAAACAATATTCCCAGCGTATTTTAATTGCGTTGCGCTATTTCAAACATGATGAAATTAATATACTGAGATAATCAATACAATGATAAATACTGAAATTTACTACAATAAGCTTGCAGTTAAGTATCATTTGCATCGCATTTGTTGTTCATTTACACAGACGCATAAAAGATTTTGGACCTGTGTCCAGATCTCAGATATTGTATCCAAAGTATGGTCTATTAGAAAAGATTGCTGAAGAGCTTTTTCAATTATCGTATGTATTTGGAAAACTAATGCATCCTGAAGTTCAGCTACATTTGATATAATAAGAGATGTTTGTAGAATTTAAATAAATCATGTATCGAACTATACAATAAACTGGATTGGTCACCAGTGCAATAGCGATTCCCGGAAATATGAATTCAATAATTTGAATCGGGTTTTTTGCTTGAATAATTTAAGCTAAACATGCGATCGTATACATATTTGCACGTAATATACAGGACTGTAAAAAAGAATTCAAATAAGTTTCTGTCTATAATTAGGAATTGCTAAAGGTGAATTTTAATATTCGTTATTCTTTTTCTCACTAAGCAAAATTTTAACATTGTATTTAGAATATTTACAAACACATAGATCATATACACAGCTGCAGAAAAGAGTGTCCCGGTGAAGTTATGCATTATGGAAATATTGGATATTTTTTTTATTACCTACGTTTAACACATGATTTTTCTTTCTTTGATATGGAATTCTGAAATGCACTACAACATGATTTCTATACAATTGGGGTGCGTTACAGTTGTTCTACAGTATAAGTAATTACAATTTCATTTTCGCGATTGTTCATATTATCTAACACATTTTCCTGTTATTTGACTGAGTTCTTTAAGTCCCCTATAAAAAAACTACTGCATAGCCTTCTATAAGATAAAATTATATCTATTTTAAATTATTGTTAAAGAACCGTTTTGTTTAATTAAAGCGTTTATCTTTTTTTTAATGCTACGTGAACGACGTCACGGGTAACAGCTAGTCCTTATATATATTATAAATGTGAAAGTGTGTCCGAAAATTGGAATGAACTTGGCTTCAAAACGGATGGATTAATGTCTTTGAATTTTTTTATATGATTAAATTATTGGCCTGAAATGAACATAGGCTAATTTTTATTTATTTTATTCAAATATTTTTCTTAATAATTCAATATTTCACTATTTTTCATACAGAATAAATTGAAAAATTTTCCATAATATTTAATTATCTTTCTTTTTTCGTTGCCAAAAAATAAAAAAACCGGAATAATTATTTCTCTTCTGTAATTAATTTTCAACTGAAAGATTTTCACGTGATAAAATAAAATGAAATAAATAAATGGACCCTATTCTGTTTTTCGGTTCGAGATTAAAAACCGCAATTTCACCAATTGTGACGTCAGAGGAATACTGTTTTTCTTATTATATCACGCAAACGATTATATAAAATTTCTTTTACACTTAGAAGACTTTACAAGAATATAAATATTTTAGTAGTTTTTCCAGATATTAATCCGTAATCAAAATGAACCTTTTTCTTTTTTTTCGATTCGAGGCTATAAAATTCAACTTTTTACTAATTGTGACGTCAGAGGAATACTTTCCATTAAGAATTTTAAAAATATCAATGTAACGTCATATATGAAACAAAGTATAAGTTTTCAAGTTTTCATTTTTGATAACACAATGTAATTTTGAGTAAGTGCTAAAAAGAGACGACTATGACGTCACATATTGAAAATAAAATAAATATATCTGATGTTGCAATGAAATGAGATTGAATTATGATGTCAAAAGTTATTATTTAAAGAAAATTAAGTTTATCGTCTGAGCGTGGTTAATATTTAATTTTAAAATGAAATAAGTTTTTTTAAAGGTTAAATATTAAACGACTAGAAAATATTAATAATTTATACATATCGTATATGACGTAATGATCAATGAAAAAACTTTTTATCATTTTTAGAAAGTAAGAAAAGCTCAACTAATCAAAAAAAAAAAAAAAAAAAAAAAAAAAAAATTAGTTTTGTGCGTTAATTCTGAAAATTGTTCAATTCTGAAAATATAAATAAATATCACTTTAAAAATGCACTTTCGGGCTTAAAATCTAAAGATTTAATGTAATTGTGAGACAATACATTCCCTCAGTCAATATCTCAATTTGGCATAATGTGCTCAAAGTGTACTGGAAACAGGTTTGTAAATGGATATTAATTGCACATTTTTTTAGCTCTTAAAAAGTAAAAATATGTTGTGACTTTTAAGAATGTTTTTTATAATAAATTTCTATAAATTTTTATGGTATATGCAGAGCATATATGTACAAATTATACAAAAATGCCACCTCCTAAAACACAGTTTTGTAGTATATTTTTCCTAACACCGTTTTTTTTTAAATTCGTTTTACGGAAACTACCCGCTTTTTGACACTTTCTAACATGGTCTAAAAATGTTTACGACTTCAACCTGTCTGTATACCGGATGACGAGTGCCTGGGGTCTGCCGTCTGTCTGTCCGTTTTTCAACTTGGGTAAATATAGTGGAATTCATACGAAAATAACATACGTTATTGAGATTTACCATAGCATATGCGGCATTGAAAATGGACCAGGTAGTAATTACAGCTGAATCACAGGAGCACTCAAAAGGAAACTTTACATTATGGTCTAAGGCGAAAAAATCATTTGTGGTGTATTTTGATAATGTTACATAATTTTAAATGTAATGAAATTTACATGCATTTTTAAGGTTCAGAAGAACATGGTTACTATCGAATATGTTAAATGTAGTACTTATAGTGTGCGTACAGGGAGCTCAAAAGTATTTCAATATATTATGGTCTGTGAAGAAAAACCATTTGCAACGTATTTTAATAATGTTATTTTATTAAGATTATTTTAATAATATTGAAATTGATATCAGGTTCTGAAGTGCACTAAAATAGGATTTCTGTAGAAAATGGGGTGAAAAGATTTATCATTCATTTACAAGATTACAGAAAAATGTTCGGTAATATAATAGTCTACGAAAAAAAAAATATTACCAGCGTATTTTAATTGCGTTGCGCTATTTCAAGCATGATGAAATTAATATACTGAGATAATCAATACAATGATAAATACTGAAATTTACTACAAGAAGCTTGCAGTTAAGTATCATTTGCATCACATTTGTTGTTCATTTACAGAGACGCATAAAAGATTTTGGACCTGTGTCCAGATCTCAGATATTGTATCCAAAGTATGGTCTATTAGAAAAGATTGCTGAAGAGCTTTTTCAATTATCGTATGTATTTGGAAAACTAATGCATCCTGAAGTTCAGCTACATTTGATATAATAAGAGATGTTTGTAGAATTTAAATAAATCATGTATCGGACTATACAATAAACTGGATTGGTCACCAGTGCAATAGCGATTCCCGGAAATATGAATTCAATAATTTGAATCGGGTTTTTTGCTTGAATAATTTAAGCTAAATATGCGATCGTATACATATTTGCACGTAATGTACAGGACTGTAAAAAAGAATTCCAGTAAGTTTCTGTCTATAATTAGAAATTGCTAAAGGTGAATTTTAATATTCGTTATACTTTTTCTCACTAAGCAAAATTTTAACATTGTATTTAGAATATTTACAAACACATAGATCATATACACAGCTGCAGAAAAGAATGTCCCGGTGAAGTTATGCATTATGGAAATGTTGGATATTTTTTTTATTACCTAGGTTTAACACATGATTTTTCTTTCTTTGATATGGAATTCTGAAATGCACTACAGCATGATTTCTGTACAATTGGGGTGCGTTACAGTTGTTCTACAGTATAAGTGGTTACAATTTCATTTTCGCGATTGTTCATATTATCTAATACATTTTACTTTTATTTGACTGAGTTCTTTAAGTCCCCTATAAAAAAACTACTGCATAGCCTTCTATAAGAGAAATGTTATATATATTTTAAATTATTGTTAATGAACCGTTTTGTTTAATTAAAGCGTTTATCTTTTTTTTTTAATGTTACGTGAACGACGTCACGGGTAACAGCTAGTCCTTATATATCTTATAAATGTGAAAGTGTGTCCGAAAATTGGAATGAACTTGGCTTCAAAACGGATGGATCAATGTCTTTGAATTTTTGTATATAGATAAATTATTGACCTGAAATGAACATAGGCTAATTTTTATTTATTTTATTCAAATACTTTTCTTAATAATTCAAAATTTCACTATTTTTCATACAGAATAAATTGAAAAATTTTCCATAATATTTTAATCATCTTTCTTTTTTCGTTGCCAAAAAATAAAAAAACCAGAATAATTATTTCTCTTCTGTAATTAATTTTCAATTGAAAGATTTTCACGTGATAAAACAAATGAAATAAATAAATGGACCCTATTCTGTTTTTCGGTTCGAGGTTAAAAACCGCAATTTTACCAATTGTGACGTCAGAGGAATACTGTTTTTCTTCTTATATCAAGCAGACGATTATATAAAATTTCTTTTACACTTAGAAGACTTTACAAGAATATAACTTCACACTTTACAAGAATATAAATATTTTAGTAGTTTTTCCAGATATTAATCCGTAATAAAAATGAATCTTTTTCTTTCTTTCGGTTCGAGGCTATAAAATTCAACTTTTTACCAATTGTGACGTCACAGGAATACTTTCCATTAAGAATTTTAAAAATATCAATGTAACGTCATATTTGAAACAAAGTATAAGTTTTCAAGTTTTCATTTTTAATAACACAATGTAATTTTGAGTAAGTGCTAAAAAGAGACGACTGTGACGTCACATATTAAAAATAAAATAAATATGCTCTGATATTGCAATGAAATGAGATTGAATTATGATATCAAAAGCTATTATTTAAAGAAAATTAAGTTTATCGTCTGAGCGGGGTTAATATAAATATTTAATATTAAAATGAAATAAGTTTTTTTAAAGGTTAAATATTAAATGACTAGAAAATATTAATAATTTATAACGCAAATTTATCCATATCGTAAATGACGTAATGATCAATGAAAAATACTTTTTATCATTCTTAGAAAGTAAGAAAAGGTCAACTAATCAAAAAAATATATTTTTGTGTGTTAATTCTTAAAATTGTTCAATTCTGAAAATATAAATAAAAATCACTTTAAAAATGCACTTTCGGGTAGAATTTTTATAAATCTTTGTAAAATTTATATAAATCATGTATCGGACTATGTAATAAACTGAATATACGGTCAACTGTGCAATAGCGATTCCCATAAATATGAATTGAATAATTTTAATCGTTTTTTTTTAAATAATTTAAGCTAAATATGCGGTCGTATAAATATCTGCACGTAATATACAGGATTGTACAAAAGAATTCAAGTACGTTTCTGTCTATTATTAGAAATTGCTAAAGGTGAATTTTAATCTTCGTTATACTTTTTCTAACTAAGCAATATTTTAACGTTGTATTTAGAATATTTACAAACAGATAGATCATATACATAAATGCAGAAAAGAATGGGCCGGCCAAGTTATGTATCATGGAAATGTTGAATATTTTTTTATTACCTAGATAAATTGATTTTCCTTTCTTTGATAAGGAATTGTGAAATGCACTTCAACATGATTTCTTTTCAATTGGGGTGCGTTACAGTTGTTCTACAGTATAAGTGGTTGCAATTTCATTTTCGCGATTGTTCATATTATCTAACACATTTCCCTTTTATTTGACTGAGTTCTTTAAGTCCCCTATAAAGAAAAACTACTGCATAGCCTCCCATAAGATATGTGTTAGTTATATATGTTTTAAATTATTGTTAATGAAACATTTTGTTTAATTAAAGCGTTTATCTTTTTTTAATGCTACGTGAACGACGTCACGGGTAACAGCTAGTATATTATAAATGTGAAAGTGTGTCCGAAAATTGGAATGAACTTGGCTTCAAAACGGATGGATTAATGTCTTTGAATCTTTGCATATGGTCAGATTATAGGAGTGGAATGAACATAGGCTAATTTTTATTTATTTTATTCAAATATTTTCCTTAATAATTCAAAATTTAATTATTTTTCATACAAAATCAATAGGCATTTTTCAGATAAGATTTAACCAGTTTTCTTTCCTATTGCCAAAAAAAATAAAAAATTGGAATAATAATTTTTCAGCGGCAATGAATTTTTAATAAAAAACTTCCACGCGAAAAACTATAATAAAATAATTTAAAAGAAAATAAATATGACGTCATGTTTGAAATAAAAATAAAAGGTGTATTTTTTATAATATATTTAACAAGGATATTTATTTAGTTAATGGGAATTTTTGTGTAAAATATGGCGACATAAATTAAAAGTAAAAAGAATGAAAAAGAATTATATTTTTAATAAAATGGTTCACTTATGAAAATGTGACGTCATAGTTGAAATAAAACAGGTACTTTATAGCAGTCGTTAAAAATACAAGGGGTATGAATATAAGTAGCTAATGGAGCGAGATAAATAATGACGTCATATTTAAAATGAATCGGAAATATTTTTTACTTATATTAATTAATAAGTTATAAGTTACATACAAATGAATATTTTTATTCAAAACTCATAATTATCAATGGAAGAAATTTTTTGTGGGGAAAAGGCGGAAAATAAAACTACTGATTAATATATTTTTGGCTCGATTTTTTAACACTTTGGAACAAAGTTGAAAAGTTATTATGCTTTCGGTTTTTTCTTTCTAAATGTATGCATATTAAATGGAGAGTATAAATGGTAATAGTATAAATAGTTAAATTTAGATATACAGGGTTACACAAAACATCTCGGAAAGGTTACTGAATATGAGCTTAATTTACTTAAAGGTGGTTTTTATATAAAATATGCATTTTCATTTTGAACTGCATTCAGTAAACTAAGAAATGTTTGTAGTGTATATATAAAATGATATACAGGGTCCCGCAAAGAACTGGATACAAGGTTGTCTTCGGATGATAATTTCTGAAAATTTAATTTAGGTTATAAGGAATATTTTTGTTTGAACTAAATTTTAGAAAGATACTTTCATGTATTAAAGGCACTTGGAAAACTACAGGGCTGAACAAAAGTATTCAAGAATGTTTCTATCTATTAGTATTAATCGCTGAAAGGAAAATTTTAACCAGCAAAAAAATTAGCAAATAGGGATTACCAAAAGTTTTTTACCATAAATTCGCGATAAAAAGTTAATTACACATGCTTTTGATCATCGAATTTTTTTGCTTGATTGATCAATTATTTCTTCTTTAAATGTTATGTGAACGAAGTCACGGGTAACTGCTAGTATATATATACAGTGTACCAAAAACTGAACTCTTGTTCAAATTTTAAACAAGCATGGTATTAAACACTCTTCGTAAAGGGGGTCGCGAGCTTTTCAGCGCCACCTTGGTCCACGTCGCGTCTTTTCAGCTAGGTTTCTAAATAAGCTTTAATGATACTGGTGGCGCATTAAAAGAACCACTCAATGCAAACTAATCTCGATTCCCATAGGAATCATGTGATTAATTCTAATTAAATTGGACTGTTTTTTTTTTCACAGATTAATGTTTCTTGTTTTATACAACTATTGGACATCGCATTAAACGTATATATCACTAAAAGTTGTTATATAGTCTTTAAGCTGGTCCGAAACAAAAAATCTTCAAGTTTACTAAGTAAATTTTATTAGATTAAAAATTTCTTTTTTTATACTTAAAATGGCGTTTAAATCATGTTTCTATCTAATTTAGAAGAGAAAATATTATTTTTTTCTTTTTGATTTGTTTAGAAAATCTTGCTTTCAAATAATAGTTGCCATGTAAATGATTTCTTGTGATGTATTAAAATAACAAAACATAATGATGAAATACTTTTATAAATTACCAATATCTTCCAATCGCGCATGTACTTTAAAGTTGTAAAGAACTGTTACACTTAAATACTGACAAGCTAAGTAAATTAAAAGATTATCATAAAAATGTTATCCTTGCACAATTTTAGAGTTGATATGCGATTGGAAGATGTAGGTGGATTTAAATAATATTTCGGTATTATGTTTTGTTATTATGAAACATACGAATTTCAGCTATTACATTCGTGAGCAGGCTAATTTAAAATTTTGTAACAATGTGAACATTTCCCACATTTCGTCAAAATTTGCAGCACATGCGCGACCGGCTGATATAAACCGTTTCATTATACCAATTTTTAAACTTCCGAGTTCGCAACTTTTTCGCAATACTATGACTTGAAAAACATTTTTTGATTTTTTTTTCAGATTACCCAAATATAGGTGCTCTTATACTCAGGTGTCTCATAGAAAAAGCTTGAATCTTCATTTTTCCCCCAGATAATATCCCATATTCTTCAGGCGTTTTTTTTCCACAAGCTGACCGAACATATGACTGCATTTGCATATGATTTTTCAAAAATAATTTTGAAGTAACTTATTAAGCGATCGATAAAACTTTCAACCACCATAAACATGAGAAGTTCAAAAAATGCTAATCTTTGTTCACCGATATTATCAATCAAAGTAAATTATAGCAAACTGCAATTTTGGGAATCAATATGCTGAAGTGCCTCATAGAAAATTTTTGAATCATTTTCTACTAGATAATATTCCAGATTTTCCAAGCCATTATTATTTTTTTTTATCACAAACTGACCGAACATTATTATAATCGCATTTGCATATTATTTTTCAAAAGGTAACGTTGAAGTAACTTACTAAGTGATCGTTAAAACTTTCAACCACCACAAACGTGAGAATTTTAAATATTCCTAATTTTTGTTCCACCGATATTATCAATCAAAATAAATTATATCACACTGTAATTTTGGTATCATCACACTGATGTGCCTCATAGAAAATTTTAAATCTTCTTTTTTCTTCAGATGATATCCCCCAGAAGTATAACTGCATTTGCATATTATTTTTCAAAAATAATTTTGAAGTAACTTATTAAGTGATCGATAAAACTTTCAACCACCATAAACATGAGAAGTTCAAAAATTGCTAATCTTTGTTCACCGATATTATCAATCAAAGTAAATTATAGCAAACTGCGATTTTGGGAATCAATATGCTGAAGTGCCTCATAGAAAATTTTTGAATCATTTTCTTCTAGATAATATTCCAGATTCTCCAAGCCATTATTATTTTTTTTATCACAAACTGACCGAACATTATTATAATCGCATTTGCATATTATTTTTCAAAAGGTAACGTTGAAGTAACTTATTAAGTGATCGTTAAAACTTTCAACCACCACAAACGTGAGAATTTCAAATATTCCTAATCTTTGTTCCACCGATATTATCAATCAAAATAAATTGTAACACACTGTAATTTTGGTATCATCACACTGATGTGCCTCATAGAAAATTTTAAATCTTCTTTTTTCTCCAGATGATATCCCCCAGAAGTATAACTGCATTTGCATATTATTTTTCAAAAGAAACTTTGAAGTAGCTTATTGAGCGATCGTTTAAACTTTTAACAATCATAAATACGAGAGGTTCAAAAATTGCTAATCATTGTTAACCGATTGCATCAATCAAAGTAAGTTATAACACAGTGCAATTTTGGCTGTCATTATACTGAGGCGTCTCATAGAAAGAAAAAAAAATAATCATTTTTTTTTCTTCTAGATAATATCGTATACTCTCCCGTCAGTTTTTTCCCCCCCACAAACTGACCGATGAGAATTATAACTGTATTTGCATAATATTTTTCAAAAGTAACTTTGAAGTAACTTATTGCGTGGTCAATAAAACTTTCAACCTCTATAAACGTGAGACGTTCAAAAATTGCTTATCTTTGTTCGCGATATTATCAATCAAAATAAATCATAACACACTGAAATTTTGGGTGTGTCGCAAACCTGAAAAATGACGTGATAAAAAGATTATTTATTTAAGTAACGCAAAGAGAATGGCAAATTAATAAAGATTTGCGTTTAGTAGGAATTCAGTAATGAATTGCGTTTAGCAAGATATTTGTCTCGAATATTTTGTTTGTACCCAGTAATTGATTCTTTTGTTTTAAAAAATTGTGAGTGGTTTGTATTTTAATTAAAATAAAAAATTGTCTGTCAGGTTCTGATAGCACCTGTGCTAAAGAATAGAATTTCTAATATTTCTCTATTTGAATATTTCGTATTGTATGTTTGTGTACAGAATTTCCAAGGTGACATTCCTTCTTTGTGGAAAGGGGAATTGCCAGATAATCCTATGCAGGTGGTGTGTTAGAGGAAGAGAAGATTGCTGACAGGCATGTCCATCTGTCAGTGAGGTATGCGGATGGTCAGCGGATGAGCAACATGTCACTAGACAAGAAAGGAGTGGGGGAATGTGCCCAATGAGGAAGCTCCAGAGGGGGTTGGCATTTGTGTGACCCCGTGCGTTGAGAAGGCATGTTTGTCTCAGATAAGTCAGTCCGTTCTTGGGTCTCATACCTAGAGGGTGTATACCAGAGGTTCTGGTAGAGTGTGCTCTGTGTTGTAGAGCGTAAGCAGTGCGTTTTCTGGTGAGCAAAGGACACAGACGTCCTGGTGTTTAGTGCTCTGGGCTAAGAAGTGTAGGCCTAGTATACTTGTGTTGGGAGACTCAAGGTTGAGCTCCGATAAAGTGAATTTAACGTGTATTGAGTGTGAGGTGGAAAGTGTAATTGGAATAGTACACAGCCAATCTTTACTGTATCTAATTTAATGTTGAACCGGATCACCTATATCCGAGTTGTATTTGTATATATTTGTAAATAGCGTATTTAGTGTGTACATATATTCTTAATAAACTGATAATTCAGTTACTTCACAGCGTAAGTCTTCATTTACACAAACCTCACAGTGGGTGACCGATATCACCTAGTAATATCGGTGGTGGCAGCTATATCTACCACGGACATTCTTCAAAGTTGTGTGGACTGAGAGGAACGTCCGACATTGTCCTTTTTTTTCTTTTTTATTTATAAGCATTAAGACTGTTAATCAATAACTCTCTAATTCCCCCCCCCCCCCCCCGCTAATGTTGAGTCTAAGGGCGTGTGATGCAATCTTTATATTTAAAATATTTCCCCAGGAAATTAATATTTTTAACTCCTTTTTCTTGCGTACTCTTCTTAAATAATGTCTTTTTTTTCTCAGTTATAAAAACATTTCTAACATATATATCTAATTTAATATCTTGTGTGTTAAAAGTTGAACAGTTGCGAGTAAGTTTTTCATATTTCAAATAAAATTTAATCTACATCTATTAGAAATATTTAGACATGAAATTTTAAAATAGACGTCCTAAGAAAAGTATACGTAGGGATAAACAAATATTAATCCCCTGATGCGATTTTTATGGAGGTCTGTTCCCGAGTTGCCGGCTCAATGTCGCGAAACTTTCTCACACATTTTCTGCCTCGCTTATTTCAACGTATATAATGTATGGCCAAAGGTGACCGGCCACTTACGATTTTAGATATTTTGTTAAATATCTAGAAAAGTACATGAGGAATTATCCTGAAACTCCAGGTGTGTAAATATAATAGTACAGGTCATACATTTCCATGAAGAGTTTTGCCGAAACGCTACAGGGAACCGTCAAAATATTGAAAAAGGACGAATATTTTTTTTGGAAAATCCTGTCTAAACTAATTTAGCAAAAGCGTTCAAACTGTGGACTATGATTAAGAGGCTTATTGTAGTAAACTGTGTTCATTTTTATGCATATAGCATTTATACGTTTAGAGAAATTAAGATTTTTATAAAAACAGTCCTAATTTTTTCCAAGTTGCTTACTTATAATTTGCAGAGTTTTTAATATAAAATAATGTTATTTTTCTAAAATATGAAAAAAAGATTGCACACAATACCCTGTAGTCAGGATTAAAAAATAATAAAGGTTGTATGAAAAATGAACAAGTTTACTAAATAATTTTTCATTGCGAATGCACTATTGCTCACTCTCAAAATTTCATTTGCATATTAATTTCGTTCAATGAATAGCGCAATTTTTGTGAAAGTCTCAAAAACATAGCTTGAAAATTCTGAAAGTGAACGTCCAATTGATTAAGCTCAAAATACGCTGCTACTAAAACGAAGCAAAAAAAAATAAAGGTTGTGACCAAATATAATAATACGGGCCATATTGTGTATTCTATATCGACACTAATCGGTGGATAAATGGATACAGCCTCTCATTTTTTCGCTTCATTTTGGGAATAACAGATTTTAGACTTATTCTATCGACGATCATTTTCAGAATTTTCAAGCTATATTTTTTAGACTTTTACAAAAATTTATCTTTACATTTAACTAACACAATATGCAAAGGAAAATTTGATAGCGTTCACGCAATGAAAAATTATTTAGTGAACCCGCTCATTTGTCATACAATTTTTACTATTTTTTTTAACTCTGATTACAGGATATTGTGTAAAATATTGTTTGTCATATTTTCGGAATAGAACATAATGTTATATTTCGAAAATATGAGGGCAAATCATAAGCAAAAACTTAAAATTGGACTGTTTTAAATAAAAAATATTTCTTTACGAGTATATATTCTATCCGCATAAAAATGAACACAATAAGCCACTTAATCATAATCTGCTATTAAAAAAAAATTTCACTTAAATGTATGACTTGACTATTATGCTTACACCCTTAGAATTTCAGGAAAATACCTCATGTATTTTTCTAGATATTTAAAAAAATGTCTAAAATCGCAAGTGGTCGGTCACTCTTGGCCATATAGTGTAGTAATAAAATTGGCAGGGTTAAGGATAGCTTTGTCTATATTTCCTAGAATTAAAAAATATATGTATGTATAGTATTGAATATTTTAGTTCCAGGTTTCTTTTGCTAATTATTGGTTATCATTTGCTGAGCATGTCAACAATTTTTTTAATAAAAAAATTGAGTGTTTGGAAGAGTGAATAAATGGATTTTTTAGCGTGTGAGTCGTGCATTTCCATCAGGTGGGATCCGACATATCATCAGAACCATTTGAAATCAATTTCCATTAAGGATTATAAAAGTTGATAATATTACCTAAAACTTCATTTACTTTGAGATTAAAATTAAAAAATAAAGACATGCGAAAATCAACAAAGTGGCTGCGATTTTTAACAGTTTATAACAAATATAATTTTCAGTATTTAAAAGCTTTAATTCATATTCTGATTTTTTTTCCGTCAGTTACAGTAAATGAAGTAAATAGTAAAAAAAGAAATCAGAAAAAGGGTTGAAACTTTTAAGTACTGAGATACACATTTTTCTTAAAGCTGTTAACAACTAGAAATCAAGTCTTTATTTTGCTTTGCGATGAACAGAAGCTTTAAAAATAAGTAGATAAAATTAAGTTTCCTAATCACATTATTTTTTTCAAATGTTAATATCCTGCTTCTTTTATTGATTTTGTCTAACATGAATTAATTTTAAAATTAATTAATTTTTTTTCTTAATAAATAAATTAAAATTTATTAATAAATAAAATTTATTAAAATTCAGTTGTACAGAAATTAAAATTAACAAATTTACAAATGATTTATTCTAAAAAAGAAGATCATAATTTCTCTTAATAAGAATACAATAATTTTAATTTTGTAAGATTTCCAATAAAATGAGACGTTATTTATTTCATTAAAAACGCCAAATATGTAAGAACGCAAAACTTAACTGAAGGGATTAATGAAAAATTCAATTTTCTCAGACTTGAAAAAAACTTCTTTGTCCTTAATTTGTTTACTCAGCAATTAATCTAAATGCTATTAAAATTTTTAAACTATATACCAGAAAATATTTTTATTACTGCATCTATTTATTTTGTTTAATTATATTTACTTAAAAGTATATATTTTTAATAAAAATTTAAAAAAATGTAATTTAATTTTTAAACAATTAAATGTTTTGCATTTTTAACAATTCCCATTAGCTCATTTTAACAATCTTACAGTGATTTTCTTTTTAATTAATTAATTTATTTATTTATTTAATTTATTTGTTTATATCTAGTCATAATTAAAAAAAGTTCATTTTTTAAATTTTTAATATATAGAGTTATTTATAAATTTAAAACATTAAGTCTGAGTAATTACAAAATATTAAAATCAGTAATTAAGTAACGTTGTTTATTTATTTATTTTTAAAAGAACTAAAAATTCAATTTATAAAATGCAAATTTTTATTTTCTGTAAACTTTATATAAATGTATCACAAGAATTTCAGAAGTATTTGATGACGAAAAAAAAAAAGTACATTATCGTTCAATTTATTTTCATTCACCAATGCTCAGTTTTTTATAAATAAAAATAGTCTCTTGTAGGGTATAAACATATTTTTTAATGTCATTGTATCGTTAATTAAATTTTTATTGATAAAGAGAAAATTTCTATTTTTGTTGAATTAATAGTAATTTCTGTTAATATTTCTATAAATTTGTTTACAGATATTAAACTGTATAGATATAAAATTATACCTGAACATGCTATGTGCCAATAGTTATTCTAAATGCATTTTGTTTTATTTCTCTCACAGTATTTTTATTTAGTATAGTAGTAAATTCAGATATAAATATCTTTATCTAAATATATTTCCCATTACCTTTTATTATTCTCACTAAATTTTCTTTATAAAGTAGCTAATTTTACAACTAATAAATTTTATTCCTGACAAATAGTTTGAAGATTTGTTTTTCTGTAATTAACATTAATATTTTTCAAAATGATTTCTTTTATAAATTAAATCTTAATCTCTCATAATAAAGAATGAAATGAGTTTGCAGGATTTCTAATACAAATAATATCTGTAACCTTTAAAATATCAAATAATTAACGAAACGAAATACAAAGAAATTGAATAATTAAAATAATGAATTTCCTTAAACTTGAAAGAAACTACATAGTATAAAAAATTTAAACTATAATTATCAGTAAACGTCTTAAAAAATTATTTTGAAAATTTATAAATTCTCAATAAAATTACCACAAAATTATGCATTATTATTAAACTGCTTTTAATGTCCTAATTACTAATTTATTTCTAAACGACATCAGTCTATTGTACAGAATAAAAACATCTATTTATTTTTTATTATTACTCTTAGTAATTTAAAGCATCTATTTTTTCTATTGTTGAATATTACTTTGTTATAAAAAGTATAAACAGTCAAATTAGACGAGATTTATCGATGAATATTTTAAAATCTTAATTAGTCATAAAAATGGAAGATTCTTCGACTGGATAAAGTTTGTTAGGTAACAATGTTCATAAAACTTTATTCAACCCTTTCTGGTCCGGTGTACTGTTAATAGTATATGTTTTTCCATCGAATATTATTTTGTCTTAGCAATTACTTTGTTATTTTCTACATATAAAAATGATAGTACATGTCTTTGCCTTCCTTATCATGACTTCATTTATGTTTTGACATTAAAAAATAACAGTAATAATATCAGCTTTTTAAATTCTCTTTGTATCGTTTGTGATTCCTTTATTTTATACATATATTTCACTATTCAAATTTAAAATATAGGTTATTTCTCTGAATTATTCATGTGTCATGAAACGCAAAAAACATTAGAAAGTTGCATTATCTGTTAAACCTTGTTGTAATACGATATTTTCCAAACGTCACGAAAATCTCTTCTTAATATATTATAACATATATATATATATAAATTGAATAGAACACAAAAAAAAAATAAATTGGTTTCATGTCAGACTACGAGATGATCTTTAAACATAAGTAAGTCTATTTGTACTGCTAATATTAACATTATTAAAGTAATGATAATTTTATTCTCAAAATGAAAAAAAAAATCGAACCCGAAAGAGTTAAAAACACAACTAAAATGCTTTCTAAGACTTTGCATATTATATTCATGCTGTAAAACAGTTAAATTATTCGATGTAATTTTGCATGTAAGCAGGACAGCTCAAAGAGACCGCGATTCCCGTTAAAAAATTCCAATACGAGTCTCCCGTCATAAGTAATGATAGAATAAAATCTAATTAGACCGAAATGCAAACGACCAGAGAAAACCTTCGTTTTATACAAATTGTTTTCCTTGTAAAAGGTATAATTGCATAATATTTTTGAAGACACGGTCACGATTTTTTACTTTCTTCTATCTTTACAAGAAGAATATAGACCTGATTACGTTTTGGTGTAAATCGCGACAGGTTGCGATAGGATTTTTGTCAAACTTCAGATTCAGTTAGTATCTGATAAAAAATTGATCATGATTAGTTTTGGGTACACATCATCTAACATGTGGCGGTGTTATGCAGATTTTTTTTCTAAGGTTTTGCAAAGCTTTATTTCAAAAACTAATGCAAGGATTTTCTTCAAACTTCAATTTCCGTTATAAGTTGACCTAAATTTTTTTCTGACTAGATTTTGATTTAAATCATCAAACCATATGCTGCATTTTTAAGGAAGTATTAACATGCATAAGATCGAAGAAAGTTTTGGGATTGCCACGCCTGATTAGTTTTCGTTTATAGTACAATTGCTCTTAAAAAAATAAAAATAAAAAATAATAATAATAAAAAAAAGCTTTGCATTGTTTAGAATTTTATTATTTTTCTTATACAATATTTCAGTTTATGATCTTTTGTAATACGTTTTATTAAATTAAAATAACTAGAATCCGTTTACTAAAAATGTGCTTAATACTTTAAGCATCTTTTTAGTAAATTGATTTTTATTTTAAATATATCTACATTTTCAGCTTTCTCTGCAATTTTTTTCTCCAAAACATTTTACGCATTTTGGAAGTTACAAAAAATAAATGTTTTCCAATTAAACGATATACCGCTTGAATTACGCTGATATGAAACCAAACGCTGAAAATATTACAATATGAAAATATTAAGCGAAAATTTTATTTAATTTTTAAGGTTCGCGGGATAAACTACGATTTGACTTTGAAAGGCAATTGCAAGAGAGAGCGATTGCTATATTAGTCAGATGTAGCAATCCTAAAACTATCGCCTCTCTCATACAGGGTGCCCAGCGTATTAGACCTTGATTTCAAAACTAAATTACTCATAAACAAAGAGTGATAGAATTATGCGGTAAACAGTTTGTTTAATAGGTAAGCTGTAAAAAAGTTATATAGAAGTTTCGAATAGTGGATGTTTTAAAAAGATTGTGTTTTGATTGTAAAAAACGTTTCATTTCACATTTTTCTTGTTTTAGATTGCTTGCAGAGAACGCGTTTTTGGTGTACGGTGCCATATTTTAACGATTTTTGCAATTAATTTCTTGAAATTTTGAAATTCTAAAAATTTAGTTAAAAAAATCGTTAAAATATTTCGCTATACACTGTAAAAAAATATATAACCTTAGTAATCTAAATCAGGGTTGCGAGAGGTCAGGGAAAACCGGGAAAAGCACAATCAAGAAAAGAGAAAACTACCAGTACTTAAAGTTTCTTACAGAAAATACTTCAAATAATATAAAGAGATCATATAAACTGATTTTATCTTTAACAAAATACTGGTATTTATCATCTATGTTGAATGTGTTTTTATCTAACCATACGTACCCTGTAAATTTACCAAAATCTTCTAATGCTTACTAAAATTTTATATGTACACTGTACCAGAAAATGATGTCAATCTACAAAACTAGTACGCAAAACTAAAGACATCTGTAACTTTACAAAAGAATCTACTAACTTTTGGTAATTTTACTTAAATTTTATCTGTAATCCTCATTACCGTAACTTAATTAGTTCTAGGAATCCGATTTTCAGAAAAATTTATTAGTAACCTTAAAAATATTTTGGTTTAAAGTGCAAATCTGTATCTGGTACATGATTTTTTATTGTTGCTATTCCATAAAAGTTCTAGGAATCCGATTTTCAGAAAAATTTCTTAGTAACTTTAAAAATATTTTGGTTCAAAGTGCAAATCTGTATTTGGTACATGAATTTTTATTGTTGCTATTGCGTAAAAAGTTCTAGGAATCCGATTTTCATAAAACTTTCTTAGTAACCTTAAAAATATTTTGGTTCAAAGTGCAAATCTGTACCTCGTACATGAATTTTTATTGTTGCTATTGCATAAAAAGTTCTAGGAATCCGATTTTCAGAAAAATTTCTTAGTAACCTTAAAAATATTTTGATTCGAAGTACATATCTGTATCTGGAACATCAATTTTTATTGTTGCTATTGCCTAAAAAGTTCTAGGAATCCGATTTTCAGAAAACTTTCTTAGTAACCTTAAAAATATTTTGGTTCAAAGTGCAAATCTGTATCTGGTACATGAATTTTTATTGTTGCTATTGCTTAAAAAGTTCTAGGAATCCGATTTTCAGAAAAATTTCTTAGTAACCTTAAAAATATTTTGATTCAAAGTGCAAATCTGTATCTGAAACATCAATTTTTATTGTTGCTATTGCCTAAAAAGTTCTAGGAATCCGATTTTCAGAAAACTTTCTTAGTAACCTTAAAAATATTTTGATTCGAAGTACATATCTGTATCTGGAACATCAATTTTTATTGTTGCTATTGCGTAAAAAGCTCTAGGAATCCGATTTTCCGAAAAATTTCTTAGTAACCTTAAAAATATTTTGGTTCAAAGTGCAAATCTGTATATCGTACATGAATTTTTATTGTTGCTATTGCATAAAAATTTCTAGGAATCCGATTTTCAGAAAAATTTATTAGTAACCTTAAAAATATTTTGGTTCAAAGTGCAAATCTGTATATCGTATATGAATTTTTATTGTTGCTATTGCACAAAAAGTTCTAGGAATCCGATTTTCAGAAAAATTTATTAGTAACCTTAAAAATATTTTGGTTTAAAGTGCAAATCTGTATCTGGTACATGATTTTTTATTGTTGCTATTCCATAAAAGTTCTAGGAATCCGATTTTCAGAAAAATTTCTTAGTAACTTTAAAAATATTTTGGTTCAAAGTGCAAATCTGTATCTGGTACATGAATTTTTATTGTTGCTATTGCTTAAAAAGTTCTAGGAATCCGATTTTCAGAAAAATTTCTTAGTAACCTTAAAAATATTTTGATTCAAAGTGCAAATCTGTATCTGGAACATCAATTTTTATTGTTGCTAATTCATAAAAAGTTCTAGGAATCCGATTTTCAGAAATATTTCTTAGTAACCTTAAAAATATTTTGATTCAAAGTGCAAATCTGTATCTGGTACATGAATTTTTATTGTTGCTATTGCATAAAAAGTTCTAGGAATCCGGTTTTCGGAAAAATTTCTTAATAACTTTAAAAATATTTTTGTTCAAAGTGCAAATCTGTATTTGGTACATGTATTTTTATTGTTACTATTGCATAAAAAGTTTTAGGAATCCGATTTTCAGAAAATATATATCAGAAAATAATCCGATTCTCAGATTGCAGTATTTTCATGATAATGTTCCTACAACTAGACATTTGACCTGAAAATTAAGTTAACATTTATGTTTTTCTTTTTATTTGTTAGAATTTCTTGTTACAGTGAGCTTTGGTTCCCGGATTCTTATAATTTATTTAAATTCAGTAAAAAAGATGGAACTGTGCAAGGCTGTTGCTAGAGTTTTGACTGATAAATATAATTAATTTTTTCAGTAAATTTTGTGATTTTAAGTAAGAAATTACCTATCATTAAAATTTTTGTATCTGGTTATGATTTATAAAATAATAGAATTAAAAGTTAATCCCAATTTAAGGTATAACTATGATATTTACAATTTCTATTTTTATTAGATAAAATTTCTGGTTAATGTTAACAGCTAAATATAGTCACAATTTCACGATAATTTTGATTCAGATTTTTAAAAGGGAGAGTAATGGTTTTGTGTGAGGCATTTAAAATGTATACAACTCCAGTAGACAAAGCCCTCAAGATTGCGAAAACGCGAACTCGTGAATTTCACCTTAAAAGTAAAAGACTCTATGATCGAAATTTTGTGGAATGTCCATTAAAAATACAAGACTCTGTAATTTATGAAGAATTTAAATACCCTAACACTCGAAAATTAGAACCTACTTTCTCTGGACCATATAAAATTATAAATAAACTTTCTGATGTAATTTATGAAATAGATAAATTTAACTATGAAACAGGACAGAATTCCGTTATTGTGCATGTTTCTAAATTAAGACCCTATTTTTCACCAGAAGATTTTAAACTGTTTCATGAGCAACCCAAAAAACCAAGAAAACCTCAGATACAATCACAATTACTATATCAAACTAAAGTCAAGACAGTAGATTAAATTTTAATTCTTATTCTCTAAATATTTTATCACCATAATTTTCAACATTAGCAGGTATGTTCTTGGTGGCCAACAAGAATATTACTTGTTTTTGGGGTTATATTGGGATCCTTATGGAGGCATAAGGTGTATACTTTGATTGTAAAAGCTTTCAAATTGATGTTGATAAATTAATTTTAAGTGTGTTTAAGTCTAACTATATTTACTCATTTATTTGACATTAGTATTATTCTATTTATTCAGCAGATATTTATGTTATAACAGTTATAAAATCTGATGATTCTACTCAAACCTATAAAATAATATGTGATTTTCAGTGATTGTGAAAACTACAGATATTAAAAGTTTTCAAAAAAGCAAAACTATTTTTATTTCCATTTCTCAATTAAGAATGACAACTTTTATTCCTATTTGTTTTTTATTATTAAAGTTTATAAACCATGTGTAGATAAAACATTATTCTACATTTGGCATTTGAAAACTTATAACCAAATTTGACAATTTTGTAAAAGAGTATCAGAGAGGAATTGTTGTAAGGAAATACTGGTTGAGAGTCCATTTTCTAAATAGTTAGATTTAATTTTATTTGGATTTTGGAATTATTATTTTTTTTGTATACTTTCGGCTAGCAAAAAATACTTTTTTATGCTATTAGAAGATAAGAAAATTATTTAGTTGCTATGTAATTATTTTTATCCTCAACCAATATTTTCCCTATCAATGATAAACAAATTGTGATATTTTCTTTTGATTAAACTCTTGTTTTACTATTATTATTATTATTATGATTTCTATAATGAAATTAAACTTCATTCATTATACTCTCATTACACTCTTCATTAAACTCTTATTGAAAAATATTAGGATATGGAGAATTATTGTTATTATTGCTATAAATTTTGAGTCTTATTATACTATTACTTATTATTGTTGTTATTATTATTATTTAAATTTTTCTATATTATTTATTATTGATATTGAGAGTGATGCTATTTATTATTGAAAAATTGATATATTATTGAAAGATGTTGATTCCAACGTAAGATTAAAACCAAAGATTAAAACTAGATTTACAAAAAATATACAATTTACTAGTGAACTACATTGAAGAATTGCATTTTTAAAAACTATTAGAGACTTTTGATTTGAATGACTGTATGTAGTCAACTAAGTTTGAAAAGAACGTTTATTGTAGCCTTTAAAGACTATGTTTACTACAAGGACTATACTAACAAATTTAATTTCTGAACTGAAATTACTACTAATTAAGTCACTGAAATTCTATAAACTCCCATGAAAGAAATTTCTTATTGTTTTTATTATATCTTTAATGTCTCTTGCTTATTAATATTCATAACTTACTTACTGTTATTGTATGTATTATCTCCTATGTACTTACAAATGGTAAGTGATATTGTAACATTATTGTATTTCTTTCAGGGAAGTGCTCCTACCTAAATTTAATTCACATTAATTTTCTCTTAACTATTTTATTTTAATCGCTAATATTTTTATATTGCGCCCAATCCAAAGTTGCGGGTATGACATTTACACAACTTAATTTAGTCACCAGCAAAAAAATTTTTGAGCATTGGTTTCAATTTGCATGAATTTCAATGTAGACCACTTACACATACATTTATCCAAATCTGAAAATTGTCCGATGTATCATTTATTTATAAAAAAAAAAATAATTTCTGCCTGTTGCGGGTGTGACATAAAAAGGACATGCATTTTCATCTTTCAGTGCAAAAATGCAAAAATCTGTGAATTATGACAACTGAGTGAATTGATATTTTTATATATTAGACAGTAATACTTAAATAACTATTCTATGAAAAAATTAAATTACTTACTCAATTCTTGCTTTTGTGGAAAATATTCAAAATTTTCGTTGCGGGTGTGACGCCCTGTTGCGGGTGTGACTTGTATAGCCAATAAAATAATGACATACACAAATATTTTCAAGGCAGATTTTTTTAATTAAAGAATTAATCAATATTACAATTATAATATATAGAGAGGAAAATATAAAAAAAATTTCATTTCCAATCTTGAATTTATAATTTCTGGTGGTGGTAGCTTTTTTTACAAAAATGCTCTTTTTTCCCCTAGGATGCATCTGACTCACTGGGCCAAATATTCACGTTTTCTTATTTTTTTTCAAACATTCTAATTCTATATCGTCACCATCCATTTGTCTTATTTGTCCATCAAAGTTTTCCCTTTTTTAATGTCGAGAATAAAACAACTTCTACAAAATCTCCAACTGCACATTTATCGTTGGATATTATATCCTTGTCAAAGTATGGATACATCTGACTGAGCCAAATATACATATTTTCTTGATTTTTATTCCGATGCTCTTATTCTATAATATCCCCATTCATTTGTCTTATTTGTCCATCAAAATTTTCATTTTTTTTTTCTTTTTCTTTTTTTTTTTTTTTTTAATGTGGAGAATAAAACAACTTCTACAAAATCTCCAACTGCACTCTTATCATTGGATATTATACTTTTGACAAAATATGGTAACAAACAAATTCTCTTGTGATCACTTTCTGAAGTTATTGCTACATTAATTGTTCTTACGTCAATAAAAACAACATGATGTATCGATTGAATGTTGAGCTCCGATTGTGCTTGGTGCTAGCATTCATGAAGCATTTTCACAATATCTTCTGAAATTTCACATTCAGCAAAGTTCTTTTACATTTTTTAGGACTTTTTCTACACACATGGCAAAATCTGAACCTGAATTTATAGTTGCAGAGCGTTGCTAGTGTTACCATTTTCTTGGCAACTGCACCAACTCCATCGACAACTCCTTTACCATGAGATGAAATGCAAAAGATTGCCATCCTTTACCATGATTTTTTTAAATAGTCTCTTCTTTTCTCTCCTTGCTTTGTCTCTTTCCTTCTCTTGTTGTAGATATGCTTCATATTTAAAAGGGTTTTCCTTAATCTTTTTTCAATGATATCGTGATCTTTCTGTACTCTTCATTCTCTGCAAAAGAGAAGAAATTAATGTGTAAACTGAATAAATATAGCACTTCCAGTCCAAAAATATAAGATTAACAAATTTTTAATAGTTATCCCTTGAAATTTCTAATCTTACATAAAGTTAATTATGTTAAATTTTAGTTAATTTCAAACTGACTATATACATTTTAAGCTAACTTAATAAACATTTTAACAGTTTCTATTATTCTTACTTCTACGTTTTATTTAATTTGACTTAAAAGAGAAAAAAATCCTCCCCTAATATTGATTTACTTATTTTAAAAAACTAAATATATATATATTAGATAAATACTATTAAATAACAAAATTAAAAAATGTATATAAAAAACAAAACAAAATTAACAAATTTAAAGAAAATTGCTAAAATATTGTTTCGTAATTTTCTTTTTTTAATTTCTATAAAAATATTACCTTTTAAATTAATTTCTTAATCATATATCACTAATAAAATTATTTTCTTGCAGTAAAACAACAATTTTATCAAAACAAACTGAATACATCAACTGCACACAGTGTCACATGCTCAGATGATGCAAATTTTTATTTATTAACTGGAATTCCTTCTATTAAATCAAAGGGTATAGTTAAAGCTGCCAAGTACATGTTTTCCAGCATATTATTTTTTTTTTATAAATTTACATATAATTTGTTCAAATATGCATTTGTAATCAATTTTAAAAGAAGTTGTGGGTGTAACTTTAATTAAATGTCCCACCCGCAACAGGGACATGTCACGCCCGCAACGCTCAATAATTATAACTAAAATATTAATTAATTTCTTTTGTGTCTGTAATTCAAAGTATCTTAATAAACTATTTTTGAATATAAAGTTTCATAACTTTAAATCAAAAATATTTTTCTGCAGAGATATAAATGTAACTTTTTGTTGCGGGTGTGACACAATAATTAAGAGTAATTAAATATGCTTACCTTTTGTAATGAAAATTAGTGAACACTTCTCTGCAGACAAAAACTCTCGATAATAGCTGTCAGATCATATATATCCAAGTTTGGAGATTTTCAGGATGTTTGTTCAGCTGTACGAGCCCATGAAATGTAAAGTTTTTTTTTCCGCAGTCTATTTTACAAAGTCATAGTGTCACTTTATTAATTAAAATAAGTATGTTAATGACAAAAATTTAATTCTTTTTTGATAAAATATGAAATAGCACACTCCTAACAGTTGATGTGCAAAATTTCAATCATATTTAAAGAAATTTAAATTTTCACACTCATGTCCATTTTTTCGTGGATTGGGCGATTGCGTTAATTTTCTTTTCTTCCATCTCTTGGCTTCCGGAGTTTGACAGTTTTATTCCAAAATTTAACTTTTCTAAATTATTATATTTCTGTTGTCTGAACTTGTAGTTTTATTTAACTATCAATTTCATACAAATTTTCGGGGAGGGGAGATAATATTACAAATTTTAATTTTTTTTTTCTCCAAAACTAACCTTTATACTATCTTAAGTTTCTTATAATAATATTCCGTACTTACTTCAAATTATTAAATTAAAATCTTGTTTCTAAATCTAAACTGTTAATCTTTATGCAGACGATATAAATTCTTAATTTGCCTTAAAAAACATTATTCCAGTATGCGTAAATTAAAAAAGATGGCTCTAAATTAAAAATATTCTTAATTAAATTTGTATTTCTTAATATTCCAAATAAAATTCATTTTTCTATGTTTGTATCAACCCTTTTTAAGAAAGTCTTATTAAATTTATTCCAAAACCATACCTTTCAAAAAATATCATTATTTTATTTTATCTATTTATTTATTTTTCCTCCGTCAACCTTTGATGTGTGCATATTAATAAATTCATTTCTTTTCTTTTCCTCTTAAAATTAATCATTTATAAAAATCGTCTGCCTAAGAAATTCCGAGTCGATTATAAATTGGTTAAATAATATTTTTTTTAAATAAATTTATCGTCTGTGGAAAATAGTCTCGTAGCTGGACAAGAATTCTGTTTACATAAAAGAATGATGGTTTGAGGTTACAGAATGTTCTAGAATTTTCTTTTTAGATTTAAGAGGGGAAGTCTCGAGCTGCGAAGGAGGATTCTTGGGTTTTTTCTTCGATGAGTACGGCTCGCTGAAATAATGATGGAATGTTTCGGTAAAAGACAGTTTGCAAAAGGAGCTTTTCCCTTTCTCATGATTACGGATTAAATAAATGAACTTACAGCAGCCAATGAGTAATTATTTGGATTCTCTACATCTATTATTTTATTTTCCTGGGTGGCCATGACTTCTTTGCGGTGAAAGGGAAACCCGACGTTGATGTCTCTGGCTCCTAACTTTTAAATCGTCACATATATATATCAAGTCAAATATCCTTTGTAATCAGAACAAAACCAAAATATTCACTGATTGATGCTTCTGTATAACATTTTTATAGCTTATCTAATAAACAAATCGTTTACCGTATAATTCTATCGATCTCTGTTTTTGAGAAATTTAATTTTGAAATCAAGGTTTATTATTCGTTGGACACACTGTACACCATAATACTTTAAATTTCGCTATCATAGAGCAAAAACTAAATGACGATCTATTCCACCGTAAATGGCTCCGGAGGTTACCCTTTACACATTAGGAAAGGATGGGGAACCACTACCTATGCGGGGGTAGTGGCGAACTGGAAGTTTACCGTGGTTTCAAAAAATTTTTCTTATGGTTACAACTATGGCTGATCGAGAAATGTGTTTAGAGTCTCAGATCGGCGGTGGTTATGATAGTGAGAAAAGTGAAAAACAAGGATTGGGGATCACTTCTAGTGAAACCCAATCGAAGACTGCGCTCAACTCTCCGGAGAAAAGCACAGTAACACAAAAGGAGGAAATCGGCATGACTGCTGGTGGAAACGGAGGCGGAACCCACCTAGGTGGGGAACACTCTGGAACCACTGCAGGAGGGCCGAAAGTACTCAGTAAGACGCAAAAACGAAACCGACGGAGGAAGCAGAAGCGGGAGGAGGTGGAAACCAACACTGATGATGCTCCACCGAAGGGTTCGAAAGACAGTGGTAGTAAAAGGAAGGTGATAGAACTAACACCTTCCTCACAGATGTCGGCAACAGCAAAGAGGCCTAAGAAGGATGTCCAGAGGTCCTTTGCTGCTGTAGCTGCAGTCAGAAAGTTAGCTTTGGTCAAGGAAGGCTTTCCATTGACCAGACTAGCACAAGAAGAGGTAGATATTATCTTGAAAGATGTCATCAGATGTATTGACGAGTCTCCTGATGATAGACCTCTGCCTCTGATAAGTGACTCCAGGCTTGTTTCTGGAGCCTTAATTTTCACATATGAAGGAGATGCCACCGAGGTCTGGATTAGGAACACTTACCATGGCAATGCCACTGTCTTTGAGGGTATTTCCCTCAAGGTGCTTGCCATGAGTGAGATGCCGAAACCAGTCAAGGTGGCTTTCAAAACAAGAGATATTTATACCAAGGATCCCATCGAGCTGCTGAAGAGGCTTAACAGGTATAACCCAGAGTTGAAGACGGGTGACTGGCGTGTCCTGGACCATGTCGCAGAACCCCAGTCCATTCGTTGGATCTTTGAGGTTGACCTTGTTGCCTCTGAGGCTATAAAGAGAGCAGACTATAAAGTATATACTGGGCTCGATAAGGGATCATTTAAAATTTTGAATGATCCAAATGTGAAAAAGATGAGAGAGAAGGAGGCTAAAACTGTGGCTGCAGACACTTCCTCTCAGGTAAGTGAAACAAGCAGTATTAAAGAAATTAATACTAGACTTGAAAATGTTTCTGTCCAATGTAATTCCCCTTCCATGTTTTTGGATGAAGTGGAACAGTTATTGGCTGAGGACTCAGAAGATATGGCTATCTCTGAGGAAGACAGGTTGGTTGTTGGTTTAAATAAACCAGATGACGCTTCTAAAGATAGTTCAGATCAACCTCCATCACAGTAAGGGTTCATCTGCCATTTTAGGAAAGATGATCTCTGAAGGGAAGGTTGATATTGCACTTATTCAGGAACCCTGGATTAGGGATGGCAACATTCTTGGTCTAGGATGTAGTAAGAACAGGCTATACTTTGATAGGACCTGTGTTAGGGCAAGAGCTTGCATTTATGTCAGTCCTAGGCTAAACGCAATTAATATGGTGAACTACCTGAGCGGTGACTGTGTTGCTGTAAAGGTGGTTTTTCAGGGTGAGAATGGGCCTGATAGGATAATTGTCTCATCTTCTTACCTTCCATTTGAGAAACAGGATCCTCTTTCTAGTGAAGCGAAAGCTCTCATGGGTGACTGTTCTCGGAAGGGGCATAAGTTAGTGTTTGGGTGTGATGCAAATGCACATCATACTGTTTGGGGCAGCACAGACTGTAACAAACGAGGAGATGACCTCTTAGAAGATATTTTGGTTTATAACCTATATATACTTAACAGAGGGAATGAGCCAACTTTTATTACTAAAAATAGGAGGGAGGTTCTTGATGTCACTTTTTGCAGTAGAAACTGCTATGACATCATTAGAGATTGGAAGGTGTCAGATACCATTTCATTATCAGATCACCGACTGATCATGTTCAACATTGCAGGGACAACTGGACCAGCAATGAAGAGGAGGAATGCCAGGAAAACAAACTGGCATTCTTACTGCAGGGAACTTGAAGAAAGGATCCTGTCTTTAAATGGTAAGTTAAGTTACAATAGTTTTTCAGAAGTGGAGTTGGCTGTTGACTCAGTGCAACAGGCCATTCTTCAAGCTTTTCACAATAACTGCGAACCTCCTGTAGCTAGCTCCCCAAGGCCTGTGCCTTGGTGGTCCTCTGAGCTTAGCAAACTCAGGAGAAATACCCGTAGGGCATTTAATAAAGCCAAAAAGGGTGGAGATTGGCAGCAATATAAGACTGCACTCACCGTATACAATAAGGCCATCAGGAAGTCTAAGTATGATTCTTGGAAAAACTTCTGTGATGGTATTAAGGATGTCTCTACAAGTGCTAAACTTATGAGAATTATGGTTAGGGATAAAAGTTCTAACCTTAATGCCATTAAATTAGAGAATGGGCAGTATGCTGAAACGGGAAAGGAGATTCTCACAGAAATGATGAGGACTCATTTCCCGGATTCCACTAGTGATGATGAAAATGCGGCTCCAGACATAACTACCACTTTTATTAGCAGTAGGGAATGCTGGAATCTTGCTGGTGATATCGTCACTCATGACAGGATCTTGTGGGCCATCGATTCATTTGACCTTTATAAGAGTCCTGGTATGGACGAAATCGTACCCGTTTTGTTACAAAAGGGGAAAACGATCTTAGTACCTGTGCTTGGGCAGATATATAGGGCGTGTCTTGCTTTTGGGTATATTCCGAATGCATGGAGGCATACCAAGGTGATCTTTATCCCTAAACCTGGGAAAGACACTTATTTTGAGGCAAAATCTTTCCGACCTATTAGTCTAACCTCGTTTATGCTTAAGACGTTGGAAAAGTTAATGGATAGGCACATCAGGGAACGCATCTTGGGTGTAAAGCCTCTCTCCAGTTCTCAGCATGCTTATCAGAGTGGCAGATCAACTGACACTGCTCTTTATAGTCTTTCTTTCTTGCTTGAGAAAAGTCTTAAGGCAAATGAAACTGCATTTGCTGTCTTTCTTGATATTGAGGGTGCCTTTGATAAGGTATCTATGGATTCCATTCTCAAGGCTTTGGCCGATAGGGGTGCGGATGAGGTAACTATGAATTGGATCAACTGTCTGCTCAGGGATAGGTTTATCCATGCTGAGCTGCTAGGAGATGCAATTCATGTTAAGGTAAAGAAGGGTTGCCCACAAGGTGGGGTTCTCTCTCCTGTACTTTGGTGTTTGGTGGTGGATGGACTCCTTGTTGAGATACATCTGCGTGGTGCATACTGTATTGGATATGCGGATGACATTGTTATTGTCATTAGGGGTAAGTTTGAAAATATTCTTTCTGATATACTCAATAATATCCTTAAGAAGGTAGAGCGGTGGTGCAGAGATGTTGGTCTTTCTGTTAACCCAGAAAAGACTACTTTTGTTGCTTTCACTAAGAAAAAGTCACTCAAATTTAATGAGATTGTGTTTTATGGGCATACATTGAATTGCTCGAAGGAAGTGAAGTATCTTGGTGTCTATTTTGATGAGAAATTATGTTGGAAGAGACACATGGATTACTTCATCAATAAGGCCAAGAAGATTTTCTGGTCATGCAGAAATGCTATTGGCAAAACATGGGGACTTAGTCCTAAGGTTATCAAGTGGATATACAATATGGTGATCTGCCCTATAATCTATTATGGCAGTATAGCTTGGTGGTCAAGAACTATGACTGACACTGCTAAATCAGATTTAGCAAAGCTGCAGAGGATGATCTGTATCTCCATGACAGGTGTACTTAGGACAACACCTACATCTGCCATGGAATTGCTGTTGGGTATGTACCCTCTGCATATGATTATTGAGGCAGAAGCATTGATCTGCTTACATAGGCTCATGTTACATGGGCAGTGGCTTAGTTACTCGAGGTATCTTACTTGGGGTAGGCTCAACTGTAAAATCAGTAAGCACCCAGTTTTTATCATGAAGGGTGAGGGTATGCCTTTAAAGCATGTATTTGATAAGTCATTCAGAATTGGTCTTCACTCCAGAGCTGACTGGGAGACCTCTTCTGTGAAACTTGAGGCAGGTATGACCTGGTTCACTGATGGTTCCAAGATAAATTCTGGAACTGGAGCTGGAGTCTGCTGCCCAGATGATGGTACATCTTTCTTTTACCCGCTGGGGAGTTATGCAACTGTTTTTCAGGCAGAGGTTTATGCAATACTTATGTGTTGTTACATTTGCATAGAAAGGGGGTATAGTGGACTGTCTGTTAATATCTGTTCTGATAGTCAGGCAGCATTGCTCGCCTTACAAAAACACACAATTACTTCTAGAATTGTTTGGGAGTGTTATTGCTCTTTGAATAGGCTTGCCCGTAATGGTAACAATGTTATTGTACATTGGGTACCTGGTCATACTGGCATCCTGGGCAATGAGCTTGCTGATAGTTTAGCAAGAAAAGGGCCGGTTACTCCGTTTATTGGGCCTGAACCTGCTATTGGCATTTCTAAGGACTGCGTTAGAACTACTGTTTTTAGAATTTTAAGAGAGCAGCAGTATCAAGAATGGCTTGACTCGAGTGGACAGAGACAAGCGAAGGAGCTCAATAGTGGATGCCTCAGTAAAAGGGCAAAAGAACTTGTTGAACTCAGAAGAAATAGTCTACGAAATATGGTAGAACTTCTAACAGGACATTGTAGACTTAATAAACACCTTAGCATTATGAAGGTAGTCAAGAACCCTCTTTGTAGGGGTTGTAAATACGATGAGGAGACTGCTGTACATGTCCTTTGTAGCTGTGAAGTATATGCTGCTTATCGTTTTGAGCACCTGGGTCGACATTTGATTGAGCCATGGGAAATTCAGGATATTCCTATCAAATGCCTGCTGAATTTTATGTCAGCTACTGGTCTGTTCAGGGACTAGGTGGGGATATATTTTCTCTTTAATTCTTGGGGGATAGTACAATAGACCCCTGGTCGCAGTGCTTTGGCTTTGGCCTCCCCCCTAGTAATACAGTAATACAGTAATTCCACCGTACGAATATGTCATATGAGAAAAAACTATAATATAAATAAAATATTTAAAAAATATACTAGCATCACTAAAAGAATTTTAAATTCATTTTAAATTCTTTTAATGAATTTTTCATTTAATTTTAAAAAAAATGTTTAAAAATTTTTAAATAAGGATAATGTGTACAAAAAATGTAATTAAATTAAAATTTAATCGAGTTAAAACTAGATAAATGAGAGAAAATTTCCTTTTTTTCCGTTTACCAAAACACATGTAAAATTCTCACGGTACAATTATAAAAATCTTTTTGAAGATTGTAGTTTTAATTTCGGAAATTGAATATCTTTATAGAATTAATGATTTATAAATTTGAGAGTATTTATTATTTTAGTTCCATGTGACTGTATTTTTCAGATTGCATTTAAAGTATAAATGATATATATAAATGCTATATATAAATGCTATGTTATATGTATCTTTGCGTAACAAATGTATAAAAAATTATAAAACATAAAAATAATAATAAAAAATTAAAAATGTTAAAAAGTAATAAAAAAAAGATATATATATAGGATGGTTGGGTGGGTAGATGTTAGAGTACGGAAGAGGGTGGTGTTGTCTGGATAAAAAAAATTGAGAGTGGGTTATTTATTTTAACATATTTTTAAACTGTTTAATTGACACCAATATATGGATATTTGTCTAGTTATATCTATAGTTAAATAGCTATATTTTATTATCAAATTTATTTTAATGCTATTGATATAATTTTTGGTATTATTATAAATAATATCATTACTATTATTATTATTATTATTATTATTATTTTAAATTTTTACTTATTTTTATTTTATTTTATTTATTTATTTATTTATTTATTTTTATTTTATTTTATTTATTTACTTATTTTTTTTTATTTTTATTTTATTTTATTTTATTTTTTAATTTTTATTATCCTATATTAAGATAATGAGTTATTACCATGTAAAGTCACAATAAATGTTACTGATTAAAGTAACAAAATGGTATTTTAAGTTATATGTTAATATGAATGTTATCTCTTAATTCAGATTTTAATTATTTTATTAATTTAATTTTATGTTAATATCGATTATTAATTATTTTCTCTGGTTCAATTATATTTCCATTCAGCTTTATCTTTTTTGTTTGTTATGGATAACTATTATTTTTACTTACTTTCAACTCCTTTTTGTAAAATATCTTTGTTCCTTGTTTAATAAATTGGTTTTTGTGTGTTGGTAGCCCCAGATACGTATTATTTTGCTATTTCATGGCTAATACGCGGATGAAACCGCACACTTCATTTGTAGTTCCAGAGCATTTGGGGCCTGATGATTCTGCTTTTGGAGCTACAAATTCTATTTGCATTCATTTTATTTATTTATTTTTTCAGATTTACTCGTTACACTATTTTTTTATTTTATTATGGTTCAATTCAATTCTAATTCTTCGTTTTGGTTTATTGTTTTATTGATAAAATCCATTGGTGAATCTTGTCTACTTTTAATGGTATTATATATATATATATATATATATATATAAATTTTTCTGTTATATTTTGAAAAATATATTACGCAGTTTGATAACACTATATATAATTAAAATTATGTTTAATATTTTTATTATAGCAAATAATTATATTTATTTCAAATTAAAACTACAATGTAAAATTGTAGAACTGTCTTATTAACAAATTAAACTTCATAGAGAAAATAAAATAAGTTAGCAATAAGTTTTTTTTCTTCTTAAAGGAAATTATCTTTTTTATTATTAATATTCAATGGCTGATCATGTTATAAGATTGATCTACAATTAATGGCAATTCACATTATAATAAATCATTTGAATTTAAGTAAAAATGTACATATTTAAAGTTTTTTTTCTATAAAAGATTAATGTTTATTATTCATAAACATACAATTTGAAGCATTATTTATATATTAATTAGTCCAATATGAATCCCATGAAACTATTTTGTTTTATTATTTTCAAATACCACCTGATAGCTACGCTGTTCATTTATGATTTTAATTTTTTTGAGGCTGTGTAAACATTTAACTGTGTGACAAATAATATGTTTTAACACACACGTATATATGTTAAAACCGCAAATTATCTTTTTGATTTTCCATACATGTGTGAGTGAAATTTAAATCTTTGAGTATGACATCTCTCTTATTCAGTCTCTGGGTCAGCATTCAAGAACTTCTGTTCTTTTACCAATAAAAAAAAAGTCTATTTTTTTTACATTACTTTTTACACTGTAAAATTGTCAGATGTTTCTGAATGTATAAATATGTACTGTAATCTAAAACGAAAATATACAGTAACCTCTTCTAACTCACCTAAGGTTTCGAAAACCGTACCTTTACCTTTAAAAATCCCAGAAAACTATTTGTTTTCGAAAGCTAAAGAATAATTTATAAAAATTAATTTTTATTAGCTGCCCGTCCTTTTGGGAAAAATTCTAAGAAGTTTTTACAGTACAATAATCACTTTTCTCAAATCAAAATGTCACTTTTTCGGATGCTACGAATTCATACGAAAATATTTTGATATTCAGAGAACATGTTTAATAGACAAACATACAATTTTAACAGTATTAACATTAATATGAAAATTAAAATTGTTTTGCTACAATTGCATGTACAAAATCAGTTATGCTGCTGAAAATGTTAACTTGAGAATTGATAGAATCCAAAAAGTGATATTTTGATTTGAGAAAAGTAATTATTGCACTGTTTAGAAACACACTTATTAAACACTATTTAGAAACGTTTCCGAAAAGGACGGGCAGCTAATAAAAATTAATTTTTATAAATTATCCTTTAGCTTTCGAAAACAAATAGTTTTCTGGGATTTTTAAAGGTAAAGGAACGGTTTTCGAAACCTTAGGTGAGTTAGAAGAGGTTACTGTATATTTTCGTTGTTGATTACAGAACATTTTAATATATTCAGAAACATCTGATATTTTTTACACTGTTATAGCTGAATGTGTTTTGGCGTTGAAAGCAAGTGAATAAATGTCGGCATCTACATTGTCAATAGCTGCCACTGTAAAATGGTGAATATTTTAACCAATATTTGGAGCTCCTGTTGTGAAGCATAGTTCCAATAGTTGGAACGAGGTTGAAATAGGTAGCTTCAAATGGTGGTACGAGATTTTACCATCTAATGGTGGTAGCTACTGAGCACCAAGCTTTTGAGCTTTTGAGCTTTTTTTTTAGTACTGAGCTTTTCAAACTGCTAAAATTATCTTTAATGCCAATAGTTCCTCTGAGTTAGATTTTCTTGTAAATTTAGCTATTTATATTAATCGTGATATTATTGTTAATGATAAATCTGATTCTAAAAGGCTCTCCGTTGCCTGGAAGAATCTTTTCAGCACTGCTTCATAAATAAGTTTATTATTTAATAATAATAATAATTATTATTATTATTATTTATGTTATGTATACAATTTTCAGGTTTATATATGTGTGTTTATAATTGTAAACAATTTTTTATTTTTATGTATTTTTATTTTTATTTTTAATTTTTTTTCCTTACTTATTATTATTACTAATTTATATATTTTTTGCGTACATTTTATTTCATTTTAATCTCACCAAGCACCGAACTTTGGTTCAAACTTGAGCAAAATTTTTAACAGTGTAAGCTGTATCCCTCATAAAATAAATGTTATTTTCATCTGAGTTTGCAAAATGCCTAAAATTCTTCAAAAAGACAATGCGACCAAGAAAGTGATACATTTTCATAAATATTTAATTTAAATCTTTTTGAATAATTTTTTTTGAGAATTTGTAGATTATTTACGTTTTGAAAGCTCTTAAATTTGTGATTGCGTTAATTTAGGTTAATGACTATTAAATTGGTGTTTTAAGGAGGTTTGTAGCTTTAGATTTATATATATATTTTTTTTACTTTCTTCTATCTTCAATAGAAGAAAGTATTGTAATCGAGATTTTTTTCGACTTCCGGTTTTTGACAGATTTAGACGTTTTAGAAGTCAGAGATTCCAAAAAACATGTTTTTACAAAATGTCTGTCTGTCCATATGGTGTCTGTGTGTTTATGTCTGTGTGTATGTCTGTCTGTGTTTCCGTATGTCGCCATTCTACCATCAAAAAGTGTATGAAGCTATGGATAGAATTGAACCAAATTTTTTGTGAATGTTTTTGGCTGACACAAGCAGGTCCTCCTTCTTTTTTTAAATATTCCGCCAATAAGTGGCGCTGCAATCGTGATTTTTGTGCCATTTTCAATATTTTACCTATCAAAAGTTTATAAAGTTATACATCGAATTGAACCAAATTTTTTGTGTAAGTGTATGGCTATGGCTAGCTGGTCCTTCCTGAATTAAAAATATCTGCAAGAAGGGGGCGCTGCAATAGTGATTTTTATGCAATTTTCAATATTGCACCACCTTAAAGTGTATGAAGTTTGGCCTAAAACTGAACTAAATTTTTTTTTTTTTTTTTTTTTTTTTTTTTTTTTTTTTTTTTTTTTGTATGGCAAGTAGGTCCTCCCTGAATTTGAAAAAAAATTCTGCCTATCATTCTATTGTCCATCGGCTCATGCAAAGACGGAAATTCGTTTTTACTCCGATTAATTTATTGAAGCAGAAATTTGCGATGAAAATCACAGTTGGTATGGTATTGAATTAAAATTATTTAAGCATTAAAATGAGTATTTTTTTTAAATATTAATATGTACGTATGAGATAAAAGAAAGTTTTGGGATTGGCACATCCAACTAGTTTTAAATTCTAAATTATTAAACACCAAAAGGATCTATTTCAGAAAAGAGTTTTTCTGTCATTTACAATGACATTTTCTACATAAATAAAAACTACAATCCAACGTTATATCACACAAATACTTAGAAACAAAGCCTTCAAAGAAGTAGAGGTTCAGAGTATCCTTAAAAACCGTGTGTAAGAAATTGGGGTCTTTGTTTTTAAGTATTTGTGGGTTATAATGTTGTTGTATAGTTTTTAGCTTACAAGCTATTAGAGCCTGGGAGCTTATGTGCCCGTCCGTTCTGTATGTGCGTATGTGCGTAACGCGATAACTCATGATACAAATAACCGATTCACTTGAAATTTTGGATATGTGTATATTCTTATAAGGTGCTTCCCTGATTAATTTTTGGAGTTCATTCGATAAGTATAGCAGGGGGAACGGGGGCTTATCTCGCTGCCCTTAATTTATATATGGGTGTTTCATGCAAAATTATCAGTTTTCGTTCGAAATTTAGATGTAGGATCATTCTGATGAGGCACTTCCGTGATTAGTATTAGGTGTTCATTGGATAAGTATTAAGAAAGGGAACGAAGGGCTAATGCCTCTCCCCTCAATTGATATAAATGGGTTTTTCATGCAGAATTATTAGTTTTTGTTCAAAATTTAGATATAGGACCATTCTGATAAGGCGCTTCCGTGATTAATATGATTAATGCAGATTTTTTATATGATAAATCATATCCCTGATTAGTTTAAGGGGTTCAATGATTAAGTATAAAACGTGAAAATGGTGGTAGCTGATTCCCCCTTTAATTTTTTTTTTTTTTCGAACGGAATTAACCCTTGAAAATATACGGCTGTAATATACAATTAGTATGCGTAGCCTGTGAGCTCAATGCCATCAGTTTAACTGGGCAATATTCTTTTTATTCTTTATGTACTAATATTTGCACAAAGTTCGTCAATCATGAATGTCATTTTGTTTGAAAAAAAAACTATAAATGAGTATTTGTATTAACATATTAACTTCGGAATTGGGGTGGTTAAACTAAAGTCACAAAGAAGAAACGTACCTACAAACAAAGTCAAAATTCGAAACAGATGAAGGAGCGAAAAACATTTAAAATTATTATTTTTTACACATTTCTGGGGTTAAAATTTGAAATTTTGCATGACGATTATTTTTTAAGTGTAAGAACTAAGCACTGTATGTGCTCATAGATGCAAGTGCACGCTAACAACGATTTCTAAAATATTAAAATTTTAAAAATTAAAATAAAGATTAAAAAGTTCTGATTTTATTTGACATTATTAAGACTATAAACTTTAAATTTGTAATGGCTGTTGCTTTTGAGATGTAAATACTCGCAAATATCTATAGTAATAATACCGAGTGGGCAAAAAGTCCGTAGAAACTTTAAAAATTCACTACAATCGGAATAATAAATGAGCTTAAAACGATTTGCAGGGTTAGCACCTATAGAGCATAAGAATTTTTTGAAGACAACAATAAAAATAACTCGAAAAACATCCTACAGATGGCACTGGAAAAGTGTGATTTCGGTAAACGAACGTTCGCATATTAAACGGTTATGCGAACTTACTAAATTAGTTCACTTATGGGAGCTGTGTGCCAGGTCAAACGTGCTGAGTACGAAGGATAAAGTTTTGAGCTCTGCATACTTGATCAAGTACACAGCTTTCAACCGTGAACTAGTTGTGGATTAGCAGTGCAAGTTTTTATAACTGCCTCATTTGCATATTTCCACAGAAGTTGCACGTTACTAGCGCCATCTTCGAGTCCTTTTTGATTTATTTTTTATTGTTTTCTTAAAAAAGAAAAAAAATAATAATTGCGTTCTATAGATACTAAACCTGCAAATCATTTTTCATTTCGATTATATTTCAGGTTTTTGGAATTTTTAAAGTTTTTACGAATTTTTTGATGTTTTCGATATTTTTATACATAGTTTCAATTCAACAAGAAAAATTGCAGCACCATTGGCGCTAAAGATATTTCTTTTAATATTTTGGCTAATAAAGTAAATTTAGATTTATATGACAAAAGAAATAGTTTTAATTTTTTTACAAGAAGCATGCCACACTGGTACTCGAATTTGCATAAAAAAATTTACATAAATATAATAATTAATCAATTAATTCGGTTTTATAAAATTTGTAGCAATGAAAAATATTTTTGTAAGCAAGTTTTTAAATTTATAGCCAATCTTTTTTATAATAGTAACTATGCAATTAATTTTTTGAAATACTATTTAAGAACTGTTTTAAAAAATAATTGGCAACGTTGCGGATTGTTGGTGTAACTTTGAAATTGAAAGCATACTTCCCGAACGTTCTTTATGAATGTTTTATTCTAAAGTCTATTTCGGAACGAGTTTAACTGGATGGTCTGAGTGTAAGGAAGGTATGCAGATCAGGATTTTGAAATTATATGCAATTTGGACTCGGAAAGAGCATTTTTGTTAATTTGTTGTTTTACAGGCAGGAGTTTGGAACAGGTATGACTGTTCTTAATTTTTTCATGTTTTGTTTCAGGTAAGGGAGGAAGCCTGGCAAATGCTGCATTCATTTTTATGATATAGTTTTTAAATCATAATAGATTTTTTTATATTATAAAGGTTATTTTAGTATATATATTTTATATCTTCTATTTTTTTGTTATGTTTAAGTATTTTTGTTTCTTATGTTTATTAAATGTTTTCAGTTTGCTTTGTTTATTAAAATACTGACATTTTTTTGTTGTTATGTATTATTTTATGAATGCAGGTTTGGCAGGCGTTCAGAAACCTGAAACAATTCTAAATTTTTAAAGAGGGGGGTGGGGTTAAGTCTCATCTGTCCTCCCTCTGAAGAGAACGGACTGTTTTTTCTTGCCTGTATCTTGTTTTTAGTTTTTAATTGTTTATTGTTAATTGTTCACTTTTTAGACATGCACTCTATCTTTGAGATTTTGAACTTGCATTTTATAATATGAAATATACATACATATATATATATATATATATATATATACTAACATCACAAAGAAAAAACGTTCTGATACACTAAATCAATCGGTATCACAACCCAGGAGCAAAAAACATTTAGAATTATTATTTTTGTCATACTACTAAAAACTTGATAGTTTGAAGTACTTACTTTCGGAAAGTAAATACTCGCACAAAATGTTTTCTAAAAAATAAATCGATATTCAAATGGGTACAAAGAAAAAATCGTTCTGAAGTTGCGAGTTTTTGGATAATGTTGAGAAATTTAAATTCAGTATTGCACTCTATTTTTAAGATTAAAATGCACCTATATGAATATTTTTCCGAGAATAGTTTGTTTCTCCATGGCTATTTTGACAGTTTGCTCTTCGAGAAAATTATACAAAGTAAAAATGTATTTAATAAACCCTGAACATTTCATCGATAATATTTTTATTCTTTAAGATAATTATTTAAATAAAACGAACTTGAAATGAATTTTTTAAAAATATTTAAATATGTTCAAAAATCCAATAACAAACAGAAAATAATATCTTTCGAATACAAATGGTAGACGTAGGTCCCTGGATGCACGTAGGGGATTGTAAAGGGCAAGATCAAAGTTAAGACAACTATTCATTTGTTAAAGTATTTTATGCCGTTTAAAATTTACAACCATAAACAAATAAGGGTCATTCCATGATGTTTTGTAACCTTAGTCACGAAGATTATAACTGCAAAATTGTTGTCCACCGTTATTTTCAAAAAGGTTTTTTTGGCTTTATTCAACTAATGATGTATCCCCGATGAAAAAGCTTTTTGAAAATAGCGGTGGACAACAATTTCGCAGTTATAATCTTCGTGACTGGTGTTACAAAACATCATGGAATGACCCATAATGTTGTTTAATACAAATAAGAATATATACAAAACCAATAACTTAAAATAATTCTCTTTTCATTCCTCCCTTTTTATCAGTTTGTCAAGATTTATCATACAATGGAAAGGTTTTTTTATCATTAAAGATTTAAAGACTAAGCGCATGTGATTGATCAGTCAATGGAAAAAAATTGTCCTTTGCTATTGAGAAGACTTTACATGGCTTTTCGTTTATTGATAAAATTTAATTAGCTAACGTTGTTCAAAGATTAAATGGGAGAGAAGAAGAAGTTAGATAAAAGGATCTGTTGATATAAGCGAAACTGAATGAAAAACTATTATCGTATCTTTTATGTATTCTTAGATGTGTTAAAAAGTGTGAGTCAGTCGATTATACTTTTCCTTATCTATCATATATGTTTATTTTAACTACGGTAATAAGAATGTCAAGGGAAACATAAACCAAAATTCCTGCGTAAAAAAAACAGCCCCCCCCCCTCTCTCTCTCTCTTAGAAATCTACATTTATAGCCACTAATATTTTTTACTCCAGACAGGTGAAAATGCCTATGCTGTGGACAGAGTACACTGTAAAGTGAAAACTGCGCTCTGGGAAAAGTTTCAATTTGCCCCCTCCCCCTCTTTTCGCTTTATTGTTGTAACGATGTCGCAAAGTTGAAAGGTGTAGAAACAAATAAATCGTATTGAATACATATTTCACGTTTATTTTGGAACTTTAAAACGTTTAATTATAACAATTAAATAATGTAAGAAAAATGTAAGGTGTTATAAATTGGTAAAGAAGATCTGGAAAACTAATGAGGAAAAAAATGCATTTAGCCAGAGGTGTGCGTAGAGAAAACTGCGTACGTGGCTAAGTTTCAATTTGGCACCCCCTCCCCCAACTTTTCGCATGTTAGGCCAAAAATGACGTGGTAATATAAATTTCGCGCCTTCTAAATTTTCACGCCCGGGGCGAATGCTCCCTTCGCCCACCCCCCCCCCTTTTCGAAAGCCGCTGTATTTAACCATAACATTTTGCAACCTCTTTTCGATTACAAGAATGAAGCTACATACTCATTTTGAAAACGTATAGTTTTTTTTTACAATAAAGCAAAAATTAACATGTAAATATATAACCTTTTTAACACTTTCCAACAAAGTTGACAAGTGTTTATGCATTCGGTTTGTCTGGCCGTCTGTCCACGCTCAAACTCTCGTAAATATACTTGGATTGCTATGAAATTTCTGGACGTTATTGACGATTACCCTAGCAGAAACCCTATTGAAAATGAAGTTTCTATCCTGATTAATTTATTTACAGGGACACTCAAAAGTTTTCCTTTACATTTAGGGCCTAAGGGGAAAAATCGTTTCAAATGAATTTTAAAGATACTACACCCAGTAAAACATATAAAAATTTATTTGTCTCTACAAAGTGCACTAAAATATGCATTTTGTAAAACATGCATTTTGTAAAATATGCAGTTAAAAGAATAGTTACTTTCTCAACTCTGTGCCCTTACGGACACGTGTTGGTTTATCTGATGACGAGCTAATATTGTTGCAGCTCGAAATGCGTCCTACTTTATTTTTCATTTTATGGTGATTTTACAAAGTGCTTTACTTTACTTATTAAAAGAAACTTGGTTTTTATAATGATACATTTAATCTCAAAAACATAAGTTTTTGAAGTTTTTTACGATAAAGGACGCATTTCGAAATTATGGGTAACTTCGAAGTTCTTATTGTGTTTATTTTATGAGTAACTCATAGAGCAATTAATTTTAAAACTGAGACTACTCAATGACTAATACTTCAATCATATTAGGCACACGAAATAAATCATTATTATAAAGTCTATGTATAATGTATTGACCCCAATGTTGGGACAGTATTGTATTTAGCATTCAATAATGGCATAATGTTATACTTTGTATTTTGACATTTTTCTAATATTGTCAAGAAATGTACAGAGTCAATAAAAACAATACCTATATTGCTTTTGAGATATATCTAGCATAAAGGCCAATATTGCACTAATATTAGTATTAGCCGCGGTTTATTACATACAAACATAGTTTATCACGCGGAATAATTAACAGTTTTCGAATGTAACTCTCTCACGTGATTTTAAGTTCATTAAATTTACATAATGGACGTTTAAAAAAACTTTGTAGTATTTTTATTTTTGATTATTTTAGGTAAGAATATTTTACTAAAACTTATGAGTCTCTATTTTAAAATTCACAAGTCATTTAAATCTCGTTTGCTTTCAAAAAAAAGCATTCGACTTAAGGAAACAAATTTTTAAATTGCACAGTGGGATACTCGCTTAATGACTTATCAATCCCTGTATAGGTGTGTTGCCGGAAGAATGTCACTGTAAGACTCATCAAGGTAATCAATCTGTCACTGTCTGTGAAAGTTGTTGATTTTTGCATTGATTTGCATTGCATAGCAAGATGCGGATGTTTCAAAAATGAATTACATTGTAGCACTTCTTAAGGAAAATGATACAGAAACTTTTTTTACTGCTTAGATAGTAATTTCCTTTTTTTTTTTTTTTTTGTGAAAAATGTTTTAAAACCACACATTCCAAAATGGATTTTTAAAATAAATAAAACATAATCATTACATATATTTTTTTCATTTCCAGTATTTTTTTCCCAAGTATATACACTCAAGAAGATGAAACGGCTTGAAACGGCCGCCAACCCGGCTGGTATTGGCGATAACTTGGCATGTTTTAAATCGGTTTTGCCTCTCGCTGTAGCAGCACCCGTCACTATAACCCGTCAGGATAAAGCACGCCAAACTATTGCCATGCTCACGGAATGCTGGGATATGGGTGAACCTCACAGAAATCCGGTGGCATCGACTCTCTCCTCCTTCTGATAGGCAACAGGCTTCGTTTTACTTCCCTATCTTTCTTAGTTCCATGGGGTATATCATGACTGGACTATGAAACATAGGGAGAGAGTTGCCTGGTCGGATGAAGCACAAGTTATCGTTCAACATGTCGACTGACGTGCTGGGTATGCCATCTTCTATGAGAACTTTACCCCCCCCCCTCTTCCTTTATACAATAGGCTATATACAGGTCAGCTATGACAATTTTTAACTCTGGGGAACGTTCTCATTGACGACCCTGGGACCTGTGGTTGTTGTAGAAGATACCATGAAAGCCACGGATTTTCTGAATATCATTGCGGATCATTTGCATTATTATATATTACAAGATATCTCTCTTCCGAAATGGCAATGTAGTATTCGGGCAAGATGCAGTGAAAAAAAGCTGCAGAAGTGATTCCAGGCAATGTCTGTGAAAAAACGGACTTTATAATTATATCAACAGACTTTCCCATTACATTAACGGTTTTTGCCCGTAAAATCCCGAGTGATCCAGAAGTCCCAGGACTTTTGAAATGCTAATAATTAGAAAACCATAAACAATAAAAGTATGCGGTTTTCACAGAAATGCTGACAAACTTGTGGGATTTGTTTTTTCGATGAAAAAACATATTATGGTAGTTGCACTTTTTGACAGCAGGTGGCGCTAAAATTGATAGTATTTTTTTATAGTATGATACAGCTCATTTAAAAGAAAGAATTAGTGTCCAAGGGTTACGAAATTTAATCATGACGCTCATGGCTTATAAGTACCACCGTGAGCCGATGCAAAACAGCGTGCACAGTATCCTCAGAGCAGAAAGAAATACTAGAAGAAATTTCAGTTCATCGTGATATCACAAGTGTACTGCACTCACGATGAATTGATGATTTCCACAGAGTATTGGCATAAAATCCTACCTAATTTACGATTCTAACAGACATTTGGGATCTCCTGCTTCTATTACGATCTCCAAATGAGCCTTTTTCTCAAACCTTGCTTACCATAACATTTCACATTTGCAATGGCCATCGATTCTTTTGCAGTTTTAACTTGACGTATCATACGATATGAAAACAACGCGACATGCAAAGATGTGTCTAAACATAGTCTAGACAATGTCTAAACATTGCAGTTCCTCATCAAATTTTGTATCAAATTTCCCTTACAATGCAATTTCAACTACCTTACAAAAAACGTTTGAACATAAACCACCCTAAAAACGAAATCATATTTATATCATAGAAAAGAAGTTTCGCAATGAACACATATGTTTATATAACGCTCGGCGTAGGTACATTCAGTCTTATACAACAACGCCACCTGTTGCTAAAAATGGTAACTATATATATTTAAAAAATTCATTCTAAACAAAAATCCCACATATTTCTGAGCATATATCTGAAAACAGGACCTTTGTATTATACATAGTTTCCTAATTATTAACTTTTCAAAACTCCCGAAACTTCTGGATCACCCGGTACAAAAAAATATGGGAGTTGACTGTTTATGTGAAAAAAGTGGCATATTCCGTAAATTTACTGGATAATCCACGGTAAAGTACCGTAAATTTACATTTTTTTTTATAGTGCGGCGCTTTATACCACATGACACAAATTGTGTACCATTGGTTCCGAGAAAATAATACTGAATTACAGTTAACGTCCTGGTCGCCTAAGTCAATGGATCTTAATCCGACACAGCATATTTGTCAAACGGCAACCCAGAATTCAAAAGGAACCATTTTGGAATGCCCTACATATGCCTGACCACTGCTTGAACAACTAATAGAATTTATCTCCGGACATCTTCCAAGAATTTCTTGCATCCATGCCAAGGCGATTCGCAACTGTTTTGCGAGTAAACACGGTATTAGGTAGGTGGTAATAATGTTATGGCCATTGAGTGTAAGTTTAACAATCATTAACTATAAACCACAATAAAAATTGATAACAGTTAAATGAACCAATAGTTCTAATATATTAAGAAAATGTATCATGAGTAATTTAATTTGCATATGCTGAAAAAAATGAGATAATATGCATGAACAGAATACAAAACTACTACAAGATGAAAAGGAAAATATACATAATCACAACAAAATCACATATGTAATAAAAACGTGAAAAAAAAATATAAATACATTAAAGAATGGAGAGAGAAAAAAAAAATAATAAATTTTGAATGTATTATGGTATTTTTACAGGTGAGGCAAAGACGCAATTTGTAGTAAAGATATAATATTGTGGCCACCTTACCCAAAATAGGCAAATTTAAGCTTCTAACTATAATTTTCATTGATATGTAATGAAGACATTTTTGATTGACATGCAATAAGATAACTAAAAATTGAATTAAAATTCATCAAAAAATGGCAAAAAACTTAAAAGAAAGGAAAAAAAGAAAAATCGGCAAAAATACATCGTGATTCAAACCAATAGATCAATGTGCTAGAGGTCTTCACGGGGCCGGGCCTTTTCGGGCCGGCGAATGTTGCCAAATTTTCTAACGGGCCGGGTTTGTAGAATCAGAATAATTTTTTCAACGGGCCGGGTTGGGCCGACAAACAAAATAAAAGGGCCGGGTTGGTAAAATATTGAGCGGTCCTTACGAGACAATAAAAAAAATCTAGCCGGCTTGCCGGCCCGTTATCAAGATTTATGGAGAAACAATAAAATATGAGCTATTTTCACTGAATATGGCTTTAACGAGAATGTGCGTCACGAGCCGATACTAATTTAACAACATCTATACAAAGATGGAACTTGTACAGTATAGAAATATGCGCCAGACAGTTACATTGTATCTAATCCGGTCTTAATATTTTTTTTTATCAGACTCGTGCTAGGCTGAGAAGGGGCTTGTATTGCTTTTCTACATATAGTAGAGTTGGGTCGCACTAGACTTGATTGTTCTCATGCTGTGTATCCAGAAAACATGATTTGCAAAAGTATTAATAGTGACAAAGAACATATGTTAACATAATTTTCTGAAATATACTTCTCGGTTGTTCTTAAATTCACTTCTCAGCAACGCGAATGTTTGACACATTTTCTGACTAATTTTTAATTGTAAAGGTAAAAAATTGACAAGCCTGACTATTAAAGGGGTTTGGAATCGAATAGTATTTTCGATATTTGGCAAGTAAGATACTTGTATATACTTATTGAGATATAAGAGATTCTTGTCACGTGATTGCGGATTTTTCTCCCTTCCCATGCTATCGCTTCCGGAAATTCTATTCAAAACGCTAACTTTGACAGTATTTTTTTTAATTTCTTGTGTCAAAAATGGAATATATCATTCGATTACATAGTTTCTGAATAAAAACACCTGCTTACTTTATGAGTATCCGAAAAGAAATGAATTCAGAAATTTATCAGAAAGTAGCTCCTTTAGATTTGAGAGAATATTTACTAAAATTATGTAGAAATATTTTCACAAATCTCTTTTTATTATAAATCTTCAACAGTTATGATGTTTTTATTTTTCATTTTTTTAAAACTCTAAACCATATTAATTTTTTGATGTATTTCTATTTAAATGTTGAAAGTCTAAAAATGTAAGAAATTATTAATGTTGCTATTGTGTATTTTCTGTAAAATATATTGAAAAATCTTCCCATAAATATGAATGCAGTATTTTTTATAAAAATCTTAAATATATGGTAAAAATCTGAAATTTTTTGAAATAGTATAAATTGTGTCGGGTCAGAACCCGCCGGGCCTGTTTTCAATGATTTTTGTACAGGCCGGGCCGGACTCGGGCCGAACATTTAAGTTTTACATCGGGCCGGGCCAGGCCAGTCCAGTTCAAAATAACTTTGCTCCGGGTCATTCCAGGCCTAGGGATTCCGGCCCGTATGCACCTCTACCATGTACCATGAAATATCTGAAAAGGGAGGGGAGAGGGAGCGAAGGAAATAACGAAAGAAAAAAAAATGCGCTGATTAACTACGCTAGAGTTAACTAGAGAATTAAGAATATATAGATGTGAATCAAATAGATAAGAAAAATATAAATGAAGTTATATTATTAAAAATCGAATTAGCTCTTCGTTCTTTTTAAAAACCGTTTTCAACTGGAAAGTTTCGAGTTCGTGACTATACTCCTCAAAAAGGTTATAATTTTTAGATATATTTAAATTCCGTAAATTACGTTGTAAAAGAATAAAGTCACTGAGCTTCCAAACTGAAAAATATTCATAGGTTTTATTATAATTGAGGACCATATATAGAAGCCAAAGGGTACAAGTAAGAAAATTCGAGTAAATTGCGTTCAAAGTTGGAACATCAATAGCAAATGACTTAATTAAAATAAGAAACTGTTGCATATTCTTCACTTCCGGAACACATGGATCATTGGATTACCCTATTTCTACTCTTCCATAAAATGAGGATTTTTTTTTTCTTTTTCGTATGTGTTTGACCAACTTGATTTTTTGAGCTACCGGTCCTTGGACGATTTAGAATACTGTTAATTTATTCATATACTTGTGATTTCCTTTCAGTTATGTATATGTATATATACAATACTATTTTTAGTTTATATTTGCTTCTACATAATTCCACTAACTAGTACATTGAAATATCCATGCTCATTTAAAAGAAAGAATTCTGAAAAGGGTAATTAAAATTGAGTAACATATGAAGTTGTATTTGCATTTATTGACAATAGACAAATATGAGATTATTTATATGTTTTAAGTACGTGTGGTTATTTATACTGCAGATGATATCTGTTTTTTTACGATGCAATTACACTTTTAAAAAATCATGCATCCAATATAGGTTATTAAGAACTTTCCAATACATTCAGAATAATGTAACACATTTTCACCGCATAAAAAGTTGAAATAGGATGTCTAATTGAAACATTGAGAAACGCATAAAACATTTTAAAATACAATTTCAGCAGCCCCCATATACAGTAGGAAAATCATCTTGTGAACGGCCCTGTATATGACATATATATATGTGAATTTTTAAGTTACATGCATGAAAAACTTTAGTTCAGTGAACAAATACATCTCACGATTGAAAATTCCCCTTCAGTAGTTTTGTACCCTTCAGTAACGTAATAATTTATATAATAACTAGCTGACCTGCCCGGCGTTGCCCGGGTCCGTATTAACAATATTAAACGAACTTTAAATTTGTATGATTTTATCATTAACTCGTTACATGCAGAAATCCATTGTCTGAAATACGTAGCCACTGACTGTGTGAAAAATCGGTTTTAAAAACAACTAATATTAAGCTCTAAAAATACTCAAAATGAGCAATGAAAAACGCGGGAGGGTATATGTATCTAACGATTGCATGATTTTCGTGTAAAAAAGTTGATATTTACCCGTAAAAATCACTGTTAAGTCACGTAACTAATTATTATTTTCACATACAAACCCCAAGTGAAATATTTTGAATTTCAAACTAATTATATCACTCTTAAATCCGACTATACCATGAATGAAATCGATACACGATGGTAGCGAAAAGGTTGGTATATAGTACTATAATTTCAGAGCTATTTAACAAAAGTAAGTGTTATTTTTAATCAAATCTTGCGCATAGGTTCACTCTGTGTATAAATTCCTAACCTTAAACATTTATACCGTAACCAGAACCTGTCTGTAACCTAACAGCGACTTAACAGTACCCTACCGTAAATTAAATATAACAGAAATGTAACCTAGCCTAAATGTATTCACTTTATTGTAACATATCCTTATTCTAACCGTAACATAAATGCAATTTAACTTTAACCTAACTTTAACCTAAATAATATAATAGAAAAAAACCATTTTAAAAAATTACTATTTCTTCGTAAAATATGCTTCAGCTGTAATTCGTTTCTTTCAATTCGTTTTATTAATACAAAATTCCTTCCTCGTGCTTTTGTTTGAGACATTAAAATTTCAGCGATAAATGGTTTAATATTGCAAACCACGGAGTAAGACACTTCTTACTCCGTGTTGCAAACCTTTTTTCGGTTTACTTCGCCTCCACCTATTTTTTTCTCCATGGTGTACAGCAGCTGTGATTTAAAAAAAAAATCCTCATTTAAACTGACAGTTTGCCAGTCTATGAATTTTAAAGGTCTGTCCCAGCTTTTTTAATTATTTATGGAAAAAAGCGAAAAAAGGCGATTTTTTATGAGAGTGAGCTTTGGAATTTAATTAATTACTCAGTTAATAAATAGAATTTTGAAATTCTGAGCCTCAGGTGCATCAGGAGAGACATTGGGCTACTCTCAAAAAAATTTTGAGCTTCGTACGTGCTGTAGATTTTGCTAGCCATCGCAGACACACAGACACACACACAGACAGACAGAGCGTTTTGTTCTTTTATTAGTATAGATAATGTGAAATTTATCACACTAATTTAGTTTTCTATTTTAACTTTCTCCCATCTTTTGAAATTCTATATATTTGCATAAATAACATCAAGAAAAAATTCTTTAGCACATTTGAATCCTTTAGAATTCGAATTTACGATATTTAAGTTGGAATGTTTTCTAAAAAAATATGTTTAATCTGTTTCTATTTAAAAAAATCCCAAGTCATTTAAATCTCGTTTGCTTTCTGAAGATAAAAGCATCCGAATTGAGGAAACAACTTTTTAGATTGTGTAGTGGGACGCTCTCTTAATGGTTTTTCGATTCCTGTATACACGTGTTGCCGGATGAATGTCACAGTAGGCGTCATGAAGGTAATCAATCTGTCACTGGCTCTGAAAGCTGCTGATTTCTGCATTGATTTTGCGTAGTAGTAACGGCGAGATAAAAAAAAAAAATGTATTCTTTTCTGGTATTTTCTAAGAAGTAAAAAAAGTGTACTTTTTCTTCTTCTTCTATTTTTTTCTTTTTACGTGTTACAAATTCGTTTTTTCTTGCCGGGTTAAATTTTTAAGAAATTTTCTACATCTACATGTTTTTTTTTTTTTTTTTTTTTTTTTTTTTTTTTTTTAACGATTGTTTTATTAACACGTTCGCTGCTGCTTACATTAATATGTTATGATAGTTAATGCCGCAATGTAGAAGTGGGTTTTTCCCAGAAGCCGATCTGCTTTTTATAACAAAGAATCAGTGAAAGATTTTCCCGCGCCAGCGCGTGGCTGGCTATTGGCCATCCCCTCGCATCACACGCTGGCGCGTGAGTGGCCCCTTAAAGTTGGTGCCATATCACGTGCTATCGCATGAGTGGCAGCGAATGTGTTAAATAAATTTATTTATCTTATAGTAAACTTAAGTGATGTGTATCAATATCCATACATTTGAAATAGCGATGTGTCCTTAACCCGTAACTGGTATTGCCGGTCTCACAGACCGGCACTGTTTTCGATTTAACTTGCAATTTGGGGTTTATTTACAGATGCTGCTAAAATTGAGTTTAGTTCAGGGCGGTAGTACTATCACTAGATATTTTTTTTATGGATTAATATTATTTATCATTGTCCTGTACGTAAAGTTAAGTACAGAAACAGTACCCTACAAGTCAATTGGGCTTTTTATACATGTTTCCATTAAGCGGTCTGAGAGATCGCGCCATATTCTTATATTAAATACTGAATTTTCATATTCAATACTGAACATGCCATTTTAAACACCATTAATGTATATCAATTGTTTGAAATTCCGAGTATTCGTTAGAATGTGGACAGAAAACAGACAGACGGCTAGACAAACGGAATTCATAAACATTTTTCACCTTTGCTGAAAAGTGCTAAAAATGATAGGCTTAGATTGTTATTAATTATAATATTTGACTTCGTAAAAATCACCATCAAATAAAAAGCAAAAGAGGACACGTTTCGAGCTACAAGAATACAGCTCGTGATCAACTGAAGAAGACGCGTGTCCGAAAGGGATGTGGTCAACCTCGTGTCCTTTCGGGCACGCGACTTCTTCTTTCTTTTTAACCGTTGACCAAGCCTCTATCTGCCGGATTTTTCCAGGTAAATGGGTTTGATACATGGTATTGAGGTAGGTGACCGCCTAATCGCCACGTCAAGTCAACAAATCTGACAATCACTAAGATCTTTAACATAATGGCATTGCGTACTGCTTAGTTGTGAGCTTGGTTTATCCGGTAGCTCAACATTTCACTTTTGTCGTTTGGTACTTGTTCTTTTCTATTCGAGTTGATCTCGTAATTTAGAACTTGATCAGGTGACGAGACCTTCACCTGGCAAGGCACCTCCAGAGGATAATTAAAAAGAAACTTGGGGGACTTTGCACCCACGATGGATTTTACATGCACCAAGTACTATTAGCGTACATTACAGACATAGGCTGACACAATCCGATGTCTAGACCCCTAGCTGCCTGATTTCCCAAGCCGAATAAGCTGTTTTTCTGGCGTCGGAGTGGTTGCCCGCGTGATCGCCGCATAGGCAAACCCCCCGGCCGACTGATTCCAGAGCCTATTACTATGATCACAATTATTTATTGTTTTCCCGGTTATCCCGGGTTATCCCGGTTATCCCGGTTGTTATCCCGGTTACTTAATTGAAGTTGTTGTTATTGCTCCTGCACATTTCCCATACATATCTGGCATAGGGAATAGAGAAACCTGGAATTTAGAAGTCTAATCGATACTTGTTATGAAAGTGATTCATGGACCAATTTAGAGGAAGAGATAAAATGAAAAAAAAAATGGATGCCGCTGAAAAACAAAGTGATCAGACCAAAGATGCAAACTCTGCGCCAGAAATGATCGATTCGTACCACTTAATTTTTAACGTATTTGTCGCTCCGTTTAATGACAAAATTTACAAGATTTAATAAACAAAATATACTATTAAATTTTAGTGGTTGAAATCAGCATTTTTTTTGGCGCAGTGCTTGCATCCCGGTCAGACACTAGAGATGAGTTCGGGCTCGGTTTTCGGGGCCCGGGCCCGCCCGAGCCCGAAAGATCTTTTTTGTCACCAGAGCCCGAGCCCGAGCCCGATACCGAAAATGAACAACATAAAATCGTATTGTATTTAAAAATTGTTTCAAAAGTAATATCTCTTTTTTAAAAACTTCTTACATAGATATGATTTTTAAATGAAAATTTAAATTCATTCTTATCAAAATTCGTATAAAATAAAAATATACTTCATATGTAAAAGTATTCTCATATTCTTTCCTCCTTTAACAAGCAAATTTGATGGAAACGTTTTTGTTTAATGAATCAATGCATGAAATTTGCAGAAATTACTATTTGTAAGCTAGCGAATCGAACAACGTTTTTCAATTTTCTGTAAAAAGTGTACATATTTTATTATAATGGATTCTTTTCTCATAACAATCTTCCATGATTGACAGATACCTGAAAATCAACGTAAATTAAAAAAGTGACATTGTTATTTTAAAGGTCCTATTGTTTTTATAGAAAAAGAGGAAACACTGATCAATTGCTTTCTGTTGGAATAACATGGTAATAAAATTTACTCACGGAGAAAAGTGACTTCGAGAAGGAACAACGTCCTCAGCATTAGCAGAATTCATATTCATGATGACAAATGCATATAATAATAATCACTAAAGTTATTTTCATAAGAAAAACGACTATGTTTCATGCACAATCGAATATTAAATAAATTTTAAAACCTCCACTAATGAGCTAATTCTCGTCTACCAAAAACAGAAGAAAATATTACCTTCGTGTTATGTAACTAAATAATAAATAAATAAACGATCCCATTAAAAATTATGTTCTGCAAACGAAAAGCCAACAAAGATTAAATTTATTGTTATGTTTGGTATGATTGGCGCCATATAAATAGATGGCGCCAATAGGAGGAAGTTCCGCAGACATAAATCTGTAATTATCACAAATTTCATTTGAAACAGCAATGAAATACTAAAATAAATAAACAAGCATTCAGTTCTCCCGTCATTTTGATAAAAAAGAATTAAAATGACTTGAAAAGGAATAAGTAAGCAATTTTAAGTGGAAAAAGTTATTTCAATATTTTCTACACATGACTAAATAAAATTTTCCGGCTTTAGAAAAAATGAGCCCGGGCCCGCCCGAGCCCGAAGTCTAAAATAAAAATAGAGCCCGAGCCCGTGTCGGGCCCGGGCTCGGGCTTTCGGGCTCGGGCTGAGCCCGTCTCATCTCTATCAGACACGCGTCTGATGACGAGCTGTATTGTTGTAGCTCGAAACGCATCCTGCTTTGCTTCTTATTTGACGATAATTTTTACAAAATCTATAATTATAATTATTAATTATAGATTCTCTCATCTTTTGAAGTTCTTTAAATTTGTATAAATATCATCAAGAAAAAAATCTTTAGAACTTTTGAATCCTTTAGGATTCAATCTGTTTAGATTAGAATATTTAGATTAAAATGTTTTATAAAAAAAAAGGTAATTAATCTATTTCTATTTTAAATATTCACAAGTCATTTAAAACTCGTTCGCTTTCTGAAAATAAAAGCATCCGAACTGAGGAAACAACTTTTTAGATTGCGCAGTGGGACGCTCTCTTAATGGCTTTTCAATTCCTGGATACACGTGTTGCCGGATGAATGTCACAGTAGGCGTCATCAAGGTAATCAATCTGTCACCGGCTCTGAAAGCTGTTGATTTCTGCATTGATTTTGCGTAGTAGGAACGGCGTGTTTCAAGAAAATGAATTCTTTTCCAGTATTTTCTATATGAAGTAAAAAAAGTGTACTTTTTTCTTCTTTTTCTTTTTGTGTTAGAAATCCGTTGTTTCTTGTCGGATTAAATTTTTTTAAAGGACTTTATCTACATCTATGTCTTTGTTTCTAAAATTGTAATATTTTTAGAAAACAAATGTATTTATTGTTGAATTCTGATGAAAAGTTTTAAAAGCAAACGAAATTTTTATTTATCTATAATTTTTTTTTAAACCGATTTTTCAAGTCTTTTTCTTCGAACCTCGGATTTCTTTGCATAAACACGGATTAGGTTCGGTTAAAAAGATCTTCACAAAGGGCACCCCCACCCCACCCTTGGACCTATATCCCTCATTTTGATAACTGTCCGTCATAAACAAAACAAAACTTAACCGATTTTTTAATTAGTTCTCAGCGATGCAAATTACGCCCTAAATCGTTGAATATCATATATTTGATTTTTCATATTGTTGACTAAGCACATAGCCAACAGAATGAAGAATTTCCAAATCGGGACTCGAACTCAGATCCTTGAAATATCGCTCCAGTCCTTTGTCTGGGCCCCACCAGTGGCCGAGAGGTTCTGACCTCTCAACTGGTAGACGATATGTGCTGGGTTAGGACCCACGGCTGTCGGCCTAACCGTTCGGAGTTTTCGTGGTTTTCTTCGAACCTTGCGGGTTAGGTTCCCTTAGAAAGACCCCCACGAAGGGCACTCTCCCCCTGGTCCTATATCCCTAGTGTAGATAATCGGACGACAAAAATAAACCAAACCAAACCAAACCTTTGTCTGGAGCGGCACCAGTGCACCTTAATTTACAAGACTTGCAGACGAGTGTTCGTTGTTTCGGCACGTTTCAAACAAGATTATTTTTCATATGCAGTAATTCCTTGACAGTCGCGAGGGTTAGGTTCTCGAAAACATCCGCGAATGTCAAAATCGCAAATGTTGAGACTATCTTACCGTACATATAAAGGGGTTATTTTCTATTTTATTTTATTATTATTAATAATTTTTAATTAAAAAGAGTAATTGCAGTTCAAAAAATATATTTATTAAGCATTATGCATTAAAAGGTGATGAAGTAAAAACGTTTGAATAATTGTAAACATATTGTAAAAAATTTATTTGCTAGTGTATGGTGGGAAAAACTTAGTCATTGAAAAAAATTAGTGTTTGTTTGACAAAACAGATCTTATGTTTGTGAATTTCCATGCAAAGAAAAATTGCAGCCTTGGTTTCTGTTTTAAATTTAAGATTCCTCACCAGTAAAGAATCGCATTCTGTTTCTTTTTGCACAAGTTGTTGATCTTTTAAAATTTCCCGACAAATTTTGCAGAAAATATATCACCTACATTAAAAATTTGAAACTTTAGAAATTGAGGAAAATATGCACAAAAAATAAAGGAAATTACTAATTTATATTTTTCTCAACACAAGGGCTGAAGTTCTCGTAACTTAGGCCATACAATAATGCAGTAGGTACATAAGTATCCGGTGTCACGTATTATATAGAATTAGCAAAACAAAGTGAATTTACATTGTAAATAAACTTGCAAAATGAAAACTAATTTTCTTTTCATGATAGTAATAAAAAATAAATTAAGAGGGTAGTATTTACCATGCGTATTATTATATTTATGTTCATTAATTTGATTTTTTGGAGTCGGTGCCAGCCAAGTCAAGTTACATGTAATTTTCCAAAAGACACACATCCAAATATCTACGAGTTTTTTTTTTCTATTATTAAAATATTTAGTTAAAAAATTTAACTTTATTGTTTTACAATTTGCATTGGATACTTAATTTTAATTTTGAAAATGGCTTGGCTGCCACTGACTCCAAAAAATCAAATTAATGTACATAAATATAATAATACGCATGATAAATATTACCCTCTTAATTTAATTTCTTATTAATATTATGTAAAGAAAATTATTTTAACTTTGCAGTAGTTTTTGAAGCCGGTTCAATTTTTGGTAGAAAAGTTTATTTTTCTCTTTTTAGTTAAAAGTTAACGATTTTTTGAAGTCGGTTAATAAAAATTATAATACTGAAAAAAATTATTGTAAATTATACAAGCATGCAGGAGGGGGGTTCAAACCCACGCTCTCTTTCGTGAACTAGAGCTTAAATCTGGCGCCTTAGACCGCTCGGCCATCCTGACTGCACTCCATTCGGCGAGCTTATTCAACGTCCATGTAATTTTAATTTGCGAGAAATCACTAGTTTTATTAGTTTTTGCCTGATTACTAAAAACGTACTAAACCAATTTTGACGAAATGGAAGTGGTACCAATTCGAGAGTAACCTCTTTCATTTAACACAAAAACTAAATTAATCGGTTGTATATTTTGAAGAGTAATTGGTGAACATACATAAAAAAAAATACATATGTGTTGAATTCATAACTTCCTATTCCTTTTTTGAAGTCGGTTAAAAATTATAATACGAAAAAAAATATTGTATGTACAGTAGTGGGATTCGAACACACGGTCTCGTTCGAGAACCAGAGCTTAAATCAGGCGCCTTAGACCGCTCAGCTATCCTGAATGAAGTCTATTTGGCGAGCTTACTCAACGTCATGTTACTTTTCCCAAGTCTATTATTTTAGTACTTTTTCAATAATAAAGTATTGAGTTGATAAAAGATCTCTGGTACTCTATGCTAAAGGTTAAATACAAGATATTCTTAATAGCATAATTAGTATTTAATTTGTAAACTATGTATGTAAAAATTATAATACGGAAAAGGTTATTGTATACATGTATGTGAGGAGTGTGTTCGAACCCACTCTCTCTTTCGAGAACCAGAGCTTAAATCAGGCGCTTTAAACCGCTCATCTATCCTGACTGCTCTCCATTTGGCGAACTTATTTAATGTCCTTGTTATTTTTAATTTGCGAGAAATCGCTAATTTTATTAGTTTTTGCATATTTGCTAAAAAAGTATTGAACCAATTTCTATGAAACGGAAGTAGTGAGAGCTAGCTCTTTCATTTAACACCAAAACCAAATTAATCGGTTGGATAGTTTCGTAGTAATTTTTAAAAATTATAAATCAATATTAAATTTTATATATTTCTGTTTATTTAAGTGAAAACAAATTGAAATTCTACAAAAAATATCTTGAGTTATAAAAATTTTAAATAACCCGATTTTTTTACTAAATTAAAATTTATTTATCTTTTTGAAAAGATTATGCGAAGTTTTATAATGTAATTTTGTTTACAAATAATATGATTAACCATCACAAAACATTTCAAAATTTTAACTCAATAAATAAATAAAAAAAATTGAAATGGGTCCTGGACCTCATAAAGAAGATTTTTAAAAGGGAAAGAAATAGATCATTAATTCCTCAAAATAAATTATCTTAAAAAGTATTTCTTTTTAATATCTTTATATTTCCCCCCATTAATTATTTATCGTAATGAATATACCAAATCCTATCGTTCTCTTATATGCTTATTTCGTGCGTGTCGAAAAATAATTATTTGAATTCCCACTGGATGTGATATTCAACCCTCACTACCCATATGACGTCTAATTGTTTTCTAAAAAAAAATTAATTTCAAGAGTAATGTAGTTTATCCAAAAAAAAAATTTTCTCATTAAATTTTGTCATTTAATTTGCATCAATAATTTATTGTTTTCCTATAAAGTATTGAAATCCTCTTCAATGTAATAATATACGCTTTTTCGTTATTTCACTTTAATAAACAAATTATCTATTGAATTAAAATTTAACGTGGTTTATTTAAAGAATTTTCAGTATAATTTCAGGTATTTTTAGTAAAGAACTAATTTTAACTGATTAATGAGATTGTATTGTAAAATGGGAACTAAATAGATCAATAGTTCCTCAAAATAAATTTTCTCAAAAAAGATTTATTTTGAATATCTTTATATTTCCACCATTAATTTTTTATCTTAACGAATGCCACGAATTCTACTGTTTTCTTATATGATTATTTCGTGCGTATGCAAAAACAATTATTTGAATTTCCACTCGATGTGATATTTAACCATCATTACCCATATCAAGAGTAATTGTGCAAATGTTTTCTAAAATAGTTTTATCCCAAGAGTAAGGGGTTGCCCATAAATGATGTCACACGGTTATTCAATATTTTGATCCCCCACCCCCTTTGTCACAAATTATCACACTTCACATACTTCCCAACTCTCTTGTCACATGTCTTGTTATATTACATAAACATATACTTGCGGTTTAGAAACAAAACATTACGTCATAGATCATATTTCAAACTTTTTTTTTTAATTTTAACTATGTTTAAATGGCATTTCTAATCATAACAATAAAAATGATTCGTGTGCTTATTTTGCATGAAATAAAATAATGGTTTACAACTAGAAACATAATTAATATTTAATAGCAATAAAATATTAATATACAAGAGCAACTGAAAACAGTAGTATTTTGGAATTTGAAATGAAATTTAATGTATATGACTTTTTAAATATTAACTTTATGTTAAGTACACAAAATGCTTTAATTTTAAAATCACTTCGAAAGTTAATCTGCTGATTTTTAATGCTGCTTTTTCTGCTGATTTAAACAAAATGAGTGAAGTCACATTTCTTCTTACCCCCTCCCACCCTATTGTCACAAACTGTCACAATTTCATAAACCCCCTCCAGGGATGTAGTCGTAAAAATAATAGAGGATATATGCTCTAAGCAGAGGGTATACCCTAGAATGTGTATACTACAGCTTTCTTGAGAAGCAGAGGGTATACGGTACTCCTTTAAAAAATCCAGAAAGTGTACGGCGTGTACCTCATATACCTTCCTCTACATACTTGACCCCTTCCCTCTTCCAAGCCTGACATCATTTGTGGATGGTCTCTAATGTAATTTATCCTACTTTTTTTTTCTCATTTCTTTTTTGCATCATAATTCGTATCAATAGTTTAGTGTTTTCCAAACATTGTATCGAAATTATCTTAAATTTTAACATATACTTAATCGATATTTCATTTTTATAAACAATATATCTAGTTATAACTAAATAAATAAACAACGTAAAACAGCACAAATATTATAAAATAAAAGATGTTAAAAGCATACAGCCGTTTCGGGACTTCTAAAGTCCCATCATCAGTGCTAAAAAGTGTAAAACGTAAAAGAAAATCACATCACTAAATAAAATAAAATAAACCGTGCATCATCAGAGCTCGCCTCTAAGGCGAACTGACCATGAAACGTCGCAAAGCAACAGTAAAAGTAAACTGGCACGCGCACCCAGAGGAGACCAATCCTAAGTCACTTCCCACTGGACGAGTCCAACTCAAGGAGAAAAGGAGGATGGAGGGGGAGTGATATTACAGGAATGGAAACCAGACATCAGAAAATCTTGGAGTACTGGACATGCCATTAACCAAATTACTAGAGTTTTTCCATGTATGAAACGCTTCCCAAAAGTCTAAATCATAAACAGATGAACAATATTGTATTATTGAGGCTTCGGAAAATTTAAAATTGTAAGTATTGGACCAGCAATGGTTGGCGATAGCGGAATGTTTTATTTCACAATTTTTAACGTTAGTACTGTGTTCTCCCACACGTTTTTTCAAGATGAACTGATTCACCTTACTAGCATTTGTCTCTCGCAAAACACATTTATTTTCAATGGTAACATTTATCGAATGACTGATGGTTTATCCATGGGCTCCCCCCTCAGTCCAATCCTTAGCGACTTTTATATGCATTATTTCGAATTAAAACTATTCAAAAAACTTACTTTTTCATTATATCCGCTACGTAGATAACTGTTTTGCGTTGCTGAACTCTGATATACTTGATCTTACTAATATTCTTACTGTTATGAACTCAATAGATGATCATATTCAATTTATCTACGAATTTGAAAATAACAATCAATTACCTTTCCTGGACAGTTGTGTGAAAATAACTTTTTTCACACAACTGTCGATCGTAAACCATTCGCTGTATCTTTGCCCCCCCCCCCCCCCATCGCCTTTCATTTCACCCCCCTAATCAGAAATTAGCTGCCTTTAACACTTATGTACACCGGGCCTTAAATATTTGCTCCTCCGACAGTTTATTTAAAGCAGAATTAAACCATGTCAAATCCATTGCCATTGATCGGGATTTCCCGATCGAAATCGTTGATTCCATTCATAACAAATTAAGAAAACGTACTCCTTCGAACTTCAACTCAGACCGCAATGTTAATTTAATTATTCTTCCATATTTTCCAAAAATCATTCATCAAATTTCTAAAATTTTGTTAAAATTCGACTTTAAAATAATCTTTACTCCTTTCAATAAAATACAATTCTCAAATCTCAAAGATCCAATAGATGATTTATCACATTGGAGAATTTATAAGATTCCTTGTGAATGCGATAAAATGTACATCGGTCAGACGAAGCGTACCTTGAAAAAACGTGTGGGAGAACACAGTACTAATGTTAAAAATTGTGAAATAAAATGTTCCGCTATCGCCAACCATTGCTGGTCCAATAGTCACAATTTTAAATTTTCCGAAGCCTCAATAATACAATATTGTTCATCTGTTTATGATTTAGACTTTTGGGAAGCTTTTCATGCATGGAAAAACTCTAGTAACTTGGTTAATGACATGTCCAGTACTCCAAGATTTTCTGATGTCTGGTTTCCATTCCTGTAATAGCACTCCCCCTCCCCCCCTCCTTTTCTCCTTGAGTTGGACTCGTCCAGTGGGAAGTGACTTATGATTGGTCTCCTCTGGGTGCGCGTGCCAGTATACTTTTACTGTTGCTTTGCGACGTTTCATGGTCAGTTCGCCTTAGAGGCGAGCTCTGATGCACGGTTTATTTTATTTTATTTAACGATGTGACTTTCTTTTACGTTTTACACTTTTTAGCACTGATGATGGGACTTTAGAAGTCCCGAAACGGCTGTATGCTTTTAACATATTTTATTTTATAATATTTGTGCTCTTTAACGTTGTTTATTTATTTAGTTATATTTAAGCACAAAGTACAATCCTCCCCCTCTTCTTCTAATATATCTAGTTCATTAAATGAAATTTAGTATGATTTATTCAGAAAATTTTAAGTATGTTTTAAGATAAAATATGTAAAGAATTAATCTTAATTCATTAGAAATTTATATCGTAGGAATGGTAATAAAATATATGAGTAGTTACTTTAAATAAATTTTCTAAAAATTTACTTATCTTTAATATCTTTGTTAATTATTTATCTTAACAAACGTCCTCAGTCCATTGTTTACGATGTATTTATCTCATGCGTGTTAAAAAATAATTATGTCAGTACCCACTGGATATAATTTTCAGTCATTACTATCATGTTATTACTTTCTAAAAATAAATTTATTCGAAATCTAATGTAATTTATCCAAAATTTTGTTTTCTCATTAACTTTTTTCATTATAATTAACGTAAATAATTTGTTGTTTTTCAATATATTTGTTACAATAATCTTGAAAAAAAACATAATTAAAAATTACAGATATTTCAATTTTTAAATTAATTATTCAGTTAATTAAATGAAATACTGAGCGTATTTTATTTGGATAATTTAAATTATAAATTACAGCAATTTAATTATAGAGATGATTTAATTTGATTGAGGAGATTCTATTGTAAAATGGGAATTAAATATATAATAATTACTTTAAATAGTTTTTTTCAAAAATAATTTATATCTTGAACATCTTTATATTTCCTCCATTAATTATTTATATTAACGAACGCCAACAATATTTAGTTATTTATTTATTTATCTATTTATTTATATGTTTACCTCTTGCGTGTCGAAAAATAATTATTTGAATTTTCACTGGACATAATATACCGTTACACCATATGCGATTATTTTCTGAAAAGAAAGTTATTCAAAGAGTAATTAATTTATCCTATATTTTTTTTCATTAAATTTTTATTATAATTATCATCAATAATTATTATTTTTCTATAACAGTTCGAAATCATCTTAAAATCAGTGATATTTCAATATACACTTTATTGATATTTCATTTTTATAAACAAATTAACTGCTTATATAAATTAAATATAGCGTGATTTCTTTAGTGAATTTTAAGAAAAAATTAAGGTAATTTAAATAAACAATTAATTTAAAGTGGTTAATGAGATTATTTTGCCAAAAACGGAAACAAAATAGATTCTTTGTTATTCCAAATAAATTTTCTTTAAATCGACGTATTAAATATAGGGCGGGGAAGCGGCAGCACAGAGAGTCACCTCATTGAGTTCACAGCTATATTCCAGAATTAGTTAAAACTCGATCGCATATTAAAACACAATCGGTCTGCAAGTCATATCTTGACGGAGACACATGAAAATCCGATTTTAATAATTGATTCACAGGCATGTGTTTTCCTGCTCCCAGTCCTTCACATTCTCATACTTTTGGTGGCAGGAATATACAATAACCACTCCCTGATCTCAATGCTGACTGTGAGTACTATTTCCTGATAATCATTTTCATTAATTTCTAATTAATTAAAATGTTTGAACATGTAACGCATTTTAACGAAATGCTAATGTGCTATATTAATATCGTGTTTAAAAACCTTTCGGATGGTACCTCATTCATCACTGTGTGTTTAGTGTGTGCATTGTAAATTCGATGTTGCTATAAGAAATAATTTGTAGAATAAGCGCGTTAAATGATATTTCTCCGGTTTTTATTTTGTACTTTCTAAGGCTAAAATTCCTGGTATTCTATTTTAACAAAGAATTGCAATAAAATTCTGGGGCAGAAAAAACTCTCATTGTATGAATTTATATGTATGAATTCAACACTGCTCATATTGTATAAGAGATTTGTATAGTAAGCCTTTATACTGTAAAAAATAATGTATATTCTTCACATGCAAATATGTATAAAATGTTAACATATAAATTTTCCATAAGACGAGTCTTTTTAGTATGTACGGCAAATAATTTATATGATGAACTTAGGTAATGTACGTAGAATTGGCTTTAGTAATGGTTTCAAGACACAACGTATTAATAAATCAATTTTTCACGTTCTTACTACAATCCCAGCAAAAATAAATAAATAAATAAAAATTGTAATTCAACAAATTATACCGACAATTTGGAAAATAATATTTTCAAAGACTACATTTTAGACATAAATGATTTCTATATTTAAAAAAACAATAATAACATCATTTTTATGATGATCACAACGTAGCTTACGTAATAACAGAGTCCTATTAATATGTCTGGACATTTAGAGTCACGTTAATATTTCTGGGCCAATTATAAACAAATATTAAATGAAATTTCAGTTTAACAATTTTCGGTAAAGTAAATTTTTAAACTTCTAAACATTGCACATTTTAATTTTTACACCGTCATATACAGAAAAAAATTTACTTTTAAATGAAACTTGTTTGAAACCTGTATCTAAACTTGTCATTTAGTTATTAATTTTTTGGTAGTTTTTAATGTTTTTTTGTCATCGTGGCAACAGAAGTATTTCATTTCAAGACATTAAGCATGGACTGATCAGAAAATTAATGAAGCAAAAAACAAAAGTGTTCCATTTTTGGACATTAAACATAGACCAAACAGAAAACGAATAAAATGAAATACGTTGCGGAATTCAACCAATGAAACATTCGAATATACTTCATATTTCCCAATTCTCTAGTGCGGACAAACTATTTTCCAGATAATAATAATAATAATAAAAAATCTTGCAACTTATTGAAAACTATGAAGTTTGTGACAAACGGTCCTTACTGATACATTGATTAGTGATTTTTATTTTTAGCACTTTCCAGCAATGTTGAAAAATGCTTATGCAATCGGTTTGTCTGTCCGTCTGTACACGCTCTAACTACCGTATATTTATTCAGATTTTAATGCAATTGATAAAGCTAATTTTAGGGATATGAAAGCATGTTTGCTATTGAATATGAAATACGTACGATTATTGCTTTATTTACTGAGACACTCAAGAGAATTCGATTAAATTATGGTCTATGGGGAAAAATTGTTTGGAGAATATTTTAATGACATTACGCTATTTGAAATGTGTTGAAGCTGATGTTCATTACTTAATTTCACTACGATCACCTTGAAACAGCGGTTTCATAGCCTTTTTTTTTAAATTTACAATGGCACACAAAAGAAATCGGTTTGGCGTAATAATTACTGGAATATATTTTTAAATTCGGTATGCCCTTTTAAATTTCGTTAGTTTTTTGCATATTACTCTTTATATATAAATTCTATATCTAATATACAGGGTTGTACAAAAGTATTCCCATACCATTCTTCTCATTAGAGGAAAATGCTGAAGAGAAATTTTCAACTGAAATATATGTATCGCTTAAATGAAGTAAATTTTGGAATGCATGTTATTAATAGATACAAATCTCTATATAATATACAGAGATGCTAAAAAATTCAGATAATTTTCTGATTGTAGATGGGATCAGCTGAAATTCAGTTTTGACATGCGTTATACATTTCCACATAGTGAATTGAGACTACACTGTAAAAAAAAATCTGTAGTACTACTAGAAAATCTCTAGGCAACTGGGATTCCATAAACTTTTCTAGTAACCAATACAGCTTTTTCTCAAGTAACACTACTGCATTAAACTTAGTAAACAGCACAAATACTTTCTTAGTGAGCGTACTAAGAAATCATTAGTAGACATTACAGGTGCTTTTTTAGTTTGAATACTAAGAAATGATTAGGAGTATTACAGATACTTCTCTTGTATCTTCACTAAAAAATTTTTAGTAGCCGTTACAGGTCCTTTTTAAGTATGTTTACCAATAAATGGCTAGTAGTTTTACATATACTTCTCTTGTATCTTTACTAAGAAATTCTTAGTAGTCATTACAGGTATTTATTTAGTATATGGTTAATAATATTACTAACCATTTCTTAGTGAAGGTACAAGAGAAGTATCTGTAATACTATTAATGATTTCTTAGTATGTTCTCTAAGGAAATCTGTGTGCTGTTTACTAAGTTTAATGCAGTAGTGTTGCTTAAGAAGAAACTGTATAGGTTACTAGAAAAGTTTATGGAATCCCAGTTGCCTAGAAATTTCCTAGTAGTACTACAGATGTTTATTAAGAAATGGTTACTACTATTATAGATACTTCTTTTGTATCTTAACTAAGAAATTGTTAGCAGCAGTTACAGGTCTTTTTTAGCATGTATATTATGAAACCTTTAATAGAATTACAAAAACTTTTGTACATTCATTTTCATATTACAGCATTTATAAGAAATCATATGTATTGCTTCTAAGAAACTGTAGTAATGTTACAGCTACTTTTCTCATAATTTACACTAGAATTTTAAAGAGGTAAGCTAATACCAGTTTGGGAAATTTGAAAAAATAAGAAATATCTAATAATTATTAAGCCAAATACTTTGCAACAATTTTCTGTAAGCCTTTCATATTTTATGCTACAAAATTTGCTAAATAATTTAAACTTTTCTTTTTTCATTAAATATAGAGGCACCCTTTAACTTCCATTTTTTTTCCTCTGTTAAATTTTCAATATAAAGAATTAAATCTATAATAAGTGCATCTATATTTAGCATCCAAATATTTTAATGTTAATTATTTTTAAACTAAATTAGGTTTGTAGAATATAATATTAAAGAAATATTTCACTTACTATATTCCATATTCTTTTTAACTGCTCTAAGTGGCATTTGCAATGTAACTGCATATTCATTATTTTTTTTAAATAATCGATTACCACTACTCTGCCCTTGTAAATTCCGTAACACTTTTTAGTTATTTATAATTGCTTTAATGGTTGTTTATATATAAATGTTTGTAATAAATACATATTTCACAAATAATTTTCTTTGATTTAAATATGTATCTTGTTTTATTATCTTTTTAGTAAACTATACTTATATTTTTAGTATTTTCTTTGAAAAAGGATTTTCGCACAGAAATAGAAATAAAAACACCAATGCAGAAAAAAGTTCTACCCACCGCCCCATACTTCATTTCAAACAGCATTCTTTTATAATATGTAGACTTGAAATATAATTTTCCTTTTGATATTGTCTTTATTTTATTTAATTTTTTTGGACTTAAGTTTACAATTCCTGTCAAAAACCTCATTTCTAAGAAATCACTACTGCATATACTTAGATATTAGCTTCAAATAATAATTTTACTTGATGCAAAATTGCTTAAATTCTTTGAAATTTATGCAATAAATTAATTTTTTTTTCCCCCAAATTAAAATCAATGCTTTATGTTAGTGTTCACTCCAGAAACAAAAAGGGCATGGTGCTATGCACTAAAAAAGGCACTATTGCAGCAGAAAAAGGCACTTTTTGAAAAAAAAATTTATTGCTTTTGGAAGGAAGGGAAAAAAAAGGTAGGAAAATATGTAATTTTGAAGTATGATAAATCAAGTAACATTAATTTCAAATGATTTTATAATATAAAAATAAAAAATACAATTAAATTAAAGCATGATTGAATAGTTTCATGTTCTTATTCATAAAGAAATGAAAAAAAAAAAAAAATGGGGCACACAAATTTAGAAATACATGTATACAGAAATATTTTATTTAAAATCTTGGGTAAAACTAGTGGTGCATTTTATAAATTTGAAAAAGGGCAGGGTGCTGCGCTCTTCAAAAATGGTCTAGACTGAGAGCAAAGCTGACACATATAGGCTTCTTCTTCTAACCATAAACAGGGATGAGATTGACAAAAAAGTAAAAAATCTGAAATCTGCACGAACGACATATAGCAATAATGTTTATGAATTTCCAGCGGAAAAAATATTATAATTTCTATTGAAATTTATATATTACATACAATTTAGCTTTAAGCAAATTAAAAAGAAACTTAGGTAGAATTAGGCAGAAATTATTTACTTACTGCAGTGAAAAGTCTATTTTACCAAGATACAGAGCACTAATAAAACAAGTGACATGAATTATTTCTTAAAAAATTGAAAAGTCTGAATTTCAGACTAAAGTCTGAAGAATCTCATCCCTGCATAAAATAAAGCTAACAATGCACTAAATTATTTGAAAATTATTTCAAATTATTGATTTTTCAAAATTTTCTAGCACAACTCTTTAAAAACAAATTAAAATACTTACTCTATTAGACTTATTTAAAAAAAAAACAGGGCTGTCACAGTGAAGCAATTTTCTAAATTTTGCTTATGTTCTTGATTTTTTTTTTTTTTTTTGAACAATAATAATATACAATTATTTTTAAATAGTGGTAACTGAAAAAAAAAATAGTTGTCAATGTCTGCCATCATTAGCTGAAATAAAAAGTCACATATACAATAAAAAAGCAACACAATTCAGTTGGTTTGCAATATACTCTTCATTTATTGAAAGTACAAATTATATATATTAAAAGGTATATATGACTAATGTTCAATAACAATACATTTTACAAAGTTTTCTGCAGACAGTGTTCGGAGGCTGCTAAACATTGCCAGTTCTTTGGGGAAAGGAAGTAGTCACTTTACTTATCAATACATTTAATGCATCAAAATCCGCAATCTTGGTATACTTTGTATGAAGGTAACAATAAAATGGGAATTGCTCCAAACATCAGATTAATCTTTCCACCTGTTTTGATAATGAAAGAATGAAATTTTTCAGAGATAAAATTGATACTAGTGCAAACACAAGATAATTAATTACACTGAAGTATGCAAAAACATAATAAACAAAATACTAATGAAATTGAAACTGTCTTACTTCTTTTTCTACTGCTCGAACAAAGAAAAAAAAAACTTATTTTGGCATAATATAAATTTCAGGTTTTATGAGCTTAATAATGTAAAAATTTTCAATTAGTATGCGTTCTGCAAATCTGACAGAAATTTTAAAAAAATGTTTGAAATCTGATTTTGCACTCTTAGAAAAAAGAGAAATTTTACTGTGAAAATTAACTTCTGGTATAACTAGAAATAATTTTGGAGAGGAGGGAGGGATTTAGGTATTAAAATTATTTTTACTACAAAGCATGGATGCAACTTTGAAATTTGGCTAAGACTGAAATTATTCTGAATCCCCCTACCTACCCCCCAATGAATGCACACACATACACTTGCTTCGATGCATCACTTAAACAAAATTCAACATGTTGAAAATTATATGCGGTAAAATACAATTATGTTGAATTTTTTTTTTTTTTTTTTTTTTTTTTTTTAAGTGCATTTGAAACATTCATAGCCATGTCAACAGTATTTTAAAAGTTTAATTTAGACAGGGTAAAGCTAAAAACAATAAAATTGACAGCTATGACACATAAAATCAAGGGGAATTCTGAGTAGAAATTTTTCGTATGAAAGTCACAGCAAATTTTCTGAAAGGTTACAATCAGACTTGAATAAAACCAAAAACTTCCTGTGCACGTAATTTTCAGTCAAAAACTTTCTGCAAATTAATTTAATGTTGGATGTAATTCGCGTTTTTTCTGTGATTAATGGTCGTAATTCATGTTTTTTATGCGATTTATGAATGTAATTTGCGTTTTTGAGTGATTTAGGAACATAATTCGCATTTTTTATGCAATTCATGAACGTAATTCACATTTGTTATGTGATTTATGGACATAATTTGTTATTTTCATGTGATTCACAGATGCAATTTGCATTTTTGAGCTTTCTGCCAACTAAATTTGCATGTTTTGAGCAATTTATGGATGTAATTTGCATTTTTTATGGGATTTATGAATGTAATTCATGTTTTTTACACGATTCATGAATGTAATTTGTGTTTTTATGCAATTTGTAAGCATAAATTGAGTTTTTTTACATGATTCATATACGTAATTTGCGCTTTCTGAGAGATTTATGGACATATAATTCGTGTTTTTCTGCGATTCATGGATGTAATTCGAATTTTTTAGCGATTTATGGACATAATTCATGTTTTTTACATGATTTATGAATGTTATTTGCATTCTTTGAGAAATTTATGGACATAATTCATATTTTTTATGCAATTCATAGATGTAATTTGTGTTTGTTACTCGATTTATGGGCGTAATTCTCTATTTTTATGAGATTCATGCCTCATGGATGTAATTTGTGTTTTTTGATCTTTCTGCCGATGAAATTCCTGTTTTTTGAACGATTTATGGGCATAATTCGCATTTTTTATGCAATTCACAGTTTTAATGCAATTCGTGTTTCTTTAAATGATTCATAAACGTAATTCGTATATTTATGCAGATTATGAACGTAATTAGTGTTTTTTTTACACAATTCATGGATGTAATTTGTGTTTTTATGCTATTCATGCACGAAATTAGTGTTTTTTACGAAACCTATGCACAAAATCTGCGTTTTATATGCGATTTATGTATGGAATCTACACTTTTAGTGCGGTCTTTGGACGAAATTCGGATTTTTGACAACTTTTGAACGAAATTCACGTTTTTTGTGCGGTAATTTGTCTTTTTTACACGATTCTTAGTTCAAATGCATATTTTTTTATGCCATTCTGTCGAAATGCATGTTTTTTATGCCATTCTTTGTCGAAATGCATGTTTTTTACGCGATTCTTTGTCAAAATTCACGACTTTTTCGAGGTCTCTTGACAACATTCTTGTTAACAGTAAAAAATTTGTTCATAAAATATAGGGAATATTTTATTTTTTGGCACTAAAAAAGTTATAAAATAAAAATTGTTTCTTTCTTAAAATTTTCTGCGTACGGCATGTGTCTATATTATACAACTCTGGTTACAGTTTAGGAAAGGGGGTGGATACCTACCCGTCACTAACTATATGCTTTTTTTTTCTATAATCTTTTAACGAAATTTGCAATCTTTTGACAAAATGTGCCACTTTTTTGCGAGTTGTCAAAATTTGTGTCCTTTTCGTGATCGATTTCGAAATTTGCATCTTTTACACAATCTTTTGATGGATTTTTTTTTAACTAAATTTGACGAGTTTTTTTCACAATCTTTCTCTGAAATTTGGGTTTTTTTTCTATGATTTTTTGACGAAATTTGCATATTTTAAAGGATTTTTTAAGAAAATCTAATTTTTCTGCTATTTTTTGATGAAATTCTCTGCGATCATTTAATGAAAATCACATTTGCAAATTTCTCCGATCAGGCACAGAAAAATCGCGAGTTTTGTCGATCAGGCATAGAAAAATCGTGAATATTGTCGGTCTTATGCAAAAAATCGCACATTTCAATGATCAGGCAAGAGAAATCATTTAATAAAAATCACATTTGCAAATGTCTCCGATCAGGCACAGAAAAATCGCGTGTTTTGTCGATCAGGCATAGAAAAATCGTGAATATTGTCGGTCTTACGCAAAAAATCGCACATTTCGTTGATCAGGCAAGAGAAAATAGTCAATTTTCTAGATGATGCTCGAAAAAATTGCAAATTAAATTCATCGGTTGAAAAAAAATTGCATGTTTTCTCGGTTTATCGTATGAAAAAAAAAAAAAAAAAAAAAAACGCGAATATCGTTGATCAGGTACGGACGAAAAAATTGCAAATTTCATTGATAAGGCATGGGGAAATCGCGAATCTATCGATGATGCGAGGAAAAAATGAAAATTTAGTTAATAGGCTGCGAAATAATCATGAATTTTATCAATTTATCCCGAGAAAAAAAATCGAGAGTTTCATCTTCCCGCATAAAAAAATGCCGATTTCGTCAGAACAAATATCGCGAATTTCGCTGATCTTGTGCGAAAATGCCTATTTCTTGAATTAAAGGTGGAAAAAGTGCGCATTTCATCGATCAGACAGCGAAAAATTGTGCATGTTATAGATCGGATTCCGAAAAAAAGCAAATTTCGTTGATCGGAGACGGGAATATTGCAAATTTTGTTGATCACTCGCATAAAAATTGCTAATTACGTCGATTAGGTTCTAATAAAATCTCAAATTTCCTCCACTGAGAGAAGAAAAATCGCTAATTTCCTCGATCAGCTGTGGATAATCGCGAAATTTGTCGATCAAGCGAGAAAAATCACTAATTTCGTCGAATGGCTTTGTAAAAATGATGATTTTTGAATTTCATCGATCGTATGCGTAAAAATTGCGAATTTCGTTGGTCAAGCGCGGGACATTCATGAATTTTGTTGATTAGGCTCGAAAAAATTGTGAATATTATTGATCGTGCTAGGAAAAATCACGAATTTCGTAAATCAGCTTTGTAAAAAAACGAATTTTGTTGCTCATGCAAGGAAAAATCGTGATTTTCATCGATCAGCTTTGTAAAAATTTCAAATTTTGTTGATCGGGAGCGGAAAGATCTTGAATTTTTTCGATCGCCTTCGTAAAAATTGTGAGTTTTGTCGATCAGGCTCGAAAAAAAATACGAATTTTGCTGATTATGCGAAAAAAAGTTGCCTATTTCATCGATCAGTTTCGTTAAAATTGTGAATTTCGTCGATCAGGCGAAGAAAATAACTAATTTAGTCGAACGGCTTCAGAAAAATGGTGTTTTTGTCAATCGCGAATCTTGTCGATCATGTGCGAAAAAAAAAATTGCAAATTTCGTTGATCATGTGAGGAAAAATCACCAATTTCGTCAATCAGCTTTGTAAAAATAGCGAATTTTGTAGATTAAGTGCGAAAAACTCCTGCATTTTCTCAATCGGTTTCATAAGAATTACGAATCTTGTTGATCAGGTGAGAAAATGATGCAAATTTTCTCATTAAGCTTCATAAAAATTGCAAATTTTGTCAATTGGTTTTGTAAAATGTGCAAATTTGGTGGATCAGGCGTGGAAGAATTACAAATTTCGTTAATCGGGCACAGAAAATCGGGAATTTTGTTCTTCAGGCACGAAAATTCTTGTTGATCGGCTCCTTCTCTCTCTTTTGTTCATAAAGTTCACATTTTTTTTCGGTACCAGCAATTTATGCTTATTTTTTAGCACTTGTAATAAAGCAAAATTTACTCTCTTGAAAAAAGTCAAAAGAATATTTTTACATCTTGAAAATAAAACTTGAAACATCTGTTATATATAAACTAAAATCTGCTGATATATCCTCACCATGTGAATTAAATTTTTTGACTGGGTAAGCAAACTTTAAGGGGTAACACCCCCCCCTGCCATTCCCCCCTAAAATCATATTTTTTATCCGATTATAGGCCACATATCATGATGTGGCCCTCGACCACTCATATTTCTAAGTGGCCCCTCACTTGAAAAGGTTGTGCACCCCTAGTTTAAGCAATTAATTTTTAAATTTCATTTCCAATTGCATATAATGCATATCTGTTCATAAAATAAATGTTTTTGGATATTATATACCGACATGGGTGCAAGTTTGAAATTTTGCCAAGACTGAAAATATTTTGACACCCCACCTCCCCCATTAAGTGAGAACATAAGCACGTAACTCGTGTTTTTTCCATGACCATATGATGAAATTAGTTTCTTCCCTTGATCTTTCGATAAAATTTTCGACTTTTCTACAATATTTTGCCAAAATTTGTGATTTTTCTACAATTTTAAACCGAAACTTGCAATTTTCCACCGAAATTTGTGATTTTTCTACAGTTTTCAGCAGAAATCTGCGATTTTTCGATGAAATCCAAGTATTTTATACAATCTTTTGATGAAATTCACTTCTTTTTCGTGATCGTTGTACAGAAATTGCATCTTTTTTGCGATCCTTTCGACAAAAATTGCGCTTTCTCTGCTATCATGTGATGAAAATCGTGGGTTTTATGCGATCATTTCACAGAAAGCGCGTTTTTTTTCTTGATCTTTTGGCAAAATTTGCCACAATCCTTTGATTAAATTCACATCTTTATTGCGATCCTTTGACAAATATGTACTTATTTTGTATTTTTTGACCGGAAATAGCATCTTTTTTAGATTATTCGTTGGAAATAGTGTCTTTTCACGATGCTTTGGGAAAATTCACATCGTTTTCACGATCCTTTGACAAAAATTGTGGAATTTTTTGCGATCATTTGATGGAAATCTTTTTTTCAATCCTTTGACAAAATTCATGCGATTTTGCACTTTTTTGCGATTATTTGACAAAAATTGCATCTATTTAGTGTTCTTTGATTGGAAATAGCATCTTTTTCGTGATTCTTCGACAGGAATTGCGTTTTTTTTTTTGCAACTTTTTTGACAGAAAACTCAGCTTTTTTTTGTGATTATTTGACAGAGATAGCGTCTATTTCGCATTCCCTGACCGAGATGACGTCTTTTCCGCAATCCTTTAACAAGAATTGACTACACAAGCTTTTGATAAAAATCATGCCTTTTTTCGCAATTCTTCAATAGTTTTTTGCGATCTTTCGACAGGAATAGAATTTTTCACGATCTTCGGCAAGAATCGCATTTTTTCCCGCAAGCTTTTGACGGCAAATGTGTCTTTTTTTGCAGTCCTTTGACAGAAATAGCACTTTTTTCGCGATCATTTCATGAAAATCATGTTTTTTTCCGTGATCCTTTGATGAAAAGCGCGTGTTTTTCACTATGCGCTTCCGTTCTCTGAGATTTTTCTGTCTTGTTTCCGTTCTCGGGAATTTTTAAGAGACAGAATTTAGTCTCAGGACGGAAAAACTTCCACCCATGATTATATAAGTAATATAACAATATAACAGTTTAAAATACTCAAATAGTTGCAGTCAACTATGTTGAGAATTGAAATCATTTCTAATTTAAATATTATTGGCAACAGCTATATCTTATGTTCAAAGCAAAATTTGCCCTACATAGTGTAACATTGATACCTTGAAAATCTTATTAAGAAACTTTTGACTAACAATTTAATAATACATATTTGATACAATTCAATGAATATATATTATTCTGAGATTATTTTTAATATACAAAAACTTCTGGTTATTTTGTTTCTCGACATCTAAATTGAAAGATTTTCTGGAATAGGGAAGATTATCTTTAAAGAATTTAAGAGTATTAAGATATGAAGTTGAATCTTAATATTTTCTGTTACATGCTAAATCTAATGGTAAAAAAATGTTGATTTGACACTCATAATTAAATTCTTTGAAGATAATATTCCTTCAATCCAGAAAATTTTAAAATTTGACAGAAACCTTAAAGAATATATAGTAGACTCCCTCAAATCCACAAATTCCTGAAATCTGCACATTACAGACGTAAATAATGAAACTTTCAATTTAGATGTCATGACAAATTTCAGAATACTTTACTTTTATAACATTCTGTTTGTATTTTAATATGCAATTCTAAATATTATCAATATGACAAAACTCATAGTTTTTCAAGGTTTTTTTTTTTTTTTTTTTTTTTTTTTTTTTTTTTTTTTTTACTTTTTTAAAAAACAAAGATTTTGCTTTTATTGATAAATTTATTGATAAATATTTGGTAAAAAGATTTTAATTATGCATTAATCTAGCTTTAATTATTAACGCTGGTTAAACCTGAAATAAAACTTTCTTACTTTATGAATTTGATGCGATTTAATAGGGTATGTTTAAAAATAAAAGTTCATTAATTAAAGGAAAATGCACCTATCTTTATTATGCATATTTAATTAACCCTTACTTTTAATAATCTAATCATTTTTTGATGTCTGGTACAGCTCTTATTTTTAACTACTCTTCAGTTGGCACATTTTAAAAAGAAAATACAGACAAAATCTATTCAAAACAATGAAGATGAAAAATTCTATATGTTTTAATAATGATTTTTTTTTTTTTTTTTTTTTAGCTGTATACCTAAATATAATCCTGAAGTATTTATAAAATTAAAACCAGTTAGAAATAATTCTTTAGTTAAGGGAAGAGATTGAGTTTGGAAGAAAATTTTACAAAAATATTTAAAAAATTGGGTACTACTTGGTTATCCAGGTGACCAATTTCGCCAAATTATACAAATCGCCAAACTAATAGCAAAATTATATATATTGACACATTTTTTATTTTAAATAACGAAAAAAACAAATAATTAGTAGAATATTCATAAAAATACAAATAAAAAGCATTTAATGATGTTTTAAACATCATTATCATATTTAGTGCCTTTAAAGGAGACATTCGCGGTCATCCACTTTTTTAACAATCTGCAATCTTCTAACAAAATTAGCACTTTTTCTGCGATCATTTGACAAAAATCATGCCTTTTTCACCATCTTAGGTCAGAAACCATGCCATTTTTCATGATCCTTTGACTCCAGAAATCGTGCTTTTTCTGAAATCATTTGATGAAAATTGTTTTTTTTTTATAAACATTTGACGGGAATTGTCTTTTTTGTGATCGTTTGCAAAATTCGCATCTTTTCCAAGATTCTTTGACTAAATTTGCACCTTTGCGATCATTCTGATAGAAATTGCGTCTTCTCCCCAATTGTTTGATGAAAATCTTTTTTTGTGATCGTTTGACGGAAATCACATCTTTTTTGCAATCCTTTGACAAAATTCACGTTTTCTCCACGATCCTTTCACAAAATTCACATCTTTTGCATAATCTTTTTGATAGAAATTGTCTTTCGTGATTCTTTGACAGAAATCATGTCTGTTTCCCGACCTTTTGACAAAAATAGTCTTTTCCAAGACCCTTTGACAAAATTTGTGTCTTTTTCATGATCCTTTCATAAAAGTCACTTTTCTCTGCAATCATTTGATGAAAATAGTATTTTTTTTTTTGCAATCATTTGATGGAAATCACATTTTTTTCATGGTCCTTTTGCAAAATTTGCATCTTTTGACATAATTTGAGTTTCCTCTATAATCATTTGATAAAAATCTTAATTTTTTTAAATTCATTTGGCAGATATGTCTTTTTTGAGATCTTTTGACAGCGACTGCATCTATTTTGCATTCTTTGACCGAGAGTGCATCTTTTTCACTATCTTTTGTCAGAATTAGTCTTTCTCGTGTCCCTAGGACAGGAATCTTGTTTTTTTTCTGCAAGTTTTTGACAGAAGATGCTTTTTTTAATTCTTTGACAGAGACCATGTCTATTTCGCATTCTTTGACTGAGATGGTGTCTTTTTTCGTGATCCTTTGACGGAAACAGTATGCTTTTCATAATTTTGCAATGGAAATGGTTATGGATCCTTTAACAAAATTAGCATGTTTTTCGCAATCCTTCAACAACCCCCCCTTTTTTTTTTTTGCAAAATTTTGACAAAAAATGCATTTTTTTTTTTCAATTGCTTCACAGAAATCTCTTTTTTTACGATCATTCGAATCTTCATTCCATCTTTTTTGAGAAGCGCATCTTTCCTGCGATCCGCTTCCGTCCTTGGAAATTTTTAAGACTGAAAACTTTCATCCATGTAGTTATGGCACATTTTTACAAAATTCTTTATAAAAAAAATTTTTTTTTCTAAATGATATAGCTTAAATTACAATTTTTATCAGTAGGGCACAGAAAAAAATTGTAAATTTCACCAATTTGCTGTGAAAAAAAAGCATGCATTTCATTGATAGAGCGTAAAAAAAGAACAAATTTTGTCGATGAGGTTTGGAAATTTTGTTGAATGCAGGGTTCCCAGCAAAACATGACTGGCGAATTCCCTGACCAAATCTCAAAAGATTCCCGGAATTTCCCTGACCAAATTTAAAAAAATTGTGCTACAGTGGTGAGAAGATTTGGATAATTTTCTTTAATGAATGCCAAACCTTCATTATTTTCCTCTAAGTGAAATTTCATTTCACTTAGTATTCTCACTAAGTGAAATTTCATTTTGAATTAAAACAGAGCAATTTAATAAAACTTTAGCAATATGACAGCCATTAAAAGCTTGTTCATATCTTGCTTTAAATTTTGTAATTCTATCTTTACCTAATGTCTTATTTTTAAAAAATTATAGCATATTATTAATAATAAGATCAAAGTTAAAATTAATTTGTAAAACATTATATAAAAAGTAAGAATTAAGATTTTAAGTTTTAAATTAAAACAACAATGTATTACTATGCACACATCATTCGTCTACGATTTGTGACTACAATATATACAAACTAGTTATTTTGGTTTTGGAATGCTATGCAGTGTAATATGGCAAGTTTTAAAACTTGTTCCTTACATGTAGTATCTGATTTTTTGGTGAACATCAATGAATTTGTTTAATTATTAACTTGTGAAACAAAAAAAGATTAAAATCATTTAGTTGCAAATATTGGCAAACAAAATATGATTTATTATTAAGCGCTTCCGTGTTTTGCCTCATCGTCTAAATTTTTTAACAAAATAACAAAAAATTAAAAAATTAGGAGGGGGACACCTGGACTTAACCTGCACCTGCCACATTCTTTCTGATAGCAATCCTGGCAATACCAGAAAAAGACCTGCTACTTATTTACACCAACTTCTTATTTCCCTGCTAACTAATTTCTAGCATTTAAAAAAGAAAAATTGATTAAAATCCGGTGATTTAAATCTGTCAATTTAAATCATGCCAACCCTGATGTCAATACAATAAACATGAACAGCAGTTTCAACCCATGTTTAACGAATTAGATTCAAACAAAAATTTTGCTTGCTGACAACATTGCATTATTCAAGCATTTAAAACGTAAACAAACAGATGGGGGCAAGTCGAACTTTAAGTCTAATTTACATTATTAATATTTTTAATGACATACAATAAAATAAAACGGCGATAATTGTGATTAAAAAGTTGTTTTTATTAATTTTAAATTATATTCTGACTTAGCTATCAGGGGTAATTGTACAAAAGGCTGCAAACACGTATAGTTTGCGATATATTTGTTATTTTATAAATAGCGTGCATGAGAACATTGAGATTTCAGATAAAATTAAATAAGTAGATTAGTTTAATAAAAGATTTTTATGGTCTTAAAACATGACAAAAACTTGAGCGATACAATATTTATCCCAGACTTAAATCTCAACTTACAATATCAAAGATTACCAGTAAATTAATTAACATTTCATTTTTAAAATTATATAATCAAAGAGAGAGAAAGAAACGAAAAAGAAAAACAGGTTTTAAACTGCATAAACTACGCACAGAATATTAGTAATACTCGCGACAATTGACAAGAAAGGTTTAAGTTAGGCCTAAAAGAAATAAGAGATTAGTGGTGAAATTAACTTTTAATAAAAATAAACTGAATATTTGTAAGTGTTTCTAGATTAAATAAAATATAACTTACCTTAAAATGATGAAAATCATTTCACAAATCAAAATTCTACTGGATCACGAAGTCAGCGGCGACAGTTCAGCGTTCAGCATCAGCGGTTTCACTGGGCGGGCTAGCCAAAGATCTAATTAGAGGTTGGTGTGTTGACTGGTTGATTCAACACTGCGCGTCAGTTAAGTTACAGCTGTTTGATGAGCAGTTGTACTAGAAATATTTTTGTAATATTTTGCGAAGCGATTGATTACTAAAGATTATCTAGTAACTATAATAATGTCAGTAAAGATACTTAATATATTTATGTGAAAACCCATATTTTTTTTTTTTTTTTACAGTGTAATATTTAATTTTTTTAACGCTGTAGTTTTGTCACATTATTATAAATGTGTTGGAAAGTGCTTCATAATCTAGGCTTGACTCATGACTTTTTCTTTCTTATTTATTTCTGAAGTTGTCATTGTTGGTATAGACAGTACATCACGTTTAAAAAAATTATTAGACCTTACTGAAGTCGTTCTCGGCCTTTTTTGTACGGATTTTTCATTGCCACATGCTAAATCGGCCTTGCTTTATTTAGGACGCATAGAGTATGACTTGATGCTTGTAAAATCTAAGGCTTTACGACTTACATGAGGTTATTCAACATGGATACTGGGAGCTAAAAAACTTCAAAATACTGGGTGAACTGTAAACTATGTTAAGCTGAAATAACCACCACTCCATGTAATTAACGCGTGTTAGAAACTTTCACCCACTTATCTTTAAAATTAGAAAAAAAAAAAAAAAAAAAAACTTTCGAACATTGATAAAAAGTCAATTAGATTTTTATTGCTGGCAGGCAAGTTCCATGGGTTTTGTAGTGTAAGTCACATTACCTTATAATTACTATGCTTGTTTGCCACCGTTCTTTTGGAAAAGTCTGCTTGGCCTTATTCAATTAATGAGAACGTGCCGATAAAATAAGTCACATTTTTTTCGTACTAAAATACTGGTAGCCAAAAATCGTAGCCTGTGACTTACACTACAAGTACTCATGGAAATAGCCTGGCATTGTAATAAGAAGTCTGAAACTCCGAATACAAATTTAATTTGCAAGTAATACAGACTTCACATTTTTTCAAGATTTTTGAAAAATTAAACCCTTTATATATATAAATCTTCTGTGCGTGTGTATGTCACTGAATTCCTCCAAAACTACTCGACTGATTTTAATGAAATTTCTTGCGTGTGTTCCAGTGGATTCGAGAATGATTTAGATTAACATATCATTGAAATTGATTCAGTACTTTTTTAGTTATTAGGCAAAAACTAATAGTTAGTGATTTTTCGCTAATTAAAAGTGTTGAAAAGGTTTGCTGAATGGAGTGCGGACGGAATGGCCGAGCGGTCTAAGGCGCCAGGTTTAAGCTCTGGTTCTCGAAAAAAAGATCGTGTGTTCGAACTCCACTCCTGATATACGTGTATGGTTTACAATATTTTTTTCTGTATTATAATTTTTATTATTCGACTTCAGAAAATCGTTAACTTTTAACTAAAAAGAGAAAAATAAACTTTTCTATTAAAAATTGAACAGACTTCAAAAACTACTGCAAAGTGAAAAATAATTTCTTTATATAATTGCAATAAGAAATTAAATTAACAGCGTAGTATTTATTGTGTGCATTTGTATATTTATGTACATTTATTTGATTTTTTGGAATCGGTGTCACCAAACCAAATTCAAAATTAAAATTAAGTATCCAAAGTATCCAATGAAAATCTTTATATATATAATTCTTCTGTGCCTGTGTATGTGACTGAACTCCTCCTAAACGACTGGACCAATTTTAATAAAATTTTTTGCGTGTGTTCCAGTGGATTCGAGAATGGTTTAGATTAACATTTCATCGAAATTGATTCAGCACTTTTTGTAGTAATTAGTCAAAAACTAATAAAGATAGTGATTTTTCACTAATTAAAAGTATTGAATAAGTTCGCTAAATAGAGCTCGGGCAGAATGGCCGAGCGGTCTAAGATGCCAAATTTAAGCTCTGGTTCCCGAAGAAAGAGATCGTCTGTTCGAACGTCACTCCTGACATACGTGTATGATTTACAATATTTTTTTCTGTATTATAATTTTAATTAACCGACTTCAGAAAATCGTTAACTTTTAACTAAAAAGAGAAAAATAAACTTTTCTGTCAAAAATTGAACCGACTTCAAAAACAACTGCAAAGTGAAAAATAATTTCCTTACATAATTGTAATAAAATAAATTAAGAGCGGAGTATTTATCATGCGTATTATTATATTTATGCATATTTATTTGATTTTTTGGAGTCGGTGCCAGGACAACGTCTGTCGGTTCCGCTAGTGTTACTTTAAAAATGTTAGTACTTGCTTAGCTGCTAAATTCTCTCAGAAATAAAAAGATATTATTTTCTTTAAAATTGATACACAATTCAGTTTGAAAATTATTCAGTATTATATAAAATCTTATTTATCAAAACCGGTATCTGTGGAGATTATGTACATAAAACTATTTTTTACCGCTTTTTTAACATTTAAAAAAATTATTGAAGCACTATCTTTTCCAGGAAATACTTTTTAAGCGCTATTTGTCTCGAGTGTACTTATATTTTTTTCAATTATTTATTTATTTTAACAAAAGACGATAATTTATTTTTTATACATATATTTACCTCGAGTAAAATGAAAAAAATCATTATCGGAGCTCACAACCGATACAATATACATCCATTATTGCTATCAATATCACCTCTGTAATTTTAAATACATTTATTCCAATACTAAATAATTGTATGCTGCTTTCTTTTATTTCTTATTAATTACCTATTATTATTCGCATCAATAATTTATTGTTTTCCGATAAGTGTAAATCTTTCTCGTACATAATATAATCTTAAACATTGTCGATATTTTATTAAGCGAATTATCTAGCTAATTAGATTAAATTTAGCACGAGCTATTTAAAGATTTTAAATATAACTTAAGATAAATTAAGTAAAGAATTAATCTTAATTGATAATATTAATTGATTGTATTATCAAAAAGAGGGGTTGCATTATCAAACGGAGAGTAAAATATCAATAGTTTCTCCAAAGAAAATTTCGTAAAAGAGATTTTAGTATCTTTGTTTTTTTTTTCTTTAATTATTTACTTTAAAAAAAGCCAACCACTAATAGATTTTCGATATGTTTATTAATGCGAGTTAAAAAATACTTGTTTGAACATTTTTTGAATAGTACACACAACTATTCTTGCTAATATTAAGTGTCATTGATTTTCGAAATAAATTTATTTTAAGATTAATTTAATGAATCCTAATTTCTTTTCATTAACATTTTTTATTGTAATTCTTATCAATTTATTATTTTCCATTAAGTGCATCCATTTTTAAAAAGTAAAATAATTCTAACATAAACTTTGCTGAAGTTTCATTTTTATAAGCGAATTATCTTCTTTTTTAAATTAGATTTAGTATGATTTATGTAGACTTTTTAAATTATAATTTAAATAAAATTTCTTTACTTGAAGTTGGAATGCTGCACATTGTGCTATCTTACACTGCTTTTAAGGTCTCAATCCTCTAACGAAATCCCATTTATTTCTGTCCTCTATCTATCCATCTGTCACTGAGACCGTACAACAAACTGTATAAGTCAAATACTTCATCTTTTGTATACTTACAGATGAATACCTCGTGCACAGTTCATAATAAAAATTTGAAAAAGTCTATTATTTTAATTAAATGAATACTATCTTTGTCATATGTTTATTTTTGCGATTTACATTTTAAAAAAGAACCTTAACTCATTAGTGCCTAGCGTCCCTTTTTCGGGACGCTTCAAAAGGTGCATGTAGCACTGTTTTTGACACCGGTAAAAAAGAACAACAACCTTTATTTTATTTAATTCAAACATTTTCGTAATTAATGAACTAAACTTAATTCTTTTAAAAATAGTGGTGCCAACCGAATAAAATTTGCGCAAAAGGTCGTGGGCACGAATGGGTTAAGAGTCATTCCATATAAGAATTACCAAGGCTGTGATTAAATGGTAAACAAATTAATGTGATTTTTTTTTCTCAGCGAGGTGACCATTAGAAAGAAAGAAATCCAAAATAATTATGCAATGGGACTGTTGTTTTTAGTAGAGGGTCAAAGGTCAGTACCCGGTTTAAAAAATAGAAATTTTATGTTTTGCATAGTATTTCTCATAGTTCATGAAATTATCCCTCAAAACAAATTACATGATTGCATCATATAAGGTTGGTCCTTTACTATTCAAAAAAAAAAAAAAAAAAAAAAAAAAAAAAAAAAAAAAAAAACTGGAAAATTGGCAAGAAAATCTTGATTATTCAGAAATTCTAGAAACAAGTTCTCCATTGGAAATTATTGAAAGTCTTACAGTTTATGTCTATCCAAAATATTTTAATGCCAAAGCAAAGGTGTATAAAAGATTGTTAGTCAGTATCCGAGTAGGTATTTTTAGGATTTTGCAGGCTATAAATATATCTGCTTTCGCTTCTTAGCTTGTATAATCTTTCTGTTTTTTAAAGCGTTGATTTTCATGTCCTAAATTGTTTTCTGTTGCATAGGTTTTGATTAATTACTGTTATTTTAACTCGGAAAGTTCCACGAGAAGTTAAAACGATTTTTTACAACAATTAGTTTTGAAATATTGGCATTATTTTGACATTTAGCACAAGTTTTGCACTTGAGAATTGGCCGCATTAAAAATTGTATACTCGTGTGTGAACTGAATAATGCACATTTAATACTACTTGTAATGTTTACGCAAAATAAGTGGCAGCGAAATATGCTTTACTTATATATATATATGTTTCTGATTATGAATTTTTTTTCCTGAGATTTCTGAAGATAAAAATATTTTCCAGGTACGTGGGTAATTTGGTAGAGGTTATTGTATATTTTCCTGGGTAGTTCTGTGATATTTCTCCAGATTAAGAAACATTTATTATAAAAAAAAATATTTTTTCCTAATTTTTTTTTATTGGATAGCTGAGGTCCACCTCTACACTGTCAGTTTAGTGTATGTAGTACACCGTCTACTAAATTAGTTTTTCGATTTTCGCAGCAGATATTTTTTAGAAAGAGACTTTCGTTTTCGAAATCGATTTCAAAAGTGAAAATAACTTTATAAAAAATATCTGCAAACAAAATCGAAATAGTAAAAAGGAGCAATGCAGAGATGAATCTAATCAATTTAATTGAATATTTACATTTAAAAATGCAAACGAGATAGTAGAAAATAACCTTTCCATTGTTTTAGCACTAGCTCTCGAGTATTATCGCCAGCAAGGAGATGCCACCGATGCACCGTCTTAAAGCATAAATCAAAATTGCGCATAAAGTTATGGAAGATTTTTCAAGTGACTTTAACTGATTAGATTAGCAATTAAACTATATCCATAAGTTCAAACTTGGAATGCATCATATACAATAAACATCTTATACAATGTACATCATATAGAATATACATCATATACAATAAACATCTTAATAATGCATCTTATACAAAAACTACTGCAAAGTGAAAAATAATTTCCTTATATAATTGTAATAAGAAATTAAATTAAGAGCGTAGTATTTATCGTGAGCATTATTATATTTATGTACATTTATTTGATTTTTTGGAGTTGGTGCCAGTTAAACCAAATTCAAAATTAAAATTAAGTATCCAATGCAAATCTTTATATATATAATTCTCCTGTGCGTGTGTATGTGAATGAACTCCTCCTAAATGAATGGATCGATTTTAATGAAATTTTGTGTGTTCCAGTACTTGCTACTTTTACTCCAGTACAGCTACTTGTTAAGAGCAATTGGAACAAGTAGTTATCAGATCACAATTTAACAATGAAATCTAAAGAAGAAAATGAAGAAAAAAGAAAAAGAAAAAATAGAGACTTCGTCGCCATTACGCTGTTCTTTTGTAAAACGATTTTTTTTATTGTGGGACACCGAAAAAGTGAACACACAGAAAAACCCTAAATAACAACGCATAATCCATTATTATATTGGTGTCATTGCTTTCTGTATCTTATTAAAAGTAGAGATTTTTAACATCCATTAAACACTGAATCAAGCAGCTTGATATTCTTACTTAATTAACCATGCATCAAAAATACAAAGATAAATCTAATAACAAAAGCAACCACAAAGGCCTTATTATTAAACACAATACAATCGAAATTAGGTACAAAATGATAAAGATAAAGAAATAAGGTGGTCTGGTGTAATAACGCCAGGTGGGGTAATAACGCCAAGTGCTAATATTTTGCATAATTATGAAATAATCTGGTAAATGACACCCATGTGCTCTGCACAGAAGGGTTTTAAGTCATATAAATCGCAAAAAACAGCTTCAAGTTAATTTGTTTCATTTTTAGGTCTTATTGTTTTTACAAGCAACTAAAATTAACGCTTGATCTAAAATTTGCGAGATACGTTTTGTGATGTGAAGACTATTTTCTTTATCCGGAAATACTTTGTTAATTACATAAATTTGTAGTACATTTCATGGACTTTCAAAATGTTGTTGAAGATTTTGGCTATCTTCTCGAGATAATTTGTAGTTTAAAATGTACAACGCAATAACTATAACGGGGTAATAACGCCAATCCTTGGCATTAATAACCCGGTTGATTCCCTACAGTGGCCGAGCTACATCCTAAATACTGATTCAAATAAACACAGTTAAAACTGTGCAATGTTTCTAATAATTCTATTTAAGCGGTCCTTTTTAAGCAAAAAGAAGCTCATGGTGTGATATTCTTTTGCCGCATCCTCCGCCCCCCCCCCCACACACACCACCCCTTTATTTTTCTTACACTTTCACAAAAAATTGAACATTTTCAATAGCTTAGAATGCAATTTGTCAATTTCTAAGTTTGTAGAGTTTGTATTTTTAGAATTGGGCAAATTATTCCATCTTATTTCATAGTTTTGTTTGCATGGCGTTATTACCCATATAGATGGGTAATAACGCCAAATAGCATTTGTCAAGAAATCACGCCATTACATTTTATGAATACATATCTGTTAAATTATTTTTTTACATAGATAGTCAATGAGTTGCTGTATCAAATCATATATTTGTTAGAAAAATACAAACTAAAATTGAGCCGTGAAAATTGGAAGAACCTTAACGTGGCGTTATTACCCCAGGGACCTTAAATAAAAATATATATAAAAAAATGGCCAAATGTGATAAATGAAATTTTCCCTTTTTTGACATGGGATATTAATTTTTTTTTTCAAATATTTCTTTATTGAAAATACTATTATATATATAATATAAAGGATGTAATGAATGCAAAAGATATGAGCACTACATACAGTAGAATAAAGTTAGAAATGAAATCTTTTTTTCGTAGAATGCATTTATCACGATAAATAAATAAAAGGACATTGTATAAAAAAAGAACACATTTATCAAAATTATGATTTCTATGCTCGGGCTAATGCAGGATATTAGTATTTTTTCGAAAAAAAAAAAAAAAAAAAAAGAGAATGAAAGTGAAAGTGAAAGTTTTTGAGAATGTGAAAGTAATTTCGATTGATATCATTTATTTCTGTCGCGTAAAATTCAATGGAAGGATTTAAAGTAAAAAATATCTATTTCCGTAACCTTTAACTCCTTCTTTAATTCCTTCGCTACAAACGTCGAGTATACACTACATATAAGATGCATATAAAACATATTTTATCCAACAAAACTTTTCGAAAGGTTAGTTTTTGTTAAGAAAAGATCCCTCGAAAAAAATTCAGAAAAAATCCCTCGGATTAATTTAAGCAAAGATTTCTATTTGGAAATACTGGTGTTAAGAGATTAAAAATTAAGCACGATACCCAGGTTGCGAAGGTATTACGAATAAAAAATATTAGAAAGGGGCACCAAACTTTAGGAAATTCAAATTAATAAATAATTTAATTCTTAAACCTTTTTGTTTTGAATTATCTTTCACAACAAAAAGATAAAGTTTACTATTTTTATCGCAGATCGTTTATGTCTCTTCATTCATGAAGTAATACATATATAATTAATTAGACGATGGACACTCTGTGTTTTTCAGGAAAAAAACCTATTTATAAGTTTATTCGATAATTTATACAACATATAAGTGCAAAATTATATGAAAAAAAGGCTGTCTGTCTGTCCGGAATAGGCTCAGAAATAATTGTATAAGAAATACTAAACATATCAAATGCAAGCAGATAGAGACGGTTTCTGGAATCCTGAAAAATATCGCTCTTGTAAATTAACTATAGAATATTTGAAATGGATAAACCCCCGAAATTTTCAATTATTGTTCGTAAATAGTAACCAACAAGCACTGTAAATTTAATTGGTATCAATGTTATGCATAACAAACACTAAACTTATCAGGTGTGAGCAGATAGAAAAGGTTTGTGGAATTCTGAAAAAAGTCGTGCTGCTAAACCAATGACAGAATATTTGAATTGAAAAAAAAGAAAAATTTTAATTATTGTTCATAAATTGTAATTAAGAAGTATTTCAAATATAATTGGTATCAATGTAAAGCGCTACAAACTCTAAGCTTATCAGGTGGAAGCAAATAGAGAAAGTTTCTGGAATCCTGAAAAATATCGCACTTCTAAACCAACGATAGAATATTTGTCCTGTGGAAAACCACTCAAAATTTCGATTATTGTTCATAAATAGTTATCAACAAACGTTGTAGATGCAATTGATTTCAATGTAATGCGTAACAAATACTAAACTTATCAGGTGTAAGCAGACAGAAAAGTTTTCTGGAATCCTGAAAAGTATTGCTCTTCTAACTAACGATAGAATATTTGAAATGTAAAAAATACCCGAAAATTTCAATCATTTTGCATAAATAGTAATGAACAAGCGTTGTAGATGTGATTGGTATCAATGTAATGCGTAACAAACACTAAACTCATCAGGTGTAAGCAGATAACCAATATTTAATATTATTAACCAATGTTTAATATGCTGACATATAGTTAATGCATGCGTAAAGCCTAGAATCAAACAAAACAATTTTTAAGCGAAATTAAAACACAATTCTTCACATAAAAAATAGTTACACACAGTAGTGTTTCATTTAGTTACAAATGACGTAATGACTTTTGTCAAGCAATTCCTCTTGTTGGCCGACATTTTTTATTTTAAATCAAGGAGGAATCTGCGCTAGTCGCTTTTACCCGCCTACCCGATTTTGTACGACTCTCTCTTATAACTCATTCTAAAATGTATTACTGCTAATCAATGTATTAAATGAATTTTATATCAAGTTTTTTTAATGGTACTTTAAAGTGTCATTAATACATAAAGGGGTTAGCAAAAATCTTGCTTTTGTTTGCAAAATTGCGTAAAATTAATGTAATTATTGCATTTCTCTCTTTCTTTTTTCCTCATTTATAGTTTCAATTGCAATATAAGTATTGAAATTAATAGTGATATCGTACAAATTGTGTATTAAATTGATCACTATAAATAGTGATCAATTTATAGTTTTTTTTTCTTTTTCAAATTTGTCCTTTAGCATATGAAACAAAGTAGCTTTGAACATGAACAATAAATTACAAAAATCATTATAGAAAAATTTTTCTGTCAAATTTTCTTGACTGACAGAACTAACTGAAATAAAATTTTAAAATGCAATGAATGGAAAAAAAAACACATACATGTACAGACAAAAGAAAAAAAAATAGCAACAAGGTTTTCTTCGTTATACATTCTTTTAAAATGTATAAAAATGACTATTCAAAGAGGATTAATCTATCACAATCACTAATCTCGTTCTGGAACTAATGTAAGGCGTTCGCATTTTGTTAAAAAAAAATGCGAAATTGAAAGAAATTCTTTGATAAGCATCTCAAAGTTCAAACGTAATTTCAATTGCTATCATTTATTTTTGTCGCAAATAATTCGAAAGATTGAAAAAAGAGAAATATCGACTTTTGAAGCATTCTTAAAGGAAATTTATTAAAAAATGTGCTCCTTTTCTTTAGGAAAAAAAGATTAGCTATGGATTATAATCTTGAATTTGGATAATAAAACTTCCTTTTTTTTTTATAAGAACGGCCTTTTAAATATAAAGAATAAGATGTATTTTTTTTTAAATATAATTCAAGAAGTTATATTAGTCTTCATTAAGGCTCCTGTCCCTGCTAGCGAAGATACTCGCGAGCTAATGCTGTTCCTGAAGGGAGATTATTTTCTAATAACACGTTTGCATTTCGATTTATTTATTTATTTTTGACTTAAATAGGCGATGTCTCTCTTCACATCGCACTCTTTTTTAGTTTTTCAATTTAGGTTTAAAATAATTTTTATAAGTTTACTTTCACACTTAAAATCGGTTCCGAAAATAAAAGCATCAATTTAAAATATGCCTGCAACTAAAATCGAAAAACTAAAAAAAGGTGCGATGTTGAGAGAGACCTCAGCTATCTTATGCAAAAAATAAATAAATAAAATAAAATAAAATAAAATAAAAATGTTGAAATGCAAATGAGTTATTAGAAAGTAATCTACCCATAGGAATAGTATTAGTTCACGAGTATCTTTGCTCGCAAGGACATGAGCCTTAACAAAATTTTGAATAAAATACACAGTCAGCGCCGGTTCATCCCTAAATACTACTACTACAGTACCCGATTAAAATTCTAAGATTTCTACAATTTATGCTTTTACATATTTTTTTCATTTTGTGTTATAAATTCGTATGAATTTTATTTACATCCAATGAGCAATGTTTTATATTTATCTTTTAAAAATGCTCAAATTAACACTAAACGTAAGTACATGTCTTAGAGAAACTCAGCACCCTTCATTCGCGAAAAATGACAAAAATACCATTTAACTAATTGATTTCTTAAATAATAATTTATTATCTCTAGTATATTCTGATGAAGTTTCATAAAGATCCGAGTACAGTAAAACTCCGATAATTCGGATTAACTGGAACCAGACCCGATCCGGATTATCCTGAGAATAAGAAAAAAATGTAATAAGGCATATTTACAGAAAATCACCTTTATGTTAAACATACTGAATATTTACAGACAGTAAAAATGTCTATTTTGTAAGTATAAAATCTTCTGCTGTGCTAGTTTAGTGTAACATTTGCGGGGCGCACGGTCACGCATCCTCTTGATGATAGTTAGTTTATTGGGCGTAATCTCCACCTGATGATCAAAATAAAACATTAATTGTTGTAAATAATTTGTTACTTTATTATGACTAATAACTTTTGGTTGATTATGATTAATAACAGAGTTTTCGTCTGAATCATCTTCATTTTCAACTTCTTCAGTTGTACATAAAGTGATTACTTCATTATCTGTAACTGAGGCGTAAACTTAATTATTTGTTGCTTCATTCAATGTCTAATGTCGGTGATATCAACATCTCAAAACCATCATTTTTTTTTATTAGTTTACAAAGTCTTCAAGTGTAATTTCCCTTTCATCCTCGCCTATTTTTCCTTCTGTTTCAAGCTTGCTTGTTAGTCCAGAAATCATAATTTGTAGACCATTAACTGAGGCGTAAACTTAATTATTTGTTGCTTCATTCAATGTCTAATGTCGGTGATATCAACATCTCAAAACCATCATTTTTTTTTTTAAATTAGTTTACAAAGTCTTCAAGTGTAATTTCCCTTTCATCCTCGCCTATTTTTCCTTCTGTTTCAAGCTTGCTTGTTAGTCCAGAAATCATAATTTGTAGACCATTAATTGAGGCGTAAACTTAATTATTTGTTGCTTCATTCAATGTCTAATGTCGGTGATATCAACATCTCAAAACCATCATTTTTTTTTAATTAGTTTACAAAGTCTTCAAGTGTAATTTCCCTTTCATCCTCGCCTATTTTCCCTTCTGTTTCAAGCTTGCTTGTTAGTCCAGAAATCATAATTTGTAGACCATATACTCTTTCATGACTTTCGGAGAGTGCTCTCAGCAATCTGCTTGCAAATCTTAAGTGATGCATGGGTTTTTTTGAAAGGCAATATCAAAGTGTTTAAATGTAAAAGATTTAGGAAAATATTTTAGAAATGAGTTTTTTAATTCAGAATACGAAAATTAAATGAGTTAATGTTATGGAAATTTTGCCCATCGCTTCCCAAACTTTGAAAAAAGAAACTAACCAGACTGATCCGGATTATGCGGAGATTCGGATTAACAGGGTACGAATTAGAGGGGCTCCACTGTATTCTAAATACCATTAAAAGCAATTTTATTACATCGTTGTTCTTCTAAGTTCCACACCCACGTCACTGTTTACGTTAAGATTGCAGCTGATACATTCATTTTTATTTTATTTTTATTTTATTTTATTTTATTTTTTTTAATGTACTTCATATAGAAGAAGCGTTGGAAATGTAAAATAAATAGTTTTGAAGTTGAAATATTAAAAGTGATTTTTCTCAGTTTGTGTTTTTTCGACAAATTAACATGTTCAAAGCGATAAAAATTTTATGCATATTTTACGATTAACTCGATTTTTTTATATTTATTATTATTATTATTATTATTATTATTATTTTGGTAGTTCTAGAGTCTATCAGGATTAAGACAATTTTTTCAAAGGCTTGGTAGAATAACAAAATAAACGTGCCGGATAACGCCAAAAATAAAAGGGTCTGCAGGGGCGGGCTTGACAAAATAAAAATGTCAGGCTAAACCGACAAATAAAATAAAATAAAATAAAATAAAATAAAATAAAAAGACGGGTTTGCAGGGCCGAGCTTAGCCGATTGAGACAAGAAAATTAATTAAAAATTGACATAGCAGATAATAATATAAGCCATCTTCCATGAATGCGATTTTCACAAGAAGTATAACTGAGCGTCACAAGCCGATGAATATTTAATCATACACTATTGATTATTAACTTGACCTTTGCTATTAACACTTTAATCATTTAAAAATTATCTAAATTTTTATTATTTTAGTTTATTACTTATTTTAATATTTTATTATATTGTATGCATTCATTATATTTCCGAATGCACTATTAATTACACTCAAATTACTGTTTTAAAAATGTAAACAAAGCAATGACCAGAAATCCGCAAAATTTTAAAATCCGCACAACCTCTGGTCTTAAGCTGTGCGGATTTGAAGGAGTCTACTGTAATTGATATTACTAAATGCTTAAACATAAACGAAATCATATAATAAAAGCATAGCCATATACTAATAATACTATACGTAAATAATAGCAAAAATATTTCTTAAACAAAATAGTACTCCAAGAAAGGACATGTACTATTAATAGTATTCCAGAACCGAAATGGTTAACAAACATAATTTCATTGAAATAATTCATTAATTTTTTTCTTTAAATATGATTAAAATTTATAAGCAACTTGATTCTTAAATGAATTCTATTATAATTAGACTAAAGGATAAATTATAAATTATTTAACTATATTCTGTAATGAAATCAGTCAATCAAAATAATTGCAAATTCATGCATGCAATTAAATTAATTAAAGTTACATTTTAATGCTGTTAAATCTTTATAATTATTTGAGTTTTTATGAGAAAAAAATATAAACCGCTTGTACTCAATTATTTCAAAAATGAATAATTCGAATGACCGGGAGGAAAAAAATCGATTTCACAGACTTTCTTAATGGAGATTAACTGAAAAAGTTAAATTATAAAATTAAAGTAACTATGAATTATGACTTTCAATGGGTATAGTAAATCTCGCTTTATCTTAATGTGCAAGTTTAACATTTATTTATTATTTTAGTAAGAGATTGTCAATCTTTCATTGAAGAAAAATTAAAATAATACATTAATTATAAATAATATGGAGATTCTTCTTATAAAAGTTCTTTCGAACACATAAGTAAATAAACTCGGAGGTAAATTAAATTCTGACACCGTTTTTAAACTTTTAAATGACTTATATTAAACGTTAATATTTACAAAAAATATATTTACATATTAATATTTACAATTCGAACATTCAAAAGGAAACTTTAATTAAAACATCTTAATCGCGTCATCTTAATCAACATTCTTCTAAAGTCAACACCAACTCTCCCCACATTCCATCCAACGATCTCTTCCGTTCATTTCTTTTTTCTTCGGCTTTTCGTCTGAATGGAGTTTTTTCAGAAAATCGTCTGCTTTCTAAAGACCTTTTCTATCAGAGTTGCGATATGAAGAACCTTACAAGACATGATACTTGGCTGTTGGAGAAAGAATCGCTCCCACAAAGGCCGTCCTGACTAGGCTTTCGTCCTCGAATGCTCGTCCCTTTGGAGGCAGCAGCAGTTGGATCATCTGGAAAGATAAAGAAAAAAAAACACAGCAGCATCCAAAGTCTTAATTGAAAAAAAGAAGTCTTTATTCAAATTGTTTATCAAAGCTTAGATTATTTCTTGAAAAAATTCATATATTTTTTTTTCGCGTCTTTTCGTCTTCTCTTTCTTACGTCCTTTCATCTTCTTTTATCTTACGTCTTTTCGTCTTCTTCTTTCATACGTCTTTTCATCTTCTATTACCTTACGTCTTTTCGTCTTTTCTTTCTTACGTCTTCCGTCTTCTTTTATCTTACGTTTTTTCGTCTTCTTTCATACGTCTTTTCATCTTCTTTTAACTTACGTCTTTTCGTCTTTTCGAGAATAAAGTTAAAATTCTATTAGTTGTCAGTCCAGAGGTTTGTCATAGTTGGTATAGTGTCACAATCGGTGAAATTCTTTTTTTTTTTTTTTCAAGCTTCGTCCGTCCACGGCTTCATGTACTCTGCACATGTACTGGTGACCATGGGTCCTTCGTTGAATCCAAGTTTCTTTACATCGTAGGTGTCATTATTTTTTACTTTTATGACTTTGTACGGACCTAAATATTTTGGTTTTAACTTCAAACCTGGACCTTGTTGTGTGCGTTTTATAGCAACCACATCATTAATCTTAAATTTGTTAGCTTTCTTTCGTCTGAGGTTGTAAGTTTTACGGTTCTCTTCTTGGACTTTTAAAATCTGTTTTTTAGCATTTTTTCTCATATCTTCGCGATTATTTGTAAAATCAGATTGTATTTCAGCATTCAGAAGACTAGTAATTTCAATGTTATTTTTTAGTTTCATTTTAGTACCAAACATCAATTCAAAAGGAGTTGTGCTTATACTTCTCTGAAAAGTCGAATTTATCACCTGTTGGACGTTGCTTACATGTGTATACCATTTTTTAGGATTATCGACAGACAATTTAGACAGAACAGATATTATGACAGAATTTAGACGCTCAACTTGGCCGTTAGACCTGGGTAATCCAGTGGTAATCGGGATATGTTTAATATTTTCATTGATGCAATAATCTTCAAAAGCTTTAGAGGTAAATGCAGGACCTTTATCTGATATAATTCGAACTGGATTTCCAAAGATAGATTTTTGGATTTCAAATTTAGAAATTACTTCGGCAGCATCGGTAGATTTTGTGGTAGATACAACCAAACAAATTTTGTGAATGCGTCAATGACCGAAAGGATATGTTTGTAATTTTTATTAGTGCTTTCTAATGGACCTAAGTGATCAACATGGTACGTATGTAATGGAGCTTCTTCTTTTTCTATTGGGTGAAGTAAGCCTTCTTGTTTACCACATTTTCTATTAACTAAAATACAGGGAACACAATTTGCTATACATTTCTCAATTTTTTGTTTAACTTTAGGGATGTAAAAATCATTTTCTAAACTTTTCTCTGTTCTTGCAACTGCGTAATGACCTTTTTCGTGAGCGGCCTTGATTATATTCATTTGCATGTCTTCCGGTACAACTAATAAATCATTACCATTAACACATTTATAAAGAACATCATTTTTAACTAGATAATCATCATAAGGTTTCACCTTTAGGATTTCTTTTATTGTTTTAATATGGTCATCGGTTTCTTGAGCTTGGATAATTTTTAAAGTTAAGCTATCTTGGATTACCATGCAAATAGGATACCTACTTAATGCATCGACATGTCTCATACTGCTACCCTGTCTATGTTCAATAACATAATCAAAATCGGATAACATTATTGCCCATCTAGCTATTTTTGTACTCATTTCTTTTTTATCCATAGTCATTTTAAATGCATTACAATCGGTTATAATTTTATATGGGATACCTAGCACATATACTCTAAACTTTTTCAGGGCTTCAATTACAGCTAAAACTTCTAATTCGTAACTAGTGTACTTCCGTTCAGCTTCGGTGGTTTTTTTACTTGCGAAATAAACTGGATGAAATTGATTATCTACTGGAGATTGTTGCATTAAAACAGCTCCATAGCCATCAATACTGGCATCACAATGGATTTCGGTCGCACTTTTGGGATTGTAAATTAAAAGTACTGGTTCTGACGACAAAATACGTTTGAGTTCATTAAAACCTCTTTGTTCTTCTATATCGAATTTAAATTTTGAATCTTTTCTTAGCAGGTCACTTAACGGTTTAGCTATAACCGAATAATTTCTTATAAATTTTCGAAAGTATCCTGTCAATCCTAAATAACTTTGAACATCTTTGGTACACTTTGGTTCGGGAAAATTTATTACTGCTTTAGTCTTCAGTGGAGAGGGATACAATTTACCATTTATGATTCTATACCCCAAGAAATCAATTTCACGCTTCAAAAAATTGCATTTTTTAAGATTTAATTCTAATCCATATTCCGATGCAGTTTCGAGTACAAGTTTTAATTTTTCTAGACCTTCAGCTTCGTTTTTAGCAGGTATTATTAAATTATCCATATAAATGACAACAATGTGATCTTTTAATAGGTTTCGAAATACATTATAAATATACTTTTGAAAAACACTAGGGCTATTGGTCAACCCGAATGGACATTTCAAAAATTCGTATTGTCCTTCATGAGTAACAAACGAGGTGTATTTCCGCGAGTCTTCTTCAACATCTACATGAAAGAAACCGTTTTTCAAATCTATGGTGGTAAATACTTCGGCAGAATGTAATTGGTCTATTACATCATCAATAACTGGCAAGGGGAAATGCTCACGTACTGTCTTTTTGTTAAGACATCTGTAATCAACACAAAGTCTCATTGTGTTATCTTTTTTCTTGACTAACACAACCGGCGAAGAAAAATTAGAAGAACTTTCTCGAATTATTCCCTGAGCTAGCCACTCCTCAATTTGGTTTTCGACTATTTTTTTCTCGCATGGCGGTAATCTTCGAGGAGAAGAACAAACTGGGATTTCGTCAGTTAAATTAATTTTCATTTTAACATCTACTGTTTTAGTTTTAATTGGTACATAATTTTCAATTAAAGAGTATAACTCTGAACGTAATTTTTTGTCAGCAATGTGAGTTAAATCAATTTTAGGCTCATCCAAAACATTTACAATATTAACTAAAAAGTCATTAGACTGAACTTCAGCTTTAAACAGTTTCACTTTATTCTCAGAAATAGTTAATGTACCTTGATGAATAACATCAGTGCCAATAATTAAATCGAAATTAATGCAACTGTCCTTAACGACAAAAATAGTAACTTTAAATTTTGAACCATCTACTTCGATTTCTGAATTGAAACAACCTTCTGGTTTAATTGAGGCTTTTCCTAGACCGGTCAAAGAGATACTCGTAGGTTTTAATTCTACAAAGTTCTTCAAATTATCATAAATACTTTTCTTTAGCAAAGTCTTTTGGCTACCAGTATCTATTAAAGAGATTAAACGCAAAGAATAAAGCTTTATCTCTTTCAGAATTAAATCTTGGGATGTAATAATGTTTACTTGTGACTGAGCATTTTTAACACTTGTATCTTTAGATTTATTACATTGAAATGATTTATGACCATAAGCGTTACAAGCAAAACAAAGCGGCCCTTTATCTTTATTTACACAGTTAATACTCTTATGATTATTCCCGCCACAATTAAAACAACGCATATTTGGCTTTACAGGCTTAAATTTGTTCTTAACTTCAACTTCGGATTTAATTTTAGGCTTAGCTCCTTCATATTTATGAAATTGTGCATTTTCATACTCCGATCTTATTTTTTCATAAATCTTTAATTTTTGTTTAAATTCAGCAATATTGGGACAACCATACAAAAAAGATTTTTTAGAAATGGGGTCATTAATTCCATTTATTACATACTGAATAAGGGCAGAATCTTCAATATTGCCTTTTGAGCATAATTGTTTCATATTTAAAAAATATTCATCTAACGATTCATGTGGTCTAATTTTTCTTTTGGACAGCAATTCGTGTAATTCAGCTGAATTGCACGTTTGAGCAAATTCAGATATGAGTAGGGCTTTTAATTTAGACCACGAATTAATATTTGTTTCACTTTCAAGAAATAATTTTGCTTTGCCTGTCATACGGCGTTTAGCCAAAATCAATTTGTGCAAATCACTAACGTTAAATAATGAAACAATATCTTCAAAATCGGCAATCCATTTATTAATATTTTGTACTTGAGTACCTTCAAACATTGTAATCATACTTTCAATATCATTAATAGAAATGCTTGGTTTAATAACATAATCAGGAATTAGAATTTTCTGATTTTCATTACTTTCACAATTAGAACTACCAGAATCATTTCTCATATTATTCTCAAAAACAGTTGAAATATTTTTAGTTTTATCTTGTAAATCATCATTAAATTCATCAACACTTTCGTCATCACTAAGAGTACCTACATCGGCTATCATATTAATTTTTAAAATATTAAAATCACATAAACTAGAAATTATTCTGGCAGCAATTTCATCAAAAGTTCCCGAATTATTTATACACAAAACATTGCAAATGGTAATTAAGTCGTTAACAGAAAAATTATCTTTAATTTCTTTGAATTTAGTTTGATATTCATCGGAATCTACTTCAAACGTAAACCCAGTAAAATTCCGAATTCTACGTCGATTATTTCTGTCACCGATTTCTCCAAAAATTAATTTGTGCAATATCTTAATACTAGCTGATTTTTCAGTTTTCAAAGAAAACTCTAATTCCTTTAAATCAACTAATTTTTCCATTATTGAAAAGAAAAATGAAATAATAAACTTACTTCATAATCAGATGCTCAGCTTCACACATTTAAACAGCATTGTTGTCGCAGTATCCAACAGCTTCATATCATTAAACATATATTCAAAAAAGATTTCCTCATAATAATTTCCAGCAAGGATTCCATCACAATTCTAAATAATAACGGCTTCCAGATTATTTAAAGTATATATATATTTCTTCTCTGTGGGCGTTCGTTTGTCTCGGTTCTGACACCAAAATTTATGGAGATTCTTCTTATAAAAGTTCTTTCGAACACATAAGTAAATAAACTCGGAGGTAAATTAAATTCTGACACCGTTTTTAAACTTTTAAATGACTTATATTAAACGTTAATATTTACAAAAAAGATATTTACATATTAATATTTACAATTCGAACATTCAAAAGGAAACTTTAATTAAAACATCTTAATCGCGTCATCTTAATCAACATTCTTCTAAAGTCAACACCAACTCTCCCCACATTCCATCCAACGATCTCTTCCGTTCATTTCTTTTTTCTTCGGCTTTTCGTCTGAATGGAGTTTTTTCAGAAAATCGTCTGCTTTCTAAAGACCTTTTCTATCAGAGTTGCGATATGAAGAACCTTACAAGACATGATACTTGGCTGTTGGAGAAAGAATCGCTCCCACAATAATATGATTTTTTTTTTTTTCTGAATATAATTACTCCATTATTATTTGCTTAATTTTACATTTTATGTATTGTTATAACAAATTCAGTATATAAAACTGAAAATTCCCATACAATTTATACATATTTTATTGCAACACTTGACAAAAATTCAAAACTCACAATAAAATTAAAGGAATTTTACACAAGAAAATGATGTTATGAATGATTTCCATTAATAAAACATGAATTTTCATCGCTCTTATTCTCTTCTAAAACATTACACATCAAAATATTTTGTCAAATTTTTTGACTAAGTGGGATCCCACTAGTGGCCGAGAGGTTCTGCCCCCGAAACTGGTAGAAGGCAGTTGTTGGGTTCGAGCCCAATCGCGACGGTCAGCCTAACCGCTCAGAGTATTCCGTGCTTTTCTTCGAAACTTTAACATTCCTTGCGTAAATACAGGTAAAGTTCTCTTAAAAAGACCCCCACGGAGGGCACACTTTCTTCAGTGCCTATATCCCAAGTGTAGATAACTGTCCGTCATAAACACAAACAAACTTATTAAGTGGGTCCGAGCCACAAAAATCTTCATATTTTCTAAATATATATATATTCTTATATATATGTGTGTGTGTGTGTATTGCAGTAAAATTTTTTTCTCTAAAATGACGTTAAAACCATATCTCTATCTTAATTGGAACAAAAAATATTAACTTTTACATTTTAGTTTGTTTACAAAATCTAGTTTTGAAACAATGTTTTTAATGGAAACGACTTCTTGTGGAAATACGTTTTTCTTCATAATGGGTTTTTTCATCATTTTTTCATTTTTAGCTTTTTGTAAGTAATGAACTGTTAAAAGATAAATAGCTCAAACTCGAAAATGTCTTTTTAAACAGTTTTACTTTAATTTTGATTCAGCAAATTTGAAAGAGATATTTACTTTTAAAAATATGTTTTGTTTTATTGGATAATTTTTTTCATATTTTTACTTTAAATATTTTAAATTCTTAGTTATATTTAATATTTTTTGAAATTCTGTATCAAAATTAAAACATGTATATTTTTCTTTATGTAAATCAAAAAAAAAAAAAAAAAAAAAAAAAAAAAATCTACAAATAATATTTCAAGTTATAAGGGTTTTTAGCCACTAGCTCTCAAACTTTTAAAATAATTTTTAAAAATTTTAAATTAAAAAAATGAGAAGTTTATCATGTTATTTTGTTTACAAATAATTGTCAACCATCAGAAAAAATTTCAAATATTTAATATAATAAATGAAAATTATTTTAACATGCGTTACGGACTCCCTTAAAAGAATATCTGATATAAAATTTTAAAAATTCAGTGGATAAAAGGGAACATATGCATACGCAAATAATAAAAAAAAAAATTAGAAGGGAAGTCTTTTTTGGTAAAATAACTTTATTTAAAAAAAGCTATTCAAAACAGATGAAACTGTATTAAAGAACTTCACCATTTATCCAGGTTAAGAAATATAGCTATATTATCAAGGTTTTTACATGATAAAGCGCCTCTATATTTTTCACGGAATGAGCAATACTATTGCATATTTAATTTACTTAAAGAAAGTGGCTTTTTTTCAGTGAGAGCATTTTTTATTTATTAATATTATTTTTTTAACATTGTTGATAATAATATAAACAATAAATCTAAAGTCATAAATAAAAAAGCCCCCATTTCATAATTTTTGAATAATACCATGTTTTGTCAAATTTTCTTCTTAAAAGATCTATCTGATTCAAAATTTAAAAAGTCCAACGCATGAAAATGAACGTATGCATTCATTGCTACAAAAAGCTGTAGCTTCACAAAAGAATCTACTAAACTTGCAGTAATTTTACTAAAATTTTATCTGTATCTGGGTAGCAGTTATATAAAAAACTTGGTCATCCCAGTTCCCTCAAAATTCTTAGTAACCTTGCAAATTTTTGATTTAAGGTGAAACATGTACACATTATATACATTTTCGTTTTGTAGTTAAATAAAATGCTCTAGGAATACGAAATTTCTGTAACAACTTTTGTCCTTTTACAGGTTTTTTTTTACAGTGTACGCACGAGAAAAAAAAACTAAGCAATCTTTTTTCCGGTGACACATTTATCAAAGATATAAAAATTTCTAATCAAAAGCAATGATTCTGTCAAAATCTCTAATCCCATTCTTGATCTAATGCAAGACATTCACATTTTATTAAAAATGTGAAAGTAAAAGAAAGCCTTTGCTAAGCATATCAAAGTTCGAAAGTAATTTTGATTGCTATCATTTATTTCTGTCGCGAATAATTCGATGGAACGTACTTCAAGAAAGATATTGATTTCTGAAACATTCAAATACTTTTTTACGGAGATGTATTTAAAAAAGAAACAAAAATCTTGCGTAACACGAGTACATTTTGAAAATTTTATTCCAAATAGTGTTAAAGGACTTTTCCATTTAATAAGTTTAAAAAAGGCATCTAAATTAAAAGGTTTTTTACCCGATGAAGCACCGCCATATTTTGCAGAGAATGTGAAATTTTATTGCGTATTTAAGTTTACTTTATACTTTTTACTGAGAGCCCTTTTTTTATAACTAAAGAAGTTTTTCTTTTAAATATTATCAATAAAAATTACTTAAAATATAAAAATAAATTTCAAAGCATAAATAACGAAGCCCCCAATTTATAAAGACAAAATAATATCATGTTATGTGAAATTTTCTTATTGAAAAAACTATCTGATTCACATTTTAAAAAGTGCAGTTCATAAAAATAAAGGTTTGCATATATTGAAAAAAACAAAAAAAAATCCCACAATTATAGCAATTTAAAATTAAAGAAACATGTATGCCTTCAACAATTTTACTTGTAAACTGTACCAAATTAGATGTAAATCTACAAAACTAATTTTTTTTAAAGCTACAAAAAACTGTAGCTTTAGAAATAAATTTACTAAAATTACAGCAGTGTTACTAAAATTTTATTTGTACCTGGGTTAAAGTTACATAAGAACTTCTAGGCATCCAAGTTTCCTAAAACATTCTTAGTAACCTTACACATTTTTTATTTACTGCTCAAAAATGTATATATGCACTGTAAAATAAATTCTGTAAAGGTACTAAACATTTTCTAGGAAACTGGGATTCTAAGAACTTTTCATGTAACGGTAACAAGAAAAATCCATGAAACCGATTTTGAAACTTAAATTTTTGCTGTTACCGTTACAGGAAAAGTTCTTGGAATCCCAGTTTCCGAGAAAAAGTTTAGTACCTTTACAGAATTTTTTTTACAGTGTGCTGCATGATTTATTTTCTTTTCTTGCTGTTACATAAAATGTTCTAAAAATTCCAGTCTTTTGGGAAAGTTTTAGGTATTTAACAGATTTTGTTTTTAGTAAAAGCAAGAAATAAGATATATACACTGTAAAAAAAACAAAAAAAAAACAACTTGCCATATTTTAGATATAAAGTTGTCGAAATCTATATACTTACTAAAAGTTTATCTGTACACTGTACAAGAAAAGAAAGTAAATCTACAAAACTAATTTTTGCAAAGCTACAGAAATCTGTAACTTTGCAAACGAATCTACTAAAATTACAATTATTTGACAAAAAATTTCATTTGTAGCCTGGGTTGCAGCTACATAAAATATCCTAAGAATTGCAGTTTCCTAGAAAATTCTTAGTAACCCAACAGATTTTTTTTTTTAGTAAAAGCAAGATATAAGATATATACACTGTAAAAAAAACAAAAAAAAAACAACTTGCCATATTTTAGATATAAAGTTGTCGAAATCTATATACTTACTAAAAGTTTATCTGTACACTGTACAAGAAAAGAAAGTAAATCTACAAAACTAATTTTTGCAAAGCTACAGAAATCTGTAACTTTGCAAACGAATCTACTAAAATTACAATTATTTGACAAAAAATTTCATTTGTAGCCTGGGTTGCAGCTACATAAAATATCCTAAGAATTGCAGTTTCCTAGAAAATTCTTAGTAACCCAACAGATTTTTTTTTTAGTAAAAGCAAGATATAAGATATATACACTGTAAAAAAAACAAAAAAAAAACAACTTGCCATATTTTAGATATAAAGTTGTCGAAATCTATATACTTACTAAAAGTTTATCTGTACACTGTACAAGAAAAGAAAGTAAATCTACAAAACTAATTTTTGCAAAGCTACAGAAATCTGTAACTTTGCAAACGAATCTACTAAAATTACAATTATTTGACAAAAAATTTCATTTGTAGCCTGGGTTGCAGCTACATAAAATATCCTAAGAATTGCAGTTTCCTAGAAAATTCTTAGTAACCCAACAGATTTTTTAATTTTCAGGGCAAATATGTATCTGTTACAGCAATTTTTGCTGTGGCCATTACATAAATGTTTTAGGCATCCTAGTTTCATTGAAAACTTTTAGTAACTGTACAGAATTTTTTTCTGTGTAGAAGTGGTCATTTTTTACTGTGATAAATTTATCGATGATATAAAAATCGGTATTAAAAAAGAAGGAACCTGTCAAAATCCCTTATCCCATTCCTGAGCTAATGCAGGCCTTACATTATTTTTTAATGTAAAAATGAAGGAAAGTCTTTGTTAAGCATATCAAAGTTCAAAAGTAATTCTTAGTGCTATCATTTATTACTATCGGGAATATTTCGATGGAACGTACCTAAAGAAGACATTGAGTTTTGAAACATTCAAATACGCCTTTCACAGGAATTTATTTAAACACGAAAGAAAAACATTGCGTAACAAGTAGGTTTTGAAGCATTTCTTCTAGAACAGTGTTAAAAAACTTCATTATTTACTAATCTAAAAAAAAAGACATCTGTATTAAAAGGTGTTTACATGATAAAGTCCCGCCATATTTTGCAAAGAGTGTGTAATTTCATTGGTTTCTAAGTTTGACTTATTTATTCTGAGTCCATTTTTATTTGTTATTACTAAAAAGAAATTTCTTTAATAATTATCAATAAAAGTTACTTCATATATAAGAATAAATTTCAAAATCATAAATAACGAGGCTCCAAATTTATAAACACTAAATGATACCACGTATTGTCAAATTTGTTTATTGAAAAAACTATGTGATTCAAAATTTAAAATGGTCAATGCATGAAGATACACATATACTTACATTGAAAAAAAAAAACGGATTATAGAGACGAACGGATTATAGATATTACGAAAATTTGTATGCCTTCTGCAATTTTATTTATATACTCTACCAAAAGAGATGTAAATCCACAAAACTAGTTATTGTAAAGCTATCAAAAACCGTAGCTTTTCAAAAGAATCTACTTAAATTCCAGTAATATTTCTAAAATTTTATCTGTACCTAGGTTACAGTTACATAAAAACATCTAGGCCTCACAGTTTCGTAAAAAAAATTTCTTAGTAGCCTTAAGAATTTTTTATTTATAGCTCAAATGTGAATATGCTGCATGAATTTTTGTTTTGCTGTTATATAAAAGTTCCTAGCAATCCCACTTTCCTAAAAAAATTTAGCCATTTTAATTTTTTTTTTTTTTTTTTTTTTTTTTTTACAGTAAACGCGAAAATTAAAATATATAGAAGCGGTCTTTTCCCCTGTGATAAATTTATCAAAGATATAAAAATTGATTTTAAAAAAAGAATGAATCTGCCGAAATCCCTGATCCTTCACTTGAGCTAATGCAGGACGTATGTTTTTTTTTTTTTTTTTTTTTTTTTTTTTTAGCATAAAAGTGAAAGAAATTCTTTGCTAAGCATATAAAAGTTCAAAAGTAATTTCAATTGCTATCGGTTTTTTTTTTTTTTTTTTTTTTTTTTTTTTTTTTTTTTTTTTTTTAACTGCCAGGAATAATTCGATGGAACGTACTTAAAGAAGAAATTAAAGAAGATATTGGTTTTTGAAACATCCAAATACCTTTTTCACGGAGATTTTTTTAAACACGAAAGATAAACCTCGCGTAACCAGTAGATTTTGAAACTTTTCTTTCAGAGCAGTTTTAAAGAACTTCACCATTAAATAATGTTAAAAAAAAAGACAACTAAATGAAAAGTTTTTACATGATAAATTGCCACCATATTTTACAGAGAAAGTGCAATTTTATTGTGTAACTAAATTTCTTTTTACTTAAAATATTTTCATTTATTAATCTAAAGAAATTTTTATAGTAAAGATTATCAATAAAAATTACTTCAAATAAACAATAAATTTCAGTCATAATTAACGAACCTCCATCTTTATAAGCAGTAAATGATACCACGTTTTCTCAAATTTTCTTTTTGAGTGAATTATCTGTTTCAAAAAAGCCCCATGTAAAAGCCCGTTATAAAAGCCCAATGCATGAAAATGAACATAAGCATACATTAAAAAATACATTGTAATGTATACACCGTAATGCATACATATGCATACTTTGTAAAATTATGGAAATCTGTATGCCTTCTAAAATTTATTTGTATACTCTACCAAAAAAGATGTAAATCTACAAAATTAGTTTTTGTAAATTTACAGAAATCAGTAGCTTTAGAACAAAATCTACTAAAGCTACAGTAATCTTACAAATATTTTATCTATACATGGCGTACAGTTACATAAAAACTTCAAAGGCTCCCCAATTTCCTAGAAAGTAACTTTACAAATATTTCATCTACAGATCAAATGTTTATAAGTTACATGATTTTTTGTTTTGCCTTTACGTAAAATATTTTAGGAATCTCAGTTTCCTAGAAAAACTTTAGTCAGTTTACGGATTTTTTTTTCATTTACAGTGTACGCAAGAGGAAAAAATTAGAAGCGGTCTTTTTTCCTCTGATACATTTATCAGAGATATAAAAATCGCAATTCAAAAAGGATGAAACTGTCAAAATCCCCAATCCCATCCTTGAGCTAATACAGAACATTCCGTTTTATTAAAAATCTAAACGTGAAAAAAAATTTTTTGCTAAGCATTTCAAAGCTGGAAAGTAACTTCGGTTAATATCATTTATTTCTGTCGCGAATAACTCGATGAAACGTTCTTAAAGAAGATATTGATTTTTGGAACATTCAAATACTTTTTTCAAGGAGATTTATTTAAATAAGATGAAAAACTTTGCATAGCGAGTAGACACCAAAACTTTTCCTCCAAATATTAAAGAATTCCGCCATTTAAAAAGGTAAAAAAAAAATACATTTAAATTATTAAAAGTTTTTTAAATGATAAAGTGCCGGCGCCACCATACTTTATAGAGAATGTGCAATTTTATTGCGTACTTAGATTTACTTTCTTTTTACCGATAATTTTATTATTATTAATATTACTAAAGAAAATTTTCTTTTGAATATTTTCAATAAAATCTACTTCAAATATAAACAATAAATATCAAAATCAGAAATAGCGAAGCCTCCATTTTATTAACACCAAATAATAACATGTTTTGTCAATTTTTTCTTTAAAAAAATTTCTGATTTAAAACTTAAAATAATCCACAGCAAAAAAATAAACATATGCATGCATTGTAAAAAAAATAATAAGAAGAAGAAGAATGTAAAATTATATAAATCTAAATGCCTGCTAAAATTTCATTTGTATACACTACCAAAAAAAAAAAAAAAAATGTAAATCTACAAAACTGGTTTTGGTAAAAATAATGAAACATGCAGTTTTACAAATGAAAATGTACTAAAATAACAGCAATCTTACTAAAATTTTATCGGTACCTGGCGTATAGTTACATAAAAACTTTTAGGCATCCCCCTTTTCCCCAAAAAATTCTTGGTAACTTTACAAGTTTTTGATTTACAGCTCAAACGTGTATATGTTACATTGATTTTTGTTTTGTCATTACATAAAAATGTTTTAGAAATACAAGTTTCCTGGTATAAATATCGCAATTCAAAAAAGAATGAAACTGTCAACTTCTGAACTTCTAGGCATCCCTTTTTCTCCAAAAATTCTTAGTAATTTTACAAAATTTGGATTTACAGATCTAACGTGTATATGTTACATGGATTTTTTTTTTTTTTTTTTTTTTTTTTTTTTTTTTTTTTTTACCGTTACATAAAACATTCTAGAAATCCCAGTTTTCTGAAAAAACTTTAGTCATTTAACGGATTTTTATTATTTTTTTACAGTGTATGCAAAAGCAGGATTGTCAAAGGCGACTATTTTTATATTCCGTTCGCACCAGTACCCTCATCGCATGCATGATCACAGTGGCGTCACAATGACGTCACCGGGAGTCACTTTGGTCACATCACATCTGTGACCAAAATGCCACCAATCAGTGACGTCACATTATGACTGATATTTGACTTTCTTAAAAAATTTTAGAAAATTACAAATATTCTTCAAAACATGTTTTTTATTTTAAAAGACATGTTTCTAGCAATTTAAATATCGTCGCTTTTGCCACAATTTCGTCACAATGTTAATGTCAAAGTAGTCACAAATGACACATTTTTTACAAATTTGTCACACCGTGACTTCACAAAGAGGTCACAATGTGACGTCACAAACGAGCTCTAAAACGGCCATAACGACTTCACATTTTAGTCACTGTGACTTCACATCGATGTTACGTGACGTCACATCGACAATCGATGGTCACAAAGTCCCAATGTAACTTCACAACGACGTCGCAGTGACGTCACCATGCCTTATGGGTACTTTCGTAACATAAATTTTAAAGTTTATTTTTCATGTACATGTTGACAAAGTGAGTGTTAAGATTTTCTGTTTAACGAAAGTGGTGCCTGTTATAATTAAAAAATAGTCGGCCTGTGGCAGCTTTCTAAAAGAAAAAAAAATAGAAGCTGTGTTTTTTCCAGTGATACATTTATCAAAAATATAAAAATCTCAATTCAAAAAAGGATGAAACTGTCAAAATCCCTAATCCCATTCTTGAACTAATGCTGAACATCCATGTTTTAATAAAAATGGGAAAGTAAAAGAAAGCCTTTGCTAAGCATATCAAAGTTCGAAAGTAATTTCGATTTCTATCATTCATTATGGTCGGGAATAATTTAATGGAACGTACTTAAAGAAAGATATCGATTTTTGAAACAGTCAAATACTTTTTTACGGAGATTTATTTAAACACGAAAGAAAAGCTTTGCGTAACGAATAAATTTTGAAACTTTTCTTCCAGAACATTCTTAAAGAAATTTACCATTGAATATTGTTTAAAAAAAATCTAATTTAAATGGTTTTTTACATGATAGAGCACAGTCATATTTTGCAGAGAATGCGAAATTTTATTTAGTACCTAAGTTTACTTTCTTTTAACTCTTATTATAATTAAACAATTTTTTTCTCTTTAATGTTATCAAAAAAAAAAATTACTTTAAATATAAATATTATATTTCAAAGTCATAAATCTATTTTATGAACACTAAATGATAGCATTTTTTGTCACATTTTCTTATTAAAAGAATTATCTAATTGAAAATTTAAAAAGTCTAACGCATTAAAATGAACAAATGCATACATTGTAAAGCAAAGCAAGAAAAAAAAAAAAATAAAATAAAATAAAATAAAAAATTAAATAAATAAATAAAAAATAAACAAACAAACAAAAATCCCTAACTATACAGATATAAAATTAGGGAAATCTGTATGATTTAAATTATATTTCTATATTCTAAAGGAAAAAAGTAAACGATTTAAATATACAAAACTAGTTTTTGTAAAGTTAGAGAAAACTGCTTTACAAAAGAAATTAAGGTAATCTTTCTGAAACTTTTATTTGTACTTGAGTTACTGTTACATAAAAACTTCTAAGCCTCCCAGTCTCCAAAAAATTCTTAGTAACCTTACAACTTTTTGAATTACAGCTCAAACGTATGTATGTTACATTAATTTTTGTTTCGCCGTTATATAAAATGTTCTAAAAATCCCAATTTTCTAGACAAATTTTTGTCATTTTACTGTTTTTTTTATTTGTGTGTGTACGCAACAGGAAAAAAATAGAAGCGATCATTTTTTTCCTGTGATACATTTATCAAAGATATAAAAATCACTGTTCAAAAAGGATGAAACTGTCAAAATTTTTAATCCCATTCTTCTAGTATAGGACATTCACGCTTTCTTAACAATGTGAAAGTGTAAGAAAGTACAGTCGACTCTCGTTAATTCGAAATCGGATAATTCGAATCTTCGCTTAATTCGAACTAAACATGACGTCCCAAAATTTTCAATGGCAGAATAACATTAAAAATTTTCATTAATTCGAACTCATTTTTTCTTGACTTCGCTTAAGGGAAACCCGTAAGAAAAAACCCAAAATTTTTATTATTGATTTTAAAGTAATGAATTTTGGTGTACTATTTAAGAATCTTTTTGCGAGGAATAATTAGCAAAAAAATTCACTTTTTATTAAAAAGTATATTTTTATGGGGATTTTTATGATTTTTTTTGTCGAAAATACACTTTTTAGCTCACAGGCTAGCATAGCCTGAGAGCTTATGTGCCCGTCCGTTCTGTATGTATGTTCGTTCGTGCGTAATGCGATAACTCATGAAAAAATATCCGATCCACTTGAAATTTTGTATATAGGTATATCCTGATAAGGCGCTTCCCTGAAAAATTTTTGGAGTTCATTCGATATGTATAAGAGGGGGAACGGGGGAATTATGCCACTCCCCTTAATTGATATAAATGGGTTTTTCATGCAGTATTAACAGTTTTTGTTCAAAATTTAGGTATAGGATCATTCTGAGAAGCGATTAAGTGACTGTTATTAGGTGTTTATTGAATAAGTATAATCAAGGGAAACGGGGGTTCCAATGCCCCTCCCCTTAATTTATATAAATGGGTTTTTCAAGCAGAATTGTCAGATTTCGTCCAAATCTCTGAATAGTTTTGGAAGTTTAATGGTTAAGTATAAAACAGGGGAATAACTCCTCTGAAATTATATAAATGCTAAATGGGTTTTTATTAAGAATTATCCGATTTGTTCGGAATTTTGGATATAGATTTTTGATAAAGCATGATAAAGCATGTCCTTGATAGTTTAGGAGGTTCAATGATTAAGTATAAAAAAGGTAAAAGGGGAGTTTTTCTCCTTCTCAATCTTTTTCGGACGGAATTAACCCTTGAAAATATAAGGCTGTAATGTACAATTAGTATGCGTAGCCTGTGAGCTCAATGCCATCAGTTTAACTGGGCAGTATTCTTTTAATTAAAATTACTACTCCTCATTCAATTTTCAATATTTTGGTATTACTAAAATTTCTTAAATAGTGTTATAGCATATAGAAAAGAACTAAGGAGAGATATTTTTAATTTTCTATTTAATCGGCTAAAAAGAAAAAAAAATATATGCATGGTAAATTTTCTCAAATTCGTTATAATTTTCATGTTTACTAATTTATGTAACATTTTCAGAAATAGTTAAAAAAAAATATCTCTCCTTACTTTTGTTACAATTTTTTTTAAGATTTTAAAAACATAAATACTTTGTTTCTAAACCATTTTACCACTGAGCCTTAGAACTTTGAACTTAAGCAAAATGTGAAAAACGTCATTTTCTGGAAAACACGTTTTAAATGGTCGCTAGTCCTTTAAACTCTATAGTGAGTACAATTTAAAAAGATCATTTTCTACCTGTTCCAAGTGACCCCGAGTTCTGAAATTTTGCATGGATATTCGCAAATATGTATTTTATCGTTTTCTGAGAAAAAAAAAAAATTGAACTTTTGATGATTTTTGGCCGAAAATGGGGTTCGGGTGTTCCTTAATTCGAACTATCTAGAATTCCTATTTTTCATTTTACTTTTTTTTCTCACGGATTTCAGATCATTTGAATAATTTTCTTTCGTTGATTTTTATGAAAACTGTTCCGAACAAGTATAAACATAATTCAATGCATTTGATATCCATTTTCTTAGTGTCCCGTCTGTCCATCATTGATGCTTTACATTTTTCTTCCATAGTGCTTGTTTCTAATCTTTTACTTAGTATGTATTAATGTACTTATACATTCTAATTTAATATTAAATCATATTCTAATGATAACAGACGAAGTAAATTAGAAAAAAACTATAATATTAATTCCTTTGTAATAGTATCATATTAAGCATGTTTTCATTTCATATATTCAATAATTCGAACTTCGGATAATTCGAACATTTCTTATGTTTCCGACGAGTTCGAATTAACGAGAGCCGACTGTATTTGTTAAGCATCTCAAAGCTCGAAAGTAATTTCGACTGCTATCATTTATTTCTGTCGTTAATAATTCGATGGTATTTACAGAAAGATATCGATTTTTTGAAACAGTCAAATACTTTTTCTATGTAGATTTATTTAAACAAGAAAGAAAAACTTTGCGCAAAGAGTAGACTTTGAAACTTTTCTTCCAGAACAGTGTTAAAGAACTTCACCATTAAATAAGGTTAATAAAAGGCTTCTAAATTAATAAGGGTTTTACATGATAAAACGTCGCCATATTTTGAACAGAATGTGTAATTTTATTGCGTATCTGAGATTATTTTATTTTTATTCAGAATTACTGAAAAAAATATTTTAAAAAACATCATCAATAAAATGAACTTCAAATATAAACAATAAATTTCAAAGTCATACATAACAAAACCCCCATTTTATAAGCAGAAACTAATACTATATTTTGTAAAATCTTTTTACTGAAAGAACTATATGATTAAACATTTAAATGCAATATGCATGAAAAATAACGATGCATACAGTGTAAAATAAATCGTAACTATACAGATGTGTAAAATTACAGAAATTTGTATGCCGCCTATAATTTTATTCGTATACTCCACCTAACAAGATGTAAATCTACAAAACTAAGTTTTGTATAGCTACGGAAAAACTGCAGCTTTACAAACGAATCAACAAAAATTACTGTAACCTTGCTAAAACATTATCTGTACCTGGCTTACAGTTACATAAAATCATCTTGGCATCCCTGTTCCCTAAAAAATTCTTAGTAACCTTACAAATGATTGATCTACAAATCAAACATTTGCTTGAATTTGTTGAATTTTTGTTTTGCCGTTAAATAAAATGTTCTAGAAATCCCAGTTTTCTTTAAAAATTTTAGTCATTTTACAAATTTAATTATTATTATTATTATTATTATTATTATTATTATTATTATTATTATTATTATTATTATTTTTTACAGCGCATGAAAAAGGAAAAAAAATAAATAGAAGCGGTCTTTTTTCCTGTGATGCATTTATCAAAGATATAAAAATCGCTATTCAAAAAAGATGAATCTGTCAAAATCTCTAATTCCATTCTTGAGCTAAAGCAGGACATTCACTTAGTATTAAAGATGCGAAAGTGAAAGAAAGTTTTTGCTAAGCATCTCAAAGTTTGAAAGTAATTTCGATTGCTATCATTTATTTATTTCACGAATAATTCGATGAAACATATATAAAAAAAGGTATTGATTTTTGGCACTTTAAAATACTATTTTCAAGGAGATTTATTTAAACAAGAAACAAAACCTTGCGTAACGAATAGATTTTGAAACTTTTCTTCTAGAACAGTATCAAAGACCTCCTCCATTTAATAAGATAAAAAAAAGCGCGTCTAAATTAATAAGGTTTTCACATGATAAAGTGTCGTCATGATTTGCAGAGATGTGCAATTCTAGTGCGTTCCTAAGTTTACTTTCTTTTTGATAAGAACATTTCTATATATTAATACCAAAGAAATTTTTCTTTTTAATATTATCAATGAAAGTTACTTGAAATATAAACAATAATTTTCAAAGTCATAAATAACAAGCTTCTGCTTTAAAAACATAGAATAGTACCATGTTTTGTCAAAATTTCTTATTCAAAGAACTATCCGATTCAAAATTTCAAAAGTCCAATGCATGAAAATGAACATATGCTTGCATTGTACAAAGAAAAAAAAATACCCATAATTATACCTATGTAAAATTACTGAAATCTGAATGCCTTCTAAAATTTTAGCTCAAACGTGTACATGTTACACTAATTTTTGTTTTTCGTTTAAATGAAATTTTCTAGAAATCCCACTTTTCTGGAAAAACTTTAGTCATTTTATAGATTTTTGTTTACAGTGAACGAAAAAGGAAAAAATAATAGAAGCGGACTTTTTTCCTGTGATACATTTATCAAAGATGGGATAATTCAAAAAGATGAAACTGTCAAAATCCCTAATTCTATTCTTGAGCTAATGCGTGGCATTCACGTTTTATTAAAAATGTGAAAGTGAAAGGAAAAGCTCAAAAGTAATTTCAATTGCTATCATTTATTTCTGTTGTGAATAATTCAATACAGCGTATTTGAAGAAGATTGAAATTTTTGATGTAGATTTTGATGAAGATTTTTGAAACATTCAAAAACTTTTTCAAGCAGATTTTTTTAAGGAAGAAAAAAAAAAACCTTGCGTACAGATTTTGAAATTGTTATTCCAAACAGTGTTAAAGGACCTCGCCATTTAATAAGGTAAAAAATGGCATCTAAATTAATAAGGTTTTTACATAATAAAGCGCTGCCATATTTTCCAGAAAATGTGCAATATTATTTTGTATCTAAGTGTGCTTTCTTTTTACTGAGAACATTTTTATTTGTTATTATTAAAAAAATATAAGTTATCAATAAAAGTTACTTCATATATAAAAAATAAATTTCAAAGTCATAAATAATTTAGACCTCATTTTGCAAACAATAAATTTTACGATGTTTTGGTAAATTTTCTTATAGAAAGAATTATCTGATATAAATTAAAACACACATACACACATAATTAATGTCTGCTTTTAACTATTAAAGTTATATACAAATATTATACATACATACAATAAATATATAAAGCCAGACTGGACTGAAAAAATAGCTAGATTCGTCTCTGGCTAATTTTTCACCCCAGTTGGGTTTTATGTATTTACTAGCTAATCCGCCCGGCGTTACCTGGGACCATAGATGTTTTCAAACGAATTGTGAATATTTAAAATCTCTATTCATACTAAAATATAAAAAAAAATTAAATTTAATTTTATCTGAAAAATATTTTAAATGTTAAATTTTTAAAATGTTTTTTTTTTCTTTTTTTTTTTTAACGAAAGCCATGTTTTGGAAGGGTAAAAACATATAGTCGTTGATTTTAGCTGTCTTGAACCACAAAAATATTGCGATATTTGAATTATTTTAAAATTCTTTTTTTTCAATGAAACCTACTCCATACAAATCTTTTGAGCACCAGCGCGACATGCTCTGAACATTGAAGAAACCCTAAGAAAACATGATAATATGGAGTAATTGCCTAATTTATTACTTTTTTTTGTATGGTGCCATGGATGGATTTTGAAGCAATTCATTAATAGAGCATTACTATGTACAAATAATGTTAAAAATATCTAAATATACGTTTAAATTTTATTTTGGAATTGCAATGAATTTTAGAAACAGTTTACACATGTTTTATTTTCATTTATTATACTAGGTTATACTCCGTCACTTAATAAGTTAAAAAAAGGGTATTAAATTAATAAGGTTTTTACATGTAAAAGCTCTGTCATATTTTACAGATATTGTGAAAATTTATTGTAAATTTACTTTCTTTTTACTAAAAACGACTCGATTGTTAATCTGGCAGGAAAAATAAAATCATCAAAACAGGAAGAATTAATAAATGCATGTGCAAATTGCTGCTAGCATTTAGTCGTGAAATGCAGTCGATAAGTACCGTATTTACCGCTTATTCTCATTAGCTGGCTGCTTCGTTGCCGCGGATAAGTGGCAAGCTTCAAATAGCGTTTAACTTGGCTGCTTCATTGTCATGGATTGGTGGAAAGCTGTAACTATGTTCTTAACCAGTAATTTTCAAATGAAAAAAAAAATTATAATTTAAATTTAAAAATCCGGTTGCGAAGTGCACTTTTCGTCGTTAGCATCCACACATGAGAAAAATTTCAGAGACCTGGGTGTTATGATTTCAGCTTTATCCGCAGTCAGGCAGGCAGGCAGGCAGATACCCCTTATTTTATACACATAGATTGTATGTACGTCTGTATAATAGTTGGATACATTTTTATCTGATATTGAATTTAAAAAAATCCAATGGATGGAAAAGAATTTATACATACGAAAGGAAAAAAAAGTAGAAGTAGTGTTTTTCTCATCTGATACATTTATAAAAAATATACAAATCGCACTTCAAAAAATATGAATCCATAAAAATCTCTAATCCCATTCTTGAGACAATGCAGGACATTTATAACGTTTTAAAGCACAAATTTAAGCATCATAACCCACACGGCTGTTTCAAGGATATTCAGATGCTCTTCATCGATGTGAAAATAAACTAAATACACATACAAAATTTTTAAAGTAAAAAAATATAAAAAAAATAGTAAGGTATTGAAAGAGCCCCTTGGCTGTAGCCTCGAGAAATTGCCTGGACCTGCTTTTAATTGTAAGGTACCCTGGGGTAATAACGCCACGTTAAGGTTCTACCAATTTTCACGGTTTAGTTTTAGATTGTATTTTTCAAACAAATATAGGATCTGATACAGCAACCCATTATCTATATAAAATAAAATAATTTAACAGATATGTATTCATAAAATGTAATGGCGTTTTTTCTTGACCAATGCTATTTGGCGTTAATACCCACCTATATGGGTAATAACGCCAGGCAAACAAAACTATAAAATAAGATGGAATAATAGCATGTAGATTGCCCAATTCTAAAAATACAAACTCTACAGCTCTAGAAATTGACAAATTGCAATCTAAGCTATTGAAAATGTACAATTTTTTTATGACTCTGAAAGAAAAAGAAAGAAAGCTGTGGTGGTGGCGGGGGGAGGAGGCAAAAGAATATCAGATTCTAAGCTACGTTTTGCTTAAAAATGACCATTCAAATAGAATTATTAGAAACATTGCACGGATTATTTGAATCAGTATTTATATTCTCATGTATGCATTCTATGCGATAGAAAATATTGATTTTTTTTGTGAAAGTGAAAGAAAAAGGAGTGAGGAGGGGGGCTTCAACAGAATATAACACCCTGTGTCTCTCTTTGCTTAAAAAGTCACGCTTAAATATGATTATAAGAAACATTGCATGGTTTTAACCATTCATAATGTAATATTATAATCATGTGAAGTTTTATAATAACTAGAGTTATATGTAATAAATATTTTTCTTAAACCTTAACTGCTGTTAGCGTCTCATATACCGCTGAGTTTTTCAAGTTTCAGAGTTTAACTTGCAATTTTTAGTTTAACTATAGATACCGGGAAAATTTTGTTTCATTTGGAGTCCTATTACTATCTCTAGAAACTTTTGAATAGCTGAATTTTATTTATAATAGTCCTGTATATAAGGTTCAATACAAAAATAATATTCTAAAAGTTAATGTAACATTTTATTCATCGTTAGATTAAGCGGTCTGACAGGCCGCTCACAGGAAGTTATGCGACAATTTTTGTCACAGCAGTTAAGGGTTAATACTATCATAGTAATCTAGTAAATAGTTTTTAACCCATAACTCCATACTAATGCGGATTCTCCAAACCTACAGTTAAATTGTCGACGTTTTAAAGAGCATGCTTTAATAAATTTTTAATAAATTGAATAAAATTTTTGATTAAAAAATATTATCCCAAAGAGATAAATCTCTTATTCAATTTTATACATATTTCATATGGTTATATATCATTATCTCTATATTAGCAACAAAATTAACCTTTAACTGCTGTTAGCAATCTGACTGAACACTGAACCCCCCCCCCCCCCCAAAAAAAAAAAATAGCGTTTAACTTGTATTTTCCAATTTAACTATAGTTACAACTGAAATTCTCTTTCGTTTGGCGTTCTCGTAATATTGTTAGAAATATTTGAATAGATTAAATTTAATTAGAATTAATTCTGTACAAAAAGTTTAGCGCAGGAATAGTTTTCTATGATTTTTAATCATGGATCGCATTTTAACCTTTAACTAATGTTACCGGTCTGGTAGACCACTATTTTTCTTTTAATTTCTTAGTTTAACTTGTAATTTTCAGTTTAACTGCAAACACTACCGAAATTTTGTTTCATTTGGAATTTTAGTACTATCACTAGAGACTAAATAGGTGAATATTAAGTATAATATTCTTGTATAAAAAGTTTAGTACAAAAACACAATCTTATGAGTTATTCCCGCCTTTTATTCATCTTTCAATTTTGTGGTCTCACAAACCTTATCACATTCATACGTTACAATTTCTGTCACATCAGTTAAAGGTTAAATTTATAAAGTTTTGAAAAACCGAACGCTGAGAAAGTGGACCGTTAAAATTTCGAACTCAATTGAACGATCCAGTGGAAATTTAATAGAAACCTGATTTTGAAGATGTTCAAATTTGAATCGCTAAAACATTTTGATATAGTTTTATTTACAAGAGTTAAAAAATTATTTTTTACATTAGTAAAAAAAAAAATAATAATAATATAATAAAAAATAAAATAGAGAGATTATTTATAAGTATTGGGCACCCCCCCCCCTTAATCTTACCATTTCAACAATGATGATAATGCTGTCCCATATTAAATGTATAAACCCCTTTCGGATATAGTTCGGCCACTGTCGGGAATCATCCGGGGTAATAACTCCAATCCCTGGCGTTATTACCCCCGGATACTTATTGCGCAGTAAATCCTAAACTAAAAATTTTCTCGAGAAGATATCCAAAATCTTCTACAACAATTTGAAAGTACATGAAATACACTACAAATTTATGTAATAAACAAAGTATTTCTGGATAAAAAATATAGTCTTCAGATCAAAAACCTTATCTCGCAAATTTTAGTTAATTTTAGTTGCTTGTAAAAACAATAAGACCTAAAAATGAAGCAAATTAACTTGAAGCTGTTTTTTTGCGATTTATATGACTCAAAACCCTTCTGCGCAGAGCACATGGGTGTCATTTACCTGATTATTTCATAATTATGCAAAATATAAGCACTTGGCGTTATTACCCCAGGGTACCTTATAATTTTTGTTTCTTATTTTATGCTTATGAAGGGGATCTGTGTATCATTGAAACGACCGCACGTGGTTAGATGACATGGTGGTAGAACTTGCTTCAGTGCAGTAAATTTGCAATTTATGCTTTTAAAACTCGCACAAACTGATTATTTTTTGCATATAATAGCACTATCGCAGACGACTATTTTTTAATTCTATTTCGCACCATTTTTTCAAAACAAAAATCTTTTAAATACAGTTTGCTAACATTTACAAGAGAAATATTCTACAAAATGCATTTATATAAAATAGTGGTGGGAACAGAATATAAAAATAGTCGTCCGTGGTAGCCCTGATATAGCCGTTGATCACCTCCCGATGTTTGATCATTTATAATTATATCCTATCTAAAAAAATGTCTTAGCTGTGAAATCTAGAGCAAAATTCTTGATTTTTAAACATGGCTAATTGACAACTAGTATACAACTTAAAATTGCTTGTTGTTATAAAATCATCTCAAAAGACCAAATATTTTTCTGTTAATGAGTTTTCTGACTGCACAGTTCTCGTAACTTTAAAGACATCAATATTTAAGCGCTTATGCTTCTTAGATAACTGAAAACCATTTTAAACTTATGAAACTGTACTTGACGTTAAATCAGTGTGTATGTCAATGGCCAAACCCGAATTTAGACCAAACTAGATCGGCCTAAGCGAAACGTGTCTGAATTTGAGCGTAAACTTGACTAATCTTTGAGAAATTAAATTCAAGTTTGAAATAATTCTTTTTTTTTTCTTTTTTTTTTTTTATGAGTGTCTCCAACATTGGTTGGTCTCAATTGAAACACGTCAATTTACATTGGGCTGGGATAAATTAGATTGGCATAAGATGGACTAGAATTTGGTGCCGAAGAGGACTTTGGGATCAATAAAAGACGACAAATTGAATTGCCTGAAGATAAATTGTGTCAGATCAATGAATAGCAGGCTAAACCTAATAAGCTTTAGGCCAAACTAGTTTGGCCTAGGACTAATACTTTATCTATGGGCTTTTGGATACACTAGTTTAATCTCGGAAAAACTAGTTCATCTTATGAGCATATGCAGGGCCGTAGCTAGAAGTGAACAATAGGAGGGGGCTCAAGAGAATGTAGGAAAGGAATCATAATTTTTTTCTCCTTCTCTTTGGCGCAGAAAGATAAAATAATGCATATTAGCATTGTGAGTTTTATGTTTCTTATTAAACTGTTGTAATAACTTCATTTTATGCTAAGAAAAGCATATGATGATGAAAATAATGACTGTTTAACTGGTGCAAAATTAAACGTCATGTTAGTTTCATATGTGCAAATAGAATGAGCTAGTGTTGAAATACTTATTTTAGTTACAATTTAAGATTTCTGCAAAATTTTAAAAGGGTCTCAAAAATAAATTATATTTTTGTACAGAATTTCATTTGAATTTTCGGAACATAATTTCATTTAGTGACCTTGGAATCTTTTCCGGGGGGGGGGCTGAACCGCCCATAGCACCCCCTTAGCTACGGCACTGGCATTAGAATGAAATAGTTTGGCCTTGGAAAAACTAGTTTACCTTATAGACGTTAGTATAATCCTGTTGGGAGTAGGAAAAACTAGTTTATCCAGTGATAGTTAGGATAAACTAGTTTGGCGTGGGAAAGATGGCGTGGGATTTATCCGATGGCTGTTAAAATATGTTTGTTTCACCTAAAATCATATTTGGCTGGTAACATACAGATCTTGAGGAAAACTAAAAAATGTTTATTTTAAATTAGATAGGTAAACGCATTTTTCATTCATTTACAAGGGCATATAAAGGCAGATACCATTGCAGGTTCAGGTTCAGCTAGGTAGGAGGGGGTTAACAATTCACTTAAGCTCAACAAGCTCCATTTACTACCATTAAATAATGACCTACCGAAGATATTCGCTCGCAGTGTATTTTAATGATGTGACAATCCGAAAGCTTTTACACGTGTTAGAGCAGCACGCTAGACAGATGGCCAAACAAACATAATTCATGAACAATTTTCAACTATGTATGGAAGTGTTAAAAAATATGAAAATCTATTTCATTTGTATATTTATTCATACACATAGTAAGATGTAAATATAAGAAGGATTAGTCTTCTTTCCTATCTAGAATCTTCATAAACTTTTAATCCATTTGCGCCTGAATTTTTCTCAAATTTCTTGGAAAATCATTTTAAAATATTACAAAATGAACTAGAAAAATACTGAAAAAAATTATGCTAAAATTTATTTGTATTTATTTGAAAAAATGTAAACGCACTAAATATAATATGATTAATATTTATAATAGTATAATATGCTTAACGTTATGTTCTGTATGAATTTATATAAAATAAGCTTTTTAATTTTATATTTTATACTATAATTGGTATTTTTATGAACTACTAAAAAAGTTATTTTTATGTCTTATCAGAGACTAATAACATTATTAATGTTAGTATTAGTAAACTACGAATAATAGTACTTCAAACATAAACACAATTTATTTCATAATCATCCTACAAAGGATTTTACATAAATAATTGCCTCCATAAATGTTCAATAAAAATATGCAGCCATTCGTGCCTTGTGCTCTTCTTAGGTACATTCATAATTACATAAATGCGTAGGACCTATAGTCGTCGTTCAGTACGTTTCTTTGTCCCTCTGATAATCTATGCTTGTCCGTCTAAACCATCAGGAAATAACAATGCAAAAACCACAAAATCGAATTGTTGAAATTTAAAATATATAATTTTTACATTATTTTGTCGACTAATTTGAAATTTTATGAAAATCGGATTCATAGTTGAATTACAGGAACAATCAAAAATATTCTGTTTCATTATGGCTAATCGAAAAAAAAAATAGTTTCAAGTACATTCTAATGATGTTATTCTTTTTCGAACATAACAAAACGTATATGCATCTATGAAGTATATACTAAATATGCATTCTGTACAATCTGTGGTGCAAAACATATTTTTTATTAATTTACAGGGATACACAAAAGTATCCCATTGCATCATGGTATAGGAAGAAACATTATTTGAAGTGCCTTTTAATAATATTAAATTATTTCACATTTTATGAAATTGAACGTTGTCGAAGTTTACTAAAGGTTATTTCGTGTACAGTAGAAAGAAAGAGTATCTACAGGGACACACAAAAGATTTCGGATACTTATACAGTATCCGAAGACTGTATATTGTTAAGTCAAGATCTGAATTTTTTTAAACTTCGTTATAGTACGCACGCACCTCATTTGTTACGTTTTTCTTCTGTACTTTCTAATTCAAGGTACAATTTTCGACTTGTTTTTGTACATTACAAAAATGCATAAAAACAGGCTTGAATATGTAATTTCATAATAATAATAATAATAATAAAAGATATGTACTTCAAAATAGAATACAAGCTAAGTCTATGACGTATTTATATGGTCCTATGTTTAAAAAAAAAAAAGAAACACAAATTAACTTTTCTTTTTATCTTGAAAAAAAAAAAAATCTATAATTTAAAGAAAACCCCCCTTCATTCAAGCAAATAAATATCTATCTTATGCAGTCATTTTTCGGTAACAGATAAATACATTTATACATAATTATTTGATATAATTTTCCTGTTATAAAAAAATAAAAATCATACAAATATATTAAAATTCGAAGCATCTCAAAAATGGGATACTAGGTACAAGTGGATTAAAAAAAATATTTACGTTGTTAAAAATTTCTTTAAAAACACACAAAAAAAAGCGAGATTCTCTGTAAATTTACACTAGTTCTCAGTTAAATGCATTGAGTTTATCGGTTGTCATTTTACATACATTTCCCTTATCTTATATCTAATTCCCTGTAAAGATCTCCATGTTTTTTATTTAAAGATCTTTGCTAAATTTTGTAATTCAGAATACACACTTTTAAAATTCTTTTGCAATTTTATTAGAAGCATTTATGAAGAAAATTTAGTTTGAAGATTGATTTTTTAAAACATAGAATAATTTAGAAAGGGAAAAATAATCTCACCTGATTTAGTAGACAATTTCTTCTGCTGAATCATAAAATACACCTATTGTACGCAATTGTAATACCTCCTTCGATTCAGTCCATAAGATCCTCTTCCATTATCATGAGCCTCACTAGTGGTTGAGAGGTTCTTCTTCCGAAACTGGTAGACCCCACCACTGGCCGAGAGGTTCTGACCTCTCAACTGGTAGAAGGCAGGTGCTGGGTTCGAACCCAATCGCGGCTGTCGGCCTAACCGTTCGGAGTTTTCGTGGTTTTCTTTGAACCTTGCGTAAATACGGGTTAGTTTCCCATAGAAAGACCCCCACGAAGGGCACTCCCCCTTGGGCCTATATCCCTAGAGTGGATAATCGGCCGACACAAACCAAACCAAACTGAAACTGGTAGACGGCAGGTGCTGGGTTCGAATCCAATCGCAGCCGTCGGTCAAACTGCTCGGAGTTTTCGGTGGTTTTCTTCGAACTTTAGATTCCTTTGCGTAAATACGATTTAGATTCCCTAAAAAAGACCCCCCTCCCCACGGATGGCATCTCCTCTTTTAGGGCCTATATTCCAAGTGTAGATAATTGGCCTTCATAAGTTCAAACAAACAAACTCCATTGTTAAGATTTCTTGGGTTCGAACCCGAGGACGATTAGGATCAAATTACGTTGAAGTTTAACGATACAGCTTTTCATATTTACTCAGAAAGTTCAAGTTTTTTAAAGCTCACTGAAGATTGGGTAGTTCACTTATTTTAAAAACTAAATGGAATTATTATCATTAAAACAGGATGGCGAGTGGTCAGGGAAAAACGTAGTCGATAAAGGTTTTTAATACCAGTATTTAGTTAATGAAAATTTCCCCTTCTTTAATCCTTTTATATTATTACAAGTATTTTCTATGCAAAAACATTGGTAGCACCGTTTTTTTTTATACGTTTTTCCCTGACTATTCGCCATCCTGTAAAAATAAATTTATAGAGCCTTATTATTATTAATGGTGTTAAGTTACAAAGTCTATTCTAAATTCACCAAATAATTTCTCTGTTATTTAACAGAATATTGGGGTTTTTTTTATCTCTGTAATTTCGCAGAAAATTTTTTAGCAGTGTACCCATTCTAAGGACACTTTTTACATTTAATATTTCGAATTAAACAAAAAATAGAATTCAGTTTTTTTTCCATTTTCAATTGATCTTGTATTATTAAAAAAATATCATATATTTCTAATAACTATTAAAAATTAAAGGCAGTAGTTTCTCACATGCTTATTTTAATTTTTTCCTTCGTCTTTATTAAACAGCTTGTTATGTTTAAAAAATATCCAATTTAATCCTATTTAAGAAAAATAAGGATTTAATTTGATGATTTAACTTTTTGTATATTGATATTATTATATCAAATACTAATCTCAAAGAAAACATCTCTAAAATTTGAACTTGTAATGAGCGACAAAATAATTTTTAATTTTAATGAATTTAATTAACAGACTCTTTATGTAGTTTAATTTACAGGTTAAGTAAAGTGTAACTTCGGGTTTCATTTTGAAATTTTTACTTTTGAACTTTTTTTTTCTTAAGTGTATTCTACGAAATAAATTTTAAATGAACTTAAAATATTAAAAAAAGCTATATTCAGTAATTAAGATTTTACTCACTTTTTTAAAAATAAAAAAAGCAATTCTAATTTAAAATTTTAATGAATTTTATGTATTAATATTTTTTTAAATACACTTTGTATGAAATACTTAAATACTTTTTTAAGTAGAAGTTAATTAATTTTAATATGTATGTTGAACAAATTTAATTTGTTTAACTTCGTTTAAATTCCATTACTTTTGCATACGGAAAAAAATATGTTGTTTATATCATAATTGTCAGTCTCTTTCAGATATTTTTGAATGTAAATGTAAAATTTATTCATAATATTTTTGAAACAAATTTTAATTTATTAGTGCTTTTTTTACGTTGTTTTCTGAATTCCAAATATACTTTTAATTACGATGAATGCAAATGAAAGGATTAAAAAAATGTATTACAGACTTTTAAAAAATTATAAGGACAAGTGAAATATTCCTAAATTGTAGGAACCGCTTGGCTGGAAGAAATATGCAAATATTTGTATGATAAAAATGCTTGAAATGGAGCAGTTCCAAACAAAATTTAAGTTGATAATTAAAAAAAAACCCATTAAAACGCATGAATTAAAAAAAATAATATGGTGCTACACGGAAAAAATTACAAAGACACAATTTTTTTTAATCGCAAATTAAATTTTGCCTATTTGTTAATATCATAGCAATGTTTTAAGTCGCCTAAAACTGTTGCATAGTAAGATTGTTCAATTTCTCTTCTTCTTCGTCATGCCAAAAAGCATACAAAATCTGAATTTGAAAGAGGGAAACGTTTTTGTATGTGGAATGAGTGGACGTGAAATTGAAAGGAATATAAACACTTCTAAAGCAGAAATTTATAATTTGTTGAAGATTCGAAAAGATTATGGCAAAAAAAATGTATACAGGTAGACCAGTTTCTCTGTCTAGGCACTAAAAACGTAGAATAAAGCGCCGAGATCCTTTAAAAAAATGAGTTTTCTTAAATCAAAGCAGAAATTAATCTATGATATACTAGCCGATTAGAACGTTATTTTCTGCAAAAGACTACCAATGTTAGATATATTAAATTACGGTAACGTGTGCAGATTACAAAATTATTTAAGAAGCCTAGAGTAGAATTTGTTCACAAATTCGTTTCTTTTTCATTTCGCTGGAAAAATGCAGTATTTTCGAATGAAAAAAGTTTGCTTTGGACGCACCTGAAGGTATTCTCCATTATCGGCAGCACTTGCAAAAAGTTAAATCTCTTTTTTCGAAACGCTGTTTCGGAGGGAATTCTATGACTGCCTTGGCAAGTTTTGCAGTTAATTGAACACTTACTAATCTTATCCATCCGAGGTAACATGAATTTAAAATCAAAAATGTATATGCTAGCTAATAAAGTACAAGAGTGCGAACTTTAATAGTATCAACACTGCTATAAAAACGCTACGCAACACAACCAAAAAATGTCGCGTATACCACAGGTGCGCTACATATCTACCTAACCTCTCAGCAAAAATATTTGTTTTTCGTACGTTTCGTGCAAATGGCGTGACGCGAAAAACTGATCCTTATATTAGCATACAGTCTAAAGTAGGTGTTGTCAGAATGTTTTCAAACAAAAACAAAGAAGTTGGATAAAAATTTAAAGTGTCAGAAGTCGTAAGCACGATAATATCATCTAGGACTTCAAGAGGCTTGCGGGAATCCGCATTGCATTGCAGAATTGTAGCAAGATGGGTAGAAGTCTTCAATGAAAGATGACAAAAGGTGACAGACAAGCATTGGCCAGGTCGTCCTATTGTCAGTGAAGCAGAAATGCATACTGTTGTCGCACTAATCGACAGTGATAGATGCCAAACGAATCGTGAGTTGGAACAAGATAAGGCATTTGCGCATACAAAATTGCTGCACATTTTGAAGGAACGTCTGGGCATGATAAAATTTGCTTCTAGATGGGTTCCATATCATTTGCCGGAAATGCAGAAATGGCTACGATATGGTGCTGCTCGAACCCAACCCACCTGGAGCGCTATGAACGCGAAGGTGAGGCTTTTTTTACGCCATATCATTACGTGGTAGACTGGAGAGTTGGGGTAGATCGTACCAGCCAAAATTGAAACGCCAATCAAACGAATGGCGTTATTAGGGGTCACAACGAAATTTCGTCATGTTCGAAATTTCGTCAGAACCCCAGCTGTGTGGACTTCATGGTAATTCTCGAGTACGGTTGTGTTGGTGTCAGCCTAACACTTACCATCCCCCCACAGTAGACCTGTTCATTTTTGGAGCACCATTTCAGATCAGGTTAGAGAAAATGCGGCACTTTCTATAAAACACACCTTTTATTTTACATGATAATGCTCGTTCGCATGCAGCGTAAGCTGTGACTGATTTGTTCAATCGATGGGGATCGGAAGTGTTTTACCATCCACCATACTCCACAGATCTAAGCCCTTGTGACTTTGACTTAATTCCTAAGATGAAGGAACCACTTCGCGGCATTCGCTTCCAAACTGTTCCAGATATCCTTGCGGCAATAGACTGGTCCATTCAAACTATCAACCGAACAGGTGCTGCTACAAGTGTTCTGTGACTGCCACATCATTGGAAACGAGTTATAAACAATGCTTGAAGGACTATAGAACATGGTGACATAATTCACATTTGTATTCCATATAAATAAATAGTTGCCACTATTTTAAAGTTCCAGCCCCTGCATTGCCCCTTATTACAGATGGTGATTATTTGTTTTGAAAAGACAATGAAATTTTTAATGTGTCTCGTTCAACACGTCCATGGTTCTCAACCAATTCTATCTAACTTTTGAATTGGCCACCAAAAAACCCTGAATGGGTGTACTCACCCTATAGAGAATCTGTGACGCATTTTAACTAGAGAAGTATGTGAGTATGACACACAATAGACAAATATAGACAGTTTGATATCATTTACCTAATTAGCGTTGAAAAACATTTCCTATTAAATTTTAATTGAACTTTATGCATCAATGACCGCACTTTTAATAAGGTTCGTTGAAAAGGTGATTTTATGGAATACTAATTTACTACGAGAAATTTTTTATTATGTCCTTATGAATTTTTTTCAATGCTTCACATCATATATTTCTGTTTATCTGTGTTTTATAAATTTTATTATATTTTAATTTCATATTAACACGTTCGCTGCCACTTACGTGAAGATGTGATGATGGTTAATGCCGCACTGTAGAAGTGGTTTTTTTTCCAGAAGCCGATTTACTTTTTATAACAAAGAATCAGTGAAAGATTTTCCCGTGCCAGCGCGTGACTGGCTATTGGATATCATCCCACATCACGCGCTGGCGCGTGAGTGGCCTCTTAACGTTGGCGCCATATCACGCGAAGGCGCGTGAGTGGCAGCGAACGTGTTAATAGGTCTCTAATGTTTGTAAATTACGAGTTATAAATAATATGTTTTCAATTGATGATTACTTTAACACGTATTACTCATTCTTCAACGTGTCCTTATAATTTTCCCCATCGCTTTTTATTTAATAATTCATTGAGAATGCAATATCAGTAGCTCCGCCCACTGATAAGCATATTGCATAAATATTTATTTTCCCTCTTTCTTTTCGTAAACTTCTTTTAATCTCATTTTTTATGTTCTTCTGTTCTTAATAACAATTAGAGATTGTCGAATCATGTTAGATCTGATTTTAACGCCCTCTATGGAAAAAAGAAGGAGAAGAAATAATAATAAAAAAAATCATAATGTTGATCAATAATCATAGTATGATTGTTAAAATTTCTCTTTATGTAACATTGATTATTTTTATTGTTTGGATAATCTATATAGGTATATGTCATGCTAACGTATGTGGCACAAAAATCAAGATGATTTGTTAATTGTTTAATGGCAACATCCAAATGAAAAGCATCTTATGAGTTGCTGTACAAAAGTCCTTTGGTAAGATTTTGGCTATGGTAAATTGAATTTATTTATATTTTGTTCCTTGGCTGCAATTTTAGAGCTTCAAAATATCAATATTTTTTTTCTCTGTTCTTTTTACTTTAAAAAAATTAAGCAAAAGTCACGAATTTTAAACGTTTCAGTTTCAAACTAAAGTTATGTATTATATATGAAATGAGTGAAAAGATTATATTATTGTAACTACTTAGTTATACCGTCGATCAGTTTCGTCAAATTATACAAATTGCCAAACTAATAGCTAAACAATACATATTGACATAGTTTTTATTTTAAATAACGAAAGAATAAATATTAGTAGATACTAATAAGAATACAAATAAAAAAGTCGAAATAAAAATCACTTACTGACATTTTAAAACCGCGTATAGTATGTAATGTCATTAAATATGACATTCGCAATCATTTATTATTAGCATTTAATCTTATAGTTTCGCGATAGTTTTTTGGCCGACGGGATAACCAAGTAGTACCATATTATTATATTTTAAATAATTAATGAAGTACGAAAAAATGCCACGAGTACAATATTTGGCGATTTATTATCTTCCCCTGGCTAGCATTAAAAATAATGAATTCTTGATTTATCAGCACAGATGTCATATATGCACCACATTGACGCGGTATTTTTCTGACGCCAATTTGGCGAAAACTTCATTTTCAAATACCTGTTACATACATATTTTTTAACTAATTTCTATTATTTAAAAAACGAAATACTAATTTAAAAAAAAGTTTAGTTAATAATTATGGAATAAAACAATTTATATCATTTAAAAAAAAATAAGAACAAACAAAACATTTTATAATAAATAAAAAAACAATAGCCGGGTTACCATGTGAGGCATGTATAATTGCCATCTTGTTGCAATCGCGCCAATGTGGTGGGTATATGGCATCTGTGTCTATTTCTCTAGCGGAATATTCTAATTTGGCAAAAAATAAATTGAGCAATGAAAATAAATTATGAATAAAAGCAATATGATTTAATGCTTAGTATATATTCAAGTGAGACGAAACTGGTCGCCAAGGGCGGCTACTATTGTAAGGAAAAAAAATATTAAATTTAAAATGCGACTGTAAAAGGTAGCGAATTATTATATGGTTTCGATTTAAATACTAATGAATGACAAGTAGTATGTTTAATGGAGAAGTAAAGGGGAGCGTGTTTATCAGATATGGATGTATATGAAAGAAAAAAGTCTGGGGCCTTTTGAATTTTTTTTCTTTTCTCTTCTTTTTTTTTATTGTGTTAAAATTTTTCAATACTTTTTGTGATGGTTAACCATATCATTTGTAAACAAACTCACATGATAAAACTTCTCATAAATTTCTTAATTATAAATTTTAAATTTATTAAAAATGTGGGGTGATTAAAAATTTTTATAACTCGAAATATTATTTGTAGAATTTCAGTTTTTCCCTTTAAATTAACAGAAACATGTAAGTTAAAATTTTTGTTCACCATTTTCATGGTTCGTACGGGTACCGTTATTTTCCAGGTGCAATACCAGCTTTTCTTTGTAGAAAAATAAACCTTATTCAAAAGCGCAAAATTTCGTGTTTTTGAATCAGAAATTTTCTGTAAAAAAAATACTGGTGCCGAAGAATTACCTGGTCAGGAAATTCCAGGTCCCGTACAAACCCTGTTTTTTAAATATATTAATAAAAAAAAATAATAAAAAAATGGAATTAAAAGTTAACAAGTTGGAAATTGCACGTGAACGTAGCAAATGAGGTGCGTTCGTACGATGACGAAGTTTTAAAAATATTCAAATCTTGCTGACATAGTAGAGCGTACTTCTTATACAGTATAGTAGTCGAAATCTTTTTTGTGTTCCTGTAAGTATATAGAAAGTAATTTTTATAACACCTCAGAAACGTATATCTTATTCATAAAATGTGAAATAGTTGAATGTAATTAAAACACTCCCCAAACAATGTTTCCCCGTATAGCATTATGTAGTGGAATACTTTTGTGTGGCCCTGTAATTTAATAATAAAAATTCTTTGCACCACAGATTGTACAGAATGCATATTTTAGTATATACTTCATAGATTCATGCCAATTCTATTATGTTCGAATGAGTGTAACGTCATAAAAATGCATTTGAAACTTTTTTCCCATTGACCGTAATGTAATGGAATACCTTTGATTGTCCCTGTAAATGATCTATGCATCCGACTTTCATAACATTTGAAATGACTCGATAAAATTACGTAATAATTATATGTTTTAAATTTGAAGCGATTAAAATGCATTTGAAAATTTTTTTTCCCAATTGACCGTAATGTAACGGAATCCTTTTGATTGTCCCTGTAATTGATATATGCATCCGATTTTCATAACATTTGAAATGACTCGACAAAATTACGCAATAATTATATGTTTTAAATTTCAAACGATTAAAATGCATTTGAAACTTTTTTCCCCATTGACCGTAATGTAACGGAATCCTTTTGATTGTCCCTGTAATTGATCTATCCATCCGATTTTCATAAAATTTGAAATGACTCGACAAAATTATGTTATAATTATGTATTTCAAATTTCAAATGATTCGGTTGGGTAGTTTTTGCGTTGTTATATGCGGACGGACAGACAAACAGACAGACGGACAGACAGACGGACAGACGGACAGACGGACAGACAGACTGACGGACAGACAGACGGACGGACTGAGCGACAACAATAGGTGCTACGTATTTACATAATTACGAACGCACCTAAAAAGAATAACTTTAAAAAAAAATCATATTTGGAGAAACAAAAATCGTTTTCGAATTTACTGAATCAAGCTTAAAATAAACAATTTGAAAAAAAGAAAAAACCTATTCCAAGTTTGGATCATTTTTCTTTAACAGTTTTTGACTTATAATAATTTCAATACAAGGAATTATTTAAAGCCCCATCATCAAGAAAAAGACATTTTCATAAGAACTCGTTTTCATGACAACCATTTTGATTGATTGCTAGACTTTAAAAACAAAACAAGAAAAAAAATTCTTTTTCTGAAGTGGAAACATGATTTAAACATCATTTTAAGTATAAAAAATCTAAGGAGTTTTTAGTGCAATAATTCTTTCCAGAAAAATTAATGATTTTTGTGTTGAATTTTGATTCTGTAAAATATATTGTTCAGGGAGTGCATATCTTACGTATCTACCTTGCCAAATTTAAAATTTATATATTTAGTACTCAATAAAGGCTAGAGTGTTTTCCTCTCTTTTCCATCGTTTAAATTTGGACTTTTTTTTGGAAATGTTTTTAGAGAATATCTAGATTTTATATGTAATCACTTGCCAAATTTAAATTTTCTATCTATAAAAGATTTATTGAAATTAAAATTTTTAATTTTTTAGAAAAGTTTAACGTTGATTTTACTCTTTTAAGTTTCACTTAAAAAAAACAATTTAGAAAGTATTTTTATTTTATAATTAACTCTCATATCGTATTTCATGTATTTAACCCATCTATATTACAAAAATCGCAATTTCAGAGTTTATTTGTTCCTACAACTCCTAGGTGGTAATGGCACTGGCATAAATATAACCTATGACGGAGTAGGGAATGTCACAATCAATTTGCAACCATTTGCACTTCGGTTTGCAATTTCTTGAGACTCCATAGAAATCGTACTATATTTTTCGTATTAATCTTAATTATTCTTAATTATTCTTAAGTATTCTATATTAATCGTAAAATATTTTTAGAACTTTTTTCGCTCATTTCACTCTTTTGAATTCAGAGATTTTTAAAATTATTTTTAGAAAGCATCTACTGAAAAAAGAAAGTATTCAGAAAGTATTTTGTAATATAAGGAACTATCATTACAAACTTCAAGTTTCTTTTTTTAATAATCGTAATTTAGAACGTTTTTTCGCGTATTTTCAGGCCTTTTAAATTTCGAACATTTTAGAAACTGTTTTTAGAGAGCTTTAACAAATTATAAGTAACTATCGTTTCAAAATTGAAGTTTATAGGCCATTTATTAGCATCACAAAAATTGTATTTTTAATGCATTTTTTGTTTCTGCACTTCCCAGAATATAGTGTCATCGGTATAAAACATAGCAAATTTTTGAACAGGTACTATCGCCATCAATTTACCACCATTAATTTTGAAATCTCTTCGGTAATTCCAATGATTAATTCCTATAAACAAACAAAGAAACGTTACTTCTTTCTAATATTAGTAAAAATAGGCTGAAAAAAAATCTGTAAAAAATCGCAAAATTTATTTAAATTCATATGAAAAATTTTCTTATTTTATACCAAAAAGTAAAATCAAAAGATACTCCTCTTTGTGTATCTCGGAAATCGAAAGTAATTTCGATTGCTCTCATTTATTTCTGTCGGGATTTATTCGATTGAAGGAATAAAAAGATATATCGATTTTTGAAGCATCTGACTCTTTCTTAATGGGGATATAGTTAAAAAGGATTTATGTTTCAAAGGAAGAAGAAATTTGATATGCATCATAATCTTGAATAAATAACATCAATTTTCTTTCTTAGACTGGATAGAGATGTCATTTATTGTTATGAAATAATTTAATATGTTAATTCAAAACCTTATTAACAATTATTCAGAAATTTTAAAAGTTGATTAATTATTAGCAAAAAATCTTTATATCAAACATAAACAAAATATAAAATAGTTTTTAGTAAAAAATTATTTATATTTAGACTAGTAATATGCGCTCATTGATGTTTGCATTACATCTCCGTACTGGAACAAATTTACCGCGCTGTAAAAAAAAAAAAAAAAAAAAAAAAAAAAAAAAAAGTTAAATTTACGGCACAATTGCTGGCAACAATGTTGTCAGCAGTTTTTGCCGTAAAAATTGCAGTAAAATTAGATGTAATAAAAAAATTACATATAATTTTACTTTGCCGTAAAAATTGCAGTAAAATTAGATGTAATAAAAAAATTACATATAATTTTACTTTGCCGTAAAAATTGCAGTAAAATTAGATGTAATAACAAATTTACATCTAATTTTACTTTGCCGTAGAAATTGCAGTAAAATTAGATGTAATTAAAAAAAATTACATCTAATTGTGTCTAATTTACATCTAACAGTGTGTCGGAAAAATTTCTGACATCTATAAAAAAAAAAAAAAATAACTGAAAAAAAAGGTTTTGGAAATTAAAATGTGATAAAAATCATTCGCAACACTTCGAAATTCTAATTTTTATTATATTTACCGAAATATATAATCACTATAAGCAATATTTTAGAGCTTAAACTCTTCACAATATAAAAACAAAGTAGATCAAATAAAACTCTTAGACATTGGTAAAAATGATATAGGCTGAGCCATATCTATCTATCTATACATATTATGTTGTTCATCCCTCAGCGAGCTACGTCCGCCAATCCACATTCAGACTTTGCATACTCTGAAAACATAGTAATGTACCATATTTAACATATATAATCCATCATGAATAGGACGTAATCCCCATGGCAGCCTGGAATTATTCCCTGTCATGGAATTTCATTGAATCCAATACATATGATTGGAAATAAAAATAATATCTTTTTAAGTTTTGATGAAATTTTCATAAAATTTGAAATAATACGATAAAATTCTGCGATGATTATATATATTAAATTTCAAACAATTTATTTGTGTAATTTTTGAGGTGTTATATGATGGTGTATAGACAGACAGACGGACCAGATTGATACTATCGGTTCTGTCGCTGTTATGTAATTATGAATGCACCTAGAAAGGCATGCGACAACTTAAAACAAACTTCTAGCAATTATCTTTTTGAATTGAACTGTAAGCGAAGTATTTTGCATATTTTGCAAATATATCAATTTAAATATGTTTGAAATACTTTTACATCATTAAAATACACTGCAAATGATTTTCCCCATAGACTGCAATGTAATCAAATTATTTTGAGTGTTTCTGTATAAATGAAGTATGAATGCTACAAATTTATGGTAACCGAAAATATACATACCGAAAATCGCATAATAACCATAAATAATATATAAAAATTGCAGTACAATTTGAATATATTTACACAAATTAGTGCCCGGACAGAGAAACCGAATCCTAAATACTTTTATACTTTGTTGAAAAGTGTTAGATAGGCAACATGCATCTCACTAGTGTTTTGTTATGACGAATGCACACTGGTATCGTGCGCATTCTTACACGATCCTACCTGATTTGTTAAGAATCCCAAATTACATTTTTCTTCTAATGAAAAATTGTTTTATTTTGCATAAAAAAAGAAAAGAAAAGAATGAGTACTCTTACGCCCAATCCACAAAAAAATGGACATGAGGATGAAAATTTAAATTTCTTTAAATATGATTGAAATTTTGCATATTAACTGTTAAGAGTGTACTATTTCATATTTTATCAAAAAAGAATTAAATTTTTGTCATTAACATACTTATTTTAATTAATAAAGTGACACTATGACTTTGTAAAATAGATTGTGGCAAAAATCGTTACATTTCATGGTCTCGTACAGCTGAACAAACATTCTGAAAATCTCCAAACTTGGATATATATGATCTGACAGCTATTATTGAGAGTTTTTCTCTGCAGAGAAGTGTTCACTAATCTTCATTACAAAAGGTAAGCATATTTAATTACTCTTAATTTTTGTGTCACACCCGCAACAACAAGGTACATTTATATCTCTACAGAAAAATATTTTGATATAAAGTTATGAAACTTTATATTCAAAAATAGTTTGTTAAGATACTTTGAATTACACACACAAAAAAAAAATTAATTAATATTTTAATTATAATTATTGAGCGTTGCGGGCGTGACATGTCCCTGTTGCAGGTGTGACATTTAATTAAAGTCACACCCGAAACGTCTTTTAAAATTGAATACAAATGTATATTTGAACAAATTATATGTAAATTTATATAAGAATAATATGCTTGAAAACATGTACTTGGCAGCTTTAACTATATTCTTTGATTTAATAGAGCGAATTCCAGTTAATAAATAAAAATTTGCATCATCTGAGCATGTGACACTGTGCAGCTGATTTATTCAGTTTGGATTGATAAAATTGTTGCTTTACTACAAGAAAATAGTTTTATTAGTGGTATATAATTAAGAAATTAATTTAAAAGATGAGATTTTTATAGAAATTAAAAAAAAGAAAATTACGAAACAATATTTTAGCAATTTTCTTTAAATTTGTTAATTTTGTTTTGTTTTATATATATATATATTTTATTTTGTTATATGATAGTATTTATCTAACATATATATATTTAGTTTTTAAAAATAAATAAAGCAATACTATGGGAAGATTTTTTTCTTTTAATTCAAATTAAATAAAAAGTAGAAGTAAGAATAATAGAAACTGTTAAAATGTTTATTAAGGTAGCATAAAATGTATTAAGTCAGTTTGAAATTAATCAAAATTTAACATAATTAACTTTATGTAAGATTAGAAATTTCAAGGGATAAATATTAACAATTTGTTAAGCATATATTTTTGGACTTGAAGTGCTATATTTATTCGGTTTACACATTAATTTCTTCTCTTTTGCAGAGAATGGAGAGTACAGAAAGATCACGATTTCATCGGAAAAAGTTTAAAGGAAAACCCTTTTAAATATGAAGAATATCTACAACAAGAGAAGGAAAGAGACAAAGCAAGGAGAGAAAAGAAGAGACTATTTAAAAAAATCATGGTAAAATATGGCAATCCTTTTGCATTTTATCTCATGGTAAAGGAGTTGTCGACGGGGTTGGTGCAGTTGCCAAGAAAATGGTAACGCTAGCAACGCTCTGCAACTATAAATTCAGCTTCATATTTTGTCATGTGTATAGAAAAAGTCCTAAAAATATAAAAGAACTTTGCTGAGTGTGAAATTTTAGAAGACACTGTGAAAATACTTAATGCATGCTGGCACCAAGCACAATCGGAGCTCAACATTCAATCGATACATCATGTTGTTTCTATTGACGTAGGAACAATTAATGTAGCAATAACTTCAGAAAGTGATCACAAGAGAATTTGTTACCATATTTTGTCAAAAATATAATATCCAACGATAAGAGTGCAGTTGGAGATTTTGTAGAAGTTGTTTTATTCTCCACATTAAAAAAGTGAAAACTTTGCTGGACAAATAAAACAAATGAATGGGAATGATATAGAATAAGAGTATCTGAAAAAAAATTAAGAAAATGTATATATTTGGCTCAGTCAGTCAGATGTATCCATACTTTGACAAGGATATAATATCCAACGATGAATGTGCAGTTGTTTTATTCTCCACATTAAAAAAAGTGAAAACTTTGATGGACAAATAAGACATGGATGGTGACGATATAGAATTAGAATGTCGAAAAAAATGTAAGAAAACATGTATATTTGGCCCAGTCAGTCAGATGTATCCTAGAAAAAAAAGAGCATTTTTGTAAAAAAGCTACTAACACCAGAAATTATAAATTCAAGATTGGAAATGAAATTTTTTGATATTTGCCTCTATGATATTATAAATGTAACATTGATTAACTCTTTAATAAAAAAAATCTGCCTTGAAAATATTTGTGCATGTCATTATTTTATTAGCTATACAAGTCACACCCGCAACAGGGCGTCACACCCGCAACGAAAATTTTGAATATTTTCTACAAAAGCAAGAATTGAGTAAGTAATTTAATTTTTTCATAGAATAATTATTTAAGTATTACTGTCTAATATTTAAAAAAATCAATTCACTCAGTTGTCATAATTCACAGAGTTTTCAGTTTTTGTACTGAAAGATGAAAATGCATGTCCTTTTTATGTCACACCCGCAACAGGAGGAAATTATTTTTTTTAATAAATAAATGATACATGAGACAATTTTCAGATTTGGATAAATGTATGTGTAAGTCGTCTACATTGAAATTCATACAAATTGAAACCATTGCTCAAAAATATTTTTGCTGGTGACTAATTTAAGTTGTGTAAATGTCACACCTTCAACTTTGGATTGGGCGCTTAGTGCCTGTGCGTTCTTACTTGATCCTATATCTATTCTGCCAAGAATCACAAAATACATCTTTCTTCTAATGCAAAACTTTCTTATTTTACCTCGAAAGTAATGTAGAACGATAATTCTGTCTCATATGTCTGACAAATCAGAAGTAATTTCGATTACTAACATTTATTTCTGTCTCAAAAGAAGTAAAAGGGTAGAATCGATTTTGAAGCATACAAGTTATTTCTTAACACATTCGCTTCTGATCACGCGCCAGCGCGTGATGTGGCGCCAACGTTAAGGAGCCACTCACGCACCAGCGCGTGATGTAGGGTGATGTCTGAATAGCTAGTCACGCGCTGGCGCGGGAAAATCTTTCACTGATTCTTTGTTATAAAAAGTAAACCGGCTTCTGCTAAAAACCCACTTCTACAGGGTGGCATTGACTATCATCACATCTTCACGTAAGCGACAGCGAACGTGTTAATGGCGAGGTATTAGAAAAGGTTAATGTTTCAAAATAAGGAGAAATTTGACATATTTCATAATCTTTAACCAACAATACCAATTTTATTTTTAAGGTTGAATAGTTAATAGGTAAACAGGTAAATTATGAAATTTATAAAACTAGTTTCAAATAATATTAATATTCAATTAGGAAATTTGAATATGGTATGGACGATAGATTGTTATTTGCATTTTAACATTTAATGTGGGGGTTTTATTTTCAATAATTAAACGTGCATCAATAATATAATGGAATTCGAAATATATCGATTTTACTATGTTATAACTTAGCCCTTTGAGAGTGGGTGTTTTTTTTTTCATTTTTATAAAAATGATTTTAAAATCTCAATGAGATATCCCATGAGACTGGTGCTCTTGTAACATCGTTGTTTCAAATTTTCTAGTCCTGTCATGGAAATGTTCCTTGATTGGTCCCGAAACCAACTCTCAACAGGCTCTTTGACATCTTCAATGTCCTTAAATGCGCTAGGCCTAGTGAGGGGAAAGGTTTATTGACCAAATGGAAGCCCAGGGTCTTCAGTTTGATAGCCTCAGAATTGGACATATGTGGATAAGCATTGTCATGCAACAGAAAAATCCTTTTGGTCAACTTCCCTAGGCGTTTATCCAAATGATCTCCGTCAATAGGATCAATAGGTTAGCATAATATTGCCGAGTTATACTACATCTCTGAGTTAAGTACTCAGAATGCCGTCTTTGTCCAAGAAAATTGTCACCGTGTTCCTTTCAGCCGTTTTCTTTGACAAAATTTCTTCTTCCCTGGTGACCGACTGTGATGCTATTCTTTTGACTGTTCCTTGTTTTTCGGATCATAAATGTAAAGAAAGGTTTCTTCCTCAGTTACTAACTTAGCTAATAAAGTCCTGTTCAGTTTAGAAAAGGGCTAAATTGATGATTTTGCCAGTGGAGAACTTTGCTGATTTTTTCTGCAGAAACAAAAAGTTCATGGCATCTCATAACTCAAAGATATGAAATTTTCTTGTACCTCTAACATCAACTGTGTTTCTCTCTATTCTAAAATTTTCACATTTTATCAAGTTTCGGATTGCCGGTACCATTTAGTGCTGGCGCGCTTTATTTTATTATTATTGTTATTATTTATTTGTCTTTTTATTTGTCTTTTTATTTTTGTCTTTTTATTTGTTTATTTTTTTTTTACCTTTTATCCTTTAAAATTTCATTTTTCTTTTTTTTTATCATCTTCTGCACCTTAGATATTTAATTTAAGCAAAAGCTTTCGGTTGTTGCTTGCTTCAAAAAATATATTATTTTCAATGCTGGAATTATTCTTAATACTTTCAATATCTGGAATTATTCTTAAATACGCCATTTGAATCAGATCAGCATTCTTTTACCGTTCAAGCCATTTCATATATTTTTTCACATAATCAAGGGTTTCATTATGAAATGGTCTTGATCATTTGCAGGGCATTCATATCTATTTTAACCAATTTAATTTTTTCTTGTTACTATTCCTAATGATACACTAATCGGGTATTCGATGTTGTATGTTTACATGTTGAATGCTTTGTTTACATGTGTTCTACTATATTGTAAAATAATCTAATAAAGCATACCGACCTGAAACTATGCGTATTTTTTTAGGTACCATTTTATTGGACATAAATACATCATATTATCAGATATAGGATAAAATGGGGTAAAATCACCATAAAATTAGCTATTTTTGAATAGAGATGCAACGGATATCCGGTAGATATCCTATACCCGGTATATCCGGCTGATTTTTCAATATCCGAAATATCATCGGATAACCGAATCACAATCACTGGATATCCGGCAGTGTGCAGCAAAGTAAACATATATAAATAAGAGAATCATTTTACCTCAAAAACGCCAAAAAATTTTTGTTTATAATGCAAAAGATGAAACATAAATTCCCTATCCATAAACAAAAAGTAATTCTCAAAAGCTCAAAGAATTGCCAGTTTTCCCTAATATAGATATTTGGACTCTTTGTAATACATTTAAGTATTTATATTTACATCTTTTAGAAAATTGTACCTTTATTTTCAGATTAATAAATAATTTTTTTTTTTTTTTTTTTTTTTTTTTTTTTTTTTTTGCATAGTATGATTTTATTAATGTTCTTTCTTTATAGTTAAACAAGCAAACAGACCTATTTTTACTTTCTTTAATAGAAGAAAGTATTGCAATCTAATTTTTTTTCGTCTTTCAGTTTGTGACACATTTACAAGCTTTAGGGATCAGAGATACCAAAATACATGTTCATACAAAATGCCTGTCTATGTAATGCTATCCTATCATCAAAAAATAGATGAAGCTATGCATAGAATTGAGGTTCAAAGGTTCAAATTGAGGTTTTTCAAAAATTCAAAAAACTCTTCCATGTTTTTAGCTTATATCATGCAAGGTTATTAATTAAATTTAATGCCAGTTTTAGAAAAATTGGTAAAATATTGTTGAAAAAATATAATGCAATTAGAATATAAATATATTAAATATTTTATGAAACATGATATTTTTTTACTTTATTGAATATTTTAAGGTCTTTTTACATAATTTAACTATCAACTTAATGGATTACCCCTTGTAAAAGAATTCCAGTAAAATATCCTGAAATTTCAGAAAGATATTGGTGATAGGAGTGAGCTGATTTTTAGTTGCTCTCTTTTATAGAGCAACTGAATGATAATGGATTTTCCACAGATTTTCATTTTTTATTAATTGACTTTTAGGAAAAAGTTGGTAATTAATGAATATCAATGTGCAGATTTGGAACAAATGCTTCGATTTGGATACTTAATTTTATCATGGAATAAGTTTGTTCTAGTAGAACAAACCAAGATGTCCAAGAAGAACCAAAGCATCAATAAAAAATTAAAATTACATTTAAAAAAATAAAATTGACAATGTACGGAAAATTCTTTATAATTCATTTGCTTTTAGAAAACAACTAAAAATCAGTTCAATCCTATCGCCGATATGTTACTGAATTTTCATGAAAATTAACGGGATTTTTTATTAGGAGTTGCTTTATAAAGTTCAATACAGTCCACTCCCTCTAATCTGCAACCCTATAATCCGCAAACGCCTATAATCCACACTATATTTTAGATGTAAACAGACATTAAAATTTCCTTTTTTTAACCATGATAATGCACATTTTGATTATAATAAAAGTTGAACTGTATTGATGAACTTAGAAATTTTTAATGCATTTCTGCATTCATTAGAAGGAAATGTTTTATGTATCTTATAAATAACTGTTAAGACTGCTATATACTGAGCATATTTGCTGGCTATATAAAAGATAAAATAACACTTTAAAATAAATATCTTTTTAAGAAAAAATAAACTTATGTTTCTGATCAAGAAAACCTGACTCTTAAGGGCATCAAGAATAAACTGCATAGCATAAATAAAAAAATGATAAAGCTAACCACTATCACTGTGATTTTTGATAGATTTAAAAATAAATTGAAATGTTTTCCATTAATTTTGTATTACATCATTTAAATAAGTTCCTGTTGACTACAGCTTTTTATGCACAAAAAACTTTTTTTCATTTGTGTGTTATTTATTTGCTGTATATTTACTACATTTGTTGATAAATTCCAAATATTAGAATGTAAACAAAGAAATGACCTATAATCTGCAAAATGCTATAATCCGTAAAACCCTTGGTCCCGACCTGTGCGGGTTAGAGGGAGTGTACTGTATTAAAATATGTAAAATAGTCTATTTTCACGCATACGCAGATAAAAATTGTTTTACAGAACTGCTCATATTTCATAAAATATTTATATTCTAATTTCCCTGTATTATTTCTACTACACTTTTCTTATTTTTCTGAAACAGACTTAATTTTGATTCAAAACACTGCAAGTTATAATCTAAAAACATGCAATAATTTTTTACAAAAATAGCTATATCTCCATAAGTGTATGTATTATTCTTACACAATTCAACAAACGTATTGTGAAATATCCACAAATTTATATTCTGCAGTAAAACATCATTTCGTTCATTTTAATTTACAGCGTGATCCTTTGGGGCTCGTCATTATTTTTTTAATCAAATTAATGTTGATAAATATGAAGCCAGATGTATTCTTTAAATTCTTCAAGTTCCCGAAGAATCAGACAATTTTTTTTTTTTTTTTTTTTTTTTTTTTAATATTCAACAAAATGTCTAAAATTGAATGTGTCCAGTCATTAATGGCCATATAGTGTATAGGCTTGATTTTGTTCCTTTTTTTTAAGAATTAAAATAAACATTTTGGATACTTAACTTGAATTGTTGATTTAAATTATTTCAATGGTATGTTTGTCATATCTGTATGTATGAAATCTTTAAGTGGCATGTGAAAAATAACAGAGTTTAAAGATTTTTTTCTTTCAAACAATTCAACAACTCCGCATTTTAAATGTTAAGAGAAAAAATCTTCTCCTAAAAAACTTGAATTTCAAGCCCTGATATTTATAGAGAAATATTTTTTGTAAATTATATTTCAATGCACTTAAAATGTTTTAATGGTGTGCGAGAGATGTTTATAATTTATTGTTTGAGAGGGCATTTTAAAAGAAACAAACATTCACCCTAATTAAAAATATATCTAGTGTCGGTTATCCGATCGGATATCAGGCCGGATATCCGAATCTGGCAAAATCAATATCCGGTGCATCCCTACTTTTGAACTTAGCTAACCTACAATCCTATAAAATATTTACATTATTTTGATAAATATTTTACTTTATACTATCTTAGAATTGCTACATTTTTTATTTGCTCTTTTTTAAAACAATAAAACTGTTTCATGATTATTTTTTAGGCTTCTAATTATGATTCCTTTACCCTATAACATAGGGGTATTCGAACAATCCTTGAGGTAAAATGATAACACGTGGAAAAAATGAAATATCTTATAAAAAATATCACATTATATCATACGAAAATACGAGTAGCTAAGTCATTCTTTATAAAATACATTCATGTAAAATTTTAATAATTAAATATAAAAAATTAAGTGTGTAATGTCTGCTACTACTAGTGCAGTATTTGTATGATGTGTTCATTGTCAACATCGTCATGTTTTGGAAACGTACATTTCTCTCTAAACTTAGATTTAACAAGATAAGGCTACATTTCTGCTGACAAAATTTGGTGAACAAAACTTTAATTTACTTTTTTGTCATAGTACTAGACTAACACACAATATATTCTATGCAAAGGGGGTATTATGATGTTTTTTCTTTGAATCATTCAGTCAACTTTTTTCCTGAATTGCAGCATTAGATTTCTATGCACAGATTTTGAACAATAACATGCAATCTTAATTTCACGCAACTCATGTTTTTCTTGAAGATGTAAATTCATGTTCCTGTGCTTGCATGTATACATTTCCTTTTTGCTTTTGATTTCTCCAAGGCTATTCTTGTAGTGGTGACAGTGTCGAAATAATCACTAATTTTAATCTGTTTCTGTTTAAAAACCAATAGAATTGAAGCTGCAGAGAATCCATCAGTGTGTTCATAATGTGGGTGATTTTTCACTTTGTCCATTGAAGTTGATGGCACCATATCTCGCAGTATTTATGATATAAGTTATGATAGTCGTTTTTCTACTTCAGCTTTGTTAGATACATTTAACAACAGCCACAGAAACAATGGCGGATCTAAGGGGGGGAGTGATGGGGCGATCGCCCTCCCTTGAGCCCAATAAATGATCAGCAGAACGACATTAGATGCCCGCACGGAAAAGTTGTTGGTCCTAAACTCGAGACCGGCGCGACCCGACCCGGGTCGCGCCAACTTTAATTTGTTATACTGGGACTGGATCAGGTCTTCACACTTTCAGAGCCGGGTCGGGTCTTTTTTTCTGCAGAGCTAGACCGAGCCACACTGTTTTTTCCAGGTCGGGTTTGGCGTGGACTTCTTTCCTACTAGAGCCTACACGGGCCAAAATTTTCAAGCCCAGGTTCTGTCAAGTACAAAGGCTAAACGCTCGATCTGGGATCGACACAGCTCGTATGCTGTGGCGGTTCTAAGGGGTGGGAGGAGGGGACGAAGTCTTCACCCTTTTGGGACAATTGCCCCCCCCCCAAGGGATAGTAAAGGGTTTACAAAGTGACATTATGCATCCTCACGAGAAATAACTTGGGGCGAAGATCGAGCCCATCACGGCCGGACACGGGTCGTGCCAGTTTAAGTCCACGAGACTCGGACTGGGTAAGATTTTCTCTCGTTTTGAATCGGATCGTGTCCCGATCTTGCTTTTTTTGCAGATTCGGTTGGGGACAGGCTTCTTTTTCTTCCAAATCGAGCCTGGTCGGGTTTTCATTTTTCCTAAAAGTTTGCACTGAACAAAATTTTCAGGTCGTGGCTCGGCCGGGAATAAAATCTAAATATTAGGTCCGTCTCTGATCTAGATAGTATGATAAACATTATTTGCCTGACCGTGACCGTACAGCTAAACGTTTGGTACGTCTCTGATCTAGATAGTAGATAACTATTGCTGGCTCGACCGCGACCCGTGCATTCCTCTAAATTCTTTCCCATGAGCAAAAGTTGGGTTGAAAATTTTCTTACTTGTTAATCGTAAAAATTATTAGACAGAGAAAAGCGAATTTCATCAAATAGCCCCAAATAAGGGCAAATTTCATTAAAGAAAAGCGAATTTCGTCAAAGGATTGCGAAAGAAATACGAATTTCATCAAAAGGTCGCAAAAAACCTCCAATTTTGTGAAAGGATCACAGAGAAAACGTAAATTTCCTCAAAATTTCACGGAAAAAAGCGAATTTCGTTAAAGAATTGCGGAAAAGCGCAAATTTTGTCAAAGGATAGTGGTCAAAACTGGGTCAAGAGTAAAAACCGAATCTGTAACTGATTCAAGTTTGCCTTGTATGACAATCTGCCCCGATGCGCTAAGAAAGTAGAAAAAGGTTTTTATCTCCATCTCAAGTTCAAAATAATTCATGGCATTTTTAGAACATGAAGAAGAAGAAAATATGAATGCGGAGAATAAAACGTTTGAAGTATTAATTTGTATGGCTAAATGCGCTAAGTGTTTTAATAAAATTTACAATAACTTTGCAATATAATTAGTGAATAGGTAAAATGAAGGGTCAAAACATCCACAATTATACAGGTTTTTATTTAATATTTAAAAATATCGATTTATTATTGTTTTAAAGTAAACTGCCACCTTAAATTTTCAAATTATTAACATTTTTTATGTTTTGTTACTTTTCATAAAAATAGTTAAAATACCTAGAAAAATAAATCATCATATTGAGTCCTAAAGCAACATGTAGATAACAACGCAATAAAAAAAAGAAAAAAGAAAAAAAAAGAAAGCTACAGTGTTATTTCGATTTTTGCATAAGAATAAATTAAGCGATGTGGGCAAAAAATCGATGCGTGAAAAAAACTTTCTATAATATCAGGAAAAGTGCCAATACCGGTAAATAAAATATTACTTTTAATCGATAATAATTACTTGATTTTTGCTTAGTTTTTTTATTATCTTTAGTGAATTCCGTGACCAAAATATGCATTAGAGTTACTTTGCAAAAACTATCTGTGAGGAATCCTGATAAAAAGAATCGAAATTTTATACTTCTTAAATCGATAATTTTTCATGCTGCAAATGCAACTAAAATCATACTGAAAGAATTAAATATGTACAAAAATTACATTTTAGAAGAATTTTTAAAAAGTTAATACAATTTTTTAATTCACCGATAACTATTTAAAGGAAATCACAAAAAGCATTATCTGCTTACGAGAATTACCTGATATTATAGAAAGTTTTTTTCACGCATCGATTTTTTGCCCACATCGCTTAATTCATTCTTATTCATACGACGTACCGTAAGCCTGGAATATGCATTAATATGTCTTTATAAAATCTGTTTCTGAAGAATTATTTCAGACTGTTTATCGCTAGGGTTTAATTCTGAAAACACAACCAATTAACCGACTGCAAAATTGAAATTTAAAAAAGTTTTTATCGAATTAAGGAAATTTTTAAATGTACGCAATAGAATTATATCATGAAGTTAATTGCTTCGAAATAGTGGAAGGAACAAAATAATTTCTCCAATGCACTTGCCCTGCTGAGTAAAAAATATCACTGATGTATGATATGAAAAAAAAATATGCTTGGAAATTAATTTAAAAACAGTAAAAATTAAGTAAATTGCGATACTGTTGTCAAATAATTTGCAATATAGTTTTCATACAAAAAACATTTCAAAGTACAGTAGACTCTCTCAAATCCGCTCAGCTCGGGACCAGATGTTTTGCGGATTTTAGAATTTTGAGGATTTCTGGTCATTGCATTGTTTACATTTTTTAAACAGTGATTTGAATGTAATTAATAATGCAATCACACCTATAATGAATACTTACAACATAATAAAATATTAAAATAATAAAAATTTAGATACTTTTTAAAATATTAAAAATAAAGGTCAAGTTAAGAATCAGTAATGTATGATTAAAAATTCATTGTAAAAATGAAATGTATTTTTCCTAAATTATTCAATAAAACTTGCTCATAAAGGTACGTTATTAATTCACATCAAAATCATTCAATAAGAAAGTTTTATTTCAGTTTTAGCTAGTCATAATAACCAAAAAAGCTTGATTAATACATAAATATTTGGTAAAAAGATTGTGATTACCAATGATATCAGCAATATCTTGAATTTTTTCAGAAGTAAATTTATTCTTCCTTCATGAAAAAAAACATAAATTCTGTAATATTAACAAAAATTACAAATTATAATATATATGGAATTGCTATAACACTAAAAAGTCAAATTCTATCCCTATATCAGATATGAATGTTTTTTTTTGTTTACATCTGTAAATTATGTGCGGATTTTAGAGATTTGTGGATTTGAGGGATGCGGATTTGAGGGAGTCTATTGTAATCTTTTTTTTTTTTTTTTTTTCGTATTTAAAAACGTAAAAATTAAAAATGTGCAGTATTTAGAATTTAAAAATATTGCAATAAAAGTTCATAAAAGTTAAATTCAATCATCTGCTTTTACCACCATTAAAATGACGTTAATTTTATTTGTTCTTTATAATATAAATAGTAAGTAAATAAATTTTGCCCTAAGGGGACAATTTACGTTTTCAATAATTTTGTATATTTTTTAAAACATAATTCAAATGATGAACTCACTGGATTTCACTGTACAATTAAAAGCGAAAAAAAAAAAATACTGCAAATTTAACTAAAATATTTATTATTATTTTTAATTGTATTTTTTAAAAATCATATTTCTATTTTAAATATTGATACTTTTATTCAATATTTTTAAGAATTTCATATGTGTGTTACATAAGACTGCGTGTGGATTTTTAGATACATCAAATATTACACTTAATATATTTCTTTAACTGATAGACCGGGAGATGGCACCACAGACAATCATCTCATTGAGTTCACGGATGAAAATCTAGGATTAGTTAAACTTCAATTAGCATATTAAAATGCAATCGATCTGCCAAATGATATCTTGATAGAAAACACATCAAAATCCTATTTTAGTAGTTGTCTTGTAGGTTTACCATTGTATTTTCCTTTCCAGTCCTTCATATTTTCAAACCTTTAGAAACAGGAAAACATAATTTTAAACCTATGAGTCAATTTTTAAAATCGGATTTTTAAGTGTTTTTCACCAAGATATGAATTGGCTTGGGATAAAAGAGGGGGGAACCCTGGAGGAACCTTTCCATGGGAACCCTGTTTAGAGGTCTGCACGGGCCCAGGCTTGACCCGTTACCTGTACCCGGCCCGGGCAGGTAAAATTAGATTCATTTTTTCAACGGGCCGGGCCGGACCGACAAACAAAATAAACGGGCCGGGCCGGCAAAAAACTGAAAGGACCAGGCCCGGCCGATAAAAAAAAAATTTTGCGGGACTGCGGCCCGTTACAAAAATTTACTTACTGAAATTACTTATTAAAATGAGACGATAAAATATGAGTTATTTTCAATGAATATGTCTTTAACGAGAATTAGTATAAATGTGCTAATTTGAGAGCTAGTTGATGACACTAGTTTTACAACATCAGTACTGAAGTGTAACTTGTATAGTGTAGAGATCGGAATCGGACAGTTACATTGTGTATAACTTGGGCTTAATATTTTTTTAGCAGACTCGTGCTGGGCCGAGATCAGGCTTGCATTCTTTTTAGACATATAGATGAGCCGGAATTAGACTTAATTGCTTTCATGATGTGTAGGTCTAACACGATTTGTAAAATTATTAATAGCGCTAAAGAAGTTATGTAAACGCAATCTTTGGATATATACTCCTGGGTGTTTCTTAAATTCCCTTTTCAACAACGCGAAAGTTTGACTCATCCTCTAACTAATCTCTAACTGTAAAAGTATAAAATTGACATGCCTGACTATTGAAGGGATTTGGAATCGAATAGTCGTTTTCATTTTTGGTAAATAAGATACTTGCATAATCTTGTTGAAATATAAGAAATTCTTGTCAAATGGTTGCAGATTTTTCTCCTTTTCCATGCTATCGCTTCCGGAAATTCTATTTAAAACTCTAACTTTGACAATATTTTCTTAAATTGATTGTATAAAAAAATGGATAACGCCATTCGAGTACATAGTTTCAGAATAGAAATACTTGCTAATCTTATGCATTTCCAAAAACAATAATGAATTCAAAAATGTTTCAGAAAGTATCTCTTTTGGATATGAAAATGAATTTGGATTTGGAATCTTTAATAAAATGATATAGAAATATTTTCAGAAATCTTCTTTTATAATCATTTAATGAAAAAGTAATACAGGACGCGTTTCGAGCTACAACAATAACAGCTCTTAATCAGTTGAACCAAAGGGTACCGTAAGGGTACAGTCCGTAAGGGTACAGAATAGCTCGAAACATCCCTGCTTTGTTTTTTCGTTTAATTGTGATTTTTACAAAGTGTATTATTCTGATTATTAATTATCGCCAGTGTTATCAGTGCTTTTTCACTACTTTCTTTACACAGTTTCAAGAGTTACGATGTTTTTAATTTTTTTTTTCTAAACTATATTAATTTTTTAATGAATCTTTATTTGAATGTTGATTGTTATTTATTAATGTTGCTAATGTGTATTTCCTGTTAAATGTAATGTAAAATCATTCCATAGATATGTATGCAGTATTCTTTAACCCGGGGGTACACATGCCTGGTCTTTTTGACCCGGAGTGCGTATGATTTTTGCAATTGTAACCACTTATCTTTTAAAAGTCATCTTCAAATTATTTTATCAGAAAATTTGTAAGGATTGTCTCCGCCTAAATAAAATGACGGTTATGATTTGATTTTATTGGTGACAAAACCATTTCTACCCTGGGTAAGCGCATGTTCTCCCGGGTTAAAGGAATCTTAATTATAAAATAAAAATCTGATTTTTTTAGATATAGTAAAAATTGTGTCGGGCCTTAACGGGCCGAGCCTGTTTTCACTAAAATTTGTACGGACTGGGCCTAAAAATGAAAATTATAAACGGGCCGGACCGGGCGGGCCAGACTTTTTCGTTTTATAACGGGCCGGGCCGGGCCCGAGCCTGGAAATTCCGGCCCATGCAGATCTTTAAACCAGTTTTGCTTTAAAATATAAGTGCAATCCCGGGGCGATGAGATTGGATATGGCTGACCAACTGCGTTTTAATATGCGAATCAAGATTTAACTAACCCAAGATTTTACCCGTGAACTCGATCAGGTAACTGTCTGTGCTGCGCCTCCCGGTCTAGGATATATATATATTAAAAAAAGGTGAAATATAACACTTCTTCATATAGTTATATTTTTAGAAAAAAAAATCTGAAGGCCATTTCCATGTTCCATGCCCAGATTTATCTCATATATAATAAAAAACAAACACAAAAAGTTTAAGCCGCTATCTTAAATATAAATAAAAAGAATATTGTCCAGTTAAACTGATGGCATTGAGCTCACAGGCTACGCATACTAATTGTACATTACAGACTTGTATTTTCGTTAATTCCGTTCGAAAAAAAGTTAAGAAGAGGACAGCCCCTTTCTCCTCTTTTATCCTTAATCATTTAACCTCCTACACTATCAAGGACATGATTTATCATATAAAAAATCTATATCCAAAATTCAGAGCAAATTGGATAATTCTTAATAAAAATCCATTTAGCATTTATATAATTTAAGAGGAGTTATTCCCCTCTTTTATACTTAACCATTAAACTTCCAAAACTATTCAGAGATTTGAACGAAATCTGACAATTCTGCTTGAAAAATCCATTTATATAAGCTAAGGGGAGGGGCATTAGAACCCCCGTCCCCCCTGTTTATACTTATTCAATAAACACCTAATAACAGCCACGGACTCGCCTCATCAGAATGATCCCATATCTAAATTTTGAATGAAAACTGTTAATTCTGCATGAAAATCCTGTTTATATCAATTAAGGGGAGGGACATGAGCCCCCCGTTCCCCCTGTTTATACTTATTCAATGAACACCTAATAACTGCCACGGTATCGCTTCATCAGAATGATCCCATATCAACATTTTGAAAGAAAACTGTTAATTCTGTATGAAAATCCCGTTTATATCAGTTAAGGGGAGGGGCATGAGCCCCTTCCCCCTGTTTATACTTATTCAATGAACACCTAATAACAGTCACGGAATCGCCTCATCAGAATGATCCTATATATAAATTTTGAACGAAAACTGTTAATTCTGCATGAAAATCCCGTTTATATCAATTAAGGGGAGGGGCATGAGCCCCCCGTTCCCCCTGTTTATACTTATTCAATGAACACCTAATAACAGTCACGGAATCGCCTCATCAGAATGATCCTATATATAAATTTTGAACGAAAACTGTTAATTCTGCATGAAAATCCCGTTTATATCAATTAAGGGGAGGGGCTTGAGCCCCCCGTTCCCCCTGTTTATACTTATTCAATGAACACCTAGTAACAGTCACGGAATCGCCTCATCAGAATGATCCCATATCTAAATTTTGAAGGAAAACTGTTAATTCTGTATGAAAATCCCGTTTATATCAATTAAGGGGAGGGGCATGAGACCCCCGTTCCCCCTGTTTATACTTATTCAATGAACACCTAATAACAGTCACGGAATCGCCTCATCAGAATGATCCTATATCTAATTTTTGAACGAAAACTGTTAATTCTGCATGAAAGTCCCGTTTATATCAATTAAGGGGAGGGACATGAGCCCCCCGTTCCCCCTGTTTATATTTATTCAATGAACACCTAATAACAGCCACGGTATCGCCTCATCAGAATGATCCCATATCTAAATTTTAAAGGAAAACTGTTAATTCTGTATGAAAATCCCGTTTATATAAATTAAGGGGAGGGGCATGAGCCCCCCGTTCCCCCTGTTTATACTTATTCAATGAACACCTAATAACAGTCATGGAATCGCCTCATCAGAATGATCCTATATCTAAATTTTGAACGAAAACTGTTAATTCTGCATGAAAATCCCGTTTATATCAATTAAGGGGAGGGGCATGAGCCCCCCGTTCCCCCTCTTATACATATCGAATGAACTCCAAAAACTAATCAGGGAAGCGCCTTATCAGGGTATACCTATATACAAAATTTGAAGTGGATCCGATATTTTTATCATGAGTTATCGCGTTACGCACGAACGTACGAACATACATACAGAACGGACGGGCACATAAGCTCTCAGGCTATGATAGCCTGTGAGCTAAAAAACTTCAACATTTTTAAAACAGAAAAGTACATTGTTAAAAATCTTGTCATATTAGATTAAATTTTTTAACGATTTTCTGTAGTTCCATGTATTGACCTTCGATTTATTCTGTGGAGCTGATCCGGAGTATCAGACCAGATAAAGTGATCGTTGAGGTTAATTGGGTGAGATAGTCCTCCAATGTTCGTGTCAGGGATAGCTCAGTTGGTAGAGCATTGGCGGCTTCAGCCAATACATCCCAGGTTCGAATCCTGGTTCGGGCTTTTTTCTTCAAAAATGGAAAAATTATATATGTTACAATCTTGTCATAGTTTGAACCGAATTTGATGCTCATTAGCTCCTCTGTAAGATGGTGAAATCTTGAACCAATATTTGGAACTCCCGTTGAAGCATAGTTCCAATAGCTGGAACGAGGTTAAAAAAAAAGCTACAAATGATGGTACGGGATTTCACCATATTATGTTGTCTACTACTGAGCATCAAACTAAGACAAGGTTTATACAGTGTAATGAACTCAGCTATTTATAAAATGCATCGGAAATCCAAAATAAAATGTAAACGCATATTTTAATATTTTTAAAACGTAGTAATGCTCTATTAATGAATTTCTGACAAATTATATTTCGACAAATTCTATAAAGCGCCAAATTACTCAAGCAGCATCGAATTGCGTAAAAGAAACATCCTTATAACTCCAAAATGATAATTATATTAACTAACAATTTGTTGCGCCGGATTAAGTGTCTCATTTCCAATTAAAGTTTATCTTTGAATTGAAATTTGAATGAAATACATGGTCATGAAAAATCGAAAAATGTTAAAAACTGGATTACAAATATCTCGGCAACTAATAATCCGATCGACTTCTTTCATTATGCAAAATTTGTGTTATTTTATTGCCTTTTACGTCCACTCCTTAAAATAAAAAAAATTAAAAAATTTTATACACCTTTTATCAGAACGAATTTTTCGAGGGTCCGAAAAAATAGTTTCGGATAATCGAGGTTACTGATATTAAATAGGCTTCGTCCCACTCTTACGTACTAAGTACATACAAAATTTAAAGTCTCTATCTCAATTTGTTCGTGAGTCAGAACATTTACAGACAGACGGACTGACAGTTAGACAGACAGACACACAGACGGACGTACGGCAAAATATTTTTCCTAAAAATATGTTTTTTGGAATCTCCAGTATCTGAAACGTGTAAATCCATCAAAAAAAAAATTTTTTTTTCGATTTTCAAAACGATTGCAAGATTTACCCTATGCTACGTATGATGGGTAAGTAAAAAAGAAGCATGAAGAAAAAACCATTTAAAATTTTAATTTTTATGGTAATTACGCTGGTCGTATCAACAAAATTCACAATATCTAGCGATATAATTGCGTTATAGATAAAAATATAGTTTTAAAATATTCACAATTGAATAAGCTTTTATTTAACATTAAAAGAAGAAAATCGATTTTTTGACCAAATTTGAGGTAAACTGTACCCTTAATGATAATAAAACAAATCGGAAATTGCACGTCAGACGTTGCAAATGAGGTGCGTTCGTACTATAAAGAAGTTTTTAAGACATACAGTACTTAGGATACAATACAGTATGCGAAGTCTTTTGTGTGTTCCTGTAAATGCTAAATGCTTTCTATTGTACAGAAATTAAGTTGTAAAAATCTCAGAAATGTATATCAATTTCATAAACCGCGAAATAGTTTAATATATTTTAATTGCACCTCAAACAATGTTTCCCCCAACATCATTATGTAATAGAATACTTTTCTGTGGTCAGTATATTAATAAAAATATTCTTTTCCCCACAGATTGTATAAAATGTGTACTTTAGTATATATTTCATAGATACATATGAAGTCTATTATGTTCGAAAGAGTGTAAAATCATTAAATTGCACTTGAAACTTTTTCACCATTACCGTAATGTAACGGTCTGCTTTTGATTGTTCCTGTAAGTGAACTATACATTCAATTTTCATAAAATTTGAAATGGCTCGACAAAGTTATGTATTAATTGTATATTTTGAATTTCAAACAATTCAGTTGGATAGTTTTTGCTTTGTTCTATGCGGACAGACGTATGGATTGAACAACTATAGGTGATACGTATCTACAGAATTACGAACGCATCTAATAAAAAAATAATGCTTGAAAAAATGTTATTAAAACTTGCAAATGTATTTGAAAAACATATATTTATATAATTACATAATTTCTTTTACGGATTACCTGTTTGTTATTGAACTCATATCAGACTTTAGTCATATTAAGCTGTCATCATCATTTAAGCTGTCATCAGTGCAGTTATATGCCAAACGATAAGGCAGGTTTCATTACACCTACGAATTAAACATCAAGGTTTAAACGTTATTTCGACTGTCATAAATAATTATTAATATCCTGTGTTGCAATATTCATTAGGCTGTGAATTTAAACAGTCTCAATTTCAGAAACTGGACGAACTAAATAATATTTCTTTAAAGTGTCAGAATATAGATTAATTTTCTTTTATCTATAATTTAGTGTTCAACAAACTATTATATATTCTATTGATTAAGGATTTTAAATTTTAATAAGTCTGTAAAATATGTTATAAAAATAATTATTAAATTAAAAATGACAATAATTCTGCTTTTTCAGAATTTAGTGTCCCCCCCCCCCCCCGACAGATAGTACAAATCGTACTTCAGTTTTAAGCCTTAAAACGCACGCTTTTATTTTATATAAAATAATGCCACTCGCATGCGCTTTAGAATTCTACAATTAAGATCCAATCTTAAACAGCATTTGCAGAAATGAATACATATGACATCTCTATCTCAGAATAATATACAAATTCAGCAAAAAGCTATGTCGTCATTCAAAAAACTAAAAAAAAAAAAAAAAAAAACTACTTATTGATGTATTTTTCTTGATTTGTTTGTATCATCAATATAGATATTTAAAAGTAAATCTAATTTATAATAGCTCTATCTTTTATTAGAAATCAATCATTTATTTATTTTTTAAATGGCACGTGTTTTAATTACACTTTTCTTCAGTTTTTATGGAAAAATGGCAACAAAAAGATAAGAAAATCTATCATTTTTCAACTATTTTCTCTTTCTTTCTACGGAAATGGAATACTTGAGTTACAAATATTACAGAAGTGGTACTAAAAACCACAAAATAATTACTAATTTAAAAATAAATTGAGATGCAGATTTAAAATAAATCGCATTTAAAAGCAGCTTTTCTCACTACACGACGGTATAAAGATTCAAAATTTGCAACACATAGATTTAAAAAAAATTGCAATAGAGATTATCCTTTTTTAACTGTACAATGATTTATTTGCTTTGTTTTAAGACTGGCTTATGTAGTAACATAATTTTTTTTTTTTTTTTTTTTTTTTTTTTTTAAGAAAATGGCATTTTTACTACTGACCGAAAGAGATAACACAGCGGAGGCTAAAACTATTTATGCATATTTCGGGTGTGTTTAAATAATACACATATGAGCCTAAAAAAGCAAAAATGATGCCCGTGGCTGCGAGCATAGAGACGCGCGTCTGTTATCGTTGTCGCATAAGATCTAAGGATTAAACCAGGCAAATTTGCGCCGGCGTGACTATACGTGATTTTTAATTGTTGCGTGCTGTTTTTTGACTTCGTTAACTCAGCGCAATGAGCCAATTTTTGAAGAGCGAAAGAGATTCTGCTCAATAATTTACGCAAATTTAAGGAATTTAGTCGAAATTTATAAAAAATAAGGCATTTGTTCCTATTTAATGCCGAGCAAAGTTGTGACTGAAGGGCAGCCTTTTCAATAACGAGCGGGATTGGGGTAACGGTAAAAAAAAGTAGGAATTTTCCCATATATTAAAAAATCTTTAAGTCATCCTTCCTTTTTAAATATTTCACAGGCATGGAATTCTTCTGAAACAATGTTTTAATTTTCAAAGAAACCTCATTTTCTTCCTTTTGCGGAATCGCTAAATCCATTTACTTTAACAATTGCTGGAAAAATATCATGCATTTCATCTAAGATCTCGGAAATAAATAACTATTTTATTCAATCGGTAGCTGAAAAAATTCTCAAATTTCAATAACCAGTTGATTGAGCAAAAGTATTCCGAATTTCGTCAAATGATCCCGTAAAATGATCGCGGATTTTGTGAGTTCGTTGCGAAAAAAAAAGTCGCAAATTCCGAAAAGCGATAAAGATAAAATGTTGCAAGATTCATTGAAAAATCGCGGGGCAAATGAAAAACGAATTCATCTTTACAGGGCTGCCAGAGGAGACTTTTTTAGGTAGTAAACATTACAAAAAAATAAATAAATAAATAAATAAATAAATAAATAAATAAAAAGCTACCTATTGCAGGCGTCCGGAAGAAAGCACTTCCGGACAAGAACATTCGACATTATATAATGTATTCTATACTAGCAAAAGCCGTGCTTTGCTTGGATTCGCGAAGCATTATTTCATAAGATAAATATTTGAAAGTAACATTATTTTTTTACATTAATTTTGCATCTTTATTAAGCAAAAACGTTATCTCAAGTTTTGGCGCATTTAAATTTTAGAAATGTAAATTCAGCCAAATAACTAAGAATTTCCTCGGATTTTTTTTATTTCTGATATAAGGCTGCTATAAATAAAAATATTTTGGAATGCTGATGTCTAGCCTCTTGCCTTGAAGCTAAATCATGTTCGCGTTCGTTCCGGCCAGTAAGTGTTCTTTTTCTCGGCATTTTTAAATTACTAATACATTCGAGAAATGTTTTATAAACGTAGTTAAAATATTTAATTTGGTACAATTAAATTATATTTCAATCAATTAAAATATTCTTAAATTATTCTTCAATCTCAATTATTCTTCAATCTTTCATTTCGAATATAAAACTTAAGAAACTTACCAAAGTTAACAAAATATTCACTTTAAATACCAAATATAAGAATTAATTTTGGTACTACTAGGTTATCCCGTCGACCAAAAATGTATCGCCAGATTGTAAGATTAAATGCCAATAATGGATGATTGTGAATGTCACATTAAACACAATACACATGTTTAAAACGTCATCAAGTGGTTTTAAATTAACTTTTTAACTGTATTTTTATTCATGTGTTACTAATTTATCTGTTCTTTCGTTATGTATAGTAAAAATTGTGTCAACAAATATAACTTGGCTATTAGTTTGGCGATTTTTATAATTTGGCGAAAATGGTCGACGGGATAACCGAGTAGTACCTTAATTTTACTTGTTTGCGATTCTTTTGTTGCCACTTTACCAAAGTAAATACGTAAATAAATAAATCATAATATAATTCTTTTAAAATTCGTAAGTATAAACTTCGTAAATAATTATGACAGAATAATGAAAATACATTTTATTTAATACATTAATCATGATTCTAATTACTAACCCCATGGTTTATTTTCCTTCTTAAAATAAAAAGATACGGGTTCAATTTTTTTTATTTGCAAACGACTTTGGCGGAACGATGAAAATATATTTTATTTAATTAATTAATCATGATTATATCGATAATTACGAACCCCATGGTCTATTTTCCTTCTGAAAATAAAAAGATACGTGTTCAATTTTTTATTTGCAAAAATGCGTCCATAATAGAAAAACATGTAGAATAAATTTGTTATTAAAATAATATTTTTGAAAGGTTATTCTGTAAAAAAATAACATTGTGCAAATCTACAAATCATAATTTATTCTTATGTTTAATTTCAAGTCAAAATACTGAATAGTTTTTTTATAAAGTGTACGACAAAATGTAACTTGGATGGCCTAGTAGAGGATTCGCTTCGCTCATCCTAATAATATATATATTATTCTTTCAACATTATATATAAAAAAACATAATTAAATATATGAATATAATCCTTGATATTATAAATCATTCTAAAATGCATTCAAAATTAATTAAATCTATAAAATTATATTAAACATTGCTTATATTGCAGGGAAACATGGAGTTTAGTGTACGGAATATTACGTTCCAAACACTTAGAGGGTTAAATTAGCATTTGGTGATGAATCTCCAGCTCGTACTACTGTATACACATGGTTTAAAGAATTTAGCAGGTGTCGCAATTTTCTTCAGGATGAAGAACACACAGGACGGCCGCCATCGGCAGCAATCCCGAATAATGTGTCTTCCATACGAAAAATGTTAATGAATGATAATCGCTGTACCTATCAAATGATACAATAGGAATTTAGCATTGTATCCACAGCCATACACAAAATTATTCATGAAGACTTGCATATAAAAAAAGTAGTTTGCCGTTGGGTTCCCCGTAATCTAACTGACCATTAAAAAGACGAACGTGTCAGAATTAGTAAAGAAACTTTTAAATTGCTAAATGATGGTTGTCCCGCATCATTTCTAAAATTGTAAAGGGTGATGAAACGTACATACTGTTTTTTGACGCTCCAACACGTCAAGAAAGCAAAGTATGGGTCTTTGAAGATGATCCCACGCCAACAATGGTGAAAAGAAAACGCGCACTGAAAAAAAAGTGATGCATGGGATTGGTCAAAGCCATCGAGTTGGAAGCAGGGATGTAGTGCAGGGTATACGAGGGTATACGCCGTATAGCTTCTGGATTTTTTAAAAGAAACTCCGTATACTCTCTGTTTCCCAAATAAAGGATTTGCGTATACCCTATTTGCGAATGTGCATGACGTCAGCGTATATCTTCTGCCTATACCGTATACTCTCTGATTATTTTTCGACTACAACACTGGTTGGAAGGACAGAAGACAGAAACAGCAAACTGGTATACCACTAAATGTCTTCCAGAAATTCTACAAGAAGTGAATGATAGGGGACTAATGCTTCACCATGACAATGCATCTTCACATACAGACGGATTAACAGTTGAGTTTCTTAAACAAAAATGAATTAAAGTGATAGAACATCTGCCGTATTCGCCTGATCTAGCTATGTATGACCTTTGGTAAATCTTTAATCTAAAAAAGAACTTACGTGGGCATCGTTTTCATTCAGAAGAAGAGATTGATGTGGCTATAAATGCATTTTTTCATCTGTTCCAAGAAATGAATGGCTTAAGGCATTTAATCTGTGGAAAATTCATCTACAAAAGTGCATTGATGCTGGAAGAGACTACTTTGAACATATCTAAAATTTTGTAAATATAACTTTAAAAACCTAGTTCTATTTCAAAAATTTCAGAGTGACCCTCGTATATACCGGGTGTCTAAAAATGACTGATGGATTTTAAAATTCAATAACTTGCAAACGGTGACAGCTATTTAAAAAATTTTTGCAAGAGGGTTATGTATAATGTCAGGAGTTTTTTTATTGTAATTTTTGATATTAGTTCGAATTTCAAACAATAGATGGCGCTGACGGCGGTTGAAGACCAGGTGATCAGTGCTGAGTGAGGTCAGTTTCGGCGTCAACCTGGGCTTCAATTGCCGTCAGCGCCATCTATTGTTTAAAATTTGAACTAAAATAAAAAATTACGGTAAAAAAACTCCTGACATTATACATAACCCTCCTACAAATTTTTTTTAAATAGCTGTCACCGTTTGCAAGTTATTGAATTTTAAAATCCATCAGTCATTTTTGGGACATCCGGTATATATATATATATGTATCTGATTTTTGTCATGCTGAAACTATCATATTTATGAACCGAACTGAATGAAACTTGGTGTGTACATTGTACAATCTACATACTAATGTCACGACCGAATTTGTTGGCTTGCATTATCCACCATCTTGTTTCAAAATTGCGGCCATTTAAATTTTTTTTTAAATTGAAATTGAAATTTAAAAACAAAAAACTTAGAAATTGAAAAGTATTTTTCTTCTAAAGGTTTGATCTTGATACAAAGATTCCAAAGCATTTTTTGTTTTGTCTATATCTTTAAAAATGGCTGAGTTATAGCACTTTGAATTTTTATTGTGGTTGACATTTTGAAACGACCTGATGTTTGTCACGTGATAAAAGGCGTATTTATGAACTGATTTGAATGACATTTGGTGTGTATATAGCACATACTAGTGTCTCGACCAAGTTCGTTGGCTAGCATCATCCGCCGTCTTGTTTCAAAATTGCGGCCATTTTTTTAAATTAAAATTTAAAATTAAGAACAGACAAATTAGAAATTGAAAAACATTTTTCTTCTATGTGTCTGATCTTCATACAAAGATTAGAGAGCATTTTTTGTTTTGTCTATATCTTTAAAAATTGCTGTGTTATAGCACTTTGAATTTCTAGTGTGGCTGACATTTTCAAACGGTCTGATATTTGTCACGTGATAACACGCGTATTTATGAACCGATTTGGATGTAACTTGGTGCGTACATAGTATATGCCGATGTCTGAATCGAGTTCATTGGCTAGTTTTACCCGCCATCTTGTGTAAAAATAGTGGCCATTTAAATATTTTTTTTTAATTGGCTGAGTTATAGCACTTTGAATTTCTAGTATGTCTGACATTTTGGAATGATCAGATTTTTTTCACGTGATAATACGGATATTAATGAACCGATTTGGATGTAGTTTGGTGAGTATATAGTAAATACACATGTTTCGACCGAGTCCGTTAGCTTTTATCATCTGCCACTTGTTTCAAAATGGCAACCGTAATTTTTTTTTTTTTAATTTGAAAACTTAAAATTAAGTACAAAAAAATAGAAATTGAAAAATACTTTTTTTCTATGTGTTTGAGCTTGATACGAAGATTCTAGAGCATTTTTGTTTTGTCTATATCTTTAAAATTGGCTAAGTTATATCATTTTGAATTTTAAAGTGGGTGATATTTTGAAAAAATCTATTTGCTTGCGACAATACTAGCATATATCAACCGATTTCGATGTGAGTGAGTTTGTGCACAGAACTTACCATGATCTCGATCAAGCTCATTGGTTAATTTCATTCATCATGTTGTTTTAAAATGACAGGCTCTTCGTCGTATCGCCATATTTGGCGATGGAATATAAATCGCTTTAAATAAAACCAGATTGTATAAAGTTCATTTTTCGAAACTCCCATTCATATTCATTATTGATATAAACAAGTATTGAATATTCTATTACCGTTTTCCTTTAATTTGAGCTCTGCATGATTGAATAACATACTCGAACTTTTTTTTATAAAACAAAATGAAGAATATGAAAGCTACCTCATCCTCTCGGTACTAGCCCGAAGGGCTTTTATAATTCTAACTGGCACCACTTTTTCGATACAGAAACCTTTAACAGACTCTTTGGCAACATTTGCAACAGAAGTATGCTTAAAAATTATATTAGGAATACGCTGGTAAGAAAAGAAAAGAAAAATAGTTTTCTGTGACAGCTCAACTTTAGTTACTCATTAGTATTGGGCAGTTTGGTTTTTATATTATGTCATATATTTTGGTTTAAAAATTTAGATCATTTCTACAGATAAATATTTGTTTTGCAGGGAGAAAAAAAATCCAAGAAAAAATAAAATCTACGTCTATAGATTTTCTCACCCAGTTATTATGTAATTCGTTAAATAAATGCTTGCTGAAAAATGCTACGGTGCGGCAGTAATTAGACTGAAGTAGTGTTACTTCATCGTATAAGCAAAGAATAACAATAAAATAAAAATATTGCAATTAATATCTTAAAGTATTATCGAAATAATAAGTCTGAAAAAAAAAATAACACGATAGCACAAATATCAGATAAATAATATTTCCAATTTAATTCTACGATTTTTTACAAAAAGTTTAGAAAGTGATTTTCTACCGCATTCTACTTTTATCGGAAATTTGTAATACAGGAAATGTTATTTAAAATTCTTAATATTTCAAAGCTTATTACGATGGAAATGATTTATTTCTGCCTGAAAAATATAATAATCCATTGAAGGCATGCATTGATTTGCTCGTCATGCTATTTTTTATTCCTATAGAAATTATTATAATAATATAAATAGTTATAAATAGTTGTATGACATTCAAAAACTGAGTATGTGTGGTCATAATTTTAGACATAAATAAATTATATTTTTGATTCAAAATTTATTATAAATATTTTTGATTCAAAATTAATTCTAACATGCAGATACAAAAGAAAAAAATGATTTACGATTTTTTATGCATACTTTTAATTTTACGTTCTACATCTACTCAAAATTTATAATACTGGAAATGTAATTTAAAGAATTTAAGGTTTTTTTTATATACCTATAGAAAATATTTAATTAATTAGTTGTATGATATACAAAAGTTGAATACGTGATCATAATTTTTGATATAAATACAGACAGTCAGGGTGACTTTGGTCCAAATCTGAGGAATCTGAAATCTGAAATCTTTGCTCCATGTTTACGAAATTTTGATCCATTCTGCCATGGTGGAATCTTACCGATTTATTTTCCAAAGATCTGCCAAATCCACACTAGTGCTGCTATCTATATTTTGAGACAAAGTTTTTGCTGTTAATTCAAATGATATAACAGATTTAATCCTTTTAGGTGCGTTCATAACTATGGAAATACGTAACACCTATAGTTGTCGTTCAGTCCGTCCGTCTGTCCGTCTGTCTGACCGTCTATCTGCCCGTCTGTCTGTCCGTCCGCATATAACAACGCAAAAACTACCCAACCGAATCTTTTGAAATTTAAAATAAATAATTATTACATAATTTTGTCGAGTCATTTCAAATTTTATGAGAATCGGATGGATAGATCAATTACAGGGACAGTTAAAAATATTCCGTTACATTACGGTCAATGGGGAAAAATGTTTCAAATGCATTTTAATCGTTTGAAATTTAAAATGCATACTTATTGCATAATTTTATCAAGTCAATTCAAATTTTTTGAAAATAGAATGCATAGATCAAATACAGGGACAATCAAAAATACTCCGTTACATTACAGTCAATGGAAAAAAAAGTTTCAAATGCATTTTAATGATATTACACTCATTCGAGCATAATAATATTAATATACATCATAAAGTACATATAATAATATAGATTTCGCATAATCTGTTGTGCAAAGAATATTTGTTATTGATTTACAAGGTCACACAAAAGTATTCCATTACATAATGAATACAGAGAGAACATTGTTTGTTGCGAATTTTAATTGTAATTAACTATTTACAATTTTATGAGATTGATATATGAGACAGATATTTTTAAAACTTCATTATCGTACGAATGCACCTCATTTGCTACGCTTCACGTGCAATTTACAACTTGTTTCTTTCTTGACACAAAGTTACCCTGATTGACTGTAAATGATATTTGTATTTTGATTAAAATATAATTATCACATTCATATGTAATGATGAGAGTTAAGATTCTAAATGCATACTTTTAACGTTTTTGTTATTTCTATTTAAAATTTACAATACATGAAACGTATTTTGAAGTATCCGCGAATTTAAACGTCAGAATGAGTGTAAAAATATAACACTCCGAATGCAAAAAAATTAGTCCATTTTCACTTTATCTGATGTTTCATTCATATATAAATAATTTATTTTAAAAAAATGTACATTAACCAGGTATGAAAATTAAATAAGAGGTCATATTTTCCACATAGCTAATCATATTTGCTATGATTCCAGAACAATTGTCATATGCATTTTCCATGTATGAAATGTATGACTTATGCATCGTGCTTAATGTAAGTAAAATATTATGAAACATTTTTTATTTCAAAGTTTCTTATGGTAGAAATGTATCACTTTTTTTTCTTGATAAAATAATTTTCTTGATAAAATAATATGATACTCTGGATTAGATCTGGCATTTTCTTTCGTTTTATTTGATTTCTTATTCCCATAAAAATAATTTATTTTTAAAAAAAATGTATAATCTATGTGTAAAACTTGATTAATTGGTCATAATTTTTGACCGGAAAATTTATGTTTTGATGCAAGTATAGTTGTGGCATACGATATGGAATATATGTTTTATTTTGCATGTATAATTTTACTGGTTTTGTCGTTCCTTTTGTTAGAGAATAATACAGTCAAGGTTAATTATAATTTAATACTGTATTGCAATTGATTGTTATTGTAAAGTTATGTAATATTTTTACACGTTAAAAAAAAAAAAAAAAAAAAAAAAAAAAAAAAAGCTTTCTGAATTTACGGTACAATAATTATCTAGTTCAAAAACATAGTTCAATAATATTTTTCAAATGAGTTACTATTTCAAAGCTGATAATGATGGAAAGATTTATTTCTATATAAAAAATATAAAAAAAACGGTTTAAAAGACTCATTCATTTATTCATTATCTGATTTTCATTACTATAAAAACCATTTATTAAAAATAGAATTATGTTATGCATGAAAATTAATTAATTAATCATAAATTTTACTATAAATCATATATTAGTTTATGTACAGTTGATAGATGAATTTGCAATACATAAAATTAATGGCTTTGTACACATAATTTCGCGGCTGCATTTTACTTATATGCAAAAGTTATAATACAAGAAATGATATTAAAAAAAAAAGTTAAAAGTTAAGAGATTTTTGCGATAGAAATTGTTTGTTTCTGTATGGAAAAATTGTTTTTGGAAAAAGAAAAACACAATAATTTTCTCGGAATGATTTTTTAATCGTATAGAAATGGTTTATTTGATATGTATGTTGTAAAATTGACAAGGTGTTTTTTAACCTCTTTCAATTAATATACTTCCTCCTTAGTTACTGACTTAATTTCAAAATCGGCCCCAAACAGCACTTTAAATCGTAAAACCTTATATGAAATATTATCAAGTTTAGCCTATTTTCAAAAATCGTCACTGCAGATATATGATCAAACTTCAAACCTCAAACATCACAATTTCCTTTCTATTTCAAATACAAATTAAGTTCAGAAGTGATTCACAACGCATCCCCCAATTATCAAGTATTTATAATTTTAAAACTAGGAGAACAGGAAAGCGTAACCTATAGTACAGTAAAAGCCAATAGTCCAAGATTACTCACAAGCATACATAAAACCGTTTAACTATTTGAGCTCTGATGGTAGAATTTTCTTACACATAATTTAAATTCCAAAAAGGCACAATGGCACCAGAAAATTTGACCAAATTTATTTGAAAAAGATTTAATGCATTTTTTCGTGTTTATTGTTAACCGTTTTTTTTTCTTTGCAAAATAATGGTGCCAATGTGACATTTGGAATTTTGAAGAAATTTACACCCCAGAGCTCAAAGGGTTAAGGCTATCAAATGTAATGGATTAGTTTCACGAAGTGAGGGAGTGTCACTTTGTAATAAAGGCACTCTTGTGTTTTGAGTGAGTTCGCGATTGCATTGATCTAACATTTGTGCCGTAAAAGCGGCATCTGTACTTTATGCAACTCTAACTTTCCGAAGCATATGTGGTTTACAGTTAACTGCGGTTTGCGAGTTTTGTGCAAATTTCTAGTCCAGTATCTTCAGTCTGCAAGATATAAAAGCGGTGAGTGCGTGTGCATGGGAGAGAGATAGAGAGATTATAGTCGTTCTCCGTCCTCGGATGCATTGGACCAACTAAGCTTAGCGATGGAGTTTTGAAGTCCTTTTGATGTAGAGATGGACATTTTTTAACGTATTAGTGTAAATAACAATGTTATTCTTTTATGGTACATTATTTAGTGGCCGATTATCGGGAAGTGCCTGTTAAATTTGGAACGCATTGCGTGCAAAGTATGTAAATAAGGAAAAAAAAAGCTGAATGAACAATTTTTTTAAAAATACATATTAAAATTATAATAAAAACAAATTTTCAAAATTTGTTTTCGATATTAATATAAAATGAGCTTAAAAATAAAAATATATTTTTAAATAAAAAAAAACGCTTATTATTTTAAACGCTTATTATGACGCGCCTAAGCAAAGTGAAAGAAATCATGATCAACTGCAGACAGTCACAAATCTTCCTTTCTTATCCTTATCAGCCTTCAGTACCATCCACTAACCGCTGCAGAATAAATAGCTGTATAGCTCTATCCTAACACCCAATCAAAGTCCAATTCACTAGCAAACAAACACCTGGCCATTCGCCAGGAAAAAACAAAACAAAACAAAAAACACTACGTCTGTTAAAATGTTCTGCGGAACCGAATTTATTCTTTAATGTTAATTCTAATACTGCTAATATTGCAACTTCTTTTATTCAATAGGAAGAAAAAATATTTTTAACACATCACTTTCATATGTTAAAATGTTGTAATTTATTGTGCTGATAAATAGTGTTGTATAAAACCATTTTAGTAGATTATTTTCGTTGGAATAAAAATATAAAAGGTGTTTTTTAATAAAGGATATCAAGGGATAGGATTAATTTTGATTTCGTTCCATTGGCAGAGTCAGTTTCGTCAGCCATTTTTGCCCATTTTTTTAAAAATTTGAATGATTAAAGGGAATCAGAGGATGGGGATTATTTAGATTTCGTTATACTTTTGACGAAGCTGCAGTTTCTTTGACTTTAGATGTTTAAAAGGGACAATGGTCATGGAGTTTGAGAGGCTTTTTTTTTTGTTTGTTTCGTTTTTTTATATGACGCTAGATTTTTTTGTTTGGGGGGGAGGGGGGGAGGAGGCACGTGTTTTTATTATTTATTTATTTAATTTCTCAATACTGTGTTTTTAGTAAATGAGCGCAACATTTTTATTTCTGCGATTTTTTTTATTGTAAATCAAAGAAAGACATTCGCAAAAACAACAAAGAGCGAGTACTATTGTAATTAATTTGAAAAAGTAATAAAAATATGTTTGGATAAATTGCTTTTGATTAAAAGTTTATAAATAACATTTTCAGGTTCTATTGAGTATCTTTGGATAGGCGTTGATAAATATGCTGCAATAAAGTTGGGGTTCAGTTTTTTTTTTTTTTTTTTTTAATATATATATATAAACAAATCGTGTTGTTAAATGTTAAAACACTGTTTATGTTTATGTAGCAAGTCTATTTTATCGTTTAGCTAAAGCTAATATAAAATCCATTAGTTTTAGTGGTATAGTTACAATTGCAAAACTGTTTTAAATTTTGTTCTGTATCATATAAAATCGATTTATGATAAAATAGCTGTTTTTTAAATATTTAAGAAATAATAATGATAATAATAATAATAATAATAATAAATGCAATTTTCAGGTCTTATAACTTTCTCTGTGTTTAAACATGTAAAAAAAAATATTCTTCTATGACGAAAACTTACTGAATTGCGGCACTTGCATTTAAATGAATTTTCAGATTTTCAGTCAGCAAATATGGAAAAATATATTTTTAGTAGTTGATATACAAGGTTACTTCAAAAAGCTCGCCAATGTTACTGAGTATGAGCGTAAATTACTTAAAGGTGGTTCTTAAAAATGGTATGCATTTTTACGCTGAACTACATTCAATATACCAAGAAATGTCTGTAGAATATAGATAAAATGATATACAGGGCCATGTAAAGAATTGAGCACATGGATATAAGGCCTATGAATGATATTTTATGAGAATGTGATTTCGATTTTTTTTAAGAGTGTTTATTTTAAAATAAATTTTAGCTTATTACTGACGTGTAATATAGGTACAAGATAAACTACAGGGCTGAAGAAAAGTATTCAAGTACGTTTCCATCTATTAGTATAAATTACTAAAAAAGAAATCTCAAGCTTCTAGGCATTTTCTTGCTAAACTAAATTTTCCCATTATATAGTATGCATATCAACTGACAAATTAAATACAGGGCTGGTCAAAAGTATTGGCATACATATTTGGCTATATACTCTTATTTCCCTAAATAACGAAGTTTTGTTAACGGTTTTATGAAATGTTGTAAAGTGCTTCATGATCTATGCTTAATGCATGTTTTTTCTTACTTGTTAATGTTATCCATACAGTTAATTTGTGGTCATCCCCGTTACCTTTTTTTCATTTGTTTTCTAATTAAATGTGATTTTATGTAGTTTTTTATCACTCATTCTTGTAACATGACTATACTAGACCAATTGCTTTTTTTATATCATCTAATATCCCCTTACTTTCATAATTTCCTTGATTCTTTCATTTCTTATTCTTTCTGTTCTTGGTATCCTGTATGATTTTCTTAGAGCATCCATTTCCACTGCCTCTAATTTCCTTTTTTCCTGTCCGCTTAATTCTCCATCATTCTGCTCCATATAAAAATATGCTCTTTACAATAGAATTCTATCTCTTATTTTTTTTCCTAGTTACATCTTTATTCCACTAAATATAACATAATTATAGAACGGCTTTTGTCCCTAGAGAAATTCTGTATTTAATTTCCTATTAGTCTCTGTCTTCTCTATTAATGTTTACACCAAAATATCTTTTTTAATGTTATTATTTAGATTTAAGTCTGCCTAATTTCTTCCTAGTATTTAATCTTCATAACGTTTATGTAAAGCCCCCATCTCTCATATTTTTATCGTCATTTTTTCTAAATCAGTTTTACATTTTGCGATTATAACTTGGTCATCTGCGAATTGTAAAGTAAATATTGATGTCCCATTCACATTAAGTCCTATTCCTCTGCGGTTCTCCTTCGAAAGTTTCATAAAAATAAATTATAAAAAGTGATCGGGAAATGCAACATCTTTGCCTGAGTCTTTTATGTATGATAAAGCATTCTGTTGATTTTTGACGTTCTTTTCTAAAAGTTCTATAAATCTGTCTGTACCTTTCCTTTCTTTACCTCAACCACCTGATACAGGCTTTTTTTTCTGTTTCACATTTTTTTTCAATATCTTCGTTCCACTAAAAGAATTTTTGGAAAGTTCTTTCCTTTCTTTTTTTTTGTCCCAGTGTTTCATGTAAAACATGGTGTAAAAATATTTCAATATGCTGATGAAGTTCAATTACATAACAAGAATTTTTTTTCTCTTATTTTTCACCTAATCTTACTTGAAAGAGTCTTTTTGTAAATTCCTTCATCAATAATTTCCAACATACATTTTGGACATCAATATCTTCCTTCTATGTGGAATTTTCTTCCCAACTAATTAGATTAGTCTAGTGAGGAAATGCAAGTCTTGATCAGTGTTGCCAGATTGGGGTGTTGGGGTGTTGGAGATCAGTGTTGCCAGTTTGTCCCCATTTTGGGGAATTTCGAACCTCCAGGGGAATTTTTGGGGGACAAGTAAATCTTAAGGACATGTTAGGGGACTATGAACATATTTGGGGAAAAACTTGTGGAATTCTCGTCACAATATCAATTTTTACTTTCAGACATTATCCAATTCCGGATCTGTCTCGAATTCGATTTTAGTTGGAAAACGAAAATAAAATATAGAAATAATAGATATAAATCATTTTAGTTGGTCGTGCTCACCGTTTACATGTACTGCAGATTCATCGTGATCTGCATTGGGCTATCCCCCATCTGAATTTTCAGATAAATGATTCAGATTTTCCTGTCATCGCGGAAAGAAACACCAGCACAGAAATACATTTCATTTAATAATATAGATTTATGTAATAAAAATAAAAACAATCTTATAACTTTTCTTCTTCGTTGTTGTTTTTTGCTTTAAACATACATAAAAAATTCTGTTGAGATTAAATGTTTATCTTTTTTTCAGAAATGGGGAATTTTTTCAAAAAAATGCTTGATTTGGGGAAAAAATGGAGTTTAAATTTGTTTAAAAAATATTTATAACGAAAAATTGAAAATTGAGAAATTGCCTTTTAAAGTAAAAATTTCGTTGGGGACTTTTTCTGAAAAAAGCCCTGATTTGGGGAAAATTTCATAAATTTTGGGAAAATTAGCTTTTGACAATCTGGCAACACTGGTCTTGATCGCCCCTTAAAGTGATCTGAGCCACATTCCGCTTAGCTTTGGAATCTAACATCTAAACTTTAATTGAGTCATTTACTATGTAATTACATAGTAAATAATATTTTTAATTGTCTAGTATGCTGATACTACTCATATTTGTGAGTATCCTCATGTTTATTAAAGATAATTACAATATTAATATAATAAATGATAAGAAGTATACAGGGTGATTAAAAAAAAGTGGACAAAATGATATGGCAAATAAAGCATACGACAAGGATAAAAAAAAATCACATAGGAACATAGGATCGCAAACTACTTATTGAGTCACAAATACAGGGTGTTTCATTCTAGCTACACCCGGTTTGAAAGTAATATTTTCGAGGGAAATAAAAAATATTGTAATGAAAATGCAACGATATGTACCTTATTTTGTGTGAAATGTGATAACGATACGAAAAGATCTGGAAAAACATGTTGCTCAAGCAATCGATGATACCGTAATGATTATCACAGTCCAAAATGTGAGATGCCAAGTGCCTATTGCTGATACGCAAAATGAAAACTTCTACTACTTTTGCTTGATGCTATCACATTTGAAACAAAGGTGAGAATGTCTGTTAAATGTTTTATTATAATATATTTCAGTTTACTGAAATTTATTACCGTCAGTTCAAATTGAATTAGGATGAAGCACCCTGTATTTGTGACTCAAAAAGTGGTTTGCAGCCCTATGTTCTTGTGTGATTTTTTATCCTTGTCGTATGCCTGATTTGTCATATCAATTTGTCCACTTTTTTTTTTTTATAATTACCCTGTATATAAAAATATATAATGGAACAAAGTCATATGCTAAGATGTATGCTTTAAAAATATCTAAAGTTTTTAATGGCTACTACTAGAATGAAAATTTATTTATATTCAGAAAAGTTAACACTCCAAAATAAAGAACTCATTAGTTTTCTTCTTATCATACTCTTTATTCTTGAAAAAAATAATGATGTAAGGTGTTATGTTATGAAAATTGAATATGAAGTTATAATATTTGACATGAGTAAGTATGTTTCGAATTGAACCACTGTTCTGGCTGTATGTACAGTATATGAGATTTGTAACACTTTGTACATAATTTAACCCTCTTATGACTCCGGGCCTCACATGAAGACAGATAGTTATTGCATTATTAAGCAAAAAAATTTTGAGTATTCATTTATGGCGATCTGATTTGTGGACAGATAATAGATAGCATGCAGCACAACAATAAAACTGTTTTTTAATAAGTTCTCCTTAATCACAAAAAAAAAAAAAAAAATGTAAATACTGAAAAATAATGAAAAAAAAATTATGCATTAGAGGGTTAGTTATTATTTCATACTATTCCAAAGCTGTTTGCGATGAAAATGATATACTTATATCTAAAAAAAGTCACACTCCGAATGGTTTTTTTCTGCTTAAAATAATGTTTAAATATTGTTTCTATCTTAACTTAAATAAGAAATATTAATTTTTCGTTCTGATTTGTTTTTAAAATCTAGATTCCAAGTAATGGCTGTCATCGAAACAACGTCTTGTAAAAATTCGTTTTTCTTCATGATGGGTTTTTTTCACCCTTTCTCGTATGTAAATTAGTACAAGTCAAGAACCATTAAATATAAATGGTTATAACTTGGGATATGTCTTTTTTTCAATTGTTTTGCTTTAACTTTCATAAAAATAATTTGTAAAAAAATTATATACTTTTAAAAATATGATTTTTAAAAAAGAAGTTACATCATGAAAAATGGTGTAAATATTTTCAACTTTCTGAAAAATAAATATTTTTAAAAATACTGAGCCGAAATCAAAACTTATATAATTTCTGTATACTTAAATGAAAATAAATTAAAATTCTTTATATAATAATTTGAGCTATAATGATTTTAAATTATCCCATCTTTTTTAATACATTCTAAATTTTAACATAAAAAAAATCTGAAAAGTTTTATCGTCTGATTTTGTTTGTAAATAATGGGTTAAATTTCACAAACAGTTCAAAATTTTAACTCACTAAATAAAAGTTATTTTAAATTATCATAGTTACCAAAGATTATTTCAATAAATGTTATTCATGTTTGAAAAATTTATTACTCCAAATGAAAAAACGCATTTATTTTGTTCTTATCATACTTTTTACTGTCAAAGAAATTTATTTAAAAATGATGTATAATATTCTAATATCAAAACTGAATGTAGGGTCATAATGTCTGACATGAATAATGATTTTTATGTTTCGATTCAAATATAGTTCTGACATGTATACGCAATAAATATGATTTATAACTTTTTTGCATAATGTAAAGATTATATATTTTATTTCTTTTTCAAATTTACAAAGGAAATATTTAAAATATTTACCATTTCAAAATATATTATGATGGAGCTGATTTTTTTCCTGTGATCTTTTAGGGGACATATTTTAAAGTAATTTTTATTTGTTAAATGAAAATTTTGAAGTTTTTGTAATAGTTTTTGTAATTTAAAAATTTTAAATTTATTAAAAAAGTGAGCTAAATTAAAATCGTTATAACTTAAAACATTACTTGTAGAATTTCAATTTTTTAGATTTAAATGAACAAAAATTTCTATATTTTAATTTGATTCAGTATTTTTAAGAATATCAATTTTTTAAAAAATTAAAAATACGTAAAGTAAAAACTTGAAAAAAAAAAGAAAATGTAACTTTTATATAAGAAATCATATTTTTAAAAGTAAATATTTTAAAAAAAAATTGTGAATCGAAATTAAAGAAAAAGAATCAAAAAAAGACATTTGCCAAGTTTGAACCATTTATCTTTAATGGTTCTTGAGTTATAACGATTTAAATTCGATAAATGGTGAAAAAATCCATTACGAAGAAAAATGCATTTTCACAAGAAGTCATTTCATGACAACCTTGTTGGGACGCAAAATTTTGAAAACAAACCAGAACAAAAAAAAAATTATATTTCCTTTTCTAATTAATATGACATTTTAAGCATAAATAAACAGAAACATTTTGAATGCTTTTTTTTTTCCAGAAAATTTGAAAATTTTTGTGTCCAGGACGTCTTTAAGTTATTTTATTTTCCACAGCAGAAATAATTTATTTAATATTAAAAAAATATTTATGACACAGGAAACAGAAAAATTGAAATTTTCAATATCAAAAACGATTTTTGTGTTTTGAGTAAAGCAATTTGCGACGTATTGAATGCAATGCATAAAATTTACGGCTTTTTGCGCATAATTTAACGATTCTTTTGCCTTTAATTCATGACAATACCTTCTCCAGAAAGGGAAAAACAATGACATTATTGGGTACAGTGTTGAAAATATTTACCGGTTCAAAACGTCTTACGAAGAAATTTTCTCTAAATATATTAATCATTATACTGATATTCTGGTTACTTGCTATTGTTACCAAATTTGACTTATTTAAATGTATACTAATAAAGTTTCTCACTCTCTCTGTTTATCTATTTGTCTACCACAAAATCTACGTCATGTACGAAACCGTAAAATTTTCCGATGCCAGCTCAAAAATTCTCTCAAAGCACCTGAGGCTCAGATTTTTAAATTTCAAATAATTAAGTGAATTATTAATCGAAAATCTCAATTAATAGAATATAACAATATTCCTAATCCAAATAAACCATACTGTTAAAAAAAGTTAAAATACGAAAATTGTAATGACAATAGAGAAGCTAGTATTATTATCGTATTTTAACGGAAAATATTTCCCTTAATTCCAGAAACTTTTCTGTTAAAGCTTTTTACTTAAAAGAAAGAAAGGAAGAAAGAAAAATATTATAACGAGTTGTATAGATATACATACATGGTTGACTTTATAATTCTTATCGTTTTTATTTGGAAACCCAAGCAAAACCAACATTATTTAGCCATAGTGAAATCATTGGCTATATTTTCGGCATACTAACATATTTAGCCAATAATGAGGTTTCACTGAAAATTAGATCAATGTAAAACAAATGCATACAACAATTAATTATTTCGCTTTCAAAATATTGAAAAAATTTCTGAACATCATTTAAGGAACTGAATTTATACTGTTTTGAAAGCAGCAAAGTAATATTTCGTAAAAATTATGGAAAATTTACTAGATTTATAGTGATTCATAATCTTATAATAACCAATTATGGAAATTGTACATTGGTGTCCAAAAGTTAAGCATAATCGGTAATTAAGTAAGTAATGAAAGAAATATAAATCGAAATGTGGTGAAACTCCAGGTCTGTAAACAAAATAGTACGTGTCATATATTTTTGCGAAGAGTTTTCCCCGGAATCGAACAGGGGACCGTCAGCAAATTGAAAAAGAACGAAGGTGTTTTGGATAACCCTGTGGTGTTTTTTTTTTTTTTTATTATAAGGATAGCATGTATACTCGTAGAGAAATTAAGGTTTTTATAAAAACAGTCCTAAATTTTTCCAAGTATTTTACTTATAATTTGCAGAGTTCTTAAATTAAAATAATGTTATTTTCTGAAAATATGACAAACACCATTGTACACAATACCCTGTCATCAGAATTAAAAAATAATAAAAATTGTACGACAAATGAACAGGTTTACTAAATAATTCTTTACTGCGCATGCGTAAACGCTATTAAAATTTCATTTGCATATTATGTTAGTTAAATGTATAGAGCAACTTTTGTGAGTCTCAAAAACACAGCTTAAAAAATCTGAAAATTATCGGTAATAAAATAAGATCAAAATCATTTATTCCCTAAGTGAAGAATAAAGATGAGGGACTGTATCCATATTCCATTGTATAGTGCCTACACAATATTGCACGTATAACCATATTCGGATAAAACCCCTGATTTTTTTTTCTTCCTTTTAGGAATAACGGATTTTGAGTTGATTCTATAGACGATCATTTTCAGAATTTTCAAGCTATGTTTTTGAAACTTTTACAGAAGTTGCTCTATGCATTTAGCTAACACAATATGCAAATGAAATTTTCATATCGTTGACGCATGCGCAATGAAAAAATATTTACTAAACCTAATCATTTTTTATACAATATTTATTATTTTTAAATTCTGATGACAGGGTGTTGTGTACAATGATGTTTGTCATATTTTCAGAAAAGAACATTATTTTATATTAAGACCTTTGCAAATTATAAGCAAAAAACTTGGAAAAATTTATGACTGTTTTTATAAAAACCTTAATTTCTCTACGAGTATATATAGTATCCTTATAAAAATAAACACAGTACATTGCAATAAGCCATTTAATCATAATGTTCAGTTTGAACGTTTTTGCTACTTTAGTTTTGACAGGGTTATCCAAAAGATCTTCGTTCTTTTTCAATTTGTTAACGGTCCCCTGTTCGATTTCGTGGAAAACTCTTCGCGAAAATATATGACGCGTACTATTTTGTTTACACACCTGGAGTTTCACCACATTTCGATTTATATTTCTTTCATTACTTACTTAATTACCAATTATGCTTAACTTTTGGACACAAATGTACTGTTTTATTAGAAAAATGAAACTGTTCCGTATACTTTTACGGTAAAGCTTGTTTATTGACGGATCTTTTTCAACGCAGATTTTTATAAAGCCACCGAACATTTCTTTGAAAATCTCAATGGAGGGGAAGGATTTAATAAATGTTCTGCGTCTTTTTAAGAAAGGCTATACCTTTTAATCTACAGAGCCTAAAAAATAGCACAGTCAGATGACAAAGAAAAAAATTTTCTCTTTCAGAAACTCTAAAAGTTATCTCACTATTTCTACAAAAAACTAAACATTCGATTTATAAAATTTCATTTTTAATCCTTTCAAACACAAGCAATATGACGCAGATGTTTGAAATCTTTCTTTTTTCATCTGTCGCCGAGAGAAGTAGATTTTTTTAGACTAGAACATTTTTACAAATATTGCATCTAAAATTTTATAATTAACCATTTGTGGATGAACGACGTGTATGCGTGCCAGATAAGGTGCTCAAAATTCTTCATTATTATCACTAGTTATCTTTTATTTTAAAGTTTACCTTATTTAATCAATATTTAATTTTCACGATTTAATCACGAAAAGCTTCTGTTTTGAAAAACTAGTGATAAAAATGTTAATAATTAAGGAAATGACTCGTTTTGTTCTAAAAGTGGATTATTAGGAGCAGGCTGCAACAAGTGCTGGTGGAAGATGGAATTAGAAAATTTACCGGCAATAATCTCTTTGAAAATAATAAAAATTGACTTAGGTACTAAAATAATAAAATTTGACGTTAAAAAACTGACTGCGCGTGAGTCACCAATTTTTATACTTAATAACAAAAAAAAAAAAAAAAAAAAAAAAAAATCACAAAATTACGAAGTCGTCACAAACATGCTGTAATCAAGTTAAAGATATAAATCATGCAAATTGAAATATCATTTTAAAATATTATCACACCCCTTTAGAGGATGTATAGGCAAATTTACACGAAAACAAATTTCCTGCATATTTTCCTATCTTTTTCGATGTTTTGAATTGATACAGCAATTACGTGACTAAAATGTAGGATTTTCTTGATTAACAATTATGATGTTATTTAAAATAAATATTATTATTTTTATAAGAAAACACTTCTAAGAATATGATCCAGTAAAATTATTTATTATTTCCAGTGTGACTCCGTAATGTTATTTTAATACAGAATTTAACATTGAACGAGTTATTTACTAAACATTTTCCCACATTTTGTACCCGCTGCCGAAAATTTTCTTCAAAGGATCTAATTGTTTAAAAAATAATTTCTTCCAATGAAAAAAAAATATATATACAGAGGTTAATGGACATTTTTTCTGTAGCAATTGATCATTTTTACGTGATAAGTGAAAAGTATTTTTTTTTTATTGTAAGAATTAAAAATGGTATATTTACGACGTCATATTAGAAATGAAACGGAGATTTGCAAACATTTGGTACAAAGACAAGAATCGTCAACAGAAAGCGCAATATGAAGCATAATTTTTAAAATAAAAGGACATTTTCAAACATTGATCAAGAAGCTTCTAACTGAAGAAATATAGAAAATATGTAAATTAAATTTTTTTCTACCTATTGTTTCTACAAAATAATAGAAAATAACTTAAAAATATATATGTAACTGGTATTCGAAAGCGAATATTTTGACACATTGGCATCAGAAAAAAATCGCACCAAACCCAGTGGGTATATGATATTTGCGCCGGGATTTCGTACTTATACCACATTTTAAAAAATTTCTTCTCCTGATATGTTCGAAGAAAATCAAAATAAGTTTAGGTGAATAAAAGTTTTCAAAAATAATAGTACTTGAGAATAATAGTATTTCATTCTTTGTATGTAATGAAACTGATAAATCTGCAGAACTAGAACTTCAAACATAGCAATTTTTTAAGGCTAAACCGCAGAATTATCAACTACCTGGTGTAAGACTTTTCGGCACTGCAATAAATTCGCCACTTCTATCAACCTAAATATTCAAATCCAATGTAAACAAATATAAACAATAATGTTTACAAATATGTTTTCCCCCTATTTGGATATTTTTTTTAAATCGTGCCTAAATTTGTAATTTTACAAATAATTAATCATTGGATAAAATCAATTTTGAATCGATAGTACTACTTGGTTATTCCGTCGACCAAATACTATCGCCAAACTATAAGATTAAATGCCAATAATGGATGATCGTGAATATCGCATTTAATGACATTGAATATTACGTATTCTAGATGTCTTCAAATGATTTTATTTCCACTTTTTATTAGTATTTTTATTAATATTTTACTCATTTATTTGTTCTTTTGTTATTAAAAAAATGCCAATATGTATAATTTGGCTATTAGTTTGGCGACTTATATAATTTGGCAGAATTGGTTGACGAGATAACCAAGTAGTACCATTGTTGTATTAAATTCATTATTCCCATGATTTTAATATGGTAAAACACTACACGATTTAATTTTTGAAATATCTCAAAGAGTCTCTATTGAAAAATAGTTGTTTTTTTATACTTTAAGTTAATATTTTTATAAAACTCTTTTTATTCACTATCTCTATAAATTAATAAAATTTAAGAACATTTGGAATATTCATAATGGGTCGCCTTTTGGTATAGATGTCTAATACTTACCATGTTGGCGCAATTTTTTTCTCACGCCAATTTGGCGAACATTTCGTTTTCAAATACCAATATATTTTTAAATTATTTTCTAATATTTAAAAATGGAAATAGTGATAAGTAAAAAATAAGTTAATTAATAACTGTAGAACAAAACGATCTACATCAATTAAAGAAAAGTAATATAAAATAAACAATTTATTAGTAAATAAACAACGACAGCCCAGGTTAGCATGTGAGGCATATAATTTCCATTTTGTTTCAATCGCGCCAACGTGTTGCATATATGACATCTATCCCCAACTTTTCTACGCTGAGCCTTGCCCAGAGCTCCGATAGCGATTTGAAGTTCTGTCGAAGTTCAATTTCAAATTTGGGCAGACTTTCAATTCAAACATTAATTAATTTATCAAGAAACTTCTAAATGAAGAAATAGAGAAAATAAATATATATGACGTAATACACAAAATAAAAAAAATAAATACGTTTTATTGATACTATGTCTTGAGGTATTGTTGGAGGACAACATTATATTGTCTTGAGGTGAAATTCTAGAACTATACTTCTAACCAATGTATCAATACTGATTGTTAAGTATAAATATCAGTTACATGCAGAAGAGACTTTTCTAATTCATAAGAAATTAATTCGCCGAAGAAAAAAGTGATATCTATTTTTTTGGTGATTCCATCGTAAAAAGTGAAATTGATTTTAAGAATAAAAAAGCGCACATTTATGACGTCATATTGGATATGAAATAGAGATTTTGAAATATTTGGTATCGGGACAGGAAGCATGTACAGAATACAGTTCTATATGTAAAAAAAAAATAATAATAATAACAATTTGGAAATGAGGCAAATGATTTGGAAATGGATCAGTGAAAATTTATGAAAAACCCAATGGAGAAGTGAAAATCTACGCAGATACGGCGGAGATAGATAAATAGAGTTTTTAATTTGGGGTGGTTTTGGTGTCTAGGTATCATGATCGGTATAGATCTGGAAAAATAAATCAGAAATTTCTACGTAGGGGTGAACGTAATAGTCAGTATTTCATCAAATGAAATTTTGTTTAAAAATCTAATTTAATTTTGAGGCCCTTTCATAGTTTTGCAGAATTGCTAAATTGTAACTAAATTAAGTGCTTCAACACTCGCTCATCTTACTTGCACATATGAAGCCAACAAGATGTTCAATCTTGAACTAGTTACACACTCAAATTTTTCATCACCATATTCTTTTTAGCATAAAATGGAGCTATTACAGCAATTTAATAAGAAACAATGTACTTACAATGTGAATTTGCACTAGTTAATTTTTCTGCGTCAGATAAAGAGAGAGAGAAATATGAGCCCCTCAGACGTTCTCTTGAGCGCACCACCCCCCTCATAGTCTACTTCTAGCTATGGCCCTGGGTAAATTACATCACTAATTGTGATACGATACCGCATAAAGGAAGTCCTGATGATGGTACCCTCAGTTAATTTTGAAATGAGTTCATCTGAATGCAGTAGTTATTTAAAAACTTCAGATATTAAACAAAAACATAATTTGCAGAACAAATTGAAAAAACACAATTTATTTCCTGTACCATTTAAGCCCAAGAAGGGATAGATATTAAGATATTTGATTTAGTTATTTCTACATTTAGTATTAAATTTTTGTATCAAATAATTTAAATTATGTGAACATTAAAAAAATAAAAATGAAATTCAAACAATATGATACTTAAAACCCCAAAATCTTAGATCCCGTTCAAAGGAAATCGAAATAAATCTGAAACTTTTTTCCAAACTTAACTTGCAAAAATTTGTTTTGCAGATTTTGTATAATGTTTACGGTAGGTATAAATAAAAAGAACAGACACATCTAAAAATCAAATGTTCAGAAAAAGTCTAAGATTTATTTCGATTTCGTTTGAACGTGATCTAAGATTTTGGGGGGTTTAAGTATCATATTGTTTGAATATCATTTTAGGTAGATTTCGTAAGAAATACTACCTATTGCAATCGCACCAGTTTATCTATCTATCTATATATATATATATATATCTCACTTTTTTATGGACACGATAACTTCTATAATTCTCCACCAATCTCCACCAAACTCGTACATAAAATCAAAGGGGGATAAAATCTCGGCTAAGTTCGTTAATGTGCAAAATTGGACCAAGGGGGTCGAAATAGGGGGTGTTTTTGTGAAAACATAAAAAAGCCCATAACTTCTTAATGAAAATAGATATCGAATCAGTTTAAAGTTTATATTACTTCTAAATAACGGGCCAAAAGTTTACGCATGACAGAATTTTGATAAAGTTAAAAATGGGCTCAAGGGGCGAAAAAAATAGGGTTTTTGGGAGAAAAAAATCATAACATTGTCAATTCTTAAGATATCTAATCCATCTAAATTTTTTATAAAAATTCTCAAAATTATCTAAAACTTTTGTATTTGCAAGTTTTTGATAGGACTAACTCTTACCGGTAAAAAAAATTAAAAACGAAAATAAAAAGGGCTTTCGAAAAAGAAAAAAATCCATAACTTTGTTAATTTTTAAACTATCAAATCCAATTAAATTTATTTTACATCTTCTCAATAATATCTACAACTTTTATATTGACAAGTTTTTCATAGGATCAATTCTTATAGCAAAAATAAATTAAACAAAAATTGGAGTTGGAGAAAAAACCTCTAATCCAAACTGCTTACATTCTGAATCGTTTTATAAATTCATTTTTTATTTTAAACGCATCCAAACGGCAGATCTTCTTATTTAGGAACTATATTATGTGAAACATTGGCCAGATTTTTGATAAAGACAGAATATATTTCAAAAAAGGCTGCCAAAAAGGGTATTTTGAACAGAATTTCCCGAAGTGACAGTGATAGGAAATTTGAAGAAGTATTCAAATAACAAATTGCGTTTTTCCTGACTCATTTTTAAATCCATTTTTACTCTCAAACGCATCCAGTTTACAAGTCCTCTTATTTAGGAACTGTATAATATGACGCATTGGTCAGTTTTTTGATAAAGACAGAATATATTTCAAAAAAGGCTGCCAAAAAGGGTATTTTGAACAGAATTTCCCTAAGTGACGGTGATAGGAAATTTGAGGAAGTATGCAAATAACAAATTGCGTTTTTCCTGACTCATATTTAAATCCATTTTTACTCTCAAACGCATCCAATTTACAAGTCCTCTTATTTTGGAACTGTATAATGTGACGCGTTGGTAAATTTTTTTATAAAGACAGAATATATTTCAAAAAAGGCTGCCAAAAACAGTATTTTGAACAGAATTTCGAGAAGTTGTGATTGAAAATTTAAGGAAGCATTGAAATAATAAATTCCATTTTTTTCTGACTCATTTTTTGAATTCAGTTTTGCTCTCAAACACATCCAATTGACAGGTTGTCTTATATAGGAGCTGTATAATGTCCCGTATTGGTCAGTTTTTTTTATACAGGCTGAATATATTTTTAAAAATGCTGTCGAATTGGGCACTTCGCGCAAAATTTCCCAAAGCTATCATGATTAAGAATTGAGGTTATATTTAAAATTGGTTATTTTATAACTCATTTTTAAATTCAATTTTGCTCTCAAACGCATTCAATTGACAGTCTTTTGTTATTTAGGAACTATATAATGTGCCGTATTAGTTGATTTTTTTAATAAAGTCAGAATTATTTCAAAATAGGTTGTCAAAATGGGCATTCATATCTGTAATCAATTTTTTTTTTTTTTGTTGAAATGAGCACTCTTCGAAATCTACCTCCGCCTATAGGCCAAGCCGACAGGGATTTTTTATTTTTTTAATGTTCACATAATTTAAACTATTTCATACAAAAATTTAATACTAAATGTAGAAATAACTAAATCAAATATCTTAATATCTGTTCCTTCTTGGGCTTAAATGGTACAGGAAATAAATTTTGTTTTTTCAATTTGTTCTGCAAATTATGTTTTTGTTTAATATAATTATAATTAGCTTATAATAATTTTGAAATTTGCGTAGAAAAAACAAACTATCATCTTTAAAGCGTTATTACAGGTAAGAATTTCAAACGATAAGTCTACGGCTCGTCAATTTCCCCGCAATTTATTGGCTGGCAACATTGCTGCCAGCAGTTTTTGCCGTAAATTTAGCGGATTTTTTTACAGTGTAGGATTTTGTATCAACCCTTTTTCCGTAAAATTGTATGAATCATTTCGATTTCTTTCTACTGTTTTAAAGTTAAGTTGATTTGTTAACAAATACCAGCCACACCCTGTGTGCTTGGTGTATTTTCAAAATATTTTTTTTTTGTTGTTGTTTTCTTTTGTGTGTTTAATTTTATTTTTGGTTATTTTGTTTTTAGTTCAATTAAGCACAATTAGTGTTCATAATTTTTACAATACTCTGACGAAATGTGAAGATTCATTTTTAAACATAGCAATATTGGCAATTTATTTGAAAAACTTATTAAATAGGAAATGTTATTTGAAACGTCTCGCACTTTAAAGATTGCTAAATTAAACTAAACTAATGTATTTGTGTCTAGAAAAGTTAATTAACTCCGAAAAAAGGATATATTCAATTTCTCGTTGTTTTCTATTCCCACAGAAATGATGCACTTAAAAAAAATCTTCGATAGTCTACGATGAACATTAAATAAGGAGCATTTATTTTTGACATTTAAAGTGACATTTATGTTTTGATTCAAGAATAGTTATGACACGTATTATGGAATGTGCATAAGATTTACGACTTTTATACATAACTTTAAAATTGCATTTTACTTTTATTTAAGATATAATATAGAAAATGTTACTTATGTCATTTAAAATATAAATTTAATATTCTGAATAAACGGATACGTTGATTTCTTTTCTAAAACCTTACTTTTTAATATACAAATAATTTATTTTAAAAATATATACAATACATAAGGATGAAAACTTAATTAACGATCATCATTTTAAGATACAAGAAGACATATTTTTGTTTAGATTCTAGTGTAATTTTAACATTCATGGACAAATCATAAAATTTATGACTTCTATGGACAATTATAATAGATTTTACTTCTATTCAAAATTTATAATGCAGGAAATGTTACTTAAAACATTTAAAAATACAATAATAAAAAGAAGGAAAGCTTATTCGTTATACTTTGGATTAATTTAATATCTTGAATAAAAAATGTATTTTTTTTTCTTGCTGTCTGTTATTATTATTTTTTCTTTTTTAATTGATTTATTTGCAAAATATACAGGACATATGCATGAAAAAATAGAATAATGGGTACTGATTTAAAACACAAATGAAAATATTCGTGCGTTGAATCAAGTATATTTATGGAGAGCACAGTAATGCATGAGATTTTTAAGTTTTTAAAGCATTTTTTGCCCAATTATTCTACAACTCTGCGATGACGATTTTTCATTTAAAAATTTGGATGCTACTAATTATTTTTAAGGTAGGAAAGTATTTAAAATAATTACGTGCACATAAATTGGTCCGTTGTTCAGTAAAATGTCTAAATAGATTTGTTAAAAAATGTTAAAAAATGGTCGGCAAGTATGCCTCCTGAATTCAGTGTTGAATTCAGGGGGTGGCTAGGGGGTGACATCCCTCCCTCGGACTAATGGGATATTCCACGGAAGCTTTGAGATTTTGTGTTTCCAATGATCAAAAAGTAGAAATTTCATCCTCTAAATTTTATAACGTCCCCCAACCCTTAGCGATTCAGAGAAATACCCGAGAGAGCAAAGTTGTCATTGTAGAAAACGGAAGAGGATAAACAGAAATTCGTATGTCGTAAGTGCTACTAAATTTTTCACAGTTCTCAATTTATATGGTTGTAGCATTTATATCTTTAAAAGTGGACAATTTACATGCCATTAATTCATTTTATTTTATAGTTTTGTTTGCAAGGCGTTATTATTCAACTAAGTGAGTAATAAAGCCAAATAGCATTGATCAAGAAAATACGTCATTACATTTTATGAATACATATTTCCTAAAATATTATTTCTTGTATATATAGTCAATAAGTTGCTGTATCAGATCCTATATTTTTTAAAGAAAGCAATTAAAACCAAGAAGTAAAAATTGTTAATACCTTAACGTGACGTGATTACCCAAGCATACACTGTAAAAAATCCGTTAAATTTACAGAGAAAACTGCTGACAGCAATGTTGACAGCAGTTTTTGCAGTAAAAATTACAGTATAATTAGATGTAAATCTTTACTACATTTAATTTTAATGAATTTTTTACGGCAAAACCTGCTGGCAACATTCCTGCCAGCAGCTTTTTCAGTAAATTTAACGGAATTTTTTACAGTGTACTTTGTTTCTAAAAATAAAGTATAAAGACAAAGAATATGTCTATGAAAAGTAAGTGTGACATATGTTCTACAATATATCTAAAAATATTCGCTTCAATGTGATATCACATATTTAGATTATAATTGCTTGGATAAATTTAATATTTTCTACTTTATATAACAGTCATGTGTAAACAGTGTGTAGCGGAAATGATGTTTAAAGCATGTTTATTAATTTTAATGGAAACAATTTGTTTTTATTTCGTGGGTCCGTAATCGCGGCTGTCGGCCTAACCGTTCGAAGTTTTCGTGGTTTTCTTCGAACCTTGCGTAAATACGGGTTAGGTTCCCTTAGAAAGACCCCCACGAAGGGCACTCCCCCTGGTCCTATATCCCTAGCGTAGATAATCGGACGACAAAATAAACCAAACCATCGTGGGTCCGTAAAACAAAAATCTAAAAAAAAATAAGGCATTAATTATTTTTTTCTGCTTAAAATGATTTTTAAATCATAATTCTATGTTAATTAGAACAGAATGTTAATTATATTATGAATGTTACTATGTTAATTAGAACTTTTTAAAAAAATGCGCTCATCGTCATGATGGGTTTTATCACCATTTCTTCTATTTAAATTGTTATAACTCAAAAGCTGCTTAAGATAAATAGTTCAAACTTGAAAAATGTCCTTTTCAACATTTTTACTTTAATTTTCATTCAGCGAATTTGAAAAAAAATATTTACTTTTAAAAATATGATTTTTTTAAATTACGTCGCTTTCTATCAAATTTCTACTTTAAATATTTTTAATTTTCATCCAAAAAAATATTTTTGAAAAAGCTAAATCAAAATGAAAGGTTATATATTTTTGTTTATTTTTATGAAAAAAAAATTAAATTCTATAAATAATATTTCAAGTTATAACGATTTTATTTATCCCCTTTTTTTAACAAGTAAAAAAAAAAAAAAAAAAAAATTATGGCAAGTTTTACCATGTAATTCTGTTTACTAATAATATGGTCGAAGATCTGAAAAGTTTTCAAAATGTCAATTTTTAAACTCACTAAATAAAAAATACTTTAAAATGTGTCTCGGGTCCCCTTAGAAAAATAATTTATGGATTTTCTCATCCCCTACTTTTTTCTACAAAAATCATTTATCCAAAAAATATACGACATCGCAGTACGAAAATCTTACAGAACTCATAAAGCAATTTTTGACATGAATAATGATATTTATCTTTTGTAATATAAATGCAATTCATGAGATTTACGCTTTTATACATCATTTTATGATTTATCACCAATTGCATGTACATGTTCGAAAATGTATTATCGATGTTGAACAAGATTTAGAACAAAAACGTGCTGTAGCGCATACTAGGGTGGGCTAAAAAAGTTTGAGTAAAAGGTCATATACAAATTTTTCCTCACTGTGTTAGTACGTGTTCAGAAAAAGGGGAAAAGTGGGCGAATGAAGTGATTATTCTAAGTCGAATTATGTTTTCCCTAAGTAAAATATAAAATTATTGTAAAAAAAAAAATATTAACTAATTGTAAAATAGCTGTCGTCCTCGGTAGAGAACTGGAAATTTTGAAGTATATCTAAATCATTTTATTGGTTGAATTCTGCAAATAATTAGTTTTATGATTGGTCCATTATTTTAGAAATGTAATACTTCTGTTGCCACGACGGCAAATAAATAAATAAATAAATGAATAAAATAAAAAAAATAATAAAAACAACAAAAAAATTAATAGTTCAAAAACAAATTTAGATACAGGTTTCAAACATCTGCATTTAAAAGTAATTTTTTTTCTTTATACAACGGTGTAAAAATTGAAAATGTGCGATGCTTAGAAGTTAAAAAATTTACAGTACCGAAAATTGTTAAATTGAAATTTCATTTAATATTTGTTTATGATTGGTCCAGGAATATTAACATGACTCTAAATGTCCAGGAATATTTATATGACTCTGTTATTACGTAAGCTAAGTTTTGATCATCATAAAAATGATGTTATTGTTTCTTTTATACATAGACATCATTTATAAGTCTAAAACTCTTCGAAATAGTCTAATAATCTTCGAAAATATTATTTTCCAAATAGTTGTTGCAATTTATTAAATTATATATTTTTTTCTATTCGTAGAAGTCCTTTATAAATACGTTAATATTTATTATAAATGTTTATAATAACGCGCGTAGAGGAAATGATATTTAAAGAATTTGTCAAATATTTATGGAAATAATTTGTTTCTATTTAAAGATAAGGATTCATGGATTTTCTCCTCCCCTACTTTTTCAACAGAAATGATTTATACAAGAAATATACGACGTCCCAGTATGAAAATCTTACAGAACTCATAAAGCAATTTTTGACATGAATAATGATATTTATCTTTTGTAATACAAATGCAATTCATGTGATTTATGTTTTCATACATCATTTTATGATTTATCACCAATTGCATGTACATGTTCGAAAATGTATTATCGATGTTGAACAAGATTTGGAACAGAAACGTGCTATAACGCCAACTTGGGTTAGCTAAAAAAAGTTTGAATAAAGTATCATATAATATAAACCATCACTTTAAAATATCAATTTATTGTTAAATGTTTTAAGTGAACAATTAAAAACAACACAAAAAACCATATAGTTTTACATGTTTCATTGCTCTTACGGCAACTTTTTCAAAAACAAATTTGGAAAACAAAATTTGTTTTTGAAAAAGTTGCCGTAAGAGCAATGAAACATGTAAACCTATAAAGTTTTTTGTGCTATTTTTAATTGTTCATTTAAAGCATTTAAAAATAAATTGATAAAGTATCATATACAAATTTTTCCTCAATGTGTGTGTGTGTTTAGAGAGGGGCAGGAGAGGAGCGAATGACTAAAGGTGACTATTCGAAGTCAAATTATGTTTTTCCTACACTGCAAATGCATGAAACATTTTGGCAACCAGTAACTGAACATAAAAATTAACACTTTTAACTAAAATCGTTTTCGATTGCGCTGCTTCGATTATGCTTAGTTGTGTTCTTTTTAGGTGCGTTCGTAATTATGTAAATACGTAGCACCTATAGTTGTCGTTCAGTCCGTCCGTCTATCTGTCCGCCTGTCTGTCTGCATATAACAACGCAAAAACTACCCAACTTATCTTTTGAAATTTAAAATATATAATTATTACATAATTTTGTCGAGTCATTTCAAATTTCATGAGAATCGGATGGATAGATCAATTACAGGGATGATCAAAAGTATTCCCTTACATTACGGTCAATGGGGAAAAACGTTGCCAAAGCATTTTAATCGTTTGAAATTTAAATTACATACTTATTACATAATTTTGTTAAGTCAATTCAATTTTTTTGAAAATAGGATGCATAGATCAAATACAGGGACAAGCAAAAGTACTCCGTTACATTACAGTCAATGGAAAAAAAAAGAGTTTCAAATGCATTTTAATAATATTACACTCATTCGAACATAATATTGATATGCGTCATAAATTACATTTTATAATATACATTTTGCATAATCTGTTGTTCAAAGAACTTTTGTTATTGATTTACAAGGCCACACAAAAGTATTCCATTACATAATGAGTATAGAGAGAACATTGTTTAATTGTAATTAACTATTTACAATTTTATGAGAGTGATATTTTTAAAACTTCATTATCGTACGAACGCACCTGATTTGCCACGCTTTACGTGCAATTTCCAACTTGTTTAAAATTGTGTCCTTTTATATGAATCATCTTGAAAATATTTTGAAAATGTTTTACATGAGTTGTTTTATATAGTGTTCTAAATTGTAAAAGTTTACAATGTGTTGTTAACTTGGGGACAAAGTGTTGTGGAGTACAACACTATTTTAAGAAACTATTTTTATCAACACTATTTACAACACTATTTCAACACAGTGAACAACGCTATTTTTAGAACACATTTACAGATAGCAGTACTTTCCAATACATTAAGAACACATTTCTAGAGATAATATTTAGTAATATTATAATATTAATATTTAGATATTAGTTAGATTAATGTTTTTGCAACATATTAAGAACACAATCACAAAAAAAGAACGCTTATTAACGCACATTAATGTGTTGTGAAAATTTAGTGTTGTGTTAATTTAGAAATCACATATTGCATTAAAATTGAAAGGATCATTTATTATTTTATAAGATACTTAAAGACGAATGAGTAAAATTCAATACAAAAAAATTATTATACATTACGATTTTTAATTTGAAAAAGAAAAGGCAATTAGTTTATTCTTCCGTTGCACCTTCGGCGACACGTTATGTGTCAGTGGGAAAGTAAAAGTTCTGATTCATCGCTCCGTTGGGAAATTTAGCAAGGATTAAATATCAAGTAAGGTATTTAAAGGAATGAATAACAAACATGCTTTACATGAAAACGGTAAGATTTTATTCAGTTTAAGCTTTAATTATTTATTATATGTCATTTGATATGTTCTAATTTACGTATGTAGAAAAAAGTGGAGTTATAATAGATTTGTTATTTACATTTATTTATTCGTTTGGTAATAAACAAAGGTCTTAAAAAATAAAACAAAAGCAACAACAATAGCAATAATAATATTAAATAACGTTCCATAACTGGAATAAACCTTTGACGATTTTTTCTAATTTCCAAAACCGATTTTTGTTGTTTATATGTGCTAGAAAAATTACGAAAATATTTAAATTTAATGAACCCCGTGTTGTAACATCCTTTGATTCATAAAAGACTGACTTTTCAATATCCATATAAAAATAATTTTCAACTTATTGAGATTACAGGAGACATGATTAAAACACTCCTTAAACATATCCTCTCACATTAAAAAACAATAAAATTTTATTTTTGATTTACAGATTTCTGAAAAATAGTCGACTAATCATGTTTTATTACTCGTTTTTTTTTGCATAAAAATTTAAAGTAACATTCATTTTACTCTAAAATTACCACGCATAAAGATTTTTTTTAAACCTCTTTTTATAGCTACAGAGAAATTACAAAACTTCTGGCACATTATCTCTGATACCGCTAAACACTTTTACTCTAAACCTTATTCAACGATCAAATTAAATAAAGCATTGGTATTAATTTAGCAATCATACATTGCATTGAAATTTAAAGTGTCATTTACTACTTTTAAATATTCTTAAAGAAGAATGAGTCAAATTCATTACATAAAAATTTTATTATGCACTACGATTTTTAATTTGAAAAAGAAAAGGCTATTAGTTTACAATGCCGTTGCTTCTCCGGTGGCACGTTATGTGTCAGTAGGAAAGTAAAGTTCTGATGTATCTCTCCTTTGGGAAATTCAGCAATGATTAAATATCAAGAAAGTTACTGAAACGACTGGATAACAAATACGCTTTACATGGAAACGTCAAGGCTTTATTTAGTTTAAGTTTTAATTATTTATTATACAATTTTTGATATGTTCTTATTTAAGTATATAGAAAAAAAAGTTTAGTTATAATAGGTTTGTTATTTTTGTTTATTTGTTTGATTGGTAATAAACAAAATTCTTACAAAATAAACAATAAAAATAATTATCAAAAATGTTCCAGAACTTTGATAAACCTTTAACTTTTTTTAATTTTTATAACTAATTGTCGGACACATTGTCGTTGGAAGCCTCTAAATATTTTTATATTAAGATTTATTTTAACATGAAATAAAAAGAAACATTTGTATTAATTTTGAAATGATATACTGCATTAAAATTTAAAGTGTCAATGACTACTTTTAAATATTCTTAAAGAAGAATGAGTCAAATTCATTACATAAAAATTTTATTATGCACTACGATTTTTAATTTGAAAAAGAAAAGGCTATTAGTTTACAATGCCGTTGCTTCTCCGGTGGCACGTTATGTGTCAGTAGGAAAGTAAAGTTCTGATGTATCTCTCCTTTGGGAAATTCAGTAATGATTAAATATCAAGAAAGTTACTGAAACGACTGGATAACAAATACGCTTTACATGGAAACGTCAAGGCTTTATTTAGTTTAAGTTTTAATTATTTATTATACAATTTTTGATATGTTCTTATTTAAGTATATAGAAAAAAAAGTTTAGTTATAATAGGTTTGTTATTTTTGTTTATTTGTTTGATTGGTAATAAACAAAATTCTTACAAAATAAACAATAAAAATAATTATCAAAAATGTTCCAGAACTTTGATAAACCTTTAACTTTTTTTAATTTTTATAACTAATTGTCGGACACATTGTCGTTGGAAGCCTCTAAATATTTTTATATTAAGATTTATTTTAACATGAAATAAAAAGAAACATTTGTATTAATTTTGAAATGATATACTGCATTAAAATTTAAAGTGTCAATGACTACTTTTAAATATTCTTAAAGAAGAATGAGTCAAATTCATTACATAAAAATTTTATTATGCACTACGATTTTTAATTTGAAAAAGAAAAGGCTATTAGTTTACAATGCCGTTGCTTCTCCGGTGGCACGTTATGTGTCAGTAGGAAAGTAAAGTTCTGATGTATCTCTCCTTTGGGAAATTCAGCAATGATTAAATATCAAGAAAGTTACTGAAACGACTGGATAACAAATACGCTTTACATGGAAACGTCAAGGCTTTATTTAGTTTAAGTTTTAATTATTTATTATACAATTTTTGATATGTTCTTATTTAAGTATATAGAAAAAAAAGTTTAGTTATAAAAGGTTTGTTATTTTTGTTTATTTGTTTGATTGGTAATAAACAAAATTCTTACAAAATAAACAATAAAAATAATTATCAAAAATGTTCCAGAACTTTGATAAACCTTTAACTTTTTTTAATTTTTATAACTAATTGTCGGACACATTGTCGTTGGAAGCCTCTAAATATTTTTATATTAAGATTTATTTTAACATGAAATAAAAAGAAACATTTGTATTAATTTTGAAATGATATACTGCATTAAAATTTAAAGTGTCAATGACTACTTTTAAATATTCTTAAAGAAGAATGAGTCAAATTCATTACATAAAAATTTTATTATGCACTACGATTTTTAATTTGAAAAAGAAAAGGCTATTAGTTTACAATGCCGTTGCTTCTCCGGTGGCACGTTATGTGTCAGTAGGAAAGTAAAGTTCTGATGTATCTCTCCTTTGGGAAATTCAGTAATGATTAAATATCAAGAAAGTTACTGAAACGACTGGATAACAAATACGCTTTACATGGAAACGTCAAGGCTTTATTTAGTTTAAGTTTTAATTATTTATTATACAATTTTTGATATGTTCTTATTTAAGTATATAGAAAAAAAAGTTTAGTTATAATAGGTTTGTTATTTTTGTTTATTTGTTTGATTGGTAATAAACAAAATTCTTACAAAATAAACAATAAAAATAATTATCAAAAATGTTCCAGAACTTTGATAAACCTTTAACTTTTTTTAATTTTTATAACTAATTGTCGGACACATTGTCGTTGGAAGCCTCTAAATATTTTTATATTAAGATTTATTTTAACATGAAATAAAAAGAAACATTTGTATTAATTTTGAAATGATATACTGCATTAAAATTTAAAGTGTCAATGACTACTTTTAAATATTCTTAAAGAAGAATGAGTCAAATTCATTACATAAAAATTTATTATGCACTACGATTTTTAATTTGAAGAAGAAAAGGCTATTAGTTTACATTGCCGTTGCTTCTCCGGTGGCACGTTATGTGTCAGTAGGAAAGTAAAGTTCTGATGTATCTCTCCTTTGGGAAATTCAGCAATGATTAAACATCAAGAAAGGTACTGAACGACTGGATAACAAATACGCTTTACATGGAAACGTCAAGGCTTTATTTAGTTTAAGTTTTAATTATTTATTATACAATTTTTGATATGTTCTTATTTAAGTATATAGAAAAAAGTTTAGTTATAATAGGTTTGTTATTTTTGTTTATTTGTTTGATTGGTAATAAACAAAAGTCTTACAAAATAAACAATAAAAATAATTATCAAAAATGTTCCAGAACTTTGATAAACCTTTGACTTTTTTTAATTTTTAAAACTAATTGTCGGACACATTGTCGTTGGAAGCCTCTAAATATTTTTATATTAAGATTTATTTTAACATGAAATAAAAAGAAACATTTGTATTAATTTTGAAATGATATACTGCATTAAAATTTAAAGTGTCAATGACTACTTTTAAATATTCTTAAAGAAGAATGAGTCAAATTCATTACATAAAAAATTATTATGCACTACGATTTTTAATTTGACGAAGAAAAGGCTATTAGTTTACATTGCCGTTGCTTCTCCGGTGGCACGTTATGTGTCAGTAGGAAAGTAAAGTTCTGATGTATCTCTCCTTTGGGAAATTCAGCAATGATTAAACATCAAGAAAGGTACTGAACGACTGGATAACAAATACGCTTTACATGGAAACATCAAGGCTTTATTTAGTTTAAGTTTTAATTATTTATTATACAATTTTTGATATGTTCTTATTTAAGTATATAGAAAAAAGTTTAATTATAATAGGTTTGTTATTTTTGTTTATTTGTTTGGTTGGTAATAAACAAAAGTCTTACAAAATAGACAATAAAAATAATTATCAAAAATGTTCCAGAACTTTGATAAACTTTTGACTTTTTTTAATTTTTAAAACTAATTGTCGGACACATTGTCGTTGGAAGCCTCTAAATATTTTTATATTAAGATTTTTTTTAACATGAAATAAAAAGAAACATTTGTATTAATTTTGAAATGATATACTGCATTAAAATTTAAAGTGTCAATGACTACTTTTAAATATTCTTAAAGAAGAATGAGTCAAATTCATTACATAAAAATTTATTATGCACTACGATTTTTAATTTGAAGAAGAAAAGGCTATTAGTTTACATTGCCGTTGCTTCTCCGGTTACACGTTATGTGTCAGTAGGAAAGTAAAGTTCTGATGTATCTCTCCTTTGGGAAATTCAGCAATGATTAAATATCAAGAAAGTTACTGAAACGACTGGATAACAAATACGATTTACATGGAAACGGCAAGGCTTTATTTAGTTTAAGTTTTAATTATTTATTATACAATTTTTGATATGTTCTTATTTAAGTATATAGAAAAAAGTTCAGTTATAATAGGTTTGTTATTTTTGTTTATTTGTTTGATTGGTAATAAACAAAAGTCTTACAAAATAAACAATAAAAATAATTATAATTATCAATAATGTTCCAAAACTTTGATAAACCTTTGACTTTTTTTAATTTTTAAAACTAATTGTCGGACACATTGTCGTTGGAAGCCTCTAAATATTTTTATATTAAGATTTATTTTAACATGAAATAAAAAGAAACATATGTATTAATTTTGAAATGATATACTGCATTAAAATTTAAAGGATAATTTATTACTTGTGAAGATTTTTAAAGAAAAATGTATCAAATTCAGTGCATAATAATGTATGCTTTTCTTTAAAAAAATACAAACCGACTTCAAAAAAAGAATCAAGCTTGGCGACAACTTGGTGCTAACGCATATGATTTCATAATTTTAATATTCTTATTATGATTTGAAAACGGTTGTAACAGTGAAAAATGATTGGCGACAAATCATTATTTTTTTTCTAACAAATCCACATTTTTTTTTAAAGTTCTAATCATCAGAATTTAGTGAAATTAAAATGGGACCACATGGGTATCTTATACTTTCAAACCAAAAAAGAATTTTCAAAATCCATTCATATTTACGGAAGTTATGAGTGAACAAGAAATACATACAGGTCAAAATCATAATTTTCTCTTTGAAGTCTGTTAATTAAAAAGTCGATACGACCAAGAAAACATTGGATTTTTATTGTACACCACACATCTGACTTATGTGCTTGACAATAAAGCCTGCGATTACCTGAAAAATGAACGCTTTTAATTGGATGACTGCTTCAAAAATAATTGGAATTTTAATGTTTTTATTTTTAAAAGTTCTAATGGCAAGAATTTGAAAAAGTTGAAATGGGACCATGTAAGCATCTTATTTTTTCAAAGAAAAAAAGAATTATCAAAATCGGTTCATATTTACAAAAGTTATGAGTGAACAACAAATACATACTGGTCGAAATCATAACCTCCTCCTTGAAGTCGGTTAAAAAATTCATTTGCATTAAGATTTCTAATGCGTGACTGACGCATGACGGGTCGACCGTTTTCGCCGCCGAGGTCCGTGCGATTAAGGAGATGATTTCGGACACTCTTCGGAAAGGTCTTGGTGAACTCGACATCTACTCTGATTCGAGATCGGCGCTTCAAGCGCTTTACTCCTTGGTGCCTCGGCACAAAGCATTAGCCGAGATTAGAAACCTGGTTTCTAACACAAGAATCAAGATTATATGCACTGGATTATAGCTCACGACCTACAACGAACATGCCGATGCTCTGGCTAAGGAGGCAGCATGTCGACAGACAATTGACATACAAGTTCCTCTTTCATTACGTCAAGTCAAGAGGAAGCTCTTTTGCCGAGCACTCGTGGATTGGCAAGAATGGTAGGATCGATCTGAGGATGATCAGGAGAGATGGTCCAGAGAGTCTTCACTCGGAGAGTCCAGGAGGATTTCTATCTAAACCAGGTTCTATCCGGACATGGTACCTTCGGTAACCACCAATCCCGCTTCTATAAAGGCATTTACGTTTGCTTTTGAGGGAGCGGGATCAGTACTATTAGGCACTGTGTCTATGAATATTCCTTGTGGAGGACCATTAGAAAAAAGAGTTTCCCCCAAAACTTCCATACTCGAACGATTTTCGATCTTTGCTTTGATCATTACAGCAAGAAGGGTACCGTTGAAATAGTCAGCGGTCTCTTGACAAAGACTTTAGTTCGGGTTGGTCGCCGGGGCACTTGAGCTCTCGACCATCTTGTTCCGAAGTATTTTTTCGAAAACAGATTTCCAAATCATTCGAATGCACTACTCTATCAGACGTGTTTGAGGCCAGTCGTTGGCGCGATTCGGGCGAAGCGACTACACAAGGTTTTTCAGGGTTTCCCTGGTGAGTAACAAGAATTCGAATCGCTTTCCTGAAAGTCCTCCCTGAAGGCTGTGTTCGTTGACCAGCGGTGTTCGCGGGCAGTTTTTGCTACTTTGCTCCGTTGTGGGACGTGGGTAGTCTCGCTTCCGTGGAACGGGTAACTGTTCTGTCTGACTGTGACACTCGGGCTCTGTGCAAGGTTCCTTGCCTGGCTTTCCTGGCCGGCGGAGGGCTGTTGCGATGATTGGTTGTCAACTGGTTAACTTTTGGATCAAAGGTCTCGTGACCTCTGTGAAGAACCGTATGGAGCCGCTCGGCTCTGGATCGGGAAGCTCATACTTTTACGATTTTTTACTTGAAGAAGCAAAGGTAATTAGTTTACTCAACGTATACTAATAATAATAGGAATATTAATAATAATAATTATTATTATAAATAACATTCCAGGAACATGCATGCATATAGAAAAAAAAAAGATTGGAAACCTTCTTTTATTGCATAGTACGAAGACAAATTAAAGAACTTAGGATACATTATCTCTGATACCACTAAACATTTTTATTCTAAACCGTATTCTACGATCAAAATTAAATAAAACATTGGTATTAATTTAGAAATCACATATTGCATTAAAATTTAAAGGGTAATTTACTACTTTTGAAGAATTTTAAAGAAGAATGTGACAAATGCATTACATAAAAATGTATTATGCATTACAATTTTTAATTTGAAGAAGGAAAGGCAATTAGTTTGTCGCTGCTCCTCCGGAGATACGTTATGTGTCAGCAGGAAAGTAAAATTCTCATGCATCGCTCCGTTGGGAAATTTAATAATGATGAAATATCAAGAAAGGTATTTAACGAATAAATAACAAACATACTTTACTTGGAAACGGTAAGGCTTTATTTAGTTTAAGTTTTAATTATTTATTATATATTATTTGACATATTCTAATTTAAGAATACAGAAAAAGTGAGGTCATAACAGATTTGTTATTCTTATTTATTTAATTATTTGGTAATAAACAAAGGTCTTACAAAATATAATAATAATGTCTTGCAATTTGAATATATAAAAAGAAAAAAAAAGATTTTCTTCTTCTAATTGGCGTATTTTCCTGCCAAATTTAAATACTTTTTTACCTTTTTTTTTTTTTTTTTTTTTTTTTTTTTTTTTTAAATTAGGCTGCATTTTAGTAATTATTTTCATTTTAAAATAATAAATTAAACTTATAATAAATATCTAAATTTATCTTTTAATGCTGTTAGTTTACACGTTACTCACAAAAAGCAAAAATAATATTAAAATTGACAATTTCTCTAATGATATGTGTAAATGTATAACACGGAGAAATTAATTACATGGAATAATTAATTATTTTTTTGCAGTTGCTTTTAAACCACGGAAATAATTAGAATTAACTTTGCGTTTTTGATAATTAGCACAAACATTTTTTATTTGAACATTAATATTTACCAAAATATCTGCTAATAATGCTATGCTATTAAGTCACTAAGAGAAAATCAATTCACAAAAGTTAATAAATCTAATCATTATGTTTTGAATTATTGATATAAAAGAAAAGTATTTCGCTATTAGTCAGCAAATATAGGTTTTAAAAGCACTTCATATAATACCAAGACATCGTTAGCATAAAATGCGTGGGAACTGAAATCTAGATATTTGCAATTATAAATACGATTTAATTCTGAAAGTGGCTGCATCTATTAAAGTGAAATTCATATCTTGGGAAAAATAATTTAATTTTTCAGATTATAATTATTTCGTATATTTATTATTCAACAAATTTTTAATGATAATTAAAAAAAAAGGAAAATTTGCTTCATTTTTTACCAAAATTTGAAGGTTTTTTTCTTTTTCTTTTAAAAATTGACTACGCTTATTTGCATAGAAAATTTAAACCTTACACTTTTACTTATAAAAATTTCTTTATATAATAATTAATTTCTTTAAGATATTAAATTAAGAAGTGAAAATGAAAAATGTTGAAAAATATAGTCAAAACGTTTAGGAATGTTGACTAACAAAGAAAACTAATTCTTTCGAATCAACAGCAGGCACGTAGCCAGGGAGGGGGCTAAGGGGGCTGAAGCCCCTCCCGAAAGTTTGAAAATACAAAATTATCTGTATGATAAAAAAATAAATTTTGTTTGTTTTTATCTTCCATTATATTAAAATCAATTGCATTTTTAGCTGTAAAAATATCCATATTGAATTACAGTTACGGTAATCCTTCATTATATCGGTTATTTGGATATATTGTTTTTTTTAAATAGGTATATACCATTAAAAATATAAATTCTTTTTAAAAAGTAATTTTTATTGTCTTTATGCGCAGTAAAATTCGATCGAATGTAATTTCTTATCATTAATTTGACTAAGAAAAATTAAGTATAATACGCATACGACATAAGAAAGGTCACGAAAAATTAGGAAGATTAATTTCTACATGTTTCAGTCATTGAATAAAGGCTAAATGTTTTCCTTAAAACATTACAATTGGATTATCACAAACCGTATGTTATTTTAACAAACAAACTTTAGATTTCTTCAGGCAAATAGAAATAGAATTATTTCTTTGTTGAGTTTTCAAAGAGCTCCAGGAAAAGAAGAAATTAGAGCACCTCCTGGGCTAATACTTGAAACAATCTTATTTTGTGCAGAACAAAATAGCCACTGACCACGATGATGATCCTCTAACTTTAGAGAAATTGATATAAAAAAGACTGTTAGCTAAGAGTTTTGAGCAAAGTCCGGAGCGAATGAATTGAAACGAGATATTATAAATATCCTTAGAAATGCTATTTACTTCACCCCAGAAACTTAGAATGAAATCATTCAAATATTCTGGGATACAGTTAACCGAAGTATTAATTATTAAAATAAATATTGTGATCTGTTTTAGCTTGATTGCTAATGAAACTATGGACATTTCAAGCGCAGAACAGCTTGCCATTTGTGTTAGACATGTGAATTATTAAAAAGTTCACAAAACCCAATAATTCGGAAATTTTTTTACGTATTATTCCAATAAATGTCTTCTCTTCCAAAAATTTAAGAAAAGTAATTTTACAACATTGTGATGAACTATGTCTTGGCATGTATAAATCTGTTACATAGGCGTATGACAAAGTAGTCAATAAGCTTGGTCATGTTAGCGGGATTCATTCTAGAATTCTTCAGAGTATCTAAAAATTAGATGCGTCCTCTGTGAGAGCCATTGATTAAATCTTGCCTTGTCCAACAGCATACTGATTCTCTTATTCGGAACTATCATGGACTTGTTAAAACAGCGGCAAAAGTTTTAAAAAATCACCCGAAGGCAAATTTAGCGCTTCAAGAAGCAATTGCATCATATATCCTAGAAAAAAATAACTTCTTCGCATTTGTGATACAAATTTTATCGAGAGGCATGAAAGCATATTGACTTTTCTTGAGTTGCTTAAATACATTTGTGTTAGCTCAGGGAATATTTCGAAAAACACATGGAAGATTTCTTCAACAGCTGGAGCTTTTTTGGCAGTTAGGGAGAAGAATCATCTATACATATAATAAAACAGTAGGACCCGGTGTGTCTGTACATTGAAGATAATTGACAAAAATGGAGTCAGGGCGATAAAAGAAAACCAATGAAACACAAAAAAAATTTTTTTGAATTTTTTGTCTGTCTGTCTGTCTGTCTGTCTGTCTGTCTGTTTGTTCGAGGTTATCTTCGTAACTACTGAATGGATTTTTATGCGGTTTTCACTAATGAAGAATGCACACTCCCGGGCAGTGTATAGGCTTTGTTTCATCAAAATCGGACAACAGACAAAAAAGTAACAAAAAGAAACAAAAGAAACTATTAGGTGCGCTGCTCACGTTTTTTAGTACATAACGTTTTTTAGTACATATAAAATCCAATAGATGTCACTGTGCGATTTTAAAACGCGCTATCGTTATGTTTTCGCCAGTCTACTTAAGTATGAGAAAGTTTCAAGCTGGCTGTCGTTCCATGTGGTTTAGTCGGTAGAACGTCAGTGCGCCATACTGATGGCCCGGGTTCGATTCCCAGCATGGAATTTTTTTTCACTATGTTGGCATTAACGCCTATAAGCAATTAAAAGAATTTGAAATATTGTATTCAAGGCGAATTTTCTCTCTGGGAAAATTTCCTTGCATTAATATGTCAGTGTAATTTTTTTTTCGATTTAATTTTTTTTTTCGAAACTTTGTTTTTCTTAAAAAATTACAGTAAATATTTGATATTTCCCAACGTTTTTTGAATGATCGACTTGCTTTTTTTTTTTTTTAATGTATGTCTGAACCTTATCTAACTACTTCTTCAAGATTTCTTTAGATAAACCGACCAGCGTAGCGGGCGAAGGCCGCTAGTTTTCTCATAAGCTTGTCTGTTTGTCAGAAGGTTTTCTGTCTGACAATCGTAGTGAGTTCTTCAAAAAAAAAAATCGCGCGATATAATATTGGCTCTAACCCAAACTAAAGAAGCCTGATTCTTTTACATAAATATGCAGAAACATGAAGTAGAAATCTTTTGTGAGATTTTATTATACATCAAAACTTCGGGAAGACATTTTTCAAACTGAAATAAAGATCCCAAGACTAGCATTTAGACATGCAACAGGTACAAACCCTCAAATTACATCCACTGACAAATACTACAATATCACGGTCTTATTTCCCCATGTAGAATGTCTTACTCAAAATTTAAATTATCGATCATTTCGAATGAAGATATTCTAAGAGATTCCCAGTTACATTTTCCAGGATGTGCTTCACTGGAAAAAGCAAGCAAATTAGAGAACTCAATGCAATATTTTCAGGATATAGTGTCAGTGTAGCAATTGAAAGCTGAAAGTGAATTAGGGTGTAAACAAATTGCTAATGTTGAGAGCAACATAGAGGTTTTAAAACTTTTTGAACTGTAATGTGACGTATTACGATAAAATCAAATACTTGCTGGCAGTTTTGGTTGAAAGCCGAGTAACAACAGTCAGTGATGAAAGATATCTCCATGATTTCCATTCTTTGGGAAATTACAGAAGATCTTGATAAGTCAATCAGAATCATGACTAAGAAGATATTATGATGATTGCTTCTGTTGCACTAGTAAACATTGTTGAATTCAGGGGTTGGACCGGGAGAGGGACATTCTCCCTCCCCCATAGCTCCAAAATCCCCCCCGGAGAAAAGTTCCTGAATTCAACACTGTTAGTAAATTTATTTTACCAAGAGTATCATTTATAATTATTATAATCAGAGAATGGGAAAGACAAACATAATTTTTATGATTACACATGACTGTAGCAATTATTAATTTTTTTTAATAATGCGTGTAATTTATTTTATTATGGATCAATAGTTTCAAGACCTCGCACTCGTAATGTCAGATTCTCGCACGTTAACATTAATCCTGTGTTTTAAATCAATACATATTATTTGTTTGCATTTCAATATTTTACAACGTTTTTTTTTTCATAGGATAGGGAAGAAGGGGGGGGGGCACGTTTGAACAATTTTTCAGTCAAAAATCATTACATTTCTTATTTGAATTATATTTTTTTGCGTTTAAGTAATACATAATAAAAACAGCGCATTTCTTCATCATATGAACTTGAAATTAAAAGTTTTCCATATAAATTAAAAAAAATTGTGAGGATTTAAAAAGCTTAAATATGCTTGTTCAAACCTGCCCCATGCAGGGGTACCTTTAAACAAATAAGGGGCACCTTTGAACAAATGAATAAAATATGAAAATAATGAGAGTTTTCATAAAACGCATATGTTTCAGGAATATAAAGTAACACGAATAAAATTTAATAACTATATTTTATTGAAACTAATAATTTTTCTGTTATTTAACCAGACTTAAATCCTTCAAAGTTGATATCAAAAACCATTGTTAAAACAACACAGAATGTCTCTCCAGTTATGTTTGGTTGAGAAACCTTTTATAAACATTCTTGTAATACACCAATATAATATCTGATGCTTCTGGAAAATAAAAAATTTTCATTCACACTTTTTATGAAAAAACTTGATTTAAATTCCGTTTTAACTAGTACGAAAGTATTAGTAATTCCGTAGTTGGAAAAGAGTAAATGAAAGAGTATAGGCTTTGTTAGACAAACCTACTAAACCATGAATCATTATTGTGTATCCGGACTTTGCAAATATCAAATAAATGAATGCCATCATCAATTTAGGCTTAAAATTTCAAATTGCTTATACATCCAGAGATTGTAATGCATGTGTGAAATAAGGAAGAATTGTTAATAGTATAAGTTCATGATCTTTGATATTATTAATTAACCTCTTTTCACACAGAAAAAAGTCCAAAAATAGTAATATTTAGATGCATCGATAACTCTTTACTTCATAGTTGTAGATGTTCAATAGTGCTCCAGCTTTTGTGTTCAATGATGTCCCATCACATGGAATCCAACATTACAACTGTTTACTCAATTTGGCTGAAGAATTTGAATAAAGCGAAGCTTATAAACTAAAGATTATATCTTTATTTAAGTGTTTAACAATAAACCAAAACTTTAGGGATACAAAATTTTGAACAAAAATCTTACAATGTTATTTTCTTAAATTTCAATTCAAGAGGGAGAAAAATATATATCTTGTTTAGACAGTTTTGTGCATAGAAAATGGATCAGCTTTGTATACTTATTGCACTGAAGCAGTAGTAATGTATTGTCATAGACATTTTTTTTAAAATAATATATTTGAAGGAAAATATTTAGAGTGTTCAAAGGTGCTCCCAGTTCAAACGTGCTTCCCTCTCCCCCTACTTGAGGCTCCTCTCAAACATCGTTAGTTTGTGATTTTTAAGTTTCGTAGAAAATTTTTCCTAAAAACTCTCCGGTTTTTGAACCGGTTTGGAAACTGGAAATGCTCTTAAAAGTTAAAAATTGCAACAGAAATTGAAAAAAATTAAATATGAAATAACAATATTTGACATAGTTAAGAAGTATTCTATGTAGAAGCACACATTAGGATAAGCCTAGATTTTTTTTAAAAGTTTTTACTGAATATTATTCAAATTACTTTTTTAAGAACAGAAAAATTCCAAAATTAAGCCCCTCCCGAAAGAAAATTCTGGCTACGGGCCTGATTAACAGATATATTGTATATACTTGTGGTAAAAATTAAAGAATTTTACATAAAATTTGGGGTTTCGAAAATGAAAGATCGACTTACACCAAATCGCAGATTTTTTAAAAAAATGCATATAATCGGTGAAGAGACAAGTCATTTAAGTATTCACATATTGGTGTAGGTTGGAGAGTGAGGTAAAAGTGGATAATTGTTATTTTTTTTTCTGTGGTTGACGAAAAAAGTAACAGTAGTTGTTCAGTAGTAGTATCAGTAGTTGTTCAGCACTCATTTTAGCTTGGGATGGAATTCTCTTCTATACAAGAGGATTCCTTTCAACATTCTCATTTCCATTCTAAAAAGACTTCAACTTGACTCTTAAAAGTCCTTCCATACAAAGTGTTCTATTTTACAGTCTGAGAAGTTGATTACCCTTGTAAATAACGCTTGAATAGAAATCTGAAAGAAAGACTAAGCTTCTTCTGACTTACATAATTATACAGTTTTAAAATGTTGATTTTTTTAAATTCTCATAAGAAGCGTAGAAAAAAAAGTTTACAAATTTAATGAAAATTGTTTATTATTTTTTTAAATGCTCCATTACAAATTATTTTACCACATACTTCCAGAAATCTTGTTCGAAGTATCCATGAAAATTCAATGATTTTAAAAATTTTGCTTAAGAAATATGGAAGGAGGAATCTATTTATACATGAGTACACACAATAAGTCTTAAAAGTACTTTATCTGTAGCTATAAATGTGGCATTTTCCACAAGCATCATCAGAAAAAATGTGGGAATTTAATACAAATGCGTATTCATATATTATAAAAGCTGTTTTCTCTCTTTATTTATCTATATATATATTTTTTTTTCGTACTCAACTATTATTTTAGTGCCATTCTAAAAAATGAAGTTTTCATAATTTGATACAAATCTGTACTTTTGATGTTTTTGTTGTTTGTTTTTTTGTTAGTATACTTTTAAAGATAAAAGAAATATTTCTTTTTACTAAATAATGTTAAATAATTGCTAAATAATACTAAATGCTTAATTACTTAACCTTTCTACCCTGAATGGGTCTAATCGACCCATTTCTATTATGTATTTCATAATAGCTCCGTCGGGTTTTAACTAAGAGCTCTTATATTTTAGGTATTCCTCAAACAGATAAATATCTTCAGTTTATAATTTTTTCAGACTTCCGAAATTATTTTTTTTAGCCAAAATAAAAAAAGTCACATTTTACCTGAATGGGTCTAATCGACCCACATCACTAATCGCATATAAATGCATGAAAAACAATTAGATAGTGTGTATTTCGAATAATGATCGATAGATGGCTCTACTATTCTAATATTCTAAAGTAATGTTCTTCTTGTTTAAAGTGTTTCGTCATTCGAATAATGATAGATAGATCCCGCTACTATACTAATATTCTAAACTAATGTTCTTCTTGTGTTGGAGTGTTTCGCCATTTTTTATGTGGCACGTAATAAGAGCGGTCTTACTGATGATGAAATTAGAAAGCTTTGTCAAGAGTTACCTAGTGATGAATCTGATGAAAGGAGTGATAATGATTTGATTGAAACAGATGAATCGAATCATTTGTCCATCAAAGAGGAGGAAGAGAAAACAGATATTTCCGATACAGAAGATGAAACAGTGGCGTCTCCATCCTGCTTCATTAGTCGCAACAAAACTGAATGGTGTAAATCCCCTCCACCTACATCAAAAGAACGATATGTACTTATTCATAATTTATATTTATTGAATTTTATATTTATTTTATATATTTTTTTCATATTCAGGGGTTGTGCCACCATTGGATCACGCCCCCCCCCCCCCTTCTACCATCAGGGCAAAAAAGATTATTTTCGAGGAAATTGATAGATATTTGTTCAAAATTTGCATGTTAGGGAGAAGAAATAAATGCCCTTTAGAGGAAACTTAATCACCCCCCCCCCTGTCATGCATACTTTAGCACTACTCCTGTTCTTATATATTTTACATTCGTGTGTATTTTCTGCTTCTATTATTATTTTGCAGGCAACATAATATTATGAAGTTAAATCCTGGTCCTACACGTTTTGCAGTTCAGAGGATAACTGAACACCCTCTGTCAGCAACGAAACTGTCCTTTACAGATGGCATGCTCAAATTGATTCTAGAAGACACTAACAGAGAAATGCAGAGAGTATGCTCAGAAAAGAATAAAAAACATACATTGGTTTCTGCTGAGGAGCTTGAAGCTTACATTGGTAAAAAAATTAAACTCATATAGAATAATTTATAGATAAAATGAAAAACATGCAAATGATTCCGCGGTTTGAAGTTTATCCATTCTTTTCTTTTCTTAGTTATTTTTATATTTTTTTACAGGTTTGCTAATTTTAGCTGGTGCATATAAGTCAGCAGGGGAATCTTTGAAAGAGTTATGGAACGAAGAAGACGGCCGCGACATTTTTCGTGCAACAATGTCTTTGCAACGTTTTGAAATTATTAGCGAGTTCATAGGCTTGATAACAAAGAAAGTAGAGTAAATCGGCGTCGTTTAGATAAGCTAGCTGCAATAAGATCATTGTTTGATATGTTTGTTATTCAGTTGCCAAAGATGTTCATTCCGTAGGAAAATGTTACAATTGATGAACAGCTTGTTCCTTTCCGTAGTAAATGTCCATTTAGGCAATATATATACAGTCAAAGCCAAGAGGGAAATATGGAATTAAAATGTGGTTGATGTCTGATGTCAAAACAGCTTATGTTTGCGCTGCTGAGATCTATACTGGAAAGCCTTCAGATGGTGAGAGAGAAAAATATGAAGGTAGAAATGTTGTGTTGCGCCTAGCAAATTCTATTGAGGGTACAGCCCGAAATATTACGGTCGATAATTTTTTCATGGATTATATTCTTGCTAAAGAATTATTGGGGAAAAATTAACTATTATTGGTACTCTTAGAAAAAATAAACTAATTATTCCTCCTGAGTTTCAATCATCACGTGAGCGAAAAATATTTTCTTCATTAGTCGGGTTCCAAAAAGATATGACACTTGTCTCGTATGTTCCGAAAAAAAACAAATCGGTAATCTTCCTTTCATGTATGCATCATGAGGCCAAAGTTTCAAATGAGAAAGAAAAGAAACCGGAAATAATTTTATATTATAATGAAACTAAAGGTGGAGTAGATACTACTGATAAATTAGCTGCTGCATATACATGCAAAAGGGGCACTAGGCGATGGTCTGTGTGTTTATTTTACAATTTAATTTATCTAGCTGCAATAAATGCATTTGTTGTTTTTATGCATGTAAATCCTTCTTGCAATCAAAACTAACTATACAAAAGGCGGCTTTTTCTAAAGGAACTTGGGAAACAGCTGACCGAAGCTCACAGAGATATTAGGATGAAACAAAATATCCGAGTAACCATAAAGAAGCAATTGGCTAACGCAGGAGGTGAAAAAAAAGAAAGTATTAGTTCAGCTAAACGTAGAAGATGTAAAGAATGTGGTCCAAAGAGAGATTGAAAAACGCAGACGAGATGTACTTCATGCTTATCTTTTCTTTGCCAGGAGCATGTAAATGTGTACTGTAAATCTTGTTTATCATAAAAAATGTATTAAAACAATGGAAATAAAACAAATTTCTAATGTACATTTTTTATTATTATTTTCCAAATTATTGCTTATACAAACAAGACATTGCAAGGAAGAGGGGGAGGGGGTGCAGTTAAAGTGAGAGGGGGGGGTTATAAAATATGTTGGTCTCTAATAGTGGATACAAAAATAATATCTAAAATAAAACTAGTTGAAAATACTTGTTTTGAGGTAGAATAAATAAAAACAAGTAAACTGGGTCTAATCGACCCATTCAGGTAAAACGTAACTTTTTTTTCAACAGGGTAGGAAGGTTAATTATAATACTATTAATATTTATATGTATGTATGTATTTATTTTTATGTACTCAACTATTATTTTATTGCCATGCTTAAACAAATGAAGTTTTCATAATTTGATACAGATTTGTACTTTTGATGTTTTTGTTGTTTGTTTGTTTGTTATTATACTTTTAAGTATAAAAGAAAGAATCCTATTTACTAAATAATAGTAAATAATTGCTCAATAATACTAAATGCCTAATTACTTATAATAATACTATTAGTATATGTATTTATTAATTATATTAAGCTTATGTTGTAGATCACATATAATAGGATTTTGTTCAACTTAAAACATTAATTCGTAAATTATTTCGCTTTTTAATTAAATTCTTAATTTTCTAAGATGAATTTAATCCTTACCATAAGTCACTTTTTCATTTTAATGTAGTTTTTATTTTAGACATAAATTTAATACTATAATAATTAATAGGAATTTTATGACACATCTTTCTTTGTAAATATAGCATTAATTCGTTTAATACAAATAGTTGTGCGCGTCTGTCAGTAACATCTTTATTTCTTACGTATTAAACATTAAGTTAAGCACTATGATATTAAGTATATCATTCATAAATTTTATTTATCCTTTAATTTCTAAATCATTATATTATAAATTTAAGTAGATGATGATAAATAGCTAGATTGATCATTCTTTTCACTTTCGGGATAAATTTATAACGGTAATTTCTCAGTAAAATTATTTTGTTTACATTCATATCTTTTCAATTGAAGTTCATATATGTTTAAGCAAATATAATTGACCTTGAAATAAATCTAAGTAATAAAATGCATGTATATTTCATACTTATAAATCTAAATAGTTTCAAGGCAATAGTATTTTTGGGTTGTATTTTATATTTTAAAAAAAATCTATGTCTATAACACATTTTAAATAATACTTAGCAATTTTAAACTTAGAATTTACAAAAATGAAAAAAAAGATATTGGTCCCAAAGCAAGTTGATACCTTAATGCTATAAATATTTCTTACAACCTTCAGTAGACAATTAAGTTTATTGTAGAAATAGGCACGATGTATCCCAGTTATGAAATATTTTTAATGAATTAAAATTCATTTATATTAAGTTGTTTGATTATTCAATTATTAATCACATATGTATTGTGTGATTGCAAAAGTCCATACCTTATTTCATAGACGGCAAAAACTTGCTCTTTTGACTACGCTGATGGATTTTTTTTATATATAAACTTTTTATTAACTAACAATTATCTACATGTGTCGTGGGTGACCATAGCGTTAAAAAAGATTTACAAATTAATTTGAGTACAAAGTTAATATTTAAACTGAAAAATGAAAAGATATATTTTCGTCATGTTGTGTTATATGAGTTTGAAAAAAGAGTGAATATTCCACGTGCTACAAAAAATATTCAAGACGTTTGTTTGAATCATCTCGTGCTCCAGCTCTTAGAACAGTGAAATACTGTTTTGTCGTATCCAAAATGGTGATCTCAATCTAAAGGTTGAAATTCATTTTGAACTTCACTAATTTATTTATTACAAAAATTTTGCTTCTTATTTTGAAATATCTTAAGACATTGATTAACATAAACAGAAAAACGGGAATTAACACAGTGATACTTATGAATGAATTAAAATATATTCTAGTGCAAACTCTAAATTATTATGGTGGTAAGAAGAGATAAAGCCACAGGTTTTTAACCGCTTCCCTGGTTTGCCCGTAAGTCTTACGGGCACATGCTTTATCCAACTGTGATTTGTCCGTACCACCTACGGGCAAATCATAATCACGCCCACGATTAAGGTAACGCTAATAATAAATTATAAAATTATAAACTACGCCCGTACTACTTATGGGTATCCATATTCCGATCATAATTTATTATTTTCACCAGTACAATTTTATTGTAAGTTTTACATTATTTAACCTTTTATCTACCGACGGTACTTGTAAGTATCATTAAAATTACTTATTACAAAATTCTTTTAATACGTCAATTAGTTGTAATACTGTTTAATTTGAGTTACAGATACATTATTGTATCGTTTCAGCTTTCTTGGCGCTGAGAGAGCAGGATAGGTATTTTTCAAATCAGAAATATTTCTATATTTATACAGTAAGAACATCATATTTGCACATTTTATAGTTCTACAAAATAATAAGAAAACAATTTAAAATAAAAGATTTGAGTGGGGTTATAAATATTGCACAAAATCCCTGTAAATTCAAATTTAATTAATCTTTCAATCCTTCTAAAAATTTATTAAATGATTATGTAAATACTTTAATTTTGTTTAAACAATTTACGTAAAATGCTTTAGAATGTAAAATACTCATGAATTTATAACGAGATAAAGGGTTAAACGGAGCATTTTTCTGATTCAATTAGGCAAAAATTTCAATTTTGAAAAACCGGTGATAAAAGATTAAAAATTCCGCAAAAGACTTGAAAAAATACGCATTGTTTGAAAGGTTTTTCAATGTAAAAGATCATTGATCCATAAAGAAAATTATTTATTTTACATCGGCAGTTGCAGGCTTTCAAAATACACTCTATGTGATGCTATAAATATTTCCCACGAACGTCAGCAGAAGATATCTTCTAATTCAAACCAGACATTTGAATCCACGAGTCTGATCTAATCCAAACAAAAACTCCCTTCTTCAAAAAATAAATATTTTTAATGAAGTAAGATCGATAGTTTAGAAAAAAGTTCCTCTCTTACATTTAACCCTCTCGGGTCCGATTTTTTTTAATTTTAAGAAAAAATACTTTTATTTTAATAACATTAACACTAGCTATCCAAATAGGTTAATTAGTATTTAACGAATATTTCATTGACTGAAAGATAATGAACGTTCTTGTTTTGCGTACTATTCAATTAGTATTCATATGACAATATGCTAAAGAATAATTTTTTAATATGTTTAGAAAATATTCTATTACAATAAGATTTAACTTATATTACAATTTTCTAATATTTTTTGCTCTTTATTACACAGGAATCTTTCAGGAAAGTAGCTTTTATTTTAATTTAAAGAGTGAACTACATGTTTAAAACAAAAGAATCGCAAACAGCGCAAAGAGAATTCAGTAAATAATAATAATAATTATTATTATTAAATGCCTAAACATAAATCAAGTCCTATAGTAAATGTATAGACATATACTAACATTACTACGTATAAATAGTAGCAAAATTATTTCTTAAAACAAAATAATACTCCATTAAAAGACATGTATTATTAATAGTACACCAGACGCGAAAGGGTTAAAATAGTTTTATTAACCTTTTTAAAACAGTGTGTGTAAATAAATGTTTTTAATTTTTAGACTATATTTAAGGCTTCTGTCTCTGTACGTGAAGATATTTGAGAGCTAATTATAAACTGTTGGGGGAATTTTTTTTCTAATATTTTGTTTTTACTTCGACATTTTTAAATGTTTTACTTTTTTTTTTTTTTTTTTTTTACATTGAATAGCTGAGGTAACAGCTATTTAACACAATTGAGACTTGACACAATAAGAATATCAAGAAGATGATGGGTGAGGTCCATCTCTATATCACTTATTTTTTATTTTTTCTTCTTTGGTGCAGATTTTTTTTTAGAATAGCATTTTCATTTTCGGAATTGGTTTTGAAAGCGAAAGTAATTTATATATATATGCAACGGAAGTCGGAAGAAATGTAAAAAAAGAGCAATATTAAGATGGATCTCAACTATTTAATGCAAAATGAGAGTGATAACAACGAATCAATCAAATAATAATAATAATAATAATAATAATAATAATAATAATAATAATAATAATAATAATAATGTCCACAAAGTAAACGAAATATTAGAAATAACATCCCCAAAGATTTAGCATTAGCTCTTGTCTGCAGGGACAGAATCCTTAAATAATTTGTTTTAAAAAAGTAATTAATTATGTTTTTGGTAAATATTTAAATGCATCTTTTAACAACAGTAATTAACGTTATACAACAGAAAATTCAAAAAGGATAACATAGCCATAATATAACAAAAACCAAAAATTCAAGTATCAGAAATTAAATTATGAAGTACTTTCCAAGACATTCGGATTATTGTTTAGAAATTTTATTTAAAATAAAATGAAATGACCTAAACAAAATATTGCACTGTAAGTATCTGTTTTCAACACTTTCCGTCCATAGTCGATATTGTGTACGAATTCTTTTGTGCAGTCCTGTATAACCAATACGCATTTCTAAAACGTTAAATATTAGTTACGTTATAAAATGCATACAACAGCTTTAAAAAAAAAAAGATGCAAAGAGTTGTCTCTTATTGGGAGTGCTTTAACAGAATTATTTTGAGCGTCTTCGTAGATAAAGCATAACTAATACATCACTCAGTAACTATTCAATGAAAACATGTTGTAGCACTAAAGTAAGGTATGTCGATTTTTTTGCGTTTGAAAGAGTATAACGTAATTAAAATACTTTGTAAACAATTCATCCCTATAAAGCAAAACGTAATGAGATTATTTTGAGCTTCCCTGTAAATTCACTGTAAACGCTACATACTCTACAACCTGCGGAAACCACACCGTCGTCTACTTTGGAGATGAATATCGGATTTAATTATGTTTGGACTTTCGAGTATCGTAAAATTAATAAAATGAGCCGCCTTCGTCCATCATAATGTGATACAATATTTTGTGAGTCCGTGTAAACGAAGTATAAATGTTCAACATTTTATCTTCATTAGAAATCATGCTGTAGTAAACTTCAATAATATATATCAATTACATGGTAATTCTAGCTTATTCGCGAGAATTAGAGCAGACGGCCGGACAAAACGATGTTGTAAATGTTTTGAACTACGTTGGAAAATAATTAAAAAGTGTAATTCATGAATAAACTAAGTATAATTAAAACACCCAGGTCCTAACTCAGAATTAAGCATACTTTGCTCTGTAAGATACTGTAAATCCAGGAAATGTTTTAGCAGTAATTAGGATCCTTTAAATTCGTATTTAAATACTAATACATAGAAAAGAATTTATAATGCTAAACTATTATATTATTGAAAGAAAATTAAAACGCAGACGTAAATAAATATAGTAATTCAGTTTAGAATTATTATAAATAAAGAAACCTTTTTCATTTGAATAAGATGTAGATTTAAAAATTATTTTTAGTGATACTGCAAGTACTTTCCGCAAGATATAGCAAAAAATATCTGGAAATTTAATCTACCCATTTGAAATATGAAGTAATCCAGAAAACAAATACATTTTATCAGGACCGTAGCTAGAAGTGAATAATAAAGGGGGGGGGGGGGAAGCTTATGTTTTTTCTCTCTCTCAGACGGAAACAGATAAATTAGTGCATATTCACACTGTAGTTATACTATATTTTTCATTAAAATGTTGTAACAACTTCATTTTATGCAAAGTTGGATAAAATATAATGATATCATGATGATATCATCACCAAAGATATCATGATGGTGAAAAATTCGAGTGTATAACTAGTGCAGTAATATACACCATGTTAGCTACATATGCGCAAATAGGATAGGCGAGTGTTGAAACGCTTATTTTAGTTATAATTTAGTGTTTTTGAAAAACTGTGAAAGGTTCTCAAAACCAAATTAGGTTTTTGAACACAGTTTAATTTGGATTTTCGACGCAGAAATTCATTTAGTGACCTCGGAATTTTTTTTCCAGGCAAGACTCCAAAAGTTTTAAAAGGGATGGGCTGAGCAGCTCCTAGCACCCCCTTAGCTACGGTGCTGATTTTAATGAAGTAGGAAAGGCGTTTTCATATTTATATTTATTTAATAATAGTTACGAAAGTATTTATACTGAATTTCTAATTACTCTAAACCATTATGCCACTGAAAAAAAAATTAACATGCAGATGTAAATTAATGTAGTAACTAAGCTTAGAATTATTATTAATAAAGAAAACTATTTTGCTTGAATCAAAAAGTATAGACTGAAAGCTCTTAAAACGATGCTTTAGAAATTTTCCACACACATTAGCAGAAAATATCTTAGAATTTAATTTAGCCATGTGAAATTATCAATGCAAAACAACTCAGAAAATAAGTGTTTTTAATGAGGTGATAAGGCTTTTTAACATTTCCATTTATATACAAATATAGAAGAATAATAAATGAGTAAAGTGCTTCTGGGAAGAACAACATTATTCTAAAGAGTAACATACCTCTTTGTTGGAAAAGAAAGGTATTTAATCAATGTGTTTTGCCTGCACTAATGTACGAAGCAGAAACATGGACACTAACTAAACGGATAGTACTAAGGCTACAAAAAACACACAGAAGTATGGAAAGATGTATGCTAGGCATAGCAGGAAGAGACAGAAAGGGGATAAGCAGAATAAAAAATCAGACAAAAATATTTAACACCATTGAAAGAATTAAACAGCTAAAATGGAAATGAGCTGGACACATTTTAAGAAGACAAGACAATAGGTGTAGCGCTTACATCCTACAGTTGTATCCCAGAGATGTAAAAAGACCATGAAGGCGACCCCAAGTAAAGTGGAGTGACGAAATCAGTAAAGTGACCGGTGTAAATTGGATGACGAAAGCACTAGATAGGAAACAATGGAAAAATCTGGGGGAGACATACATTCAGCAGTGTATCGAAAACGGTTAGTTATGCATTTACAGTTAATTTGTAATAGCACTAAGCGATTATCTCATTGAACAAAAAAATAAAAACGTAGATATAAAAAAATGTAATCATGAAGTTTAGAATTATTACAAATAATGAGCCTATATTGTTTGAATCAGGAGATGTAGCGTTAAGTTCACAAAGTAATGAATAACGCAAGTATTTTTTACTAGCATCAGCAAAAAATATTTAGTAATTTAATTCAGACATTTGAAATTATAAAGACGAAATAATACAGAAAACAGATGCTTTTAATGAAGTATAAAATGTGCTTTTACATCTCTATTTATTTATTTATTTATGTTTATGAAAATATTTAACGATATTTTCTAATAACGCTAAGCTATTACAGTGTTGAAAGAAAATTAACGTACAGATGTGAATAGTTGTAGTCTTTAAGTTTAGAATTATTATAAATAATGAAAGTTATTTCATTTGCATCGGAAAATGTAGATTTTAAGTTTTTAATATGATATTATAAATATTTTGAACTAGCAAAAGCAAAAACTCTTGGCAAGTTTAATTCAGACATTTGAAATTATGAGAGCAAAATAATCCAGAAAATAAGTGTTTCTAATAAAATTAAAAAGTACTTTTATATTACAATATTTTTTATTAATACTCATGACAGTATGTATAGATAATTTTTAATAATCCCTTAAATTTATGGCGAAAACTGCTGAAAAAAAGGATGACTGCATTTTTTGGCCGAAAAAATTATAGTAAAATTAGATGTAATAAAAAAAATTATATCTAATTTTACTGCAATTTTTAAGGCAAGAACTGCTGGCAACATTGCTTCCAGCAGTTTTTACCGTGAATTTAACGGGATTTTTTTTTTTTCAGTGCAAATAAAGAAACCTTTTCATTCGAATAAGATGTAGATTTTAAAAGAATTTTTAGTGATACTGAAAACATTTTCCGCAAGCTACAGCATAAAATATCAGGAAATTTAATCTAACCATTTGAAATTATGAATACGAAATAATAATAATAATAATAGAGAAAATAAAAACTTTTAATAAAGTAGGAAAAGCTTTCTTATATTTCTACTTATTTACTAATACTTATGAAAGTATTTACATAGAATTTCTAATAACCCTAAACTATTATGTCGTTGAGAGAAAAATAAGTTGCAGATGTAAATTAATGCAGTCATTAAGTTTAGAATTATTATAAAGAGAAAAAACTATTTTGCTTAAATAAGAAGTTATAGATTTAAAATTCTTAAAATGATGCTGTAAGAATTTTATGTAAGCATCAGCAGAAAATATCTTAGAATTTAATCCAGTCATGTGAAATTATGAAAGCAAAATATCCCAGAAAATAAGTGATTTTAATGAAGTGAAAAGGTGATTATACATTTCTATTTACTTACTAATATATGTGAAAGCATTTACAGTTAATTTGTAATATGGTTCACATTCAAAATATTAGAATAATTTCCTTTTAAAAAAAAAAAAAAAAATGAAACTATCGTTTCGTAATTTAATTTTTTAAATGCAAATATGCAAACGACACATTTATTAAGAACTTATTGTTGATTAAACTTATTTATTATCTTAAAATTAATATCATTTTTGGAAAGATCAACTGAAACAAAAAACTTTGAAGAATCAAAAAATTAGAATATTTATTCAAGTGTTTCAAAATGTTGTAATATTTCACATTGATTATCCTTTAATTATCACCAATTCCTAACTGGTGGCACCATTGATTAAATTCAGATGATTTTATTTAAAATCGGTATTCTTTTTGCAGTTTGTTTGCTTTTTCATCTCAAAATAGGTTTTATAAGTGATATTCCTGGATCTATTAAACATCGTATGGTGTATTTGTATAGGCACGGTAAAAAACAATATTATTTAGCAAATTATTTACATTGTTCGCAATCAAGCATTCGTAGAATATTAACAAAATATTCAAAAGAGAGAAAATTTCAAAATAATTGCCGAAATGGAGGCCAAAAACTAAAAACATCTGCTAGAGATGACAGAAAAACGTATAATTAAGAAAAGAGCGTTTTAAAAGTACGTTTCTTGCACTGAAAAGGGAAAGAAGAAGGAGTTGAAATTTTTAGCATCGACATCATGAAGACGTCTCCATAAATTTAAGTTTGAATCTCGTGTACCGAAAACAAAACTTCTCATGACTAAAAAATAAAAACGTATAAGATTGAATTGATTTAAATTAAGACGTTTATGGAGTGAATTAGATTGAACGGTTAAAATTATTGAAGTGAAAATAATTTTGTTCCCAAAATAGAAAAAAAATTGAACCGAAAGGGTTAATAAAGAGGAAAAAGTACTTTTATGTTTCAATTTATTTACTAATTTGACAGTATTTACATATAATTTCTAATAACGCTAATCTATTATATGGTTGAAAGAAAATTAACATGCTGATGTAAATAAATGTCTTACTCATATTGAGTTGGAATGATTGCAAATAAAAAAGACCTTTACTAGAATTTGATTAAAATGTTGATTTTAAAAGCATTTTCAGTGCCTTGTAAGAATTTTCCGTAAGCACCAGCAAAAAATATCGAATAATTTATTGAGACATTTAAAAATAATGAATACAAAATATTCCATTCCATTTTTTATATATTTACTAATAAGGTACCCTGGGGTAATAACGCCACGTTAATGTTCTACCAATTTTCACGGCTCAGTTTTAGTTTGTATTTTTCAAACAAATATATGATTTGATACAGCAACTCATTGACTATCTATATAAAAAAAATAATTTAACAGATATGCATTCATAAAAATGTAATGGCGTGATTTCTTGACCAATGCTATTTGGCGTTATTACCCACCTATATGGGTAATAACGCCATGCAAACAAAACTATGAAATAAGATGGAATAATTGCATGTAGATTGCCCAATTCTAAAAATACAAACTCTACAAACTTAGAAATTGACAAATTGCATTCTAAGCTATTGAAAATGTTCAATTTTTTCTGAAAGTGTAAGAAAAATAAAGGTGTGGTGTGTGTGTGTGGGGGGGGGGGAAGGCAAAAGAATATCAGACCGTGAGCTTCTTTTTGCTTAAAAAGGACCGCTTAAATAGAATTATTAGAAACATTGCACAGTTTTAACTGTGTTTATTTGAATCAGTATTTAGGATGTAGCTCGGCCACTGTACGGAATCAACCGGGGTATTAATGCCAAGGATTGGCGTTATTACCCCGTTATACTTATTGCGCTGTACATTTTAAATTACAAATTATCTCGAGAAGATATCCAAAATCTTCAACAACATTTTGAAATGTACTACAAATTTATGTAATTAACAAAGTATTTCTGGATAAAAAAAAAAATAGTCTTCACATCACAAAACGTACCTCGCAAATTTTAGATCAAGCGTTAATTTTAGTTGCTTGTAAAAACAATAAGACCTAAAAATGAAACAAATTAACTTGAAGCTGTTTTTTGCGATTTATATGACTCAAAACCCTTCTGCGCAAAGTACATGGGTGTCATTTACTAGATCATTTCATAATTATGCAAAATATTAGCACTTGGCGTTATTACCCCGCCTGGCGTTATTACGCCAAACCGCTTTACTTGTGAAAATATTTACACATAATTTCCCATAACTCAAAGCTATAATCTCGTTTAAAGAAAACTAACACAGACATGTAAATAAATGTAATTAGTAAGTTTAGAATGATTTCATAAAAAAATATGCTGTTTGAACTAGAAGATGTAGATTTTAAAAGTACTTAAAGTTATGCTATAAGTATATTCCAAAAGCATCAGCAGAAATAACAGAAAATTTAATCGAAGAATTTGAAATTTTTGATACAAAATAATCCAGAAAATGATGTCTTTAATAAAGTGAAAGAGTGTTTTTACGTTTTTATTTATTATTTTGTACTTTGGTAATATTTACAAAAAATTCCTAATGACGCTTAATTATTATACACTGTTAAAAAGATCTAAAATTCACAGATATATTTTTTATGAATTTCACAGAAAAAATCCCTTTTCACGATTAAAGGGCATTTACTGTTAAAAGTCGAAAATTTTCAGCATATTTCTTGAAAATAATGAAACGGACGAAGGTGAAAGGAAACAACAGAGATACTCCGTTATCTTTCGAAAATTTATTTTGAATCTTTACAAAAATGACATGTTGTTGCACAGAAATGAAAAAAACTCAATGAAAGGATCCTGGCTTTTTTGTAAGATTTGTACCATGCTTCTTCAGTGCAGCTGTACTGATACCAACAACTTTCTGAGCAACATATTAACCAGCCTATATTTTAACCATTCATTAACTAAAGGAAATTTGTGGAATTTCCGTAAAAAATATTCAATTAAGCCCTATTATAATTATTCATTAACCATAAGAAAATCATAATAATAAATTAGCCCTACTAATTATAACATCATCGTTAAAACTATAATCTACTTAATAACTAGTTGGATGTGCCAATCCCTAAACTTTCTTCTATCTCATACGTACATTTTAATTAAAAATTGAACGTACGTACGTAGTAAGTTCTGTAGAATCCACCATTTTGGCTTTAGAGTAAGTGACATTCGAAAACCGCTTTTTTGTGATAACTAGAGCAATGGGCTCCTGCACCAAAGGTCATGTGTTTGGATCACTTCGACGTTGTAACTTTTTTCCCCGGTCAATAAATATAGGAAATTCTAAATTGTTCAATATATGGCCCCATCAGCCAGTTGTTATAGAAACTTTATAATGGAAAATTATCGCTTCTTTACACGGTGTTTTTCCTTCTTTAATTTCCCAGAACGGAAAATCTACTAACGGAACGGAGAAATTTTGTCATCTTTGATGCCAGTAGTTTTATCCGTGAATTCACGGATTTGTTTTTAAATGTGTATCAAAAGAAATTAATTTGCAGATGTTTATAAATGTAATCATTAAATTATAATGATTAGAAATAAAGAAAACTATTTCGCTTGAATCAGAAGATGTAGATCTTAAATACTTAAAGTGGTGTAAAGTACTTTAACTATTTTCCCAAAACCTAAGCAGAAAATATTTAGGAATTTATTGCAAGAATTTGGAAATATGCAAAAAAAATAACAAAAAAGAATCATCTCTTGTAATCATGTGGAAAAGCTGTTATATCTTTCTGTTTAGTTATTTATTTATAATTTTTTACTTAACGTAATCTTTATATTAGCGATACTTTTAAAAATACAATGTTTGCTTCTTTAATTACAAAATTAAACAACATTTTTTTAGATGTTTCTTATTTTGTTAACAAAAAAGGATTTCACATTTAAACGCCAGTATTTATTAAAATTTTTAAGAATGTTTATGAAAAATGTTAAGATGTTGGTTAAATGTTAAGAAAAAGATGGATGTTAATCAATCGGATCAATTTGAACATTTTGTTCGAATGGCTACAAATCTAAAATTATTTTTTGTGATATTATAAATACTTTCCACAACGTTAGCAGAAAAATCTAAGAATTCACGCATATTTTTGTTATAAAAACTGCATATATTATATAAATATACATTTGATATTAGATAAATATTAAAAACAAAACAAATGTTTTCAAATCAAGCGAAATTCGTGTGTTCAAAAAAGATTCCCGTTTCATTTATTTACTAGCTGACCCGCCCGGCGTTGCCCGGATCCGTATTAACAATATTAAACAAACTTGAAATTTGTATGATTTTATCATTAACTCGTTACATGCAGAAATGCATTGTCTGTATAGGCAAATACAGCAAATACGTAGCCACTGATTGTGTGAAAAATCGGTTTTAAAAACAGCTAATATTAAGCTCTAAAAATACTCAAAATGAGCAATGAAAAACGCGGGAGGGAATATGTATCCAACGATTGCATGATTTTCGTGTTAAAAAGTTGATATTTACCCGTAAAAATCACTGTTAAGTCACGTAACTAATTGTTATTTTCAAATACAAATCCCAAGTGAAATATTTTGAATTTCAAACTAATTATATCACTCTTAAATCCGACTATACCATGAATGAAATCGATACACGATGGTCGCTAAAAGATTGGTATATAGTATTATAATTTCAGAGCTATTTAACAAAAGTAAGTGTTATTTTTAATCAAATCTTGCGTAATGTTCACTCTGTGTATAAATTCCTAACCCTAAACTTTTGTACCGTAACCAGAACCTGTCTGTAACATAACAGCGACTTAACAGTACCCTACCGTAAATTAAATATAACAGAAATGTAACCTAGCCTTCACTTTATTGTAACATATCCTTATTCTAACCATAACATAAATGCAATTTAACTTTAACCTAACTTTAACCTAAATAATATAATAGAAAAAAAACATTTTAAAAAATTACTATTTCTTCGTAAAATATGCTTCAGCTGTAATTCATTTCTTTCAATTCGTTTTATTAATACAAAATTCCTTCCTCGTGCTTTTATTTGAGACATTAAAATTTCAGCGATAAATGGTTTAATATTGCAAACCTTTTTTTTTTTTTGGTTTACTTCGCCTCCACCTATCTTTTTCTCATGGTGTACAGCAGCTGTGATTTAAAAAAAAAATCCTCATTTAAACTGACAGTTTGCCAGTCTATGAATTTTAAAGGTCTGTCCCAGCTTTTTTAATTATTTCTGCGAAACTTTTATGCAACCAATCAACCATAAGAAAATGAAAGGGAAAAAAAGCGAAAAAAGGCGATTTTTTTATGAGAGTGAGCTTTGGAATTTAATTAATTACTCAGTTAATAAATAGAATTTTGAAATTCTGAGCTTCAGGTGCATCAGGAGAGACATTGGGCTACTCTCAAAAAATTTTTGAGCTTCGTACGTGCTGTAGATTTTGCTAGCCATTGCAGACACACACAGACAGACAGAGCGTTTTGTTCTTTTATTAGTATAGATTTAGTATTTTATACTAGACCGGGAGTCGGCAGCATCTCATTGAGTGCACGGCTGAAATTACAGAATTAATTAAAACTCTATTCGGATATTATAACGCAATCGGTCTGCCAAGCCATATCTTGGTGAAAAATACATGAAAATTCGATTTCAGCAGTTGACTCGTGGGTTTATTATTGTATTTTCCTGCACCCAACGCACAGTGGGGCAAAATCCCGAAAAGCTGGCCAAAATATGAAAATGTAATTCAAATTGTACTAAAATTCGTATACAGGTGTTTTTGAGGATGCTAAGTAAGAATACAAAATTTAAATTAAAAAAAAACAATGGCTGATGCAATATGGCGGAGCAAAAACTAAAAATGTCTCGAAAGTTATTCAATTTATATGCAATTTCGTAAACTTTTCAGGATGCTAATTAAGATTCAAAAGTTAAACTTTAAAAATAAATAAATAAATATTATTACAGATTAAAAGTAAAAACAATTAGATTTAAATAAAATTTAAAATTTCGAGGGTAAACTTAAAAAGCAATTTTCAAAAAACTAAGGCATATTTAATCGAAATTTAAGTACGTTAATGGAAAGTAAAATATTAGACAATTTAATTTTTATATTACTAAAAGAAAAACGAAAATATATGCCAGAAATTCACCTTTAGTATCAACTGTTGTATAATAAAAAGATTCTTTAGAGGTCAAGGTGTCGAAATAGTTAGCAGAACTTGTTGGCGGTGTTGGAAGATCCTGTGACTCTTAGGATCAATGATTTTGACTTCTTCTACGATAATTTATCTAAACTAAAAATAAAAGAATCTAATGACATTAAATGGCGTAAAAATATCTTTCTTTTTTTCTCGCTATTGCATCTTTGCGATAAATCTTCTCGATAATTTTTGATTAGTTTGTTGCATGATTCTTGAGTATCTTATGGCATTTGACAAATTGGCAGTAATGAAGATAGTGTTATTTTTTTGTCATTAATAAGTAGTTTGTGTACTGAAGTAGGCATATAGAGCCAGGGGTGCAGCTCAAATCTACGGGCTATTTGTATGGAAAAGTCTTCGAAATTCATCAAAAAAATGACATGACTACAAGAAATTACTTATGACATAGAATCGTTTAATCAAATGTTCGTATACGATCGTTATAGAAGCACAAATAGTTGCGTTTTCAAAAAATCGTTGAATTGTATTGCCATCATTTCTGCTTCCAAATCTGGAATTTACTTTCTGGATGAGAAGTCTTAATTGTAAACGAAATATGTTTTGCACATTTTATTTTGCAATTTCAGTGTTTTTCTTTTCATGCAGAGTACGAGCTTTTCATTTTTTCTATCCAGTTTGTCTGCCAGGTGTAAGCCCTCTCTAAACATCTTTGCATGTAACTTAGGTATTCTGAATTCGAAATTATCTCAATCCAATTTTAATAAAAAAAAATGTTAGATCGGTAAGATGCTGTTTTGATCCTCTCTGGCATAGGTGCAACGTTGAGTATTACACTTATTCGTTGTTAACGACTATTTCTTCAGTATCAACGATTGTATTAAACGAAATAAGTTTATTCTCCTGGTGCCTAATACAATCCCATTCATTGACATTCATTGACAGTAGCTTCCGTATTTCTTGAAATAGAAAAATGGATCTTGATTGGCCCGATAAAATCATTGAAATGAAGATCTCGGAATTTTCAAATTGACGATTCATGAATGATTCGCAACATTTATGTATTCTAGTAGCACGGGCGAAAAGAAAAATATATTAGACCTCCTGCCATCTTCATAGCTAAATATTTGTTTAAATGTACTCAGAATATGTGTTCAATCACATCCTCACTTGCAAATCAAATCCAAATTACTAATATAGGCGAATGTGATATTCATAATGAATTTTTCTCGCATTAAGGAAATACGCTCAATGGTTTGATCTAGCAAATATTGCCATTCATCAAATAATTCTTCTAATTACAACAGATCAAACAAAATTACTACCTATAAAGATAAGAAAATGTTATTCTACCGGATCAATAATAGAGAATTATTTTCATTTTTTCATTACTAAGCTTACTTATCAAATTAATTTAATCTTATGATTATAGCACTTATTTACAATATAATAGGTAATAAACTATAATAAAATTGAATAATTCAATAATTTGAAAAATATATATCAGCTAAATTATGTGAAAAGTAGTCAATTTCAAAAAGTTTGAAGTGACCGAAAAAGTGGCATTTTTACTTGCGGTTACTAAAATATGCGTGAAATGTAGAAAGGCAGTTTTTGGCAGGTGATTTTTTATGAATCATTAGACAATAGCCTAGGTTACTATTTCCATTAAGTTTCGTTGCGGAACACTTTGGAACATTTAAACTTTTTGATGTTTAAAAGCAAAAAAAAAAAAAAAAAAAAAAAAAAAAAAAAAAAAAAAAAAAATCTAAATTTTTTTATTAAAAATGACAATGAATTTATTAATTTTTTGGTGCTTAATATAAGTTTTGTAATGCATGCAAATAAAGTACGCACTATCATATTGTGAATCCATTTCAAATCATTAAAATCGGATAATATTATAAAATATATCACGCGTTTAGAGAAACTGTTGTTTTGCTGTTTTAGTTCGCTTTATATGATATCCCTTCAAGCATCATTTTTGAAATAATGCTGCTTGTAAGGGTAAAGCAAAAATCTACTTATAATAAAAAGCGTCTTCAGAGACTGTAGGAACGATTCCGGCATAAGCCACTCCAAATTGGATATCGACTGCAGCTAGACGCCACGTTAGGCTTAGTTGAAAACAAATGCTAAAATGATTGCTTTAAAATTTCTTACATTTGAAATAATGTTTGTTCAGCATATTTTCATAAAAAACCCAATTATAATACATAAAGATAGCAGCGGAAGTGTGAACTGATATGGCTTTAGTCATTTAAAAGTATGATTGTATATTATCGGCTCAAAGCGCCTTTTTACGCTGATCTCACAAAACTTTAGTGCTGCCATCTATGAACTAACAAAGGACTCGCAAACCTGTTTTTAAACCGTTGTCCTACATAGCTATTGCGGACTTTTTAAATTTAGTTTTATTAATGTTTTAAGATGCTAGCGTAAGACGCTTTTTTTAAAATTTTGTTTTCTATTATAAATAAAATAAGCTCCCCCCCCCCCTTCAAGTTGTAATGGTTATATCACATATTATCATAGTTGCATTAGTATAATTGAAAATTATACTTTCCACATCCTCTTAAATCAAAATTTTATCTGCTTTGATGTAATTAATATATTATTGCATGATATGGAATAGATGACTTATAGATGTGCACCATAAACTTAGCGATTTTTTTCGCGCCAAAAAGCCGTTTTCGAAAACGATCGGCAAATTGAAACTGCATGGGAAACCCGTTTTCAAATACAACGATCACTTTTAAAATTGCATTTTTGTAAATATAAAAAATGAATAATTTACACTATGTCACGCAGCCCCCTAAAGCCCCGTTTTTTTATTTTTATTTTTATTTATTTACTTATTTATTTACTTATTTTTTTTTTCAGGAGAAAAAATATAAAGTATTTAAGTGATCGCCATATTCCAAAACGAATTATTTTGCTAATAATAACGTTTTATTTTGCAAATTATTATTATTGTTGTAATAAATACTGCTCTTGATTTTGAAATTAAAATTTGTTCAAAAACTAAAAATCAAATAAAAGAAAAATAATAATAAGTTTTTATTATTTGTATTTGTAGAAATTTATTGCTATCTTTAAAATGCGCTTTTCTACAATACAAACTCTTCAATAATAAAATTTTCATTCTGTTTGTTTGTATGAAGTATTATAAAATATTTTATCTGCTTTGATGTAATTAATATATTTAGTGCATGATATGGAACAGATGACTTATAGATGTGCACCATAAACTTAACGATTTTTTTTTTTTTTTTTTTTTTTTGCGTCAAAAAGCCGTTTCCGAAAACGATCGGCAAACTGAAACTGCATAAAAAACTCGTTTTCAAATACAGCGATCACTTTCAAAACTCCTGAAAAATTGCATTTTTGTAAATATAAAAGAAAATAATTTACACTATGTCATGGGGGGGGCCCTCTCCCCCCCTTAGCCCCCCTTTTTTTAGGAGAAAAAATTTTAAATATTTAAGTGATCGCCATAAAAATCAAATTTAAAAAAAAAAGATTTTATTATTTGTATTTGTAGAAATTTATTGCTATCTTAAAAATGTGCTTTTCTACAATACAAACTTTTCAATAATAAAATTTCCATTCTGTTTGTTTGTATGAAGTATTATGAAAATGAAATGCAAGTGAAAATTCCGTCATTTTTGACGGGGTTATATACTAGTCTTTTTATAAATACAGATTCTGACTCTCCAAATATTATTCTAGCCTACTATATAGTTGAAATTCCCTAAATCGTAACTTCATTTTTCGACTTTTGGCCAGCTTTTTGGGTTTTTGCCCCACTGTGCAACGGTACGAAAATATGGAGAACTGTAAGTAGGAAAACATAATGATAAATCTGAGAGTCAACCGTAAAATCAGGTTTTCAGATGTTTTCCAACAAGATATGATTTGGCAGACCGATTGAGTTTTAATATGCGAATCGAGTTTTAACTTATTCTAGAATTTCAGCCGTGAACTAGATAAGGTAATTGTCTGCGCTGCCGCCTCTCGGTCTATACTAAATAAATTCTGTAACTTCATATTTTTACGAAATCTTTCTTGCTTTTCAAAATGCTTACCTGATTAATTAACGCAAACAAAAGATTCACATCCAAGCACTAATACCTAAGAAAATATTTGGAAATATGTGTTATAAATACCTAGCTAATATATCAGTAATAATATATGTTAATAAATATATTCATTAAAATTCGAATTACTGATCAATAAGAAAAGTATTTCGTTCGAATCAGCATATGTACCTTTTAAAAGTACTTAATATGATTCTATAAATACTTTCCCCAAGCGTCAGCAGAAAATATGTGAGAATTTAATCTATACATTTCGAAATGTGAATACGAACATTTTCAGAAAGTAAATGCTTTAAATGAACAGGAATTCTATAACTTAGAGAAGGTTTTTTTCTTTTTATTTACAGTCGACTCTCGTTAATTCGAACTCGTCGGGACTACAAGAAATGTTCGAATTCTCCGAAGTTCGAATTATGGAAAATATGAAATGAAAACATGCTTAATATGGTACTATTAGAAAGGAATTAATGTTATAGTGTTTTTTTAATTTATTTCGTCTGTTATCATTAGAATATGACTTTATATTAAATTAGAATGTATAAATACATAAACTAGTTAAAAGATTAGAAATAAGCACAATTGAATCAAAATTTAAAGCATCACTGATGGACAGGCGGGGCACTAAGAAAGTGGGTATCAAATGCATTGGACTATATGTACACTTGTTCGGTACAATTTTCACAAAAATCAAAGAAGGAAAGTTATTCAAATGATCTGAAATCCGTGAGTAAAAAGAGAAAAATGAAAAATCGGAATTCTCGTTAGTTCCAATTAAATGAAGTCAAGGGAAAATGAGTTCAAATTAATGAAAAATTTTAACGTTATTCTGCCATTGAAAATTTCGGGACTTCATGTTTAGTTCGAATTAAGCGAAGATTCGAATTATCCGATTTCGAATTCGCCAGGCCTCATGTTGCAAAACCAGTCAAGGACACGTTAGTAACTCTTGGCTGGGAAGTTTTGGAACACCCGGCACATAGTCCCGACATAGCCCCTTCGGACTATCATTTGTTTCGGTCGATGCAGTATGCCTTGTCTTCTGTACACTTCCAGACAGTGGACGAAGTGGGAAATTGGGTTGATGAATTCATCGCGTCAAAAGACGAATTATTCTACACTGCTGGCATCCGTCAGCTGCCCAATCGATGGCAAAAGGTGTTAGGTAATGATGGAGATTATTTTAATGAATAAATATATTATTCTCAGCTCTTAATTGCATATTAATTTCTCTGAAAAACGCTTTAAAACTTCTTACTACACCTAATATTTAAAGAAACATATGTCATGTGTAATTACGTGTGTTTAAATTAAACTACATTCCATTACTTACGTATTTTGTAAGATATTAAACTGGTACTGTTTAAGTTATTAAGGAACATGCATTGGTTTATAATAAACATCTTTATTTCAATCCGAGTAAATGTATAAAGAAAGAATAACGATTTTTACAGAGCCTAATGTGAAAACAGCCATTTATGTTATTAATTTTAATCTATCTTTATTATTTTATGAGTTATTAAACATCAAAATGGATCCGGGACTTTATAAACATCCTGTGTATTAGCTAAATTTTATCATTGAATAATTTTTTATCTTATAATTTTGTCAATTAAAATATATTAACGTGTTATTTAAACAAAATGCTAGTATTAACATTTTGATATAAGAAGCGGCACACTTTTTTCTAAAAATGCATCAGCTAATTTGAAAATACATTAAAATGTAGTACACCAATTAATACATTAAATGAAATTAATAATTCCGATTGAATCATTTTATCGTTTTTCTTTATATTTAAATGTAAAACAATTGCACTGAAAAATTCATAAGTTATTCTAAATTTAGTGTTGTCGTTAATTATGTCTAATGAAAAACTAGATTAAACTTTTCGAGTATTAAACCTTCCTTTATTGTAAGTACGCTTGATTTATAATTTGACACTCCATTGCCAACTGTTCTAACATTTTTCTATGATTTTAATGAAATGAACTAACTAACTAATGTGTACTAATTGAGCTGTTCAGCTAATTCGCTACCCTCTACTTTTTAATAGTATATATATATTCTTAATAAACTTAAATAGATGTATTTAAGTATCCGGTAATTTATATTGTTTTATTTTTAAATGAAATTGAAAATTAATTGAATTTAGTGTGCTTAATTTTATAGTCATACAATCTTTCGTTTCTTAAATGTTAAATGAAACATAAAAGGTAAAGTTTTGACATTTATATAAATGTTTTTAACTTTCCCGTTAAAAAAAAAAAAAAAAAAAAAAAAAAAAAAGGATAGAGATAAAAAAAAAAAAAAAATGTTACAACTCATAATTTAGTCAAGTCAGGACGAACTTTAAAAAATAAATAATTTGAAAACGAATCAAGATACAAAGATACGGTTTGCACCAAACGGATGGCAAAGAAACCGGATTTTGAACTGGGGAAAAAAAAAAGTATAATAGTTCTGTTGGGAACAAATGTCATCACTAGTGACACTGAACGATGCCATTCGCCAAAATGTGTCTGCCATAACGCAAGAAATACTACTAAATACTGTGAATGGTGTGCTACCTAGTCTCACAACATATAACTGCACATAACTGTAATTAAGCTGACCTGTGAGTTTTTAACATTGTTTCATATGTAAATCATCTTTTGGTGCAATAAAACACTATAGCGCAATTTATTGGTCGCCAACAAAACTATTTTTTTTTTCGTTGTTACAGAAACCCGGTTTCTTCTCTATTCGTTCGGTGCAAACCGTATCTTTGTATCATGATTCGTTTTCGAATTATTCATTTTCGAAGTTCGTCCTGACTTTTGGATCACCCTGTATTTTGAAAGTTATTTTCAGAAAAATAATAATAGTAACCTCTAAAGAAAATAAATAAGTAGAATGCTATATGCATCTTTATAAAAGGTAAACTTAAAACTACAATGTGTGTAAATTACTTAAAGATGACAAAAAATATTTAAAAAGGAAACAAAAATTATATGTCCATAGAAGAATTACAATGAATTAATTATACGAGAACCAATAGAAATTATTAATGAAGAAAATATTGTTTGTAATGACGTCTTATCGTACAAAACATATCAAGAATTTGGATCTTTTTAATTAAAGAAACATAATACAAGTAATATTATATTTTCATCATTACATATATTTTATTTTCCATATGTTTTCCGGGTCTAAAAATTGACTTTCATTGTTACTCTTTTTTAGGTGCGTTCGTAATTATGTAAATACGTAGCACCTATTGTTGTCGCTCAGTCCGTCCGTCCGTCTGTCTGTCCGTCTGTCCGCATATAACAACGCAAAAACTACCCAACCGAAATTGAACTTTTAATTTCACTGAGCATAGTTTAATAAGATTGAACTAACTTTCCTACTAAGTCTTGTGCGCCTCCTATAATCCTAGACTTGAGATTTTTAATTTCTCACTTTTCAGAAACCAAATGGCGGAAAGGAGCTCAGCTTCTTTTTCCCATCTGAGTATCTATTCCCGCTCCGCTAGATGACGTCACAGAATCGCTGTTGTCAGACGGGAGAGTACGAGCGGTGCCGCTGCCAGTCTTCCAGTTGCGGTTGCTAGAGAGAAAAGGATCGTCTGCGTTCGGGCTGTGTTTGAGAAAAAAAAAGTATTCCCGTGCATTTTCCCTTGTTTTCATTTTCGGAGGAATTATTTTCAGTTCTGTTTTCCAACAAAAAATAAAGATTATTATAGTTGGGGATTATTTTTCGAGCTCTTTTCACTGTTTGGAAGCAGGTGGTTTGTTTTATTAATTCAGTTCACTTCGTCCGTTATTCGAAAGTTCAACCTTATTGTTTACATCAAAGAATATCAGCTGAGTGAAAAGTTCAAGAGATTGATAAGTGGTGTTTCCGATTTGTTTTTGGCTATTGACGTAACATTCCAAGAAATCTGCTTGTTATTTAGTTATGAGGTAAGAATTTATATATATATATATTGTAATAAATTAATTATTATGTATGATTAAATGTGTTTATTTATTTTTCACTAAAGTACCATATCTTTAGACAACGAATAATAACATTATACGAATAAAAATTAAATTTTTATTTAAACTTGTGTGAAAAGTGGAAGTTTACTGTTATGTTAATTTACTTCGAAAACTACAAATAAGTTTTTATGTATGTTAAAGTATTTTTCTAAAAATAAAATATTTAAAAAAAATAATAATAAAAAGAGGTATCATGTTATTAAAATAAATTTTGAAAGTTCTCAAAACTTTCAAAAACTCTAACTTTTTTTATGTCTGCATGCTACTTTACTTAAAAATAGCATTTTCAAAATACTTCGCAAAATTTTAATTTATGCGTAAATGATACGAATAATTAAAATAACTAAATAACTATAATAAATAGAACCAAATGACTCCGTTAAAACTATTTTCGTCTTAATCAAATATTATATATCTTCTTTGAAAACTTTACATGTAAAGTAGATAAGAATATTATGAATAAATATTTATAAATGTTTATAAATATTTGTTAGAGGATGATTAGTTCAAAAGGATTAAAAAAAAAAGTTTAAAATGTAATTTCGCCGGAATTTAATTTCTACTCTTCGAGTAATTTTTAAGACTGATTGTTATACAGCTACAAAGCAATTTCTTTTCTTTTCTTGTACTAATAAATTTTGTTAAGTATTTTTCTAAAAAAAAAAAAAAAAAAAAAAAAAAAAAAAAATTTAGTACGAGTAATGTACAATAACAAATATTTCTATGCACTGTTTAAAACATTTGAGTAACTTTACACCATAAAATGGGTGACAGCTTTGCTGCTTCCAATTTTATGGAGTAAACTTGCTTCCTCCAATTTTAAGGAATATTTTAACCAATATAACCGGTGTAACATTGTAATGTTACACCAGTAATATATGTTTACATTACACCATTATATAGGGGGGGGGAAATCACTTCATAAAATTGGAGGCAACAAAGCTGCCACCCATTTTATGGTGTAAAGTTACTCAAATGTTTTATAGTGTGCTTATTTAATTTACTGTTAGAAATTGATAGTGGTTTACACTGTATAATGCGTTTTTTTTTTTAAATATTGTTTCTTCATTTCCCCTCAAATCAAATAAATAAATAAACAAAATAAAAATTAAAATAGGAGAACGATTGTATGCATAACAAATATATCCAAAATATTTATCATAGATAAACACAAAATTACTTTGTTTATAATTTGCGTACTTTGAAATATACTATATGTTGCTTGTAAGGTGGAAAATTTATTTTGAACGCATGCAACCTTACTTTAAAATATTACTTATCTTTATCGAAATATACATGCGTATATATTTCGATAGTTATTTAATATATTGTTTAAAAATTGCAAAGTTACTTTAGTTTGAGCTGTCGTATTTAAAAATATTATTCATACTTTTCAAAAGAAAAATTAAACAATATGTATATTATATATATATTTTTTAAAGTTATTTAATCTGCTGCTTCGAAAGCGCAAAGTTTCTTTAACTGTATGTTGCTGTTTTAGTTGAAAAATTCCTTGCAATGTTTCAATCCTATGAAAAGTTGAATATTAAGTTTTTGAATGAAAAGTGTGCCAGTTTAATAGCCGAAACATATAAATAATACGTTTATTAAATTAATAAAAATAGTTTATTGGTGAAAAGTATTTTGTTGTTCATTCAATCTGTTGCTTGAAAAGCGCTGAACAATTTTGAATGTATTCTGCCTTACTTTTAAATATTAAATGAAATATGCTTAAGAATGTTTTTGCTTTATGGATAGTTAATAGAATTAAACATATTTTGAATTACAAAAGATATGTATTTTCATTCATTTATACATAAATACATTTCTTAATAACAGAATAATATGATTTATAGGTTTAGAGTAACGGTAACTGATCAATGTAAAATATAATATAAAAAGAATATATATATATATATATAGAACCATTAGATAATACTACAAATCAACATCAATTTCTGGAAAAACTTGTTAGTGCCAAATTATATCAAACAGATGAGTTTTCAAAATTTGGAATAAAATTGGAAATGTGGTATTTAGCTCGTTTTCAAGGGTAATGCTAAATAGCCACATTAATTGCGATTAATTTCTGAATAGAAATCAGGATAGACCTAAAAATGATTTCCATATTGCCCGATTAATCGCAAATGAGAACTCAATTCAAAGAAAAATATTAGATACACACACACACACACACACACATATATATATATATATATATATATATATATATATATATATATATATATATATATATATATATATATATATATATATAGTTTTAAGTAATTATTAGGAAAGTGTAATATTGTAATAAGTAAAAGTTAGGTAAATTTTAAATAAATTTCCAGTAATTACTTAAAATAATATTATTTTTTTTTTAGCTTACTGTCATATTTTAGATTATTAGTGATCGGTGACTGACACGGCTCAAATGGAAAGTTCAGTATCGGTCATCGGTGACTGATGTCGCTTTCAACGCGTTAAACTATTTTGATGTAATCCCTTATATAGCTTTAAGAAACAAATTTAACTGGATTGCATGTTCCGTACTTTGGGGCATATTACTTATAAAGTTCTCAAAAGTGTGTTTATTTTATAAATAATTCATAACTGATATAGAAAATTAAATCCTTAAATTAAAAAAAAATGTAAAAAATATTCAGTCAAAAATATCAATTCAGTTGCCAAAAATAAAAGAATTCGTGTAATGATACTTATGTAAATGTGTTTCCCAAACCCCTGATTAAGTATTTCTAACAATATATAAAAACCAAAAGAAATATTTTGAAAATGTCTTGACTTGCATAAGAAATTTAATCAGGAAATATTAAAAAGTATTACAGGAAACTTTAATAACGATTCCTAAGATTAAAAATATATCTTTGCAACAAACGAAACTCATTAAAAAATTTTGTTTGTATAAAGAATTTTTTTTCCAAAATTAGCCTTAAAATTGATAAATTAAAATGTAAGATAATATACATTATTACTATATAAAATATGGAAATTATAATAACTGATGTTGAGTGTCTGATATTTTAAGCTATATTCTTACTTTAAAATTATACGCAATATTATATAAATATTTGGTATTATTAAGATGGATACTTGACATAAACAATTAAATTTCAAGATTCTTTTATTAATGTATTTGTTAGGAATTGTAATAGATTTAAAAGCAATTAAAATAACATTGGATACATATCAAGACTAACAATAAGGATGCTAGAATTTTTTTCATTTATTTGGATTGATTTTCTGTATTAATCATTGTTAAAATAATATGAGTCACCACATGAAAATGAAATATATGTGAGGACGGGAGTTTAAAAACTCGACTTGTTCAGAAAATCAAACTTCGGGAAATCGCGAAAAACTACTTTCTGTGTACTGGTTTACATGTTCGTTGTATACCTTGATTTTATAATTCCAAAAATACACAACAAAATTAGTTTTTTTTAGAATCGCAGTGTTATATATATATATATGATTACCAATAGAATATATTCACAGAGAAAACTCTGTTTTTTGAAATTATTGTTCAGCCAAGTTTTGGAAACCCACGTCTTTACGTATATAAGGACGAAAAAGATGAATGTATATAATGAAAGAGAAGAATATGTCAGTAAATATTCTTCTTTTTCACTAACTATTTAAATAATTCGAAGCATAAAATAAATGCTTTGAAGAAGAATTTTAAAGATGTGCGTATTGCTTTAGAAATTTCTTAATATCAAATTTTAACAAAAAAAAAAAAAAAAAAAGAAAAAAAAAGAAAAAAGAAAAAAAGTGTACAAGTGTTTAGTTTTTTATTTTAGTTTTGCTTATAACGAAAAATAATTGTGTTACTTATGTTTCTATATTTTATTTATTAAAAAAAAAAAAAAAAAAAAAAATTAAACGTAGAATACATAAAATTGAATTTATTATCAAAGTGAACTTCCGAAAAACAATAAAACATTTTATTGAAAAGCTTTAAAACCAGCTTAGCTTTTCTTCTATTTTTTAAACTTTTTTATTAACATTTTTTTTTTATGTATAACAGGTGCATTTTAGTGCTTTTGTAAAACGGGCTTATGTTTCTATAAACGGTTTTTGTAAGAACGATGAAGTTTTTCCAGAAAAATATTTATTTTTACGCATTCGCCGGAATTCACTAAATTATTTTCCAAAATAAAATATCAATATTTTATTAATTAATGATGATGTTTTCCCCAAATAATAATTGTATTTGCGTATTCGCCAGATTTCACTAAATTAATGTACTATAGAACATGTACCATATTAATATTTTATTGTTTAATGGCGATATTTTTTTTTTTTGTAAATAATAATTGTTTATACGTATTTCCAAGAATTTACTAAGCTATTTTACTAAGCAATATGCACAATGCTCATATTTTCTTGGTTAATTTAGAAAACTCCGTTTTTTCCGAAATTATAAAATTGTTTTTACGCATTTTCAGGAATTCACTAAATTATTTTACTAAATAACATGTACAGGATTAATATTTTATTAATTATTTTGATATTTTCCCTAAATAATAATTATTTTTACGTATTCTTTGGAAATAACTAAATTATTTTACTAAATATGTCCAGCATTAATATTTTATTGGTAACCGTTTCTATTTGTTTCCAAATAATATTTTTTTTTTACATATTTTCCGCGATTCACTAAATGATTTCACCATAGGATATGCACAGTTTCATTTTTAGCTCACAGGCTATCATAGCCTGAGAGCTTATGTGCCCGCCCGTTCTGTATGTATGTACGTTCGTTCGTTCGTGCGTGCGTACGTACGTGCGTAACGCGATAACTCATGATAAAAATATCCCATCCACTTGAAATTTTGTATATAGGTATATCCTGATAAGGCGCTTCCCTGATTAGTTTTTGGAGTTCATTCGATATGTATAAGAGGGGGTACGGGGGGTCATGTCCCTCCCCTTAATTGTTATAAATGGGTTTTTCATGCAGAAATATTAGTTTTTGTTCAAAATTTACACATAAGATCATTCTAATGAAGTGCTTCCGTGATTGATATTAGGTGTTCATTGGATAAATATAAACAGTGGGGACGGGGGGGTCATGCCCCTCCCCTTGATTGATATAAATGGGTTTTTCATGCAGAAATATTAGTTTTTGTTCAAAATTTACACATAGGATCATTCTGATGAAGTGCTTCCGTGATTGGTATTAGGTGTTCATTGGATAAATATAAACAGGGGAAATGGGGGTTCTAATGCCCCTCCCCTTAATTTATATAAATGGGTTTTTTTCATGTAGAATCGTCAGATTTCGCTCAAATCTTTCAATAGTTTTGGAAATTTAATGGTTACGTATATAAAAGAGGGGGATAACTCCTCTTAAATTATATAAATGGGTTTTTAATAAGAATTTTTCGATTTGCTTTGAATTTTGGATATGGATTTTTTATATGATAAAGCATATTCCTGATCACTTTAGACGGTTCAATGATTGAGTATAAAAAGGAGAAAAGGGGAGCTGTTCCCCCCTCCTTAATTTTTTTTCGAACGGAATTAACCCTTGAAAATATAAGACTGTAATGTACAATTAGTATGCGTAGCCTGTGAGCTCAATGCCATCAGTTTAACTGGGCAATATTCTTTTTATTTTATTGGTTAATGGGATAAATCCGCATATCGTTTAAAAACTATTTGTCAGTGTTTCAATAAAATTTAATAAACTGCGTTGAATCTTTACCTGAAGAAGTTATTTAGAGTGAAATATTAAAATCTGTAGTACATTTTCCGTATTCACATGAAAACTTTTTGTTTTATAATAATATATGATTTAGATTAAAAAAACAGAAGAATTTGAAGATAAAATATTTCCTTTATAATAATATTTCAAGGTTTCTGAATAATAATAATAATAGAATTATGAAATTGAAAGAGAAAAAAATCTAAATATATATTTCACTGTCTAATAAGTAGAGTTATAGAGTTATGTAGTTGAAAATGCAACGAAAAACTAAATTAAGGAATAGCTAGAAATTTCTAACTTAATGAAAAATCAGAAAATCCCTCCAACTAGGATTCTCATTTTCCAAAACTGGGTAAAAACTAGTTTTCAAAAAAAAAAAAAAAAAAAAAAAAAAAACATTAATACATATTTTAAATTTAATGTACTTTTTAGATTTCCCATTAATAGCAAAAAAAAAAAAAAAAAAAAAAAAAAAAAAAAGATTTTATATAAAAATTATCAATTATGCATACAAACAGTTTTCAAATTTATTAAAAACGTTACTTCAATATGAGAACTCATATTCGAAGTTAATAATCGAAGGAATCCCAAAAAGTTTTGCTTTTTATAGCATTCTGTTTAATTCTTATTATTTTAGAGTTTAAACATGTACTTCGATTACATATGTGTTTAATTTATATTTTCTTTATATATTTTTATTTTTTCATTGATGAAGTGTTAACTTCTTTATGAAATATGTATCAGAAACAAACACTGAACTATATTTTTTCTGTTTGAAAAGTACAAAAGGGTAACTTTTCAGTAATTCAGCTGTACTGATAACAATAGATTTTTAAACTTATTATTAAAAATTATTTATAAAACCGTAAAAAAATTGGTTGATTAAGATGCTGTTTTAAAACAACGTATATGTAAAAATATATATTTTTCTTATCGGCGGCATAAAAATTAAAATTATATAAATGTTTCTAATTAATTAAATTTGCAAAAAAGTGAAACGGATTATTTAGATCTTTGCTGCCGTCGACATAACTTAAACGTAACTCACGGACATGTTTCTGTATTATGACATAGATTTTTGAATCTTCAAAAATTTAAATAAATAAACAGTTAGTTAGTCAAAAATTTAAATAAATAAACAGTTAGTTAACATATTAGTTATATTTCTTTAAAAAGTTTATTTTTGTTAGTAATATACGAATTTAGATTAGAAAAGTGAAAAGTACAGCAAAATTTATAGATACAATAAATTTCTAAATGTTTCAATTTTTTTTTGTAATAATAATAATTATTATTATAGAAATAAAAAATTAATATAAATATAAGAGAGAAAATCAAAATTTATATATCACTGACTAATTTGTAGAGTTATCATTAGTTTTTAAGTTTCACCACAAAATACCAGAGGACCAAACACGGACTTTTTGTGTTTTTGAAATGAAAAGAAACCAGTTTTTTTAATTGAAAATGCACGTAATGTCAGTTTTATTTATGTTATTTTATTTATTTAATCATTCATGAAATGTTAATTTCACTATGGGATATTATTTAGAAACAATTGCTGAACTGTGTACATTAAGTGAAAACGAGTAAGTTTTCCATAGTTCTGCTGAATCTTATATAAATAATTAAAAAATAATAATTTTTGAAATTTACTTTAAAAATCATAAAAAAAAATCTAAATTTCGGTACAGATTTAAAAAAAATGCATTTGAAAACACATTCTGTTTCTTAAATTATGTAACGTTAAATTGTGTAATGTTTCTTAAATTATGTAAATCTATAAAAATTGCAAAGAAATAAAATAAGTTGTTTAGATTATTGGCATCGACGATATGATGTCAGCGTTAGTCACGCACATATTTTTGCATCAAAATACAGATTTCCAAGCAACCTGAAAATTAAATAAATAAACATATAAAATAAACATCCTTATTAACGTGTTTAGTGAGTTAATATCGTGGTACGTGTTATAAACAGATTAACGTGTCGACATTACTCACTAATACTATAACTAAGTATATGTTATTACTAAGTAAGTATATGTTTGTTCTGCACCAACTTTGAAAACTTTCGAAAAACCCACTTTAAGAACACATAAAGATTCCGCAAAAAAAAGTGCATGAAAGACAATACCATATAGTTTTTTTCTTTGAAGTATTAGATTATATTTCCTGAACGCAATATTCGCAGAGACAATATTTGTTTATATGTTGTGCGGTATAAAATATCGAAGATTCTAAAAAACAATAATACTCTTTTTTTCATCGCTTTTAGAAAATATATCTGTATCTTTAAAAGAACCACAACACATATAAGTTTTTTTTCTAATATTTACGTATAAATGTATTTTTCAATTGAAAAGTGTTTGGAAATATTATTATTTGGACTTTCTAAATTGAAACAGTAAATAAAAAATGTTTATGCCAAAAAATTCTATTCTGTTATTCCATAAATAGTAATACCACATTTTTTTTCCCTTTTTCGTATTGAATTACAGTTTCTGAACGCATAAACAACATCAATCAATATATATATATTCTCACAGACAATACTTGTTTATATATTGTGCGATAGGAAAAATCGAAGATTCTAGGAATACGTTTTCTTTGTTTTTTAGCCACTTTAGAAAATATTACTAAATACACCACGATAGGTAAGTTATTTTAAAGTTGTTTTTCTTTTTAAACATTTACATGTAAACCTTATTTTTTAATTGAAAAGTATTTGGAAATATTCATTTTACAAGGTTTAAATGATATCAGCTGATAAAAAAGATTCTGTCAGTAAATTAAATCTGTATTTTGATAGTGAAATTTTGAATATAAAATTTAAAAAAAGATTGGCCACTGCATGATTTATAATCTAGTCATGTCAAATTAAAAACATATGGTTAAAATGCTAAATATCACTTTTGATCCTGTAAAATAAACATAATTAAAACAAACTGAGCTACTGAAATATTAAATAGCACTTAAAATAATTCGATTTAAAAAATATCTATTTTAGCGTGTTTATAATACATTTTTCTATAAAACTTTAATTTTATACGCAATAAATTTTGCAATATTCAGCCTTCGAGATAAGTGGAGGGTAAAAGCACTGTTTCCCTATACCCATCGCCGGTTAAGTGGTTAAATGTGAAAAGGTCACAATAATTCAATTACGACAGTAGCAACGACATTAGTTAATGGTTTTTGGAACAGAGAAATATGATGCGTGATAAATATTTTTTAATTAGTCGTTTTAATTCTAGTATGTTTATGTTTTTTCCTTGTTATACTCTCTTTCTTTCACACGTTTAAGTTTTTAAAATTTATTAAGAAAATTTTATGCACACATACTTGATCGCATAGGTTGATGGTCGCATCACTTGATGAGTATAGGTTTAAAAAAACACATTTGTTCATAAAAATTCATAAATTCATTAGTAAATTCAGTTATTCTATTCACGAAGAACTTGCTTTGTAACAATCACAGGAAATCTACTGAACGCTCTTGAAATTCTCGTTGTTGCATATTCAAAAGTTCATCTTCTAATTATTTAGAATGTTGTGCCTGTTAATTACAGACAGTGGTTCTTGAATAACTAAATGATTGCAGATGCCGTAAATATTGATACATAAGATCTTATAATATGATTATTATAATATATAATAATTTAAATGATTGTTTCGTTCACTGGAAAAAAATTCTGTAAATTTATTAAACTTTTTCTAGGAAACTGGGATTTCTAAAATTTTTTGTGTAAAGGTATAACACCAAAAATTCATGTAAACGATTCTGAACCGTTACATGAGTTTTTGCTGTTTCCATTACATAAAATATTCAAAAAATCCCAGTTTTCTAGAAAAAGTTAAGTAATTTTGCAGATTTTTTAAAAGTTTATAAGTTTTGTGTTTATAGTACTTTAATGCCTTCTTTTGTAACTTTTTAATCACAGTCCATTTTGTTTTTAAATTTCTTTATCATATATCTTTTAAACTGTTATCATATCTTCATTAATTTTGTTATTTGAAAATATTATTAAAATCATATACACTGTAAAAAGGAATCTATACTTCTACTGACGTAAATTTTCAAAAATTTGTACGCTTATTGAAATTTCATCTGTACATTGTACAAAAAAGATGTATATCTACTAAACTAGTTTTAGTAGCTTTACAAAAAGTCTTCTTTCTAAAATTATAGTAATCTTGCTAAATTTTAAAGTGTAACCCGTATTGTAATTACGTAAAAAGTCCCAGGCGTCCAATTTTTTTTTAAATCTTAGTAATCTTGCAGATTTTATTTTATCTATATTGTAAACGTGTATGTGTTATACGATTTTTTGTTTTTGAAATTATATAAAAAGTTCTAGGGATCTCAGTTTCCTAGAAAATTTTTAGGAACTTTAACACATATATGTTTTGCAATGTACATGAATGGTTCCCGTAAATTATAATAAAAAAAAGAAAAGAAAAAATCGTGTTTAAAGCATAGATTATGAAACACTTTTCAACATTTTTAGTGTATCGTAACGAAATTTCACCATTTAATAAAGTAAAAAAGATGCATAAGTAAATAATTTAAAAAATACAGAACATACTTGAAAACCCAACTTCATCGATTACATTCTATAGTAAATATTCTTTATGCTGCCCTGTATATGATCCATTGATCTTATACATAGTTAATACTTTAGTAAATTTTAATTCTTTTAAAAAAGGTCTAACACAGTTGGAAATTCACTTTATGACCGAATTCTTTGGTATTACTCTGTATATTATCTATACAGATATTTATATACATCGTATATATTAATGCAAAATATATCTCAGAAGTAAATCGTATAATGCAATAAAAAACTTATTTTCGACGATTCCGTCACATAGACCTCAAGATAGTCAGTTCTTTGAGTAGCTCTGTATATGAACTAGTTTCTTTTCTACAAACATCTCTTTTTATACTAAATACATAAGAGGAGATGGGATATTCATAGCATTATTAAGGAGTACCCTTAAAAAATTCCCTGGTAAGAAATTCTATGGACAATTATGTTTATAATTTTTTTGTGCAATCTCTGAACATGATCAACATAACGTATACATACCATGTTTTGTGCAAAAATTTGGTTAAACTTTAAAACAAACATCATAATAGAAAACGTACTTGAAGCAATTAATACTCAGACAGCAGTAATTGTAATATAATTATTTTGTATAGCCTGTAAACGAATGGTAAATATTATCATAAACATATTCTACAGTAAGCATTTTATAATAGGCTTCAGTAATGCTTATAAATTTCTTTATATTTGAAAAAGTCCTTCCAGCAGCACTGAGAGAAAGAGGTAGCTTTCATATTTTAAATTAAGTTATATTATTCAAACATACAGAATCTAATTACAATATAGAATACTAGCTTTTATCACTACTCAATATTAATGGGAATTTTTAGAAATTAGTCATCTTTTCATTACTTGGTTTTATTTTAAGCAATTTATAGGGTCGCCAAATTCCACATTATCATGAAGTTTATGCCATTTTAAAACAACATGAAGGATAAAACAAACCAATGAGCTTGGTCGAAATCTTAATTTATGTGCACATGCACACTCCCATCGAAACAATTAATAAATACGAGTGCTGTCGCGAGCAAATTGTTTTTTTTTATAATGTCACCCACATTAGAAATTCAAACTACTATATCTCAGGTGTTTTTTAAGGTAAAGACAATCCAAAAAATGCTACTGAATTCATTATTAAGAGATCAAACACTTTAGAAAAAAACCTTTTTTCAAATTCTAATTTTTTGTTGTATATCATTATACATTTAAATGATTTTTGACAAATTAAATGGCCGCCATTTTGAAAGAAGATGGCGGATGAAGCTGGCCAATGAATTCGGTCAAGATATTGGTATGTACTATGTACACACGGAGTTATATCCAAATTAGTGTTTACATATATGCGTATTATCGCGTGCCAAATTTCAGACCGTTTCAAAATGTCAACCACACTGGAAATTGAAAGTGCTATAACTCAGCCATTTTTCAAGATAAAACAACAGAGATACAAATGATGAAACAAAAAATATTCCGGAATCTTTGTATCAACGTCAAACGCACAAAAAAAAATCTTTTTCAATTTCTTACTTTTTTGCACCTAATTTTAAAATTTAATTTTTTTTTCAAAAAATTTAATATTCCTCTATTTTGAAACAAGATGTCCCTCTAACGGAAATTTTTGAAATTTATTTTTAAATTTATTTTCAAGGAAATAGCGACACAAAGAATGGTTTTAGAGAAACCGCAAACGAATCGACCAATTTTTCCGTTTTTTATAATAATTTGAAATTTGAACCTCCTCACCCCCATTGAACACAGTTCAGTTTGCGCTACTCAACCACTCTCAACGATTCAGATTTTGAGCTGAAAATTTAAGTTTATGTCAATGCTTCTAAAATAAAAACTTAATGAAATGCAAAAAATAACGGTAAAAAATAGTGTAACGTTACTTCAAAGTCTAAAGCGCCCTCTATCGGCATTTTTTGATATTTATCTGTATAATTTATTTTCAAGACAATACTGACATAAAGAATAATTTTAGTGAAAACTGCAAATCAATTGACCAATTTTTCTGTTTTTTATAATCATTTGAAATTTGAACCTACCCACTCCCATTGAACACAGTTCAATTTGCGCTACTTAATCAGAGATTTTGAGCTGAAAATTTAAGTTTATGTCTAAACTTCAAAAAAATTTAGTGAGAGGAAAAAAATAACGGTAAAAAATAGTTGTTCGTTGCTCCAAAGTCTGAAGCGTCCTCTATCGGTATTTTTTGAAATTTATCTTTATAATTTATTTTCAAGACAATACTGACATAAAGAATAATTTTCGTGAAAACTGCAAACGAATCGACCAATTTTTCCGTTTTTTATAATCATTTCAAATTTTGGACCCTAAACTTTGATGGCGCCTATCTACTTCGGAAGAAGTTTGGGATCCTTAGTTTCCCATTTAATATTATTTGTCTTGATGTGTACTATCACCTCTTAAAATTTTTCCCATCTTTTTTGAATCACCCTGTATATATGTTACAGGCCAAACCCGATTTTAGGCCAAATTAGATTGGCCTAGGCCAAACCGGTCTATCCTAATGCCCATCGGATAAACTAGTTTTTCCTAGGCCAAACCGGTCTATCCTAATGCCCATCGGATAAACTAGTTTTTCGTAGGCCAAACCGGTTTATCCTAACGCCCTTCGGACAAACTAGTTTTTCCTAGGCCAAACTAGTCGATCCGAAGGCTCATAGGATAAACTAGTACTTCCTAGGCCAAACTAGTTTGGCCTAACTTTTATAGGATAAACTAGTTTAGCCTGCTGTTTATTGGTCTGAACTAATTTATCTTAGCCGATCTAGTTTATTCTAGGCCAATTCAATTTGGCGTGATTTTATTGAATTCAATGACCGTCTCGGCGCCAACACTCTGATTTGTCCTAGGCTGATCTAGTTTATCCTAGGCCAGCATAATTTTACGTGTTTTTAGCTCTAGAGCATCAACGCCTGAGAAATGATGGGCTCGCAGGTTCTGTATGTATGTATGTATGCACGCATCTATGTACACATGTTTGTACGTATGTACGTGACGCAATAACGCTTGATAGAAAAATCCGATTTGCTTCAAATTTTGGATGTATGTTCAGTCTGATAAGGTACTTTTCTGATTAGTTTTGGAAATTCATTGGATAAGAATAAGCGGGGGCAAACGGTAGGCCAATCCCCATCCGTAAATTTAGAGAAATGATTTTTCATGAAGAATTATTAGTTTTCATTTAAAATTTTAGACATAGGATCATTCTTACAAGGAGTCTCCGTGATTAGTTGTGGATGTTTATTGTTTAAGTGTTATAAAAGGGTAATATATGTAGCCCCCCATAATTTAGATAATTGGTTTTGACGCAGAATTAGCGGATTTACTTCAATTTTGTATATACGTTCTTCCTAATAAGGTAATTCCCTGAATCGTTTTGCGGTCTAATGGTTACGTAAGAAGGGAAAAATGAAGGATTACCCCCTTACCTCGGAAAAACTAGTTTATCTTATGGACATTTAGATAAACAAGTTTGGCATAGGAAAAACTAGTTTATCCAATTGGCGTTAGGATAAAATAGTTTGGCCTAGGCTAATCTAATTTGGCTCAAAATCGGGTTTTCAGGTAAAAAATGTATCTTTCACTAGAAGAAGTATAAATGTGTATCAAGAGTCTTTGCTTGTAACATGAACACAGAAATTTAACATGTCCACCGTAAAGACACGATGTATTGGACATGGTGTTTGCTTTTTTTTTCAGCAGACTTGTGCCATGCTGAGATCAGACTTGCATTTCTTCTTATTATTATCAATGGATATTTGAGCCAGATCGGAGCTGAACATAATTTGGAATCGAACAGCGTTTTCCATTTTTCAGAAATTAATTACCTATCGCTATAGATAATGCCTATAGCGATAATTATATGAGCTATTCTTGTCACGGCGTCAATTTTTTCTTTTCCTGAAGTCGTAACCGGAAATTCGATTCAAAACGTAGTTTTAATAGTATTCTCTCAAAGAAATATTTATATAAATTATGGGGAATTCCCCCTATTCCCCCTCCCTTTATACTTAAACAATAAACACCCATAAGTAATCATGAAGGCGCCTCATCAAAATGCTCCTATATCTAAAATTTCATGCTAATAATGCATGGAAACTTATTTATTTTAATTAAGGGAAGGGGCGAATCAGCCTCTCGTTCTCCCCCCCCCCTTATTCTTCTCCAATGACTTCCCAAAATTAATTAGAAAAGTTCCTCATAAGAAGAAATCTATATTGAAAGTTTGATGCAAATCGGGTATTTCTATCAAGATTTATTGCGTTGCGTACTTACGTACATACATAGATACAGAACCCACGGGCACATGGCTCGTTCTCAGGCTTTGGTAGTCTGATGAGATAAAAAAAAATTATGTGTGCCACTCGGGGACTGCCGCGGTAAAGCTATTGCATAGCATTTTTTATCAACTTATGCAAAAATACCGCGTCAATGTCTGCTGAAGTCTATCGAAGGATACCTTCCCGAAGTCTGCCAAACTGAAACTTCGTTAGCCGGATTGTTAGGAATTTTTCTCGTTGCGGAATTCTTAAATTCGGTCGCCGCGCTCAAAGCCCGCGATAAAAGCTATGCAATAGCTTAATAAATTACCAAATAAAATTTGGTCGCGCTACGAAAATTAGATCGCGAGTTATAAGCATTTTAAATTTTTCGACCCTCATGGTGGGGGGGTCTCCTGTCACCAAAAATTAACACTGTCTCATAAAAAATTACCAAACAAAATTTGGCCGCGCTACGAAAATTAGATCGCGAGTTATAAACATTTTAAATTTTTCGACCCTCACCGTGGGGGTCTCCTGTCACCAAAAATTAACAAAATCTCATAATAAATTACCAAACAAAATTTGGCCGCGCTACGAAAATTAGAACGCGAGTTATAAGCATTTTAAATTTTTCGACTCTCACCGTGGTGGGGGTCTCCTGTCACCAAAAATTAACACTGTCTTATAATAAATTACCAAACAATATTTTGCTAAGCTACCAAAATTAGATCGCGAGTTATAAGCATTTTTAATTTTTCGACCCTCGCCGTGGGGTGTCTTCTGTCACCAACAATTAACAATGTCTCATAATAAATTACCAAACAAAATTTGGCCGCGCTACGAAAATTAGATCGCGAGTTATGAGCATTTTAAATTTTTCGATCCTCACCGTGGGGTGTCTCCTGTCACCAGAAATTAACAATGTCTTATAATAAATTACCAAACAAAATTTGGCCGCGATACGAAAATTAGATCGCAAGTTATAAGCATTTCAAATTTTTCGACCCTCACCGTGGGGGTCGCCTGTCACCAAAAATTAACAGTCTCATATTAAATTACCAAAAAAATTTGGCCGCGCTACGAAAATTAGATCGTGAGTTATAAGCATTTTAAATTTTTCGACCCTCACCGTGGGGGGGTCTCCTGTCACCAAAAATTAACAGTCTCAAAATAAATTACCAAACAAAATTTGGCCGCGCTACGAAAATTAGATCACGAGTTATAAACATTTTAAATTTTTCGACCCTCACCGTGAGGGTCTCCTGTCACCAAAACTTAACACTGACTCATAATAAATGAATAAACAAAATTTGGCCGCGCTACGAAAATTAGATCGTGAGTTATAAGGATTTTAAATTTTTCGACCCTCACCGTGGGGGGTCTCCTGTCACCAAAAATTAACAGTCTCAAAATAAATTACCAAACAAAATTTGGCCGCGCTACGAAAATTAGATCGCGAGTTATAAGCATTTTATATTTTTCGACCCTCACCGTGAGGGTCTCCTGTCACCAAAACTTAACACTGACTCATAATAAATGAATAAACAAAATTTGGCCGCGCTACGAAAATTAGATCGTGAGTTATAAGCATTTTAAATTTTTCGACCCTCACCGTGGGGGTTCTCCTGTCACCAAAAATTAACAGTCTCAAAATATATTACCAAACAAAATTTGGCCGCGCTACGAAAATTAGATCGCGAGTTATAAGCATTTTAAATTTTTCGACCCTCACTGTGAGGGTCTCCTGTCACCAAAAATTAACACTGTCTCATAACAAATTACCAAACAAAATTTGGCCGCGCTACGAAAATTAGATCGCGAGTTATAAGCATTTTAAATTTTTCGACCCTCACCGTGGGGGGTCTCCTGTCACCAAAAATTAACACTGCCTTATAATAAATTACCAAACAATATTTTGCCAAGCTACCAAAATTAGGTCGCGAGTTATAAGCATTTTTAATTTTTCGACCCTCACCGTAGGGTGTCTTCTGTCACCAACAATTAACAATGTCTCATAATAAATTACCAAACAAAATTTGGCCGCGCTACGAAAATTAGATCGCGAGTTATAAGCATTTTAAGTTTTTCTACCCTCATTGTGGGGGGTCTAATGTCTCCAAAAATTAACACTGTCTCATAATAAATTACCAAACAAAATTTGGCCGCGCTACGAAAATTAGATCGCGAGTTATAGGCATTTTAAATTTTTCGACCCTCACCGTGGGGGGTCTCCTGTCACCAAAAATTAACACTGCCTTATAATAAATTACCAAACAATATTTTGCCAAGCTACCAAAATTAGATCGCGAGTTATGAGCATTTTTAATTTTTCGACCCTCACCGTAGGGTGTCTTCTGTCACCAACAATTAACAATGTCTCATAATAAATTACCAAACAAAATTTGGCCGCGCTACGAAAATTAGATCGCGAGTTATGAGCATTTCAAATTTTTCGACCCTCACCGTGGGGTGTCTCCTGTCACTAGAAATTAACAATGTCTCATAATAAATTACCAAACAAAATTTGGCCGCGCTACGAAAATTAGATTGCGAGTTATAAGCATTTTAAATTTTTCGACCCTCACCATGGGGGGGGGGTCATCTGTCACCAACAATTAACAATGTCTCATAAAAAATTACCAAACAAAATTTGTCCGCGCTACGAAAATTAGATCGCGAGTTATAAGTATTTTAAATATTTCGTTCCTCACCATGGGGTGTCTCCTGTCACCAAAACTTAACATTGACTCATAATAAATGAATAAACAAAATTTGGCCGCGCTACGAAAATTAGATCGTGAGTTATAAGCATTTTAAATTTTTCGATCCTCACCATGGGGTGTCTCCTGTCACCAGAAATTAACAATGTCTTATAATAAATTACCAAACAAAATTTGGCCGCGATACGAAAATTAGATCGCGAGTTATAAGCATTTCAAATTTTTCGACCCTCACCGTAGGGGTCTCCTGTCACTAGAAATTAACAATGTCTCATAATAAATTACCAAACAAAATTTGGCCGCGCTACGAAAATTAGATCGTGAGTTATAAGCATTTTAAATTTTTCGACCCTCACCGTGGGGGGTCTCCTGTCACCAAAAATTAACAGTCTCAAAATAAATTACCAAACAAAATTTGGCCGCGCTACGAAAATTAGATCGCGAGTTATAAACATTTTAAATTTTTCGACCCTCACCGTGAGGGTCTCCTGTCACCAAAACTTAACACTGACTCATAATAAATGAATAAACAAAATTTGGCCGCGCTACGAAAATTAGATCGTGAGTTATAAGCATTTTAAATTTTTCGACCCTCACCGTGGGGGGTCTCCTGTCACCAAAAATTAACAGTCTCAAAATAAATTACCAAACAAAATTTAGCCGCGCTACGAAAATTAGATCGCGAGTTATAAGCATTTTATATTTTTCGACCCTCACCGTGAGGGTCTCCTGTCTCCAAAACTTAACACTGACTCATAATAAATGAATAAACAAAATTTGGCCGCGCTACGAAAATTAGATCGTGAGTTATAAGCATTTTAAATTTTTCGACCCTCACCGTGGGGGGTCTCCTGTCACCAAAAATTAACACTGCCTTATAATAAATTACCAAACAATATTTTGCCAAGCTACCAAAATTAGATCGCGAGTTATAAGCATTTTTAATTTTTCGACCCTCACCGTAGGGTGTCTTCTGTCACCAACAATTAACAATGTCTCATAATAAATTACCAAACAAAATTTCGCCGCGCTACGAAAATTAGATCGCGAGTTATGAGCATTTCAAATTTTTAGACCCTTACCGTGGGGTGTCTCCTGTCACTAGAAATTAACAATGTCTCATAATAAATTACCAAACAAAATTTGGCCGCGCTACGAAAATTAGATTGCGAGTTATAAGCATTTTAAATTTTTCGACCCTCACCATGGGGGGGGGGTCTTCTGTCACCAAAACTTAACACTGACTCATAATAAATGAATAAACAAAATTTGGCCGCGCTACGAAAATTAGATCGTGAGTTATAAGCATTTTAAATTTTTCGACCCTCACCATGGGGGGTCTCCTGTCACCAAAAATTAACACTGTCTCATAATAAATTACCAAACAAAATTTGGCCGCACTACGAAAATTAGATCGTGAGTTACAAGCATTTTAAATTTTTCAACCCTCACCGTGGGGGCTCTCCAGTCACCAAAAATTAACAGTCTCATATTAAATTACCAAACAAAATTTGGCCGCGCTACGAAAATTAGATCGTGAGTTCTAAGCATTTAAAATTTTTCGACCCTCATCGTGGGGGGGGGGTCTAATGTCCCCAAAAATTAACACTGCCTCATAATAAATTACCAAACAAAATTTGGCCGCGCTACAAAAATTAGATCGCGAGTTATAAGCATTTTAAATTTTTCGACCCTCACCTTGGAGGATCTCCTGTCACCAAAACTCAACACTCTCCCATAATAAATTACCAAACAAAATTTGGCCGCGCTACGAAAATTAGATCGCGAGTTATAAGCATTTTAAATTTTTCGACCCTCACCGTGGGGGGTCTCCTGTCACCAACAATCAACACTGTCCCATAATAAATAACCAAACAAAATTTGGCCGCGCTACGAAAATTAGATCGCGAGTTATGAGCATTTTAAATTTTTCGATCCTCACCGTCTGGGGTCACTTGTCACCAGAAATTAACAATGTCTCATAATAAATTACCAAACAAAGTTTGGCCGCGCTACGAAAGTTAGATCTCGAGTTATAAGCATTTTAAATTTTTCGACCCTGACGGTGGGGGGTCTCTTGTCACCAAAATAAATAAGACCACCAAAATAAACACTGTCTCATAATAAATTACCAAACAAAATTTGGCCGCGCTATGAAAATTAGATCATAAGAAACATAAGTTTGAGACTTGATATTCTAATATCTGAAAAATACCGCGTCAATGTCTGCCGAAGTCTACCGGAGGATACTGTTCCGAAGTTTTCCGAAAGGAAACGACGTTAGCCGAGTGTTAGGTTTTTTCGTTACCGATGTGTTAGGATTTTTTCGCGTTACGGAATTTTTGGATTCGGTCACTGCGCTCAAAGCCCGCGATAAAAGCTATGCAATAGCTTAACACGTCAAATTACATTATTTCTATCAAGAGTTATCGCGTTACGTACATATGTATGTACATACATGCGTACATACAGAACATGCGAACCCATTATTTCTCCGACTTTGATGCCTGTGAGGTAAAAACACGTAAAATAACATTGGTCTAGGATAAACTAGACCAGCCTAGGACAAACTAGAACGTTGGCGCTGAGGCGGTCATTGAATTCAATAAAATCATGCCAAAATGAATTGGCCTAGGATAAACTAGATCGGCCTAGGATAAACTAGTTCAGACCAATAAACAGCAGGCTAAACTAGTTTATCCTATTAAAGTTAGGCCAAACTAGTTTGGCCTAGGAAATACTTGTTTGTCCTATGGGCCTTCGGATAGACTAGTTTGGCCTAGGAAAAACTAGTTTGTCCGATGGGCATTAGGATAGACCGGTTTGGCCTAGGAAAAACTAGCCTATCCGATGGGCGTTAGGATAGACCGGTTTGGCCTAGGCCAATCTAGTTTGGCCTAAAATCGGGTTTGGCCTGTAACATATACATATGGATATGGATATATATATATGGTTCTATATATATATATATATATTAGGGTTCAGCGAAAAAAAATTTTTTTTGAAAATCAAAAACGGGTAGGTGCCAAAAGTTGCCTTTATACTAGTACATCAACTGCGTGAAATTTTACCGCTGAAAAAAAAATGGCTCGAGTCTGCGCTTTTGCTCCAAAAATCGAAATTTTGGGTAAAATTTGTCATTTTTTGACATTTTTTCAAAAAATTAAAAAATTCCTACAGAGTTGGTTAGTATTTAAAAGTGTTGCTTAGACCTTTATATTTATCTGCTTAACATATTTAAACTATAGAACAATATCTGTAGTCTGTATAATTGGAGAAAATCTGACAACTTTTTGTGAAAAAACAGCGTTAACCTCTCTATTGGAGCATATAACGAAATGTTCTTTTGAAAGCATTTCTTACCTAGCTGCTTTCAATACTACTGTGTATATAACTCATAGAGGTTGTTGCATTATCCCACCCGTCTCAATCACCCAATCATCTAGGCCCAGTGTTTTATTTATGTATTGAATTGTTATTTTTTTCCCGAAGACGAGTATAAGTTTTCTATATATCAAAGTAATTTATCTCTTCTTTGTATTCACTGACTTTGGATGATTTGGATCATGCTGGTGTGACCTGATGCACGTATATTTTTATACCATGTATAACAGAAGAGAAGCTGAGTAATGTATTGGGTATGTTCTTAATTGAACCTATTCAGCAGTCTATTATCTTCATTAACATTTCATGCAATTAGTACATTATGATTGGAAGTTCTGTTATCACAGCATTCTTTCAATCAATTTCATTTTATATGATATGATTTCACTAAAAATTGATTGTATGAATTCAATTTTTAGTATGTCATCATTTATTGAACCTATTACTTTGAATATATGCTGAGAAGCTAGCTGTTTAATATTATGACGATCGTCGCAGAGGATTGCAAACAAAATTTGCGTGTAAAACAACAATATTTCTAAAGAAGTTTTAGTATGCTTTATGTCGTTTCCTGTGTTGTTCCGTAGTCTAGTAATTTCTAATCAGATTTTAGATCTATTATTTAGGTGTGTAGCGCATTTGGTATAAAACATCCCGCGGTATAAACTTGGATTATACATTTTGTGAGTGAACATGTAGACGCTGATTGCCAATCTGTGCTTATATAAAACGGAAATTTTTATTAACTTTATGAGCTGTCTTTTGTGTGAAATGTTTTCTAAATTCCTATTTCCCATTCTTTCTGAGAAATAGCTTTCCTTATGAATTAGCTTTGCAATCTCCGACAGAAATTTCTAGTCTGTTCTGAGTATCTTTTACTTAATTTGAGAAAATAATTTTTCAAAATTATTATCTATTTCACAAAAAATTGCAATAGGAAGTGAATAGTACGTAGACAAAGATTTTCCTTATTGATCCAGTGAATCCATGTAGTTTAGAACGTTTTATATCGACTTCTCTAATAATTGACGCAGAGGAAATTCACTGGGGTTGAAGTAGCAATTGATTCAATATTATACACAATTCTAAGCTTACCCCATGCAAAATGTTCACAGAGACAAATAAAATTTTCCTAATTTTAAATGAGCACTTATAGTCGATTAGAATCCGTACATTCCCTCAGAAAGTACTATGCATTATAAGTTTATGCCCAGGACATTTCACCACCAAATGTTGTCCATTCATAAAAAGGGGATCTAAAAGTTAATAGGAAATTACCTGGATACGAAAACACTTAGAAAACGGCATAAAACTAATGTAAAAAAAAAAAAGTTATTTACAACAGCGGTTGCTTTACACATGGAGAACAAATTTTCATTGCGATTCTCGCTGACGATCACCATCACATTCAACAGCTCGCTTCTCAACATATAAAAAATGCAAAAGTAGAATAAATGATATCATACCAAGTAGTTGAAATATCTGAAATCATCTTTGAAACAAATCATTACGTAAAAAAAAATACAATTGACTGAAAAAATGTTGTAGTAACAGAACTTCCCATCACTATTCATCAACTGAATGTAAGTTTGATAAATATAATAAATGGCCGAATAGATCCCTTTAATAATATTCCCGTGCATTACTCTGCTTGTCATTTTTTTTTGTATAAACTGTAAAAATATACATGAAGATAGCTACAGCAGCATGTGGATGCAAAGAACAGATGAGCAAGGTGGAAGCATCGAAAACATGGCAAATTTTTATAAAGAAAATCACAAATCAATGTATAAATAAAACACTGTACTAAGATGATCGAATAGTTGGGCCGGGTGGTATAGGAAATATAGCCACCTCCACGACGCATGTCCAAGGTAGCTTTGAAAACAAGAGCTGTATTAAAAACAACAATTCGTTGTATGACCCTTTAGAGTGGTAATGCTGTTTTCTTACTAAAAGTTGTCTGTTTTGCTCCAGCTATAGGGAATAAACATATTGTTTTATAGTTTAAATATGTTAAGCGGATAAATATAAAGGTCTAAGCAACACTTTTAAATACTAACCAGCTCTGTAGGAAATTTTTAATTTTTTTGAAAAAATGTCAAAAAATGACAACTTCGATTTTTGGAGCAAAAGCGCAGACTCAAGCCATTTTTTTTCAGCGGTAAAATTTCACGCAGTTGGTGTACTAGTATAAAAGCAACTTTTGGCACCTACCCGTTTTTGATTTTCAAAAAAAAAATTTTTTTTCGCTTCACCCTAATATATATATATATATATATATATATATATATATATATATATATATATATATATATATATATATATATATATATAAATGTCAACATTTGAACGGAGGGTGGTTTTGGGGTCTAGGGGCCATGATCGGTGAAAATATACGAAAATTTTCTGGAAGTGCTTTTCTCCGGATGGCTTCATTAGATAGTTTTTTACTTTTTCTAATGAAAGATATCTAATAGTGTAACATTACGAAAATGCGGTCCGAACAACGCTATGAAATAGCCAAATCATTTTATATAATTTTATGACTGTATGAGAAATGTCATGTATCTCCATATTTTGCAGAAATGATGTTTCAGTTCTAAAAAAATTATATCAATTTGACTCTATTTGAAATAATGTAACATTATTAAAATGCACTGTGAATGACTTATTTTCTTCGTAGAATATGATATAATGGAATTCTTTTGACAGTCCCTGTAATTCACTTAATTTTTTTTTTTTTTTTTTTTTTTTGCCCTACATTTAAATAGTAGATATGATAAAGAGAAGGGATTATCAAACTTTTAGAACGACGTACCACTAAAGAAAATTGTTATTTTCGCGTACCACCAAGTACCTAATGTAAAGCTTGTGTAAAAAAAACACTGTGGAAATGAAACCTTTTTAAATCAGAACATTTATTTGTTAATTTTTATTCCCGTTTTAATAGGTTTTATTGAATTATAAATTGTAGGATTGCTATTAAATTGATATCTTTGCGAATAATGCGATTTCTCAGTTAGCTTGTTACGCATATACCACATCAATACATGTACAACGCTTTAACTTAACCCCTTGAGGGGCGGCGGTATATATTATATACCACCTACGATCGATGAAGATTCACACCAGAAAAATTTTATTAAATTTCACTTTTCTAACTTTGGTGGAAAACAGTCGTGAAATTGCTTTTCCTCTTTTTGATGTAATTTTTTTACAAATTTCCGGTGGGAGTTCAGAATTACTCGAACGCAACCGCTTGCCCCTCAAAGGGTTAAATTCGTGGAAATAAAACTTCATTTCAATGGAATATTCTTACGTGCTTTTCCAATACTTTATATTCATATAATTCAATTTAACAAACATGTTTGAAAATAGTTTTACCAGTAATTAAATGTGTTTAGTTTATTAATTTTAATTTTGAGTCTTTATTCACAATTATTATTATTATTATTATTATTATTATTATTATTATTATTATTATTATTATTATTATTATTATTATTATTATTATTATTATTGTCATAAAAATCTAATAGTGTTTTTTAGTCTGGAAAACTGATTGCACCATACTTCAGAGAGTCTGCTACACCAGCATTTATAGTAACGAAAATAACGACAAGAAACATATGCTATGCTTTCCTGGATTATGAATTTTTCCTTTATTATTTATTTATTATTTATTTATTTTTTAATGATATGCTGGATTGCATTTCACGTATCACTAACATAATTTTGAGTACCATTATCCAGAGCTCCGTGTACCAATGCTGATACGCGTACCATAGTTTGAGAACCCCTGATATAGAGCGGCTTATTATATATATAAAACCCCTCCGTGTATAACAATTCCGGGGTCAACCTATCCAAGAGAAAAAGAAACTCCTATGAAAACGTTGAAACACCAATGAAAACGTTTCATAGTCGTAATGGAGCGTTCTCATTGGTCAGATTTACAGTGAGAGCTGTAAATTTCGTCACTACATTTTACTTCGCTTTGAAATCTTTCCACGCTTTCAAAAAGTACACTGTTAAAAATTTGACCCATTTGCTGCAGCAGCACTCCACAGCTTTTATAGAATATCTCTTTTATGACCAATGAGAATGCTCCATAACACAGTAAAATAACCGTTTTCTATAAAAGCGGTGGAGTGACGCTGTAGCAAATGAGTCAAAAATTTTACAGTGTATATTTAATTAAAACTTTTTATTAAAGGAAAGCGAAGGTGCGTTTTAAATGCAATATTGTTAAAATTTTTATATTCGGATTGCTTTAATTTTTTTTCTTTACAGCCGCGAATGACTCTTGAGAATTTCAAATCTATAAAAAACATTGTGAAAAGTTATCTCCGATTTTAAAGGCAATCTATTTTTTGACCAATGAAACCGTTCCATAGTCGTAATGGAGCGAATGGTCAGATTTACAGTGGATGCTGTAAATGACGTCACTACATTTTACTTCGCTTTGGAATCTTTTCACGATTTCAAAAACACTATTTAATTGAAACTTTTTATTTAAGCAAACCGCGGATGCGTTTTAAATTTCATTATAATCCCCACCCCCATCTTCCAGATAGTTTTGCTATAGTTTTAAATGCAGATTTCTGTTGAAATTTTCTTTCTTTCTTTCTTTCTTTTTTTTTTTTTGTTAGATTTTATCCCTTTCTAAGTTTAATCGTTGTATTTATCAAAATTGTTTCAGCCTAAAGTGGCTATGATAGACCACAGTTGCAATTTTTTATCATCCTTTAAAAATGCAAACACGTCATTTTGACGGGCTATCTTCTAGTTACATAATAGGAGTTAAACGACACATTTACAAGAGTTAAAGCACAGACAGACTGCAAACGCAGACTAACAAGCCAAAGTCTTGAACGTTTTTTAATTATGTTGTAAAATTTTAAAACCTCATTAAGAACTTTAAAAATTAAAAAATAAAAAACCGCTGTTACAGATTTTTTTAATTCAAAGTATTTTAGAATTACCATCTAAATATATTAAATGCTAGTTGAACATATTATACTGATTGGGTCTTAATTTAGAATTGATTTAGAAGGGATTTTATTACATGTACTGGTAATGTTTTTTCAGCAATAAATATGTTGCATCTTGTGATCTTTTAAAATTATCATTTAAATATACTAAATGTTAACTGAATGTATTAAATTAGTTGGGTCTTAATTTAGAATCATTCTGTCAGTAACTTTATATTACATATACTGATAAAATTTTCTGATCAAATAATGTCTTGCATCTTGAAGTAACTTTTTAAAAATTACCATTTAAATGTATTAAATGCTTACTCAATATATTAAACTAGTTGTTTCTTAGTTTTGAATCATGCTGACAGTGTTTTTATAATACATATTTATAAAATAAAATAACATTTTCTGAGCAACAAATATCTTGCATCTTGCAGTGATTTTTTTTAAATTACCATTTAAATGTATTAAACACTAACTCAATATATTAAATTGTTGGGTCTTAATTGAGAATCATGCTGTCAATTATTTCATAATGCCTATACTGATAAAATTTTCTCAGCAACAAATGTCTGTATTGTATAGCTTTTAAAGCATGATTTCGAATGAAATAGCTTTACGAATACAATAGTGTTTTTTTATAGTCGGAAATGGAAGTTTTTCCTCCGTTTTCTTAAAGCATCTATTTTACAACTGTCCCAGGAAATCAGCAGAATGCGCTTGAAATTTCCGGTGCCTCTTATAGAAAATATCGTCTTCTAGTTCTTTTATAACATTGTACATTTCCACTACTTTGAATTTTTAGAAATAACTAAAAGTGTAGAAAGATATACCATTCATGTCGAACTCTTTTTGCGTTCTTCACACCAATAAATTCTTTTATAAGAAAAAGGTGTTGGATTCGTGAAAAATTTCGCTTTCCGGTTTTAGATGATCCTAAACACGATTTGATAGTTTTTAGAAAATCTCTGACTGTGAGTCTGTCTGTCAATAACTGAGTCCCTATGTGGCAAACATTTTGTAGGTTGTCTATCTTAAGAACTAATGCATGGAATTTCGCAAAACTTTAGATTGAGTTACAACTTGATGCAAACTAGAGCTGATTAGTTTTTGGTGTATATCGCGCAACAGGTGGCATTGTTATGCTGCCTTAATCATGATTATCTCAATAGCTGTATCTCAAGTACTAATGCGCTCATTTTCACCAAACTTCAAATGCAGTTAGTCCCTGATATAGATTACTGCTGTTTGGTCTTTCGTGTAAACTATCCGACAGATCGAGCTACTATACTGTATTTTTCGCTAGCCTTTGCTGAACCTCAAAAACCAGTGTATGAATTTTCATCAAACATCATTTTCATTCGTCCCTGATAAAAATTGGTCATGATTAGTTTTAGGTTAACATGACCCAATAATTGGTGATTTTATGCAGAATTTTAAATTTCCGCAATAGCTCTGACTCAGAAATTAATGTAGGGATTTTCATAAAACTTCAGATTCTGTTAAAAATTAACATAAGTTGTTTGTGATTAGATTTTGCTGTAAATCCCCCCCCCCCCCCCCGCTAGTGTGAGATAGAAGACATTTTTGAGATTACCACATCCGACTAGTTTTTATATTACTTAAAAATTTAAAGAAATTTTAATTTAATAGGTTCAATACATACTACACTTTTACTTTTAGACAAGCTGAAACCCGTTATAATTTTTATAAAAGAATTTTGTATCTTCTTTCGCACTTTACAAAGTACTGCATTTTAAATGAATTAGCATTAAAAATATTATCATTTATTTTCTTATTTTCATGATTTATACATTTTTCTTGCATAATTATTTTAAACAATGCTATCATAATTTTAAATATATAAAACGATTTTTTTTCAGTATAACGCTTAAAAAAGTTTAATAATGAGGAAGTTCAAAATTTTTTTTTTGTAGCCGAATGTATGCAATTCCCTCTTTAGTAAAGCATCTGTTAACAATTGCAGGAAATCTACTGAATACTTTTAAATTCCCCCACTGTATATGTTGAAAAAATTACTTTATGTTTTTTTTAATATTCTTGAGTAACTTGGATAGATATAGATATACAATAAATACCGAAATTTCCTAAGTTTATTTCTTTCTTTCCTTTTCTTTAACTATCTTTCTCTCTGTATATGTATACAGCTACTTTGAACGATAGTAAAAACAAGAAATTTATACTTTTTTCAGTCTTACTGCAATACGCAGAAATACAATCGTGCTTTTATATAAATATAAATGCTTTAGCTGAGATAAAAATAAATATAAAATTATATCGGTACTTCACATGTTTGGAAAATTGTTGCATAAATATTTTGTATGTTAGTTTAAATATAACACATTTCTGGACAATTATCAATTTAAAAAAAAAATTGCCTTATTTCTACAATTTAAATTAGAGATTTTTGACATTTCCAATTATTATAATCTCTTAAATTGTTCAGTTTGATTTTTTAATCTGAAAAAAAAAAAAATTTCAATTGTATACCTTGAATTTTTTTTTTTTTTTTTTTTTTTTTTTTTTTTTTTTTTTACAAATTATTAAATTTAGTGCGAAATTTGTCTTTACGAGATCATAAATGCATTAACTTTTTTTTTCATAAGTTATCTGTTTTAAAAGAACTAAACTAATAGATTTTTAATTTCTTCTACATATAAAGAAGAAAGTATTGTAATCGAAAAAAAATTTCAACTTCTGGCTCATGATTTCTTTACACGGTTTGATTGTCTTTGATCCGGAAAAAAAAAAAAAAAAAAAAAAAAAAAAAAAAAAAAAACACTTTTACAAAATATTTGTTTGTCCGCAGTGTCCTATTTCTATCAGCGAAAAGTGTATGAAGTTACACAAAGAATTGGACCAAACATCATATATATGTTTTGGCTTCATAGTCAGAAGGTCCAAATTGAAATCGGGAATTTTTTGTACTTAAAGAATAACTATTTTTGCGCAATTTTACTTTATATTACACTGTAAAAAAAAAAAAAAAAAAAAAAAAAAAAAATTCAAGAGGTTACTAAAAATTTCTTAGTAAATTTGTATCCCACAGAATTTTTTAGTAATCATTAAAAACTTTTTTTTTGCAAGTGAAACAAGCATTTCTTTTGTAAACGAAACAAAAGAATTTTTTGTATAACTAACTTAAAAATTTTTAGTATGAGCCACCAAGCAAATTTTAGTAATAGCTCCAAAATTATTCTTAATAACCATTACGTGCGCCAGAAAGGCAGGAGCTTCCTTCGAGCTGCATCCAGACTTCTGAAGTGGAAGATTTTCGGCAAAACCGCAATAGATGGCAGCACCAAACATTCCTACCCGCTCCGACAGGATTTTCATGATCCCTTTATTAACGAGACACTACATACATTCGGGGCGTATTTGGCTGTGGCAAGTTTCGAACCCGGGACCTTTTAGCTTGGAGTCCGTTACTATAATCACTATGCTATCAAGGCCACACCAACTGAGTTTTACTAAGAGCTATTAAGAATATAAAACTATTAACTCTATTCGTTGCTAACTTTTTTCTAGTAATTCTTACAGATTTTTTTGTAACCGACTAAGATTACTAAAAATTTTTTAGTAATTACAAGGAACACTAATTTTTTAGTAGATCGACCCTTTTTTTTTACAGTGTATCATTGAAAAGTTAGCGTAGTTCTGTATAGAACTGAATCAAACTTCATGTATAGATTTTTTATTAAGGCCGTCTGCTCGAAGCAAGCTGAAATTGAGGATATTCTACAAAAAGGTGGTCGCTGTGATAACTTTTTTTTTTTACTTTTTTGCATCATTAGAAAGTGTCTGAAGTTAGTCACAGAATTGAGCCAAATTTCAATATATGTTTTCTGAGATTCTATTATGAGATATCTTGAAAGCTCTTAAAATCCCCCAGTGTTGTATACTTTAAATATCGCCTTCTATTTTTTCGATGTCTTTGAGTTTTTTGAATATGCATTAAGTATCGAAATTTCCTGAATTTTATTCGGTATGAACAAGAGATAAAAACTTCAGACAATTTTCAATTTTAAGATTTGCAAGAGAAAAACAGAAATTTTCTATTTTTTTTTTTTTTTTATAGTTGCAAATGTTATTCTAAAATGATCCCCTCAAACATGTTATTTTATTACTTTAGACTTTGATAAAATAGTTTAAATATGCTTAAAATATATTAAAAATAGTTTTTCCGAGGTATTTGAAAGTTTTGTATTGAAACACGCGCAATTCGGAGAAATTTATGAATCCACAATTCAAACATTTTTTGGTTGATTAGTAATTTAAAAAACATTTCAACATAACTTTTTTCTTTCTTTCTCTCTTTCTTCTTCTTCTTCTTCTTCTTCCTCTTTTTTTTTTTTGATAATATTTAAGCATTCAATTTTGAGTTTTCTTTTATGTAATTTTATTTAGCATTTTCGGTTTTAAAATATTTTATTATTATTATTATTATTACTTCATTTCATTTTATTTTTCGAACATATTAACGAACTTTAAGTAGACATATTTTTTCATATAGCCGAAAAGAAATTAATATAAATTATATTTGTTTGTTTAATTTTTAAAATATATATATTAATTTTTTTTAGTAAAATATCTTTTTTAAATAATTACAAACAATCTACAGAGCTTTATTATATTTTCTTTCGTTGCCCAGTTCGAATTTAATGCCCCACGCCTAAATATTTAGAATTATAGATATTTGAATCACATTGATTTTATTTTAAGAGTTTATCTTATGAAATTTCAAAAGGGTTCTGCACTGTACTTACCCATTAGTTTGCTTTTGTAATCCTTAACTGTGGAGGTGGGAACTTTTGCACCCCAGATAAATTGTAGATGAGTTACTATATATTTCAAACAAATTTTTTATCTTCTTTAGATACGTGAGTTTATATATATGTACACTTATAGTACTTTTTCTAGTTACTTTTATGTAAGTAAATAACACAAATTTCGCAAACAAATTTCTTATTTTAATTTGTTAAATTTTAATGTGTGCACTATAAATTAAATTGTCGGGTTATGTATATCTCATCTATTATGTTTTTAAACAAATGACCTTATTACTTAAGGGTTAACATTTCTTATCCTTGGTAAAATTAAATAACACCCTATATGCTTTTGCATTAAAATAGCTGTATTCACAGTAAAATCTGATTGGTTTCCATGCCTTGAAAAGAGTACCCTGGCTTTTAAATATTAATAATGATTTTTCAAATAGAAAGAGTGCCTTTATAAATCTAAAGTGATCTCTAATTCTAAAAAAATGTTCCACATAAGTCTAAATATATAAATCCGAAATGTGCTTTTTCCCTTACAAACAATAACCTGACTTACTAGCAACACATTTAATTCAATATTTTTCATTTAAAAATATAAATTTCCACTAAATGGAGTTAAAGGTATAAAATAACACAAATTTGAGGTTCATTTAGGATCATTCATCACGGATCCGGGCAATGCGGGTCAGCTACTAATAAAATATGATATAATAATGATTGTAATGATTCAAAATGATATAATATAATAATTAATATAATCATTTAATATAATAAATCAATTTAATAATTAAAAAGAAATTTAATGAATTAACAATTAGTACAATAATATTTAATATGTACTTTGTTTAATTAAAATACTTTGCCTTTTTTTATAGAAAATTTAATGTATTTTCTATAAAATTTCTAAAAAAATTATACTTCAGTATTTAAATTTACAATTCTATTTTCATTACTATATTATATTTTTTTAAATACATTAAAAAAATAATTTATGTACCAACAAATTGTATTAAATTGTAAATCTTGATAAAATGCATTACTAAAGAAAAGTTCAAAAGTTTTCATGTTTTCTTTATATACAAAAGTACTTAATTTCTCCGTTTTTGAAAAGCACCTATTTTATAAAAATTGCTGGATTGTTATAAAATGTATCGTTACAATTGTATTTTAATTTTTAAATCTACCATCATATTATCATTACTATTACATTTTTTGGAACATATTAACAAAATTTATGTACCAAAAATCTTATTAAATTTTAAGGACAAATAATTTTGTCACTGTTATGGAAAAGTTTATGTACTTTTTATTCAATTAAAAAATATATATATATACTTCAGTCTTAAAATTTACAATTATATTTTCATTACTAATATATTTTTTTGGAACATATTAATAAAATTTTACGCACCAATAAGTTTTATTAAATTGCACATCTTCATAAAATACATTACTAAAGAGAAATCCAAACGTCTGCATATTTTCTTCATATACAGAAGAACATTAATTTCTCCGTTCTTTAAAAGGATCTATTTTATAACAATCGCAGGAAATTTGCGGAATGCTGTAAAAATTGCCTATTGTTGCATATTCAAAATATCGTCTGCTGTTACGTTCTGTCTAAAATTCTTGAATAAATTGAATATAGCAATATCATATGAATGGAAAAATTCAGAATATTTTTTAAGTTGGTCGAAGTCATAGTTAAAATATTATTCAGTTACATTATAAAATGACAGCGAATTTTTATTAAAGTAATAGAAAATAAGTTAATTGAAATGTTTAAAATTTTTTTTTATAATACTCAGAAATTCGATGATTTCCTTTTCTTTTTTTTTTCTTTCTTTTTTTTTTTTTTTTTTTTTTTTGGCAATGCGTTTGCTTTATAACAGCTGCAAAAAATCTGTGAAATATTATTGGAATTACTAAATGAAATATATTTAAAATATGGTCTGTTATATTTTTTAATGTTCTTGCGTAATTTCTGTACAGAGAATTATTCAGCATGAAAATTCGTAAATATAATTAATCTAAAAATATATTATTCCGTTATATTTTTTAAAACAAGAATCTCATATAACAAATCTATTAATGAAGATAAATTCAAAAGTTTTTTCATTAAGCCAGAAATATACTAATTGCTCCTTTTATTGCAAAACATCTGATAAAATATACAAAAGAATTCTCCATTTTCCAATTCACACACCTTTAAAAGATCGTCTGTTACATTTAAATTTGCAGTTATATTAATATACATACATTTGATATTTGTATTTGATATCTTTTCATTTTGAATATTCATTATGAATTTTTTCCTATTAGTGTTTCATATATATATTATTCTAATATATAACATCAGTCGCTAAATTAGAAATTTTATAAATATCGTGCGCAAAGGTAATTGCTGCTGTGTAAACAAACTTTGTGTACTGTCAGAAAGATTTTCACTATGTAGTTCTCAGATACCACTTAATAGGATTCTCCATTAAGAGTAGCAATATCGTTTCAGCATGCATATAATTTGTGATTTAATATTATTTTTAAGATTATATTGTTCTTTTTCCCTTCCATATTCAATGTGCTATAAGTTATTAAATTCAATGGTTAATTTCAAATGGTTAATATTGTTTACTATTAATGGTGTTATATATATATATATGTATATTAACAAATTTCATTAAGCTGTACATCTTCATAAAATACATTGCTAATGAAAAATTCTATAGTTTTCCTGTTTTCTTCATACACAGAAGTACGTTAATTTCTCCGTTCTTCAAAACATCTGTTTTATAACAATCGCAGGAAATCTACGGAATGCTGTTAAAAATTCTCCTTGCTGCATATTCAAAATATCGTCTGCTGTTAGTTTCTTTCTAACATTCTTGAATAAATTGAATACAGCGATATCATATGAATGGAAAAATTCAAAATATTCCTTAAGTTGGTCAAAATCATAGTTGAAATATAATTCAGTTACACTATAAAGTGACAGTGACTTGCTACTGAAGTAAAATAAAATCAGATTTTTTTTCACATAATAATCAGGAATTCGATGATGGTAAAGCATTTGCCTTATAGCAGCTGCAGAAAATCTCTGGAATGTCGTTGGAATTCCCAAATGAAATATATTTAAAACATGGTCCGTTATATTTTCTCATGTTCTTCTCGTAATTTCAATACAGAAAATTATTCAGCATGAAAATTCCTAAATATAATTAATCTAAAAATATATACCGTTACATTTTTTAAAATTAAAATCTGACTAAAAACTTCTATCGAAGATAAATAGAAAAAAAAATATTAAGTAAGACATATACTGATTACTCCTTTTCTCCAAAACATCCTCTCTAAAATCTACGAGCGAATTCTCCATTTTCCAATTCACATACATTTAAAGGATCGTCTGTTGAATTTAAATTTACAATTAAATTTTCATTTTTATACTATATTTTTGGAATATATTAAAAACAATATGTACCAACAATTTTTTTTAATTGTATGTCTTGATAAAATACATTACTAAAAAAAAGTTCTAAGTTTTCACGTTTTCTTCATATACAGAAGTACGTTAATTTCTCCGTTCCTCAAAAGCATCTGTTTTATAAAAATCGCAGGAAATCTACGGAATGCTGTTAAAATTCTCCTTGCCGCATATTTAAAATATCGTCATTGGCTGTTACTTTATTTCTAACATTCTTGAATAAATTGAATATAGCGATAGCATATGAATGGGAAAATTCCGAATAGTTTTTTTAAGTCGTCGAAATCATAGTTAAAATATCATTCAGTTACATTTTAAAGTGACAGCGAATTGTTACTGAAGCAAAAGAAATTTCAGACCCCCCCCCCCCATAATAATCAGTAATTCGATGATGTTTCGATTTTGCAAATCATTTGTTTTATAGCAGCTGCAGAAAATCTGTGGAATATTGTTGAAATTCCCCAGTGAAATATATTTAAAACATGGTCAGTTATATTTTCTTTGATCTTACGTAATTTCAATACAGAAAATTATTCAGAATGAAAATTCGTAATTATAATTAATCTAAAAGTATATTATTCCGATATATGTTTTAAAATAAAATCTACTTAACGAATCTATTAATGAAATTAATAATAAAAATTTTCTTCATTAAGTCAAACATCTACTAATTCTCTTTTTTTGCAAAGCATCTGCTAAAATATAGGAATGAATTCTCAAATTTCCAATTCACATACAGTTAAAAGATCATCTGCTATATTTAAGCTTACATTTATATTTTCATTACTATTCTATATTTTTTGGAACATATTTAAAAAAAAAAGTTATATACTAAAGAGTTTAATTAAATTGTACGTCTGTATGAAATACATCACTAAAGAAAAATTCAAACGTTTTCATGTCTTCTCCATATACAGAAGTGCATTAATTTATCCGTTCTTCAAAAGCAACTGTTTTATAATAATAGCAGGAAATCTATCGAATGCTGTTAAAATTCCCTAATGCTGCATATTCAAAATATCATCTGCAGTTACTTTCTTTCCAACATTCTTGAATAAATTGAATATAGCAATATCATGTGAATGGAAAAATTCCGATAATTTTTTAAGTTGGTCGAAGTCATAGTTAAAGTATTATTCAGTTGCAATATAAAGTGACAGCGTATTGTTAATAAAGTAATAGAAAATAACGTCACTGAAATTTTTAGAATTTATTTTTTTCATAATAATGAGGAAACTGATGATTTTTCATTTTTGCAATGCGTTTGCCTTATAGCAGATGCAGGAAATCTGTGAAATATTATTGGCATTCCTAAATGAAATATATTTAAAATATGATCTGTTATATTTTTTAATGTTCTTGCATAATTTCTGTACAGAAAATTATTCAGCATGATAATTCCTAAATATAGTTAATCTAAAAATATATTATTCTGTTATATTTTTTATAAATAAAATCTCATTTAAGGAATTTATTAATGAATTTAATATTAAAAATTTTCTTCATTAAGTCAGACATTTACTATTTGCACCTTTTTTGCAAAACATCTACTAAAATATACAAAAGAATTCTCCATTTTCCAATCTACATACCTTTAAAAGATCGTCTGTTACATTTAATTTTAGAGTTATATTATTATTTCTACTCTATATGTTTTGGAACATATTAAATATTATATATATATATATATATATATATATTAACAAATTTTATTAAGTGGTACATCTTGATAAAATACATTACTAAAGAAAAATTCTAAAGTTTTCATGTTTTCTTCATATACAGAAGAAAGTTAATTTCTCCGTTCTTCAAAACCATCTGTTATTTAACAAACGCAGGAAATCTATGGAATCCTGTTAAAAATCCCCCTTGCTGCATATTCAAAATATCGTCCGCCGTTAATTTCTTTCTAACATTCTTGAATTAATTGAATATTATAGCGATATCATATGAATGGAAAAATTCCGAATAGTTTTTAAGTTAGTCGAATTCATAGTTAATAGCTTTCAATTGCATTATAAAAAGACAGCGAAAGTAAGACAGCTTATAAAGAGACAGCTGAAGTAAAATAAATTTCAGATTTTTTTTCCCATAATAATCAGAAATTCGATGATGTTTCGTTCTTGCAAAGCATTTACTTTATAGCAGCTGCAGAAAATCTGAAGAATGTTGTTAGAATTCCCCAATAAAATATATTTAAAACGTGATCCGTTGTACTTTCTCATGTTCTTGCGCAGAAAATTATTCAGCATGAAAATTCCCAAATCTAATTAATCTAAAAGTATATTATTCCGTTATATTTTTTAATCACTAAAATCTGACTGAAAACTATTAACGAAGATAAATTCAAAGCTTTTTCATTAAATCAAATTCATAATAATTTCTCCTTTTTTGTAAAACATCCTTTAAACTATATAAACGAATTTTCCATTTTCCAATTCACATTCATTTAAAAGATCGTCTGTTGTGTTTAAATATACAATTATATTTTCATTACTATACTATATTTTTGGGACATATTAAAAAAATTTAAGTACCAACAAATTTTATTAAATTGTATATCTTGATAAAATACATTACTAAAGAAAATTCAAAAGTTTTCCTACTTTCTTCATAAGTTCGTTAACCGGTTCGATATCGGTCTTCAGAAGCATCTCTTTTGTAACAATTGCAGAAAATCTACGGAATGCTGTTCAAAATTTTCCTTGCTGCACACTCAAAATATCGTCTGCTGTTAATTTTTTTCTAGCATTCTTGAAGAAATTGAATATAACGATATCATATGAAAATTCCAAATATTTTTCAAATTTTTCAAAATCATAGTTGAAATATTATTCAGTTACACTATAAACTGACAGCGAATTGTTTCTGGAGTAGGGTAAAATCAGAATTTTTTCCACATAACAATCAGAAACTCGATGGTGTTTCGTTTTTACAAAGCATTTGCCTTATAGCAGCTGCAGAATATCTGAAGAATGTTTTTGGAATTCCTCAATGAAATATATTTGAAACATGGTCCGTTATATTTTCTCCTGTTCTTGCGTAATTTTAACACAGAAAATTATTCAACATGAAAATTTCTAAATATAATTAATCTAAAAATATATTATACCGTTACATTTTTTAAAATTAAAATCTGACTTAAAACTATTATCGAATTTAAATTTTAAAACATTTTCATTAAATCAGACATATACTGATTACTCCTCTTTACCAAAATATCCTTTCTAAAATCTACAAACGAATTCTCTATTTTCCAATTCACATACATTTAAAGGATCGTCTGTTGAATTTAAATTTACAATTAAATTTTTAGTTTTATACTATCTTTTTGGAGTATATTAAAAACAATATGTACCAATTTTTTTTTTTAATTGTATATCATGATAAAATACATTACTAAAGAAAAATTCAAAGGTTTTCATGTTTTCCTCATATGCAGAGTACGTTAATTTCTCCGTTCTTCAAAAGCATCTGTTTTATAACAATTGCTGAAAAACTACGGAATACTGTTGAAAATTGCCCTTGCTGCATATTCGAAATATCGTCTACCGTTACTTTCTTTCTAACATACTTGAATACATTGAATATAGCGATATCATATGAATGGAAAAATTCCAAATATTTTTTAAGTTAATCGAAATCATAGTTAAAATATCATTAAGTTACAAAGAATTGTGAAACGGAAAGTGACAGCGAATTGTTACTGAAGTAAAAGAAGTTTCAGAATTTTTTTTCCGTAATAATCATAAATTCGATGATGTTTCGTTTTTGAAAATGATTTGCTTTTATGCATCTGTAGAAAATCTGTGGAATGTTATTGGAATTCCCCGATGTAATATATTTAATGCATGATCAGTTACATTTTCTCATGTTCTTGTGTAATTTCAATTCAGAAAATTATTCAGTATGAAAATTCTTAAATATAATTAATCTAAAAACATATTCTAAAAACATATTTTAAGCAGGTTTGTAGTTTTAGATTTATATTTTTATTACGTTCTTCTATCTTCAATAGAAAAAAGTATTGTAATCGAAGTTTTTTCGACTTCCGGTTTTCGACGGATTTACATGTTTTAGGAGTCAGAGATTCCAAAAAACATGTTTTTAGAAAATGTCTGTCTGTCCGTGCGTCTGTGTGTCTGTGTGTGTCCGTATGTCGCCATTCTTCCATCAAAATGTGTATGAAGCTATGCATAGAATTGAACCAAATTTTTTATGAATGTTTTTGGTTGTAGCAAGAAGGTCTTCCTTCAGTTTTGAAATATTCCGTCTGAAGGGGGCGCTGGAATAGCGATGTTTGTGCCATTTTCAATATTGTACCGACCAAAAGTATATGAAGTTATGCATCGAATTGAACCAAATTTTTTGTGTAAGTGTATGGCTATGGGTAGTTGATCTACCCTGATTTTGAAAAAAAAAATCCAACGAAAAGGGGCGCTGCAATAGCGAATTTTATGCCATTTTCAATATTGCACCATTTAAAAGTGTATGAAGTTAGTTCTAGAACTGAACTAAATTTTTTATATATGATTAATCTTTGGTAAGGCAAGTAGGTCCTCACTGAATGTGAAAAAAAAAAAAAAAAAAAAAAAAAAAAAAAAAAAAAATTAGCCTATCATTCTGTTGTCCATCGTGCAGAGACGGAAATTCGTTTTCACTGACAGAAGCAGAATATCTGATTAATTGACTGCATCAGAAATTTAAGATGAAAATCAAAGTTGGTGTGGTATTGAATTAAAATTATTGAAGCATTAAAATGAGTAACTACTTTTTTTAAATACTAAAATGTACGTATGACATAGAAGAAAATTTTGGGATTGGCACATTCAGCTAGTGTAAAACTAAAATCTAAATTAAAAGTATTAACGAAAATAAATTCAAAAGCCTTTTCAATAATTCAGACATATACTAAGTGCTCCTTCTTTTGCAAAACATCCTCTAACACCTACACACTAACTTCTCCATTTTCCAATTTACGTACATTTAAACGATCGTCTGTTGTGTTTAAATTTTCAATTATATATTCATTATTATACTTTACTTTTTGGAACATATAAAAAAATAGGTACTACTAGGTTATCCCGTCGACCAAAAAATTATCGCCAAACTATAAGATTAAATGCCAATAATGGGTGATCATAAATGTCACATTCAATGACATTAAATACGATAAACGTGTTTAAAACGTCATTAAGGGATTTTTATTTCGACTTTTTATTAATATTTTTATTAATATTTTACTAATTATTTGTTTTTTCGTTATTTAAAATAAAAATTATGTCAATATGTATAATTTGGCTATTAGTTTGGCGATTCGTATAATTTGGCGAAATTGGTCGACGGGGTAACCGAGAAGTACCAAAAAATGTATTCTAAAAATTTTATTAAAATGTACATCTTGATAAAATACATTACTAAAGAAAAATTCAAAGGTTTTTATGTTTTCTTCATATACAGAAGTTACATTAATTTCTTCATTCTTCAAAAGCATCTGTTTTATAATAATCGCAGGAAATCTATGGAATGCCGATCAAAATTACCCTTGCTGCATATTCAAAATATCATCTCTGTTGCTTTCTTTCTAATATTCTTGAATAAAATGAATATAGCGATATTATATGAATGGAAAAATTCCGAATATTTTTTAAGTTGCTCAAAACCATAGTTAAAATATTATTCAGTTACATTATAAAGTGACAGCAAATTGTTTCTCATATAAAATGAAATAAGTTCAATGAAAAGTTCAAAAATGTTTTTTTTTTTCATAATAATCATATATCCGATTATTTTTTCTTTTCGCAAAGTATTTACCTTACAGGAGAAATCTGTATAAAATCTGTGGGATGTATTTGGAATTCCACAATGAATAATATTTAAAACATGGTGTCCTATATTTTTTAATGTTATTGAGTAATTTCAATACAGAAAAATATTCAGCATGAAAATTTCTAACTATAATTAATTTAAAAGTATAGTGTTCCTTTATATTTTTTAAACTAAAATTTGACTGATAACTATAAACGAAGATAAATTCAAACATTTTTTCATTAAGTCAGAAATATACTAACTATTTTAATATACTACTAATAATGTTGCAAAACATTTGCTGAAATCTACAAATGAATTCTGCTTTTTCCAAATCACATACATTTAAAAGATTGTCTGTTTGTATTTCAATTCTTTCAGTAAGTTGAATATAAAAAACACAACTAAACTTTTTTATTTTTATTTAATCCAAGCCCTACTTTAATTAGAATATATACAATTATGCTATTCTAAACTGAAACATCTTCAAAAATTACTGACGAAGAAGAATTGAAAGTGCTCCTTCGTGTAAAAAAAACAACGCATATAGTTTTGTTTCTTGCAAGAAATCTTTGGAATGCTCTTTAAATTCCCCGCTGCTGCGTTGAAACGATTGCTTGTTATATAATTTCCCCTAACATTCTTTACTTATTTGCATACAGAGTTATATACCACAAATGAGGAAAACTTTCAAGTATTACATAAATTAAAGAAATATTTGATATAATATGATATTCAGTTTTATTATTTTAAATGAATTGATACTCATTTTTATGAAATAAAAAAAAAATAGCAAAATTTGCTTCATTAATCAAAAATATGTTGATTTCTCTTATTTGTGAGACATGTACTTTATAATAATCCTAGAAAATTTGCAATTAGTTATTGAATTTTTCTAGTGTTTCAAAAAACATGTTACTTTCTTTCATAATGTACAAGAATAAGTTGAAAGTACAGTATATCACAAACAAAGCAGCAATTCCGAACATTATTATAATAAATAATATCAAATAATACTAAGAGGTACTTACAACTCTAAAGTATTTAATAATAGTTTTTTTTTTGTTACTTAAGCATTGAACAGTAATATTGTGTTCTTGCACTTGATCCTGCACAGGAAAGTATTCCTTCGCAAGGTTAAGGCGAACAGCTCGATATTCAGTTATTCTATAATAATTGTTAAACAATTTTATAGGGAAAAAGATTTTTTTTTTCCATTAAGGCAATTTTTTTTCTTACTAAAGCATGCGGGGATGAGTTTTGTAACAATAAGAGGATATCTGCGATTGGCTGCTGGTATACTCTGTTACTAGGTATTCAAAAAATTGTTTGTTTTTTCATACTGTTGATTTATTTGGATCTAGAGTTGCCTTAAGTACAGGACTGCCACAAATGACAATTTTTTTAATATTAACTGGCACCACTTTCTCAAAATAGAAATACCTAACATACATGCAATAAAAGGTATACACTTCAACAAATGTATACGCCGTATTCAAGGATATACACTGTTTATTTTCTGAGTTTTTTTTTAAAGAACACCGTTATCCTTTGTTTCGCAATAAATCTATAGTGCAGTACAACTTCGATATATCGTCCCAGCATCTTTCGTTTTCCTGTATGTGTCGTCTTGTTTAAGTCCCGTCATGAATGCTATTTAAATAATGTTAATAATACATGTTTTGGAGTTTTTTAAAATATGCATCTATTGTTCAAAATTTTTACCGACCGTGGGAAAAAGTGGTAAATTCACTTCTTTGTAATCCAATTTTCAAAATTAATTGAAAGGTATCACTCTCGTGTTATTTACAACGCGAGTGAAGCTGAACTTTTTTTTTTTTTTTTACAAATGTTTGCCGGATTATAATCTAGCACGGAAAATATAGTTTGTCATGGAAGCAAAAGTTTTAGTGAAAGACTGTATAATTCATAGTTTCAAGTGATAATACAAAATAATTTAATTAGACAAATTCTAGCTGTAATGGATGAATGGAAATTCAATAGCATCAAAATTGATGTCTTATAAGTCATTTATTTCATTGTCTGTGCGTGGAAGAGAGTAAACCATAACTATACAAAGTCTTTTAACAAAGCTAAGGGAAATGTCACAGAACTCCAAAATGAAACTGCTGATCGTAACGATGAAGAGATAAATGATTTATCACGTTTTGAAGCAAATGTCTCGAACAGCTCTTTTGACGATTTTGTATCAATAGAGTTTGCGACATGTGGCTGGATTTCTGATTAAGAATTGGTCACAGAGAAAGGATAAATCTATGATAATACCAAACACGAAAATGTCAATTGCAGAACCGGTTCCTTTGTACTATTACTGAAGTTCTTAAAAAGATTTCAAACAATGAGAAACTTTCTTTATTCACATAAATCAAGCGAAAAGAACAGAAATATGTCCCTAATGTTGAAAATTTAGTGTTTGGTTTTAAAAGAAAACAATGTGTAAAAGCAAAAATTTCCCAATATTTCATTCATCTTTCTCCAGCTTCGTAATTTTTTTGCAGTAAATATGTATTTTGTATGTAAGTTCTTTTTCATGTGAAAAAATATTATATGATCCACATTATTCGTTTTCGTCTGTCTATCTTTTGAAACAAACGGTCTCATGAAAAATGATCGATTGAGTTTCTACTGTATATTCTGAAGGTTATACGCTTTGCCTTGAGCGTATACACTCTGTTTTTTTTTTTAAACCACACCACTGATTCTCAATAGACCAGGGTTCGCCGAAGTCGCCCCAGCCCGAAAAAACCCGGGCGGGTTTTTTCGGGCGGGCCCACTCCCATCAAAAAACCCATTTGTGGGTTTTTTCAAAATTTCTCGTGTTTTCACAACTGTATCATTATTTAATCTGAGGTATGAGAATGCAAAGATAAATGCCAATTTAAATATATTTCAAAATAAACATATTTAAAGGAATTTCTAAGCATTAATAAAATAACCATAAAATTAAATTAGCGTGTAAAAAATGAAGATTTTCATGCCTATATAGTAAAACGCATCCAAATGCTTTAAATCTTAATGTATACCTAAAATTGGCACTTAAAACGTGAACCCCATCCTGATTTCTTGCATTGTTATAACTTTTAAGATTAATTGGAACATTTATTATCCTGCTACAATGTTTAATGAAAGTGTTGCACAGTAAATTTCAACACAAAAATAGTGACAGATTATACTATTAAAAAAAGAATGAAAAAGTTTTAGTATTGTACTTTAATGATAATTTCATTGCTAAAATTATTACTAATAATTAATTTTTGTAAAGGCAAATTATAATGTTAATTATTGACATAGATTTATATATTTTTTGCAATCAATTAGATACTTTATATTGTATTTAGTAATAAGTACCTTGTTTACAAATACTCCGAACCACCTCTCTTAACTTAAATAACCCTGATAATATCTAAAAAACTCTGATAAAATATAATATAAAGATACTTTAAATGATTTCTTAAAGATGGCATACAAAACTGGTAAAATTGTATTGCCATTTATGATCTAGCTTAACAGATATGACTGACATTGACTTTTAGATAATCCAATTTAATACTATTGCAGTATAAATGTTGCTTAAATTGTAATATATACAGGGTGTCCCAAAAGGTCGTTTACAAACTTAACATGCTGGTCTGTCATATCATGATGAACAATATTAAATAGGAAACTAAGGGTCCCAAACGTTTTCAAAAGGAGATATGCGCCATTAAAGTTTAGGCTCCAAAAATTCAAATGATTATAAAAAACAGAAAAATTGGTCGATTCGTTTGCGGTTTTCACTAAAACTATTCTTTATGTCAGTATTTTCTTGAAAATAAATTATAAAGATAAATTTCAAAAAATGTCGATAGAGGGCGCTTTAGACTTTGGAGTAACGATAAACTAGTTTTCACTATTATTTTTTGCATCTCATTAAACTTTTTTAGAAGTTTAGACATAAACTTAAATTTTGAGCTCAAAACCTAAATCGTTGGAAGTGGTTAAGTAGAGCGAACTGAATTGCGTGGGGAGGTTCAAGTTTCAAATGATTATAAAAAACGGAAAAATTGGTCAATTGATTTGCGATTTTCACTAAAATTATTCTTTATGTATGTATTATCTTGAAAATAATTTATAAAGATAAAATTCAAAAAATGCAGATAGAGGGCGCTTTAGACTTTGGAGTAACGTATAACTATTTTTTCCGTTATTTCTTGCATCTCATAAATTTTTTTAGAAGCTTAGACATAAACTTAAATTTTGAGATAAAAATCTGAATCGTTGGGAGTGGTTAAGTAGCGCAAACTGAACTGTGTTCAATGGGGGTGAGGAGGTTTAAATTTCAAATGATTATAAAAAGCGGGAAAATTGGTCGGTTTTCGCTAAAACTATTCTTTACATCAATATTTTCTTGAAAATAAATGTTACAGATATCTTTCAAAAAATTCCGTCAGATGGCGCCTTAAACTTTATAGTAACCAACAACTATTTTTAACCGTTATTTTTTGTGTCTATTAAAATGCTTGTAAAAGTTCAAACTTAAATTTTTTGCTCAATATCCGCATCGTTGTGAGTAATTAAGCGGCCAAAAATTTAACTGCGTTCGAGGGGTGGGGAAGGTAACATTTCAACTCCTGAACACCGTTTAGTTTGCGCTTCTTAACCCCTCCTATCGATTTAGATTTTGAGCACAAAATTTAAGTCTAAACTTTTGCAAGTATTTAATTAGATTAAAAAAAAAAAAAAAAAAAAAAAAAAAAAAGGTTAAAAATAATTGTTGGTCATTCTAATGTTTAAGGCGCCCTCAAACGGATTTTTTTAAAAATTTATCTTAAAAATTTATTTTCAAGGAAATATTGACATAAAGAATAATTTTAGCGAAAACCGACCAATTTTTCCGTTTTTTATAATCATTTGAAATTTGAGCCTCCCCACCCCTATTGAACACAGTTCAGTTTGCGCTACTTAACAACCCCAACGATTCAGATTTTCATCTCAAAATTTAAGTTTATGTCTAAGCTTCTAAAAAAAGTTTATGAGATGCAAAAAATAACGGAAAAAAATAGTTGTACGTTACTCCAAAGTCTAAAGCGCCCTCTATCGACATTTTTTGAAATTTTCCTTTATAATTTATGTTCAAGATAATATTGACATAAAGAATAATTTTAGTGAAAATCGCAAATCAATTGACCAATTTTTCCGTTTTTTATAATCATTTGAAAATTGAACCTCCCCCCGCAATTCAGTTTGCGCTACTTAACCACTTCCAACGATTTAGATTTTGAGCTCAAAATTTAAGTTTATGTCTAAAAAAAATTAATAAGATGCAAAAAATAATGGTAAAAACTAGTTTATCGTTACTCTAAAGCGCCCTCTATCGACATTTTTTAAAATTTATCTTTATAATTTATTTTCAAGAAAATACTGACATAAAGAATAGTTTTAGTGAAAACCACAAACGAATCGACCAATTTTTCTGTTTTTTATAATCATTTGAATTTTTGGTCCCTAAACTTTAATGGCGCATATCTCCTTTTAAAGACATTTAGGACCCTTAGTTTCCTATTTAATATTGTTCATCACGATATGACAGACCAGCATGTTAAGTTTGTAAACGACCTTTTGGGACACCCTGTATATGTGAATTCTATTTTTTTTTCAACACAAAAATAAATATACATACATAAATGTTGCCACTTTAAATTGATTTCTGATTGAAGTAAATGAAAAAAATTGTATAAATTAGTCTGTTTATATTAAGATTTATATAAAAAAATTCAGTTGTACTTGACTTAATATATTATTCTTACAGTAATCTCAGATACAAAATAATCTTTTTAAATATATTTTATTTTTTGTATTTTAATATATTTATTTTTATTGTTAATCTATACTTAATGCAAAATTATATCCTTGTTTCACTGATAAATGAAAAATTTAGGTATTATGCATATGAAAATTTGAAATTTGAAGAGTTCTCTAAAACATTTGAATAAAACCCGAAAAAACCCGGTTTTAAACTACTGGGCCCAGTGGGTTGGGCATTTTTTTTTTTTAAACGGCTTTTTTCAAACCTTGCAATAGACACTTTGACAACATTTGCAAGAAAAATATATTTTTTAAAAAAATTGGAAAAATACTAGCGTAAACAGAACATAAAAGTAGTCGCCAGTGGCACTCTGTAGATACAGAAAAAAAAAAGGAATACTACTTAAGTAGAGTTAAGGAATTTCAAAGCTCCAAAATTTGACTAAAATGTCGATTTTCTTATTTGAAGAATTATGAAATAAGTCTCTCAAATGTACCCGATATAAAAAAAAAAAAGATTTTTTTTCAAATCTGAACTGTCTTCGCAGAGATATAGACTTTTATATATTTAAAAATTGTATACAGTCGATTCTCGTTAACATGAACACACTTAATGCGAATTATTTTTAACATGAAATGATTCCAGCTCTCTTCTCACGCTGTTTAAGCATTCACTGTAATTTTATTTATTTTAATACGAGCACACTTACCGCTAAATATTGGTTATAACGAACTGAAAAAGGTCGGTCGTTGAAATATTTCCCACTCATAGAACGAACGAAGCAAGTTTTATTAACTTTTCAATGCAATGCAATTGTATAGAGTTCTATTTCTTTCGAACTCCAAATATCTGAAAGAATGTTAGCTTCAGAATTATAAAGACTTTAGTTTTGGTAACCACAGACTAGCGATTAAATTGACAAGCGATTGCTCATTCTATTCACTTAAAAAATAAAATTCTATTGTAAGAATAGCATTGATGGGTGAAAAATAGTAGGTAACGCTAATTAAAGTTTTATTTCACAAAGCTGTTTGCGCCCGCTAATTAAACTGTGAGATCGATATTTTTGTGATGACTTAAATTCTAATCGGAAAAAATAAATCAATTTGACTGTACAAAACTTTGGTAGAATTAATTCTAAGAATAAAACGTAAATACTTGCTTGTTTTCCTTCAGCAGACATCTTCCGAGAGATTATCCACGTGTAGGTTTACATTCTTGACGGGTCGATCTTAAGAATTTATTGAAAAAAAAAAACTAAATTGTTTCGACTTTATTTTTTTTTAAATTTTATTTATTTTTTTTTACTGAAATTCGTTTCGTCATTCTTCATTAGCGTATCAAATTTATGGTGCGCGTTATACAGAGATTTTAAGTTTAAAGAAATCGCCATTTTTACTTGTAAAGTAGGGGTGCGCTTACACACAAGTAAATACGGTATATATATATTTTTTTTAACTTAAAATGCACATTTCTTAAAATTGCAAATTTTCACGTTTGCAATTTTTGAACCGTTTTATCCATATTCCTAAATATCAGGTCATTTTTTAATTAATGCTGTATATCCTTTCTACTATACTAGATAAATGTTAGCATAAAAAGTTACATTTCAGGGGGATTGAAATTTATAAGCATATGGAAAAATATGGCTATCTTTTACAGAAAAAAATCCAGCATATAAGTATAGTCCATCAATAAAAGTATATTTTTTCTGCTTATACCTTCAGCTTCAGCATGATATTGAGGAAACTTTTAAAATTGATGTCAATTTTGTTTTAAAATTTTTATTGTGCTTGCAATTGAAAAAATCTTCTTTTTTCTGATATTTCTATGTAATTTAATATATAAAGATACCTTGAGTATAGAATAATTCAAGTAAACAAAAATTCCATTTAAAATTATGTTCAATTTTGTTATTTTAATCTTAGTTATTAGTTCTCTTTTTACTTAAAAAAAAAACTTTACATTTAGCCAAAAAAAAAAAAAAAATTTTTTTCTTTTTCCAAAGCACATATTTTGCATTATTTTCTGATAAGCGAGGAAAAAATTCGAAAAGTTCTTAAATTAAACAAAAATTCAGTTTAAAAATATATTCAGTAAATATTACGTAAATATTACCGAAGGTTATTACCAATAAAAAAAGAAAACGTGTACAATTTTCTATCTCATTAAAATTTTTAGAAGGACGATCAAACTTTTGAGGAGGTTCTTTTGTGCTTAGTTTTCATAATGAAAATTTCAAAATTTTCAAAAGCGGTTATTTAAATACTTTGTATTTTCGAAAGATTGTTTCTTACTTACTAAGATTTTTTACTGTTGAAATTGTAATAACGTCTTAAACACATTCAGTTGTTCTTAAATAACTAGATAGACAATAGGCCTGCCATGAATAAGTATTAAAAGATTATAAAATATTAACACAAATAAAAAGTAGCTTAAGAGGCCTCGGCAATCAAAACGAAAAGTTTTTTATTATCAAGTTTAAAAAAATATATTATTATGTTAAGGTTAAATGCAAATAATTCAATCAAAAAAGAAAAAAAAACTTTAAAATTTAAATTACTTTTTCACATTCTATTTAAAAAAAATTTTAATTTTAATCACATTATTTAAAATGCTACTATTTTTTCTATTCTTTTCTTTTTTTAGGTGCTTTCGTAATTATGTAAAAACGTAGCACTAATAGTTTTCATTCAATCCGTCTATCAGTCTGCTTATAACAATACAAAAATTACCCAGTCGAATCATTTGAAATTAAAAATATATATTTATTACATAATTTTATTCAGTCACTTAAAATTTTATGAAAATCTGATGCATAATTCAATTACTTGGATAATCAAAAGGATTCCGATACATTCCGTCCAACTGGAAAAATAAAAGTCTCAAGTGCATTTTAATGGCTTTACGCTCTATCGAACATAATAAAATTTATATGCATCTACGAAGTAAATACTACTATATACATTGTGTACAATCTGTGTTGCAAAGAATATTTGTTATTAATTTACAGGGCCACACAAAAGTATTTCATTACATAATTATATCGGGAGAACATTGTTTGGTATGCATTTTAGTTATATTAAACTATTTCATATTTTATGAAATTGATATACGTTCATGATATACGTTCATTGAGATATGATCTTGTTGTTGAGGTTTAATACAAGTTACTTCCTCTATAACTGAAAGCAGATAGTATTTACAGGAACACACAAAAGATTTCGACAAATATCCGAAGTATTGTATACTTTAACAGCAGGATCTGAATAGTTTTAAATTTCATTATAGTACGGACCCACCTCATTTGCTTCGGGTCATGTGTTATTTCCAACTTCTTCTACCAGATTTCTTTATTGCACGTTAGTATGCAGTAATAATAATTTTAACAAACGTACGTGTTGGACCCACCATACATAGTATAGGGTAAGTCTTGCAATCATTTTAAAAATCGAAAAAACAAATACAGGCGGATTTGCACGTTTGAAACACCGGAGATTCCGAAAAAGATATATTTTTAAAAAAATGCCGTTCGTCTGTCTGAGTTCTTGTGTGTGTGTGTGTCTGCAAACGCTTTATCTCTTGAAAAATCATATCTTGGTCATATTTTCTATACTCTTTGATTTTTCATGGCGCTGTATTTTTTTAAAATTTTAATTCAAAAATATATTTTAATTAGAAATAGACGCTTAAATCGATGCAGTAAGCTGTTAGTTAATATGATTATCATTTTCGGAGTTACAAGGATGTTTCTTTTTAAAGATGTTTGAATTGCAATGCACTTTTTAAATAGTTTATAGATGTTTTATTTTAATATTTTATATTATGCATATCCATGGCGGATATATAAATACGGTGGCTTCCGGAAACTAGTTTTTAATAGCAATAACTTTAGCGAAAAAGCTATTAACTACATATGACCAAATAAACCAACAAAGAAAGAAAATGACTAGTTTTTGTATACATAATTTTTTATAAACTAAAGTTAGCAAGATATTAAAAATCAGCTTCTCAAATGGCTTACATAAAATGTAATTACAGTATTCATAAATATGTAGAGTGAGAATCGTGTATACCTATTTGCTTTAGAATGAATTCAGAAAATTACATTTTCTTAGGCATAGCCGCTATTGAATTTATTAATTGAATGCATAAATATTAAGCGTTAGCTACAACGTAGAAATATGTGGTACTAAACGTATTTAAAATATTAGATCATGAAAATAGTTTATACTCATTAGGGAAGTGCAAGAAGTGTATGTCACCGATTTTGACGAAAGTGCTATCGTTGGAAAGATCTCATCGAGAGCAGTAAAAAACTCAATGGAACTACCCGTCGCAAATGAGCCGTTTACGAGATATCCGACAATTTATGCCTCGCAATTAGTGCATACTTAATGGGGGACCTCAAAAAATTTTAGTCTCGATTTTAACGAAAGTAGTATCGTTAAAAAGACATCATCATGAGGGAGAATAAACTAAATAGAACTACCCGTCGGAAATAAGCCGTTTTCGAGATATCCAATAATTTATATCACGTAGCTAGTACATACTGTTCTAGAGCACGCTTAATGGAGACCGCAAAAAAAATTTTCCTCGATTTTGATGAAAATGGTGTCGTTGTAAACATATTACTGTGAAAAGTAAAAAACTCAATGGAACTAACCATCTGAAAGGAGCCGTTTTCGAGATATCCAACAATTTATGTCACTTAATGCAGTTTCCCAGCAGTATGCATTGACAATGTGATACAAATTGTCAGATATCTCGAAAACGTCTCATTTCCGATGGGTAATTCCATTGAGTTTTTAATCCTTATGATGATATCTCTTCAACGATACCACTTTCGTTAAAACGGAGACTAAAATGTTTTGCAGTCCCCCATTAACTGTGCACTAGCTATGTGACATAAATTGTTGGATATCTCGAAAACGGCTCATTTGCGACGGGTAGTTCCATTGAGTTTTTTACTGCTATCGATGAGATTTTTCCAATGATACCACTTTCTTCAAAATCGGTGACTTACACTTCCTGCACTTCCCTAGTCAGATAAAAGTCACATCCTAACAAAGGAAATATTTGTGCATGTCTTTTGATAAATTGCAGCTGATGGCGTACTTGATGTACTGTAGCCAAATACAATTTGTTGGATACTAAGATCCTCTTAAACTGCTTTTTTTATTTAAATTTATGTTCGACATTTTTTTATATTTATTCAATGTCCAGTTTAAAAAATGTTTTTTGTTTGTTTGTTTTAATTTTGATTTTCCGACAGGAAATTTACAGTTTTAATTGGTGTTTTATCAAATGTAAAGCTATTTGCTGCTAATTTTGAAATGTATGATGGCGTTGTTTATGACAATAAAATGAATAATGGTGACCTATTAATATATTTGATTGAAGTGCGAAATACATTTTATCGAAGTGGGATTAAATGATTATTTAAAAAACATACTTTTTGTTGCTGTATTTTAAAAACTACAGCATTTACTAATGATATAGAGATATGTGATGATGATGATGATTAAATACTATTCCACAAAAATGATTCACAATTTAATATTTCTGTGTTTCCTTTATGTCAGTAAGTGTCAATTATTCGGTGAATACAATATGTGTTGTGTTTTTACATATTCCTATATTTAGGTGGTATTGCATGAAAATTGCTACATCATAAAATGAGCTCTGGCAATTGTCTAATTGAATCTGAATATTGGCTATGAAATTGTACGTAAATTTGTGTACTTGTTGATAAGATATCTTCAAAATCATTCTCTTGAAGCCGATTTGACTAAAGAACGAATTATATTTTATTGAAACGGGATAAAATGGTTATTCAGAATAACAGCTTTTATTGTTGTATGTTTAAGTTTAAAGCTATTTATCAGTAATTTAGATATATATGACAATTTTGCTGTTGATGATGAAATGTATGATGATGAACTATAAATATATTTGACTGAAGCATAAAATAATTTTTATCAAAGAGGGATTAAATGATTATTTGAACAACAAAGTTTTTGTTGATGCATTTTTAAAATTACAGCATTTACTAATGATGTAGAAATATGTGATGATGATAATGGTGATGAAATACTGATTCCAAAAGATGATTCACTATTTAGTATTTCTGTGGCTCTTTTATGTCAGTAGATATCAGTTATTCGGTGGATACGATATGTGTTGCGTTTTCATATATTCCTATATCTAGATGGTATTACATAAGGTTGTGACATCATATAAGGAGTTCTGGCAACTGTTTAATTGAATCAGACTATTGGCTGTAAAGTTGTACATAAGTTTGTGTACTTGATGATAATGTATCATAAAAATCACTCTCTTAAAGCCGATATCACTGAAGAACGAATTTTATTTAATTGAAATGGGATAAAATGGTTATTTAGAATAACAGTTTTTGTTGTTGTATGTTCAAGTTTAAAGCTATTTACCAGTAATTTAGATATGTATGACAATGTTGTTGTTGATGATGAAATGTATGATGATGAACTATAAATATATTTGACTGAAGCATGACATATTTTTATCGAAGAGGGATTAAATGATTATTTGAACAACAAAGTTTTTGTTGGTGCATTTAAAAAATTGCAGCATTTACTAATGATGTAGGGATATATGATGATGATGATAATGAAATACTGATTCCAAAAGAGTGATTCACTGTTTAGTATTTTTGTGTCTCTTTCATGTCAATAGATATCAATTATTCGGTGGATATGATATTCCTACATCTAGATGGTACTTCATGAAGGTTGTTGCATCATATCATATGATGTATACACATATCACACCATATCATATCAATTGTCTAATTGAATTAGAATAGTGGCTATAAAGTATTACATAAATTTGTGTACTTGTGGATAAGATATCATCAAAATCATTCCTTTTGAAACTGATTTGACTGAAGAACGAAACATATTTAATTGAAATGAGATTTAATTGAGATTTAATAGAAATGAATTTTTGTTGATGTATGTTCAAATTTGAAGTTATTTACTAGTAATTTAGATACGTATGATGGTACTGTTGTTGATGAAAAAAATTATGATGATTATCTATAAATTTTTTGACTGAAGAACGAAATACGTTTTATCGAAACAGGATTAAGTGATTATTCGAACAACAAAGTACTTGTTGATGTGTTTTCAAAAGTTTTTTCTAATGATGTAACGATATGTGATGGTAATGATGATATGAGTGATATTGAAATAAGTCATTCGAATAAAATATGTTTCCTATTTAGTATTTTTGTGATTTATTCGTAGAAGTATGAACTATTCGGTGGATATGGTAAGTCTCGTATATTTTTACATATGTCTATGATGGTAGAATTACTTAAAATTGATAATTAAATGGAAAAAAAGAAAAAGACTGAAAGAATGTTTCTAAAATTTCATTTCAGCTAATTTTCAAACACATTTTTATAAATCTGGAGCAATCGGTAAACCGCGAAATAACGTATCTGTTGCTTTTTTCACACTAATTTAATTTTTAAGCTCTTTAAACATTGTTTTTCAAGTTTAAATTAAATATTTTCTTTCATAAATTTAATTCTGATTGAAAAGATTTTTGATTCTTTTTTTTTAATTTAAATGAATAAAAGTTTTTTATTTTAATTTTCGCGTTGTTTCAATTATCTGATATAGCCATTTCAACTCTTTAACCAACTATAATGATGTGAAAAAATAATTTCTGGCAACCTTATCTTTCAAAATAATTATAAAATATGAAATTTATTACTAAAAATTATAGTTATCCTTATAAATAATAATAAATAAACCACCGTGGGAATATCATCTGTCAAACGGTAGAATTTACAAAACAAACCACTTGGTAGTTTTTCAAAACACTTGGGCAGAACTTTTAGAGCTTATTGTTTTACAATATAATATGATCATATGATATGATAATATGATATGATAGTATATATGATATGATAATCATTGCAAAATTTTGTCCAGTCATTTGAAAATTTATGAAAATGGAATCAAAATTTTAGATAATAATAAAAGTTTTTTCATTCTATTAAATCTTACCAAATATAATGAATTCAATGATATTTTATATTAGGCATTGATTCTACATTGCTAAGTTGATGACGTTCTGTTTAAGATGGAACCATATTATTTCCATATGAATAAATTTAATATTTAGATAATTGTAGCAAAGTGTGTATTCCTATATATATGCTGAAGACATAAAATTACCTACATCTAGATGGTGCTGAATCAAGATTATTTTACCATATCATAAGTTCTGACAGATTTGTCGTAGAAACAGGATATAGAATTTAATGTTGACATAAATTTCTGTACTTAATGATTAGCCACCGCCGCCGAAATGACTACTTACAAATATATTTGACAGAAGCACGGAATATATATTTCATCGAAGTTGGATTGAATGGTTATTAGAACAACAATTTTTTTGTTGTTGTATATATTGAAATGTAAAGCTGTTTAAGGGGATCTGCAATACATTTTAAACTAGTTTTTATTTACTGAGTTAAAATTTAGATTTTTTTTATGCATAATTATATCATTTGTAAATAAAATCACAAGACAATATTTCTCATAATATTAAAAAAATTAAAAACTTATTAAAAAAGTGGGGTAATTTAAAATTGCTATAGCTCAAAATATTACTTGTAGAATTTCATTTTTTTCCATTCAAATAAACAGAAATATTTTATATATAAGAGTTTAGTGTGTGTGGTTATGTTGTAGGTACGTTTTTCTCCGTTAAGGTCATGTAAATCACTTGAAGATGACTCGTTAGAAAGATTTTGAAACGTTGTGTGTAAACATGTTTTATGTGTGATTAATATTGTTTTTATCTTTATTTATTGTATGCTGATATGTATGCTTTTATTTATTGTATGCTGATAAAAAAAAAAAAGTTGATTAAAGATATAAGATTAAAATAAATGTGTTAAGATATTATAAAAAGAAAGAAAAGAAGTAAAATATTATAAGAATTTGGAAATAATTAATTTAAAATTGAGGCGAAAAACTTTTTATTATTACATATATATATATAATCAATTTTGTCGATGTAAAATTTCTATACTTCCATATATTTATGTATGTCAAAATAATTCACATTACAATTATGGTATTACATAATAAACATTCAAATAGTTATCTTATAATAACACAGGATACGATATTCCTGTTGACGGAAAATCTTATTCACATTTATTGATAAGCTATTGCAGTTATCGTTACCTAGAAATAGATTCGACCGAAACACAGAATACATTTAATCGAAGTGGAAATTAGCCATCTATTTTAACCACATGGATTTCGATTGTACACATATTCCAAAATTTAGTATATCCGCTAGTGAAGGTTAAATCTTTGCTTATTTATCTCGTAAAATTTATCCATATAATATAATGAGCTCGAATTTTGATTATTAGTTATTAAACTACATTTGAATATACTTGTTTTTCTGAATAGAAACTTTTTTTTGACTATGCAACGAGTAATTATTTAATTAATTTATTTTTTTTAAAGAGAACAGCCGATTGAAAAAACAAGAAAGAAAAATGCATGCGACAAGCATACGTTATGAAGCACTTTCCAACTCATTCAGAATATTGTAAAAAAAAAAAAAAACATCACCGTTTAAAAAATTGAAATAATACGTCTCATATCATCATAAGAAAATGTACAACGAATTTCAGCTATTTCCATGATAGTAGAAAATTATCCGAATTTTTTAGCAGCCCTGTATGTGATATAAATATTTGTATCTATTAACAGCACACATTTCAAAATGTAATTCATTTGAGAGGCATATATATATATTTAAGAAAATGACCCTTCAGCCATTCCCTATAATAAGGAGACTGTTATGCTAATATTTTTCTGCAGCCCTGTATATAAGGTATAGAATTTATATATAAAGAGTAATATGCAAGAATCTATTTAAATTTAAAAGCGCATATCGAATTTCAAAACGTACTCTCTAGCAATTATTAAGCATTGACAATAGTGTAGCCGATTTCTTTTATGTGTCCGTGTAAATTAATAAATTTTTTTTATGAATGCTATGTTTTAACGTGATCCTAGTGAAATTCAGTGATTTATATCAGTTTCAATACATTTGAAACAGCATAATGTAACTGAAGTACTCTCCAAACAATTTTCTTCATATGCCATAAAGTAATCGAATTCTTCTGAATATCCCTATAAATGTACCATGAATCGTACATACTTCATATGCAATACTAAGCATACTTTGGTGACTCTAAATAAGTTTTATCGTTTACTTGAAAATTCGATTATATTTGTGGAAGTTAGAACGTGAATAGACGGATAGACGGATAGACAAACCGAATGCATAAGCAAATTTCAACTTTGTTGGAATGTGCTAAAAAGAGATTTAATAAAAAAAGAAGACTATGCTTAATATGCCTCAATAAATCAATTAATAGAGCTTTTTCACAAACTTGCTGGCATAACTAAGAACAAAATGTATATTTTAAATTTTATAAACTTTGAAAAAAGAAAGTAAAATTTATTAGACAAACAGCAAACATTTCAAAATCAGTGACCTGAATATTAAATTTTAAGATAAAATCTTATTTAAAATTTGAACTGAAATACTTTATATTCAATAACGCTCATATTTTATTATAGCTTTCTTTGCGCAGTGTTTGTTCGAAGGATTTTTATTCATTATTGTTATTTTTTTTTAATACGAAGTATCTGTGTTTATATGCTCTTTCATAAATTAAGTTAGCTGAGGCGAAAACATAGTCTTAAAAATTAAAATAATTGAAAAGCTAATCGTTCTTTTTCTTCCTATCTGTAAATAAAAAACTCAGATATTTTATGTCTACTCATTCAAACATATGAGTTGAATTATAGAATGCTAATTGAAAGATAATATTTATTTTGTATGACATTTTTAGTTCTAATGGAATAAAAGTGTGCCAAAAAACTAAAAGTGATTTTTTTTTAACGGTATATTACTTTTAAACCTAATAGTTGTAATTATGAGAAAAGATACATAAAGGCGAGTTGGTTGTAATCGTAAATTTGCCTGAAAACATGGAATCTAAATTTGACTATTCGCAAGAAAACTAAATATATTAGTTTGACTAACTATGAGAAGCCCTTTAGAGATTAAAGGGAACACTTATTTTAAAATTTGTCAAAAAAACATTTTTTCTTTTTTAAATATTAAATAAAAACCTGCATAATTGTGAACACTTTGAAACACATTTTTACCTTTTACCCATACTGTAATTATGGCGATATATTGTAAATTTCGTTAATACATTTAGCACAATTATACCCATAAGAATTAAAACTTTAAATGATTTTTTCTCTATTTTCATAGTTTCTTCATTTTGATAGTTTAAAAATGCTAAAGCCCCCCCCCCCCCACACTTTTTTTATATTTGAGATAGTTTAAATTATTTTGTACATGCTCTTTATTATGTATGATAAATTTGCGCATGGAATTAGCCGTTGTGTTTTTTGCCACTTGCAAAAAATAAAAATACATGAAGATGTGTTAAATTTCACAGTTTTAAACTATATAGAGTACTTGGTGGTAATTTTCAGATAGAGGAATGAGGGGAAATTAACAGACAGCAGTGATACTCGCACACTAATCGGAATCTGACCAAAAAAGTTTTCATTTTAGTTAAATCAGCTATTTTTCCAATAAAATTAGTATATCCTTACTTATTAGTAACTTTCTTTATCTTTTAAAAAATTGGTTTCCCAAATGCTGTAAAAATATTACTGTTTAATTTGTTACTTCACTGATTTCAAATTTCAATTTCTGGAATATGTGGCAACTCTAGCATAAATGCCACAATGTGTTTGGGTACTAGGGTGTGTTTTCTTCCTGAAAACAACAAATTAACATATTATTTTGATCTCTATTTGGTAAAAAGTCTAATATTTAAAAAAAGAAGTATAGCTTTTAAGAAAGATTGGGGTAATTTTCGGATACCTTCGGGGGTTTTTCCAGGCACTAGTATGTGTTACAAATTGTGTTTCAAATGATACTATATGTTGAATTGTTTGCGAGTGACTCAAAGAGCACTATGTATTATAATATAACTTTAAAGGCCATCTATAAGTTAAAATGAAAATACTGGCTCGAATTTAAGCTCACTCGGAAGATTTTTGATGAAATATAGATATTTATAAAGGAAGTGAGAGGTGCCATTTTTGAGAATCAAATATGTATGCTGCATATTATGATAAAATACTCTATCTGGAAGAGGTAAAAGAGTTATTCCACAAACATGAAGACAATAAAAAAACTGTTAAAAGCTGAAATAAAGATTTTAAATTGGCTTGGTCGCCAAAAAATGACTAAGTTGGAATTACTGCCAAGTCCTTTTTATTTTTCTGGACCAATTAAGACAAAGTCTGTTGATACAGTCCTCGTCAAAACTATTGAAGATATGAAACAAATTTTGTAAAATGATTGTAAAACAATCATAAAAAATTTTGCAGTTACATCTTTACTGTAAAAGATAACTAAAGTGGTTAAATTCGTCAAAATTAGTGCTGCTTAAAAATCTTATTATAGTGTAAAAAGCAGGTTAAGCTGCTTTTCAGTCAGGATTTTATTAATTTTATTTTTTGTTATTAATGCTATTTATCCGAAAAATTTTCAATATAATCACCAGGTATGTGATGATTTTATCGAGAAAAAATAAAAGAAAAAACCATTGATTCCTGAATTATTATAAAAATTACCCCTATACCATCCTATACCAATATTAAAAAAATTACATTAAAAGCAACATTAAATGTATCTAAAAAGCCATGCGAATTTTTTTTAATACACATTTAAAAATCTTTTTGTAAAAAAAGGGGTACAAATAATAATAAAAAAAGTTAGTAGGAATTTTTTTTAAAAATGACACATTTTAAAAAATTGACATAATAAAATTTTTAGATTTTTCAATTAAATTAGCAATTAATTTTCTCCTGATGTGTTTTTAGTTTAAAATTGATATTCAGTGAGTTTTCCATTTAAACCCACAATGTTTAAAATAAGCAAAATTGTTGGAAAAGTAACCCGCGCCTTTAAGAATTCTAGTAAAAAAACCCGAAGAGATCCCGAAGGTGTCCCATGTCACATGTGTAGTGTAGTCTCCATGTTGAAAAGTTTATTTTATAATTTTCTTAAATAATGGCTAATTTTCACTAATCTTAAAAATAATTTAAATTAAAATATTACATACATATATTATATATAACAGATAATTATATTATCGAAGAAAATGTATAATTACATACAATATTATAACATGTAATAAAAATAATAATAATTAAGGTTTTAAATATGAAACATTTAGAGTTATTCAATTTTTTTTTTATATTGTGAGTATTATATTTATTAAATAATTATCTTTCACAATGAAAATGTAATTAACATCAAGAGATGAATTTTTGACTTACTTTGTGATCTTTATTATTTTGGAGTAAAACCCGGTATCTTGCATGGAATAACATTATTAATGGAAAACAATGCATCAAGCGTTTCTAAAAAAATCTTGAATAAAAGGCGGTCATGATATATTTAATGCTGACAAACAACTGTAGTGCTTTCTGAAATTTCTCAAATACTAATGAAGATACTTATCCTTTTCTCTTTGAGTATTACGTTGCTTGGCGTATAAATGAAATAGTGTTAGTGAAATGTTCAACTTAAAATAAAACGTTTTGTCTCCGTTCAAACGAAAATCTATTTTTTTTTCTTTATGATTGTTTTGGAAAATTAAATATAATTGCATAATATTATTTAAAACATGACAATCTAATTTAGAATTTTGCTATGCTTAACATTATTATTAATAATGCAAATAACATTAGTATTTATTACTTTCGATTTTTAATGGATTATGTTTTTTAGCTCTCAAAAATCCAAGAAATTAATGCAAAAGTTGAAGTAACTTAAGTTCATCATTTAACCCCCTAGTGGATACAACTTTTTTTCATTTAAAGAGAATAAAAAAGGAAGTTATTTAATAAGCACTCTGCATTTATTTAATAATATGAATGTAATTTTAAATAAATTACTTTTTATGAATAAATATTATTTTAGCCCTTTTTGGTCTGGTATATGTCTGGACTATTAGTAAAAAGGTTTTCCGTTGATTGTTTTTTTTTTTTTGGTCTTAATAATTAATTTTTTTATTATCTTTATATGTAATAATGATAGTATATAGTTATACATTTGTCATTATGACTTAATTTATGTTTTAGCAATTAGCAATAATAATATAATTTGCTTAAATATCTCTACATGATCCTCTATTCGTTTTTTTTTTTTTAATCATGTGTTTCACTAGTTACATTTTAAATAGGTGCTACTTTTCAAATGAATAAATTGTTGTAATGCATGCAAAACATTAAAAAGTTTTATGTTTATTTAATACCTTAAGCATGAAGAGGTCCTGCGTACGACATGAAATCTATCACGATACCAGGACGTATTTGTGTAGACATCCTTTTAAGTACAGACTGTCATGTTTTAAACGTCGGTTTTTGTTATTTTTTTTTTCGGGGGGAGGGGTGGGGGTAGAGTAATTGATACTGCGATCATGGAAATTAATAAGTTTGTATAATGTAAACAAACTTTTATTTGATCTCTTTACATTACATATAATTAAATAATTCACAACTAATTACAAATAAGAATATAAACTACTTTTTGACAAAAGATAATCTATCTGGTATTCCGAATCTTAGTACAGTACTAAATTGAATAATATTGCCTATGGGATTAATCTAATTGCAATGCTAAATTTTCCAAACATCCGCAGAAATTCTCCCTCAGCCTATTATAATATGAATAGTACATGAACTAACTCAATAGATTAGCAGAACTACAAAAACTGTCTTTTTAATTTTTTTTTAATGTACACTCACCAATTACTTCGAAACGGCACAGCCAGTGTATGCGATATTTTCAATTAAAAGCGGAAACTCTCGAATTGGTCCCATTTAAATTTCACAAAAACTGGTTTAGTTTTTCTTGAGAAATTAAAATAAATAATTCGAGAAAATAAAATGAATCCCTTTAAAGTTCTGCATTTTTTACGATGTTCATCACGTGAAATGTTATCTATTAAACAAGAAAGTCACTACCCAACGATTTTTCTTCTTTTTTATACTGTATTGTGCTTAGGTTCTTGAAGGAAAAATCATAAAGTAAGGTGGTCTGGTGTAATAACGCCAGGCGGGGTAATAGCGCCAAGTGCTAATATTATGCATAATTATGAAATAATCTGGTAAATGACACCCATGTACTCTGCACAAAAGGGTTTTGAGTCATATAAATCGCAAAAAACAGCTTCAAGTTGATTTGTTTCATTTTTAGGTCTTATTGTTTTTACAAGCAACTAAAATTAACGCTTGATCTAAAATTTGCGAGGTACGTTTTGTGATGTGAAGACTATTTTTTTTATCCGGAAATACTTTGTTAATTACATAAATTTGTAGTATATTTCATGGACTTTCAAAATGTTGTTGAAGATTTTGGATATCTTCTCGAGATAACTTGTAATTTAAAATCTACAGCGCAATAACTATAACGGGGTAATAACGCCAATCCTTGGCATTAATACCCCGGTCGATTCCCTAAAGTGGCCAAGCTACATCCTAAATACTGATTCAAATAAACACAGTTAAAACTGTGCAATGTTTCTAATAATTCTATTTAAGCGGTCCTTTTTAAGCAAAAAGAAGCTCACGGTCTGATATTCTTTTACCTCATCCCCCCCCCCTTCCACACACACACACACACCACACCACACCTTTATTTTTCTTACACTTTCACAAAAAAATGAACATTTTCAATAAGCTATTAATGCAATTTGTCAATTTCTAAGTTTGTAGAGTTTGTATTTTTAGAATTGGGCAATTATTCCATCTTATTTTATAGTTTTGTTTGCATGACGTTATTACCCATATAGGTGGATAATAACGCCAAATAGCATCGGTCAAGAAATCACGCCATTACATTTTATGAATACATATCTGTTAAATTATTTTTTTTTCTTTAGATAGTCAATAAGTTGCTGTATCAAATCATATATTTGTTTGAAAAATACAATCTAAAACTGAGCCGTGAAAATTGGCAGAACCTTAACGTGGCGTTATTACCACAGAGTACCTTAATTGAAACCTTTTATGTATTTTTTTCTTAAAAAGTTTATAATTGTTCTACTGTATCAACCCACTTTAGAAAGTCACGAAATGTATTTTGAGAACAGTATCTAATATAGAGACCTGCACGGGCCGGGACTCCCAATGCTCGAGTCTGGGGCCGGTCGAGTCGATTTCCATTAACGACTTTCGGGCCGTGCCAGGCATACCCACTAATTTTTCCAACTTTTTTTCCTCCGTATGAAGCCGGAACTGATTTCATTCTTCCTACTCTTCACGGATCGAAATATTCAGTTCTGCTTAAATCATCCTGTATGAAAATTATTTTTTTCACGTGGTCAAGTCTTCAAAAACCAGTAGAATTTGGCTTGGTTCAAAAAACGTTGCAAAAAAGGCATGTACTTTTAAATCTTCATTATTCTACAATTAAAAATAATTCTTTTTAAAGAATCATAGATTTCTAAGCTTTTTAAAATAGAGTTACACGCATGAAAAAAAGAACCTGTCTATGGCGGAATTTTCTTTTAAACTGAAAATTGGAAATTTCTTTGAAACTGTTCATCCAGACAAAATTAATACAAAAATTCGCGAGAAAAAAAAATATGTTATACATTTACAGCTGCTAAGATTGGAACTTGTCTAAAACACATTATTTTTTTCTTTCCAAAATATGATTCCTTCTTAGAAGATTTTGCTTAGACTATATACCATTTTTTAGATTTTTATGTCTTTATTACAGGGAATATAGAGTAGTAATATTAATGATAACTGAAACATTTACACACAGCAGAGGTTCATTAAAAACATAAATATCGCAGCCTATGGTCTTCTGCATAAATGAAGATTATAAGTATGAAAAAAAATAAGATATGTTTTTAGCCAGAAAACTTACGTAAGTGTAAAAATCAATGTGTTGTAGATTTTTTAGGCGGTGTTTAAAATTTTCTCTACGTTCCCGGGCCAAAATTTTAACTTTTATAACAGACTGGGTCTGGCCAATATTTTTTTCGTTCGTTTGCGGCTGAATTTTTTTTTCTACGGATCTAATCTAATACATATTCAGAATGTTTCTCATTCCTTTTGTTAAATTGTGCTAGACTGAAAATTAACATTAGATGTAGCAACTTGCGTTATTTCTTTTATGTCACGTAACTGGGACTCTATATATCTTGGGGGGGAAATTCGGAACAATGCTGAATTAATACAACAGTTTAATGAAATAATTCAGGAATTATTCTTAAAAATAAACATTAACTACATGAAAAAAGTGTGCATGTGAATGTGTGTGTGTGTGTGGGGGGGGGGTGGATATTTATATGAAATGTGTTATTTACTTACTTTTTATAACTAGAAGTAATAAACTAATGGACTATTACGCCTTGAAATTAATCACATACATTAAAAATTCTTCACTAAAAGACATATTTATGTACAAAGCAATTAAAAACACTTAAAATATTAAACAAAATCCACAACCGACAAGTTTCGGCCATCCTGTGACCTTTATCAGGGCCAAATAACAATGTGAGAGTGACAAATTTTATTAGTTGACTTAAGTGAAAACCAAAACGTACTATAATGAATAAGCTACTGTATAGCGAAATCTGTAAGACTGAAATCTAACCATCCAACCACAAAAACAGAACTAAAATAAATCACATTATTGAAGTTAAAAACGATAATCTTTGTATACTGTAAGCAACCCCCCTTATTACGGACATGTCCAATTCTATGTTTCTCAATTCTCCAAATTCTATTTCTATAGATTTTCTAATTATACTTTATGTGGATAAGTGCACGGCCAAATCGTTTTTGCATTCTCGTAATCTATTTCTTTAATTTGATATTAAGGTTAAAATCCCGCAAAAGCTGTAGATTGTCTATTACATTTTATATCTACTTTGTGTTCTTTGAACTTTCTTCCTGTCATACTTCTGTAATATATTTTTTCACTGTTAGCTAAAATAATGGGAATTTCAAAATAGTACTTAAGGTTAAACAATTACTACTAAGGTTAACACTAGCTAAACATAAATTTTAGTAATCATAGTTTAATTTAATAAGGAGAAATCAGTATCAGCTTCAACAATGGGTATTTAATGTACTAATGGCAAGATTGACACAATAGCACCAAATTTTGGCCAATTTGGCGAAATATCGATATATTTAGCGACAACAGTAAACTGCCACATATGAAGCCAACTTGGCGATAATTGGCTAATTTGGATTTCCATCAATCTTTGTGAATTTTAATGGAAATTTGTTTTATTATTATTATTATTTTACATTTATCAATATTTTATTTTTTATTTTAATATCCCACTAAAATGAAATTTTAAACCAGTGTTCTTTCGTTAAATTAGCGTGCTGTAATAGTTCTTTATTTTATTTCTTAAAAAAAGAAAAAAAACTATAATTATTAATTTGATTAAAAATACATTAGTCAAATTTAATTATTTTGAATTTGAAAGTGTATAATAATATAATTAAAAAAATTACTTTGTATAGCCTCAAAAATATTTTAAAGTAGTTAACGTTAATTTAAATCATAATCCAAATTCTAACGAATGTTCATGTGGTTATGCTTAAAAATTCAAGTAGCATTTAAAGGTTTTTATTTATTCGTTAAAAATTATAATTGCATAATGAATAGGTTTAAAAATAATAAACGTCAAATTAGGGCATAAAATATCATTTAGAGATATAAATAGGATATAAGTTTAGATTTAATAAATTAAATTTTACTTTTTCGAAGGATTTTGTAAATACACCATTATGCCTAGACACGTTCCCCGAAGTTCAAATTCCAGTGTATCAGCTGGAACGTGCATAAGTGGCTTAAATGGCTCTCGAATAATTAAAGTGTATATTGCTATAATTGGAGAACTTAACACAAATTAAGGTTAATGGACTTTAAATTTTAAAGGTTAACAGAAGTGTTGGATAACATATTTTTATGTGATTAGAATTAATAGAGAAATCTATAGTAAACTTCTTATATTTGTTACACGTTACACTTAAATTATGCAGCAGAATCTCGTTAAAACAAATGTCGCTTTAGTGAATTTTTCACTTTAAGGGGTCCCGGGACACATTAAAAAAAATATGTATTGCGTTAAAATTTTGAATATTTTGTAATGATTACCTATATTATTTGTAAAAGAAATCATATGATATAACTTTATATACATACATTTTCTGAATTGAAAATTTATATAAAAATTGGCGTAATTTAAAATCTTTATAACTTGAAATATTATTTATAGATTTTTTTAACAGAAGTGCTGGATAACATATTTTTCTCTGACTACAATTAATCAAACAAGATATAGTAAGCTAACTATATATTTTTTTACTTTATAGCTAAATTATACAGTATAATCTCATTAAAACGAAAGTCACTTCACCAAAATTTTCACTTTAAACGAGTTCGGCACGCCTTTAAAATAATTTTTTTTTATTATGTTAAAATTTTGGAATTTCTTTGTAACGATTACCCACATTATTTGTAAAAGAATTCCTAGGATAAAACTTTATATATATATATATATATATACATTTTTTGAATTGAAAATTTTTATAAAAGTTGATGTACTTTAAAATCCTTATAATTCGAAATATAATTTCTAAAATTTTATTTATTTATTTATTTATTTTTAACAGAAATGTTGGATAACATAATTTTCTATTATTGGAATTAATAAAAGAAGTTATAGTAAGCTTACTATATATTTTTTTATTTATAGCTAAAATATACAATAGAATCTCATTAAAACGAAATTCACTTCAGCAAATTTTTCACTTTAAACGGGTCCGGGACGCATTAAAAAAAAAATTATTGAGTTAAAGTTTTGAATTTTTTTGTTATGATAAACCATTTTATTTGTAAAAAAAGATATATGATAAAACTCCTTATGTATATTCTTTTTAAATTGAGAATTAAAAAGTAATTAAAAAATTAAAATAAAGTTAATTTAAAATCGTTATAACTCGAAAAAGTATTTGTGGAATTTTATTTTTTTATTTAAATAAAAAGAAATATGTAAGTATTAAGTTTGATTCATTTTAAAATTATTAATTTGAATAAATATTTAAAAAATATAAAATAAAGATTTAAATTTTCTGAATTAAATTGAAGTAGTAAATTAATTTAAAGTAAATCTGAATTAAATTAAAAAAAACTGAGAAATTTTTAGTACATATATTTTTTAAGAATATTTAAGGCATTTGTGTCCCATTCCTCCTAAACGAATATTACTTAGATCGTTAAAAAAAAAAGTATTCCTATATTTTATTATGAAAATACTTGCTATAAGGAGTTTTTCGATATAGAGAATTTAATCAGAGCTTCGTTGTCATTAGATTTTGCTTACCTATGTATTCAACCCCTTGTCTGGAGAATAAATTAAAAAAATATTGAAAATTGAGTTTTGTTTGCCTTTGTTTAATTTTGTGCCTTATAACAAGGAAAAATATTAGAAACAATTAAAAAAGTTCGCAGCGAAAAAAAAAAAAAAAAAAATTAAAGCGACATACAAAAATAGATAAAATTTATTTCAAATCTTGCAAACGTCAAATGTTAATACATTGGGCTGGATAAAAAAAGCAGATAGAATTACTAAATTACAGTTCCGTCTTTTTTTTTTTTTTTTTTTTTTTTTTTTTTTTTATAAATCCCCTCCACTCTTATAGGAAAAAGCAGGAAAAAGTGAAAAAACTTTAAAAATTGCATAAAAAATCGCGAAAATTTGAAAACTCGCTGTGCGAATTTCAAATAGCTTTATTGAAAAGAGATAAAACGTTACTATATTGAGTTAAGACAAAATTCGGATATTCAAAAAAAAAATAAAAAAAAAAAAAAAAAATCTAAAGAGTTTAAAAATTGCAATTGGCAAAAGTTACATTGTAATCGGAATTCTTCTATGGCCGTATAGAAATCGGCTCGAAGAGCGAAAAAACATTTAAAATCGCGGAACATATATATATATATATATATATATATATAAATCTTAGGCGAAAAGTTTGAAAAACATTTTACTTACGAATGTCAAAATATTCTCCCAGGGTTCGTAAATGCACTAAAAATCGAGTTTAAAATTTCTAAAAATTAAAAAAGTGGCATTTTTTTTTTATGTTAGACAAAAAGCTTGGAATATAATTATTTTAGAAATGTCAATGAAATTCCCAGGGAACTCAAAAAAGCCACTCAAATTCCAATTAAAAATTGATAAAAATTAACAAAATCGCAGAGGATAAAATTTACTACAGTAATATAATGTGACCGTAAATTTTTTACTACTGTTAAAAAATCGCCACGGGACACGAAATCTCACAGAAAATCGAATTAAAAAACTTTAAAAATTTAAAAAAAACGCGGTAAATAAGATTTACTATTTTAGACTAAAAGTTTGAAACCGAACTATTATTACCAATCTCAAAATAATATTTAAGGAACACGAAAAAACTTGGAACCTAGCATAAGAAAGTTTACGAAAAATTAACGAGACTCTTTATGAATTTGTATTAAACGTATCAGAAAAGTAAAAATATTTTGAAATGGGCTAAAATGTTAAAATTCTACTCTTTTTACTAATGTGGAATTTTTTTCACAACAATAAAATAACACATTACAAATCGCTTAAAAATTTATTGAAAAAGAATAATTTAAAGAAAATCCCAAAATTGAGCTTCAAGGTGCATAATTACAGATATAGAGGCACCTTACTGCCAAATTTTTAAGTCTGCGTTCAGCGGTCGCAATCACAAACTTCTCTCCTTCTTATTGTTAGTACATTTTCACACTGTTCAATATTATATAATAATAATAATATACATTAACATGCCCTTTTAAAAATGTTATTAATAAGTAAGTCAGAATGTTTTCATTTCTCTTCATATTTAAACTCAGCCCCATCGCTGATATCACAGAACAGCTGACGAGTTTTTTAAGAACTTTGGAGAATTTATTTATGAAATATTTCATAGAATGAAGCGTTTCGCGGATTTTAATATCTACAGATATTTTATTAAAACAAAAATGCAGAAAGATTTTTTTATCGTGTTTCACTTTAATATCAATAAGTAGAGAAAAGTTATCGTCTATATTTCGAGAAGCACTTCAAAAATACTCTAATAAATACACTTTTTTGCGTTATCTAAAAATGTATTATAATCATACATATTAATAGCACCTTTAAAATTGTTAAAATCAATATTTACTGTTAAAAAAATCTGTGAATTCATAATAAAACTACTGGCAGCATAGTTACCAGACATTTACCGTTCCGTTAGTAGATTTTTTGTTTTTTGGGGGAAAAAAGAAAACTCTGTTTGAAGAAACGCTAACTTTCCGTTACAAGGTTTGATTTTTAATGATAATATTTTAATAATAATAAAAAAAAAATAATGAAACGATCATCGTCAGAGAATTCGAACTTTCCGATTGATTTTGAGTTGCTATACTATTACTTAATATAGTTTAATATATTTTTTTGTATAATTAACTTCAGGCCGTTCTGAAGACCAATCTCGAGACTATTTGACAGCGGAATAAGTCTTTACTGACTGAGGCAAAGCTGCTAATGCCAATATGTACAAAGTATGTCTTAAAAAAAAAAATTGAAGATTTCCTTTCAAATGTATTCATTAGAATATTCATAAACGGTTTGTTTTATTTTATTTTAGACCGATGCAAAGTACTTATTATTTTTTAAAACCAATTTTAATTTTTTAACTAGTTTAAAATAAAAAAAAACTCTTTAAAATTCACTGTTTTTTTTTTTTTTTTTTTTTTTTTTTTTTTTTTTTTTTTTTTTTGGATGAATGAATGAATGAATGAAAAATATTCATTTTTTATAAAAAATAATATTATAGAGAATTTTTTTTTAAATTTTCGTACACAATTTATTTATTTATTTATTTATTTTTTTTTTTTTGGGGGGGGGGGAGTCTAATTAGTTAAAAGATTTTTTAATAAGAAATAAGAGAAAAATAAACAGAAAAAATTTAATTTAAAAGGGATCTTTTATGTTTTCTTTATTTCAAGGGGATTCGAACCCGCAACCTACGCTCGCAAACGTTTAGTGTCACAGTGCCTTGATCACTCGGCCATGGAGATTCTCAGATAATGGAGTGTCTCCATTTTTTGTTTCTATTTCCATCCGTTTCATTATTTTCAGGAAATAAGGTGGAATTTTCTGATTTTTAACGGAAAATGCCTTTTTGTTATGAAAAGGAACTTTTTATGTGAAATTCAGGAAAAATATATCCGAGAATTTCAGATTTTTTTTAGTAGTGTGTCTTCATGTGAATTGGAAGTTAAACTTTCCTCTTAATCTGATACCACTGAATATCTGACGACGAGTTAAAAACTTTGAAGAAGTTTACCCAAATATTTGTATAGCATAAAACCCTTCGGGAATTTTAATATCTACAGATATTTTATTAAAACAAATATGCAGAAGTGTTTAGCAATAAAAAGAGAACAGTCATCGCCTATATTATGAAAAGCGTTTTAAAAAAATCTAATTCATATATATTTTTATTTTATTTCATAATATTTTATAATCATACATATTGATAGAGCCTTTGAAATTGTTATTGGGCAATAAATCATGATGTCTTCATATCTCTTGGAAGTTAAACGCTTTTCCAAAGTTGATACCACAAAAGAACTGATGTGTTTTTCAAAAATTTTAAAGTCGTTATTTATGAAATATTTCTCTAGACAAAAGCCCTTCAGGAATTTTAATGTCTATCTACATTTTATTAAAACAAGGATTTTCATCATGCTATATTTTAATAGCAATAAATAAATAAAAGTTTTATCCAACATTATGAAAATCATTTCAAAATATTCTAACAGATACCTTTTGCATTATTTAATAATTTATTATAATCATACATGTTAACAGCACTTTTAAAAATTGCCATTGGGAAATAATTTAGAATGCCCATATGTCTTTTGAAAAATAAACTTTTCTCTAAACATCATACTACATAACAGCTGACGAATTTTTCCGGAAATTTCAAAACCATCATTTAAGAAATATTTCTGCAGAATAAAGCCCTTTAGGATTTTTTATATCTACAGATATTATAATAAAACAAAGATGTAGAAAAGCAAAGTTCCATGCTTCATTTTAATATTGAAAAAGAAAGGAAAGTTATCACCTATACTATGAAAAACATTACAAAAATAATCTAATTCATGTACATTTGTGATTTATTAAATAATATATTATTATAATCATGCATATTAATAGTGCCTTTCAAATTGTTATTAGACATTAAATCATTATATCTTCATGTCTCTTGCAAGTAAAATTCTCCTCGATAGCTGGATACCACAGAATAACAGGTAAGTTTTTTTTATGAACTTCGGAGAATTTATTTATGAAATATTTCATAAAATAAAGCCTTCCAGGAATTTTAATATCGACCGATATTTTATTAAAACAAAGATCCAGAATGGTTTTTATCATGCTTCATTTTAATATCAATAAAGAAAGAAAAATTATCTCCAATATTATCAAAAGTATTTCAAGAATAACGAAATAATGAAAACATTTTCAAGCATGTTTTGAATTTCTATGGAGTTTTTCCTTTAAAAAACCATTTCATAAAACTTTTCTAAAAAATATCTCAAGTTAAAACTAATGATGTATGGGAAATATGTTAATGGATAGTTTTTCAAAATGTTTGTTTTTAAAACCTTGTATTTTTTTAAAGAAGAAAATTAATTGCTTTTTAATAATTGAAGAGCTGATACGTTAAAGGTGGTAAGTGATACGATTAACATATCAAGATACAGTGAAACCACGATCTATTGTTCCGCATCCATCATTTTCCTGCATAGATCATTTTATTTCTACGGTCCCTGCACATATTACACTTAAATAATGTTGACGAAACCCGAAAGTATCGTTCCTCAAAAAGTTGTTTTCCCGCATTCATCGTTGTAAAATTTTTCTCCTCACCGAAATGAAATTGAAAGTCATGCAAATCCATATGGCTTATAAACTGGAGTTACCTCTTTTATCCTAAAATAACTCATTTTTTACGTTTGTGTTGATGATGTTGACAATAATGCAGAGAAAAAGTGGTTGTATATAGCAGATAATGCGATTATGATTACATTGATCAGAACGTTGTGGTGTCCTAAACGTAGAAGAAATGTGTGATAATGTAGAAAAATTAAAATAATGTCGAAGAAGCAGAGGATAACGTTCATGCTGATTAAAAATGTGATGAACTTTTATACATGTATATGAAATTACAGAAAATGGCCAGAAAAAAGTTGTATAATCTGAAAATTTATTATTTTATTTAAAAAGAAAAAAATGAATGAAAAGCCAAACAAAAATTATTGATTTTTAAAAATAAACATCAATTTTCTATAACTTCGATTTTTTATAATGAGAAACACCGAAATCATTGGCGATAAATTTAAAAATAATCTAAAAACTTTGTAAAATCACCATAAAAAAGAAAATTAAACAGGACGCGTTTCGATATTTTATTTTATTTTTTTACAGTTTAGTAAGCAACAAATTAGTATTTATTCGTGCACTGTATACAATGAATGCATTAGTAATGCATAAAAATTGTGTTTTTTCGTATTTTGAAATTAATCCGCATTCATCGTTTTCCCGCATTCATCCCTTTTTCCCCCGGCCCTTGAAAAACGATAGATCGAATGATGGATCTATATTTTTGAATAATATTTTTATAATTAGTTTTACTTTATGTAACTTACATTTCTCTTATAAAGTATTCTTTCGTATTTTCGTAACCATAATACTAAAAAAAAAAGCATTCATTTTGAAAAAAATGTCTTTTATCTTGCTTTTCCGACTCAACAGTCTGTCAGCTATGTCAGAAAAATAGTAATCCACTTCATATTTCAAATGTCAGGAACATATTTTTTCTAGTTGAGAGCGTTTTTCATACCTGATGCCATAATCAAATAATATCATACACAATATGTATATGAGACTGCTATTTGGGGGGTTGTACATATATAACATTATCAACATTTTGGTAATTTTGGAATTTCCTTCCTTTTACAATAAACTACGTTATTATCCTTCGAATGTCCCTAACCCTTCGTAATGATATCATAGTCAATGTCAAAAAACTCTTTTGATTTTTGGATTTATTTTCTTTTGTTTGAAGTAAACATATTGTTATATGTTAAGCATACTTTATTGATGACAAAGTGAAGAACAGTCAATAAAATATCATTTTATTGTTTATATGTTGCAAAAATAGCTGAATTCTGTATTATTACAAAAGTGAATAGTTCATTAAGAAAAATATATTTCGTAAATTAGGAACATTAAACTGAACGAAAAAAGACCTGCAGTTCAATTTAAACTTAAATATAATCGAGCAACAGCAACAGCAAAATAAATAAATAAATAAATAATGTAACCCAATACTACACAATAAAAAATATTCAGTTGCAAGTTAAATATTCTGTTGATATATAAGTTGTACTGCGCACTTTTTCTATAGATCTATCTCTCTTTAAACTTTACTGCACGTAGACACACTCACACATATATATTTGTTCTTCAGAAAAGAAATATATGTTGTCTGTAGTCTGCTAGTACGGCTGAATCTTGTATTATAACAGGCATAAAAATAAATATTTCACTGATAAAAATATATTTTTTAAATCAAGATATGTTAAACTAAACGTGAAAAGTAATATCTTATTCAGGAAAAAAAAATCTTCAGAGAGTTATAATTAAATGAATAATTTATATAAAAATATTTAAAGTTTTAGTATTTATCAAACGCAAATGTTGTAAACAACGCAAGTAAGTGTTGATGAAATAAAAAATAGTACGCAAAGAAATACTAAAAGTATATGATAGTTGACTAATATAAATCTTTCAAAAGTTTCTGCATTTTTAAATAATGTTTATGTATTTAATTTTTTTTTTCATGAAACTCACACTTATCTTATAAAATGTTCTTTCGTATTTTCGCAACCATAACACTAAAGAAGGTAATTATTTTGAAAAAAAGTCTTTTATCTTGCTTTTCTAACTCTCTGTCAGCTAAACTAACTAACTAACACTCTGTCAGCTAAACTAACTAACTAACACTCTGTCAGCTTTGTCAGATAAACAGTAATCAACTTTATATTTTAAATGTCAGGTACATACTTTGAGAGTGTCTTTTATTGTTTATGCTATGATCAAATAAGATTATACACAATATGTATATGCGATTGCTAATGAGGGGCTGTGCATATGTAACATTATCAACTTTTTGATAACTTTGAACCTTTCTCCCTTTTACGATAAAACACGTTATCATCCTTTGACCATCCCTACTCAATTTGTAATGACATCATAGTTAATGTCTAAAAATTCTTCTGGTTTTTGGAATTATATATATATTTTTCTTTCTTAGTGATATACACATATTGTTGATTGAAAGAAGTAAATAAAATATCATTTGTATGTGAAAAAACTTTATAGCAAATAATATTAATAGAAATAGTTACTATTTCAAAGAATTTATTTATAGCTTTTGTTACGTAATGCTTTCAACAGTAATATGTCTGTAATGTACTTGCCCCCTCACAAAGGGGGGAGGAGAAGGGTTTGAAAAGACTTTTTATCAAATAAACAGGTGAATAATATTCTTTCTATTTTATACATTAGTAAATGTTCAAATGAAATTATTTAAATAAAATCCAAAATTCTTTTTTTTTTTTTTTTTTTGAAAATCTGTAATTAAACGCATTTAGCAGAGATATACATAAATTTTTAAATTTAAAAAGCGAAAAAACAAATTGCTTAAAATTAAATTTAAAATGCTAAATCGTTAATAAATCGGAAAAGTTTTTAAAATAAAAAGAAAATTGAATTTCAAAAAATATTATCAGTGTCAGGGGAACAAAATCTAATAGTATAAACCATTAAACTGGCCAAAAGTGCAAGATTGTTTTTTTATTAAATCCATCTTAGGAAAAAAATTTCAAGTTGCAGCATCAGGTATCGAAATAAGAATCTCCTGTTTACTAGCGAGATGTTTTACCTCGAAGTCATGATGTCTGCACGTAAAACGTTGAAATTAAGGTTATCTTTTGAATTTAAATCTCAAAAATAAACATTTAACATTGAAAAAATTAATTAAAATAATATACTTTTTCAGAATTTTATGATTTGTGATAAGACTCGAGATATTTCATTGTAAATTCACAAAATTTGAAGTCTCTGACTTAAACAATTTTTAAATGCGGATTTTGAGGAAAGGACAGATAAGAAGACCGAGACAAATTGAGCTTTATCAGAAGAATGGAACCGACTTTATTGCCTATCATATTGTGCCAGCAAATTTCGTCTATAATGTTTTATAATACTACTTGGTTATCCCCTCGACCAAAAAACTATCGTTAAATTATAAGATTATATGCCAATAATGGATGATTGTGAATGTCACATTCAATGACATTAAACACGATACACATCTTTAAACACACACATTAAGTGGTTTTTAATTTTGCTTTTTATTTGTATTTTTATTCATGTTTTACTAACTTATTTGTTTTTCCGCTTTAAAAAAAAATTATGTCAACATGTATAACTTGACTATTAGTTTGGCGAGTTTTATAATTATGCGAAAATAGTTTACGGGATAACCAAGTAGTACTTATTTTATTTTCAAAAGTAGTAAGAGTGTTTATTTTATTTATTTTTTTTTTATTATTTTTTTTTTCACTACTGTACAACATTCTCCATCTCTACAAATATCCGTCTACAAAAATAAAATTTCCAATAAATGTTTTAAAGTATTCATTGTTTCTGATAACTATAAATGATGCAAATAAATTTCACTAATTTTATATCGAAGCCAGTAAAAATACTATATATGATCATGCAAAGAAATTTAAACGCCAATTTCAGCGCATTACGTAAAGTATTTTTCACTTGTGTACAGTAACCAAAACCTTAATGATAAAATTTAAATACAGTTCACCACACCCAATTTTATGTAATAGATTAAGTACATTAACGAGTCACACAAAAAAATATCTTAATGAACATTTATTTTCAACAATAAATGTTTTAATTAAAATAATTTAAAAGATTGTAATTCAAAAGAGAACACCATTTAATAAAATAATTTTCATTGACTTGCAAAGCAACACCAATTTTATTCATTTATTTTCATTGTGTTTTTCATTCGTAAATAGTAATTTAATAAAGTGGTTATGTTTTTTTTTATTTACATTAAAAATACTCATTTATTGAATTGCATCTGTAGATTTTAGTTTTCAGATCTTTGTTAAGAATTCAAATGCATTTTTCTAATTACATTTTCTGAAGCTACTAGAAAAAAAATAATATTATCATGTAAAGCAATTTAAAGATATTTTTTTTCTCATTAAGTAAAACATTTTTTTTAATTTTATACACTAGTATTATTTTATTTAATAATTGCATTTAAACACATTTCTGCGCACGTTGAATTTTCATTTTATAGTTAAAGTACGATATTAAGTAAGTAAAATTTATCACATTGCTAACTAAAAAACTGAATAAATAACCCTTGCTCTTTTATAAGATTTGTATCGTGCTGCTAAATTGCAACTGTACTGATACCAACAACTTTATGATTAAAAAATTAACTAAACCATGTTACTCATTCATTAGCAAAGAAAATTTCTCTAATTATTTAATCAAGCATGTCAGGTATCGAAAGCGGATACTTATAAAAGCGATCCTACGTTCTTCCATTAAGCTGTGATACGCAGTATGATAAATTATTATACCCTACGATACCCTATGATGGCAAGGCTGCAACTGCAGCACAAGATTGTTCCGTCTTCATGAGCACACAGTGGCGCCAACATATATGAGCCCGTAGGTCCCGAGCCCACCCAAAAATTTTGAATAATAATAGTGTACCAATTTTCATTTTCTAGTTATTTGTTTCATTTTTATTTTATTATTCAGTTTTCACTCTAGAATAACATTTATTGTGCCAGTGACCATGTGTTTTAATTCTCTGACTGACATAGATAAATTCCCAATGACTGAAATGTTCTACTCCATGTTTAACTTTCTGCTAATTCAATTTATAGTCATGTTCATCATATGATGAAATTACAATAAATATCAGTGTCTTTATTAGAGAAAATGCATGAGAATATAATTTAATAAAATCGCAACTTTATGAAAAAAAAATTGCAGCTTGACTTAAAATTTTCATCTTTCGCCGTATGTCATTCCTTCAAATAAAAATAAACTGGTCGCACCATTTTACAGAAGTATTTTTGACCCAATATTTTTGAGCCAACCCAATATTTTTCAAAAGTTGGCGCCACTGTGAGCACACAACTCTGCAACAAACATGAACCGAAATAAAGCCCAACATATGCTAACACTATTTCAAATTGCTTAAGAGAAGCTAAAGTCAACCTAGTGAAAATGTCTCCATGCCGGGACTTGAATTCAAGCTATCAGTATAGCACACTGACTTTCTACCGACTAAACCACCTGGAACAATACTCACCCTGGAACTTCTCACTTTTACCTGTTGGCAGATGCAGCACAAGATGGAATAATTTTTGCGAGACATCGACATGGGGCTCACATGAAACTCAAATAAATTCCAGCATCGATTGATTATATTAATGCTTGGAAATTTTTCCGAAGAGAGGAATTCGTCTTGCATACAATATTTCAAATAGAAATCAAATTTCAAATTGCTTAAAAGTTGCAAATGCCAACCTAGTGAAAAGGTTTCCATGCCGAGACTCGAACCCGGGCCATCTGTATAGCACTCTCATTCTACTGACTTAAACCACATACCTATTCCGGAACTTTTCACTTAGCTAGTGTCACTAAGCTTTTTTAATGAGTTGGTATGCACGCCTCTTAAGGAAATGGCAATTTGATTTTCATTTGAAATATCATATGCAAGGCGAATTTCTCTCTCTGGAAAAATTTACAAGTATGAATAGGTGAACACACAGACCTTATTTGTGTATTTAACCCTTTCCGGCACACTGTGCCCAGTCCGGGATACCCAATTTTAATTCATATTTTGCAAATGGCACCAATAATATTTCTTTACAATGAAAGCTTAAATTTGGGGATTCTTAATTTCTAAAAATATCGTTCCGGTGACTGACTATAATTTCTCATTTTACTAGCAGAATTTGCCCGTGCCGGTAGGGATTAAGGGAGCAAGATAACAAATAAATCATTCATTTTTTGCCTTATCCCATTACGGACACGTGTTCACATTGGCTGATAGCAAACTGTTATATTTTCCATCTCAAAATGCGTCACTCCGCGAATTTTGCGGCAGTTGTACAAAGGATTTGACAATCGCTTTCACTGAAAAGAGTGATTTAACACTAGAACGCCCGGAAATTTTACTGAAGTTTGATAATAATGTTTCTCACCATAATTTTTATTCAAAATTATTTAATTGATTTATTTAACGTAAATCTGCGTGGATTAAATTTAAATTATTTCAAGGAAAATTTTCTTGTTCCAATTGATATTTAATCACCTGGTTGCAGTGGAATCGACTCCTTTCGGGTGTTCTGGTGTTAAAAAATATTTATTTTTCAATGTAGCATTCAAGTTATCGCATTGCAAAAGAAACATATTTATTAGTAGCATATTCGCAGAATGACAAGTAAAGTTATCTTTGCAGACTACACTTTTATTCTAATGAATATTTTAAAAAAATCGAAGTCTATTTAATATAATTTCTTTATTTTTTTCTTTGTTGCAATTTTTCGATTGGTATCTGCATATTCAACAAAATTTTTCATGTTAATTAATTTTACTTTTGAATCCCAAACTTAAAGAAATTATTTAAGTACATAAAGTTTTTCTTAATTCTAACATAATTCAACTGAAGCAAACTTTTTCATTGCTCATTGTAAAGTGAATACTTGTCACCTGCTATAAATATATGTGTTGTGAAACTTAAAATAATATGCAGTGTTGCTGCCGTGGTGTTTTGTTTTTGCTACGGGAGTGCTTATATTAGTTTTTGCTATCATCTTGATTTTACGGTAATTTATACAAAATTTTATTATTTTAATTGTTATTTATGGCCAGTTTTTTGTTGCTTTTTTTACTAATATTTTAACACTTCTCATAAAATGAAATATAATTTAAGAAATATTTTGACAACTGACAAAAAAGATACGTCCTTTAAGAAAGTAGGCAGCAAAAAGAACTTTAAAATAATGACTTTCCGAGGAGCAATTTTAAACATATGAATGCATCCCACTCAACATTAGCGAGGGAAGTTCGGAAGTTGAATAACTAACAATCTTAACAACTTTATTTAATTACATCCCTGCATATTCTTTCATTTGCGCATTACATTAACTGTGTTAAATAATCTTCGTAAAACGCATCGTTAAAAATATTCATCTTCAAAAACAAATCTTTTTTTTTTTTTTTTTTTTTTTTTTTTTTTTTTTTTTTTTTAAGAATTAAAAAGATTGTAGATGATATCAAAACATCATTTATTAAAAATGTATTTTTAAAATGTGTATTTTTATCTCATTAAAAGCATATTTATAGAATAACATTTGTGATTTTCACTTCTTCAGATAATTATAAAAAATCTATTAAATTTCTTGAGTTTTTCTACCTGAAGCTAATGTTAATATCATTATTATAAGCAACATAAATGTTAAAGTCATTAAATATTTTTCTTTAGTAACTAATAACTATGATCTTAATAACTGCATTTAATCACATCTCAGCACAACATTTTTAATGTTATAGATTAGCTATGTTACCAAGTCTGTATAAACTCCATTTTCATTAACATTTATTTCTTTGTTTATTATTTTTTTAACAATTATTTTTTTATTAAATAGTTAGAATAAATTCTAATTAAATCCAGAATAGTGTTTATTTAATTCACTTACAAGCTAAACTGAGATTAAACATTTAGTTTCAATGTGCTTTGTTTAATTTGAAAATAGAAATACCGTAATTTCCTGCGCATAATCCGCGGATCAAACAATTCTTTTTCGACCCAGAAATTTTATTAAAAAAATGTAATGTTTTAGATCGCCGTAAATATTTGACTTCAATTACAAAGAAAAAAGAAAAAAAAAATCTGGGTCGAAAAAGAATTGTTTGATCCGCGGATTATGCGCAGAAAATTACAATAAGGATTCTTAAGCCTTTTTGCGGCAGGTATACATGTCACTCGTCCCCAAGGCGTGCGTTTAAAAACATATTTATGTATTACATTGTGATTTTCACTTCCTCTGATAGTTATAAAAAAATCTAATAAATTTCTGGACTTCTTTCTTTCTCGGAAGCTAATGTTAATATCATCATTAAAAGCAACATAAATGTCGAAGTCATTAAATATTTTTCTTTGGTAACTAATAATTATAATCTTAATAACTGCATTTAAACCTTCGCACATCATTTTTCATGTTATAGATTACCGATGTTAACCGGCCTTTGTAAACTCCATTTTCATTAACGTTTTTTTTTTTTTTTTTTTTTTTTTAAGAGAAATGTTATTAAATGATTAAATTAAATTATAATTAAATTCATAATGTTGTTTATTTAAATTGTTTTATTGACTTACAAGCTAATCTAAGATTAAACATTTAGTTCCAATATTGCAATTTTTTAAAACAATTAAAAAAATTGTAATTAACATCTAAAGAACATTTATTCAAAATTTATTAGTACAACATGTGCATTTTTATCCCATTAAAAAACATACTCTTAGTATTACATCTGTGATTTTCAATTCTTCGGATAATTATCAAAAAATTCAATAAATTTCTTGAGTTTTTTTAATCTCTGAAGCTATTGTTAATATTATCATTAAAAGCAACGTAAATATTTTTCTTTAGTAACTAATAATTATTATCTTAACTGCATTTAACCAGATCTCCGCCCATCATTTTTCATGTTATAGATTAGCGGATCGAACGAGCGTTTGTAAATTCTGTTTTCATTAACATTTATACTTTTGAACAAAATTAATGTTATTAAATGATTAAAATTGATTCTAATTAGATCAAGAATATTGTTTATTTAATTTGTTTCCTTAACTTATAAGCTAAACTGAGATCAAACATTTAGGTCAATGTGTTTCATTTAATTTGGAAATAAAAATAAGGATTCTTAAGCCTTATTAAATCAAAAATATTGTTTATTTCATTTGTTTTCTTGCCTTACGAGCTAAACTGAGAATAAGCTTTTAGTTCTAATATTGCAATCTTTTTTTAGAATTAAAAATTTTGTATTTGATATCAAAACACCGTTTATTCAAAATTCATTTTTACATGTGCATTTTTATCTGATTAAAAACATATTTATAGTTTTACATCTGTGATTTTCAGTTTTTCAGATAATTGTAAAAAAAATCTAATAAATTTCTTGATTTTTTTTCTCTAAATCTAATGTTAATATCATCATTAGAAGCAACAACATAGTCGAAGTCATTAAAAATTTTTCTTTAATAATGAATAATTATAATCTTAATAACTGCATTTAAACACAACTCCGCACTCAATTTTTATCATTTTTCACCATAGGTTACTGATATTAACAAAACTTTGTAATCTCCATTTTCATTAATTTTTTTAAGGAAATGTTATTAAATGATTAAATTAGATTATAATTAAATTCAGAATATTGTTTATATAATTTGTTTTTAGTTCCAATATTGCAATCTTTTATTTTAACAATTAAAAAGATTTTATTTGATATTAAATCTGCCATTTATTCAAAATTTCTTTTTTCAACGTGCGCATTTTATCCCGTTAAAATATATTTATATTTTTTACATCTGTGATTACTACTTCTTTGGATAATTATAAAAAAATCGAATAAATTTCCTGTTTTTTTTTCCTCTGAACTTAATGTTAATATCATCATAAGAAGCAACATAAATGTCGGAGTCATTGTATATCTTTCATTAACAGTTAGTAATTATTAATTATAATCTTAATAACAGCATTTAACTACATCTCCGGACACAATTTTTACCATTCTTTACCATTCAATTTTTTCATCATAGATTAGGGATGTTAACGAGCCTTTGTAAACTCAATTTTCATTCACATTTTTTTTTTCTTTTGGAACAAAAAATGTTATTAAATGATTAAAATAGATTTCAATTAAATTCAGAATATTGTTTATTCAGTTTGTTTTATTGACTTAAGAGCTAAAATAAGATTAACCTTTAGTTCTAATGTGCTTTGTTTAATGTGTAAATAGAAATTCAATAAAAATGAAACTACTTTTCTGTTTGCATTCTTTTCATTTATTCAAAATTTATTTTCACAGCATGCGCATTTTTATTCCATTAATTGTTGTATATACATATTTGTTGTATTGGTCCACATATTTGTTGTATTACATCTGCGATTTTCACTTTTTCGGATAATTATAAAACAAATCTAATAAATTTCTTGAACTTTTTTTTTAAAATCTGAAACTAATGTTAATATCATTTGAAGCAAAATTATTAAATATTTTTTAGACTAACAAATAATTATAATCTTAATAACTGCATTTAACCACACCTCCACAAATCCTTTTTCATGTTATAGATTAACGACGTTAATGAGCCTTTGTAAAATCTATTTTCATTAACATTTATTTTTTGAAGAAATAAATGTTATTAAATCATTAAAATAGATTCTAATTAAATTCAGAGTATTATTTATTTAATTTGTTGTCTTGACCTACGAGCTAAACTGGGATTAAACATTTAATTTCCAATGTGCTTTGTTTAGTTTGTAAATAGAAATTTAATAAAAAATGAAAATACTTTTCTGTTTACATTCTTTTCATTTATTCAAAATTTCTTTTCGCAACATGTGCATATTTATCGCTTAAAAAAACATATTTGCAGTATTACTTCTGCGATTTTCACTTCTTCGGATAATTATAAAACAAATCTAATAAAATTCTTGAATTTTTTTTATTTTTAATCTGAAGCTAATGTTAATATCATCATTTGAAGCAATATTATAAAAAAAAAATTAGATTAACTAATAATTATAATCCTAATAACTGCATTTAACCACACCTCCACAAATCCTTTTTCATGTTACATATTAACGTCGTTAACAAGCCTTTGTAAACTCCATTTTCATTAACATTTATTTTTCTGGAGAAATAAATGCTTTTAAATGATTAGAATAGATTCTAATTAAATCCAGAATATTGTTTATTTAATTTGTTTTCTTGACTTACGAGGTAAACAGAGATTAAACATTTGATTTCTAATGTGCTTTGTTTAATTTGTAAGTAGAAATTTAAAAAAAATGAAAATACTTTTCTATTTACATAAAGAATAGTTATTTACTGAATTACATCTGCAGATTTCTGATACACTTACATTTTTGATACTCTTTTCAAATACCCTAATTTCCTGCGTATAATCCGCGGATCAAACAATTCTTTTTCGACCCAGAATTTGTTTAAAAAGAAATGTAACTTGTTAGATCGCCGTAAATATTTGTCTTCAAACACTAAATAAAATTTTTGGGTCCAAAAAGAATTGTTTGATCTGCGGATTATACGCAGAAAATTAGGGTACACTTTATCAACTCTTTTTCTTTTTTTACGATAAAGCTGGTACAACATAATTATACCATCGTTTAAAGAAGTTGGAAAGGAAAGTCTATTTCTGATCCTTCAATGAGGTAATTTATTTCAATAAAAAAGTCGGAAAATGTACGTGCCGAAATGAGGTGCTTTCTTATTATAGCTAGTTTTAGAAATATTGAGATGAGATCTTGGTACAAGGGGATTAGAATTTTTTTTTCTAATTTTTAAATTCAATAATTCATTAACTATATAATAACTAAGATTATGATATGAAAAACATTTACATCTGGTGGGTCTTAAATTTTATGTACTGTAAATGTAGAAATAGTTCAAAATTCCGTTAGTAGATGGCACAGCACCGACTTAAATTACAATAATGTTCAAATTAATTTTTAAAATTTAATTTTCTTTTCGTGTTTCAATCGTTAAATAGAATAAATTATACAACTTGAGATTTTTTATTCAGATTTACAGATTAATATGAGCATTATTGTTACATGAGACGGTGCAGCACTATTTACTAATGAAAAGTTGAATTATTTTTACATTTACAGTATATGTTATTTCAGACCTACCAGATGTAAATGTCACTCATTTCATTTTCATACTTCTTATAGTTTACGCCCCAATGTGAAATTTCAAATTGGAACGTTTATGTCTGGCCACCCTGTACAATAGCCATTGCACTTTAATGTAAAAAAAGCATTAATTAAAATTTTACTACGTTTCAACATATTAATTTGACTAATAAAGAAATAACGGCACTCAGTCTTAAATAGAACGTAATCATCATGGTAACTGAGAATCAATACCCATCATGGGATATTTATATAATGGATGAATTAATGATGTATGGTAAGATAATATATATATATATATATATATATTACAAATTTAAAAATTTTTCGCCAAAACTAACCTTTATACTATCTTAATTTTCTTATAATAATATTTCGTACTTACTTCAAATTATTAAATTAAAATCTTGTTTCTAAATCTAATCTGTTAATCCTTATGCAGACGATATAAACTCTTAATTTGCCTTAAAAACATTAATCCAGTATGCGTAAATTTAAAAAGATGGCTCTAAATTAAAAATATTCTTAATTAAAACTTTATTTCTTAATATTCCAAATAAAACTGATTTCTTCTATGTTTTTATCAACCCTTTTTAAGAAAGTCTTATTAAATTTATTCCAAACCCATACTTTTAAAAAATATCATTATTTTATTTTATCTATTTATTTATTTTTCCGCCGTCAACGATAATTTGCATATTAATAAATTCATTTCTTTTCTTTTTCTCTTAAAATTAATCATGTATAAAAATCGTCTGCCTAAGATATTTAAAATTCTGAGTCAATTATAAATTGGTTAAATAATATTTTTTTTAAAAATAAATTTATCGTCTGTTTAAAATAATTTCGTAGCTGGACAAGAATTCTGTTTACATAAAATAATGATGGTTAGAGATTACAGAATGTTCCAGAACTTTCTTTTTAGTTTAAAAGGGGGAAGTCTCGAGATGAAGAGAAGATTCTTCTGAAGATTTCTTGGGTTGCTTCTTCGATGAGGACAGCTCGCTGAAATAATGATGGAATTTTTGCAAAAAGGAGCTTTTCCTTCCTCATTATCACGAATTTAATAAATGAATTTACAGCAGCCCATGACTAATTATTGGATCTTCTACATTTATTTATTATTTTTGTTTTTTCCCTCGCTTGCCATGACTGCGTGTTTCTGTTTAACCAGTGGAAATAATTCGAGTTCTCCTGAAATCGTCACAACTAATCGAAAAGTCGACAGGATAGGTAATGCCTGTGCTAGTGCCTGTTTCGGATTTTGAAATGAATCTACTGAAGAAGTAAAATGCTATGTAAATGAATCTAATGAATCTACTGAAACGAAGTGATGACAAAAATATGAATCGCCGAAAATTTTTCCCGCCATGGTTGAAAGTGTTATTAAGCAAGAATTGCCATTATCTTTTGATTCCTCGAGTGAATGTAACAGAGGAGATTTTAATGTTAAACAGCTTTCTGTCCGAGTGGTTTGAAAGATTTCTTCTAAATATCTCGTGAATTCCTGAGGCCTGATATTCCACCTTTTTGCTGTTTATGTGTAACTGATGACTCAAGATAATCATGGTCATAATGACAAGAAAAAAAAAAAACTTTTAGAGACAACTGAACGCAGATTACTACTTACTTTCATAATTTTCGTTATTCCTGTCTCCCCTAGGATCAGCTTGAAAATTTCTCCTTATCCGTGAGTTATTTTTAGATGTATTTAATTATTATGTGTATCCTTTTTACTGTATTTGTGTAGATAGTTCTTTGTTTGTAAGGTTTATTTATTTGTTTGTTTATTTTTCTGTGAGCCTTATTTATTTATCTTTTTATCTAGTTATGAGTCTTATTATTATTATTACTATTATTATTATTACTTGTTGGAGTGAAAACATGCTTGTTCTTAAAAATTTAATTGAGGAGTATGATGTTCTAAGATATTTACTGTTACTTATTAAGATTATTATGATATTTTTATGCACGTTTAAAGATAAGTTCGTAATAATAATGAAGTATAAAAGAACTCAGAAGCTCAAGTTATTTTTTAAAAGGTACATTTTCTAATTTATTGATATTGTTTGTTATCAAGAACTATTCTCAGAATACAATATTTTCATGATAATGTTCCTACAACTAAACATTTGAGCTGAAAATTAAATTAACATTTATGTTTTTTCCTTTATTTGTTAGAATTTCTGGTTACAGTGAGCTTTGGTTCCCGGATTCTTATAATTTATTTAAATTCAGTAAGAAATATGGAACTGTGCAAGGCTGTTGCTAGAATTTTGACTGATAAATATGATTAATTTTTTTGTAAATTTTGTGATTTTAAGTAAGGAATTACCTATAATTAAAAATTTTGAATCTGTTTATGATTTATAAAATAATAGAATTAAAAAGTTGATCACAATTTAAGGTATATCTATGATATTTACAATTTCTGTTTTATTAGATAAAATTTCTGGTTAAAGTTAGCAGCTAAATATAGTTATAATTTTCACGATAATTTTGATTCAGATTTTTAAAATGGGGAGTAATGGTTTTGTGTGAGGCAGTTAAAATGTATACAACCCCAGTAGACAAAGCCCTCAAAATTGCGAAAGCGCGAACTCAGGAATTTCACCTTAAAACTAAAAGACTCTATGATCGACATTTTGTCGAATGCCCATTAAAAATACAAGACTCTGTAATTTATGAAGAATTCAAATACCCTAACACTCGAAAATTAGAACCTACTTTCTCTGGACCATATAAAATTATAAATAAACTTTCTGATGTAATTTATGAAATAGATAAATTTAATTATGAGACAGGACAGAATTCCGTTATTGTGCATGTTTCTAAATTAAGACCCTATTTTTCACCCGAAGATTTTAAACTGTTTCATGAGCAATCCAAAAAACAAACAAAACCTCAGATACAATCACTAGATCAAACTAAAGTCAAGACAATAGATTAAATTTACCATAAAAAAACCATAATTTTCAACATCAGCGGGTATGTTCTTGGAGCGCTACAAGAATATTACTTGTTTTTGGGAGTTTTTGGGATTAAATTGGGCTCCTTATGCAGGCATAAGGTGAACACTTTGATTGTAAAAGCTTTCAAATTGATGTTGATAAATTAATTTTAAGGGTGTTAAGTCTAACTATATTTACTCATTTATTTGACATTAGTATTACTCTATTTATTCAGCAGATATTATATGATAATAGTTACAAAATCTAATGATTCTACTCAAACCTATAACATAATATGTGATTTTCAGTGATTGTGAAAACTACAGATTAAAAGTTTTTCAAAAAAGCACACTTTTTTTATTTCCATTTCTCAATTAAGAATGACACCTTTTATTCCTATTGTATTTTATTATTAAAGTTTATAAACCATGTGTGGATAAAACATTATTCTACATTTGGCATTGAAAACTTATAACCAAATTTGACAATTTTGTAAAAGAGTATCAGAGAGGAATTATTGTAAGGAAATACTGGTTGAGAGTCCATTTTCTAAATAGTTAGATTTAATTTTATTTGGATTTTGGAATTATTATGATTTTTTTTTTTATTTATGCTTTCGGCTAGCAAAAAATACTTTCTTATGCTATTAGAAGATAAGAAAATTATTTAGTTGCTATGTAATTATTTTTATCCTCAACCAATATTTTCCCTATCAATAATAAACAAATAGTGATATTTTCTTTTGATTATACTCTTGTTTTACTATTATTATTATTATTATGATTTCTATAATGAAGTTTAGTATTAATTATACTCTTATTGAAAAATATTAGGATATGGAGTCTTATTATACTATTACTTATTATTGTTGACATTGTTATTATTTAAATTTTTCTATATTATTTATTATTGATATTGAGAGTGATGCTATTTATTATTGAAAAATTGATATATTATTGAAAGATGTTGGATCCAACATAACATAAAAAACAAAGCTTAAACTAGATTTGGAGATATTTAATTAAAGAGACTGTATTCACTGGACATTGAAAAAGACTCTTTTATATATTCTTGAAAGACTTTTTTCATTTAAAGGACTTATTTAAAATAAACTATGCATTAAGTCATTATAATTATTTAAACTTTCCATGAGAACGAATTGTTATTGTTTTTATTATATTTTTATCTCTTGCTTATTAATATTCATAACTTATTTACTGTTATTATATGTATTATCTCCTATGCACTTACAAATGGTAAGTGATGTTGTAACATTATTGTATTTCTTTCAGGGAAATGCTCCTACCTAAATTTAATTCAGAATTATTTTCTCTTAACTATTTTATTTTAATCGCTAATATTTTTTATATTGCGTTAATTTTCTTTTCTTCCATCTCTTGGCTTCCTGAGTTTGACAGTTTTATTCCAAAATTTAACTTTTCTAAATTATTATATTTCTGTTGTCTGAACTTGTAGTTTTATTTAACTATCAATTTCATACAAAGTCTTGGGGAGGGGGGATAATATTACAAATTTAAAATTTTTTCGCCAAAACTAACCTTTATACTATCTTAATTTTCTTATAATAATATTTCGTACTTACTTCAAATTATTAAATTAAAATCTTGTTTCTAAATCTAATCTGTTAATCCTTATGCAGACGATATAAACTCTTAATTTGCCTTAAAAACATTAATCCAGTATGCGTAAATTTAAAAAGATGGCTCTAAATTAAAAATATTCTTAATTAAAACTTTATTTCTTAATATTCCAAATAAAACTGATTTCTTCTATGTTTTTATCAACCCTTTTTAAGAAAGTCTTATTAAATTTATTCCAAACCCATACTTTTAAAAAATATCATTATTTTATTTTATCTATTTATTTATTTTTCCGCCGTCAACGATAATTTGCATATTAATAAATTCATTTCTTTTCTTTTTCTCTTAAAATTAATCATGTATAAAAATCGTCTGCCTAAGATATTTAAAATTCTGAGTCAATTATAAATTGGTTAAATAATATTTTTTTTAAAAATAAATTTATCGTCTGTTTAAAATAATCTCGTAGCTGGACAAGAATTCTGTTTACATAAAATAATGATGGTTAGAGATTACAGAATGTTCCAGAACTTTCTTTTTAGTTTAAAAGGGGGAAGTCTCGAGATGAAGAGAAGATTCTTCTGAAGATTTCTTGGGTTGCTTCTTCGATGAGGACAGCTCGCTGAAATAATGATGGAATTTTTGCAAAAAGGAGCTTTTCCTTCCTCATTATCACGAATTTAATAAATGAATTTACAGCAGCCCATGACTAATTATTGGATCTTCTACATTTATTTATTATTTTTGTTTTTTCCCTCGCTTGCCATGACTGCGTGTTTCTGTTTAACCAGTGGAAATAATTCGAGTTCTCCTGAAATCGTCACATATATATATATCTTTAAGTTTTTATACGATTTTTCTAAAATTTGAAATGGCTCGACACAATTCTGCAACGATTACGTACATTAAATTTCAAGTAATGAGGTTGCGTAGTCTTAGCGCTGTTATATGAGAACAGACGGACAGACCAAACGATGACTATAGGTGCTACCTATTTATATAATTATGAACGTATCTGCTAATAATTTCCCATCGTAAAAACTATATTTAACATTTTTATGCACACTTTTATGCATTTGTATGTGTATATCTATATACATGTATTTGCTTAAATTGTTGCCTAAATATACTCGTATTTTCATGTATTCGATTTGTATTTAATGATTATGTATACCATGGGATGTTATATTTTTAAAATGAAGAATAGTCTGACTGTGTTAAGTAGTTTTTCAAAGAAATTGACAAAAAACGCGTTTAAAGCGGAATCGCTTACTTGCAGGGATTTATGTAATATTGCAATAACTGTATTTACTTATATATCTAATTGTCTAAACTTCATGTCTTCCATTTTTTTGGCTTATGGTCAATAATTGTCTCTTTTATCTCTCTCTTCACACTGAAATTTTCAAATTAATTCACGTGTATTTTTATATAATATCTTTTGTTACATAGAACAATGTCTGAAAACTGAAGTTTTTTTTAAATCTTACTTTAGTCTTTATAGAAAATTATCACTACTAATAGTGTAACTTCTAAAAAAAGTGACAGAATTTCGATTTCCACACAAGCATTTCTATATTAGTTTTCACTACACTTATGAAACTTTTGTATGGAATGTAATTTTTTTTCCCTGGATCAAAAGATTTAAAGAATTATGAGAAATATCATTGTGATGCGTATTTACTACAAGATATAAAATATATCTGTTTTATAAAATAATCGATACATTAAATTAAGTGGTTTGTAACGAAACAATTGATAAAGAAAACAGAAAGAAATTATCTGTCCAAAACGTGCATTTTTATATCTAGCAAATTGTTTATTTGCAGGATTAATTATGCCATTTCAATTTTTTCTAATAATTATGAAGTTTAAATCGTTTTCAAAAAGTCACGGAAAAACACTGGTGTTTCAAAAATGACCGGTATATTTGAAAAATCAATAAAAACTAAACGGGCTGAGATATAAATACACCATTTGTTGCAATACGCTGTTATTGAAAATTGTAACTAATTTCGAAATTTTGTCTGCCTGAAAATTTATTGTTGTCCCAAGCATATTGCAACAACGGTGTATTTCTAGTTTTTATTGATTTTTCAAATATATCGGTCATTTTTTAAACACCCTGTACTTAAACCATTATGCATAGTAATATCAAAGAAGGTTTGAACTTGCTAAGTAAATTATTTTTTTCAATATCTTATCAGTAAAATCTTAATAAGAGCACTTAAACATACAGCTTTTTCATGCAATAGATTATATGTTTAACGATTTTTTCTAAATATGTGTAAACGTTCATTTTTTTATTGTTTTAAATACTGATTTATTAAATTAAGTGGCTTGTTGAAAAAGAAAATAGAAACAAAATGTCATTTACATCACAGAAATTAGTTTTTTACAGCGTTACATATATAGTTACTTCAAATAATTATGAAATTTAGAATTTGAATTTTTTCAAAAAGGCACTGGGAAACACATAAATATTATCCATTGCAAGTTAAACACGATTTTAGCTTCCTAACAAGAGTAATTTTCTTTAGTAAGTATATCAATCAAATCTTAATAACTGCATTTAAACAGATGTCTACACATCCTTTTTCATGTAATAGATTATCTTCTTAACGAGTCTTTTCGAAACCTCATCTTCATAAACATAATTTTTTTAAAGTTTTGTTTTAAATATTTAAAACTATTCTAATTTATTCGAGAAAGATGTTTATTCAAATTATTTTCTTGACTTACAAGCTAAACTGACTCTAAGGATTTAATTTTTTAGTGTTTTAATTACACTTGATTCTATATCGGTTAATCCTTTGGCTTTTTACTACATGTTTCATGAAAACAATACATTAATTATGATACCAAAAATGTTTTTACATCTTTATTATACATTCAAGGCTTTTAAATTTTTAGAATATGCATTTCTAAAGAGAAATAAAACATGTTTTTTGTAAAATAACATTGAGTGCATTTAGCATTCATTTATAGGATCACATAAAGTATCTCGGTTGCTTGAAATTTACCGGGGAAGTTGATTTCAGCATTTTTAAGTGCTTTTGTACTATTTAACCCTTTCCGGCGCAGTGTTGTCGGGTCGGCAACACCTAAAGTTCCCCCTGTTTAGAGACACAAAACTCCGTGAATGTTTCAAAAATACTCTAATGGCTACTTTAAATCTTTCTTATGAGTTCTAGATGGCAGCACCACAGAGATCAAATTCTACTGTTTTTAAATAATAGGTAAAATATTTTACTGTAATACGCGCTTCACAGCAATGCTCTTCTCATTGCGCTTATCAATGCTGTACTTGCTCGGTGTTACCACTTCGGCAACAGCTGTATAATTAAAATGGTTTGTGCAATCTTTACAAAATTATACCTGTATACTCCTCTAGGCCTAAATGGATTGCCTAAATTTTTTTTCTTTAAATTCCAACTTTAAAGAGTAGTGTACTGGAAAGGGGTAATAAAATAAAATTTGCGCACAAAGGAGCGCACTTACAACAAAATAAAAGTGCATAACATTTATCACTCATTTAGAGGGACGTACAAAAGCTTTCAATTACGGTACTTTCTATCAGCCATAATTGCTGGAAGTATGTTGTCAGTTGCATGTGTTTAGCCAAATCTTTGCAGATTGCGTGCTGTGTATATAAGTTCTTCAGACCATATACTGGGCTGCAAAAAAGAATTCGAGTACATTTACGCTTACTGATAAAAATTGATAAAGGCAAATTTTCAACTACGCTCTGTGTTTCCTTGATGAAATTTCTCTAATGAATAGGGTGGCCACATATAAACTTCCCTATTTAAAAATCCAATAATTCATTTATTATAACGTAAAGCTAGGAGCGTTTGCGCACCTTTCAAAAGAATAATAATAAAAAAAAAATCAAATATTAATTTTTGTGCTAAACTATTCATGAATAATTTTGAATTCATATGTCTTTTATGCATTTTTTTTTACTTTGTTGTTATGCTGTAATTTAATGGAGCAACAGTGATAAAATCAAAATAAATATTTTGCGCCAGTCTTTCTTTATAGGATAGGAGTGATTGCGCAAATGGGAGGAAGAGATTGTTGTTAATATTAACTACAATTAAATTCGCAAATAAATAAGCAGAATGCTGTATTCATCTTTAAAGAAAAGGTAAACTTAAAAGTACACTTGTGCAGCGCCGTGCAAAAGAGGGGGGGGGGGTATTTATAGTACCAACCAAATTTATAGTACCAACATCATTGTTTGGCTTATCACAAGAAAAAATTGGGGGTGGGGGGAGCCCCAAATTCAACCTTTGCCCCGGGCGCAGTTTTCTCTTCGCACGCCCCTGATTATGGGTAAATTACTTAAAGATGACAAAAAATATTTTAAAAAGTTAATTAAATTATTTTTAAACCTTAGTACTTTCAATTGTAAACACAGCGATCGACCGAGAATATAAAATACAATACAAATATTGTGGCTTTTATTTATTTTGACTTTACATTCTCGGTCGACCGCTGTATTTACAAATGAAAGTACTTAGGATTAAAAGTAATTTAACACCTTTTTAAATATTTTTGTCATCTTTAAGAGCCCACAATAGTCACAGAAAAATTACTCAAAAAGACCCGGATGACCATGTAAAGTCTATGGGAGCGTTCTTTTCTAATATCTCGCTCAAATTTTAATATTTTTGCATGATCTTTTTGCACAAGATAGCTGAGGGCAACCCACAACCGGGATGGTTTTTACTTTTTCAATTTTTGTTTCAAATTTTCTTTAAAAAATTACTTTAACTTTCGAAACCGATTTAAACCGGTTCTGAAACTGAAACTATCGTAATATAAAAAATATATAACAAAAATCGAAAAAGTAAAAACTAGCCCGGTTGTAGATCGTCCTAAGCTAGCCTATGCAAAAAAAAAAAAAAAAAAAAAAAAAAAAACATGTAAAAATATTAAAATTTGAGCGAGATATTAGAAAAGAACGCTCCCATAGACTTTAGATAATCATCCGGGTCTTTTTGCGTACTTTTTCTGTGACTATTGTGGGCTTATAAGCAATTTACACATAGTGCAGTTTTAAATTTAGAATTAAATTCCAACATAATTGAAAAGTGTTTATGCATTCGGTTTGTCTGTCCGTATGGCCGTATGACCGTATGATTACTTTAACTCCCGTAAATGTACTCGGATTACTATGAAATTTTTATTTCAAATTAATTATTTAGTTCCGTTAATTGTGTGTTTGTCCAAAATTATTTAAAAATTGATTCATTTAGTTGATTTACGCATAACTAGCTTTTGCAAATTTTAATTTGATACAAAAAACAAAACAAAACAGAAAAAAACGGTTAAAATTAGTTGCTGGTTACTCTGAAGCTTAAGGCGCCCTCTAACGGAATTTTTTAAAATTTATCTTTAAAATTTATTTTCAAGAAGATACTGACTTAAAGAATAGTTTTATTTTAAACCGCCAACGAATCGGCGAATGAATTTTCCGTTTTCTATAATTATTTGAAATTTGAAACTCCTCCCTCCTCCTTGAACACAGTGCAATTTGCGCTGCTTAACCACTCCCTACTATTCATATTTTAAGCTCAAAATTTAAGTTTAAGGCTAAGCTTTCGATAACATTTAATGAGATGCAAAAAATAACGGCAAAAAAAAAAAAATCTGTTCCTTACTCCAAAGTCTAAAGCGCCCTCTATCGGCATTTTTTGAAATTTATCTTTATAATTTATTTTCAAGACAATACTGACATAAATAATAGTTTTAGTGAAAATCGCAAATCAATCGACCAATTTTTCCACTTTTTATGATTATATGAAATTCTGGACCCTAAACTTTAATAGCGGTTATCGCCTTTGAAAAACGTTTATGACTCTTGGTTTCCGATTTAATATCGTTTGTCTTGATGTTTACTACATCCCTTCTTTTTTTTGTAAAAATAATTTAGAATCACCCTGTATACATACATATATATTTTTTGTATTACATATGTATGTTGCTTGTTGCAGCAGTTATTTAATTTTATCACTGTAAAAATGCTTTCATATATAAAAAATGTTTTCATATATTTAAGCGTATTCCATAATAAAGACCCGGTGAAGAATATTGCAGCAATACATTTCAATATCGGAGAAGTTTTTGTTTCTATAGCAACAAAGTTGAATCGACAGTGCTGAATTGGACTTAATTTCGAGATTGAAAACGATTTTAATTATTTTTTATTTAAATTCGCAAATATACGATAAAACTACATTGAAAAAAAAACTGAAATTGACAACACTAAAGTTATTTTAATGATTTAGAAAAAAAATTTTCAACATGAAAGATTTTTACGTTAAGAAGTATTTGAAATAAAAAATTTTTTTTGAAATTTTTTTTCGTCGCCAATCATTGATAAATCGTCAAATAAATAAAATGTACATTATTTTTTTATGAACGTTCTAAAGGGGCTCCGCAGTAAGAGGTTTTTAGAAATGTATATGTTCAAACGAGAAGAACACTCTGTAATTCTTTCAGATTTTTCTAAGTATGCCCATATGGAGATATTCCTAGTCTAGGTTAGTAGCTTATGTGAAAACAATAATTTCAAAATATTTTGCCCTACTGACATTCTATTAAAACTCTTTCGAACAGTTAGGAAAATTCAAGCAGTCACTTTGTTAAAACAAAGCAAAACAACAATATTTTATCTAAAACGGTCAAATCAATCAATGAGCATTTTCATGTAAACATTGCACTAATGCTGTATAATACAACTACCTGAAGTTGCTGCGTGCACACTCTAATCCTTTCTGTCGAATCTCGTTGTGCGCAATCTGTAATGGCTTTACCTCATGATATACCCTCATAATAAACATGAAAATAAAATGAGTGACATTTACATCCGGTGGGTTTCAAACAACATAAACTGTAAATGTAGAAATATTTCAAATTTCCGTCAATAGTTCAAATTTCCGTCACAGTACTGCACAGTCTTAAACTATAATGATGGTCATACTGTAAATCTGCATAAAAAGTTGTACTATTTATTCTCTTTAACGACTGAAACACGCGAAAAGACAATTCATATTTTAAAAATTTATTTGAATATTATTGTAGTTTAAGACGATGCAGCGCCATGTTTTAACGAAAATTTGTACTTTTTTTACTTGTACAGTGCATAAACTTTAAGATACACTAGACGTAAATATATTTTATATTATATTCATATTTATTATAGTTAAGGAATTACTGAATTATCAAACTGGAGCAAATATTTTCTAATCATCCCGTATTTGATTATTATGTAGTGCATATACAAAGATATATATCAAATAGAAGGGTCCACAAAAGAATTCATATATTGGGTTGGGGAAAAAGTAATTTCGCTTTTTTTCGTATTTTTCAAACTGAATTTATTTATATAAAATAAAAAAAAAACTAATCAATAATATATGTGCTGTTTTGTTCGATGACATTTTGCCATTTTCTGGTAAAACCATAATTCCGTCACTGTAGAATTTCTGAGAGTTCTGGGCAAAAAACTGAACAAGGTGATTTTCACAAGCCTCTTTTGAAGCCAGCTTAACACCATCAAAAGTATTCCGCAGAGGGCGGAACAAATGGTAATCGGTCGGATCCAGGTCTGGACTATACGGTGGGTGCATCAAAATCTCCCAGCCAAGCTCTCTCAGTTTTTGCCGAGTGAGTAAAGATGTGTGTGGTTTAGCGTTGTCGTAATTTAAGACAACGCCTTTCCCACCCATTGATCGATTATTTTAATTGCCTGCTTCAATCGCATTAATTGGTCACGGTCACAGTAGATAGTTGAATTAATGGTTTGGCCAGGTTCGACAGCTTATAATGGACAATTCCTTTCCAATCCCACCAAACACTCAGGATTACTTTCCTTGGCGTCAATCCGGGCTTTGCCACCTTTTGTGAAGATTCGACCACGATCTTTTTAGCACATTGTTGTCGTACGTGATTCACTTTTCATTATCCATAATGATTTGTTTCAAAACTGGCTCGATTTCATTCCGTTTCAGTAGCAATTCACAAATGGAAACACTGTCCATTAAGTCTTTTAATGGAAGTTTATGGGGAACCCAAGTATCGAGTTTCTTTTGGTATCCAATTTTATGTAAATGGTACAAAAGTGGTTTATGGTCGATGTTTAGTTCCCTAGCAATGTCGCGGGAAGAAATATGTCAGTCTACACCGATTTTGTTTTTTTAATTTCATCGACTTTTTCAAAGATTAGCCGGCCAGGGAAAGGTTCATTTTTAACATCGAATTTTTCGGAAGGAAACCGAGCAAATCGATTCTGATTTTGGCGTTTACTTAAGCACAGATCACCATAAATACCACACAATTTTCGATGAGCCTACGCCGCATTTTTCCCTTTTTGGAAGTAAAATACTAAAATGTGACGAAAATGATCTTCTGAAATCTCTATTTTTAAAACGCAATAACTTTTGACCGTTTAAACAGATGACGTTACCTTTCTATCTAGAATTTTCTAGAGACGGTTACCTTTCAAACGCTGCATAGTATGGCTTAATTGAGTAAGTATTACTCAAGATTTGCGACTTTAAAGCTATCTGTTGGGAAAAAACGAAATTACTTTTTCTCCAACCCAATATTTTCCGAACTAAAAGTGGTATTATTGAAATTGGGGATTTAAGTGTTTTATACATTTTGTTAGTTGTTAAATTAGATATTTTTTCCTACTCAAACGTGAAAATTTGTTACGGTAATCCGAATGTGTTGGAAAGTGTTTCATAATTTATGTTTAATGCATGAGTTTGCCCTCTTATTAAAAACTTTATGTAGAAATACTTAGTTACATTTTTCTTTTTTTCCTTTTTCAATTTATGCATTAATTTTTGATCGTTGTAATTTTACATGAATGAATTTAAAAAATTCATCTGCATTACTCTTATTATTTTTTGTGAAGTTTCGGTTACAATTATATTTTTTGTCTGCTAATTAATTTAATTAAGCTCCGGAAATTGCATGCAAGAAAATATATTTCATAAGGGTTTTTTTTTCCACAGGGTTTTGTAATTTTCTTTTCTTTGCATAGTTTAATATCTAATTTCAGTGTTCGTTAATTAAATATTAATCTTTATTAGGTTTGGCAGGGAAAGAGATGTTTGCATAATTAAATAGAATTCAATATTTAAGGTTGATGGTATAATAGTAGTTAACACGTTCGCTGCCGCTTATGTGAAGTATGATGATAGTTAATGCCGCACTGTAGAAGTGGGTTTTTCCCAGAAGCCGATATACTTTTTATAACAAAGAATCAGTAAAAGATTTTCCGGCGCCAACGCGTGACTGGCTATTGGACATCACTCCACATTTCGCGCTGGCGCGTGAGTGGTCCCTTAACGTTGGCGCGTCTGGCGAATCACGACTGGCGCGTGATCGGCAGCGAATGTTTTAATGGCTGAATACGGAGTTTACACTTTAAGATTTTAAAGATAATTTCATTATAATAATATTATTAATGTTTTATTTAAAACAACAACAACAACAAGGTTATCTGTTAAAAAATAATCTGAACAGCAATCCCTCAAATTTAAAATATACATTATGCTTAAAGTGTATTTCGTTTAAATAAAACCTTTTCATTTTTATGTCACTTTAAAAAGTTAAAAAGGGGGTAAACTTTTATTAATTTAATCCTTGTTTTATTTAAAGTTTACGAAAATGTAATACAACTTCTTTCGAGTTACTCGCGATTCAAGACAGCATTTTGCTAGCTTCATTTTTTTCTTTTTTTTATGTATAATTAAGATGAATTTTTTTCCGCTGCTCGACCACAATCTTTCAAAGCTCATACAACGTTTTGGGATACAGCTTAAAATGAGCTTGTTTTAACTTTCCCACTGCCGCGAACTGATTTTCCGTTCACTACGTTGTAGGTTTCACTGCAGATAAAGCATTTTTTAAATTAATATAATTCTATAAATATAATGAATTTTTAAAATATTTTGCTATGATTAATACTCTCAAGGCTTATACTCCAATACGTAATTAAATTTTTTATGTCATGTTTAAAAAATAATCTTCCTTTAGGCTTTTTTTAAAAAATTGCTGAGAAAACAACATTACAATTCTCTGCTTTTGCCCGGCCGTAAGAGGGGGAAAGATCAAAAACACAGTAATTCGGAGATACATCCAGAAACTTGGATGGAATATATTTGAATTGTCTGGTGTACTATTAAGGCTGTTCTTAAATCAAAAAGGGCAACTTTGTGACACATGCTTTAATTTATTTTTGTTCAGAAATACATGAAAACTGCAGGGATTGTTACTCAGATACTGTCTAATGGCACTCAATTTTCTCTTTTTTTAAAAACATAATAGATCTTTCATAAAAAACTATCAAAGATGACGTTTTTGAGCACATTTCCCGACGAAAGCAGAAAAACCGCTTGAAAAGCAGGAGAAAAACGGATGATTACGTCATCGAAATTGCTTATAACTGGATAGGTAATTTAACTATCATAAAACTGAAAAATAGGTTCGATTCGAAATTGCTTTCTTTGTCAGGCATTCCAATTTCATATCTTTCCGTTGAAAAATAAAATTTAAATGTGTAAAAACGTTTTGCGCTTGTTGAGCGGAGCAGTTGAGAACACCCTTAACAGTATATATCCTTTCATAGAGTTCTATTTTGTATAAACAATTAATTTTGTTACTTTCTATGCATAAAAATAATAGTATATAGCTATGTCTTTGTTATTATGACTTTATTTATGCTTTGACATTTTGTAATAACAATAATAATAAAAGTTTGCTTAATTTTATTGGCACCTTTGGTGACTCCTTTATTTTATACATGTATCTCCCTCTTTACATTAAAATATATGTTGCTTTTCTGAATGACCCAAGGATGATAAAACATAAAAAAAAACATTAGAAACTTTTAATGTCTGTTACACCATGTTTTAATATGATGTTTTTCCAAATGTCTCCTAATACTCTTCCTGAAACCATTTTCACATAAATAAGAATTGAACTGTACGGAAAGTGAGTACATTCGTTATATTTCAGACAAGCAGACAATCTTTAAACTTCAGTAATAATTTGAATAGCTACGATTAAGAGTATTAAAATAAAAGTAAATTTCTTCTCAAAATGAAAAAAAAAAAATTCGGATCCGAAAAGGTAAAAGTATATCAATAGATTATAAGATATGACTTGTACCCTTATTCTGAAAAAACTTATAAAAAAAAGGATTCTGTGGGTAAAGTAATAGAATGTCTGCTTTCACAACCGGTATTAAGACATATATTCAATAGTAATCAGAGTTAATCTTTAAATTTTTTTTCTAAATTTCTTAAGTTTTCAGCTGTAAAAGAGTCCAACAATAACCATAAAATATTTAGTTTTAATTTCCTAGTTTTCTTTGAACCAACTTTTTAGGCATTTTCCTCCTTTTTTTTCGGGAGTAAGTAGATCTTTTGTTATTGCAATGACAATCAGAGAAATCTAACTAAGCCGCATCAATGGTAATTACATATTTACATTTTACACGTATCAAATAATTTTCATACGACAGTCTTAAATTAAAAAACATATTTTAAAATTAGGCGATAAACAACTTTTGTTTTTCTCTCTTTCTTTTTTCTTTTTTTATTAGCTTTAAATTAGATCTATAATTTTACATTTGTATTTATTACTTTTTCCCCAAGCAAATGTTCTACTTTGTTGTTTCTATCCTTTTATTTATTAATTATCTCACATAAATTAAGCATACAAACATTAAAATCATGCTTTTCACACTTTTTAGGTGCGTTCGTAATTATGTAAATACGTAGCACCTATAGTTGTCGTTCAATCCGTCCGTCTGTCTGTCCGTCCGCATATAACACCGCAAAAACTACCCAACCGAATCGTTTGAAATTTAAAATACACAATTATTACATGATTTTGTCGAGTCATTTCAAATTTTATGAAAATCGGACGCATAGATCAATTACAGGGACAATCAAAAGTATTCCGTTACATTACGGTCAATAGTGGGGAAAAGTTTCAAATGTATTTTAATCGTTTGAAATTTAAAATATATAATTATTACATAATTTTGTCGCGTCATTTCAAATTTTGTGAAAATCAGATGCATAGATCAATTACAGGGACAATCAAAAGTATTCCTTTACATTACGGTCAATGGGGAAAAAAGTTTCAAATGCATTTTAATGGTGTTAAAGTCATTCGAACATAATAAAATTGACAAGAACTTATGAAGTATATATGTTACAGGCCAAACCCGATTTTAGGCCAAACTAGATTGGCCTAGTCCAAACTAGTCTATCTTAATGCCCATCGGATAGACTAGTTTTTCCTAGGCCAAACTAGTCTATCCTAATGCTCACAGGATAAACTAGTTTTTCCTAGGCCAAACTAGTCTATCCAAACGCCCATCGGATGAACTAGTTTTTCCTAGGCCAAACTAGTCTATCCGAACGCCCATCGGATAAACTAGATTTTCCTAGGCCAAACTAGCTTGGCCGAACGGTCATTAGGATGAACTAGTTTAGCCTGCTATTCATTGGTTTGAACTAGTTTATCCTAGGCCGAATTAGATTGTACTAGGCCAATTCAATTTGGCGTGATTTTATTGAATCTAAAGATCGCCACGGCGCCAACTTTCTAGTTTTGATCTAATTTATCCTAGGCCGATGCAATTTGACTCGCTTTTAGCTCACATGCTATCAAAGCCTGAGAACTAATGTGCTCGTAGATTCTGTGTGTGTGTATGTAAACATGTACGTATGTACATACTCATGTACGTACGTACGTACGTCGGACTAATATATAGCGACTAATATAACGGACTAATGTGGAATTAATATAACACAAGCACCCAAGTGTTGGAATTTGGAATTTGGATGCGATTTAGTTCAAATCAGCCGGCTTCGCCCACTATCGGGCCCCTTGTTTTACATAAAATCTCGAAACGGGCGTATGTTGAAGCGAATGAACCACGAAGAGAAAAAAACATGATGATAAATATTTAAGAAAAAAGATTCCGCATCGAAATACCACTATTTCCAAATAGTAATTTTTGTAAAAATGTTATATTCTTGCTGGAACATTTTGAAACTTTGTGACAGTTTATGGCATTTGATATAAATTTATAAAAAAAGTCACATTTCGGCGTGAAAGAGGGTGCGGTTGCGAACAAAATCGGGAAATATAACGGAAAGCACCGCGACCTCAAGTAACATATCTACTATTAGGTTGTTTAACGGAGTTTCATACAGATACAGTTTTGTTAATAATAGAGTGCGCTCCTTGGTGTTGGAATGAGGAACTAATATAACGTGGCTTAGTTAAAACTTGCTGGCTTCGCCCGCTATCTGACTGGCGTGGGCAGCGGGGTTATGGTTGGAAATTCGTTCGCTTCGAGGCTTACATTCGGCGGTGCGTACTCAGCACGCTTGCTACGATTCAGTAGCGTAGCTATGTTTTTTGGCGCCCGAGGCCAGCAAGAAATTTTGCGCCCTTACCCCAATATAGATATATAACAATTTCTCTCAATTTGGCTCCCCTAGGACTCGGCGCCCGGGCCGGACGCCCCCCTTGCCCCCCCCCCCTAGCTACGCCACTGCTACGATTTGAATTTCGTTCGCTTCGAAGTTCGTTCGAAAAGGAAGAGGGCATTCGGCAGTACGTGTGCAGCACACCTGCTATACGCTGTCGCAAGCTGTAGGGATGCGGCTGAAGAACTAATGCACGAAATTTAATAAAAATTTACATTCAGGTAGTCTCTATTCTAAATTGATGCTGATTAGTTTTTGGTGTAAATCGCTCATCAATGGAGCTGCTGTTTTGCATTTTTTATGATTTACGCATTAGCTTTATCTTAACTAATACACAAATTTCCATCAAACATCAGATTCAGTTCGTCCATGAGATGAGTTGGTGTTGTTTCTATTTTTAACTAAGTCACTCAACATGGCTATGCTATGCTGCATTTTTAACAATTTTTACAATAGCTGTATCGCAAGAACTAATGAACGGAATTTAATATAAATTTATATTCAGATAGTCCCTGATATAAATTGATTCTGATAATATTTTCATGTAAATCGTTCAACAGATGGCGCTTCTAAACTGCATTTTTACCGATATGCAATAACATTATTTCAATAACTTATTTACGGATTTTCATCAAACTTACGGATTCAGTAAATCCGTGATATAAACTAATTCTGTTTACGTTGTTATATTAATTGCTCAATAGGTGGCACTGTTGTGCTCAATTTTCCCGATTCCTGAAATAGCTCTGTCGCAAGAAATAATGCACGAATTTTTATCAAACTTTAGATTCAGTAAGTCTCTGATAAAAATTAGTATTCTGTAGTTTTTAGAGTAAATATCTCGAAAGGTGGCACTGCTATACGGTATTAATCGTGATTATTGCAATAGCTCTATCTCAGGATCTAATGCATTAATTTTCATCAGACTCCAGATTATGTTAGTCCTTAATATAAATATTACAAAAGTACTTTTTAGTTTTTGGAGTAAATCGTGCAATAGGTGGCACTGCTATGTGGCATTATTCATAATTATCGCAATAGTTCTATCTCAAGAACAAATGCACGGATTTTCACCAAACTTCAAATTCAGTTAGTCTCTGATATAAATTAATATTCTTTTGTTTTTAGAGTAAATGGCTCAATAGGTAGCGCTTTTATGCAGTTTTTTTTATGATTTCTGCGATAATTCTATCTCAAATAGTACTAATACACAGATTTTCATCAAATTTCAGATGGAGTTAGAATTTGAAAGATGTTGTTACAGATTTTTCAAAAAGTTCCGGCAAGAATTTAACATTTTTACAAAAATTGATATTAGAAAATAGTGATATTTCAATGCGGCATCTTTTTTCTTAAATATTTATCATCATGTTTCTTTCTCTTCGAGGTTCGTTCGCTTAACATACGTCCGTTTTGAGATTTTATATAAAAGAAGGAGCCCAATAGCAGGCGAAGCCAGCTTGTTTGAACTAGATCGCGTTGTATTAGTTCCAAATTCCAACACCAGGCTGCTCGCGTTATATTAGTTCCACATTCCATCACCAGGGAGCACACCCTATTGCCAACAAAACTGTATATGAAGGACTCCGTTAAACAATCTATCAGTAGATATGTTACTCGATGTCGCGGTGCTGCAAAACAAGAATTTATCATGTGTTATAAACTATCACAAAGTTTCAAACAGTTCCAACAAGAATTTAACATTTTTACAAAAATTACTAATGGAAAATAATGGTATTTGACGCGCCATCTTTTATCTTAAATATTTAACATCATGTTTTATTACGTTTCTGAAAGTTTCAAATAATGGTAATATTTAATTATCAGTTAAAACCTTAAAAAGTGCTGAGCTTTTATAAAAAAAATCTAGCGTTCTCTTACACTACCCCCCCATCCTAAATTTCTAGTGTCATGCTTTATTTAAGCTTTTTCTTATTTTTAAAAGGATTCGGTTATTTAGTTTCTTAATATGATCAATTTCGCCTGAAGTGATGTGTGCAAAAACCAATATCTGTTATGCATTAAAAATCTTTCCATAAAACCGAAAGTCTCTATCCGATTGAAAAAAAAAATCCGTTCTATGTTTATATTTAAACTCAGAACCCCCCAAATTAATCAGGTAAACGCCTTATCAGAAGGAACCTACATCCAAAATTTGAAACAAATTGGTAAATTCTCTGTGAAAAACCTATTTACATAAAATAAGAGTGTTACCTCCCATTGCTCCTTTCTTTATACATAAACAATGAACACCCACAACTGATAATGGATGTACCTTATCAAAATGATATTATACCTAAAATTTTAACAAAATCTGATCATTTTGCATGGAAAACTGACTTAACTAATTTAAGAAGGGGGGGGGGGTGCGGATTAGCCTTGTTCTCCTCCCCTTATTCTTATTCAATGAACCCCTGAAACTAATCAGGAAAGTTCATTATCAGGATAAATCTATGTCCAAAATTTGAAGCAAACTGGATATTTCTATCAGGAGTTATCGCATTACGTACACACGTACGTACATACGGCCATACTATGGGTAAATGGTTACATACACACACACAGAATCTGCGAGCACATTAGCTCTCAGGCTTTAATAGTCTGTGAGCTAAAATCGCGTCAAACTGCATCGGCCTAGGATAAAATAGATCAAAATTAGAAAGTTGGCGCCGTGGCGATCTTTAGATTAAAAAATATCACGCCAAATTGAATTGGCCTAGGACAATCTAGTTCGGCCTAGGATAAACTAGTTCAAACCATTGAATAGCAGGCTAAACTAGTTTATCCTAATGACCGTTCGGCCAAACTAGTTTGGCCTAGGAAAATCTAGTTTATCCGATAGGCGTTCGGATAGACTAGTTTGGCCTAGGAAAAACTAGTTTATCCGATGGGCTTTCGGATAGACTAGTTTGGCCTAGGAAAAACTAGTTTATCCGATGGGCGTTAGGATAGACTAGTTTGGCCTAGGAAAAACTAGTTTATCCGATGGGCGTTAGGATAGACTAGTTTGGCCTAGGCTAATCTAGTTTGGCCTAAAATCGGGTTTGGCCTGTAACATATACATACTAAAATATACATTCTATACTATATGTGATGCAACAAATATTTATTATTAAATTACAGGGCCACACAAAAGTATTCCACTGCATAATGCTATACGGGGAAATATAGTTTGGGGCGTGTTTAACTAATTCACGCTTTATAAATATGATATATGTTGCTAAAGTGTAATAAAAATTACTTAAAAAAAGACAATTACACAAAAATCAATTACACAAAAAAGACTACGACCACTAAACTGTATCCGAAGTACTGTCTACTATAACAGGAATATCTGAATATTATAAAAACTTCGTTATCATACGAACACCTCATTTGCTAAGCTTCCCGTGCATTTTCCAACTTGTTTCTTAATGCGATAGGAGCATTTATTTTCGTAAAGCACAAATGCATACCTTTCTATCCATTATTAATTTTTGCTTGCTATGTTAAAGCATAAATATATTTAATAGTGTTAAAATGATAATTAAACCTGACCTCGAATTGAAAGCATATGGGGTTTATTTTTTTTTCTTTTAAATTTTATTTAAAGAAAGAGTCAAAACTTACAAAAATGTATCAACACCATAAAATATGGATATAAATACGTAGCATGCGTGTATCAAAACAAATAAATAAAGAAGAAATACAAATAATTACATATAAAGATACTGTTTTAAAATAAAGCATACAACATCAAGTTAATCTCAAAATCAAAAATTATTTATCAATACTAGACGGTTGCCCGCCCTCAGTAGCCCGAAGACTATCTGAATGCCAGTTCTACAACCCCACACATTCACGTTTCTGTGCCATGTCTCGTCAGTTTCCGGCAGATATGTTTGATCGGTGTTCTGGGGTTTCGTTTGCATATCTTTTTTTATTGTTAATGAAGAGGTCTTCCATTTGTTCTTCCATCTGTTCTTCTTTCTGTTCTTCCATCTGTTCTTCCATTTGTTCTTCCATTTGTTCTTCCATTTGTTCTTCCATTTGTTCTTCAATTATATTCGACGATTCACTGTTTGAGAGCCTATCTGTCCTTTTATTTATAGAAGTTCAAAATGAAAAAAGATTTTCTTAGCAGACGATTTTTTGTGATAAATACATTATCTGTTTTATATTTCTTCTGCTTTATTCCTTTTATTTATAGAGTTCAAAATGAAAAAAGATTTTCTTAGCAGACGATTTTTTGTGATAAATACATTATCTGTTTTATATTTCTTCTGCGTTTACCTAAGCTGTGTAAAATCTCTATAAATAAAAGGTATAGAGGATGAGAGCCTATCTGTGCCTCAATTATCCTCAGAATTCCTTTTATATATATAGATTTGCTTGTTGGCGGAGTTTCAGTTACATTTCCTTTTCTTCTTCTTTTTTCTTGGCCTGCTTAATAATGCACATGTAAAAAAAAAAAAATCCCAGTGTTTTTTTTTTGTTTTTTTTTTCATTATATTTTTCGCAGGGTTCGTAATTTTCCTTTCTTTGCATAATTTAATATCCAATTTCAGTGTTGGCTAATTAAATATTAATCTTTATGAGATCTTGTGGCAAAAGATCGAATGCATAATTAAACAAAATCTAACAACGTAAGTTTGCTGGTACAAACTTGATTACGGACTGAACTGTAAGAATGGAATTTTTTTTCTTTTTTGTCTAAAGTGGACGATAATAATTGGAAAATTATTGATTTAAATCGTTATTTAATGATATATGTTTTTGAAATCATTGATTAAAATTGTATTAAGTATTAATTTTTTAAATATGTGAAAAAGTAATACAATATAAAATAAACTAGAACTTCAAAGTTTCGAAAGATTTTTCTCTTAAAAAAATTAAAGAAATTTTAAATAAATCTTTGTAAACACAACTTTTTAATACCAAAAATATAGAGAGAGAAATAGAGAGATGTTTCTTTGATTTCTTATTTGTGCTAATGTTGTCATTGTGCTTAACAAGTGCAATTACATAGTTTTAGATATTATTATTCTTATTACTCATTATAACATTATCAGCTAAATTGTAAAATATGTAGATTGCATAGATCTTTATTATCATCTAACAAGAACTTTAATATTTCTTAAAATTTACAATTCTTGCTAACCATAACTCCGGTAACAGAAAAAAAAATCCCTGTCGGCTGGGCCTATAGGCGGAGGTAGATTTCGAAGAGTGCTCATTTCAAATATATATATATATATATATGATTAGAGATAAACCCAGTTTAATAACTTCAATTGGCCGTTTATGAAAAATTTTTAATTTCATTTTTCTGCAAAAACTGGTTTTATCAAAATCATAAGAAAAATTCAGCTCAAATGCCCATTTTGACAACATATTTTGAAATAGATTCTGAATTTATTAAAAAATCGACCAAAACAGTACATTATACAGTTCCTAAATAACAAAAAACTGTCAGTTGAATGCATTTGAGAAAAAAATTGAATTTAAAAATGAATCATAAAATAACCGACTTGTTTGAATACATCCTTAATTTTTTAATCATGATTGCTTCGGAAAATTTTGTGCGAAATACTCACTTTGACAGCATTTTTAAAAATATATTCTATCTTTATCAAAAAACTGGCCAATGCGTAACAGTATATAGTTCCTAAATAAGAGGATCTGTAAATTGGATGCGTTTGAGAGCGAAAATGGATTTTAAAACGAGTCATAAAAAACGCAATTTGCTATGTGAAAACTTCCTTAAATTTTCAAATCACGAAGACTTTGGGAAATTCTGTTCAAAATACCCTTTTTGGTAGCCTTTTTTGAAATATATTCCGTTTTTATCAAAAAACTGACCAATGCATCACATTATATAGTTCCGAAATAAGAGGATCTGTAAATTGGTTGCGTTTGAGAACAAAAATGGATTTAAAAACGAGTCAGAAAAAAACGCAGTTTCTTATTTGAATACTTCCTTCAATTTTCAGTCCCGATGACTTTCGGAAATTCTGTTCAAAATACCCTTTTTGGTAGCCTTTTTTGAAATATATTCTGTCTTTATCAGAAAATTGACCAATGCGTCACTTTATACAGTTTCTAAATAAGAGGATCTACCATTTGGATGCGTTTAAAATCAAAAATGAATTTAAAAATGGGTCAGAATATAAGCAGTTTGGATTTGAGTTTTTTTCTCCAACTCCTATTTTTGTTTAATTTCTTTTTGCTATACGAATTGGTCCTATGAAAAAGTTGTCAATATAAAAGTTGTAGATATTTTTAGGAAGATGTAAAATAAATTTAATCAGATTTGATATCTTAAAAATTGACGGAGTTATGGATTTTTCTCTTTTTTCAGCGCCCTTTTTCTTTTCGTTTTTAATTTTTTTCATCGGTAAAAGTTGGTCCGATCAAAAACTTGTAAATGCAAAAGTTTTAGATAATTTTAAGAACATTTACAAAAAATTATTTGGACTTGATATCTTGAAAATTGACGAAGTTATGAATTTTTTCTCTGAAAATCCCTGTTTTTTTCGCCCCTTGAGCCCACTTCTAAATTTAACAAAAACCTGTTATGCATATACTTTCGGCCCATTTTTAAGAAGTAATATAAACTTTAAACCGATTCGATATCTACTTTAATTAAGAAGTTATGGCGTTTTTTCGGCTTTGACAAAAACGCCCCCTATTCCGACCCCCTTGGTCCGATTTTGCCCATTAACGAACTTAGCCAAGATTTTAACCCCTTTGATTTTATGTACAAGTTTGGTGGAGATTGGTGAAGAATTATAGAAGTTATCGTGTCCACAAAAAAGTGAGATATATATATATATATATATATATATATATATATATATACACATATATATATATATATATATATATATATATATATATATATATACATATATATATATATATATATATATATATATATATAAACTGGGTGCGATTGCAACAGGTAGTATTTCTTACGAAATCTACCTAAAAAATCATAAAAGTCTGGAAAAAAAAGAACAAACGGCAATTTTTATTAAAGAATTTACTTTAATCTTACCTGTCATCTGGGGGTTTTTGTTTATCAAGTTCATTTTTCAAGTTTTTGCTAAAGTAATTTATTTATCAATTTTGATCTTGATAACGTTGCCGATTGCAAAAAAATCTGTTGATCTGTTTTAGTTTAGTTAGTATTTAGTATGTATAACTTTAGTTTAATGATAATTAGTGATTTTCAAATATAACTAGCCGTCATTGGCGATCAGTTTGGTCTCCATTAAATTTATACTAAACATTGCATCATAATACGTTCATTCATAATTTAATTTTACCTGCTTGATTGTGTGTCAAATAGGAAAATTCTGCTAAAAAATTCAAAAACTCGGTATTTTTATATTGACAAGGCACAAGTGGTAATTCTCCAAACAATCTTCCTGTAGCATTTTTTCGTATTTCATTAATTTCATTTAAAATATAATTCTTTCACCTGTAGCCTCCATGAACTTTTCAAAATTAATTTTATTGTTTTGGCAACAAAAAGCCAAACGATTTTTTTTGTTATTGAAAATAATAAAATTTTTATGTTTGTTGTTAATATACAGAAAGCGTTCTATTTATTTTTATTTTACAAATAACTTAATATAGTGAAATGATTTTAATTAATTTTTGATATTATGTAAAATAGAATGGTTTTAATTAATTACTTGATATGCTGTAAATACAAACAGTGCAATACCGGCTAGAACACACTCATTTTATTTATAATGCATAACTTTAATTTCAAATTGAAACGTTATTTGTATTTTTTTGTTGTTGTTGTTGTTTTAAGTATCAGAAAACCAAAAATAATAATATTTTAAAACTCCATAATTGCAGAGAAAGAGAAAAATGTAAATAAATCAGATTTACCTTTCGCTAAATCCTTCTAATTTACTTTTATACAATAACCGATGATTTGCGTTTTATTCAGATGTTGCCATTGGCCAATTAACAAATGTTCGTGATTTTGTGCCGCATGCGTTAGCGTAATATATATATATATATATATATATATATATATATATATATAGATTATATAATAATACCTAATTTGTAATATAAAAACAGCACGAAAAAAAGTATTTTTTAAGATAATAACAAAAACAACGCAAGAATAATAAATAATTTCAATTATTAAATAATAAAGGTCACTATTATCTTAACTAATAAAATGATCTGTAACTAGAAAAAATAAAATTTCATAGCTAATTAGAAAAAACAAATAACATAATGCATTAAATTTCTGAAAAGTCTTTCACATCATCGAGAAAAAAACGAAAAATAAAAGATGATATGATGATAAAAGCTCGATAGTATATTTTCTCGGATCGCTTATTTTATATATATTATTCAGTTTATAAAAAGTCGATGTCTCATTAATTGAGAAAATTACTGTCATAAAAAATAATTTCTGCGCAATAAAAGAAAATGCATTTAATCAGTTACATAACATTTGTTCTTTAAAAAAGCTTTGATTATTGATCTAAAACGAAACGTTTTTTATATGTAAAAATAAAATTAATTAGTCTTTTTAAATAAACCTTTAAATGCGCAGTGTAACTCAAGAGCTAAAAAATCTTTTTTTGAAATTTCGCGTTCTACTTTATATTGGACTTTTAATGAATGGTTATGTGTCACTTACGTCTGATAACATAATAAAAATTTATTTATTAAAAGAAGAATATTTTAGTCATTAAGAGAAAATGAAGATCATTTATGTGAAACTGAATTGTTTAAACTCATTTTTCTCAGTTGGCATTTTTTAATATTTTCATTTTAATCGAAAAGTTAAGTCTTCTATAATAATTAAGCGAAAAGTCTGAATTTTTTTAATAAGTATCTTTAGACCCTACATATGACAACTAAGTATCGGATTTTTGATATGTGTGTAAAAAAATGAATTTAAAAACATGCTATTTTTTCATGTTTTTTTTATATACATTCACAATTAAAAATTCTATGCATAGACTTATAGAAAATATTATTTTAAATGAGAAATACAAAAATCTATTGCGAAATATCAAAAATGGGGAAAAAAGAAAGGATTTTAAAATAATTAGTTTTTTTTATTTAAATATTTGTAAAAAGTTATTGCTATATTTAGAATTTAACACTTTTATGAGCTACCTTGATTCTGTTTTATCCAAACATGAAATTAAAATTATAGGTTATAGTTACAAAATAAATATGTTTTTGTGCCTAGAGTCTTTAGAAAAATGGATTCTATTTAGTTAATGTTACTAAAGCTAAAAATCAGGAAAATCATGCTTATGTCAACAGATTGTTATGAGTGAATGATAAAAGAATGGACAAATACTGGTTTAGTCATAAACAATTGGTTATTAATGTTATAAAAATAACTCAAAAGTTGAGTGATACGTGATCTTGCTGCAATTATATCGTGAATAAACATCTTATCTCCTTACTCGAAAGGTGCAGTTATCTAAAATTATTGCATAACTTTTGCATGAGTCATGGTTGCAATGCGTACTTTCCATTTCAGACACGTTAAGCTTCTAATGTCAAAGACCTTGCATTGTTTTTGCTATTTATAATGCCATATTTGCTCATATATTTGTCGTAATTCATTTATTAATGTTTGCATATAAGAATCAGGTATTCTAAAATAAAACATTTTTTTTTCTAAATCTCTGAAATGTAATTTCCTTAACTCTATAGGTCCACCTAGAATCTACCGGAGCAATTCAGTTTTCCATGTTTTAAGTTATGTAGCTTTGAAATAAGATAAATATAAGCAATTTAAAAATTTTTTGTTGATAACTCTTTATTATAGTTGTCTCCAGATTTACGACTACGCCAAAATTGCAATTACGATTCTAGTTCGCGAAGCTCATACACCATCATATATAATATATATATCAGCTAAACGTTCACATAAACACCTTATATGTCATATATATCATATTTATGCCATATATACATAATACATTGTGTATATGTATTTCATACTCACGTAATATTTTCGTCTTATGTGCCATACACGAGTATAATTCATATATGACATTTGTATCACTTATATTCACGTTACATATGACTTAGTCATGTGCATCATAAAATATAATGTATAACTTGCAAGTTCGCTGTTTTTTAAAATAAATATTGCTTAATTGTCACTATTTGAAATATTATTAAAATATGGACGGAGATTTTTTGGAGATCTGATCGATGAACGGAGATTTTTCACTTATAAGTACATAAAATTGCGCGTATATTTGTATAAAAATGTATTAAAAAATTCTACTCGTAGATACTTTGATATTAAAGCGAGTGTCCTATTTTTGTACATGGATCTTAAAAAAAAAATGCCATAACTAGCTTTGTTAAATAAGGCTTTCAAAAATGTTGTCATAACTTTTTAAACGATTTTCAGGACTCAAAAGTAATTAAAATATGCTCACCATCGAGTAGTTAACTATAACGGAAGATCTATTACACGCACATACAGAGTATTTAAAAAATGACCGGTGTATTTGAAAAATCAATAAAAACTAAACGAGCAGCGACAGAAATACACCTTTTGTTGCAATATGCTTGGGACAACAGTAAATTTTCAGGCAGACAAACTTACGAAATTAGTTAAAATTTTCAACAACAGATGGCGCTGCAGTCTGAAAAATCTAAAATACGACATTTTTCACATATCCACCATGCACAGCAATAATATAACAGCAATAAAATCGCCTGCAGCGCCATCTGTTGTTGAAAATTGTAACTAATTTCGAAAGATTATTCGCCTCAAAATTTACTGTTGTCTCAAGGATATTGCAACAAACGTATTTCTATCGCTGCACATTTAATTTTTATTGATTTTTCAAACATACCGGTCATTTTTGAAACACCCTGTATATGAGGTGTGTCTGTTAAATAACGAAACAAATGCTGTAAGATATTTTATTTAAATTTACATATTAAGATATTATCTCTTTCAATATACAGCTCTCTTTTATCCGTACAGCGCTCCATGCGAATTTTTCATTGCTTGTAACACTGTTCTCAGTCTTCTCCTCTGAGTTCTTCATGAAGCGTGCTACTTTTTCTGTCATAGTGTCTAAAGTCGGGTTCTTATAGACAGTATTTCTGTGATGTAACGTGTGGTAAAATGGCGATTTTTTATAACCTTGAACCGAAACAAAAATACAGTCCATTTTTTATGGATTATTAAATGGAAACAAAAGGTAAACTATTTATATTCTTTTAATTGTGAACGAAATTTTCTGCAATTGTCTGCATAAAGTAAGTACAACGAACAATATTTCTGTGGCGTAACGTGTGATGGCGATTTTATAGTCTCGAACCAAAAATAAGCTCCCATTAACCAAACCCTCCATTAAAGCAGTTTGACTTTGGGAAACAGACAAAAGTCATATGTCCATGTCAAGAGAATGAGATGGATGGACATTGGAAATTCATACTTGGCTAGTAACATCTTGCCAAACAGTGCAGTGTGGGCGGGTGCGTTGTTCTGATGACTTTTTTCCATGACTTTTTGTTCCACAATTGAGGTCGTTTTTCCTTCATAATTTTCCACACAATTGAGCCAGGACCTTAACCCTTTTAGTGCCAAGGAGCGCCGTCGCGCTGCTCTCACTAGTTGTGAAAAATGCCAGTGTCGCTCCTTTTGAAAGTTCACTTTTGGCGCGCGCAATGTTTGATAAAGTGCTATTTAAATTCATCCGTGTTACCGCGTTCGTATTTTTATTCATTACATTGCATTCTAACTACCTTCGATCGCATATTTTTTATATAAACATCGTGATTATTATTTTTTTAATATTTCTAATTTTGATTTCAAAATGTCGGACACAAGTGAATTTTCAGATACAGCACGACGACAGAGCAGCGCGACGGCGCTCCTTGGAACTTTGCAGAGCAGCGCGACGGCACTCCTTGCCACTAAAAGGTTTAAGGTAGTAATGTTGATTAATAGTTTGAAATCCAAGAACTCAATGAAGGTACACAATACCAAGAAAAAAAAATCAACGTTGATAACGTGGAAGGATAATCAGAGCGAACATAATTTTTAATGTCTTCTGGGGCATATTATAAATGATTAGCCCATCAAAAAACCCACTGCCGTAATAAACATTCGTCGCCGTATACTTATCTTAACAAATGATGAGGTAGCGGACATTCCTAGTTTTAAAAGAAATTTCACATTAATTTATTGATTCTTTAATGAGTTTCAGGACTCTTACTTTATATTTGGCACTGCAATTTAGCAACATGTCACATTTAATTCTTTTTTCAGCTTTATAAAATATAAATGCATAAAACTTTTAATATAGACAACTTAATGTATCTTCTACTTAAAATGATTTTTAAAATATTCTACATTGATTTTTTTCTTTTAGGTTTAATTTTGATTTTTAAAAAAATTGAAATTGTTTTTTGACTTGTATCCAATGCACGCAAGATCTTAGCAAAGCTATTCGTTTAAAAGCCCCCAATAATATTAATAATAATGTAAAACTAATGTATCTTGAACTTATACTTCATTTGAAAGCAATTTATTTATTTAAAATTCAAATTATAAAATTTTGAAAAAATTCATTTTTTAATTTAAAAATTGTCAATTTTTGATAATCAATGCTACAGGGGTAGCAGCGCTCCTAAAGTTTTTACACTTTCTTACCACAATTTTAAAACGATGATATCTACTTTAGAATTTCATTGTAGATGTTAAAGAAATCTGACACGAAGATTTTTGATTTAAATTACTGGTAGAAAAGTGCGAAAATTTTAGGGACGATGCAATCCCTGATGCTATTAAAATATTAACTTTAAAGTATTATTTTTAACTTAAATTTAAGTTACTTTAACTTAAAATTAAGATATTTACCAAGTTTCACGCAAGTTGCTTTATTAGATTCTCAGAAATATTGCGCGCAGTCGATGCTAGTCAAAGAGCAATTTTCATTTTTCTTTCAAATAATAATAACAATAATAATAATAATAATGAATAAAATTTCAATGTAGAATAGTAACAAAATTAATTTTAAATAGAAAAGATATTAAATTGTCTAGATTAAAGAAAATATGTATTTACATTTCATAGATTGAGAAAAAAATTAAATGTGATATGTAGCTACATTGCACCACCAGATAAAAAGTAAGACTCCTGGGCCCCAATACATTAAAAAATTTTCCGGCAAAATACTAAAACAGGGTTCAGAATAAATGAATGCCACGGCCAGACTGATTGATATACAGCCAATTTTGAGGCGGTAACGTAAATATAATCCTAAAGGATCTATTAATGTCGAGGTCTAACAGAATACGAAATTTTGTTCATTAGTCTTAGGGTATTGCAATAATCGGGATTAACATAACATAGAAACAACACCTTTTGGGTGATTTACACTTTAACCTAATCAACGCCTATGTATGTCAACATATAACGACATGCGAAGTTTGTTGAAATTCTGCACATTAGTTCCTAAGATATGACCATTATAGACATCGTGAAAAAGGAATCGCAGCAGTGCCACCTGATCTACAATTTCCATGAAAACCTAATCAAAACCAATTTATGCCGAAGTCTTATTGAATCTGACGTTTGATTAAATTTCCATGTGTTCACAAAATTTATGTCACATTCAGGCAAGCACACAGACTCTTGGACGGATAATTTCTAAAAGCCACCAAATCGTGATTACGACCTACTAAAACATATGAATTCTTCAAAAACCGAGATTTTTCACAAGTTCAATTCTTTATTGTTGTAAAAATAGAAGAAAACAAAAATGCTTACACGAGAATGATCATCTTTAAGGTCCAAACATTTTTACTAAATAATCTAAGAATGAATTGAAATAATTCTTACAAATTTATTATTAAAACGAGATTTTTCTTACCAGTGTGATTTATTATATTTTTTTGTTGCAGAATGAGATAATTTTAACAAACGATATAGTAGAAGAAAAGCATTGATCAGAAAAAAAAATCTAAAAAAAGGAGTCTAAATAATTATTTTAAAATGTAATTAAATAAAATATATAAAAATGCAAATTTTCGTCGAAATTGACGTTTCAAATGTAGGCGAAACCTTAAGTTTGAAATACAGGGTGCATCATAAATTCGTGCAAACTTTAAAAATTTCTATTATATAAAAAGTAATGCTCGGAAAATTTTTCAGTTTACGCGAGTATAATCAGACGAATTTTGGATTTTTTCCCTTATGTATAATAAAAATGATTTTAAAAGTAATCGATAGAGGGTGCTCTCTCACCTTATAGAGACGTTTTATGCAAATCAGGCAAACTCAATCGTCGTACTAAATTGCCTTCAAAATGTCGTACAAAATTAACTACCCCACTTAATGTAGTAGGGGTTTTTTTGCTCCTTAAATCCTTTCTTCGAGCGAATCTTTCTCAATGCAATATTTGTGGCTTCACCGGTCTTGTAGAAAAGTTTAACCACCAGCGCTCGATCTCGTAATAGTAGCATGCTGCCGAGATCAAATAACTAATCCATTTCCAACCAGGTGTTTTATTGCTAGACTGATTTGCATAAACGCCTCAGTATGACTTGTAAGCGCCTATTGGTTACTTTTTGACTCATTTTTTATTATCCATGGATGAAAAATCTAAAATCCGTCTGATCATAATCGCGCAAAACGAAAATTTCTCCGAGCATTATTTCTTTTATTATGGATTTTTTAAGTTTGCACGAACTTATGACACTCACCGGTATATGTGAAAATCATTTAAGAAATTCATAAGTATTTGTTAAACTTAAAAATATATAGTGCATCAATCAAATCTGCGTTAAGGCAGGATTTTTCTTATTGCTGTCTTATTAAATACTAGCGAGCTACGCCCGATAGCTGGGCCACTTTTTCCAAACGAACCTCGATATTAAGCAATATATAAGAAACAAAAAAAATTCATTTAATAAGCAAGTCTTGGTGTTCGAATCCTCAAGCACAAAAAAAGTAAATTAAAGAGCTATGGTTGTTATGCGCCCATTATCCCGTTAAAAATATGTGATTTCGCACAGTGGGCTCTACGCTCCGTGGTCGCCATCGTCCCATTAAAAATATTTGGTTTTGTACGGTTGGCCTGCGCGCTCATAAGGCATTTTCTCGTATTTTTTGGTTCATCAGAAGCAGACTTTTACGCAGATTCTGAATATGTAATCAGTTTTTTCTACTTTAAAAACTGTCTGCATGATTGTTTAAGAAAAAACGCGCAAAAAAGGGAGAAAAAGAGGTTTTCGACTGCTTCTTCTTTTAGCCAAAGGGGAAAAGTTCTTTGCAGTGTTCTGCCTCAGAGCTCCGTTTGAGCGCCGTTTGGGATTTGAGACATTTTTCGTTCCGATTCCCAAGGGGTTTTTAATTCATAACTTTTTTAATTTTGGTCCCACGGTCTCGAAAATGCCCGAAATGACTTCCCCGGAATTTTTATAATCGAAAGACACCTCTCGCGACTTCCAACTCGCCCACGTTGCGAACTGTAATCGGCTTCAAGCAGACAGACAGACAGAGGCGCACGGATTTTATTAGTATACTAGCCCGCTAGCTGGGCCACTTTTTCAAACGAAACTCGGTATTAAGCAGTATATAATAAGCAAAAAAATTCATTTAATAAGCAAGTCTTGGTGTTCGAATCCTAAAGCACAAAAAAAGTAAATTAAAGAGCCATGGTCCCGTTAAAAATATGTGATTTCGCACTGTGGGCCACGTGCACTTGAAAAAAAAAAGATTGTGGATCGGAGCTATGGTCGCTTCGCGCCCATAGTCCCGTTAAAGATATTTGGTTTTGCACGGTGGGCGCCAAGCGCCCATAAGCCATTTTTTCGTATTTTTTAGTTCATCAGAAGCAGATTTTTACGCAGATTCTGAATATGTAATCAGTTTTTTTCTACTTTAAAAACTGTCTGCATGATGGTTTAAGAAAAAACGCGCAAAAAAAGTTTCGATAGTCCTGTTTTATTTCTAAGTTCAATATTTTAGCGAAAACTACGGTAAATATTCTACGGCAAGTTAAAAAAATTGATGCGGAAAAAAACGCAATTAGCGTCGGTTGAAAAAGAGGTTTTCGGCTGTTTCTTCTTTTAGCCAAAGGGGAAAAATTCATGTTCTTCACCGCAAGGTGGCGCAGTGTTCTGCTTCGGAGCTCCGTTTGGGAATTGACACATTTTTCGTTCCGATTCCCAAGGGGTTTTTAATTCATAACTTTTTTAATTTTGGTCCCACGGTCTCGAAAATGCCCGAAATGACTTCCCCGGAATTTTTCCAATCGAAAGATACCTCTCGCGACTTCCAACTCGCCCGCGTTGCGAACTGTAATCGGCTTCAAGCAGACAGACAGACAGACGGAGGCGCACGGATTTTATTAGTATAGAAGATTTGTTCTTTCTTTCCAGGTAAGCACATTCGTTCCTTCTTTTCTTTATTACAGGTAAACAAATTCAATTGTACATTTATTTGTATTGATCATAATTTGAAATTCAGAAATAGTTTTGTTGGATTTTGTTAAATATACATCAAAAATATTTGTTTTATGCTGTTTAAAAAATATTAAGATTAATATTATTATGCTGTAAAAGTATAAATATGCACTTATATATAAAGGGGTAATGTCAAAGTTTCAATTACAATCGAATATTTTTATATTTCATTCGTACCACTATTTTTATTAGGTGCATTCGTAATTATGTACATACGTAGCACCTATAGTTGTCGTTTAGTTCGTCCGTCTGTCTGTCTGTCAGCATATACCAACGCAAAAACTACCCAACCGAATCGTTTGAAATTAAAAATGCATAATTATTACATAATTTTGTCGAGTCATTTCAAATTTTATGAAAATCGGATGAATAGATTAATTACAGGACAATCAAAAGGATTCCTATACATTACGGTCAATGGGGAAAAAAGTTTCAAATGCATTATAATCGTTTGAAATTTAAAACACATAATTATTACATAATTTTGTCGAGTCATTTCAAATTTTATGAAAATCGGATGCATATATCAATTACAGGGACAATCAAATGTGTTACGTTACATTACGGTATTATCCCATTTTTTTATACTAGTAGATTCTTATAAAAATATTTGCTTTACATAATTGCTGAAATTGTAAGATTGTATAAAACAAGTATTTCTGCATAAAATTATTGGTATGAAAAAAATTTGAGATATTGACACTATGTTCAGTCGCATAAAAAAATACCTTAACAAATTACAACGACTATTTGTAAAACGATATTTTCAAAGGCTGAAATTTTAAAAAGACTTATAAATAAATTCTATATTTAAATTAATAATAACAATAAACACCATTTTTAGGATGATCTTAGCGAGTCATATATTACATACGCCATGCATCAAACATTAATATTCATAGACCTATCATAAAAAAAGGTAGTTCATAGATATATAACATTAACTGTTTAACAGAGTGATATCGGAATGCCTCATATTATGTACTTATTACGTTGGATTAAACATTAATATTCCTGATCCAAAATAAACAAATTTTAAATTTAATTTCAGTTTTACAATTTTCGGAACTGCAAATTTTTAAACTTTTAAACATTGCGCATTTTAAGTTTTTACACCGTTGCGTAGAGAAAAAAATGCACTTTTAAATGAAATTTGTTTGAAATATTTATCACAATTTGTTTTCAAATTATTATTATTTTAAGTTTTTATTACTTTTTTTGTCATTGTGGCAACAGAAGTATTCCATTTTTGGACATTAAACATGAACCAATCGGAAAACGAATAAAATAGAAAAATAAAAGTATTTCATTTTTGGACATAAACATGGACCAAACAGAAAACGAATAAAATAAAAAAAATGCGGAATTGAACCAATAAAAAGATTCAAATATACTTCAGATTTCCCAGTTCTCTACCGAGGACAACAACTATTTTCCCAAATAGTAAATAAATATTCTTTTAAAAATGTTTGATAATGATTTTTCGAAATAAATTTTAAACATAATATGATATACATCAGTTATCAATATATAGTTTTATAAATGTTTTATAATAATTTATTAAATAATAAATTCTAAGTAAATTTTTAATATTATATGCGATACAGCGATCAATACATTGATTTTTCAAACGCAATGCATTATGCTCATAGATAAATATAACAATGGCTAGCAGTTTGATGCGAATAAATCTGGTCAATATTGAATTGTGCAAGCAGCTACAAATTGTATATATTTAAGTGTCTAGACATATAAGAAGAAAAAAAAACTGAATTTCTCATGAGATTTCCAGCATTGTTGGCGTGATCTGTAACTAGCGAGCTGAATTCTCGACGGAATATTCAAATTTTGTCAATACATAAAACGATTGCATTTCCCTTATACATATGGTGGTTTCGTAGATTTGCCAATATGACAAAGTTTGAAATAACAATAATAATAATAATAATTATTATTAGTAGTAGTAGTATTAATTTTGAATACTTTTTAAAAAATGAATTAATTTGAATCCGTTGAGCGTTTTTATGATTTCACGTGCAAATTGATTTCAGATAGAGCTACAGTGTTTGAAATAATAATAATTATTATTTTTATTAATAATAATTTTGAATATTTTTTAAAAAGTGAATTATTGCATTGCTAACTATGAGTAGAATCAACAAAGTGAAAAATGCCCAAGCCCGGGATCGAACCCGGAACCCTTAGAGTAACGCTCCAAATTCTCTGCTACTTAAGCTACGAGCACTATACCCAGCTCGTCATTTCTTACTCACATATGTTGATGTATATCACATATTAGGACACGTTTGTATCAGCACAGAAACCCATGGCGTAACATGAGACACAAAGGAACCCAGTATCAGTGAACACATATATAATTTTAATTAATTTCCTCGTATAATTTAATTAATCCTCGTAGCTTAAATGGTAATGTACTTGGAGCGCTATTCCAAGGGTTCCAGGTTCGATCCCCGGCTTGGGCATTTTTCACTCTGTTGATTCTACTCTTAGCTGGCAATTTAATAATTGACTTATTAAAAATATTCAATAATTTTAAGCGTAATTTCACTGCTGATAATTAATTGATAAATTAATTGAAATTATATAAATAATAATTTTCTTACATTTATTAAAGATGTAGCTAAAATTACATGAATAGTCAAGATAGTGTTTTAAATCTTTCAAATAAGGTTTACAAATTCAAAAAATATAATCATAAATAATAATAATAATAATAATAAAAGTCCATCCATTTTTTTTTCCTTTCTGAAAATAAAAAAATAAAAAATATTTACTGGTGAAAAATTTCCTCGGACGGCCAGAGATACTGAATTCCTGAAGATTTTTAAAGAGTGAAAAGTTAAAAATAAATTTCTTGTTAAATATATTAAATGAAATGAAATGAAAAGCTGTCGGCTGCTAAATCAAGATAAATGGTATCAGGTAATTCAATGCCATCTACCTTCACTATTAGACCGGGAGCCGGCAGCACAGACAATCACCTCATCGAGTTCATGGATGAAAATCTAGGATTAATTAAATCTCGACTCGCATAATAAAATGCAATCGGTCTGTCAAGTCATATCTTGGTGGAAAACACCCAGAAAACCCGATTTTATCATTTGACTCATAGGTTTACCACTGTGCTTTCCTGCACTCAAAAGCATGAAAACATGTTGGGGTTAGAAGCAGGAAAACATAATAGTAAACCTATGAGTCAACCGCTAAAATCGGGTTTTTCGGTGTTTTCTACCAAAATATGACTTGACAGACCGATTGCATTTTATTATGCGAGTCGAGGTTTAATTAATCTTAAATCTTCATTCATGAACCTGATGAGGTGATTGTCTATGCTGCCGCTTCCTGATCTATGACCACTTATTAAAATTATATAAATCTCAATATTATATATAGGAAATGATAAAGGCTTTATAACTAGCAAAAATAACTATTTATAATGTAGTACAATAAAAAATACAGTTCAGTTAACATTGCAAAATATTTTCTCATAGTATGTCACAATCCGCAAGACAAGTTAACTTAGAATTCATATATAAACCTGAAATTTATGTTAAAATAAACTCTAACATATAATTTTATAGAATTAACCGCTTATATAGAGTCAAACACTGAAATCGGAGTTTTCAACTTTTCCCACCAAGATATCAGTTGGCAGATTGATTGCATTTTCATATGCGAATTGAGATTTAACTAATACTAGATTTTCATCTGTGAACTCAATGAGATGATTATTTATGCTGCCGCCTTCCGGTACATCTGGGTCATTCTCTGATAAAGGGAAATTTTATGTCCTTGGCTAAAAAATGTGAATTAATCATGTCAGCTATGAATGTTTGCATTTTTTGTGAACATTTCTGTTTACATACTACATTGTACACTAGTTTAAACATGGAAATAAAAATGATTTCAATATCTAAAAAAAACTGTAAAGTTGCAAATGTCATTACCATGGCTTGTCCTAAACTTCCAATTTTTGAATTCAAACCCTTATTGTTAAGATTTGGAAAGCTATAGAACAAATGTAATGATTATATGGGTACATTTGATGTTTCTACTTTTTATACATTTAACACCTTACACAAAACAGAAAACATTTTTATTGATTATACTTATTTAAAGTTTGTCCCTAGCATTAACTGTCATTACCATGCTCCCAGTAGCGTAGCTATGTTTTTTGGCGCCCGGGGCCAGCAAGAAATTTTGCGCCCCCACCCCAATATAGATATATAACAATATCTCTCAATTTGGCTCCCCTAGGCCTCGGCGTCCGGGGCGGACGCCCCCCTTGCTCCCCCTAGTTACGCCACTGCATGCTCCACAGTAATTCTTTATTTAATTTCCCCCTATATGTTATTTTTATATGGAAATTCTCTTAGATTGTATAGTTCCACATCTTGTTACGAGCTGTAGCATCTATTTTTAGTCAATTATGCAAGAACTACTTCAATTTATGGATTTTTTTCAAAAATTATAGACTGTGTACTTAATATGTGCCATTACCAAGCTCCTTTAATGTTGAAATGCTTATTCAATAATTTAACTTTACAGAATCAATTACAGAGACAGTTTGGGACTGCTTTCAGAATAAATACTCCCTAAGTTTTAAATTGTTATAGTTTAGTTCTAAAATAGAATTAACGTTAAAAATGTCATTACCATGTTCATTATCATGGCGTATTATATTTATGATTTCAAGGTCATATTAATGACAATTTTAGACATTTAAAAAAAAATCATTGCTATTCCTTAGCAAAAATTCCCATTTCTTAAATGTCTGGTGTAATTTGAGTCAGAAATCAAGAGTTAAAATATTAGAATCTAATCATTTTATCGAAGCCAAAAATTTCCCTTTATCTGATAATGCCCATATAGTAAAATATGCAAATTCAATAAAATGTCCGTGAAATGAAGATGGAACAAGTCGAATAGACAATATTTGACGGATCAAAACAAAACATGTTCAGCTGGGAAATGCAATGAGGCAGTAAGTTTAAAAATATATAAAGCTTGAATTTTGAACAGGATTATCCACATATCTTATACTTTTTTTCGATATATCTGTAAAAATTAGTGAAAGCACAAATTTTTTTCTGGCCAACTTTTTGTTTCAATTCATTTTTAAATGCATTTGTAATTATATAAATACGTAGCATTTATATTCATCGTTCAGTCTATCCGCATACAACAGAGCAAAATTTACACATCAGAATCATTTGAATTTTGAAATATGTAATTGATGCATAATTTTGTTCTGTCATTTCATATCTTATGAAAATTGGATGCATATTGTAACTAAAGGGACAATCAAAAGTATTCTTTTACATTACGATCGATGGGAAAAAAAGTTATAAGTGCACCTTAATGGTGTTACACGCTTTCGAACATAATAAAATTGATATGTATCTATGATTTATATATTGAAATATAAATTCTGTACAATTTGTGGTGCAAAGAATGCTTGTTATTAATTTACAGAGCTGCACAAATGTATTTTATTACACAATGGTATAGAAGGAAACATTATTTAGGGAGCGTTTTAATAATATTAAACTATTTCACATTTTATGAAATTGATATACTTTACTACAAGTTACTTCCTATTTAATAGAAAACAGGAGGTATTTACAGGGATACACAAAAGATTTAGGATACTCTACTGATTCCGACGTATTGCACACTATTACATCAAGATCTGTATATTTATAAAACTTCCTTATAATACGAATGCACCTCATTTGATACGCTTAACGTTCAATTTTCGGCTTGTTTTTTTACGCTTAATGAAACTAATTAATTAGTTTTGTCAACCCGAAATACCAGTTTTTCGGGTACCGTCAATTTTGAATTAGCCGCTTTCTATTTCATTATCCATGATAAAATAACAGGTTGTTTATTATTGTTGTTATTATTATTATTTAATAAAATTAACACCGTGTGCAAGTTCCCTATTTTAGCTGCTAAAACATTTAAATTATGTAAGTTTTTATATTTGTTTATGCATATTTTACATTGTAATGATTTTTCATTAAATCTTAAAATAATAACATATACAATCATCCAGTATCAATATATTAATGTATAAAATACAATGAATTATTCCTAAATAACAATGCAGTAATTCCTTAACATTTGCGACGGTTAAATTCCCTAAAACATTAGAAAATGTAAAAAAAAAAAGAAAAAAAATGCTTTTACAGAAAAAAAATATTACCCAAAATTCCAGTAAAAAAAAAAAAAAAAAAAAAAAAAAAAAAAAAAAAAAATGTTTGTTTTACATATATCATATGTATTTCTTACCTAAATACAGGGGAAAAATGTTTCAAAATAACCGAAAGTCTGTAATTAATGCATATTGTTTCTATAAAATAAAGACTTTTTTGCTTTGCTTTAAAGACTTTTTTGGTGACCTGACTAAGAATGCTTTCCTCTAAAATCAACAGACTTTTTTATTTCTTTATTTCTTTATTTATTTATTTACAATGTACGGAGAATATTTTAACTCGCCCGGATAGTAAGGATTTCGAATAATTCGATGTTTACTGTACTCATTTTTAAAAGAACACCCAGCGAGTGCAGAATAAATGGCAAAATCACAAAACACTGTATACAGGAAAATGTAATAGATTTATTTATTGACAAAATTGGAATACTCCTCGGAGAATTTTCCAGGCTAATAATAAGTCACGCTACTAATGCTCACAAGTCACACGAAACTAAGTGTTTTTCGTCTAGACACATTATTGCTTTATATTTGTACGACTCACAGCTGATTACGTAAGGATATATTGACCACAATTATTTTGCCGTCAAAATGATAACCGTTATTACATTTATTTTTGGAGTTAGCGCATTGTGTTTCAGTAATCAATATATTGATATTGGGTGATCAATCATATGTGATATTTTATTCAGATTTAGAGTTAAAGCAGTATTCTGTTCCATATCGTTTTGCATTTTGTTACAAAAAAAAATAATAATAATAATTCTGTAAAAGATCTTTTTTACAAGAAAATAATTAACTTTTATGTATCGGCTTGAACATCAATTCAATAAAATTAAATAATGTAATAACTATTCTACCAAAATATTGAAAACTTATATCTCATTTTTAAAAGCTTCTTATACAGATATAACTGTTAAATGAAAATTTAAATTCAATCTTATCAAAATCCGTATGAAATAAAAATATACTTCATACTTAAAAGGACTGTCATATTTTTTCCTCCTTTAACAAGAAAATTTGACGGGCATTTTTATGTTTAATGATCAAATGCATGATATTTCCAGGAATTACTATTTGTAAACTGGCGAGATCAAAAAACTTTTTTAAATTTTCTGTGAAAAGTGTTCATCTTTAACTATTTCGATTCCTTTCTCATAACAATCTTCCGTGATTGACAGAAACCTGAAAATCAATATAAATTAAAATAATTGGCATTGTCATCTTAAAGATCCAATACCTGTATAGGAAAAAAAAGGAAACACTAATCGATTACTTTCTATCGGAATAACATGAAAATTATATATACTTACGGAGGAAAGTGACTTCGAAAATATTCAGCATCTTCAGCATGAGCAAAGTTCATGATGACGAATAGATATAATAATCAATAAATTTATTTTCATAAAAAAACGACTAAGACTCGTTCATAATAGAACATTAAATAATTTGCAAATCTCTAACTAATTATCGTCTGCTAAAAACAAAACAAAATATTCCCTTCGCGTTTTGTAATTAAATATTAAATAAATAAATAAATAAACGATCCTATTAAAAAACATCGTCGGCTAACGAAAAGTCAACTAAATGCAAATTCATTATTGTGTTTGTTTTGATTGGCATCATATCAATAGATCGTTGTCTGAAATTCCGCAGACATAAATCGGTAAATGTCACAAATTTTCATTTGAAAGTGCAATGAAATACCAAAATAAATAAACACAATTGCAATTGCTTCATCATTTTGATCAAAATACCATTGAAATGACTTGATAAGGTATAAGTACGCAATTTTAAGTGTAAAAAAGTACTTTCAATCTTTTCTACACATAAATAAATAAATATTTTTGGTTTCAGAAAAAAATACGAGCACAATCCTGCCCGAGCCCGTGTCAGGCCCGGGGTGAGACAGAGCCCGTCTCATCTCAAATATATTTAAGTGAAAATTCAGATCTGTGAAAATATTTCTGATATCGAGAGTAACAATAAAAACTGCAACACATTGTTAAAAATTCTTATTATTTTTATATAGTTTATCATACTCTCCAAATTTTCACTATTAACTTTTCCTGAAACAAATATTTGATTTACATACTTGCAGAAGTTATTTTATTTATTATACCATTAAATATTTATTCTAATTGCTATCGTTTAGCAGGATTATATAAACGGAAATTACAAATCCTTATAGTATACATGTTTAACTCGCAGATAGGCAAATAAAGAGATCTTTTTCAGCATTGATGGAATAAGTTAATGAAGGACAGCCATAGAGAAATGTAGATAGCTAATATGTTCCTTGATTTGCTAATATTTGATTTACTCCAAAATAAAGAATATTTTATTATAAATATTAATAATCTGACAATACAGAGACACTATTTCATTTTTAAAGAAGTAAGCGATGATTTAACCAATCCCGGATAAGCTATTTTTATTATACAAGAAAATATGTATTCTAATTGTTATAGTAGTGTAGAAATGGGAAATTGCGATAACTACAATGCATTTGTATAACTCGCAGAAAGGCAAAGAAAGAGATCGTTTCTGCTTTAAGTTAATGTACGGGGAATAAGTTAATGTCAGGGTTGTAGTCGTAAAAATAACAGACTGGCTCTAAGCAGAGGGTATACGTTCAAGGTAGAAAGTATACCCTAGATTGGGAATAGCTTTCTTGAGAAACAGAGGGTATACGGTGTACCGTTTAAAAATCCAGAAGGTATACGGCGTATACCCCCATATACTCTCTCCACTACATCCCTGGTTAATGTACGTCAGTTATGCAGAAACGTAAATACACTGACGGAAAAAAATCCCAACACCAAGAAAGACTTGTGTTAGCTAAACGAAATTTTGTAGGCGTATTTATACATCTGAAAGATGACATTGATTTAAATTTCATGCTTCGCACATAAGTGTGGCGCTAGTAGCGCCACTCACAACTTTAAAATCAGGTTTGCTTTAAATGCGTGCTGTAAAGTTCGTGAGCATTATTTATTTTCAAAATTTGACGAATTGAGTTGAGGTTGATCATGAATGCCTTTAAGAAGACGAAGAAGCTATTATCATCAGCTCCCGAGCTGGAAAGAGGTCGTAAAGTAGGGCTACAATAAAGTGGATTTTCTTTCCGCGATTTTGCAGAAAGACTTGGACGGAATGTATCCACTGTGCATGATTTTTGGGAGTAGTGGTCAAAGGATGGTCCTGCCACAAGAAGACCAGGTTCCGGGTGAACACGTGACACTACTGAGAGAGAAAACCGTCGTTTCGGCGTACGGCTGTGGCGCATTGTACTGCGTCTGCGACGGAAATTCGAGCTGCAGTTGGTGCCACAGTAACACAACGAACTGTTAGAAATCGGTTACTTCAAGGACAGCTCGATGCAAGGCATGCATTCCACTGACTCTAATTCATTGCCGTTTGCGACATCAATGGTGTCAAGCCAGAGCTCAATGGAGGATGGTGTAGAGATTTGTTGTGTTTTCTGATGAAAGCAGTTTCTGCCTTGGTGCCAATGACGGTCATGTGCTGGTCAGAAGGAGGCCAGGGGAACGTCTGCAACCAAACAGTCTGCGGCCTAAACACACTGGACCTACAATCTGGGGTCATGGTCTAGGGAACAATTTCCTATGACAGTAGGAGCACTCTCGTGGATATCCCAGGCACACTGACTGCAAATGTGTACGTCAGTCTGGTAATTCAGCCTGTAGTGCTGCCATTCAAGAAAAGCCGAGGAAAAGAGGGATTTTCAGCAGGATAACGCTCGCCCTCATGCCGCTGTTGTAACGCAACACGCACTACAGAGTGCCAACATGTTACCTTGGCCAGCGAGATCACCAGATCTGTCTCCCATTGTGCGCGTATGGAATATCATTGGATGAGAACTCCAATGTCATCCCCAGCCAGCATTGAACATCACATATTGGCACAGCTTGTACAAAAAGCATGGAACTCCATACCACAAAGTGACATTCGGCACCTGTATGACATAATGCATGCACGTGTGCTGGCTTGCATTCGAAATTCTGGAGGTTATAGCGATTATTAATGTAACGGCATTTCACCTTTGAGATGCATTTTATTGATCTTAAATTAACCTGTGATCTCGAAAATCTAATCAATTAAACATGTTAACTAGACAAATGCACTGTCCAAATTTCACTACTCTACAATAAGTTTTTCTTGGTGTTGGGTTTTTTTTTTCCGTCAGTGTATCTAATGTGTTCCTTGATTTGATAATATTTCATTTGCTCCTCTAGGAATATTATATATATTTATAGATTCTTTATAGGTATAATAATTGGAGAATACACCGACACTACATTATTTTTAAAGAAGTAAGCGATGATTTAAGTCAATTTGGGAGAAGTTCTTTTATTTTTACAAGAAAATATTTATTCTAATTGTTAACGTAAAGTAGAAATGGAAGATAAGAATCATAACAATACATTTAATTCGCAAATCAGCAAATAAGGATACTTTTTCAGCTTTGTAGGAATAATTTAATGTACGGCAGTCATATAGAAATATAAATAGTTAATTGCATTCTTTGATATGAAAATATTCTATTTACTCCTGAGCGAAGTATAGCTTTATTACAGTTATTATTAATCTGACAATTCTCAGACACTGTTTAATTTTGGAAGAAGTAAGCGATGATTTAAGTCAATTCAAGGGAAATTCTTCCATTTATTGTGTTGGAAAATATTGATTCTAATTGTTTTCGTATGGTAGAAATGGGAAATACCCATCATTACAATACACTTGTTTAACTCGCCGAAAGGCAAATAAGGATACTTTTTCAGCTTTGGAAGAATAAGTTAATGTACACCAGTCATACAAAAATGTAAACAGTTAATGTGTTTTACTCTTCTACGAAGAATAGCTTTATTATAAGTATTATAATCTGACACAGACACTATTTCCTTTTTGAAGAAGTAAGTGATGATTTATCTAATTCGGCAAAAGTTATTTTTTATTGTACAAGAAAATGTATATTCTAATTATTATAGTGTTGTAGAAATAGGAAATAGCGATCATTCTATTACGATCATTATACTTGTTTAACTCGCAGAAAGGCAAATAAAGAGATCGTTTCCAGCTTTGGAGGAATAAGTTAATGTACATCAGTCATACAGAAATGTAAATATTTAATATTTGCATTGATTTGATAATATTTTACTTACTCCTCTAGGAAGAATGGATTCTTTATAGGTATTATTAATCGAAGAATACATCTACTCTATATTATTTTTAAAGAAGAAAGCGATGGTTTAAGTCAATTTGGGAGAAGTCCTTTTATTTTTACAAGAAAACTAGCGCACCCGACAGACGTTGTCCTGTCACCGACAGTCGTTGTCCTTCTTGACACCGACTCCAGAAAATCAAATAAATGTACATAAATATGGTTATACGCAGAATAAACACTAAGCTCTTAATTTAATTTCTTATTACAATTATGTAAGGAAATTATTTTTTACTCTTCATTAGTTTTTGAAGTCGGTTCAATTTTTGATAGAAAAGCTTATTTTTCTCTTTTTAGTTAAAAGTTAACGATTGTCTCTGAAGTCGATTAATCAAAATTATAATACAGGAAATATTATTGTAAAGCCTACACGTTTGTCAGCAGCGGGGTTCGAACACGCGATCTCTTTCTTCAAGAAGCTGAGCTTAAATCTGGCGCATTAGACCGCTCCGACATTCCGTCCGCACTCCATTCATCAAACTTATTCAACACTTTTAATTGGCGAAAAATCACTAACTATTAGTTTTTGCCTAATTACTAAAAAAGTACTGAATCAATTTCGACGAAATGTGAATCTAAACCATTCTCGAATCTACTGGAACGCACACACAAAATTTCATCAAAATCGGTCCAGTCGTTTAGGAGGAGTTCAATTACATACACACGCACAGAAGATTTTTATATATAAAGATATTTATTGTAATTGTTAACGTAAAGTAGAAATGGAAGATAGCAATCATTACAATGCATTTAATTCGCAGATCAGCAAATAAGGATACTTTTTCAGCTTTGGAGGAATAATTTAATGTACGGCAGTTATATAGAAATGTAAATAGTTAATTGTAGAAATGTAAGTAGTAATTCGTAGAAATGTAAATAGTTAATTGTATTCTTTGATATGAAAATAGTTTATTTACTCCTCAGCGAAGTATAGCTTTATCATAGTTATTATTAATCTGACAATTTTCAGACACTATTTAATTTTGGAAGAAGTAAGCGATGATTTAAGCCAATTCAAGGGAAATTCTTCCATTTATTGTATTGGAAAATATTGATTCTAATTGTTTTCGTATATCAGAAATGGGAAATACCCATCATTACAATACACTTGTTTAACTCGCAGAAAAGCAAATAAGGATACTTTTATTAGCTTTGGAGAAATAAGTTAATGTACGTCAGTCATACAAAAATGTAAAGAGTTAATGTGTTTCTTGATTTGATAGTACTTGTGTTTGTTTACTCTTCAACGAAGAATAGCTTTAATATACGTATTATTATTCTGACATTACAGAAGCACTATTTCCTTTTTAAAGAAGTAAGTAATGATTTAACCAATTTGGGAGAAGTTCTTTTTATTATGCAAGAAAATACATATTGTAATTGTTGTAGTGTTGTACAAATGGGAAATATCGATCATTAAAATACCTTTGTTTAACTCGCAGAAATGAAAATAAAGAGATCTTTTCTGATTTAGGGGGATGATTAATGTTTTGTATTCCGTTATACAGAAATATAATTATCTAATGTGTTCCTTGATTTGATAGTATTTCATTTACTCCTCTAGAAAGAATAGCTTCTTTATAGTAGGGGTGCACAACCTTTTCAATAGACGGGCCGTTTACAAATGTGTCTGGATGGTCGAGGGCCACATCAATAACATGGAGAGAATTCGATTTCGAGGAGGTGATCTGTGCCTATAATCGTATAAAAAATACGGTTTCAGTGGGGAGTACGGCGGGGGGGGGGGGGTACCATCTTAAGTTCGCTTACCCAGTCAAAATATCGACTTCAGTTGCTAAGGGTATGTCAGGAGTTTTTACGCTTATATATATAACAGATATAACAAGGACTATTTTCATTATGCAATAATATTCCTTGACTTTATTCAAGAGAGGAAATTTTGGTTTATTAAAGTGCTAAAAAACAAACATAAGTGGCTGGTGCCAAAAAAAAATGTGAACGTTATGAACGAAAGAGAAAAAAGGAGCTCATCAATGAAATTTTCGATTTTTCCGCGCTGATCGACGAAGTTCTAAATTTTTTAGTGAATGATCAGCACAATTTGCGATTTTTACGATTTTTAGAAAGCCGATAGCCGAAATTCGTGATTTTTACAAAGCTGATTGAGAAATTTCGCGATTTTTCTTCGAATGATCGACAAATTTTTTCCGCGTCTGATTAACAAAATTAACGATTTTTACGAAGCCGATTGACTAAATTTGCAATTTTTACGAAGCCAATCGACGAAATTCGCGAGTTTTACAAAGCTGATCGACGAAATATGTGATTTTTCTGGGCCTGATCCACAAAATTCGCGATTTTTACGAAGTCAATTGAAAAAATTCACGATTTTTCCGTGTTTGAATAACAAAATTTGCGTTTTTTATGAAGCCGATCGAGAAAATTCACGATCTTTCCGTGTCTGATCAGCAAACTTAGAGAACTTTTCAAGAAACCGAGCGTCAAAATTCTCGATTTTTTGCAAAGCTGATTGACGAAATTTGCGATTTTTCCTCGCATGATTGAAAAATTCGAAATTTTTTTCGCGTCAGATTGACAAAATTCGCGATTTTTATAAAGCCGATCGACGAAATTTGCGCTTTTTGCGCCTTTAAGTGACGAAATACGCATTTTCCCGCGTCCAATCAATGAAATTCGTGATTTTTTACTAACTTTGGCGAAATCTGCAATTTTTACGTGGCAAGATAGAATTCGTAATTTTTTAAACAAATTAAAAAACCCACTATTGTTGCAACCGATATACGAAATTCTCATTTTTTCCTCGCATCATCGTAAAATTCAAGATTCTTCCGTGCCCGATCAATGAAATAAGCGATTTTTCACGTCCGACTGACAAAATTTGCGATTTTTCTGTTCCTGATCGACAAAACTCGTTATTTTCCCTTTCCCAATAGGCGAAATTTGCTATTTTTTTCCAAGCCTCATGGGCAAAGTTCGCGATTTTTCCTTACCTGATAAACGAAATTTGCGATTTTTCTGACCCTCATCGACAAAATTCGCTATTTTTCTGCACTTGATCAATAAAATTCGCGATTTTTCCGTCTTAGTGATTTACGACTCTTAAGTGACTGACGAAATTTTATATTTTTCGGTGGTAAACTGGCGAAATTTACACTTTTTTCTGCGATTTATGCACAAAAATTACGATTTTTCCCAGATGTAAATTGAAAAAGTTCACGGGCCACAGGTTGTGCATCCCTACTTTATAGGTATTATTAACCTGAGAATACCCCGAAATATATTATTTTTAAAGAAGTAAACGATTATTTAAGTCAGTTTGGGAGACATTCTGATTTTTAAACCAGAAAAAATTTATTCTACTTGTTATCGTATTGTAGAAATGGAAAACAGCAATCAATGAAATACATTTTTTTTTAATTCTCAGAAAAGCAAACAAGGATATTTTTCCAGTTTTGGAGGAATAAGTTATTGTACGCCTGTCATACAGAATTGTAACTAGTTAATGTGCTCTTTGATTTGATAGAGCATATATTTGATCTACTCATCAACGAAGAATAAATTTATTATATTTATTGTAAGTATGACAATAAACTAGACAGTATTTTATTTTTTAAAAAGTAAGGGATCTTTTAAGCCAATTTGAAAGAAATTCTTTTATTTATTGTACAAGAAAATATTTTTTCTAATTGTTATCGTATATTAGAAATGGGAAATAGCAATCATTAAAATACATTTGTTTAACTCTTAGAAAGGCAAATAAGGATACATTTTTTTGATTTGAAGGAATAAATTAATGTACGGCATTCAGGTAGAAATGCAAACAGTTAATTGTCCGTTCATATAACAATATTTTGTTCACTCCTCTGTGATGAATAGCTTTATTAGACTGGAGAATTATGAAACAAAAGGTTAATTTGTATTGCTATTAAATTGTCATTGAAAGAAACAATTGTCACTTTTCGAATCAGAATTTCGCAAAATATATATTTTCGAAAACAATATTAATCGTATGTTAATTTTAGATAGGTTGCTAACAGAAAAACTCCTTTTTGTAATGCATGTTTTATAATATGTTAGTTTGTTTTTTTTAAAAAATGCTAAAAAATGACCAAAATTCCTTAAAAATTTAAAAAGTTGCATAGATAATATATATATATATATATAAATAATTCTTTGTTAGATTACATTGATAAATTCAAAAAATAGTGTCGAAAGTAGAGTTACAAAAATATCCGAACATAGCCGATACTTTAACGGAAACGAAAAAGTTACGTGAATTGAAGACAGTATTTCTGTAAAAGTATTTCTGAAAGTATTTATAAAATGTAAGCTCATACAGTCGTCAATACAAGCTTTATGGTAATTCTTATTAATCTGTTAAATATAAATAAATAAACTTTTAAAAACAATCTCCATATAATGATTCATTTTCAATACAAAGAAATGTACCGAGTGTCCCAAAAATGACTGATGGTTTTTAAAATTCAATAACTTGCAAACGGTGACAGCTATTTAAAAAATTTTTGCAAGAGAGTTATGTATAATGTCAGGAGTTTTTTTTTTACCATAATTTTTTTATTTTAGTTCGCATCTCAAACAATAGGTAGCGCTGACGGCGATTGAAGGCCAGGTGATCAGTGCTGAGTGAAGCGTCGACCTGGCCTTCAATCGCCGTCAGCGCCACCTGTTGTTTGAGATGCGAACTAAAATAAAAAATTACGGTAAAAAAAACTCCTGACATACATAACCCTCCTGCAAAATTTTTTTAAATAGCTGTCACTGTTTGCAAGTTATTGAATTTTAAAATCTATCAGTCATTTTTGGGACACCCGGTATTAAGCCAATTTGCGACAAGCGCTTTTATTTATTGCTGGAAACATTTATTTCAAACGCCACAACACATAAAACGACTAACAGTAAAATGAAATTTATACAGATATTTAACGCACAGCAACTTAAATAAATAATAAGATCTTTTTATGTTTTGGGGGAATAAGCCGAAGTATGCTAGTCAAATACATCCTTGATTTGATGTTATTTGATTTACATTTTATCAGATTGGGGATTTACATGAAAATGAAACTGACATATATTTTTAATAATACAATATCCTCCGAAGAATTAGTAAGTATGTATGCATTAAGGAATAGATGGTAATAATGTCATTAATTAAAATTAATTATGTGGCAGTGAAAACATTAAGGAGTTCGTTGTTTTCAAATCAAGATGATTTCGATTTGATTTTAGAGTAAAAATGATAAGGAAAATATATGCGCACAGAAGGATAAGAAATATTTCATAAGGTAGCAAGAACAAACATGAAGTGCTTTCATAGATGGAAATTATTCTTCACTGTTTTATTAATTTTTGTAAGCTAATTGAATTAAAACTCTGAAATATCAAAAGTCAATTAGAAAAAAATTAGCATAAAAAAATTAAATAAAATAAAAATTTAGAAAACAAATTTCATCATATGAAGCAACCGAAGAGCTAAGTATAACAACAACAAAAAGAAAGCTGAATATTCATATACATGCGTCTTTGAAGTTGAAGCGTTTATTTTTCTGTTACTTCTTAAGTATTAAAAAGCTTGTTTAAATTTATTACTAAATTAAACATATTAATTACAGTTTATAAACAAATGTTACAAATTGTGAAAATATGCAATTTAATTAACAAAATATGTTACTAATTTTTAATGCGTTTTCACAGATTTTGGAAATTTTCTGAAGCAAATATTATTAGATTGTGATGAAAGTATTTTTTATAATAGAATTTTCCTTTTAAAAATTCTAATAGCATGAAACCTTCAAAAGTTGTGTCAAGAAAACTTGAAAAGTGTGTCGTGGCGCTTGCGGGCACAGCGCTGGACAGCCTTGTATTAAGCTAATTAGTGACAAATGCTTTTATTTATTGACGGAATACATTTATTTCAAACGCCACAACACATAAAACTAATAACAGCAAAAGGAAATTAATACAGATATTTAACCTACAGCAACGTAAATAATATCATTTTATGTTTTGGGGGAAATAAGCCGAAATATGTTAGTCAAATGCAAATAGATAATGCGTTCCTTGATTTGATACTATATTTGATTTACGTTTTATCAGATTGGGGATTTACATGAAAATGAAACTGTCATATATTCTTAATAGTACAGTATAATCCCAAAAGTAAGTATGTATGTATTAAGGAATATATGAGAATAATGTTGTTATAATTAACTATGTGGCTGTGAAAACATTGAAGAGTTATTCATTGAGGAGTTATATTATGAGATAATTTCAATGTGCTTTTAGAGTAAAAATGATAAGGAAAATATATGCGGACAGAAAGAAAAGAAATATTTCATAAGGTAGCGGGAACAAACATGAAGTGCTTTCATAGATGGACATTATTCTTAACTGTTTTAATAAATTTTGTAAGCTAATTGAAATAAAACTCTCAAATTTCAAAAGTCAAGAACAAAAAAATTATCATCTTTATCCATCCTATAAACCAACCGAAGAGATAAACTTAACAATAACAAAAAGAAGTTAAATATTCATATACATGCGTCATCGAAGGTGAAACGTTTATTTTTCTGTTACTTATTGAGTGTTAAAAAGTTTATTCAAATTTATTGCAAAGTTAAACCATAGTAATTAACACTTTATAAAATAAAATTACAAATTGTGAAAATATGCCATTTAATTTTCAATATACGTTTCTAGTTTTTAATGCATTTTCACAGGTTTTGAGAAATATCTGAAGCAAATATTGTTGGATTTTAATTGAATGGTTTTTATAATAGAATTTTACTTTTAAAAATTCTAATAGCATGAAACCTTCAAAGTTTGCGTCAAGAAAACCTTCAATGAGTATCGTGGCGCCCGCGGGCATATCGTTGGACAGTTTTGTGTTAAGTCAATTTGCGACAAACACTTTTATTTATTATCCGGGATAATATTTATTCCGAATTCCACCGCATATAAATCGAAAAGGAGGAAAAGGAAATTAATACAGATATTTATCCACAGCAACGTAAATAATAAGATCATATTATGCTTTGGGATAATAAGTTGAAATATGTTAATCAAATGCAAATAGATAATGTGTTTCTTAATTTGATACTATTTGATTTCCCTTTTATTAGATTGGAGAGTTATATGAAAATAAAAGTGATACGTATTTTTAATACAGTATTCTGAAAAGAGTTAGTAAGTATGTATACATTAAGGGATATATGGGAATAATGTTGTTATTTAAAATTAACTATTGGCAGTAAAAATTTTGAGAAGTTATTTGTTTGCAAATCACGATCATTTGGGTATGGCTGTAGAGTAAAAATGATAAAGAAAATGCATACACACAGAAAGAAAAGAAATGCTTCTTGAAGTAACGAGAACACAAACAAAAATATAATCATGCGAAGTAATGATTTTAAAAAAAGTTAACTGTACAAAAAATATAAAGCGTGATTTGTACGACAGTGCTCTTTTTTTACACATGATTAAAAAGAAAAATAGAAATAGAAATAGAGCGAAACTTACTTAAAGTGACCTTGTTGTGTTTCAGTTAAAATTGGTCAAGCCCAGATATGGTCTTTTAATGGAAGTTATGTAAATTAAAATTTACATTTTAATTGTTGAAATATTGTTTTTTCCACAATAGGAAAAAATGTAAAAATTTAAGTATCTAAGCACAAACTTTAATTACAGAAGTTAATTAAAGCAGAGTTTAGAAAACAAATACATTGACTTTTGCTTTGATGCTACAGTTTTATATTTTATAACTATTTTTTCTAAACCCTTTCGAAATTTATTAAATAAATGCATCGTCTCTTAACGGAAAGGAAATTTTCCGAATATTGAAACAGTATTTCTATAACTTCCTACTTTCCTCAATGCAAGCTTTATGATAATTCTTATTAATCTGGTAAAAAATAAATTAATTAATTAAAAACAAGCTCTGTATAATGATTCATTTCCAAAAATCAGATATTTATTAAGCCAATTTCGGACAAGCGCTTTTATTTTTTATCCGCTGTAATATTTATTCCGAACGCCATCGCACAAAAAAACGAATAACAGGAAAAGGAAATCAATACAGATATTTAGTCCACAGCAACAAAAATAGTAAGATCATTTTATGCTTTGGGGGAATAAGCCAAAATATGCTTGTCAAATGCAAACAGATAATTGTGTTCCTTAATTTGATACTATTTGATATCCCTTTTATTAGATTGGAGATTTGCATGAAAATAAAATTAATATGGATTCTTAATACAATATCCTCCAAATTGTTAGTAAATATGAATAAATTCAGGCATATACGTGACTAATAATGTTATTTAAATTTAATTTTGTGGAAATTTAAACATTTAGGAAGTTTTTGTTATTAAAATAAGATGACTTGGGTGTGTTTGTAAGAGTAAAAATGATAAAGAAAATACATGCAGACAGAAAGAACAGAAATGATTCATGGGATAGCGAGAACATATACGAAGATATAATCATGCTCTGTTATGATAATAAAGACAAGTTGGAAATTGTACGTCAAGCGTAGCAAATGAGGTGCGTTCGTACTATATGTAAGTTTTAAAATTATTACGATCTTGGTGTAATAGTATACAATACTTTGGATACAGTAGATTATCCGAAATCTTTTGTATATCCCTGTAAATACTATCAGCGTTCTATTATACACAAAGTATCTTGTAGTAAACCTCAGCAACGTATATCAATTTCATAAAATTTGAAATAATTTAATATTATTAAAACGCGCCCCAAACAATGTTTCCTCTTGTACAATTATGTAATGGAGTACTTTTGTGTAGCCCTGTAAATTAATGGCAAATGTTCTTTGCATCACAGCTAGTGCAGTATGTATATTTTACTGTATACTTCAAGGATGCATATAGAGTTTATTATGTTCGAAAAAGTGTAACACTATTAAAATGCACTTGAAACCCTTTTTTTTCCCAGTGGCTCTAATGTAATCCTTTGGAATCCAATTTTCATAAAATTTGAAATGACAGAACAAAATTATGCAATAATTATATATTTTAATTTTCGGTTAAATAGTTTTTGTTCTGTTATATGCGGACAGACCGACGGAGTAAACGATTATACAGGGGGAAAAATTGGTCGATTGATTTGCGGTTTTCACTAAAACTATTTCTTTATGTCAGTATTTTCTTGAAAATAAATTATAAAGATAAATTTCAAAAAATGCCGATAGAGGGCGCTTTAGACTTTGGAGTAACGAACAACTATTTTTTACCGTTAGTTTTTGCATCTCATTAAAAGTTTTCGGAAGCTTAGACTTAAACTTAAATTTTGAGCTGAAAATCTGAATAGTTGGGACTGGTTAAGAAGCGCAAACTGAACTGTGTTCAAAGATTCAAATTTCAAATGATTATAAAAAACGCAAAAATTGGTCGATTCATTAGCGGTTTTCGTGAAAAATATTCTTTAAATCAGTATTTTCTTAAAAATAAATTTTAAGATTAAATGCTTCCAAAAACTTATACTTAAATTTTGTGCTCAAAATCTGAATAGTTTAAACTGGTTAAATAGCGCTAACTAAACTGTGTTCAAAAGGGGGGGGGGGAGGAGGAGCTTCAAATTTTAAATGATTATAAAAAACGGAAAAATTGGCCAATTCCTTTCTCGTTTTCGCTAAAACTACTCTTTAAATCAGTATTTTCTTCAAAACAAATTTTAAAGTTAAATTCCAAAAATGTCGATAGAGGGCGTCTTAGACTTTGAAATAACGTACAACTATTTTTAACCGTTATTCTTTTGATCTCATTAAATGCTTACAAAAGCTTAGATTTAAATTTTGAGCTTAAAATCTGAATCGTTAAGAGTAATTAAGTAGAGCAAAATGGAACTGTGTTCGAGGGAGGGGGAGGGTTAAATTTCAACTCCTAAACACAGTTCAATTTGTGCTTTATAACCTCTCCCAACGATTCATAATTTGAGCTTAAAATTTAAGTCTAAGCTTTTGCAAGCATTTAATTAGATACAGAAAATAACTGTTAAAAATAGTTGTTTAAAGTGCTCTCTAAAGAAATTTTTTGATATTTAGATTTAAAATTTATTTTCAAGAAAATACAGACATAAAGAATAGTTTTAGCGAAAACCGAAAATCAATCGATTAATTCTTCCGTTTTTTATAATCATTTGAAATTTGAACATCTCCCCCACCCCCTTGAACACAGTTCAGTTTGCGCTACTTAACCATTCCCAACAATTCAGATTTGGAGCTCAAAATTTAAGTTTATGTCTAAGCTTCTTAAAAAAAATTAATGATATGCCAAAAATAACCGTAAAAATAGTTGTTCATTACTCCAACGTCTAAAGCGCCCTCTATCGGCATTTTTTGAAATTTATCTTTAAAATTTATTTTTAAGAAAATACTGATTTAAAGAGTAGTTTTTGCAAAAAACCACAAACGAATCGACCAATTTTTCCATTTTTTATAATCATTTAAAATCTGATCCTCTGAACACAGTTCAGTTTGCGCTACTTAATCATGCCCAACTATTCAGATTTTGAGCTCAAAATTTCATCTTAAGTCTAAGCTTCAGAAAACATTTAATAAGATGCAAAAAATAACGGCAAAAAATAGTTCTTCGTTACTCCAAAGTTTGAAGCGCCCTCTATCGACATTTTTTGAAATTTACCTTTATAATTTATTTTCATGAAAATATTGGCATAAAGAATAGTTTTAGTGAAAGCCGCAGATCAATCGACTAATTTTTCCTTTTTTTATGTTTATTTGAAATTTTGGACCCTAAACTTTAATGTCGCTTATCTCCTTCAGAAGACGTTTGGGATCCTTAGTTTTCTATTTAATATTGTTTGTCTTGATGTGTACTATCACCCCTTAAAGTTTTGCCCAAGAGTTTAGATACATCCTGTATATGCTACCTATTTACATAAACTCTCGGAAAAAGAAACTTTTATTTGTTACGAAAAGAAAATTTTCCGTGAATCGAAGAAAGTATTTCTGTAAAAGTATTTCTGAAAGTATTTAGCTCATACAATCATCAATACAAGCTTTATGGTAATTCTTACAAATCTGGTAAAAATAAATGATAGAAATTTTAAAACCATCTCTATATAATGTTTCATTTAAAAAAATAAGAAATGTATTAAGCCAATATGCGACAAGCGTTTTTATTTATTATCCGGAATAATAGTTATTCCAAACGCCACTGCACATATAAAGAATAATTGGAAAAGGAAGTTAATACAGATATTTAACACGCAGTAATGTAAATAATAAGATCAATTTATGCTTTGGGGATAAGCCGAAATATGTTAGTCAAATACAAACAGAAGATGTGTTCCTTAATTTGATACCATTCGATTTCCCTTTTATCAGATTGTCGAGTTACATGGAAATAGAAGTGATGTGTATTTTTAATAATACACAGTACACAGTAAGAGTTAATAAGTATGTATACATTAAGGAATATATGGAAATAATGTTTTTGTATAAAATTAATTGTGGCAGTGAAAGATTTAGGACCTTGTTGTCTGTAAATCAAGGTAATTTGGATGTGCTTATAGAGTTTGGAAATTATAAAGAAAATACATCCGAAGAGAAAGAAAACAAATGCTTCATGAAATAGCGAGAACATATCCGAAAATATAAGAAAAGTGATTGCATATATAAAAAAAACTGCACAAAAAATATGAAGCGTCCTTTGTACGCACGTGTTTTTAAGACACATGATTAAAAATAAAAATTATAATAGAAATGCATAAGTTTAATTAATTTTTTCAACGTTTTTTTCAATTTTTTCAGCAATAAAATTATGATCTAAATTATTTCATATTTAACATATGATTTATCACATTGCTAACCAAGCGTAGAATCAATTATAAAAAATTGCTGAATTAAATAAAATTAAGATAAAATAAAAGTTTTACATTATCATATTTTCGATCTTTTTAAAATTTTGATTTTTACGATTTCCATAAAAAGCTTTAACGTGGATATTAAAATAAAGTTTACTATCAGATTCGTTGCTAAAAAAATATGCAAAAATTATTTATCAAAAGTTAAAAAACACTGTCAATCTCCTCAATTTTAAAATATTCATTTTTTCTTATTTTTTTACTGTGACAATTTATGATTTTCGAAAAATCCTGACATTCTTTAAAACTAAGGTAATTTTCTGATTCAGTGATAAAAAATACATAAAAGTTAAAAAACACAATAATCGCATTCTAGTGTTATCTAATCTAAAACATTCTCTTGAACTTCTTGGCGGTAATTGATGCGAAATTTTTAGTATTATCCAAAAATAATTAGTATAAATAGTAATTACCAAAAATGATAATGTTAAATTGCCATCGGAATTAGTTAGTATGCAAAATTTAATCTCAATCGGAGACTTGAAATTTTGTTAAAATTCGTGTAAAATTGTTGAAGGGAATAAACATACATGCGATCGTTGATGCAAAATAAAATCTTTATAACAACATATATTTTTGTTAAGAGAAGATGCGATTAGGAAGTCACACTCATATTAATTTTAATCTATCATTTATACTCATTTATTATATACAACTAAATTCTATCCAAGTGCCTCATGTACTTTAATTCATGTGTTTAGTAAAACTATGCTAGAACTTCACTCAAGTAAGAAGTGTTCAATTTTTAGCTCTTTGAAAAATTCTATTTTTTAGCTAAAAACCCATTAATTCGTAATATACATGAGCGATTTGGATAAAAAAAAATTGGTTGTAGAGTATAAATACAAGATCATATGTGCAAACAACTTAAAATAATTTAGTTAGTTTCAGAAAAAAATGTGAAAATGTAAAATTTCTGCCATTGCCATAGGTACCAACCTGAGATTAATCTTCCGTAATACGTGCGTTAATTTGACTCTGGTTTAATGAATTTCGTACCAGAATTTTTTCAAAGAAATAAATTCAAATATGTTGCACTTAGAAACCTGAAATAAACCAAATAAAGATTCATGAAATAAATTTTTCGGGTCCAAATGAGGATAACCTAGATCAAAATAATCCAGGTATTATGGAAGATTAGTTCAAAGTTGGCAGCTATGCTTTGCTTAACAGAAAAAAAAACCTGTCTGTAAAAAATGTCGATCATAATCCCATCAAAATCTGTTGGGCAGTATCCTATGAAGCGGGTCTTAAAGCTCGTATATCTAAATGCTCGGATCGTAATGCTCTGTAATGCATCCAAAAATTATGTGCAGGAAAAATAAAATTTTATTTTAGAAACCCTCTTTCGCAATCTCCGAAAATCTCCGAAATTTATTATTTCTTAGGTTTTTGTAAAAAATAAAAAACAAGTTAGTATGTGGGATCGCATATCACCCAGAAGGTTTGTTTAATATCTCTTTCAAAACACTTTATATTAACAAATTGTCAATAGAAAATTAATCATTCCTGGAATAAATGACATAACCATTATATTTATGAATGCGCCACCTGGAAATTATCCACTATCGTATTTCAAATTTCTATATTTAACTAATAACATTTATAGCAGGACTTGAATTGAACTACGAATTGAACTAAACCCTTATGAGTAAATAATAAATTTAGTTATGCATTTGCTTTATGATGTGTATGTCGCAATCCTATTTCATATCATTGGATCCAATAAAGGTACGTAAGTAAATAAAATTATGAATAAAAATGAAATATTGTAAAGCTGAGCATAAATTTAAGGGAGACCAAACTGGTCACTAGAGGCGGCTTGTAATTTAAATGAATAGGAATTTAATAAATAAAAAAATATATTTCACTTCGTGTGTCAAAATAGATGATAAATATGATGTAATATTAGTAAATAAAAACAAATAACCATGTTTTTCACGTGATTTATTTAACCCATTAATTTATGTTATATACATAATAACTTTTATATTTATTTAAACTTCGTGCAACAATTAGGAAAAAACAACAACAAATCAACTGATGATATTAAAAAGGTATTTTAACTAAAATAATAGCCTTTTTAAAAACTTTATGATTTGTCGTGTGACAAAAGGCATACAGTTGTAAGTACTTGAACTCTCTGACTTGCACAGTTGTTGTGTACTGACTCTGTGACGGATAGACAGACAGACAGAGGACAGAAACGAATAGGGTTTCGTCAGATGAACAAATCCCTCCCCTCTCCAAAAAAATAAATAAAATATAAAAATGCCGATAGGAAGCCTGTAGAAAATGTGGAAAGGATTGTATTTGCGTAAAGCTTCTTACTGGATCAAGAACCATTTAAATTTTTTATAATGTGCTTGAGACAAATAGAGATTTTTTTATTTCCAGCTTCGTGGGTATATGATAATGAATGTTTCATATATATATATATATATATATATAATAGAGAGCTAATTTTTTTTCTGTTTGGAAATATTTGATTTACTCCGCTACAATTTGAAATCGCATACAATGTCGAGTGCACTAAATAAGAATTCTAATCTAAGCGATATTAAATATTTATACATTAAAAATAAATTGTATACACATCTCTATTTAAAATTAATTTTGTGATGTCTTTTTAGGATTTTTGTTGTTAACTGTTTAAATTTACTGCTGAAATAATAATAAGATACTTGTGCTCTTCTGTGCATGTCACATTTCATTTTCTCTATTGACATAAATTCTCACTCTTTGAACAGGATAAGTGCATTATTTATTCAATAACTTTTGTTTCAAAATTCCTTTATTTGTGTATTACAATTTTTATCACGCATTTATTTAGGCAAAATCTGGTACCTATTTAGGGATCCTTCACAAAAATTGATTTAATAAAAGAGGCACTTCACAAATTAATTTCATTAAAGCAGTCTTTTTCAGAAAATTCTGTTTGATAAAACGGATTCTTTCAAAAAATTACTCTTAAAAAAATCGTGGTTCCCTTCATAAAATTCCTATAAAAATAGTCTAAATAATTTCTAATTATCATTTTAATTAGCTACTCATAAATTATTTTATTATGTTAGATTTTAAATTGTGTAATGAAACTAATTAAAAAAAAGGAAGGAAAAAAATTGCAGAAAGACTTGAAGTAGTTATAATTAACTAGTAGTTTGCCCTGCTACGCTGGTTGGTTTAGGTTGGTTAGGAATTTTGAATAAAATGAAATATACAAGGGGTGATTAAATGAAAAGGTACGAGACGACACGGTGGGTACAAATGTAGACTTAATTCAAAACATTCCCCATAACCCTGAGCACAACGATCCCACTGACGAACAAGCCGCAGGATTCCTTGTTCCCAGGATTCCTGTGGCCGTGACGAGACCCAGTACTTCACAACGTCTTTGAGTACGTCGTCCGAGTTGAAGTGCTTCCCTTTCAGGTATTTCTTCAGTGGACCAAACACATGGAAATCGTAGAGCGACATGTTCGAACTGTAGGGCGGATGTATCAACGTCTCCCACTTGAACTTGGCTAGTTCCATATGTGTGACTCTGAAGACGCACGTTACCATGGAGCAGAACCACACCCTCCGTGAGCAGTCCCGGTGTTTTGTTCTTGAAGGACCTGCATTTCTGACTTTCCGCTGTCAAAAATCGGATAACACCTCGTTGCTCCTCATTCGTCGAATTTTGCAACGCGAAAGTCATCCTGTCCTCGTACGGACTGCCGCATCATTTGGACGCCGCTTTTGACAAGAGCCTCTGCTGTCTACTGCGCATGTGGTCACCGGCGCATGCTTCGATCCCAATCAGAGACTCCAATCACATCCCGAGATGTCTCGCTACGTTCTCCCATGGCGTATATGCAAATATTTAACTGTTATGTTTTTTTGTCGTTTCGTACCTTTTCATTTAATCACCCCATGTATCTAGAAAAGATAAAAAATATTTAATTGTCAATCAGTTATCTATAATTGTTGTCTTATCCATATAATTTTACATTACCCTGCTCAAAGTCGATACTGACGAAATAATAGACAAAATAGCTCTAAAATGATTGAAGTGCCTATGTTGAACTATTTTTTAGTAGGTATGTTATATCATGAATTTCTCGCTTCTACCTAAATCTTGAGATGTGACGAAATGTCCTAAAAGTGCCACCACCCATTAAATCCACTTAGGTGTGAATTTATAAAATGGATAAAGTATATGTTAAATTTGTTTTAGCAGATTAGGCAATTTCAAATTCATGTTTCTATTTAAAACTGCTTCTGAGGTATGGAAGAGTGATCAAAATTTTTGTACCTCCTGTTATTTCCTTTGGACGGGGAGAATTTCTAAAAGCGCTGAAGTAAATATTTGATAATCTTGTAATAGGCTTGTTATCGTGAATTTCATGTTTCTTCCTAAAACTGCTTCTAGAATATGGCTAGCGATGGGCGATTCTCAAAAATTTACCAATTGAATAAAAAAAATCCTCATCGTAAAAAACGCAATCGCTATAGTCATTGGTTTTTTCCGAGAATCTGTAATTAATATGTTCTACACATCGATCATTAAAATAATTCTTTTTACATGTTTATAAAGGATTTAGGAAACACTTGGAAATTGTAATTTTACCATTATTAGAAGATCTCCTGATTAAACACAATAACCGCATCCCCCAAGAGAGGAAAAGTGTGAGAAAGAGCATAGCGACGTACGTAACATTAATAAGTGGTCACAGTGGGTTTTGCAACGATGTATCATATGAGAGGTTGCGGCTAAATTTAGAAAAGTTTGCCCCGCGGTAGCAACGTGGAGGAGAGGCACGGGAGGTGCATAATTTGAAGTAATGGTCAGAGAGCTTTTCATTAATATATCACGTGAAGGTTGTAGGCTAAATTTATAAAACTGTTCTCTACCCCCGAACAGACCCTTCCCTTCTCTTTGAAATATTCATACATTATAAATAACATTTATCAGAGAGCATTGAAAAAAAAAATACGATCTAAAATGATAAAACGCTACGATTTCAAAGAAAGTAGAAAACAGCTTCACAGGAGGGAGGCAATGGAGGGGGCTGGATAAAAAGTTCATAATGTGAAAGAGTGGTCACGGGGCTTTCCGATAATATGTCACTTGACCGATCCAAAAAAGTTTGGAATTTTTCGACGCCCACTTCAACCCTTTAGCGGTGAAAATTTTAAAATAGCTGAAACATGTGTGTAATTATTTTTAACAGATTTATTTTCTGCGTTTCACACTCCTACTTAAAACAGTTGCTGAGATATTCCAAATGTGCTAAATTGTTCGATCCCCCTTTTTTTACCCCTTTAGTGTGGGATTTCTAAAATTCCTGATATATGTGTTTAATTATTTTTTCAGTACAATTTTTTTCTGGAATTTCACGCTCCTACCGTAAACGGCTGCTGAGATATAGCAAGATTTTCTATAATTCTTAACCCCCGTTAGCCTCCACCCTTAGGAGGGAGGGATTTTCAAAATTCCCGTCTTAGTGCACACCGCTTACCTCATATGAAATATTTTTTAACCAATTTTCATGCTTCTAAGTTCAGTAGTTTGGGCCGTGAATTGATTATGAATCATACAGGGGAAACTGTTTTATACTTTTACAGTTAAATGCTTGGTACAAATTTGTGCAGTAAGTGGATTTTATCTTTACTTACTGAATTTTATTTTTCACAAATATAAAATAAATAATAATAATAATAATAATTACTTTCCATAAAATCCCTACATAAATCACTGGTTATAAAAAAGTAATTAAGAAAAATATACATAATTAATTGAAAGTATGCGCACTTAACAAACATTTTTTTGTATTAGAAAGTAAAATCGCAATGCATTTTTTTCAGTTAAAAACCAAGCGTGTCTCACTCTAGTCTTGGAAATCTCACATTGTATAAAAGTTTAGAATAAACAATGTTTATTCTAAATTTATCTTGTGTTTATTAAACATGCACTGCTTTTTTAGATTTATGAAGGCACATGAGACAAACTTATTACACAAAGTGTATTACGGACTGTGAATTTTAATTTCAAGACAAAAGGCAATTAGTTTACTCTGTCACTGCTATTTAAAGGAGTTAAAAAGGTGACACCTACGCGTTAGCGGAAAAGAAAAACTCCGTTGGGAAATTTAGCAATAATTAAACAACAAGAATATATACGCGTGAAAGATAAAAATTATTTACAAGGAAATGTTGAGACTTTAGGAAGTTTAATTTTTAATTATTCATTAATTTATTTCGGATGTAAGAAAATAGTATATGCCGTCTGCAAGTACAAGCTTTGAGGTAGATTTGGATTGGCCATAAATGTTTTCGTTGCGGGCTAAGTTTGGCTTCGGTTGATCTTAACTATTTTGGTTTCGGATTGGTTTTAAGTTGCGGTAATTGTACTTTAACTGGCCAGGCCCTAACAGGTCAGGAATTTAATTATGGCCTTTAACTACCGGCCTATAACCCAGGTTTGAGCACCTGGCAACGGGGCGAAACTGCCTGATAACCGTCTTAATGTGCTCGTTTTTAATTCATGCCGTCTTAATACCAACATTTTAAAAACTTTGTTTTGATTGTATGTTGGCCGGTTACTTCAAATGGACTTATTTATTTAATTTTGCGCTGCATGCATACCTATGAATCACACCGAGAATCCGAATTGGCACTCCCTACTCGAGATAGCCTCGTAATTTAGAGCCTTGATCAAGTGACGAGACTTTCACCTCACTAGGCACCTTCAGAGGTATAATTCGCAGGGAACTTGGAACACTTTGCAACCACGACTGTTTTTACATGCACCAGGTGCCATTAGCTTGCCGATTTTTCGTCACCTGCGATTAGTGAAGCCTCAGGAACGTCGCATTTCGATAGTCCGACTATTCATGAAGAACTGAAGTATAACAGAATAAGCAGAAACCATTGATTTTGTAATCATGATCGAAATTAACTTGTTTTTTCTCCAATAAATTGATTGAAACATAAGTTTAAGATAAAACTTAAATTTGGTATAGGTACACATTGCAATAAAGTATTAACATTTGTAACTGCATTTTGAAACATTAAGGTATATCAGATAAAAACGATGTTTTGGGATTGGCATGTCGAACTAGTTTTGTATTCAGTATTATTTCCTGTTGGTTTACTTCTTTTTGGATAATGCGCATTTAGTATTTTTGAATCAAAATTATTTCTTACTTATTATAAAAAAAAAAAAAAAAAAAAAAAAAAAAATACATTTTTTGTGTAGAGTTCATCTTATGATTTAATAGTCATTTATTTTTTTACAATTTGATTAAAACTCTTTAACTTATTTTCAAACGTTTCGCTGTTTAAGAAATGAATCATATTTCTTTGAAATAAAAAAAAAAATCTAAATCATCCATTCAGAAATAAAAAATTTCCTATGCTGATGCAAAGAAATTATTATTCATCTCTTACAAGTAATATTTTCTTTAGAATTTTCTTTCGAAAAAAATGTTCAGCGAAAAAATGTCACAGAAGAAATATTGGTCTATCAAAGCAGTTTCTAGAAATATCAAATATTTTACATTAGATTCATTTACATATGTATGTGGTCCTGTTTTCAAAATCAAGCAATATATTTTTATTACTTAAAATTACCTTCTTTGTCTTTTGATGTTTTTTAAATATTCCATTTATTTTCTTTCAAACATTTACTCTTAACATAAAAATGTTATATTAGTGAAATATTTATTAATTTTTATAAAAAGTTTTAAAACACGTCAAAACTTTTACAAGCACTAATAAGCATTCCTACATACACATACATGGTTGGTACATTTTTATGCTTCTTTAGCTGTAATTTAATGTTTTATTTATTGATTATACTAAAATATGAAAATAGGAGAGTTATCGGAAAAACCATGATTTATCGAAATTTTAGGTATGTTCAGACAATATATAATGTAATCAAGAATTTGTTTTTCTCAAATGACATAATTCGTATACAGGGTGTTTCAAAACTTTATCTCATAAATATAAAGAATGCAGAGAGCAGTTAAATAAGCAGATAATGTCTAGGTTGGCTGGTTGTGTTTATGACGGCCAATTATCTGAACGAAAGATATAAGCCCTAGGAGGAGTGCCCTTCTTGGGGGTCTTTCAAAAGGAACTTAATCCGTATTTGGGCAAGAACATCCAAAGTTCGAAGAAAATTACGGAAAACTCCGAACGATTAGGCTGACGGACGCGATTAGGACCAAGCCCAGCACCTCCCGTCTACTAGTTTCGAGGGCAGAATCTCTCGGCGACTGGTTGGAGCAGCATTGAAGCAGTAGAGGAAGCTGAGTTTGGCAGATGAACGTATTTCGCTAACTCATTCTTTCACAGATTTTGAGCAGTATGCATCATTGCACCAATGCGGAGCTTGCCGAAATGCATTTCATGTATGGGGCTAAGGAAGGAAATGGCTCACATTGAATAACTCTCGACCTTGTCGCAGGACTATCCTCGACTGCGCGTAGTAATTCTTCTTCCACTTCAACAATACTGCGATGTTTTCCATCGCCCAATCATCTCTGGAAGCATGGAACGATCCACTTGCGCCTGACTTCCGATAAAGATTTCAATGCTCGGTGATCGATATGTTCCTACCCGGGAATCGTTCCATGTACAATCATGGAATTAAAAAAAAGTAAATACCCCCTGTTGACTCCTCAACAAATAATTGTAGAAAAAAGTTACTGGCACCGAACGAATCAAAATAAAGTCTACATTTACATCATGTGTATAAAATTTGCTTAGAGGGACATCTACATATCAAAATGATCTCTAACATTGATTTTTTTCAATAGTAGCACCCGTTTCTGACATCATAAATGAGCTCTACACACACTTTAATTAGCCTGAAAACAAACTTTCATGAAATTAGTATGATTAGTGTCCTATAAATTAATTATTTTAAAACAAGCATATTTTAGGAGCTGTATCCAAATTGAAGTTCAGTACTCGACTGTTCACTGAGAAAACCGCCTTTTTTTTTATAAAGGCGTCTTAGTCTCCACACAAGCAGTCAAAGCCTTATTGATTACAGGATAGCATAAGAAGTTTCACAATATTTAGTCGCTTCTATCGTAGACGGCTCCTTAAACCATCATCTTTCCGTTTTTTAAGCAGAATTTGAAAACTAACTGAAAGAAAAAATTGAAAATGGATTTCTATAAAAGGTGGACTTAATAAATTTAAATCCATTAAAAAAAATTGTAGTTTGAAATTCATAATTTTTCTAAATATTAATTTCATAATCCATATTATAAAATTATAGGAATTGCAAATTCAACATATTTATGTTTGGGGCATTTTAGTACTATTGCTGCATAAAAAATTAGCACATTAGGTGAATAATTTAAGGAGAAATTAATAAAAATATGAAAATGTAGTTTAACTTTAGAAACACTAAATTTTAAATGTTTGTAATTCGAAAACTTATCATTCAAATGATTTGAAATTTGGTGTTTAGGCATGGTTTGAACCGATGATTTGAAATATTTTGTTAAAATTGGATATTGCTATTGAAAAAATGAAGTTTATTTTAATATGTAAATGCTCGCTAAACAATTTTTATATACATAATTTAAAAGTTGACTTTATTTCTACTCTTCGGTAACAGTAACTTTTATCTACAATATTTCGTTGAGGTGTTAATAGGGAGTGTTTCTTTCTTTTTTCTTTCTTTTTTCACGTCTGTACATCTTTTGAACAGCCACTACATTTTTTTGCAAAGCCCCATACATGAAATGCATTGCAGCAGGCTCCGCATTGTTGTAGCGAATGATGATTCAAGTCAGCGAAACGCTTTCATCCACCAAACTCAACAACGTCTTCTACTTTCCCAACGGTGTATAGACTCTTTCAATGTGGCGTCACAGGAAGCTCAACTCCATATTTCAGCCACAAATACACTGGTTTTTAAAAATTAAGGAAAAATCACAAAAATAGCGATAACTCGTTCAAAAAGAAAGCAGTCCATATGAAATTTGCATATATTGTTAAATAAAAGATGCTGAATAAAAACACCAAATGCAAATTAGTGGCGCTGCAATCGCATTGTGTCATCTGCACACTCAGAAATGAATACTCAGATTTCACGAAATTCTCTTCGTTTTTGACGAAACCGTTTCTTGAGAAATGCTCCGAGAAAATATTTCGTCAAATTGATGAAATCACTTCCCTCACTCATTTGACGATACCAAATCGTCAAAAAATTTCGTCAAAAAGGGACTAGTGCTGCCATCTATTGAATTTTTTAGAAGCTGATGTATTCAATTATAGAAGCAAAAAAGACATGTCACACGTGGGGTTCGAACTCATAACGTACAGTGTGGCAGTCGGACGCCCTAGGTTCACGCCATAGATTGCTCAGACAAGCATGATTATAAAGGCATAATAGTGGATTATAGTGTGTGTTTAAATTTTCATAATTGTGATGGTACATTTATCGATTCTGTTATAAATCTTGCAAGTTTTAAATAATAAGACGAATTTATTATTTTGATTTTTTAATGGTTAATGAATAATTATAATATGGCTTAATTAAATAACATTTAGGGGAAATTTATTTGCTTAAGGAATGATTAAAATATGGGCTGGTTAGTTTTTTGCTCAGAAACAACGAATTATGAAGTACTTATTGGGAGAGATTTTACTACTTTAAGCGAGACTTTAAGTAGGTGGATAAGATTTTAACAATTTACTGTTTATACAGGGGAGAGAGAAAAAATATGTATATATTTTTAATTTGAGTGAAAAAAGTAGATATTGGATATAAAATAGATCTTAGAATTTTGAAATTTTATTGATCAAATTTACTTTTTGAACGGTTTTGTAGATCGAAGTAAAATTTTTTTCGAATGAAATCAAAACGAAATACAACTTACAAACAAATAAATAAAAATAATTATAAACATTCCCCCTCCCAAAAAACCAATGTAGCAAAAGTAATTGCTTACATTTCATTATTTTCTGAAAAACGCTAAAAAGTACTGTTTTAAACAAGAAATATATCCTTGCTAAAATCGCAAGATTTGGGGAAGTATAATAGCGGGTCCTTCTATAAACAGCTACCGTGACAATTTCCTTAAAATTCATCAAGTCTGACCATGATTAAGGATGGACTTTCGTCAAATATTTGAACGTTCACGTTTCGTTAAAAGTCACGTGATTTTGATACGAAATGATCGTCAAAAACGACGACATAAGGCTCAAGGATTTCTGAATCGTCAAAAATGAGAGTTTTATTTCTGAGAGTGCGTGAGGCACATAAAAATGCACGTTAGAGAGTAAGGCTGCAGTTGTCGCTGTGATAGTGATATTATAAATTTAGGATAACCAATTCATTACAATGATCTCGAGGCATCATTTGCCCGCAGAACTGTGATTTAGAGCTGTTGGGAGATTGGAGGCTGGACAAATTCAAACAGAGGTGGCTAGATGGCTAAATGTGAGTCCTTCGGTGGTTCATAGGCTTTGGCAACAATTTCAAACCACTGGTTCGGGTTCAAGAAGATTCAGTCAAGGAAGGCCAAGGGTTTCGACAAGCGGCGATGACCGATATTTGCGGTTATGTGTACGAAGGAATAGAACCGCAACCCCATCTCACCTTAGATCCCGCCTTGCTGCAGCCACTGGAAGGTTGGTATCAATGTCTACTGTGCGTAGAAGGCTTCACAAAGGTGGACTTTACGCGAGGCGACCAGCAATTTGTGTGCCGCTTACCTCACGTCACCGGAGGGAACGTTTGTTGTGGGCACGTCAACATGTCCACTGAACGGTTGATCAATGGAGGTGTGTTCTCTTCGCGGATGAGTCCCGGTTTAGCCTTTAAAGCGATAGTAGGCGTTGTTTGATTTGGAGAGAACAGGGAACACGCTATCATCCATCAAACATTCGTGAAAGAGATTCATACGGAGGAGGTATTGTCTGCATTTGGGGTGGTATCTCTTTGGATGAACGCACAGACCTCCATGTCTTTCCACATGTAACCGTGAATGCTCACGTCTATAGAGATGACATCCTTGATGCTTATGTGCGACCTTATGCCGGTGCAATAGGTAATGATTTCCTGTTATTGGACGACAACGCTAGACCGCACAGGGCTCGCATCGTGGAAAATTATTTTCAGCCCCAGACAATTCAGCGCATGGAATGGCCAGCTCGATCACCGGACTTGAATCCCATCGAGCATGTTTGGGATGCTTTAGGGAGACATGTCGTTGCTCTCAATCCCTCTTCTCTGACCCTTGCCACGCTTACAACTGCTTTGGAAGAGCAATGGCTCTTACTTCCCAGAGAACTCATCGACCGCATAATTGACTGACACATCGCTGTATGTGCTGTATTGCTGCTAGGGGTGATCATACGCCATATTAAGGGTACTTTTTCTATACCAAACTGGCAAACTGATTTTGTTAATTTTATAATTATGCTATTTTTTGAAATACCATAATTGTCTGGTAATTTCTTTTCATGTTATTTTATACCTTACTATGCGTTGTACATTGTGGCTGAGTTTCATTAAAATCTACATGTAATATTTTGAATTATCGCTATTTTTGTGATTTTTCCTTAATTTTTGGAAACCAGTGTATGTTTCAAAGAAACACATAGAGTTCAGAGTGAGGGTGTATTCTCGCACGTACATTCCTATAGGAAATCTGCTTATTTAGGGTCCCTCTTATTACCTTTACATTTCTGAGATATGGTTTTGAAACACTTTGTATATGCAAATAGTAACTATATAATTATTATTAACCTTCTCAGTCTTGAAGTCACCTGGAGAAGACGCTAAGTAACAGCTTTTAAATTAATTAAAATGGTTCTAGACTTCTTAAAATTAATTCTAGATTTTTTAGTTAAATGCATGGATATCATAAGAATCAATATACAAACTGGTACAACTTTGGAGATGTTGTATAGCCATTTTAAACTGGTTTTTGTGGTGCCTTACAATATTTGTCTCAATACTGAGGATGTTAACTATATAACTGTATTTTTTACAGAGATTTAAATTTTTTCTTAAATTTCTTCTGCTTACGGTTGTTTCCTGTATTTTTTTTAAATTATTTTTATACTGCATTTCTTGAATAATAGCTGATAAATTAAAAAATGAAATATTTTACTAGAAAAAATATCGATGAAAAATATATATATATATATATATATATATATATATATATATATATATACATAAATCCTAGCAATTTAATAGTAATCTTAAAAAAAAGGAATTATTCACTAGATTATTAAAATAACTTTCTTTGCTGATAAAAATGAAATTATGTGTAACTGTCAAAAACATCATCTGAAAGTTTTTATTTCAGAAAAACTTGTGATACCTAGACTTTTTAAAATAAATATTGTTTTTCTCTGAAGGGAAATTTACAGAAGTATCCTGTACTATAAACTGCAAAAAAGACAAACTTAAAATTACACTACATGTAAATTATTTAAAATGATGACAAAAAATACTTAAAAAGATGTCAAATTACTTTAATTCTTAGTACTTTCAACTGTAAATACAGCCTTTGTCAGAGAATACAAAAATACTGTTGTTAACGTCTTATATTTCAAATGTCATGTAGTTGGTGTCAAAAAGAAGTGAAAGTCAATTTTTAGATCTAGAAAACGTAGGGAAAGGGAAATTTCCTGATCTATAATTAACTTTTACTCTCACTTTTTTTTGACACTAACTCCGTGACATTTGAAAAATAAGATGTTAATAACAGTATAAAGTATAAGGATAGAAAACCAGCGATTAGGCATGCACAAATAATTCATGAAAAGATGCAAAACTGAGCTCAGCTTTTCTTTTTCTAGCATGATGAGTTTTGCACTGATGAAGAATCTCGATAGTAGATTCGAAATGTCTGTTTGCTACATTTTCATGCATTATTTGTGTGTTTCTAAAGGTCGGTTTTCTATCCTTATACTTTTTGCACAGAGGCTTTATTTTCTATTTTAATGTTATTAACAATATTTTTGTAATATCCGATGAATGATGTGTTTATAGTTGAAAGTACTAAAAATTAAAGTAATTTAATAAATTTTTAATTTTTTGTCATTTTTAAAAATTAATTTACATGTAGTGTAATTTTAAGTTTACCTTATTAAAAGATGAATTTAGCAAACTATTAATTTATTTACTAATAAAAAAAATAGACAAATGCTTTTTAATTTAAGGAAATATAATGTAACTACAAACTAAAATATAACTTAACTTCTTTCCAGTTAACAATCGTTCTTAATTTGTAGAAACAATAGTAATTAATATATTTTTGAGATCTAAAATTTCAAATACAAAAAACAAGGTTTCTTTTGCTGCTACTATTTTTTAGTAACGTTTCCAAGTATTTTTTGTAGTGCATTAATTAGTTTTAAAATACGTGTTCAGACGAGTTTTTAAAAATAAATCATTATACGATATGAAATATTTTCTCTTGATTAAATCATAAAATAAATAATATGAGTTTTGAAAAATCCCCGTTTTACTTAATAAAATAAATGTTACAATTTAAAAATTTACATTTTATTTAAATTTTCTTAGTATTTTCCGCCAGCTCATAGGTATTTTTCTTTACTTAAATTTAGAACCAGGGACTGCTACTTCTAGTTTTAACTACTTAATAATTATTGGCTCTCAGAGTTAAAATGAAGTGCCTTATTTATATGAATGAGCAGCAATTAATTGTATAAATATTATCTGATGATAGCTGCAGAAAATTAAAATAGAAAACATTAAGAAATTTTTAAATAAAATGTAAATTTATAGCTTGTAACATCCGTTTTATTATTTTCGTCATTTTTTAAGTAAAACGGTGAGCTTTTGTAAAGAATGTGTTTTGTAATTTATAAGATTTTCTATTGTTTTATTTTAAAAAATAACGATTTTTATTTATGTATTATTTTTTTTTAACTAATGGCTAGTGTGGAAATATCACTATTTAAGCTATCGACTTGAAATATGTAGTGAAGTTATATGATACATGTACTTTTAATCAGAGTTATTAAATTTGTTTTGTTTTTTATTCTTTTGAAAAGCATATTTTCTTTAAAAAATTCATTGCTTAAAATAGAAGGAAATTTCATTTTAAATATGAATAAATAAACAATAATAAATTTTATTATTATTATTATTATTATTATTATTATTATTATTAAAATGACTAATTTGTAGAAACGTTACTAAGCAGTTTTTGTATTATTTTTATTAGATTTAAATAAATGTTTAAAAGATTTTAAAATTATTTTTGTTTATTTTCTTAAATATCATTTTTAAAATTAATTTCCAGTGTGTAAATTCAGTAATTAATCTGTTGACTTCAAATATATAAAGAAACTATATGACACATATATGTGTAATGAGAATTATTAAATTGATCCTTTTAATCTTTTGATAAGCATGTTATTTTAAACAAATTTCATCACTTAAAATTAATAGAGATAATTTTCTCTTTAAAAATAAATTGATAATAATAAATTATAGTTTTTCTGAAAAATGACTAATTTTCAAAAACATTTCCAAGTAGTTTTTGTAGTGTATTAATCAGTTTTTAAATAAGTGTTTGTATGATTTTTAAAAATTTTTATCTATTTATTTATTTATTTATTAAACAGCGTTTTTTGAACTAATGACTTGTGTGGAAATGTCAGTAACTGTATGTACATACATATGTATATATGTATATGTTTTTTTCAGATATATATATATTTAAAAATGGCTGATTTTCAGAAATGTTTCAAAGTAGTTTTTATAGTATATTTATTCGTTTTTAAATAATTATTTAAATGATTTATTTATTTATTTATTAAATATCGTTTTTTAAACTAATGGCTTATGTGGAACTCATCTATCGTATATAACTAAGCTAACGTCTTTAAATATATAGTGAAACTATACAAAGCATATATTTTTAATGAGAATTATTAAATCTTTCATTTTATTCTTTTGAATAACATGTCTTCTTTAAAAAAATTGTATCACTTAAAATAAATGGAAATTTTACTTTAAAAATAAATAAATTAATAGATAAATAAATAAAAATAATATTTGTGAAAAATGATTGTTTTTCTAAAAGAATAACAGTCACTTTTCTAGAAGTTTTCTAAGTTCAAATAAAAAAAATTAACTACTGTATATACTCGTGCATAAATTAACCCCCCAGTATATTTACGAGAATTAGAGTATGATAGACAGAAAAACGTCCATAAACACACTTCATGTATACATTTTTTTTTTTTTTTTTTTTTTTCCTGTCCAACTGAAAAAAATTGAGTATGTGCTATTCCCCCAGTATATTTACGAGAATTAGAGTATGATAGACAGAAAAAGTCCATAAACACACTTCACGTATACATTACTTTTTTTTTTGTCCAACTGAAAAAAATTGAGTATGTGCTATTCCCCCAGTATATTTACGAGAATTAGAGTATGATAGACAGAAAAACGTCCATAAACACACTTCACGTATACATTACTTTTTTTTTTTTTTTTTTTTTTTTTTTGTCCAACTAAAAAAAATTGAGTATGTGCTATTCCACTATATGGGAAAGTATTTAAAAAATATACTGACTAGGAATCTTTCTTTCTGGGAATCTCAGACTCGATCTTTCCATAAAAGGAATTTTTCAAAGATATTTAATATTTTACATTAAATGTATATTACTAAAATAAGAAAACTGTAATACTTTTATAAGTGAAAAGTGTTACATTTATTTTTTTAAGATAAAGTACTCTACTAATTATACTTGGTAAAAGGTGTAAATTAAAGATTAAAAAACAGTAAAATTGGATTTATCCGAAAAATAGAATTTTTTTTAATACGATATAGGAAGATTGATCGGTCATACCTTCTTAATATTTTCTCGAATATTTTCTTTGAGTAATTCTATAAAATTCAAATCACTATAAAATCATCAAAATATTCAGCAGTCTACAGTTTATTCATTAATATATACATACCTTTTTTTAAGTGAAGACCTTTTTTTTTTTAGTGCGCTTTATTTCGTTTGCTGTTCTGAAGATAAAATATTTCTCGCCTCAATAATAAAAAAAAATATATCAAGGATTCTTAATTGTTGTTTTGATATTTAATTTTTTAGAATCTCGATGAAAAGATAACTCATACACTTAAGATGAAACCTTTTACTCACAGCAATATTAATCTATTGAAAAAAAATATGTATATCATACATTAATTTATCTTCCGTATGTTTCGCTTCTTTAAACGAAAAATATTTCATAAAATCTCTGCCTAGACCCCCCTGACTCCGATAAAAAAATCAAATCAATCATATGACGATAAAAATTTTCTTTTGGTGGTTCAAAGAGATTAATGTATTATTTGTGTATTCTATAAAAGCAATTCCAAAATAATTTTGAAGGAATAAGAGCTTTTTTTATGAAGTAGCAGAACAAAGAAAACCTTGTGAAATAATATTAACCATTCAAATAGTACTTGAAATATAATTAATATTTGAAATTTATCGTATATACTCCTGTATAAATCGACCCTCCTCCCCCAATTCTTAAGCAAAATTTTGAAAAAAAATTGTGTTGAAAAAAAGTTATTTGAAAAAAAGTTAAACCACATTTCTGTATATCCACATGTAGTATGTTAAAAAATTATTTGCAATCAAGGATTAAAAGAAAATCAGTTCTCACTAAATTAATATATATTTTTTAATTTATTTATATTTTATAAATTAATATATGTATATATATATATATATATATATATATATATATATATATATATATATATATATATATTATTTATATACTTTTTTATGTTTTCAATCAGACTTTTTTCTAATTCAACATTTTTAAACTGCATAATTATGTAAACCGAAGAAGCTTACATTGTTATGAAACCTATTCACATCATACTAGATTAATTTATGACACGATTTTTCAATCGGTAAATAAATAATAAGCGATGTAAATTTCCCATGTGGGTGAAAATAGTAAGGGCCAGGATTCGAACCAGGAATGTATTGGCTGAAGCCGCCAATGCTCTTCCAACTGAGACATCCCGGACACGAAAACTGGATGACTATTTCACCCAAATAACCTCATAGTCCAAATATCCATAGTATCAGACCAGAATATATGATCGTTGAGGTTATTTGGGTGAAATAGTCCTCCAGTGTTCGTGTCCGGGATGGCTCAGTTGGAAGAGCATCGGCGGCTTCAGCCAATGCATCCCTGGTTCGAATCCTGGCCCGGACTATTTTCACTCACATGAAAAAATTACATCGCTTATAATTAATTTACCCCTTGAAAATCGTGTCATAAACTAATCTAGTATTATTTCGTATGCAGCGTTTTCTGCAGTTTCCATATGTTGACCTTCGATTTATTCTGTTGAGCTGATCCATAGTATAAGACCAGATTACATTATCGTTGAGGTTATTTGGGTGAAATAGTCTTCCAGTGTTCGTGTCCGGGATGGCTCAGTTGAAAGAGCATTGGCGGCTTCAGAAAATACATCCCTGGTTCGAATCCTGGCGCGGACTTTTTTCACCCACATGGAAAATTTATATCGCCTATTCACATCATTTTAATAATACTTAAAAATAAAAAAATCTTTTAAAAACTTCTTTAAGTCATCTTTACAAGAGTAAAAACTTCTTGGACTTCTAAAGTATCGCAATTCTTTAGATTGCAGGACTTTTAAGAGAGCAATCTTTTAATTCAAAAGCATTCTAAAATTGTAATAAAATAAATATCTTATAAAAAGGAAATAAAAATTTTGAAGCGAATGGCCCTGTATTGAAGGGAATTCTATATCAAGAGAAAATGGGTGTAAAACAATTACAATGACATTGTTGAGCTTTTTTTTCAATCACATTGTAATGACTCTTGCCCGCTTTTATCTCTGTCTTCATCCTAGACCCATATGTGATTACTTAAAAGACTTGTTCATTCGCCAATTATCTGCAATTTTTTTTTCTTGTGTATAAGTGGACCCCTCGCTGTAAACTCCCAAATTTTGTCTAAAAATTCCTCGTTTTATACACGAATACATACGGTAATTAATATTAAAATTATATATTTATACATTTGCCAATTATCCCAGGTCTTATAACATTTTTAAAATGGGGTTATTTATACATGTTTAAAAAAAATCCTTAAAAACTTTATTTTTTTTTTAATGTAACGCTTAAACATAAGATACCATTTCAGATGCCTGGTTATAATACCTCAGATTATAGATAAATGTATATATATATATAGTTATGATTACAGGTATTAATTGAAAAGAAGGTAAACAATTGGTTTTTCTTATTTATTTTGTAATATTCAAATTTTCTTCCAGAACTCTATTTATATCATTTTATTGGTGTCTTTATGCTTCGCATGAACCAAACAAAAAACGTGTTTAACATTTTACTGTAAAAAATTTCAGCACCAAAAATTTAAACAATTTTAGAAAATATTCATATGGTATAAGAAAAATTTGTAGTCTTTTGAAGGATTAAGAAAACTGATGAAAGAAAACCTTTGAAGTAGAAGTAGGAAGAAAACCCTGTCAATGATAAAATATTAATTATTTATTTAATATTTAAAATTCGATTAATATTTTAAGTTTAATTAAAGTTTTAAGTCAACCAATATTTTAAATTCAATTAATATCATAAATTTCTTTCAAAAGACTCTTTGTGGAATTTTCACGATTACTTTATATTTTGTATGCACTGTAAAAAATTTGACCCATTTGTTGAATCGTCACTCTTCCGCTTTTATAAAATATCTCTCTTTTGACCCATGAGAATGCTCCATAATAGGGTAAAGTAATCGTTTTTTATAAAAGCGGGGGAGTGACGATGCAGCAAAAGGCTCAAATTTTTAACAGTGTGGATTAAACAAAAATAAGCGACTTACATTTCATAAAAAACATTCATTAAAATCTTGAAGCAATTTTCTAAAAATCGGTTTACTGTTATTTAAACGCTTCCAAAATGCTTTTGAATTAGTAGAAATAGTTCTGAAGAAATTCGTTTGAAGGAGTATTATAAAGAAAATCAATTAATTAGTCTCCATACCATTTCTCAACACTAGTCAATATATAAAATTCTTTCATGGTAAAAGAAAATCTATTAATTGAATCGAACATGGAAGTATTTCCTTTTGCTATTGCACAAATATTTGCGTTACTGCTTCTTATTCTTGTACTATTTTCTTAAAGCACTAATTTGCGATAAAAAAGACATCGAGAAGAAATATGGTTTTCTTTGTTGAAAGTTACTTTAAAGAAATTCAATATTTTACATTAATCCATTTCATTCCATTATTTTATCTATAATGTTGATTTTACTGAAAGCATTTAAATTGCAGAATTGTTTTTTTCAATAAATAACTGAAAATGTCAATTTTGTTTTTTGGAAGTGCATTTGTGCCCCTCCCCTCTTTAGTATTTTTTAGCCAATATTTTTTTTATGCCTTTATGCCAGTTTATTCCTATAATTATAATAAAACACAATTAAACATAAAAAGCATAACAATTTATAGTACATTAATTTTTTATAAGTTTCAAATGATTGTTCAAACAATCTTTTACGTTATATATTTCTGAATTGTTCAAAATATACAACGTGTTTTCACACTTCTTTAACTTTTATTTGTTAAAATTTCCAAAATCAAAGTATGCAAAAAATGTATCAAAATGGTTATCAAATGATTTTTTAAGGTTTCGTCTGGATGGATTAGAAAAATATATATATTTATCTTTTATTGTAAAAAACAATTGTCTTCAAAATCTTGAATCCATTTTGTAGGAAATAGTTTTATCGTATCAAATAATTTAAAAGTATCTTTGGAAGAGTAAGATTATTTTTAATAGAATAGAACAATGAAAATGTATCGATGGCGAAAAAAATAGTCCTTCAGTCTATATTTTAATGTAATTAACTGTTTACATTCAATTGATATGATAACTTTATAAATGTGTTTATGAAATCTTCTTATTTTTTTTTCAAATTTCGAATGCATATAACATATTTACATTTAAGAGTAAAAAACAAATGTTTTTAAAATCTTAAGAATTTTGTAAAAAATAGCCTTACACATATAAAACAATCCGAGAATACTTTTGAAGGTGTAAGAATGTCTTTCAAAGAAGATTTTCCCACCACTTTAACTTTTATTCGTTACTTACAGACCAAAGTATACAAGAAACGAATAAAAAGTGCCATTGAAAGACTTTGGGAGACATTACATGATTTCTTTAAGTTTTTTCTATCACAAAAAAAGAAAGAAATTCTATATGTGTTTCATCGTAAAAAATAAATGTCTTCAAAATCCTGAAACCATTTTGTATCAAACAGTTTTATTGTAACAATTAACAAACAATTTCAAAATATTTTTGGAAGAATAACATTATTATTGATGGAATAAAACAATGAAAATGTATCCATTACAAAAATAATAATCTTTCGTTTAATTTTTTTAATGTAATACATAATAAAGTTATAATTGATATTATAACTTTTAACAGTCTTTTTATGAAATCTTAATTTTTTCGTATTTCGTATGGATCTAACATATGTACATTTCAGAGTTAAAAAAAACTTTTTTGAAATTTTAACAATTTTGTAGAAAATAGTGTAACATTAGCAAAACAATTCGAAAATAGTCTTGAAATTGTAGGAATATTCTTCAAAGAGCACTTACCAAAAATGTGCTATACGAAGACTCTGGGGACATTCTTTGATTTCTTAATGTTTCGTATCACCAAAATAAATAAATAAATAAACAAAATAAGAAAAAAAATCCAATTTATTTTTCATTGTAAAAAACAACTATCTTCAAAATCCTGAATTCATTTTGTAGGAAATATTTTTATCGTATCAAATAGTTTCAAAATATTTTTGGAAAAGTAAAATTACTTTTGAAAGAATAAGACAAAGAAAAGGTATCTATAACAAAAATAATAATCCTTCAGTTAATATTTTAAATGCAATTAACTGTTTACATTCAATTAATATTATAACTCTTAAAAGTCGGTTTGTGGAATCTTGATATTTTTGTGTTTCGTGTGGTTTCGTATTGGATATTTACATTTCAGAATAAAATACAATTGTTTTCGAATTCTTAACAGTTTTGTAGAAAATAGTGTTACATAAAGAAAACAACTCGAAAATAGTTTTGAAAGTGCAGGAATGTCTTTCAAAGAGCATTTTCCCCATCTCTTTAACTTTTATTCGTAAGAATTTACAGGCCAAAGTATACAACAAACGAATCAAACATGTTATCAAAAGACTCTTGGGACATTCCTTGATTTCTGTAAGTTTCGCATCGCGAAGAAAAAAAATAAAAACTACAATGTACATTTCAGTGTAAAAATTCTGTTTTCAATCTTGAGACAGTTTAGTAGAAAATGGAGATTGAATATAAAAACAATTAAAAAATCCAAATATTTTTCTATCAAAGATTATTAGTATTTATTCGATAAACATTTTAATACAACAATTTTTAATGGCAGTTTATTACAATCAGCATTATTATTCCTGTGTTACCTACTTGCTTAGGACAAATAAATTGTTTCAAAGACCAGAAAACTTTCAAAAATTAGTATTATTGTTTTGTAGTTGTATTATAATTATTATTGTTGTCCTTATAATTATTATTATTGTTGTGATAATTATTTTTGCACTTTATGAACCTTTAAAATATCTAATACAAGCGCTTAAAACCGTTTTTTGATACACGAAATGAAACGTAACACCCAATGCAACGGCTAGTGTGACGATCGGGTAAGGGGCTGTGCAAATGTAACGTTATCATTTTTTTGGGGGGGATAATTTTAGTCCTCCCCCCCTTTCGATCATATACGTTATCATCCCTCGAATCCCCCCTTTAATGATATCGTTTCCAAAGTAGCATAATTTTTATTTTTAGAAGTTATGTCTTTTGTTTTAAGTGATTTACAAAACTAGTTACGTTTATTTTTCACATACTTTATTGATTCAAATGAAGTCAATAAAATAAAATATCACTTTATTCAAACAACACTTAAAAAAAATGTATGCTATTTAAAAGTATTTTATAATAGCTTTTTGTTACATAATGCATTCAACAACAATAAAGTCTAGTTGCGCTTGTTCCAAATTTGGGAAGGATAGGTCAGAGGTAGAAATTCTTATCAATCAAACAAGTGGATAATATTCTTTTTCTTTTATTTATGAGTAAACACAAACTTCATTTCAAATATATTTTACGTATGTTTTTTCGAACTATTATATGCATACATAAATGAAAAAGAATAGTGATGTCGAATGTTAGGCTATCCCATATTTTAGAGTTAAATAATTTTATAATATTTTAGCGATTTTAATAATAAATAATTTTGCATTTTCATAAAGATAGATAACAGACGAAAAAAAGATATCATACATAATATTTTGAGCAAAATAACGTGTGGAAAATAAAAAAAATAGTATTTTGATTGGATCAAAAACGATGTCGATATCATAAAACAGCCCCTTCCCCGTTAGAGATATCTTACGATAGCATGTGCCAGACTTCCCCCCCCCCCCAAAATGGATTAACCAGAAAGGATTAAAGCATTTTTCTAATAACCAAGCGCTGATAAAAAAAAAATCGACACACTTTGTTTATAGTTACAAGTGTATACAACTTACAACCAAATCATGTTCGGTAAAATATGCCAACAGATTGTTAAACTGAAATAATGAAATATTTTAAACAAAAAATAAAATATAAACAAATAATAAATAATACACTAATATAGACTTTTAAGCTTGCTTTAATAGGTTAATCGTTTAACATTGATTAAATCATGATTATCCGTTGAGAACTATAATAGATAGTTTGTATAAAACTTTCTTTCTTTTTCTTTTTCTCATATTTTAAAAGGAATATGGAGCAGAGATTATATTTTCTTTAATAAATTTACTGCAGGCTTTCTATAAAGAGTAAATCAAACCAGTTAATTTTCCTTAATGTCGATGCCAAATTCATATATTGTAACGAAAATGTTTTAGGGCAATGCAAAATTTTTATGGTTGACACTCAATCCTATGAGAGAGTTCTTCCTAAACAAAACTATATTTTTTTAAACTTGTGTACATTGTTTAAGGGAGGTCCGGCACACATTTTAAAATAATCTTTATTTATTAAATCAAAATTCTGATTTTTTTTTCTTTGATGGTTAAGCATATTATTTGTAAACGAAATCACATGATAAAACTTTTCAGAATTCTTTTGAGAAAAAAATTATTTAAAATTCATTAAAAAAGTAAATTTATTTAAAATCGTTATAACTCGAAATTTTATTTATAAAATGTAATTTTTTTCCAGTCGAATAAACAGATATATATAATTAACAAATATTTTTTTATTTAATTCAAGAATGGATAAGGAAAAATTTTTAATTGGAAACTTTACTCTTACGAAAGGGAAGACATATAAAAAAATGTATTTTCTCAAATAAACCCTCCATGCAGTTGGAACTTGTGTCATCAAATTTGGCACCTTTTCTTATGAAACTTTGCATTTGGAAGTATGTGCCTAAGGGCACAGTAATAAGGAGGTAGCTTATTGCTTCGATATAAAGGAATAATCCTGTATATATGTATATACAAGCAAATTGTATTTCTATTTTCTATGATACGAATTCACAAATTCGGAAAAAATTACTTTGCATTTGAATATCTGTATAATCTTTTGTGCGTTGAAGTTTAGAATGTATGGAAATAGTAACTTATATAAGTTACTACAAACACACAAATCTAATGCAAAATTTATTTTTTCCAAAACAGATATTTTCGAGCTTTAAATAAATGGTACAAGAATTATTTTAAAATACGGTTCATATATTTGCCTTGTTATCTCAAAACATATGTTACATTTTCAGCTCGTATTAAGTTTTATATGTCGAAATTTACTGACTAATAAAAGAGTAATACTTTTTATGTTTTGCCAGGGTTAAGGAAGAAATTTAACTACATTTCACTGTAAAAATAGTACTTTTTTGAGAGCAGCAAAACTTCTGTTGACAAAAAAATCATCCATAAAAGTTATGTTTTTGCATTATAACACAGATTTAATGCAGTAGGGTACTTTTTTAGTATTTTTATAAAAGAAAAATTTTCGGATAAGTCAGACAAAATGTGTTTTTCGGATGTTTCAATAGGAATATGCTCATTATAACATAATTTCGCTTCCAAAAGAAATAGAATGAGGGGGAAATAGCCTATCTAAAAACTATATAAAACCTAAATAAATTTTCCAATATAGAAAAAAAAAATACTTCTTTAGAATCTGCTTGCATCGGACTTCCAAAATCATAATAATAATAACAATAATAATCTAAAAATTTGCTTATAGTATTCTTTTTACATTAAAATTAAAGCTAAGTATTTTTCAAAGTGTACTGTTTTTAATAAATAGCATCTGCATTTATTAATAGAGGCAAATTTAAATGCGGATAATAGTCCCTTTTCCGATATTTTTTGCATAAAGCCGATCTGAATACTCTATACAGGGTGTCCAAGAATCCGTGAGCTAAATTGTAAGGTACACACAAAAAAGTTAAAGTACACACAACGAAGCAATTTTATTATAGTAATGTTGAGTCGGAATTCAAAAGTACTGACGAAAAACAAGAAATGCGGAGGAAACAAAATGAAGTGTTTTATTAGGGTCTTGTTTATCCGACAAAATCCTGTTCGTCTCCGTCTTTTGTCTCTGTCCGTATGTCACAGAATCCGCACACACAAAAACTGTGTAAGTTAGAGACTTCAAATTTTGTGTACTTACCGCACTTACTTACGTAATATATCTCGTGTCACACTACAAATCATAAAATTTTGAAAAAGACTATTATTTTAATTAAAATATTTTTTTAATATCATCAGATCTATTATTTTAATAAAATTAATTTTATCAATGACTTCCGTTCATTTTTGTGATTTACATTTTAAAAGAGAGCCTTAATGCGAATGTTTATGTTTTATCCGCAACCATCATAACTTGGAGGTACAGGGTCTCGCTAGTAAATAGGAGGTTCTTTGTTCCATTCCCGGTTCTGTAAGTTGAAATTTTCATATGATTTAATTAAAAGAAATTTCGTATTTTTTGCCAGTTTAAGCGTTCATATTGTTACCCTCATAGCATGCATGGTCACAGTGACGTCACAATGACGTCACTGTAAGTCACTTTGGTCACATCACATCTGCGACCAAAATGCCACCACTCAGTGACGTCACATTGTGACTGAGATGTGACTTTCTTAAAAATTTTTAGAAAATTACAAATATTCTTCAAAACATGTTATTTACTTTAAAAAACATGTTTCTGGCAATTTAAATATCGTCGCTTTTGTCACAGTTTCGTCACAATGTTAATGTCAAAGTAGTCACAAATGACACACTTTTCACATTTTGGTCACACCGTGACTTCACAAAGTGGTCACAATGTGACAAAAAGCTCTAAAACGGCCATAACGACTTCACATTTTAGTCACGTAACGTCACATCGGCAATCGATGGTCACAAAGTCACAATGTGACGTCACCATGCCTTACGGGTAAAAACTCGTTCATGTGTCATTCATAATATTTTTTTCTGGAATTTAATTTTCTTTCTATTTTAAAAACTATTTTGATTTATAAATGATTCAGAATTTTAAATTTCGTTTCAGCAATTTTTTTTTTCGTTTTTAGAAATTCAAAGTTTTATTTATATCGCCGCTAAATTTCAACATTTCAATATTTTAATTTTTTTAAACGGAGCAGTTTTGTTATATTATTGTGAACGTGCTGGAATGTGCTTTATAATCTTTGCTTGACGCATGGTATTTTCTTTCTTGTTTCGAACAGAGATAAAAAATTACCATTGTTTAAGAATACAGTTTTTTTTCAACCTATCTTTTGTTTTTCTTAAATAAATGTTTTTCTAGTGTTTCTATGAATCGGTTTCTTTCTATGACAGTAAAAAACATTACATTTGATGAAGCATTTTCATCTTTTATAAACAGCATCTTCGTTATTCCACGTGTTAATTTCGTTTCTGCTATGATTGCTGCAATTCAGAAAAAATACTTTTAATGTTGTACTTCTGGAACTCATTATCTTTTATATGTTGGAATTTGCAGGACACCAAACAAAGAAATTGCAAAAAATGTGTAACAAACGAATAAAAAGGAGATTTAGAAATCCCATTTAGGTTTTTTTTCGAATCAAAGAATACAATATACCTTACATTTTGCTGACACAAAATTATTTTGAGTATCATAACAATGCTTTAGCGAAACTATTATCCGAAAAAAATATCTTTGCTTAAGAGAATAGAGATTAAATTTTTTAGAGAAATAATTTTTTACGTTCGTTTTTGTTTTTTCTCGCTGGAAAGTGTAATTTTAATAAAAGAATGAAAAAGAAATGGAAATAAAAACTTTTAATTTTAAAACTAACTTGTAATTGTTACACAATAGTAAAAATAATTTATTTTGTTAAACTTATTAATCGTATCCTAAAAAAACAGAAACCCTGTTTCGAAATAATATTTAATAATATTCCTAAACTAAGAAATTCGGAATTCAAGAGGATTTATATATTTCACGTTTTTTATCATAACTGTAAAAGAACATTTATTAAGGTGCACTTCGGTGTTGTTTATGATGGCAGATTATCTACTCGAAGGATATAGGTCCTTGAGGGAATGCCCTCCGGGGGGGGGGCGATCTAAGAGAATTCAACCCGTATTTACGCAATGTTCGAAAAAAAACCCCACGAAATCTCCGATCGATTGGACCGATGATTTCGTTTGGGTTCGAACCCAGCACCTCTCATCTACCAGCTTTGAAAACTGAACCTCTCAGCCACTGATAGGTACACTTTAAAATCCAAGCAACTTTTATATAATGCAGTTTGGAGGAGAACAAAAACACAGGCAAAATACATTGAAAAGGAAATGAAAAATTTTCATTTTTCTGCAACTACATCCTAAAAGCTAAACTAAAATAAAATAAAGTAACCTCTACATTTAAAAAGAAAAGTTAAGGGACATGTTAACGATTAACAACAGCTGCTCGAAAATGATACTATATTGTTAAAAACTATAAACAATGTTCGGATGTGTATATAGTTTTAATTTTTATGAGTAGCTGGATTAAGTATTTTTATTTTTCATTGTAACTTTATTTTATTATTATGTTTTAATCTAAATTTCCAGGGCAATATTTCATTAAGTATTATTCAACAATTTGAAATATATTTAAAATGTGTTTTTGACTGTCTAGCTAATATGGATTTTGCGGAAATGATTTAATGTTTAAATTTTAAGTATTATTCAACAATTTCGAAGATATTTGAAATACGTTTTTGACTGTTTGAAATGGCTGTAAATACTAAGTATGAATTTCGTGGAAATGATTTAATGTTTGAATTTTAAGTATTTCATCTTAAATCATTTTGCTATGCTTTGAGGCGGGCGAAAACACAAGCAAAGTGCATTAAAAGGGATATGAAAATTTTGTATGTTTCCCCAGTTAGACACTAAAAACTAAACTAGTCTAAACTAAATTAAGAAATAATCCTTTATCAAGTCATAACAATATTGAAAGGTTATATAACTTCAAACAAACTGTTCGTGTTATGAAAGCAGAAATTTACTGCTGGTATGGCGAATAGTTTTATAACTTACTCGTGTTGAGGGACAGGTTAACGAATAACAACAGCTGCTCGAACATGATTCTATATTGTTCAAAACAATAAACAATGTTCGAATATTGATAGATTTTTTATTTTTATGAGTAGCTGGATTAAGCATTTATATTTTTACTCTAAATTTATTTCAAATGTTTTTTAATCTAAATTTCCAGAGCAATATTTCATTAAGTATTATTTAACAATTTGTAATATATTTGATATATGTTTTTGACTATAGTTTGAAATAGCTGTCTGGTTAAGTATGAATTTTACAAAAATGATTTAATGTTTAAATTTTAAGTTTTTTTAAAAAATTATTTTACTATGTTACTTTTAGAAAGTGGTTACTTAATTACATTGTGCTCAAGAAATTACAATTTACGAACTGATTTTTTATTTAACGTAACACTCTTAATATTTCAATCGTATGCATTGACATTTAGTTTAAACCCAATGTATACAGGGTGTGCAAAAAGTCAGTAGAAACTTTAAAATGTCATAAAAGCCGGAAAAAAACGAAATGAAAAACGATATGCAGGATTAGTACGTTAAGGGATTTTTTTAAAAACAATAATAGAAAATAACTCAAAAAATATCCAACAGATGACGATGAAACCGTTTATTTCGATGGAAATATGCAAATGAGACGGTTACAAGAACTTGCGCTCCTTATTTACTATTAGTTCACGATTAAGAGCTGCATACTTCATCAAGGATCAGTCGCTGATTCCTGCTTCAAGTAAAATAACTTCACCATTAAAGCTTTATCCTACCCACACAATAGCTTGATCTAGTATATGGCTATCTCAGCCGTGAATTAAATGTAGATTAGCAGCGTAATTTCTTATAACCGTATCATTTTATTATTTTTTTAAAACCAAAGTTGAACCTTTCCAGCGCCATCTATCGGATATTTTTTCATTTTTTATTGCTGTCTTTAAAAAAATTCCATTATCCATAGGTGTTAATACTGCAACCCGTTTTTTATTTTGATTACTTTTCCGGCTTTTGTGAATATTTAAAGTTTTTACGGACTTTTTGCTCACCAAGCACACAAACTTTAAAGTAATTCTTAAGGGAAATATGTATTCCAATTGCTCTAAAACTATAGATTATTATTTACGCCAAAAGTAAAGTTATTTTAATAAGATATTACAGGCTATTAGACTTTCAGATATTGTTGTAATTCTTTTTAATCTAAGAAACGTCGCGTTTTATTAGAACGCTTGTTGTCGCGTTCGGTTTTTTTTGCCGTTGATTCATGCTAGCGGAAAGAAAGAGATATCAAACACGTTAGAACAACTATTCTATTTTTACATTTCAACGAAATTATGAAAGTTCATCTTACTGAAGTCTGTTTTCATATGTTCTGTGAAATATTTTGAAAGGGTGAATATGAAATGACACTAATGATTTTGTATTGGTTTCTTTTCACGAATGTCTACTTTTTTTCTGAATACATAACGGGGAAAAAAGCTAGAATGTCATATAATTTTAGTACGATAATAAAGAATCATTTAAAGACATTAAAAATAAAATTTCATTGTTGCATTTATAAGAGGACATTAGCTAGAGGACGATAATTCATATGAGTGGCAAAAAGAGTGACACGCGACTAATGCTAGGTAAAAAGTTAATTAACATCAAAAGAGTACTCAGGTTATTTTAGTATCGAAAATAAAGCAATTTTACGGATCAGAATGTTTCATAATGAAAAACCTCATAAAAGATAAATCAATAAATATTTAAATTTTACTTTTGCGGAAAATATTTCAATATTTTAAAAGCCAAAAGAAAAATAAGGTTTCTTCTTCCATTTTTTAAAGAATTGCTTGCATGCATTTTCTCAAGAATTGCTTGTATGTAATGCAAATTATCATTTTTTATATACGAGAGATACCAGATAAGTTTCTCATAGCCCGTAAAAAGAAGCAAAACATAATTATCTAGGAATATTCATTATAAAATGATATAACAGTGTTTCAGCTACTTCTCAACATAAAATTCACCGGCGTTCACCACACTTTATAGAGTGCGATACGTATTTGTTAGAAAAGGTGAATGGCGTTATGAATTAGGAATCCTTGGTAGGTTCTCTCATGAAATAACACGAGAAAAAATATGTTTTTTTTTTGTTGTTTTTTTGTTTTTTTATAGATTTTTAGAATGGTCTTATTCTTATTAAAAGTTAAAGGTAAATAGAAATTATTTACCTATTATATTTAAATCGGCTCTGGATTCGCGAACATCTGCTTTGCAAGGGACCAATCAGAGACTCAGAGACACTTCTTATTTGTATTTTGTGTTACCCTTCAGTTGTGTAACGATATCATTGACAATTAGAGTAGATTTTCGAATAAGAATACAGTGTATCCATATTTACTATGAGGTAATATAGAATCTGAGTGTGTTTTTAATAAACAAAAGGAAAACCCAATTTTTTTTGGTAAAAAGGGATCTATTGAAGAATTAAAATTGAAGCACTAGAAATAAAAAAAACTCCGCCTATCTTAAGCGATATTATTTTTAAGAGTGAGGTAACATCTACGTTGGCTAAAACCATCTGCCGGAAAAAAAAAGTAACATATAAAGATACTTTTTTTTTTTTTTTTGTAAAATTCTCCAATTTTTATACCTTTGCTTCGTAATTGCCTGTGAGTGCTGCAGTAGTCAGTCATTAAAACAAATGAGGAAACACAAAGTTTTCAACTGTTCGTTAAAAATGATTTTAGTCCAGTATTCAATAATTAGGGTAATTTGTTGCTGATGTGGTTGATGTGGTTAGTTTTCAACAGTCTTTGTAGTTTAGTGTCATAAAGGTATCTCGCCTTGAAAAATATCCAACTTGTTATTGTTGTCAACCCATGTCTCATTATCCGTAACGATCCTGTTGAGGTACTCATTGCTTTCATCGTAGCATGTTAGTACGTAATGACACAAATTTAAACTTACTTTTAGTAATTTTTCCCTGATTCTTTTTTTACCCTCTAAAACAAATCGTCTTAAAACGTAATAAATTTTAATATGTTTGACTGGGTATAACATCTTTAAAATTCCTTTGAAACTATTTTTCCTCATATGCCGTAATGTAATGGGAAATTTTTGATTCTCCCTGTAGGTAAACTAATCATGGTAGAAACTTCATTTTCAATAGGGTACGTGCTAGAGTAAACGTCAATAACGTCCTAAAATTTCATTGCAATCCGAGTATATTTACGTGTGTTAGAGCGCGGACAGACGGTTTATTTTATTGGTTTATTTGGTGTCGTCCGATTATCTACACTAGGGATATAGGACCTGGGGGGAGTGCCCTTCGTGGGGGTCTTTCTAAGGGAACCTAACCCGTATTTACGCAAGGTTCGAAGAAAACCACGAAAACTCCGAACGGTTAGGCCGACGGCCGCGATTGGTTTCGAACCCAGCACCTACCGTCTACCAGTTGAGAGGTTTAATCCTCTCGGCCACTGGTGGGGCCGCGGACAGACGAGCAGAAAAACCGAATGCATAAGCACTTTTCAACTTTGTTGGAAAGTGCTAATAAAAATAAAAAACAATATAACAAACAATATGCAATAAGATATTGCAACGTCCCTATGATTGGAAGAGATTTTTCTATTCTGATATTTCAATAAATTTGAATCGAGAATTTTAGGCTATTTTCAACTTTCAAAGATAATTTAAAAAGATAATGTCAAAGATAATATCTTCTTTTTCAAATACAATGTTAAAAAATTGTTACAGAAGGAAATCATGAAAAATAAATATTTTTTTTAAGTCAGTGCAGAATTATTACATTTGTACAAACTTCTTTATTATTTTAAAATATTTTAACTTCTTATTTCCACAGAGGTAAATATACAAATTTTAAAATTATTAAATTATGATAAACATAAATCAATTATAAAAGCATTTTTTGAAAATATTTTAAATTAATAGAATCTAATGTGTATCCACGGAATAAATTTGTAAATATTGTCTATTTTTTCCTGATAATTCAGAAAAAAGTACTTTTACTGTTCCTTTTTGAGATCTCATTAACTTTTATATGTTGGATTTACAGGCAACTGAACAAAGAAATAGCTTAAAATCCGAAACGCGAAAGCATAAAAAGGGTTATGAAAAGCCCTTTATATCCTTTGTGGTCAGGATAAAAACAATGTAACAGATATTTCGCAGCAACAACAATTGTTTTTGAAGTCATAACAATATTTAAAGAGAAAATGTTTAAAAAAAAATATGTTTGCCCATGAAAACAACGATTTAGAGTTATTATCGAGATTTAAAAAAACTGTTTTATTTAAGTTACATATAATGTAATTACTGTATAGGGTTGCAAATGCATGGAGAAGGTGTGGGAGAATTAATTTATTTATTTTATTTTTAACGTTTACTTAAGAATCAACAGAAGATAAAATAAAATGAATATAATGTGGACAGTATTCGCAATTCTATTTTATATAGAGAAAAAGAAAGAAATCTATTATATATCCATGGAATAAATATGTAAATTGTCTGTATTATTTTTTCTAATAATTTAGAAAAAAGTAAATAAATAAAAGAAAAAAAGTACTTTTATTATTCTATTTCCTGATCTCATTAATTTTTATATGCTGAATTTATGGGAGGCCGAACACATAAAATCCGAAACGCGAAAGCATAAAAAGGGTTGTGAAAAGCCCTTTATGCCTTTTGTGGTCAGGATAAAAACAATGTAACAAATATTTTGCAGCAACAGCAATTGTTTTTGAAGCCATGATAATATTTAAAGAGAAAATGTTTCAAAACAAATTATGTTTACCCATGAAAACAAAGATTTAGAGTTGTTATCGAGATTAAAAAAAACTGTTTTATTTAAGTTAAGAATAGGTTAAAGATAATGTAGTTACTGTGAAAGACTGCAAATGCATGGAGAAAGTGCGGGACAATTAATTTACTTTATAACGTTTACTTGAGAATCAACAGAAGACAAAACTAAATAAATATAATGTGGACAGTATTCTCTATTCTAATTTATATGGAGAAAAAGAAAGAAAGATATTATATATCCATGGAATAAATACGTAAATTGTCTCTACTTTTTTTCAAATAATTTAGGGAAAAAAAATGGCAAGTACTTTTACTGTTTTATTTCCAGATTACATTAATTTTTATATGTTCGATTTACGGGAGACCGAACACAGAAATCGCATAAAATCCGAAACGCGAAAGCATAAAAAGGGTTATGAAAAGCCCTTTACGCCTTTTGTGGTCAGGATAAAAACAATGTAACAGATGTTTTACCTCAACAATAATTGTTTTCGAAGCCATAACAATATTTAAAGAGAAAATGTTTCAAAACAAATCATGTTTGCCGATGAAAACAATGATTTATAGTTGTTATTGAAATTAAAAAAAAACCGTTTTATTTAAAACAAGAATAGGTTAAAGTCTAACAACAAAACATAATGTATTTACTATATAAAACTGTAAATGCAATAAAAATATGTTGTGACGGTTAATTTACTTACTTTGTTTTAAACTTTTGCTTCAAAATAAGCAGAAGACAAAATAAAACTAATATAACATCGACAGTATTCTCAATTTTAATTTATACAGCGAAAATGACAAAACGTAAAACACTTTTTTCCGGTTTTATAAATATTGACTCAGATGTTGAGCTATATCATATTAAGCATGTCAAAAATAACTAAAATATTTAGAACGTAAAACTAAAATAATTATTGACTCATAGGTGCTTTATTTCCCATCTACAATAATAGAAATTGACAATAAGTCTCATAAATATTGTCTACTTTCTAATACAAAATTTTTAAGTAAACAAAATTACCTTTAACAAAAATACACTTACGGACTTCTGAAACTTTTTAATTTGAGAAAGTTTATTAAGTTAATTTTTTCGATATCGACCTGAAACTTCACAAATCATAAGCAAAATTTTGGTATTAGAAATTAACTCAATATCATCATCCATTAAGAATTCCAAATGATCAATCTATTTTAACTGATTTTATGATTTAGATTTTAAAATCGTTAAATAATAATAAACAGAAATCAACTATAAAACATTTTTTAATATTTCAAATAAATAGCATCTATTATATATCCATGGAATTAATTCGTAAATTTGCACTATTTTTTTCCTTATCATTCATTTAAAAGAAATAAATAAATGCTTTTATTGTTGCATTTCCAGATCTCATTAATTTTTGTATGTTGGATTTACGGGTGGCCGAACAAAGAAATAGAATAAAATCCAATACGCGAAAGCATAAAAAGGGTTATGAAAAGCCCTTTATGAATTTTGTGGTCAGGATAAAAACAATGTAACAGATATTTTGCCTCAACAAAAATTGCTTCTGAAGCCATAACAATATTTAAAGAGAAAAATTTTCAAAACAGATTATGTTTGCCCATGAAAACAAAGACTTAGAGTTACTATCGAGATTTAAAACAAAAACTGTTTTATTTAAGTTAAGAATAGATTAAAGATAATGTAGTTACATTTTTAGAATTTTACAATTTTGTGGATTTCTGGTCATTGCTTTGTTTGCAGTTTTGTGTAGGGCTGCAAATGCATGGAGAAAGTGTGGGACAATTAATTTACTTATTTTATTTTTAACGTCTACTTAAGACTCATCAGAAGACAAAATACAATGAATATAATGTGGACAGTATTGTCAATTCTATTTTATATAGAGAAAAAGAAAGAAAGATATATATCCATTGGAATAAATACGTAAATTGTCTCTATTTTTTTTCTAATAATTTTAAAAAAAGTAAATTTAAAAAAAGGGAAAAAAACAGGTACTTTACTATTCTATTTCCAGATCTCATTAACTTTTATAAGTTGGATTTAGGGGGGGCCGAACAAAGAAATCGCATAAAATCCGAAACGCAAAAGCATAAAAAGGGTTATGAAAAGCCCTTTATGTCTTTTGTTGTCAGGATAAAAACAATGTAGCAGATATTTTGCAGAAACAACAGTTGTTTCGGAGCCATAACAATATTTAAAGAGAAAATGTTTCAAAACAAATTATGTTTGCTCATGAAAACAAAGATTTAGAGTTATTATTGAGATTTTTTAAAAACCGTTTTATTTATAACAAGAATTAGTTAAAGTCTTACAATAAAAGAAAATGTATTTACTACGTAAGGCTGTAAATGCATTAAAAATATCTATGACAGTTAATTTACTTACTTTGTTTTAAACTTATCTTTAAAAATTAGCAGAAGGCAGAATAAAACTAATATAACATCGACAGTTTTCTCAATTTTAATTTATATAGAGAAAAAGAAAGAAATGAAAACACTTTTTTAACATTCTGTGGTTCAAAAACTCCGATTTGAAAAATATTGACTCAAATATTGGGATATATCATTTTAAACATGTAAAAAAATTACTAAAATACTTAGAACGTAAACATAAAATAAGTATTGACTAATAGGTACTTTTTTTCACACCTACAATAATAGAAATTGGCAATAAGTCTCATAAATATTATCTATTTTCTAGTGCAAAATTTTCAAGTAAACAAAATTACCTTTAACAAAAATCCAATTTCGGACTTCTGCAACTTTTTAATTTGAGAAAATTTATTAAGTTAATTTTTCTAATACCGACCTGAAGCTTCAAAAATATTTAATTTTTTTTTAAATAGAAATTAACACAATGTCACCATCCATTAAGAATTCCAAATGATCAATCTATTTTAACTGATTTTATGATTTAAATTTTAAAATCATTGAATAATAATAAACAAAAATCAACTGTAAAACATTTTTTTTTAATATTTGAGATAGCATCTGTTATATATCCATGAAAGGAATTCGATATTTTGCTCTATTTTTTTCTGAGTATTCATTTAAAATAAAAAATTAATAAATAAATAAATGCTCTTACTATTGCATTTCCAGATCTCATTAACTTTTATTTGTTGTATTTACGGGCGGTTGAATAAAGAAATAGCTTAAAACCCGAAAAGGGAAATCATAAAAATTGTTATGAAAAGTCTTTATGCCTTTTGTGGTTAGGATAAAAACAATGCAATAGATATTTTGCTGCAAGAACAATTGTTTTTGAAGCCATAACAATATTTTAGGAGAAAATGTTCCAAAACAAATTTTGTTTGCCCATGAAAACCAAGATTTAGTGTTGTTATCGAGATTTTTTTAAAAACTCTTTTATTTAAGTTATGAATAGGTTTAAGTCTAACAACAAATGATAATGTATTTACTGTATAGGCTATAAACATATTGAGAATGAGTGTGGCAATTAATGTACTTACTTTGTTTTAAACTTTTGCTTCAAAATAAGCAGAAGACAAAATAAAACGAATATAATATGGGCAATATGCTAAGTTCTATTTCATACAAAGAAAATGAAAGAAAGAAAAACTCTAGCTTAACCTTTTGTGGCTCGAAAGGTATTGACTCAGATGTTCGAATACATCATTTTAAACGTGTAAAAAGAACTTAAAAAATTAAAACGTAAAACTAATATAATTATTGACTAAAAGTACTTTTTTTCACATGCACAATAATAGAAATTAACAATATTTCTCAGAAATATTGTCCATTTTCTAATACAAAATTTTAAAGTAAACAAAATTATTTTTAAAAGAATGCACTTTCGGAATTCTGAAACTTTTTTAATTTGACAAAATTTACTAAGTTAATTTTTGCAATATCGCCCTAAAGATTCTCAAATGATAAACGGAATTTTGGTATGAGAAATTATCTCAATTTCAACCTCTGTTGAGAATTCCAACTATCAATTTATATTAACTGGTATGTTGGGAAATGGGAACAACAACAAAACAAAATCGTGTTTTAAAGCTCATTGTGTAAGTACTATTGACTTTTGGGCATGTCGGCAAACATACAACACGGTGATACAACTGTTTAAAATTCTGATGGATTCTTTATAAACGTAAAATATTTATTTTCAACAAAGTGTTAATTTGCGTATTAAAATGTAACCTTAAAAAATCAACTAATAATGCGATCATTTTATTATAAATTTATATCTCGGATGTAATAAAGCAGAAAAAAAAAATATATTCCTTTTGAAATAGTGTTTTAGTGGAGGAATTATTAGAATTATTCAACTTGAAATTAAAGCAATATTCAATAAAGTAGACTCCCTCAAATAAACGCATCTTGGCACAAAATGTGCGAATTTTAGAATTTTGTGGATTTCTGGTCATTGCTTTGTTTGCAGATTTTAACAGTAATTTGAATGTAACAATGCAATCAAAGTTATAAAGAATGCTTCCAGTATTGTATAATATTTAAATAATTCAGTATAATAATAAACTGAAATAATTTAAAGTAAAATTATTAAAAAATGAAATTATATAATAAAGAACATTTGGTATTTAGCGCCACCGCAACAGAATTAACGCCACCGCAACAGAAATTGCGGTAATGCACCAATAAAGAGCAATCTTGTTGTTCACAAGCGCATAAAAAAAGCGTCAAAATGAGCAAAAAAGCGCTAAAAATGGCGTCAAAAATGATCAAAAAATAGAAAGCACTAAAAAAGCACGAACAACAAGATTGCTCTTTATTGGCGGAATACCGCAACTTCTGCTGCGGTGGCGTTAATACGTAAGTACCGAACATTTTTTAAGGTTTAACGGTACTTAAATTAAAAAAAAACTGCATAAAGAATTTTTACATTAGTATGTGTGGCATACAGATTGTGATAAGCAGTGATATCATCAATACCTTGAAATTTTTTTTAATTAAATGTAACCGTCATTCATGAAAAACCGTTATTTCGTTAATATTAATGAGGATTACAAATTACAATGCATACGAAACTATATAAAAATAAGAAAAATCCTAATTTTGTTCCTACATCTGAACTCAAGGCTACTAGTCACTCACTTTTCGAATTCCTATCCATAATGTAAAACGGTACTACTCTGTTATCCCGTCGACCATTTTCGCCAAATTATACAAATCGCCAAACTAATAGCCAAATTATACATATTGACAAAATTTTTATTTTAAATAACGAAAAAAAAAACCAAATAATTAGTAGAATATTAATAAAAATACAAATAAAAAGTCGAAATAAAAATCACTTAATGACATTTTAAACACGTGAATCGCATTTAATGTCATTGAATGTGACAGTAATCTTATAGTTTGGCGATAATTTTTTGGTCGACGGGATAACCTAGTAGTACCTGTAAAACCTATGGGCGTTTGATGCAATCTTATATTTGCCATTTCTCTCGGGAAATAAAAATTTTCAATTTTTCTTTTGTTGATCTCTTTTTTAAAAATGTCACTTTTTTTGATAATTTTCAAAAATTTTCTAAAATCTATGCTTAACTTTATATAAAGTGTTAAAATTTTACTTCCAGTTCGTCAATTTTTAAAACCTAAAATATTAAATTCAGTATAGATTTAAGAAATATTTTGAAAACAAAGAAAAAAGTGACATTCTTTAAGAAGAAAAAAATCGGAAGAAGAAGTTAAAAAATTTTATTCCCTCATGAGATATTTTAAACATAACAATGCATAAATTGCCTGTAGACTTTAAATAACGGAAAGTGAGTGACCAGAAACTTTAAAGCACCATTGTTTACATCCGCAATGGTTTGCAGATTATAGAGCGTCTACTGCATTATCTCTCTATCTGTTATCCATCAGAATGTCGATCCCGTTAAGAACTGATAATAAAATCTTTAGTGGATTGGAATTATATGATGAAATAAATTCATACATTACTGCTTATCAGTTTCTAAATATTTAAAGAAGAAGCATTGCCTCTGATAGATTCCCGTATCTCATTAATTTTGATATATTGGACTTGCTGTAACAAAGAACACCAAAATCTAAGACAAGTGCCAAAAGGATATTAAATGTTTCTTCATCCTTGTAAAGACCATACCAAATAATGCAACTGGTTTTTCGTTTGTTTGTGGCATCGAAATATCATTTCAACTTTCACAAAGTCATACGAGTTAAATGGTACAGACAAAATTGAAAAATAATAATCCTGACTTAAATAGTACCGACATTTTAGGAAACGGATTTCTTTTAAAATTATATGTAGGACTGCACCCAAATTACGAGTATCTAAACAAGCAATTAATGTAAAAATAAAATAAAATTACATAAGCAATCTAAGAGGACTGTAAAACCTAATTGATGGTGTTCAAATTCTTGCATAGTAAATCATGAAACTGTGGAATATTCTCTTCGTCTTGAAAAATGGTTTGATTAAACCGAAACATATGGACAATTTATATATAATAAGGTGGTCTGGTGTAATAACGCTAGGAGGGGTAATAACACTAAGTGCTAATATTATGCATAATTATGAAATAATCTGGTAAATGACACCCATGTGCTCTGCGGAGAAGGGTTTTGAGTCATATAAATCGCAAAAAGCAGCTTCAAGTTAATTTGTTTCATTTTTAGGTCTTATTGTTTTTACAAGCAACTAAAATTAACGCTTGATCTAAAATTTGCGAGATACATATTGTGATGTGAAGACTATTTTTTTAACCGGAAATACTTTGTTAATTACATAAATTTGTAGTACATTTCATGGACTTTCAAAATGTTGTTGAAGATTTTGGATATCTTCTCGAGATAATTTGTAATTTAAAATGTACAGCGCAATAACTATAACGGGGTAATAACGCCAATCCTTGGCATTGATACCCCAGTTGATTCCCTACACTGTAAAAAAAAAACAAAAAAAAAAAACGGGCGATTTAACGGAAGCATTACTAGTAATCTGGACGCCAGTACTATTTACTGTTTTTTAACGGAAATATTTCCGTAAATATTCCGTTTTTATCGAGTTTTCCCCGGAATTTACGGAAATGTTTCCGTTAAAAAACAGTAAATTTTACTGGTGTCCAGATTACCAGTAATACTTCCGTTAAATCGTCCGGTTTTTTTTTACAGCGTACAGTGGCCGAGCTACATCGTAAATACTGATTCAAATAAACACAGTTAAAACTGTGCAATGTTTCTAATAATTCTATTTAAGCGGTCCTTTTTAAGCAAAAAGAAGCTCATTGTCTGATATTATTTTGCCTCATCCTCCCTTCCACACACCACACCTTTATTTTTCTTACACTTTCACAAAAATTGAACATTTTCAATAGCTTAGAATGCAATGTGTCAATTTCTAAATTTGTAGAGTTTGTATTTTTAGAATTGGGCAATCTACATGCAATTATTCCATCTTATTTCGTAGTTTTGTTTGCATGGCGTTATTACCCATATAGGTGGGTAATAACGCCAAATAGCATTGGTCAAGAAATCACGCCATTACATTTTATGAATACATATCTGTTATTTTTTTTTATATAGATAGTCAATGAGTTGTTGTAGCAAATCATATATTTGTTTGAAAAATACAATCTAAAACTGAGCCGTGAAAATTGGAAGAACCTTAACGTGGCGTTATTACCCCAGGGTACCAAACTTTTTTTTACTATTTTTACAATTTAGTTTTAACACCTTTTAGCTATTAATGAAAGAGATTCTTTAATCTACAAATTACGATTTGGTTAACTGTGAAATAACTCGGATTTTAAAAAAAAGAGTCTAAAAAATACTATAAATAAAAATAATATTCAAGCATTTTTATGTTTAAGGCAATAAATATATTTTTCTACATTCATATTAAACAAATGACAATAGAGAAAAGGAGAAAAAACTATGTACATATTTACAACTTTTATTATTTTCTTTTATTGTACTAGCTTTTAAGGGGACACAGTACCTTTGTAACCCTCACTTCAATTTTGGATAATATTGTAACTAGCAAAAGCCATGCTTTGTTTGGATTCGCGAAGCATTATTTTATAAAACAGATATTTGAAAGTAACAATATTTTTTTTATTATTATTTTTGCATCTTTATTAAACAAAAACGTTGTTTTATGTTTTGGCGCATTTTAATTTTTTATTTATGATGTAAAACTGGCATAATAAGATATTTTCGAAGCAAACTTTAATTTTTTTTTTTTTTTAATTTTCAACTAAAAGCTCTTTTAAAGATGTTTTTACAATTTCAAGTAGCCACTGGTGTTTTTTAATTGTTTGAAATATGCATGTTTCCAATCTTTGTAATCAACATCCGATAATCTTTGATAGCTATTTTAGAATGATATATTTGAAGAAAGCTTGAAGTAAGTTACTTCTTCAAAATCCCATTTTCTGGAAAAAACATTTGAAATCTGCTTTCGTTGATACTATGAATTTTTAACTGTAAAACATTTTAATTTCTTCGTTTTTATACATGTTAGCGTATGAGAATTGCTGTAATTCTCTCCGCGTGGGAGAACTTTTTACTTTCTGCGAATGGCAACTCAACGAAGCGCTCTCTCATTCTCGCAGTGACGTTTTCACGAATAATTATTGTTGTGTTTGCGAACTTATTAAAGTCTTATTTTTCTATAAAATCCTTCTGATTAATGAGTCGATATTATTTAGCCACAATACGACCTTCGCAAAAATATTTATAAAGAGCTTGAACCCACAACTTCACGCAGATCTTTTAATTTTTCATTTATATAACAAATTTAAGAATTAATTTTATTTGTTTACAATTATTTTGTTGCCAGTTTACAAGAAAAAAAAAATCCATAATACAATTCTTTTAAAATGTTTGAGTGTCATCTGTGCAAACGATTTTGCGGGATAATGAAAACATGTTTTATTTAATAAATTAATCATGATTCTATCTATAATTATTTACTCCATGATTTAAACTTTTTTTTTCTGAAAATATACGCGTTTCATTTTTTATTTATTTGCTAAAATGCGTCCGTATTGGAAATGCATGTAAAATAAATTAATTAAAATAATAATTTTTTTAACGTTTTACTGTAAAAAAAATTATATTCTGCAAATCTACAGATCATAATTTATTTTTGTGTTTAATTTGAAGTTAAAATATTGAATAGTTTTTTTGTAAAGCGTACGACAAATTGTAATTTGAGTGGACTAGTAGAGGATTCGCTTCGCTCATCCTAATAAATATTGTAATATGTATGGTAGCACAATGCTTAATACTAAAAATTAAATAAAAATTAAAAAAAAAAGTAAAACATACTATTTTACTAAAATTGAATTTCAAATTTTTTTTTTACATTTTTTATAAATATGTATATTTTGGCTTCGATTTTTTTTTTCAAATTCATGAGAATGTACTACATAAAACTGTGTATGGATTTTTAGATGCGTATGATTTTACATATGATATGATTTTTTTTTATCTTGTGTACATTAAAAAAATGAAAGATATTCAACAAACTCTAAATTTAGATATTTTTTAACGCAGAACTATAAACTTCAATGTTTAATACGTGCACGAAAATATTAAATATACCGTTGAAAATAAGTAAAAGAAGTTTCCAACCTTTATCCAAATTAGCAAAAAAGCCTTAGTGGTTTTTTAAAGAAGCAAATTATAAAAATATGAACAGGAAGAAAAATAAGTTTAAACTCTTCATTTATACGTACAATTGCGTTGGATCTATTAATAAGATTTACAATACTTCGCGATAAAATAATCCTATATAGATAAAACTAAGGATTCAAAGTATTTGCAATTAAAGAAGCTTTCATTTAACATTAAAAAGAGAAAATAGATATTTTGATTCATTTCAAAGTACTGTGACCCTTTAATTTACAAATTACAATTAAAGTTAACTCCAAAATAACTTGGATTTTTTTTAAAAAAAGAAAGAAAGCATTTAAAAAATATAGGAATATTTTTTTTTTTTTTTTACAAAATTTTGATGTTTGTGGCAATAAACACATTTTTCTTTACTTATATTAAACAAATGATAACTTTAACAAATTACTTATATTAAACAAGTGGCACTTTTAACATTTAATGAAGCAGATTTACGATTCGCTTAACTGCTATTTAAAAAGAGACAGAGAATCTAAAAATATTACGAAACAAATATTGCTCGTAAATTTGTTTTGTTTCTGCCAATAAACACATTTTTCTATATTAATATTAAAGACATGATAATAAAGAAAAGAAGAAATAAATCACTTAATACATTCTCACAGTTTTTTATAGTTTTATTGTTCTAACATTTAAGCACAGCTGTTGCGTCTAAGCCACCTTTAGATAGATCAAAAGAGCAACGTAAACCATTTTCAAGGAAAACAGTAAATCTTGGGGCAAACATGATATATTTTATTGTTATGTTTTCTGAAACATTGTTATAATCTTTAAAAACAACAGTTCTTAAGTAAAATACTAATAAACTTGCTTTCTTTTATTTTCAGAAACTATAAAATCTTTTTATAGTATTTTGTTTTATGTATTTGTTGGTGGAAGAAGTTAGTTTAGTAATTACATTCTTAGGTTCATTGTAAATTTGAGGATTAAAAAGTCCTGACATGTCAGTGCACATACCATTAATGCTTTAATAAAAGGAATATGGGGTATAAAGGTAAATAATCAGAAAAAACGTAATATTTCAATTTATCGCGTAAAATAAATAAAAAAATTTATACACAAAAAAAGAATACGCATTCTTTTATTTACTGTATTTATTAACTCCTTTCGGACAAGCGCCTTTTACAGAAATTTTAATCTTTTATCATCGGTTTTTTAATAGAGACTTTTTTCCTAGTTGAATCGGTAAATTACTTGGATTAATGACGGTGAAATATGTAATAAAATGTTTTTGGTGAGAATGTTCAAGGATTTTGACAGCTCGCTTAGTAAGCAAATTTCTGTTGATTTCCCAATATTTATAACGTAAAGTTACTTATGAAAATAAATTTATAAGGTGCAACATTGTATTACAAGAATAATAATAAAAAATAGATATTTATGCTTCAATAAATCTCTTTGCAGTTTTATGATGTACAGAAAATCACAATGTAACACACCACTGAAACAACTGCTGTTTATAATCATAAAATTTTTTTCGGAAACTAAAGGTATTTAAACACTTAATATTTGGCTAAGAAAGCAAGATATACTGCTTTTCTCGGTAATAAATTCTACTTCCTGTTTTATTCAGGTTAAAAGGGGCTTTAAGACTCACAACAGCTGCATTTAAATGACACTGTAACAAAGAAAAATTAGGAAAAGCGGAAGAATATATGTATAAAACCGTTTCATGATTGTTAGTTTTATTGAAAATACGAAAGAATTACTTATATATGTGTGAAAATACAAATTTTTAAATCCTTTCGGATCTTTTTTTACATTTTTAGAAAAGAAATTCTTTTACGTGAATAACATTAACGCTACATCACCTGAGAATAATAAGGTTCTATCTGTGTTTTTGAAAAAATTGACTTACCGATATAGAAAGGTTCTATTTGTATGTATGAAAGCATTTCTGGATTGAAATAATGTCATATTATGACTATAAGGTCATATGTAAATTGCATATAACATCATTTTGATGCAAAAAATACCTTCATAGATACAAACACAATCTATCTATATCGATAAGTCAATTTTTTCGAAAACTCAGATAAAACTTTATTATTCTCAGGTGACGACTAGTTATCCAAATAAATTAAATAGAGTTTAACGAATATTTCATTGTCTGAAATATAGTGGATATTGTTTTGCGTACTATTCAATTCATATTCATATGACAATAGGTTAAGGAAGAGTTTTTGGAGATGATTACAAACTATTATTTTACAACAAAGTTTAACTCATATTAAAACTTTGTAATACTTTTTGCGCTTTATTACACATGCTTATTTCAGGAAAGTAACCTTTAAATTTGAAATGTGAAATATGTATTTAAAATGTTTTAAAAATCGCAAACCTTTCAAAGAGAATAAAGCAAATATTTATCAATATTATCATTACTAAATACCTAAAAGTTAAGGAAGTCATATAGTAAATGCATAGACACATACTAACATTGCTACATGTAAACATTAACAGGGTATTTTTTAAAAGAAAAAATACTCAACTAAAAGACATGTACTATCAATAGTACACCAGACCTGTAACGGTTAAGAAGATCAGTACAGAACAAGTACAAATACAGAAACTACTTGAGTTAGTCTTTATATGTGACCTTAAAAAAGATTTTTACATCGTTTACATTCATACTGCTAAAATTCATTACTGAAACATCCTGTACATTCATTATGGTATAATGTTTAAATAAGAAAGCAAGATGTTCTGCTTTTTAGGGCAATAAATTCTGTTCGTGGATTTTTTTTTCAGGCTAAAGGTAGCTTAACACATTCGCTGCCGCTCACGCGAAAGCGCGTGATATGGCGCCAACATTAACGGGCCACCCACGCGCCAGCGCGTGATGTGGGGTGAGTCCAATACGCAGTCACGCGCTGGCGGGGGGAAAATGTTTCACTGATTCTTTGTTATAAAAAGTAAATCGACTTCTGGGAAAAACCTACTTCTACAGTGCGGCATTAACTATCATCACGTCTTTACGTAAACAGCAGCGAACGTGTTAAATGCTAACAACAGCTACATTTAAATGGCAGCGTAATGAAGAGGATAGTAAAGATATGATTATAAAGATTTGATGGGTGTGAGAATATATACAATATTTTTTTGCTTAATTTACTGAAAATAAATACATGTATATTCGTTTATTTTTGGAAATATTACAGTTTTATAATCACCAATTTACAATTTTGAATACACACTTTTTTGTCCGGGATGGAATCATGGAACTCGGAGAGTGAAGGGGCACAATATGGAGAAATTAGTTACTCTTTTAAATCATTACTAAATGCAAAGTCTCAAATCTTCCAAGGGGAAGGGGGCCAATTTGATGTCCCATGGAATATTTTCTCATTCTATCCTCTGATATTATCGCTGCCAAATTATGTTATTTTCTGTTCTTTTATATGTTTTTTCTCTTTTTTATATAAGCGATCCCACTGACAAAATAGCTATAATTAATAAATTAATTTGAAATTGTATTTTGATAAATTCTGTAATTAAAAGCCCCTGAGTATTGATAAATAATAATTAGCTTTAATTAAATAGAATATATAGTTATAAGAAAAATAATTATGTATCTCCTTTATTTACAGTTTTATTTTACAAAAGCACCAGAGGTTATTTATTTTGCTACGTATAATAATTTTTGATAAGCATAAATGAATATTTATTAAAAAAAGGGATTCAAATCTGTCAAATTAATAAACTAATTATTATCTCTTTATTTTAGTACGTCCATTGATTTGAAAATTTTGTCATTAATCATATTGTTTATAAAACTTGATAGTTCTATTTGTATAAAAAGGAGAATTTTAGAAGTATTTCAGTTAACCCTTTACGGCACAGGAAAATTCTGTTTGTAAAATGAAAAAAGATTGACTCTCATCGGAATATCAAACGACTTTTTCCGAAATTAAGAATCCTCTAATTCAAGTTTTCATTGTAAAAGCAAAATATTCTTAAAATATTATTGGTGCCGTTTGCAAGTTTGGAATTAAATTTAGGTATCCAAAGGGGGGGGGGGGAGGGGGACTGGGAACAGTGTGCCGGGAAAGATTAAAAAAAAATACTTGGAGAGGAGAGATGTGTTGCTAAATTTAAATATTTTAATGTTGGCATAATGTTTGGATAAGAAAGCAAGATTTACTATTTTTCTGTAATAAATTCTCCTCCTGTTTTCCTCAGTTTAAAAGTAACTTAGAGACTCACAAGAACATGGATGAGTTCCGCACATGAGAGTAATGCACACGGGGTTGCCGGATTCTGTGTTATTCTTGTTGTTGTACGTTTTCTTGCGCTCTTTAGGTCTATTGTTCGATACACGCTTAAATGCGTCTAGTACGAAGTTTTCCTCTGTTTTTATACTACATATTATTTTGGACAGATAAAATTATATAAATAAAACATTTTAATTTGCTTCAAAGTTTACACTTTTGCCAAAAATAAGTTATGCACATGCGCATCAAATGTAAAAACTCAATATTTCCGATAAGAAAAACAAAAATCTTGACAGGTTATGTAATATTAACTGTGCATTCGCTAGATCACTGCAGATTAGCTGTAGATTTGTTGTATATTTGCATTCAGATCATATGAACTTGATATTATTATAGACCATAACTATCTACATTATAGTACTTTAAATTAAACATATTTGTATCTAACGTTCTGATATTTGGTTTCATTTGTTATCAACCTCTGTACTTTCATCGCAAATATATATAGAAGATTAAGGGGTTTGATGGAAACATTTTCGTAGGTTGTCCTTGCTAAAATTTTTCTCATGAAAATCATCATTGAATTTTAGGATGTTTCTATTTAATTTTGCTCACACAATTCAATATTTTCTTTCATAATTAGATAATTAGATATATGACTGCAAAATTAGCTAAAAGCGTTACAAGAATTATAAAATACAAATACAGTTATATAATAATGATTAAATCGATTAATTAATAACGTATTTTTGCACGAATTCATTACCGAAAACGTTAAAGGAATATACAACATAGAGTATGGTATGAATAAATGACGATAAAATGATAAAGCAAAAATTACTTGATACCAATAAAAAATTTCCGGGATTTTTTTTTCTTTTAAGAGATAAATCTGACAACCCTAGATTCAAATTTTCATAATATTTCCAAACACATAACCTCAAATCCTCCGGGTGAGAAACTTCGTGCTCAGTCTCCCGTGGGCCATCCTCTCAATCCTTTAGGGTCATTTTATGTTACTTTTTGTTGTTTTCTGTGTTTTCTTATTGTTGCTTTTTTTTGTAAAAATTATGCCACAGTAAACACACTATAATTGGTAAATTAACTTTATGTTATGTTTTGTTAAATTATGTAACTAAAATCCTTTTGACAATGATAAATTATGAAAAACATTGATAAAACTGAATTCAAAGTGATCAGAAAAATGATTTTGCGTTTGTTTATTTATAATTCTTTTTTTTCTAAATTTCCTGATATTATTTATTTTGCTATGCATAATAGTTTTTTTTTATCGTGTATTGGTATTAAAAAAATGTCTGAATCCTAGTAATTATTAAGCTAATTATTTTTACTTTATTTCATACTCATACACATATATTACAATGTGTATAATCAAACATTATAATAGTAATCATTGTTGTTTAAAAGCAATATGCAGTCTAACCTCGATTATTTGAGCTATTTGGGACTGCTAATAACTCGGATATCGGAAATCTCAGTTAATGGAAATTGTGCATAATAACTCGTCGTGTTCGACAAATTTAACATTTCTTAGATTAAGAAACAATAAAATGTTCTTTTTTAAATGATAGAAGTAGAGATAACAGTTATGCTTATTACCCCAGCAATTAAAAAAGACTACTAGTAGTCGATTAAAAATTGACTACTAGTAGACAAATTTTAAAAGAAAATTGAAAGTTTTTTAACTATACTAAGTTAAATATTGAAAAATGCATTTTAAGAAATAAAACAAATGTCAAAAAATAATATGACAATACAATTGTTTGATATCTTTTACTTGGCCTATGTAAGAAAATGTAATATGAAATTATCCTTAAGGAACTATAGTAATAAAATGAAAATAATTTATTGTTACAATTTACAGCAATGAAGTTACCATCTTATGGCAGCTTCAATCTTCTGTTTCTGGCGTCCCGCTCACACAAACTTACGAGTAACAGAAAATGTATCGGTATAACATCGATTCTTTTCTCCAAACATTTTAGGGATATGGACAATAAATTAAAAAGTGCGGTCTTTTAAAGGTTCATTCACAAAAAAATAGAAAGAAATAAAAGGAAGAGAAAAAAGAAAAAGAAAGAATTAGACTTTATTATTGGCTCGGCTATCAGAAATCTTGGTTAATCAAGGTTTTACTGTATTTAAGTAGATCTGCACAAACGTAGGCCTAGGAGTACAGTAAAACTTGCAAAAATTGAACGTATACAAGGCTCGCACGGTACCTGAAATGTTCATACTTTCCTATCACAATTTTAAAACGGTTATATTTATTGTAAAATTCGATTGTAGATATTTTAGGAACCTTCCACGAAGATTTTTGTTTTAAAATACTGGTAGCAAATTGCGAAAATTTTAGGAATGGTGCGAGCAATACGTATACATAACGGAATCCTGTCTTAAATAGATACATATTATTTTTCCTGTTTAATTCAATAGAAAACAGTTACATCGCACTCCCTGTTTGTTATAACGAAAGCCTGTATATAATGGATTTTTCCCTGATGCCTTACCTGGTTAGTGCATTATTATATTAATTTTGAAACAAAGGTTAATTTTTAAAACAGTAACACGACAAATATACACTAAAACGTAATTGAAATGCTGTTTTACCTGTTATTATCATAGAAAAAGTTGAACGAAACATAGCCATAAAATCTACTATTAAATATAATAACTTATTTTTATCTTTGTAATGCCATTTATTTTGAAGTCACATATTATTAATTATATTTATAATGTAAAATTTTAATTATTGATAATTATGTTTTCTTTCTTTTAGGTAAGTTCCTGTGTTTGTTTTTTTAAAAATAGTTTCAACTTTATCCGGCATGTTTTTGTAAGTATAATGTATCTTTATTTGATTCAGATGGTATATGTTATTTTGGTACTACTCTGTTATCCCGTCGACCAATTGCGCCAAATTATTCAAATCGTCAAACTAATAGCTAAATTATACATATTGACATAATTTTTATTTTAAATAACGAAAAAACAAATCATTAGTGGAATATTAATAAAAATACAAATAAAAAGTCGAAATAAAAATCACTTAATGACATTTTAAACACGTGAATATCGTATTTAATGTCATTGAATGTGACTTCACGATCATCCATTATTGGCATTTAATCTTATATTTTGGCGATAATTTTTTGGTTGGCGGGATAATCTAGTAGTACTGTTACTTTTCTATTTAGCTAAGTATGTTAATTTAATTTTTCAAATTCATATTTAAGTCCTTTACTGCCGAAAAATATCTGAAACCAATTTTTTTTCTTGCGCATTTTTATATGATACTTCTGATTTGTTCACAAAATCGGGATGCACTCTGTTTTATAGTATATATAGATGGCCACATTAGAGTTGTACTTTGGAATGGGAAAATCATTTTACTAAAACTCAATTTTATTCGAAGGTAGGTCTTAGCTTGTCTTAGCTGATATGTAGAAATTTCGAATTAAAAAATCTGATTTTTTTCTAATTAAAATTGTACCTTTAATCAGAGTGTACTAACCACCATTTTAATGAAAAATGAATTTAAACTGCAAAATGATATGAAGCAATGTATGCCATGCCATCTGTTGATTGTATAATGAATTTTATTAACCGTTTGCAGGCCGAATTAATATCACAATGTAATTATAATTTTGTTTTCCATACATTACAGCTTCAAATGTTTTAATTTATGTATACAAATTTAGAAACTAACAAAAAAATATTTCTGCAGTTTTTTGGCTGTTTATATTTCAGTGTTTGCATTTTGAAACATGGTTATTGATTGATAACCTATGCTAATATAACAAATTATTTTTGGTATATGCTATGGTATATTATACTTGAGTATTTTCTCGAATTGCAAAAACACGTCGATTCCTAGCTTCCAAATGTAAGTAATATATAGTAAACGACAAAAACAAATATATTTTTTTTATCCAAATTAATAAACTTACATTTTCCTTATACCTGTGATAAATGCTTAAACATAAATATATATTTTTTTCAAAAGTTCAAATAAACCTTATATTTTATAGGAAAAATAAGGACATCGTTATTATGTTGGAAAATATATGTTTTGTATTAAAAATAATGCAATGTTCTCATTTAGGAACATTGGCCTTTAAACGGTTAATTTGGAAACTATTCAAATGATAAAGTCACGTTAACTGATGTACAACGCAACTTAAAAATCAAGTTGCTAGTGCAAATGTGCATAGAGTAGTTGTATCCATTCTGGCAGTGTCAATTTTTGTGCCGGTGTTTTTTGAATAAGTTTATTTTTCTTTGACACTTGTCTTTGAAGAATTTGACAAAAATTTTTACAAATTTTGGAAAGCATTTTTCTGGATATAAGACTTGATGAGCTGAGGTTTTTCTTGTTCTAAACACCTCAATTGACTTCAGATAAAAGTTTTGGGGTTAGCTTTAGAAAAAGAATAGTTTGCCCATTCGAAGATTATAAGGCGTTTCTGATCCTAAGAAACTGATGAGACAGATATAGTTGTGGCTAAAAATGGTGTAATAACAAATTTCCAGGCTTATATTATTGGTACTTATTTAAAATTTTTCATTTATATATTTATTATTTATAAGTCGAGTGCCTATGTCTAAGTTAACAGAAATTCCCTTTTCTCTACTAGATACATCATAAAGTTTCTAATTTCATACAAACGTTAAATTTTTAAAAGTGTTTAAAATTATTTTACAAGCCATATATAGAAAAAAAATCTAGTCATTTTTTATGTTAAAATTTAAAAGAAAGACTCAGAAATTTCCCTTTGTACGAATTATTTACCAAAGAAAAAAAAAAGAAGACGGGTAAATTAATGTTTCTATTTTATTTTTAAATAAAAATGTTGATAAGTTAACTATTAATAGTTCTAAATAATCATTAAAAACATATGCTACTTTAAATCATCAAACGCCATAAAATGAATTCTTTTTCTAAGTAAAAGTTATCACTTACCGACATATTATTTACTAAAGTAAGTATTTCCATGTCAAATAATAATAATAATAATAATAATAATAATAATAATAATAATAATAATAATAATAATTATAATTATAATAATTTAACACAACGCATATAATTACATTACAATCCATAATAAGAAAAGTTTCTTAATTTCACAAATACTCTAAAAATAAAATTATTTTATGAAATATTTACTGATTATTAAACTTATAAGAAAAAACAATTCATTTGCTTTAACTAATTTGCTAAGATATTTATTCCATTCATTTAAATATTAAATTATTTTTAAAATACACGCCCATAAGTCAATTACAATAAATAAATAAATAATAAAATGTAAGCACTTCAAAAAAAGAAATGCGGAGCAAACGAAAACAAGTATTGTATTAGGATTTTGTTCATCTGACGAAACCCTATTCGTCTCTGTATTCTGTCTGTCCAACAGTCACAGAGTTCATACAAAAAAACTGTTTAAGTCAGCTATCGCAAATTTTGTTACAGCTGAATACTTAGTGTTACATTAGAAATCACAGGGCTCCGAAATGGTCCTCCAATGGAACATCAGAATTTTCTTAGAGAAATTTTCCTTTTAGATTTTATTTGAAAATAGCCAAGAATCTAATTTCGAAATTAATTTTAGCGCAAATACTGTAGAAACCTATCATGAAATTTTCTGTTAAAAAATATTGATGTTCAGTTCGCGGACCATTTGGGAGCCCTGAAATCATAATAATTTTTAAAACGTCTTTTATTTTATTTAAATCAATTTTATCAATCTCATCTGTTCATTTTTGCGCTTTAAGGGAAAGATCTTAATTCCAACGCATGTCGTGTAGACAGAGTATCTTGGAGTTAAAGCATCTCATTAGTAAACAGAAGGTTCCCAGTTCAAACTCTGATGCTGAAACTTTACATATAATATTTTTGGAATTTAATTTTCTTTTAATTTATTAATGATTAATGACGATTTATTGATGATTCAGAATTTCATATTTCGCTTAAACATTTTTTTCGTTTTTAGAAACTTAAAATTTTATTTCTATCTTCGCAATTATTTTTTCAATTTTTTCAAAAAATTTGGAATTTTGGTTTTTGTTCAAATAATTAGATTTGAACATTTTTAGATTGATTAAAATAAATAACTTCCTTTTTTAATTATTTTAAAATTCAATGTATTGATGCTATCATTTATGTACAAATTTAAGAATTATAAATTAACAATTTGGATTTAATAATTATATTATAATTTATTTTGAAAGAGTTATTAAGCGAAACCCTTTGTGTGACGTGCAATCACATTTACCCACTTTTATTTTCATCCTTCGTCTTTACCAAAACCCATTTCATTTATATTTACAAAAAAGAAAAAAAATGCATTTTGATTTTTGATTGTCCAAAATTTTAGACTATCTAACAATGGGTACATTTTTGGAGTTGCTCGCACATAGCATCGAGACAATGTGCATTTTTTAGCCCTATAGATAAAAGTTAGAGAACCTATAAAAATTCTCTGTCAAGATCACATTTTATGTATACTTTTATACTTTCAATTTTTTATTATGGAATTTTTATTTGTTTATTTCACTTTAAAAGTGAACTTAATCGCGAAATATGGCGTTGAGAAGTTTTCGTTTACCTTACTTTGGAGCTACGACATTCGACTAGGACTGCTGGATTTCTGTACTTTTGAAAATATGTCAACTTTTTCCATGCAAAAATGTGAATATAATATTGTAATTTTTCAAAAACAAATTCATAGATTTTTTTAAGGAATCTTTATAGTTTAAAAAATATTTTATATTTATTATTAACTAATTTAATTTATATTTTAAATTGCTTTTCTTATTAAAAAAATGTTAATAGTTTGATAAGTGGCCTCGAAAATAGCATTTTCAGAAAGTTATGCTGCTGTAAAATCAAAACAAATGACTTCAACAGAATTTTTTTTCGAGTGTCCAACTTCCTAATAATGGGCTTTAAAATCCGCAAGTCTCAACGTTAGACGCGAACACACCCAAAATGGTTCATTTGTGAGTTCTATTTATCAAATTTTCCATGCAATGTCAAGCTTGAAAATGTAAAATCGAATTCTAAATATATTTAATTAATAGCATACGGAAAAATATTACTTAAATAAACACATAAAAATTTTCAAAATATCTTCTACACCGTATCTTAGATTACTGTATTTGCATTTACTTATGTATTCATATAGGAATGATATCTATATTATAAAGGTCAAACGTATTTGTGCGTAACGCGTACGTCATTTTGCGAATGGCAACACTTTTCCATGCAATTTCGGGTTTGCAATTTTTGCTACTACAAATTTTACACTTCTAAACATCGCACATTTTTAATTTTTACACCGTCGGGTCGTGTAGAGAAAACATGTACTTTTAAATGCCATTTGTTTGAAAGCTGTATCTCAATTTATTTTTAAGATATTAATTTTTTTATAGTTTTTAGTACCAATTTTGTAATTGTGGCAACAGAATCACTCAATTTCCTCTTAAAATTGAAAAAAAAAAATAATAATAAATAAAAAATAAATAGAATTTAAAATGCGCAAAACTTTCACATGCAATTTCGGTTATGCAATTTTACGTACTGCAAATTTTACACTTCTAAACATCATACATTTTAAATTTTTACACCGTCGTATAGAGAAAAAAATGTACTTTTAAATGCACTTTGTTTCAAAGCTGTATCTCAGTTTATTTTTGAGACATTATTTTTTTTATAATTTTTGGTACCAATTTTTTAATAATGGCAATATAATCACTCCATTTTCTCTTTAAATTGAAAGGAAAAAAATAGAAATTAAAATGCGTATAGTATTTTTAAAATATCGTCTGTTATAAATTTCGATTTTATTTCTTTTAATAAATTGGATAATTGTGTTTTATAGTATTTTGTTAATTTTAGCTTAAAATGATATTTGTTTAAGAGTTAGATTGACCAATATACGATGTCTTTTTTACTGTAACTAATTTTGTAGATTTATTATAAATAAACGAAACAGTTCTTTCTTTAAGATTTTTTTTGTCGAATTTCGACGGGTTTCACCTCGTTATAATTAGTGCCATAAATATAATAATATCACTCGAAACTTTGTAACATTTCTTACATTAATTATGTATGTAGGAACAACATGTGAAAGTTTTGAAAGTAAACAACGACTACTTGATGATTAAAATATGTCTACGTATCAAAAGTTTTCAGAAAACCATAAATATTACATTATCAGCTTTTTGTTCCAAATATTTAAATTGAAAGACCTTTAAATCTGAGAGTTTATTTTCTTTAATGCATTTTAAGAAAATATTAAGTTATGAAGGAAATATTAATATGTATTAAAGGAAACCGGCTGTACGATGTGCGACCACGCTTACTGAATTGTTTTTCCTTCCTTCGTCGTTACCAAAACCCATTTCATAGGGGCCTGTGTGGTCAAGGGGTTAAGGTACCATACCGCCAATCGCTTGTGAGTGTAGGATGTTGTGAGTTCTATTTCTGCTTGCTCCATTGCACACATTCTTTGTGTGGACTTGCAGGTTGTACTTTTCTAGTTTTGTAAAATTTCCTCGAGATATCTCTTCCTCCCTGTATATTGACAATGATTTATATACAGGCTTTAATGTTGTGCACTCAAGTCAGGTATAGGTTGTTCAATAAATAAACTCATTTTATTTTTATCTAAAACAAAATCAAATACATATGATTCCGATTGTTCAAAATTTTCAGACAATCTGAGTTTTCTTGTATCAATTTTTGCATGCATATTAACTTTGATGAAAGAAAATGTAAAATAAAGCATACACAAAAATATTTCTTAAACAAATACATATAATTTCAAAAAAATATCCTCTACACCGTATCTTAAATTATTATATTTGCATTCACTTACGTTTCCATCTAGGAATTATACTATAATTAGTGTAATAAACATACTCATATCACTCGAAACTTTGTATCATTTCCTACATTAATTATGCATGTAGGAACAACATGTGGAAGTTTTGAACGCAAGGAACGACTACTTGATGATTAAGATACGTGAACGTACCAAAAGTTTTCAGAAAACCATAAATATTACATTATCAGCTTTCTGCTCCAAATGTTTCGTTTGAAAGATGTTTTAAGTTCTGGGTGTTTAGTTTCTCCAATGCATTTTAATTAAATATTAAGAATTCGTTAGGAAATTCTTCTATATTTATTTCAAAATTTTCGAAAGGATCATACATAAACGCAATTACTAAAAAATATATGGCTTAGGTGATTAGTGTGTTTTATAAATACTTTAAATGAAACTTTTTTGTTGTAAACTGTTTTAAAAATGAAACCATCGATCAGTTTTCTATTTCTTTATAATATTTTTTGTAAATAAATATAAACATAAAAAATTCCATAAATTCGGAATTAACCCGGTGGAAGGCGCGCACTCATTAGCACACATTTGGTCGCGTGGGGTTCCTGTATAACCCCACCGAAAAACTTTGCAATTTACGCATGTAAATTTATTCAAACATATATAAAAATGTATAAAATATATTTTTAAGATGTAAGTTTCAATTTCAGAATATATTTAAATAAATATCTGCACTAATAATTCTTAAAAAAAAAAAAAAAAAAAAAAAAAAAACTTACTCATTTTCAAAAAAAATTACATACCTTTATTGGACTTTACATACATTTGTCACAGACGTAATTAGAGTGATCCTTGCAAGTAAATTGTTTACATTTAATACAACTATTTGTGGTTTTTTTGTCCTTAGCTCGAGGACAAACTGCACATCGTCCTTTACCAAGCTTTATTCTCTTTGGCAAGTTATTATCAGGATCATCATTACTTTCTGTTGAGGGCAAATCAGATTTAATTTTTTCTCGTAATTCCTTGGGCAACATTGACATAGTTGATCTTTTCATAATTTGTTGGTTAACTAGAGACAATGCCAATGTTTTCAAGAACATTCGCCTACTTTTGTACTGCAGAGGAGCATTTTTGGTGGACATAAGTGCAACTCGCGCATTTATAGCTGCCACATTCAACACACAATAGAAAACAACCATCGGCCACCTATTTGTTTTCCTCGCAGTAGAATAAAGTGTAGACATTTCATCAACAGTATCCACTCCTCCCTTTGTTTCATTGTAAAATTGTATTATTTCCGGCTTCTTTTTCTCAGAGTTTTCATCTATCATGTTATCATGATGCATAGTAGACAACAAAACTACACATTTCGATTTCTTCGGAACATAAGACACTAATGTTACGTCCTTTTGGAATCCAAATATAGATGAAAAAACTTCCCTTGTTTTTGCTTCTAAAAATTCAACAGGAATCACAGCTTTATTTTTCTTCAAAGTTCCCACGATAGTTAGTTTCTTTGATAGAAGCTCTTTTGCTAATGGATAGCTTGTGTACCAGTTGTCCATTGTCACGTTCCTTGCGGATCCAAATAACGGGGTGCAGAGTCGTTTTACAATTGCAGATGGTGAATTGTCGACTTTGAACGGACCTTCTGGTTGTTGTCCGGCATAAATTTCCATATTATATGTATAAAATGTCCTCGCATCGACTAAGGCGAATATTTTAATTCCATATCTTGCCGGTTTTTTCGGCATGTACTGCCGAAATCCACAACGACCTCGAAACTTTTCTAAGTTCTCGTCTATAGTGACATATTCACTAACTGAATATATCTCTTGACACTTTTTATTGAATGCACTGAAAAAATCTCTCACTGCTGCCAGTTTATCTAATTGACGTCGATCTTCACGGTCTTTTATATTATCAAATCTCAAGCATCTGAGAAGAAATGTGAACCGCTTGTAAGACATTGTTTTTCGAAGCAATTCAATTCCAGTTCCATCGGCGCTCCACAAATCCTTTGCATTAGCATGGGATGATTTGTGTAGCCCGCATAAATATAAGAGACCAAATAGCGCTCTCATCTCCACTTCATCCGTATTTCTAGCATCACGACTTCGTTGGAAATTTGCAGATATTTTATCAATAAAAATATTAGTGCAATCCACGATATTTTTTATAACGTTGGAATCAAAAAAGAGTTCCCAACTTTCAACAGGTTCCGTAATACCTGATGCAACTGATTTTAGTCCAGGTAGATGAATAATGATGTTGCACGAGCTAGTTCTCACTTTTGCATTCGGTTTATCTTTTTTCCAGGCTGTTTTATCTTTTCCTACGTAAATGTCATTTTCTTGATCGGATTCACCGCTTATATTGGCAGCTTCAAATTCACTGTCACTGTCGTGACTACTATAAATTTCATAATCAATTTCATCTTCACTAGCAGAGTCTATTTCTTCATCTGAAGTTTCAACAGTATCCAGCAGCCCTCTCAATCTCTCCATTTCTTTCTCATATTCCGTCAATTTTCGTTTAGCTGCCATTTTCGAAAAGAACAAAAAATCAAGCGTCCACTATCTATGCGAGCAGAAAACTAATGAGAGGGAATTGCTGTAAAATGCGGTCGCGCGGGGTTGCTAGGTTACCCCAGTGGCAGGTGGCTTTCCAGGAAATGATTGCTTCTCCCTAACAAAAGAAAAACACCTGCTGATGGCAGGTGCTATTGAAAGAAAACATTTTAAATGTTAGCTACTGAAGGGATGAATAATGACGGACTAATACGAATTCCAGAATAGAAGTTTTTATGAGACTGGGGTGACTCAGGTACCCCGCGCGCCTTCCACCGGGTTAAGAAAAATATATAAAGATTCGATTGCCGAGTTTAAAATATTAAATATAAAGTATTGATAGTCCAAAAGCCGAGAAAACAATAAAGAATACTGCCCAGTTAAACTGATGGCATTGAGCTCACAGGCTACAAATACTAATTGTACATTAAAGCCTTATATTTTCAAGGATTAATTCCGTTCGAAAAAAAATAAGAAGGGGAACAGCTCTCCCCTTTCGTCTTTTTTTATACTTAATCATTGAACTCCTATACTATCAAACACATGCTTTATCATATAAAAAATCTATATCCAAAATTCAGAGCAAATGAGATAATTTTTAATAAAAATCCGTTTAGCGTTTATATAATTTAAAAGGAGTATTCCCCCGCTTTTATACTTAACCATTAAACTTCCAAAACTATTCAGAGATTTGAACGAAATCTGAAAATTCTGCTTGAAAAACCCATTTATATAAATTAAGGAGGGGGGGCATTAGAACCCCTGTTCCCCCTATTTATACTTATTCAATGAACACCTAATAACAGTCACGGAATCGCCTCATCAGAATGATCCTAATCTAAATTTTGAACGAAAACTTAATTCTGCATGGAAATCCCATTTATATCAACTAAGGGGAGGGGCATGAGCCCTCCGTTCCTCCTCTTATACATATCGAATGAACTCCAAAAACTAATCAGGGAAGCGCCTTGTCAGGATATACCTACATACAAAATTTCAAGTGGATCGGATATTTTTATCAAGAGTTATCGCGTTACGCACGAACATACGAACGTACATAGAGAACGGACAAGCACATAAGCTCTCAGGCTATGATAGCCTGTGAGCTAAAAACCTTAGGCATCGAGCCCAAGGAAAAAAAACTTTTCTTTTATGGAAGAGCAGAAATAGGGGAATGGATCATGTCTGCCGGTAGTGAAATGGTACGGAAGCCGAAAATTAATACCACTAGTGATTTACTCATAGGTTTAATATTGTGTTTGTCCTACAATCATTTCATACCTTAGATTGTAGGACAGTTACAGCGATACATCTGCGAGTCTACCACTGGTCGTATTAATTTTTTGCTTAAGCACCACTTTACTTCCCGCAAACAGGCATCATTAGATTCCCCTATTCTTTCTTTTCCATAAAATAAAAGTTTGTTTTTCTTGTGCTCCATACTTTAGGTTTTTCTACTATGCGGCTCTTGCTTTGATTAACAAAGCGAAAGTACAACAATTAAAATATTTAACTATTAACTAAGACTGTTATGATAAATTACACGGGAGCATATGAATTTTTTTTCCATTTCCGAGATAAAATTTATGTACTTAAAGAAGCGCAATATTAGTCTCGTGATTCAAAGCTATTATGTAACGGCGTGAGTGACAGTCAAAACTCCGCCCATAATGATGTAATTTAATAAATTCTCAACAATTTTACCTCTTTTATCGATATTCAGTTTGTTTTAAGTATATTTTTATTAATACTTTATTATGAACTACACTGGTGTCCAAAATTTAAGCATAATTGGTAATTAAGTAATTATTTTTAAGTGATGAAAGAAATATGAATCGGAATGTGCTGAAACTCCAGGTGTGTAAACAAAATAGTACGCGTCACATATTTTCGTGAAGAGTTTTCCCCGAAATCGAACAAGGGACCGTCAACAAATTGAAAAAGAACGAAGATCTTTTGGATAACCCTGTCAAAACTAATGTAGCAAAAGCGTTCAAACTGCACATTATGATTAATTGGCTTATTGTAATGTACTGTGTTAATTTTTACAAGGATAGCATGTATGCTCGTAGAGAAATTAAGGTTTTTATAAAAACAGTCCTAAATTTTTCCAAGTTTTTTGCTTATAATTTGCAGAGTTCTTATTATAAAATAAAGCTCTTTTCTGAAAATATGAAAAACATCATTGTACACAATATCCTGTCATCAGAATTTAAAAATAATAAAAATTGTATGAAAAATGAGTATGTTTAGCAAAAAATTTTTCATTGCGCATGCGTCAACGATATCAAAATGTCATTTGCATATTGTGTTAGCTAAATGTATAGAGCAACTTCTGTAAAAGTTTCAAAAACATAGCTTGAAAATTCTGAAAATGGGAGCCTATAGAATCAACTCAAAATCCGTTATCCCTAAAGGAAGCAAAAAAATCAGGGGTTTTACCTAAATATAGTTGTACGTGCAATATTGTGTAGGCACTAAACAATGGAATATGGATACAAACCCTCATCTTTTTGCTTCATTTAGGGAATAAAGGATTTTGATCTCATTCTATCAACCATAATTTTCAGAATTTTTAAGCTATGTTTTTGAGACTTTCACAAAAGTTGCTCTATACATTTAACTAACATAATATGCAAATGAAATTTTAATAGCGTTCACGCATGCGCAGTAAAAAATTATTTAGTAAACCTGCTCATTTGTCATACAATTTTTATTATTTTTTAATTCTGATGACAGGGTATTGTGTACAATGATGTTTGTCATTTTTTCAAAAAAGAACACTATTTTATATTAAGAACTCTGCAAATTATAAGCAAAAAACTTAGGACTGTTTTTATAAAAACCTTAATTTCTCTACGAGTATACATGCTATCCTTGTAAAAATTAACACAGTACATTACAATAAGCCAATTAATCATAATGTGCAGTTTGAACGCTTTTGCTACATTAGTTTTGACAAGGTTATCCAAAAGATCTTCGTTCTTTTTCAATTTGTTGACGGTCCCCTGTTCGATTTCGGGGAAAACTCTTCGCGAAAATATGTGACGCGTACTATTTTGTTTACACACCTGGAGTTTCAGCACATTCCGATTCATATTTCTTTCATTACTTAAAAATAATTACTTAATTACCAATTATGCTTAAATTTTGGACACCAGTGTAGTTTATATGTTTTCCCTTGCTCTAACTCGTCCAATATAGTCATATTGTCACAAAATTTTTAAAATGTTATTGGTGTTTACAATATCCTGTTTGGTATTGAAAATGAAGCTTGTAGCATTTACTGTTCGTTCATAAGGTTACTAATAAGAATTTTGTTACATTACGAACAACGAAGTATATTAAATTTTGCGGTTTACTAAATGTTGTTACACTATTTTAAGCCTTGAAATTTATGTTTACAACATGTTTGTAAGATCTCGTTGGATTTTCGACAGTTCATGGGAAATCAACGAAACAAGATTGAAATATGAAATATTCACCAAATAAAAGAACTCTTCAAGTTTCATACCTGTTCAGTGTAGTGCGATGTTGGTTACCATTTGAATCAAAGATCACAGACATCAGTCAAACTCTATTACATCAGATGACCTTAACTGTGTGCTGGAAGAATTCGAATATTGTTTAGACGTGTGTAGGATAAAAATAGAGGCCACATCTAGCTGCTTTGAACAAGTATGATTCTTCGAGAGTTTTTATTTCATTTTGTGAAGCTTTTTCATTTCCACCTTTGTTTCGGTAATTTTTTATGATTAGTCAAAATTTCAACATGATTTACAGACACAGTGTATCTCTGAGGTATAGTACAAAACTCCTAATATAGAATATTAAAGTGCATATAATTTATCTTTCATTTACAGTGATTTGCAAATTTTAGAGAATTTAGAATGACTTGCAAAATTTAGAAGAAAATTATTATTGAATTCTTGAATCCTGTGAACAAGATAGCTGAAAGCACATTTTCAGTCGTGGTACATGTTTTTAGCAATTTCTAACTAAGTTCTAAAGTGGTTATGCATTAAGTTTGCCTGTCCACGCTCTAATTCCAGTGAATATAGTCGGATTTTCATGCCATTCATAAAGCTTATTAAGGGCCACCAAAGCGAGTTTGGTATTGCATATAAAGTATGTATAATTAATCTTTCATTTACAGAGGCACTCAAAAGAATTCGATTAAATTATGATAAATGGGGAAAAAACGTTTGGAGAGTATTTTAGTATCATTACGCTATTTGAAATATATTGAAACTGATATAAATCACTGAATTTCACTACAATCACGTTAAAACAGAGCACTTATACCAAGGTTTCTTCATTTACAAGGGCAAACAAAAGAAATCTGTTACAGTATTATCTGTGCATAATAATTGCTGGAGAGTTCATTTAAAAATTCAGTATGCGCTTTTAAATTTATTTAGTTTTCTTTTCTTTTCTTTTTTTGCACATTACTCTTTATATATAAATTTTATAATTCGTATACAGGACTGCATAAAAGATTCTCATGTCATTCCCTTATTAGAGTAAATTGTTGAAGGGGAATTTTCAACGGAAATGTATATATCTTTTAAGTGAACTAAACTGTGGAATGGACTTTGTTGCTAGATAAAAATATCTATATCATATAGAGGGCTGCTAAAAAATTCGGAAATTTTTCCCATTGTAGATGGCAACAGCTGAAATTTGGTTCTGACATGCAATATACATTTCCATCTGGTGATTGGAGACGTAATATTTTAATTTTTTAAACGGTGCAGTTTTATTATTATAATATGTTATTATTTTGTTATGTTTATTCTTATTGTGTTTGAAAATACTTCAAAACCTATGCTTGACTCATGGTTTTTTCTTTCTTGTAAATTTTATCTTTTTAACCCTTTCCAATAAAGTTAGAAACTGTTTATGCATTCGGTTTGTCTGTTTGTCTTTTCATGCTATAACTCCCCGAAATATACTCAGATTTTCATGCTAATTTTTAAATCTTATTTATGGTTACCTAAGCACATTTGGTAGTCTACATGAAGTATGTGGAATTAATATTTTATTTCCAGGGACACTCAAAATAATTCCATTACATTATGGTATATGGGGAAATATCCTTTGCAAAGTATTTTAATGACATTATGCTATTGCAAGTGTATTGAAACTGATATAACTTATTGAGTTTTATTATACATTAGAACACGACAACCACAAGATTTTTAATCCATTTATAGGGAAAAACAAAAGAAATCCGTTACAATAATGTCTTTGAGTAATAATTATTGGAAATGCGTTTTCAATTTTGGCATTCGCTTTTAAATGTAACTGTTTTTTAGATGAAATCATAATTCTTTAAATACGTATCACTTTTAGTCGTTCTTTGATTTGCCTGCCAGTCCGCATATAATAGCACAAAAACTACCCAACCGAATCGTTTAAAATTTTAAATATATATTTATTGCAGAATTTTGTTGATATATTTCAAATTTTAGTAAAAGAGGTTAGTTCAAATACAAGGACAGTCAAAAGTATTTCTTTTACGTTACGACCAAATGGATAAAATACTTTCAAGTGTTTTTTTAATGATGTTACACACATCGAAACATAATGAAATTGATATACATTTATATGAAGGGAACTAGAATGTACATTTTGTAGGCTATGCTGTACAAAGAATCTATATTTTACATTTACAGAGTACCAAATCAGAATTTCGTTTCATAATGGTATGGAGAGGACATTATTTGCGGCATATTTTAATTACGTTAAACTATTTCACATATAATATTATTGATATAAATTGCTTAGATTTAATACAAGTTACTTCCTATGCAATAGGAAATGCGTTTTATATTACTGAATCGGACATACTATTTTAACTGATAAAATATTGGATTTTTGTTACATTATTCTGAATATGTTGCAAAGCATTTCATAATCTTTGCTTGACACATGATTTTTTTTTTTTTTTTTTTTTTTTTTTTTTTTTGTTTAACATGCATTTGGTTTGTCTGGCTGCCTATCCACGCTCTAAGTCCCGTAAATATATTTCGATTTTTATCCAATTGATAAAGCAATACAAGGAAAAATGAGTTCGAATAAATGAAAACCTTTAACGTTATTCTACCGTTGAAAATTTCAAAATTTCAAGACATCATGTTAAGTTCGAGTTAAAAAAAGATTCGGTTTATCCGATTGAGAATTAACGAGTGCCGATTGTAATTTAATTTTTTCAATGGTGCAGTTTTGTTTCATTATTCTGAATAGATTTGAAAGCATTTCGTAACCTACGCTGTCGCATGATTTTTTTTCTTTTCTTGTTTAAATATTACTTGGTGTGTATAAGTTCAATAAATCATATAAAGGGCTGCAAAAAAGTTCTCAATTACGGTTTCGATTATTAACGTAAATGGTCGAATGGAAATCAACTGCATTATGTATGTAACAGATCTAACTATTAACATCACATGTAGTACACATTACAGATGAGACGAGCTCAGCCCGAGCTTGAAAACCCGAGCCCAAGCCTGGGCCCGCCGCCGACTTAGGGTTTGTTTTTTTTCTAGTCTTTGGGCTCGGGCGGGTTCTGGCTCATTTTTTCTGAAACCGGAAAATATTATTTATTCATGTGTAGAAAAAATTGAAACAACTTTTTTCCACTCATAACTGCATACTTATTCCTTTTCAAGTCATTTTAATGATATTTTGATCATTGTCGGGGGGACTGAAATCATGCTTATTTATTTTAGAAAAATTCGTGATATTTACAGATTTATGCCTACGAAATTTCCGGTGACGATCTATTGATAAGGTGCCAAACAAAACAACATAACAATGGATTTGCTTTCGTTAACAAAAGACATTTTTTAATGGGATCATTTATTTATATATTATTTAGTTACATAACGCGAAAAGTATATTTTCTTCGGGTTTTAGTAGACGAGAATTAGCTGGAGGTTTAAAAATTATTTAATCTTTTATTGTGGACTAGTCATAGTCGTTTTTCATATGAGAATAGTTAGTGATTATTATATCAACTTGTCAACCTGAACTCAGCTCACGCTAGGACACTGAACATTTACAAAGTCACTATCCTCCGTAAGTAAATATTACTACCATGTTATTCCAATAGAAATCAATCGATCTATGTTTCCTCTTTTCTTATTAAAGATCGGACTTTTAAGATAAGAAAGTATTTTTTTTTTTATATTTACGTGAATTTTTATTTACGTTGAAAATGAGATATCACCTTCGAAACAATTTTTAAATATCATACGTTTTGTATATTTTTTATATCTGGCTCGGGATCTGGTGATAAAAAATCTCTCGGGCTTGGAATTAAAATCGTCGGACTCGGGCGGAACCGAACCCCGAAAAACAAACCCGAACTTATATGTAGTATACATACGTTGCGTTCGTACTGTAAATAGTTTGTAAAAATATTCAGATCTTGGTGTAATAGATGTTGCTCTTTTACGCAAAAATGCATAATTACAAAATTTGTTACGATTATATATGTTTAATTCAGTAATGTTGGAATAATATGACCTTTTCTAAAATAGATCATAGCTACCATATGCCAATCTAAAATCAATGCCTATCGTGGGATATCATTGAATTAATTATGTATGATTGGATCTCAAAGAATGAAGAAAATTTTTATTAATATCTTTTTTAAGTTTCTTGTACAGTTTCTTTAAAAATTGAAATTAATTGACAAAACTCTGCAACAATTACCTACATGAAATTTCAAAGAATTAGTTTTGGTTGTTTTTTGCGCTGTTATATGACGACAGACGGAGAGACAGATAGACAGGCAGACGTATCAGACGGCTGCTCAGGCGGCTGCTACAGATTCTATGTATATGTATACTAACGAACGCACCTAAGAAATGATTTATGATTGTTGTAATCTAAAAATTATAATTTAAATAACCAATAATATAAATCTTGAAAAAGATGTTATTTAACAGCCATAGAAAAAGTGTTTATCGTACCCTAGAAAAAAATCAAAGTACTGAAATGAAAAAAATGAAAAAAAAAATCAAATCATATTTATTTACTCAATTAGCAAAAACTGAAAAGAAAATAAAACACTCTTTTTCTGAAAGCTATACCTGTACACAAAGACGATATAACAGAGGTAGTTAAGCACGTTTTTATTTTACTCGAAATTATTACCGAGTTCAGTTAGGATGAAACACCTTGTATTTGTCACTAAATCAGTGGTGTGCGAACCGATGTTCTACTGCAGTTTTTCATCCTTCTGATACCTACTAAAGCACCTCAACTGAATTTGTTGGTCAAGTTTCGGAATAAACTGTATATGACGATATGTCTTCAATGTATTAAAACTGTTTTGTGAATGTTGTAATCTAAAAACTACAAATAAAATAACCATATATCGATATCTTTCAAAAGATCTCATTTGACATCCTTGTAAATACTGTTAATCGTATATAGAACCTTATGAAAAATCAAAATTATTGAGTAATAATTGTAAAGAAGAAAAAAATCTTCACTACTATTTTTCTGAAAGCTAAACCTCTACACAGAGAAGATGTAGAGAGGTAGTTAAGCACGTTCTATATTCGTCAGCATTCTTGTATTACATTTTCTTAGTAAAAATTGAAAGATAAACTTTCTCAGTTATAACAGCTAAAATAATCTGTCAATGAACTTTTCATTACTATATCAAAAACTAGTTATCTCTAAATGAGTTACGTGAAGTTTATGTTAAAGAAAAATAATACTATCTGCAAAAAATATGTTTCCAAGATATCAGTGATAAAGTACCAAGTGAATAAAATGCTTATTTATTTTATTTTATATTATTTTTTGTATGTGTAGAATTAATCAAATAGTTAATAATACTGGGAAGTATTTTTAAGCTAGTTAAGGACTCAAAAAAATTCTGCATTACGTTTTTTTAACATCAATGATCAAGTCGGAAATTGTACGTCAAAAATAGAAAATGAGGTGCGTTTGTAGTATTAATAGTTTTATCAGTATTCAGGTCTTGGTACAATTGCTGTTCCACTCTTATGCAAAAATGTATGAGTACAAAATTTATACAGATATTAAATTCAGTTATACTGAAATAAAAGGACTCCATCTGATGTAGGACGTAATTAACAGGGTAACCTAGAATCCTTTAATTATCACGGGATATTGTCGAAATAATTATGATTATAGGATACAATAGAATAAAGAAAACTTTAGTTAATATCTTTTTAAGTTTTAATTTGATTTTCATATAATTTTAAATAACACGATAATTTTATGCAACGGTTATACATATTAAATTTCAAATCATTTGATTCTGTAGATATTGCGCTTTTATATGCAGACAGACGGATGTATTAGGTAGTAATTACAGAGGTTAGGTATTAATTGAATTACGAAAGCATAGAAATAATATTAATCGTATATAGAACTTCATTAAAAATCAAATGTATTGATGCGGAAGTAAACCGAATCATAACTAACTACTCAGTTAGCAAAAATGGTAAAGAAAGAAAAATCTTGACTAGTAATTTTCTGAAAGCTAAACCTCTATACAAAGAAGATATAGAGAGGTAGTTAAGCACGTTCATTATCCGTCAGCATTATTGTATTACATTTTCTGAGTAAAAATCGAAAGATAAAATTTCTCAGTTATAACAGCTGAAATAATCTGTCAATGAACTTTTCATTACTATATCAAAAACTAGTTTTTTTTTTTTATGTTAAAGAATAATAATACTATCTACAGATTATATGTTTGCAAGATATAAATAAATTATGAAGCACCGAGTGAATTGAATGTTTATTTAATTATATATGTGGAAATAATCAATTATGTAATATCTTTTTTAGCTAGTTTTAAGGACTCAAATCATTTCTGTACTACGTTTTTTTTAATACCAGTGAACGATTCCCGAATTGTATGTTAAACATAGTAAATGAGGTGCGTTTGTGGTACAACTTTTTTATCACTATTCAGATTTTGGTTCAATAGCTGTTAAATTCTTAAGTAAAAATGCACGAATAATGAAATTTATATGGATAATAAATTCAATTACACTAAAATAATAGGACTCCATCCTATATAGGACAAAACCAACATGACAACCTAGAATACATTACTTATCATACAGTATCATCAAGTTCAGTATATATGACCTGATTTGATTTAATGATGTAAACTTTTGTTAATTTATTTGTAAGTTTCAATTCGATTTTCATATCCCAGCTAGAAAAAGTTTTCAAAAAAGGTGTAAAAAAGTGCATAAAAAGTGAGCGTATTTGGCACCTCTGTTTATGCATAAAATGTACAAACCAAATTGTGCACAAAAAGTACATACCTAAATTGTTCATTTTTTATGCACAATCAGAAGGGCCAAATACGCTCAGATTTTGTGCACTTATTTTTTTTTTTACACTGTTTTGCATATTTAAATTGTGCAGTTTTTATGCACAATCAGAGGTGCCAAATCTAGATGTAATAGTTAAAAATGAAAGTCATTTCGGATTTAGTGATAAAAAAATAACACCAACTACCAAAAGTTTAAAAAATAATAATAAAATGTATTTTATAAGTATCAAATTTTTGCTCTTTTTGACTTTTTAACTTTCAAATTTAGGATTTACATATCTTCTTTCGCGAGGATAAAAAAAAATGAAGGTCGTTTTTGGTTCCAGCGCTACAAAATAAATAAGAATCGATCATCTAAATCTAAAAACATGGCGCAACCCAAATTTTGCATGCTAGTGAAATCAGTAAGCAAAATTTATTTCGTTTACGTTTAAGCACGATTATTTTATCTAATTTAAATATTTTTTTCTCCTATCTTGATGTAGTTAAAATCTTTTTCTTTTTACATTTGTATGTTCAGCTCTTTTAAAGCATATTTCATTCATAAATATGATTACAAGGTTTTATTGAAGTACATTGAGTCACGCGTTTCTCAGTGATATCTTGCTTGATTTCTTCTTGTAGAGATTTTATTTTTTATTAGTAACAGATTTTTAAACCGAAAAAGTGTTTTTTAGAAGGTTAAAAAGAAAAAATCACGATATTTCGCTTTAAAATTGGCATTTTGATAATAATTCGAAATATGAGCAGGAATTAGTTGTGGAGTTATTCCAAACATTTTTAGGTGCGATCGTAAATAGTATGTAAATACATATCACCTATAGTTGTCGTTCAATCCATACGTCTCTCCGCTTGTCTGCATATAACAACACACAAAACTACCCAAATGAATCGTTTGAAATTGAAAATATATAATTATTACATAATTTTGTCGAGTTATTTCAAATTTTATGAAAATCAGATGCATATAGTTTAAATACAGGAACAATAAAAGGTATTGCATTACATTTTGCGGTCAATGGGAAAGAAAGTTTCAGATGCATTTTAATGGCGCTATACTTTTTCGAACATAATAAAATTGATATGCACTTATGAAGTACATACTATAATATACATTCTGTACAATCTATGGTGCAAAGAATACTTGCTATTTATTTAAAGGGTCACACAAAATTATTCCATTATATAATGATATAGGGAAAACAGTGTTTGAGGCGCGTTTTAATTGTATTAAACTATTCCACATTTTATGAAATTTATATACATTACTGAGGAATACTATAATAGAAAGCAGATACGATTTACAGGGACACACAAATGATTTTGGCTACTATATTGTATCGGAAGTATTATATCATACATTAAGATTTGAATAATTCTAGGTGCGTCCGTAATTATATAAATGCGCAGCACCTATAGTCGTCGTTCAGTCTCTACATCCGTCTGTCTGCCCGCTTATAACAGAACAAAAACTATCCAACTAAATCGTTTGAGATTTTAAATATATAATTGTTGCATAATTTTGTCGTGTCATTTTAAACTTTATGAAAAGCGGATGTACTGCTTAATTACAGCGACAATGAAAATTATTTCATTACATTACGATCAGTAGGAAAAAATAGTCTCAAAAGCATTTTAATGAAGTTACACTCTTTGGAATATTGTAGAATTGACATGAATATGTGAAGCCAATACTAAAATATACAGTCTGTACAATATATGATGCAAAAAATATTTATTATTAATTTACAGGGCCACACCGAAGTATCGTTTTTTATCAACCTTTTTTAACAGTCATTAAATTTACACAAAAAAAAAAACTTGTTCAAAGCATTGTTATTTTTTATTTTTTTTCTTCGCGTTATATTTTTATGACGTACCAATAACTTCATTTCTTTGCCTTTTTTTGTGAAATTATCGTCTGTGAAATACATTCGAATTTTATATATTTTCGATTATTCAATAAGTTAAACAATAATCTTTTAAATAAAATTATCGTTTGAAAAACAGTCGCTTTCACTGCTATATACTCGACGCCAGATGTCGGCTTCTGTTTACATGAGGAGATTCTGCTCTGAGATTATCGAATATTCTAGAAGCTGTTTTTTATTACTTAAGCCAGAAGGCCCGAAAATAAAATTATTATTTGGTTTTGAACGAGTTCCTGGAAGCTAGGACGAATGCTGCCTTTTTCCATGTAATGGTTGTTCGGGAAGTGAAGAGTATTTCTATGAGGATGAATGCATTTATAAATAATTAATTTAAAGTTGTGAAGGTGTTTTTTTGGAGGGGGGTAAGGGGACTTTAAACGCGCCATGAGTCCTGTGTTGTAAAATGGAGAGTTCACATTCTTTTGACAAAGCAGCTTTGATTCCACTGGCTCCTTATCTCAAGATGTTACATATATATATGTAACGAGAAAGGCAACGACGCGCGACGTCGAGATTCCACAACACCGTACAAGCTCCCGCGCATCACCACGGTTGATCCAGCACATTTATTAATATCTAATAACCAACAGCAAGGTTCTGTAGCCGTAGTGTAAATTTTCAAGCAACGAAGGAGTTTTATTGGGAATTTCCCCGTAAAACATCAAGCCACTAAGTCTTTGCAATTCATATTTATTATAAGTCATAAGGCAAACGAAGTCATTCCAGCATTAAGCATTGCACACATCGAGTACTCCAAACTTCGTGAAATAATCGACATCATTAAATATTCCAATTTATCGAACCAAACGAACGTCTTACTTGTTTTAAAGACAGATGCATTCCCACGCTCCTAAAAAGCCAAATGAAAAAGGAACATTTTCACGACAAACTAGCTCCCTCCTACTCCGCGTCAATCAATTTTAAAAATCCAATTAGGATTAACGCGAGTCTAAACATCAAAAGATGATCAGCTCTGATTGGTCTAAGGAGGCGTATCCCCGGGCAGGATCTATATTTTTCCTCGCAAATAACAAGCCCTTTAACAACGCGCATTAACACCGGTCACGCGATGTTAAATAAAAAATAAAATTAAAATCCCGGGAATATTCCAGAAAGTAAAAAAGTTACGAAGTACTTCCCTCTTTTTGAGAAGCAAGCAATAATTTATTAATAAATAAAATAAGAAAAAGAATTTTAGCTGATACAAGTTAATACATTACGAAACTAAGATTGAAATATGTTCCACAAATTTTAGAATTGAAGTTAAGAGAGCACAAAATGGCGCATTTTTTTAATTACATATATACATTGTCGATTAAAAAAACTTTACAATCTAGCAATAACAATGCAATACCGCGGCTCCAATGACAAACTAAACTTTGGCAAGAAAAAAATAACCCTGTATCACTACCTGCGGAGAATTACATGAGCAATTTATGCAAATATATGAGCAACTGCGGTGTTGATAGATAACACCAATAAGTAAAATCCTATTTTAAAGCTGCCTGAAAAGTTAAAATGACTTTAGGGTATATTGCAGATATGCAACGTTGTGATAAACAGTGTAAATATTGATGACTTGCATGTCAGTCATGTGAGATCATTCTTGGCGGTAAATGTATAAAACTATTTTAATCCAAAAACTGTGGTTTTTTTCCTAACTTGTTGTTCATTCTATTTCTTTATCGTTTGTCCTATGTAGCCCTTTTTAGTACTGCTGCAATGCTATAAATGTTTTTTTGCAACTTCTACCGTTTTAGGATTTTTTAAAAAATGTAGCGATTTTGTGTTTCAAAATTTCTATATGTTTACATTGCAGCCGCAGTCATAAGAAATTTTTTCCCTTTCTTGCCACATACCCGAGCGCAAACATTGAAATATCTGCATCTGCACTGTAAAAAAAAACCGTAAAAAATTTACGGCAAAAACTACTGGCAACAATCTTGCCAGTGTTGTTGCTGTAAAAATTTTAGTAATGTTAGATGTAAATTTATTTAATAAATCTAATCTTAATTTTATTTTGTATGTTTAAGCTGTCTTAATACAAGTTTCCTACACATATTGAGAAAGCTGTTCTTTTGAAGAATATTCGTTATAATTCTCATATAAGTATATACACATGCTGTACTATTAAAATTGTAACAAAATGGTTTTTCTTTTACATGGGCTTTAATTTTTTTTCAGGGTTTTGCAATTATTCTTACGGAAGAGCCATACAAGTCGTTCAATATATAAGCAACATTCTAAATTGTAACGGGTCTGTCTAAACGAATCAAACTCAGCATGGCCATTTCTCGGTATATCGGCAATTTTCGTCCCTCCGTTTCCAAACTTCATCATCTAACGTTGCACAATTACTAGTAACCATTACAGCAAGCATTCTAATAAACATATTATAGATTTCCTTCGGTGCACAACATTATTTACCCAAAACTTCAATGTCGAATTTCTATTTTAGCATCATTTCCGCAGTTAGGTGAGTCAATTTGAAATGGAAAATACTATGTAATGCACAATTTTCTTTTGCCATAAATTCAATGTAACGGTTTATTTTAGCTTCATATCCATGGTTTTAATGAGTCAATATGAAAAGGAAAATACTACGTAATGCACAATATTCTTTTTCCAGAAATTCAATGTTGACTCTTTCTTTTATCTTTATATCCATGGTTTTAATAAGTCATTTTGAAAAGAAAAAAGCTGTGTAATAACATTCTTGTGCCAGAAATGCTACGTCATCTCTTTATTTTTGCTTCATATCTATGGCTCTAATGCGTCGATATGAAAAGGAACATACTATATAATTTACAAAATTTTTTGCCAGAAATTCAATATCGACACTTTATTTTTGCTTTATATCTTTGGTTCTAATGAGTCAATCTGAAAAAAAAAATGCTATAGAATTCCTAACATTCTTTTGTCAGAAATTCAATGTCGATTTTCTATTTTAGTTTCATTTCCACAGTTAGGTGAGTCATTTGAAATGAAAAATACTATGAAATACACAACATTCTTTTACTAAAAATTCAATGTCGACTCTTTATTGTATATTCATATCCATAATTTTAATAAGTCAATCTGAAAAGTAGAAAGCTGTATAATGCACAGCATTCTTGTGCCAAAAATGCTATGTCGGTTCTTTATTTTCGCTTCATATCTATGGCTCTAATGCTTCAATCCGAAAAGGAATATACTCTATAAAGCCAGAAATAGCCATAAAAAGCCAATAAAAGCCAAAAATATAAAGCCATTCTTTAGCCAGAAATTCAATGTCAGTTCTTTATTTTTGCTTCATATCTATGATTCTAATGCGTCAATATGAAAAGGAAAATAATGTATGTATAATTCACAACATCTTTTTGCCAGATAGTCAATGCTTGTTCTTTCTTTTCATTTTTTTATCCATGATTTCCAATGAGCCAATCTGAAAATAAAATAGTACTATAAAATGCACAACATTCTTTTACCAGAAATTCAATGTCGACACTTTATATTAGCTTCACATCGATGGTTTTTATAAATCAATCTTAAAATAACCTGTATAATGCACAACATTCTTTTGCTAGAAGTGAAATTTCGACGCTTTATTTTATCTTCAGATCCACGGTTCTAACAAGTCAATCTGAAAAGAAAATACTTTATAAGTAGATTAAAGTTATATTGTCCTCCATCGATAGTCTAGTAGCTGTGAAAGAAATAAAATTCAGAGCAATGTAGGCAATATTTATTGTACCCTCGTACATTAATTATTTGAAAGTATCTTCCATGTTTAGTTCAATATAAGTTTGTCATTAGACAATAAATGTTTTGTTAATTATTGCGCCAAAGAAAGTGCCTTCTAAACACTTTCCAACAAAGTTGAAAAGTGTTTATATTTTTTATTTGTCTGGCCGTGTATTAACTCTTGTAAAAACACTCAGATTGCCATGAAATTTTTAGAAGCTATTAATGTTTATTCTAGCACGAACCCTATTGCAAAGGAAGTTTCTATCATGATTAGTTTATTTACAGGGACAGTTACATTACGGCCTATGGGAAAAATCGTTTTGAATGAATTTTATAGATATTATACCTTTTCAAACATATTCAGATTTATATACATTTACGAAGTGCACTAAAATATGCGGTGAAAGGGACAGTTATTATTCATTTACAGGGCCACACAAAATAACTCCATCACATAATTCTAGAGAGGGGAATTGTTTGCAACATATTTTAATTACAGTAAACTATTTCATGTATAATAAATTTTTTTACATCCCTGAGGCTTAATATAAGTTTCTTCACGCATAACACAAAGTGCATACAGTTTACAGAAACACAGAAAATATTTTAAGTAGGTATTTTATCCGAAATAATGTATATTATCGATGATGGCTAATGGCTGAATGGATGAGGTGCATTTTTAATTATGATATGTACATTTAACTTTCAATAAAGGCATGCATATTATAGGTTGTGTGTAAATACTATTGTTGATGTACAAGGTTATTCAAAAGAATTCGTAAAGGTTGCTGTATATGGGCGTAATTTACTTAAAGATGGTTTTAAAATAAGTTATGTATTTTTACGGTGAACTGCGTTCAGTTTACTAAATAATGTTTAGAGAATATAGATAAAATTATATACAAGGATACGCAAAGAAATGGATACATGGTCGCCTACGGATGATAATTCCCATATATGGAAGATAATTTCTGAAAATGAGATTTAAGTAATTTTAAGAGTGTTTAAGTTTGAACTAAATTTTAGCTAAATACTTATGTGTAATTAAGGTACCAGGTAAACTACAGAGCTGAACAAAATCATGTTTCCATTTATTAGTATAAATTACTGAAAGAGATATTTCTACCAGTTATGCGTTTTCTTGTAAAGCTAAATTTCCCTATTATGCAGAATGTATATCAACCGACAGATCAAATATGTTCAAAAGTATTGGGCTGTTCAAAAGTATTGGGCTGTTCAAAAGTATTGGGCTGTTCAAAGTATTGGAAAACATATTTAGCTACGGATAGTAGCACCTTATTTCTTTAAATAATGAAGTTTTGTTAAAGATTTCAAGAATTGTTGGAAAGTGTTTCATAGTCTATGCTTAAAGCATGATTTTTCTAACTTGATTAAAATAAATATGAATTTAAAAAAGTGCGATCATTTTTGTCTGTATATTCTATATTAGTTCACTTCCAATACTTTTTAAGCTTTCTTTCCATTTAAATTAATATCGTTCCTTTAAAATCAATCTTGCAATATCAGAAAAGTTTTTTTGATGGGATGGAAAATATGGTAATTTATCGATGATACATCAGTCCAAGGAAAAGATAATATTTAAATAAAAATTAATTTAAATGATCGTTGGCAGCTCAAGTTCCTTGAATATATTTTTATGGAAACTCAGTTTTCTCCAAGAAATTCTTTGAAAAACTTTTCCAGTTTCAATGAATAATTTTTTGTATTTTTGAATAAAGTATTTAAAGTTTGAATTCTGATAAAGATAAAAAAAAAATGTTAATCACAAGTTATGAAAAAACTTGCCTTTAGGGAAATACTTTCACATATTTTTATGAATATGTGTTTATTATGGAGCAAAATATTATAATATAAAGAATATTTAATAAAAGAAAGAAAATATACTAACAGTATTTAAAAATATTAGGTTGGTACAATAATATTGCATGATTTTTTCGATTCTAATTTAACTTTCTCACGGATAAGCTCATATTAATACGTTAACTATTCTCCGGGTTTCCCTTCTATATGAGCACTATTTAAAATAATATAAATCTTTATGATTTAATGGATTTTTAATGTATTGTACAATGATTAATAATCTCAAGATTCCCATTCATTTTTCGTAATAAAGCATTTATATGTAATATTCAAGGAAGCATGCTTTTTTAACATTTAAAATTTAAACGCAGACAAAACAACATTATGAATTTGCCCTTTTGAAAGACTGTCAGAGAGTTTAAAAGCTTCAACTGCCCCCCTTTCTTTAAACTAAAGATATTTAATCAACGTAAGATACATTACAATAAGTACATTATTGCAAACGAGAAACAAGTGAAGTGATTCCTTTGATAGAAAGATTGTCTTTCTGGAGAACTCTGGAACCCTCGGAGGACGCAAAATTACTGACATGACACTACTGACAGAAAAAGACCCGGATGATAATGTTAAGTCTATGGGGGCGCTCTTTTCAAATATCTCGCTCAAATATTAATAGTTTTGAACGATTGTTCTTACTATAGGTTAGCTGAGGATGATCTATAACCGGGATATTTTTTACTTTTTCTATTTTGGCTATATTTTTTATATTATGATAGTTTCAATTTCAGAACCGATTCTAACCGATTTTGAAAGTTAAAGAATTAAAAAAAAATCTGAAATCAAAATTGAAATACTAAAAACTAGCCTTGTTGTAGGTCAACCTCAGCTACCTTATGCAAAATATAATCATGTAAAAATATTAAAATTTGAGTGAGAAATTTGAAAATAACTCTCCCATAGATTTAACATTATCATTTGGATCTTTTTCATTCCCTAGTGTGGGCTCTTAAGAAATTGTTTAAGTGTTTAAAGAAGAGGTAGTTGTATGGCGAGAAGTCCAGTGATTTCTTTATGTGAGGTAGTATTTCATTCGCAGACGCGTGTAAATTTTGGAGTCGATTGTACAACGTATAATGCCATTCAACTGAAGCGACAACTTATTTAATTTCTTGACTTTGCCAATTTGCTGTAAGTGGCTATCGATATTTGAGTGGTCAATGTTGAGTTTATTAAAAATTTGCGTTGATTGAATTGACTTTCAATATCGACTTAAGTTGATCATCGTTGACAACATAAATACTCCTGTGACCACTCTTGTCTTGAAAATCGAAATCTGCTGCATGAACTTTACGAACCAACAGTAAACTGTGCTTATGTTGATGTTTTCGTCGCCGCGCAAACTTAATTAATGTTTCACAAGATTTGTGCTGCACAATAAATTTGACGAAAACCATGTTTTGACATCTCGCAAGGAAGGTCTCCATTGGGGGCATACTCAGAATTTTTTGGAAAAAATACGAATTAAACTACTCATGTAGGTAATAAAGGATCAGTGAAAATTAGCGGCGGAATTACATTATTAGATATGTAAAAAAATAAAATAGTTTGGAATAATTAGCGTGAAAAGCTGAAAGCGACGCGGGATTTGGCGAGCAGTGCATTTCCTCGCCAAAAGCAGACGATTTTAACGAATCTGAAAATTGATTTTAATTGACTTCACTGTTAAAAATCTGCAGCATTTACTGCAACGTCACTCCACTACTTTTATAGAATGTCTCTCTTCTGACCAATGAGAATGTTCCATAGCACGGGGAATTGACCGTGTCATACACTGTTAAAAATCTGCTCCATTTTGATGCAACGCACTCCACCGCTTGAATATAATATCTCTATTCCAACCAATGAGAAAGCTCCATTTGACGGCCAAGTAACCGTTTTCTATACAAGCAAGGGAGTGCGTTGCAACAAAATGCAGCAGATTTTTAACAGTGTATTTTTCAATTTGGAACAATTTTAATCAATTTAAATTGTGTTTTAAATGATAAAATATATTAATTTCATTTTGTTATAAGTACATACAAACGTATATGACAAAATTACACTTAAAGTAAAGTAAAAATGCAAAACTAAAATTACTTAAACTAAACTTATTTAAATAAATTGAACATAGAAAGTTTTTTCTTTAAAAAGCATTCGAAGTGTAAAAGCGTATTTTTTTCGTAAAAGTTTCGTTTTTTCGCCAACCGGAGATAAATCGCCAAATAAACGAAATTATTATTATTTTTTTACGGACGTTATAAGCAGATTCCGCCGAAATTTTTTTTATAAACATATATAACTATATGAGAAGAACATTCTGTAATTTTTTCAGATTTTTCTGAGTATGCCCGTATGGAGACCTTTCTTGTCAGCTTTTCAAATCAATTACAAAAAACTAAAAAAAAAAAAAATTCTAAAAAATCAAAAATAATTAATTTGCAAAGAAAAAACTTAAAATAGGTTTTAAAATTATACATAACACATACATATCGCATAGAATTAAATTCTGTATTCAAAATGCTTATAAAAAATAAATTACATAGCAAAATAATGCATTATTTTTGCATCATCCTAATGTTATGATAAAACTCATTATAAGTAACCAATAAAATTCTATAATGATTTAAAAATATCTTAAAATGATCAATTTACGGCGAATTTATCAAAAAATAGCAATTAATTTCCTAAATTAAAATTCAAACTTTTTAAAAATAACTTCTTTTCCTTCGTGAAAAAAATCTTATAACAGGTTACTTGCAAAGTTTTCACTATTTGTATTAAAATCCAGTATATTTCTTTTAAATTTGCTATTAGAAAGTGGCATCAATAAAAAAAAAAAATTAGTAATCCTTATTCTTTTCCCAATCTATTTAATTCAGTTGAAAGAAAATTGCAGTTGAACCCATCGAATGCTTATGAAAGTTTATTGTGATGCTGTTTTAACTGTTAAATCATATAGAGAATTATGTCAACATTACATGTATGGTAATTTCAGCGTTGAAAACAATCCTTGCTCTGAACAGCCAAAAAAAAAAAAAAAAAAAAAAAAAAAAATCGAAGATATAAGATTTAGAGTCAGTATTAGATTAAACGAAAGATAGTCAAACGGAAATTATCTTAGAGAACCATTGGGAGGGAATCAAAAGACATTTCTGGCCGATTGAAGTCTATACGAATGAATCAAAAGCAAGAAAACCGGGGTGCCTTATGAACTGAAACCAAGAGACGTTGAAAGGCGATTTTTCGCAAAAGTCGTAAAAAAATGGTTGGAAACGCTGTAGGGAATTTTTCTAAGGTACCACCGTATTATTTTGAGGGATGTAGCATGATTTAGAAGGTTACCTGTTCACTTTTGTAGCAGAAATTGAAAATTGACTCCAAACTTGAATCAGAACAAAAGACGAGTAAGTTTATTGAGCATTTTTTATCGAAACTAACCTGGGAGATTTCAAAAAGTATTAACTTTCGATGGGCATTTCTATGTTAAGACGACGTACCTGTTGGGGAAGAAAAAAATCCCTGACGGCTTGGCCTATAGGCGGAGGTAGATTTCGAAAAGTTTTCATTTCAACAACAAAAAATAAAATATGATTAGAGATAAACCCAGTTTAACTACTTTATTTGGCCGCTTTTAAAAAAAATTGTATTTTTCTATAAGAATTGGTTTTATCAAAATCATCTTAAGCGAAATTCGGCTCAAATGCCCATTTTTACAACATATTTGGAAATATATTCCTGACTTTATTAAAAAACCAACCAATAAGCACATTATTTAGTTCCTAAATAGCAAAAAACTGTCAATTGAATGCGTTTGAGAGCGAAATTGAATTTAAAAATGAGTCGTAAAATAACCAATTTGTTATTTGATTACATCCACTATCCTTTAATTAGATCGCTCGAGGAAATTTGCGAAGTGCCCATTTTGACAGCTTTTTTAAAATGCATATTTAGCCTTTATATAAAAAAAAAAAAAAAAAAATAATTGTAATTTAAGAAATTACCCCAACCATTTGAAAAATGTTTCACTCGATACATTCATCTATCATTTTAAGCTAAATACCAGTTGTTTTATTGTGTATTATCCGTGCCACTGCTATAAATGACTTTATACATGCTGCAATTTGAAGGTACGGTTTGTTTAAGTTATATCACTCTATTGTCGCCAAGCATAAAAGTTGGCGACGAAAGAAACATTTCAAACTATTTAACATTGTTGGTGCAAAAGTAATCATTATTAAAATACAGCTTTGGCATATTCTGTTATACTTGTAAGACTTTGGCATATATTGTTTGATTTTACAGAGCAGAATTTTGGTGATGGAGGTTTTAAACCAAAATCGATCGCAGCACATGCATCTGTGAATGGGTCCATCAGACATCGAATCAAAAAAGTTTTTTCCCAGTTTTTCCCAAGCCGATTGCTTTTTAGTTTTCTTTTTAGGTGGTGGAAAATCAAGAGTAATAGCTATAACATTTTCCGGCTTGTTAGAATCACTATTGGCACTCAAATTTTCCTGGTTAGAACCGACCGATAGTAAAACGCCATGGCTAGTGGATTGGTCGCCCTGGCGACATGATGTTTTACAATTAATCGGTTCGGCATTAAATTGCTTCCTTTTTCGTGATCGCCTTTCAACACGTAATTGGTTTTCAGCGGCTCAATAATCTTTTGATTTTATCATTTTCTGCATTGAAAGACGTTTTTGCGCCAAACCAAATACAGTATTACTCAGTTATCCCGTCGACCAATTTCGCCAAATGATACGAATCGCCAAACTAATAAGCAACTTATACATGTTGACTGTGTTTAATATCATTGAATGCGATATTCACGTTCATTCATTTCTTTGGCTTCGGCTTTTTCCGTATCTGTTAATTTCCGTCTACCCATTTTTAAATTTGTTAGTTTTCTCCTTTATTACAATGATTTTAACCATTTTAATTTACTATTCAAATAAAAATTCTTCTAAAAGTAAAGAATTTAATTTAAATTCAAATAAAAATTCTTCTAAAAATAAAGAATTTAATTTAAATTCAAAAGTGGTAACATCATTCAAAAGTGGTAACATCATTCAAAAGTGGTAACATCATCGGGTCCATTCTCCCGAAAACAACAACCATTTTTCAAATGGTTAAAAAAAAAAAAAAAAAAAAAAAAAAAATTGTAATTTAAGAAATTACCCCAACCATTTGAAAAATGTTTCACTCGATACATTCATCTATCATTTTAAGCTAAATACCAGTTGTTTTATTGTGTATTATCCGTGCCACTGCTATAAATGACTTTATACATGCTGCAATTTGAAGGTACGGTTCGTTTAAGTTATATCACTCTATTGTCGCCAAGCATAAAAGTTGGCGACGAAAGAAACATTTCAAACTATTTAACATTGTTGGTGCAAAAGTAATCATTATTAAAATACAGCTTTGGCATATACTGTTATACTTGTAAGACTTTGGCATATATTGTTTGATTTTACAGAGCAGAATTTTGGTGATGGAGGTTTTAAACCAAAATCGATCGCAGCACATGCATCTGTGAATGGGTCCATCAGACATCGAATCAAAAAAGTTTTTTCCCAGTTTTTCCCAAGCCGATTGCTTTTTAGTTTTCTTTTTAGGTGGTGGAAAATCAAGAGTAATAGCTATAACATTTTCCGGCTTGTTAGAATCACTATTGGCACTCAAATTTTCCTGGTTAGAACCGACCGATAGTAAAACGCCATGGCTAGTGGATTGGTCGCCCTGGCGACATGATGTTTTACAATTAATCGGTTCGGCATTAAATTGCTTCCTTTTTCGTGATCGCCTTTCAACACGTAATTGGTTTTCAGCGGCTCAATAATCTTTTGATTTTATCATTTTCTGCATTGAAAGACGTTTTTGCGCCAAACCAAATACAGTATTACTCAGTTATCCCGTCGACCAATTTCGCCAAATGATACGAATCGCCAAACTAATAAGCAACTTATACATGTTGACTGTGTTTAATATCATTGAATGCGATATTCACGTTCATTCATTTCTTTGGCTTCGGCTTTTTCCGTATCTGTTAATTTCCGTCTACCCATTTTTAAATTTGTTAGTTTTCTCCTTTATTACAATGATTTTAACCATTTTAATTTACTATTCAAATAAAAATTCTTCTAAAAGTAAAGAATTTAATTTAAATTCAAATAAAAATTCTTCTAAAAATAAAGAATTTAATTTAAATTCAAAAGTGGTAACATCATTCAAAAGTGGTAACATCATTCAAAAGTGGTAACATCATCGGGTCCATTCTCCCGAAAACAACAACCATTTTTCAAATGGTTAAAAAAAAAAAAAAAATTGACCAGTATGGCACATTACACCGTTCCTAAATAACAAATAAATATCAATCGAATACGGTTGAGAGCAAAATTGAATTTAAAAATGAGTCATAAATAATCAATTTGTTATTTTAATACATCCTCAATTCTTAAATCATGATCGCTTTGGGAATTCTTATTTCGAAGTGCCCATTTTGGCAGCCTTTTTAAAAATATATTCTTCGCTTATCAGAAAACTGGCCAATTCGTCACATTATATAGTTACTATATAAGAGAACCTGTAAATTGGATGCGTTTGAGAACAAAAATAGATTTAAAAATGACTCAGAAAAAACGCAATTTGCTATACTTCCTCAATTTTTTCAATCACGATCACTTTGGGAAATTCTGTTCAAAATACCCTTTTGGTAGCCCTTTTTGAAATATATTCCGCCTTTATCAAACAACTGACCAATACATCACATTATACAGTTCTTAAATAAGAGGATCTGCCATTTGGATGCGTTTAAAATCAAAAATGAATTTAAAAATGAGTCAGAATATAAGCAGTTTGGATTGGAGGTTTTTTTTCTCTAACTCCTATTTTTGTTTAATTTATTTTTGCTATAAGAATTGGTCCTATGAAAAACTTGTTAGTATAAAAGTTGTAGATATTATTGAGAAGATGTAAAATAAATTTAATTAGATTTGAATACTTAAGAATTGAGTAAGTTATGGGCTTTTTTTTTCTTTTTGTACCCCCCTTTTTTTTTGTTTTTAATTTTTTGATCGGTAAAAGTTGGTCCTATGAAAAACTTGTAAATGCAAAAGTTTTAGATAATTTTAAGAAGATTTATGAAAAATTTAATTGGATTTGATATTTTGAGTATTGACGAAGTTATGATTTTTTTTCTCTCAACCCCCCCCCCTTTTTTTTTGCCTTTTGAGCCTTTTTTTAACTTTATCGAAACTATGTCATGCTTAAACTTTTAGCCCATTTTTTAGAAGTAATATAAACTTTAAACTGATTCGATATCTATTTTAATTAAGAAGTTATCGCGTTTTTTCGGTTTTCACAAATACCTTTCCTATTTCCACCCCCTCGGTCCGATTTTGCCCATTAACGAACTCGATCGAGATTTTATGCCCCTTGATTTTATGTAAAAGTTTGAAGAAGATCTGAGCATAATTATGGAAGTTATCGAGTCTAGAAGAAAGTGAGATATGTGTATGGATAGATAGATAAACTTTTTTACTAGTGGTAGTTTTGCGGTCTATGAGTCATGATCGGTGTAGATTTGCAAAAATTTTTTCTGAAATTCTAATATGGGAGAGAATGCAATAGGTAGTATTTCATACGAAATCTACCTAAAAAAGGAATTCCATGTTATCCTATGGAAAAAATACTTGTTCTTCTAGTTCAGTCAAATTTGGAAATTTTAGCAATATTTTCCTTCCAGCACGTGTATAGAAAGATTTTTTATTACTTTGAAAGCTTAAAATATTCTTAAGATAATTATGAGCATATTAAAATTTGTGCTAAAATTTCAAAAATCTAAAATGTAAATAATAATAATAATAATAATAATAATAATAATAATAATAATAATAATAAAAGTATTTTGTATTTTTTTAACTTATGACTGAAAAGACATATAAAAATTTGGAGATTACAGAGTGATAAAGAATCTTTCTATCTATGTGCTGAAAAAATAATTGCTGAAATTTTCAAATTTGAATGAACAAGAAAGATAAGTGATTTTCACATTGGATAATACGGAATGTTTTTCTTCCCTGTCAGGTAAGTTTCCTAATATGTTCATTCATTATATTTTGAATTAAACAAGGTTCCTATTAGATCCGTTTTTTAAACATCACTTCTACACAAAAAGAAAAAAAAAACATTGGTAAATATCTTAGAAGCTTTACAGTAAGCACGTTTAAATTGCAATTGTTGTAGAAATCTACCACAAATTCATTTCTAAAATAAAGAATACTGCCCAGCTAAACTGATGGCATTGAGCTCACAGGCTACAAATACTAATTGTACATTAAAGCCTTATATTTTCAAGGGTTAATTCCGTTCGAAAAAAAAATTAAGAAGGGGAAACAGCTCTCCCCTTTCCTCTTTTTTTATACTTAATCATTGAACCTACTATACTATCAAAGACATGCTTTATCATATAAAAAATCTATATCCAAAATTCAGAGCAAGTTAGATAATTCTTAATAAAAACCCATTTAGCATTTATATAATTTAAAAGGAGTTATCCCCCTCTTTTATACTTAACCATTAAACTTCCAAAACTATTCAGAGATTTGAACGAAATCTGAAAATTCTGCTTGAAAAACCCATTTATATAAATTAAGGGGGGGGGGGCATTAGTACCCCTGTTCCCCCTATTTATACTTATTCAATGAACACCTAATAACAGTCACGGAATCGCCTCATCAGAATGATCCTAATCTAAATTTTGAACGAAAAATTAATTCTGCATGAAAATCCCATTTATATCAACTAACGGGGGAGGGGCATTAGAACCCCTGTTCCCCCTATTTATACTTATCCAATGAACACCTAATAACAGTCACGGAATCGCCTCATCAGAATGATCCTAATCTAAATTTTGAACGAAAACTTAATTCTGCATGAAAATCCCATTTATATCAACTAACGGGGGGGGGGAGGCATTAGAACCTCTGTTCCCCCTATTTATACTTATTCAATGAACACCGAATAACAGTCACGGAATCGCCTCATCAGAATGATCCTAATCTAAATTTTGAACGAAAACTTAATTCAGCATGAAAATCCCATTTATATCAACTAACGGGGGGGGGGCATTAGAGCCCCTGTTCCCCCTATTTATACTTATTCAATGAACACCTAATAAGTCACGGAATTGCTTCATCAGAATGATCCTAATCTAAATTTTGAACAAAAACTTAATTCTGCATGAAAATCCCATTTATATCAACTAACGGGGGGCATGAGCCCCCCGTTCCCCCTCTTATACATATCGAATGAACTCCAAAAACTAATCAGGGAAGCGCCTTGTCAGGATATACCTATATACAAAATTTCAAGTGGATCGGATATTTTTATCATGAGTTATCGCGTTACGCACATACATACAGAACGGACGGGCACATAAGCTCTCAGGCTATGATAGCCTGTGAGCTAAAAATATTGTTTTTTCCAAAATAGGGATCAGTTGGATTCCTGATTAAATGCATATTTGAACACAAAAAAATGACCCAGTTAATATGTACTTCCGGCCCCACCAGTGGCCGAGAGGTTCTGACCTCTCAACTGGCCGATGGCAGGTGCTGGGTTCGAACCCAATCGCAGCTGTCGGCCTAATCGTGCGGAGTTTTCGCGGTTTTCTTTGAACCTTGCGTAAATACGGGTTAGGTTCCCTTAGAAAGACCCTCACGAAGGGCACTCCCCCATGGTCCTATATCGCTTGTGTAGATAATCGGACGACAAAAAAAAAAAAAAAAAGAAAAAAAAAACTAATTTGTACTTCTAACATTATCACATCACAATCATTTTGCTAACAATTTATCACATTAGCAAAAAATTTCTTAGAGCACAATGAAAGGAAGTTAGCTAAATTTACTTTTTATGCGTGATTAGTTTTACATTGTTCCGATAAAAATAACTTTAAATTAAACTAAAATAATTAGTTAATTAACTAAACACATGGTTAAATGTATCATAGCATTAATAACTAATGTAAACATAGAGGAAAATGACGAAGTACAAACAATTTATGTTTTTTAATCTAATTTAAAGCACCATACAATAAGTCGAATTAAGATAAGTACAATAGTGGAGTTTAATCAAGTGTCTATTTATGTACAGATTAAATTTTTAATATTTGAGAAATTTATTGACATGTAAATAAGAATTAAAATAGTTTAAGCTTCAAATACCTTGGAAATTCATAAGCTGTTTATTTAATACAGTTTACATTTCGAGCTTATTTACTTTAGAAATAAAATTAAAATTTTAGAAATAAATTTTTAAGAAATATATTATGTCAACATGATTACGTAATGAACTGGGTACATAAATGTTATCGTATAAGTAAGTTTTGTATTACATTACGCTTTTGAATTATTGGATTTATTATATTAGGAATCGAACTGATGTAGAAACTTAAAACTTTTTTTTGCTTTCACTGCATTTAGTTGATATTTTGTAGTTTATAATATTGTTCGATTACTTTCATAACAGCTTTTCATTATGTCCCTCATGTACAGGGATGTAGTGGAGGGTATACGGGGTATACGCTGTATACTCTCCGGATTTTTTATTTGAGCACCGTTTACCCTCTGTTTCTGAAGAAAGCTTTTAATGTACACACTCTAGGGTATACTCTCTGCCTTGAGCGTATATCCTCTGCTTACGAGCGTATATCCTCTGTTATTTTTACGACTACACCCCTGCTCATGTAGGGTTAATATTTGACATAAATGTTATTTTAAAAGTATATTTAGCATGACATAAAGTTTCGAATTATAGGATCTACTAGCGGCCTTCGCCCGCTACGCTGGTCGGTTTATCTAAAGAAATCTTGAAGAAGAAGTTAGATAAGGTTCAGACATACATTAAAAAAAAAAAAAAGCAAGTCGATCATTCAAAAAACGTTGGGAAATATCAAATATTTACTGTAATTTTTTTATGAAAAACAAAGTTTCGAAAAAAAAAATTAAATCGAAAAAAAAATTACACTGACATATTAATGCAAGGAAATTTTCCCAGAGAGAAAATTCGCCTTGAATACAATATTTCAAATTCTTTTAATTGCTTATAGGCGTTAATGCCAACATAGTGAAAAAAATTCCATGCTGGGAATCGAACCCGGGCCATCAGTATGGCGCACTGACGTTCTACCGACTAAACCACATGGAACGACAGCCAGCTTGAAACTTTCTCATACTTAAGTAGACTGGCGAAAACATAACGATAGCGCGTTTTAAAATCGCACAGTGACATCTATTGGATTTTATATGTACTAAAAAACGTTATGTACTAAAAAACGTGAGCAGCGCACCTAATAGTTTCTTTTGTTTCTTTTTGTTACTTTTTTGTCTGTTGTCCGATTTTGATGAAACAAAGCCTATACACTGCCCGGGAGTGTGCATTCTTCATTAGTGAAAACCGCATAAAAATCCATTCAGTAGTTACGAAGATAACCTCGAACAAACAGACAGACAGACAGACAGACAAAAAATTCAAAAAATTTTTTTTTGTGTTTCATTGGTTTTCTTTTATCGCCCTGACTCCATTTTTGTCAATTATCTTCAATGTACAGACACACCGGGTCCTACTGTTTTATTATATGTATAGATTATGTTTGGAATTTAATTGTTGCAGTAATTTGAATAACGGAAACATGAAACTTTTTTGCTTTCTTTAGTTTCGGTTAATAATTTTTAATTTATAATATTGTTGAACTATGGTTAAAGTTACCTATCATCATAATGCACATATTAAGTCTATGTGACATAAATGTTTTTTATATTTAGCATCATGCCAAGTCTCTAATTCGCGAAATTTTTTCCGTGTCCGAATTTTCGGAACCAAATGCGTTACATTTTCGGAAAATTCGGAACAGAATCAACCCTTAATAGCCTTGTGATAAGATTTTTCGTTAAGCATAATTTTTCTTGTGTATTGTAAAACATACGTTACTGTATTTTCATTTTTATAGCGCAAATCATTACAATCGTTCATAAAATATTGTACTCGCACAATCTATTTTTTTATTTAGTCTTGTAGGATAAAATGAAAGTAAGAAACATGTTTTTCTAATACTCGATACTATCGTGAGATTGCTTAGCGTATGCATATTTTTTAACCTGTATCTGAAATTTATATTCTGTGACTTTATATTTTATGATTAAATTAAATGCACACATTTCATACATTAAATCGATGTTTTATTGTATATATGTATGCATTAAAAAATGATAATTTTTCTGTTTGAATTCCTTTAGTTTTTTTTTTTTTCTATTTAAACGTTATTTCTTATATGCAATTTTTTCACAATGAAGTGACAAGATTTCTGAGGTTTACAAACCATTTGTGTGATGTAGAATCATTTATTGGCAATTTAAAATACTCATAATCAAGTTTCTTACTAAATTATATTCCGTTAATTTTTGCCCTCTCTTAAATTCTAAATTTAACTCTTTCCCTGTCTAATATAACTTGCTTTTTATCTCACAAAAAAACTATATTTTAAATAAATGAAATACAGCTTGTTATTATTGTCAGTTAGTAATAAAGTATATGCTATCATAAAAAGTTTTATTTCCTCCTTATATAAATATTTATGTTAGCTAAAGTACTTTCTTTCGTTAATCTTTTTATAATTTATAGCATGGAAGTTACATTTCTGACCATATAAACAAAGTAATAATATTTTGATACATTATAGATAAAATGAGTGTTGAATTCAGACACTTTTTTATGGGAGGGACATATGTGGTTCCGGGAGGGACATTGTGGAGTCCCTGGTGGAAAATTGTTCTTTTTGGTCATTGAAAGCACAAAATCTCAAAATTTCCGGGGAGGGGGCATATTTCATTGCTCCGGGAGGAAAATGTCCCTCCCGGGCCACCCCCTGAATTCAACACTGGATAAAATTATAATGAGAGCATGAATAAATGGATTTATTGCTTTTTCAATTTATCATTATGAAATATTTTTCGTTCGTGAACTACCGCCAGATTGGCGCTGTTTGATTTTGAATTTTGTATATAGCAAGGCTAATGGATTCTTTTTGATTTAATGTATTTTTCGTTGCTCGACATAGGGTATTTCTAAGGGCCTTTCCAACCAGCCATAGATATGTAAGGTAACAAAACAATGCTCGTGAATGGAGATCATCTCCTCGAAGTTTTGCTACCTTCGAATTCAATAAAAGGATTGTACGATGGATTGCGGACTTCTTAAAGTATTTGCTTTATTTTCTACAGGAAACGGATTTGTCTTGAATACTGGTATGCAATGTCTTTTGATTATATTTTTTTCCAATCACTACTCAGTAATCAAGATAGAACGAAGAAAAATGTATCATGTTGCAGAAATCTATCTAGCTAAAGCAACATCATAATTGGCTAATTAAAAAATATGGGAATTTATGTATTTTTGTATAATGTATTTATTTTTTATAATGTATTTTTTTTAAAGAACAATAATTCACATTTGATTATTGGTTCATTAATTCAATTTATTCACAACCACAGTCAAAGTTCTATAATCTGCACACCAATAATCCACTGTTTACTATAATTCACGTTATTTTACGAATGTAAACAATGAAATAAACAGTTAAAAAATTTACAAATTAGTGATCCAAAAATGATTTTTTTTAAAAAGGGAAAACAATAAGAAAACAGTGGATTATGTGTGTGCGGATTATAGAACTTTGACTGTATTTGTGAATGATTCAATTTTAATTGTCATCAAACAATTTAACAAACCCATTATCCTAATTTTATATTGCATCATTTTTATACGAATTTCATAACTCTGAATGTAATGTTAAAATGCAATGAATGTGTAAATGTCTGAATGTACTGTTATGTAAACTGAATGTGTAAATGTCTGAAAGTAATGTTAATGTAATGCAATGTGTAAGTAAGTTCGGAAGATAAGGGGGGAAAATGACAAAGTTTCTTAAAATTTTTTTAGAATTTAAAAAAAAAATGAAGAAAAGAATTTCCATCTTAATTTATATTTTAATTCTATTAAAGTACATACTCATTTTTGAGCATGAAGATTATTATCCTTTTATCTAATAATTTAAGAACACAATTAAAGTAAGAGAACCAAATTGCCCAATTAATTTATTCGTAAAATTAGATCTATAAATTTATTTGCTCGTAAAAGAATATGCAATTTATGCATTTAAATTTGCTGTATGTCTAAGATTCTGTATTTTCAAATTCCATTAATTTAGTATGAAATATTTATTTTAACAAATTTGTATTTAATACCGAGAATGCCCTGAGAGATTATAGAAGAAAAGCATCTTCAGATATTTATATTTCATTATTTATTTTTTAATTACTTTTATTATTTAATATTTATCTGTTTTAATTAATTATTAATGCTGTAGATATTCATTACTTACAGAAAATATATTTATATTTTGTAAAATATTTTTTTCACGGATTGCGCCTAATTATTAAAAATCCCTGTTCATATAAATTGTTTTTCATGCTGTCTTGTTGTTGAATAAAATAGAAAGTAATAGTTCTTGTGCAAAGACAAATATTTTTATGAAAAGAGTATATTTCTGCCAAAAAATCTTCCATCCCTGAAAAATGTAGTTTTAGCGAAATTATAATTTTTCGGGTGAAACAAAACTTTAAACATCGGAATATCCTACTACGTACATTTGTGTCATCTTTTTAAAACATCGGCACACATTAGTACTTCTATTTATGACATCTAAAACGAAAAAAAGGAAAAAATTATAAACATTGGTGCGCTCTGGTACTTCTGTTCTTGTGTTCTCAAGGAAAGAAAACAAAAAACTTGGAAGCATTGCACAGTCTAATCCTTTTATTCGTGTCATTCCAACGAAAAAATAAAAACTTATAACCATCATAAAAACTACCTGATACTTCGACTCATATATAATTTCGAACTTAAAAAAGAGTAACTAAACATGGGCACACCTTGACACTTCTGTTCATATGTCATCTCTAATAAAAAAAAAAAAAAGCCAAACATTAGTACACTTTGGTACTTCTATTTAAGTAATCTCGTACGAAGAAAACAATAAGGAAAAAAATTCTAATCATTGGCACACCTTCATCCATTGCATCTTCAACAAAAATGAAAAAAAATAACTATGTTAACTTCCTAATACTTCAGTTTATGTAACCTCTACAGAAAAAAAAATGTCCAGCCATTGGCACACCTTGGTAATTCTATTCACATGTCATGTCTAACTGGAGAAAAGGGGGGGGGGGGGAATTAGAAATATCAGTACCTTCTGGTGCTTACATTCATGTCATCTTCAACAAAGAAAAGGAAAAGGAAAAACTATCAAGTATTACATCACCCTGGTGCTTCTATTCATGTACAATTCAAGAAAATAAACTTCTAATCATTGCAACTTCTTGATACTTCGATTCATGTACTCTCTAACATGAAAAGAAAAAACTTCTAAGTATCGACATACCTTGGTAACTTTATCCATATATCATGTTCAAAGAAAAATGGGAGAAAATTTCAAACATCGGTAACCCCCCCCCCCCCCATAGACATACTCTCTGGTGTTTCACTCGTGTCCTCTTCAATAAAAAAAAAAAAACGAAAAGAAAAATTTTAAACCATTTCAACACCCTGGTGCCTCTATTCATGTCATCTCCATCGAAAAAGAAACAATCTTTAACAATTGTAACTACCTGATAACTACAGTTTATGCAACCTCTAACAAAAAAGAAACTTTTAAGCATTGGCACATTTTTGTAATCATCTTCAAGTCATCGTCATGGAATAAAAAAGAAAAAAGTTCAAACATCGATTTCCTATGATGCTTTCATTCATATTATTTTCAACAACAACAACAAGAAGAAAAAAAAACTTTCAAGCATTGCTACACTATGGTGCTTCTATTATTGTTTTCTTCATGGAATAAATAAATAAATAAATAAACTAATTTCAAACATCGGTGCCCCCTGGTACTTCTATTAACGTCACCTTGTACACAGAGAACAAAAAGAAAAAAATCTTTCAAGTATTGCTACTCCCTGGTGTTTCATCTCATCGCCAACGAAAAAATTGAAACCATCATAACTTCCTGATAGCTAGATTCATGTAATCTCTGACGGATAAAAGAAGAACTTCTAAGCATCGACACACCTTGGTACTTTGATTCACCTCATCTTTTACATGAAAAATATTTGATATTCTGTTTCGTGTCAGAATGATAATATGAAAGAAACCTTGCAAATACATCAAAGAAACCTTGCGAATTTGAAATTTATTTTTCAGGCAGGATCAAACATAAGTATCAAATAACAAGAGTTATTCGAAATAAAACTATAATTCAAAAATAGTAGAAATTATTTTTATTTCTGTGGTTTTATTCGACAAGCTTGAAAAATGATACAGGAAATTCATTCAATAAAAAGGGATTTTCTTACGATGAGGAATGGAAATTTTGTGAATTATGTTTCAACCACTATATTTCATATCATAAAAGCACTTTACATTCTGTTTCTTCAAACATATAAACATATTTTTGTGACGTTGATATTATCAAGATAAAACACTGAGCAAAATCGTATTTGAATTTCATAAATTCCATATGCTGAGTTATATCATATGGCAAAAATATTTCACTGGAAAATCAAACTACATTTTTAATTACTAAGTAGCTTTTTTTACAGTTTTGAACAAAATTCAAATTTTCAACAAAAAGAAAAACTTTCAAGTATTTCTACACTCTGGTTTTTCTATTCATGTCATCTCCAAAAAAAATTAATAAATAAATCTACAAATTTCAAACATCGGTACCATCTAGTACTTCTATTTAAGTCATCTTCAACAAAGAAAAAAATACTTTCAAGTATTGGTATACCCTGGTGTTTCTATTCAAGTCATTTTCAACAAAAAAAAAATAATAATAACAATCGTAACTTCCAGATACTTAGATTCATGTTATTTCTAACGGATAAAGAAAGAACTTCTAAAGCATCGACACACCTTGGTACTTTGATTCATCTCATATTTTACATGAAAAATATTTGATATTCTGTTTCTTGTGAGAATGATGATATGAAAGAAACCTTGCGAATACATCACAGAAACCTTGCGAATTTGAAATTTATTTTCCAGGCAGGATCAAATAACAAGAATTATTCGAAATTAAAGTATAATTTAAAAACAGTGGAAAATTCTTTCATTTCTGTAGTTTTATTCGACAAGCTTGAAAAATGATACAGAAAATTCTTTCATTAAAAAGGGATTTTCTTAAGATGAGGAAGGGAATTTTTGTAAATTATATTTCTGTTACTACATTTCATATCATAAAAGAAATTAATATACTGCTTCTTCAAATATGTAAACTTAATTTTGTGACGTTGATATTATCAAGATAAAACAGTACGCAACATCGTATTTGAATTTCATGACCTCCATATGTGGATTTATATTAAATGGCAGAAATATTTCATTGGAAAATCAAACTACATTTTTAATTACCAAGTAGCTTTTTTTTGCAGTTTTGAAAAAATTTCAAATTTTTAAAAAAAAGTTAAACTTTCAAGTATTTCTACATCCTGGCGCATCTATTCATGTCATGTCCAAAAAAAAAATAAATAAATAAATAAATAAATAAATCTACAAACTCCAAACATCGGTATCATCTGGTACATCTATTCACGTCACCTTGTACACAGAGAAAAAAAAGAAAAAAATCTTTCAAGTATTGCTACACTCTGGTCTTTCTATTCATGTCGTCTCCAACGAAAAAATAAAAACTTCCAACCATCTTAACTTCCTGATAGCTAAATTCATGTAATCTCTAACGAATAAAAAAAGAACTTCTAAGCATCGACACGCCTTGGTACTTTGATTCACCTCATCTTTTACATGAAAAATATTTGATATTCTGTTTCTTGTCAGAATGATGATATGAAAGAAACCTTGCGAATTTGAAATTCATTTTTCAGGCAGGATCAGACATAAGTATCAAATAACAAGAATTATTTGAAATATAACTACATTTAAAAAATAGTGAAAATTATTTTCATTTCTGTGGTTTTATTCGACAAGCTTGAAAAATGATACAGAAAATTCTTTCTGTAAAAAGGGATTTTCTTATGATGAGGAATGGAACTGCTGTAAATTATGTTTCTCGTACTATTTCATATCATAAAAGAAATTGATATTCTGTTTCCTCAAATATATAAACTTATTTTTGCGACATCGATACTATCAAGATAAAACACTATGCAAAATCTTATTTGAGTTTCATAAATTCCATATGCTGAGTTATATTATATGACAGAAATATTTCATTGGAAAATCAAACTACATTTTAAATTTCTAAATAGGTTTTTTTACAGTTTTGAATATATTTCAAATTTTTAACGAAATGAAAAACTTTCAGACATTTCTACACCCCTCGTGCTTCTATTCTAGTATTCTCCAAAGAATAATAATAAATAAATAAATAAATTTCAAACATTGGTATCTTCTGGTACTTCTATTTACGTCATCTTTAACAACAACAACAATAAATAAATAAATAAATAAATAAACTTTCAACTATTGCTACATTTTGGTGTTTCTATTCAAGTCATCTCTAACGGAAAAAAAACTTCTAATTATTGTATTTTTCTGATACTTGGATTCATATAATCTCTAACGGATAAAAAAGAAATTCTAATCATCAGCACACCTTGGTGCTTTGGTTCATCTCATCTTTTACATAAAGAATATCTTTTGAGTTTCATATTCTGTTTCTTTGCAGAATATTGATAACGAAGAAACCTTGAGAATACATCAAATAAACCTTGCGAATTTGAAATTTATTTTAAAGGCAGAATCACTCATAAATATCAAATAACAAGAATTATTCGAAATAAAACTATAATTTAAAAACAGTAGAAATTACTTTCATTTCTGTAGTTTTTCTCGACAAGCTTGAAAAATGATGCAGAAAATTCATTCAATAAAAAGGGATTTTCTTACGATGAAGAATGGAAATTTTGTGAATTATGTTTCTCTTACTATATTTCATATCATAAAAGCACTTTACATTCTGTTTCTTCAAATATATAAACTTATTTTTGTGACGTTGATATTATCAAGATAAAACTCTATGGTAAATCGTATTTGAATTTCATAACCTCCATCTGCTGAATTTTATTGTATATTTCATTGGAAAATCAAACTACATTTTTTGAACTACTAAGAAGCTTTTTTTACAGTTTTGAATAAATTCAAAATTTTTATTTTATTATATAACTTAAAAATATAATAATTATGGCATTTAAATAAAACTATAATTTAAAATCAGTGGAAATTATTTTCATTTCCACTGACCAACATTTTTTTTCGACGAACTTGAAAAATGTTAACAGAAAATTCCTTCAAGAAAAGAGGATTTTTTTACGATGAAGAAGTAAACTTTTGTATATTATGTTTGTATTACTATATTTCATGCCATAAAAGCACTTTAAATTTTGTTTCTTCAAATATATAAACTTATTTTTGTGACGTTGATATTATCAAGATAAAACTCTATGGTATATCGTATTTGAATTTCATAAACTCCATATGCTGAATTTTATTATATACACAAATATTTCATTGGAAAATCAAAATATATTTTTAAATATTTAGATTTTTTACAATTTTGGATTAATTACAAATTTTATTTTATTTTGTAATTTAAAAATACGAAATTATGTAATTTAAATAAAACAATAATTTAAAAACAATGGAAATTACTTTCATTTCTGCAGTTTTATTCGACAAGCTTAAAAATGATACAGAAAATTCATTTAATAAAAAGGTAGCTCTTACGATGAGGAATAGAACTTTTGTATATATTATGTTTCTGTTACTATATTTTATATCATTAACGCAATTCATATTCTGTTTCTTCAAATATATAAACTTATTTTTGTGACGTTGATATCATCAAGATAAAACACTATGCAAAACTGTATTTGAATTTCATAACCTCTATATGATGAATTTTATTATATGACACAAATATTTTATTGGAAAATCAAACTCCGTTTTAAAATACTAAGAAGATTTTTTTTTTACAATTTTGAATATTTTATTAAATAATTTAAAAATATATAATTGTAAAATTCAAATAAATGTATAACATAACAACAGTGGAAATTACTTTCATTTCCGTGGTTTTTTTCGACAAGCTTAAAAATGATACAGATAACTAATTTAATAAAAAGAGATTTCCTTACGGTGAGGAATTGAATTTTTATATAATATATTTCTACTACTATATTTCATATCATAAAAGCAATTGATATTATGTTTCCCCAAATGTATAAACTTATTTTTTCGATGTTGATATTATCAAGATAAAACACTATGCAAAATTGTATTTGAATTTCGTAACTTCCATATGCTGAATTAAATTATGTGAACCAAATATGTTATTGGAAAATCAAACTACATTTTTAAATACCAAGAAGATTTTTTACAATTTTGAATAAATTTCAAATTTTATTTTGTTATATAATTTGAAAGTGTGTAATTATATATTTTAAATAAAACTATAACATAACAATAGTTAAAAATACTTTCATTTTTGTGGGTTATTTTCGACAAGCTTGAAAACTGATACAGAAAATTAATTTAATAAAAAGGGATTTTCTTACGATGAGGAATTGAACTTTAATATATTATGTTTCTATTACTATATGTCATATCATAGAAGCAATTGATATTCTGTTTCCTCAAATATAGAAACTTATTTTTTGACGCTGATATTATAAAGATAAAACTCTATGTAAAATTGCATTTGAATTTTCATACCCTCCACTTGCTGAATTATGTTATGTGACACAAATATTTCATTGGAAAATCAAACTACATTTGAAAATACCAAGACGTTTTTTTTTAATTTTTTTTATAATACTGAATAAATTTCAAATTTTATTTTATCATATTATTTAAAAATATATAATTATAAAATTTAAATAAAACTATGATTTAACAACAGTGGAAAATTTCCTTATCTTCTGTGTTTTTTTTCGACAAGCTTCAAAAATGATACAGGAAATTCCTTTAATAAAAAGGGATTTTCTTATTATGAGGAACTGAAGTTTTATATGTTATTTTTCTGTTACTATATCTCATATCATAAAAGCAATTGATATTCTGTTCCCTAAAATATAGATTTTTTTTTTTTTTTTTTTTTTTACGCTGATATTATAACGATAAAACTCTATGTAAAATTGTATTTGAATTTTCATAACCTCCACGTGCTATATTATGTGACACATATATTTCATTGGAAAATCAAACTGCATTTTAAAATATTAAAAAGCTTTTTTTTTTTTAAATAATCTAACGCCTTGCATAAAGTGCAAAAGTAAAAAGTTATATTGTAAATAAATCATTTCAAATAAAAATTGTTTTTAAGACATCGGATTTGGTTATTTCATTTTCAACACATATTTTTAAAATTTACTTTTCTCACTGGATTTACATTGTTAGGTTTCATATGAACATAAATTTACTTTTTTCTTTACATATTATCAATATCAGTTTAATCATTTCTATATTATAAGTAGTGGAAAGGCTGCCAACCAAATTCAGCGAAATAATTATTTTCATTTGATTTTCTTTTGAGAAACTTTGTTATTTTTATATCGCATTTCATTTTTTACGCGTTGTGTTCCTTATGAATATAAACCCGTTTTTAAATATTAAAAAAAAAAAAAAAAAAAAAAAACTGCTTTCATTTCGTGAAACTTTTTAAATATAAAATACATCTCAGATTATGCTCCGCAATTATTATTTTTTTATTATTATTCAATATCATAATCAATATCACACATTGGCAAATAATTAAATTTCCCTCGTAATAGTCCAAGAGCCGACCGCACAAAAACCTAAGTCATCGAGCAGAAGAAAAATTCCTTTATATTATGGTAGAGTAGTCATAGGGGAAGCTAATGATCCATGTCTGCCGGAGGTGAAGTGGTGCATAAGCCAAAAATTAACACCACTAGTGGTTGACTCGCAGACAGCATTATTTTTTCCTGCACTCAGTTTTCCGTGTTTTCATACTTTTGATTGATTGTACGGCAAACACAATGATAAACCTACGAGTGAGCCACTAGTGGTGTTATTTTTTGGCTTATGCACCACTTCACCTCCGGCAGACATGGATCATTAGCTTCCCCTATGACTACTCTTCCATAATATAAAGGAATTTTTCTTCTGCTCGATGACTTAGGTTTTTGTGCGGTCGGCTCTTGGACTATAATGCGCGATTTAAAATTTTTTAATAAAATGAATACAGTTGGCTCTCGTTAATTTGAACTCGTCGGGACCACATGAAATGGTCAAATTATCCAGAGTTTGAATTATGGAAATCATGAGAGGAAAACATGTTTAAAGGGGTACTATTACAACGAAATTAATATTATAGCATTCTTTAAATATATTTCGGCTGTTATTATTAGAATGTGACTTAATATTAAATTAAAAGATATAAATAAATATACTAATTAAAGAATTGAGAACAAGCACAAATGAAGATGAAGTGGAGGTGTCATTGATGGACAGACGGGCGAAAAAAAATGCTATCAAATGAATGGGACTATATGTATACTGGTTTAGAACAATTCTGACAAAAATGAAAGAAAGGGAGTTGTTTCATGCATATGAAGTCCAGGAGAAAGTAAGGAAAGGAAAAATCGGAAACTCGTTAGTTGAAATTGAGTTCGAATAAATGGAAATTTTTAAGTTATTCTGCTATTGAAAATTTCGGTACTTTATGTTTAGTTTGGATTAAGTGGAGACCAGATTTATCAGATTTCGAATTAACTAGAGCCAACTGTATTTTGAACTCATTGTAAGATAATTTCTTTAGTAAATGAAGTCATATAATTTGAACAAATAAAATGTTATTTCAAATAAAATGTAAGACTAAAATAAAGATTTGGTTCAATTTCAGCAAGTATGTAATTGAAATAAAAATTTTACATATTCCTAACCACAAAGTTAATGGTGAAAATCTTATCGGCACTGTCTTAATTACATAAGGAAATTAATTTCGTTTTCTGCAGATTTCTAACTACAGGTGAATGACATAACTTTTATCGGTACTGTCTTGATTACATATGTAAATTAATTATTTACATTAGTAATTCATTTAAAATAATTAATAATCTGAAGGGGTATTTTTTTATTTCAAATGATATATAATACTAAAATTAGAAATTAGTTTCCAGCAAACATATAACTGAACTGCAAAATTTTTTGCATTTATAAACACAAATATCAAATATTAAAAATGCATTTCTCAACAAATTATATATTTAGTTTATTTATTCTCAGTAAGTGTAGAATAAAACAGAAAACATAACAAAATGTTATAAATCCTTATATGAATAATGCAATTCTTGGGAATTCTAGGTTGTTTAATATTACTTTATTTATTAAATTTTTACTTAATGAATTATAATGTATTCATATGTAATACCTTTTTGTCGGAAATTCACCATATATTTTTGAAGTATTTTATTAATTAAATTTAAATAATTTTAAATAAACACAGTTAATAAGATTTTACTTAAAATAAAAATATAAGATTAGCAGTTTAACATACTCCCAGTACAAGCATGAGAGACTAGAACATTTTATGCAGTTTTAAAAACCTAAAACTTAACTATGAACTCCAAAGCAATTTTGTCGTCTTTTTAGTAGCATAATAAAAGAAGCTTAATATTTTGAAGGAGACTTCCCATTTCAAAATTCCTGTTAAGTTTAAAATGTTTCAACACTTGAGTTCATTACATTTGGAGAAGAAAGTGTTTACATTTAAATAATATATAATTGAGTTGAAAATAGAATTCTACATTTTAATACATGATTATTACAATTTTGAATAATTTCTCTTTTAAAATTTGGATATTTGTAAAGTTTTATCCAATTTTTAACATGTAAGGTGCCATTTTTTGTATTTTTAAATGAATGAGAAATTGTTATTTTCAAATCAATAAAAATATTTATATTTTCATCCATAGAGTATAAACATGATTTGTGCGTTTGCGGAAAAGAACACCAGATCTTTCCTAAAGTAAAATTTGATTATTCAATGTAAAAAATCGTTACTAATCGTTAGTTACTAACGTAAAAAATCGGCTACCAATATTTTACGAAAACTCCTCTATTTAAACTTTTTAAATCCCCTAAGGCATATTAACTTGCAAGAGAGATCCTGAATGGTAAATTAAATTGATTTTAATTAGCACAGTAAATTATAATGACTTTAAGGGAGACCCGTACCTCATTTCCGGCCAAAAATCATCAAAAGTTCAATTTTTTTTCTCAGAAAACGATAAAATACGTATTTGCGAATATACATGCAAAATTTCAGAACTCGGGAACACTTGGAACAGGTAGAAAATGAGCTTTTTTAATTGTACTCACTATAGAGTTTAAAGGACTAGCGGCCATTTAAAACGTGTTTTCCTGAAAATGACTTTTTTCATATTTTGCCTAAGTTCAAAGTACTAAGGCTCAGTGGTAAAATGATTTAGAAACAAAGTGTTTATGTTTTTAGAATCTTAAAAGAATTTGCCACAAAAATAAGGAGAGATATTTTTTTAACTATTTCTGAAAATTTTACATAAATTGGCAAACATGAAAATTATAACGAATTTAAGAAAATTTACCATGCGTTTTTTTATTTTTATTTTTTTTTAGCCGATTAAAATAGAAAATTAAAAACATCTCTCCTTAGTTCTTTTCTATATACTATAACACTATTTAAGAAATTTTAGTAATACCAAAATATTGAAAATCGAATGAGGAGTAGTAATTTTTAAAAGTGTATTTTTCGACAAAAAAAAAAATTTATGAAAACCCCTATAAAAAATATACTTTTTGATAAAAAGTGAATTTTTTTGCTAATTATTCCTTACAAGAAGATTCTTAAATAGTACACCAAATAAAAAATTTGGGTTTTTTCTTACGGGTCTCCCTTAACTAATTATTATTATTATTATTATTTTGAAATCCTACTTATTACCTTAATAAAAAATGAATTGAGTGGATTGTCATGAATGACATTGTGTTGACGTTGAATGAATTTAAACGAATGACAAATTAAATTAATTTTTAAACATACTCGGTGTTGAATTCTTTTAAATTATAATTTATATCAGAATCTAAAAAGATTTTTTAAAGAAAAATAAAACATTTGTGCACTTTTAAAATGCTTGTTTTAAATTGCATGTATTAAATAATTTTATTAGCAAATTAACCCGGGAGGATGCGCGCAGGGCCTAAAAGACTCGGAGTACGTATGGTTTTCACAATTGTAACCACTAATTTTTTTAAAGTAATCGTCAAGTTATTTTATCGCAAAATTTGTACGAACTGTCTCCGTCTTAATAAAGTGACTGTTATAAATTGATTTCATTGGTGGCAAAGTTAAAATCATTCATACCTTGGATAAGCGCGCGTTCTCCCGGGTTAAATTTTTTTTAAATCAAAATTAGGTAAATCAGTTTTTACCTTAAATGTATTAATTAAATGAATTATATAAAATTAAATTAAATCTAAAATTATAAATTGAATTCATTTTCAGCAGACGAGAGTTCTGTTTGTTTTGTTATAAAATGCAATCATTTTGCGCAATTTTAAAGTATATGAAATGTGTTTCATGCCTTAAATAATTTTACTAATAAATTAAATCTGATAAACTGAGCAAATAAAACCTTATTTGCAACATAATATAAAACTAATTTAAAAATTTACTGTCAGCAGACATGTAATTTAACTATAATTTTTGCCCATTCCTAACCACAAAGTTAATGACATACAACTCAGATTCTTAATTTGATAAGGTAAATTAGTTTCGTATTTATCTAAGAAGATTTATCTTTGTTGCATCTTGTTTAATTTAAAATGTTTGTAGAACCTGAAAGTACTTCGTTTTTAAAAAGCATTTGTTTGTCATAAAACAATCAACATATCATTAATTTTGCTATGGCTTAAAATGCCTTAATTCATGAATAACATTATTGTGAAACATTTACGAACTTTTATTTTTTACTCAAATATATTCTCTGTTAAATTTTATTTATTTTACTGTGAAATATAAATATTTAACACATTTGAATATTATATATAATTTTTTAGAAAGCACTACACTACTGTATCACATAGTTAAATAAAATATAAATAAACAGAGTTAATAAATTTTAATCAAAATGAATTCTGAAGGATACACAATTAAATAGGATTTTAGACAATTTAACCAAAATTTTTAAAAAAGGATTTCTTAGTAATTCGTTTTTAACTGCATTAGTAAAGGATTAAAAGTTTCAAATTTAGTTAACCCGAAAGTGCATTTTACATAAATATTAACATAAATGTATTATATTAACATAAATGTTTATTTACGCATGTTTGCGTATTTGAATACACTTTCATTTTAAAATGAAATTGTGCACCTCAAAAGAATAAAAAAATAATTAGTTTTGAGAGCGAATCGATTATTTTAATTCTTGAATATTTTAATTCTTCACTTGACTGAACCAAATTAAAGTACTCCGATTCGAACAAGAATTTATATTCCTAAAATAAATTAATAAAAATCACTCAGAAGTAAGTTAAAAAAATTAACTTAAGTAGTTCTAAATAAAATTTCTGGTTGTAAATAATGTTATGAAACTTGAATAAAATTATATTCATGGTTAATTCTAAGAAAATAGGCACCGTGTCTAGGAATATATATGGGTGATTCTCAAAATAGGGGACAATTTCAAAAGTAAAATCTTAAAAAAATTACTTTTAGCAAAATTTCTGAAAAAAATAGGTGTTGTTAATATAGTATTAGGTATACTTTACATGTAGTCAGCAGAGCTAAATATTTAAAAATTAACTTAAAAAATAATTAGTATTTTTTGAGCCATGCTAATGACAAAACAAATTGCATAGAATAAATATATTAAGAAATTTTTATTTTCTTCCTGTTTAAATATTTTTTTCTATATTTACTAGGCTTCCTTTTCAGCAAATGGTTTCCATTGTTACATATATACATATAAGGAGAATAAAAACATTACCAAAGAGCAAACTTTGTTTACATGAGCAACATTCTGACACTAACAATATAAGAAGCGGTCTTAGTCATTTTCTGACAGATTTAATGCATATTTTAGGGATAATAAATGTAATACCTAAATTTATATGTAAAATTAAACTTTATAAAAGATACAATATAAGCAATGGTTACATTTATGCACATAGGAGTCTTTAGCATGGACAGAAAAACCATGCTAATGACACTGATATTTGTCCATGCTAATGACAAATTTTAATTTAAATAAGATTATGAGCCATAATATAATCCCAATGCAATAGTCCTTTCGGGGGCTTTTAAAAACACAAAAGTCCTATGCAAATAAGTATAATAAAAATTTTAATTATAAAATAAACATGAAAGTTATTATCCATTCTAATAACATACAATTGATGTACGCCCCTAATATTCAACTTCTATTTTTAAAATACAATACATGCTTCTATTTTCAGGCTGGGATAAAATGGCTACTTGTTGCCATGGAGAAACTTTATATTTTCAAACTATTGTTATATGTGAAAATGAAATTTTGATTAATAACCAGCTGTTATAGTATGACCTTGTTTTGAAAATAGAATATGGAGGACAAACTTTAATTCTTTTTTTATATACTATAATTTTATTTTTAAAAAGAAATTTATTGGATAAATCCTCTCCTTGATTAATTTAAAGAAATAATAACATTTGTTTTATTTTATAAACATGATATTAACTCTTGAAAAAGCTAGTAGATACAAGGCACAGCTGCTGTGGACATCCATGCTAATGACATTTTGAACATTTATTCTGTTATTTTAAGGTGTTTTTAACTAAAAAGTGAGTAATTCTTGAGTGCAAATAATGAATAATATTAAGACAACCATATCTAAATATAAAAATATGACAGAAAACCTCACAATTTTTTTTTGTATGCCGAAAGACATAAATTGTCCCCTATTTTGAGAATCACCCATACATATATATATACATACATATATATATATATATATATATATATATATATATGTTTTAGGAAGTATGAAAAACATTTAAAATATATATATATATTCGTTACAAAAAAAGAAAAAAATAGAAAAGAAGGGTTTGGGCAAACAGAACTTACGATTATTACAATTTCCATACATGTATCTAAATTACATTTCCTAACTCAGGAATAACTTTGTTGAAAGTTAAATAAATATATCTTTGCAGTTTCTGATTTTGATTCCTTTTGAATAAACAGTAGAAGGGCTGCAAATCAAGTGCATTGAAATAAATGACTTTATTTGATTAATTCTGGAGAAACTTGAAATGGTTTTTATTTTGCATTTCATTTTTTTTTTTTTTTTTTTTTTTTTTTTTTTTACTTTTTTTTTTAGATTAAAAAAAATTTTTTAACTAAAAAAAGAAAGAAAAAAATCTTAAACCATGCAATGTCTAATTATTTTTGAAAATACAGATAGAAAGATGTAGTTATTTTCGGTTTAAAAAAATAATAAATAAATAAATAAATGATGAAAAATCATGCATTAAGCATAGGTCATGAAACATTTTCCAACACTGACTGAATATATTAAGATTTTTAATTTTCTATGAAATGAGACGAGGTAATTAATAACCAATTTAAAATAACGCACCGTAAGCCACTTTTTAACCGTAGACCGTAATGTAACGGGATTATATTGTGTGTCTCTGTAAACCAACTTTAAGTGCCATACATTTCAATATCTAACATTTTATAGTGAATTTCATTAACATTAAAAAATTACGTATCGATCTGAGTGTATTTTCGCGAGTTAAAACACGAACAGGCAGCCATACAGACAGAAAACCGAATCCATAAACACATTCAAGCATGTCGAAAAATATTAAAAATATCTTATTTTAAATTAAAAAAATGCTAATAGGGAGTTGATAATAAATCATATACAAAACATTAGTTAAGTCCAATTTTATTCACTGAAATTTCACAATGCAAAATGAGACTGTTGTTTCGGAAGCAGGATTTCTTCAAATAGCTACACTAAAAAAAATTCGTTAAACTTACTGCAAAAACTGCTGGCAGCAATGTTGCTAGCAATTTTTGCCGTAGTAATTGCAGTAAAATTAGTTGTAATTTTTTTTATTACATGTAATTTTACTGCAATTTTTACGGAAAAACTGTTGGCAACATTGCTGCCATCTTTTTTTGCCGTAAATTTAACAGATTTTTTTTTTTACACTGTACTTTTAAATATCACTACAACTAGAGTATACTCACAGGCTTTTGAATAATATTAGAATTTGGCAAATAAAAAAGAATAGACAGTAAACAAACGAAAAAAAAGTTAGCAAAATGGATTCAGAGTGAAAATTAAAAAATATATCATTAATCTCTTATTGTATGTCCCTTTTTTTATATGTTTTAAAATAACCAATGTTTTGTAATCGATTATAAAATAAAAATTCGACAATTTGATGCAAAAAAAGTGCATCCTCAAAATATTCTAAATATATAATGTTCCAGACATTCTTTCCGCAGTCTGAACAAAAAAATTCAAATAGTTATCTTTAATTTATCATTCTGAAACTATACACTAAAAATTTCTATGAGATTTCTATTCTAACACATTGACTTGACAATGATACTTTGCATACAACTGATAAGTAGTAAGTCAAATGGTTAATTTCAACACCGCATTACGACAATTTTTTTTCTATTTGGCGCTTCATGCGGGCAATTCTGTATCTTTATTTTCACGGCGAATGCCAACGTGTAAAAATACTGATAAGCTGCAGTAGCGAAATATCTACCTAATAATAAATTTTGTGTCTTAGGCTGCTCTAAATTGAATTGGATAGAATCAGTTTCGCTATAAATAGAGTAATGGCCCCCCCTGTGATTAACCTTGAAAAGCAACATCAATCGTTCAGTAACAAATTAACTATTACTTTTCGATAAAATTTTTAACTATACTACCACACGTTTAAAAAGGGCAGTAATTGGTCAATCGAAATTTGGCTACTCTGATTATTCGTTTACTCGCCAAATGAATTTTTTTGCTGCAATTTGGCGTAATGACAAGTGGCAGTGAGAGTCCTGGCTGCAACGCAGTAGTAATATACATGGTGTTTAGTTAGAAATTGAAATTCGGCCATTAAATGAAGCCAATAATAATATTATGAAATATTGATATTCAGAAGTGAGCACCTGTTTGCATACTGCTTCAAGGTAACTGGTTCAATACTGTTGAAGAGTATTTATATGCTGTCTCTTCAAACACATATCAATTTTTATTTGAACTATTTTATGGAACAAAACTTATAAATAGGTATCAAAATTAATTTTCTATGTAGAATAAACCAAAAATAACTAAAAAAACATTTATTTTTCGAAAAAAAAAATTGAATAAGATAAAATCTATTTTTGCTTCTATACATTTTCCGGCAATTGTGTAAATCAGACATATTGTTACCATCGCAAAACTTTAATATGCATAAATAAAATCGTCTATTATAAAAATTAAATGGCGATCTATTCGTTCTTGAGATACAAATTGTACAAAACAGAAAAAAGCAGCGTGACCTGTCGGGCGATTTACATCAAAACCCAATCAGAAACAATTTATGCCATTGTCTAACATAATCTGTTTTATTTAAGTTTGATTAAATTCTGAGCATTAGTTACTCAGAGATTCAACCTAACATATTTCTGTTACGTACAATACATACAGCAAGACAGACAAAAACCTCACGGACCTCATCATTTTCAAAAAACAGCCAAATCATGTTCAATAATTTATAAAACTTATAAATCATTTGAAAACCCGAAGCCGAATTTTTCACAAATCCAATGCTTTAAAAAAAATAAATACAGAAATATGACAGAAAAATATGATAAATTTTAATAAATAAGATTTTTTATTATTAAGAGGAAAAAATTTATAAATTTCTTTATGATTCAGTTTATTTCACACATGTCATGTCTCTTTAAGCATATGATAATTACTTTTCAGAAATATTACTTTATAAAATGAAAAGTAAATGTGAAAAATAGCATTCGAAATCAATTTGAAATGTAAAACAAACCCCAAATATTAAAAAACACATTTGTCTTTCGAAAACAAAATAATAATTTGAACTTAGAAAGAAGAATTTTATTTTCAGATTTGCAAATAAATGTGAGTATATTTATTATTAACTTTGGGGAAAGTGGTATCGTGTCTAGAGAAAAAAACAGCTAATATATTTTCGAAAAATATGTAACATATTTGAAAACTAATTTAAACAAAAACAAGATCTGACATAGAAATTGTTTGATTATTACAATTTCTACACATATCTCTAAATTAAGTACTGCTCACACAGGAATTACTTTGTTGAATAAGACATGCATTTGTAATTACCACCTTTAATGTTATAATTTTCAGTCTTAGATTTCTTTCGAAAAATTACCAATAAATTGAGATCTCAAATAAAGTGTAATAAAATAAGTAAGTTTATTTAATAGTGTTCTTTCTTTCGTTGTTTCAGCCTTTTCAAAAAGAATTTTTCAATTATTAATATAAATACAGTCAACGCCTGAATTTGAAACATTTACAATACTAATTGAAATAATTAAAGTAAGACTGACAATTCAAAATAAAACTAAAATAAACTAAAACTAAAAACTAAAACTAATTACTAAAAATATGTACTAAAATAAATACAAATTGCCAAATGGTACACTTATAAAAATAATATTGTTTTTATAAGTGTACCATTTAGTAATCTATATTTATTTTAGTACATATTTTTAGTATCAGTACAATTATTAGTATTAGTACTAGTATTAGTATTAGTATTAGTACAATTTACGGTGCAATTGTCCAACTCATAATTGCTTTATAAATGTTTAAAAGACTAAATACATTTTGCAGACGTTTCGCCAAACAACAGTAAGGCTTCATCTTACTATTTAACAATTGTAAAACAAATAAGAGAATAAATGAAGTATGTAATTAAATTCGAGGTTATCTTTTTTGAAGCAGACGATATTCACTACAAAATTGATCATGCTTCATTGAATGTCGACGATCATAATTAAATAAACCAGCCCTCAAGGAACAATCTACCATGGAAACTGTTAAAACCTGAAAGAGAAAATCTAAGTTCAAAAATTTCCAGTATTCTTTTGAAACCTATACAGCAATTTGGGGGCGCTTAAACTTTGAATTTAGGCTATAGCAGTAGTATGTAGTATCATGAATTCAGCTTCTTCCTGGAAAATTGATTTACTCAAATACGATCAAAGACATTGAATGCACTCTCAAAAAAACTTCCGTCTTTTTACAGAAAAAGTACTGGCAGCACTGCTGCCAGAAATTTTCTGTAGATTGACGATTATCCGTTTATTTTTTTCTCTGTCAAAAGAGGTAAAATATCCGTCATTTGAAAAAAATTCTTGAAAATATCAATCCGGCACCGCTGAGGATCGAACTCACGATCCCAGCATTAGCAGCCGAACGCGCTACCTCAGCGCCACCGTTGTACATTAAAAAAGTTCCTTAAAGTAGAACTATTCATTTCATATGGGTGTGATTGGTCTATTTTGTTACAAAGCTTTTAATTCTGAAGTTAGTTTCGGAAAGATTTCATCTTTCGAGAAACTGTGGCTGGGTTTTTTTTTTTTTTTACGTTTAGTATTAATGTACTATAAAAATGTAAATTTTAAATATATTACGTAGATTGCTAAAGGAAAAGTTTGGGTGTTATATTTTTATTCGATAAGATTTTATCCAACTTTGGATAACAAATTGTGAGAACTTTTGAATGAATAAAGAAAATAATTGTTATTTATTTTTAAATTCAAAAACATTTTTATCTTTATAAAACTAAATTAGACATTATAATTTGTTTATTTTGTTTTTCATTTTAAAAACAAATTCGAATTTCTTACTAACAGACCCAATACGCATGTGTGCTAGAAAAAAATGGAATCTCTCCCTCATTTTTCGACCTTCGGAATGAATTCACAGATCAAATACGTTTTCTGGGAGTACGGAAATTATTTGTGAAAAAATGAGGATAACTTAGTGTATATTGACGAATTTTTCTGACAGTGTGAAGTCTGTTCCATACCTGGTGGATCTTGTTTATATGTACAAAAATAACTTCCACTTAAACTATACTTTATTTGTTCTGTTGTTTGTTGTACAATGATTGAATTGTGTTCATGAGCCCTTGCGGTTGATTGGTGATACAATTACTAAATGTATGTTTAGTATTTTTAGTATTTTAAACTAAAAATATAATACTCAAAAGTATATTCAAGCCTGTCTTACTTTATTTTACGTAATGATTCAAGAGTTTTTAAACATTTTTTACAAATACTTGATTGTACAATAATTTTTTGAGTTACGTAATATTTAATTCGCTAAACAAAACAAAGCAAACTCATTAACCAACACCTTTTGTATACAAATTTAATATTTTTTACATTTTTTGATTGTAGTGTATTGTGTATAATGTTCTTTGGCATATTGTCTGAAAAGAACATTATTTCATATTAAAAACTCTGAAAACAAATTATCAGCAAGAAACTTGGAAAAATATGGGATTGTTTTATGAAAACCTTAAATTTTTTACGAGTATACATGCTATCCCCATAAAAATGACGATAGTTTATTACAATAAGCCACTTTATCATAATCTACCGTTCGAACACTTTTGTTACATTAGTTTTGACAGGGTTATCCAAAAGTTATTCGTTCTTTTGCATTTTTTTGAAGGCCCTCTATGGAGAAAATTCTTTACGGAAATGTATGACCTGTATTATTATGTTTACGCACTTGAAGTTTCTGGATAATTCCTTACGTAGTTCTCTAGATAATAAAACGTCAAAAATCGCAAGTGGTCGGTCACCTTTGGCCATATAGCGTATAGTAGCAGTCTTCGCTTGCTACGCTGGTGGGTTTCTCTAATGGAATCTTGAATCTAATTCTTCACCCGATGTTAGTTTTGTGGCTTATATATTATTTTACTATTCAGAAATTAATCTTTAATTACTCTGTAATGCACTAAATAACAAATTTTTAATGATTTTAATCTTCATCATTTGCCAAAGTGAACAGCAATCATTAATTAGGGTAACATCCCCAGTAATTGGCACATTAAGAATTTGTCGTTAAACTTACTTAAATTTTCATTACAAAGAAATAAGCTATTTACTTGGAAATATTTTTAAATCAAAGAATGCATATCTGTGCATCTATTTTGCCCACCAAAAGCAAAAAAAATTGAAAAAGTATTTTTATAAAAATATATTTATAAAAAGTTGCTGAAATCACCAGCAATTGGCACCTAGAGCACCAATGTATGACACCTTGTGAACCAGTAATTGGCATATGTTTATATTAAAAAAAACTTTACATTTTGCATTGGGTTTAATCGCTTTAAATTAATTTACTGTAGATGAAGATGCCATATTTCAGGTTTTTGAGAGTAAGAAATCAGCATATTAATCTGAAATGTGAACACTTTAAAACAATACAATATACTTACATTAATACCCAGTAATTGTCATGCTGTCCCCAGTAATTGTCATATGAAGCTTTAATGGATTCCAATTACTGATAAAATTTATATTTTCAATTAAAAACAAATGATAAACAAAATTAGTCTATAATTTTAAAAGTACTTCCAAAATAAATGGTTTAATCTCAAATTCCTTGCGAATTCCTTGTAATTGCAATAGGTGCCAATTACTCGGAACTAGAAAAATTGAAGCACCATTAATTGGCAACTACCATTAATTCAGAAATCCAAATATTTGTGTCAAAAATACTTTTACACAATTAAAGAGTAACCCTTTTTAATTAAACAAAACTGTTATCAATTAAAATTTAAAATATATTATAAATCAGATAATAATGAATTGAAAAGCATGCCTTCCTTAAGCCAAAGAACAAGAATTTGCAACAAAATGGCTAATTTGATACAAGCCAGATTTGTTTCTCTTTCCTAGGCTCTATTGTCATCTTGTAAAACAAATCAAAGTTATAATCTTTAACGTAAATGAGCATATAACTGATATATGGTCTTGAATTTTTAAAAGACTGGATATAAATCTTTTTTAGGACATGTTTGTAAAATGTGCCAATCACTGGTGCATGCCAATTACTGGGGGTGTTACCCTATATTAATATGACTACATTTTTCTTCGCTACAAACTTATTATCTTAAAATTAATTTGTCTGGATTGATATAGTTAAAATATGCTATACCACAGTATTATACATTCCTTATATTTTAATTAAATAACAATTCAAGTGAAGTATTCATTTAATTTGAAAAAACTTCAAAGTTGATAAAATGCAAAAAAAAATGCATAATTTCGAACTAAAGTTTTTTTATTTTAATGAATTGTTGATAGATGACTCCGATGGTTGATTGATTGATTGATTGATTAGGGTTTTATGGCGCAAAGTCCCTTAAGGGACATGCTGCGCCAAGAACAAGGTGAGATATAAAAGTTTAAAAAAACGTAACAGTTTAAAATATAGAATGTAAAAATAGCATTAAAAGGCTGTCCTAGTACTTGTCATAATTAGAAAGTCAAGTTAGGAATAAAATCTGTCTGCAAATGTCAAGGTTAAAATCTAAACAATGTCTAAAAACAAGCACAAAAAATATATAAAACAATTTAAAAGGGTAAAATCACTGAGGTCTATATTCTTCAAAAGTAACATTTTCATCATCATCACTCGAGTCGTAAGATGCCGACTCCATAGCCTCCTCCACGTACTGATTCATCTGCCTTGGATCTTTGAGATTAGCTGTAGATGGGCTATGACATGATTTTCTCTGTTTATTCTTCACAGTTTGCCACTGTGAAGAACCCCGAATAGTTTTATTCTCTTTTGTTTTCTGGGTAGATTTTACAGTTAGACTAGTTTTGGGTTTGTGGAAATTTGATGCAGATGAATCAGGTGTTTTTCCATTCTCAGGTTTGGTTAACTTTTTTACTTCACTTGATTTCTGCGCTTGACTAGTCCAATATTCAATTTTCACAGGCTCTGATGATGGCTTCCAAAGCACTAATTTTGGCAAAACTCTGGTAACAGCAGTAGCGTGGGCATCACGGGTCTTTTTCTTTATAGGACTGGATGTTTTTTCTTCAGTCTGGGTACTTACGTGCATTACAGATTTTGTTTGTTGCTTAAGTAAGCTAGAGTAAGAGATTCCAACAGATGGGGTTCTCGATTCTACAATTTTACGGGCTTCAGGGTAAGGAAGTTTTTGGGTTATTTTGATAGTAATGATCTCTTTTTCACGGGTCCAAATAGGACAGGAGCGAGAATATGAAGTATGATCACCTTTGCAATTTGCGCAGCGTTCAGGTTTTTCACAAGTTTTACTGTCGTGGCCAATTTCTGCACATCGTGCACAGGTAACAGTGCCACGACATTGGCCATTAGTATTGGTATGGCCATAACGCTGGCAATTAAAACAACGGATGGGATTAGGGATATAAGGTCGGACTGGACAATTTAAATAGTCTGCTTTAATTCTAGTAGGTAAAGTATGGCTATTGAAGGTTAATATTATATGTTTAGTAGGAATTATCTGACCATTTCTACAGATTGTGATACGGCGGACATCTACGATATTTTGATCCTTTAAGTTAGTTAGAAGTTCTTCTTTTGTGGAAAATAACAGATCTGGTTCAGATATTACACCACGACAAGAATTTAAGGTTGGATGTGCTTTGACAGAAACAGAGAAGGTGCCTATTGTATTACTATTGGACAGAAATTGTGACTGTTTGACTGTTGAAACTTCAATCAGTAAATCCCCCGACTGTAATTTTTTGAGGGAGTGGCCATCACCAAGAACAGATTGGAAGGTTTTAGCAATAAGAAATGGTGACTTTTTTTGAAAGAGCTATCAGAGAGGCTATCGTTGCGTTTAATTATGAAAAATCGAATAAAAGAGGAATTCTGTGACATTTGTTGCTCTCCACATGGGAGAGAAATAGATGAAAGAAAAGTTTTTCCATCCATATTAGGTGAAAAAGTAATTCGGACCCCAGCCGCACCACCCACTCTCGAGCCCAACAAGGGGATGCACATTCGTGCACCAGTGTTAACCAGGGTCTATAGAACAAGACAATCCTATGTCAGTCTCCACCCTTAACGAGATGACTTGTAATTGCTCGCTCGCTTGATCCCTAAAGCCAGTGACTAAAGTCAGCTGACCAGCCGATTGATGCATACGGGACCAATATGCACCTCCCGTCTACCTGAAGCAGAGGCCAAAGCAGTGTGTTGGTTTCCCTCAACTGCCAGGATCCCCCTTTCCAGGGACACGGGTTGCCACGCACGGCCAACACGTGGATGGTTTACAATTCTCCATGAGTCAATATACAGGATGATATCGGCTCATACAGAATTGCCCTCACCACCGAAAAGGAAACCACAATGAGAGTGAAACAAAGATTAAAGGAAGACAAGAGGAGTAAGAGGAAAAAGAAAGGAGAAAGATCACTCAGGTGCCCCGGGGTTGTGAAGCCCGTGAATACCTAAAGAAGGTATTCCCCTGGGGGGTGTCTCCGATGGAATTTTCATCAACGAAATAATTCAGTGCACTGAAGCTCTTGATAACTGATTATGTGATATTTTAAATTTAGAACCTAAAATGTACTATGATTGAATAGTTTTAAAATTTTAGAAAAAATAAAGAATAGATGTGATACAAAGCAGATTACGTGCATATTTCCATATTTTCTTTAATCGGAATATTTACTTACGTTTAACATATTTACGATGCGTTCGTTTTTTTAGAGGATGGGAAGATCCGGAATTGTCACTTTAACGTATTATATAAATATATTATATTTTCTATTATGTATTCTACTTTGTGAAATATTTTATTTCAAAGATATATTGTACATATATTAATTCGATATAATATATCAAATAATATTTTTACATGAATGACAGGTCACAATTGAGACTTTACATAATTTAGTAAAACATTACGTTTTTCTACTGAGATTTTATATGGAACGGGTGTGTGTATTACAGAATCTTCTAAAAATATATTCAAATGAAGACTTTTACAGCATATATTTATTCCATATTTCTTAGAGTGTATTTGATCATAAAGCAAATCTCCCTAATTTCAAAAGTGCGTAATTTTTACGAAAATGTCTGAAAGTTAAAACTCTGTAAAAGATTTATTTTATGTTGACAAAGATTAATAGAATACTAACAACAATCACAACAAAAAGAATCTGATTTTATAAACTTGTTCGGTTATAAGTGTATCTGTGTAAGCGAAAGATCGATACCATACTAAAAAGTATCACATTTTTCAGACGTCTTTTTTGATTTGGTCTTCTGTATTTTAAATGAATCACAGGTGTTCGACGTTCGGAACTACAAAGATTTCTTTCACTGGCGATTAACAATAGCAAGAGATATTGTGTTCGATTTATTTATCCGAAGTCTTTTATGTCACTTTCAGAAATTATTTATTTATTTATTTATTTTTCAAAAATAAATGTGTCGATATATAATGCCTCATATAGAAAATAAAAATAAATACATTATGCAAATTCCCATTAATTTCTCCTATACCATTTAAAATTAATCTAAAAGAATCTTCCTACACGCATAAAAAAGTTTTGATGAATCAACAAAAATTTGTTTGGGCCAACAAATATTTTTGTTTGAATATGGGTCAATGGAAATTTTGTTTGAATAAACAAAAAAAAAAAAAAATAAATAAATAAATAAATAAATAAATAAATAAATAAAAAAAAGTAAAAAAAAAAAAAATACTGTTGACCTCTTTTTTTTTTTTTTTGCAATTTTTCGTTCACAATTTTCATCCGAAATTATGAATTTCGGATTTAACATAACAACAATGTCATTAATCCGTCTCAATTTGGAAAATTTTCATTATCCAAAAATTATGTTAATCCTTTATAGCTATATAGGTCAATTAAACAAAATTACGTGAGGCAGCTATCGCTATGCAAATCAATTTAAATTTTGCAAAAACAACAAAAATTTTTTGGAATTATAAATTGAAAATACAAGACTTTAGTAAGACTCAATAAAATTGATAAAATTTTGTTAAAATTTTATAAGAGTATTAACAATATTTTTTGTCTGAGCAACAAAACCGATTTTTTACTTTAGCTAAAAAAATCGCTTAAAACAACCAAAATGTACTCCACAAAACATGGTTTGTAGTCACTTCATGAGTGACATTTTGTGAAAAAAAAAATATTTTTGCTTTTTTCGCTTAAAAAGTTGTTTGAACCTTCCTGAATCCTTTAATTTGCCCGTTTTTTTTTTTTTTTTTTTTTTTTTTGACATTAGAAATACATCAGAACTCCGCTAATTCGGACCCCGATAATCCGGATCTCCGTATAATCCCAAGTTTGAGAAACGATTGGCTAATTTTCATAACATTAACTTGTTTCATCGTCGTATTCTGAACTAAAAAAAAAAAAAAACTTTTTCTGAAATCTTTTCGGGAGATTTAAACAAAGTAAACATCTTTATTGTCTATAAATATTCAATGAGTTTAACATAAAGGTGATTTTCTGTAAGAATGTTTTATTTTATTTAATTTTTTTCCTAACTCTCCGAATAATCCGGATTGGATCTGGTCCCAGTTAATCCGAATTATCGGGGTTTTACTGTAATTAAAAAAAATTAAGAAAATATACATTCGGATGCCAAACCTATTCACATTAATTTTGAGCTAATATTTTATACTTATTTCTATTTTTGAGTTATAATCGCACTACTATATTTTTAAAATAAACTTTATAATATGAAAAATTTGTCAAAGCACAAGAGACACTCTTTCTTATATAATAAAATTCGAGTACGAAATGCTGATCTGGAAATCTTATGGGAAGTAACACAGAGCCGATTGGGATAAAACGTTACTTCATTTGTTATTTGTAACTAAGTTTTATCCATGTGTTTATATATACTTTAATTCATACGTTTGATAAAATTGTGGACGATTTTGATAAACTTTTTTTGATGTTAGAATAAGATTGCAAAACCTGTGGTCCGCGAGCCATAAACATACCACTATTTTCATTCAGGAAAATTTTTTCTTATAATAATGACAAACACTTTGCTATTAAATAAAACAAACATCACGTTTCAAATAGTCTAGAGGCAAAAAAAATTTTGTCAAAAAGGTTGTGCATAACTATGTTAGAGTATATATATAAGATTATATATGGCAGACAGTTTAAAAAAAAAAATCTGAAAAGTTGGCATTGATCTAAAATAAAATAATTAAAAAAATTACTCCCTAAAAAACTGTTTTCTTTAAATCTTGAGCATGATTCAGTAAATATCGATTTCAAATTTCGCCAAAATCGGCCGAGTAGTTTCCAAGGAAAAGGGTCTTAAAGCGACATATTTTCCTTAGGATTGAACCTAGTCGTGTCTTCTCTTAAATACGTCTTTACTTATACTTTATAAATTTATTAACAAATCTTTCTTTCACACTTTTGCATTGAAGGAAGGGGGACACTTCAAACAAGATGTGAATTGTTTTCGGTTGATCACTTTACCGCACTGTCTTTAACTCTAAAAGGAACACCTGTGTAATCCATTCAGTTCTTCGGCACACAAGTTTTCATTTACACCATCGTACTTTTCAGGTAAAAATCTCATTATCTTATAACATAATCGAACTATTTTGATAAACTGTTTTTGGTGTTAGAGTTTATATATATATAAGATTATACACTATATTGCCATTGATTATGGGACACTTGCGATTTTAGACATTTTGTTAAATATCTAAAAAACTACATGAGGAATCATCTCGAAACTCTTAGTGTATAAATATAATAGTATAAGTCATAAATCTCCGTGAAGATTTTTTCCCGAAACTCCATAGGGGACCATCAACAAATTAAAAAAGAATGAATATCTTTTGAATAACCCTGTCAAAACTAATGTAGCAAAAGCGTTCAAACTCTAGATTATGATTGAATGCCTTATTGTAATACGCCTTGTTCATTTTTATGCAAATAGCATGCATACTCGCAGAGTAATTAAGGTTTTTATAAAAATGGTAAAAAAAAATTTCCAAGTTTTTTCCTTATAATTTTCAGAGTTCTTAATATAAAATAATACTTTTTTCAGAAAATATGACAAACAACATTGCACACAGTACCATGTAATCAGAATTAAAAAATAATGAAAATTGTATACAAAATGAGTTGGTTTACTAAATAATTTTTTACTGCGCATGCGTCAACGATATCAAAATTTCATTTGCATATTATGTTAGCTAAATGTATAGAGCAACTTTTGTGAAAGTCACAAAATCAGAACTTGAAAATTCAGAAAATAATCATCAATTGAATAAGTTGAAAATCCGTTATTCTCAAAATGAAGCAAAAAAATGGGGGGTTTATCCAAATGTAGTAGTACATCCCATATTGTGTATTCTATATTGACACTAATCAATGAATACATGGATACAACCCCTCTTGTTTTTACTTCATTTTGAAAATAACGGATTTTCAACTTATTCAATTGACGATTATTTTCTGAATTTTCAAGTTCTGATTTTGTGACTTTCACAAAAGTTGCTCTACACATTTAGCTAACATAATATGAAAATGAAATTTTGATATCGTTGACGCATGCGCAGTAAAAAAATTTTTAGTAAACCAACTCATTTTGTATACAATTTTCATTATTTTTTAATTCTGATTACAGGGTACTGTTTTCAATTTTGTTTGTCATATTTTCGGAAAAAAGTATTATTTTATATTAAGAACTCTGAAAATTATAAGGAAAAAACTTGGAAAAATTTGGAGCCATTTTTATAAAAATCTTAATTACTCTGCGAGTATGCATGCTATGCTATTTGCATAAAAATGAACAAGACGTATTACAATAAGGCATTCAATCATAATCTAGAGTTTGAACGCTTTTGCTACATTAGTTTTGACAGGGTTATTCAAAAGATATTCATTCTTTTTTAATTTGTTGACGGTCCCCTATAGAGTTTCGGTAAAAAACATTCACGGCGATGTATGGCGTATACTATTATATTTATACACTAAGAGTTTCGAGATGATTCCTCATGTATTTTTCTAGATATTTAACAAAATGCCTAAAATCGCAAGTGTCCCATAATCAATGGCAATATAGTGTATATTGTAGATAATTACAAATAAAATAAAATAAAATAAAATAAAATAAACTTTAATTAGTTTCAGAAAAAAAAATCTGAAAAATTGATATTGTTCTAAACAATTATGTATACTCGATGAAAAAATCATTTGCCATAAATCTTGACCATAATCATATGATATGGATTTCAAATTTCATCAAAATCAGTCGGGTAGTTTTTCGAGGAAACAGATTATCCGCAGGATTGCACACAGCCTTGTCTTCCCCTAAAGACAATTTTACTTTTCAGGTAAAAATCCCATTATCTTATAGAGTACTCAAACGATTTTAATAAACATTTTTTTTTTTTTTTTTTGCGTTAGAGTATATATATATAAGATTATATGTGGCGGACAGTTTTTGAAAACTTCAATTAGTTTGAGAAAAAAAAAAATCTGAAAAATTGACACTGCTCTAAAATAAAAAGAACAAAATACTCGCTGACAAAAACTGTCTGCCACAAATCTTGAGTATAATCCACTGAATATTTATTTTATATTTCACCAAAATCGGTCAGCAGTTTCTGAGGAAACGGGTCATAGAAAAATGCTTATATACGGTAAGATGCATATTTTCCAGAGGATCGCACTGAGTCATGTTTTCCCTTAAAAACGGCTTTATTTATGCTTTATAAATTAATTACTAACAAATTATTCTTTCGCATATCTGTATTGAAATGAAGTGGGGCACTTCACACTAGATGTGAATAGTTTCTGGTTGATCACTTTACTGCAATGTCTTTATCTTTAAAAGAAACACCTGTGTGTTCCATTCAGTATTTTGGCACAATAGCTTTCATTCAAACGCTGCAGCGCTATGCAACAAACAATAGAGGCGATTCATTTGCGCGCAATTTTAGATGCTTTTGAAAGGAGGCTGGTCTAGTTGCCTAAAAATATGAGTTATATGCTTTTGGCTTAGTAAGAAATGAAAGATAAATAATGTAAAATGTATTTTTAAAAAATCCCTACGTCTATTTGGAAAATGATATTTTCAAAAACTAAAATGATAGACTTATAACTAAATTCAATATTTAACATATTAATAATAATGGACATCATTTTTATAATGATTAAAACGTGGCTTACGCAATAACAAAGTTACATATTACGAACGCCGTGGATTAAACATTATTATTCCTGGACCGATCATAAACAATATTTGAATGAAATTTCAGTTTTACAATTTTTGGAACTGGAAATTTTTATCCTTCTAAACATCGCACATTTTCAATTTTTACACCGCTTTTTAGGGGAAAAAATGTACTTTTGAATCCAATTTGCTTGAAATCTGTATTTCAATTTGTTTTTGAGTTATTATTATTTTGTAGTTTTTAATAGTTTTTTAATGATTGTGGCAACAGAAGTATCTGGACATTAAACACGGACCAAACAGAAAACGAATAAAATCCGAAAATCACGAGGGTTCAGATATGTTTCAGGTACACCGTAAGTAGCAACCATTTTCCAGATGGTTAAAAACATTCTTTTCTGGTTTTTGTTCGGTTCATTTCCTTTTAGTTGCCAGAAAAATACTTCCAGTTAAAAAAAATACTGCCAGACTTGTATAAAAATCACATAATACACTGGAACTGCGCATCTAGTCGAATATTCCAATTTTTATTAATTCTTACTATACCCGCAGTTCGGTTAATATCGAGTTAATTTTTTTCATAATGGGTCGAATTTGGGTAAACTTGTATTTGATTTTTTAATTTAATTTAATTTATTTATTTATTTATTTATTTATTTTTTTTTTGGGGGGGGGGTGTTGGTTTAGAATTTATTTTGAATTTTTCGAGTAAGATTCAGGTTGATTCCATTTTTCTGATAACTTCAATTAAAAAAAATTATGTATTTGAATACTAAGTAGTTGAAATATGTTCTCTCCTTTGTTTTGGAAAAATTTAAAAATAAATATTAGTGAAATAATTGTACAGCTCATATTCAAAATATTAGAATAATTGAGAAAAAGTAATAAGAAAAAAATATTTGTCATTTATTTATTTTTTATACTAAGTAAATGCAATTAAATTTCTTATAAATTAAATCTTGAATGTTTAGATAAGATTTTAACATAAATAAAATTTAGATTGGTTCAAAATATTAGAATATTTTATTTTACGCAACAATATTACCTTATGAATATGAAGTAAATGGTAGTTAATATTTTGTAGCATCCCCTTTAGCTTTCATAACAGCGTACAATCTATCTTGCATACTATATACAAGGTGTTTACAAACATTTCTATCAATATTAGCCCAAATAGACTTTATACGTGCCACTAACTCAGTTTTACTTGAAGGAGGATTTTCTTGAAATTTTTTCTACATTACACACCATAAGTTTTCGATGGGATTAAGATCTGGTGAATTTGGTGGCCAAGGAAGTACCTTAATGTTGCGTTGGCGGAACCAATTCTTAGTTGACACCGATGTATGCGGGGACGCTAAATCTTGTTGAAAGATGAAATCATCTTCAAATAAATCTTCTGATGATGGAATCATGTAATATTCTAAAATTTCTTGATATATCAGAGAGTTAACCTTTTCGTAGACGATGCATAACTTTCCAGGTCCTTCTGCACTCATACAACCCCAAACCATGACACTAGCAGCAAATTTTACGGAACGTTTAAGGCATTCTTTATCAAATGCTTCTTGCTTCATTCTCCAAACTCGAATACCTTGATTACCATATGAAACACAAAACATACTTTCATCACTAAATAATATATTTTTCCAATCTTCATTGCTCCATAAACGTCTTGATTTACACCAATTCAATTTTATACGCTTTTGTCTTGCAGTCATGAGAGGTTTTGTTTTCGGTACACGAGATTCAAATTTAAATTTATGGAGACGTCTTAATGTTGTCGATGTAGAAACTTCAACTCCTTCTTCTTTCCATTTTCGGTGCAAGAATCGCACACTTTTTAAACGGTTTTTCTTAACTATACGCTTCAGTTTCCTGTCATCTCTAGCAGATGTTTTTGGTTTTCGGCCACCATTTCGGCGATTATTTTGAAATTTTCCAATTTTTGAATATTTTGTTAGTATTTTACTAACGCTCGATTGCGAACAATGTAAATAATTCGCTATAAAACATTGATTTTTACCGTGCCGATACAAATCAACCATACGAAGTTTAGTAGATTCAGGAATATCACTCACACGGCCCATTTTAAGACGAAAAAGAAACAAACTGCAAAAAAGAATACTGATTTTAAATAAAACAGTCTGAATTTAATCAATGATGCCACCAGTTAAGAATTGGTAATAATTAAAGGAGAATTAATGTGAAATATTCTAATATTTTGAACCACTTGAATATATATTCTAATATTTTGACTTTTCAAAATAATTTTTTTTGCAATTAATCTTTTCAAAAATGATATTAAATTTAAGATAACAAGTAAGTTTAATCAACAATAAGTTCTTAATAAAAATATCGTTTGCATATTTTCATTAAAAGACATTAAATTACCAAACGATATTTTCAATTTCTAAAAAAAAAGGTAATTATTCTAATATTTTGAATATGAGCTGTAGTCTACTTTTTCATAATCGTATAAAAATATAATTTAATTTTCTTTCACTTCGACTACAAGTTGTGTACTGGTGTCAAAATTTTGGGTTCTGTTAATTTTTGGTTAGAAATTCGTCAGGGTTGCCGGGTTTTGAGATGACGAATTTTTGTCGGATTCGAGTCTGGTGTCAGGTTTGTTTTAGCAGAATTTCCATATTCTGTTCAGATACAAACATGACTCGTGTTCGTTTTTACACACATGGAAAAATATGAGTTTAAACATAAAAAATTCGTTTTGTTTAAATGTTCATTAAAAATTCTTAATTTCATTTAAATTTACTTATTTCAAAAATAATAATATTGCCATGTTTCGGTTCCAATTTGCTAAGAACCATAATCATAATAAAAATAAAATACAAATCGGCTCTAGGTCAATAAAAATAATACTTGAGAATGAGATGTAAGCAAAAACCACGCGCTCTATTGTAAAAAATAAATAAATAAATAAATAAATAAATAAAAATAAATTATGATCTAAAATTATTTTCCAACTTGGCTCATCCCTTCAAGCTTTCTCGAGGAATTTATTCATCAACTCTAACCATAACTTAGGATTAATAAAAGAATTAGCATCATTACAAACAAAACTTTTACGCGTATAAATTTCAATGCACTTTCTTATAGTGGACTTACAACAATAATTTGATACGTTACAATATATAATAACATTGCAATATACACTGGTGTCCAAAAGTTAAGCATAATCGGTAATTAAGTAATTATTTTTAAGTAATGAAAGAAATATGAATCGGAATGTGCTGAAACTCCAGGTGTGTAAACAAAATAGTACGCGTCACATATTTTCGCGAAGAGTTTTCCCCGAAATCGAACAGGGGACCGTCAACAAATTGAAAAAGAACGAAGATCTTTTGGATAACCCTGTCAAAACTAATGTAGCAAAATCGTTCAAACTGCACATTATGATTAATTGACTTATTGCAATGTACTGTGTTAATTTTTACAAGGATAGCATGTATACTCGTAGAGAAATTAAGGTTTTTATAAAAACAGTCCAAAATTTTTCCAAGTTTTTTGCTTATAATTTGCAGAGTTCTTATTATAAAATAATGTTCTTTTCTGAAAATATGACAAATATCATTGTACACAATACTCTGTCATCAGAATTTTAAAATAATAAAAATTGTATGAAAAATGAGTATGTTTAGTAAATAATTTTTCATTGCGCATGCGTCAACGATATCAAAATGTCATTTGCATATTGTGTTAGCTAAATGTATAGAGCAACTTCTGTAAAAGTTTCAAAAACATAGCTTGAAAATTCTGAAAATGGGAGCCTATAGAATCAACTCAAAATCCTTTATTCCCTAAATGAAGCAAAAAGATGAGGGGCTGTATCCATATTCCATTGTTTAGTGCCTACACAATATTGCACGTACAACTATATTTAGGTAAAACCCCTGATTTTTTTGCTTCCTTTAGGAATAACGGATTTTGAGTTGATTCTATAGGCTCCCATTTTCAGAATTTTCAAGCTATGTTTTTGAAACTTTTACAGAAGTTGCTCTATACATTTAGCTAACACAATATGCAAATGACGTTTTGATATCGTTGACGCATGCGCAATGAAAAATTATTTACTAAACATACTCATTTTTCATACAATTTTTATTATTTTTAAATTCTGATGACTGGGTATTGTGTACAATGATGTTTGTCATATTTTCAGAAAAGAACATTATTTTATAATAAGAACTCTGCAAATTATAAGCAAAATACTTGGAAAAATTTAGGACTGTTTTTATAAAAACCTTAATTTCTCTACGAGTATACATGCTATCCTTGTAAAAATTAACACAGTACATTACAATAAGCCAATTAATCATAATATGCAGTTTGAACGCTTTTGCTACATTAGTTTTGACAGGGTTATCCAAAAGATCTTCGTTCTTTTTCAATTTGTTGACGGTCCCCTGTTCGATTTCGGGGAAAACTCTTCGCGAAAATATGTGACGCGTACTATTTTGTTTACACACCTGGAGTTTCAGCACATTCCGATTCATATTTCTTTCATTACTTAAAAATAACTACTTAATTACCAATTATGCTTAACTTTTGGACACCAGTGTATAATAAATTTGCTTTCAATAAACATAATTTTTATCCACACATCTAAATATGATCTAGATAAAGAAGTGTTAGTAAGACGCAATTTAATATTTGATTAATGTTCAACTTATCTAATTCCAGGCTTAATCCCAGTCATGCCTATGTAATAATTTAAATCACTGTTTTCTGCAATATAAGGTACTTCATAAATTCTTGCAAGATCTACAGGGTCAACTTGCTTATTAAATAAATACTTTATATTACAGAAAATTATTACATAGGCCCGACTGGGAGAAAGCTTGGAATTAGATAACGTGAACATGAATCCGATATTAAATTTGGTCGTACTAATTCTTCTTTATCTAGGTTATATTTAGATGAAGGGATGAAAATTCTATTTAATGAAAACAAATTATGTTTCATATAAAATTGTTAGAGTTTAAGGATAAATTCGTCTTGAAAGCTTTGATGGGATGAACCAAATAGGAAAATAGTTTTAGATCATTGCTTTATTTATTTATTTATTATTATTATTTTCTTTTTTTACAATGAAGTTTCTTTACATCTCATTTTCACGTGTATTTTGAATTGACCGTGAGACGATTTGTAGTCTCATTTTTAGTACGATTATGGTACTTATCAAATTAGAATCGAAAAATGTTAATGTTATTTGTTTTTAATATTTTTTGTAACACCTCTTTCAAGTAATTAAAATTGTTCATTAAATTTTTTTTTATAAAAAGTGAAATCTTTAAAATCTATTGATTTAAAAATCTAATGGATTTAATAAACTTTTACATCAAATATTAAAAGTTAGGATTTTTTATGTAGTGATAAATGTTTACTAAATATGGTTGAAATAACCTATAATTTATTTTAAATAAAGAATAAAAACTTATATGCAACATTTTATTCATTTATGCTATTTCATTATTTATTTTAAACGTAATTCATTACAATTTTACTGTTTCTCTTTTAGGTAAGAATCCTTTGAAGTTTTGATGGTTACGAACTAAAATTAAGTTGTTGATTGTTATTGCAAACTATTTTGGTTTCTTGGTACTTGTGGTGAGATATTTTTCTACATTTTTCTATATGCTTTGGCAAATTACATTTTCTAAGTTAAAAACGAAAAAAAAAAATTACATTTTACTGTATTGTATATTTGGTAAATAAAGCATTAAAATATTTAACATCTCCAATTATCGATGTATCGAATCGACAGTTGAAAGGTAGAAAATGTTAGGTTCTACACGATTTGAACTCAAAGAACTTTAAACCAAAATCGATTCATTCGAGTCGGGTTGTATCTGATCTAAATCCGAACTTTTTAAAATAAAAACGAACATAAATTCGTTACAAAATTCAGAATTGTTTTTTAAAAATGCTGTTATTTATGGCATTTGTGTAACAATTATCTATGAACATATATCCTAGGTGTACTAAAATGGACTATACTTTTAAAATGCAATAAAACTGAACAGAACCAAAAAGCTTATGATATGTTGGTATAAAAAGATTTTCTTCTATTCTCTGCACAAAAAATGTTCAACATAAGTTTGTTTTTTTAATGATAAACTGAGTAATTAAAATCAAGCTATCAGATATGCTACCTCGGGCGTTAGTGCTCACGAGTCCATAGCAGTATTTTTGCTACCATATAATTTTCAAAGGGGATTTGTAATTGTTAGTGTTATCTTTGCAATTAAAATATTTGATTTACTATTAAATCACATGCTCCTGTTATTAAATAAAAAGAAAATACATTACTTTAAATAGACAATGAACTGTATATTTTATTTTCCTTTTTAACCCCTTGAAGGGCAATGGGGTAAAATATATCCCACTTAATTTTAATTGTAAAATGTCCAATTAACACAAAAATTTTGAAATGAAAATTCTAATTTTATTAAGTATATGAAGAAAAGCTTTTATTTTGAAATAAATTTGTTTTATATTCTAGTGCCACTCAATCATTTCAGCGTTTTAAAAATAGTTTAAAAAGAACCTTTTCCCCCGCAAAAGTTTAAACAAAATTTCTTTTTAATATGTAAATATAGAAAATGTTAAATAAATCCAGAATTAATATTTTGAGTTTTGTATATCTAAGTTACAAATTTTTATTTTTAAATGTGTTAGATAAACAAATCACTTGTTGCTACCGTCAATATATATTTTATTTTTATTATGTTAAATTGAAAAAAATGATGAAAAACATATAAAATCATGTAAAAAATTTGGATAGAAAGATACTTCCGAAATTCCATCATTTTATCAAACGCCTCCTTCCTTTCCCTCCCCACATTTTTTCCCATTTTTCCGGTCTTTATATATATATAAGAAACGATCAACGGAAATTTAAATGCACAAAAATCAGAGTGAGACGGCTATTCAGAGTAAAATGCTTGTCTCACGTCAGGAACAAAAGGTCGAAAATACGTCTAACAATAAATTTACAGAATCGGTTGATTGTGATTAAAATGATATTTATTCTGATGAAATAATGAATGATATAATTATTCATTTCTTTTTTAATTCAGTGAAACCAACTGATTGTGTATGTGATAAATTATCAATCTGGAGTCAGTCAGTAGATACGCTGTCATATAAATTATGCTATCATCATCTAACACATAGAGTTGTATGATGTTACAAGTGAGACGGAGCTGTTTTGAGTAAAATGATTCAGTTACGTCAGGAACAACAGGTCGAAAATATTTCTGCGAATAAAATTACAGAGTCGGTTAATTGTGATTCAAATGCCATTTACATTATAAATAACAAAATTATCCTTAATTCCGTGAAACCTGAAGATTGTGAAATTATCAACCTGGAGTCAGCAGAAGACTATTCTGTGATACCTATGGTAGTATTATACAGCTTATTGACTATTATATAGACTATGTTTTCCTAATTCATCCCTATTAATTGGTTTGCGTTGGAAGACTAAGCAAGTGCGATCCAAATACTTTTATTATGCAGAATTTGTCATCTTGAGGAAGCGAAATCCCGAACAAAACGCAAATAAAAATGTATAATGGATTATTTTTGATAAAAATCAGTATAACATAAAATTCTTCAATAAAATTCTGCATTTGACAGATAAAAAGATTTATTATTATCAGTTACGTTTTTTTATAAACAAAACTACACAAAGAATTTAAAAAATATTTTAATTTCTTTTTTTTGTACATAAATAAACATAATGAAATGTATTTTTAGTAATGGTCTTGTATTATCTCTCAGTTATTTGCCACACCATCAGTCCTGTGCGTGACGGATAAACGAAACTTTACTGTATATATCTATACAGAGGGATAGAAATATATACAAACAAAGACAGAAATTGTTTTAGGTCATCCAACATGCAACCATTAATTATTTTCTCAAAATAAAATACTTTTGAAATGTGATAAAATCCTTCATATTTCATCGTAATCTGCTCATAGCAGCACATATGATACCAGACAGAAATCCTATAAAATATAATAAAATCGAAACTTTTCAGATATTTATTTTGTTTGATCCACAATTACTTAAATAAGACCACAAAATATTTTTTGCTTAGCAAATTCTTGTAGTAAGAATTAGAGGGTTAATATCATACGTTAGCCATGCGTTTAAAAAACCCGACGCACATAGACATATCGCTCAGCCTCAAGATAAGTGACACATCTCGCCAAAAGTGAATTTCGCAGGAGAGGCAAAAGAACATTTAAATGATTTTACTGTAACATGAAATTGCAGCACTTGACTGTGCATGCAAGTTTAAACTCCTCAGCCCTGATGCCGTCTGAAAAACACACTAAAAAACCCTTTAAGTTAATTTAAATCTTTACTGAATTGTCAAAGTTACTTTTGACCTTTTTAATAAATTCTTGGATATCATAAACATCGATATACAGGCTGCTACATCTTTGAAAATGTTTCATAATTATTTTAAACTAGTCTTTGTGGTCAATTATACTGTTTGTCTCAGGACTAAGGAGGCACAGACGTGAACAAAAACATAAAACCCTTAATAAAAATACCCACCTAATCTATCTCTCTTCGGTGGTCATAAACGGACAGATAGTGCAATAAAAAAATTTCTGCGTAACTTACACTTATGAAACTTTTGTGTGACTAGACACGCCTATGACAGACTTATTAGTTTAATAAAACGCAAAAATTAATTTTTGTAATAGGTACCAGTTTTCTAGCGGATAAGCGATATTATGTAATGAACAATTCCGTAATATACAGATTTTTTATTATTGTCATTTTTAGTTATTTATCTTTTATGTTGCAGAAATTTTAAAAAGCAGAGTCAGGTGTATTGGAACACAAACGGTTTAAACTCAGATGATTTGAATTGTTTAATGTAACGGATTCTTTTATTTAATGCTTTATAAGAAACTGAATAAATATTGGATTTGCAGAAATTTATGCAAAATAATGCTGATACTGAAGCCCCTTTAGAAAAATCTCTTTTTACTAAATGAAGTAAATATTGGACAATGAGCTTTGTGGGAACTAGGTTTATTATATTTTCCGTTAAAATATTGACAAAAACCTCAAGTAAGATACTTCCTTATTTAATGCATTTACTACACAATCTACTGTTTTATCGTCTTTTGCTTTATAGATTTTGTTAAACAATTCAATTTTATTGAATGTTGCACTTTTCGCATTCAAACTGTTATACTCGAAAGCATATTGTAAAATGATAATTATCAGCAGTTTTATTACTTTCTCAGACAATGAACACTTTACACAATCTAAGAAAAATCCCATTGTGTTTCTTTATTAAAGTATTTAAAATTGATTACAAATATCAATTTTTTAATTGTAACTTCAAGCTAATGTATTTGAAGGTATTTTTTTAAATGTTTTAAAGATTTTTCAAACAAGTGTAAGCTTTAAATAATATTTAATTAATCTGTTACTTTTCCTTATTAAACATAAAGTAAATAAAATTAAATAAAAATGGCAATTTTAAAAAAACTAGTGTACTAGAGAGCATTTTATATGAAATTAATGAAGTTCACATTACAAAATCAGCAAACTGAAAGCTTTGTTTAAACAAATTAAAACTAATAGAAAACATAATTGAAGACGAAAACACTTAACTTTTCGTACTATCGTTTATAACGGCACTAAACTTTTTTTTCTATTAGATTTGTCTTTACATTGCAAATAAATGGTTAAAGTATTCCAAACGAAATCTCGATTAATTTAAAGTATTTTATTTGAGAATAAAACATGATATATCCTGCTGAAGTTTTTGTTGCGAACGTGATAAATTTATTAAAATTTATATGAAATGGTCAACAAAAATCTTTATTTACTTAAGTCAATGGCGCCGTAAAAAAGTTTGCTGTTGCGCGTATATTCTGGGATTGTTTACCATTTTCGTAAGTTTTCATAACAGGAAATTATAATTTTCTTTTCTGAAATAATCCTACTACCCCTAAATACTGGTGACAATTAATTAGCTAGCACACACATTTGACACCAATGTATCTGTTCATTTTATATTTGACACCAATGTATCTGTTCATTTCACAGGAGATTTATCGATTTATCAGTAGAACGTTCCAGAATAAATTAGAAAATCTTAAGTTATTTTTAAAACATTTCTAGCTTTCTGAAGTAAAGACATACAGCGAAACGCAAATGCAACCTCCAGCAAGGATAATTCACGTTGCAAAATGAGGTTTCAGAGATTACAAGCGTGTTTATTTATTCATTTATTATTTATTTATTTATATGATACCATCATAAAGTTAGGGATAAGAAGATAAATATATGGGAACAATGATTTTAGTTTGAACTAGTGGGAACATAAATTTTTATTTGTTAGTAAAATCCCCTCAAATTTATTCTATCGTAAGCAATTTTGAAAATTGTCAAACATTTTAAATTTCATAAAACGAATCTGTATTTTTTAAATCAGGGTTCGCAAACTTATTGCTAATGGACAAACTGCCATCACTATTTCTGAAGAGTAATTTATTTATTGACAGAAATTATGGAATTGTTGTTTTAAAAAGAAATAACAGAATATTTATAACATGCTGTAATTCTTATAAAGAAAAGCTTCAGTAGAACAACCGTCTTTGGAAAAACTGTGGAACTTTAATATTTGTTTTCGAGTCTAAAGGCTAAATTTTTTATCTACTTTCACATATGTTTAGGTTGTGATGTTTTTAAGCTGCTTTTTTAAAACTTCAACTTCAGTTACTACTAAAAGCAATGTTGAAATAAATATTTGTTTTAAATGGTCAGGTTCACGCTTATTAGGTTCTGCCGTATTCCCTGAACGTAAGCGGTACCTTTCCGAGCAGAGGTTTACTGTTCCATGCTAAAAATGTCAGCAGTGTTTCGTTGTTAGTTCCAGACTCGTTTGAAATGGACTCGTGGGACCGCAAATATCCGTTATTTTCATGTGATGACACTGCAATTTCGTACTTTGTGCAAGCTAATCCATCTTCTGCTTTTGAAAGCCGATTGTTAAAGACAGTTTCGCAAATAATTTTTTAATTCTTAGCCTTAGATTCAAACTTTTCTACATGTTTAAAAATTGTAGCATATATAAAAAACATAATAAGACAAAGAAAAATTACAAAGCAGCTTCAAAAAAATGAAAAAGAAAGAAATATTAAACAGTAAAAAACAATAAAAGAACATTTCAAAATAAAAATTCTTTAAAAACCTGAAATTGGTCACTAAAACAAACTGGAATTAAAGCTGCAACAATCTGAACCTTAATCGTATATTAATCCATATAAATTAGAAATAAAAAAGAACAAAAACTTAGGGCTACACGGAAGTTGAAAATCAAAACGTTAACTCATTGGAGACGAGCGATTGGTATACGTACTACTTAAGGTGCTCCGAATCCCTCATTATTCCCATCAATTATTTTTTATAGGCAAATTTATTTTATTTATCCCAAAAATTTCCAAAATTCAACTACAGAATTATTTCGGTATTAGACAACCAGTGCTAAAACATCAAAAATTAATCCAAATGCTCTTGCCGCGAAGGGGTTAAAAGAAAACTGAAAAATAAAATATTTTATGAAACTTGTTGCATCAGCCATTCATTATTTACATCTTGTTTTATCTATGGTCAAAGTTAAAAGTCTGTTAAATATGGATTTTAAAGTGTGCATTATTTAAGTATTATATATTCAAGAATATGTATCGTTGTGATTTTTAATTTAAATTATAAGTTTATTCAGTTGTTCAATAACACGCTATTAAACTTTCTGTTTTATTTTTTCAACTCTTTATCAAGCAATTAAACTATGTGCGGCAATTATATGAATATTTTAAGATGAACTGACACATACAGATTTCGTACTTTTCAAGAACTTTTAAACACTTTTACCAGTTTATATATATATATATATATATATACTTCATTTGTAGTTCCAAAGTATTTGGGGCTTGACAATTCTACTTTGGTTCTACAAATTTCTATTATATTCATTTTATTTATTTATTTAAATTTTTCCTCATGTTCAATATGTTTTTTTTCTATTAAATTCAAATGGTTAATATTGTTTACTATTAATGGTATTATACATATAGAACTATATATAGAATATATATATAATATGTATAGAAAAATATAATAATTTATTTTAAAGTATTATATTTTTTATTTAATAAAAAATCATTTTTAACATCAATTACACTAACCACTATTTTACGAAATTTTCGGTACTAAAATGTTTAAAATCGTCTGAATCCTTTGATGCATGCGAACTCTGATGTATAAAAATCATTGTCACGTTTAAACTTCGACCGTCGTATTTAGATTTTAATTGCGTAAACGTTCTAAAGGTGACAATAGTATATTATGGAAATGACCTACAGACTAAAATTCCATTTCCACAAAACAAATTAGTTTTGACTGAAAACACTGTATTCAAAAGTGTTTTACTTAATAAAATGTATTTTTATTTAACAAAATGCCGATTCTACCCTAAATGCGTCAAAACTATGGGAAATCGAGTTTCATTAAGGCACAACGACCTAATTAGTTACAGTGTATCACTTTTAATCTGAAAATGGATTTTCTGATGAATAATTCAAATGAAGGCAAAAGTATACAATAACCATTGCTTTATATAAATTTTTGTTTTCAACTTCTCTTCATTATTGCTGAAGGCATTTATATGCAAATTCAAATCCATAGAATCAGAAAAGACTTAGCTCAACAGATTTGAATTACATAATATAATAGAAATGTTTGCTCATCGATTTAAAAGCATTTGAATAAATTTAGGATTTTACGATATAAAATTATGCGAAAGGCAATAGAACGAAAACATATTTAACGAAATTTTTCTTTTACTAAGGCATGTAAATATTGATTGGTAAAGTATAAGAAACTTTTTCTTAAAGATGATTTCCATATTTACGAATATAGCAAAGAATTAAAAATTTTGGATATAACATTTATTTATTTATTTTTTTGCTTTAAAAATTTTTTCATTGTTTTATATTGCAGGGCTCCCAAATGGTCTGCGAACTGAACAGAAAATTTCAAGATATGTTTGCGCTAGAATCAACTTCCAAACGTAGTTTCTTGACAATTTGCAAGAAAAATTTAAAAATAAAATTTCTCTAAGAAAATTCTGATGTTCAGTCGGACCATTTGGGAGCCCTGATATTGTGATACTTATTATTCCACTTCTAATCCACCAGACGTGAAAATATACAGGGTGTTCCAAAATTCAATCGACAAATTAAGAGGGTAGAGAGAATGGGAATAGAACGTCGCAAACCTCGGAACCCTTTCGCTGCCTATATATGAAAAACTGAAATACAGATTTTACGCACATTATTCATAAAGTTTTTAATAAACTAAAAACCATCGATTAAAAAAAAATCTTATGTTTATTTGTTGTTTGAAAAATTTGAGTGTATAACTAGTGCAATATTAAACATCATGTTAGCTTTATACTGGATTGGGGAAAAAGTAATTTCGCTTTTTTTCGTATTTTTCAAAATAGATATATTTATATATTTATATTATGTATTCAAAATTAATCAGTAATATAAGTGCTGTTTTATTCGATGACCTATTGCCATTTTTCTAGTAAAACCATAAATCCGTCAGTGTAGAACTACTGAGAATTCTTGGCGAAAAACTGAACAAAGTAATTCTCACAAGCCTCTTTTGAAGCCTGCTTAACACCATTAAGAGAGTTCTGCAGAGAGCGGAACAAATGGTAATCAGTCGGGGCCAGGTTCGGATTATACGGTTGGTGCATTAAAATATTCCTACCAAACTCTCTCAATTTTTGCCGAGTGACTAAAGATGTGTGTGGTTTAGCGTTGTCTTTATGGAAGATAGCGCCTTTCCTATTAAACAATTCTGGCGGAGTTTTTTTAATCACCTGCTTCAATCGCATTAGTTGTTCACAGTAGATAGTTGAATTAATGGTTTGGCAGTGTTCAAGCAGCTCATGATAGGCAATTCCTTTCCAATCCCACCAAACACTCAGACTCACCTTCCTTGGAGTCAGTCCGTCTTCCTTTGCCATCGTTTGTGAAGCTTCTCCGGGCTTTGACCACGATCTTTTTCGCACATTGTTGTCATACGTGATCCACTTTTCATCATGAGTAATCATTCGTTTCAAAAATGGCTCGATTTTGTGCGTTTCAGAAACAATTGACAAATGGAAACTCTGTATATTAAATTTTTCACTGTAAGTTCATGGAGAACGCAATTATCGAGTTTCTTTTGGTATCCAGTCTTATGTAAGTGGTTCAAAACTGTTTTACGATCAATGACTAGCAATGTCGCGGGAAGAAATATGTCGGTCTACCTCATTTTTTTTAAAAAAAATCATCGACTTTTCCAACGATTGGCCGACCAGGGTTCATCTTTAACATCGAAATTTCCGGAACGTAAACAAGTAAACCAATTATGACACTGCTGTTTACTTAAGTACTGATCACCATAAACACCACACAATATTCGATCAGCCTACGCCGCATTTTTCCCTTTTTCGAAGTAAAAAAGTAAAATATTCCGAAAATAATCTTCTGGAATCTCCCTTTTTAAAACGCAATAATTTATGACTGGTAAAACAGATGACGCAAGCTTTACATCTAGAAATTTTTAGACACTGTTGTCTTTCAAATGCTGTATAGTATGGCTTAACTGAATAAGTATTACTCGAGATATTCGATTTTAAAGCTATATCTATTTGGAAAAAACGAAATTACTTTTTTCCCAACCCAATATGTGCAAATAGGAGCAAGTGTTGAAACACTTATTTTAGTTACAACTTAGTACTTTTGCAAAACTGTGAAAGGTCTTCAAAATCAAGTTAGATTTTTGAAAAGAATTTCCTTTGGGATTTCGGAACATAAATTCATTTAGTGACATTGGAATAATTTCCGGGAGAGGTTCAAAATATTTTAGGGGGGGAGGCTGAGCCGCCCGTAGTACCCCATAAGCTACGGCCCTACTGTAATGACTTTCAAAAAACTGAATAATTTTAGACTGAAACTTTTAAAATACATGCACATTTTTATTGGTCATGTTATAAAGCAGACAACACCAAAAATATATCTTAGATGTTTCCATTATATGGGCCAGCAGTATGGACTGGACTTTCCATATTTTGAACTGTGTGTATTGAAATTTAAAGTATTGTAATCAATTTTTTTTCTTTTTTCAACCAGTTTTCAACAGATTTACGTGTTTTAGGGGTTAGAGTTTCTAAAAAAGATGTTTTTACAAGATGTCTTTTTGTGTGTGTGTCCGTATTAACATTGTATTCCGTATTGCTGAAATAACATTTTTTGTGCTATTTTCAATATTTTACCACCGAAAAGTGTATGAAATTACACATAAAATAAAACCTTTTGTTTTGTAAGTTTTTTTTTTTTTGGGGGGGGGAAGACCCTCCCTGAATTTGAAAAAAATATAGTCGGCACTATAGTCGCGATGTCCGTGCCATTTTAATTTTTTTTACCAACAAAATGTGTATGAAATTATGCAGGGCATAAAAGTAAAAAGTTAGTAAATTTGAAAAAAAAAAAAAAAAAAAAAAAAAACGGAAGGAAGCTTTGTAAAATTGATTTCCGTGCTGTTTTTATTATTGTACCATCGAAAAGTGTATAAAGCTATATATAGACATAAACCAAATTTTTTGTGTATGTTTTTGACTATGGTCAACAGATCTTCATTGAATCAGGAAATATTTCTTGGGAAATGAGCATTGTGATAGCGTAGCGCTTTTTGTATCATTTTCTCGATTCTTCGTCGTTCTATTGTCTATCATCTCGTGCATAATCGGGAACGCGCGGCGTGCTAAGCCAGCTGTTTTCAAACAACTGGTTATAACAGAATAAGGGAAAATTATTGAATTTAATAAATATTAGATCCACATTAACTCGTTTTTACTCTGATGAATTGACTGAAGTAGAAATTTAAATTTAAAATCAAAGATGGGATACCATTGAATTAAAAATATTAAAATATTAACATGCGTAACTACTTTTTGAAATATTAAAAGTACGTATGAGATAAAAGAAAGTTTTGAGATTGGCATAGCCAAATTATTAATATTTGCCTAATCATTTGATGCTATCATTAAAATAGTAAATAAATTATTTCTAAATAATTAAAAAATTTAATTAAATCGAATTTAATTGAAAAACTAAATGATTAAAAACAATTCTAAATAATAAATGACTGATGTAGATGTATTAGAACAATTAACTGATTTATTCTCATAAATTGTAAAAAAATATACAAACAGGACAGGGATTGTGGAAACATGACAATTTACCTATTAATATGACTTTTACAGCGACATCTTTATCAAATATTACTGATCCAAAATATATTAATCTCATTACTGTTGCGGGCTTAAAATATATTAAATCCCATTTGTTTAAATAAAACAATCAATTTCAACTTCCTGCTGTACATCATCAAACTAATATTCATGTATGTAAAATTTATGTAATTAACTGAATTTTTCTTTTTTATATTCTTAATATTTGTCTAGGTCTAGACTTTTGATTTTATCCTTCTATAGTAAAAAAAAACTAGCCTTAAAAGGAATGACTCCTGGAATGATGCTGATGTGGAAGATTTCCGGAACTAACGAATCCGGGTTGTCCACTCCTTCCATGAGTCGAATAGACCAATCAGGAAAGGGCTCCGTCTATGCATCGCCGTATGGGTTACCATAAAGAGAGGAAAGGTTACCATCGCCAACAATAGCCAAGTTTGTCGCCAACTTGGCGATATATCGCCAAATTTGGCGACCAAAATTAGTTGTCAAAAGTGACGCCAACTTGGCGATAACTGTAATATTTCGCCAAATTTTTAATTTCTTTACACCACCAGTCGTTTAATACATGATTTGAGAGGTTTGCAACTGCTTATTCATATAATGGATGTCTTGTGTGTTATCCCCCATTCTGCTCCCCAGGGGGGACGCATTTTTAATTTCTTTGCAACACCAGTCGTGTTACACAAGATTTGAAAGGTCTGCAACTGCTTATTCATATTATGGATGTCTTGTGTGTCACCCCCCACACTCTGCTCTCCCCAGGGGGAGTCCCTTTTTTAATTTCTTTACAACACCAGTCGTGTGACATATCATTTGAGAGTCTGCAGCTGCTTATTCATATTATGAATGTCTTTTGTGTCGCCTCCCACTCTGCCCCCCAGGGGGGCACATTTTTAATTTCTTTACAACACCAGTCGTGTGACACATCATTTGAAAGGTCTGCAACTGCTTATTCATACCATGGGGAATTGGGGAGCGCCGCAAGCAGGGGTAGCCAATAATTTGGAATCGCGAAGCTATTACGCGGGGGGTTGGCGAGCATAGCGAGCAGGGGGGCGGGCCCCCCCTAGTTGTTTAAATAGAAATTAAATTATTTCTAAGTATTTAAATTTTTCGATTAAACTAAATTTAATGGTAAATATATATTGTTGTATCTACTTGGTGTTACCCTTGAGAACGAACCAAGTACCACAATTTCCATTAATAATTATTATTGTTTAAATATTGCTAACTCCTCTTGTCTTGTTTAAGTTTGTTATATATCGGGTTATTCTATATTCATTGTAGATAATGAATAGTAGCATTGTATAATGGTTATATATATGTTCATGAATTGTACAAACATCATATAGTATAGGGATTCGGGAAATATGACAATTTGAGGCTGTTAATATATAATTTTATCACTTTACGAAAGGTAAAGGGGAGTCTGGCACTGGATATCATAAGATATATCAAGAGTGAGGGGGGTGTCTTTTGCTATCTTTCTCATTTTTGATCCAATCCAAATTTTCTTCTTGGTTGTTTTTTAAGCTATACTACATGGTTTATTTATTCTTTTACATACTTTTAAGCGAATACAAAGTAACTATTAAAATCATTAAATGATAATAAAATAATTTTTTTTCAAAGTAAGGATTAAAACAATTGTTTGCCATTCATATTATTCTGCCATATGCGAATATGAATTCACATTAAAATCTGGTTCCAAATTACAATTTTTATATTTACCAATAAAAAAGTACGGGAGAGTGTTGTCCATATCTTTTGTATATAAGAAGCTCCACTTAAATCTGTAAGAAAAGCTATAATACTGTTGAATATATCATAGATAAAAAAACTATTATAAAATACTTTTAAATAATAAGTATTTGTTTAAAGTGTTACTTGATATAACGCTATTTCATACAGAATAGTGATATTTTATTCCTTATACTCTTCATTTAAATCAGTAAAGTATGTGAATAGTAAAGATATAGCAATATCTGTATATCATTGCAAATGCATAAAAATAAAACGAAAGAGATAAAAATATGAAAAAGAATTCTTAGACACCAAAAAATATATTATTAGGAAGGGAAGAATTGGGGGAGTGAAGGAGCTGGGGGCGAAGAATGATAATATATCATATCTAAAGGGGGTGGGGAAGAGGAGGCCCGAAATTACTCAAAAGTCGAAAACGTGATGTATGTACAGCCCCTTTTAGCTATTAATATCACTTCTACACCAACACCTTTATCAAACATTATTAAGTCGAAACATATTAATCCACTTCTATCATGAATTTAAAATATATCAAATCATTGAGTTTAACGAAACAATCTATTTCAATCCTCTATTTGATTAAACAATGAGTTACCTTTGCGTCATCAAATTAATAACTATGTAGGTAAAATTAATGGATTTCCACAATCTACCAGCATTCAGGAGAAATTCGTAAATATCTGCTTTATCCTGTCGATCAGATTTATCAGATATCTATTTTCTGATTAATAATGAGGCATGAATTTATGAACATTCAGTTGTACAAAGTTTCGATATATGAGAGCAAACCCTCGAAAAGCCCCCCAGCAAGGATTGAAGTGTTTATCAGCAAAGTATGTAAATGATAAGCGTATAACCCTTTCTATATATAACTACAAACGTATAAAAGTTAAATGAAAGAAAAAAAATAAAGAGAATTTTTAGACACTAAAAAAGGTATCATTAGCTAGAAGTGGAGAAAATGGGGAAGGCGATTCAAGGAATGATAATGTATCACACTGAAAATAATGTATCACAGTGAATGTATCACCCAAAATTACTTAAATGTCGCTTGTCCAAAAATAACTTTTAGAATTCTACAAGAAAAAAAGAAAAAAAAACAGATTTCTACATAATGATGGCTCATTTTCTATAAGCTAGTTAAAAAGCTATAGAAACACCTGTACAAGTCAATTAGACATTTCCTTGTTTACAGATAGATTAGACATTTCTATTGAACTTTTACAGATAGTTCTATAGATCTCAAACATACTTATAAAAGAAATGGGCCATATTTATGTAGGATTTTATAAAGCATTTTTTTTTATCGAATTCTAAAAGACATTTTCGTAAGGGCGATAATATTATGTATGTATAGCCCCCTTTAGATATTAATATGAATTCTATAGCGACACCTTTATCAAATACTATTAAGTCAAAATATATTAACTCACTTCTGTCATTGCCTTAAAATATATTAAATCCCATTGAGTTTAATAAAACAATCTATTTCAACCCCCCACTTGATTAAACAATGAGTTAACTTTGACTCATCAAATTAATAACTATGTATGTAAAGTTAATGGATTTCCACAATCTACCAACATTCAGGGAAAATTCGTAGCATATCTGCTTTATCAACTCTATCAGTTTTCTGATTAATAATGAAACTTCGATTTAGGAATATCCAGTTGTACAAACAAAGTTTCGAGATATGAAAGCAAACACTTGAAAAGCCTCCAGCAGAGATTGGAGTGTTTATATCGATTCTTTGATTGAAGGCCTGATAACTTTACGTGCACTCAAAAGGTAAGGAACTTCGACTGACAAATCGAAAATAGAGTATTTCACTTATAAGAGGTGTGTAATTGTAGTACCTTATAAAATGTGAAACTAAATGCTTGCAACTAAATGTGATAAATTTTATTGCGTTGTTTCTGATATAGGTCGGAGGGAAGGGGGAGGAGGATGAAGAATATTTGCCAAACCTGTGAAAATATCTAATATTAAAGTTCATTTTACCTTGTAATTATGGTATCTATTTTAATAATTATACTTAGGAAAGCAGTGCGATTTTATTACAGTATAAACTAGAAACTATATACTTGCAACTAAATGTAATAAGTTTTGTTAGACCTTTTTCCAGATATATGACGAGATTTATAAGGGGTTTAACGATGGGGTAAATCGATAAACAAGCGACAATTTTTTTTTTACTGTTTTTGGCGGGGATGCAAAAGTTGTCTTTTATGTGTATTAGTTTGCATGTTTTTTTTTATTCTAATACTTCAAATCTCTCAGTGCCATAAACGCCTCCAAAATGAACAAAAATTAATTTTTTTTATAAACTTTTTAATTTTTTTCGTTCTTATTTTTTTTCCTTTCTTTCTTTATTTTAAATTAGTTTAGCACTTGGTGAGAAAGTTGTGTATTGGGTATATTGTATATTTGTTCAGTTTACACATTTCTTGTTGTGAAAATTCATTTTTATCTTCCGGTGACCCAAGTTTCGTTAAAAACTGAATTTTTTAAGAAAGTGTATTAAAAGTTTTCTCTTTGCGAAAATTGTTAAATTTCGCAAACTATTTAGTTAATAAAGATTAAATTTATAAATAACAATTATTTTATAATAATACATGAAGTATAAATTTCAAAAGAAAAGCATCATTTTCCTTCTTTGTAGTTTTTGTGTAGAACTTTGTGCCTTTCACAATTAGCACTTCTGTGTGGTTTTCAATGTAGCATAAAAAAATAATTTTATACATTTAATAAAAAAAATTAAGCATTTTTTTGTGGAAAGTACATTTTACGCCACATAAATAAACCTTTAACACTTATTTTTACTGCATTGTTTAGTAAGAAATTTGCATAAAATTCAACTTTCGGCAAAAATTTAAGTGTCTTGAGACAACGGAAGAAATTTATGGTAGTTAAAAATTTCTGTATGTATGCTAATATGCATAAATCAAAACTTTCATATCCCGTGCAAAAGGTAATTTAATTAATAAGAATATATAAAAAAATAATAAAATAAACTTTCATAAAAATTACAATTTAGAACTAAATTTGAGGCACTTGAGGCATCAAAAAATGTATAAAAATTTCATTTTTTTTCTTTTTGTGAACTAACATACATAAAAGACAACTTTCGCACCTTTTGACAAAAACAGTTTTAAAAAGTTTAAAAAAAAATGAAAATTCTATTTTTATCTAATTTTCTGGGCTTTCTTGTACCGGAAACAATGAATTGATTTTAAAAAAATTAATTAAACTAGTATACATAAAAGGCGATTTTTGCACCCCTCGCCGCCGCCGCCGGTTCGATTATCCACATTTCTATTTTTCAATCCACCCTACTCAGCATGGTCGATTCCATGTAATTTGTGGGACATCCTTTTCACATATTTCTGCGTTTTTAACAATATTATTATATCCTCAAATTAAAACGTCCACATTCTAATATGCAAATCTAGAGTTTGTTGTTATTTTTAATGTACTGTTTATGTTTTAACAATTTATAAGTCAATAGATAAAGGTATCTATAGACTCATGTAAGACATTTAATCAAGTTTTCATGGAATGGCCCTGAAACAAGGAGATTATTTAGGTATAGGACTTAAAATGTGAAGCTTTTTATTATCTATTATTTTCATTAATTATTTATTACTGAAAAACGGCCAACTTATTGTCAGACTGCACCGTGCGACGGGAGGGGGGGGGGGTGAAGTGGGCAGTCGCCCCGGGAGCGGAAATTTAGTGGGCGCCAAATTTATACTACAAACGTCATTTTTTGACTGTCACAAGAAAAAGTTGGAGGTGGAAGGCGCCCAATTGCGACTTTGCAACGGGCGCAGTTTTCTCTGCGCACGCCCCAGCTATCAGAGTTGTGTAATATAGACGCATGCGTAAACACCGTGTTCAGAAAATTTTCCAAAAACTTTGAAAAGCTTAAATAGTTTTCAAATGAAAGTGCGCGGTTTGTCAGTGGCAGAATAAAATAATTATGAATATAACAAATAGTAAATACATTTAAAAATAAGAAATTTAGGACATTTTGATTAGAAGGAAAGTGCGATTTTACTGTTCAATGATTAGCGATTTGTTTTAAATTCAATTTTTGAGTATAAGACGTCTTTTAAATGTTTTTCGAGTGAAATTTTTATCACATTTTATTTTTTAATATTATACTTATTTATAGCGGGGAGTAGGGATACTTGAGCATAGGGGATACTTGAGCCACCCCTATTATTTCTAGAGTTGGTTATTTTTTTCTTTCTAAAATTGGCAATATGGTAACATATTTATAGTTCTGAACATGTAAAAAAGAAATCACATATCTTGGTACCATTTTGAAATTATGCTGATTAATAGTTGTTTTTCCCTATAAATATTTAGGTGCATTTTTTTTTTTTTTTTTTTTTTGTATTAAAAGTTTTGTTTAAAGTTGCAAGCATATGGATAAATTTAATAAGTAAAATTTCAATTGTATTTTGAATCTAAGCTAGTTCAAATAGCTGCATGCTTTACTTAATAAAACTCTGATAAACAAAAATTGTGGTAACGGGGATATTTGAGCCAGTGAGAATGGGGATACTTGAGCCATGGCTCAACCATTCCCACTAGGAAATTAGACATGGGTGAAACAAACAAAAAATAAAATTGCGTCCTTATATTCACTAATCGATATTTAAAAAAATAATAATGACTTAGAAAAAAAATGTTTAAAAATGTATATTTTTTAATGAAAATATCCATTTTATTTTTCATTTTGACTAAAAAAATAGCCTGTTTAGATAAATGTAAACATAGTTTTCAATTTAATTTTTATTACATTAAAAAAAATTAAACTATTTTAAAAATCATAATTTCTAATACTTCAATTAGTCAGGTCCAACATATTAAAATATTTACTTTTTAATATAATATATTAAGATTAATATTTTATAGTGAAATTGTAACATCATCTGTTACTGTAAGTTTTTTTTAAATCAAAGAAATGACTATTGTCACCAACAGAGGGCCCTACTGAGTTACCATTAGCTAAAAGTAAAAACCTTTTGCAATGATCCTTCGATCACCAGCTATAACGACAAAAAATTATCGTATTACTAGCTTTGTTTTCTCAATTGGTTTCGAAGGACTTTATGTATTATAATTTATCATTTTGTAAAATATTTGTGCAAAAATAAAGCGAAAAAAATTACTTTTGTAGGTTTTTTTTCGTACTGGCTCAAGTATCCCTTCACCATGGCTCAAGTATCCCCTCCATGGGGATACTTGAGCCACGATGTAAAAAAAAGTAAAAATTAATTAGACATAGAGAAATAGTTCAAAATTAATTGAAAGTGGATTTCAGTTGAAGAAAAGTTATCAAATTTTCATTTTCAATATTTTATTTTGTTCTAAGAAATTATAAAAATTTAAAAAAAATAAAAATTTAAAAAGTGGCTCAAGTATCCCCATTTTCCCCTATATGTATTGAAGATTTTGTATGCAGAAACGTAGTTTATTAGTAAAATTAAAAAATAAAGAGCAAATCCAGTACCTAATTGAAATAACAAATTGTTGTGTGACCTAATTGTTTTTATAGTATTTAAAAGCTAATTATTCTTCCACATTAACTCTGTGACTTTTTGTATTATTAAACTCAATGTACATAAACCATTTTAAGTCACTAACCTTATATAAAAAATGCCATTTAACTGTTCAATACTTCAAAAGCCCCCTGCAGAGATTGAAGCATTCTTATCTATTCTTCAGTGAAATCCGATAACTTTACGTGCACGCTTAAAGTAATGGATGACAGTTTGAAAACAGGACATTTCACTCATGGAAAAGTGTTATTTTATCATCGTTATGTTTAACAAGGTTGGTTACATTTAAGTTGTTAAAAGAATGGCGTATTTTTTTAAAGGTTTTAAATATATTTATGTAATTTATTAATGGAAGTTAAAAGTTAAATAAAAATTTGTCCATCTTAGTGTATTAAAGTATTATAAAGTGCATTATAGTATTTAAAACCTAACTGTTCTTTCATATTAGCTATAAAAGTAAATATTTTTATACTATTTAAAATAGTTGAAAGCAATTATTTTAAGTCACTACATTTACATAAAAAAATTGATTTTATTATTTAACACTTCAAAAACCTCTAACAGAGATTCAAGTGTTTTTTCATCGATTAATCGATTAAATACGATAACTTTATATGTGCACCTAAGGTAATGAATGATAGTTTGAAAGCATTACTTTTCACTCATGGAGAAGTGTGATTTTATCATCGTATGTTTGACAATGTTGGTTAAATTTAAGTTGCTAGAAGAAGGGTGTATTTTTTAAAGCTTTTAAATACAATAACGCAATTTATTAATGCAAATTAAAGGTAAATAAAAATCTGTTCATCTAATTGTTTGTATAGTATTTTAAAAATTAATTATTTTCCCATATTAGCTATAAAAATAACTATTTATTGTATTACTTAAAACAGTTCTAAGCAACCATTTAAGTCCTTATACTTATATTTAAAGTAATATTTTATTATTTAACACTTCAAATGCATGTTTGATAAAGTTTCATTGTATGTTTAACTAGGTTGTTTACATTTAATTGCTCCTAAAAGAACATGTTTGTAAAAGTTGATAATAATATTCATGCTATTTATTAATGTAATCTAAAGGCAAATAAAATGCTGTCCATAAAATTGTTTTATTAGCATTTAAAAACTTATTCATCCACATTAGCTATAAAAGTAAATGCATTTATACTATCTGAAACAGCTGAAAGAAACTATTTTAAGGTATTACACTCACATTAAAATTGTGATTTTACTGTTTAACTCTTTAAAAGACTCCAGCGCAGATTTAAGCGCTTTCGTCGAATATTCGATGAAATCCGATAACTTTATAAGCACGTTTAAGGTAATGGATGACAGTTTAAAAACAAAACATTTCATTCGCACAAGTGTGATTTTATCATTGTATGTTTAACAAGGTTGGTTACATTTAGTTGTTTCTAAAAATATGTGTTTTTAAAGGTTTAAAATAACATGTATGCAATTTATTATTGGAAATTAAAGGTAAATAATAAGCCATCCATCTAGTTGTTTTTATGGTACTTTTAAACGAATTATTCTTTCAGATTAGTCATATAAGTAAATATACGAGAGATTTTTTCTAATTAAGGGCCGTTTAGCAAAAGGAAACCTTTTTCATAACTCACGTTTGAAATGCAGCACATTATGCAGCTACATCTCAACAGCATCACCAATGAATTAAAACATTTATAATAACCTACAGCAGTTTGTTAATTCCATGCCGCCGCCCTATTCAAAACTCGGATTGTTTAATTGTATCTCGCATCACTCTTTCAAAAAAAAAAAAAAACAAAAAAAACACCTACAAACTACAAGCTTATTTTTTTTAAATAATGGCACCAGTAGAATAGAAAAATATTCGCTAGTGGCTGCCACTAATTACTGTTTTGATAGAGTAGAGCGAGATAGAATTAAAAAAATCCCAATTTTGAGTAGGATGGCGGCATAATTTTATGCAGATTGAATAAACAAACTGTTATACATTATGACAAATGTTTTAATTTATACGGCGATTATATTAAAAGGTAGCAGCATAATGTGCCTTTCGTGTGAGTAATAAAAATGTTTCCTTTCATTTTTTTTTTAATTCATAAACGGCTTTTACTTAAAAGACATCCTTCATATGTATGCTATAAAAAATAGTTGGAAGCAAATATTTTAAGTCACAATATTTAAAATAGATTAATTTTAAACACGATTATTCAACTAAAAAAGATTAACTATAACAGAAAATTAACTATAACAGAAGTAAATTATCCATTTTTCATTTTTGGGTGAAAAAAGTCCGGGCCAGGATTCGAACCAGTGATGTATTGGCTGAAGCTGCGAATGCTCTTCCAACTGAACTATCCCGGACACGAACACGGAGGACTATTTCACCCAATTAACCTCAACGATCGCTTTAATCTGGTCTGATGTTCTGGATCAGCTCAACAGAATAAATCGAATGTTAATATATGGAACTGCAGAAAATCGCTGCATACAAAATACAATTACACGCTGTATACGAAATTTCTGTTACAATATTTACATTAAAAGTATGATCCCAATTACTTAAAACTTCAAATGCACCCAGCAAAGACTGGAGTGCTTTTATCGATTATAAGATCCGATAATTTTATGTGCGTGCCTAAGGTAGGTAATGAATGACAATTTCGAAACACATTTCACTCATAGGGAAAGTGTGAATACATCGTATGTTAAACAACATTGGTTACATTAGCTGTTGCGTGAAGGACATGTTTCTAAAAAGTTTAAAGTAATATTTATGTGACTCATTAATGGAAATTAAAGGTAAATGCATTAGTTGTTGCGTAAAGGATGCATTTCTAAAAGTATTTTAATTCATTTGAGCGACTGTTTTTAAAAGTTTTTTAGATTCATTTAAGCGATTTATAAATGGAAATAAAAATTAAATAAAAAGCTGTTTATTTCATTACTTTTATAATATTTTTAAATTACTTTTTCACATTAGCCATAAAAGTAAATATATTTATACTATCAAGGAATTATTTTAAGTCATTAAACTTACATTAAAAGTGTGATTTTATTATTTAACACTACAATAGTTCCCAGTAGCGATTGAAGCATTTTTATCGATTATTCGATGAAATCGGATAACTTTATTAGCGCACCTTAGATAATGAACGGCAGTTTGAATACTGGACATTTCACTCACAGGAGAAGTGTGATTTTATCATCGTATGTTTAACAAGGTTGGTTACATTTAGTTGCTGAAAGAAGGAACGCGTTTTTTAAAAGTTTAGTAACATTTATACGATTAAGTAATGTGCATTAAAGGTAAATAAAAATCTGTCGATCTAAATATTTTTGTAATATTTAAAAACTAATTATTCTTTCGTATTAGCAGTAAAAATAAATATATTTATACAAAGACAGGTTTTATAAAAGGTGACAGCAAAATGTTTTAAGACACAACAGTTACATTAAGTCTTATTTTACTATTTAACACTTCAACAGCCCCCAGCAGCGATTTAAGTGTTTTTATCGATTATCCGATGAAATCTGATAGAATTATGTGCGCGGCTAAGATAATAAATGACAGTTTGAAAACAGGACATTTCACTCACATGATAAGTATGATTTTATCATTATATGTTTAGCAACACTTGCTATATTATTTATTATGTGAACGACGTATTTCTAAAAGGTTTTTAATTCCTTTGAACGATTCTTTTTTTTTTAAACTAAATCAATGTAAGCGATTCATAAATGGAAGTTAAATATAAATAATAAATCAGTCTACCTCATTATACCTATAGTGTTCAAAATGATAATTTAGTGCATTTATAATCAGAACACTTACATTAGCAGTGTGATTTCATTATTTAACACTTCAACAGCCCCCAACAAAGAATTTAGTGTTGAATTACATGAATTATCCGATGAAATCCGATAACTGTATTTGCGTGCCTAAGGTAATGACTGACAGTTTGAAAGCAGGACATTTCACTCATAACAGAAATGTGATTTTATCATTTTAAGTTAAAAAACATTTGTTATATTGTTTTAAGAAGGTAGTATTATTTAAGGGCTTAGTAATATTTATACGATTTGCTAATTTAACTAAAGGTAAACGAAAAAGCTGTCTATCTAATTGTTTTTGTAATTTATTTAAAAACTAATTATTATTCATATTAGCTATAAAAGTAAATATATTTATACAAACGTAAGAATATATAAAGGTTGAAATCAACTATTTGTTAGGCACTATACTTACATTAAAAAATGTGATTTTATTATTTAACAATTGAAAAGCCTCTAGCAGAGATTGGAATGTTTTTATCGATTATGTGATGAAATTCGATAACTTTATGTGTGCACTTAAGGTCATGAATGACAGTTTGAAAGCAGGACATTTCACTCATAGGAGAAGTATGATTTTATCATCGTATGTTTAACCACTTAACTGGCGACAGGTATGGCAATACAGTGCTTTTACCCCCTACTTATGTCGGGGCAGACGGTGAAATGGTTAATAACATTTGTTACTTTAGTTGTTGTTTAAGGACGTGTTTCTAAAAGATCTTTAATTCCTTTGAGCGATTGTTTGTAATAGTTTTTAAATTCATTTAAGCAATTTATACATGGAAATTGAAGGTAAATAATAAATAAGCGTTTCTGATTTCCCATCTTGTTCAAAATAGCAGTTCAGTGTCACTCTATTCTAAAAAAATAACTGACACTGTCACAGCCTCTGTCATTAAAGTTTTTGTGGCCGGGTGTCTTTCTTTGTTAATATTGAGAAAATTACACTAACCAACAATAAAAAAATATTATTATAGTGAAATGTTAGTAAAAGCACCGGTGTGGACAATTTTTAAATCGAATAATTAATTTAAGACATATTTAATGTTAAATTTGAATAAAATCATTCCATTAAAAGTTTCTATAGGAGCAAAAACTGTACAAAGGAATTTAATCATTTTTTTAATCATTTTATACATTAGAAGTTCCCGCTGTAGAGACTGACTGAATTTTTTTTAATTAGAATTATTTTTTGACTTTTTATTTCCAATTTAAATGCAAATTTTCAGCATTTCGCGAGATATTTTTCACATATTTTAAAAATAGTTGTTTTTGTCAATTTGTAAAACAGTGCACAGAATAATATTTCTTTCCAATTAAAATTTTTTTTGGACGTGACTTATATATATATATATATATATATATATATATATATATATATATATATATATATATATAAATTAGACTTCAAATTTCAAACTTTCCAAATTAGTCTAAATGATTGCACATTAAAAGCAAGAAAATATTGTAACTGCCTCATAAAAATTATATTTACAAGTGTGTTTTATAACAGAAAGAAAATAATAAAATAATAAGTGCATTAATATACATTAAAAGCACAAATTTTTTTTTTGCTTTAATTACCAATGTGATAATTTATAATTTAGCAATTATTTTAGAAGAAAAAAGGCAGAGTGTTAACTCCAAAAGAAGGCATTATTTCATAAGAAGATATATTAGTAATATGTTTAGTCATAATAAAAGGGAAAAGTTCATACATTTTTATTATATCACATAATAAAATCATTAATTTTTAAAAAAAATTATAAATTACAAATTGAAAAATAATGTTAAGTACATAATTTATAATATCCCTTTTTTTTTAAGAAATAAAGTTCTAACATTTTTATAAGGTCTTGGACACATGTTTTAAGAAAATTGTGCCATATAGAAATTTCACTTTTTCTTTCCTTTTTTTTTCTTTTGAAGGCAAGGCACATTTTGTCAGATTTAAAAGGCTCCTTTAAAAATGGCTACAAGAAACAAAATTAATAAAATCTGCAATCAGGTAATTTCATTAGTTATCAGCATAAATAACAAAACTAACAAATATTACTGACAGTTTCTTTTGCATTTCTACAAAGAAAAATTTATGTTAATCGCCTAAATCTTAACTTAAAGGATGTATTATTATGATAACAAAGGTCTCTTGCCATGTTTATAAGTTTTAAACCAATTAGTTTTTTTCATTATACATTCTTTTACAACAGCTGTTGATTAGATGTTACTCCTCCATTCTTTTTTAGCCCCAATATTTGATATAAATTTACTATCCCAAAAATAGAAAGCGAAAATAAGATTCTGGTTATTTGTTCTCATATTTTCAAAAATTTATTATACTTGCCATTTTTATATAAAAGAAAGAATAATTTGATTATTTAAAGAATATTACGACATCACAAATTATATTTAATTTAAAGAAAATGTTTAAATGAAATGCCTTTTATGCCTTTAGGAACTTATTATACTTAATATTTTACAACAATTAGAAACAATTTTTTAAATCTATTTTTTTTTTCATTAATTCATAAGGCAGAAAAAAAAATTCCGAATTTATACTTGTAAAACTTTTTTTTAATTAATCTTAGATTTTAATGCATTTATGTCATTTTAAACATCTATAAAAATTTTTTTGGTTTTAATCAATGATTTTTTTCGAAAATCAGTTGATTTAAGTTACGATTTAATCACTGATTTAAATCAACTGATTAAGAGCGTTTGCACCCTACTAAAATCTGTAACTTTCATTTCAACAAAATAAATTTTCATTTAACGCGTTTTACATACTGAGAGGTTATTTTCTACGCCATTTTAAATTATTTAAAATCTCTTCGTTACCTGACTCCACAAATGTGGACCTCCATTTTTCCCCCTCATAAAATCTAAATGATTTGAAAATTTTAAGTTTCACTTTATTTTTTAATCGAATTTAAACATTTAATTTAATTTTAAACACTCAAACTGTATGTTTTTTGTTTAAAAAAATCAATAAATGGCTTCTAGATTGACATCCGATGAAGAAATTTACCGAAAAGAACTGAAAAGTGATGTTAAATTATGTGGTTGTATTCAAAATTATTGTGCTTGGTAATACTTCACTGTGTAAATGGTCTCCTAATTTTTTTTCTAACTTTTTTTTTTAACTTTTTTTTTTGTAATAAATTAAAAAAAAAAGACATAAGTTTAATGGACTCGCTATTTTAGATATTTTTGACGATTTGGAGGTAAAAATAGAAATTATTTTAAAATATATAAGTATCTTTTTTTGTGGAGGAGGGGGGTGCTTATATTTAAAATTTAACACTCGATGTATAATTATCGCTCGGAAGAAATATTTCTAGACTTTTCTAAAATTTAAATTTATAAATTGTTTATTTATTTACTTGGTAAAAAAGTATTTACAAGTATAAATTGACATAAAAATTACATACATGTGCCTTCAACATGACACAAACACCATCACATTACACCCTTTTATCTTAATTCATACAAGATAACTAGAGTATAATATACACTTGATATATTCATCAAAATTGTCATTTCTCAAGTTTGTAACTTTCTTTGAGAAGACGAGAACAATGACGAGTTCCTCAGTCTTTATATCTGAACTTTGGGCGCTGTTCTTGTACAAACAAAACACAAGAAAGACAATATGCAAACATCAGTAAACGTGTCGAAAAGTTTTCAGGATGTTTCATGTATACAAGAGAAGATAATAAACTTTCATTTAACACGTTTTACATACACTGTAAAAAATGTCAGATGTTTCTGAATATGTAAAAATGTACTGTAATCAAAAACGAAAATATACAGCGACCTCTTCTAATTCACCTAAGGTTTCGAAAAATGTTCCTTTATCTCTAAAAATCCCAGAAAGCTATTTGTTTTCGAAATTTAAATAATAATTTATAAAAATTAATTTTTATTAGCTGCCAGTCCATTTCGGAAACGTTTCTAAGTAGCTTTTACAGTACAATAATCTCTTTTCTCAAATCAAAATATCACTTTTCGGATGCTACCAATTCATATGAAAATATTTTGATATTCAGAGAGCTCGTTTAATAGACAAACGTACAATTTTAACCGTATTAACATTAATATGAAAATTGTCATTATTTTGCTGCAATTGCATGCACAAAATCAGTTATGCAGTTGAAAATGTTTACTTGAGAATTGGTAGAATCCGAAAAAGTGATATTTCGATTTGAGAAAAGTGATTATTGTACTGTAAAAGCTACTTAGAAACGTTTCCGAATTGGACGGGCACCTAATAAAAATTAATTTTTATAAATTCTTTTTTAAATTTCGAAAACAAATAACTTTCTGGGATTTTTAGAAGTGAAGGAACGTTTTTCGAAACCTTAGGTGAGTTAGAAGAGGTCAATGTACATTTTCGTTTTTTATTACAGTACATTTTTACATATTCAGAAACATCCGAGATTTTTTACAGTGTACTAAAAGCATATTTCGTATGCCTTTTAAAAATATTGAAAACCTCTTCGCTACACAAGTGTAGGTCTCCATTTTTTTTCCAGCATAAAAACTAAATGGTTGATTTTTTTTAATCCAATTTAAGTATTTAACTTTAATTTAAACATTCAAAGTGACATTTTTTAATACTTTCCAACAAAGTTGAAAACTGTTTATGCTTTCAGTTTTTATGTCCATTTGCCCATCTGTTCGTCTGTTTGTCTGTCCGCACTCTAACTCTCGCAAATATACTCGGATTGCCACCAGTATATTTGTGAACATTTGCGAACATCGATTATAACTTCGATTTGGAACTTATTGATGTTTACCGTAGCAAGAACCCTACTGAAAATGAAGTTTTTAGCATGATTACTTTATTTAGAGGGACAGTCAAAAGTTTTCCGTTACATTACAGCCTAAGGGGGAAAATGGTTTCCAGCGCATTTTAAAGATGTTACACGCTGTCAAACATATTCAAATTTATATGCATTTGCAAAGTGTACTGAAATATGAATTCTGTAAAGAATGTGGGGAAAATAATAGTTATTATTCATTTAAGGGCAACACAAAATAATTCCATTGCATAATGGTGAAGGGAGTAATGGTTTGCGACATTCTTTAATTATGCAGTGAAACCTCCAAGTAAGGGACACTTCGAATAAGGGACACCTCTATTGAAGGGACAAAAGTTTTGGTCCGAGTCACTTAGTATAGGACGTGTAACGTATTTATCTCTGAATAAGGGACTCTCGATTTAAGGGACACCTGAAAATTAAATAAATGAAACTGTTTTTAGCATTTCAGATAATGAAGTAGTTTGTGGTGAAAACGAAAATATAGATTTTTGTGAAATTATCAATGATACAGACAGTCATGTTGATGCAGAGACATACAGCACAACTGAGGAGCATTTATTCACCCATAATTCAAATAAAAATATTAGAACATTTATTCAGAAAAGTGTGAGGACTTTTCTAAAAGAGAAGAAATTTGTGAGATAAAGAACTTAACGATGCTTTAAGATACGTAAAGCAGTTGAATAATTTTCGTAAATACTGCTCTTAAGGAAAGCCTACAATTTATAAGCATGATAAATTGATGATAAATATGAGATTTGTCGCGAAAAATCGAGGTCTGAAAAACAATCACTTTTTATCGATTAGTATTTCAAATAAGATTCTTTAAAATGTTATTGTAATTTTTGCACATACACAAATACTTAGGTAAAAAATACAAATCAATAATTCTATAAATAATTTAATGTAGTAATTGACTGAAAATTTAAATGAATTCTCTTTTGCTTTTGTGTCTGATTAACGTAATTTATAGTCTTTGGATACATTTAAACTTCACATTTCTCCTTTAATGTTTGGTTATTTTTTATGTTTTTCTAAACGATTAATTTAAATAAGGGACACCTCTATTTAAGGGACAAAAATTCCGGTCCTATGGGTGTCCCTTATTCGGAGGTTTTGCTATATTAAAATATTGTATGCATATTAAAACTCTTATACGTCGCTGTGGCTTAATATCAGTTATTGCATGCATAATGCGAAGTACATAGCATTTATAGGGACACACAAAAGATTTCAAATAGTATATAATAACGAAGTAATGATGAAGTTTTAGAAAGATTTCAGAAAGTGTTGAAAAGTGTTTCATATTTTATGCTGAACGCGTGCTTATTCTTACTTGTTTCGTTTTTAAAAAGAAATCAATAAATGCAACATTCAAGTTGATTTTCCCATACCTAAAATTTGATGTTGCTGTCATCTGAGTTTGAGAAATGACTTCAAGACAGGGTAACCAAGAAATGAAGAAATTTTCATAATTATTTTATTTAACTTATACCTTTTTCGATAAAATCTGTTGAGTATTTGTGTATCATTCACTCATTTAAAAACCTTAAATTTGTGAAAATCTATATTTTGATAAGTGATAACTATACTAATATTCTAAAGCAGCAATCTTTATTGGTATGTGATACACAATCTTTATTGGTATGCGACCCGCCTTCAGATAAAAACGTTTTTCGCGACCCACCTAATATAAGGGTTTAATAAGTACGGAAATTGTATGCACCTCTATAAACTATAGGATTTTTTCCTGCGAAAAAACCACTATCAGCAACAAGTTGGAAATTGCACGTGAAGCGTAGCAAATGAGTTGCGTTCGTACGATAACGAAGTTTTAAAAATATCACTCTCATATATAATCTCATAAAATTGTAAATAATCAATTACAATTATAATGCGCAGGAAACAATGTTCTCCCTATACCATTATACAATGGAATACTTTTGTGTGGCCTTGTAAATCAATAACAAATATTCTTTGCACCACATATTCTGCAAAATGTATATTATAATATGTACTTTATAGATGCATATCAATTTTATTACTTTCAAATGAGCGTAACACCATTAAAATGCATTTGAAACATTTCCCCCCATTAACCGTAATGTAACGGAACACTTTTGATTGTCCATGTAGTTGAACTATGCATCCGATTTTCATAAAATTTGAAATCATTTGACAAAATTATGTAATAATTATGTATTTAAAATTTCAAACGATTAAAATGCATTTGAAACTTTTTTCCCCATTGGCCGTAATGTAACGGAATCCTTTTGATTGTCCCTGTAATTGATCTATTCATCCGATTTATAAAATTTGAAATGACTCGACAAAATTATGTAATAATTACGTATTTTAAATTTCAAACGATTCAATCGGGTAGTTTTTGCGTTGTTATATGCGGACAGATAGACGGACAGACAGACAGACGGACTGTCAAACGGACGGTCAGACGGACGGACTGAACGACAACAACAGGTGCTACGTATTTACATAATTACGAACGCACCTAAAAGCAAGAATTGGTAATCATAGTGTGTGTAAGGGGAATCATAATTAGAACAACACTCATAGATAATTAAACATTTATTAATTATTATCAAAATTTTATGATAAATTAGATTTCTGGTACTGGTTACCGATGAGCACATTTTTATCAGAGTAAATGTAGATTATTTTATCCTTGAGTTAATATACATACACAGTTGTTTGTGTATTTTTTTCATCTAAACAGCAATGTAGAAAAAGAATGCTCACAAAAGTATGTCGTATTGAACTACATTAAGGAATTCAAAGCTTATTTAGATATTTATGGATGTTCTGCTCTTATATTCACGCAGCAGGAAATTAAGGATTTTCCTGGTTGTTGAAATCGTTACATTTTTTTAAAATAGATGAAATAATAGATATATTTTTGCTTTAAACCTCGATTGTTCCGCGACCCACTCCTGGGCCGCTATCCATACTTTGGGAATCGTTATTCTAAAGGGATTTGTAATTTTAGATCCCTAATTTTAAACCTAAATTACTAGTCTTTATTCTTTTTTCTGTCTTCAACGATGTCATTTTGTTTGTTTCAAATCAATGAATGAGTATTTGTAGTTTTATTTTAATTTCATGAACGAATATAATTATCTCATGCCATAGAAATTTCCAATTTAGACGGGAAGCAGCAGCACAGATAATTACCTCATCGACTTCATGGATAAAAATGTAGTATTAGTTAAATCTAGATTTGCATATTAAACCGCAATCGGTCTGCCAAGTCCTATCTTAGTAAGAAAACATAAAAAAAATCCGATTTTAGCGGTTGATTCATAGGTTTATCATTATAGGTTTATGTAGGTCATATACTTTTTCCTGATCCCAATCTTCATTATTTTCATACTTGGGTCCTGAAAGCACAATGGTAAACCTATGACGTAACCGCCAAAATTCGGTATTTAGTGAAATAAAATAGAAATTTGTTTGCGAGATATGTCACTTTTCTTGCTGGTGAGCGATAGATATATAAGCTTTGTAATGATTTTGATGAGATCATACCTACAATATTGGTATAATTCTAGTTCTGAGGGCCTCTGTAATTATGCTTGTACTCCATAAATATTGGTGATTGTATAAGGCAGGCCTGTCCAACCTTTTACTAAGCAGGGCTCATTTAAGCTTTTGGCAAACAATAAAGGGCGCCATTATTAACATGGTTCAAAACACGCAACAAAATTATCTAAGAGTACTAGTACTGATACAAATATGTAAATTTATTTCGCTATAGAAGACATAAGGCCCCTATGGATCTGAAATACTACCATATAACAAATCTCTCCAAAATAACTATAATAAATTTCGAATTATACTTTTTTCTCCGAGGGGTATATAATTTTTTTTTTATATTGGAAGGAGCCAGAAAACTAAATCTCAACTATTCGTTAAGATAAAAATTGTACATTAAAATAAAATGGTAACCAGCGATATTGTTAGATTTTTTGGGGACTCAAAATTAGAGATTTATTTTTAGGTGTAAATTTGCCTGTATGAAAAGTACAGTAACAAAGACAGGCAGGATATAGTGTTCAATTTATGGGAGGTTATAAAGAGAGCTTGAAAGAGAATGGAAATAATTTCGCATGATTTTATAGATAAAAAGAAAATTACCTAAAATTTCAAAGCTCTGAGAGGAGAAATGACAAGCCCTTTCCCGTCTTTAAAACAAATAATGGGCCAGCGAAACAACATTAATTTTTGGTGCGTGAAATACATTTGAAAAGGCGTTTAAAATAGGATTTTTAATAAAGCTTGCTTTAAAAAGAAATTTTATTCGTAAAAAATGCTAGTAACGTGCAATCTTCAAAAGGGTGCCATGGCGCCCGCGGGCGCTGCTTTGGACAGCCCTGGTATAAGGTTTTCGATCTTTACCTTTATTGATAATGGTGATAACGGATTATATTCACTTCAAAAAATTGTCACTGAAAAAAAAAATAAAATAAAAACGGGCTATTTTACGAAAACTATTCAGGTAAGCGGGACGTCGGTATACAATTAACAGTTTCCGTAAATTCCAGGAAATTTTTGTTTTTTCGAGAATTTACGGAAATTTTACCGTTAAAAAGAATGAAATGTACTGCCATACCAAATACCAGTACAATTACCAAATAATGTACTTTTTTTACAGTGTTCATGAAGCCATACTTCTTATAGAAATATGGTCAAACATGGCCGATGATTAACAGTATATTTTCCTGCCCTCCTCACTCCTTTCCAAAAAAAGAGAATAATCTAATAATACTGTAGGAGTTAGTCTAATATTTTGCCGAATTATATTTAATCATTTATATTTAATCATTAGAAGAAAATTTATTTGTAAACAAGTAAAAGTATAGTTTCGCGTACTTAATGAAAGCGAAATTTTCATTTAAAATTAAGGGTGCTAATGCTTCAATTAGGAATGAAAATTATGTAATACCAAGGAGGCATCATCACTCTCAAACAGTTAATAATGACACATAATAGTTGCCAAACAAGAATTGTTATCAAGCAGTTAGGTAATCAACATGAACATGTAAATATACTTCATGCTGAAACCTCAACGGTCACTATGACCTTCTCTTAAAGAGGTCAGAACTACCTTTGATAAGGATACTATTTTCTTTCTCAGTAGGAATGCAGTTTTTAGCGAGATTGTAAGTCCATCTCATTATCTAATAATCTATCTCAGTTTTAACTTAGTCTACAAATCAGTATTTACTCTCGATTAGATTGTTTGATGAACTACTTTAGGATCTAATCTGTGAATCAAACACTTGAGATAAAAAATGGCTACTGATACTCTACTTTATTCTTTGAAGCGGTAGTTTGCAGTAGAATTTTCCTATGGGTTTCACCTTTATACATAATATTAAAGAAAAATACTTATATTGGTATTTTGATGCTATGCAGTTTTATCCGGAGAGAGTTATTTGAAATAGATGCAATGACTTTCATCTTTTAACCCTTTCGAATCCGATTTTTTTTCACTTTAAAAAAAATATTTTTACAGTAATAAAATTAATACCTACTAGCTATCCAAATAAATTAATTAGTGTTTGACGAATATTTCATTGCCTAAGAGATAACGAATGTTGTTGTTTTGTGTACTATTTAATTAATATTCATATGAAACACAGGCGAAGGAAGAATTTTTGGAGATATTTAGAAAATAATGTATTACAATAAAATTTAACTGGCATCAAAACTTTCTAATACTTTTTGCGCTTTATTACACATGATTCTTTCAGGAAAGTAACTTCTATTTTAAATTTAAAGAGTGAAAAATATGTGTTTAAAATAAAAGAACCGCAAGCTGCGCAAAGAGAATTAAGAAAATAATGATAGTTATTATTATTACTAATTGACTAAACATAAATGAAGTCATATAATGCATTGAAATATTCTAACATTATATCATGTAAATAGTAGCAAAAGTATTTGTTAAAACAAAATAATACTCCATTAAACGACATATATTATTTATAGTATACGAGACCCGAAAGAATTAAACCGTTGGTGATAAAAATATACGTCCAATTAACTTTATACTAAGTAAGAATTCGAGTTCCATTTCCGAAGCCCGAGTCCACCATTTTAAATTACAAAATAAAATGAAATAAATAAAAAATAAATATACAAAAATTAAAATAAAAGAGTCATCACATATCGAGTCTTCTTAACAACCGACACTGAAAGTGTAAAGTAAAAAAAATGTTTATAATATTTCAAATTTGATTTAAGAAGTTTTTAGGGTTCCATACTTAAAAAACAAAAATAAAACCATTTAAGACTGCCTGTTTGTCTGTTCGTATGTCACAACCTTTTTACTCGTAAATTATGGAACATGTAAAGTTAAAATATGCTGAATTAGTAAAGGCTATTGACTTACATATCTGTAAATTATAAACCATTTGCAAATATAATAAGGCAAAATGTAGAAGGATTATTTAAGATACTTCAATAAAAAAAAAATTGTTATCGTATACTTTGTGAAAAAAATCGGTAACGCAGGACACATAAATGTATTTTTTTTTTTAATTTTAGACATTATATTTTCAGAGATATCGTCAAAAACGTGATACAAAAATATGGTCACCTACTCTATTCCTCTATTTACGAAGCCAGGAATACAAAGAAAAAACTAATATGGCAATCCCAAAACTTTCTTCTATCGCGTACACGTGAATACTTCCAGAAAAATGAAGAATAGCAAGGTCATTGGTTAGGTATTTTACAGCAAAATCTAATCTACAACAACTTATTTCAAGTTCTAACTGAATCTGAAATTTGAAAATCCGTGTATTAGTATTTGAGAAAAAAATACCAAAAAATAGTAAAAAAAAAAAAAAAAAAAAAAAAAAAAAAAAAAAAAAAAACTGGATGTAACATGTTGAACGATTTACTCTAAAAATTAAAGATTACTAATTTATACCAAGGACTAACTGAACCTGAAGTTCCATGAAAAATCGTGCCCTGAAATAAAGCTGTTGCGATAATCAGGAGTAATGCTACATAGTATCGCCACCTGTTGAACGATTTTTATCAAAACATAATCAAACCATGTTATGTCAAGGTCTATCGGAATCTGAAGTTTTATGAAAATCTGTCGATTAGTTCTTGAGATATAGCTATTGTGGAGATCCTGAAAGAACCAGAATAGCTACGCCACTTGTTGGGCGATATACCCCCATAATTATCAAATCCTGAGGGCGTCCACAAAATTTTTGTCACATACAGACAGACTGGCAGATCCGTTGAAAACCGGAATTCAAAGATAGACGAAAGTAAAGAATATTTAAATGACCATGATCGTTTGAATTTTGGCCTAAACGTTTTGGGATTTTATTTTGATATTTAATGTGTTTTAAATAATTTTATGTAATATATATGTATAAAAATATTTTAGTACATTTTTTTGTGCTGTACACGATTTTTAAGAATAATCATAAGCATATTTTATGGAGCGCAGCGATTTTCGGATAATAAAAATTGGCTAAGAATATTTGTCATTTTATACATTTTTCTTGAAGATCCGTTTTTAAAAAAATTAGGAAATATAGAAAATATAGCATTTCTTGTCCCATAATGTACGAGGAAGAGCGCAAAATTTTGATTTTTCAAAAGAATGAATTTTAAATCGATATATTAAAATATCCGGACATCATTATTTCTGTACAATCATTTCTACAGTAAAATATACACATTTATAATAATTATATATATCTTATTCGCAAAATATGAATGTTTTAGGCATTTTTAACATTTTTATAATTCTTTAAAAAAATTTTAATTATTAATGGTCATTTAAGTTGTAATGTCTTTCATAATTTTCATAAAAATATGCCTCAATTGTATTAAATTATTTCACGTAGAAATTTAAAAAGTTTATTGTGAAAATATCACTAACATTTTCTTAATACTAATAAGGAATATATTTTAAATAACAACAATATATAAGTTCTAAGAAGTTCTATTAGTTTCTATACAGGGTGATTAAAAAAAAGTTGACAAAAGGATATGAAAAATTAGGCATACAACAAGGATAAAAAATTCCATTGGAATTTAAGGTCGTAAACCACTAATTGAGTCATAAATACAGGGTGTTCCATCCTAATCATACCCGGGTTGACGATAGTAATTTTGGGGAAAATAAAAGCATTTAATGAAAATGCGACAATAGGTACTTTGTTTTTCGTGAAATGTTATAACATCACTAAAAGATCTGGAGAAAGATTTTGCTCCAGCAATCGTTGATACCGTATAAATTGATAGTCATTCCAAAATATGGGGTGTCAAGTGCATCCGGCTAGCCCCTATAAAGCAAACTTCTACCACTTTTGTTTTGTGTTATCAAATTTAAAACAAAGTTGAAAGTGCCTGTTAAATGCTTTATTATAATATGCTTTATTATAATATACTTCAGTTTTCCGAAAGTTATGACCGTCAACCCAAATTGAGTTAGGATGAAGTACCCAGTATTTGTGACTCAATAAGAGATTTGGGACCCTATGTTCCTATGTGATTTTTTACCCTTGTTTTATGCCTGATTTGTCATATCAATTTATCAACCTTTTTTTAATCACTCTGTATAATAATTTTTTACAGTAAATTGTACACATTTATAATACTATATAGACATTAAAATATTAAGGTTGTATGCATTTTTTATATTTTGAAAAACATAAAACAATTTCTAATTATTAATAGTCATAATAGTTGTATTGAACTTTCACAACTTTCTTAAAAATATGTCTGAATTCTATTAAAATATTTCACGTAGAAATTTTAAAAGTTTATTGTGACAATATTACTAACATTTTCTTAGTATTAATAAGCAATACATTTTAAATAACAACAATATATATGTTCTAATAAATTCTAATAATCTCTAATAATTTCCAAATAATCATTTCTACAGTAAAATGTACACATTTATAGTAATTATATATACACATATGTATATATCTTATATTCGTAAAATGTGAATGTTGCATGCATTTTTTATATTTTCATATTTATTAAAACAATTTCTAGTTATTAATAGTCATAATAGCTGCATTGAATTTTCCTAACTTTCATAAAAATATGCCTCAGTTGTATTATTTCATGCAGAAATTTCAAAAGTTTATTGTGATAATATCAAATTTTAACACTTTCTTAATACTAATGAAGAACATATTTTAAATAACAGCAATATATAAGTCTACAATACATAAAAATTAAATACATAAACAACTATATTTACATTTTTAAAAATTTTGTGTCAAGCTCTTTTGCTTTACTTCGAAACTAATTAACTGTTTATTATATTTGTAAATGAATAAAGAAGCAATCCAAAGCATAATATTATTAAAATCATGATACTAAATTAAAATGAAAGGGGGAATATAAATTGTACTGTCTCCTTAACTAAATATGTCTATGTTTAATTTTCTAATAAGATTAAATCAGAATTGCTGTGAAATGCGATTTTAAACTTTATGAATACGAAAGTGTCAGTTTTAAAATTCATTTATATGAAGAGCTAGAAATTAAATTTAAATATTAGCTTTACATTTCATTTGATATGAAATTTTTTTATCTCAGTTTAATTAAAGCATTATTTAATTTGGTAATAGACATACATGAAAACATTTGGCGTGTTAAATATTTACATTTATAATGAAATAAACAAAAAATTTATAAGATATAAAATAATAAGTAAGATTTAAAAAAAATCACCAACAGTTCACAATGGAAATATTCCTGTATTAATGCAGCAAATTTATTTGCAAAATTAATGAATTGTTTATTGTCTTGCTGTATACAAAAGCTTTTCAAAATATAATAAATTTAAGTACCACAAATATATGAAATTATACAAAAAGTTAAAAATGACAAGTTTAATTAAGTAATTATGAATCTATATCATCTTCCCTACGTATTAATATAGAAATTCTCGAAAATAAGTTAATTTTTTCTTTAATTTTATAATTTTCAATTTCATTTGTAAAACTATTTTTCATTCAGTTTATTTGAAGCTTTTACTTCAATTGCAAATGAAAGTATTTAACACAAGAAAAAACTTTGAAATATTAAGAAAATATATTAAGTATTTTTTAGAAATAAAATTAAAGGGAACATGGGATAAAATCTGTCTAATATTAAAATTTCGAAACTGAAGAAACATCACAATTTGCTCTAATTCACAAACTAAACAACTCAAATAAGTCGTAAAATCATTCCTTTTTGGTATTTTTGAAATTATAAAACAATATAGCACTATACTAGCGTCTGATCCATCTATCGTTCTGTTTGAACCCTATAACTGCATATAACAGCGCAAAAACTGTACCCTCAAAAATGGTTTGAAATTTAATAATTTAATATATATAATCATTGCAGAATTTTGTCGCATCATTTCAAATTTTATGAAAATAGGATCAAAATTTAAAAACATTTTAATAAAAGTTTCCTTCATGCTATTAAATACTATCATAAATATTAATTCAATGAAATCCAATGATAATTCATTGATAATAATTCAATAATTAATGATAATGACTAAATAATTAATGGTAATGATTCGAGGTTGCCATGCTAATAGTGTCATATTTAAGATGAAAGACTATTGTTTCTTTATTACTGAATTTATTACACATGTAATGATAATATTTTGTTTTCGTACATTTATGCATAAGAGTACAAATATTATTCCACTAACATTTGAATATTTATAAAATTAGTTACAATATGAACGCATCTCATTTGCTATGTTTGACGTAGAAATTCGACCTGTTTTTCAGTTTATATGGAATTTTATTTAATTTTACAATAAAACATTTAACACAAGCGAAAATTTCGGTACATTTTGAAAACATATAACCAGAGTTTCCCCCAGGTTTAAAAAAGGGCAGGGCGCTACTGTTCTGCAAAGGGCACTTTGTACATTTTCAGGGCACTTTTTCATTTTTAAGGGCACTTTTATAGAGTTGAATCTAGAATTTAGCGGTTCAAAAAGTCGTGAAAAAAAACAGAAATTTCATCAAAATATTGAAAAAAAAGGTAAATTTTGTTAAAAAATCGCGAAAAATCGGCAAATTTTATTAAAACATCGCATAAACAGCAGTTTTTGCTAAAAGATCGCAAAAGCGGCATATTTTGCTAAAAAATCGCGAAAAAACGACAAATCTCGTGAAAATATCGTGAAAAAAACGGAACTTTTCACAGAATTTTCCGTTTTATACAGATTTTTGGACAAAATTTGCCGTTTTTTCGCAAATTTTTTGACGAAATCTGTCGTTTTATCGCTATTTTTTGACAAAAGTTGCCGTTTTTTGCGACTCATTTGATAAAATTTTCCGTTTTATTGCGATTTTTGGAAGAAATGTATCGTTTTTCCGCAATCTTTTGAGGAAATCAGCCGTTTTGTGACGAAATTAGCATTTTTTTGCGAATCTCGCCGGAAATTAGCCGTTATTTTGCGGTTTTTAACGAAACTTGCCTTTTTTTTAGCGATTTTTTGACGAAATTACCCGTCTCACGGGACACGTATGAGGCTATTTTTTACGTTCCGTTGCCGTTTTTTTCGGATCCTCGCTGGAGCCCTGCGTTTTTTCAAATGTGGGCAAGAAGGGCGCTAATTTTTGGATGAGGGGCAAGAGGGGCGCTATTTTATAAACTAAAGGGCAGAAGGGGCGGAGCGCCCCCCTGAAACCCTCTGGAGGAAACTCTGATATAACATATTTTTAACAAGTCGTAAATTACACGTCAGATGTATCAAATGTCGTGCTTTCGTACTGCAATGAAGTTTTTAAAATATTCAGAATTGGGTAGTAATGGTATACAATTATTTCGGATTTAGTATAGTAGCCGAAATATTTTGTGTGTCCCTGTAAACGCAATCTGCTATCTGTTATACTGGAACAAACTTTAGTAAACCTCATCAATGTGTATCAGTTTCAATACACGAAATAGTTTAATGTAATTAAAACCCGCATAAACAATATTTCCTCACATACAATTTTATAATGAAATACCTTTGTGTGGACCTGTAAAATAATAAAAAAATACTTTTTGCAAAACAGATTACACAGAATGTACATTTTAGTATATACTTCACTTCATATAAATTTTACAATGTTCGAAAGAGCGTAACATCATAAAAATGCAGTTGAAAATATTTTCCCCAATTGAGCGTAAAGTAACGGAATACTTTTGATTGTCCCTGCAATTGAACTATGCATTTTATTTTCATAAAATTTGAAATGAATCAACAAAATTATTCAATAATTATATATTTTAAATTTCAAACGATTCGGTTAGATAATTTTCACGTTTTTGCGGACAGGCAGACTTACAGACAAACGAACGGACGCGGACTGAACGATATGACTATAGGTGCTACGTATTTATGTAATTAAGAACGCACATAAAAAGGATAGGGAATGAAATCTTTGCATTATTGATATTTTGAAACAGAAGAAACACATCATAATTTGTATTATTTCACGAATTAAATTGTTCCATTCACTCGTAAATTATTAACTTTTCGTTTTAATATATATTGATATTTTCCTATCTAATATAAGCTTTGCAACAAATGAAACTAAACTGAATATTTAAAATGCTAAATGAAGACCAAAATAAAAAAATAACAAATATTTCACAAGAGAAATACTTAGGAATTAAAATAGTCGATTTGCTCTCAAAACTAATTATTTGTTTATTCTTTTGTGGTACACAATTTCATTTTAAAATGAAAGTGCGTTCAAATATTCCAAACATATGTAAATAAACATTTATGTTAAAAATATTGTTAACTAAATTTGAAATCTTTATATCTTTACTTATGTAATTAAAAATGAATTGCTAAGAAATACTTTTTTGATAATATTGGTTAAATTGTCTAATGTCCTTTTTAATTATACATTTGTAAGAATATATTTTTACTAACATTTATTAACTCAATTTATTTAAACTTTATTTAATTATGTCATATAATTATGTAATATTTGCAAAAGTTGGATATATTTTTAATTGTGCTAAATATTTATATTTTACAGTAAAATAAAATGAATTTTGTAGAGAACATATTTTAGTGAAAAAGTAAAGTTCGTAAATGTTTCACAATAATGTTATTCATAAATTAAGACAGTTTAAGCTATTGCAAGATTAATGAAGTATTAGTTGTTTTACGGCAAACAAAAGCTTTTTAAAAATAAACTACTTTCAGATACCACAAACATACGAAATTAAACAAAATGAAACAAAGATAAAGCTTCTTAATTAAATACAGAACTAATTCACCTTATCGAATTAAGACAGTATAGCTGAGTTGTGTGTGATAAACTTTGTAGTTAATAATGGGTAAAAACTATAAATCAATTACATATATGCTGCCAATAAATCTTTATTTTAGTATTACATTATATTTCAAATAAAGTTTTTTCTGTTCAGATTACCAGATTTAATTTACTAGTAATATGATTAAATGCATGAAACATATTTGATATACTTACAAATCGTGCTAAATATTTAATTTTTTTAAATAAAATAAACATAAACTTATGGAGAATATATTTGAGTGAAAAACAAAAGTTCGTAAAAGTTTCACAATAAGGTTATTTATGAATTAAGATATTTTAAGCCTTTCCAAAATAACGATATGTTAGTTGTTTTAAAGCAAACAAATTCTTTTTTTAAATAAAATACTTTTAGGTACTACAAACATGTGAAATTAAACAAAATGAAACAAAGATGAAGCTTCCTAATCAAATACAAAACTAATTTACCTTATCGAATTAAAACAGTGTAGCTGAGTTGTATGTCATTAACTTTGTGGTTAGGAATGGGTAAAAATTATAGTTCAATTACATGTCTGATGACATTACGCTACATTTTCATTTCAGTCTTACTCTACAGCTCATATTCAAAATATTAGAATAATTGAGAAAAAGTAATAAGAAAAAATTATTTGTCATTTATTTATTTTTTATACTAAGTAAATGCAATTAAATTTCTTATAAATTAAGAATGGAATGTTTAGATAAAATTTTAACATCTATAAAATATAAAATACAGCACAATAAATTAGGTATACAGCTTCCTTAAACACACCAGAATATTAGAATAAAATTTAGATTGGTTCAAAATATTAGAATATTTTATTTTACGCAACAATATTACCTTATGAATATGAAGTAAATGGTAGTTAATATTTTGTAGCATCCCCTTTAGCTTTCATAACAGCGTACAATCGATCTTGCATACTATATACAAGGTGTTTACAAACATTTCTATCAATATTAGCCCAAATAGACTTTATACGTGCCACTAACTCAGTTTTACTTGAAGGGGGATTTTCTTGAAGTTTTTTCTTCATCATACACCTTAAGTTTTCGATGGGATTAAGATCTGGTGAATTTGGTGGCCAAGGAAGTACCTTAATGTTGCGTAGGCGGAACCAATTCTTAGTTGACACCGAGGTATGCGGGGACGCTAAATCTTGTTGAAAGATGAAATCATCTTCAAATAAATCTTCTGATGATGGAATCATGTAATATTCTAAAATTTCTTGATATATCAGAGAGTTAACCTTTTCGTAGACGATGCATAACTTTCCAGGTCCTTCTGCACTCATACAACCCCAAACCATGACACTAGCAGCAAATTTTACGGAACGTTTAAGGCATTCTTTATCAAATGCTTCTTGCTTCATTCTCCAAACTCGAATACCTTGATTACCATATGAAACACAATACATACTTTCATCACTAAATAATATATTTTTCCAATCTTCATTGCTCCATAAACGTCTTGATTTACACCAATTCAATCTTATACGCTTTTGTCTTGCAGTCATGAGAGGTTTGTTTTCGGTACACGAGATTCAAATTTAAATTTATGGAGACGTCTTAATGTTGTCGATGTAGAAACTTCAACTCCTTCTTCTTTTCATTCTCGGTGCAAGAATCGCACACTTTTAAAACGGTTTTTCTTAACTATACGCTTCAGTTTCCTGTCATCTCTAGCAGATGTTTTTGGTTTTCGGCCACCATTTCGGCGATTATTTTGAAATTTCCCAATTTTTGAATATTGTGTTAGTATTTTACTAACGCTCGATTGCGAACAATGTAAATAATTCGCTATAAAACATTGATTTTTACCGTGCCGATACAAATCAACCATACGAAGTTTAGTAGATTCAGGAATATCACTCACACGGCCCAATTTAAGACGAAAAAGAAACGAACTGCAAAAAAGAATGCTGATTTTAAATAAAATAGTCTGAATTTAATCAATGATGCCACCAGTTAAGAATTGGTAATAATTAAAGGAGAATTAATGTGAAATATTCTAATATTTTGAACCACTTGAATAAATATTCTAATATTTTGAATTTTCAAAATAATTTTTTTTGCAATTAATCTTTTCAAAAATGATATTAAATTTAATATAACAAGTAAGTTTAATCAACAATAAATTCTTAATAAAAATATCGTCTGCATATTTTCATTAAAAGACATTAAATTACTAAACGATATTTTCAATTTCTAAAAAAAAGGTAATTATTCTAATATTTTGAATATGAGCTGTATATTTTAAATAATCTTCCATTTGTTCAGTTTACCAGATTTAATGAATTAGTAAATTTTTTAATATCTGAAGTATGTTTCACGTACTTAAAAAATTTTTGAAATATTTACATTTTATAACATAATAAACATAACTCTCGTGCGCTGAATTTATAATTTTATATTTAATTTCATTTTATGTAATTCATTTAATGATTTCATTTAACGTAAAAACTGATTAACCTCATTTTCATAAAAAAATATTTATAAAGTAATTTAAAACGGGCATTTTAAAAGTGCACAAATCCTTTATATTTCCTGAAAAAAGAAAATATTCTTAGATTCCGGCATAAATTAGAATTTAAAAGAATTCAACTCCCAGTTTATTTAAAAATTATTTTAATTTCGAATAAAATTCTTTAAGAAACTATTCATGCAAAATATTAAAGACATTTTAAAAGTGCATTAAACGATTGGTTCTCCCCCCCCCCACCCCCCCGCGCGCTTTTTTTAGATTAACGTAAAAAAATTAAACAGAAATTTAGCTAAAATTATTGTTATTTTTTTCTCCTAATTAAAATCAGTTTAATTTACCATGTTTAAGATACGCTTAACGGGGTTTATGCTTCTCTGGGGATTTAAAAGCTTTAAATAATGGAGTTTTAGTAAAATATTGTCACCATATCTAAGAACATGATTTTTTTCATTGAATAAGGCAAACATTATTTTACGAAAAATCTGGTATTCATCCTCGCAAAAATACGAATCCTGTTTAGTCTTTATGGACAAAAATATGAACATTTACATTTACATTTATTTGAAAATAAAAATTGCTCATTTATTCAAAAAAAAAATGTCACTTTACAATGTTAAAAATAAAGTAAAACTTTTTGTATATCCAAATTTTAAAAGTGAAATAATTCAAAATTGTAATGTTCACGAATTAAAATATAAAGTCCTATCTTCAAAACAATTATGTATTATTTTAATGTACACACATTCTATTGAAAATGTAATGCACTCAAGTGCTGTAAACACTTTAAACTTAACAAAAATTTTTAAATGGGAAGTCGTTTTAACCAAATAATAAGCTTCTTTTATTAAGCTACTAAAAAGACATCAGAATTGTTATAGAATTCATTGTTAAGTTTTAGGTTTATAAAACTGCGTAAACTGTTCCAGTCTATTATGCTTGTACTAGGAGTAAGTTAACTGTTAATCTTACATTTCTATTTCAAGGAAAATTTTATTCACTGAATTTATTTAGAATGTTATTTAATTTAATTAGTAACATTATTTAATACTTGAAAAATACATTGTGAATTTTAGACAAATTGGTTTTATGTATAACATTTTAGAATTCAATAAGTGAAAATTAAATAAATATAGTAATATTAAACAATTCAGAATTGCTAAGAACTGCATTATTCAAATGAGGATTCGTAACATTTTGTAAAGCGTTCTGTTTCAGTTTGCATTTACAGAGAATTAATAAACTAAATAAATTATTTTTGCTTTGTTAGTGAAAGGAAATTAAATTATTGAGAAATGAATTTTTAAAATTTTTATTAGTGTTCATAAATGCAAAACTTTTTACAATTCAGTTATATGTTTGCTAGAGACGAATTCTAATTTTAGTTTTAGGTATTATTTGAAATTAAAAAAATTTATATTCGCTCAGTTTATTAATTATTTTAAATGATTTAATACTGTAAATAATAAATTTTCTTGTGTAAGTAAAACTGTACGGTTAAAATTTGTATAATTAACTTTGTAATTAGGAATCTGTAGACAATGAAATTAATTTCCTTATCTAATTAAAACAGCACCGCTAAGATTTTCATCATTAACTATGTGTGGTTAAGAATATGTAAAATTCTTAGTTCAAATACATACTTGTTGTAATTAAACTAAATTTTCAATTTAGTCTTATATCCTATTTGAAATAATGTTTTATTTGTTCAATTTATTTGACTTAATTTATTAACCCTCTGACAGTCTTGCAAAAGGGCAAAATTGTAATGTTGTTTTCTCACCATTTTGTTTTAATTGCTAAAAAAATATGATTCTTTCAAAATTATAGAAAAATCTTATTTACGAATATGAATGTTATCCTTGAGTGTGTTAATCATTGCACAATAGGGCGGAGCGTAAAAAACTTTTTTTCGAAATTTTTTTCTCCCTAGGGCTAAAAAGTTGTCTAGTGGTATCAGTAATATACTCACAAATTTTCAAAACAACCAAAAAATATCTTCCGGTTCCACTTTTGGGTCGAAAAATGTAATTTTAGCCAAAAATGTTGTAATTTTTCATATTTCAATAATATTTTTAATTTTAAATTTTTTCTTCGCCCTGGTGCGGAAAAACTGAAAGAGTGCATAAGGAACACAAGTCCAAAATATTAGAATAATTAAAAAATATCTTCTGGTTCCACTTTGGGTTCTAATTTTGGAAAATTTCTCGAAAATTATACAAATTTTCACACTTCAGTCATTTTTTTATTTTTCGATTTTCTATTCCCACTGGCATGGAAATTTTTGAAGCATATGCAAAAAACATAAGTAAAAAACTTTAGAATAATAAATAAATATCTTCCGTCTTCTTTTTTTTTTTTTTTGGGGGGGGGGGTCTAAAAATTCCAAAGTAGCCAAAAAGTATGTAACTTTTCACATTTTAGAGATTTTTTCTTATTAATTTTTTATTCTTACTGGCGCGGAAAATTCGGAAAATCATATGACAAACATAAGTGTAAAAATTTTAAATAATACATAAATATCTCTGATTTGATTTTTATTATTTAAACTGCAAATGCATGGCATTAATGTACTCAAAAATCATAGAGCAATCGAATTAAAAGCGATCTGAGAGAAATTCCTCTAAGTTCAGCCTTAGTTCAACTTTCTGTTCGTTTACTGTAGTATTACTGTTAGTTTAATGCTCTGCTCGTGATAGGTCCGTAATGAGGATATTCAATTTCAGCTTCTATATTTTATTGAAAAATAATACATCTGAAAGTGTTTACAAAATTTTAATTTTTAATATTGTGTATTCTAATAGTGTACATGGAAAATGTTACACAGAAATATCACAATTAAGGCGCAGTATACATGGGATTTGTCTCATCACATTTTTTGGGATCTACAGAATTAAGAACAGAATTAAGAATCAACTTATAAACATATAATGTACTTTTTTGTTGGTGAGAAATAAATCGAAATATAATTAAAAATCGGACTCACCTTTGGGGGAATAGCGGATTATGGGCTGAAATGGTTGAAGCAATTTGGCAGTCTCCTCAGTTCCAACGATTTCTAGGCAAAGAATAGTCCAAATGATTGGTTCATATAATGATAAATACAAGAGTATAAAGAAGTTTGACGTGAAAGAACAGACGAAGTCAAAATTAAAAATTTTCGTATTGGAAGTGAAAAAAAACGTCTGTTTGAAAACAAGAGTACATCTTACAAGAGTACATCTCTATAACGATGTAAATGCCTACTTGATATAAAAATTCCAGAATCGGAAGACAGTTTCTTTGAGATCACAGAACTTAAAAGGAAATTGTCGATAGACCTAGTTGATGCATTCAGAAACACGGTCCACAACAGGGAAACTTAGTAAAAGAATTAACAGGCTTGAAAAAGAATAAGAAAGTTTCAGAAAATGATATAAAAGAGAAAAAACAATCACAACTGCTTCATCAAAGACTTAGAGTTATTTAAATCTTTTAGTCTTGTTGATGAAGAACTGTGTCACGATCTTAGTGATAAACCTTTAGTGTCATTGCATTCGAACATAAATACTATAAGTATATCACAAACAACCTGTCGCCCTGCCCTAGCCAGAACTAGAGATACAATAGGAGTGTCCGACCGAGTTGCAGTATCAGAAACAGGCGCACTTCTTGAAGACTTGAGAGTTGTGACACGTGACGACATGTCCAATGTTATAGAGAGGCATAACACAAGAAGAGAAAGAAATAAATATCGTATGAAATGCCAAGTCCAAGATTACAGTTTCATATCCACCAATACCTTGAAAAGATTGACTGTATTTTGACTGTCGAAAAGATCAAACTTAAATTCAGAGGAATATTGAGGAAACGCTTCATCAACAAAGAGTGCTTGAAGCATACTTGACACTTATAGAAGAACCTGGCTGCGATTATATAGGGCAAGTGTCAAAAATAACGTCTTCTGCAATGTTACTCATATGATTTTTCATACTTTCCGCTACAGTCAGGAGAGAAAATTGATAAGAAAAAAAAAAATTTCTGAATTGTGAAAAGTTACATACTTTTTGGCTACTTTGACATTTTTAGACCCCGAAAAGGAAGACGGATGATATTTATTAATTATTCTAAAGTTTTTTACTTACGTTTCTTGCATATTCTTCGAACATTTCCATGCCAGCGGGAATAGAAAATCGAAAAATAAAAAAATGACTAAAATGTGAAAATTTGCATAATTTTCGACAAATTTCCAATATTATAACCCAAAGTGGGACCAGAAGATATTTTTTAACTACTCTAATATTTTGGACTTTTGTTTCTTGTGTACTCTTTAATTTTTTCCGCACTAGGGCGAAGAAAAAATTTAAAATTAAAAAGAGTACTGAAATGTGAAAAATTACAACATTTTTGGCTAAAATTGCATATTTCGAACCAAAAGTGGAACCGGAAGATATTTATTGATTATTTTGAAATTTTGTGAGTATATTACTGATACCACTAGACAACTTTTCCGCGCTAGGGAGAAAAGAATTTCGAAAAAAAGTTTTTTACGCTCCGCCCTATTGCACAATGTATTAAAAATCCATTAAATCAACTGAGTTTACATTTTAATTATTGTTATTACACTGTAATTACACTGAGTCCAACATTTTAATTATTGCTTGCATTGCAGTGAAACCTGGAGCTTAGGGAACGTCTATAGACGGGCTTGTCAGTGAGAGGGTTATAAAATTATTTAATTCATATAATATATTTGGCAAACTTAAAAATTGTGCTAGATATAAATATTTTATAATACTTTAAACAGATCTTTCGTGTGATAAAAAGGAATTCAATTTGTATTTTTAGATTTACATATAAAAATTGACTTAACCAAGTATTTAAAAATACATTTAACTTGCGAATAAGATCATTAAATGTATGCAAATTAGAGAGTCATTTATAAAGTGCACCAAATCTTTGCATTTCTTAAAAAAATTAAATCATTATTTTTAGATTCGAGTATAAATTAGAATTTAAACGAATTCAACACCCAGTTTATTTGAAAATTCACTTAACTTGTTAATAAAATTATTTAATACACGCAAACTATTGGAAAAATTTTAAAACTTCACTATACCCTTGCATTTTCTAACGAAATAAATGTTTTTTAGTTGTGCGCATAAATTAGAATTTAAAAGAGAAATAATTCAGTTAAAATCGTTACTGTTTACTCACTTACTTAAAATTATTTTGTTTTATCGTGTTCAGGATCTCTCTTAGCAGGGTTCATAGGTTTCAATAGATTTAAAATGTTCTAATAAAAGAATATTGATCAATATATTTAAGCACAGGATTTTTTTTTATCCAATGAATATGAGAAATATTATTTTACGAAAAATCTAGCATTCTTCCAGTTAAAAATAGAGTTCCGTTTAGTCTTTATAGATAAATAAATGAATATTTACTTTTATTTTGAAATAACAAATTGCAATTCTTTCAAAAATATACATATATGACACTTTATGATGTTAAAAATATGATAAAACTTTCGTAATATCAAAATTTTAAAAGTGAAATAATTCAAAAATTGTAATATGCAAGAATTTAAAATAGAAAATACCATCTTATTTTTAACTATACAGTTATTATTTCAATATAGATACAATTTACATTCTATTTAAAATGTAATGCACTCAAGTACTGAAAACATTTAAAAATTAACCTGAATTTTAAAATGAAAAGTCTTTTTAATTAAATACGGTGCACTTTTAATAATCTTTTGCTACTTTAAAAGACTACAGAATTGCTATGGAATGCAGTGTTAAGTTTTCGGTTTATGAAACTGTGTAAAAATTTCCCTTCTATTATCCTTGCACTAGGAGTAAGTTAAACTGTTAATTTTACATCTCTATTTCGAGTGAATTTTTATTAGCTGGGTTTATTTACGATGTTATTTAATTTTTTAATAAAATTGCTTATTACATAAAAATATATGGTATATTTTAGACAAATAGGTACTATGTATGCGCTTTTTACAATTTAATATGTGAAAATTAAATAAAATAAAACTAAATATTGTAGAATTGCTACAAATTGCATTATTCAAATATGGTTTTCTAACATAATGCTAGACAAAAGAGTACTATGTATGAACTTTTTACATTTTACTATGCGAAAATTAAGTAAAACTAAATATTCCAGAATTGATAGGAATTGAATTATTCAAATATGGTTTTGTAAAATAATGTTAAGCGTTCTGATTTATTATGCATAGAATAAATAAACTAAATATGAATATTTTTGCTTTGTTAGTGAAATCAAACTAAATTGCTGGAAAATTCATTTTTAGAATTTAGAATTTTCTTTTTATAAATGGTGGAGATTTTCAATTTAGTTTCATACTTCAGCTAAAGATAAATTTTTTATTTTAGTTCTAGATACAGTTAAAAAATTACTTCCTCGGAAATTTTAATGTTTTAATTATTCACTAATAAAATTATTTAATGCATGTACGTTATGGTTTATTTGAAATGTACTAAATAGTCACGTTTCAAGGAGCCAAGACTAATTTTATTCAGATCTTTCGAATTCTTACGAATACTTCAGATTTTATGAAAAAAAAATATTAATTCAGAAATTCTAAATAAATAAAGAAGGCTGAACTGGCAACATAATAACATTTCGTAACAACGAAAATTTAACTTTGCAGAGTATAAAATTAAGAATAAAATAAAAATGCACAATTATTTCAAAATAAGAATTTTTACGTGAGTGGTTCAATAATTATTGTCTCTAGTGTATATAAAATATGTACTGTTATGGTTGATAAGGAATATCGAATACTAGTATCTTAAATACCTATATGCCAAAGCCATAGTTGCTATATTAACAAAGTTTTGAAGAGAGGAGTGAAGTTTTAAAGACTTATTTTTGAGGGAGTTTTTAAGTAAGGGCGTGGGGGTTAAATTTTGGTTTGGGACTTATGAGGCTACATTTGTGACAGTGGATAAGATCTACACCACTGCAATCAAAAGTCCAAATGACAGTCTAAAGTTGAACATATAGTCATCTATGGTATCAGATTTCAATATTCCACAACAACTATCGCAGTACAAATATTTTACATGAAATAGGGATAATAATTATTGAATCTTCCTCGTATAAATAAAAAAATACGAAAGCAATTAGTTACTTAATGTTTTTAAGTATTCCAAGCATACTTACTTAAACAGGTTGAAAGCAAAATGGTAAATCGCTAATTAAATGCTAAATGACCTTAACTATGCCAATTATTCCTACAATTTATTACTTTTAAATTTTTAGGTTTGTTTGATTAATTTTGAATTAATCTATAATGAATTTAAATCTTAAACGAAATGTGAATTAAAGAAATTCAGGTAGTATTGCCACATCAAAAGCATATTCAAAAGTCTTTGATGCGATGCCCCATTAATTATTGTATAAAATTTGTTTAAAAGACAATCTACAAATAAAAACCAAACCAATTCTTTTTCAAAGTAGTACTTAATTTTGACGATATATTTTTAATCTTAGACTCAAACTATGCCTAAAAACGAAATTTAAACTCAAAAAGTTTTTTAATCATAAATATTAGAAATTGAGAACTTTTTATGTTAATTTACATTTCTATATTTTAATTAGCATTTCCTGAAATTATAATCCTAATGTGATAGTTTTGTGTGTGGCTATAATGTGGCTGAATATGTAATTTTGGAATTTTCATAATATGGATTTTGAAATTACTATTCGAAAAAAATATGATCTACAATTTTCTTAATAGATTTATATTTCTTATAGTCTACTTTATTCAAATATTTAATTTCAAAAATTTCTACCAAGAACTTTTCGATTTATGACAAATAAATGTCAAAATGATGGATGTGATTTAAAAAACATAAATATTTAAAAAAGGCATTTTACTCATTACATTTAAACATTCAAGCATATTAAATGAATGAAAGTGTCATATTGTAAGGAAATAATGCATTAATAGAAGTGAGCTAATCACACTGTAGCATTTACACAATCGAGCACCGAACTTCTATTAATTCTGCTATAATTGATTCAGTTATTTCCATTATTTCATTACTGTTTAAAAAAGTATAAGTTTTTATTCTTTTTTTATTTATTATTACTTTATTTATTTATTTATTTCAAGCCTCGAATTATGCACAAGCAATGATTTCTGAGACTCGGATTTTCGAGACTCTATCATAGTCCGAATTTTAACAAAAAATTGTTTTGAGGCTAATTGGGGGGTGTAAAATTTATTTATTATGTAAAATTTATGTATTGTTAAAAAAGTTTATGATTTATTAAGATTATGATTATTTATTAACCCTAAAAAAATTATTTTCCCTAAAAAAATACAAAAAAATACATTTTACATTATTGTCTCTTGAAAAATGAAAAACCTATAAACACACACACAAATCGTAATTTAAGCGAATAAATATCCCTCTTATGCTGTTATCTCTCGGTAACAGATAAAGACATTTATAAATAATTATTTCACATATTTTGCATGTTTTAAAGACGAAGAAAAAATAGAAATTAATTAAAATTCCAAGTATCCTAAGAATGGGCTAATACAATTATTTTAAACAATATTTTTTTTATATTTTACTACAATTATTTTAAAATAAAAGAAAAAAAAAGCTGGTCTTAATTATGTAGATTTTTCTAAATTTAAATGTAAACGACTTTTACACTTGTTACGCAAAAATAAATGAACATTTGGTTGCATTTACATCTCATAATTTACATTTCAGTTTTAAAAGATATAAAAATGACACTTTACAGTGTATAAAGAAACATAATACCAGATTAAAAAAATTATAACGTTTAAATTTTAAATATGTACAAGATGTTTATGTATTAACTAAAAGAAGTCTCTTTCAAAAGTAATATGCTTTGTTTATTATTTTAATGTACTCACATATTTTTGAAAATATAATGCACTCAAGAGCCGCAAATATCTCACGTTAAACAGCATGTTAAAAATGTAAAATGTGGTTAAATAAATGTGAAGCCCTTTCTTGCACAGCTAGCAAAACGACAACAGAATTGTTACAAAATGCATGATTTAAATTCCAGTTGGTAAAATTGTGAAACATTTTCTGTTCTGTTATGCTTACACTAAAAAAAATGCAAAATTTTGAATCCGAAAGTTTTTGCATAAAATATGAACTGAGTTTTTCTAAAACTTTATTTAATAGCTAGAAAATTATTTAATGAGAATTGATACCTTTTATTCGGCAAAAAATGACTAAAATATTGATTATCTCTCTCTCTCTCTCTCTCTCTCTCTTTTTTTTTTTTTTTTTTTTTGGTTAAAGTTATATTTTATCACCTTTAGTTTGAGTATTAAAAATGCAATTTAAGGCGATTTTATTACATTGCTGTCGCATTAAATGCCACAATCTACTTCACTTAAAAATAATTTTTCTCAGTTTGTATTTTTTCTACGAAATAACATGTTCAAAGCGATAGAAGTTTTATGTATATTTTTAAATTGACTCGAAATTGTTTTGGATATTTCTTATGATCTATTTTATAAAAATAAGAATAGTATTTACAATAAAGTAAAAAAAAATACACATAAAAATGTATTCAGATTTTACTGCAATTTTACATGTATTTGCTCATTTAATTTATTTTCTGCCATACTATTTAATTTAGGATAAAATAATGCAGCATGGTTCTATGAACAGCTTTAAAAAAATTAGTGTAAAATTTACGAACTTGTACGAGAAGATACATTTTAAAATTTGAGTAAATTAAATAAAAGTTAAATTGTTCAGAAATCGATCAACTTTTTAGTAGAATCATTTTCGTTCATTGATTCCATTACTAATATGTAAAAAATGTTCCTTAAAATGCTCAAATAATAATTATTAAAAAAAATCAAAGGGTACCGAGTCCTCTTAAAAAGCAAAATATTTAGTACATCGTCAAACAGTACTAATGTTCATATTCAATAAAACATACTGTTTAATTCTATAAATAAAATTTCATAGACAGCAAAATAAGAATGATAAAATAAATATCTTTTTTTAATTAAAAAAATGAAAATAAAAGATAAAAATCTTTATGCATGATATTTCTATGAATTGAAATATTAAAGGAGCTCTTTATTTTGCTCATGAATATGGGTAAATTTGATTGAATTTGATTGTAATATTGTTTCTAATTAATATATATATATATATATATGTATATATATATATATACATATATATATTATTTATATGCAAATATAATGTATTAGATAGTAAACATATGCAGATTTCACGTGAGTAATAGAAGAATAATGGTGCAAAATTAACAAAATGTTTACAATTTATAAATTTTATATAAAAAATAATGGAGGTGTTACATACTGAAAATATGCGTAAATTACAATAGCCAAAAAATGATTGTTTGTTTATTATTTTAATGTATGCTTATGTTTGATAAAATTTAGTCCACTTAGAGGCTTTTTCTGAGGACAGGGCCGTAGCTAGAAATGATTAATAGGGGGGAGGGTGAAGAAAATGTATGGGGCTTATGTTTTCTTTCATTCTCTTTGATGCAGAAAAATAGATTAGTGCATAATCACATTGTATGTGCTATGTTTCCTATTAAACTGTTGTAATAACTTCATAAGTAAAAAAAATATGATGATGAAAAATTTGAGTGTATAACTAGTGCAATATTAAATATAATAAATAATTTGAAATAAAATTTAATTTGTATTGCTTATTAAACTATGAATTTCATACGTTAAGGAAAATGTTTAACGCATGCAATATATGTTTTAAAATAAAGTAATAGTACAGCAAAAGTCACGGTTATGAGTAAAAGAAGAACATATATTTTTTAAAATATTCAATAAGGATGAATGGATTAAATATATGATTATATTAGATACATGAATTAAAATACATAATATGTAATTAATCTTTATGTGTGAGAAAAAGAAACATTTCAATAAATTTATACCACACATAATTTTATTAATTTGGAAAATTATTAAAATGAATCGAATTTGACAGAGTTTTATTTGAAAAACTGTTTATATATCCTAAATACTGGGATAAATTAATGACATTTTTGATTGCCCTTGTAAACGAGCTACAAATAGTATATTTCAATTTAAATTGTGAACATGCCATGGAAAGTCCCAATTTCATACATGAATTACATGGAAATTCAACTTGTATGAGTCACTACCCTACTATAATATTATACTACTATGTAAATTTTAATTTATAAATTTGCCGGCAGGCAAACTGCAGAACAAGCTAAATTCACAAACTCTTTTTAATTATGTGCAAAAGTGATAAAAATTATAGCTTAATAATTATTATATTAATGTGTCTTAAGTGACTACTTTGATCACGCAAAAAAAACCCCAGCTCGTAAAGGCTAATCCTAACACAGATATATCTCTTTTTCATTTCAGTATTTTTAAATGACTTTTTTTGGCTTTTTGTTTTATGCATTACATAGCCTAGGACGATGAACTTGTTACATTATCTCTCAATTTTTCCTCAAAAACAAACGAACTTAAAATGTACGCACACACACATAAATATGCTTAATATAAAAAATCAAAAGCTATAAAAATGTACTTTATTTTTATCTTTTTTTTCAGCTATAGTTTGTTAAAAATTAAATTTACTTTATTAAAAAAAAGAGTAACTCCGTTAACTTCTTGAAAAATTCTTTCAGTAAAACTTGATGAAAAATTGTTTTTCTAAAGTTAATTGTGTTGAAGGCTGTTTTGAAAGCCAAAATTTTTACTATTTTCTGACACATTTTTAATTCACTTTTTGTAAACGCATGAAATTTGTAGGCGTTGTTATTCAGAATTTCTATGTAATGCGTATATAAGAGCAAATATATTGATTTCCGTTGTCAATAAATATTTTATTATGAATAATGTTTGCAACGAGGGAAAAAAAAACATGTTAAATGAAGTTTATTTTTAATAAGACCGAAATATAAGTCAGTGAATATGCTAATTTAGGATCGCCAATATATGTATATATATATATGTGGGAATATTGAGTGATTATCTTATGATTTAAGTAAAACTAATATTCTTGATAAGATAAAAAGGTTTAATAGACATAAAATATGTAAGTAACATTCAATGATAACAGTAGAACTGAATAATATTTAAAATAAATAAGCTTCCCTGAGCTTTTGATTAAAAATCCATCCAACTGGCCATCGCTGAAATCTATAGAACACCTCGTTCTTTTTATGCATCATCACGTGAGTCTCAATTGGGATATCACGTTCATTAAATCATTGAGTATATTATCTTTTATTGCTTAATACTTCATCCTTTATACCCACATTTTCGGTCATCCTGACGTTCCTGGCGACCTCGCCAGCTGCCTATTAAAATTTAGACACAAATTTATAGAAATAAAACAGGTAAATATAAAACAACAACATCTATCGTTACAAGTAAACATAAAACAAAAACATCTAACATTATGCAGATGCATTACCCCACGGCTTGACGTATTTTGCAATAGTGGATATCTTGTCCACCATGGTCTCCAATCCTCTTTGCATCATAATGATCATGTGATTTTTCTATAATGTTTTTATTAGGTCCATGGAATTTTCTCCTTTTCATTCCTGTTCCATACTGCATTTCTTGGATTAACTTGGTATCATTTAATTCATATCTGTTAGGTACTTTTCTCATCATGTTAAATTGCTTTCTATAATTACCATTACTCCAAAAATATAGATTTCTACACGGACCATTAAAATTTGTTTTTATGCTTCTTTTGCCTTTAAATTTAAAAGTATCCTTTTCACACGGTTCAGCCCTTTCTTTTTCAAAAATTTCATATTTTCTTTCTGTTTGCTGTACCTCTAAATATTTCTGTTTGCTGTTTCTCCAATTTTCATATGTGTGACGTTTTCCATCAAAATTATTTCTCGAATAATATTTCTTTTCTTCATCTCTATCATTGTAATCACGCTTCTTGTAATTTCTGATAAATTTCTGTTTATTTGCATTAACTCCTTCAATATTCCTTTCTTCCCTCGTATTTTTCCGTTTATAATATTTTTTAATTTTCCTCGTTTCATTTTTATTTTCATTGGCGCGTGCACATAAATTGCGTTTTTCTTTTAGGTCATTCATTCGTCCTGTTTGTGATGTCTCGTTTCTTTCATTCAATCTTTTCTTACTAATTAAATTTTCTTCTTTCTCATTTATTTCTTTTCTAATTTTCAAATTTCTCACGTGATTCAAATCAATTTCATTTTCTTCTATGACTCTCGCGAAATTAATCAAGTGATTACCTCCTGCATTATTATCATTTGCAAGTATAACATTTTCATCGCGTGAATTATCTAACGTAGACGTTTTCATTTCATTATTATTTTTGGCAGCATGATTCAATTTTATATCAGAATTCTTCTGAACTTTAGTGTAACCTACTTGAATACTATTGCGTTTGCCAACGATCTTAATTCCATTCTCGTCTATCGCCAAATTTAATTTGCTAATGACATCATATCCCAGTAAAATATCATATTCAAGAGATTCTAGCACGTACAAATTTGTTCTGATTAGAAAACCATCAATATTAAATTCATATGGGAAGTATCCTTTTGGATAAACAACTATTTTATTTATGCCGGACAAAAAGATATTATTTGAAAATAATCTTGGCGAGCCTATTTTCGTATAATATTCGTAACTCACCAAACTGATATCACTTCCAGTGTCGAAGAAGATCTGTGTCTTTTCACCGTTAATATCAATATTTTTCATGTAATCTGATTTGGCACTGTTAGTTTGCTTGATTACTGCGGAATTCATCTCTTTGTAGTTGGATAATCGCGGATTTTGGCTCCGATTTTGGCTGTCATTTTTTATTTGTTTATTATTCCCATTATTACACTGCGATATTACGTGGCTAAGACGATTACTTTTGAAACACATAATTTGTGCCCTGTTCTTTTCATTTAAATAAGAAAATTCATTTACATTATCTGTATTATCTTTAAATTGTTGTCTTCTTAAAGTATTATAACGTTGATATGGTAACCATGGTTTTGTGTTGTTGTTTTCGCGCATTTTTGGCTCTCTTTCTTCAAAGCGGTGTAAATTTCTATTCAGGGTTTTAATATTACGTCTTGCTGTTTCGTAATCATCTAGTTTACAAACTAATGTATCAACACTTTTAATTTTTGGAAGATCATCGATAAAATGTTCTTTCATTTCTATCGGTAACCTTCTCTTGATTTGATCGACTAATATTAATTCTTTTAAATCTTCAAAATTGGATACATCAAGACCGGTAATCCATTCTTCTAAATAATTCCTTAACTCAAATGCTAGATCGCGCCAAGTGGCTGAGTTTTCTTTCTTATGCGACATTAATTTTTGCCTAAACTCTTCTGGCGTCAATTTGAATCTTTTGAGCAGCAAGTTTTTTACATAATCGTAGTTATTTGTTAATGTTTCTGGTTCTCTAGTTATAACATTAGCAATTTCTAGCGGCATTAAACTTAATAAGTGCATGACCCAATTCTCTTTTGTTATATTCATCCTAGAAATCTGTCTCTCGAATAGAGCTAAGTAGATACTAATATCACCCTTCCCATCAAAGTGTGACATTAATTTAGACAAATCTAGTTGCTTACCTGTACCAGTTACAGCCGAACCGTCACTTGTATTTATCATATTTCCTTGAAGTTCAATTTTTCGTAATTCGTACTCCATTTCCATCTTCTTTTCCTCTAATCTTCTTTCTGCTTCTAACCGTAACCGTCTTTCTTCTTTTTCTGCTTCTAGTCTTTTTTCTTCTTTTTCTGCTTCTAGTCTTTTTTCTTCTTTTTCTGCTTCCAGCCTTAATCGTCTTTCTTCTTTTTCTGCCTCTAGTCTTCTTTCTTCTTTTTCTGCTTCCAGCCTTAATCGTCTTTCTTCTTTTTCTGCCTCTAGTCTTCTTTCTTCTTTTTCTGCTTCTAATCTTCTTTCTTCTTTTTCTGCTTCTAGTCTTTCTTTTTCTATTCTCTCCGCGGCAATGACTTCAAGTCGAACTTTTACAAAATTTTCTTCATAATCCTTCGATTCAGTCACCAACTTTATCAAATCAATGATTCTTGGACTCTGAGGCACAACTATACCTAGGTCATCACACAATGTTAACAAGTCCGCCTTTCTAGCTTTATTCAGAACAGACATTATAATTTTTGTTTACACTTCAACAAAACAATATAGTGCACTATCTTGCAGGCTTGATTACGGATAATTTCTAATCATTACACATATAACAAACAGTTCCTTTTTTACATAATACGTATTAGTTTAAAAACAAAACATTTTTCTTAGACTTAGATCTTCTTAGTGTAAAATAGCTTTCATCGTGAAATTCAAATTCAAATATAAATCAGCGAAATCATTCAAATCCCGGCAACGAACCCCCAAAACTTGTGGGAATATTGAGTGATTATCTTATGATTTAAGTAAAACTAATATTCTTGATAAGATAAAAAGGTTTAATAGACATAAAATATGTAAGTAACATTCAATGATAACAGTAGAACTGAATAATATTTAAAATAAATAAGCTTCCCTGAGCTTTTGATTAAAAATCCATCCAACTGGCCATCGCTGAAATCTATAGAACACCTCGTTCTTTTTATGCATCATCACGTGAGTCTCAATTGGGATATCACGTTCATTAAATCATTGAGTATATTATCTTTTATTGCTTAATACTTCATCCTTTATACCCACATTTTTATATATATTGCTTGCTATAATTGTGTGTTGTGTATAAATAAAAATAATGAAACACATGTATGATTAAAAAAAAACTATAACAGATTTCCAAGATAACAAACATTTCTTTTAATTTTTTTTATTGTTGTTGTTGTTTCACATAATTTAAGAAAACGTTCTATAATAGCTTTTGTAGCGTAATTATTAGTTTTGTAAAACTAAAATATCATTTTTTAAAATTCGAAATTGCAAAAAGCTTTTAAATAAAAAATGTTTTATTGACAGAAGAACTGAAAAAAAAGTTATTTTTAAAATATTAATTTCATTTTTTTTTTCAAACAAAAAAAAATTGTTTGAGTGAAAAATAACAACTATTTTTTGTGCATTAAACGGTTTTCCATTTGCGGCAAAATTGTTAGTTCCTTTTTGGTAATTGTTTCTTGTTGTTGTTCATTATAGATGTATGAAATTTTGTACAAAAATACATTTCCCCATAAATATTAAAAAAAAAAAAAACTTTCAAAGAAATTTCCAATTTCATAATTTTAAGATTAAGGAAAGTTTTAAGATATTTCCTTTAATTTATTTTACATTATTACAAACAAATCTGTCTACCGACTTTTTATAAGGTTAAATAATTAATTTTTCTAATCAAAATTTTACCATTTGATAAATTAAAATTAAAATTTAATTACCTTAATGAAGTCGAATCTTAATGCATATGCAATTTCTTTGGTCATCAATATCGGGATTTTTCCTCATCAATTTAACGAAATTTGATTAAAAAAGAAGAAAGAAGAATAAAAAAGGGTGCATGGAGCATTTAAATAATCTAAAAACGCAGGAAATAAGTTTTGAGGAAAGCAGATTTAAAGTCTTATAAAGGGCCAGGAAATTGCTTGTGCATAAAATTCAAACGTTTGAAACTTTGCAAAAAAAAAGAAAAAAAAAATCACATGTACGTGCGTTTTTTGCAAATAGCTAAGAACAAATTGGTCAATAATAATACACTAAAAATAATTTTATATTCTTAGGTTGATTTTTGCTCAGATAATGGTCCAATGACAGTTAGTTTCCTGAAGAAGGTTCAGAGATAAATTATTATTATTATTATTATTTACTTAATTAATTAATTATTTTTACAATTTTGTATTTTTACATCATCATAAATATGTGTATAAATGTTTAGACACATGTTTGTATAAAAGGGAGAATGTAACCCTTTCCTGTCTGTATACCATTAATAGTACATGTCTTTTAAGTATTTTATTTTAAGAAATACTTTTGTTACGATTTACATGCAGTAATGTTAGTATGTATCTTCGCATTTACTATATGACATCATTTATATTTAGGTATTCACTACTACTTTTTTTTTAATTCTTTTTACGCGATTCTTTTATTTTAAACATATTATTTACTCTTTAAATTTAAAATAAAAGTTGCTTTCCTCAAATAATGATGTGTAATAAAGTGCAAAAAGTATTAGAAAGTTGTAATATAAAGTTTTATTGTTATACAGTATATATTATAAACTCCTTAGCCTATTGTCAAATGAATATTAATTGAATATTACACAAAGCAACAACATTCGTTATCTTATTCGTTAAACACTGTTTAATCTACCGGGTGTCCCGAAAAGGACTGAACGATTTTAAAAATCAATAACTTGCAAACGTTTACAGATATTTAAAAAATTCTTGCACGAGAATCATCTAAAAGGTCAAAAGTTTTTTTCCTGCGATTCTGGATTTTAGTTCGAATTACAAGCAATAGATGGCGTTGAGAGCGCTAGGTGCTGTGTTGAGATGGATATTGACGTCACTTGGTACTGAAGCAAAATAAGGAGTTTAAGGCTGTGGAGTGGGTCTCGTTTGACAATGCAATCTTGCTCTTAGGGCCCGATTTTGAACTTTTGTTTATTTGTTTTTATTGAACAACATACATTTTACCTGTGCACTCGACATGAAGCCCGATTTTGGACTCAGTCGGTATAATTTCTATGAAATGTGTTGTTGTCATGGAAATAATATATCCTTTTATATAATTGCAGCGATTGGAAATTGAATTTAACGAGCAGCATACGAGTTTTGCAGACGATTTTACATTTAAGAAAGCCGTATTTTCTCGGGTTAAATTACTTTTTATCATCTAATTTAAAGAATACTTTGTGCATCATATTTTAAAATAAAGTGAAACGATTTAGTAGTTTTTTTGTTATTGTTGTTAAAAATTAATCAATTTTGCTATTTTAAAAAATTTGTTATATTCTAAGAAATGCTAGTTTGTTTTAAAGAAGTTCTTTAGTAGAGTTTTATGTATGTTGTAAAAAAATTGCGGAAATGGTTTATTCTTTAGAGCAAAGAATATTTATAGTATAAACATTGAAAACTTGGTGCAATAGCTGTTGCACTCTTTTGAAAAAATACCCAAATACAAAATTTATTACGATTATGTATATTAAATTCATGGTAATAGGGAAATAATACTACCTCCACCTTAAATGAGCCATAATCATAATGACAACCTAGAATCATCACGTATCATTGGATATCATTGAATTAGTCACGCAGAATAGGTTTTAATAGAATGAAGAAAACATTTATTAATATCCTTTTAAGCTTTGATTCACTTTTCATAAAACTTTAAATGAGTAACGAAAATTCTGCAACGAGTATATATATTATAATTCAAAGCATTCTGTTGGGTAGTTTTTGCGCTATTATGTGCGGACAGATAAAAATTATATGGATTGCATTCAAAATCGGACGGTAAAATCAAAAGTTCATTTTTGAATAAGATCCACTCCATAGCCTTAACCTTCTTATTTTGCTTCAGTGCCAAGTGACGTCATTATCCGTCTCAATACAGCACATAGCGCTCTCAGCGCCATCTATTGTTTGTAATTCGTACTAAAATCCAGAATCGCAGGAAAAAAACTTTTGACCTTTTAGATGACTCTCGTGCAAGAATTTTTTAAATATCTGTAAAAGTTTGCAAGTTATAGATTTTTAAAATCGTTCAGTCCTTTTCAGGACACCCGGTATTTGGATAGCTAGAGTAAATGTTATTAAAATAAAAGTAATTTTTATAACAAATTGAAAAAAAATGAAAAAAAAAATTAAACAATGAATGGAAAATAGGGGTTAATAAAGAAAAAAATATTAAAATACAACATCGATAATATTTTAAGCATATTCTTACTCAATGGGGAAAATATTGCCCCAAAACATTTGATTTCAATAGCAAATTGGACAAAACTAATAATTCCCTCAAATCTCATTCGTGAAACCCTAAAATTTCATAAGCTCTTAACTTCGTTTTCCGGAGATTATGTCATTTGTTTCAAGAAAAGAAGAAAAATGGCTTTTTTTGCATTATTTTTTGAAACAGATTTTTATTTAATTAGATTGTTGTGACTCATTCTTTCAGTGAGTTTATATTCAAAGTTAAAAATTCGCGCATCAGTATATATATTTTTTTAAGTTTTTTTTTTTTAAATTAGCGTCTCATACAGTGCAATGTCACGAATAGTTTAGAAATGGTTATCTTAATGTATATTTTGCACTTTTGTTTTCATGAAAGTTTTTAATTAGGTAGTTATGATTTCTTTTTTTCAGTGAGTTTATATTGATAAAAATTTTCACATGCATATAGATGTTTTATTTTTCTAAAAATCGAAATCTATTTCAATGCAATATCGTCAATTGTTTAGAAATTTTTAAAGTGTAATTATTTTTAACATACAATCCAAAAGAAAAAAAATCTATAAACTTACTAAGAATTTTCTAGGAAATAAGGTTGCATGGATAATTTTAATATAACGGCAATAACAAAAAGGTACTACTAGGTTATCCCGTCGATCAAAAAATTATCGCCAAATTATAAGATTAAATGCCAATAATGGATGATCGTGAATGTCACATTCAATGACATTAAATACAATTCACGTGTTTAAAACGTTATTAAGTGATTTTTATTTCGACTTTTTATTTGTATTTTTATTAATATTACTACTAATTATTTGTTTTTTCGTTATTTAAATTAAATTATGTCAATTATGTATAATTTAGCTATTAGTTTGGCGATTTCTATAATTTGGCGAAATTGGTCGACAAGATAACAGAGTAGTACCAACAAAAAATCATGTAAGAGATACATGTTTGCTCTGTAAACCAAAAAATCTTTAAGATTACTGAGCGTGTTTTCAGAAACTGGGATGCATGGAATTTTTTCTAAAACTGCAACATAGGTTACAGATAAACATTTAGTAAGGTTTTGTGTGGTTTTAGTTGATTGTTTTGTAAAATTACATATTTCTGCTATTTCTGAAACTTTACAAAAACGTCTTGTGTAAATTTGCATCTTGCATTGTATAGTGTACAGGTAAAACTTTAAACCTGTAAAAATACGTTTTTAATGAGTGTTTGTAATTATGTAAATATGTAGCACCTGTAGTCGTTTTTCAATTCTTCCGTCTGTCCGTCCGTTTGTCTATCCATCCGTATGTAACTGATCCAAAACAATCAAACCCAATCATTTCAAATTTAAAATATATAATTTTCGCATAAGTATTTCGAGTAATTTCGAATTTTATGAAAATCGGATGTGTTGTTTGATTACAGGGACAATCAAAAGTATTTCAATGCATTACGACCAATAGGAAAAAAATAGTTTCAAGTTTATTTTAATGATATTACAATCGTTCAAACATAATAAAATAAATATGTATCTATAAAATACATACTAAAATATACATTCTGCAAAATGTGTGATGCAAAGAATATTTGTTATTAATTTAGAGTGCCAAACAAAACTATTCCATTACATAATGGTATAAAGGGAAATATTGGTTGGGGGTGCGTTTCAATTATATTAAACTATTTCACATTTTATGAAAATGATGTTTGTTGCTGAGGTTGACTACAAGTTACTGTTACCTCCTGTATAATAAAAAGATCTGAAACCTTTTAAAACTTCGTTATAGTATGAACGCACCTCATTTCTACCATTGACGTGCAACTACCATTTCCGACTTATTTTGCAGTGTAATTTGAATTTTTCATCTTTGTTTTCATGAGGGATTATAAAAAAAATACAACAGAGATTTTTTTTTCCTTTAAGTTTTAACATTTGAAGTTCTAACTTTAAAATATGCTATCAATATTTTTGTTGTCATTCAGTTTATGTTAAAATTCTTAAGTAATATATTTTTTCAAAAGTCCCTATGATTTATATTTTGGTTCATTCAATCGAAAATAAAATTGTAACATATGTATGACAAATGTCACACGTGAATGCATTTTTCATTTTCTTATGAAATTTCCGGAAAAATCAACAATTCTTAAGTACTTAATGTACTTACTTAACGTATTCTTAAGTCCACAAATTCTTAAGTAATATATTTTTTCAAAAGTCCCTATGATTTATATTTTGGTTCACTTAATCGAAAATAAAATTGTAACATATGTATGACAAATGTCACACGTGAATGCATTTTTCATTTTCTTATGAAATTTCCGGAAAAATCAACAATAAAACGCATTATTAAATCGGGAATTTACATCTTATCAGATAAATCAAATAAATATTTTTATTGAAATTCATTCTGCAATGCAAATATATATTTAGCTGTTGAAAATAGTATCAAATAAAGATTTTTTTTTTAAAGCACTGAGACGTTTTTATGAATGTGTACAAAATGTTTGTATGTTCGAAGAAATATACTGTCACCAATCTTTTAGATTATAAATTTTCTGTTTAATATTTAAATTACATAATTTGTAATCATTGTATCAGTATTGTACTTTTTATTAGTTTTATGTTAAATGAAGTGAAAACTCTATTTGAGACATTTGGAAGAACTGTGCATATCTTATTTATGCAGGAAATTTAATTTATTGAAGAATAAAAGAAAATTCATTTACTATCAAAATTTTGTTGGATAGTTCTATATAACAAGTAGGATAAAGTCATTGTCTTTGCGTTTTGAACGCACGAAAATTTAGCTGAAGATTTCTCAATCTATGTACTCTGTGTACAGAACGAATGTGATTAAAAAAAAAAAAAAGAAATTTAATTTGAATTTAATTTTCTCAGTACATCAGTGAAAAAATAGAAATGTTTCATGATGTTGCAGGAAGATTTAAAGAAATTTAATAATCACGCTTCAAAAAAGCATTCCTGTTTTTGTAGAAACTTCAGAAACAATAGGTTTTCCAGATTTAAGGGGACAATGCTCCCTAATCTCTACTTCTTAAAACAACGTGTTTCAAATCAAACATAACTCTGCCTTTTCTGTGATAGGTTGTCGTAAATTTCGGCTTCTTTTTAAAAAACTACGTTAGGTTCGTTGAATTTCATTGATTTTTTATTAAAATACTGAAAGTACTTTTATTAAGCAATTTTTTTTAACATTAGACTTATAACTGCGCTAATAATATTAGGTATCTATACATATTTGTTTCATTTTTGTAATCTAAGGCTGGTGTCCCAGTTACCCTATTAGTTTTTCAAGAATGGGGTAACTGGGACTTGTATCAGGTGTAACTGGATCATATTTGGCCCGGTTACGTTTCGAATAGTTAAAAATAGCTTTTTTGAGTTTCTCTTACTACAGAAAATTAATTTCTTCATTGTTTCTTTTTAATTTTTTTTAAATTTTTTGTTTACAATAAAGAAAATTAAATAAATAAAATTTTGAAAATGCATATTGTGGGTATCAAACCCAATTTCTTAAGTGAGACAACTTTGAAATATTACGATACAAATGAAGACATAAGACAAAGTAACATTATTACAATATTATTGAAATCAATAAAATATAGTTCTGTTCAAATAAAAACATGATTATATTCTCCACACGGCCTAGCGCACTTTAATTGGGATAAATAAAAAAGAGAACGAGGTACTTAAGTACTTATCGTTTTTTCATCGATTTATTTTGCTATTTTTTCCCCTAAAATATCCATCTAACATAAGTACATATTACCAAAATTAAAGTACACAAGTTTTCGCTTAATTCCTATAATTTTGCTATAAATAAATCTAATAATTTCACATTCAATGCTTTTTTTAGATGTCTAGTTAGCAAAGCTTTCCCTTACACTCTCTTTAGTTGATGTGTAATTTACATTATCTGCTCGATTTTATTTTTTTCCGTTATTTACACTTTTTTAAACAGGACCTGATACACCATATTAAAAACCAACAGAACGTGTGTGGATTACAGAACCTCCTGGTCCAGTTGCCTCATATAAATGGGGCACCTGGACCGACAAAAAAAGAATTTTTTTTTTCAAATAAAAGTAAATACAGATGTGTTAAATTTCATCATTTTTTTTTACAATATACAAAAAAGAAATTATATTATATGTAATATTTGAGGAATTTAAAAATTCTTACGCAGTCTTGTATAATACACATTTGAAAATCTTTTATGAAATGCAATTTTCAAAACTTTTTTTTTAAATTTTAACTAAATATGCAGTTATTTTTTTTTTTTTTCAAAATTTACTTTTTTTACATTGAAATGTAGTGAGTTCACCATTTGTCCCACATTTTAAAACACAAACAAAATTGCTGAAAAGCGTAAATTATCCGCTAAATAATATAAAATTTTCACCCATAACTGAATTCAAAAAAAAAAAAAAAAAAAAAAAAAAAGAAGAAGAAATACTTTTTATTTTTTTCTTAAAGTAAAAATAAATAAATAAATAAATAAATATAATAATAAAAGAATCTATAACACTTGTGCTTTTAATAAAATTTCTAAATTAACTATCTCCGTTTTTATTTATTGCAAAATAAAATAAATATTTATATACAACTTTAAACAAATTATTATTTTAAGCCTCATTCTAGAATAACAGACTAAATAAATGCATAAAAGAAACATTCACTTTTTATATTTATTGATTTGTGGCAACAACTGCTGTATATATTACCATAATTAACGATGCTTACAAAAGCATGCATACAATACAAAGTGGTTACAAATTTAATTCAAGCATGAATCTTAAATTGTTTGTAAAACATTCTGAAATGCAGTTTTAACGTTGATAAAAGCGGTGGTTCAAAGATCATCATTGTTAAAAGAGAGAACTTTAATTAAAAATTTGTGGTGTTTCTCATTTATATTTTCATTTAGATTTTAAAATGAAAAATAGTGATTAACCATTTTTAAAATCAAATTTGTATTCATATATACGTACTTTAAAAAAAAGAATAATAAAATATTAAATGGAAATATTTTAAATGTATAACAAATTAACATCTTGAAATGAAATACAAATTTTATTTTCTAAGGGGCCGTCTATAAATGATGTCACGCTTCGAGAAAGGGGGAGGAAGAAAGGGATTTGAGAAATTGTGACTGTTTGTGACATGGGAATAGGAGGGGGGGGGGTAAGAAGAAATTTGATATCACACACTATGGTTAAATTAAAAAGACAAAAAAATCAGTAGATGAAATTTTTATTATACAGTTATTTTGAAAATAAAATATTTTGTGTTTATAATATAAAGATAAATATTAAAGTCAAGTATAATAAATTTCAGTTTAAATTCTGAAGTTCTACTGTTTTTAATTGCTCTTTCACAGTATTATTTTATTGCTATTGTATATTAATTATGATTTTTGTTGTAAACCTTAATCTTATTTCATACAAAATAAGATCATACTAAACATTTTTATTATTATGCTCACAAATGTCATTAAAACCCATAGGTAAAGTTTAAAAATAAAATTTAAAACATGATTTAAAACATAGTGCTTTGTTTCGAACAGCAAGTATGTGTACATAGAATGTTGCGTGGCATGTGACAAGGGGGAGGAGGTATGGTGAATGTGACACTTTGTGACAAAGTGAGGCTTAATGGGATTAAAATATTGAAAAAAAGTGTGACATCATTTATGGACAGCTCCTAAGAGGTGGCGCGAAGATTTTAGAAAAAAAAATAAAATAGATTTCTCGACTGGTTACATGTTTCGGCCCTACAATGTAATAAAAAAAATCAAGAGGTTACTAAAATTTTTTTAGTAAATTTCTATTCCACAGATTTTTTTAGTAACCATTACAAACATTTTTTTTTTGCAAGTGAAACAAACATTTCTTTTGTAAACTGAACAAAAGAATTTTTTGTATAACTAACTTAAAAATTTTTAGTATGAGCCACCAAGGAAATTTTAGTAATAGCTCCAAAATTCTTTTTAATAACCATTACGTGTGCCCGAAGTGCAGGAGCTTCCTTCGAGCTGCATCCAGCCTTCTGAAGCGGAAGATTTTTGGCAAAGCCGCAATAGATGGCAGCACCAAACATTGCTACCTGCTCCAACAGGATTTTCACAATCCCTTTATTTAACGAGTGCTTACACTGCATACATTCGGGGCGTATTTGGTGGTGTCCAGCATCGAATCCGAGACCTTTCAGCCTGGAGTCCGTTGCTATAAGCACTAGGCTATCACGGCCACACCAAGTGAGTTTTAGTAATAGCTATTAAAAGTATAAAAATATTAACTCTATTCGTTGCTAGCTTCTTTCTAGTAATTCTTACAGATTTTCTTGTAACCGACTAAGATTAATAAAAATTTTTTAGTAATTGCAAGAATCACTAAAATTTTTTTAGTAGATAGACCCTTTTTTTTACAGTGTACCTGCGTCATTTTCAAAACAAGCAAGTAAAAATATTCTACAACTGCACGATATATAAAACATCATCGTTCAGTTTTCGATGCATTCGTTCATAGGCCAGAAGGCGGCAGCATAGACAATCACCTCATCGAGTTCGTGGATGGATAGTTAAATCTCGTTAGTTAAATCTCGATTCGCATATAACAACGCAATCAGATTGCCATCTTGGTGGAAAACATCAAAAAACCCGATTTCAGCGATTGGCTCGGAGGTTTATCACTGTGCTTTTATGCATCCAAAACTATGAAAACTTAGAGCATTGTGAGAGGTAAACATAATACTTTACCGTTTAACCTAACGGTAACGCATTTTCCTTGTAAGCAAACGATCTGGTTTCGATTCCCAGACAGGGGAAATTTTCGCTCAGTTTGAAATATACAATTTGTATGATAAATTTACTAATAGTTTGATTGTGTTAAAATATAAGGATAGAATTTACTTCTCCTGACCATCACTAGACAGCAATAGCTTTTCCAATATGCTGAAATTTTTTACGGAGCTATTTTAACGCGTGTAAGTATTAACTTTTTTTTTCAATTTCTTATTTGACATTTTATTATTTTTTGCTTATTCTGAATAGTTCACTTGACAACATTTTATGCTTAACCCTTCACTGCACGATTTCGCCTGTTTTAATGAAAAAAATTTGAAATCTTTATATCGGTCTAATGAAGGGAAAAATAGTAAAATAAATAAATAAATAAATAAAATAAATTTTAAAATTTCAGCTAAGACTTAATATTTTATGGTGTTCATTTATATTATGGGCATTCATATTGTGTATTTATTTATGTATTACATTATGCATTTATTATAATATTTTATGGGGTTTTAAATGTTATATTGCTATATTTTGAAATTAAATGGGTTTAAAGTAATTAATTTTATTTGCTTAATACTCTGCAACTTTCATTACACAGTAAAACCCCGATATATCGTTCCCGCACTCATCGTTTTCCCGCATTGATCGTTTTATTTCTAAGGTCCCTGCTCAAATTTTACTTAAATAATGTTAACGAAACTTGTAAGCATCGTTCTTCAAAAAGTCATTTCCCGCATTCATCGTTGTAAAATTTTCTCTCCACTGAAATCAAATTGTAACTCATGCGAATCCATGTGACATACAAACTGGAATTACTTCTTTTATCCTAAAATAACACGTTTGAGTTGATGACGGCGACAATAATAAAGATGAAAAGTGGTTGTGTATAGCAAAGGATGCGATTATGTTTCCATTGATTAAGACATGGGACATGTGCTGTCCTAAACATAGGAGAATTGCGTGATAATGCAAAAAAAATAAAATAATGGCGAAGAAGCAGACCGATGAAGCTAAGGCACGAGTGCCAACTCTGTCTCATGCAACTAAGAATTTGAACTGAATGAACCTTTACATATGCATATGAAATTACAGAAAATGACCAGAAATATGTTGCATATTTTGAAAAATAATTTTTTGATTTTAAAAAATGAACAAAAAAGCCAAGAAAATTATTGGTTTATAATAATAAATAAATATTTTCTATATCTTCGATTTATTACTTTTACAATTTAGTAAGTTACAAATCACTATTTATTAGTACACTAGCGAGCTACGCCCGCTAGCTGGGCCACTTTTTTCAAACGAACCTCGATATTAAGCAGTATATAATAAGTAAAAAAATTCATTTAATAAGCAAGTCTTGGAATTCGAATCCTCAAGCTCAAAAAAAGTAAATTAAAGAGCTATGGTTGTTATGCGCCCATTATCCCGTTAAAAATATGTGATTTCGCACAGTGGGCCCTATGTGCCCACCGTGCAAAGGCGGCCCACCGGCCTACCACCCACCGGCGCTACACGCCATGGTCGCCATCGTCCCGTTAAAAAAATTTGGTTTTGCACGGTTGGCGCTGCGCCCCCATAAGACATTTTCTCGTATTTTTGGTTCATCAGAAGCAGACTTTTACGCAGATTCCGAATATGTAATCAGTTTTATCTACTTTAAAAACTGTCTGTATGATGGTTTAAGAAAAAACGAGCAAAAAAAATTTTCGGTATTAAAAACTGCAAAAGACTGCTATTAAAAAAAATAAGTAATTTCATTAATATCACAAACAACATAACTAACAAATAATTTTGGCAGCTCGTTTTCCGTTTGTACTAACAAAAATTAGTATTAATCGCGTAAATCTTAGGTTACACAATATTCGTGTATGCTACCAAAAATAAAAAGTATGAAAATAAACCGTGTTTAACATTTTTTACCAATTAGTTCTTTTTCAAAGAACCGAAACGAAAGAAAAAGTCGTTTTCCCGGGAGAAAAAAGAGGTTTTCGGCTGCTTCTTCTTTTAGCCAAAGGGGGAAAGTTCAGGTCGTTCACCGCAAGGTGGCGCAGTGTTCTGCCTCAGAGCTCCGTTTGGGAAATTAGACGTTTTCCGTTCCGATTCCCGACCGGTTTTTAATTCATAACTTTTTTTAATTTTGGTCCCACGGTCTCGAAAATGCCCGAAATGACTTTCCCGGAATTTTTCGAATCGAAAGACACCTCTCGCGACTTCCAACTCGCCCGCGTTGCGAACTGTAATCGGCTTCAAGCAGACATACAGACAGAGGCGCACGGATTGTATTAGTATAGATTGTATGCATTGCATGCATTAGTAATGCATTAACATAGAGTTTTTTCGTATTTTAAAGTTAATCCGCATTCATCGTTTTCTCGCAATCATCGTCTTTTTCCCCGCACCCCATGAAAAACGATGGATCGAGGTTCTACTGTATTAATATTTTTTGGTATTCAATAAAATATTGCCTGTGTAAATTTTGCCTTAATAGCTTATTTTTATTTTTTATTTTTATTTTTTTTCCGAGAAACAAATTCTAATTTTTTGTCAAATACAGCCATCTGGCGTGGAAAAAATACATTATCGCAAGTCGACTTGGAGATGGATAGAGGGTTCTGAAGATGGTTGTTTATCTCGAAGGTTATTTGCGGCAATGTAGTCTTGTCTTTTCGGGCAACTACCTTGTTCTACGTATTTCTGTCCGGATCTGCCCACTTAGACTTTCGGCCACTGTTCTGCTTTGCAAAGGAGAACTTTCCCACACAGTAAAAAAAAATCTCCAAAGTTACTAAAAGTTTTCTAGGAAACTAAGATTCCTAGAACTTTTTATGTAACTGTAACAGCAAGAATTCATGTAACATATACAGATTTGCACTGAAAATTAAAAAAAAAATCTGTAACATGGATACAGGGATCTGAAGACGGATGTTTATCTCGAAGGTTATTTGCGGCAATGTAGTCTTGTCTTTTCGGGCAACTACCTTGTTCTACGTATTTCTATCCGGATCTGTTCACTTAGACTTTCGGCCACTGTTCTGCTTTGCAAAGGAGAACTTTCCCACACAGTTAAAAAAATCTCCAAAGTTACTAAAAGTTTTCTAGGAAACTAAGATTCCTAGAACTTTTTATGTAACTGTAACAGCAAAAATTCATGTAACATATACAGACTTGCACTGAAAATTTAAAAAAAAAATCTGTAAGATGGATACAGGGATCTGAAGACGGATGTTTATCTCGAAGGTTATTTGCGGCAATGTAGTCTTGTCTTTTCGGGCAACTACCTTGTTCTACGTATTTCTATCCGGATCTGTCCACTTAGACTTTCGGCCACTGTTCTGCTTTGCAAAGGAGAACTTTCCCACACAATAAAAAAAATCTCCAAAGTTACTAAAAGTTTTCTAGGAAACTAAGATTCCTAGAACTTTTTATGTAACTGTAACAGCAAAAATTCATGTAACATATACAGACTTGCACTGAAAATTAAAAAAAAAAAAATCTGTAAGATGGATACAGGGATCTGAAGACGGATGTTTATCTCGAAGGTTATTTGCGGCAATGTAGTCTTGTCTTTTCGGGCAACTACCTTGTTCTACGTATTTCTATCCAGATCTGTCCACTTAGACTTTCGGCCACTGTTCTGCTTTGCAAAGGAGAACTTTCCCACACAATAAAAAAAATCTCCAAAGTTACTAAAAGTTTTCTAGGAAACTAAGATTCCTAGAACTTTTTATGTAACTGTAACATCAAAAATTCATGTAACATATACAGATTTGGACTGAAAATTAAAAAAAATCTGTAAGGTTAGTAAGAATTTTTTTGTAAATAGGGATTCCAAGAATTTTTCATGTAACTAACTCAGGTTAAATATAAAATTTTAGTAAGAAAAGTTTTCTAGAAAACTGGGATTTCTAGAACTTTTTATCCAACGGCAACACCGAAAATTTATGTAACAGATACAGATTTGCACTGAAAAAAAAAAATCTGTAAGGTTATTAAGAATTTTCTGGGAAGCTTGGGATGCCAAGAATATATAATGTAACTGCAACCTAGGTTACAGATAATATTTTATTAAGATAACTATAATTTTAGTAGATTCATTTCTAAAGTTACAGATTTCTGTACCTTTACAAAAATTAGTTTTGTAGATTTACATCTTTTCTTGTACAGTGTATAGATAAAATATTAGTAAACATACAGATTTTGGCAACATTGCATTTGTTGGATTACAGAATTTTTTTACAGTGCGATACCTTCATTCTGACACCTCTAGATAATAGACTGCAACGACACGTGTAACAAAGCATTATTGGACGGTCGAAGTACGATACATTTCGAAAAGGGTGTTCATATTATTTTGCCCAACCCCTGTAATTTCCGTATGAATAAAATTGAGATTTAAAAATATTCACAATTACAAACTTTCATTTAATATTTAGAAAAATAGATTAATGGGTTTTTCGACCTATTTTAAGGTAAACTGTCCCAGGGCTTATATGAGAAGGTCTAAAAGTGAGTTTTGCCCAAAAAAAAAAAAAAAAAAAAAAAAAAAAAAAAAAAAAAAAAAAAAACTTTTTCCGTAAGCCAATGTTATATGTCGTGAAATTTATAAAAAATGCAGCGCAATAATAGAAAAATATCATTCTTGTCTAGATTATTGTGATGCGTAGTATAAATTATGGATACTATACATTATTCAGATACTTTAATTTGTTGAAAAAAGTATTTTTATACTTATACATTATTAAAATATTTGCTCTAATTTGAATCAAATTTTGGTGTTCAGTAGCTGCCATCACACGATGGTGAAATCTCGTACCATCATTTGAAGCATCCTATTTCAATCTATTGAAACTACGCTTCAACAATTCCTCCAAATATTACTTACCCATCATACGTAGTATAGGGTAAGTCTTGCAATCGTTTTGAAAATCGAAACAAAAATTTTGACGGATTTACACGTTTTAGATAGTGGAGATTCCGAAAAACATATTTTTAGAAAAAAAATTTTGCCGTCCGTCTGTCTGTCTGTCTGTCTGTAAACGCTCTATCCCCCGAACAAATTGAGATAGAGACTTGAAATTTTGTATGTAGTTAGTATGTTAGAATGGGACGAACCCTATTTAATATCAGCAACCTCGATTATCGGGAACTATTTTTTTCGGACTGTCGAAAAATTCGTTCTGATGAAAGGTACATAAAAATTTTCGAATTTTTTTGTTCTAAGGAATGGACTTAAAAGGCAATAAAATAGCACACATTTTGCATATAGAACGAAGTCGATCGAATTATTAGTTGCCGAGATATTTGTAATCTTGTTTTCCACATTCTTCGATTTTTCATGAATTTCATTCAAATTTCAATTCAGAAGTATATTTTAATTGGAAATGAGACGCTTAATCCGACGCAGTTAATTGTTAGTTAATAGAATTATTATTTTTGGAGTTATAAGGATGTTTCTTTTACGCAGTTCGGTACTACTCGAGTAGTTTGTCGTTTTATATAATTTGTCGAAATTGGTACATCAGCAGTTATAGCATTACTATGTATATTAACAACATTTAAATTTTGTTTATGAATTGCAATGCATTGTATAAATAGTTACACATGTTTTATTTTCATATACATATCCATGATGGGTAAGTATTACGGTGGCCCCCAACGACTAGTTGTTTTAAGGATTCAAAATCTTACAGTGGCAGCTACTGAGCACCAAAATTTGGTTCAAATTAGGACAATATTTTTAAAAGTGTACTGCTAAAAATCTACAGGAAAATCACAAGTCATTTGACTGCATAAAATATAATGGTTTCTTGACAATATTATTAAGCGTGCTTGGCCATATTATGGTCATAACAAAGTTAAGTTATGGCTATAAAACCATTCTCTATAAAATAGGTTTAATAATTGGATAGTTTTCTGAACATATTCACGAGTGTATGAATACCAGATATATAAAAATTCCATGCTAAAGTTAAATGTGTTTCAAAAAAGTAAATAAATTCTATAGGTCGGAGACACATGCAGTTTGCAGATAAATATTCAACGTGATAAGGTATTTTGTATGACACTAACAAAAAATTAGTTTAAAATCTCAACAATAGAGGGCAATTCTGCCGATAACTACATGGAATAATTCCATATTGCTCACATAATTCAAGTTTTGAAAATATTGGAACATTAGAGAATATTGCTCGTTGTTTTTTTATATTCAAATCTTATGTATTATGAATCTCGTTTGTTGGCGAATTGTTTTCAATGCTTTATTAACTACTTTTCTAATAAGAAGATAATTTAAATACAGGTTCATTGTACAAAAGTTTTACATGCTTTAGCTTATTTAAGTTATTCAACTGAATTTAAATTTAATGGAAAATATAATGACATTTTTTTAGTGTATTTAATTTTAAACTATTATTTTATTGGTATAAAAATATTTCTACAGAATATTTTACAACGTTTTTCAATTTTCAAGCTTCAAATATTTTTATGAGTATACTTTTGAAAATATACTGGTAAAGGCAAGATCTGTGTTTGATATTTATGCAACATATGTTACAACAATCGATAAATAAACTCGATATGCACATGCACAAGCTATAAAAAAACCCTTTTTACGTGAGTTTGTAACTACTATTAATGTCATATGTGTTTTTACTCGAAGTATTTTACAACTTTGTAGAGATGTAGTGGAAAATTATACACATTTAGTCTTATTAAAAATTTTTAAGTAAGAGCTAGATTTAATTTATTGATGACATTTCAGACGTTGTGTTATAATTGTATAAGTTGTATATATAAGTTATATATATTTATAATATAAGTATACATAATTATATACGTTGTATACATATATATATATATGTGCGTTGTATATATTAGTTGCCAATAAGAAACAAGACGTAGCTGCCGTCGTCCGATAGCTTAAGGGGGCTCAGGAGTTGATCGATACGGAAAAACATGTAAACAGAGCTCTCGCTTCGAGTCCATATAAAAACAAACGTATTCAATGTAATAAATTTAAACTTTCTGATATTTTAAAGGTATGTTTGTAGTTTTATAAAATTATAAAATTAAGTACTTCAATGTAATATAATAAGAAATATAGCAAAATTTATGTAACACAATTTTCGAAAAATAAATTATGTGTTATATCACCAACACCAAGATATCTTAAAGTTGAATTGACATAAGAACCTAACTTTTGCTTTAAAATGATCAGGAAACTTTGCTCTATAGAATGAATTAAGGATATAACTATAACTAAAAAACATTATTAAAAAACTCTCAAATTTAAAAATTGAAAAAACTCTTAAAAAATAAAACATTTTTTTCATTAAAAATACTCAAAATATTAAACTATCTAAACGATATTAATTCATTCTATAGATAATGATATACGCATGAAAAAAAATTAAACCATTCCATCATATAGTTTTTTTTTTAAATCTTGGTGTTAGTCGTCAAAAATCAAGTTTTGAGAAAACACGACTTAAAGTTGAAATTATATGGGTGCGGCTATGAAAGTGTTGATACATAAATTCTTATAACTCCGTTAAAAAATGCAAATATTTTTATGCCGCTTTTTGCATTGAGTTAAGAATTAACTGACTAATCAAAATAGATTATAAAAAAATCGATTTTTTGAAAAGTTTTCAACCCTTGAGCCCCCTTAAGACCCACCCCTCCCGCTTTTCAGTGTCTTTAATTTGTGTAATTTTGCTTTGATATGTGTCCGGTATCAATTTTTCATATTTTTCTAGAGTGTCGAATATTCAGCACATAGATAAGGGTCGCAGGCGAAATTTGGCTCCTGATTTTGTAAATGCGCAAGTCTATTTTGTGTTACCTGATATTTAGTTTTGGATTTAGATGAATTAAAAAATTCGTAGGCGGTACGCATTTTTCATAATTTCGTGGTCTCGTTTTATGTAAATTTAACCTCTTGCACGCTATGACGCACGTAGAGTACATCATGCTATTTCGGTCATTCCTGACAATGACGAACAGAGCGTACACCAAGATATACAACTGCTTTTTCCATGGAAATATTAAGAAAGATGTAAGTGACATATCCTTAAATAAGTAAAGCTTCTGCTGCAACCACTTTCGCTGGGGTTCGCATCAGCCGCCGCAAACTTCCACCAGTAAATTTATCAAAAAAGTTTTTCTTCATTTAAACACCGCATTAATGGAAACTTTTAATTAAAATTAATGACAAAAACTGATATTCATTTTTACTGGTAAGGGTTTACTTCGGCGGCAGTAGTTCTGCCACATTCTGACAGCCAAGACAATTCCCTATCAAAGTTAGTGAAAATATTAAAAAGCCTCAGCAAACTGACACCAATGAAAAGAAATAAGAATATTTTATGATATTTGTTTAAATAATATAGTTTTATTTAAAATAAATAAATTAGAAATATGAAAGCTACCTCTTCATGCCAGCACTGGCCGGAAAAATTTTTAGGTAGATTTTGTATGAAATACTACTTATTGCGGTAACTCCTACTTTGGAATTTTTGAAATTCTTTTGCAGGTCTACACTAATCATAACCCCTAAACCCCAAAACTACCATCTGTCTGTTATATCTATCTATACATCGATCTTTGTACATATATAGAGAGATACATATATCACTTTTTTATGGACACAATAATTCGATAATTCTACTCAGATCTCCTCCAAACTTTTACAAGAAATCAAGAGGTATAAACTCTCGGTCAAGTTCTTTAATGGGCAAAATTGGACCAAGTGGGTGGAAATAGGGAGGGTTTTTGTGAAAACAGGAAATACACCATAACTTCTTAACGAAAATAGATATACAATCAGTTTAAATATTTTATTACTTCCAAAAAAATAGGCAAAAAATCTATGCATGACAGATATTTAATTAAGTTAAAAATGGGCTAAAGGGGCAAAAAAATGAGTTTTTCGGAGAAAAAAATTTATAACTTCGTCAATTCTCAAGATATCAAACTTAAATAAATTTTTTACGAATGTTATTAATATTGGGTTGGGGAAAATGTAATTTCGTTTTTTGCCAATAGATAGTTTTAAAGTCGTATATCTCGAGTACTACTTACTCAATTAAGCCATACTATACAGCATTTGAAAGGTAATAGTCTTTAGCACATTTTAAATGAAAAATTATTATCATCTGTTTAATCAGTCAAAAGTTATAACGTTTTAAAAAGAGAGATTCCAGAAGATAATTTTCGTCACATTTTAGTTTTTCATTTCTAAAAAGAGAAAATGCGGCTCAGGTTCATCGAAAATTGCGTGGCGTTTATGGTGAGCGATGCTTAAGTAAACGCCAAAGTCAGAATTTGGTTGGCTCGTTTTCGTTCCGAAAATTTCGATGTTAAAGATGAACATTTCCCTGGCCAGCCTATCGTTGAAAAAGTCGATGCAATTTTTTAAAAAATCGAAATAGACTGACGTATTTTTTCCTGCGACATTGCTACGGAGTTAAACATCGACCATAAAACACTTTCGAACCATTTACAAAAAATTTAATACCAAAAGAAACTCGATACTTGGGTTCCCCATGAGTTTGCAGTGAAAAAGTTTAATGGACAAAGTTTCCATTAGGAATTGCTACTGATACGGAACAAAATCAAGCCATTTTTGAAACAAATGATTATGAGTGATGAAAAGTGAATCACGTACGACAACAATGTGCGAAAAAGATCGTGGTTGAAGCTTCACAAACGATGGTAAACCCCGGATTGACGCCAAGGAAGGTGATGCTGATTGTTTGGTGCAAATGAAAAGGAATTGTCCATCATGAGCTGCTCTAACCTGGAAAAACCATTAATTCAACTATCTACTGTGAACAAATAATGCAATTGAAGTAGGTGGTTAAAAAAACCTATCCGAAATTGATCAATAGGAAAAGCGTTGTCTTCCATCACGACATCGCTAAACGACACACATGTTTAGTCTCTCGGCAAAAACTGAGAGAGCTTGGTTGGGAGGTTTTGATGCACCCACCGTATAGTCTGGACCTAGATCCAACTAATTGCCATTTGTTCCACTCTCTGCGGAACTCTCTTAATGGTGTTAAGCTAGCTTCAAAAAAGGCTTGTGAAAATCACCTTGTTCAGTTTTTTGCCCAGAACTCCCAGAAATTCTACAGTGACGGAATTATGGTTTTACCAGAAAAAGGACAAAAGGTCATCGAACAAAATACCACATATATTAGTGATCAGCTTTTTTAATTTATATAAATAAATTCAGTTTGAAAAATACGAAAAAAAGCGAAATTACTTTTTTCCCAACCCAATATTATCTAAAACTTTTCTATAAACAAAATTTCGGTAGGACCAATTCTTACTGCAGAAACAAATTAAAAACGGAAATAATAATAATAATAAAATAAATAAAGCAAAATAACTTCGTCAATTCTTAAGATATCAAATCCGATTATTTTACATCTTCTCAATAATATCTATAACTTTTACTCTGACACGTATTTCATAGGACCAATCCTTATAGCTAAAATAAATTAAACAAAAATAGGAGTTGAAGAAAAAAAATCTCAAATAACAAACTGCTTATTTTCTTACTATATTTAAAAATCAGAATACGTTTAAAATTATTTGTAAAAATAGACATTTTGAACAGAATTTCCCGAAGCGATCGTGATTGAGAAATTGACGAAGTAGTCGAGTAACAAACTGCTTATTTTCTCACTGATTTGTAAATCCATTTTTGCTCTCAAACGCATCCAATTGACAGGTTGTCTTATATAACAACTATATAATGTGCCTTTAAAAAAAATTAATTTGAAGCAGTATCTTTTATTACTAAGAAAAGTTCAGAATATTTTACTGTCGATTGAACGTTTAATCTTGAAATGAATCTGTAATATTCTGTTTAATAAATAAATATTTGTGTAAAGATAGTTTAACTATGGTAATTTATACAGCACACATTACCACAAAGAGATAAGTAAAGAAAAAATATGCTGATGCTTTTCACTTGTTGAGTCTCTTATTCAAGATACGCGATAAAACTATTTAGTATAATATGAAGTGAAAATTTTTCTTTTAATGTTTAGATTAAAATGGGGAATAAAATTCCGGAGTTTTTGGCTAACAAAGTACTGACGAAATGTATTTTGCAATCGATTAAAAAGCATCTAAATTATTGATATAACTTTTGCATTTTATACAGCTTACGTCATGACAAATCAATAATCGAGTAGAAAAACATTAACGATTTATTATTTGAGCTCGTTATTCTAAACTTAGGATACAAATATTTGCGATTTTAAGAAGTAAACATGGTTTATTTTGACTTTTTTTTTACTATAATAATGATTTTTTTTTAAACTAAAAGTCCCAATAAATGAAAATATTTTGTTATTTTTTACAATTTAATGTATATTTAAATGCTATATTTATTTAAATATAAATGAAAATATGCGAAACTTTATGTTTTTTTAACGAAAAATATTTTCAAACAGTATCTGTTATTCCTAAGAAAATTCCGGGATATTTTACTGTTTATCGAATTCTTAATTTTGAAAATAAATCAGTAATATTCTGTTTAACAAATAAATGTTTGTGTAACGATAGTTAAACTATGGTAATTTATACTGCATACATTAACACAAAGATAAGTAAAGAAAAAATATGCTGATTATAATAACTTTTTGAGCCTGTTAGTCAAGATATGTAACATAAATATTTAGTTTCGTATCAAGTGAACATGTTTTATTTTATTTTATTTCATTATTGTTATTTTTCTTTCTTTTGTTTTTTAGATTAAAATTGGGAATAAATAATTCACGAATTTTTGGATAACGAAACCTTGACAAAATGTATTTTGCAATCGATTAAATAGCGATTCATTTGTTGATATAACTTTTGTAATTTATACGGCTTATGTCACCATAAATCAATAATCGAGTAGAAAAACATTAATTATTTATTCTTCGAGTCTCGTATTCTAAACTTTGATAGAAATATTTGAAATTTTAAGAAATAAACCTGTTTTTTTTTTGTTGTTGTTGTTGTTTTTGTCTTAATTATTTTGTCATAATATTTCAATTCATTTTTTATTTATTTATTTATTTTTTACTAAAAGCACCAATAAATGAAATCATGTTATTATTATTTTTTTAATTCAATGTTTAAATGCTATTTTTCATTTAAATGTAAATGAAAATGTACGAAACTTTATAAATTATTTTTTAAAACGAAAATTACCTTGAAGTCAATATCTCTTATTCCTAAGAAAAGTTCCAAATATTTTACTATCTATTGAGTATTTAATTTTGAAAACGAATCTGTAATATTCTGCTTAATAAATAAATGTTTGTGCAAAGATAGTTTAACTATTTTAATTTATACAGCACACGTTACCAGAAAGTGATAAGTAAAGAAAACATATACTGATGAAATTAACTTCCTGAGTCTGTTAGTCATGATATGTGATAAAACTATTTAGTATATTATGAAATGAACAAGTTTTTTTTTTCTTTTCCTGTTTAAATTAAAATTGGAAAAAAACGATAAATCATAAAGCGGTAAATTAAGGAATATGTTAACATTTTATGTCGAGATTTAAGTGTGTTTAGGAGTGTTTAGGTGAGATGCCATCAATGAGTAATACGTGCCTATTAAAAAAATATATTATCTGGAGCCCGGTACATAGTAAAATACGGAATAGACCAAAGATGATCTGCAAAATTACGATGGAGTTAGTGTTAACAGATTCATTGTCACAGAGAAGCGGATCAGAAACACTGAAAATACGTGAAACATTTATGCAACACTAACTGAACATAAAAATCAACACTTCTAACTAAAATTGTTTGCGATTGTTTTGCGATCATCATCTATTGTGGAATATCATCTATTGTGAATGTAATGGACGAAATAAAGATTGCGCAAAATGTGTTTTTAAAAAACCCCAACAGGAGAAAATGTGCTTCGAAAACATATTTCAAAATATTCATTTTCAAAATTGTGTAAATTTCATTTTTAAAATTGTGTGAATTTTAGAGGCACCGTCTAAAAATTTTTTTGAAATTGTTTTATATGTGTTGTTTTGTAGCGTTATAAATTGTGTATTTTTTTACAATGCGTTGTTAATTTGGGGACAAAGTGTTGTGCGGCACAACACTATTTTAAAAAAACTATTTTAATCAACGCAATTAATAACACTATTTTTAGAAAACATCTCTAGAAAGCAATACTTTGCAACGCATTAAGAACACATTTCAAGAGAGCATTACTTTCACCACATATTAAAAAGACACAATCACAACTCAAAAAATGCTTCACAACACATTAATGTGTTGGAAATTTTGGGACAAAAAGTGTTTTGAAAAGTGTTTATTTTTGTGTTTGACAATTTTCAGTGAAGATGTAAAAAAGAGGCAGTGTCTTGTGAATATTGAGATAAAAATGCAGTAATTCCTTTAAAAAAAATAAAACTGCATATAACAGAATAGCGTAAAAAAAAGAAAGAAAACCCAAATTTACCAGCAGGAATATCATGCAATTATACTTATTGTGACGGAAGCCTGTTTCAATCTTTATCTTTTTCGGATCACTTGATACTCCGTTTTAGTAGGTTTTACTCTACCAATTAAATACAATACAAACGTACAATCATTACCGAAAAAAAAGATGAGTTGATAAGAGAATAAAATAATATAAAAGAGACATAGAAGTAAATAAATTAATTACTACATCAATAGCAAGACTAAATCATAAATGGAGATTTAACTGTCCTAGATTTTCATCCGTAAAGTCGATGATATGATTTTCTGTGCTGCCATCTGATTATAATGTTATAAAACGATTTTCGGAAATGTGGGTAATTTAAAAGTTATTATATAACTTCGCTCGAGATTATATTATAATTCCTTAGAAAAAAATTATATACATTTATTGTTTTTTACAGCGTAAAATATTCCACAAAATATTTCAAATTCCATTGTTTGGAATAAATTTCTGATATCTATCCTGAAAACATGTTTGCAAGGAGAGATGTTTATTATGGTAATTTATGCAGCTTATGTTACTAAAATATAGTGTCTAAAAATAAACAAGACATACACGTACTATAAAGTTTTCCGTTTTATAGGACTTTGTATCTGTTATTAATGCTTTTCGTATATTTTACATCAAAATATTTCACAACTTGTAAGTATTATAAAACTGCTCATTTTATATTACTTTGTAACTATTATTAATGTCTTTTCATATATTCTACTTCAAAGTTTCTCTTTGAAACAGGTAACTACATATAGGTTACAATAGAATAGTTGGGAGTTATTGACATAAATTCACGTTACCTGAAAATTTTGTTATTTTATCGTAAATTTATATTAAAAATCAAAAACATGCCCTCGAGTAATGCTGACATTATATTGTCGTTGGCAAATTTTGACAATAAAAAGAATTTTTGTCATTGGTATCGATCGATGTCATTAAGGCAAGGGGCGGGGGGAGTAATTCAAGGAATGATAACGTATATCACAAGGGGCAGGGGTAGGGCTAAAAAAATTAGCAAAAAGATGATAACTATATGTATGCATAACTCTGTAGATAAATAATTTTACATGACAAAAATATTTGCGAACAGTTATTACGTTTAAAAAATACATTTTTATATTTGGTTATATTAATTATGGTAATTTATACGGCATATGGCACTACCGACCGATAAGTGTAAAGAAAAATACTACTTCCTTTATGTACTTGTTCTGCATTATTCTAGAAATATGGTTCGAACATTTTGTATGATATGAAGTGAGCATGTTTTGTTCCTGTGTTTTGAAGTCAGGTTTTATAACGGAGGTATAAATTAAATTTTAAATTTCTGAGAAGGAAATTGCTTCAATGAAATTTAAAATGTTGAATCATTAATAAATTGCTTCAATGAAATTTAAAATGTTGAATCATTAATAAATCGCAATAGTTTGAAAAATAGGAAGGAAACCGAATTCCAAAAACTGTTATGAATGTCAGTGATAAAACAAAATAATAATAATGTGAATCCTTATGTTGACAAAAAATACGAAATTTGACTTACATAGTTTTTGTGTACGGATTCTGTGAGAGACAAACAGAGGCGAATAGGATATCGTCAAATGAAGAAAATCCTAAAAAGGACGTGCGTTGCATGAAAAACTGCTTGGCGGCGCACAGTGGGGCAAAATCCCGAAAAGCTGGCCAAAATATGAAAATGTTATTCAAATTGTACCAAAATTCGTATACAGGTGTTTTTCAGGATGCTAAGTAAGAATACAAAATTAAAATTTAAAAAAATGGCGGATACAATATGGCGGAGCAAAAATTAAAAATGTCTCGAAAGTTATTCAATTTATATGCAATTTTGTAAACTTTTCAGGATGCTAATTAGGATTCAAAAATTAAACTTTAAAAATAAATAAATAAATATTTTTAAAGATTAAAAGTAAAAACAATTAGATTTAAATAAAATTTAAAATTTCGAGGGTAAACTTAAAAGGCAATTTTCAAAAAAAAAAGGCATATTTAATCGAAATTTAATTACGTTAATGGAAAGTAAAATATTAGACTATTTAATTTTTATATTATTAAAACAAAAACGAAAATATATTCCAGAAATTCACCTTCAGTATAAACTATTGTAATAATAAAAAGATTCTTCAGAGGTCAAAGTGTCGAAATATTTAGCAGAACTTGTTGGCGGTATTGGAAGATCCTGTGACTCTTTGGATCAATGATTTTGATTTCTTCTACGATAATTTATCTAAACTGGAAATGAAAGAATCTAATGACGTTAAAAGGCGTAAAAATATTTTCGTTTCTCGCTACTGCATCTTTGCGATAAATCTTCTAGATAATTTTTTTAATAGTTTGTTGTATGATTCTTGAGTATCTTATACCATTTGACAAATTGACAGTAAAGAAGATAATGTTATTTCTTTGTCATTAATAAGTAGTTTGTGTACTGAAGTAGGCATATAGAGCCAGGGGTGCAGCTCAAATCTACGGGCTATTTGTAAGGAAAAGTCTACGAAATTTATCAAGAAAATGACATGACTACAAGAAATTACTTATGATATAGAATCGTTTAATCAAATCTTCCTATACGATAGTTATAGAAGCACATATAGTTGAGTTTTCAAATAATCGTTGAATTGCATTGCCATCATTTCTGCTTCCAAATCTGGAATTTAGTTTCTCGATGAGAAGTCTTAATTGTAAACAAAATATTTTTTGCATATTTTATTTTGCAATTTCAGTGTTTTTCTTTTCATGCAGAGTACGAGCTTTTCATTTTTTCTATCCAGTTTGTCTTCCAGGTGTAAGCCCTCTCTAAACGTTTTTGCATGTAACTTAGATATTCTGAATTCTAAATTACCTCAATCCAATTTTAATAAAAAATGTCAGATCGGTAAGATGCTGTTTTGATGTTGTCTGAAATAGGTAGCAACGTTGAGTATTAGACTAATTCGTTCTTGACGACTATTTCTTCTGTTATCAATGATTGTATTAAATGAAATAAGTTGATTCTCCTGGTGTTTAATGCAATCCACCTCAATGACATTCATTGACAGTAGCATCTGTATTTCTTGAAAAAGAAAAATGGATCTTGATTGGCCCGATAAAATCATTGAAATGGAAATCTCGGAATTTTGAAATTGACGATTCATGAATTTTTCGCAACATTTATGTGTTCTAGTAGCACGGGAGAAAAGAAAAATATATTAGACCTCCTGCAATCTTCATAGCTAAATATTTGTTTAAATGTACTCAAAATAGATGTTCCATCACATCCTCACTTGCAAATCAAATCCAAATTACTAATATATTCTAAAGTGATATTCATAATGATTTTTACTCGCATTAATGAAATACGCTCAGTAGTTTGATCTACAAATATTGCCATTCACAAAATAATTCTTCTAATTACAATAGAACAAACAAAATTACTACCTATAAAGATAAGAAAATGTTATTCTACCGGATTAATAATAGAGAATTATTTTCATTTTTTCATTACTAAGCTTACTTATCAAATTAATGTAATTTTATGATTATAGTACTTATTTACAATATAACAAGAAATAAACTATAATAAAATTGAATAATTCAAAAATTTGAAAAATATTTATCAGCTAAATTATGTGAAAAGTAGTCAATTTCAAAATTTTTGAGGCGGCTGAAAAAAGTGGCATTTTACTTGCGGTTACTAAAATATGCGTGAAATGCAGAAAGGCAGTTTTAGGCAGCTGGTTTTTTATGAATCACTAGACAATAGCCCAAGTTATTATTTCCATTAAATTTCGTTGCGGAACACTGTGGAACATTTAAACTTTTTCATATTTGAAAGTAAAAAAATGAAAAAATATCTAAAATTTTTTATCAAAAATGACAATGAATTGATTAATTTTTATGTGCTCCATATAAATTTTGTAATACTTGCAAATAAAGTACACACTATCATAGTGTGAATCCATTTCAAATCATTAAAATCGGATAATATTATAAAATGTAGCACGCGTTCAGAGAAACTGTTGTTTTGCTGTTTTTGTTCGCTCTATCGCTCTATGTCAATCATCATTTTCGAAATAATGCTGCTTGTAAGGGTAAAGCAAAAATCTTTTTATAAATACAGATCATGACTCTCCAAACATTATTCTATCCAACTGTACAGTCAAAATTCCCTAAATCGTAACTTCATTTTTCGACTTTTGGCCAGCTTTTTGGGTTTTTGCCCCACTGTGCGGCGTTTCAAATCATTGCATCATGGATCACCTGCATTTTCAGAATTATCATTTTTAACACGCTTTTATTAACTTCACCTGTATGTGAGTTTGTAACTCTCCTTATTATCTAAAGATTTTCCTTATTATCTAAAGATTTTCTCAAGCAATTTTGACTAAAAATTGCATTCGATGGTTTTCGGACACGAGAAAATCATTGGGCTAGGTTACATGTTCGAGAAAAAAAATTTAATGGGTCATATTGGGTCATTAAGGGTCTGGGTCAAGCTATTTATATTTAAAGAACGGCGTGATCGATTATAACGAAATTTTGTATGTAACAGTTTTTTGGCACGAAAAAACTACCGGTTGGGTCACATGTTCGAAAAATTTCGATTAGTGGGTCATTTTGGGTCATTATGGGTCAAGCCATTTTTATCTAAAAAACGGCTCTAACGATTTTGACCAAATTTTATATTTTATCGTTTTGGATTACAAGAAGACCATTGGATTAGGTAACATGTTCAAGAAAATTCGGTTAGTGGGTCATTTTTGGGATCTTTGTGGGTCATGCTATTTTTATCTAAAGATTTTCTCACGCGGTTTCGACTAAAAATTGCATTCTATGGTTTTCGGGCACGAGAAAAATATTGGGCTAGGTTACATGTTCGAGAAAAAATTTTAATGAGTCATATTGGGTCATTAAGGGTCTGGGTCAATCTATTTATATTTAAAGACCGGCGTGATCGATTGTAACGAAATTTTGTATGTAACAGTTTTTTGGCACGAGAAAACTATCGGGCTGGGTCACATGTTCGAAAAATTTCGATTAGTGGGTCATTTTTGGGTCATTATGGGTCAAGCCATTTTTATCTAAAAAACAGCTCGAACGATTTTGATTAAATTTTATATTTTATCGTTTCGGATTACAAGACGACCATTGGGTTAGGTAACATGTTCAAGAAAATTCGGTTAGTGGGTCATTTTTTGGGTCATTGTGGGTCATGCTATTTTTATCTAAAGATTTTCTCACGCAGTTTTGACTAAAAATTGCATTCTATGGTTTTCGGGCACGAGAAAAATATTGGGCTAGGTTACATGTTCGAGAAAAAATTTTAATGGGTCATATTGGGTCATTAAGTGTCTGGGTCAAGCTATTTATATTTAAAGAACGGCGTGATCGATTATAACGAAATTTTGTATGAACAGCTTTTTGACACGAGGAAACTAATGGGCTAAATCACATGTTTGAGAGATTTCGACTATAATGATCATTTGTGGGTCATGATGGGCCATAATGGATCATGTCAAGCTACATCTAAAGAACAGGTGGATCGATTTTAACGAAATTTTGTATATAACATTTTTTTGGCACAAGAAAATTATTGGGCTAGGTCATACTTTCGAGAAATTTCGACTATTGTGTCATAAAGGGTCTGGGGCAAGCTATTTATATTTAAAGAACGGCTGGATCGTTTTTAACGAAATTTTGTATGTAACAATTTTTAGACACGAGGAAACTAATGGGCTAAATCACGTGTTCCAGAGATTTTGATTATAAGGATCATTTGTGGGTCATTGATGGGTCATGCTAATTTTATGTAGAAAATGTCTCTCACCATTTTGACTATATTTTGTATTATGATATTCTCGGGCAAGAGAAAACCATTGGACCAGGGCACATGCTCGCGAAAATTCGATTAATGGGTCATTTTGGGTCATAATGGGTTAGGGCTATTCTAATTATATATAACAACGATCCAATCAATTTTACCTAAATTTTGTAACGAAACGTCTTTTATCACGAGAAGACTATTGGGCAGAGTCGCAAGTTAAACAAAATTATATTAGTGGGCCATTTCGCTTTATTGATGAATGCTGTCAAGCTAATTTTATCTAAGAAACGGCTTAAACGATTTTGATTCACTTTATATTCTACTGTTTTTGATTCCCTGGAGACCTTTGAGCTAAGTCACATGTTTGATCAAATTTGATTAGTGGGTCATTTTGGGTAATACGGGTCAGGGTCATGAGAAAATGGCAGCAACCAATAAGTTGGCAATATTTCACAAAATATTGGCGACATTTGGCCGAAAAATTGACTATTAAGATTACGAAAGCCACAACACGTATTTGGTACCAAATGAAAGAATGTCTCCAAATTTGGCTCTATCTGGCAAAAAATGTTGTCTTTCATAATGTGAAGAATTTTTTTTATACATTCTTAATAGGATTCGAGATGCATGGTTAAATTAACCAGAGTCGACCAAAAAAGTGATTTGGATCGATGTCCTTTCGTTGTAAATTTTAAAATAAATATTTTAAAAAAACTAAAAACCATGCTTTTAAAGTAATCAAACTAAAAAGTGAAAAATATAGTTTAAAAAAACTAAAAACCACGCTTTTAAAGTAATCAAACTAAAAAGTGGAAAATAAATATAGTTTAAAAAATCTAAAAAACACGCTTTTAAAGTATATCAAACTAAAAAGTGAAAAATAATTCGTACTATAAGCTGAAAACAAAAATAGATGAAAAATACTATATTACTATAAAATCATTGTTATTATAAGAATCAATTAATAAGCAATAAATTAAATTATCGTGGAAAAAAAGCGTGGGGTGCTTCTTAAGAACTGATAGATGGAGCATGGTAAATGGAGCACCCCTCGCTTTTTTTCCTCGATAATTTTATTTATTGCTTATTAATTGATTCTTATAATAACAATGATTTTATAGTAATATAGTATTTTTCATCAATTTTTGTTTTCAGCTTATAGTACTAATTATTTTTCACTTTTTAGTTTGATATACTTAAAAAGCGTGTTTTTTTAGATTTTTTAAACTATATTTATTTACTTGTTTTGAAACTGATTCGGGTCTAGTTAAAACATGTTAACAGTGAAATAAACTATTTTACTGTTTTAAATTTTTAATCTTACTCTTTTTTAACAATCAGAAATATTATATGCAGAATATTATATTATATGCAGAATATAATATTTTCTTTTCAAATGCTTTATGTCTTTACGATATTGTTTATTTAGATATCATCTTTTATCTTATCCCGAGAGAAATCGCGCGGGGCACAGAGTTACCCCATTCATAGAAAAACATCAGTCACGGGTGAAATCTTTATCTATATTTAATCTTTCTTACAATATCCCCCTGTCTGACATTTCTTTATGTAGGTGTACTGTTAAATTTGAGCTTGCATTTATTATTTTTTTATACGTTAAACTAGCGGTTCCTAAACTAATTGGGTTTAGTTTGGGATACTAAACCCACTAGTGGGTCACGGTGGGTATTTTGGTTTTAAACTATTAAGATTTATCATAAAAATATGTCTTTTGTTTCACCTGATTAAAAAAATTGACAATTTCTATAGTAAATAATATTTCAAAAAAAAAAAATCTTCAATTTTTTCCTGGATGAATGCACGAATAAAATATTTAGAAATATCTAAATAGTCCTTGGTGGGGTTCAACACGACGCAATATACTTGTAAGAACATCTTTTTCTTACTTTGCTGTTTTAAATAACAGTATGGAAACAAACTGTTTGTAGAACGAGACTTAAGATTAAAATTAGCTACCTTTAACCCTGATATAGATGCCCTTATTGGTAAATAACAAAGCGTGAAATCTTTCTAGTTATAAAGTTATGTTTTGTTAGTAAATATGCATATATTTAATTATTTTTGTAGTTAATGGATTGATTTAATTATTGTTTTAAGAATCATTCTACTTACAAACATTTGAGTTACCAATTCTTTTTTTTTGTTGATAGTGTATTTGGGCCGCATACTAATAAAGTTTGGAAACCGCTGCGTTAAACAATTATATTTTGGAATAAATCTGTTAATGGGGGGAATCAGACTGCTCACGCGATCGTTATTGCTTCGGAATTTCTCATTCTCAGCAATGTAATTTTCTGTTCTAAAGTGCTTCTGTTGATGTGTGCGCATATCTTAATGAATTGGTGCACTTTTTGTTTATAATCAAATGACTTTTTTCCTACGTTATTGAAAATTTTTGTATAAAGATAATTGGGGAGATCAAGTCATTCTGCGCGATGTCCAATATTACAACAGTTGGATGCTTGCCTTCACATATGAAAAAAGTTTCCAAATGTAAAGACGTATACACTATTTTAAATACTATACTAATTAATGCATCTATTATTTATAATTAATTATTTTTTTCTACTTTATACAGCATTTTGTGTATAACAAGGTGACGAGTGGTCAGGAAAACACTCATTAAAAAACGGAAATACTAGTGTTTTCTTAAAGAAAATACATAAAATGATATAAAAGGATTACAGAAAGCGAATGTCTCTTTAACAACGCAACCACTTTTTGCAATTAAAAGCCGGCGTGTTTTACGTTCAGCAGACGGTATTATGTATAATGAATTTTCAATGCAAAAGGAGAAAAACTTCAATCCAACTGTAGGAATGGGACCTTTCCCTTAAATAGGTTGAGATAGTTATCTCCTGAACCATTGTAATACAGCTGAACCTAATTACCGCGACACTATCAGGATCAGAAAAGGAGTCGTCATAAGCGGAGAGTCGCGGTTACCAGAGTTGGAGAAAAATATGTTTATAAAAACTGTATTTGTAATTAAATTAAGACAATTTTATATTTGCAATCGTTCATGCGTTTTTAAGCAATAAAAAATTGTTATTATACAAAATAATACAGAAAAACGAAGTTGAAAAGAATAAAAATCAAATTTCGGATGACTTGCATTTTTAGTGTTATTGTTACATGAAATACTGATGAATTAAGGTTTGCATGCTCCTAGATGTGCTTCTTAGAATTATTTTCCTATATTATAATATGAAGTATGAACAATGTCCGTTATTTGAAAAATGGATGTTAGATAATTTTTTATCATTTCAATGCAATGCAATGCTTTGGTTCTAGTCGGAGGCTTGTTATGTTCTAGCTCCGTATCACTTTCGATTCTCGAAATTGAAGAAATTTCAGTCTTTTTCTCCTTCACAATTTCGAGAATTATTGCATCTGGTGATGTGGTGACATCCTTATCAAAATCGATGTACATCTTGACATCCTCCGTTATTATACCTATTTCACGATCTAATAACTCTTAAAACAATATTGGAAGAGGGATGTCTTCTTTATTACCTTCTATATAATCGAGATCCGACGAACTTTGTGAAACCAGCATGTTTCAAACAATTATGAATTGTCTTAGACTTTCTTGCCAGTTTGCTTTATAAAGTTTAAAACAATACAAATAAAACCTGGAAAGGAAATACTTAACATTCCTAAAGTAAATACGTATATCACTCTCAGTCTGAAACACAGTGGGTAAGTAATTCTGGATTGGAGGATAGAGAACGTGCATGGAGAAATTTCTCGTTCACTGATTCTGTCATTCATAGTGTGTAGATTTTTTACTTAGATAAACGATAGAAATAAAGTTTATTTTTTATGTCAATATGTAATTTAGAAACTATTGTGAAAAGTTTGGCTGAGCCATTTCTTACCACTTAATTTCTGTGCTTGTAAGAAATATTTCGAAAAATGGACAATTTTCCTAAACTATTGAGATATCCGGAGTCAAAAATTTTTTAATAACGTAAAATCCGGTGTTTATTTACATTAAAACCGTATACAGTAAATCGGGACATTGAAAAATTGACGTGATAAGCGGAGTGACGTGAAAATTGGGTGTCGGGATAGTGAGGTCTGGCTGTATCCCCATTTTCTATTGCCAATAAACCTCAGAAGAGAGGAGAAGAAAGGATTTTCTTGAATTCAGCTTAATATTCAGTTGAGTCAGATATTAATCTGACAGAAAACGCTGTAAAATTGATTTTTTTTTTTTTTTTTTTTTTTTTTTTTTTTTTTTTTTTTTTTTTTTTACGGTATTTTAAATGTGAGGAAAAGTGTTTCATAATCTATTGTGTGCGCATGAATTTTATTGTATTCGTTAAAGAACCTCGAAATATTATTTTTGAATATTTTACAGCTATTTTAAATTTTTATGCTTAAAATAAACTTTGGAAATATATAAATGTTTCTAAAAAAATCTATTTGTGAAAGACTTTAATTATGGTAATTTAAGCAACATATGTTACCACGAAGTGATAAGCATAAAAGCAGTGTATTTCTTTCATTTATTTAGTTATTTATTCAGTCTTTTATTCTAGAACAATGATAAATATTTATTTAACAACTTTTTGCATTATACGTTTTCCAATATTTTCCCACACGTGTGCTTTATTCTGTTAATACCATCTTATAATTAACTATGAAGTTGAATAGGTTATTATGATTAGCTCTCTGTATTATATTATGGCTTTTATATTTTCATTTCTGTTTTTCATATTCATACTATGTATTGTAGGCTTTTATATTTTAAGGAACAAATAAATGTAAACTGCAATAAATTAAAAGAAAAGAATAAATGTAAATTGAGAATAAAATTGTTTAAAATTTATGTAAGTTCCTTTATTACTACTAACATTTTCATTTAAAATATTTTACAATCGATGTTACATTTTATACTTAAAAGGATGTGAATAATGCTTTAGCTTGTATAATCATGTTTGCGAGAGGAAACATGAAAAATTGAGACAATTCAATTAACTGGTCGTTTTTTTTATGACTACTTTCCTTATTTATTATTTGATTCAATTGCTGTAGGCCAATATTATATAATTATTTATCGTTAATTAACCCTCTCGGTAACTTCCGGAATAAAAATTTTAAATGAACCTAAATTCAGAGTTGAATTCAATATATTTTCTATTAGAGGAATTCCTGACTGCGTTCATTAATTTAAGTCCTCGAATTTGTATGATATTGTGCTTTTAAATGAAATCTCATCCAAACGAACCTACAGTTTTCGAATCAACTCTTCTATAAGAATTTAAGAACGATAAAATATATTAAAACCAACACTGTAATTTTTTCTAATTAATAATGTTAGTACCAACTACATGCGTCCAGCAGAAACTTTAAAAAATGTTCATATTTCATAATTGGTTTCTTCTGATAGTATACCTATCCCCGTGATTCTATCACTAAATAATGTAGAACGATATACATTATACATACGAAAGCAGTTATTGAAAAAATATCCTACAATCAGTGAAAGTTTTACCCAAATCCGTTTAGAAAAAACTTATATTACAAGCTTCCGGTACGAAATTCCCATTTACATTTTGTATGTAAAGTAGATTTTTTCATCGATTTTTATTAATAAAGTTATTAAAAAAAGTAAATCCTATGACAGTTTTCCAAATAAGTAAATAAACAAATAAAATAGGAGAAGCTTCAGGCTAAACTTCAGAATCTCCATTCTCATTATAAAAAGCAGAAGAGCCTCAGGCAAACATGTTTCTTAATAAAATAGTAAAGAAGCAATAAGGGAGCTTAACTATAGAGCTTAAAGTAATAATGTGAGATTTTGCTTCCGACGATTCAAATAAAGAAAACTCCATGCCACATTTGATTATAGGAAGAGAATTTGCAATTCTTTTAGTATAAAATCGGAGATAAATTTAGCTTAGTCAATTTATTTCATTGTATATTGATAATTTTGACTTCAAGAATTTTTTTTTTCTTTTGTGAGTGAAAAAAAACTGCATTCTAAATAAAACTTGTTATCCCAATGATTTTAAATAACTTTAATAGTTATAATATTTAAATTTTTTTCTTAACTCTGATTATAGAATTTTAAAAAACACTTAACATTTCTAAAATGTGAATGAAAAATGAGTCATTATTAATGTTTTTTTATTATGAGAAAGTTTGCTTTGTTAAAAAAAAATTTTAATTTTGTCGAGTTAAAAAATCATGCAAATTGGATACTGAACTTATATAATTGCTAAGCTTTTCAAATATTCGTGCTGATTTGGTATTCTCAACTAAGTTTCGGTCTTAGAAAAACCAGTTGGAAATGGTACAGCATACGTAGCATATGAGGTGCGTTCGTACTATAACAAAGTTTTAAAAATATTGAGACTTGGTGTAGTAGTACAGTAAACTGATTGAAATATTTTGTTTGTCCCTGTAATTACTTTCTGTTTTCCATTATACAGGAAGTAACATGTAGTAAACATCAGCAACGTATATTATCTTCATAAAATGTGAAATAGTTTAATAGTGTTAAAACGCGTTTCAAACAGTGTTTCCCCACATACCATTGTGTAATGGAATACTTTTGTGTGGCTTTATAAATGAATAACAAATATTCTTTGCATCACAGATTGTGCAGAATGAATTTTTTAGAGGCTTCTAGAAACATCATTTCACATATGCATATCAATTCTATTATGTTCTAAAGAATATAATATCATTAAAATTCATTTGAAACTATTATTTTCCCATCGACACTCATGTAATGAAATGCTCTTGCCTGTAATTAAGTTGCACATCCGATTTTTATAATATTTTAAATGACTCGACAAAATTATGCAACAATTATACATTTTAAATTTCAAACGATTCGGCTGTATAGTTTTTGCTCTGTTATATGTGGACAGAGAGACGGACTGAACGACGTCTGTATATACTACATATTTATGCAATTACGGACGCACCTAAATACACAGACTAAATGCCACAAAGATTTAAAATAACAAGAAATCCGAATAGAAATTTTGAATCGCGGTACATCCATTGCTTTGAGCCGTGAATTTAAGCATTCTCATGATATTTTGAATCTTGGATGATTCTCCCAGAAAACATGTATCCATTTATAAAAAATTGTTTTTAGATTTATTTTCCTCTGTGTATTTTCTTTATTGTGTCCGAACAGGCTCTGAAATTTCCAGACGAATAAAAATTCTTGATAATTTTTATTATTCGAATTTTTTATACCACTGCGTTTTTTTACCAGTTAATTAGTCATTGCAATCAAAAGACGAAAGTTTTTGGATTTGGCAAAAATTTATCTATGAGCAACAATATTAAAACATAGCAAAATAGATTATAAAAAATGAAAATAGAGAAGGATTATATTGGTCGAGATTATGCAAGTCTTTTATCTTAATGCTAGTTATATTGGGAATTTTTTTATACATTTGTATTATGCAAAATTGGAAGTAGTTTTTTTAATGTAACGAATATTGTCATTATCAAGCGTAACTCATTTAAAATTATTTTTCGTTTCATTTTGCTACTTTGCATTGAGTTTTTTTTTATTCAAATTGCCTCTCAAAGCATATGTTATTGTGATTGATTTGTAGAGCTTGCTGATTCCTGGTTAATTAAAAAAAATATTTTAAACAAAATAGCATACTCAAATGTATATACATGTATGTAATATCAGAACGTAGTTATGTAGAATACTTTCAATAAATTGTAAAATTATGTTCTAAATCACATCACTTATTAAAAAAATTCCATGAAGAACATTCATAGATTTAGCAGTAGTGTGACACTGGGTCGTGAAGCAACAAATAAATATTTTTTGGTATGTTTCCCACTTAAATTAGACATAAGGAACGAATATTTTTATATTTAATCACATTATTCATATTCCACATCACAGAAAAACAATTTCACTCATGCTGGTTGAAACTTCATATCGACAGAAGATGCAGCAATTATAAGTAAAATACTACCTCTGACAATAAAGTTCGGTGAATAGTCCTATAGCACTAATGTAGATGAAATATTAACGAAAGTTACCGTACCATCCTCCAAAATAGTCATTTCCTATAACTATGCACCGCTGAGATTTGCTATACATGGCCTGGGAAATTCGCAAGAAGTCTTCTTTTGGGATGAAGTTCAAAAGCTTCGTCACGTTTCGTTGGTTGTCAGCAATATGGTCAAATCTCTTTCAAAGAGAGTTTGAGTCATGAAAATTGGAAGAAGTCTGGAGAATTGAGATCTGGCGAGTATGGTAGGTGTTCAATTTGAACCAAACCTTATGAATTTCTTTCGGTGTCTTGCAAAGCTTAAAAACCAAACTTTAAACTGATCTTTTATTAGTTCATTTTCCTGTTCTCCGTTAAGAACCAACACACAGAACAAGCACTTAGTAAAGCACGTGTTACACAGAACATAAACGACGCTCAGCTGAACAATGATGGGGGAAGATGGTCTACACTTGCCTCTATGCAGGTGCAGCGTTTTGTTTCCCCAGTGTTGCCAGATCGGTCGTCCTGAATTCATTCACCGAACTTTATTGTCAGAGGTAGTATGTTATTATTATAGAACTTCACTAGATAAATTCTTCTACACCAGTTGACAGGGATTTAACTAGCATAAAAATCCGTAGAATAATCACTAAGCAGCCACTGTAACAAGGTTATATCAGATCCTGCCCTAGAATACAGAATTTTACGGCTACTTTCTATGTAAGTTGTCAATAAATTACCAGAAAAGGTGATTTTAACCAATGCGAAATTTTACACTGCGGAAAAAAGAGAAAGAGTTTAGACGATTAAAATGCAGTCTTTCTTATAGCGTCGTTTAGAAAGGAATTTTTGGTAATCGAATGATTTTTTAGAATTTAAATGTAAAAATATTATGTAAAAGTTAAAAGAATAAATTTAAATAATGGGATGTTAAGAAAAGAATTGTTTTGACAGATGAATGTTTTTTAGAATAAAATAAAATAAAGAACACATTGATTTAAGGTATGGAATTAAAATAAATATATTAAAATATTATAAAAAGAAAGGGGAAAAATTAAATAATATAAGAATTTGGAAATAATTAATTGAGAATTAAGGCAATTTTTTTTATTATTACACATGTGTATAGATAAATGTACATCATATGCCTATGCACATACGTGTTATACATTATGCAATATTTCATAAAAATAAAAATGATGGAGATAAAAACAAGTGACAAAAAGCATAATTTCCCTTACTCCAGGAGAAAAAATCTATTACTTGACACGTTTGCGATAACCAGAATAGACTACTGAAAATATTATTGAAGTTTTTGAAATTTTTGCTTTTCTGTTTAACATCGTTGAAGTTACAGCGAAATAAGAAGATATCGATTTCTTTTCTTCGGATTTTTTTATGTTTTCTTTAAAATTTTAGCTATGTCGCATCTCAAAACTTTTAAATATTCATCTTCAGGGAGATCAGAAAGGCTTATGGAAGTTGTTGAGAAATATTACATGTTCCATAGAGGAATTTTCGGCATTTTAAAGTTTTTTCCACACTTATTCCTCAGATAAGCATTACAAAGATCCAAGTTGGAAAAAACTTTTAAATAAAATTTATAAAAGCAATCGACTTTTAGCGTATTATTCCGCATTAAATCTTGAATTATTTAAAATGTAGATCTGCTAAATTACTACTGTTAAAGAAAGATGTCATATTTTACCTCACGGCCTAGTTTTTATATGTTCAGTTATTCTGAATTAAATTGAACATTTATTAATTTAATGTTCAGAAAAAAAATTATTTAAGGTATGGATCTGCTAAATTACTTTACTGACAAAATACAGTGCTGCCCCTCCAAAAAGAAAAAAAAAAATGATTTTTGTGACAGTTTTCATTATATACATTTGTCTATTTTTGTTCGCTTTAAGGTGCTTTTAATATGTCATTTTTGCGTTTATATATTTAACGGTGATGATTTAGCTGAATGCCAATGCAAATGTGCCATACAATTACTAAAGCAATGTTAAATTGAACAAAAGTAAGTGAATGTACGTATTCAAAAATGTCACAAAAATTCTCTTTCTTTTAATCTTTACTGCATGTTATACATTACCTCATGATTTATGCATCATTTAAATATATAATTATTTTTAATTAAATTGAACATCCATTAATTTAGTACTCTGAAAAAGTAAATTATTTAAAATATAATTCGGCATTTAAAAAAACCCGTTAAATTTTGGGCAAAAACTGCTGGCATCGATGATGACAGCATAAAAAAATGAAAAAACTCCTGAGAATTATTTTTCTTACTTAATTTTTAGCTCAAAAGCAAGACTGCCTAAATAATAAAGTACAGTATTGTGATATGTTTTTTAACTTTTCAAACTTTTTTACCTTTTCATAACTATGTTTCAAAGCTTTTCAGGAAGAATTTCGTTTTGTTTAGACGCTGATAAAGATATTATTTTAGTAAATAATAAAATACATGTGAATATATTACAAGTGGAATTAGATTAAAACTTTTAATTCATAAAAATAATGAAACCTGGTAAATTACTAAATTTAATAAATTCTGCTGAATAAATTTGATGTATTCAGAAAACTTGCATAGACATGGTGATGAGAACATTTTAGCGATTATTACAAAATATTTTAAGAATCACGACATAACTTAATCGATGATTGAGGTAAAAAAAGTATATAAATAAACCGAGATGGAATAATCACCCCTGGAAATTGACACAAGTGTTTGAGCACAAATGCAATTTCGCGGTGGGGAGGAATTTAAGTAAACAGTTTAGTAAACTCACAACATATTTGAAATGCTAAGTTCAGAAAATAATATCTGCATCCAAGGAAATATTATTATTATTTGTGTAGCCTTGCATATGATATATACATTGATATTATAGTATGTTAAAATTTTATTCCGTTTGGAAACGCATAACACAATGGAAAATTCTCCTTCAGCAGTTTCCATTACGGAAATATACCCAAATTCTTTTGTGTACCCTATGATTCTATAAATTTTTATTTATTATATACATAGAGTGATCAAATTTAATTCAGTTCGGAACCGCACAAAACAGTTGAAAATTCTTCTTCAGCAATTTCCATTAATGTACTCAAATTCTTTTGTTCTGTCCTACAGTAGAACCCCGCTAATTCGGACCCCACTAATCCGGATCTCTGCATAATCCGGATCAGTCTGATCAATTTCTTTTTTCAAAGTTTGGGAAGCGACTGGAAAAATTTCGATAACATAAATTCATTTAATTTTCGTATTCTGAATTTAAAAAAGTCATTTCTGAAATATTTTCGGATGAATACCTTAATCTTTTTTATTTAAAATCTTTGACGTTATCTTTCAAAGAAAAACCATGCATCACTTAAGGTTTTCAAGCAGGTTGCTGAGAGTACTCTTCCAAAGTCGTGGAAGAATTTATGGTCTACAAATTGTGATTTCTTGAATAACAAACAAACTTGAAACATAATGAAAAACAGGCGATAATGAAAGGGAAATCACACCTGAAGATTTTGTAAACTTGTTAAAAAAACTGATGGTTCTGAGATGTTGATATCACAGACATTAGCAATTGATTGAAACAAAAAATAAAGAAGTTTACGCCTTAGTTACAGATGATGAAATAATTACTTTATGTGCAACTGAAGAAGTTGAAAATGAAGATGATTCAGACGAAAACACTATTATCAATGAGGATCACCAAAAGTTAAGAGCCATAATGAAGCAAAAAATCGTTTACAACAATTAACGGTTTATTTTGAACATCAGCTGGAGACTACAACCAATAAACTAACTATGCTCAAACGGATGCGTGACCGTGCGGCCCGCAAAAGTTACACAGAACTAGCACAGCGGAAGATTTTAGACATTACAAAAGAGACATTTTTACTGTCTGCAAATATTCAGTATGTTTATTATAAAGGTGAGTTTCTGTAAATATGTCTTATTTAATTTTTTTTTCTCCTTCTCCGGATAATCCAGATTGAGTGTGGTCCCAATTAATCCGAATTATCGGGGTTTTACTGTATTTATATTCTGTAGATGTATTACGCAAAGTATACTAAGTACTAGGCAAAATACATCTTTTAAAATAAAAACTAACCTCAGCAGGTATTTCTCATAGGCGATATTGTATCAGAATTGTTTTGTGTGTCCCTGTATAAATGCAATTTGCATCATATTATATAGTAAGCTGATTATAGAGCAACTCAACAATGCATATCAATTTCAATACGTTTGGAATAACATAACATCATTAAAATACATTGCAAGTGATTTTTCTTTTTAGATCGTAAAATAATGAGATTATTTTGACCGACCCTATAAGCGAACTATTTTTCTACGAACTGCATTTAGAATACTGAATATACTATTATAACTTTCAATAACATATAGATATCCGACTCTATTTCTCTGAGGTAGAGAGAAAAAAAATATGAACAGACGAACAAGCAAATCGAATTCACAAATACTTTTTAACAATATTAGAATTTGTTTAAAAAATGTGTTTTTTATTTTAACTTTAATAGCACGCACTCTTCCATTAATATGAATTGCTGCTTCCTCATTACAAACGTTTCAGATCCTTGATATGTAAATACGTGACTTTTTCCGAAATGTAGCTTTTAACTTCTGAAAATATAAAAATACGTGACTGCGAAACCATATGCTAGAAAATATGGTGTGTGACTTAGGTAGAAAATATGGTAGGGAAAGATGTTACTTTGTTAATTTCCATATTGCCGTTTCCGTTTTTCCAAATTTTCGCTCGCATTAATAAACTTGTAATGGAAGTTCTTTCAAGTCTTTTTATGGCAGTTTTAGATAAAATGATATACTTTTCTTCATTTCAAAACAGAAGTTTGTGAAAAAAACCTTTTTTTTTCTGAAAGTTTTATGCTTGAACTTAAGGGAGTACAGTATTGTTAACTATTAAAATAATTCGAATTTACAATAATAACAATAATAATAATTATAATAATAGTAATATGAAAGAGAAGTATTTTCTGCGCTTTTTAAATCAATATATACAAGAAAATTTTATAATTAAGTAGGCTAAGACTAGGGATGTAGTGGAGGGTAACTTTCTGAATTTTTAAGAAGCTTCATACACCTTCTGAAATAAAGGTACATAGAGTATATTCAAGGCATGACGTTATTGACTAGCGTATATCTTCTGTCTCTTACGTATACCCTCTGTTTTTTTACAACTAAAACACTTGGTTATGACTAAATATGTGTCACACATTTTCAATGTAAGCAATTTTTAAAAGGATGCTTCTAGATGAGTAGTTTTTTTTTTAAATTCAGCGCAAGATTTAACACTAGTCACTCAAAAAGATCCGATGATAATGTTATGTCTACGGGGGCATTATTTTCCCGCAATTTTCTTATTTTCTTTTAATATCTCGCATAAATTTTAATATTTGTGCACAGGATAGCACAGGTGATTGATCTACAACCGGTTTAGTTTTTGTGGGTTTAGTGGCTTCAAATCTTTAAAAAAAAATTTAACTTTCGAAACCGGTTCTGAAATTGTAACTATTATAATATCCAAAAAAAATGTATGTAACCAAAATCGAAAAAGTAAAAACTAGCCCGGTTGTAGATCGTCATCAGCTACCCTAAACAAAAAATAAAATGCAAAAATATTAAAATTTGAGCAAGATATTTGAAAATAATACCCCCCCCCCCCTAGACTTAACATTATCATCCGGTTCTTTTTGAGGGATTCGAGTGGTCTCTTAATGTTTTTTCTATGCTGTCTCATGGAATTAGAATACGGCCAGATCGATAGACAAGCACGCGATCAGACTGACAATCAAATTGAATTCACATTCTCAAAAAAACTTCCGTCTTTTCACAGAAAATGTACTGGCAGCACTGCTGCCAGTAATTGTCGGTCGATTGACAAATATCCGTTTATTTTTTTCTCCGTCAAAAGAGGTAAAATATCCGTCATTTGAAAAAAGTCTGGAAAAGATAAAGGCGTCAGGCTCGAACTCACGACCCCATTACAAGGCGAGCGCCCTGCTTCGGCGCCATGGTTGTTCAAAAGAAAAACGCTTTGAAGTAGAACCGTTTATTTCATATGAGTGTGGTTTGGTCTATTTCGTTAAAGAGCTTTAATTTTGAAGTTAATTTCGGGAAGATTTCATCTTTAATGAAACTGTGGCTGGAGTTCTTATACGTTTATATTAAAATAGTATAAAAATGTGAACTTTAAATATATTTGCGTATATTTTAAATGGGAATATTTATTGTATAAATAACTTACTAAATTCAATTTATCCAACTTTGAATAACAAATTTTGAGAATTTTTGAATGAAGAAAGTAATCTTTATTTATTTTTAAATTCGAAAAAAAAATTTCTTTTTAACCTAAATTAGACATTTTAATCTATAGAATATTTTGTTTTTCATTTTAAAAATAAATTCGAATTTATTACTAACAGACCCAATACGCATGCGTGCTAGAAATAAACGGAATCTCTTCCTCATTTTTCGACGTTCGGAAGGAATTCACAGATCAAATGCGTTTTCTGTGAGTACGGAAATTATTTGTGAAAAAATAAGGATAACTTAGTGTATATTGACGATTTTTTCTGACAGTGCATAAATACATTTAAATTACGTTTGAATGCGTTAAAAGTATACATATATTTTAAAAACTTTATTAGTACGCACCCTTGCATTAGTTTGAATTGCTGTTTTATTTATAAAAAACATTTCAGTTTATTGATACGATAATTACGTGACTTATTCCGGAATACATAGCTTTTAAATTTTAAAAGTATAAAATAGGTGACTGCGAAATCGTATGTGAAAAATTATGGTATGTCTCACAGTGCAGTGAAAGATATTGCATTGTTAATCTCCATATATTGCCGGTTCTTTCTTTCAAAATTTAAGTTGCATTAATAAACATGTAATTAGAAATTAATTCAAGTCTTTTTCTGGCTGTTTAAGATAAAATCATAATTTCTTTCATTTCAAAACAGTTATTTGTAAAAATAAAACTTTCTTTTTTATTTTTGTTTATTTATATATTTCTTTCAATAACTTAATATTTGAACTTTAGAGGAAGATAGTAAAGGTATAATTATTTTGATATTTGACATTACTATCGTAATTTCAAATATTAAAATAATTCAAATTTTGTTAAAAAAAAAAAAAAAAAGAGCATTTTTTGCGCTTTTTAAATCAAACTATGCAAAAACACACAAACTAGGTTTGAATGCGTTAAAAGTTACATAATATTTTAAAAACTTTAATTGTACGAACTTTTGCCTTAGTGTAAAATCCTATTTCCTCATTTCAAACATTTCAGATTATTGATATGAAAATTACGTGACATTTTTCAAAAAAATAACTTTAAAAATTTGAAAATGTAAAAATACGTGATTCCGAAAACATATGCGAAAAAATGTTGTATGTGACCGAGTTCAAGGTGAATTTTCTGGTTGGAATAAAGATTCTACTTTGTTAATTTGCATATTGTCGTTTTAATTTTTAAAATTTTCGCTTTCGTAAGAACGTGTAATTAGTTGAAATTCTTTGAAGGTTTTTTTTTTTTTTTTTTTTTTTTTTTTTACCTGTTAAAGATAAAATCCCAATTTATTTCCTTTCAAAAGAAATTTTTTTCAAAAAGAACTTCTGTTTTTTTTTACCCCCAAAAAATTAAGGGGCCACAGAAAACTTTGATACCATCTTTTAAATTCTAAATAATACTGTAATAACATGTATTATATGTATGTGGTGATACAATAATTAATACTAAAAATTATATAAAATAAAAAAAAATCTTGCAGAAACGAATATTTTACTATAATTATGTTTTTAAATTTCACTTTTTAAAAATCTCTTTTTTTTTTTTTTTTTTTTTTTTTTTTTTTTTTTTTTAATATGAATATTTAAGCTTCGTTTTTTCCACATTCATTAGAATATACTGCAAAAAACTGTGTGTAGAATTTTAGATGTATGGTATTTTACATTTAATATGACTGTTTTTATTTTCGTGTGTATCAAAAAATGATGGAAATTCAATTAACTCTCAAAAAAAAAAAAAAAAAAAAAAAAAAAAAACTATAAACTTGAATGTTAAATTCATACACAAAAAATATTAAATTTACTATGAAGAAGAAGTAAAAAAAAAATTACACCTCTATCTAAATTAGCAAAAAAGTTTTAATGCTTTTCGTAGAAGCAAATTTCAAAAATATGACCTCGGAGAAAAATCAGTTTTAAGTTTTCATTTGTATGGGTAATTTGTGCTGGATCTATTAATAAAATTTACAATACCACGTGATACAATAGTCGTATAGGTAAAAATTAGGTGTCAAAATATTTACAATTTAATTTAAAGAAGCTTTTAAGTAATATTAAAAAAGAAAATCGATATTTTGACCAATTTCAAGGTACCATGTCCCCTTAATATTTGTTCTTTATGAGAAGATATTAATATCAAATATTAAAATAATGGCCTCATATATATTTTTGCAACTTATATACTTAACACTTAGTTATGTACATTTTCCGAAAAAACGATTTTTAAAAGTTTAACAGTAGCACGCATTTTTAAATAAACATACATAGGGAGTTTTTTCGTTGACGATTAAAATGAGGGTTAAAATATAATCTCATAGCACTAAAGTTAATTTCATGTCAACACAATGTTTACTGTAAAAGCCTGTAAAGTTAGAATAAATGGAAACTAAAGAAACCATTTACCATTTCTAGTAACTTAATGACATTTAAATACTTTAAAAGTTAATTTTGTAAAAGTAATGTTTTACAATATCGGGAAATACATAAAAAATTAAAAGCATATATAGCCTCTAATACTTTATAAATTTTGGTTACAATTACTTTTAAAATATATTACACGTTAACGCGTATTTCCAAACTTAAATATTCTATGGAACGATTTGAATTTCATAAACATACATTTTTTTTAAATATTCGTCACAATGTTACGAAGATATATAGCTTAATATTTAATTCAATTTGCAGATTTTCAAATGTAGCAGTTTAATGTGAATATCAAGACATATGCATGAAGAGTTCTAAACTTTATTGTCGCGAATTAGATTAATATTTATAATTGCTTTAGAGTCCGCACTTTCATGGTGACTCCATGGTCGTTGTTTTATTTTTCGCAGATGCTCACGAGCAATGATAAAAAAGAGTAGTAGAATTTATTCTGGAATAAAGTTTGTGTTAAGTTTTAAGTGAAATGTTTTTGAAGCTTCATTTTTTTTTTGTAAGATATTTAAATTATTTTTCACACGTAAAACGACGATGTCTATATTATCGGGTAGATTTTATAGCTTCGATTTCGCATTGTTTGCGATATGTGGCGTCCGAACTAATAGGGACGTGTGAAAAGTAACTGTTTTTTATTTGTTATCAGAAGTTGTCATTGAGAAAAAATGGATGCTTTGAAAATCAAAAGAACTCCTCTTAGATCTGGATTTACGAAAACTTATAATGCTTTAAATGAAGCTTTAAACGACGCAACTCCAGATACTAATTTAATAGAGAATTTAATGTGTCAACTGGAAGATAAAAGCACAAGATTACGAGCTGTAGATGAAGAAATTTTGAATTTTATGTTGACATAGAAAGTTATAGAAAAAGATTATTCTAAAGAATTTGAAGCTTGCGAAGAGTATACAGAAAAATTTATTGCTATAAAGCAAAAAGTAAAGACATTTTTGGTGAAGCCTATCGAAGAACAACTCCGATCGCAGAATTATACGGATGTTGAAAGAACACTGTCGCGACCACTTCGCTTACCAGAAATAAGTTTACAGCCGTTTGATGGCGATGCAAGATTATGGTTAACCTTTTGGAATTCATTCAGTAAAATTCATGAAGACACCACTTTAGATGACCATTTGAAATTTGTTTATCTTTTACAGGCGATAACGCCGAAATCCAAAGCAGCACAGATAGTAAATAGTTATCCGGTTTCAGCTGATAATTATCCAAAAGTAATTCTACATCTGAAAGAAAGGTTTGGCAGAGAAGATACACTTATTGAGATATATGTTAGAGATCTTCTTCAATTAGTTTTAAATAATAATCAATCATCAAGCAAGAATTTCAATTTATCGTCGTTATATGATAATCTAGAGACAAAACTTAGGTCTCTAGAATCATTAGGTGTCACAGAAGAAAAGTATGCCAGCATACTTTTCCCACTTGTAGAATCTTGTCTACCTCATGATGTCCTTAAAATCTGGGAAAGACAGCGTGAGAAGACTGCTCAAGGTAAGAATCAATTAAATTCTATCCTTGATTTTTTGAAAAATGAAGTTATTGCGGAAGAGCGGGTTCTTTTGGCTCATTCCAATCTTGGTTTTGAAAACCCAAAGAAATATCATAAATGTAATAATGATTATAATTCAATGCCAACTGCCACAGATTTATTTATAAATAATAAGTCTAATAAGAATTTAGTTAAAAAACGTGAAGATTTATGTATATTTTGTGACAAGTGTCACTTATCAGAAAAATGTTTTAAAGCTAGTTCGCTTTCTTTTGATGAGAAACGTAACTTGATTTTGAAGAAAAAAGCTTGCTTTGTTTGTCTGAAGAAAAACCACATTTCACGCAATTGTAACTCTAAAATTAAATGTTCGAATTGTGGTAAAAGACATTTTTCAATATTATGTCAAAATGTTTTAAATGAAGGTGGTAATGTGTCGTTAGAAAGTCATAAACATGAATCAGGGAGTAGTGACACTGTTTTAACTACTCAAGCTTCGGATCCTACTGTGTTACTCCAAACTTTGAGTGTCCGTGTAAAGCACAATGGAAAAGAGAAAATCGTGCGTGGAGTTATTGACACAGGATCCGAACGTTCCTATTTATCACGAGATGTAATTAAATATTTGAATTATAAAAGTATTGGTGAAATTAAATTAATTCACACATTATTTGGTAATATTGAAACAAGTGAAACAAAGCATAATAAGTATCGAATTCACTTAAGTAGCATAGACAATAGTTATAAATGTGATATGCATGTTTTAGATGTTCCTGTTATTTGTTCTAAAATAAAAGTGCCAACTGGGCCTTGGTTATCAGAATTAAATAAATGTGGCATTAAAATTTCTGATGTTGAAAATAGTTCATGTGAAACCGAAAATGAAATTAAATTATTGATTGGTTCTGATGTGGCCGGAAAATTACTCACCGGAAATATTAAAGTTTTAGAAAGTGGTCCGGTTGCGGTAAAAACCCATTTGGGATGGACTCTAATGGGAAAAATTCCAAGTATTAAATCAGAAACAAATAAGGCTGCTATGATTATTTCATCACTTTGGAATAATTGTTCCGTTGCTGATTTGTGGAAGCTGGATATTATGGGTATAACGGATCCAGTTGAATCCAAAACTAAATCTGAAATTCATGAAGAAACTATGCAGCATTTTAAGAGTAATATAAGAATAGATTCAGAAGGGAGATACGAAGTAGCATTGCCATGGGTGCTAGATAAAGCTTGCTTACCTAACAATAGAGAATTGGCCGAAAAGCGACTTGCTACAACGAGGAAAAAGTTAATTAATTTAAATAAAATTGAGGTATATAGCGAAGTATTTGATTCGTGGATAAATGCAGGAATAATTGAAAGGGTGGTTGATAATAAAGAAACTAAAGTACATTATTTGCCACACAGACCTGTATTTAAAGAATCGAGTGAAACTACTAAAGTTAGACCAGTTTTTGACGCTTCGGCTCATGTTAAAGGTTCCCCTTCTCTAAATGATTGCCTAGATAAGGGATTAAATTTGATTGAAATGATTCCTTCTATATTGCATCGGTTTCGGAAATATCCTGTTGGTGCAGTATCCGATATAGAGAAGGCATTTCTACAAATTGGTATTAGAGCAGAGGATAGAGACTATCTGAGATTTATATGGGAAAATGGCATAATTTATAGACATAAACGTGTTGTTTTTGGAATCAATTGTAGCCCCTTTTTATTAGCGGCTACTTTGAGACATCATTTAGAAAGTGCGACTGAAAATCTTGCTTCTACAGTAGAAATTTTGAATGAATCGTTATATGTAGATAATTGTGTTTGCAGTTTCAACACAGTTGAAGAATTAAATAAGTTTATATTTGAATCCCAAACGTTACTATTCTCTGCAAAATTTAATCTCAGGGGATGGTTGTCAAATTATCCCATTCAAATTATTTCTGAAAATTCAGCAGCTAATGTAACACCAGTATTAGTTTTAAACTGGGATCTGGAAAACGATACCCTATCTTGCAAAATCGGTTCTATTGAGGAAAAACAAATTATTCCCACAAAACGAGCTGTACTTTCATTCGCTCAGAAAGTGTTTGATCCTCTTGGATTTACCTCTCCAGTGACTTTGCTCCCTAAACTTATTCTACAAGAATGCTGGAAGTTAAAAATTAAGTGGGATGAATTACTCCCAACTAATTTGGCTAAACAATTTTTAAAATGGGTGCAAGGATTGAAGATGATTTCTGACATCAAATTGCAGCAATGGATGTATCTTGATAATTATGAAAGTAATGATGTAGGCCTTCACATATTTTGTGATGGAAGCAAACATGCGTATGCTACTTGCATTTTTCTAAGAGTAAAGAGAAAAGATAAAATCCTGGTAACTTTCGTACAGTCACGTGCAAGAGTAGCTCCCCTTAAGAACATAACGATACCCCGGTTGGAGCTTTTAGCATGCTGCATTGGAGCCAGGTTGGGAAGTCGAGTTATATCTGATCTACGAATTCCAAATTTAAAGATATTTTATTGGTGTGACTCAACTACAGCTTTAAGCTGGATAAAGCGAGACGAAAGATGGGGAACATTCGTTTGGAATCGCGTAGAAGAAACCAGATCCTTAACTCAAAAGAACCAATGGCGACACATTGCAGGAAAATTTAATCCGGCAGATATCCCTTCCAGAGGTTGTTCGATTGAACAATTTTTACAATTAAGATGGTGGGAGGGACCGGATTGGTTGGCTCAACCTGAATATACTTGGCCTCAAAGTGCCGAAATTCCCGATGAAGAAATTATTAACTCTGAAAAACGGAAAAGTGTCATTTCAGCAATGAACAAGAACACAGAATCTAGTGATTGGTATTATCGACGGTTTTCATCTTTTAAGAAAATTATAAGATTGATCGCCTGGATTTTAAGATTCTTAAACAATTTAAGAAATCCTAATTCAAAAGAAGTTTCTGAACTTACGTGTTTGGAATTAGAACAAGCCGAAAGAAAATTGATAATTTTGATTCAGAAAGACAGATTCAACGAGAAGAATAATCAGAAGATACGTAGCTTAAGACCAATCGTAGATGAAGATGGTATTATAAGAGTGAAAACGCAAGTTATTTATAGAGAAGATGCTTTCAATTTTAAATATCCTGTTCTTTTGCCTTCTGACCATCCTGTAGTCCACCGCCTGATCTTCTGGAAACACCAAGAGCTTTTGCATGCAGGAGTGGCTCTTATGATGACATCGTTACGAGAAGACTACTGGATCGTAAAAGCTAGGAAAACTATTCGAGCAGTAGTACAGAAATGTGTACGATGCAGAAGATTCAGTGCACAAAAGACAGAATCGATTTCTATTGCATTACCAGCAGAAAGAGTTGAAGACGCAGCGGTGTTTCAGGTAATTGGAGTTGATTTAGCCGGCCCATTATATTTAAAGAATGAGGAAAAGGCTTGGATTGTTCTGTACACTTGTGCAGTGTATAGGGCCATACACTTAGAATTAGTTACGTCATTATCTACAGATGCTTTCCTCCAATCTTTCAGGCGTTTTATAGCGCGAAGAGGAAGACCAACCACCGTGTATTCTGATAACGGCGGAAATTTCGTCGGGGCAGACACAGCATTTTCAGCCATAGATTGGGAGCAAATCTCTGCCGTTGCAGCAACACAAAAGATTCGCTGGAAATTTAACCCACCTACCGCTGCCTGGTGGGGCGGTTGGTGGGAGCGATTGATACAAATGGTGAAACGCATCCTGAGAAAAGTTCTAGGTAGAGCTTCATTATCCTACGAAGAACTGCTCACAATTCTCTGTGATTGTGAACAAGTTGTGAATGCTAGACCTCTAACTTATGTTACTGAAGATGTGAACGATCTAGCACCGTTAACACCATCAATGTTTTTACAGGACATAAGATCTTCAGATGTGAGAGATTTTGATGCAATTGACGCGCAAGAATTAAATAAAAGAGTTAAGTATAGGCAACATGTTCGAGAACACTTACGTAAGCGATTTCGTATTGAATATTTAGGACAATTGCGCCAGCAAAGTTCTTTGCAAAAGAATGTCAAGCAACTTACCGTTGGTGATGTCGTACTCGTAGAGTCTGATAAGAAACGTGCCTATTGGGCTTTAGCCCGAGTGCAAGAACTTATTTCTGGTAAAGATGGCGACCCAAGAGTTGCACGATTAAAAACTGAAAATGGTGAACTTTTGAAACCTGTCCAAAAACTGTACAATTTAGAGATTCCAAAAGAACTTTCTAGTGATCCAGTATTAAGAACGAGAAGTGGCAGAATAGTGACTGTCCCAAAACGTTATTAACTTTAAATACTGTTTCAACAAAAAACTTTATTCTTATTTTTTAGTATATTTCATAGTGTTAATTTGAATTTGTAATAATATGTTTAATTTTATTTGAATTTTGCAGAAGAAAATGTTTATTTACCTGTTTTGAGAAATGTAATATTGTAAGAATTGTATCTTATCACTGTAATGTAAGTATTAGTCATATTTTATTTTATATTTTATTGTACCCATTGTTGAGTTTAACTGTCGAAAACTCAAGGTGGGAGAATGTCGTGAATTAGATTAATATTTATAATTGCTTTAGTGTCCGCACTTTCATGGTGACTCCATGGTCGTGGTTTTATTTTTCGCAGATGCTCACGAGCAATGATAAAAAAGAGTAGTAGAATTTATTCTGGAATAAAGTTTGTGTTAAGTTTTAAGTGAAATGTTTTTGAAGCTTCATTTTTTTTTGTAAGATATTTAAATTATTTTTCACACGTAAAACGACGATGTCTATATTATCGGGTAGATTTTATAGCTTCGATTTCGCATTGTTTGCGATATTTATAACTTCATAAATTTATAATTAATTTCCCTAAGGATTTGATGATCAGAATTGTTCCAGAGATAAATATCTGTTAACAAAATTTTCATTCAGCTAAGTAACCTTTTAAAGACTTTGCGGAAAATACTTTCAAAATGAAAGAAAATTTTAAAGTTAATTTCTAAAATTTTAAATTAAAATCAATTGATAATTTTAAATAGTATCCTTATTAAATAATCTAATGAAAAAATGGTTAAAAAAAAAAAAATCTAAACTTTTTTTTTTTAAGTAATTATTTTAAAGATAATTTTTTCCAAACTTTATGCAATTGATTTTTGTGAAATACTGCAATGATTAGATAAATAATTACCATTTATAAAACACAAGGTTTTTCAAATTAAGCTACACCTTTTTCTATGGATTACAAAATGATACAGCAAAAAAAACATGTATCAGGAAGATATTACATTTCCTTAATATTGTCCTTAATATTCCTTAATAAGATCGTAAAATTTTTTCTAGAGAGAAAAAGGGAAAATTTTTAATAGTAGCAGTATGATATTATTATTTTAAAATACATTGCTCAAAAGATGCAATTTATCCGCATAATAAGGTCAAACTATGTTTTATACTGTGTCCGCCATTGTATGCTATATATATTTTTTTTTGAATCATAACATAATTGTTAGTTGAATCATATGACATTTATGTGATTGCAGAATAATGAGCTGTAATTTTTCTATGTCGAATGAAGAACCAAAACCTTTAAGGTCCCTGGATTTTATTCTATGCGATTATATATATATGAATATTCAGAAGAGATTCTACTATTTTGGCCTAAAATTCACGCGATTTTAAAGATTTGTTTTCAGTTACAAAGAAAAGAGATATTATCTTTAGTGTTTTGGAATATATTACAGAGACAAAAGAAAATTTGAAATTAAGTTTTGTGTGACAGGAAGTATCTGCAGGTATGTGCTGTGAACTTCTAATTCCTTAGTCTTTTTTCTCTAGTCAGAAGCATCTGATACAATTTGGCTCATTAAACAATCAAAGAAACAGAATTAATTTCTCTGGAGCTTATGCAATCAATTAGTTTGAAAAAAATGACGGTCATTTGAAGAAATATTATACATTTTTCGCCGTTTTTTTTCTTTTTTAGACTTAAAAAAATCTTTAAAATATTTTTTGTAATGAAGTTTTATCCTACAATATACCCAGAATTTGGATCGGTTTACTTAAAGAAACATAATACAAGCAATATTCCACTTTCTTCAATATCTATATTACCAATATTTTCCGGATCTAAAAATTTACTTCCATTTTCACTTTTTTGGCACCAATTATATGACATTTGAAAATTAAGATGTTAATATTTGTACTTTTATATTTTCTGTCGACGGCTGTGTTTACAGTTGAAAATACTAAGGATTAAAGTAGTTTAACGTCGTCTAAAATATTTTGTTGTCATTTTTTAAAATAATTTAGACATAGTATACTTTTAAATTTTCCTTTTTAAAGTTGAATTTAGCGTTCAGCTTATTTATTTAGTGATTTGAACTCTAATCTAATCAATTATTTTTGTTAATAAAAGTGAAGTAAATTAGTTGAATAGTTCTAGAAAAAAGTGTTCATACAGATTAAAAAATGCGGTTCCGCGAAAAAACAGTTTAAATTTTTACAATAGCGTTACGTTTAACAAACAAAAAATATTGTAAAGAACTAGAATCTTATGAAACCTATTTAGGGCAACAATATAAAGACATGAGAGATACAAAAAACGGAAGGAAAATCGAAATTTTTAACTCGAAGAATTAAGTTCTTTTCCTTAAAAACTTGACCTATTGCGATCCCAAAAATCTTTTAAAAACACAATAGTACCACACGATATGCATTATATTGAAACGCATACATTGTAAACTACTGCAAAACATGAATATTACGATTCGAAGTGGTAATAAAATTTGGGGACCAACCTATTGAACATGTGTGGTACTCATTAGACAGAGATGTGACAAATAAATCTCGTAATTAATGTTATATATTGTGCATACAAACGAACTTTATTTGCGGTAATTGGAACTAACTTATTTTTTGCTCTAGAAACATTCTCTAGAAACATTACCCAAATTTCATGATTTTCTGATGAATAATTTTTATCATAGCCTTCTCGAAAATCTGTAATTTAATTTTTGCACCTAAAATTATGAGTACTCAACCAAAGTGCGGTAGCTTTCGTTACTTTTTTTTTTTTTTTTTTGAACTAGCATCTTTTTAAAAATCAATACAATTATAGAGAATGGTCCAAAAGTTGATCCGCTATAGGATAAAACTGTATAACACGTGTTGTTGATATAATAGTAATTTACATTCTATTATTAAAGTACCGGAGCTGATATTTTTTAATCTAGAATTATTTTCAACTTTTTTTTTTTGTTATTATTAAAATGTATATTTTTTTATACAGGGACAACCAAAATTTTCATCCAATGCTGTATATCTCAGAAACGTGTCAGATTTTTAAAAAACTATAAAATAATGCATTTAATCAATTTAAGAAATAGCTTATTTGTTTTAAAAAAATGAAGTGTTATATAAGGAACTCAGTGTTCCAACTTTAGAATTCTCAGTACTAAAACCTAATTTTGTCCTTATATTTGAATTTATCGTATCAAAAAGAAATAATTCAGTTATGCAGTTTATGATATTAGGCAAGTTTAAATATTAAAGCTCCTAATGTTCACTGGGTCTTCAACTGTTTCAAAATAAATTTCATTGCAGCTAGGCCTCTTAAAGTAACTCTAAAGTTAGAACTGAATGATTAAATATAATTTTTGATTCGCCTTTTTTGCAGCTTTTAGATTTATCGTTATTTTCTTTAAAAAATATAGATTGTAATAAATTTTTTTCCCGAAAATTAAGTTCAAAATAAATAGTTTTTCCGGATATAAACAGCAATGTATACATTTTATGACAGAAATGGATTTTTAAAAGCTTATTTATTCAAATTCAAAGTTACAACTCATTCCGTGGAGTGTATTTTTAAATTATGTTTTAAAAAGTTATCTAGATTTCAGTATGCTTTTTAGTGTTTAAAAATTAATTTAACTTTATCAGTCTGAAATTTAATATCTGCTTAATTCTGAAACTACTTGACCGAATAATTTTCTAATTGGTATCTTAAGGTGAAATTTACATAAGAATACAAACATGATGTCAAAAATAGGTGTTATTATTGAACGTTTTAAATATGACATAAATCCAATGAGCATGCTTTGAATCCTGTCCCAAATTTGTTTAAACAAATGAGGTCCCAAACAAATTAATTAAGGACATAATTTATAGCTTTCAGAACTTCCTACGATTCCCGTGATAAAAGGTGGTGGAATTTTTTTTTTACAATTTTTTTATTTATTTTTCAAATGTCCATTTTATAAAAGATATATGTTTGTTGATAAATTTTAATTATCTTACTCTTTTAAATGCAAATTTTATTAAATGTTAACAAAAAAGATACGTTTTTTAATTTTTTGATGTATTCCAAAAATTACTCTTTTTCTTCTTTCAAGAAATGTTTACTCTTCTAGCAATTTTTATCGTGACATAAAAAAAATATTAAAAAAAGGAAGAAAATAAAAAAGGAAAAAAAATGTGCATGCTAAAGCATGTTATCGAAACAATATTTCTGCAAGTAACATTGTAAATAACAGCTAATAGGAAATGCAACAATTGTTTCACCAGTTACAAATAAAGTTAATTCTATTAGGAAGTCTAATTAGATAGGATAATTACTGAGTTCGTTGCATGAAAGTCATCGTCCAGTTAATTAATTATTGCGAAGTGTATATTTAACGTTTATTGAAGCTAAGTGTAATTCGTTACGACTGTGATACATTGTAACCAAATTCTATTATCTATACATAATTATTTTCAGCATTATGTTTATTATTATTTTCAACTAACTAATATAATACTATTTTCCATTTTAATTATGCTTAAACAATTTTATTCTGAAACGCACAGTAAATATATTCAATTATACAGCTTATAAGACAATACAAAATCTTTCATCTTAAACTGTACGTCTTGAAAACTAATCGGAAGAATTTTAGATTTCGAAATACTGTTTAGTATAAAAAAAAGCATATTTGAAAATTTAACATTTCCATAGTTTTTTTTTTTTTTTTGGAATCTGTGTTATGCACATTTTACTGTTTATTTTTATTTATTAATGTTATTTAAAAAATCGATTTTATCAAATAAAGTAGAATAATTTAAAAATATTTGTTATATTATTGCGTTGATCTCAAGTAGTAATGTTTTTTGCTAGTCTTCAAGACAATATTAAATTTTTAGTAAATTCATCATTTTTTTATTGAACTGATATAAACATCATGATTCTAAATATCAGTTTATGCTTTATATATTTTCATTCTCAAAATAAAGTAGAATACTTTACAAATATTTGTTATATTGTTGTGTTGATCTCAAGTAGTAATTTTTTCTTCTACTCTTCAAGACAGTGTTAAATTTTAGTAAATTCACCATTTTTTTTTTATTGAACTGATACAAGCATCATGATTCTAAATATCAATTTATGCTTTACATATTTTCATCCTCAAAATAAATGTCAGAAAAATTGCTATATTTCAAAATGCACGAGTTTTGCTTAGTATACGAAGTGGAAATTTTTGTGGTTTGCTCCTTATATAAGGAATATTCAAATAAAAAGAGACTATGGTTTAATTTAAAACATATTTTATTACTGATGATTTAAATTACATAATATTGTAATTAGAAGTCATGCGTAACAGTTCAACTAAGTTAGCATTGACCTTGATGCATTCATTGTAGCACATTAATTGCAGAAAGGAAGTAATTGGCTCCGGTATATTAAATTGGAGGTTGCTGATAAATTCAGTTTTTCATGACGTCTTGCGCTTCTTCATGACAAGTGGACCCGCTGACCTTTCAGCAATATTTTTAAGGGATCGAAAATAAAGGAATCCCATAGCGAAATATCGTGGCTATATGGGTAATATTTCAAGTTATTCTACCAAAATTTTCTCAGCATGCCGTTAACCTTAATGGGCACCTGTGACATAGCATTATTCTGCAGTACAACTATTCCTTTAATGAGCTTGCCTGTGTGCTTATTTTTGACAGTCTATTTAAGACTGCGCTTAAATTCTTGTTTTGTCATTCTTCAACACTTTTGCAGGAAAATTATTCTTTCCCACCCATCTGTGGTTTATACACAAAAGCATCGAAAGATTCAACAATATATCATAAAATAAGAAGCTAATATCGGATTTCAGGAAAAATATTCCTGCTGCAGAATGTCTGTCACTTTTATGCTAAAGCTATTAAAAATGAAAAAGACCACATGGACACACAAAGATGTTGAATGATACTATTTGGACCTTAAGCTCAGAAAAGGCACAACAGCTTTTTTATTACTAATGTGGAATTCATTATTCATCAACAATTTTTCAAGAATGAATAAACTGAATTAAAGCCGTTCACTACATATGTACAATTGCCGTAGTTGAAATGAATAATAGTGTGTGTGTGTGGGGGGGGCATATTTTCTCTCTCTGTGTAACGAAGAAAGATAAATTAGTACACATTCACATTGTAGTTACAATGTTTTTCATTAAACTGTTGCAATAACTTCATTTTGTGCTAAGGAAAGAATAAGATGATGAATAATTCTAATGTATAACTAGTGCAATATTAAACATCATGTTAGCTTCATATATGCAAACAGGACGAGCGAGTCTTGAAACACTTATTTTTGTTACAACTTAAGTATTTTTGCAAAACTGTGAGAGGCCCTAAAAACTAAATTAGATTTTGGAGCAGAATTTCATTTGGATTTCGAAACATAAATTCATTTATAGACCTTGGAATCATTTCCAGGGGAGGTTGAAAATGTTTTAGTGGGGGGGGGGGGGGGGCTGAGCCGTCCGTAGCACTCCCTTAGCTAAGGCTCTGTGTATCGGCAGACGCATTAACCCACTGTGTTTAGAAACAACGGCACTATACTAAAAGTCTCCTTTTCATTTGAATGCCCTTTATATGTAACATGATCTTGAAAAAAATCTGCCCTTTAGAAATTTCTCAAGACGGAGATATTCAACAGTAATTTGCCAAATCAGATGAATAGTGAGTTACAACTTGTTGAATTTAGCTATTTTAAAGGTACAACTTCTATATCAATGGCAGAAATTTCTCCGAGAATTCAAAACTTTTTCTAGTCTCAATGCAATTTAAAACTTATAAATATTCAATAAGCATTAAATAACATTTTGTCATTTTTACACATCTTTCCTTACATTTCCAGAGTAACTGTGTTCCGGTTAGACTGGAAAATAATTGCAAGTCTAGATACAAATTTTTGTGAAATCAGTTAATGATTTTTAAAATTCAATAAAAAGTAAATGGCGACGCCTGTTGCAGTTATTGTTGTGGAAGAATAATGTGCAATTTCTGCTCTATTCAAAAATTCAAAATTCCCATTAACACTTATAGATGGCGCTGTGCTGTTTCGAACTAGAAGAATTCTGAAAATAATCTTTGAATCTCAAAATCCAAAGCATTGATTATGATATTTTTACACACAAAATTAAGATTAAAAATAGAGAGAATTTTAATGCATTTATATACTTTAGTTAATGCGTTCTAGCAGTTCAAGTAACCATAATGCAATCTACTGGTCACACTTCTAACTAAAACTAAGAAGCACAGTTACGCAATTTCTGACTTCCTATATTAATCTTCTGCAAAAGTAACTTAAAAAACTCTCAGTGTTTACTTGTTGTTTAATTAAAAAATATATCAGTATTTCTTAGAAATTCATGTATATAGGAAAGTCGGAAATTGTCCACGCGTTTATACGAATAACTATGACTCCCTAATCGAAAATTTATGCATTCAGCGTAATCAGGTGAAAAATTAAGTTGAAAGGGAAAGAGTTCCGTATCCTGCTCTGGTTGGTGTGATTGGCGAAAGAATCTAAAATGGCACCCAAAAGCTATTTTAGCATCTTTCCAAACTATTCATGATAGCAGGAAAATATTATTTTTAACTTTTTAAAAACATGTTTTTGTATAATAAACGTTATATTTGGATTATCTCTATGCATATATTGTGAATGTAATTACGAATAGAATTCAGATATACATATATAAATATTTATTATATAAATATATAAATATGTATTACATGCATTCACACATTTATTAATTAAAAATTTATGCAAAATTATTACATATTTACCAGTAGCATTAAAGTAATAAAAAAGCAATCGTTGCTGAAGACCGTGACAACCACATCTAAATATTTATGGCACACACAAAAAAAGAACAGGATATGAAAAACTTCCCATATAGTGAGAATATTATTTCATTAATTATGTTTCAACAATCAATGTCAAATCTTGCCGGAAGTTATTGTATTTTATCTGTGTGTGACGTTTTCATTTTTCTTTTTTACAGGTGTGAATTTCCGGAGTGATTCCGTCACACATATCATTCTAAAGAAAGCCTTTTAACAACAATGTCGGAAGCAGTTGTGAGGCAGAAGGATAGATAATAGATGATTTATTAGTCATCACTTCTGCTTAACTTAATGGTAAGTATTTTCAAGAATAATACATATTTTATTTAATAGGTTTCTTTTTTTTTTTCTTTCTTTTTTTTTTTTTTTTTTTTTTGTAAATTTAAATCATTATGTTGTATTTCTCTAGTATCTTCATCCCTAATATCCTATTAGAAATATTTTCAGAGTAAAAAAAATTCTGTAGAGCAGTGTTTTCCAACAATTCTGATACGCGGATCCCTTTTATGAATAACTTCATTAATGACATGCCTTAGATCTACCGTTATCAAAGCACCTTTAAATACCCGTAAAAGAAAATAATGATTTTTTTTTTTTATTTACCAATAACACTAAATTCCGCTATTACCAGATATATACATATTGCCATAATTTGATCAAACAAAAACATCTTTCTATATTCAGGATAACTAATCCTTTTCATTGCTACAGATTTGAGACTGTTAATCAGAGCAGAGCTGTTACACTTTGAGCGGGTGCAGTTCATTTTAAATTTATTAGAGAGCACTAGCGCTACTTACTTCACTTACGACCGGCAGACAAAACATATTTTACCTGCAAGCAAAATATAAAATTTGTTCTCATACAAGAGTACCGTTCTCCTCTCCTGTTCATAACTTATCAATCAAAAGCTGTGGGAAATAAGAATAGCATGTAGCTAGTGTTAAGATTCCTAATGCATATGACTGACTTTTTAGTGCAAGTATTTTTAATCCAGGATTCACATTTGATCTGGATTAAAATTGTTATTGGGATTAAAATTTTAAAATTCTCTTTTTTCTAATTTTTCTGATATAAACTTTTTATTTCACATTATGAAAAAATATATATTCTAGATAGTTTTATGAAATCAGGTAATAAAGTTTCAACATACAAGGCGGACTTCGACTTGAAATTTAGGTCCAAATTGTGGCGACCAAAATTACAGAGCTCTGTGCTACTACGATACTACTCTTATATGCATCGATATGCCAGGCTAGCGCGGTGCGTTCCATTTATCATTTTACAGACCTTTGGAATCACGTGATGATAGAATTGATTAATACATGTGCTCGAAATGAATTTCACTCTAGCGGTCTGCAAATCATGGACACTTGATAGCCTGCCATGTTAACATGTATTTTTCATTAACTACGCTTGATATGATACTGATGACATATGGGATATAAAATTCGATTGGTAAAGACGCTTCTGGAGAAAGCGAATCCCAAACCACCTTTTTGGTTAAATTAACACTTGTTGACTCGTTCCTTTTGTATATATTGTTAAAAATCGGTAATTTTAGTTCCATACGTAGTTAAAAATTTGCAGCATTAGATGCTTACTCACTCCGCCGCATGTATAGAAAACGGTTAATTGATGATATACTAGAGCAGTCTCATTGGTAATATATATACAAGCGGAGGGGTAGGTTTGCATCAAGTGGTGCAGATTTTTAACAATGTAGTCACTTACTGTTTTTATAGGATATATTTATTTTAACCGATGAAAATGCTCTACAATACAGTCAAGCAATCGTTTCCCTAACATCATTGGATATACTATGTAGCTAAAACTGTAGATTTTTAACAACATGTAGTTTCTAGAAAATGAAAGACGAAGAAAAAACTTGCTGTTCAAGAAATGGAAACAGTCGTTGCAGCAACTGAGAGTTACAATGCTGGTGCATGCGTATTTGAGCTCTGGTTTGTCATCTACTCGAAAATCGAGATCGAATCTAAACAGCCCAACTGTTTACAATCGGATAAATTTATTTTGTTGATAAGCGGCTTAGTAATATGATCAGTAGCGTACGCGATATGAGATTTTTCTATATGAGTTCAAATCCCGCTCGCACTTTATTTTCGGAACGAAAACTTATTTTTTTTTTGTTAAAAATAGTAGATTAGGCATTGAAATAATCATAAATAATTTTAAATAACAACAAAAAAAAAGAATCTGGTCTATAGACATTAATATTTGTATTTTTTATTTACTTCATTTATTATTATTATTATTATTATTATTATTATTATTATTATTATTATTTGCAACTTTTTATTACATACTCAGACATGCAAAATTTTAGTTAAAAAATTACTTATATGCGACAAAATGTATATTTAATTTATATATTTTTTAAATTTCAATTTTCATACATATTTTTTGAATTGCGGTTCCAAAATGATTGATGGAAATTTTCGTTCCAAAAAATGAGACTAATTGACAATACATTAATCTTTCGCTCTGTTTTGATTTTCGAGTAGACTACAAACCAGAGCTTAAATACACTTGCGCTTGTAATAGTGCTTGCTCAGTTGTTGCGACCGGCCCCTTTCCAGAAAGTATTAAAAAAATTGAAGTCAATATATGTCGAACGATTCTGAACGATAAATATCTATTCCAGCGATATTTGTTAACTCTTGTATTGTTAAGAAAATGTTTTAGCGGTGAAAAGATAGCAGGTGTCATTTATCATCGTTCGAAATTTATAGGATCCATTTTAAATCTATTTTTATAACATTGAGCGTGTTCAGCGCAACTTAACAAAGTAACCAATGTTACTGACCGATTGTAGGGCAGTACTAAAGTTAATTGTGGCACCAATGGAAACTATCCTGTTGAATTGTAGCTGACGTCATACTTCGCCTTGATTTTCATTTCGTACTTGTCTACAATTGGTAAGTGACCGGTAAGTCGTGCTGAGCACGGCCATTGTTTTGCTGTTTGCGAGACGAGATTGACCAATCAAAAGCCTGCAACATGTGCGGCCATTTCGCTGTTTGAAGTAAGCAACAAAATGTCTGCAATCTCATCTGGTTAACAGCGAAATATCAATCTAAATCTCAGCTTCAATCCTGATATTACATATTCGATCTATCACTTTTATAGAATATTCCTATTTTGACCAATGAGAATGCTCTAAAATATAGTGAATTAACCGCTTTATATAAAAAAATGGAGTTAACTATGTAGCTAAAGCTGCAGATTTTTAACAGTGTAATATGTCTTATAATAGATTATGAATGCGTTCGATTGAACTAATCAAAGTAGCCCATCCTACCGATTATTTGCAGCATCATTTTAGGAAGGTACACTGTTAAAAAACTGTACCAGTTGCTGCATCATCACTCCACTGCTTTTATAGAATATTTCTATTCTGACCGATGAGAATGCTTCATAATACACTGAAGTAACCGTTTTTTATAAAACTGGTGGAGTGACGATTCAGAAAATGGTACAGATTTTTAGAAGTTTACGAAACGAAGAATCAGGTTATTGTGACATTAGAAAAAACACCCGCTCGTATTGTAGCACACTTTTGTCATTTCGCGAAACGTGATCGCTGAGCTTCATAATAGTATGGAGAGTTAAATTACTGATTCACTGCCTGTCACGACCATACACCAGTTTCAGTACGCGCTAGTAATGAATCGTGCCCTTTTTTTAAGGAGCATTTTTTTACATATGTTTCCGTGTATATATTTTTTTAAATGTTGGCTATTTTAATAGTTTATTTTTGTGAGCAATATTTAACAAATTTTTTGCTTCAATTAATTAATTAACTTATTTGTTGAGTTTACCTAAAATTTTATTTTAAACGAATATCAAATTAATTAATTACAATGAATTTAAATAAAATTTTTAATTTATGTAAGAAATGTGTATCCCTGTAAGTTGTACAACTTCGTCACATTGCGTCTCATATTATGCACTGTTAAAAATTTGACCCTTTTGCTGCATCGTCACTCATCTGGCTTTTATAGAAAACAATTACTTCAGCCTATTATGGAGCATTCTCATGGGTCAAAAGAGAGATATTCTATAAAAGCGGGGGAGTGACGATGCAGCAATAGGGTAACATTTTTTACAGTGTGTAATTATATAACTTATCATTTAAAAGAAAATTCGATTTAAAAATATGTACTCTATTGGAGATTCTATGTTTCTTCAAAACTTTTTATCGGAAATTCTTTGCATTTAAATTCATGAACGAAATCAAAGTATCTGTATATGAAAGAAAGGGGGAGGATTGTACTTTGTGCTTATACAGGGTGCCCGAAAAGACTGGAAACGGTCGAATAACTCGAGAAATATATATGAGATTGAAAAACGAAAATGTACATGTTAAATATTTTTAAATAAGCTACTCAGTGATACCAAATTTGACCTTCTCAACCAGGGGGGTCCAACTTTGAAATCTTAAATAATAACCCTCATTTTTATTGCAGATTCGGATTCTACGGACAAAAATGCGTAACTTTTGTATTTGATGTTTATTTCGAATCCTCGTTTATCACGGTGTAATTGAGCATATTAAATCGATACATATTTTGGTTTTCACAAGCAGGTTTTGTATTATTGGCCAGAATTTTTGACGTCAAATTCCTCGTCTTTTGCAGGAATAGCGTTTCTTGAAAATCACCCGTGGAGGTTATTTCGATAATGCTACGCTGTTAAAAATTTGATCCATTTGCTGTAGCGTCACTCCACAGCTTTAATAGAACATCTCTTTTATGACCAATGAGAATGCTCCATAACACAGTAAAGTAACCGTTTTCTATAAAAGCGGTGGAGTGACGCTACAGCAAATAATTTAAAAAAAAAACATACACCCACATCATCCGTATTTAGAAACCATTTACTGGTTAAAATAAAAAACCAAATAGAAAACTAAATTAATATATTTGAATGAATTTTTGTAGAGAAAAAATATAAAAAACCCTATACATTGTAAAAAATTTGACTCATTTGCTACAGCGTCACACCACTGCTTTTATAGAAAATGGTTACTTTACTGTGTTATGGAGCATTCTCATTGGTCATAAAAGAGACATTCTATAAAAGCTGTGGAGTGACGCTACAGCAAATGGGTCAAATTTTTAACAGTGTTGCATTATCGAAATAATCGCCACTGGTGATTTTGAAGATACCACTATTCCTGCAAAAGACGAGGAATTTGACGTCAAAATTATGGTTAATCAGGCAAAACCTGGTTGGAAAAACCGAAATATGTATCGATTTAATATGCTCAATTACACCGTGATAAACGAGAATTGTAAATAAACATCAAATACAAAAGCTACGTATTTTTGTCCGTAGAATCCGAATCTGCAATAAAAGATGGGGGTTATTATTTAAGATTTCGAAGTTGGACCCCCCCTCTGACCCCCAGAGAGTCGGTTGCGAAGGTCAAATTTGGTATCACTGAGTAGCTTATTTAAAAATATTTAACACGTATATTTTCGTTTTTCAATGTCTTATGTATTTCTCGAGTTATTCGACCGTTTCCAGACTTTTCGGACACCCCGTATATGAATAAATAATAAAACAACGTTATAGAGCACAAATTAAGTAAAATAATAGATGTTAAAAAGCATACAGCTGTTTCGGGACTTCTAAAGTCCCATCATCAGAGCTAAAAATAAGTGTAAAATGTAAAAGACAAGACACATAATTATATAAAAATAAAGCAGCTCGCTGCTCGCTGCTAAGGCAAACTAACCATGAAACGTCGCAAAGCAACAGCAAAAGCAAACTGACACGCTCATTCCAAAGGAGACCAATCAGATGTCTCTTCCCACTGGAAGAGTCCAAATAAAGGAGAAAAGGAGGGAGAGGGGGCTGAAATTACAGGAAAGGAAACCAAACTTAAGAAAATCTGGGTGTACTGGACATGTCATTAACTAAATTATTAGAGTTTTTCCATGTACCAAAAGCTTCTCAAAAGTCTAAATCATAAATTGATGAACAATATTGTATTAATGAGGCTTCGAAAAATTTAAAATTGTGACTATTGGACCAACAATGGTTAGCGATAGCGGATCGTTTTATTTCACAATTTTTAACGTAAGTACTGTGTTCTCCCAAACGTCTTTTCAAAGCTCGCTTTGTTTGACCCATGTACATTTTATTGCATTCGCAAGAAATCTTATAAAGACACCAATGTGATAAATCATCTATTGGATCTTTGAGATTTGATGGGGGGGGGTTACCCCCATCGACTTTCATTTCACCCCCCTAATCAGAAATTAGCTGCCTTTAACACTTATGTACTCCGGGCGTTAAATATTTGCTCCTCCAATAGTTTACTTAAAGCAGAATTAAACCATATCAAATTCATTGCCATTGATCGGGGTTTCCCAGTCGAAATCGTTGATTCTATTCATAACAAATTAAGAAAACGTACTCTTTCGAACTTCAACTCAAACCGCAATGTTAATTTAATTATTCTTGCATATTTTCCAAAAATCAGTCATCAAATTTCTAAAATTTTGTCAAAATTTGATTTTAAAATAACTTATACTCCTTTCAATAAAATACAATTCTCAAATCTCAAAGATCCAATAGATGATTTATCACATTGGGGTATTTATAAGATTTCTTGCGAATGCGATAAAATGTACATCGGTCAAACGAAGCGAGCTTCGAAAAAACGTTTGGGAGAACACAGTACTTACGTTAAAAATTGTGAAATAAAACGATCCGCTATCGCTACCCATTTTTGGTCCAATAGTCACAATTTTAAATTTTCCGAAGCCTCATTAATACAATATTGTTCATCAATTTATGATTTAGACTTTTGGGAAGTTTTTCATACATGGAAAAACGCTAATAATTTAGTTAATGACATGTGCAGTACACCCATATTTACTGAAGTTTGGTTTCCTTTCCTGTAATTTCACTCCCCCTCCCCCCTCCTTTTCTCCTTTATTTGCACTCTTCCAGTGGGAAGAGACATCTGATTAGTCTCCTTTGGAATGCGCGTGTCAGTTTGCTTTTACTATTGCTTTGCGACGTTTCATGGTTAGTTCACCTTAGCAGCGAGCTGCGATGCACGTTTTTATTTTTATTTAATGATGTGATTTGTCTTTTACATTTTACACTTATCTTTAGCACTGTTGATGGGACTTTAGAAGTCCCGAAACAGCTGTATGCTTTTTAACATCTATTATTTTATATAATTTGTGCTTCTTAACGTTGTTTCATTATTTATTTATCAGTATATGAAGTCTACGTCATATCGTTAAATTCAGTGAATATGATATAATAGACATGTTCAGCGAACTTACCGAAGTGACCAATTTTAGGGCAGTATGAAATGAAAATCAAGGAGAATTACGACGTCAGCTACAATTCATCACAATAATTTTCGCTGATGCCACAAGTCGCCAAAACAATTAAAAATTTCATGAAATATTACATTTATTTTTTTCCAACTAATAAGAACGCTATATAACCATTTATGTCACGTTCTCATTTTTTAGAAAATAGATAGTTTTTGAAAATGGATTTAATTTTTTACGATATTTTTAACAGTGTAAGCAAATTATAGAACTAATGAAAACTATCCTGTTTAATTTTAACAGACGTCACAATTTATCTTGTTTTATTTCATAATGCCCTAAAATAGGTCGGTAAGATTGGTTACATTGTGCTGAACATGCCCACACTGTAAAAAATTTGACACTTTTGATGCATCGTCACTCCACCTCTTTTATAGAAAACAATTACTTCACCCTACACTGTTAAAAATCTGCTGCATTTTGCTGCAACGCACTCCCCTGCTTGTATAGAAAACGGTTACTTGGCCGTTAAATGGCGCTTTCTCATTGGTTGGAATAGAGATATTATATACAAATGGTGGAGGGCGTTGCAGCAAAATGCAGCAGATTTTTAACAGTGTACACTGTAAAAAAATTGACCCTTTTGCTGCATCGCTATTCCATGGTTTTTATAGAAAACGATTACTTCACCCTATTATGGAGCATTCTCATGGGTCAAAAGAGAGATATTCTATAAAAGCGGGGGAGTGATGATTGAGCAAAAGGGTAAACTTTTTTACAGTGCAATGATAATTTCATTTCATATATGCCTGAATTAAGTTGAAAGTTAACTGTGAGATTGGCCACTTTCATTATTTTATTGGTCTAACCTAATGTTTATGTTTCTCTCAACTCTTCTGATTCATGTTTTGGTCTTTTCTTACAGCAGTTGACAATGAGGCGCTTGTAGTGAAGGGCGGTTAGTGTCCAAGTCTGGCGATGAAGGATTCTTTCCGCATCTCAGAACTTTTAAGGAGCCATGAGTTCCTTTGTATAGTGGGAATCCTTATCGGAATATCGGTATATTGTTCTGGTGAATCAAAAAAATGGACTATAGAAGAACTAACTGCTGCAAGAATTCCACACAAAGTGTCTAATGACATCTATTTAGATCCGTGCAAATCAGGTAAGACAAAATATATTTTCTGAACCTTTGAAAGTTAAATCAAGTACAATTCAGTTTTAAGCTTTGAAAAAAAAATTTAAATGCTACATTTTTTTGATATAACTGTAAAAAAATCTTTGCAATTATAAATTTATATTTTGAATATGTACTTGATTTTTCTTAATTAGTAAATAATTTTTTTAAATGTACATTCAGAATCTCATAAAAAGTGATCACAAAAGTTTACACATCATAGATTATCTTTTAAATTTAAAATCATTCTAAATTTAGCGCTACGTGTGATGCTAAACGATCGGTATGCGTAAGCGTAAACCTTTGAAATTTTTTCTAGACTTGACTTGATTACCCAAAATTCGACCAAAAAGAGAAATGTTCAAATCTGAACAATGAGTGTAAGAAAATTAATCCATATTTTAATACAATTATGGATAATTAGTCCACAATTATCTCTGTAAAAATCGATTTTATCTTTTTTGCATAAAAATAAACTAACATTTATATTCGAATAGATTTTCTTTTGAATTGAAATATATTTAAATATTTTAAAAATCGGAAAGAGTGAAAACTCTCCTGGAAGCCGTTCCCAAGTCATTTTAACTCAACACATCCATATCTAACCTTCAAGAAAAGATTAAAAAAAAGGATCAGCCTGACCTGATCTTAATCCTGGGTTGCGTTAAGGTAAAATCGGCTTATTTGACCAAATGTAGGTCGTAGTCATGGAGGACTACATTAGTCCTGCACTGGTATTCCAATTAAAGTCAACCAAAATTTGACTGAAAACTAAAATATTCAGTCTCTAACAAGAAGGTGAAAAAAATTAATCCATATTGTAATGCAACTATGGAAAAGTAGCCTTGAAATACCTTTAACATAGATTTTATTTTTTGTATAAAAATGAGCACTTATACGCTGATTAATATTAAAATATATATTTATTTTTGTAAATTATATTTTAGTTGCATTACTATATTTATAGTTTATTAGTATATTTTTTAAATTAATCATTGCATATTTTTTTAGAGAAATACCGGGTTTTTTTTATTCATTATTCCATTTTCTCTAAGTGCGATAATTTTCGATTAAAAAGTATTTTAAATTTGTTTTCTGAGTTTTATTAAAAAATGTATATTTCTTAACACGGCTGCCTATTTTACTTTTGGGGTCAAAAAGTAATATTTTTTTCTTATACTATCTACTTTTTTACTGCTTATTTTTACTTTCTTCTATCTTACATAGAAGGGAGCTCTGTAATCGAAATTTTTTCGACTTCGATTTTCAAAGGATTTACATGTTTTAAGGATCAGAGATTCGAAAAAACATATTCGTACAAAATGTCTGTCTGACCATATGTGTGTTTATTGTGTATCTGTATGTCGCTCTTGTACCATCGAAAGTGTATGAAGATATACATAGAATTGGACCGAAATTTTTGTGTATTTTTTGGTTGTGCAAGCAGGTCCTCCTTCAATTTAAAAATATCCCTTCGAAAGGGGGCTTTGTAATAACGATTTTTTTTTTTTTTTACCATTTTCAATATTTTATTAACGAAAATGTATGGAGTATTCAACGAAACTTTTCGTGTAAGTGTTTGGCTATGGTTAGTGAGTCCTCCTGAATAGGAAAAAAATCAGCTAGAAGAGGGCGCTGAAATATTAATATGCACCACCGAAATTGCTAAAAAATTTTGGTTCAATTCTACGCGTAAGTAATTGGCTATAGTTGGCAGGCCCTTTCTGAATTTGAAAAAAAAATCACCGGAAATAGCGCTATAGTCGAGATGTCTGTGTCATTTTCATTATTGTACCATAAAAATGTATTTCAAGCTATGCATAGAATTGGAGTAAATTGTTTGTGTATGATTATTTTTAGGTATGGAAAGCAGGTCCTCCCCAAATTTGAAAAACATCTGCCTATAGTTCTATTGTTCTTCGGCTCGTGCAGAGATGAAAACTCTCGGTTTGCTAAACCGGCTATTTGTATCCTGTTATTGATAACAGAATAAGGCAAAACTGTTGATTTTAATAAATATCATGATCCACTTTAATTCGCTTATACTCCGATTAATTGATTGATGCAGAAATTTAAGATGAAAATTAAGTTGAATTTAGCATTGAATAAACACGTGTAACTAATATTTGAAATATTAAAATGTACGTATGAGATAGGAAAAAATTTTGGGATTAGCACATCCAATAATTTTTCTTCTTTTTCCGATGTCTTAAGCGCTCTTCCGCCAATCAACAGAGTTAAATCGCCATTTTTCAGTCTATCATTGAAAAAAAGTAAGATTTTATATTGTAGTATATGAATAATAAATTAGTGTAACTAAGTTTAAAAAATACTGCATTTTTAAAACCCTTATTTCATGCCAAAGGTTGTAGTTACTCATTGAACCGTTATTGAAAAAAAAAATAAATAAACGTATTTTCTTAAAGTCAGAATGTCTTGTTCACTATTTTATTTATATTTGATACTTATTCTAACATCGTAAATATTTATACTGTAATATATAATGCTTCTGTTATACTTTTGAAAAATGTTTACTAACCATTTTGAATGGTAACAAAAGTATTGTTTACTAATAAGTTGGGAAAGTGTTTACTAACACTTTTAAAGCAAAAAAAATCAGAAATATAATAAATAAATGACATTGAATTTAACTACTAGCAGAAATACTAATCCGTATTTGTGCGATTTTTAGAAGTAAATATTTTGCATTTTCATGGATTTTCTTATTTTTAAGCCGAAAGTACGCAAAGCAAATTTTCAATTTGAAACTCATATTTAACATGAAAGAGGATTATCAAATTATTGACGATAGCAAATTTTTCTTTAAATTTTAACATCGTACCAAAACATCGAGAAGCAAAAATGTGTATACATATATATATTTACATTATACTGTGTGTTTAAAAAGTTAAGTTTTAAAATAAAACGCAATTTGAAATAAATAAACAAAAAAAAAGGTAAAACTATGGATCAGATTGACATGGGTTTGCAGATAAATATTCAGCGTTGTATGGGATTTTGTATGACTCGAAACATATTATTAGTTAAAAATATGGACAATGGAATAATTCTATTGCTCACACAACGCATTATTTGGGTTCAAAAACATTAGAGAACACTGCATGTACACATTTTTTGTATCAAAATCTTGCATTGTGAGAACAAAAAGGAATTATTCCATGGAAATTGTCTTTAGTAGTGCTCTTTCTTAACGTCATTTTGAACTAGTTTGTTGTGCGGTGTTATACAAAATCCCGTAGCACACTCAATTACTACCTGCAAATTGAATGTCCCTCCGAACCATATATATATATATATATTTCTATCGCGATTTACTTTTGCATCGAACTTTTAAAACACCCTGTATTGATTTCATTATTAAACAAGAATGTATTTATGAAAAATTTAATAAGAAAACAAGGAACCTACAACATGGAATGATATAGCTTTAGTTGTCATATCGTTAAATAGGGTAACATTCCCAGTAATTGGCTTGCACCAATGATTGGCACATCCTAGAAACATGTCCTAAAATAAGATTTATATCCAGTCTTTTAAAAATGCAAGACCATATACCAGTTATATACTCATGAAACAATTATGGTTTGTATCAAATTAGCCATTTTTATTGCAAATGCTTCTTCTCTGGCTTAAGAAAGACATGCTTTTCAACTCATTATTATCTGATTTATAATATTTTACATTTTAATTGACAACAGTTTTGTTTTTGAAAAGGCTTACTTTAATTGTGTAAAAGTATTTTTGACATAATATTTGGATTTCTGAATTAATGATAGATGCCAATTAATGGAGCTTCAATTTTGCTAGTTCCAAGTAATTGGCACCCATTCCAATTACAAAGGAATCTCAAAATTTGAGATTAAACTACTTACTTTCGCAGTACTTTTAAAGTTATAAACTAATATTGTTTATCAGTTGTTTTTATTTGAAAATATAAAGTGATATCAGAAAATGAAATCCATTAAAGCTTCATATGACAATTACTCGAGACAGCATAACAATTACTGGGTATTAAAATAAATATATTGTATTGTTTTAAAGTATTCACATTTCAGACTAATATACTGATTTCTTACTCTCAAAAACCTGAAATATGGCATCTTCATCTACAGTAATTTTATTTAAAGCGATTAAACCCAATGCAAAATATAAAGATTTTTTTAAATATAAAAATGTGCCAATTACTGGACCATAAGGTGTCATACATTGATGCTCTAGGTGCCAATTACTGGTGACTACAGCAACTTTTTATAAATATATTTTTATAAAAATACTTTTTCAAAAATTTTTGCTTTTAGTGGGCAAAATAGATGCACAGATATATATTCTTTGATTTAAAACTATATTTGCAAGTAAATATTTTATTTCTTGATAATGAAAATTGAAGTAAGTTTAAAGACAAATTCTTAATGTGCCAATTATTGGGGATGTTACCCTATTATTGCGATTTGAAAATGCTTTTTGTAGACATTTAAATAATTACGAAAAAATTTGGATGTCAAACTTAACAAATTATATCGTTTATGAAAAATATTAAAACACAAAGTTAAACTCTCCAAAGTAATTTTGACACATTGATTAATGACGTAAAAATACTTAAATTTTGTTCGGGTGGTAAACTTCAGATGGGAAGTGCACAAAACTAGAAAATTTTCACTGCTGTGATCTAAATGTGACATATTTGAATACTTCGGTTGATTTTAACTTAGGATTTTAAACAGAAAATCAAAATTAAATTTCCATGTGCAGTTGGAGGTTAAACTATTTTTAATATATTTTCATATAATCAACCTGTTAGATTGCACACTCTGTTTGAGATATTAATAACATCATTAAAATGCACTGTAAGTATTTTTTCCCTCATCAATCATAATGTAAAGTGTTCATTTTGTTCTTCCCTCTAAACTAACTATACTTTTTTTTATCCTCCTAAGACATGATGCATAAATATGATGTATGTCAATCTCATTATGCTTAAATTAGTGCAACATCATTTGAAATACTCTCCAAACTTTCTACATAGATCCAAACGTTAAAGAATTCTTCTGCAAGACACTGTAATACAACTATAAGTGTTGCTTAAATTAGAGAGTAAAATTATATTAGTTTTATTGAAATTTATTTGATTAGTTTCTTCTATATACATTACTTTTGAACGAGCTATTAAGCAAATGAAATTAATTTAAGCTGATTTCGTTGTAAAATATAGCAATACAATACTTTAACCGTTTACTGCACGATTTTTTTCTCTTTTTCTGAAAAAAAAGTATTTGAAATCTATATATTAGTCTAATTGTGTGGGGAAAAAATTCAGCTTAAATTTTATATTTTATGGCGTGTGCCCTTTATACAAAATTAATGTTTTAAAATTTTGTATTGTTATATTTGCAATTAAATGGGCTTAACTTTATTGATTTTTTATCCTTAACGTTCGGCAACTTTATTTCTATTAATAATTTTAAATATTGAATAAAGTAATAAAAAAAATTGCTTTAAAAAGTTAATCAAATATTTTTGTTTCAGAAGAACAAATTCTATTTCTTTTTTTTTTTATCAAATTAAGCATTTGGCATAAATAAAACAAGTGTTATTCTATCCTTTGGACTGTTTTTGATCAGTTACAGAGATCATATTGGCCAAATTCAAGGCCGATAATGAGAATTATGTTTTTAGGAATGTGCCAGATATGGCACATAGTGCACTAAAGAGTTAAAACCTAATTATGTACAAATGGCACACACCATAAATACCAAATTTTAGCTGAAATTTGTAAGTTTAATTCTTGACTATTTTTATCATTATTAGACCAATACATAGATTTCAATTTTTTTTTCATAAAAATAGAAAAATTTGTGCATTAAAGTGTTTTAACGTCCCTCACAGAGAGAAATCCACATCTCGTTCTATATCCCTCACCCAGATAACCGTCTATAACAAAAGCCGATCAAGCTTTCCCCCCCCCCCCCATAATTTAAAACATGAAAAATTTGTATCGATCATTTTAGTAAGAGTAAAATAAATGGAAGCTTAAGCATATATTTACTTCTAAAAATAAATATTTATTAGAAGAGATATCCAACACTTCCTCTTATTTAATATCCGGAGAATACTCTTTGTTGAGGCTAGATAACTGACATTGCTCTATTTAGCAGATAAAAAAACAAACAAACAAAACAATGGAAAGTGCTGGACAAAGATTAACTTAATTGAGGTCACGATAATTGAAGATCATTATGCGTAAGTGACCTTATTAAGAGTGATACTCTAGTAACATTTTTTCATAATATAATAATAGTATGAATGACACATAATGATTTACTAACTAAATGTAACGTGATAATTGTTGAACCTTTTGGTATCCACGTGTTATAGCTTTAGCATTTTATAAAGAGAATAAGGATTAATTAAAGACTAGTTTATTAAAACAGATGTCGTAAAATATCTCATTCGTTCTAAATCATAATGAAACAAGTTTTATTCGTGAAGTAAAATGTGAAATAATCTTATGTTAATGTATAAGTTTGTTGATTCATTATATCGTATGTATTGTAATTTCTGTAGTTTGTAACAAACAATAATTCTTGTTTACGTGATCTAATTTGTTAATCCATTGATAAATGCCATACGTATGAAACATGATATTTTTTTAAGACTAGTACTCGTGTGTTTTAGCTTTGAGGTTTTATGAAGAACCAGGTGATTCTGCCCCCCACGAACTACGTTTGTTAACCTTCATTCGATCACAGCAGACTATAAAAAATACAAATTTGATAGACCTTAAAAAGATTACGAAAGATTGACTGACTTATAATTAAAAAACCAGTGACGATATTCTTGTAAACTGATATCCATTAATTCTCCTTTCATTGGAGAATTTCAAGTTCGAATCAGTTTAAGAAATCCAATGATTGTTTTTCTTTGTATTTAAATAAGATCAGTTAAACATATGCAATTAAGTAATGTAGACTGAATTAAGTAAAATCTTTGTGTGCTGGTATTTTTAAACAACGTTATAAGAAAATTGTTTTAAACTAGGTTTTGAATTTATCTTTTTAAATCTGACGCAGTTATCCCCAAAGTTTCCTTTTTTTAAACTATTCACATAAAAATACTTATAGGATCTCAAAGGATATATTATTTGCTCTGCCTTAGAAATAGCAACAAATGTTAAAGACCATCTCAAAATAGGAAATGTTTCGTGTAAATATTTTTAAATCTGAGTTTTTTCGCAACATTATTATTTATTTTGAATATGACGTAATTTCTCCTATTTACTGCTTTTCAAGCATATTCATTTTACAATTTTAATTTCACTTTTAAAATTTTCATTAGAAAATATTTTTGTTACTAGAAAGGAAATATTTTTATTTTCACTATCTTTAAGAGGGCGACAATGCTTTAAAATATTTTCCAGAAATGTGAAACAAAAGAGCCGTGAAAATGTTTTTAATTTTAAACTGTTTGGAAAGATTATTATGAGGCATGTGACGAAATTTCCGCCATTTATGGTTTTTAACGCATATTAATGCATTTATTATTTTAATATTTTCCTTCCCTTTTAAAACTCACATGTAAATATAGCTTTTATGATGCAATTACAATGTTAAAATAGCAAATAAAGCCTTCGTGCAAAAATGTTTAAAGATAAAAAACCAACGATTATAAATGCACAAACAAAGTAAGAAAAGGTAGCAAACAGCCGTTTCGAATCTACTATGGAGATTCATTATGGAGGCAATTACAATGTTTTCTTGCTTTGAATATGTAATCATTTAATTTTAATTAGTATGTTTTTTCCATCTACATAACGGACACGTATAAATAGCAATTTTTTTTATATGAAACAAATATTCTTTGCGTGATTTTTTTAAAGTGGAAAAAATTTAAAATAATCTTTTCTAAAATATGTAAAAAAATATCTCGCGAAGTGCTAAAAATTTGAATTTAAACTGGAAATAAACCGTCAAAAAATTGGTGAAATAATAAAAAAATAATTGTTGTGTGCACACCGGAAACTTCTAACGTATAAAATATTTAAAAGTGACTAAACTTTCATTTTTACTCTTGTAAAACTTTTTTAATGGAAGATTTTGACCAGATTTAACATTAAATATTTTTTTAAATTATTATACGATTTAAAAAACATAACTGCATCGGCGTGTTATCAAACCCCAATCGGCGTGTATCATTTCCCTGTAATATAACTTGTTTTCATATTTTTGTATGCAAGAGTTTTTTCTTAAAATTAACGAAGAAAGACCCTCAATCACAAAAAAGTCAATGTCAGCGGCGGTGACAGCATTACTTTTTAGAATAGAAAAATAAGATTTGTTATTTGAAGCCTAATTCATTAAAACAGATGTTGTAATATATTTCATAATTTGTATTAAATCACAATTGTGTAAGTTTTATACGTGAAGTAATTTATTAACTAATATTAACCTAAAAGTTTGTTGATGAAATATACCACATGAATTATATTTTTTATAGTTTGTAACAAAGAATACTTGTTTACGCGATCTAATTAGTTAATCCATTGATAAGTCACATGTATTGAACAAATTCCATTTGTATTTATTTTATTTTATTTTTTCCCATGTTCAATGTGCTAATTTTCTATTAAATTCAAAGGTTTATATATTGTAATACAATTAATGGTTTTATATAAATATATATGTATAAATATATGACATTTTTGAGATAGGAGCCATTAATTATTTTTAGGTTTCCCCATCTTATGTCACAGGAGTCGAGGCAAGATAAAAATTAATTAAAATAATAAACGTAGAAACTTCGTTAAATTCCACAATTGCTGCTCCAAAAGATTTATTAAATGTAATCATATGCAAAGGAAAAATGTTATTTTCCTTCCGAAGCAATATTCCTAAAAAACATTCATCTAGCTTTTAAATCGTTCGTACCCGAAAACATCGAATAAAAGATTCCATCCATCTGTCGGCCTCTTCTCAAGTCAATAATGAAAAGTTTCTAGAACTTTCTCTAATCTCTAACCATGATTTTCACATGTAAACAGAATTCATGTCCATCGTCGAGATTAAATCATTCAGACGATAATTTTTAATTTAAGAAATTATTATGTAACTAATTTCTAATCTAACACTGACTTAGATACCTTGCAGACGATATTTTGAAGCAAAAAAAAGAAATGAAATGAATTTATTGATACGCACAATATCAAACGTTGAAGGTAGAAAAAATAAATAAAAAGAATGATATATTTTGAAATGTATGTTTTGGAATAAATTTAATAAGACTTTCTTAAAAAGGGTTAATAAAAACAGGGAAAAAATGAGTTTTATTTGGCATATTAAGAAATGGTTTAATTAAGAATATTTTTAATTTAGAGCAATCTTTTTTTAAATTTACGCATATTGGAAATAACCTTTTTTTAAGACGAATTAAAAATTTATATCCTTTCCATAAAGATTAATAGATTAGATCTAGTAACAGGATTTTAATTTAATAAGTTGAACTAAGTACGGAATATTGTTAAAAGAAAATTAATATAGCATAAAGGTTAATTTTGGCGAAAAAAATTTAAATTTGTAATACATATATTCTTTTACTGACACGATAACTTCTATAATTCTGCTCAAATCTCTTCCAAACTGATACATAAAATCAAGGGACATAAAATATCGGTCAAATTGGTTAATGGGCCAATCGGTTCAGAGGGATGGAAATAGGGAGAGTTTTTGTGAATAAAAAACCCCCATAACTTCTTTATTAAAATAGATATTGAATCCGTTTGAAATTTATATTTCTTCTAAAAGTATGTCGAGAACTTCATGCATGACAGATTTTCGATAAAGTTATAAAATGGTATCAAGGGGCGAAAAATTCATGACTCATTTTTCAAGATTATAAATCCAATTAAATATGTTATAAATTTTTCTTAATATTATCTAAAACTTTTGTATTTACAAGATGTTGATAGGATAAACTCCTATCGCAAAAAGTTAAAATAAAATTGAAAACAAAAAGGGGGGAGGGGTGTGGAAGAAGAAAAAAAAATCCATAATTTCGCCAATTTTTAAGACATCAAATCAGATTAAATTTATTATACATCTTCTCAATAATATCTACATCTTTTACAATGACAAATGTTTAATAAGACTACTTATAGCAAAACTAAATTAAACAAAAAAAAAAAAAATAGTTGAAATGAAAATAGTATTAAGGGTGCACTCAAATCTAAAAAGCTCTTATTCTGATTCACTTTTAAATTCATTTTGCTCACAAACACATCCAGTTGGCAGGTTCTTTTATTTAGGAACGATATAATGTGATACATTGTCCAGTTGTTTCATGCATAGTTTAATTACAGTGACAATAAAAAGTATTGTTACATTACGGCCAATGGGAAAAATAGTTTAAAGAGCATTTTAATGGTATAATTCTTTCGAATATAATAAAATTGATGTGTCTATGAAGTACATAATAATATATGCATTCTGTATAATCTGTGGTGCAATCAATACTTGTTATTAATTGGCAGACATACACAAAAATATCCCATTACATAATGGTGTAGGAGAAACATTGTTTGGGGCTCGTTTTAATAATATTAAACTATTTCTCATTTTATGGAATTGATATACGTTGCTGAGATTTACTACAAGTTACTTCCTGTATAGTGGAAAACAGTATTTACAGGGATGCACAAAAGATTTCGGATACTCAATTGTATCTGGTATACTGCATGCTATTGCACCAAGATCTGAATATTTTTGTAAAACTTCTTTATAGTACGAAATCACCTCATTTTCTACGCTTAACGTGCAACTTCCAACTTTATTTTATTCTCATGAAATGATAGTATCTACGTTTAAGACATTTTCGTATTAGACATCTTTAGTTCTAATAGGATTAACTATAGTTCATGTCCGATTTAAAGATCGTTATTCCCGGTCCCCCACTATTTTTTTAATCTCTATCTCAATTTTTTTTTACTACTTTATATCTGGCAACACTAATCACAAGTAAAACATTTCATGATGAAATATGGAAAATTTGCGCTTAGAAAAAAAAATGTAAAGAGTATAAATCCTATCAGCGTAATATTTAATTATCAGCACGATTCAACAGAAAGGAAAACAGACTTTTAAAATAAAATATTTTTAAAATTTCCTCTTAAAATGAAATTGTGAAATGAAATAGGTTATGTTTGAATAAGTAGTTTATATTTTATATTAAGTTTGAAAAGCAACTTAGAATTGATATTGAATAAGTAAATATACTTTCGATGTTTTTCAGATAGCGCTGAGTTTTTTAAAAAAAAGGAAGGTTTAAAATTTGATTCGTAAAATTATTTATTCAATAAAGATTTTATTTCTCATGCAAACATCTCAAAGCACTTTGAAAAAGTCTACATTTGAATTTAAACTGTTTTACATCAGAAGTTCGTCTACAATCCATGATTTTGAAGCTTTTGTTTCTTCATTGCATTGATTTATTTGAATTGTATGACATGTATTTTAGTTTAATTTTAAGAGTTTTAAAAAAATATATTCATAAACTTTATTTTTGCACTTGATTGTACTGGAAAGCATCAAATAAAGGTTTTCGACAGTAACTTTCGAATACTTTAACCATTTAATTATTACGCATAAATATGAGAAACGAAATTTATTTCAAAGCATACTGTTTTTTTAATCACAATCATACTGATTGGTGATGTTTTCATAGAATTTAAATTTTTGCAAATGAAACAAAATATGCCCAAGGCGAGATTTGAACTTAGTTCTTTGGCTTACATTGCAAATGCTCTACCGTTTAAACTACCCGTGCTGACAATCGGCGAGAGTATTTTGCTTAGATAATCTGTTTGTAATAACATCTGGTCTGTTATGTGGATATCGCAACAAAATAAACCGCAGGTAAAGAAACTCCATATAAATTATGGGTACATAGATACATACATTTATAACCAAACAGATTTTGTGAGCGAAATATGCTCGCCTGCTGTCAGTCGAGGTAATTAAAAAGGTAGAACACTGTCGATGTTCGAATATACCTTTATCCAAAATTTCATTCAAATCGGTTACTTTTGCATGTAAAACCCATTTACCTAAATTAAAGGCGGCTGCCGCCCCCCTTTTTTCTATATTTAACTAAAAAATCGTCCTCCCCCCAAAAAATCAGTGAAACGTCTTATCAGAATAAATCCATATCCAAAATTTGAAGTAAATCTGTAAATTTTACGTTAAGAACCTATTTACTTAAATTAAGAGGGGTCACCCCCCACCCCCAACTTAATACTTAACCAATGAACATCCAAAACTCTTTATAGAGGCACTTTATTAGAATAATTTTATACCTGAATTTTGAATGAAATGTGATATTTTTGTATGGAAGGCCCATTTATCTAAATTATGGTGAAGGATTAGTCCCTCGTTCCTCTTTTTATATTAATCCAATTAACTCTAAAAACTAATCAGGGAAGAACGTAATCGGAATAAACCTGTATCCAAAATTTGAAGCAAATTAGATATTTTTTACATTAGTTATTGTGTTACGTACACCTTTACACATACAGAATCTACGGACATTGACAATCAGGCTTTGATAGCCTGTGTGCGGAAAATTGTGTCCACTCGACTCGAACTGTTTATCGAGTCTGATTAAACTGAGTTACTCGGCCTGATGCAGAACCTTAATAACAAGTTAAACACATTACGTGACTTAAATTGACAAATTTATATAAATTTCGCATTTTAAAATTTGATATATTGACTTTTTTGCTTGATTTCTATTTTAACTTTAAAAATCATTTTATAAACCCTCAATAAAAAGCGTAACGCAATTGCTTGTAATATTACTGAATAATACTTGCACTGCTCAATCGAAATGCAAACAATCTACAGTAGAAAGATATCACTCATTCCTTATCCCAACTTAAAACGGAATTGGTTTAGTAGTTTGAATTTTATATTCAATTATAAAAAGTTTAATGCAAAAGCACTTTTAAAAATGTATATTGGATAAGCAAATATTGCATTTTGCGAATCTCATCGTCCCGTGTTGATTTCAATAGAAGAATATTTGAGTTTCAACAAGCTTTGCGCTTGAAGCTGTTTATTCAATTGAAATAAGTAGTTTCACGAATTTCTCGAGGAATCCTTTGAAAGCACTTTGTCAATATTTAGATTTGAATTGTAATTTTCTATTTTTAAATTATTTCATTTTCGCCTTTTGAAACATAATATATATAGTTTTTTGTATGATACATATTTCAACTTTAAAAATCATTTTGTAAATCCGCAATACAAAAACGTAACGCGATTTCTTGTAACGTTTCTGAATTTTCTGCACTGCTCAATCGAAATGCAAACAATCTTCCAAAATAGAAAAAAATACCACTTTTTTTATCCCATCTTGAAGTGAAATAAATTTAGCAATTTTAATTTTATATTCAATTATAAAAAGTTAAATTCAACCGTCAAAAAGGGTTTTAAAAATGCATATTTACTAAGCAAATATTACACTTCGCATATCTCCCTCGTCTTGTGCTGACTTCGAGAAGAATATTTGAGTTTTGATATTCATGCGCATGGAGTTGTTTATTCAATTGAAATAAGTAGCTTCATGAATTTTTCAAGCTAACCTTTTAAGGCACTTTGACAATATTTAGATTTGTATTTTAATTTTGTATTTTTAAATTATTTAATTTTCGCATTTTAAAACATGTATATTTTAAATACATATAAAATATATGACGGAATAAAATTTCGCCTTGCTTTTAACATAAAATGAATAATGCTTACTTAAAAAGCGATTAAATAAACAATTATTGATGTTAAAATTTTATTTTATTTAAAAATCTTAGTACTTTCGAACCTTTTCCAAACAGGTTCTTCCTCAGAGAATATTTTCATTAATAAATACAAATATGAGATTTTGTTTTGAAAAATGAACGAGACTCGTGGCTTGAAAATTGAATTAGCAATATTTTTACGTAAACGGTAAAATTATTTGATTGTTGTACCATGATTTTTTTAATACGTCATTTTCACAATTTGTTAGGATTTAATTTTTATTTGTTAGGATTTTATTTTTAGGATGCTATATATATGCTTATAATATACCCAATTTATGGTTTAGCATCCTAAAAATAAAATCCTAACAAATTGTGAAAATGACGTATTAAAAAAATCATCGTACAACAATCAAATAATTTTACCGTTAACGTAAAAATATTGCTAACTCAATTTTCAAGCCACGAGTCTCGTTCATTTTTCAAAACAAAATCTCATATTTGTAATCATTAATGAAAACATTCTCTGAGGAAGAACCTGTTTGGAAAAGGTTCGAAAGTACTAAGATTTTTAAATAAAATAAAATTTTAACATGTATAATTGTTTATTTAATAGCTTTTTAAGCAAGCATTATTCATTTTATGTATATTTTAACTTTAAAAACATTTTAAATCCGCAATGCAAAAACGCAATGCAGTTTCTTATTAACGTTTCAGAATTATCTGCACCGTTCAATCAAAATGCAGTCTTCTAAAATAGAAAAATGTCACTCATTCTTTATCCCAACTTGAAGTGGAATAGTTTTAGCAGTTTGAATTTTATATTCAATTATAAAAAATTTAATGTAATCATCAAAAGTATTTTTAAAATGTATATTGGGTAAGCAAATATTGCACTTTTCGAATCTCTTCGTCCTATATTGACTTCAAGAGAAGAATATTTGAGTTTTGATAAGCTTTGCAAAATTCAATTGAAATAAGTAAGTTCACGAATTTCTCAAGCAAACATTTTAAGGCACTTTGACAATATTTTGATTTGCATTTTAATTTTCTGTTTTTAAGTGTATATGATGTGCAGCTGTTTTAAAAGTGCTCGAAATAATATAACGATTGACAAATTTTGAATCCAGTTAGCACATATATGAAAATAATTTAATTTTATAGGTTAAAGCTTTAAAATGAATACCAATGATAAAATGTTGCATGGTATTTACGAATTATACATCCATATTTTTTGTAACTTACGACAGTTATAATTAAATCCTCTTAGTACTTCATTAGTACTTATATTAGTACTTCAATCTTGAAGTTCCTTCAATTTGTAATGTTGAATTATCAGCACTGACCAGTGGAAGGCAGATCTTAAAATGAAGTACATTTCATAGATTATTGTAACAAGAAGCTCTGTTATAGAATATCTTGCAAATTGTCTTAAAAATATATGCAATTATCTTAAATATTTCCTAATTATCAAAAGCAAGCAAATTGCTTGTAACGTTACTGAAATTATCTGCACTGATCAATCGAAATGCAAATAGTATTCTAAAATAGAAAGTATCTCTCATTTTTTATCCCAACTAGAAACGGTATAGGTTTAGTAGTTTGAATTTTATATTCAATTATAAAAAATTTAACCTAACCGCCAAAAAGAGTTTAAAAATGCATATTGGATAAGCAAATACTTCACTTTGCTTATCTCTTCGTCTGGTGTTGCCATAAACAGAATGATATTTCACTTTTGATAAGCTTGCACTTAAAGTAATCTCTTTAGATGCATCTTCATTCCATCAAAATAAGTAGGGTCACAAATTTCTCGAGCAAACCTTTTAACGCACTCTGACGATATTTAGATTTGCAATTTAATTTTGTATTTTGAAATTATTTAATTTTCCAATTTTAAAACATTTTCCAATCTTAACTTTAATATTATAAATCCGCAATGCCAAAACGTAACGCAGTTGCTTTGCAACGTTATTGAATTATCTGTATTGCACAATCGAAATTAAAACAATTTTCTAAAACAGAAAATTATTACTCATTCTTTACCCTAGCTTGAAAAGTAATAGGTTAAACAGTTTTAATTTTATATTCAATTATAAAAAGTTTAATGCAAACCGTCAAAAGGAGTTTTAAAATGTGTATTAGATAAGCAAATATCCCCTCGTCTCATGAGGGGACTTCAAGAGAAGAATATTCGAATTTTGATGCGTTTGCGCGTGAGGCTGTTTATTCAATTGGAATAAGTAACACGAATTTCTCGAGCAAACGTTTTAAGACATTTTAACAATATTTATGTTAGCATTTTAATTTTCTATTTTTAAATGCGTATGGCATGCAGATGTTTTAGAAATGTACGAAATAAAAGGACGTTTGACAAACTTTGTATCCAATTATCACATAAATGAAAAGGATTTAATTTTACAGGAGAAAGCTTTAAAATGAATAAATATGATAAAATTTCGCATGGTACTTACGAATTTTACAATCATTGCTTTAAGATTTTACTATAGTTGTAATTAATGCAGTAGTTCGATCTTGCAGTTTCTTCAAATCGTAATGCTGGATTATCCACATTGACTATTTGTAAGACAGGCTTGTTAAAGTGAAGTGCATTTCACCGTTATTTGTAACCTGATGTTCTGTGATAGAATGTTATTCTTTCAAAAAATGCGCAATTATTTTAAAAATATACTCAAATTTATGAACTTTTTTGAAACCGTAAGAACTTTTGAAATATTGGGTAAGCAAATATTGTACATTGCAAGTTTTTTTTGTCCCATTTGACAAAAGATTAATATTTCAGTTTTAGTAGGATATGTTTTCTTGAAGCTGTCTGTTCAATGAAGTTTACATTTTTGAGTAAACCTTTTTATATCGCTGTGAAAAAATTTATATATACATTTTTTTTTCTAGCTTTTAAAATTTAATTTTCAAATTTTAATTTCAATGACTTTATTTTATATCTTCCCCATGTTTGCAATTGTTCCTGTACGATATTATTTAAAAAATAAAATTTTTTTGATAAATTTTCTGTTTTGTTTTGTATTTTTTTGCTTGAAAAGTTAAATACAAATTTAGTATTACGTTATTTTTAAGATAAAGGGGGAGGATAAAGATGATTTAAATTAAAAAAAAATATATTGCATTTCAAAGAATATTTAGTAATGAACGATTGTGGACCAGTGTACCCCACTTCTGGGACATATTTATCCACTTTATGAACATATAAAAATATTTTTTTTAATGTAGTTGAAACTGTTCTTAAAAAAACCAGAGGAACATAAAAATGCTTGAGGAATCTTCAAGAATATTTTCAGGCAGATTAGACTTTTTATTAAAAAGAGAAAAAAGTGTAAACTGCAAAAGTAGTTCTCTGTGCTTCTGTCTCCCCTACATGCATATTTTTGATCTTAATTTATCCCCGCAGAGTCAAACATTCCATACTTTTTTTTAATGCAAAATTGAATTATCAGCACTGTTTAAAGGAATTCAAACAGATAATTCAAACAAGGAATTCAACCAATTTTTAAAAATACGAAAACAAATATTAAATGAATTTTCAAAATGTAATAAATTAAGCAATTCGAATTTTGTAGTGGGTCTTAGTTTTTATCAACGGTAAAAAAAAGTTTTGAAATTGATATCGAGTAAGTAAATATTGTGCTTCGAGTTTTTTTGAAGAATTTTGACTTAAGGGCTTGAATGTACCGAATTCTGATTGATGTCTTTTGATTTATAAAATAATTTCCTAAAGACTCAATTTCTGATACAAATCTTTTCAGTCCTACTGAAAAGTTTTAAATTTAGATCTTATTTCCTAGTCAATGTTTAAGAAATATTGAAGGTATAATTTTCTTGAAGTTTTGTGTAACAAAAAACTATAATTTACTGATTTGTCATTTGCATTATGGTTGATCGTTTGGTAACATTTAGATTAATCCACTTTATTTTAGTTAGACTAATTTACTTTATACAGTTAATCCACTTTAACATTTAGACTAATCCATTTCAGAATACATCGTATTTTTCATTTTAATCATTTAAAAATCTAAATTCAGCACTTTTTTTACCATGTTACATATTTTTTTTTTCACAATTTCTGTATGCTGATACATAGGTTTATTGTATTTTTTCTTAACTTTCCAATGATTATACTTTTTTTCTTTATTTATATCTCCCTACTAAATCTTAGTTCAAAAACTAAATATGAATCGTTTAAAGAACTGAAGATAACTCTAATGAATTTTTTAATTTCATAAAAATAGTGACAGTACAAAGTATGAACAAAACTGTCTGCATATTTTAATGGTAATTCCTTTAAGCTAGGTTTTTAGAGATATACAGGGTGTACAGTATTTTTAGTACTAGTATTTTAAAGTATTTGTAGGCCGTTGCTCTGTAAGAGAAAGCAATAAGTAGATTGCTTTTGAATAACACAATACTTAAATCCCTGAAATAAAACACTGAGTGCATAGGCAGATTGAAGAGCTATATAAAAATCCATGGAGCGTTTTCTTCATTTGAATCCAATCAAACATTGAGTTGATCCCTTTTAACAGAAACTCCAAAAAACCCTGAGAAACGTACTTTGTCGAGTAACGAAACAAAACCGTTAAAATGAAAAAATCCGTTCAGCTCCGTGCAAAAAGGGGACTGTCGCCCTCGTCACGGAAATTTGGGAAATGCATAATTTAATCAATAACGTCATTTTTCGCCTCTCATAAGAAAAAGTTGGGGGTAGGGGGAGGCCAGATTGAGACTTTGCCCCGGGCGCAATTTTCTCTTTGCACGCCTCTAAATCCGTTAGTCCTACTACATACAAAAATCAAAATCTATTAGCGTCAATCGTACCAAAGGGAGTGGCGAAGAGGGTGGTAGCCTCGGGCGCGGAAATTTAGGGGGCGCCAAATTTATGCTATCCAACGTCATTTTTGGACTGTTACAAGAAAAAGTTGGGTGGAGGGGGCACTAAATTGAAACATTGCCCCGGGCGCAGTTTTCTCTTCGCATATCTCTGTGGCCATAAATCACGAACGGAAAACGTTTCATAATGATTAAATGAATAAATCTTATTTGTTCATTTAAAATTACTTTCGATTATAATTTTATCTACCATTAATCAAAATATTCTTACTTTGTTTATATGATTAAAAATATAACTTAAATGTTATAAATTATATAAAGATTAACGAAAGAAAGTTCTATAGCTAACATAAATATTTATATAAGTAGCACATAAATATTGTCAATATTTTATAAATACTTTATAAATAACTGATAATTATATCAAGCTATAGTTGCATTTATTTAAAAAGAAAGCTTTTTTGGCGAGATTAGTTTTCTTAGATAAGAAAAGAAATAATTTTAGGATTTAAGAATGTACAAAATCTCTAACGAAATATAATTTAGTAAGAAACTAGATTTTGAATATTTTAAATTGTCAATATATTATTCTAGATTATGACATGTGATTTTAAACTGCAATAACTCAAGCTCTATTTTAGATAGACAAAATTTAAGCAGATTTCGATAGACAAATGATTAAATTTTAATATTATGGCAAAAATGGAAAATCGATATTTTGGTCGAAAAATACGTTTTCAAATGTATTCGGATATCTTAAGATTGAACTAATCGTTTCAATAAGTTTCAATCCCAAAAATAAAAAATTCTTAAATAGGAAAAAATCATTGAACTTTATTTTTTATTTAAAAGTGAAATAGATTAAGCACCATGAAATTCTTACACAGGTATTGTGCACCCATAAAAAGTTTTAAAATGATCCTTTTGGGTGAAATTGATATTGAAATAAGAAAATATTGTACTTTTAGTTTTCTCGAACAGCGTTAGAATTGAAAGAAAGGACGTTTTGGTAGTGTCAAGCGGTGTTTTTGATTTGTGAAGTTATTTATTCAAAAAAAGTTGTTTAGCATAAATCTTTCAAAATAGATTGAAAAGTTTCCGGATTTTAATTTAAGTTTTAAATGCTTTCGATATGAAAAAGAAAGTTATGAAATGGAAATCAGATTAATTTGTAAAATGACTTTTGAGTCATTTGTAGTACCTATTATTTACCCATCATACGTAATATAAGGTAAGTCTTGCAATCGTTTTGAAAATCGGATATTTTTTTTTACGGATTTACACGTTTCAGATAGTGAAGATTCCAAAAAACATATTTTTAGAAGAAAAAAATTGCAGTCCGTGTGTCTCTGTCTGTCAGTCAGTCTGTCTGTTTGACTGTAAACACTATCTCACGAAAAAAATTGATATAGAAACATGACATTTCATATGTACTTAGTATAAGAATAGGACGAACCCTATTTAATATCAATAAACTCAATTATCTGGAACTATTTCTTTCGGACTCTCGAAAAATTCGTTTTGATGAAAGGTATGATAGATGTAAAAGGGAATAAAATAACATAAATTTTGCATAAAGAACGAATTAGATCGGATTATTAGTTGCTGAAATATTTGTAATCCTTTTCCTACAATTTTCGATGTTTCAGGATCCTGTATTTCATTCAAATTTCAATTCAGAGATATATTTAAATTGGAAATGACTCTTAATCCGACGCAATAAATTGTTAATATGATTAAATTTTTTAGAATTATAAGAATGTTTCTTTTACGCAGTTCGGTATTACTTGAGTAGTTTTTCATTTTATATAATTTGTCAAAATCGGTTCATCAGCAATTCATTAAAGGAGCATTACTATGTATATTAAAATTATTGAAATATACGTTTAAATTTTGTTTTGGAATTGTAATGCATTTTATAAACAGTTTTTACATGTTTTATTTTTATATATTATGCATATCTATGATGGGTAAGTACCCGTGTAAGGCATGGTGACGTCACTGCAACGTCATTGTGAAGTCACTTTGTGACCATCGATTGTCCATGTGACGTCACAGTGACTAAAATGTGAAGTCGGTATGGCCGTTTTAGAGCTCGTTTGTGACGTCATATTGTGACCACTTTGTGAAGTCACGGTGTGACAAACTTGTGAAAAATGCGTCATTAATAGATGAAGTACCCAAAAATTTTACTCAATGTATGATTAATATTAAATTAATAACTGGAATGCATAAAAGTATACTTAACAGTAGCATAATCATTTTTATTAAGGAACATTTAGTTTTTTAGCAGTCTTGAATCTCTCAACTTTTTAATGGTAATTTATCTGTGTTATCCATAAAAAAGGTATTTTCCAAGCAAATAATAGGTCGTGAAGACTAATAAACTTTCCAGCCCCCCCCCCCCCAAAAAAAAGCTTGCTTTTTTAAATTCTAAAGTAAAATTGGATAAGTCTAAAAAATGCATTCAAAGGTAAGCTCGTGAATTTTACATGTTTTATAAAAGAAATCGACTTTTAATAAATAAGTTTGGTGCTTGGTATTTTCTTATAGTTTTTACTTCAAGGGAAGAACGTGATATTTTAGCAGTCTAGTCTTTAAAGTTTGAAACTATTTAGGCAGGATCTTAAACTTTAGATGTTAAAATTTTGATACAGTTTCAAAAGCTTTGAGATTTGCTTTTCTTTTTTAATGGATTTCGATGTCAAGCTCTGATAATTTCTTTTAATATGTTATGATTGGAAATTGGATTTCTTTGTTATTTTGCTGACTTTTATTGATTGAAATTGATTTTTAATGTTAATTTGTTGCTTTGAATTTTTTCAAACTGTGACATCAAGATAAAATGTTTTAGAAGTCTCTTCTTTGTATTTAAAACTTTTTAAGCAAGAAGTTAAACTCCAGATGTGAAAATTACAAGGCAGTGTCAAAAACGTCTAGATTTGAATTTTTTGCCTTTTTTTAATGGTTTTTGATGTTGAAGATTGGTAATTTATTTTGATTTGTTGCGATTGGAAATTGATATACTTCTATTTTATTTTTTATTGATTAAAAATGACTTGTAATAAGTAAATTTAGTACTTTGAATTTTCTCATAGGTTTTACTTTATTCGAAGAACGCAATGTTTTGGAAGTCTAGGCTTTGAATATTTGAAAGTATTTATGCTAAAACTTGAACTCCAAACGTAAAAATTTTAAACCTTTTTCAAAAGTTACTATGTTTGCGTTTGATTTTCTTTTTCATGCTTCTGATGTTAGACTGACAATTCCTTTTGATATGCTGAAATTGTAAATTGATCTACTTATTTATTTCTTTTCAATGGTAAAACAAAAATCTGCGTGCAAAAAAAATTATGAAAGCATCGAAATGCAGTAAAATTTGTTTTGTATTTATGAAGAATAAAGATTCAAACTTGTAACAACTGAATTAAATTAAGTAGTACTTGAAAATTTTAATCTGTTTTAATCTTTATGCATTTTTTTGTAAATTGTTTTATATTGTATCCTACCCAAAATATTCTTCTAAAACTTTATCAAACAATCACAATGAATATATTAAAGAAATGAATATTTTACCTTTTAATTTACGTAATGGTGTTGATAGTATAAAAAAAACTTAATCTCAAATGGAAAAAAAATACAACATAAATAATATTAGTAATGAATAATAAGCATATAATTTACTACTGATAAAATGAAAAGGAACTTAAAATTATTATGACAAGTAAATAATATTATTAAATGTACGAACAATAAGCATAAAATATATTTTAATGAAATGGAAAATAAAAAATTAAAATAATGACATTTAAATAATACTAGTATAAATGTAGGAACAATAAGCATAAAATTTATTTTGAATGAAACGGAATATAGTAAAAAAATGTATAAAATGGAAATTATAGTAGTTTATGTACGAAAAAATAAGTATAAATTACACTATTTAAGAAATAGAGTATAAAAAGTTAAGATTGTGATATATAAATAATAGCAGTTAAAGTCCGAACAAATAAATGTTAATTATAATATTTCTGAAATAGAAAATAAAAAGTTAAGATTATGACGCATAAATAGTAGTAGTAAATGTATGATTAAATGAGCATAAATTACACTATTTAAGAAATAGAAAATAACAAGTTAAAATTATGAAACATAAATAAAAGTAGTAAAATGAACGAATAAATAAACATAAAATATAATATTTCTGAAATATAAAATAAAAACTTATGATTATTTGTATAAATAGCAAATATACAAACAATTAGCTTAAAATATATTATTAAAGAAATGAAACAGTGATTTAAAATATTCTCAAGTTTACAGAAAAAGATACTTTACTGCGAATTATCCGTATCGTGACTGAATACGATCAATAATTGCATAATTTTACCAATATTTATTTAGTTTTCAGTTTGATATGAATAATTCTACGTAAGGAAAAATACTTCCTATCTGTTTTTGCGATTCAACACACTATTTTCTTATCAGTTTCGGAGAATATTTTAAAATTTTTTCTCCAAATCTGCAATTTTCTTATCAGGAATAAACAAAACTCTACTGAATCTGAAAGATCAATGCTCTTTTTAAAACTTATCTGCAAAAGTTGTGAACGTGTAAGAATATCATTGATTAAAAAATTTAAAAAACCCATATTTTGAAAGATTCTTGGATAATTCCAAGCCAATATTACCATTTTTTGCATTCAGTTTTTAAAATCAAGTAGGTAACAATAATTTTCGGATAGTATTAAACCTATACTTCTTATATTTTTAATACATTTTATTAAAATTTTGAATAGTCAAGATGAATAAAATCCATTATAACCAGCATTAATTCTTATTTATGTGAATTTGTTTTCTGCATATTTAATGTTGGATTTTTACTCGTGAAATTACATATTTTTAAAACTATTGTGGCAACAGTCAAATTTTATGAAAACTATGCTTCCAAACTCCGTCCAAAGGAAAATATATTTTTTCTATAATAAATTATTTTAATGTGCCGTATATACTCGTGTATAAGTCGAGAAATTTCGGACAAATTTTGGCAAGCAAAATAGGGGGTCAAGTTATATACGAATACATTAAAGAAGAAACAAGACAGAAGAAAATCATATGTCAAGTTTAGATTATGAAGAACTTTCCAACACATTCAAAATAATATAACAAAACTGCACATTTTAAAAAAGGAAAATATTGCCTCTCATTTCACCATAAGGAAATGTATAACGAATTTCAAAACCGAAGTTTAGCTGTCCCCATCATCAATCGGAAAATCATCCAAATTTTTTAGAATCTCTAAATATATATAGTGATTCTTATTTATTAACAACATGCATTGCAATATTAAGTTCATTTAAGAGATACATATATTTCAGAAAATTCTCCATCAGCAATTTCCTTTAATATGGAGAATGGTATGCGAATACTTTTGTGCAGCCCTGTATATGAGGTGTAATATGCAAAAAAAATTTAAGTTTAAAAGTGGATACCGAATTTCAAAAATCAATTATTACACAAAAGACCAATGCGAAAGCTGTAACCGATTTCTTTTGTGTGTCCCTGTAAATTAATAAAAAATGCTGCGAACGCTCTGTTTTTAACGTGATCGTAGTGAAATTCAGTGATTTATATTAGTTTCTAAGTAAGTTAACGCCATTTTTTCTTCAATGACTCTTAATAGATTTACAATTAAACTATCCTTTTGCAAGATTTTGATCATAAAATATTTTAATTCTAATTCAATTCTGAAATATTTTCCAAATATTAAGAATATCTTCCTTATGTCTATAAGTTATTCTTATAGAATAATCCTTTTTCTACTTTAGAAAAAAAATTAATAGCAAATTAAGTATGAATATAGAAATAAAGTATTAGAAATTAGAAAAGTATTTGAATATGAAAGGCAAAAGCTTTACTTTTTCTTTTTATACGAAATAAAAATTGTACTTTTAATTCTGTTTTGAAAACTGAAAAAGCAGTATTGTTAGTTATACTGTTAACTTAAGATTTATCATTCTGATTAGATTGGAAAAATCCGTTTATATAAAAGTACTTACAAGACAATTTAATTCTATTTACAATCTGTAAAAATCCTATTAAGATTTTTAAATGTCTGCTTTCATGTCGAAAATTTTTCTCAAGTTCAATTTATTTAGAATGATTGTTTTTATAATCAAGTACTTTTAAAAGAGTACTACGATTTGTATATGTATATTTCCTTTTTAATATACATTCTTGGATAAATTGTTATGACGGAATGAATGTTTATTTTCTTGTCACAAAGAAATAACTCTTTTAATTAAAAAAAAATTGTCTCGAGTGAATTTTCGAAGCAAGTGCATATACATATGTTCTATTTTGGCAGATTCACATTAGATTGGTTTATTTTAAAATTGAATGAATAGCCAGTAGTTGATATGCCGTCATATGTAGAAAATCATGCAGTGTAAATTTTTATGCAGTCGAAAATAGTGGAAGAGTGACAGGCAATGATCATTGCTGAGAATTTCTATAAATCATAAGACACCTACCCACCAGTGGCCGAAAGGTTTTGTCCTCGAAACTGGTAGACGGGAGGTACTGGGTTCGATCCCAATCGTGCCCGTCGGTCTAATCGTTTGGATTTTGACATTGTTTTCTTCAAACCTTGGTTTTCCATTCGTAAATACGGATTAGGTTCTTTTAGAAAAACCTTACAGGGGTCACTCCCTCACTTAGGGACTATATGCCTTCGTGTTGATAATTGGCCCTCTCATATAAACACCACCAAAAATAAGACGACAACCTTAACTCTAAGATATTTATTAGTAAACAGGACATATCAACAATTTCCAAGTATTTCAGTAGGCCAAACTGCCTTTAAGGTGCATGATGCAACACGCTCACATTTGAAAAATGCTGGCCGAGCAATTCATGAATTCTAGGAAGTCATGAGCATCAGATAGCTTTTAGTATACTTAAAATTAGATGAAAAAATTCTGCTCCAAGACAGAGCATTTGCATTTTGTCAAATCGGCGAGGAGCAGCGGAAAGACACAGGAGAAAAAATCTCAAACGGGCATGTCACACTTTTTTTCCAGCATCTTTGATCCTCGCATCTCCTCTGTGCCACAAAATGTCACAATTCAACTTATTCCCCTTGTCACATATCTCGCTATATTACATAAACGTATACTTGCAGTCTCGAAACAAAGCACTGCATTATAGATCATACTTCAAATCTTAATTTTTTTTTTATATTTTTTAATGGCATTTGTGAGCATAACAATAATAAAAAAGAATACTGCCCAGTTAAACTGAAGGCATTGAGCTCACAGGCTACAAATACTAATTGCACATTAAAGCTTTATATTTTCAAGGGTTAATTCCGTTCGAAAAAAAAAATTAAGAAGGGGAAACAGCTCTCCCCTTTTCTCTTTTTTTATACTTAATCATTGAACCTCCTATACTATCAAAGACATGCTTTATCATATAAAAAATCTATATCCAAAATTCAGAGCAAATTAGATAATTCTTAATAAAAACCCATTTAGCATTTATATAATTTAAAAAGAGTTATCCCCCTCTTTTATACTTAACCATTAAACTTCCAAAACTATTCAGAGATTTGAACGAAATCTGAAAATTCTGCTTGAAAAACCCATTTGTATAAATTAAGGGGGGGGGGGACATTAGAACCCCTGTTCCCCTTATTTATACTTATTCAATGAACACCTAATAACAGTCACGGAATCGCCTCATCAGAATGATCCTAATCTAAATTTTGAACGAAAATTAATTCTGCATGAAAATCCCATTTATATCAACTAACGGGGGGGGGGCATTAGAGCCCCTGTTCCCCCTATTTATACTTATTCAATGAACACCTAATAACAGTCACGGAATCGCCTCATCAGAATGATCCTATTCTAAATTTTGAACGAAAACTTAATTCTGCATTAAAATCCCATTTATATCAACTAACGGGGGGGGGGCATTAGAACCCCTGTTCCCCCTATTTATACTTAATCAATGAACACCTAATAACAGTCACGGAATCGCCTCATCAGAATGATCCTAATCTAAATTTTGAACGAAAACTGTTAATTCTGCATGAAAATACCGTTTATATCAATTGAGGGGAGGGGCATGAGCCCCCCGTTCCCCCTCTTATACATATCGAATGAACTCCAAAAACTAATCAGGGAAGCGCCTTGTCAGGTATACCTACATACAAAATTTCAAGTGGATCGGATATTTTTATCATGAGTTATCGTGTTACGTACATACGAACATACATACAGAACGGACGGGCACATAAGCTCTCAGGCTATGATAGCCTGTGAGCTAAAAACGATTCCTGTACTTATTTTATATAAAATAACATTAAAAGTTATAGAACAAAAAAAAATAATAATTGGGTGTATATCACAATGTGATATTTTGATAATCTGAGGTATTTAATCTATAAATTGAAAACAATTCAGAATTTCAAGAGGTAAATTTATTTTCGCATTAAAGAATAAAGGAATTTTCATATAAAATTGCTAAAATTTGAAGAACTTAATCTTTTATGTAATTATATATTCTTTCCTGGCATTTATATGTATGCCAGAATAATGACAATTTATGTTAAAATCCATTTTATTAAGAGAGAAAAAATGAGTTTGAAGGTCTTTTTGACCCAGGGATCGAATAGGTAAATACTAGTCCAAAATTAAGGCTTCATTGTTTTATCATTCTTGTGGCGTACTTTTCCAAGCGTATCAGAATCAAATTGGTAATATGAGATTGTGTAGGAAAATCTCCAGAAACTTTAAATTTTTGTCTTATGTATTAGAGTGTTATGTTCTTCCATCTGAGCTATCTTTAAAAAAAATCTGGCAGAAACAGTTTGATCTGACACTTTTTTTTTTCTAATCAAAATATACTGCCTGAATAAATTATCACTCTCAAGGAAGGTCTCTATACGGGCATACTCCAAAAAATCTGAAAAAAAATTATAGTATGTTCTTCACAAGAGGATGTATACGTTTATATAAAAAAAATTTCGGCGGTACCTCCGTACCCTATTTGTAAAAAAATAATGAAAATTTCGTTATTTGGTGATTTATCATCAGTTGGAGATGAATACCGATTTCAATTTTTTTAATGGCAAATGCATTTTAAAAGAAAAAAGTTTCATGTTCAATGTGTTTAGATAAATTAAATATCTCTGGTTTTGTCAGTTTTAGTTTGTTTTAAGTATAAATTTCGTTATATATATATATTTATATGTATTTATATTCAAATTTAACCATCACAATTTGAGATTTAAAATTAAATTCAAATTTAAATGAGCCTAGATTTTGACCCTAGATTGACCCTAATTTTGAAATTGTTTCAAGTTTAAAGTCCAGTTGAGTATTGTCAATTTGATTTTGTTGCTATGGAAACATCTGGCTTTTATTTTTGAATACGCTTATATGTATGAAAATAATTTTACTGAATAATATTTTTTTTATACATGAAAATTTTTGTTTTCAGAGGTAAATTAAATAAATACAGCAACAAATAATATATACACTGGTATGCAAAATTTAAGGACGAGTCCCAAAATGTCAATTTTCAAGTGATAAGTTTCACGCAAATATTCAAAAGGAAATAATATAATTCAAATAATTACTATCCCTGGATAGCAGCTAATATATATAACATCTCATTTAGGTCACACATGGTAACAAGAGTCACAGTCACTACGGCGAAACAAAAAATAGGAAATTCCATACGTCTATTTTATAAGTCTCAAATGACTACTATATGTGACTCCAATTGACAGGTCATTATGGCTGCTGCTTTGTGGCGAGTCACCAGGTGACTTTACAATGTCGTTTCACTGAGATTCTCGAGTGACCTCTCATCTGGAGACTCAATATCAAAGTCATTGTGAACGTTGCATTATGATAAATTACCAAACAATGTCCCATTAATGTCACATGGTGACTTTCTGTCACAAGACTTTGTCAAATGGTGACAGTGACCCTACTGTGAAATAACCACTGTGAAAAGTGGTGAAAAATCACCATGTGACTTTAATGGGACATTATTTGGTAATTTATCATAATGCAACCTTCACAATGACTTTGAATTTGAGTCTCCATATGAGAGGTCACACAAAGTCTCAATGAAACAACATTGTGCAGTCTCCTGGTGACTCGCCACAAAGCAATAGTCACAATGACCTGTCAGTGGAGTCACATACAGTATTTATTTGAGACTCCTAAAAAAGACGTATGGAATTTCCTATTTTTTGTTTCGCCGTAGTGACTGTAACTCATGTGACCTGAATGAGATGTTATGCAAGGATAGTAATTATCTGAATTATATTACTTCCTTTTGAATATTCGAGTGAAAATTATCGCTTGAAAATTGACATTTTGGGATTCGTCCTTAAATTTTGCACACCAGTATATATATATATATTACAATTTTTTTTCGCCAAAATTAACTTTATACTATATTAATTTCCTTTTAACAATATTCCATACTTATTTCAACTTATTAAATTAAAATCCTGTTACATCTGATGACTAACAGCAATTGCTAAAATCATACTTTTACGAGTAAAAATGAATTCAGAAATGTAAGAAAAAAAAAAGCCTGTTTGGATTTCAAAATATCCTTACTGATTGTTTATTTCAGTAGTGTACTTTGAAATCATAATCTCTATATTTGTGTCCTTATTTTATTGAAATTTTCGATAATTTTTTTTTCAACCGATTTAATATTTGTCCTATGAAAAAGGATCCCATAGAAAAAGGATTCGATCACTATAAGAGGAAACTTTAATTACATGTTTACAGAGAAGATTTGTATTTTCAAACATTTTTTGCTATTATATATTATTCAGTGATTTTACGAAATTTATTAGATGAATATTAATCATATTACATTTATAGCATCATTATAATTAAAAAAAAATTGAATTCCGTGTTTACTACTTTGACGCATTTATGAAATCTTTCATTCGGAAAAATATTTCTGAGAAGGGAAATAAAAACAGTTGTACAAGTTATCAGTATATTTTTGTGTTTTTCTGTATGATTTACAAATATTTTCTGAATTACTAATCGTTGTACAATTTGTCTTTAGAAAAGTTTAAAAACAAACACACAACGTAAGAGTTTAAATAGTTTCCTAGCTCGCAAAAGTAATAGAAATTATCTAACATAAACTTTAATTCCAATTATAATCCGATTATATAGAGCCTTTTAAAAATGATACACTCTGTACTGTTTTACGAGTTTAAATTTATCACAGTATAAATGTAATCGGCTTATAGAAAATTTCAGTACAAATATCAATCCTTAATTATTTCAATAAAGTTTTGTTTTAGAGTTCGAAAGAATAAAATTTATATTTCTATAAATGAAGACAGTTCAATTTTTAAAAAATAAATGAAGAATTTTCTTTTTAAAATTTTAAATGAAAATAACTGTATAGCAATACCTGTCAGAAGAAAAAAAAATGTTTTTCTAATAAAAATTAGATCTTGTCAGCTGTTTAAAGCTACAATTTTTTTTAAATTAACGTTTAATATTTTAAAGTAGAATTCAACATGAGTCATTTTAAGATATTTATTTTTTGTTTGCAAGCGTCTTATTCATGCATTATTCTTAAAACATACGTTTATGTCTGGAGTTTTTTCGACTTCACTCAGGCCAAATAATCTGAGTAATTATTTAACCCTCTCAACATAAATTATTTTTCATTATTCACAAAAAATCTTTTTTTGTGATAAGTGACAATCCATCAAAAAATAATTTTTATTATTCTGTTGCATGCTAGCTATAATCTGTCCAAATAAGATCTCCATACATGAATTCTCAAGATGTTTTTGTTAAATAATGTAGTAATGTTAAAACTTAAGTATTTTGACAGACCTAGAACCTCAAAATTTGGCTCGAAGAAAGGGATTATAGCACATTTAAAGTATTCCGAAGTTTGTCTGAAAAATGTTAATTTATAAAATTTTGTATTTGTATTACTTAACAAACTTCGGAATATCTGTATTTTGGTCCAATTAATGAATTGCATTAGAATATTTTGTAGCGGTAATATAAACCTCATGGTGCAAACCCTATTCGCCCCTGTTCCGATTTTTTTTTTTTTTTTTTTTTTTTTTTTTTTTACTTTCTAGGACAACACATTTTTACGATTTAGAAAATCTATTTGACTTTTGTTTACACATCGTCTTAATAGATTACCAACAGACTAAGGATTCAAATTAATGACTTGAACAAAAGTCATTTTTGATTCATTTTAAAATTCAGGTCATTTCTGAGAAATTTCATACAACTTATGTTATTAAGTATTTAAAAATATTTTCATATGCTCTAAAAAACACATAAATCTTTGTTGTAAAAAATATTTAATATAAAAATAATAGAATTAAAATATATTTTCAAAAACTCCGTCATTTTAAGACACAAGGTAAAGGGTCAGGTTTAGATTCTGACTGAGATTTCTTATCACTTATGTGATTAAATATTTTACTGATATTTTCATATGCTGTCAAAATATATAAATCTCTATTGAAAAAATATGAATTTAATGTAAAAATAATATAAATAAAAAAAAATCAAAATCCCCGTCATTTTAGTACACAATGAAAATTAAAAGTTTAGACTCGGGATGACATTTCATATTACTTATGATATTAAATATTTTACAAATATTTTCATGTACTGTAAAAAAAAATCTCTTTTAAAAATGAATTTAATATAAAAATAATAGAACTAAAATAAAATTTCAAAAGACCCCCATCATTTTTAAGACGCATGATAAGGACAAGTTTTAGACTCGGAATGAGACTGAGATTTCTTATCACTTACGTGATTAAATATTTTACAAATGTTTTCATTCGCTGTCCAAAACATAAATCTTTATTCCAATAAATTATTACATCATCTTTAAGATGAAAAATCTTATTTCTGACTAAATTCTGAATAAAAATATTAGCTTTGACGTTTATCTCCTGTCATATATCAGCTGACATCATCAATCCCATTTTAACTGTCTATTCATGTCGCTGCATTTTCTCTAACAATCGAAAAAGAGATGAAAAATTGAAAACAAGTGTTGGAAACATAACATTTATGTCAGTCAAGTCATTTGGGCACGTTTTTCTTTTGATTATATAAAGAATTTTGTGTTTCTGGTTTTAAGAAATATTCCGAATAAAAAAGAACAACAACAAAAAAAAAAAACGCTTTTAAGTGTGTAACGTTGTTTTATATACACACAGTTTCATATTCCGTCAAAATACACAAATTCCTGTTGAAACAATATGAATTTAATAGAAAAATAATAGTTTAAAATGAATTTTCAAAGATTGTCATTTTGGGGCAAATGATAAAGATACAAGTTTAGATTCACACTGAGATTTCTTATCATTTATTTGAATAAATATTTTACAAATATTTTCATACGCTGTCAAAAACATAAATCTTTATTTTAACAAATTATTACATCATCTTTAAGATAAAAAATCTCATTTTTGACTAAATTCTGAACAAAAATATCATCATTGACGTTTATGTCCTTGCACTTATCAGTTGACATCATCAATTCTATTTTAAACTGTCGATTCATGTCGCTGCATTTTCTCTAACAATCGGAAAAGAAATGAAAAAATGAAAACAAGTGTTTGAAAAATGCTTTTTATGTTAGTCAAGTCATTTGGGTACGTTTTTCTTTCGATTATAAAGAATACAGTGTTTCTAGCTTTAGGAAATATTTCGAATAAAAAAATTCAATGCTTTTAAGTGTGTAAGGTTGTTCTATATTGTTTAACCAATGCCAAATATAGTGATCTAAATATATAATTCTATTTATAAAAAAAATTGTGTTTTTTTTATTGTTGTCGAAAGTTTTAAATTCAAAAGTTGAAGTATGAAAACAGAAAAAAACCTCACCCTGTGAAACGGTCAATAGCAGATTACATGCATTTTTGAGAGATATCATTATGTGATTAAATATTTTACAGATATTTTCATATGCTGTCAAAAAAATATAAATCTCTGTTGAAAAAATATGAATTTAATATAAAAATAATAGAATTAAAATAAATGTTTGAAACCCCCCGTCATATTGTAACACACAAAAGACAAGTTTACACTCGGAGTGAGACTTCTTATTACTTATGTGATTAAATATTTTACAAATGTTTTCATGTGCTGTCAAAAATATATAAATCTCTATCGAAAAAACATGAATTTAATGTATAAAATAATAGAATTAAAATAAATTTTCAGAACCCCCATCATTTTGGTACACGTGATTAAAAAGAACAATTTTCCAATCGGACTGAGATTTCATATCCCTTATGTGTTCGATTTATTTTAAACACGATTATTTAATCTGTAAATTAATTACAACAGATTATGTTGAGCTGATACATAGTATCAGACCATATTATGTGATCTTTGAGGTCATTTGTGTGAAGAAGTCCTCCAGAATTCGTCCGGGTTGACTCAGTTGAAAGAGTATTGGCGTCTTCAGCCAATACATCCCTGGTTCGAATCCTGGCCCGGACTTTTTTCACCCATTTGGAAAATTTACATCTGTTATCATATGTCATATTTAAGTTTAATTTCTGCAGATTTTAATTATTAAGCAGTAAAAAAACCTGCGTATATTTTTTCTTTGCACGTCTGATTAGGTGTAAAAAGTGTACAGTGTAAAACAATTTTCTATGCAAAAAATATGTAAAAGGAAAAGTGCAGAAAATCTCAGCATATTTGGCATCTCTGATCATTCGTATAAAGTATACAATTTAGGGATATTCAGTATGCAAAAATTGTGCAAAAAATCTGAGCGTATTTGGCACCTGCAATTGTGCACAATTTAGGTATGCAAAAAAAGCGTACAAAAATATGCTCAAAATCTGAGCGTATTTGGCCCCTCTGATTCTGCATAATAAGTGTACAGCTTAGATATGCTAAAAAGTATAAAACAATAGGTTCACAAAAAGTGAGCGTATTTGGCACCACTGATTGTGCATAAAAAGTGAACAATTTAAGGTATGCACTTTTTGTTCACAATTCGGTTTGTACTTTTTGTGCATAAGCAGAAGTGCCAAATAAGCTCACTTTTTGGGCACTTTTTTTTACAAACTTTTTCTAGCTGGGATGTGATTAAGTATTTTACAAGTACTTTCATATGTTGTAAAAAATACATGCAACTCTATTGAAAAATATTGAATTTAATATAAAAATAATAGAATTAAAATATATTTTAAAAAGACCCCGCTAATTTGAGAAGTATGCTAAAAAGGACAAATTTTAGACTCTGAATGAGACCGAAATTTCTTATCACTTATGTGATTAAATATTTTACAAATGTTTTCATACGCTGTCGTAAATATAAATCTTTATTCCAATAAATCATTTCATCTCTATAAAATGAAAAATCCCACTTCTGACTGAATTCTGAATAAAAATATTATCTTTGACGTTTATGTCTTGTCATTTATCAGCTGACATCATCAATTCTATTTTAACTGTCGTTTAATGTCGTTGCATTTTCTCTAACAATCGAAAAAGAAATGAAAAATTGAAAGCAAGCATTTAAAAAATACCTTTTAGGTCAGTCAAGGCATTTGGGCACGTTTTTCTTTCGATTATATAAAGAATTTTGTGTTTCTGGTTTTAAGAAATATTTCGAATAAAAAAATTCAGTACTTTTAAGTGTGTAAGGTTGTTTTATATTATTTAACCTGTGCATTAAACCTATGTTCCTAACCAGTTAACTCCCGAGATGTTTTATAATTTTAATTTCAGCAAAATAGATTTATCTTAATACTGTGGTGACATTTATATGCCGAACATTTTTCTTTTTCTTGTAATTTCTAAATAAAACAAAATGTAAAATAAAAAAAGGTTTTTATTTTTACTGATTTTTTTAATCTAAATAATAAAGTCATCTAAAAATACAATTCTATTTATAAAAAAAAAATCGTGTTTTTTTCATTGTTATCGAAAGTTTTAAATTTAAAAGGTGTAGAAAAAAAACGGCACTCTGCGAAACGGCCAACAGCAGATTACATGCATTTCTGAGAGATTTCATACATGTGATTGAATATTTTACAAATATTTTAATATGCTGTAAAAAATATGTAAATCTTTGTTGAAAAAATATAGATTTAATATAAGAATAATAGAAACGGCCAATAGCAGATTACAGTCATTTCTGAGAGATTTCATACATGTGATTGAATGTTTTACAAATATTTTAATATGCTGTCAAAAATATGTAAATCTTTGTTGAAAAAATATAGATTTAATATTAGAATAATAGAAACGGCCAACAGCAGATTACATGCATTTCTGAGAGATTTCATACATGTGATTGAATATTTTACAAATATTTTAATATGCTGTCAAAAATATGTAAATCTTTGTCGAAAAAATATAGATTTAATATAAGAATAATAGAAACAGCCAACAGCAGATTACATGCATTTCTGAGAGATTTCATACATGTGATTGAATATTTTACAAATATTTTAATATGCTGTCAAAAATATGTAAATCTTTGTCGAAAAATATAGATTTAATATAAGAATAATAGAATTAAAATAAGTTTTCGAAAACCCTCGTCACTTTGGAACACACAAAAAGGACAAGTTTAGATTCAGAGTGAGACTTATTACTTATGTGATTAAGTATTTTATAAATGTTTTCATGTGCTGTCAAAAACATATAAATCTCTATTGAAAAATGTTAATGCAACGTAAAAATAATAGAATTAAAATAAAGTTAATTTTTCAGAACCCCCATCATTTTGGAACACGTGATAAAAAAAACAAGTTTCGACTCGGACTGACTAGGGAACTGCAAGAAGTGTAAGTCACCGATTTTGATGAAAGTGGTATCGTAAAGATCTCGTCGAGTGTAGTAAAAAACTCAATTGAATTACCCGTCGCAAATGAGCCGTTTTCGAAATATTCAACAATTTATGTCACGTAGCTAGTGCACACTTAATGGGGGACCCCAAAAAATTTTATTCTCGATTTTAACGAAAGTGGTATCGTTGTAAAGATATCATCGTGAGGATTAAAAAACTCAAAGGAATTACCCCTCGGAAAAGAAACGTTTTCGAAATATCCGACAATTTGTGTCACATTGCTAATGTACACTGCTGGGAAACTACATTAAGGGACATAAATTGTTGGATATTTTGAAACTGGCTCATTTCAGACGGTTACTTCCATTGAGTTTTTTACTTCTCAGAATCGGGAAAACAATTTTTTGCGGTCCCCGATTAAGTGTGCACTAGAGCAGTATGCACTAGCTACGTGACATAAATTTTCGGATCTCTCGAAAACAGCTCATTTCCGACGGGTAGTTCTATCGAGTTTTTTCTCCCTCATGATATCTTTTTAACGATATCACTTTCGTTAAAATCGACACCAAAATTTTTTGTGGTCCCCCATTAAGTATGCACTAATTACGTGATATATATTGAGGATATCTCACAAACGACTCATTTGCGACGGGTAGTTCCATTGAGATTTTTACTGCTCTCGATGAAATCTTTCTAACGATACCACTTTCATCAAAATCGGTGACATACACTTCTTGCAGTTCCCTAGTGAGTTTTTATACAATTTATGTGTTAAATTTTAAACACGATTTTTCAATCGGTAAATTTATTATAACAGATTCTGTTGAGTTGATCCATAGTATCTGACTAGTTTCTGTGATCGTTGAGGTCATTTCGGTGAAGAAGTCCTTCAGTATTCGTCCGAGTTGGCTCAGTTGGAAGAGCATTGGCGGCTTCAGCCAATTATCTCTGGTTCGAATCCTGGCCCGGATTTTTTTTATCCACTTGGAAAATTTACATTTGTTATCACTTATGTTATTAAGTATTTTACAAATATTTTCATATGCTGTAAAAATATATATAAAACTCTATTGAAAAAAATTGAATTGAATATAAAAATAATGGAATTAAAATATATTTTAAAAAGGCCCCGTTAATTTGAGACGCAAGATAAAAAGGACAAATTTTAGACTCGGAATGAGACTCAGATTTCTTATCACCTACGTGGTTAAATATTTTACAAATGTTTTCATACGCTGTGAAAAACATAAATCATTATTCCAATAAATTATTACATTTCTTTATAATGAAAAATCCCATTTCTGACTGAATTCGGAATAAAAATATTACCTTTGACGTTTATGTCCTGTCATTTTTCAGCTGACATCATCAATTCCATTTTAACTGTCGATTTATGTCGCTGCATTTTCTCTAACAATCGGAAAAAAAATTAAAAATTTAAAACAAACGTGTGCAAAATACCTTTCATGTCAGTCAAGTCATTTGGGTACTTTTTTATTTTGATTATATAGAATCCCGTGTTTCTAGTTTTAAGAAGTATTTCGGATAAACAAATTTGAACATTTACTGCGTGTAAGGTGGTTCTATTATGTTTAACTTATGCATAAAGCATACATTCCTAACCAATTAAATCCCAAGATGTTTTATTGTTTGAAATTCAGTGAAATATATTTATCTAAATACTGTAGGTGACATTTAGACGTCATATATTTTTCTATTCTCGTAATTTTTTAATCAAGAAGATTTCTAAGATTTTTTTCAGATTTGGATAAAAAATAACATTATGTTTTATGTTTACTGATTTATTGAACTAACAAATTCAGTCATGTAAAATGTCAGTTTTTATAATAAAAAAAATCATTGTTTTCTCACTAGTATCTAATGTTTTAAATTTAAAAGTTGAAATATGAAAACTGAAAAACAAAACAACGCTCTGTGAGACTGTCAGCAGAATTTAAGGGTTTAGTATCTTTGACTTATTTTGCATAAGATAAAATAACTGCAATGCCATGTTTAAAACTGGTGTACCGAGCTCAAATATGTCAAATATTGATAAACTGGGCATCTGTTTAATTCAGATTCTAAATGTTATGTAAACGTAACATGTTAGATTTTTCAGTGCTGCTTTTTTTTTTAAATTGAGATATTTCGACTTTTACGTAACTTTTTTAATGAGATGAATTTCACTTAATCTGAATACATAAATTGTTTACATGCATTAAGTTTTGCGTTACTTAATTTTAGGTCTGTAAAAAATAGTTTCAAATCTATATAATAAAGGCCAAACGTATCTGTACGTAACGCATACGTCATGTTTTGAATGGCAACACTTTCAGGTGAAACTTCGATTTTGTAATTTTCACTATTGTAAATATTTAAAATTCTAGACATAGTACGTTTTCAAACTTTATGCCATCGTATAGAGAAAAAAATGCACTTTTAAATGCCGTTTGTAAGAAAATTTTATCTCAATTTGTTTTTGAAATATTAATTTTTTTGTAGTTTTTAGTTCAATTTCTCTAATGGCGGCAACTTGAGTATCGCATTTATGTGAGAAATAAAAAAAAACAGTCATAAAGTAAAAAAAAAAAAAAAGAGAGAGAGATAGAGAGAGAGAGAGAATAGAGATGTAGCTTGGTAGCTGGAGGTGACGCCAAAAATGTAACCCTAAAATTCGCTGCAATGCATCAAACATAACCGCGTACTTTCGCATAAAAGGAAAACTTTTAGCGATACTGTTTTAATTCATAATACAATGAAATAGAATGCTAAAATATAATCAAATCTGTTTCATTTAGAGAGAAAATGATGCTAAAGAATTCTGCTGCAGCTCTGTTCTATGTGATTGTTTTGTTTTGGTCGAATACGAGATTTAAATTGCAAGAATAAGGCCTATTTCAAACCGTTTTAATCGCATACTGCACCTCCATCTATCTCTTTTCCCCATGGAAAATAACTGATCACTTTATATTTTAGTTGCCATTTTTTCATAGCAACTGAAAAAAAATAGCAATTAAAAACCTGTTATGTTAAAATATCGTCGGCTATAAAACACGGTGAATGTTGTTGGTTTTATTTTGTGTTTATTTATCAATTTAATAATGACTTTTAGTTCGCTGCAAACTTACTTTACAAAAGATACATCAATTAACCTTTACAAAAATTTATTTTAAAGAATATTTGTGTTCACATTTTCTTAGTTGATTTTAAAAACTGAACGAATGCAATTTTATTCTTTGGCAAAATCTTTGGCTAATAGCTTTTATCTTCGTCTAATACAGAAGTACCGATAATTTTCAAAGCTTTATATGATTACATAATTAATATGTTTCATATAAAATTGCTATTTGGGATTAGTTGGCAGTTTAAAAAGCATATTACGTAGGAAAAATTTATTAGATTTTTCAATTTTAAATTAAAAAAAGTTTTTCGTCTTTAACTCTGTGACCCGGGAACACCGGGTTCGGTGTACTAGTGTATATTAATGGTGCAACTCTTTCGAACATACATGAAACTATGCAATATATACTAAATATGCATTCTGTACAATCTGTGGTGTAAAGAATATTTTTTAATAATTTTGTAGAGCCACACAAATGTATTCTATTACATAATGCTATAGGCGAAACAATTTTTGGAGTGCGTTTTAATAATATTAAACTATTCCACATTTTATGAAATGCACAAGTTGATGAGGTTTACAAGTTAATTCCTGTATCAAAGAAAGCATATAGTAATTACAGGGACATGAAAAAAATATACTGTATCGGAAGTACTGTATATTTTTAAGAAATCGTTATAGTACGAACGTTATCTCATTTACAACGTTTAACGTTCAATTTCAGACTTGGTTTATCTATAACAAATTTTTAGCACAATAGTTGGTCAGGCAATTGTAAAAAGATAGAAGATAGACTATAACTGCGGTTAAAAAAAAAGTTTTTCTGACTTTCTGAAGGAATAAAATGTGTCTTTTAACAAACTGGCGGGAATTGTAATATAATTTAAATCTTATTGTAACAAAATATTTTCTTAACATCTCCAAAAAATTCTTAATTATCCTGTTGTCATATGAATATTCATTGAATAATACGCAAAACAACAACATTCGTTATGTTTGAAAAATGAAATATTCGTTCAATATTAATTTGTTTGGATAGCTAGTGTTAATGTTATCAACGTAAAAGTAATTTTTTCTAAAATCTGTGAGGGGGAGAAAAATCGACCTCAAAAGGTTAGAAATGGACTTTCGTGTCCTTAATAATCTGACAAATATAACCAATTCTTACCTATTTTAAATACGTTCCAGAATTTAAAATTTTATTTTATAGATTTTTATAACACTCTAAGTTATTTCACTTCAGATGCAACTAAAACTTTTGCATAAGTTTCAGGATTTCGTTTAATTTTTCAAATAAATATTCTGATGTTCCTTCTTTATAATATATTATTTAATTAAAAGTTTGGTTTCTCCAATTAATATATTCTAAACTTCGGAAATACAAGTTCTGTATTTATAATAAATCCGATGCAAATTGATGTAATTCGGTATTTTTAATATTGAAGAAAACTTAAAATACTTTTTAGAAAATTTAGCACAATGTCTCCTGGATTCGGTTATCCTTATCCTGTTCTGTATTAATCATAATTCCTTCTGCGTTTAAATGTTCAGATATTTCTACCGTAGAATTTAATATTTGATTAAATTTGGTTTCTCATTTTAATATATTCAAACCTTCAGTAATGTAAAATTTGCATGTATAATCTTGCAAATGTCTGAAATTTAGTTTTTAAATACAGGACAAAAATTTCTTAAATACATTTAAAAAAAATAATAAAGAATGTCTCTTTGATTTATTTATCTTGTAAGTTAAATCTTGTCACGCGTATTAATTGCACTTTCCTCATTTAAATATTTTGATATTCCTTTGAAACTTATCCTGTTTGTGTTTTGCGTCTCAAAGTGTTATTACACTTAAAAATTTCAAGCAACAAAAATCACCTGTGTTTTTTCGTTTTCTAAGCATTTCATTGGCTGTTCCAGAAAAGGCTTTTCCATCATCCGGATTTCCAAGCATTTGATTCGCTGTTACTGGCCTATTTCATGTGCTTCAGGCGTCAAAGACGCTCCGACACAGTACTTCTTGACACCCCTGGAGCCATATGATAAGATGAACACACCTGGAATTTGAAGAGACTTTGGCCCCTCGAGTAATAGAACTTTTACATGAGAATATAACGTCTTTTTAGTTATGTCGTACTTTTCAACTTTTCCCCACTTTTACAAATTCGACAACATACCATAGAAGCAATAGGGGTTGAAATCCCGAAAACACTCCTTAAATGTGATATTACATGAGGTGTCAAATTCGCTTCAAATTTCAAGTGTCTTCATGTTATCTTATGATTCTCGTTTTGTTGCTCAGAAAGCAGACGAACTTGTTTGTGTGGGAGCATCTTTAACGCTTGAAACAAAGGGAGTCGCCAGTAACAGCCAATCCAAAGCTTGGAAATCCTCATGGAAAAGCCTTTTCATGAACTGCCCATGAAATGCTTAGAAAATATAAAAAACGCAGTCGCAGTCGGAAATTATCGTCGCTTGAAAATTTTACGTGTAACATATTTTTAAAAGTGCTTTTTACGAATCAAAAGTCGCTTCAAATTCCAGGCGTCTCCATGTTATCTTATGGCTCCAAGGGAGTCTCTTCTAAAGCAAGCAGCTCAATCATCCTGTGTCGTTCTGAGTGTTTTCCTTAATTATATTTATGTCTGGCTTAATATATACCTTATAATAAATAATTAAAATTCAGACGTTAATTTCTAGTGTCTTTAGTGTTTAGTAATGTATGCTGGAATTATGATTTTTCGTGCTTGTTTGTTTTTAAAGTTTTGAATCAAGCTCATAGTGTCCTTTTATAAATTTGATAAAATATAGTAAAAGCAATATACAATTAGAATATACGAAATAATAGACGATTATGAGAGAATTATGATTTTTCGTGCTTGTTTGTTTTTAAAGTTTTGAATCAAGCTCATAGTGTCCTTTTATAAATTTGATAAAATATATTAAAAGCAATATACAATTAGAATATACGAAATAATAGACGAAATATAAGTAGTTGTGTAACAATTTTAAATGCCTATTGAATAGAAAAGTGGAATAGAAATGGAATAGAAAAGTTGTATTAAATTTGGCAATTTCAATAAAAAATATAATTTTTATTGAAATTGCCTCGGTTCAAACTAAAATGGAAATTTTCAATTAAAATCTTTTGCTCAAGTTGTGAAAAATTCGATTTCAATGTATTTAAAAATAATTACGTATTTTATTCGAAAAATGGATGATTACTAATTTTTCACTTAAGTCCCTGGAATAAAAATGGTCACAGAAAGAGTACCTACCGATTTTGAAAATGTTTCGATTAAAGTTGTCTCAAGTTTTGTCAAATTTTGAAGCATTGCAATTTTTCGTTTATAATGAAAGTTTTAAAAAATACTGAAATCCAATAATGTTACCAAGTCACTTGTCAGAAAACTGTTGCACATAATATGTATTTATTCTCAATGAATGAAACCTCTCAACTGGTAGACGGCAGGTGCTGGGTTCGAACCCAATCGCGGCTGTCGGCCTAACCGTTCGGAGTTTTCGTGGTTTTCTTCGAACCTTGCGTAAATACGTGTTAGGTTCCCTTAGAAAGACCCCCACGAAGGGCACTCCCCCCCTGGTCCTATATCCCTAGCGCAGATAATCGGACGTCAAAAATCAACCAACCAACCATCTCAATGAATGAAATTGCAAACCAAAAGAAAATTTATTGAATTTTATTGGAAAAGTTTTCATATTTTTCGTAACTTTTTTGCCTTAAATAGTAGGCTGAACTACTTTTAAAACATATATTGATCGATTTCCTTAGTTCAGAAAATAACTAAAAAAAAAACAGAACATGACTTTTCAAAATATTTTATTGGTAAACACATGGGATCGTTTTATGGTTGATTTTGTTACCATGGCAGTCAGTATTGACATATTTTGTATGAAATTATTTTTTAATATGTTTAGTAATTTTTTTTTTTAATTGCTGTTCCCTTTCTTCAATCTTTACAAGAAGAAAATATTGATTTAGTGAAATTATGATTTCGAATTTTCAACGAATTTATAGGTTTTAGAAGGTCCTGAACACAATTGGACTGTTTTTAGAAAATTTCTGTCTGTATGTGACACAGTTTGACGGCTCTGTATCTCAAAAACTAATGCACGGAATTTAATATAGTAGATTTGAACTAATTTAGATTCTATTAGATCTTGATATGAGTAGTGATGAGTAGATCTTGATATGAATCATTAGTTTTTTTCCGTAAATCGCCCAACAGGCAACTCTACTATGATGCATTACATATCTAAACACAAATCTACACAACATATCTAAAAAATTAATGCACAACTTCACATTTAGACACTGACATAAGTTATAGCTGATTGGGGTTTCATGTAAATCTTTTAACACTATGTTGCATTTTTCAGGATTTACACAGATTGCAGAAAACTTTTCTCAAGAAATAATGCGCGGAATTTTATCAAATATCACATTCTGATAGGCTTTAGCATAAGTGGATGTTAATTAGGTTTTCGTGTTGCTCTTATAGCAAGTGTTACTGCTATGTTCATTTTTGATTTCAGTATGCATTATTTATACAATAAGTCTCATCAACGAATGGATGAAATTTATTCAAACTTTATAGAATTTTTCAACTAGATTGAAAGGTGTCGCTAATATCAGTGGCTCACAACTATAGTAGACAAAATCACTCCAAAGAAAAAACAAAATTGTCTATTTAGAAGATGCATAAAACCTGTTTATTTGCTCGCACATTGAATTAACTGCTTCCATATACAGTCCATCACAAAAGTCTACTGCATTCCTAAATTTACCGCTATCTAACTCAATACTAATATTTTGGAGGAAAAAAATATCTTAGTAAACATTTCAGGCAATAACTAATGTCTGAAAGAAAATTTTTACAAATCGTTCATTAAAATTTAGCAGAATTGTGCAAAAATCGATATTTTCTAGTCACAACCGTCTAAATACATATAATGTGTACTGAATTTATGTTCAAATAAGGATTAAAAAAAATACTTTGCAAGACCTTCCTTGGAAATTATCACTGCTTACATTCTATTTGATATTGACGAATCAAGTGTTTTCATCGTATCGGGAATAATGTTCGACTATGTACATTATGCGATACACAGTTTCTTTGCCTGTAATTGTGTGTTTTCGAATTCGATGATCAAGTTCTTACCAAAGATACTCAATGGTACTTAAATCTGCTGATTGTGATGTCGGAAACAGCTGTTTGAGTACTTTATAAAGAAGTCATTCCTTTATAATCTTAGTAGTATGCTTCTGGTCATTATCGTGCTGGAAGACCCAGCTAAGTCCTAATTTCTAAACGGGTGAGTATAGCTTACCCTGCAACATTTTAAGATTTCCAAATTGATCCACCTTACCGTCAATAAAAAAATAAATGATCAAGACCAGCCACCGCCACTGATCTCAAAGCCATTACATTACCTCCACCGTTTTTAACAATTTGTGTTGAATCTTCTGGTTTCATTTCTGGGGGTTTTTTTCGTCAAATTTTCTCATGACCAATACTGCCAAGAATATTAACTTTACTCTCATCAGTAAAAAACACTGTTTTCCAAAAGTCAAAGTCCTTGTCAATGTGTTTAAATTCAAAATCTAGCTTATTTGTTGGTTTGCAGACAAAACTGGAGATTTTTTTTCTGGGAATTCTACCAGTAAACATGCCAGTCGAAGAATTCTATGAACAGTTTCTGGATGCACTATCTTGTCACTTACTATCTCAATTTGCTTGGTTAATTGTGGGATACTAATTTTAAGATTATTGTTTCCTTGCTATAATTCTTGCATCACAATTCTTAAGTTTCATTGGACAACCATATCAGTATTTGTTGAGCATATTTGCATGTAAATTATAGTTTCTAAGTATAGTTTGTACATTTGCACTACTTTTTCCTATAATTTTGACAATCTTACCAGACGATTTACTTTCGTTTTTTGTTTTTACGACCAGATTATACAGATTTAAGGACTTTTTTCTTAATGACTTATTTAACACATTGTATACAACCGTTTACATATAATTATATTTCGAACATTTTCACAGGTGAAGATCAATTTAACTAAACTCACGTGCCTGGTAAAGAAAGTGAAAACGAAAGAAGTTTATATGCATATGTTGTTTAGTCAATTAAGTTTATGTGGACATTTTTAAAATGCTGATTGAATAAGTTTCATAATTGTACGAGTAATTATCATTTTTAAGCTTTTGCAATACATTCAGAAGCATTTTTAGGTCAGAATAATAGGCTAGTGTGCTTTTTTGCTTGTAAATTTGGTTAGTTTTGGTAAAAAAACTACTTTTATGGATGTATATTCACTTCTTGACTGACTGCATGTCATCTATTTACATACTTGGTTTACTATCGAAGTAGATAAAATAGATTTTATGTACCTTCTAAATGTACTATCTCATTTTTTTCCAAAATGAACTAGGTATGCTATAGTTGTGTGCTCCTCATCTGCTCTTTGGGTTATGAACTTTGGCTCTGGACATCAACGATAGGAGGTGCGAAATTCTATGATTTGCTTTAAAAATTACGATGCTTATTTTAAATGCGCACAATTCGAAGAATCTATAACTTTAGAATCATCTTAATATGCATAAATTGTCATTAAACTTTAGGATTGTCATAGCGAATTTTGTAAGGAAGATGTGACACATTTCGATGTATTTTCGATACGTATTAAACTTAACGGAAAATTACTATGTAGAATGTATTTTCTTCATTAATTTGTTATAAATATAACTTTTTAAATTTTTAATGGAAAAAAATGTTCACTTTCTGGACATGTCTTTGCTTTAAACATTGAATTGAATTTTATTTTTAACTCGCTGGACATTACTGGTCCAATTTTTGAAAACCATTATTTCTGAAGAATATTTTACGCGCTGGATGTTTTCGAAATTTGCGACAGAAATTCCTTTTTTGAATTAGTATCTTCAAAATTTATGTGAATATATGAGTTCTCTTAGAAAAAAAATATATTCATAAAACTAATATTAGCCAAAAAGCTAGCATAACAAACATTTTGAAAAAAATACTTATCAGCCGGTTACTATGGCACCGACAATTTCAATTTTTTTCTGTTTAGTAAGTTTGTAGAATTGTTGTAGAGAATGTATACCTTTTTACTTATTTTAAAAAGAAGAGTTTGTTTAATGAATTTATATATCAATTTGTCTTATATTCTCCCATTATTTTGAAATAACAAAACTTCGTGACCAAAAATAGTAAAATGGAGCATGATTATTGGAATTTTTTTTTAATCGTAGCGTCATGCAACTAAAACTGTATTTATTTAAAATGTTTAAAGTTTCAACACAAAATCGTATCCATGGTGAGAAATACCTAAAAAATTTGTTCGGAAGTAACAATATGAAATATATTGTATTTGTTTCCCACAAATAACATATTTTCTAGAAAGTTGCATATAGATTTTTATTTTTCAAAAATCATGATTGCGAACCAAGATTAATTTTACGGATTATAATAAGAAAAGTTATGTCGATATTTATCTTGAAATTTTTTGCATCAAACATTGAATTATATTGCATTTTTTTAAACATTGTTTTGTAGTTAAATAATAGTAGCTAAAGAACTGATGCAGCAAGTATTTTGATTAATGCATTCATCAGCATGTATAATAGTATTTCTGTTGAATTTCGGTTATCGTAGTAGTATACTAGTCAATTTTAGAAGAAACATGAAGGATAGTTCTTTTTATATAGTTATTTAATTTTTCGACCTATTAAAGAATAAAATAGTATACTTACTGAGTTTATATATTAATTTGTGAAGTATTCTTCCATTATTTTGAAATAATTTAACTTTAGCGACAAAAAATGGAAAAAAAATATGTAAAGAGTCTTCAAAAAAGTCTTTTGTATATTTGTGCAGTTATTGGTACGAACAATTAAAATTGTACTTATTTAAAGTATGTAAAGTTTGAACTTAAAATCGTATGCATTTTAATAAATATCTGAAAAGTTAGTTTAGAAGTAAAAATATGAAACCTATTAGATCTGTTTTACATGCCTTACATTGGATCTGTCAGAACATAATGAGTACTATGCTGAGTAAATTTCTCTGAAATAGATTTAAAACATTTAACCGATTTTGCCGTATAAGGAAATAACAATAAGTCTAAGAATGTGAATTATAAGATTTTTCTTTCTTTCTTTCTTTTTTTTTACTGGATTATATTCAGAATTAATTTTAAAACTTCCTATTGCAGTGAAATCTACAGGTTAGTGAACGGATATAACAGTTTGCGGCGGCAAGAAGGTTGAGGACAGTTTAATTTTTTCAATAGTTTATTTTAGAAATATATTTCAAAATAGTGAAGATGCTGCAATTCAATGTTGAACTTAAAGTTCATTTTGAAATAAATAAATAAATAACTGCACATTCAATTAACTTTTAAATAATTACTACACAAATTTGAGTTTTTAAAAATCCTTATTACTTTTTAAAAGCTCATATTTTTGTCCAGTATTTTTTTTAAGATTTTAAAATATGTGTTCCACAAGACTCTGCATGTATTTTTGGAAACATTTAATAATTACATTTCACATATATATATATATATATATATATATATATATATATATATATATATATATATATATATAGACATACGAAATGTAGCGTCATGGGTTCATAGATATAATAAATTTCAACTCGTTTAGCTTGAGATATTTATTTCACATGCATTTTTTCTTAAAATTTATTTCCAAAATTATTGATTTCAAAACTATAAATTTTGTTCTTTCATTATTTGTGTTAAAGATTTTTACCCAATTCATTCAATAATTCTAAAAATAATTACTTTAAACTGTCTAATCTTTGGTGTCTTATTAATAAAACATTTCTTTTTAGTATTATTGCCTCTTGACAATTATTTTTGATATTAGATTCAAATAATTGATAGTATATATATATATCTATATTTTTTTTGTAAAAGTTACAACATAAAACATTCGTTAGTAAGCTTAATCAATTATAGTGACTGAACTTTATCGGTCATCAAAAATAACAGATAAATTTTATTAATATAAATAATTTATCAAATTTACCAAACGATGTGGTTATTAATAATTACCGAATCTTTCAAATTAATCGTAACATGTATGTATCTTAAATACAAAAGAAGCCATAGAATTTCTAAAACATGAAAGTAAATAAAATATTAACATGGGGGGGGGGAGGAACAAGCCATCCAAAATAGCAGTTTGAGTGGTAAATAGCGCTGAGTATATTAACAAAACTCATATTTTCTCTCATTGTAATTTAGCTATGGTTAAAAATGATGTGCCAAATTATGCAATTAAATAAGATTGCATTTATTACAAAAAAAATTTTTTTAACTTATTTTAAACTGAAATTTCACTTAGCGGGGTTATAAGCAAAGAATCATTTTACAAATTGCAATTGAAAAAGTTAGATTAACCCTTAAATGCATATTGGAGAATTTTCGATACCATAAGTGTTCCGGATTTATTGGGGATTTTATTCACATATTCCGTATTCTCACCAGAAATTTAAAAGAGCAATTTTCACTTTACTTAATGACAGACCATTCGTAATTAAATAAAGAAAATTTACTGTTTAGATTTTCAGGTATAAATTCTGATTCTTTGAATTGCGCATTTTTTGGAACGTGTTCTATCCTGAGCATTTAAGGGTTAATATTTCTTGAAATCTTTTTGCATTAAACATTACATTTTATTGTATTTTATTTTTACGTAGATTTCGTATGAAAAACTACCTATTGCGGTCGCTCCTATGTTGGAATTTCTGAAAATGTTTTGCAGATCTACGCCGATCATGACCTCTAGACCCCAAAACTACCACCAGTAAAAAAGTTTATACATCTCACTTTCTTATGGACACGATAACTTCTATAGTTCTGCTCCAACCTCTTCACAACCGATACATAAAATCAAGGGATATAAAATCTCGGCTAAGTTCGTTAATGGGCAAAATTGGTCCAAGAAGGTGGAAATACGGACTTTTTTGTGAAAACCGAAAAAACGCCATAACAGCTTAATTAAAATAGATATCGAATCGGTTTAAAGTTCTTAAAAATGGGCGAAAATTTTTTGCATGACAGATTTTTCATAAATTTAGAAATGGGCTCAAGGAGCGAAAAAAAAAAAAAAAAAAACAGGGGTTTTGGGAGAAAAAAATTCATAACTTCGTCAATTATCAAGATATCAAATCCAAACATTTTTTTTTTATAAATGTTCTTAAAATTATCAAACATTTTTGTATTTACAAGTTTTTGATAGGACCAACTTTTACCGATGAAAAAAAAATTAAAAATCTCAAAAAGGTGGGTGTAAAAAGAAAAAAATCCATAACTTCGTCAATTTATAAGCTATCAAGTCTAAGTAAATTTATTTTACATCTTCTCAATAATATCTACAAATTTTATACTAACAAGTTTTTCATAGGACCAATTCTTATAGCAAAAATAAATTAAAGATAGGAGTTTTAGAAAAACCTCAAATCCAAACAACTTATATTCTAACTCATTTTTAAATTCATTTTTCATTTTAAACGCATTCAAATGACATAGATCCTCTTATTTAGGAACTGTATAATGTGACGCATTGATCAGTTTTTTGATAAAGATAGAATGTATTTCAAAAAAGGCTTCCAAAAAGGGTATTCTGAACAGAATTTCCTGAAGTGTTCGTGATTGAAAATTTGAGGAAGTATTCAAATAATAAATTGCTTTTTTGCTGACTCTTTTTTAAATCCATTTTTGCTATCAAACGCATCCAATTTACAGGTCCTCTTATTAGGAACTATATAATGTGACGCATTGGTCAGTTTTTTGATAAAGGCAGAATATATTTCAAAAAAATGCTGCCGAAAGGGGTATTTTGAACAGAATTTCTCGAAGCGATCGTGATTGAAAATTGAGGTATCCAAATAACATATTTCGTTTTTTCTGACTAATTTTTAAATTCAGTTTTGCTCTCAAACGCATCCAATTTACAGATCCTCTTATTTAGGAACTATATACTGTGACGCATTGGCCAGTTTTTTGATAAAGATAGAATATATTTTTTAAAAATGCTGTCAAAGTGGACAGTTCGCACAAAATTTCCCGAAGCGATCATGATTAAAGAATTTAGGATGTATTCCAATAACAAATTGGTTATTTTATAACTCATTTTTAAATTAAATTTTGCTCTCAAACGCATTCAATTGAGTTTTCTATTTTTTTGGAATTATAGAATGTGCCGTATTGGGCGATTTTTTAAAAAAGCCAAAATATATTTCAAAATACGTTGTCAAAATGGGCATTTTAGTCGAATTTAGCTTAAGATGATTCTGATAAAGCCAGTTCTTGCAGAAAAAGGAAATTGAAAATTTTTCAAAAGCAGCCAAATAAAGTTCTTAAACTGGACTCATCTGTAACCAAATTTTATTTTTTGTTGAAATGAGCACTCTTCGAAATCTACCATCGCCTATAGGCCAAGCCGACAGGGATTTTTTAAACATAATTTGCGCCTTACTCTGCAATTAACAATAATAAATACAACTAGCATAACAAATATTTTGAACTATTTTATTGATGAGTATGTAGGACACTATTTTTGATGGCTTTCTGTTATCATGGCAGTATACAGGCATTTTTAGATTAAATAAGTTTTACCGAAAATTAGAATTTCGTTTGGTTTAAAAACGTTAAACCTATAATCGACGAACGAATTTGCTTCTTGCGTTCAACTATTATTTTGAAATAGTGTGATAACTTTTAAAAAAAGAAAGAATGAAACTTAGGGTATTTACATGTAATGTTTTTTAATATATTTTCCTGTTAACCATATAAAATTACATTTATTTAGAGTTTCTACATTTATAAATAAGTCATATTTAGCGATTTGAAATATTTGAAAATTTACATTGGAATTAAAAATATTAAACTCATTGAACCCATTCATAATTAACAAAATTGCCGGAAAATTCTTATAAAGAATGATCTAATAATAAATACAATAAAACCATGTTATGAACCAAGAAAAATATTGCAAACTTTAACATGAAAAGTACTTTAATATAAAAAAGGTCCATATTTTTTTTTTTTAATTTGCTTTAAACATTAATTCCATTTTACATTAGGATATAAAGTGGTTTGTCCGTGTTTTCGAATAAACAATAAATGAAGAACAGCGAAATATTTGCAAAAGTTTGATGAGCGTGCAGTATAATATTTATATTGTTTTTTTGTTACCATGGCAGTATATTTTGAAAATTTTAGATCGAGAATTTTTCTTAGTCAGTTTGACAGAGTTTTGTATTGATTTTAATTTATAGTTTGTTTATCGAATCAGTTTGAGATTTTTTCTTACATTCTTGCATTATTTCGATATAATTGAATTTTGATCTACGGAAAAAAAGGTAAAGCAAATCTAATTTACACACACACACAGTGTGTGTGTGTAAATTAGATTTGCTGTATATATACTGTACGTGTAAAAACTATACGGGCAACAATATATATATATATATATATATATATATATTTGATAAATTTCAAAACAAACGATTTATTTTTACATTATAATGTGTAACATAAAGTTGAAAATCTAAAGTCAAAATTTTCAACTATAAGTATTTTATTACGAAAGAAATCTATTGTAAATAAAAAATATATATATTTTCCCTGTAAAAATTCTAAGGACAGCAAAATAAATACAATACAGTAATGAAGAAACAAATATGTATTGTATTATGCACCCACCTTTTGAGTTTAATTATCGAAAATATTCCACCATTTCCCGGCATCATCAATTTTTGGCACAGTTCGGCACTGGTTTTGTACTATTCATTTTTAATAATAGATCTGGATTCTAATGCTAAGGAAAAAACCTTCAATTTTTATAAACTAGTCTCACTAGATTTCCCCGTGAATTATCGAAAGGCTTTAAATGAAGACGTCTGAGCAGCCATTGCAAAACTTCATTATTTTCTTATGAAACTAAAGTTTTGTCTTACAGCTTGCAAGGTTAGGCGCATTGTTTCTCAGTTACATCTTTTTTTTCTTGCCAGAAATGTTGCTTCAAATAAAAGATGGCAAAAAAGAGTTTTTATGTTTGTCTTTGAATTGAATTTTCCTGAAAGATATAAGTGACCCCACGTCGGTGAACGAAAGTAATCCCATGTTGCAATGAATCTGCCACGTAACTGATATATTGAGGAAGTCCTTTTCTCTTCTCAAATCACACCAATATTTCCAGTTATAAGAACTATTTATTTTTTTTCCTAGGAGAAAATAATTTGTCTCGTATGTTGAGACTATCTTCCCATGCATAAGAAGGGGTGAGTTTTTAATTTTTTTAATTATATAAAGTGAAAATGTAAAAAATATATTAAGCACTAAAAAGTTTATGCCATATATAAATTAGACTAATTAATAACATTATACAATGTTCACATGCTAATTGATCTCAAGAAAAATTTATTGATATATACGATTGTTTTAAAGAGCAGATTTTTTTGTTTATGAATTTCCATGCAAGGGAAAATTGCGGCCACGATTTCTTTTTTAAATTTAAGACCCCTCTCCAGCGAAAAATCGCATTCTTCTGCTTTCTCAGTAACTTGCTGTTGCAGATTTAAACTTTTCCATGTAATTTTTGCATAATTTTTATTTTTTACTCTCAAGAAGGTTACTCACTTTAGAATTTTACTAAACTTATTTTTATCAAGTTATGTTTCCTGTTTCTTGGAACTGGCCTCAATAAAATGGGTGAAAATCTCGAAACTTGTAAAATACAGTACAATGCAACTGTCCAGTATCGAATAGTTTATGGAATTAGTGAAACAAAGCAAGTTTACTTTGTAAAAAAATATACTTTGGAAAACAAAATTTGCGAGTAACCAAATTAAATGTTCGCAAATGTTGAGATGTTCTTCATTTTTTTATTTTGCCATTACTCAAACTCGCTAAGGTTGAGGTATTTACTGCATAATAACCTCTTTGCATTCTCATTTCGAAATTTTATGATGCGCAGATTTCAGATTGAATATATTTAGGTAGAATGGGACTTTACTTTTACCTTTTTTACATTTACAAGTTGTTTACTTAAACTTTAAGTTAATCTCTATTAATTATAACCAATGTGAATTAAATAATATTGGCTGGGGCAACTGGACACAAGAGGTAACTGTGCCATAGGCGATTTTATATATTAAAAAACTTTGATGGCTTTTCAGTTTTAACTTTTGTGAAACATGCCCTTTAATCTCTATTTGTTGTCATATCAATCATAACTCTATCTTTGCTGTGATAGGTTGTCAAAAAATTCGATTTCCTTCCTTAAAAACGTCAGTTTCATTCAACTTCATCGGCTTTTTAAAAAAGTACTGTACATATTTTTATTAAGCAATCATTTTTTTAAATATTAGACTTATAACTATCTGCATCAATGTTATTAGGTATCTATACATACTTATTTCATGTTTCAAATGTAAAACCGGTGTCCAAGTTACCCCATCAATTTTTCAATAATGGACTATCTGGGACATGTATCAAGGAAAACTGGACTATATTGGGTCCAGTTACACTAATAGGTGTAATTTTTGAATTTATCTTACAACGGGAAATTAATTTCTCTTTTTTTTTCTCACGTCAAAGAAAATTTTATATCTTATTAAAATTACCTAATAAAAAAAATTAGAAGTATATTGTAGGTATCAAACCAATTTTTTTAAATGAAATAGCCAAACTTTGCAATTTTACAATACAAATGAATAAGTGACAAAAGACAAAGTAACGTTTAGTAGAAAATTATCGAAACAAACAAAAAATAGTTCTATTCGATATAAAAACATGGTTACATTCTCCATGTTTATTGTACATGTCTTACTTCAAATTAGGATAAACAAATAGAATTAGGTATTAATGTAGTCGTTTGTTCATAGATTTATCTTGCTATTTTTTTTCCCTAAAATATCCATGTAACTTTATTACGAAAACTAAATTACACAGGTTTTCTCTTTTCCTATGCTTTAGGTACAAATAAATCTAACAATTTCACATTTAGTGCATCTTTTAGATACCTTGACTTTAGAATCATTCCTTTACATATAATTTACATAATCTGATTCAAATATTTTTAAGTTGTTTACACTTTTTCAAACCGGCCCTGATACATCTTATTAAAATACAGAAACATGTGTGGATCTTAGACTCTCATGGTCCAGTTGCCCCATTTTTATGGGGTAGCTGGATCCACTGAGAAAGAAAAGTTAAAAACATATCTTTTTATTTTTAGACATTACAATTTAATTTTTAAAATGTCTGTCTGACAGTGAACCTAACTGGTCACATTTACAGCGGTCCAAACTTTAATTCAAATAAGCATTAACTTTTCGAAGATAAATTGTTAGAATCTCCATAGCTGCATTGTAAGATCATTTCTCAGTTTCCTCACTTAACCATATATTTCGAAAGTTTTATAATTCTATGACGTATTTTATCGAACATTAAATTTTGAGAAATAAAGCACTTTTCAGAAAACTATTTATTTTATAGAATATTTTCTCAATAAACGGAGTTATAAATCGAAGATTTTCTGAAATTTTTTTATCGGAAGAGTTCTTCCCATATTCTTCTGGAAACTTTTTTATCTTGAACAATAAATTGAAATGCATTTTACTTTCAAAACAAGTATCTTATCCCTGCAAGTAAACAACTAAAAGACCAGCATGCAACATTTTTTAATCATTTTATTGGTAAACATACGGGTTAGCTCTCCTTTTGACTTTGTTACAACGACATTTTATAGAAAAAATTATCTGGTTTTCTTTTTGCAAAAGTTTAATTCAATAAAATAAATTTAAACTTCTTTATGGATTTTTAAAAATATTTTTTACAATTGATATATTTATTTTACATATTAATATTTGTATTCACTCATTTTTTCTTTCTTCTATCTTTACAACAAGAAACTATTACGTTCAGTCCGTCCGTCTGCCTGCTTGCGTATAACACAGTAAAAACTACACAATCGAGTTGTTTGATATTTAAAAAATATAATTTTTACACAATGTCGAGCTACTTAAAATTGTATGAAAATTGGATATATAGTTTAATTACAGGGATAATCAAGCCTATTCCGTTACATTACGGTCAATGGAAAAAATGGCTTCAAGTGTGTTTTAATGATGTTACACTCTTTCGAACATAATAGAATTGATATGCATCTATGAAATGTATAATGAAAATCTGCACAATCTCTGGTGCAAAGAATATTTTTTGATTTACAGGGCTACACAAAAGTATTCCATTACGCAATGGTATAGAGAAAACATTGTTTGATGAACATTTTAATTGTACTAAACTATAACATTTTATGAAAGTGATATACGTTGCTGAGGATTACTACAAGTCACTTTCTGCATACTAGAAAGCAGATAATATTTACAGAGAAACACAAAAGATTTTGGTACTATACTGCATCCAAAGTACTGTATAGCATTGCACAAAGATCTGAATATTTTAAAACTGCGTTATATTACGAATACACCTCATTTGCTACGTTTTACGTGCGGCTTCAAACTTGTTTAATTTATTCATTTATTTTTTATATATTCATATTTATTTTATACTGTTTTTATGCAATTTGCTTCATAATTCCCCTTCTAGTCTGTGATTTCCTGGTCAGTGCTCTTATGTAAATTACTGATGCCTTTTGCTTTCATATTGGATATTCCTTTTAGACTGGGAAGCGACAGCACAAATAATCTTCTCATAGAGTTCACGATTGATATCCCAGTTGACTCAATTTGCATATTATGATGCGATCGGTCTGCCAGTGATAAATGTTGACTGAAAAGACAGAAAAATCCAATTTTAGTGGTTGACTCGTAGGTTAACTAGTGTTTTGTTAGTTCAGATCTTCCATGTTTTAATACTGCTTGGTGCAGGAAAACACAATAGTAAACCTACGAGTCAATTGTTAAAATCGCATTTTTAGGTGTTTTTCCATCAATATTTGACTTGGTAAACAGATTGCGTTTTAATATTCGATTTGAATGTTAACTAATTTCGGAAATTCAGTCTGGAACTCAATGAGGTGATTGTCTGCGCTGAAGATTAATTTTTAATGAAGACAGATTTTTCTGTCTTCATTCTTTTTTTGAAAACTGATTTTTCTCACGATTTTTGAGATGTTAAAATTATAAAATATGAACAACGACATGTTTTTGTTGGCAATAAAACTATTTAACCCTTTGAGCTCTGGTGAGTATTTTTTTTCAAAATTCAAACTGTCACGTTATCACCAGTACTTTGCAAAGAAAAGAACTGTTAACGATATACACGAAAACATGCATTAAAACTTTTTTAAATAAATACGGTCGAATTTTCTGGTGTCGTTGTGATATTTCGGAATTAAAATTAAGTGGTAGAAAATTCTACCATCAGAGCTCAAAGGGTTAATGTATATAAAACTCTATTATAAAATAATTTCAAGATTATTCGAAAGCAAGTGATTCGTCAACTGATATTCTTTGAAATAAACAATATGGTTTCAACTATAGAGCTAATTATGTAGCAAATTACGCTTGCTAATATAATCTAATTGGCTGGGAAACTGCATCAACGAAATATTTTAAACACCTAAAAAAGTGAAAAACAAAAAACATTTATAAAATAATATGCCATAAACTATGCGTTCTAAAATATGTTAATTGGCTGTAATGAGATATTTTAAAAACCTATAAATGTAGAAACATAAAATAGCCTAACACCATACAATAAATACGCTTTTTCTTATGGATATTTGCTCTTTAAAATTTAGAAATAGCTTTTGAAATATGAAAGAAATAGTGTTTTATCTCAATTTTTGACATGTTAGAATTTTATATATATCTATCCTATATATATAAAATCATAATGAAACGAATTTATGAAATGAATTTTTGAAACGATTTTATGAAACGACTGATTAAATGACTGATTTTCTTTTACACCATTTTTTTCTTAAAATACATAATATTATGCTGGGAAATAAACACCAAAATTCCATATTGATAGGCAGATCTCAAAACAGTCAATAAAATTTTAAAATTTGAATTAATTTTCGAGATATATTTTTTTCTAATTTGAATTAAATTTCTCTAATGATGGCAACCAAATTTCTCCATTTTTGTGAAATAATGAAGAAAATGGATAACGATAGGGATTATTAGATTTCTTTTTCTTCTGTCATTTTCAAATTGAATCATTGAAATGTTTTATTTATTTGAAATCTTTTATCTCAATCAATAATGATGACAATAATATGACTAATTAAAAAATATATATATATGACAAAGTAAAATCTATTTTTATTTATTTGGTCTCCAAGTATCAATTTATGTCAGAAAATGAAAAATCATCTGTCATTTCATTTTTTGACATAAATTCCATTGATTTAGAAATCATGGAAGAAAGAAATAGATAGAAATGCCTTATGCCGTAGAAGAGGTTTGCAATATGTTGTATGTTGTCATTGAAATTTAAATGCTCTCAGTTGGCCTAAGCAAAACAGGGGCGTGGAACAGAGCGCGAAATAATTTTCAGATCGCATCCGTGCATTCTCACCCTAAATAAAAAAGATCTGCTTATATTTAAGCATTCTAAAATTGCATTTCATTGTATTAGAATTTAAAAATGGTAGTCCTAAAATATTTTTCATTTTACCGAAAGCACGTGTTAGCGCTTGGTCTGAATGCAGTGGATTTTAGTTATCTTTTTGGCCAGCCACCACTTTTCATCTCTTTTCTTTCTTTTTACTCTGATTAAAAATAATTCCACCGTAGCTTTTTTTAGTTTACCATATAGCATAAACTGGGATGGTTTAAATATAGAATTGGAGAAAATATAGAATTCTCTAAGCTTTTTTTTTCCCTTGCTATACTATATAGAATATTTTCCAAATTATGACTTTTATATAAAATCTAAAGAAAAGGGAAAAAAGAAAACTAATAGGGATTATTACTTATTGATATGATTTTGTAATTTAAAAAAAAAGCTTACACCTGCATTCTCGCAGGATAAGAAAGCAATTTGTGGCGGATTGTGACGTCTCGTGAAATCATACTTTCGTATCCTATGCATTTTTGCATCTAGCGAAAAGTGTTATTCTGATTAAACGAATTTATAAAAGCGATAATTCGAATATTACATACGAATTTAGTCATTTCATACGAATGTATAACTAAATGTAAGGAGTATAAAATTACCTGCTTGGTTTTCTTCTTAATTTTAAGGAGAAAATGACATTAATAATGTGAAGATGACATCGTTAGCAATATATATTTTTTTTTCTTTTTTGAGCTATAAGAGAATGTTTTTAAAATTTGAAACAAATAAATCATTGAATAAAATTACTTTTTTTTATATTATGAATCTATAAATTTTTAAACTTATTAAATTTTCTTTTAAACTATTTTCATATCTGAAACGAATTTATTAAATAATAAACGCAAAAATGGCTACAAAGAGAAAAAAATTCTTCCTTTAGTTTTTTCTATTTTAATAAGAAAATGACATCAAAAATGCAGAAATGACATCATTTCTCTTAAGCATACGCAGGAATACTATTAACAGTTAAAACAAATTAATGTTTCAATAACATGATTGAATTATATATTTACACGTAATATAAGAAATAATTAAATTATTTAACACAAATAGAATTAGAGGTAAAAATTAAGCCATAATTTAAACCTACGCATTTAAACCGATTTATTCATGGATAATAATAATTTGATGTCATATTCAGAATCGCAATGGTGTAAAACTAGCATGGCTAACAAATTATTTTTGATGCATGCATAAAATAAATGAGGCATATATGCATCATTAATGAATATATGCTTACATTGCAGGCAGCCTAAATGCAGGTTGCATTTAAAAAAACAAAATATTTTCAATTTATTCTGTACAAATCACTATTCGACACCTCTTATAAAATTAGTTAATAGCTTCCTAAATAAAACAAGCAATTTTAATTTATGAAATAAAAGGAAAATATGCATGAAAATAGAAAAAATAATTAAAACGTGTTACTGAAAATATCTAAAACCTTAAGTCGATCAAAACATAATACATAAGCTTAAAATTTCAATGCATGGTGAATCTCCGGGATTTTAAATACCATTCCCAAGCAGATGAAGTTCTTAAATCCTTAACCCACGGAAAAATATTGTCTATAGCATCGTTATAAAAGACTGACTGGCAGAGATATTTTAAAAATAAACATTCTTTTTAAGCAGATTTTCAAACGTGTAATTGATTTTATTTATCAATTCCCAAAGCAACTTTCAGCTATCGCGTCAGTTGTGGATGAAACCATAATAGTCGAAAAATGAACCATTCAACGAGAAAACCGTGGTAATCCGAGTACGAAAAATTGTTGTTCTTGACAATATCATTGAATCTTCCGTAATTGGGAATTATTTTTAAAGAAAAGACAAATTACCATATTTTTAAAGTCTGAGAGGGGATTGGCGGGCGTAGCTGGCAGGAGGCAGAGCCCCCTAGTATATACATATGTATATATAAAGTTACAAAGATATATTTCTAATGGTAATAAAACACTAATGTTTTTAAAACTTAATTTTAAAGTATTTATTTATTTATTTATTTATTTATTTTTTGTTATTCAGACGCAGGTGATTCATCGTCAGATAGTCTTTCAAATAAAGAATATAATTTAAAATATAATGCTAATTATGCGACAAATTATGCTTGCTAATTAATATATGTCAGTTGTGTGTGAAACTACAACAATGGAATATTTAAACACCTAAAGAAGTACAAAGTAAAATACAAATATAAAATTAGTCATTGAGGGGAGCCACCGTAATGCTTACTCATCATAGATATGCGTAATGTAAAATATGAAAATAAAACTTGCGTAAACTCTTTATACAATTCATTGCAATTCCAAAACAAAATTTAAACGTATATTTAAATCTTTTTATTAAAAAGGGAACTTATCGGATTACAATGAGCCTATAGGAATTTCGAGAGGTACTGAAAACTCAAGGTCGCCGAATTGGCGTGACTTTTGGCGAGTAATTTATGTCGCCATATTTTGCAATATATCACCAAGTAGGTGACAAATTTGACGATATGTTTTTGGACTACAGGATAATAAAATAGTACCGAAAGCAACATTCTTATAACTAAAAAAAATATTATATTAACAGATTACTGCGTCGGATTAAGCGTCTCATTTTCAATCAAAATACATCTTTTGAATTAAAATTTGAATGAAATATAGGATCATGAAAAATCAAAGTGTGCAAAATATGATTACATAACTAATAATCCTATTAACTTCCTACTTTATGGAAAACATGTCCTTTTTTATTGTATTATGTATTCACTTCTTGAAAGAAACAATTTCAAAATTTTTTATGTACTTTTTTGTCAGAACGAATGTTTAGTGTGTCGTGAAAAAAAAATTCCGGACAATTGAGGTTACTGGAGTTCAATAGCCTTTTTTCCATTATTACATACCAAGTGCTCACCCTATTTCATGACTATCTCAATTTGTTCGGGATACAGAGCTTTTAAAGACCGATGGACATACACACAGACAGCTATACGGATAACAGTTGTTTTTCTTCTACAAATGTTTTTCGGAATCTCCAGTGTCTGAAACGTACAAATTCGTCAATTTTTTTTCGATTTATAAAACGATTGAGACTTGCTCTATACTACGTATAATGGGTAAATGATAGCATAGTATCATAAAACAAATCCGCTTTTCTTAGATATTTGTTCTTTGAAATTTATTTTTTCCAACATTTCGATATTTATTTCTAGTGTTTTATTTTCACTTTGATAGATAACTATGGTTTCCTTCGCCCAGCGGGCAGTCCTTTTTGAAATTGAATTTATTTATATTTGTTTTTAAAGTTTTTTCTGCGTAGATATGCTCTAAACGTTGTTTGGAAATATTTTTTTATGCCGCGTTACAGTTTAGCGTCCGGACGGTATTTTTATGTGACAAATTTAGTTGCGTGTCTATAAATTCGGATTCTAGGTTTTGCATCAAAACAAAATTTATATTTGGATGAACTTCAGGTATATTAAAGTATTTTGTGCGAAATCCTTAAAGATACTAAGACCTCTGTAACAACTAAGAAGTTAGACATTCAGGCTATACTTTCAAAGACAATCCCATTCTATTCTTCGTGCGTTATGACTTTTTTAATTCTAATTCAGTAAGAACTTTATAAATATTTTAAGAAAAAAAGCTATTTGGATATAAATTTAAAATAGCTACATAAACATATTTTTTTCACGGTGAAAAGTTTGGGGGTATTCATTTTGGTTAATTTTTAACGTCTTCATTACTGAATATTAATGCTGCATTATTGATTAATATTGAATTATTTCTTCTCCTCTTTGACTTAAGAGCAAGTCTTTAATCTAATTGGATTAATTTCAATCTTATTAATTTCAAGCATATCATTCTAAGATCAAAATATTAATTATGTTTGAATATCGTGCAAAAATGAGAAAAATGAAAAAAGTGAAAAAAAAAGTCTTTATAAATGGGATTTAAAAGTTTACATTTTTAAGCTAGTAATATTATATGTTAGAGAATTAAAAGTTACATTAAATATATTTATAATCTGCCAAATAATTAAGAAAAATGTAGTATATAAAAATTAAATACTGACTATATTTTTCTTTTATATCTTTTAATAAACGCAACATTAATTACTTTCATTAGACATTGTCAATATTTTTGGCTATTCTTCTAGTCTTTGCAGTTTTACTAAATTTACGAAGTTAGTTTTAGAAATAATGATGAGAAATGATAAAACACTGGTGAGAAGTATTGACACAATATCGCAGTCTGTTGAAAATATTTGAACTATTTATATTAAAGATATTAATAATTTTGAAGATATCAGCAATAAATAAAAATGTCTTATAATGGCAACTGCATTCGACTAAGTAATATTGACTTTTGGGTACATTGTAGAAATGTAATGCAGTGATATAAAGAGTTAAAGTGAGTATGGTAGGTTGTCCAACAATTGTTGCGCATTAGTAGCACTGTAATCAACCTTTTTTGTGTCCCTCTAAATCAGTCTTAATTTATATGCACTAGAGCTGTTGCAAACCACACATATTCGTTCCTAAGAAGCGGGTATCTCTAATATTCGAAATATTGAATCATTACTTAGAAATACGACTCGTTAATCGTACACGTCAATACGCAACCGAACAAAGTGAAACTAATTTCAAACGCTACTTATATTTGTAGAATTCAAGAATGCTGTCAGATAGTAGAGTGCGGTAGAAGATGCGAAATTGTGTTCGAACTCAGACGATTCGGCCACGTTTCCGTATGAATTCTACCAAAGACTCTTCTGGTTGCTATGGACTCCTCTGGTTCCGAAGTCTCTCTAATGTTGTTTTGTAGTACGTTCGATGTCTTTGAATACCCAATTACTGAATAGTAACGATTCATGAAGCGAGTACTTTCTAACGGGTGGAGAATTCGAAATTAACAATACTATATGGGTATTCATTTTGTTGTTTTAACAGCATTAATATGCACGCAAGACATATTCTTCAGTAAATATCCTGTTGTACACCTTAATGATATCAATGTAAATGTGCTTAAAGTGGTATTTGACAAAAATACACCATGATTTTCCCGTATACACTGTAATCTAACTGAATTATTTTTTAATGTTTCACTAAAATGCATCATAAAACGTTTTTTCCTACATACTGTAATCTTGGGAAATATTTTTGGAGTGTCCCCTTAAATATACCACAAATGATTTCTTCCTATACACTATAATGCAAGGTAATTATATTTTGAGTGGTCCTCCAAAATACTCCACAAATAATTTTTTTTCTATACACTGTAATGTAACAGACTTATTTTGAGTGCCCTACTAAAATGTACCAAAAAACTATTTTTCTTTAACCACTGTAACGTAACGGAATTATATTGAGTGTCCTTGTAAATGAGCCATAAATCCTACTTTTATTTTCAGTACGAAACATGTTTATAGTAAACCGAAATAACATGCATCAATTTCATGGCAATCTGGCAATATTTAGAAGAGTAAGAGGACAAACACAAAAGCCGAATTAGTGAACACTTTTTAACTTTGTTTAATGCGGATAAAAATCGAAGAATTTAAATAGTAGAAATCTGAATTGAGAACATTCTGAGAGACTTACTTTCTCAAATTAATTTTACCTGAAAGCGTATCTAAAATAGTATCTAATAGCTGCTTTATTAAGTTTTTAATGGATCATTACTCCTCAAAATTGATTCGTTGTCTTTTGAAATTAATCTTTAAAGTTTGTTCGCTTATCTTAATTTCTTCGATAAATATCTGGAATTTTATCTCGGTAGAAAGATTTATTTTACATTGTATATACTTTTTAGAACACTTGTACCTATTAAAACTTTTTGGATATTTTTTCTATTTTTATTGACCAAAAGAATGTAGCTATTTCGTAAATTGGTCAATGAAAAAAAAAAGCCACTTTGCAAAATGGCTAGCCAATTATAACCATGCAATATGACAGTTACTTCGAACGTTCCTGAAAATGCACTTTGTTTCCATAAACTATTTTTCCCTGTCCGCTGTAATATGAGGAAAATTATTTTGAGTGTCACTGAAAATGAGCTATAACTGCTATCTACTTTATTTGCATCAACAAATATGTTATAGTAACCTCAATAACATGTAAATTTCATGCAATTTTTATTATATTTACTCGAGTTAGAGTTAGAAACGACATCAAATTAATGACCAACTTTAAACTGTGTTAAAGATGTTGAAAATCAAAGTAGATATCAGAATTTGGTAACATTTTGGCAAAGACTATTTTCTCATATTGATTAGTTTTACCTGAAAGAATTTAATATTAAATTGTTCCTCTATTATGTTTTATTTTTATGGATCGTTACTTCTCAAAATTGATTCATTCTCCATTTTGAATTTTATCTTTGCAGATTTTTTGCGTTTTGATTTCTTCTTTGATAAATAGCAGAAATTTCATTTTCTCAGTGGAAAGTTTTATTTCAAATTGGATTTAATTCATGGAACATTAGCATCGTTGAAACTTTTTTATATGTTTCTTATTGTTTCTGGCTGACGGAATATAGCCATTTCGCGAAACGGCCATTTTAATTCGCGAATTGGTTAATCAATTTAAAAAAGAAGTTGGCTACTTTGCAAAATGACCGATTTCAAGCTTTGGTCGCAACATACATAAAACTTTCAGGGTCTTTAAAATGGTGTAATGTAGTGTGGAAAGTAGTATAAGAAACACTACAAACTATTTTGCCCTGTACGCTGTAATGTAACTGAATTATTTGGATTGTTTCTGAAAATGGGTCTTAAATAGCATATACTTTATCTTCATTTTCAAAGATGTTATAATCAGGGGTGATCAGGGATGTAGTTGTAAAAATAACAGAGAATATATACCCTGAGCAGAGGTTATATTCTAGAGTGTGTATACTATAGCTTTTCGAGAAACAGAGGGTATACGGTGTTCCTTTAGAAAGTCCTGAAGGTACACGGTGTATACTCCCGTACACCCTCCATTACATCTCTGGTTATAATTAACTCGATTAACATATTCCTGGAATTCAGATTACATTTAGGCGCATTAGAGTACCGACATATTGTGAGTTCATCACCACATTTCAACTGTGTTTTAAAGTGTTAAATTGAAATAAGTATATAAAATGAGAAAAATCTTGAAAATGAGGATTTTCCCAAATTGATAATTTTTACCTGAAAAAGTTTAATATCAAGTTGCTCCTCTTATGTTTTATTTTTGCAGATCCTCAAAATTGATTCATTCTACACTTTGAAATTTATCTTTATTGGCTGTTTGCTCAATCTTCGTTTCCTTTTTGATAAATAGTTGAAATTTCTTTGTGGAAAGTTATATTTGAAAATGGATTTATTTCCTAGAGCACTAGTACCCATCGAAACTTTTTGGATATGTTTTTTATTGTTATTGGTCGACGGAATCGAGCCGTTTCACAAAATGGCCGGCTAATTTGCGAATTGGTCTGTCAATCTAAAAAGAAGTTCATCACTTCGCAAAATGACTGGCGAAATCGAAAACTGTCAGATTTCGGAGTTTGGTCGCAATATATATAAAATTTAATACCTTTAACCCTCTGAGCGTTTTGCAAATGGGTTAAGTTGTAATGTTGTTTTCCTTGTATGTTGTTTTAGATACTCAGAATATATGATTCTTTCAACATTATGAAAAAAAACTTAATTACAAATATGAATTTAGTCCTTGAGTACATTAATTATTTTAAAACGTATTTAAAATTTATTAAATCTATAGAATTATATTACCTTAAATATTGCTTATATTGCAGTGAAACCTGAAGTTTAGTGTACGGAATATTATCTTCCAAACACCTAAAGGGACAAGTAATGTTATGTATGTAAAATACTATAAAAACAACACATACTATTTTTCCTTATACACTGCAATATGACGGAATTATTTTGAGTGTTTTTGAAAAAAAGACCATAAATGCTGTACACTTTATCTTCATCTTCAAAACCTCTCTCAAAAACTTTAATCTTCTGTTATAGTAAACACTAATAACATATATCTTTTTCATGGAATGCAGATTATATTTAGGCGAGTTAGAGTACAAACAGATAACGAATTCATGACCACATTTATAGTGTGTTGAAAACTTTAAAAATAGAAACAGATATCGAAATCGAGATATGTCTTGAAAAAGCCCTTTATCGAATTAATTTTACCTGAAGAGATTATCAAATTGCTACTCTTTTATGTTCAGTTTTGATGGGTCTTTGGTCTTCAAAACTGATTTTTTTCATATTTATAGATTTATCTTTCTTGGTTGTTTGCCTTATCAGCATTTCATTTTTAATAAATTGCTGGAATTTCTTTGTCTCAGCGGAAAGTTTTATTTGAAATTGGATTTATGTTCTAGAACACTTGTATCCAATAAAACTTTTTGGATATGTTTTGGGCCTAACAGTTTAGCTACTGAACAATGTATTTGTGTTATAAATTTAGCAGCTTTTAAAAGCATTATAAATGTAAAATACTCTTAAAATTAAAGTTTATTTTGGGATAAAAATAGGCATTTATAAATGTTTTTGAAATGTTCTGAAAATTATTACTCGAGGGTATTTAAAACAAACATTTATTTTGGTATTTAAAGATATTAAAAAAACACCAAATAAGATAGTTAAATTAATATAATTGTTTTCTTTCGGCTATATTGTACAGTTTTAGAATAATAAACTTTTGGAGTTATCATTTTAAAATTAAAATTCAGACATTAATTTTCAGAAAACTTTATTTTTAAGTGACTCGCTTATGTTTGCTGGCAACAAATGATACCATTATTTTTTTGGTATCAGAGTTTTGAATGAGGTTGAGAAATATTGGTGTGTTTTAGAGAATAAATTTTTCATTAAAGAAAAAAATAATACAAATGGCAGAATGCTCTGTTGATAAAAAATGGATTTGTTATTTTAATGGTAAATAATAGGTTGTACTGCGAAACGTAATAGTGTAAATGTTTTAATTATTTAATGTGCGAGATGGGGCAGATATACTCAGTTGTAAGGCACTTTGAGACATTCCAAAAATGCTGAAAAGACGAAATGCAGCTTACAGAAGAAAAAAACGTACGCAAGTTAGGATTTTCGTCAAGCAGTGAGGAGCGGCAGTTGTACTAGCAAAATTGGTGAAAATTTTTCCATGAAGTTAAAAAAATATTTATAAAAAACATTAAATATTTATCATCAATCAAAACATTAATCAATATCTATTTTATCAAAAAATAAAATAAATGGTTTGTGTAATGGCAATAGTAATGAATTTAACTGTTCATGTGATGTGGATTTTCCTACAAATTGCAAATTTGCTCAAGATAGATCAAGAAAATTACAAGCAAATCCACTGTGGATAAGTGTGCATTAGTAAAGTTTATAGGAAAACAAAGTATTGTTGCGGCGTATATAGGGTTCTTTTGATCTTATGGTTAGACAACTTCAAACTCTTGCTCTTAGAAAAGTAGAAAATAATTTATTTACAGACTTCAGAACAACAGAGTCTTCGAAACTCACAAATATTACTGGATATTTAAAAATAACTGCTAAATCTATCGTACAATTACAGCTTTAGACCCCAGAGACTCTTTATACAACGTCTCAACACTTAATAACATTCAAAACAACATAGATGAAACTCAAGCAAACTTGCTTACGCCTTGTTCACTCAATGACTGACTGGTAAATAATAACCACACAGCTCGCATCGCTCTCATTATATATAGTCTCGCCGCATGCGGTGGAAATTTCTACAAACTTCTAGAAAAAACTGGAAAACCACGGAACAACATTCAATGTATCAGTAGACCTAAGGGGGAGGTTACCATAAATAGGGAAGGGTTACCATCGCCAACAATCGCCAAGTTTGTCGCCAACTTGGCGATATATCGTCAAATTTGGCGACCAAAATTAGTCGCCAAAAGTGACGCCAACTTGGCGATATCTCTAACATTTCGCCAATCTGCCGGAGACATACACTGAAAATAATAGACAAGTTTGCTTGATAACAGAGACAATGTAACAAAAACTAATATTAGTAAAGAAATGGAGCTTAATAAGATTATTTACATCATTTTACAGTACAACACTAACTATTTACAAAATTCGTAACACTACCCCCTCCTCAAAGACTGCACGTCCCGGGCAGTGCAATCCTTGAGTTAGAGGAAAACACTTAAAATAAATAAACAAATAAATAAATCAATAAACAAATAAATAAATAAATAAATAAATAAATAAATAATAAGATTTACATAAATAAGAACTAATTACTATTTACATATTTACAAAAAGCGACTTTCATGACCATGGTCTGAAATTCCAGTTTTGAATTTTTAATCACTTTGGCCAAAATAAGGGGCTAGCCGGTTATAATGTACGACCTTGGGTTTGGTGTGTGGCGATTTTCGTATGCGTACGACGACGTCATTCAGCCTGTTGACGACTGTGTAAGGACCGTCCCAGTTTCTTTGTAGTTTTGGCGACAGTCCCTTACGACGTATCGGATTCCACAACCACACTTTGTCACCTTCGTTGAACTCATGTCCAGTTGCCTTTGTGTCGTACCGTGTCTTCATCTTTTCTGATGCCAGTCCAATTCGGTTCCTCGCTAGACAATGAATCTCCTCAATCCGTGCCTGGAGTTCATCGGCATATTCCTCAGGCGATGAAGGAGCATCAGGAGGACGGCCAAACAAAAGATCAGCAGGCAGACGAAGATCACGACCAAAGAGCATTTGAGAAGGGGAGTAACCAGTGGCCTCATGAGTGGCACTCCTGTAGGCAAGCAGGAAAAGAGGCAATTTCTTGTCCCAGTCCTGTTGGTCTCTAGACACCAGGAGAGAGAGGCTATTTAGGATGGTACGATTGAAACGCTCCACCATGCCGTCCGATTGAGGATGTAGAGGTGTAGTTCGAGTTTTGTCCATGCCGAGTAGTCCACACATTTCCTTAAACACAGTCGAATCGAAGTTTCTTCCTTGATCAGAGTGGATTTGAAATGGAACTCCGTATCTGGAAACCCAGTGTTGAACCAGTGTCTCTGCTACGGTTACCGCCTCTTGATTAGGTATGGCGTAGGCTTCAGGCCACTTGGTGAAGTAATCCATGACAACGAGGATGTACTCGTTGCCATCAGATGTTCTAGGAAGAGGACCCAGGATGTCTAGAGCAATTCGTTCGAAAGGAGCTCCTACATTATAACGTTGCAATCGTCCACGGGTGCGCCTCTTTGGACCTTTACGTGCTACACAGGTGTCACAAGTTCGACACCACTTCTCCACGTCACTACGAACATTATTCCAGTAGAAACGCTCTCGAACCTTCTGCAGGGTCTTCATTACACCAAAATGACCTCCTGTGGAACTACCATGCAGTTCTTGAAGGACCATAGAAATTCTCGACTTGGGGAGTAATAGTTGCCATCTACATGTCTTTCCATCGTCAGACTCCCATTTTCGGTACAAAATACCGTTCTTCAAATGTAGGGAATCCCAGAGGGCCCAATAACGTTTAGTCGTAGGATGGTAATGGGCCATGTCTTGCCAGATGGGTTTCCTGTTGGACTCCTCTTTCAGATCTAGAATTGGCTTAGTTTCAGGATCAGCAAGTTGATCTTTACGCAGGCTCTCGTCACTCCACGGATCTTGCGATGATGTAGACCCAGTTGTAACTTGTCTTACTACAGGACCTTGGACATTAAATTTCTTCTCAACCCGGTCGCAGTATCTACAATTCTCTGAGCAGGGTCTTCTTGAGAGAGCATCTGCATTTCCATGTGATGAGCCTTTTCGATGGCGTATCTCCATATCGTACTCTTGAAGCTTTTGTATCCACCTGGCTATCTGGCCTTCAGGGTTCTTAAAATTCAATAGCCAAGTTAGAGAAGCATGATCAGTTCGGATCAGGAATTTCCGACCGTAAAGATAATGATGAAAATGATCTATGGCTTTCACTACAGCAAGAAGCTCTTTTCTTGTTACGCAGTAGTTTCGCTCTATCTTTGATAAGCACTTGCTGAAATAGGCGATAACACGCTCCTGGCCGTCGATTTCCTGGAACAGTACAGCGCCAATGCTTTCGTTACTTGCATCCGTATCAAGTATAAACTGTTTATCTATTTGAGGATATGACAGAATTGGAGTAGATGTTAAGGCCTCCTTGAGCTTTTCGAAAGCAGCGTCACATTCCTGTGTCCACATAAATTTTTGATTGGCTTCTGTTAATTTATGAAGTGGTCTTGCAATCATCGAGAAGCCTTTGACGAATTTCCTGTAATAGGTGCATAATCCTAGAAAACTCCGAAGTTGGTGAATATCTGCTGGACGACTCCAATTTTTCACAGCCGATATCTTCTCCGGATCAGTCCTAACTCCTTCCGCCGAAATGATGTGTCCAAGGTATGCGACTTCATTGCGAAATAAGCTGCACTTCGAAGGGCTTAACTTCAAATTAGCTTCCTTTAACTTTTGTAGCACCCGCCTGAGGTTGTTCAGATGTTCATCAAAAGATTTTCCTATGATTATGATATCATCTAAATAAACAAGACATGCCTCATATGACAGCCCCCGGAGAACCGTTTCCATAAGGCGTTCAAAAGTTGCAGGTGCATTACATAGACCAAAAGGCATTACCTTGAATTGCCATAATCCTTGTCCCGTTGTGAAGGCAGTCTTCTCGCGGTCGTCGGGATAGATCTCTACCTGCCAGTAACCACTCTTCAGGTCTAAAGTCGAGAACCAAGTGTTGCCCGCAAGTGTGTCAAGAGTGTCGTCAATCCTTGGCAGAGGGTAACTATCCTTTTTGGTGACGTCATTCAGTCGGCGGTAGTCTACACAAAATCTTGTAGACCCATCCTTCTTTCTTACTAATACAATGGGAGACGCCCATTGACTTGTCGATGGTTCGATGCCGTCATTTTCTTCCATATCCTTAATTAAATTCTGCACCTCTTCTTGCTTGGCAAAAGGTAATCGTCTAGGGTGCTGTTTAATAGGAGAGTGATCTCCCGTGTCAATTCGGTGTTGTGCCATTTTAGTTCGTCCAAAGTCTTCAGATGTTTGGGAAAATAAACTTTGAAATTCTCTAATTAAACTTTCCGCAGCATCCCTTTGTTTTGGATCTAAGTCAGTATTTTGTAACAAATCCTTGACTAAATTATCTGAAGATTTCTCAGAGTGACTGGAATTTTGACTTATGCACGTCACAGGAGCACACGATGCTATCATCTCTCCTTTCTTGATAGTCTTCGTCTTATCACTGATGTTAACAATTCTGACTGGAATGGTCTTTTTCGAGAGGTCTACTACAGAAGAAGCCACCAATACTCCTGCTTGTGTACTATTGTCTTCTGGATAATCTATATGGCCAAATCGGTAATTAGTTTCATTTTTAATTTCAGCTAGAACTAAAAATTCTGTTCTTGGATCTAGATTGATGTCTTAATTGGCTATTACTGTTTGTTTACATTCAATTTCATTATTTAATCCAAAAAGACTTATTAAAGACACAAGTTTGCTTGATAACAGAGACAATGTAACAAAAACTAATATTAGTAAAGAAATGGAGCTTAATAAGATTATTTACATAATTTTACAGTACAAACACTAACTATTTACAAAATTCGTAACAGTATTGTTGCATTTGTAGGGCATGTTTGTAATGCTGAGGACAGTAGCAAGTATGGGATATCCATTTTGAGTAGATGAGATCAAGAGTTGTCATTTTTTACCTTATAAGCATGCTGGCTCATTTGTGTTTTAAACACGCATTCTTTTATAACTTGGAATTTTTAAGAACAAAATAGGTCAAAGAGAGAATTTGAAGAACATCATTTTTTTCACATCAAATACATGATCTGTTTATGAAAACGTGTTACAATTCAAATTATTAAAGTGTTTCAATGCTTAAGTTATTTCATATTCAACTAAATCTTTATAAGTAAATCTTGTTCATCAATTAAACATAAATTTTTATACGTATTTTTCATTTAAATTAATGTTTTTTTGTCTTTACATATTTTCTGTGCGAGATGTTTGATTATTATGAAGTTCATTTCATATAGAAATGTTTATACTACGTCTAATTAGTTATAAAATAAGAAAAGATATTAATAAAATTTAGAAAAATTATTTACTAAAAAAAGTCCCAAGGTCCCCACCCTACCCCTACGTGCTTCATACGCTTATCTCTATAAAATCATGCTACACTAATAGTCTGCAATGTATACATGACAATCTGAATATGTTTACGACAGCTAAAGTACAAATTGAATTCAAACATTTTAGAAGAATAAAGGATATTGTTTATCTTTATTTAAAAATATGTAACTAACTTTGTCACCGTTGCTGACAATGGATATTTTTTGACCTGACGTCTTTCTTAGTATATATTGCAAAAACTATAGCATACAAAAATATGAAAATTGGTAGTATTATACAGGAAAAATTTATAAACAAGTTGAAGAAGACAGTTTTAAAATAGAAGAACAATTTTAAGAGATATTTAATGTTGAAGTTGTCCAAAATATATCTATAGTTGTCCAAAATATATCTAAAATAATATATCTATAGGGGCAAAAATTATACATGCAAATATAATCATTGGTTCTAAAAATATTCATTGGAAGCTGCCAGTGTAAACACTGCATTTATTTCTTAAATTTACCTAATTTGTTGAGTGTTTATTTCCATTTTACTTTCAAATTTTTAGAATACATATTTACAAAAAGATTAAGCTGTTGCCAATTGTAAAAACTTGGCAAAGATTATTTCCTTTAAATTATAAATTTATTTGCACATGACTATTAATAAAAGAAAAAAACTATGAAATTAGAATTAAATAAATACGTGTTAAAAGTAGGAGAATATTGAAAATTACATGAGAAATTGCTTTTACATGTGTATATTTAAAAACAAATAAAATTGTAAAAAATGAATTAATATGTGTTAAAAGCACTATATTTGGGTTTAATTACGTCCTGTTTTACATTCTCAAATATTATTGCTAAACAGTTTAAATTAAAGGTACTGTTTGAATTTTTATTTTAAATAACTAAACAACAAATAAATTATTAAGGCAATAATAAAATTAAAAAAAAAAAAAAAAAAAAAAAAAACCGTGGAGTTGAAAACCAGTTGATGACGTAACAAACACATGCAACTTGTTTTATGTCCAATAAAAGTGGCATTTACGATCACCCATTATTGACATTTAATCGTGTAGTTTCGCGATAGATTTTTGGTCGGCGGAATAATCAAGTAATATCAAATTAAAATGTATATTTACATGTACACAAGATTTATTTTATATTTAAAGATGATACTTTTAACTATTGTTATTAATTAAAACAGACTAATAATATTTCCTTTATAACGATAAATTTATTTTAGGTGAATATTACAAGGGAAAAAAAAGTTTGGTGAAAATTACGTGGGATTTAAAATGTTACATTTCGATCATTTTCCCATAGCGTTATTAAAAAATACCAGAAGCAGAAACTGTTGACTTCATATTTTATATGTTTTAGCTTTTATTTAAGGGGTTTAATTAATCTTATTTCAAACACGAAAATAGCAATTAATAGCAATAAAAACGCAAATCTTACAAATATTGTAAATATCTAAAAAAATCGAAGATCTTTATCGTATAGATTAGTAAGAAATTGGTTACATATTTTATTTCTATGAATCTTAGCTCCTTAAAATTGGTTTCAGATATATTTATCCCTGCAGATATATATATTTATTTGTTCTTCAATAAATAGCTAGTTTTTTCTTGTTCCGCGAGCACTATTCGAAAATATATTTATTTTCTGTGAAAATTATTTTGCCATACTCTTTTCGATTTATTTTCGACATTTTTTGCCATTACCCTTATACTTTAGCTTATTGATAGCATTGTTGTGTGACAAATGTTACGATTTGACTGTCTTTAATTATAAATCTATAGCAAAAAGAATTTAAATTACACATACAAAAAATATGTTTAAAATATTTTTTTATAAATATTCGTGCTGAGGATGAACTTTAGTATAAGATAACGCAAGTCTTATCTTGCATCATTGTTTTCCGTATAGCTTATGGAAAGTTGTTTTATCCTACAAATAATTGTATACACATTGTTTCTGTGAAATCTACTTGTAGTGTAAATCCGTAGTGTTTTATTTTGCGATACCATTTTCAAATATGCGTTTTTAACTTTATTGCAAAATTTGTAGATAGAATTGAATAAAGTATCATAGTAAATCATATCTTATTGTCGCAGTTCTTACATTATAGCTTATAAACAACGTTATTAGTTCACAAAATTTCTAGACTAAGATATTTTAAACGTGCATTCCATAACGAAAAAACATATTAAAGTGTAGATTAATGCGTGACATTTTCCTACATCTTGTGCAGTAGAAATCTACCAAGAATTATATTGTTTGGAAGTAGTGGCGTTAAAATATTTTGATAAAATTTTTTTTCCTTGACAAATTTTCAATCATACTTACATTAACTTTATTGTTTTTATACTATTTTACTTAATTCACTTTTTTTAAACATTGTATATGAATTTGCGGCTCTTCTAACAGAACAAATATATGCTTGCGTCCCACGAGAAAAAAAAAAAAAAAGACTGAGTTTGGCTGGTAGGAAAGACATTAGTATAATGTTTATTGCTTGAATGGCAATTTGCTTAAAATAGAAAAACTTTTATCAAAAAACACCGATGTTTTCATGCCAGTGAATTTTAACTATTGTTTCTTTATGTCAATATAGACGTTGCAACATTTATTTTTTCATTTTAATTCCCTTTAAAAAGTTACATTTTCAATCATCTTATGCCTCGGCTATTAACTCATTTGTGCGTGATTTTTAATTTTTTGCTCACAGGCTATCAAAGCCTGAGATCTTATGTGCCCGTCCGTTCTGTATGTTTATATGTCTGCCCGTTAATGTGCCCGCCCGTTCTGCGTACGTACGTAACGCGATAACTCATGATAAAAATATCCGATTTACAAGAAATTTTGGATATAGGCTTATTATGATAAGATACTTTCCTAATTAGTTTTGAGAGTTCATTCGAAATGTATAAGAGGGGGAAAGGGGGCTATTGCCCCTCCCCTTAATTTATGTAAATAGGTTTTTCATGCAGAATTACTAGATTTCTTTCAAATCTTAGATGTAGGATCATTCTAATGAGGTGCCTTCGTGATTAGTATTGGGTGTTTATTGGATAAGTTTAAAGAGAGGGAATTGGGAGGTGGGGTAATCCCCCTGTCTTAATTTTGGTTTTTCGCGCAAAATTAACCATTTGCTTCAAATTTTGTATATAGGTTTATTTTGAAAAGGCGCTTCCCTGATTTGTTTTTAGAATTCACTGGATAAGTATAAAGGGGGGATATGGAAACTACCCCTCATAATTCATGTAAATAGTTTTTCATGCAGAATTAACCGATTTGTTTTAATTTTTGGATACAGGCTCATAATAATAAGAAGCTTCGCTCATTTGTTGTGATATTCTTTTTTTTTAATTATAAAGGGGGGTACGGGCGATTACCTCCCCCTTAAGTTAGCTAAATAGTTTTATGCAGAGTTATCCGATTTGCTTAAAATTTTGGATGTAGGTTCTTTCTGATAAGTTGAATTTCTAGACAGTTTTGGATATTTAATGGTTAATTATAAAGGAGGGAACGGGGGACAACGTTTCTTAAATTACATAAAAGGATTTTTATACAGAATAATTAGACTTGCTTCGAATTTTTTAAATAGGTTTAGTATATGATAAGGTGTATCCTTGATTAGTTTTGGGGCTTCAATGATTAAGTATAAAGAAAAGAAATGGAGGGGGGGGGTAATTTCTTCGTTTTTTTTCGAAAAGCATTATTATATAAGGCTGTAATATGCAATTAATCTGTATAGCCTGTGAGCCTTATGCCATCAGTTTAACTGCGCATTATTCTTTTTTATTTTTCAATTTATTTGTAAAATAAAATAAAACTTTGCAAAACAAACTGCAAAAAAAATTCTGCATTTATTTGTTTAAATGTAGATTTTCTAAATATGAGAATTTGCGTAAAATTTGTAATAGTAAAATCTGAATAATTTTTTAGGTCTAAATTTATATGAAATAAGCTGGTAAATTGTATATTGCATGCTATATTTAGAATTGTTAAGACCTAAGGGACGTCAGAAAGTTCCGTGTATTTTTTTTTTAAATCAGCACTAAAGCTTAGCATTTTCACATCAGCCATTTATGTGTACCTACATCACTAATTTAATACTAAATTCAATAATGCTGTTCACACTTAATAATAATAAAAAATAATTTTAAAACTCTATTTCACAATCTTGTTCATCGTATTTTAGTGTCATTCAACAACTACCTCCGTTTTCTTATATTAGGACTTGTACACTCTTAAAAATTTAAAACTTTTGCTGCACCGTCATTCCACCACTTTTATAGCAAGCGATTTCTTAACTGCATTATGGACCATTCTCATTAGACAACTTAGATTTACAAAAGCGGTAGAGTGACGATGCAGAAAAAGTTTGAAATTTTTTCAGTAAGCTATACAATATCAGCGTCGTCTGGCCGACACAAGAAGCATTTCGAATCCAGGAACACACAGTAAGCCTCGCACCTTTCGAGATTATAGGTGGGGGTATCGCGTCAAATTCAAGGGATCACTTGGTGTCATAACAGAATTTTTAAGAAGTACTAAAAATATTTTTACTTCTTTATAGAAACTAATTACATATTTATTAAACTAAGATTAATCCTATTTGAATCTTAAAAACAATTTTTTTTTTTCAAAATCATGTTGAAAAGGATTGTTTCCTAAACGGCTTATAATAATAATAATAATTACCCATTCAAGCCTAGCGACCTATAATTTGTATATATATATATATATATATATATAGAAAGTAGGCTTGAAAACATAATTTCCCATTAAAAAAATGTGTATTACAGATAAGTCTACTAGCTAAGATTGACTTTTTTATTTAGATTATTGCTAGAAAAAACAGTTACTTTTTACATTTCACCATCTTGAAAAATCTATGAACTTTGAAAAAAAGCCTTAATTTTAAGTAAATAAAAATCCATCTTATGCTATTATCTTTTGATAACATATAGACATTTATCAATAATAGTTTTAATAATTTCCATGTTTTAAAATTAAACCAATAATAGAAAATTTTACAAATCTTATTAAAATTCAAAACGTCCCAGAAATGAAACGCGAGACATAAGTGGATAAAAAACGCAGAGGGAAAACCATTGATTTATTTCTTAAATATATTTGATTGCTCCTTTAATGCAAACAGCTTCAATAAACTTTAATTTGAAATTCTTTTAATCTTCCAAACCTGGCATTGAAACTGAATTGAGTCAAATATTTTTTTTCCTTCAGGAAAAATTAGGATTAAATCTCTTCACGCTTGAAAGTAAGTGGAAAAAAGAACATTTATTACTTTTAATATATTTGAGATCGTTACGTTTCAGAAAGAAAAAAACTAATTGGAAAAAACTATATTTGAATTTCTATTTCACTTGAAGTCTTGATTAATGACTTTTCTCCATTAAAGGTTTGAGTATGAATATTTCCCATGTAGCTGAACAATTTATTTTGCTTTTTACTTACCCATCATACGTAGTATAGGGTAAGTCTTGCAATCGTTTTGAAAATCGAAAAAAAATTTTTGACGGATTTACACGTTTTAGATAGTGGAGATTCCGAAAAACATTTTTAGAAAATTTTTTTTGCCGTCCGTCCGTCTGTCTGTCTGTCAGTCTGTCTGTAAACGCTCTATCTCCCGAACAAATTGAGATAGAGACTTGAAATTTTGTATGTAGTTAGTATGTAAGAATGAAACGAACCCTATTTAATATCAGCAACCTCGATTATCCGGGACTATTTTTTTCGGACTCTCGAAAAATTCGTTCTGATGAAAGGTATATAAAAATTTTTGAATTTTTTTGTTCTAAGGAATGGGCGTAAAAGGCAATAAAATAACACATTTTGCATATAGAACGAAGTCGATTGGATTATTAGTTGCCGAGATATCTGTAATCTTGTTTTCCACATTCTTCAATTTTTCATGACCCTGTATTTCATCCAAATTTCAATTCAGTGGTATATTTTAATTGAAAATGAGACGCTTAATCTGACGCAGTTAATTGTTAGTTAATAGAATTATTATTTTTGGAATTATAAGGATGTTTCTTTTACGCAGTTCGGTACTACTTGAGTAGTTTGGCGTTTTATATAATTTGTCGAAATTGGTACATCAGCAGTTCTTTATTATAGCATTACTATGTATATTAACAATAGTTAAATTTTGTTTATGAATTGCAATGCATTGTATAAATAGTTTCACATGTTTTATTTTCATATACATATCCCTGATAGGTAAGTATTACGGTGGCCCCCAACGACTAGTTTTGATCCGCAGTTTTATCTAATCAAAAATATATGCAATTTTCTTCAGGGATTTTTAATGTATTCTTCCAGTTTCTATATATTAGAAAAAGTCACATCCCGTGTTTCTGAAATAGCATATGACCAATTCCATGAAAATATGTCATGTGTGTCACATACAACGAATTTTGGCTACCAGTATTTTAGAGCGGAAAAATGTGACTTATTTTATCGGAGATATCTCATCAGTTGAATAGGGCGAAGCAAACTTTTCGAAAATAACGGTGGCCAAGAAGCATATCGATTTTTAGATGAGTGACAAACATGACAAGTTTTCATTGAAATGACCATATTTGAAATTAAAAGAACATGTGAATTATAATATATACTCTTTTATGTAAGTATTTAAAACATTGTACAATATACAGCAGTTACTATCCAATTTAAGGTATTTGTCTTTAAAATTTCATTTGTGTTACAATTTCAATTTTAGGGATTTTGAGACAATTTAAGGTGTCTGAGGAATTTTGATTTTTACCTGATGGTGCAATTTAGCAACATGTCTCATTTAATTTTTACCCTATGGAAATTAAAGTCCTCCGCTGTTAAATCTTGTCCTTGTTTGAACCAAATTTTCGTGCTCAATAGCTTTTACTGCAAGATAGTGAAATCTTGAACCAATCTTTGGATCAGCTGTTGAAGCATAGTTCCAATAGCTGGAACGAGGTAAAAATAGGAAATTCCAAACTTTGATACGAGATTTCACCATCTTATGTTGGCAGTTAGTGAGCAGCACTGTTGGCATTGATCGATTACTTGACTGACTGATTGATTAGTCGATTAAATATTTAATAATACGAAATTTAATCCTGATACAATTTATCATGATTGAAATTGAAAAAGTAATTGCAATTTTCTTAGGATTAATTCATCTGATTTAATTCAATCTGGATTAATTAATTTGATCATTATGTTGACGATTTTCTTACGACTAATCTGGTTTAATTTAATCTGGATTAATTAATTTAATCTAATTATATAGACGATTTTTTATAATTAATTAATCTGATTTAATTCAATCTAGCTTAATTTATTTAATCATTAATTATACAGACCAAAATTAATATTACAGCCCTGTTTATTTTCTGAAATTCGCTTTCATTTTAAGTTCTTATTAAGAGTCACTTTACAATTTTCCTTATTCGATATTATACAGAGTCACACAAAATTATTCATATAAACCGAATACATAATTGCTTAAATATTTTAGGAGAGGATTATGGGCAATTATAGATAGTATTTTTAATTAAATGAAATTCATATATTATTAAATTATATTGTTGATGAATTACGTTTTGTTTAATATGAACATAAAGTTTCGGATCTAAGGCACGTGAGCCAACTTGAACCACACGTATAATCAATTATTATGCATATTTAATAAATACGTAAAATTGATAATTATGTATATCTATATATGTATGAATTACTTTAAAAATATTTGTGGAATTTCATTTTCGGACGAAAATACTAAGGTCGCTGAAATTTTGTTTTGATCTTTTATTCGATCATTAAATATAATTCTCTATGGTCTAGACCAGCTATAATCAACCAGCTATAATCGACCCTGGTCGCATGTGACATGGCTCTTTTTCTTCGCGGCCCGAGGCACTCGATCATTAATCGATATTTCTAAAATTGAGATCTGCATAAAAAGTATTGAAGTCATTCACTGTTGTTATATACAGCTCATATTCAAAATATTAGAATAATTGAGAAAATGTAATAAGAAAAAATTATTTGTCATTTATTTATTTTTTATACTAAGTAAATGCAATTAAATTTCTTATAAATTAAATCTGGAATGTTTAGATAAGATTTTAACATTTATAAAATATAAAATACAGCACAATAAATTAGGTATACAGCTTCCTTAAACACACCAGAATATTAGAATAAAATTTAGATTGGTTCAAAATATTAGAATATTTTATTTTACGCAACAATATTACCTTATGAATATGAAGCAAATGGTAGTTAATATTTTGTAGCATCCCCTTTAGCTTTCATAACAGCGTACAATCGATCTTGCATACTATATACAAGGTGTTTACAAACATTTCTATCAATATTAGCCCAAATAGACTTTATACGTGCCACTAACTCAGTTTTACTCGAAGGAGGATTTTCTTGAAGTTTTTTCTTCATTATACACCATAAGTTTTCGATGGGATTAAGATCTGGTGAATTTGGTGGCCAAGGAAGTACCTTAATGTTGCGTTGGCGGAACCAATTCTTAGTTGACACCGAGGTATGCGGGGACGCTAAATCTTGTTGAAAGATGAAATCATCTTCAAATAAATCTTCTGATGATGGAATCATGTAATATTCTAAAATTTCTTGATATATCAGAGAGTTAACCTTTTCGTGGACGATGCATAACTTTCCAGGTCCTTCTGCACTCATACAACCCCAAACCATGACACTAGCAGCAAATTTTACGGAACCTTTAAGGCATTCTTTATCAAATGCTTCTTGCTTCATTCTCCAAACTCGAATACCTTGATTACCATATGAAACACAAAACATACTTTCATCACTAAATAATATATTTTTCCAATCTTCATTGCTCCATAAACGTCTTGATTTACACCAATTCAATCTTATACGCTTTTGTCTTGCAGTCATGAGAGGTTTTGTTTTCGGTACACGAGATATAAATTTAAATTTATGGAGACGTCTTAATGTTGTCGATGTAGAAACTTCAACTCCTTCTTCTTTCCATTTTCGGTGCAAGAATCGCACACTTTTAAAACGGTTTTTCTTAACTATACGCTTCAGTTTCCTGTCATCTCTAGCAGATGTTTTTCGGCCACCATTTCGGCGATTATTTTGAAATTTTCCAATTTTTGAATATTGTGTTAGTATTTTACTAACGCTCGATTGCGAACAATGTAAATAATTCGCTATAAAACATTGATTTTTACCGTGCCAATACAAATCAACCATACGAAGTTTAGTAGATTCAGGAATATCACTCACACGGCCCATTTTAAGACGAAAAAGAAACAAACTGCAAAAAAGAATACTGATTTTAAATAAAATAGTCTGAATTTAATCAATGATGCCACCAGTTAAGAATTGGTAATAATTAAAGGAGAATTAATGTGAAATATTCTAATATTTTGAACCACTTGAATAAATATTCTAATATTTTGACTTATCAAAATAATTTTTTTTGCAATTAATCTTTTCAAAAATGATATTAAATTTAAGATAACAAGTAAGTTTAATCAACAATAAGTTCTTAATAAAAATATCGTTTGCATATTTTCATTAAAAGACATTAAATTACCAAACGATATTTTCAATTTCTAAAAAAAGGTAATTATTCTAATATTTTGAATATGAGCTGTATATATCCATGGGAAGACAAACTCAATCCTGATACTCAAAATTAAACTGAAATTGTGTTAAAAACCTTAAATGCGCATCTTTATTTAAATGCTCTTTCCGCATGTGTTCTTATTTGTGCTACATTTCTGTAACAAATTTTAAATCATCAACACTTTTTCAAATTCGAATATAATTAAATTTGTACTACATTTCTACAATTAAAAAAAATGGAAAAAAATATTGCACTGAGCAAAATGTTGTGATATTGCTCTGATATACTTGCTATGCTACCTTACTGATTTAATTACGCTTTTTTTACCATTTTGTAAGTGTGTGCGACACGCCACACGTCGAAGACACGTTTGTGGCCCTCGAAAAGAAAAGGTTGAATACGGCTGATCTAGATTTACAAAGTCCTCTCTGAAGTGCGCATCCCCACCATCAGAGCTGAAGAAATTGTTTATCAAATTAAAATTTCGAATTCACTCATCTCATAAAGGAAAATAAATATGTGAAAAAAAAATGTTCGACTGTATTACATACCAGTTTTACAAAGTACAAACGTGTTTGGACGAAACGTTTATATCATCTTGACGGTGGCATCATCAGGCGATTAAATTCAACTTACACTAGAAATTTTCTAAACTTCTAAACATCGTATATTTGAAATTTTACAACATAGAACACGAAAAAAAATAAAATGTTTTGAAAACTGTGGAACAATTAATTGAAACATTGCATCGCGATCAAATTTTACTGTTTTTAATGGAATGTACAAGCGTGAACTTTTCTAAAATCAAATATGTACAGACGATTAGTAAAATTAAATTCATTTCAATTTAAATGATATAAACAGCTCAGCATTTGTTTCTGGTTGTATTTCATAACGAAAATAATTCATCAATAAATAAAATGTCCGCAAAAAAAAAATAATAATAATTAAGACATGTAATGAAATTAGTCACTTAAACCATTGAAATGATCATTTTCCGCAACTGGAATTTGACGATTAAGGAATATGTATGCATTCGGAATTAATTTCTTGATTTTTGTCAATTTTAAGTTTAAAATTGCTAATTAATAAAAATATTGAAATGGGACTTAAACATAATTTTTTACTCAATTAAAAATTAGCATAAAAAGTTATTGAAAAATTGCTATGTTTCTAAAGTTATTTAACTTTGAAAGTATAAAAAAAATGCGATTTAGGAATTCCATAATAATCAAAATGTTATACAATAGTCTATTTTTAAATAATAACACGAAAATTCAAAAGTTATAGGAGTAAAAAGAGGAATTCCGGAGAAAAAATTAATAATGAATTAAAACTGCGTAACTCTTAACTTTCCAGTAAATTAGCGTAAGAATAGTGTACTCTATTTAAATCAAAACTTAAAAATTCTGTAGTGATAGAAAAAATTATTGAACTACGGAAATTTTTAACGCAATTTTACTATTTTTAATTTTCTTGGTTGATTAGAGTTTAATGGCGCAAAGTCCCATAAGAAGTATGTTGTGCCAAGTGAAAACTCATATAATTAATGCTTTAAAAATTTGTCATAAAAATAAGATGAGAAAAACACAGTTTAATGAAAAAATATAATCATAAATTGCATAAATGAAATCAGTCAAAAAAGTCGAAATGCAATAATTAAAAGGCCGTTTAAATTTGAAAAACTGCAATGCCTGCATTAAAAAAAATATATATAAATATCAATGATGCAATAAGCCAAGTTTAAAAACCACAAATTATAAAAAACATTTTTTTAATGTGTAATCAAGTTAAATAATGTTTCATACTCAAAATCTCTGCAATCAAATTGATTTAAAATCAAGGTGTAAAAAGTTAAATTTGTTTAGTCGAAACAGTTTGGAATAATCATAGCTTATAAAACAGGAGGTGTTTAAAATCGTGTATTTCTTGAAAAACATTTTTCTAATCTGTAAACTCATCGTAAGATTGACCTTATAATAATTTCCGTATAGCACCGAAGTTGTTCGAAATCCTTAATCCTTTTGAGTCTTGTGTACTGCTAATAGTACTTCTTATAATTGAGCACTATTTTAAGAAATACTTCTGCTAATGTTTACATGTAGTAACGTCTGTATGTCTATGCATTTGCTAGATCAGCGGTTCCCAATCTATGGGTCGCGACCCACTGGTGGACCGTGGCTTTTGTTTTGGTGGGCCGCGGAACAACCAAACCTTGTCGTCAAACTATATCTTTTATTTCATCTGTTTAAAAAAGATATAACAATTTCAACAGAAAATAATACTTCAAGGGAAAATCCTTAATTTCCTTCATACGAACAGAATATCATGAAATATTTAAATCCGCTTTGAGGTCCTTGGTGAAATTCAACACTTCGTGCTTGTGAGAACACTCTTTTTCTACTCTGCTGTTTTTTAAAGACAAGTACTGAGACAAACTGCGTGTTAATATATGTTCCCATATTGGTAAACACCAGTAACATAAATCTATTTGATTATAAATGTATGTTTTCATTATAATTAAACGTATTTTTAACTATCTATATTGTTTGTGCATTGTTTTAATTACTATTCACTTATACACATTGAGATTATCAAATCTTGTTTTTGTTGATAATGTGTCTTCCGTACGAAAATTTGCGTTTTTCTTCGGATAGGATAGCCGAGCGTATAAAGATCGTAAAAAAATTGCTATACTGATATACAACTTTATCTTGTGTGAGTCGCGAATTTTTTATTTTTTTCTGAAAGGTGGGTCACGAATTTTTTTTTTTTTTTTTTTTTTTTTTTTTTTTTTTTTTTTTTTTACTGAAAGGTGGATCGCTTACCAAAAAATTTTGGGAACCGCTGTACTAGGTGATTTCATTTATGTTTAAGCATTTAGTAAAAATAATTATAACTATTTGCTTCATACTGTTAGTTATTGTTTTAATTTAAACATTCTTTAAATTTAAATTAAGAGCTACTATACTGAAAGAATCGTAAGTAATAAAGCTAAAAAAAATTAAAATGTTTTTATATAAATTAAATCTTATTGTAATGAAATATTTTCTAAAACGTCTCCGAAAATTCTTCCTTAACTTATTGTCACATGAATATGTATTAAATAGTATGCAAAACAAGAACATTCATTACCTTTGAAAGAATGAAATATTCGTTAAATACTAATTAATCTATTTGGATAGCTAGTGTCAATGTTATTAACATAAAATTAAATTTTGCCTAACCATTGGAAAAAAAACCTGCACCCGAAAGGGTTAAAATTATCAAATGATACGCCAGAAATGCCATTTAATCACTCTTGAGAAAAATAAAAACTTTGTCCTAATTTTTTTTAATTATAAAAATTATAAACAAACAACGATTTAAATGCAAGAGTCTCTCCTATATATTACAATTTACAAGTATTTTCGATATACCACAACATGAAAAGTAGTATGGAATTTGATTTTTTTAAATACGCAGAAATGTAAGATTATATATTTAAAAATTCGAAGAGTATATTTTTAAATAAATAAATTGCTTAATATAGAAATCAAAATAAATTATTCAACTGCATGAGGAAAATTTATACCAGAATCTTTAACGCAAAAAGTCATTAATCATGACAAAGTCAAATGGAAATTGAAATATGGTTTCTTTCCAATTAGTTTTTCCTTGAAACGTAATGATATCAAACGTATTAAAATTAATGAATGTTCTTCTTTCCTTTACTTTGAAGCGTTAAGATATTTAATACAACTTTTTCTTTAAAAAATATTCGACTGAATAGAGTTTTAAAGTCAAATTTGGAAGATGAAATTAATTTCAAATAACTGTTATTGTAGTTGTTTACTCGCTGGAGAATTTCAATGTATGAAATAAATCAGTAATTTTCTACTCTGTATTTTTAACAGCCGAAGCACGAGATGATTGAAAATGTAACATTTTAAATTAAATCAAAATGAAAGAAAAATTGAAAAAAAAAATATTGTAACATCCATTTTGGCATCGAATAAACAAACTCAATTATAATGCACGACATCAATACACGAAAAAAATGTTTGCTGTTTGGTTTTGCGCATTTTGTTTTTGAAGAAAAGTTTGTTCTTTTACACCTCACAATATACAGAGTGTCCGTAAAACAATGTACCAGTTATAAATTTTAATAGTATCAACTGTAAGCGATCTGGAAAGTTGATTAAAGTTACAAAGAGCAACTCAAATAATTTTAGATAAGCGCATGCGCAAATACAGATTTGCTGCCTCATATGCAAAATGGACGAGCCATTAATTTCCAAACTAGCTCAGTCCAAACTTTTATGTGTTACATAGAAAAATGGACAAATCTGTATTCTTTAATATTCAAATATAGTAAAACCTCTGAATAGAACTTTTCTCATTGAATAGATTCCATCAAGTTCAGTTGTTCTTTATTTTTATTTATTTTTAGCACTGGCTCTAATCTACGTCACTTCCTCCAGATTTAGCTAATCAGATTGGTGAGCTCTGATGAGATAATTTGGGAATTAATGGCTCATGCAAAATGGTGCTTCTTGAACTTAGTGTTATTGCTGGGCTCAAGATTTAAAAGCGTACACTATATAGGGGCAGATACACAAATTTTTAAGGAGCCAGCAATTTCTAAACCCAAATATTCCAGCCGCCAAAAAGTCTTAATTTCTAAGAAAAATTAAAATACAACGCGAATTTTGTTAAAAGAACGCAGGAGGAATGTTAATTTTATCAAGGGATCGCAAGAAATGCCGCGAATTTCGTCAAGGGATTGGTGAAAATAGAAATTTTGTCAAAGGATTGTGGAAAAACGCGATTTTGGTAGTCTGTCTTGCATCGTTAGCTTTCCCTTCTTTTTAAACAGTGTATATGAATTTATATTTAAAATTTTGATATTCTACGATTGAATTTGTTTATATTTATGGCTTCAATTAATCGCAGTATATGATCAATTAAAGATAGCATCTCATTTTTTCTATTTATCACAATTTACTAAATATATTTTCTCACCAATATTGCTCAGAATAATCCCTCTGAGGGAGGTCCTAGTTATATTGAACTATTTCACATTTTATGATATTGATATACGTTGCTGAGTTACTCGCATGATTAGGTTATTTACAGGGACAATCAACAATTTTCAGGTGCATTACGACCAATGTTAAAAAATAGTTTCAAATGAATTTTAAAGATGTTATACTCTGTCAAACATATTCAAATCTATGTATATTTATGAAGGACACTAAAATATGCATTCTAAAAAACGCGGTAAAAAATAGTTATTATTCATTTACAGGGCCACACAAAGTATTCTATCATATAATGGTAAAGGAAAACATTGTTTGAGATACGTTTATTTGAAACTATTTCACATCTTATGAAATTGATATAGATTGCTGAGGTTTATTACAATTTAATTCCCGTGTAATAGAAAGCAATTAGTACTTAAAGGGAATTAAAATGATTTCGGATACTGTATTGCATCTGAAGTACTGTATATTTGAAAAATTTTGTTAGAGAACGAATACACCTTATTTGCTACGTGCGACGTGGAATTTATGACTTTGTTGTAGAGGATAATCTGTTATGTTAGAGCTTTCTCAGTGAAATATTCGAAAAACTTCTGCGGTTTTAAACTAAAAATGTTCTAATTATTACCATTAAGCCTGTAGCTTTTAATGCGCAAGTGAAAAAGTTGTGATATGCATTGCTTACTTACTTTCTCACACGTGTCTTATGTCAATCGCGACTGATTATAATGAAGCATTATATATTTTTCTTTAAATAAATTATTTACTCTTTCTTTCATTTATTCAATGTATGCATAACGGTTTTTATTCTTTAAAAAAAGTAATTTTTCTTCTTATAGTCAAAATGCATTTGATCATGTTTATTAAGTAGTCATAAATTTTATGTTCATTTGCGCTGACATAAATAATAAAGATGGCAAACTGACTGAATCATTTCCTTTTTTAACAATTGCATCAAACGAATTGAAAACAGAAAATGATTTACGATAATCAATATCCCATCATATTCGGTATAAAATTGAGGTTATCTATATAATTTATGATTGTAATTTTGCCAGCTCATTCGATAAAATTATTAATGACATCAGTTATCACCAAGTTATTATATTAATTTTCAGTCAATAAATTTATTGTAAATATATTTCTGTTTGATTTAAGGCAATAAATCTTCGTCACTTCCAAGTGTGATCATATGAGGTTAAAATAATAAAAGAATGATACTGTTTCCCTGCTATTTTTCGCCAATAATTTAAAATACTCCCATTGCTTTTATTTAACAGAAATTTTTCTGGCGATAATTTACTCTGAAATTGTCTTCGATTCCTTATGACGTTGGCATGATTCTGGTTTGTAGTGTTGTAAGTGAAAGATGATTTCTGTCAATGGACCCCCCGCCAAATATCTATTTCATGAAGTTATAATAAAACAAAGTCAATTCTTACAATACTTACCAGTCATTTGCGAGATTGGAATCCTTAATGGTATTTTGCGAAATGTCAGTGTACCATAGTACATCTGGTCAATACTGATACTGAAAGCCCCCCATACTGATAATTATAAACAGTAACGTTGCTTGCATTAATGGGTCTCATTTGAGCCAATACAGCTGAAATCGATAAGTAAGGGTGAAATTTTTCGAATGATAAAACGTGATTTTCTGGAATATTTACAGTTTCAGTCGCGTTTTTGTCCGGTCGATTTTTCAGCCGCATTCCCAGCGAATATTTGAGATTCATATTTTGGGCCGAAAATAATACTGAATCTGTAATTATAATTAATGGACAATAATTTTTGCTTACAATAAAAAAACTTTTTTACTTTGAAATGTCTTCAACCGTAACAAAGTTTGTACATTCCGATGATCTGGAAATGGGGGTGGGGAGGGAGGCGGACGTCAAACCGAAAACTCGTGAATTAAAACTTGAGTAGTAGCTCCCCTTTTTTTTTAAAAAAATAATTGTCATATAGTTCGATAGATTTTTCAATGTTTAAAAAATATTTGATGGTCTAAAGAATATGGTAATTTATCGTTAATACAATGTCGTATAAAAAAAATAAAATGAAATAAAAATTCACTTCAGACATACATTGGCTGCCAAAACTTCTTCAAAATAGCTTTGTGGAAAGGAAGTTTCCTTTTTTTAAACTCTTTGGAAAATATGATCCCTTTTCCTGATTAATTTCCCGTACCTTTGAATAGATATTTAAAGTTTGGATTCTGATCAAGGTTCAAGTACGTTAGTCATTCGTTGTGGAAAGAGAAATGATCTGGAAGATTATTTTTTCATGATCTTTTTACTGCATGAAATTCATTGTCTAGATGTGAGCGATATTTTTAGCACTTTCCAACAAAGTTGAAAAGTGCTTATGCATTCGGTTTGTCTGGCCGTCTGTCCGTCTGGCCGGATGGCCGTCTGTCCGTCTGTCCGCGCTCTAACTCACGTAAATATACTCGGATTGCTATGAAATTTTCATACGTTATTGAGGTTTACCCTAGCACGAACCCTATTGAAAATGAAGTATATTCCATGATTAGTTTATCTACAGGGCGAATCAAAAGTTTCCCATTACATTACGGCCTATGGGGGAAAAATCGTTAATATGCTCAGATTGCCATGGAATTTTAGGACGTTATTGAGGTTTACCCTAGCACAAGTCCTACTAAAAATGAAGTATCTACCATGATTAGTTTATCTACAGAGAGAATCAAAAGTTTCCCATTACATTACGGCCTATTGGGAAAAATCGTTAATATACTCGGATTGCCATGAAATTTTAGGACGTTATTGACATTTACCCTAGCACAAGTCCTATTGAAAATGAAGTTTCTACCATGACTAGTTTATCTACAGAGAGAATCAAAAGTTTCCCATTCCATTACGGCCTATGGGGAAAAATCGTTAATATACTCGGTTGCCATGAAATTTTAGGACGTTATTGACGTTTACCCTAGCACAAGTCCTATTGAAAATGAAGTTTCTACCATGATTTGTTTATCTACAGGGCGAATCAAAAGTTTTCCATTACATTACGGCCCATGGGGAAAAATCGTTAATATACTCGGATTGCCATGAAATTTTAGGACGTTATTGACGTTTACCTTAGCACAAGTCCTATTGAAAATGAAGTTTCTACCATGATTCGTTTATCTACAGGGCGAATCAAAAGTTTTCCATTACATTACGGCCCATGGGGAAAAATCGTTAATATACTCGGATTGCCATGATATTTTAGGACGTTATTGACGTTTACCCTAGCACAAGTCCTATCGAAAATGAAGTTTCTACCATGATTAGTTTATCTACAGGGCGAATCAAAAGTTTCCTATTACATTACGGCCTATGGGGAAAAATCGTTTCAAAGGAATTTTAAAGATGTTATACTCTGTCAAACATATTAAAATATGCATTCTATAAAATATAAGGTGAAAATGTAGCTATTATTCATTTACAGGGCCACACAAAAGAATTCCATTAGATAATGTTAAAAGGAGGAATTGTGTGTGACATATTTTAAATATATTAAGCTTTTTCATGTATAATAAAATTGATATATGTCACTGAAGCTTAATATAAATTATACGCAACTGTCTTGGATAATATGAAGTACATAGCATTTACAGGGCCATACAAAATATTTCAAATAGTATATTCTTTCCGAAGTACCGTATATGTGTCTGATGATGGCTGATGGAGGGATGAAATGCATTTTAATTATGATATTCGCGTTTATATTTCGCTAAATATATGCACATTATATGGTGTGTATAAATGTTATAGTTGATATACCGGGCTACCCAAAAGAGCTCACCAACGTTACTGAATATGAACGTAAACTATTTAAACGTGGTTCTTAAATAAGCTATGCATTTTTACTCTGAGCTGCATTCAATTTACTGAGAAATGTTTGCAGAATATATATAAAGGGATATACAGGGCCACGTAAAGAATTCGGTACATGGACGCCTATATATGATGATTTATGAGAATGTGATTTCAGTTATTTTAAAAGTGTTTTAGTTTACAATAAATTTTAGCCTAATGCTGACGTGTAATAAAGATACAATGTAAACTACAGGGCTGAACAAAAGTATCCAAGTATGTTTCCATATAATAGTATGAATTGCTGAAAAAGAAATTTCAAGCTACTGGGTATTTTCTTGTTAAGCTAAATTTTCCCATTACATGAACTGACATATGAAATACAGGGCTCTTCTAATGTACTGGAATACATATTTGGGTATATTTGGCTATACACTATTATTTCCCTAAATAACAATGTTTTGTTAAAGATTTCATTAAGTGTTGGAAAGTGCTTCATAATCTATGCTTAACGCATGATTTTTCTTACTTGTTCATTCTAAAAACGGGAATTCCGGTGTTTCAAATATCTAATAAAAGATTTATATAAATCTTCCATTAGACATTTGAAACAGCGCAATAAAACATTAATTGTAAATAAAAATGACTCTGAAAAACTTTCTTCGGAAGAATTATAGACCAAAAACGAAAAATCATGCATTGCACATGTATATCAAACATTCCCGTGCTTAATAGAATAATAAATTTATATTTCTTATATAATGAAAAAACAAGCTTCTACTGGTTAAGTTTTGATAATTGATTTCTATGTGTTTTTGCACGGAATCTGGAAACAATTTTCACTTTTTAAACATCGCAATAAAATAATTAAATAAAAATATCCTGAATTTTTTTTCTGGAAGTATTATAGACAAAGAACGAAAAAATCATGCATCGCGCATAGATTTAAACACCTTTCGATGTTTAATAGAATAATATAAAATTCCCATTTATTTATATTGAAAACACAAGCTTGCATTGGTTTTTAAGTTTTAATAATGGATTTTTATGTACAGGGCGAACCATAAATTCGTACAAACTTCAAAAATCCATAATAAATGTAGTAATGCTCGGAAAAAATTTCAGTTTGCGCGAGTATGGTCAGATGGATTTTAGATTTTTGTCCATGTACAATAAAAAAAGATTCCAAAAATAACCAATAGAGGGCGCTCACAGGCCATATTGGGACGTTTTATGCAAATTAGGCAAACAGAAATAATGATAGAAATAACATGACATTGTGCATTTATTATAAGATAGGAAAAGATGCTCAATATGCAAAACTTTCGCGAAGCAATATTTGTGGATTCACCGTTCTCGTAGAAACGTTTAACCACCAGCGCTCGGTCTGGGTACGATAGTACGCTGCCGATATCGAATGACGAATCCATCTCCAGCTTGGTGTTTTATTGCTAGCCTGATTTGCATAAGACGCCTCAGTATGACGTGTGAGTGCCCTTCATCTGTTACTTATGCAATCATTTTTTATTATACATGGAAAAAAACCAAAATCCGTCTGATTATACTCGTGCAGACCGAATTTTTTTTGAGTATTTCTTCTTTTATTATGGATTTTTAAAGTTTGCAGGAATTTATGACGAATATTTTTTGCAAATTTTCTAAAAATGACTTTCACTTTTTAACCATTGAGATTTTTCACGAACCGTACATATAAAAGATGAATAACGATAATTATATTATATTATTAAAATAGATGAGATGATTGTCTTTTAGCTGAAGTTGTTTTTTAGAGCTGACCCCTAAAATATTCGTGACTTTTATCCGTTGAAAGACAGAAATTGAATTTTTTTACGAATCCAATATTTTCTTCTTCTAAAGATTAAAAGTAAGAAAGTAAAAATTAACACCAGTGTTAAAAAATAGAATTACTGAAAAAATTAATCTCTGAAACTTAAATGATGTTTAGAATTGTAACATTTTTGGAACTATTAGAATAATTTTACTTTAAGATAACAGTTCATTATATTCTTGATGGAGTAGATTTGAAATGCATAAAATTGTATTGCAAAAGCAATTGTATAAAGTTTTTTACTATAAATCACAATATTATAAAACAATGAATTTTATAATCTGAATTTTTCGTGTTTAACATGCATAATTTTCTTTTCAATCTTTCCCCTTTTAATTTTTCTTAGTCTCGTTCTCTTTTAAATCAGTTTTCTCAATGGAGGCAAAATGTGTTTGGTGCGATAGAAAATATATGGTAATTTGTGTAGAATATATTAGTTCTGTTAAGGTATCCACAAAACTTCGGTGACGATTTTTTAAATTTTTTAAATTTTCTTTTTATTCATTTATTATAGTGATATTTACTTTAAAACTTTGAAGTATATATATATATGTAACTCTAGCAACTACCCAGAAATATTTTTAAGAGAAAATTATGTCAAAAATTGACATTTTCTCTAAACGTGATAACTAAAAAATAAAGCAGTGCATTGACGTTTTGTAAATTGCATAATAAACAAAATAGCGTTCTCTGTGACTGAACTACACACATTTAAATCGCATCTCTATCTCGGATGAAATGGCAATTAAAATAAGCGTAAAACTATTTAATATATTACTAAGAGTGTAGTCTATTCCCTCAAAAAACATTTATTAAAGAAACTCAGAAAATTTCATAACATTTCATGCATATTTTTTTTGTTTCTTTTAGGGATGTTTTGCGTATAATAAAAATAACCTTAAAACACAATTCAAAAGCAGCAAAATATGTAATTTTAAACGGCAGTAACTCTGGTTCTATTATTATGAATACAGAAAAAAATTAAGCGGATTTCGATAGACAAGATTCGATTTTAGTACTATTCAAAAAATTTAAAAAATGATATTTTGATTAAAAAATTAGATTTTAAAGGTATTCAGATACCTTAAACAAAGAAATAAATTTGAATGACTCCTTGGTGGTTTAAACTTCTTTGAAATAGTTTTTTATATGTATACATACATAAAACTGTTCTGAAATTTTCCAAAAATGTGATTAATTTTCTTGATTAATTTCTCCGCATTTTTTCAGAAATTTTTTAACTTTGATTCTCATTACGGAGTGGGTTGGGTCGTATTTGTCCTAACTCAAAAATTCTTTTTAAAGTGAAACGTTAAATCCAAACAGTCTCGCAAAGAAAATCTTATCATACTCATAACCGACACTTCAACATTAAAGTGGAGTCAATCCATTTCAGGTAATCTAGAAAATAATTTTTTGTTTGCTTGACCATTTTTTTAAAAATTGAAACTTTTTGTGTAACAACCCAAACATAATGGAAGCTCAAAATAACTGTTATTTTAATTTTACTATTTTTTGTTCGTGCATGGTGGCCATCTTTCTTCTATCGTGTGCAGAACTTTACTCACATTGAAGGGTTACGAAATTGTAAATCTCATCTTTTTATATCTCCAATTCAAATTGAGTTTGCAGAAAATTATTTAGAATGAAATGAACTAAAAGTCAGGTAATAGAATAGTTTCTAAAAGTAAATTCTTACTGGTGAAACTTTAGCCAAAAAGTTTTGGTTTTTTTTTTTTCAAAATTTTTCCGTTTACAAGATTTTTATTCATTCAACAAAAACTGCCAACGTGACACAATTTGTTTTAAAAACAAGTTGAAAATACTTGTAGTCGCAAACAAAGCTCCAGATCTGGGAGTTTCTTTGCGAAGAAAATTCCGAAAACTGTCAAATTTCCAAAATCACTTTTTAGGCTTTTGCTATCTCTGGTGTAGCACAAGATTAAAAATCTGAAATTCGGATCATGGATAGTATTTTACGGTAGTGTTATGCGCAAAAAATTCCAAGGAGACTTGACTATAAGCTGAGAAACGGCGAGGACAAAATATTAAGAAATGCTATTACGAGTACCATATCCCTTTAAGACCCGATGAGATTGTAAACAAAGCTTGTCATGCCGGTTAAAAATAAAACAAGTACTACAATCACTATCTGTTGATACGAAATAATATTTTGCTCTTTCTGCAAACCAGAATGGTCATTAGATTTGGGTTTTTATTACATACAACTCAAAAGCAACAATGTAAAAGAATGTGCAAACTGCACGATAGTGCGGGTTGGGTCTTAAAGGGTTAAAAGAAATGAGATTTATCTCTTTGTGTTACATTATTTACATAGAAAATATCTTTTCTTGAAGACAGTTTAATAACAAATATTTAATTTCATAAGATACTATATATGTTCAACAAATAGCTGAGAAATATTTTCACACTATTTACGAGAAATTTTTATGAGTTCGACCAGTTACAGATGTCATTTCCATAGAAGTGATCGTACTCAAATCTTATTTGAAGTCCTCGAAGTCTTGTCATCTCTTGATAACTTGAATAAAGTTCTTGGCCCTGCCTGCCCATAGAAGTAAATTTTGAAATCGCTGTATTCAAGGCTATCTTCATCAAAAATTTCAAGATACCAATTCTTATCATACACGCCTGCAACAATATCATTTTTTTGCAGTATAATATTTTAAAGGTTTTCGGATATTTTTATTTCCTAAAAATTACTTGAGGTTGATATATGGTAACATCGTATAAATGGTTCATTTACAGAAACGTACTTAAGGAAGGAACGAGTTTCAGAGACTGACAGTCAGAGTTGAAATCAATTATGTAATTCATTTGCATGATTTACAAAATTCTTTTTATTTTTTGCCCCGTCATTAAAAAAGATCTTTGATACTGATGGGACAGTAGCTGTTATATCATTAATTACTTGTTCTGGAATATGTGGACTGTGATGGCATCATGTGTAAGATGATCATTGATAACACAAAACTTTTACTCTTGCATTAATAAAAACAATACTATCTTTATAATAATATACAATAGGATGGATAATGGCCTGCTTCTTCAACCAGTCGAAATTTTGTATTTCTTGATGAATGATAAATGGAAAGTTTTCAGAAAAATCACTCAATACAATGCATTTTGTATCCAGCAGATTTTCTTTTTTGTGCTTCAGAAATAATGATTGTATTTCACACATTGTGATGTTTCTTCAATGAACATAGTTTTTCCACTAAAGTTTTACAAAAGTCTTCTCTAAGTTTAATAATTGAAGCCATATCAACAAGATCAGTTGTAACACATTGTCTGTAATTTACATTTTCTAAAATTTCTTCTGAGCTAAATTGTTGTAAAAGTCTTTCTAGTAGGTTTTGTTCATCTGGACAAATAGTGCACTGGCTGAGCATACATTTTTAAATGTTTAAATCACGCACAAGAATTTGAAGACAACCTTTAATTAACATTGTAATTAACATTTAATTTTGCCACATTAATCATTAATTTAACATTTTAGTGGTATAAGCAAAAACATAGTTGGCCACAATAGTTTGGCAGATGCTTTCACATATTATCCATGTCTTATCTCAGCTTGTAATAAAATCTTCTTCTTGAAATATTTTGTACATAACACTACTAGAAAAGCCTAAAAAGTGCAATTAAAAAAAATCACGTTGACTGTTTTTCTTGCATGAAAAATTCCTGTTGTAAACGGTCAGATTTTGGAACAAATATAAAAATTCATGCTGTACTTTTACCAGTAGGATTTTATTTTTAAAACCATTCTATGCCTTTAGCTCATTTTCTTCTGAACAAAATGCTGCAAACCCCATTTGAATCGGAAAAATAAAAGAGAAAGATATTTTCAATTTCGTATCATTGTGCGCGCGGCAGCGCGCAACAATAATATGATTGAGCGATAATGCACACGGATTTTTCAATTTTTCTTTTTGCAATAACTAACTAAATACTTATCCAATTTAATGATTTTTTTTTAAATGTTCGTCTGACCAAGAAGCACAACATAGCACAAAAATTATTTTTTTTTATGGCATACTGTAGGTGTACTGTAGAGTATTCTGAAAATCGGACAAAAATTTTGTGTCACAGCAATTTTCTCGAAAACTACTAAAGATGAAAACTTAATTTTTTTTTTTTAAAACAAAAGACAAACTTTTTATCCCGAGGTAGTCATCGAGAAAACGTTATTTCGCTGGGCGGTTTTTCTGAAATTGCGCATTTTCCAAACTTGGTCATAAATGGGTATATCTAACGTTCTATTGCAGATAGAATGTTGGGGTAAAGTTTATTTTAAAGATTTTGCGATGCTAATTAATCCTGCAAAAATTCATAGCTTTACGTTAAACAGTTTTTTTACAAGATGAAATGAAAGAATAACAGTCATCAATCTAAGGTACTTGTGATCATCGGAGAGAAAAACCAGTTACACCATTCGATTAAGCATAAAAAAATACAGAATGCTTTTTTTTTCTCTTATTTTTAACTTAATTTTTTAACGAATTATGAATTTTTTTGAAATTTTTGACATGCTGATTTTTGTCATTTTTTAACACTAGAACGCCCGGATGGAGTCGATTCGACTCCAATCATGTAACTAAATTTCAATTCGAACCAGAAAAATTTTCTTGAAATAATTTAAATCTAATCCACGCAAATTTACGTTAAATAAATCAATTAAATAATTTTGAATAAAAATTCTGGTGAGAAATATTATTTTCAAACTTGAGTATAATTTCCGGGCGTTCTAATGTTAATGAATCATTTACTGAATAATTATGCACGGTGTCTAGCCCTGGTGGCTGTCAAATTTGATTTTTAATTTTAAATTAGGCAATTTTTTGCACCATGCCAAATTTATATTTTATCCATATTTTTCATTTATTTATATTTTGTTTTTAGCACAATGGCATCAATGGCAAAAATGCCTGGAATACCTGTCAAATATTGGGGCCCTGTACTTTAACAAAGTGTATTTATTATAAGTATATACCGTATTTATTCTAATAGAATGCGCCCTCTAATAGAGCGCGTCTTCTAATAAAGTGCGCACCTTGGTGCTGATTGAAAAAATAAATATACGGAAACGATATAGTAGATAAGTAGAAAACGATTACTTAAATGCATTATCGAGGATTCTCATCGATCAAAATAGAGATATTCTATAAAAGCGATGGAGTGGCGATGCAGCAAAAGTTTCAAATTTTGAACAGTGTACCACTCCTGTAAACTATAGCGCCAAGGATATGCACACTGTTAAAAATCTGCTGCATTTTGCTGCAACGCACTCCCCTGCTTGTATAGAAAACGGTTACTTGGCCGTGAAATGGCGCTTTCTCATTGGTTGGAATAGAGATATTATATACAAGTGGTGGAGGGCGTTGCAGCAAAATGCAGCAGATTTTTAACAGTGCACTGTTAAAAATTTGACCCATTTGTTGCAGAGTCACTCCACAGCTTTTATAGAATGTCTCTTTATGGCCAATGAGAATGCTCCATAACACAGTAAAGCAATCGTTTCCTATAAAAGCGGTGGAGTACGTTTTTAATAAGTCCGTAATAAATACGGATTAAGAAAAAAAATAAGCATGGTTTTTGTATCAAACTTTACTCTTGCATAAAAAAAGTTCCTGTTTTTGGCAAAAATAATGGATATTTGAATGAAAAATCTATTCTTTGAAAGGATTTATTATTTTATTCACTTTAGTAAAAAACTGATTTTTTGAAAACCACCGTAGAATTTTGGTATAGAAAAACCTGTTTAAAATTTTTTTTTAATTTGTAACACCAGAGTATTAGAGTATGTAGCATTTTTTAATTTCAATACAAATAAGATTTTGTTTTCTATATATAAAATACAAAACAAGTTGTGCAGTATCCCTATGGAATATGGAAAAATAGAAGGACTAGTGAAAAATGCTCCAAGGAGCAGTGCAAAAGCAGAATATGATTTTAATTGAGCATTAAAAAGTAATGGACAAGTGCTTCTGTTAATTACTGAGCATGAGGAAGGATAAGGGATCCCTTCTTGGCTACAACTCACTTCAATGCCAACTTTGAAAAAATCATATTTGCGCTTTTTCCGTGAAAACAAATCAGTCGCAGTTACTATAAAAATGTATAGTGTAAAGACGTAACCAGTAAAGATGCAGCTTAATTAGACATAAATGTAAAGGAAGGCGACATAATGCCAGATACCTAGTTCCTGCAGGTATCACATTCATGCACTGCCACCAAGCATACCCTAAGTGTATAATTGCACAGACAATTGATTTGTAGTATAGTGCAGAGTGAACAGTGCAGTTAACATCAGAGATGTAGTACAGGCTATACGCCGTACACCTTCTGGACTTTTTAATAGAACACATATACCCTCTGTTTTTCAAGAAAGCTTATAGTATACACATTCTAGAATATCCCTCTGCTTAGAGCATATATCTTATGCTATTTTTATGACTACACCCCTGGTTAACATCTAAAGCACGGTGGAAAATTCTACTAAAGAACCGCAAATTTCTTTTATATGGAAAAAGCGCAAATATGATTTTTTCAAAGTTGGCATTGAAGTGAGTTGTAGCCAAGAAGGGATCCCTTATCCTTCCTCATGCTCAGTAATTAACAGAAGCACTTGTCCATTACTTTTTAATGCTCAATTAAAATCATATTCTGCTTTTGCACTGCTCCTTGGAGCATTTTTCACTAGTACCCTAGTATGTGAGAAAATCGCTGCATACGATAAAACAAAAATGGCAGCCATGCAAAAATAAAAATTAATAAAACTGAAATACTAGTCATTTTGGACTTCCATCATGCTGTACAAAAAAATTCAGATTTTTTTGAAGATGTTCGAGTGACCTGTGTTGGACCACTTGAAATGGATTGGCCCAGTAGTAATCGAAGTGAAAAAAAATCCATCATTTTACGATGAAATGTTATTTACAGTTATTTCTAATATCCATGTTATCCTTTTAGGTGCGTTCGTAATTATGTAAATACGTAGCACCTATTGTTGTCGCTCAGTCCGTCCGTCCGTCCGTCTGTCTGTCTGTCTGTCCGTCTGTCCGCATATAACAACGCAAAAACTACCCAATCGAATCGTTTGAAATTTAAAATACATAATTATAACATAATTTTGTCGAGTAATTTCAAATTTTATGAAAATCGGATGAATAGATCAATTACAGGGACATTCAAAAGGATTCCGTTACATTACGGTCAATAGGGGAAAAAGTTTTAAATGCATTTTAATCGTTTGAAATTTAAAACATATAATTAATGCGTAATTTTGTCGAGTTGTTTCAAATGTTATGAAAATCGGATGCATAGATCAATTACAGAGACAATCAAAAGGATTCCGTTACATTGCGGTCAATAGGGAAAAAGTTTCAAATGCATTTTAATGATGTTACACGCATTCGAGCATAATAGAATTGGCATGAATCTATGAAATACATACTAAAATATGCATTCTGTACAATCTGTGATGAAAAGAATTTTTATTATTAAATTACAGGGCCACACAAAAGTATTCCACTATATAATGCTATACTGGGAAACATGGTTTGGTACGTGTTTTAATTATATTCAACTATTTCACATTTTATGAAAAAGATGTACGTCGCTGATTTTTAATAAAAATTACTTCCTGCATATTTACAGAAACGTAAACATTTCGACTACTATACTGTATCCGGAGTACGCTCTACTATATCAGCAAGATCTGAATATTTTTAAAACTTCGTCATCGTACGAACGCACCTCATTTGCTACGTTCACGTGCAATTTCCAACTTGTTTGTATAAACGATACTTACGATACTTGTGATAAAAAAAATGATTAAATCCATTACATTTTTTTTAATCACAAGATTTTAAAAACTTCATATTTTTTATAAAATCTTTAAAATAAAAATTTTATATTAATTGAGAGAGGTGTTACAAAAAAATTAAGAAGAAATAACATTGACATGTTTTGATTCCATCTAATAAGAACCATAATCATAATAAAAATAAAATTCAAATTGTCTCGCGGTTAATAGAGCGCGTAATTTTTGTTTATATCTCATTGTCACGTGTCATTTGCATTGACAATTTAAATTTTATTTTTTATTATGATTACATGGAAATTAGATTATTAGATGGAGCTGAAACATGTGAATATTGATTCTTTTTAAATTTTTTTCTAACACCTGTGAAGTAATATAAAATTTTTATTAAAGAAAAATGCTTACTATTGTTCAAATTACACAATATTTTTCATTTGAAAAACTTTGAAAAACTGTAATCTCTTAACCGCCGAGCAAAAGGGCAAAATTGTAATGGTGTTTTCGAGCCCCACCAGTGGCCGAGAGGTTCGGACCTCTCAACTGGTAGACGGCAGGTGCTGGGTTCGAACCCAATCGCGGCTGTCGGCCTAACCGTTCGGAGTTTTCATGGTTTCCTTCGAACCTTGCGTAAATACGGGTTAGGTTCCCTTAGAAAGACCCCCGCGAAGGGCACTCCCCCCTGGTCCTATATCCCATTAGTGTAGATAATCGGACGACAAAAATAAACCAAAACCAAACGTAATGGTGTTTTCTCTGTAACTTATCAAAAAAATTTAAAAATATTTTTTTCAACTTGGTAAGAAATATTTTATGTATTGTTGTATAAGCTTTGAGGGTTTTAATCATAACTTAATTTTTCAAAGCTGGGTTTTATTTGTGGAATTATATTAATTTCAATATTGGTTATGTTGCAGTGAAACCTGCAGCTTAGTAAACGAATATACCAGTTCGTGGCAGACAGGAACATAATCAAAAAGGTAAAAACAGACTCTGATCTTAAAAAAAAAAACCTCGTCACGATGGAAGTTTGCAATTCTGATCGATGTAAAGAAATATTTGTCATTAAATATAAAAGTAGTGTTTGGTAAAGCAATATTCTCAGACCCTTCCTATTACAATTTAAGATTTAAAAAATTAGAAGATCAGAAACCTTTTGAGTAAAAATAAAACATAAAATGTGTCTTTTTATTTTATATTCATTGCATATTAGAAAAATAAGTAAAATGTTAAATTAATTCAATAAAATTTTTGTAATCATTTTGTATCATGTTTACAAAAAAGTTTTTAATCTTTGATACATTATTTCATGTTTTTGCAATAAACATATGAAAAAATATCAAATTAATCCAATTACAATATTTATCATTTTGATGAATATGACACACGATTTAATTTTATTTTTTTGCATTAAAGATATGAAAAAGATCAAGTGTAAAAATCATATTCGTATTATTTCAACGAATATATCTTTTAAAATATTTTGATAAATGATATAATGTTGTTTTTGGATTAAAAATTCAAAACATTCTTTTGGAAGTTCGTAAAAAAAAATTAATAAATGAAAATTATACTTCGGTGGTACAAGCTGCAATAAAAAGCAGTAACCTTCCTTAAAAAAAATATAATGATAATAATAAAAGTAAATTGTTCTGATATTTCTTAAAAAATATACTCATACAGTTTTAAAAATATGGTTTTGAGAAAAAAAATTTAAATGTGTTTAAATTAAAAATGTTTGTGGAATATTTGGTATTGAAGTGCATGACGTTAACAGTAAAATTACAGGGGCGCCCAAAGGATTACATTACATTTCATGTTATATATAAAAAAAAATTGCTGCTTATTATTTCATGTTACCCTATTTAAACATATTAAAATTTGTATAAATTATTTAGGTATTCTATAAAATGTTTACTGTACGACATGGTATGCATATTATTTATCGCTCATTTACAAGTACACTCTAAAATATTGAACTTCAGTATAAAGAAAAATTGGAGGAAATGCAATTCAATTGCAATATATATTTTTTATTTAACTCATTTCATACTACTTGCCGTGTATAAATTCTACAGATCCTATAAAAGTGTATACAAAAGATCGCAAATGTTTTTCCATTTATTAACGATTGTAATGTTACGAAATGTAAATTTTGAACTGGGCTATTTTTTAATTGATCTAACTTTTAGCATACTATGTAACATACATGTGAATCTATAAATCATATACAGGACTGCTAAAGGTTTGCATGGTATTCCTTGAAAAAATTTTCATATTTTATCATTTCGGCGTAAATCCCTTTAACGGGCAAGTAGGCCCGCTAAATTTTTTTATGGGCCTGATCCGGACGGTTAATTTTGTTTGTCAACCCGGCCAGTTGGAAAATAGTGGACCAAGACTATAAACCGATGACATCTGTGGAAGTAGTCTTAATTCATAGTGGGAGTGGATAAAACTGATTTGATAAGTCTTCTAAATGGATTAAAACTTTATTTTTAGGTGCGTTGTTCGTAATTATGTAAATGAGTATTATATAGATGAAGATTCATGATCGCCCATCACCACGCTGTAACTAAATGTTTGCACTTGGTGACATAATTTTGGCGTCTAAATGGACATCCTTAGGTGAATTTTGAGTTTTTTTGTAATCAATTAGAGAAATTTACTTTTTTCTTCAATTTTCCTGTTGAGAATCGCATTTTTTGCGTTTCTCTGACGAAAATCACATTTTTAGTGATCTTCTAACCAAAATTGCGATTTATCTCGATAATCTGACGAAAATTGCCTTTTTCAGCAATTCTTTGACAAAAGTCAAGGCTTCCTTTTTGAGATATTTTGATAAAACTGGTTTCTCCTCGCGATCTTTTAACAAAATTCCTGTTATTTCATGTTTCGCATTGCTTCTTAATTTTTCTTAGAACTTAAGCCATAGCGGTGACTGTAATATTTGGATTTAGAAGCCACCGTCTCCCTAAAACTTTTGAGAATCTGTACCTAAAGCCAATTAATATAGATGTTTAAACTTTCAACTCAATTTATTCAAAATTTGGATTTATTGCTTGTATCCCTCTATTTCTTGCTTCTCGTATATCATATACAGGGCGTCATAAATAATTTAGATTATTTTCCGAGCTTAGATGCGAATTGCTGATATGGGTTTTTAGTTGTATTATAGTTCAATTAGACATCATATTTCAATTTATTAAATAGAACAGTTCTCTTACATTATTCTGGATGTATTGGAAAATGTTTCATAATCTATTCTTAATGCATCTTTTTTTCTTGTTAATTTGTTTTGGAGTATGAATACAATTACATATTTTTAAAACTAATTGCCTAAAAAAATAATTCCACATTAACTTTTTCTGCAGACAAATCATCAAAAGTATTTTACTGCACATTTTATCTTGATATAACATTCTGTAGAAACTTTAGTTTGAAATTTTTCATTTTAAACGGTTATAATTTCATATTAAATGCATAAATAGTTTTTTTTTAAATATATTCTTGCCTAAATTAAAATGTAACCCTCTGGCATTTGGATACAGACAAAAAACTTTCCTCCTTAAAATTCTAATCTAGTTTCTATTTCGAAAAACATTTTTTACAAATTACGTTTGAATAATTCTTTTAAAGTACTTTATTAAATAAAATTGAACTTTTCATTAAACGTAAGATTTTTAGATTGCTTACTTTGGAAAGACTAAGAAAAAAAATCTTATGAAAGGAGGAAAAAATCTTTAGTATTTTTTTTTCCTTCTTCATTTCTATTAAGTTTTTCGCTCCACCGGAAGCTGGAAAAGAGTATTAGAAAGTGCTTTAAACAACAAAAAGCATTTTTATTTTACGATATCTTTTAAGGATAATGAATTCAGTTGAAAATTTTGAATCAACATTTTTTCAAAATTATGTGTGGGTCTTTTAATTGGTAGATAAAATATTGAACTAATATGTACTAATATATGAACTAATATGGAAATATCAAAACCATTCATGCAGAAAGAATATTTTAGGTATTTCGAACATAAATTTAATTTAATTTTAATACATATCATTTATATATTTTTAATAATATTTACCTTGAAAGCACAGTTTTTAGTTCCACCGGAAGCTGAAAAAATATTAGAAAGTACTTTAAATGGGGTTTAAATTACTAAAATATATGGGGTGTAAAGTGTAGTAAAAGGGCATAATTTAAAATAATTATTTATTAAGTTAAAATTATGGATTTTTCTGTGATGATTAACTATATCATTTGGAAATAAAAATCACGTGATAGAACTTCACTTTTTTATATATAAAAAAATAAAATTTTAATTAAAAAGTGGTGTAGTTTAAAAACATTAACTGAAAATATTATTTGTAGAATTTCATTTTTTTTACATTTAAATAAACAAAAAATGTCTACATTTTTATTTTCGTTCAACATTTAAAAAAATATAAATAAATAAATTTAAATAAAAATTTGAAAAAGAAAATGATGCATTTGTTTAAGTCATATTTTCAAAAGTAATTATTATTTTTATTTTACTAAATCAAAATTAAAGTAAAATAATACAGAAACACATATTCTAAGTTTGAAGCATTTGTCTTTAACATTTCTTAAGTTATAACAATTTATATTCGAAAAATTCTGAAGAAACCCATCATGAATAAAAACGCATTTTCAGGAGAAGTCAAATTCCTTGTCAACTATTGCCCCACCAGTGGCCGAGAGGTTCTGATCCTCAACTGGTAGACGGCAGGTGCTGAGTTCGAACCCAATCGCGGCTGTCGGCCTAACCGTTCGGAGTTTTCGTGGTTTTCTTTAAACCTTGTGTAAATACGGGTTAGGTTCCCTTAGAAAGACCCCCACGAAGGGCACTCTCCCCCTGGGCCTATATCCCTAGTGTAGATAATCGGCCGACAAAAATAAACCTAAACCAAACCTTGTCAACTATTACTTGAAAACTAGATTTTTAGAAAACGAAGATAAATGGAACAGTTAATATTTGATCTTCTAATAAGTTAGAAAAATTATTTAAATGACATTTTATGAAAAAGAAAAATTTTTTTATTGTAATAACTGTTTTGGGAAAATTTAACGATTTTTGTGACCCGAACTCCTTTTAAACTCCTTTATTATTTCACAGTATCTTTCATGGATAATGAATGCAGCTGAAAATTTCGAATAAACATTTTTTCAAAATTATGTGTGGGTCTTTTAATTGGTCGATAATATATTGAACATATCTAAAACATTCATGTACGATACATAAATTTATATTTTATATTTTAATACTTATCATTTATATGTTTTTATAACTAATATTTCACTTGAACAGTTTTCTGCTCCACTGGAAGCTGTCAAAAGTGTTGGAAAGTACTTTAAACAACAAAAAGCGTTTTTATTTTAAGTAATCTTTTATAGATAGTAAATGCAGCTGAACATTTTGAATCAACATTTTTTCAAAATTATGTGCGAGTCATTTAATTGGTCGATAATATATTGAACTAATATGTATATTGCATGAATGTTTTAGACATTTCTAAGCTATAATTAATTATATTTTAATGATTATAATATTTATGGACCATTTTCATCATTCACTTACATTGCATGGTAACGGACTTGACATTTCAAATAAAACTATTAGAAATGAACTATATGTATAGTTTCTAACTTAGATAATAATTTATATACCTTCTAGAACTATTTAGTAAACTTACTTAGCAGCTTACATTTCATCGCTTACAAATATGGTAACAGACTTGATAAATAACGGACTTAACATTTCAAATAAAACTACTAGAAATGAACTAGCTTGTATAATTTCTAACTTAGATAATAATACACATACCTTCTGAAACTATTTAGTAAACAATATTTAATTACAAAAATGCAAAAATCATTATTTTAATATTAAAATTTACGGTGACAGACTTGGCAGTGAAAAAAAATACCAACTTTGGTAAAATCTTATTCTTGCCACTATTACATTGCTTCACAATTGAAGAGTAAAAAATGGCAAGTAGTAGTTGCATGAATGGTTTAACTATATCACCAAATATTTGCTGCTAACTTTAGGCACAATTAGAAATTTATTTTGAAATAATCACAAGGTAACGGACTTTGACGCAAAGTGAGGGACAAAATATTTCTGTTAATTTCTTAAAAAAATCTCTTGTAAACAATTTTTTTCATTTTTATGGAACAGTAACAGTTTATATTTAAAATAATTAAATCTCTTTATTTAAAAATGTTACATTAGATTTTCAAAAATAACACTTAATTAGATAAAATTTGGAATGGGACAGACATTTTTGCTTAGAATCGCAATTTTAAGGATTTATATCTCACACATTTTTATTGTTTTTAAAAATTTTTCATGTTAGAAATGTTCAATAAGGTCTTCTTTAGCTAATGCATAGTTGAAATCAGACTTTAAATATTAATTATGTTTGAATTTTCTTCTTTTTACTCTTCGACAGCATATGTAAAGGAAATTTGAAACTAGCCCTTATTATTTATGTATTGTTTTAATACTTTACTTCAAAGAACAATTTTTCTATGTTTAAGAGTGTGTTCCATGTTTAAGTATTAGAAAGCTTAAAAACAAAATGCATTTTTATTTTACGGTATCTTTTATGGGTAATGAATGCAGCTGAAAATTTGAATAAACTTTTTTTTAAATTATATGAGTCTTTTAATTGGTCGATAATACATTGAACGTATATGTGTTGTGCATAAATGTTTTAGAAATTTCTAAGGTATATTTCATTATGTTTTAATAATACTTATTTATATATTTTAATACTAATATTTCACTTGAAAGAACAATTTTAGCCCCAGCGGAAGCTAGAAAAAAGTAATTTAAGCAACAACAAAAAGAAAAAAAAACATTTTATTTTACAGTATCTTGTATGGTTAATGAATGCAGGTGAAAATTTTGAATAAACATTTTGTGAAAGTTACATGTGGGTCATTTAATTGGTCGATAATATATTGAATTAAAATATATCGTGCATAAATGTATTGGATATTTCTAAGCTATATTTAATTATATTTTAATACTTATCATTTACATATTTTTAATACTAATATTTCACTTCAAAGAACAGTTCACCGCTCCACCAGAAACTAAAAAAAAGTATTAGAAAGTACTTTAAGGAAGAGTTTTTATTTTATGGTATCTTTTATATACAGGGTGAGTCATAAATATCGAAACAATAGGCTATCTCCTTAAATATTGCCCATAGACTCATACTTTCAGATGCAAAAATTCATAAAAAAAAGTTGAATTTTCTTATAAGATAAGTTGCAACCCCATGGGGGGGGTCTAATTGAAAAAATACGAAAGTTAAATTTTTATAGGGCCCCCGTAGGGCAAAATTTCCAATTAGGAAATTATTCCTTATGCATTCCTAAATTGAACAAAAAAAATTTCATCTCCATATCTAAAAATCTGACAGAGATATTAAAATCCAAAATTCTCAAATTCGTGACATACACCACTTAACCATGCCTGTAAACGAAGAATTTTTATCGCATTTTGAGAGCAGATAAGGGATCGTCCACAAATTGTGCATTATTATATGTCGGTTTAAGACAGTGCCTCTTATTTGGACATAACAAAGCAGCGTATTGAGATTGTCAGCCATTTTTTTCTTCCTTAACACTCTAAAATACATAATTCTAATTATATATATCGTAATATTGTAAAATGGCATGGCTTACTATCTTATATTTTGTTCCAACTTCCATTTTTCTTCTTTGCCGACATTTTCCAATCTTCCGATCTTTTGTTTACATGTTCAAATCAATCGCTTATCTTTTGTTTTTCCGATCGTCGCTGATGGGTGTGTTCATCCTGGTTTTATCGTTCCGTTCGATCGCAATCCGCAAGCATCGCGGATCGCAACTCGTAAGTGGCTATCTTGCATTTCTTCCATCGCAAGTCAGGAGTTCGCTTGCTCAACTCGGAGGGGCGTATCCAGTTTCGAATTGCCGCTGCTATTTAAACCGGCGGAGATATGTTGTGCTGGGGATTTGGAAGCGATGTTATGTTTCAAGATAATTGATGTTAAAGTCAATATGATATAGTTTCAGAAATGTATTTTAAATTCATCCAGTTTTAAAGTTTTAAAGTTAACATCTAGTTGTTTAATTACGCCAAATCCGTTGCTGGACATTTAATTGTGAAAATGGTTTTTCAACTTCGCCCGTTTGTCATTTTACCAGCAGTCATAATCCATTTGTGTTTTTAATTAAGTCTTCATATTCCTTTGTGGACATTATTACCTTCAGTTAAAAAACTCTACATGTTTTTAAGACTTTTCATCGAAACAGTTTGGTGTGCCGTATCATTGGAATTTTTCCAGTACGTCGATAGCTGTCATCCATAAGTGAGTCCGTTTTGTTTTCAGTGCTATCCTAATATTGTTATATGCCATGCCATGCCATTTAATAAGTAATATTATGTCATTATATAGAATAGTTTTAATTTAAATACGGAATGGAACTTATTTTCTGTTTACATTTTACCAGTTATATTTTTCATCTAAGTTTATACATATTTTTATTTAAACTTGAATATTATTTCATGACATAGAATAACTTTAATATAAATCTGGAACTGAACTTGTTTCTGTTTACGTTATGCCTGTTATATTTTTCGCCTGGATTTATACATGTTTTTATTTAAACTTGCATTTATTTTTTCGTTAATAAACGTTAGTCTTATTTCACTGAAAAACAGTTTCTTTAATGAATGTCTTACACTACACTGTCACAATGTCACCAATACTTACTCTCTTAGGTCACCGAAGTTGCACTATTATAAACTGCTAAATTTTATTTTGTTTTAGACGGTTCTTGTTCCAGAACCGATCACGGGTTATGGGCCCAGAGCGAATACGCTTTTAAACCCTTTACGGCGGCCATAACCTAATTGGTGACATTTCAAAAAAATTTGACAGTTGTTTGTAGTATGCGGCCATTGGACCTCCGAGTCATTTTAGAGGGGGGGGCCGCAATATAAAATTTTTTTTTTTTGAAGGTTAAATGAATTTTTTTTTCTATTGATATGAAATACAAAAAGGTTTTTTTGGATAACTTACAATAGAAATTTTGTTTATGTACTATCTGACTACTAAGTACGTTATTTAAGAAAAAATTTTTTTTCCTTTCCCTTTTTTCCTGTCAAATCTTCTGTTTAAGGCATGGCCATGGCTAACATACAGGTGTGCATAACAAAACTGAATTCTCACAATTATGGAACTTGGGCAGCTGACGTCAAGTATCTACTATTAGATAAAAATGCGTGGAGCATAGTTAATGGCACTGGAAAGGCTCCTGATGAAAAAGACTCTGTAGCGACAAAAGAATATCAATCCAGAGTCAGGTCTGCCCTATCAATAGTGTATTTAAATGTTGAAAATGAATTCCGGAGAATCATAGAAAATATCGACGACCCTCATGAAGCCTGGACTAAACTTAAACTGCATTTTCAGCCTGATAACCGGGCACGCCACATGCAGCTCTTTGGCGAAATACTTTCCTGTAAAATACAACCTGAAGAGCCCGTTGATATGTTTGCAGCTCGCCTCCAAAGACTTGCTGACCAACTTGCTGCGATAAATGAGCCAATCAAAGAAACTTACCTTACATTTCAATTGCTTAGATGGCTCCCGAAGAAGTTCGACAACATGGTGCAAGGGATTCTGCGATGGCCAGACCAACAGTTCACGTTTAAAGATGTTCTTACAGAGTTAGTCGCAGAGGAGTCCCGTATCAAACTACGAGAGGACGACAGAACAGATGCCGTGCAGTCTCATTTCTCTAGAGCCCGTTCCTCAAAGAAGTGTTCCTTTAAGCCTAAGTTCAGAGGTCGGTGTCACAAATGTGGACGCAGAGGACATTTACAGAGCCAGTGTAGAGTGCCTGATGTCACCCGCCAGGAATCCTGTCTTAGCTCTAGTTCCAGAAGTTCCATGATGCCTAGAGACTCTTCCGGTTCCGTGGTGTACAGAGACTCTTCCAGTTCTAGAAATTCTTCTTTGTCCAAAGGTTCCTCTTTTTCCAGAAATTCATCGAAAGACTCTTCCGTATCCAGTCCTGTCCGTGCTCAATCTGATGGTCATAGATCCAGAAAAGATGTGCCTCGCAACCGACGTCAACGTAAGCCAACAAGCCAGGTAAATTACCTCATACAATCTAATCTGAGTAACATAAAATGTGGTGGAGACGCCTGGGTCTTTGACACAGGTGCCTCCCACCATTTCTGTAAAGATAAAAGTTTATATGTTAAGTTCAAACCATTAAAAAATGAGGAATTGGCTGTTGCTGTTGACGGTGCTACTTTCCCTATCGAGGGCACCGGTTTAGTGGATTTAAAAATAAATGGGGAAATGGTTCGCTTCGGCGACGTCATGTATTGCCCTAGTCTAAGACATAATTTAATTTCAGGTCCCAGACTTGATAAAATGGGTGCCAGGTTCAAAGGAGGTGAGGGAAGGGTCAAGGCATATCGAGATTCTGGCACACTTTTTCGTGCTTTTCTTAAAGATGGCATTTACTGCCTCTATCCAGATCCTAACCATAAAAATAGAAATAAAGACCCTAAAACTAACCGTAATCAAAATCCTAAAAAGGTACGTTTCCAAGCCTCAACCGTTCAAAAGGATGATTTTAAACTCTGGCATAGACGCCTGGGGCACATCAGTTCCACATTAATTGAACATACTCTAAAATGTAATGGCGTTAGGGGCTTACCACCCATTAAATGTAAAGACTTTGAATGTGAAACATGTAAAATTAATAAACACAGACGAACATCATTCCGCCCAATAAACCAAATAAGATCTAAACGACCTCTAGAACTGCTACACACTGACCTGTGGGGTCCGACACAAATAACAGGGCGAAACGGGGAGAAGTATTTCCTAACTATAACAGACGACTTCTCTCGCAAAGTGTCGGTATACCCCTTATGCAGTAAAACACAGGTGTTTAAAGTATTTTCTAACCACGTAAAAAGAGCAGAAAGGTTTTTGGGCACCAAAGTAAAAGAAGTTCGTAGCGACAATGGGCGGGAATTCGATAATGAAGCATTCACCAAATTTTTTGAGGACAATGGCATACGACACGAATTTACCAATGTATATTCTCCGGAGCAAAATGGAGTTTCAGAACGTTTAAATCAAACAATAATGGACGGGGCTCGCTCAATACTCAATGAAAGTAAACTCAGTCTTAAATTCTGGCCAGAAGCTGTCTTATACATCGCATACACTCTTAACCGAATATGTCACAAAACTCAGAAAAAAACTCCTTTCGAATATTATTGTGGTAATAAACCATCCATAAGACATTTACGACCTTTTGGTACGGTGGCATATGTGGGGGTACCTAAACAACTAAGAAACTCCAAATTCGATCCGAAGGCTAAAAAGGGTGTTTTAGTGGGTTACGCAATGTCTACAAAAGGCTACAGGGTATGGATTCCCGAAACCAATAAAATAATAGAGACAATAAATGTTAGGTTTGGTGACGAATCTGTATCCAGAAGTATCCACAAACACAGTGAACAAGGTCCAAGCTATTCAATAGGCACAAACCCATTTACAACTTCGGAGCAGCGCAACGGAAGCGATCTGGGACCCTCTTACATCCTAAGTTCCGAACCACCTGAAATAGACCCTTTGACTGACCTTCAACCTGACAGATTTACTTCAGAAACACCACCCACTCAAAGTATTAGACCGAGTACCTCTGAATCTTCCGACTCTGCCTCCTCACACCCATCTGAGGGTGACAGTGACGAGGATGGCGAGGAGTTTACTAGAACTCTCAGGGAAGCTGTCTGGTTCCGTAAGCCTGTAACCAGGCCTGACAAATCGAGAACCGACGTCTACTATTACGAGTTGGGTGAAACACAACGTCTAAGATCACTGAAGGAAGTAAGAGATTACTGTCAATCTAATGGTATCAAATTTAATCCGTCACTGTTCAGTTTTAAAGGAAGCAATAAGTACCAAGGCATTGTAAAGTCCACTCCTAGTGCTAGCTCAAGTCCTAGTTACACACCTCCACACACCTCTTTCTCTGAAACTCATAAAACCAATACCTGACTAGAAGACTCCATACCTAACACATATAAACAGGCATTAAAATCCCCTCAGTGGAAACTCTGGAGACAGGCAATGCAGGAAGAGATAGATGTTATAAATAAAAGACAAGTATGGGTATTAACATCTCTGCCACCCAACACCGAACCGCTAGGTTGCAGATGGGTATTCACCATCAAACGAGACGACAAGGGACGGGTTGCAAGATATAAAGCGAGACTTGTAGCACAAGGCTATAAACAAGTCAGGGGTGAAACGTACGATGAGACGTTTTCGCCCGTAGTCAATTTCAGTCTAATTCGCTTTTTCTTCGCAGCCCTTGTCTCATGTCTCGGATGGATCCACACTCAGTGTGATGTAAAAGGAGCCTATCTGTACGCCCCTCTTTCTGATAACATCTACATGAAACAACCATCAGGGTTCGAGGTAAAAGGTAAAGAACATTTAGTCTGCAAACTCCAGAGGGCCCTTTATGGTCTCCACCAGAGTGGACGAGTATGGTTTTATGAATTACATAAGATTTTAATTTCTCTTGGTTTTAAAAAGTTAGAGTGGTGTAATTGCGTCTATACGTTTTCTAATCATGTTGTTTTATTACTATATGTGGATGACTTTGTAATGTTAAGTAACCATCAGAAACATATTAATGAAATTTTAACCCTTTTAACAAAACATTTTGACATAAAAATCCTGGGGAAAACACGCAAACTACTTGGTGTTGAATTTGAGGAGGATGGGAATGGCACTGTTTCAATTCATCAAATGCAATATATTGATGATATTTGTACAAGATTTAAAGAATTCAACTTTCCCATTACATCACTCCCTATAACTAAAGGTACTGTATACTCCAAGTCACAATGTCCTCAAACCGAAGCAGAAACCCAGGAAATGTTACAATATCCATACAGAAGTGTTTTGGGCTGCCTTTCTTTTTTAACAAGCAGGACACGTCCTGATATTTCATACGCTGTAAATATCTTCAGCCAATTCCAGAGCAATCCTGGGATTGTTCACTGGAATGGTCTCCTGAAGCTTTTAGGGTATGTCCAAAGCACAAAACACTATAAACTGAGGTTACCTTGTCACCACATAAACCTAATAACTTACACCGACGCGGATTTCGCCGCTAATAGGGATGACAGGACATCAATGGGGGGACAACTACTAATGTTAGACAAAGCTCCTATCATGTGGAGAGCCTTTAAACAAAAATCTGTCTGTTTGTCTACTATGGAATCAGAATTTGTGGCTTTAACAGAAGCAACTAAAGAGCTTCTATGGTTCAGTAGGATCATAACTGAATGTTATGACAAACATATTTTTACAGGTCCACAAGTTAAACCAACACTTTTAGTAGACAACATGGCCTCCATTGATTTTCTTAAGTCTCCCATTGAAAATTACAGAACGAAACACATTGACGTAAAATTATTTTTTGTTAGAGACCTTTTAAACCAAGAGATTTTTAATGTTAAACACGTAGCCAGTAAATCTAATCTCTCAGACATTTTCACTAAACCTTTAACAAAGTTTGATCTTAAAAATTTTATTGATGTAATTTTTAGTTATAAGTAATTTATATATATACATAATATTTAAATGCTATGAAAAAAAACTCCTCCTCCTTTGAACTTGTGTCAAGCATTAAGATGCTTGTTTAACTTTTCATGTTAAACCTTGAAGTTTAGCATCTTTTTTTAAGACTGAAATTTTTGTATATTTCAGTACTTTTCTTTTAAAAAATGTTTGAATATGTGATTATACTCTTGTTATTTCATATTTGTTTCGTATGCATACGTTTCATAATATCATTTCATAGGTTTTGATATACCCTCATTTCCAACATCGCGGACAATTTAACTCCCGCTGGAATGTGGTCAGACCTCAGGATCGTTCATCCTCCGGGATCCGAGCAGCCTCGAAAAACGCCTCGTGAGGTGCCCTTGTAAATAGCCAGAGTGGTCTGCAGGGGGTAGCGGCGTTCTTGAGTGTTCTGATCACAGGAAAGCCTGTCGCGGGCATCGTTCTTTTTAAGTCTGTAAGTCCCTGTTTTTGTATAATGGAAATGTCACATAGGTCCCGTCCGTGGTGTTGAAAATCGAGTTGTATTTTTTATTACATATGTAAATATGAAAATTTTTCTTCTCGTTTTAAGAGTATATATATAACAAGTTTTTTTCACATTTAAATTGGCCAAATCATTTGCAAATGTATATCGTTTCAAAAGCTTAAGCATATTTTTTTTTTTGTGTTGTCTTTCACGTGAGCGCTCACAGTCATTTAACTCTGTCACTATCATAATCATAATTCATTAATCGTTATCAAGATCATGACCGTTATTGTTCTCATTATTGAAATTTTCTCATTTGTATAACATGTATCTTTCATATATTGTCAAAGTATTTTTCATATTGTAATTCATGTATATTTATTCTTCATATTATCCTGAATTTGCGTTTATATGATAATTATTCTCTTCCAGAATAAATATGCAAATGTATGATTGTTTAAAATTCATTTGAATATTGTACAAATCAAGATCAAGAAAAAAATCATCATATTAAATTGTTATGTAAAGGTAACTCGTAGTCACTTGCACGTGACGAGGTAATTGTAATTATCTTTCATGGTTTTTTTTCAGGAAAACGTTATCTTTATAGACTTTGGCTATTGAACTTTATTCGACGTGAAAAAAAACTTTTCGTTAGAGTTACAATTGTAACTGAACTTTCATGAAATGAAAAAAGTTGTTAATCTGGTTGTTATATAATTGTTAAAATTGTTGGTATTGTTGAATATTGTTATTAACATTATTGTAAATTGATGTTTTTGATTAACCCTGTTGAAGTTATTGAATTTGTTGCATTTATACTTGTTAATGTTAAGTTTCTGTTTTACTGATAACTATCGAAGTGTGATAGTTGATATTCTAATGTTTTTCATTATTCTATATATATATATATATAATTTACAATATCTGTTAATTATCCATTTTATTTTTAAGTACGAGTGTTAAGGGGGGGGGGCGATTGTCAGCCATTTTTTTCTTCCTTAACACTCTAAAATACATAATTCTAATTATATATATCGTAATATTGTAAAATGGCATGGCTTACTATCTTATATTTTGTTCCAACTTCCATTTTTCTTCTTTGCCGGCATTTTCCAATCTTCCGATCTTTTGTTTACATGTTCAAATCAATCGCTTATCTTTTGTTTTTCCGATCGTCGCTGATGGGTGTGTTCATCCTGGTTTTATCGTTCCGTTCGATCGCAATCCGCAAGCATCGCGGATCGCAACTCGTAAGTGGCTATCTTGCATTTCTTCCATCGCAAGTCAGGAGTTCGCTTGCTCAACTCGGAGGGGCGTATCCAGTTTCGAATTGCCGCTGCTATTTAAACCGGCGGAGATATGTTGTGCTGGGGATTTGGAAGCGATGTTATGTTTCAAGATAATTGATGTTAAAGTCAATATGATATAGTTTCAGAAATGTATTTTAAATTCATCCAGTTTTAAAGTTTTAAAGTTAACATCTAGTTGTTTAATTACGCCAAATCCGTTGCTGGACATTTAATTGTGAAAATGGTTTTTCAACTTCGCCCGTTTGTCATTTTACCAGCAGTCATAATCCATTTGTGTTTTTAATTAAGTCTTCATATTCATTTGTGGACATTATTACCTTCAGTTAAAAAACTCTACATGTTTTTAAGACTTTTCATCGAAACAGTTTGGTGTGCCGTATCATTGGAATTCTTCCAGTACGTCGATAGCTGTCATCCATAAGTGAGTCCGTTTTGTTTTCAGTGCTATCCTAATATTGTTATATGCCATGCCATGCCATTTAATAAGTAATATTATGTCATTATATAGAATAGTTTTAATTTAAATACGGAATGGAACTTATTTTCTGTTTACATTTTACCAGTTATATTTTTCATCTAAGTTTATACATATTTTTATTTAAACTTGAATATTATTTCATGACATAGAATAACTTTAATATAAATCTGGAACTGAACTTGTTTCTGTTTACGTTATGCCTGTTATATTTTTCGCCTGGATTTATACATGTTTTTATTTAAACTTGCATTTATTTTTTCGTTAATAAACGTTAGTCTTATTTCACTGAAAAACAGTTTCTTTAATGAATGTCTTACACTACACTGTCACAATGTCACCAATACTTACTCTCTTAGGTCACCGAAGTTGCACTATTATAAACTGCTAAATTTTATTTTGTTTTAGACGGTTCTTGTTCCAGAACCGATCAGAATTAAATCTAAACTTGCTTTCAAAATATGTTGGTACTCTACATTGCAGGTCTGCATGGATCGAAATATCCATGTCCAGTCCCAAAACGACCCATAGGTAAAAAAGTTTGGTCCGGCCGGGAAAAATTTTAAAATCACAGCACGAACTGGCCTGGAAAAAAGTTTAAATCATAGCCCGGCTCAGCCGTGAATTTCTACATAGTTTTTTACTTCAATGTGGTTAAAAATTGTTTCGTATGGAGGAGTTCTGACCAAAAATACTTATTATAGCTTCTTGTTTTTTATATTTATACTTTTTATTATTTAAGAAGCGTCGAAAGCTGTGATGTATGCATTTTATCAATGAATCTATATATAAATGTTTCACTTATATTTTGATACCGTTATTGCATATCCCATGCGTGGAGACTTTGAAAAATGTTATACTGTAAAACCTTGCTAAGACGGAATCACATAGGAAAGAAAAAATACAAATAAACCAATACAGACAAATACAGACAAATAACTTTCCCAAGAGGTGTAAATGCAGTCTATTTTTTTTTCCTCTGGTATTATTGTATTTATTTTGCATGGATCATCACATTATCCGCTTCAGACAGAATTCCGTCATAGGCAGATTTTTTTCACTGGTTTATCGTATTTAAGTTTTTTGCCTTTAAATATACTATTCCTTAAAAAAATGAATTTTAAAGGTTTTTTTTTTCTTTTTGCAAGATAAAAGTGATTAACATCCTCTCCAGGACGATAAAAAGCCTAAAATTGTGAAAAAAAGGACTTAATCTACATTTTAGAAAATGCATTCTTTTAAATAACTGACGAACATTTAAACAGTAAACTTCATTTTCCTGCATAATGAATTTTCCCCCACTATTTCTTATCATTGAATTATTAAAAGTTAAGAATTATTTAAAAAAAAAGAACTTAAATCATGTCATTTTTCATTATTTTACATTAGTTTTGTTTTGTCAAATTTGAAAAAATATTTACTTTTGAAAATAGGATTTTTTTTAAAGTTATATTATTTTTTCAATAAATATTTATAATAGTTTTAAAATTAATATTGAAAAACAAAAACTCTGGAACAAAACTATAATCAGATTTTCATCTTTAATTAAATGGAAAAAAATTGAAATCCGATAAAAAATGTTTCGAATTATAAAGATTCTTAATTATCTCCTTTAAACCAGTACTAACCATGTGAAAATTTTATAAATTGTATGAGAAATTTTAGGATGTGTTTTTCTTAGCAAATTATATGGCTTATCATCACAAGAAAAGGAAAGAAATCAAAACACTAACTCAAAAGATAGATTTTTACACGTTTCCTAGAAATGTCAAAGTAACATTATTTTTTCAATTGCGCACATTTCAATTTGCGTTTAATCCCTTAAAACCTGATGAATTCTTTAAACTGCTATAACTTCGCGAGTTTTAAAGATATGAAGACGCAACTTTTTGTGTCTTATTCAGGACTGAATAAGGAAAGTTTTCCTAATTGGAATTTTTATCCTACGAACGCCGTATAAAAATTTAATTTTTGTATTTTTTCAAATAGACCCCCCATGGAGTTGCAACTTATCTTATCAAAAATTTCACCTTTTTTATGAATTTTTGCAATTGGAAGTATGGGTCTAGGGGCAATATTTAAGAAGATAGCCTATTGTTTCAATATTTATGACTCACCCTGTATAATGAATGCAGCTGAAAATTTTAATTCAAGATTTTTTCACAGTTGTGTATATCTTTCAATTGAACGATAACGCATTAAAATTATCTAAAACATTCATGCACGATCCATGCATTTATAATTTATATATTAATACTTATCATTTATGTTATTTTAATACTGATATTTCCCTTGAAAGGACATTTTTTAGCTCCACCGTAAGCCAAAAAAGTATTAGAAAGAACTTTAAACAACAAAAAGCATTTTTTTTTATTGATAGTAAATGTAGTAGAAAATTTTTAGTAATTTTTTTAAATCGTGTGTTTATGTGTGTGTGGGGGGTGGGGGTTTAACTGCTATATATTAATGAATTCATATGTATCTAGCTTCAGTGTTATAGATATGTATAATATATATTAAATTATATTTGTGTATGTATAATTTGACTCTTTAGATAGCAATAATTTAACCGTTTTAGAGAAAAGTGCATTTAAAACTACCAATTACAAACGCGATGCACTCTCTGGCACAATAATAGTTAAAGTACTTTAATCTTCCGTCTACCAGACGGGTCCATTGGACCCGACAGCAATATTTCTGGTGTCAATGGTAAAATGAGAAATTGTCGATTGACACCGGAATTTATAAAGGACTTGTCTAGATATTACGAATTCCTTAATTTAAGCTTTCATTGTAAAAGCAAAATTATATTAAAATATTACTGGTGCCGTTTGCAAGTTTGGAATTAAAATTAGGTGTTGCCGTAGATAAATGGGTGTTTTGTCTGGTAGACGGAAGGTTAAGAGGCTATTTCACTCACGCGAAAAGACACGCTCTCTAATGCTAATCGGAATGAAGACATTTATAAAGATATCTCGTTTACTTTAAATATTTTTAAACTATTTTTTTCGATTGGGTAGCTGAGGTCAAGTACGCAAAGGCCATTTTTTAGGATTTGATTATAGATTTTTAATGAAGATGCTTTCAATTTCAAAAGTGTCTCTATTAAAAATACACGTAAAAATAAAATAAAAAATGGCCTTTGTATAATCCTATCTCAGCTATCTAATGAAAATACAATCATAAAAAAATATTAAATCCAATTAAGATATGTTCTTCCTTAGTATTAGCATTAAGAAGCGGGTCTTTTCGCTTGACTGAAATAGCCTCTTAAACAACAACAACAAAATTATTTTACTGTATCTTTTATGGATAATGAATACGCAGAAAATTTTGAATCAACATTTTTAAAAATCGTATATGGGTATTAATAGGTAATGAAATCAACTTATTTGTATCATGTATGAATGTTTTATATTTCTAAGATACATTTAATTCTATTTTAATACTTATAATTTGACACTTTAGATAACACTATTTTGTTACATTTCATATATATTGTCATACTCTAAGAATTTTTTTAATGTTGCATTTTGTTACATTTCATATATATTGTCATAATCTAAGAATTTTTTTAATGTTGCATTTTGTTAATTTAACTATAAATTTTTAACCGTCTAATTCACCTTGAAATTAAACAAAAAGCTTTTAACTGTACAAATTCAAAATGATTTATTTTGCTAAAAAATTGTTAAAAATAAATAAAATATATTTTTCAATATTTAATATGTGAATTATCACTTGCTATGTAAGCGTAGAACCAACATTGTGAAAAATGTCCAGACCGGGGATCGAACCCGGAACCCTTGGAATAACGCTCCAAGTGCTCTACCTTTTAGGTAGATTTCGTATGAAATACTACCTATTGCATTATCTCCCATGTTGGAATTTCTGAAAAATTTTTGCAGATCTACATCGATCATGACTCCTAGACCCCATAACTACCATCAGTAAAAAAGTTTATACATGTATATATATTTAACTTTCTTCTAGACAAGATAACTTCCATAATTACGCTCAGATCTTCTTCAAACTTTTACATAAAATCAAGGGGCATAAAATCTCGGTCGAGTTCGTTAACGGGCAAAGTCGGACCAAAGGGATGGAAATAGGAAGGGTTTTTGTGAAAACCGAAAAAACACGATAACATCTTAATTAAAATAGATATCGAATCAGTTTAAAGTTTATATTATTTTTAAGAAATGGGCTAAAAGTTTATGCATTGACAGATTTTTGATAAAGTTAAAAATAAGCTCAAGGGGGCGAAAAAAAACAGGGTTTTTTGGGAGAAAAAAATTCATAACTTCGTCAATTCTCAAAATATCAAATCCAACTAAATTTTTTATAAATGTACTTAACATTATCTAAAACGTTTGTACTTACAAGTTTTTGATAGGACCAACTTTTACCAATGAAGAAAAAAAAAAAAAAAAAAAAAAGAAAAAAGAAAAGAAAAAGGGAAGGGGAGGAAAAAGGAAAAAAATCCATAACTTACTCAATTCTTAAGCAATCAAATCTAATTAAATTTATTTTACATCTTCTTAATAATATCTACAACTTTTATATTAACAAGTTTTTCATAGGACCAATTCTTATATCAAAAATAAATTAAATATAAACAGGAGTTGGAGAAAAAAACCTCAAATCCAAACTGCTTATATTCTGACTCATTTTTAAATTCATTTTTCATTTTAAACGCATCCAAATGACAGATCCTCTTATGTAGGAACTATATAATGTGACGTAATGGCCAGTGTTTTGATAAAGGCAGAATATATATTTTAAAAAAGGCTGCCAAAAGGGTATTTTGAACAGAATTTCCCTAAGTAATATTGATTGAAAATTGAGGAAGTATAACAAATTGCGTTTTTGTGCAGTGATTTTTTATGACATTTCTAAGTGGTTAAAATAGAAAATTGGAATTCCCAAACTTAGTGATACATTGCTGTTTCTTTGAAAGATAACATCAAAGAGTTTAAATATGAAAGCTTAATCTTCCGGAAAGATTAAAGCTTTTTTTTATTCAGAATACGGCGATGAAATAAGTTAATATTATGAAAATTAGCCAATGGCTTCTCAAATTTGAAAAAAAAAATTACCAAACCGATCCGAATTATCCGGAGATCCGGATTAACGGAGTCCGAAATAGCGGGGTTCTACTGTAGTTACACTGGGTTTATCATTAATAATATTTTTTTTTTGTTGTTGTTGAAATGAAAATTCTTCGAGATCTACCTCCGCCTATAGGCCAAGCCGACAGGGATTTTTTAATATCTGAATGCAACAAACTTCAAATTTTAATCCTAGTTATCATTAAACCTTAGTTAAACATCTCAGTCGCCATAAAATTTAATAAATTTACTCGCTTATTTGCCGAGTTTTTGCGTATTAAAGATTAATTCTTTCATTTTTCCCCTGTTTTCTAAAAAGCTAATTTAGTTTCCGGAATGTGATAAATTAATAATGATTGTCAGAATTATCATTAATTGCAGGGTATTATCAATTAAAACTTTCGATCGCAATGAGATTCCTTAAAATTATTCAAGCTCTTCGAAGTTTAAGTATTGGAAAATTGGTTTAATGATTAATACTCCTGTTTTTTTTTTCCTGTTATCTTAAATACTACTTTAGATATAATAATGCAATAAGTTGCAGATTGTAGTCAGAATTACAATTAATAGATCTGAATTAGTCTTTTCTATTGCAGTAACATTCCTTTAAATTGTTCAATCAGTTCCGAGTTTTTGAGTATTGGGACATTGTTTGATTGATTCTCCCGGTTTATATTGGTTTTTTTCCCCAAAAAAATTTTAGATATCTTAATGTGATAAAATGCAAAATATAATCAGAATTATCATTTATAAATCTTAAACAGACCAGACAGTTGCTGTTAGATTCCCTAAAATTGGTCAATCTGTACCAGTGTTCTTTTATATTGAAAGATTGGTTGATTAATTAATACTCCCAGATTCTTCCCTATTTTCTCAAACTATTTCAGTTTCGAAATGCGATAACTTTCAAATAGTTATCTAAGTTATCATTTATAAATATTAAACAGATATTTTAATCGCAGAAATTGTCCGTAAAATTACTCAATCAGTTCCTGAGTAAGATTGGTTAATTTCTTAATTCTTTCGTTTTTTCTCAGTTTTCTCAAAAACTACTTTAGACATCATAATGCAATAAATTGCAGATTGTAGTCAGAATTATAATTAATAGATCTGAATTAGATCTTTCAATTGCAGTACTATTATTTTAAATTGTTCAATCAAATTGTTTATCCAAGTAGTACGTCTCATATTGTGCATTCTAGTGACACTAATCAATGATTACACTACCCAACATCAAAAATGTTTCGGGCTCAAAATTAGTTATTTCCGAAGTATTTTGTCCCGCTAAACACGAAAATCAACATAAAAAGTTGAGATTAGCTCTTGTTTTCAAGATAGGAACCAACTTGAGAAATCTCACTATGGCTGTTTTATAGGAAATCGAATGTTCCAAAATTGGTACTCTTAATAGCTGTAATTCCCCTCAACTGCATTCTCTGTGTAGAATCCAACCGGAAGTCATGATCACAGAATTCAGGGCTCATCACAAAAATCTACTTCATTTCTTTAAGAAGAAAGGACATGTTGTTGCTTGTACTGATGTTAATGGTTTGATGAATTCAGTGAACATAACTCATGATTCACAGAAGTGGAGATTATTTATCGACTCTTCAAAACTTAGTTTGAAAGCAGTCTTACTACACAACGGCAAAATCATTCCTTTCATTCCCATTGGATATTCCTTTCACATGCAGAAAATTTACAGGAATGTAAAATTACTTTGCGAGTCAATCAAATACGGAGATCATAAATGGCAGGTTTGTGGTGACTTTAAAGTAATTATTTTACTCCTGTGAATGCAATTAGGCTATACCAAAAACTGCTATTTTCTGTGTTTATGGGACAGTCGAGATAGAAACTCTTACTACATAAAAGACAAATGGCCTTCAAGAAATCTAAATCCCGGAAAGAGAATTGTCCAAAATGAGCATCTAGTTGATCCAAAAAACATTCTGCTTCCCCTCTTGCACGTTAAGCAGGGATTAATGAACTTCGTGAAAGCCATGAACAAGGATGGGGAGGCTTTCCAGTATTTTAGAGCGAAATTTCCAAGACTGACTGTGAATCAAACGTTAAAGAGGGAATCTTTGTGGGCCCTCAAATATACACATAAATGAAGAACCATGCTTGATGAAATGAAGGATAAAGTTTTGGAAGGGAAAGAGAAAGCAGCCTGGGAAGCCTTCAAAAGTGTAGTACGAGGATTTCTAGGCAACAGAAAAGCCGAGAACTACCAAAAGTTGGTGAAAGAATTCCTACAAAAGTACCATGAACTTGGATGCAACATGTCTCTGACACTTCATTTCTTCCATTCCCATCTTGATTTTTTCCCTAAAAACTGTGCAGCTGTAAGTGATGAGCACGGTGAAAGGCTTCACAAAGATATCTCTGTAATGGAACGCTGATATCAGAATCGTTGGGATAATTTAATGCTGGCCGACTACTGTTGGACTGTTACAAGAGATGTTCCGGCGTTGACATACAAGAGGCAATTCAAAAGGAAACGTTTGCAAGAATAGGCTAAAAACAACCACTGCTTTTTGAATAATGGACATTGTTTAATGAAACAAGCCTATTGTATGGTATTTATTACACAGGATTTTTTTTCTTCTTCAATTTGCTTTTAAATCGATGTGTGGGATGTTGTATGTCTTTCCCAAGTGGGCTGTATTGTATCTTGAAAACAAGAGCTAATAAAAAAATTTCATTTACATATTCGTTTTTATCAACCCAAAATTAGTAGGAATTGACTAACTAGAACCAGGAAACTGACAAAAATATTTTTTTTGTTGGCTAGTGTTATATGGATACAACCCCTCTTGTTTTTGCTTCATATTATTCATTGCTCATAACGGATTTTCAACTTATTCGTTTGACGATTATTTTCAGAATTTTAAAGCTATGATTTTGAGATTTTCACAAAAGTTGCTCTATACATTTTGCTAACATAATATGCAAATGAAATTTTGATATCGTTGATGCATGCGCAGTGAAAAATTATTTAGTAAACCTACTCATTTTTCATACAATTTTTATTATTTTTTAATTCTGATTGCAGGGTATTATGTGCGATGTTGTTTGTCACATTTTTAGTAAAGAATATTATTTTATATTAAGAACTCTGCAAATTATAAGCAAAAATCTTGGAAAAATTTAGGACTGTTTTTATAAAAATCTTCAAGTTTTCTACGAGTATACATGCTATCGACATAAAAATGAAGAGTTTATTAGAATAAGCCACTTAATCAAAATCTGAAGTTTGAGCGCTTTTGCTACATTAGTTTTGACAGGGTTATCCAAAAAATATTCATTCTTTTTTAATTTATTGACGGTCCCCTATAAAGTTTCGGGGAAAAAATCTTCACGGAAATGTGTGACCTGTACTATTATGTTTATACTCTGAGAGTTTCAGGATAATTCCTCCTGTATTTTTCTAGATATTTAACTAACTGTGTAAAATCGCAAGTGAACGATAATCAATGGCCAGGCAGTGTATAATCTGGTGACATTTAGCACTTTCGGACATTGTTGGAAAGTCAACATTCTCTGCCGTAGCCAAGTATGTCGTATCTTACCGTGCTCTAACTCGTGTAAATATATTCATATTGCCATGTAATTTGTTACAGAATGCTCAATACTGAAATTAAAGTGTGTAGCATTTATAATTCATTTCAAATACGCGCAAAACAATTCCGTACATTATGGTTTATTTGTGGAAAAGTTTGAAGTGCTTTTTAATGATGTCTCTCAATTTCAAACATAATGAAATTAATAAAGATGATGGAGGTGACATTACATTACATTATATTATATATTTATTATCAAACACATAGCATTTATCTTTCGTTAAGAGACACTGGAAAAATCTGTTATAGGGCCGATTATGATAGACTTATTATAAGTGCATTTTAAACTGTGAGCTGCATTTTCACTCTATTTCTGATGTATTATGTGATGTATAAGTTGATGCGTATTCAGGGTTACGCAAAATATACAGAACACATTACTAGTTATGTACGTCAGTTTTCAAAAATGGATTTTTACTGGGTTTTGTTTCAATTGTTTATTTAGATATCACATAATGAAAGTTTGAATTTTCGTCTCAATACTCTGGCATTGTTGGAAAGTGCTTCATAATACAAGCGTGGTTTTTCACTTTTTTCTTTAATGCAAATATTTTATTTTTTTATTTTTGAAGACAGTGCATTGTGCAAATTATATTAAAGGATTTTTCTCTTATAGTCCAAGAGTCGACAGCACAAAAACCTATGTTATCGAGTAAAAACCACTGGTGGTATTACTTTGTGGCTTATGCACCAATTCACTTCTGACAGACATGGATCATTAGATTCCCCTATTACAACTCTTCCATAAAATAAGCTTTTTTTTGTGGTCGATAGTATACGTCTTTGTGCTGTGGTCTTTTGGTCTGTCAATATTTGATCATGTTTTAGAAGCATGTTTATGTAGGTTATTTCAAGCTAGTTTTCCAAACTATAATTTCAAGCTATTTTGTTTTTAAATTTTCCAAGCTATTAAAATTTACTTTTTATTGAAAACGTGTCTACATACAATGTAAAATTGCCGAGAATGATTTTTAATCACTTTAATTCCTGACTCACGTGACAATGAGGTTGATACACCTAAGTCATGTGATTAAAACCACCTTCTAAATTACAAATTATTGTAATTACTGTAGTTCCCATTTGCCCAATTAAATTTGATTTTTAGAATACTATATTATAAAGTCTAATAATACTTTTACAATGAATCTGCTCTAAACAACCATACTTCAAAAATACAATTTTCTAAGTATAAATAACCATAAAAAATAAAACCGTAATTATACACACGGAAAATTCAAAACACAGCCACTAGTTTCAAATTTCAATTACTTCTTATTTTACTGATCCTTGTAATCTACATGATACTTGCTCCTCAAACTAAAGTGGCAATTGATTATTAAGTGCACAGTTATTCAAAACTTACTTCACTTAGTCTTGGAGTGTTTACCAAAACTATTAGAGGTATATTACAATGTGTTGGTACATGAATATATTTTATCTGTACCTTCTTCGATGTCTCATTTCATTTTATGTTATACTGAAAATATATTCCCTTAAATGAAATGCAATGTACGCACTTAAATTAATTTCTGAAAGTTAGCTCATTTAAAAGAACTGTTATACTATACATCACTTCAGTTAACTATTTCTTGTTAAAATAGTGGTATAAGTAACTTTGTGATATTGTGTAAATTTGACAGTGTAGACGAGAAAACATACTTGTGAATAGAATCGTTTAAAACATTACATAAGGTTAAAATTGCATCCATTTTACTAAATAAGCCAAAGATTAATAAGCGGTCAAAATACAATGCTGTTTACTTACTTTTTAAATATACCTTATTTAACAGATGTAATTTTTTTCATTTTTGGGTGAAAAAAGTCCGGGCCAGGATTCGAACCAGGGATGTATTGGCTGAAGCCGCCAATGCTCTTCCAACTGAGCCCTCCCGGACACGAACACTGGAAGACTATTTCACCCAATTAACCTCAACGATCACTTTATCTGGTCTGATACTCTGGATCAGCTCAGCAGAATAAATCGGAGGTCAATATATGGAACTGCAGAAAATCGCTGCATACGAAATTACATGAGATTAATTTTAAACACGATTATTCAATGGAAGAACATTGGCGGCTTCAGCCAATACATCCCTGGTTCGAATCCTGGCCCGGACTTTTTCCCCTCAAAAATGAAAAAATGGAAAAATTTACATGTGTTATAATTAATTTACCGGATGAATAATCGTGTTTAAAATTAATCTCATATACCCTATATATCAAAGCAAACCCAGCGCTTTTCGAAAAAAATCTATCTTCATCGTATCTTATTAAAAGTATGGAAAGGGATAATAGAACAACATGTCCACGAAAGAATCTTAGTTTCAATAATACAAGTTTTGATTTAGACTATTTAAAACAAGTCGTACATAAAATTAAAGGTAAATTAGGTCTTCTTTTTTACAAATATTGAAGATGGGTTCCTTTAGTTATAAGGCATAACTAAGTAAAGTCTAATAATTCCCACACTTTGCTTAACAAGTGCTGAATATGGCAAGCAATAGCCTCTGTAACTCTGTGTCTCAACTCTGACAAATAAGTAGGTAAACGAGGAACGTAGAGGGGATCTTTTTATAAACATCCTAAGGGAAAAATCACTAGGCGTATGGCAGTAATGAACGCTTTTAAATCTTCAGCCCAGCAATAACACTTTATTATTAGAGTCGTTATTTTGTGTACGTTGCATAACAGAGTAATATTCGCGAATCAGCATATCTGAAACAGTTTTTTAGTAGATGAAACTATATTTGTGAACTCTAACCAATACTCTACAATGCTTATAACTAATACTGTTAAAATTTAACACTGGATGTCATTTAATGAACACCAAGTATAATATTTGTCATTTAATAATTAATATGTATTAGTATTATTACCGAAGTTTAATATTTATTCATATCTAAGAATTTATTTTCATTCGCATTTATAGAAAAACTTAAAGCTTAAGGGTTCATTATGTACAGGGTGTCCCAGACTTTTTGTACAAACTTGGAGGGAAGGTAGAGGACATCATTAGGAACCATAATTACTTAGGAAAGCATAGGCGGAAACGTCACCCTTACGTGATAAAAAGGCACAAAGACACAATAAGGCCACAACATAGAATTTAATGTAAAATGCTTTGTTACACAATAAAAAGTTCAATGTATTAATTAAATGCATCACAGACGGTGTTCAAAATTACGTCCATTGACATTAATGCATCAACGCGACATGAATTTGCGAAGATTTTCGAAGATATCTGGCGTTTCTCTGATCATCGCAGCAACGATGGCGATTTGTGCCACCAAATCCATTTCAGAATTTACGGGCCTTTTACACACAACGTTCTTTATGGCACTCTAGAAAAAATAAACAAAAGGAGATAAATCAGGCGATCTAGGAGGTCAAGCGACGGGATCGCCCATGTCCAATCCAATTGCTTCAATGCCCGGTCCAAGTGGTCTCGTACCCACCTTGCATAATGAGATATTTAAAATCCAAACTTAAATATTTTTTTGAAAATTTGAAATGTATAACGGATATATAAAATTTTAAATATTTAAAAGCGAAAAAAATTGTTTAAAATTAAATTTGAAATGCTGAATCATTAATAAATTGCAAAGGTTTTATAAATAATAAGAAAAATGTATTTCAAAAAATATTATGAATATCAGATAAACGAAACATAACAATATCAACGATGGCTTGGCGATAAACGATGGCGATAAATTGGCGAAAAATATAATTTTTTTTTCCTTACTAAATCTATCTTAGGAATAAAATTTCAAGTTCCAGCATCGGGGATCGAAATAACAACGTTGTGTTTACTAGTGAGATGCCTTTTTTCACAAGCCTACATTCAAAACGTTTAAATTAAGCTTCTCTTTTTAAATCGCAAAAATGAACGGATGGCATTGAAAAAATTCATTTAATTAAAATAATACTTTTTCAAAATTCTAGGATTTTTTGTGTGACACGAACTATTTAGATGTAAGCACACAAAATGTGTTGTATCTCACTTACAGTTTTTGCGTACAGACTCTGTGACGGACGGACAGACAGAGAACTGAGACTAATAGCATTTCGTCAGATGAACGAAACCCTAAAAATCTTGTTTGAAAATTAAGTTGAAAAAAATGCTATAACCGCGATGCAGTTTTCAAAAAAAAATATATATATATATATACCGTTTTTAAACATTGCATCTTAAAGAATACGTTTCATCCTTGTTGAGTGCGAAAAATTTGAAAGTGCAACTATTCGCTATTTTTAGAAGTTAAAATTTAAATAAAAGTTAAAGTTCAATTTAATTCTCTGCTGTTGCCATTTCCAAACTAACGTCAGCGTTACGCTTACACAGGTTTGTCCTGTGTAACATGGATAAAATTATTTATAAAAGTAGTTTTAATAACGTCTTAACTTCAGAAAAAAATATAATTTACAGTTTAAGTATCTTTTGTTCATTTCTATGAATTCAAGATTATCTATCGGCCCCACCAGTGGCCGAGAGGCTTAGACCTCTAATCTGGTAGACGGCAGGTGCTAAATTCGAACCCAATCGCGGCCGTCGGCCTAACCGTTCGGAGTTTTCGTGGTTTTCTTTGGACCTTGTGTAAATACGGGTTAGGTCTCTTTAGAAAGGCCACAACGAAAGGCACTCCCCCCAGGTATATCCCTAGTGTAGATAATCGGACGACATCAAATAAACCAAACCAAAACCAAGATTATCTATCTACCGAATCTATCTATCTATCCATTTATCTACAGAATTATTTATCAAGTAAAGACTTCACATACACAATTGTCTTCTTTAATATCTGAAGATATACTAGAATTTTTAAATAATAATGTGAAATTTAGAAGTGTTTTTTCATTAAAACTGATTAAATATATGGGTATTTATATATTTTTTTGCAAGATATTTACAAAAATAAATTAATCAAAAATAGTCTTATGGAAATATTATAATTCTTATAAAAGCTATATATTTAAATGTATTATGATTCTTTCTGTAAATGGAAAGGCCTTTACCGTCGAAAATATTTCATATAACTTTTATATAAAGAAAAAAGATATACCCATGAAAATGATTAAGAAAATTATCTCCCTTTTAAAATATTTAACACGTTCGCTGCCGCTTACGTGAAGATGTGATGACAGTTAATGCCGCACTGTAGAAGTGGGTTTTTCCCAGAAGCCGATTTACTTTTTGTAACAAAAAATCAGCTAAAGATTTTCCCACGCCAGAGCGTGACTGGCTATTGGATATCACCCCACATCACGCATTGGCGCGTGAGTAGCCCCTTAACGTTGGCGCCATATCAAGCGAATGTGTTAACTCTGACTGTTTTTTCTAGTCTATCTAAATTAGATCGAGTAAAGTATATTGTGTGGCAAGAAAAAGAACATTTAATAATAGAATAAATACGTTTGATTAAATACGTTTTTTATTAAATTTTGCACAATTGTAGATAAAGGAATGATAAAGGGATGAACAAAGACTTCAAAGGAGACTTAATTACTGCTGCTTTGTTTTGAGGTACTGTCTTTCTTCGACACGTGCGAATGGGAATTCGGTTTTCATTTCGAAATGCTTTGTGGATTCTAATAAATGAATGAAAATATGCCTTTTTGAAATATCTTGATGGCATTTTATTTTTCAATAAATTTTTTAAAGTAATTTTTGTTTAACGCACTTTTTCAGTTGAAAGGAAATTAATCTGCATTTTTATATAAAAACAGTTGAAATATTCTAATGCAATAAATAAAAGCGTTTTAAATATCTGTCTTAATGTGGGATCCAGAGAATAAATTATTAAAAATGTTTTTTATTGTCTGTTTATAAGTATTTAATCGCTTTTCACATCTAAAATGCTTAACAAATATTAGAACTTTTTTGTTTTTATCATATTTTTTGGTCTAATTGCGCATTTGTATATATGATTTGAGACATTTATTCTGAAATGACTAGAGTATACGTTAAGCCGAAAAAGCAAGAGTGCTAATTTTGTTAAGAAATTTTCATGTCGTTCCGGTCCAATTTATGTAACCACATTGCATTTTGAACTGTATCGGTCATCTTAAAATCTTTCTATAGTTATAATTTATTGCAGTAAAAAAATAATGTAATTAGGGATATACTTGTTTTAGTGTATTGTGAAGACATTAAGACTTTATTTTCCGAATTATTGATCAAGAAATGTATCACCTCAATAATTATCTTCCTTAATATCTGAAGGAATACTGGAATTTTTAGATTATACTAATGTGAAATTTAGATATGTTCCTTTTTTCATTAAAACTCATTAAATACATCGGTAGCTATAATTTTTTGTGAAATATTCCCAAAAATAATCAGATTAATAAAACAAAATTACTCTTTTGAAAAATCGCAATTCCTAAAAAAGCAATGAGTTTAAATGCATCATAATCCTCTCTATAAATGAAAATGCTTTTGCAGATGAATATGTTTCATACAATTTTATTTAAAAGAAGAAAAAAAATACCTACAAAAATGAATAATAAAACTACCACTTTTTGAAAATATTTAGCTTCGATTGTTTCTCTATTCTACCTAAATTTCATAGAGAAGAGTGTTTTGTGTAGAAAAAATAAACTTTTATTAATAAACAGAATAAATACGTTTTATATAAAGTTTTCTTCAATGGTACTTTAAAGTACCGTCGATGCGTAAAGGGTTATGAAGTTTTCAAAACAAGTACTACTTTACGTCAGTAAGTTTCGATGCGAGCATCCTTGAAAACAGGGAAAATATTAGTGGTATTCCATTTCTGGTCATAAATTGCAAAACAGGTGGAGTGTCACACTAAGCACAACACTTGTGGTTCTGGCCATGAGTGTTTCAATATTTGTTAAAAAGAAGTTAAAATTTTTTTGAATCAAAATTAAATTTGTCTGCTGTTGCCATTTTCAAAATGACGCCCATGTTACGCGCAAACATATTTGCCCTGTTGCTCTAAAATATATGTGAAGTTATTTATCAAAATATTTTTAATGCCTTGCTTTTCTAAAAAAAATTCTATTTAATTTATAATTTAAGTATCTTTGACATTTCTCAAAATTAAAATTTTACGCAAAGACTTCAAATGAGACTATTTACTGTTGCTTTGTTTTGTAGTACTGCCATTCTTCGACGCGTGCTAATGGGAATTCGGTTTTCATTTCGAAATGCTTTGTTTCTAATGAATGAATGAAACGATGCCTTTTAAAAATACCTTAATGGCATTCTTCTATCTTATTTGTCAATAAAGTTTTTAAAGTAGTTTTGGTTTTAACGCATTTTTTCATCAGAAAGGCATTAATTTTCATTTTTAAATAAAAAACATTTGAAATATTCTAATTCAATAAATAAAAACGTTTTGAATGTCTGTTTCAATGAGAGATCTAGACAATAAGTTAATTTGTATAAAGATTTTTCATTTTTTAATGTGTGTGTTTATAAGTACTTAATATCTTTTCATATATAAAATGTCTAAGAAATATTAGAATTTTCTTTTCTTATCTTTTTTAAGCACTTTACAACAAAACTAAAAAATGCTTATGCATTCGGTTTGTCTGTTCATCTATCCACGCTCGTTTTATCACTGTCTTTTAGTTTGTTTGCGCATTTGTATACGGTTTGAGGCATTTTATTCAGAAATCCCTGGAGTATCTTTTTAGACGGAAAAGTAAAAGTGCTAATTTTGTTTAAAAAATTTTCGGGTCGGCTCGAGCCTCTTTATGTGACCCCACTGTATAAGAATTTTATAAGTCATCTTAGTCTTTCCCAAGTTACAATAATTTATTACGGTAAAAAAATAATTTAAATAGTGATATGTTTATTTCAATATATTGTAAAGACATTTAAGAATTTTTTATACATGTACTGCTTATGTCTGTAAATTTCGATGTGAGAACCCTTGATAGCTTGAAGAATGTCATAGCAGTATTCCATTTTTGAAAATGAATCGCCCAACATTTGGGCGCACCCAAGACATGTGTGGTTCTGTCCTTGGGTGTTTCAATATTTTTTACTGCCCTTTGTATACCTCCAAATGGCGTGATCAGTAATGGCAGCCACTACCACGCCGACAGGCTCGGGTTCGAATCCTGTTAAGACTTGCATGTCCTTTGTAGTGATATGTATATAATAGACACAGGAAATGATTGTTATGACTTATCGTTGTTTCTGTGTGCGTATTATGGATCATTCGAAGCGAAAGCTATAGTTTCTACACTGTAAAAAATAAAGAGTTTTATCACATTTATTTCGGTTGTATGAGATGTGAAATAATGTGTAAATATATTATTTTTTGAGTGCCAATACCAAAATAAATGTTACGTTACACTCTGAATGAAATATCACACCTCTTTAAAAAAAAAATAGGCGTTCTGAATAACTGAAAATCGTTATACGTCGCTCTTTGAAAGGCTTTATTGAATTCATCAACACAACGGCAGGTGTTTTTTTAATCCAGCGACAGCAAGTCGGTGATTATGTAATCCAGCGCGGGGGGTGGGATTATTGGATATGCAAAATGGCGCCGTTGTTGAAACTTTGTGTTGTGTTCCGTGAAAAATATTCTGTGAATTTTGATTATATTTCGCAGTAATAATGAATGATTAAAAAATTGCTGACAAAGAATCATATTAAGAACTTTTATCGACTTACAGCTGTGATTATTTCAATTAGTTTCGACAATTTAAGACATCAGTAATAATCTATTATATGATGAATTAGAGTCTATTCTATGATAGCCGTAACATAAACAGTTGCAACACAGTGTTGTTGCGAAGTTTTGGATTTTTTTCAAATAAGTAAGTGACGTTTATTTTCTCTCTGTTTTGTATACAATAACTCTTAATTCTCTGTAAAAGCTTGTATTTGTGTTATATTTGTTGTACGTATATATATATATATATATATATATATATATATATATATAAATGCATGATACTTGCAAAATGCGATTTTGCAGTCTAGCTATTTTGATATTTTAAAAATGAAAATTAATAATAAAAGAAGTCATAAAATTGTCACTGTCGTACAGAGCTTTGAAATATTTAGTTTTGATTTTATAGTGTTTTACTGCTTTAAATTCCGCATAACTTGAACTTATACGAAATTAAATAAACATAGTGTTATATCTTGTTTTAAACATTCATTTTTTCAATTTATATTTGTATTTTGATGTGTTTTTAGATTATTAGAAGCAAACATTTCATTATTTTTTTCTTTTTTTTTTTTATATGTATTTGATACTGAAAGAGTTAGAGATTGTCATGGTTTTATTTTCTATTTATTAAATTAGTAAAACATAATTAAAATCATCATTAATGCCTATTTGAATTTGAATACATTTAATGGAAAATTTTAGAACTTCAATGAAAGGGGGGGGGGGGCTGCCGGTATGTTCATTCAGAGCTGTGTGAAACGGGGGGCGAAGGGGGCGGTAGCCCCGGGTGCGGAAACTGAGGGGGCCCCAAATTTATGTTAATATCGTCTTTTGTTTCTTCGCTTTTTTTTTTTGTAAAAAAAATTATATATATAAACATATTGGGATTTTTTGTGTGAAAAAAACATACATTTTCAAAATAGCATGTTACTTCATTCTTGAAACCCCAAAGTGGTCATACAGTACTGTTAGATACATTTTTTTCACATGTTTTCCAGATCGCCTTTGCCAAAATATAAGCGCAATGTTCTTTTATAGTATTTAGTTGTAATATTAAATCTTTTAAAGTTTCAAAATAGACGAAAAACATATATTTAATAGAATTTATTTGTGCTTTTACACTTTTCAATTTTGTGACACCTGTGACAAACAGTAATGAAACTATACTGAAATTTAGAGGTGTTGCAGATACATTCTACCCCCTCCTCCCAACAACCCCCAAACACACTATGTGACCCATATAATGATGTTTTTAAGTATGTAAATATAGGAAATTACATATTGTTTAATAACTGAGTATTATGTTTAAAATGCATGTTATAAAAATTACCTCAATTAAAAGGGAGTTTAGCAGTCTTTTTGCATGAAACTAATTATTTTAATTTATGGCTGTGTTAAATTTAAAATGTAATCTGTAAATTATTTTTTATTTTGCTTTTAAAATCATGTAAATATTAGAAAATTTCCTTTTTTACCATCTATTTATTTAGAGTATTTTAATAAATGGTAGCAAAGTAAAAAATAATTAAAAAATTACATTTCAAATTTAATACAGCCATAATTAAAAAAAATAACTTCCCTTTAATTGAGACAATTTATTATAACGTACATTTTAAACATATTACTTACTTTACACCCAAAATGGTGGCAACTAAGTTGCCACTACAAATGGTGTTTGTTTATACTATTTTATAGTTGGTGGCTCATTACACCAATTTACAAATGGAATTTCATTACACCCCTTGGGGTGGCAACTTAGTTGCCACCCTTTTTGTTATAAAGTAAGGGAGTTTTTTTTTTACAGTGTATAGACCCAAAAGCAATTACCTGTCAAATGTCCTCCCAAACTTTCTTCCATCTAATTCAGTAATATCGGGTGAGTGAGGAAACCATAGTGTTGATCCATCCCGACAGATCATCTTTTTGAAAATTTTCGATCAGGGAACAAGCGAGCGACACTATCTATGTGAGGGAGTGCTGATGGAATTAAAAAAAACCCTTAAGAACATGACTTTTTCATAATAAAACTTTTACAGTATTACATTACAATGGTTATTTTATATTAATTTTTTGTCATCGGGGAAATTTACATAAACCTTATATTTATAGTCCATGTTGTTTTTGATTTTACTTCTAAATTATAATGTCGAAGTACGCATACCAATCTCCCAGCAAACAAATATCAGGCCAATATTATTTGAATTTTCTATATCTTGTTTTGGTCAACATTTATATGGAATATTTCATAAATATCGGACCGATATTGCACCACTCTCGTGTTGGAACAAAGATTTTCGCAATATTGCACCAATATGACAAAACAATACTTTCATCAAAGCCAATATTTCTGAAGTATTGATATTTATTTCCAAATGTTTCTTTGATAAAGTATATTTTTAATAGAATTTTATATTTTATTTAATTTATATACACTGACCTCCAAAAATTAAAGTACAAGATGTTTTTCGAAGCTCACCAGACCTAAAATGGCAATCATATTAAACTTCATAGTTTGTATGAATGACAATAACAAACTTAAAAAAAAATTACGCAAAAATTACAGCTACCACCAAAATAATAGATATTTGTGAATGAGAGAAAAATATGCAATTGCGAAGATTTCGTAATTTCACGTGTAAGTTTTCTTGTATTTGTACTATTGTTCTCAATTTTGTTTACAACATGTAGAACCTTGAAATAGCTAGAAGAAGTCGTTTGCCAAATTCATTAAGGTGGAGAGCGGTAGGATGGATGGAAATGTGGTTTTCACAGCCTTATACTGCTAGACGGGTCAATGTTTCTTGGAGTGTAGTCCAACGACTCTCGGATCAGCAGGAATCCAAAGATTCTGTGTCCAAAAGACATGATCCAGACCACCCACGTGTTACAACATCTGCAGAAGACCGGTTTCTAGCTCTTCCGGCTCGAAGAAGATGCACTACTGAGCCGCAACTCATTGCAGACCACTTTGCAGCATCAGGTAGAAGAATCTCCGCTTCTACCTTGCGAAGACGTCTTCATAATGCAAGTCTTTATGAAAAGCGACCAGTTGTGTATCATCCTCATCAGACGACAGAGAAGGGCCCGCTTCTGTTGGGCAAGACAACATGTCCAGATTCACACTGGAGAGCGATTGAGGACATCTGCTGATCTGGAAAGAAAATCAATCAAACACAGTCGATACACACAGGTATAGAAACTGTGAAATCATGGTTTCGGCAGGGATCTCACACGGCAGTCACACTGATCTTCATATGTTCCATGGAGAAACTCTGACTGGTTCGAGATATCAGAAAGAGGTCCTTGATTTATATGTGTGCCCATATGCCGTTGCTATTGTCAATGGTTTTATTCTAATGATAATGCAAAACCACGGTAAACTGTGATTGTTGAGGATTATCTTGAGGATCATGGTTTGGACAGAATGGAATAGCCAGCTAACTCTCCAGACTTGATTCCGATAGAATATCTTTGGGACTATCTTGGAAAACTGGTTGCGGCTTTAAGTCCTTCTCTAAGGTCATTAAATGAGTTAAAACAAGGCTTGTCCTCGTCTGGTCAGCGCTACCTATTTTGGTGTCCGACAATTTATTGAGAGAATGGAAAGTGGATGCCGCCAATGCATTCAAGTCCGAGGTAAACATATTCCGTATTAGAACCAGTTTTATAATGCGTCTCTCTCGCTGTAATACATAATACTGCGATGTACTGATTTGTCCAGGAATTTAATTTTCCACCATGAGTGCTTTTTTCATTTATAATTTCATTCATACGTTTAACTTAAGTAAATTTCTGTGTCACATTTAATAAATAAGTTTAACGCAAATTTCTTCCAATTTTGTTGTTTCTATATTCTTTCATTTGCAAATTAGACGCAAAAAACAGATTGTACTTTAACTTTTGGATGCCAGTAAAAAAACTCCCTTTTAAAAATTGTACTAGTTTGAAATAATTATAAGTTAATAATATATGTTGATTAATTCGCTTTTATAATTCCTCTTATTATATGATCCTTTTTTTATTATCCTCTTATTACTATAGAAGTAGCACATGCACATATGTTTATCAAGGCTTTGTATTTTATATACGATGAATAATAAATTTATAGATTTAAGACACATTTTACTGACATTAAACCATTAACAATGTAAAAGCTTTTTTAGAAATGTTTTTTTTTTAATTAATCTTCAAGTTTCATATTAAGAAAATTAACATAAAGCCAGGATATTTCATAATAATTTTTAGTTAATGTTTTATAACCATTAATTTACTTATACAATTTTTGTTTAATAAATGGATATTAGAAAAATGTATATAATAATAAGCATTCATATCATTCAGATATTTTTTTAGAAATGCATTTTTTAAGCAAAACTTTTTAATCTATGCTGCTATGAAATGTACCCTTGCATTTATGATTAATTTTCAAAGAAAAATGGAATCGTACGTAAATCTTTTTTACTTTCATTCCCGACGCTTTTCAATGTACTGTTTTTTCGTTTTTTTTTTCATTTTTATATTGAAGAATTACAAAAGTTAAGTAATTAATTACATTGGTATTATTTCAAGCTTATTTGGCTAGGAGCTTAGGCTTAGAATCCTTGACATTCAAAAAATAATTAGCAATTATAATATTGTTTGGGTTCTGTCTTTTATTAAAATATTCTAACTATAATCAAAGCTGTTTTAAAATATTTTAGGAATCCATGTTAAAAAATATATACTTTTCATGTGGCGTTCAACATTATTTAAGATATTTAAAAATGCTATGAGTATTATGTGCTATTCTAATAGACACATTCAATTTTGCCGCTGGTAATGATGGTTTGTCATCCTGCAATATCTCAATTGTGATTGTATTACCTAAATGCATTTTAAGCTATCCGAAAAGAATGTGTGCGTGCATGTGTTGTACATAAGGAAATCTGATTTATTGCTTATTGATTATGTATCAGGACTCGTTATTGTGTAAAATATCATGCCTACGATTCCGATGAATTCTTTTATGTGTAATTACCTGCTCTTCTCACTGAGTCAGTTTGAATTAAAAAAAATAATCGTACTTTAAGAAGCAATACGATATAATATATCATGGATATATTACATCCGATATAATATATCCATTATAGTAAAATTTCTTATGTTTTAAAATGTCATTTAGAAATTAGATGTAATTGAAATCCATTCAATTACATCTGATTATCATTCAGATTTTTAATTTGTATCATATATGGGACAAATTCTTTTCGAACCAGAAATATATGTATATTTATGAAATGGGAATTTTGATGATATAAAATGCCAGTAGAAAGATTTTTTTTTTGTCTTAAACAGTTTTTCATGAAATCAAACGTGTTCACGACATTTGTTACATGATTTTCAACTCTTTTGGTAAAGATTGATGATATTAAGGATCAAATATTTTTTTTATTATACATAAAATGCATAACATATAAAGATATCAATACTTTATTGTAAACATTTTTACTGCATTTTAATTTACAATAGTTCGGAACTTAAGTGTTAGCTTTCTTGTGTGTATATGGCATGCCTTAAATTTATTTCTTACTAGTTATATTAATGTAATAAGAATGTTTACCCTAATTCTAAATTATTTCCAATTCTAATCAAATTCCCTAATTCTAAATTATTCTTATATTTAACTACCCCCCTCTTTCTGTAATATCTTAACATGTATATTTTAATTCCATACCTTTAATCAATACCTTTAATTATCTTTTTATTTTATTTTAAAAAAATAAAATCAGTGAAAACAATTCTTTTCCTAAAATCCTATTACATAAATTTATTTTTTTGTTTGTTGCATTTTATCTTTTGTGATTATGTTCTAAAAATCCTTCGATTACCCACAATTCCCTTCTAAGCTAATACCTTCTAGCACTTAGAAGCCGGATTGCACCATGTAACCTTCCGGACAACTACAGGAAGCTTTTTCTTCGTTTGGTAAAAATGCGCATTGCTTAAAATAATAATTTCTAAATAATTAATTGGCAACTTGAAACTTAATCATAAAATGCTGTACAAATTTCTGGCCTTTCTAGTGCAGAGTGATAAAACCTTGTTACATTGGTTTCGGAATGATACTTCCACGTTTTTCCCTAATAAAACTTCTGTCAGCTGGTTAGACGAACTTATCTGGTGATGCTCTATGATAACATCTTTTACTTATAAATGGCTGCAGCGTATGACGTAAGCGGAATTGTTTCTCCGTGATATGGAATATGAATAAATGTGATTTAAATTATTCGACGCTTCTGTTTAAGTGGAAAATATGCCAAAGGATATTTATTTGTGGTTTTACGACTCGATGCCACATGAAATCTACGAATGTTCTTGATGGAATTTTCTTGCTAAGTGGTGTGATTTACAGCAGAATTTTACAATTTACTGACAATATTCTACATAACTACGTTCAGATATTATGTATATACATATTAATATGAAAATTCTTTCAATTATTTATTTAAGGTGGACAAAATTTTATGTTATAAAATTCGACTTCTAACACTGATTAATCATCAGACATTCTACATATCCTTTTTTCAAAAATTTTCGAAATTTTTTAATTTAGATCCTTCCTCTAAGCGTCCATTAAAATGACTTTTATACAATTTTTTAAAAAATGAGTTTCCTGTGAATTTAGTTTTATTTCAATTTAATTATTCAAACGAAAGTTTTTGAGGGTAAACGGACAAAACGCAAATTAGAACGTTCACAATAATTTTGCAACATTTTTTTCCCTTTGTGTGTGTGTGTAAACGTATTAAAATTTATTTTCTGATTTAGAAAAATTAAACTGCAGTGTTTGTATCTGTAAGTTTAAATTATTGTTACCCAAACAATTATATTAAAGGAATCTGGACACATTTCCAAATAATTTCTATTTATTGAGTTAAAATTTTGAATTTTTTTCCGATTTTAAACCATATTTGTCAACAAAATCATATGATAAAAACTCTCGTAAGTTTTTTAAGTTTTGAAATTTCATTAAAGTGTAGTAATTCAAAAAAAAAAAAAAAAAAAAAACTCAATATATATCTTGTAGAATTTTATATATATTTTTTTATTTATTACAATAAACAGAAATATGTTTTAATTTTGATTCAGCATTTTTAAAAATATTAATTTAAATAAAAAAAATATACATTTTTAAGGTCAAATTAAAAAAAAAAATTCGCAAAAGTAAATATATATTTTCCCAATTTGCTGAATCACAATTAAAGTAAAATAACTGAAAAAACACGCCTCAAGTTTGAATCATATATCATTAGCGATTCTTGACTTATAACAACTTAAATGCGAGAAATGGTGGAAAACCCACCGTGAAGAAAAACTCCTTTTCAGAAGACGACGTTTTAGGACAACCATTGCTTGTTACCTGTGAAGTAAAATTGTGTTAAAGTATTTTCGGAAAAATTTAACTTATTTGGATATCTTAAATAATTTATACCGGGTGTCCCAAAAATGACTGATGATTTTAAAATTCAATAACTTGCAAATATTGACAGCTATTTTAAAATTTTTTCAGGTGGGTTATGTATAATGTCAGGAGTTTTTTTACCGTAATTTTTTTATTGAATTTTAAAATCCATCAGTCATTTTTGGGACACCCGGTAATTGCTACAATAATTTTCCGACCATTTTTCTACTTAGTTTTGCCGCATTTCTTTGCAGTATAATTTACAATATCGTAGATTCTGTAACGGGAATCTTATTTCGCGGCATAAACGGAAATACAGAAAAAATAGGCTTAGCACTCAACGTGTCAAAATGATGTTAAAATAATAAAATCTTTTGTCATTTTCTTAAATATTTTATTTTACTAAAAATAAATTTCTCTTTCAGGTAAGAACTCGTACTTGTGGTTCCTGTTCTATTCCAACCTGTGGTAAATTGCTTATTATATATATATATCTATGTTGTTTATCTTATAAATTATACACAGAACAACTTTTGAAATAGCCTTATGCTATATTTGTGTTTTGTAAAAACGTGTATGCATAATTAATTTAAATAAATGCACAATTCAAATAAATCTTGTTTGTATATATATATATCCATCCTTCAAATAAATAAACGTGTATTTTAACAGACATGTAAAGGTGAATATCGCAAAATGTCACATCTGAGATCATCTGAGATATTGAAAGCATCAGTTGAAAATAATTCAAAATTTCAAGGGTAATTTTATTTTCTAGATAATGAAGGATTTTTCATTTAAAATTGTCAAATTTTGAAGCACTTAGTTAATTGCCGAAACGTCAGTGAAGGCGTAGACACGAAATTTTTTGGTTTCTGTCTGGCTGTCAGTCTGTTCCGCGATAACTGACGCAAAAGCATCCGATTGGCTGGAAATTAAGTGGGTATGTTTGCGAGGCACTGGGATTAAGCTGTATAATTTTTTGTTAGATTTCATTCACTCGTTCGGAAAATATAGAATATTTTATTTTTCGCAATAATGCTTTTCTATGAGAAATCCAATGATTTTCAATTTTTTTTTTCTTGAGAGAAAATGACACATTTCATTAATGGAATTCAATGATAAATGGATACTGAAATTTACCAGTTAAATTATTCGTATTTTTTTTTTAATTTTGTCTACGCATTTGTCAGATTTTTAAAATTATTACTGTAAATTTTGGAGATTTTTTTATAAATGTGTTCCAATAATATAAACTAATTTGTTTTAGAGATTTACTTATTTCAAATATATTTCATTTTTTTTAATTTCTCTTAATGGTTGCTAAGCAACCATTCATCCTAATCCTTATTTTTATAATATTATTAATTTGAATGCGTGTACGAAAATTTAAATGAAGTCGACGTCAAAACTGGTGAATTAATGTCTTTGTATCTTTGCGTATAAATATAACATAGCTTAGAGCAGAACATAGGCTATGTTTTATTAATTTTATTCGAATATTTTCCTTAATAAATCAAAATTTCCTTCTTTTTTATACAGAATCAAAGAGATTTTTTTAGATAAAATTTAACCAATTTCTTTTATCGTTGCCAAAAGAATCAAATTCTGGAATATTAATTTTACAACGGCAATAAGTTTCAACTGAGCAATTTTCTTGCGAAAAATTAAACTAAGAAAAAATAAATAAATATGACGCCAGAATAAAAATAAAAATGTAGTACTTTTTCTTAAATATTAAACACGGATATTTGTTTCGTTAATAGTAATTTTTCTGACAAAAATGGAGACATAATTAGGTGTAAAAGAAAAAAAAAAGAATTATATTTTTAACAAGTATTTCACTTGGTAAAACATGACGTCATAATTGAAATAAAACAGGTATTTTATAGTAGTCGTTAAAAATACAAGAAACATGGATAGCAATAACTCATGAATAATGACGTCATTGCCAAAACTTCAGTGAAGGCTTAATTTGGCGACACGAAGTTTGTTTTCCGTCTGTCAGTCTGTCCGCGAGAACTGCCACAAAATGCAATCAAAACTTCTATTTTTCGGAAACAAAATTGTAAAACTCTAGATTACTGAGTTTACACTTTCAAAAGTTCCTGATACATAAGATTTAGTTGTTTGTGGTGGGTAAGTATGTGGAAGTATGAGGATAATGAAAAATGCTTATTAAAGCTGTTACTTATCCTTATAAATCAAAATGTATAAAAAAATACAAGATATACGATAACCATTAGCAAATTGATAGAAAGATACAAATTTAAATTTAATGAGACTACGGGGGGTTCAGGGGGACTCCGCCCCCCTGAAAAAATCTATTGTTATAATAAAAAAACAAAAATAATAGATCATGAAAATTTCAGATTACCCTAACATAACTAAATCTTTAATTTAACGCTTTTGATGGCTGAAAACTTCTTATTCTTATTTTATTCTTATAAATAATTACGTAATTTGAAAATTTTAAATTACAATTTCCAGGAAGTTGAATATTACCCAAAGTGTGTTTTTAAAAAAAAATGATGTGCAAAGCTGACGTTGAGGCTCCTGATCTGCAGATTTACTAGTATTTATGTAATTATACACAATTTCTTGTCATATGCATGCCAGGATAATGACAATTTCCTTCTAAAACATTTTTTAGAGGAAAATTAGAGGAAGTGTTTAAAAGGAAATTCTAAACGTCTTAAATGCTTTCATTTATAAATGTGATGTCTGTTGAAAATACGATAATACTAGGTTATCCCGTCGACCAAAAAACCATCGCCAAATAATAAGATTAAATGCCAATAATGGATGACCATGAATGTCACATTCAATGACATTAAATACGATAAAGGTGTTTTAAACGTCATTAAGTGATTTTTATGTCCACTTTTTATTTGTATTTTTATTAATATTCTACTAATTACTTGTTTTTTGGAGATTTAAAATAAAAATTATGTCAGTACGTTTAATTTGGCTATTAGTTTGGCGATATGTATAATTTGGCGTAATTGGTCGACGGGATAACCTAGAAGTACCGAAAATACTTCTAAGGATATTTATTAGAATGCATCAAATACCTTATAGACATTTTAGTAGGAACTTTACTCCGCGGTCTACAATTGCAGATTTTTTTTTTTTTTTTTTTGGGGGGGGGGGAAGCTAGTCACCTTTTTAAGTCTTTTTGCTATTCACTCAAGACACGGCATTAAAATTTTAAAATCAACCATCGATCCAATGCTTCAGATATTTTAAAGTATTTTAAAACTAATATTTTACACTCTCATTTTTAAATACTTTGGTGAGCAATTAGTGTTCGTATTTATGTTTTCTTTTGTAAAACTTTAATTTTACCTCTATGTTAATGCATTTGATATTTTTAATTTATATTAAAAAATCCAATAATTCACCTAATTAATTTGTATTTTCGATTTACCTCTGCAAAAATAATTAAATATTTATCTGTGAACAACGCGTTTTGTCTTTTATTCTGTATTTATTTTACTGAAAAACTTTATTTTTAAATAACATGCGGCGTAATTAGTTTTAGTTTTCTCTACTTAGTTTTGTAAAATCATATTAAATATTTATGAATTGCTCCTTTTTTTCTTCTTGCAATTAGAATCTCGATGTAAATTTAAATAATCTATACATATAATAAAACAGTAGGACCCGGTGTGTCTGTACATTGAAGATAATTGACAAAAATGGAGTCAGGGCGATAAAAGAAAACCAATGAAACACAAAAAAAATTTTTTTGAATTTTTTGTCTGTCTGTCTGTCTGTCTGTCTGTCTGTCTGTTTGTTTGTTCGAGGTTATCTTCGTAACTACTGAATGGATTTTTATGCGGTTTTCACTAATGAAGAATGCACACTCCCGGGCAGTGTATAGGCTTTGTTTCATCAAAATCGGACAACAGACAAAAAAGTAACAAAAAGAAACAAAAGAAACTATTAGGTGCGCTGCTCACGTTTTTTAGTACATAACGTTTTTTAGTACATATAAAATCCAATAGATGTCACTGTGCGATTTTAAAACGCGCTATCGTTATGTTTTCGCCAGTCTACTTAAGTATGAGAAAGTTTCAAGCTGGCTGTCGTTCCATGTGGTTTAGTCGGTAGAACGTCAGTGCGCCATACTGATGGCCCGGGTTCGATTCCCAGCATGGAATTTTTTTTCACTATGTTGGCATTAACGCCTATAAGCAATTAAAAGAATTTGAAATATTGTATTCAAGGCGAATTTTCTCTCTGGGAAAATTTCCTTGCATTAATATGTCAGTGTAATTTTTTTTTCGATTTAATTTTTTTTTCGAAACTTTGTTTTTCTTAAAAAATTACAGTAAATATTTGATATTTCCCAACGTTTTTTGAATGATCGACTTGCTTTTTTTTTTTTAATGTATGTCTGAACCTTATCTAACTACTTCTTCAAGATTTCTTTAGATAAACCGACCAGCGTAGCGGGCGAAGGCCGCTAGTTAATGAATATTTTAATGATTATCATTGATCAATCTACGCTAATGGGAGTTTATTTATTAAAATATTTGTGGTTCGGTTAAACCCTGCCTTTTCAAAAGAATTGTATTTGGATGTAAACTTCCTTTCGGATGAAGTTCCTTATTAAATTTCATTGTGATACAGTATTGTTAAACCTTATCTACACTGTAAAAGAAAAAAATCTTTAATTTTTACTGAGAAAAATTGTATGTTTTATAGAAAAAAAAGTCTTAAATAAAAGTTTTTTTCTATAAAGAAAACTGAATTTCTTAATTTTTACCGAAAATAAGCTGTATTTTATATAGAAACAACTCACTTAATGAAAAATTACAGGTATTTTCTGTAAATAAAATGATTTTAAACTAGCGCTAAAATTGGCGCTAATTTTTTTCTTGTCAATTAGGTTTTTTTTAAGTGTATAGATTATTTTATTTTGCTTCCGTATTATATACGATTTTTAATTATATGTATTTATTATGCTTCCGTATTAGATATGATTTTCAATGATATATATTTAATAAGTGTACATTAAACTAATGTTTTGAACGCTTTTGGCTATTGACAATTATAAATATTACTGGCGATAGCATATGGTGCATAATAAATGTACATAGATTTATGGTTTGAATACAGGTGTTATTTGTGTTTTTTAATATGTATATCGTAGATCAATGAAATACTAAAATCTATTAATCATTGCCTCGTCCTCCCAGACGTCTTTAGATGACTGATGACATTCCCTAACTTTGTTTATTTGTGAGAAATTGCAGACCCAGGTATCGGTCGGAGTAAGTCTAGTAGATAGAGCAACACATTGTTAGGCTGTGGCCCCGAATTAGATTCCTGGCTCTGGCTAATTTTTCATTCCAGTTGGTTTTATTATAGTTATTGTATGTATATCTGAATAATTGTTGTATAAACATTTATGATTTGAATGCAGGTGTTATTTATTATGTGTGTGAGTGTTTTAATTACTCAATTACGATTTTTGAACATTAATTTTATCATAGAAACAAAAGGAAAATAAGATTCCAAATATTGAAAAATCAGATTTAAAAAAAAAAAACTAATATGCTTTTGAAATGCTCTGAAGTTAATAAACTAATTTGTGAAAAGATTTTATGAAACTACTGATTAAATAACTGATTTTATTTTAGTGCAATTTTTCCTAAAATATGTAATATTATGCGGTGAAATTAATATTAAAAATCCGTATTGATATACAGATCTCAAAACTGTTTATAGACTTTCTAAATTTGAATTAGTTTTCGAAATATTTTTTTTTCTAATTTTATTTTTATTTATAAAATGGTGGCAACTCAACTACTCCATTTTTGAGGAAAGAAGTGAGAAAAGGGGGAAAAATAGATTAAATTTTCTGTTTTTCGTTTTTATGGAGATTTTTTCTAAAATATGTTATATTTTACAGGATTATTCAAAAGATTTTAGTTTTTTTTTTTTTCATTTTGTTGACGGTCTCCTATGGGGTTTCGGGGGAAAATCTTCACGGACAAATATATGCCTGTTCACACACCTGCAGTATCAAATCAATTCCTCACGTAATTTTCTAAATAAGTAACAAAACGTCAAAAATCGTTAAGTGACCGGTCAACTTTGGCAATATAGTATATCAAATACTGAATATAGTGAGGAAACTAAATAGGATGGAATCATTTTGAACCGCTATCATGTGCTAAATGTGTTTGTGTTTTAATAAATTTTGTAAAATTAATTAGTAATATACCCTTTCAAAATATGTTAATGGCATTTGATTAAATATGAAATTTTAAAATGAAATTCCTTATGAAACTTTTAACGCCAGTTTTGTGAATAACATTATTATATTGGAAAATTAATGCCATTTTTCAGATTGTAGATTTAGTTGACTTCTGATGCAATAATTATAATACTACCAAAGATATACACGTAATTAGTTTTAGCATTTGTGAAATTCCATTAAACATTTCTTTTTATCTTCGTAGTTTCTTCAATTTCATTTCTATCAACTGTAAGTTTGGATAAAGTTTAAATAATGAAATGTGACTAATTAGTGTGTCATAAATTTATATTGTGGATAATTAAGAGTTGCTAATAAGGGTCTTTTTCAAATTTTTGTTAATTGCATTAATAACCTACTTTTTAAAAGTATCTTAGAGGCTTATTAATAAATATATCTTTAAAAAATAGTAGAAGAAACATTAATTTCATATATTTCAATCGCTGAATAAGTTTATTACTATTAGATTGCAAAACAATTATTTTAATTAAATTTCTCAAACAAAAAAGGTCTAAAACTTGGAAAGCAAAATTAAATTATTTTAATCAACTCTTATCTTTTCACTTGGATTTATTAAAATACCGTTTAATATATTTTGTAATCCCAGTACGCGTTTTTAGCATTGACTATTTATATTAATTAGAACTACAGAAAAAGATTTAAATAAGTAGTAGCTTATTATTGCAACATCATTTTAATTTATCAATAATCAAGATGTGCCATGATTTTGCTGTTTTTTATTTCTCAAAATTTTATGGCACTGTATTTTAATACATTTTAATTTCATAATCAAAAATTTTAAAATTGTTAAATATTTTTATAATCTCTATCTTTTTTAGTCTTGACTAGAACCTCATAAGACTGAAATAACAAGTAGCAAATTTTTGCAGTGTCATTTTAATGTATGATCTATAATAAAGGTGTTCAATGAGAGAATGGAATATTTACCTGGCAAAACATTATGGATTTTTCCTAGATTCTAAAAATTGATTTCAAATTTAATAAAATTCTGTTAAATATTTTTGTAGCCTCTATTTTTTTAGTTTTGACTACTTCCATCTACTGGAATCTCGTAAAAAGACTTAAATAAGAAGTAGCGACTGATTACAGTGCCATTTTACTAACACATTTATCAATAATAAAGAGGTTTTATGATTCAATGAAATTTTTAATTAGCGAATCATTGTAAATATTGACTAGATTTTTTAAAATTTTGATTCTGGATTTTAAGTTTATTAATTTTATTAAATATATTTTGAAACTTAATTATTTTACGTTCTTCTATCTGTACGAGAAGAAATTATTGGATTCGTGAAATTTTTGAGTTCTGGTTTTCGACAGATTTACGCTTCATTTTACGTATCAGAGATCCCGGTAAATGATTTTTCAAAATGTCCGTTGATGAATCTGTATGTATGTATTACGCATTTTGTGTAATTTTTCTATCTCAAAAACTAATGAATGGAATTCAATAAAAATTTAGTTTCAGTTAGTCCATGATATAAACTGTTGCTAATTATTTTTGTTGTTGTTGTTTAAATCACTCAACAAGTGGCGCTGCTGTGCTACTTTTTCCCGATTTTCGCAATAGCGGTAAATTAAGGACCAATGGGCGGATTTTTATAAGACATCAGGTTCCGTTAATAATATGGTATTGATTACCTTTTGATGTAAATTGCTAAACAAGTGACGCTGCTGCACAGCATTATTCATGATCATCGCAATAGCTGTATCTCAAGAAATAAAGCATGTGTTTTTATCGAACTTCAGTTTCAGTTGGTCCCTGATATAAATTAGTGATCTTTAATTTTTGGAATAAAATGCTCATCAGGTGGCGTTCCTATTCAGATTTTTACGATTTTTGCCGTGATTATATTTAAAAAACTAACACACGGATTTTCATCGAACTTCAGATTCAATTAGATTTCGGTGTAAATCAACTATCTGGTTGCACTGCTATGCTTCATTTTTCAAGAAGTATTAACGCACATGAGATCGAAGAAATTTTGGAATTGCCATACCCGACTAGTTTCTTGTAGCTTGGACAATGTTTATTCACAGAAAATCTCAGGAAAAGACTCAAATAGCAACTAGTATCTTACTACAATGGCATTGTCAATAATCAACGTATCATCAATAATCGGTGTTCTACGAATTGTAGGTGTTATATGTCGCAAAGCATTGTCGATTCAATTTGAAATTAAAAATTTTTACTCTATATTTTAAAATATCTTAATCGTAATTAGCTATGATAAACTTTTAAAAGATTTTTATTTTATTAGCATCGGCTGATTTATGAATAAACATATCTATTTGATCTGAAAATGCTGCTTTCAAATTTATTTTGAGATATCATTTAAAATTGTACAAAAACAAAATAATCTGATATAAAAATGATGATTATACACTAAAAAAAATAAGATAAATATCAATCAAAGACTTTTTAAAACTCAATACTAGGTTGTACAGTTCTATTTGGTATATGTGATATACTTTTGTAAAGCCTTTTTTCTATTTTACTTTTTTTTTCTAGAAACTGTAATATTTTGGAGCATAACAGAGCCTAAGTTAGTAAAGCGCAAGTATTGGCAAATTAATGTTAAACTAATGACACTGTTTTTTAAACTTTCTTGTTTTCATTTCAGTATTTTATCTTTTTTTTTCGCGCTAGAATATCTGAATTTGATATATAATTCGATACACTTCAAGAAATGATTTCGAAAGTGAAGGTGCTTTAAGAAATTTAAACTGCTACTAAAATTAAAGTAAAACGTATCCGGTTAGACACTTAGCTCATACATCCTACGAAAAAATTTACTAAAATGCAAACAAGAATTTTGAAAGTACTGCTACCTTTTGTTTAACATTAGTTTGCGACTCTTCGCGTTACTGATGAGCTTAATTATTTAAATATTGTTACTTGAGAAGACTAGTTATGATGTCAATTTAATTGTCGTTAATCAAAATAGGTGTCAATTGTACAAAATCGTTAGATTCATCTTAAATATTGAATCTAAAAGTATCGCAATATTTTTTCACCACATATAATTTTAAGGATATATATTTTTAAAACTTTAACAAATGATTCATAAGTATGCATCCTTATTGATAGCAAGATCTACTTTCATACACTGTAAAAAAATATATCCGTTAAATTTACAGCAAAAACTGCTGGCAACAATGTTGCCAGCAGTTTTTTGCCGTAAAAATTGCAGTAAAATTAGATGTATTTTTTTTTTTTTTTACTACATTACATTTTTACTACATTTTAAAGTACAGTTTGTCTGTGACCCTAGTAGCATTCACATGGATACCTTTTTTCATACTGCTGGTTTTACACCTTGTTAGTAAGCACATTGTTGCACTAAAACTGATGCAGCTAATATTCTGAATTTTAGATTTAAATTTTCGGAAACTAATTGCTTTGTGATCCCCTTAACATACTATCGTTAACAAGTAACATCGTATAATAATTAACTTGTGTTTGATTTAATAAAATTTGCATACAATTGAAACTCTTATTCTAAAATATAACTTGATGGTATTTGGTTATAAATCAAATTGAAAGTGGAAGATTTAATTTATAACGGTTGATTGCATAATTGGTAATAATTTTTTGCACTGCTAAGAAAGGGTAAAACCAACAAAGCGAAAAAGCTTCCAAGACATAAATCGAGCCCGGATCTTTGGCATAATACAGTTAGTAAAGCATTGCTGCGGTACTGCAATGATATACGAGTCTTTTTCACTCTTTTTATTGCCCGTGTTAGCAAGCTTCTTTAAAAATTCATGCAATTAAGTCTGAATTTTAGATTACAATTTTTAAGAAACAAATTCCTATGAAATCATTTTAATATACAATTGCTAACAAGAGTGTAATAATAAACTGTAGTTTTATTTCATAATTTTTTACACAAATTAAACCCTCACTTTAAAAAATACCTTAATGGTATTCGATTAAAGATCGAATTTAAAGTGCGAATTTTTTTTTTAGTTTTTAAAAGTTGATTGTAATTTTATAGTGTTTTTATGGTAATTTTAATTGCATAACTTTTTACTTTGCTGAGAATGGGTAAAACCAACAGCTAAATTGCGTCCAAACCATAACTCGATCCCGTATCTTTTGCATAGCGAAGTTGGTGTAAAGCACCTGTGACAATGGCCTGCGTTCTAGTCCTGACTTTGACAGTTTTTCATTCTGTAGGTATTATTTTCTTTTATGCAAAAAATTAATACAGTTAAAATTCTGAATTTTAGATTTAATTTTTTAAGAAAATATTTCTTACGCAATAATTTTAACACACTAACATTTACAAAGGTATAATAAATACCGCTTTATTTTCAAAAATTTTTATCTAACTAAAACCCTCACTTTAAAAAATGCCTTAATGGTGTTGGGTATAGACGAATTTTAAAATGGGGGATCTTTATTCTAAAAAAATTAACGGCTGATTTGTCAATAAAATTATTTTAGTAGAAAATAACAAAACTGTAATTAGGTTATTCATTGCATGACTTAGGATGCTATGATTATAAAATTATGGGTGAAAAATTACATTAAAGTTGACAAAGTAATATATTGAATATTTTGTTTAGTCTTAACCCATTAACGCCCGAATTATTTTCTTCACTAAAATTTAAATTTTGTATTTCCCACCACTTTTAAAAGCAAATTAACTTTTATCTAAATTTATCAAGGATTCTGTCTCGTGAAATAAGGTATACATTTTTCTTCCCCTTTACTGGTGGGAAAACCGCTTTCTTGCTGTTTTTGTAACCATCCTCAAACGAGGACGCTGGGCGTTAATGGGTTAACTATCAAATAACTGCATTATCAATTTTCGTATTTGTGTTTAAATTTTGAAAAATTCAATTAATTCTTTTTTTAACCCCTTCCCTAATTTTGTTTATATTTTTAACAATCTAAGAAGATTCTAATTACGGAATAACTAATTACGGAGCTATTGTTTTAACATACTTTCATTAAGAGTGCCGTAATCAGCATTGGATTTTTAACTCTAAAACTTTTGTTGATTCAATTGAAACTTTAGGCATTTCAAAGTACCTTAATGGTATTTAATTATAAGATTTTAAAAAGTGTACATTTTTCTTTTAATGTCAATGGCTGATTTCAGAAAAAAGATTGGGTTATTTGATGTATGATAAATGATATCAAGATTTATTAATTACATCAGATATCAAATGTTAGTACGTTTATTTTATAAAATAGAATGTGAAGTTAATTTTTGAGCTATGTGATTAGTTTATTTACTTTAACCGTGAATTCTTTATTGAATATTTTTTATTTTAGTACACATGGAACATAAAATAGTGCAAATTTTTAAGTTTACAATTATTGGTCTAAAAAATAGAGCTCATAGATTATGCTACTACATGATTATATACCAAAAAGCTTATAATGCTGAAAAGTTTTAAAATGTTTTAAGCACTGTGAGTGTTTACTTATGTAATTTTACCTTTTCTTTAAAATTATGTAGTAAATTTGTTTCTTTAAAAATGTAACATATTAAATCTGGTTGATTTTCAATAATGAAAAATGTTCTTAACTTTTGGGATTTTTTGAAGTTTTTAATAAAATATTTTAATTTCTGTTACGCAAAATGAAAGTTGTTCCTTATTCTCAAAAAGTATGATTTCTGACGCCACAACTTTTAAGGTGAAATATTCAACAGTTTTTTTAGAAAAGTGTACCGAACTGACATTGTTGAAAAATATGCAAAAAAATTAATTAGTCCTTCATAACTAATTTACGCATGGTGTTAATTTCTTTTGATTTATATATGACTGTAATGTGTATATTTAATGTAAAAGAATTTTTTCATCTCTATCTCGATTTTTACTTAAAATACACTATTTTGAATATTTCATATACTGCTTTATTTTACTTATTGAAATGTTCCATGCGCATTAAATTGGTTTTGTATGTAATGATGGAATTTTGTGATAGATTTTTCACACCGATCCAGATATGCTGGAATCATACAAAAAGGTAACAAGTGCGTCTCTGATGAGCTTTCAACACTTTTATATTTTGTGAAATTGGACGACAAGCGTAGCAAAAGAGGTGCGATCGTACTGTACTGAAGTTTTAAAAAATATTCAGTCATTGGAGTAATAGTATATAGCAGCGGTTCCCAAACTATGGGTAGCCGAAACAATCGAGGTTTTTCACAAAAATATGTTTTGCATTTCATTTGTTGAAAAAATATAACAATTTCAATAGCAAATAATATTTCAAGGGAAATTCTTTAATTTCTATATGAAGAAATATACGAGCAGAATACCCAGAAACACCTCCCCCCAGGGGGATACCTTCTTTAGGTATTCACGGGCTTCACAACCCCGGGGCACCTGAGTGATCTTTCTCCTTTCCTTTTCCTCTTACTCCTCTGGTCTTCCTTTCCTCTTTGTTTCACTCTCATTGTGGTTTCCTCTTCGGAGGTGAGGGCAATTCTGCATGGGCCAATACATCCTGTATATCGACTCATGGAGAATTGTAAACCACCCACGTGTTGGCCGTGCGTGGCGACCCGTGTCCCTGGAAAGGGGGATCCTGGTAGTTGAGGGAAACCAACACACTGCTTTGGCCTCTGCTTCAGGTAGACGGGAGGTGCATCAATCCCGTATGCATCAATCGGCTGGTCAGCTGACTTTGGTCACTGGCTTTAGGGATCAAGCGAGCGAGCAATTACTAGTCATCTCGTTAAGGGTGGAGACTGACATAGGATTGTCTTGTGACCGTATAGACCCTGGCTAGCACTGGTGCACGAATGTGCATCCCCTTGTTGGGCTCGGGAGTGGGGGGTGCGGCCGGGGTCCGAATTCCTTTTTCACTTAATATGGATGGAAAAACTTCTCTTTCATCTATCTCTCTCCCATGTGGAGAGCAAAAAATGTCAAAGAATTCCTCTTTTACTCGATTTTTCGTAATTAAACGCAATGATAGCCTCTCTGATAGCTCTTTCAAAAAAACTTCACCATTTGTTATTGCTAAAACCTTTCAATCTGTTCTTGGTGATGGCCATTCCCTCAAAAAATTAGTCTGGGGATTTACTGGTTGAAGTTTCTACAGCCAACCAGTCACAATTTTTGTCCAATAGTAATACAATAGGCACCTTTTCTGTATCTGTTAAAGCACATCCAACTTTAAATTCTTGTCGTGGTGTAATATCTGAACCAGATCTGTTATTTTCCCCAAAAGAAGAACTTCTAACTTAAAGGATCAAAATGTCATAGATGTCCGCCGTATCACTATCCGTAGAAATGGTCAGATAATTCCTACTAAACATATAATATTAACCTTCAATAGCCATATTTTACCTACTAGAATTAAAGCAGGCTATTTAAATTGTCCAATCCGACCTTATATCCCTAATCCGATCCGTTGTTTTAAATGCCAGCGTTATGGCCATACCAATACTAATGGCCAATGTCGTGGCACAGTTACCTGTGCACATTGTGCAGAAGTTGGCCACGACAGTAAAACTTGTGAAAAACAGGAACGCTGCGCAAATTGCAAAGGTGATCATACATCATATTCTCGCTCCTGTCCTATTTGGAACCGTGAAAAAGAGATCATTACTATAAAAATAACCCAAAACCTTCCTTACCCTGAAGCTCGTAAAATTGTAGAATCGAGAACCCCATCTGTTGGAGTTTCTTACTCTAGCTTACTTAAGCAACAAACAAAACCTGTAAGACACATTAGTACCCAGACTGAAGCTCCTTTTAAGAACAGTTCTCCTGAAAAAACATCTAGTCCTATAAAGAAAAAGACCCGTGATGCCCACGCTACTGCTGTTACCAGAGTGTTGCCAAAATTAGTGCTTTGGAAACCATCATCAGAACCTGTGAAAATTGAATATTGGACTAGTCAAGCACAGAAATCAAGCCAATCAAAAAATATAACCAAACCTGAGAATGGAAAAACACCTAATTCATCTGCATCAAATTCCCACAAACCCAAAACTAATCTAACTGTAAAACCTACCCAGAAAACAAAAGAGAATAAAACTATTCGGGGTTCTTCACAGTGGCAAACTGTGAAGAATAAACAGAGAAAATCATGTCATAGCCCATCTACAGCTAATCTCAAAAATCCAAGGCAGATGAATCAGTACGTGGAGGAGGCTATGGAGTCGGCATCTTACGACTCGAGTGATGATGATGAAAATGTTACTTTTGAAGAATATAGACCTCAGTGATTTTACCCTTTTAAATTCTTTTTATATATTTTTGTGCTTCTTTTTAGACATTGTTTGATTTTAACTTTGACATTTGGAGACAGATTTTAATCCTAACTTGACTTTTCAATTATGACAAATACTAGGACAGCCTTTTAATGCTATTTTTACATTTTAAATTTTACATTTTAAGCTGTATTACGTTTTTTTTTAACTTTTTGTTCTCACCTTGTTCTTGGCGCAGCATGTCCCTAAAGGGATTTTGCGCCATAAAACCCTAATCAACCAACCAACCAACCCAGAAACACCTTAAATGAGCTTTGAATTACTGGATGATATTCAATAAAATGTACTCATGGGGTGAACATACTTTTTGTACTTGGCTGATTTTGAAAAACAAGTATAGAAAAAAAACATGTTGAAAGTGAATACAGGGTAAAATTAATCAATTTTAACCCTCATATAAATGGTTTCATCGGTAAAAATCAGTGCTAGAAAACGCACTGATTATAAAGTTATGTTTTGATTGTAAATAAATGTATTTTAATTATCTTTCTAGTTTTTGTGTTAATTATTGCTCCACTTACAAACATTGGAATTACGAATTGTTGTGTTTGTTGATTGTGTATCCTTTGTACGAACGCTTTGAATATTTCGTGGGATAGGATAGCCAATAGCTTGTAGATCTCTCATAGCAATTTAAATTCTGATATACATCATTATATTAAGTGGGTCACGAAATTTTTCTTTTATTTAGAGGTGATCGCGTACCATTAAAGTTTGGGAACCGCTGGTATACAGCGTTTCGGGCACAGTATACATATCTGAAATTTGTTGTGTGTCCATGTAAATGTTAGTTACTTTCTATTACAAAGGAAGTAACTTGTAATAAACTTCAGCAATGTATATCAATTTCCTAAAATATGAAATAATATACTTAAAACGTACCTAAACAGTGTTTCTCCCTATTTCGTTATGTAATGGAATACTTTTCTATGGCCCTGTAAACAAATAGGTGTTCTTTGTACCATCGATTGTACAGAATAAATGTTTTAGTATATACTTCGTAGATGCATAAGAATTGTATTTTGTTCGAAAATATTTAATGTCATTGAAATGCACTTGAAGCTATTTTTTCCTATTGGGTATAATTGGGTGAATAAGTTTGGTTGTCCTTGTAATTAAACAATGCATCGATTTTTTTTAATTTGAAATGGCTTTAAATAATTATGCAATAATTATAAAATTATACATTATATATTTGATATTTAATTTTATATTTTAAATTTCAAGTGACTCGGTTAGGTAGTGTTTGCTCCGGTTTAAGCGGGCGGACTGAACAACTTTAGGTGCTTCACATTTGTATGGTAACTTTACCAGTCAGTGTGATTGTGTTAAAAACTGTTTATATCCAATGTATCCATCATTTATATGGAGTTCCTTTACCTAAGGTTTATGTTGACCTATAAAAGTGACAGTCCAAATGTTATTACTATTAAGGTTATCCGAGTGAAAAATGGTTGCCAACCCAGTTAGATTAAACGGTAAAACAATGGCCCTGTAAGCCAACAATCTGCGATCAAATCCCAGCCTGGGCATTTTTCGCTCAGTTGGAAATATTTGCTAGGCGTAGGTGATAAATCTCAAAATACATGCAGGATAAAATTCTTAAAAAAATTTTAATATGATTTGTATTCTGCATTATGTTTTTGTGCTTTTTATCTCATGAGATAAAAAAAAAGTTTCAAACAAGGTCTTTATGGGTCAAGAAAAACGTGAAAAACAGAGAAAAATTTCGGAATTCGGGAATCTAGGCAAAAATCTGTAAAATGAAGAAATTTGAATTAGTCTGGGAAAAATATACCGTTTTTTATGCGTACTGAGTTTTCACCACGATTTCGATTGTAGTCATAAATGAAGAAATTTTGAATTTATTATTCATCCAATTTAAAATGTTTGCATAATATATAAAGTAATTAAAATTTGAGCAATTTTTACACCACATACTTTTTTTTAACCATTTATCTAGATTAAAATTGTCCATTGCGAAGTATTTTAAAATAATACACAAGTGGGTTTTTAAGAAAAGTTAGGGGAAACCTGGGAAGGCCGATGAACTTATTTACCAGGATTGAGCATGACTGCTGTTTAGCAGTTGTAGTAAACTTGTACATTAATACACATTCCTTAGCATTGAAAAGAAACCTCTAGAATGCATTAATGGTGAAATTTTATTCAATGAGAGTTTTGAGATGTTTCATTTTTAACATGGATGAACTTTAGTTATCGCAGCTTTGCATGACAGGTACATTTGGAACGCGTCGTATATTTTTGTCACGATATTTCTACTTCTTGTTTGTTGAATAATTTTCGCAAGACATTAATATAAAGTCATTTATAAATTGCTTTTATTACGCCTGAAATATGACAAATTTATGCTTTTTTATTTGTATATTATATTAAAATGTGCAATGACTAAGTAACTTTTTAGAGCATTGTTTGTAAATCTGCTATAGTGTACAAAAACTTTTAATGAAATGTAATATTCAATCATAACTGAAATAATAAGTTATATTTTACACAGTAATTCAACTGTCCTAATTTATCGATGGTACAAAAGATAGTATCAATCAATTTTTGTGTTGTTTGTATATATTGATCTAAATTATATTAATTTTTAATTTTTTTAACAATATATATGTTTTAAACTATTTTTTCTTGTTCAACATAGCTTTCTTTTGCTTTTCATTTTTCGACTTGCTTCTCAGCAGCTGATAGTTTTGGATATTATCTCCCTGTTTGATCCTTTCCTTTTTTTTCTCCATGCATTTTCTACAAAAATAAAGATAGTGAACCTTCCATAATTGGGATTCATGATAGCTTAGTATCTTTCGCTGCAGCATTTATTCTCGATAAAATCAAAACAACTATTTGCAATAAACAATGAAATTTTTTTTTTAAACTGTGGCCAATAATATGTATAAACCAAGGAATATTTGCATCAACATCTAAAAGATTATTCAATGTTATTCAGTATATTTTAATTATCTATATTATATGAAATCCAAATGCAAGCTGCATATTTTAAAAAATGTTTATTTAAATATTTTATGCCATCGCATATCTGCTATATGACTAATATTCAAAAACTATTAAAAATAAATAACCCCGATATAATAATCTTGGATCTTTTTTCTAAGAATTATCTAGACAAAAAGATATAAAAACTGAATGATTTATCTTATCAATATTTTTAAGGAATCTTATTAAAGTTGTTTCATCATGGAGAAAATCATGTAACATCTTTAAAACGCAGACTAATTTTCTATAATTGGACTTAAATGTGCAATACTAAACTTAATCAAACGTTGGTGTCAAATATAAGCAAGAGCATGATCATTTAAATATTTACCATGCAGCAATATGCATGCATGGTAGTGACAATTTAATTAATTTCGTGCCAAGGCATGTTCGCTAAAATTATTAAAATGTTATAATTGTAAAATTACTATTTGTCTACTGACCCGTTTTTCGAACTGTTTTCGAAACAAACCCATTCAGTGACCGTTAATGGACCGTAATATATTTTGTGCATTTTTATATTGCCCTATATTATATAAATAATCTATAAAGCTCATTGACATTATTAAAATGCACTTAAAGCAATAATAACCCCTAAATGATACATAAAGCATTTTTATAATACTTAAATTTCTGATTAAGAGATGTATATGGTTACAATATATAGTTATTGCATTATACCTCGTATACTGTCTTTTAATATAAATCTTCACGCCCTATGCTTAAAGGATATATAATGACAGAATCTACGTGTTTCAAGATTCTTTTTTTTATTAATTGTGATATACAAAACCTAATTATTTGGCTATGAAGTTTTGTACTTATTGCATTTAAGCATAAAATGTTTATTTTTTGTAATTAAATTTTCTGAACCTGTCATTTAAAACGCGTAAAATGTTAGTTTAAAAAAAAACTTTTTTTTTTCATGTTTCGAGATGTAATTATATTTATAAACAATGATGCAGATGGTTGTGAAAAAAAGAGTGAAGACAGGCACGCAAAAAAAATTCCATTATATTAATATAGATCGTTGAAAAAATTGTTTTCTGAAAGGTAACTTTGTATCTTTAAGCATAATTTATTCTACTTTTATAACTTTTTTACGAGACTTTTTATTATCATCTCTTGTGTTAAGAATTTTAAAAGATGATTTAGAATTTTAAACACGTAGTTGAGAAAAGAAAGAAATAAAAAACTGCTCAGCTTATTAGCATTAAATTTAATATTTATTCTAAGCAATAATTTCAAATTATAATCGGCCATTTTTAAGGGTACATGTAAGTAAAAGGAAGCTGTTCTTGTGATATGTTTAACATCATGTATTTTACTTAAAAATAGAAATATAAATAAAATTTTCTTTTACAGCAAATATTCACTCTTTCGCCCATATATCAAAAGAAGTGAATTTTATTGTTTAAAAAATATCTATGTTTGGTACACTTTAAAAAAAAACTTTTAGAATATGTTGTGGTGTCAGAAAACTATTTAAAAATAATAAGAAGCAATTTTCAATTTGGCTTAAAAGAAATAAAATAAATATTTTACTAAAATACTTTAAAAATCCTAAATCTTTGTAAAGCATTTTTTCTTTACTCTACACATATAATGTTAGGTATTTTTAAATTAATGAGAATTAAAAAAAATTGTTCCCCTACAACAGAATTTTCGAAAAATGTACCAAAATTTAAAAGATTATTTTAAGGCAAAAAATATATAGAGAGAGACATTCGTAGTGCCTAAAATGTAATTAAAAACCTCCCAGCATTATAGTCTTCAAGGTCTACAATAATTTAGAACCATAATCTTTTGCTCAGTTTTTTAGGCCGATACTTAATTTCTCACATTTCAAACTTTTTATGTTTTTTGTGCTTTGAGGGCTTTTTATTGTAAGTTTTTAAACTATTTGATTACCTTCCACCGGACCACTGATTATCTTTAGTCATATTTTTTCGCCGACCGCCTTTAGGCCATTCCACGAAAACCTTGCACGTGGCACTTACATAAATACCTATATCTAATTTATAAGTTGTTAAAGTATAAACTATAAAAATGAAGAAAAAAGGAAATAATATGGGAAAAAAATTACGAAAACCTTAGATTTTTAATATTTATATAGTATAGTAGAAAGATTAGATATAAAATTATTGTTAAAACATAAGTAATATATAAAAAAGTAGTCCCATACATAATATGAAATAGTTGTTTAGTAAGATTAAAAATCTAACCTAAGGAATTTGCCCGATTTCAAGGCCACTCCATGAAAAACAGGGGTAAAAAATTTCCTGCGCGTTATACTTAAATAAATGCCAATATCTATTAAATTATAAGTTCTTAAAATATAAATTATGCATTAAAACCGACACAATACCTTAGATTTTCATACTAGCGTAATTGTTTTAATTTGACGATACAATATCATTGTATCCTAAATCAAAAAAGTTCCCCATTTTATTCTTTACACAAGTCAAAAATTGCACTTCATGCATAGAATGAGGTGCGTTCACATTTTAACGAAGTTTTAATAATATTTAGAACTCGGTGTAATATAATAGTATGCAGTACTTCAGATACAGTATAGTAGCCGAGACCTTATATGAGTCTCTGTAAGTACTATCTTCTTTCCATAAGAATATAGAAAGTAACTTATATTAAAGCTCGTCAACTTATATAAATTTTTTAAAATGTGAAATAGTTTAATGTAATTAAAAAGCGCCCCAAACAATGTTTCTCTTTATAAAAGTATGCACTGGAATACTTTTCTGAGGGGCCTGTAAATTAATAACAAATATTCTTTGTACCGTATATTGTACAGAATGTATATTTCAGCCTATTTTTCATAGATGCATATGAATTTTATTATGTTCGAAGGATTGTAACATTATTAAAATGCACTTGAAAGTATTTTTTCCCATTGGCTGTAATGTAACGAGATACTTTTCATTGTCTCTGTAATTAAATTATGCATCCGATTTTCAAAACCCTTGAAATGATTCGACAAAATTAAGCAACGATTATATATTTTAAATTTCAAAAGATTCTGTTTTGTAGTTTTTACTGTCATGAGGACAGAAGGACTGAACGGCCTTTATAGTTGCTACGTATAAACATAATTACAAATCCATCTAAATAGCAACAATATGAAGTGTCCTATATGAGACATGGAATAACAATTTATCATCTCGATTCTTCAAGTTATAATTTCTTTCAACAGTAAACGAATTTATTTACATTAGTCACTCATGTAAAATACGATACCATCTAATTCTTCGATCTAAACTTCACGCATAACCTTGATTTTTTAAGTTTAAACAATACCCTACTGTAATTCGTTTATATAAAATAAAGTATAAGGAAGTAATTCTTTTTTATACTTGTTTACCAGTAATATCTTTATACTTAATATAATCATCAGCTGAAAGTTCTTTATTATTGAAATATTCCCTTTCTTTTAAATTTAAATAATTCTGAGTTTATATCAAAATAACATACCCTTTGGTGATATTTAATTCGGCTGTTCAATGTTGTGTAAATATCACACACACACACACACACACCCACACCCACAGATAGAGAGGGGGGGGGGGGTAGGTTTACAATACTCCCTAATAGCATGCATGGTCACAGTGACGTCACTGTGGGTCACTTTGGTCACATCACATCTGTGACCAAAATGGCACCACTCAGTGGCGTCACATTGTGACTGAGATGTGACTTTCTTAAAAATCTTTAGAAATTTATAAATATCCTTCAAAACATGTTATTTACTTAAAAAAAAAACATGTTTCTGACAGTTTAAATATCGTCGCTTTTGTTGCAGTTTCGTCACAATGTTAATGTCAAATTAGTCACAAATGACACATTTTTCACGAATTTGTCACATTGTGACCACTTTGTGAATCGTCACAAAAGAGCTCTAAAACGGCCATAACGACTTCACATTTTAGTCACTGTGACTTCACATCGACGTCAGTGACGTCACATCGAAAATCGATGGTCACAAAGCCACAATGTGACTTCACAAGGACGTTGCAGTGACGTCACCATGCTTTACGGGATATTACACTGTAAACATTACAGCAAGAAGTAAGAAAACTTATTATAGCCTTGCAAATACTGAAAACTTTTAGGAAAAGAGTACTAAAATTTTGAATAAAACACCGTCCATAAAATTCAGACCGAAAAGAGGATCCTCCTAATTCAGAAGTGTTTTTGTAAACACCGGAGTCTTATTTAATTTGTTATAATGCAAATTGTTTTCGAAGACAGGTTACGGTATCAGATAGAATCTTAAGACTTCAAGTTACATAAATTGAGAATTATCTATTCATACCAGAGGTTAATTCTTTTGGAAGAGAAGTTTCATAAAGTTAATTCTACAGTATACAACTTCTACAATGTGTCTTTCGTTTATATAAAGTAATGCACATTATTATTAAAAAATGTGAGTAATTAAATTTTTTTATTATGTTTATTAATACCGTTTTACTTTTAATCTATCGTGCGTAATTTAAGTCAAACAAGAACTTATAATAGCATATCTGCTTCCCATCTTTAAATTTTGAGTATCATTAATTCCAGCATGAAATATCGTTGTAGAATTTTTATCGATATTATTGCAAAAAAATTTGCATAGAAATTCTCAAGATTCGGAAAACTTTTAATTGTATCAAAAACATAATTACCTTCATGATGTATAAATATTAAAATACAAACGTTTAAATGTTTAAATAATAAAAATAACTTTAGTCATGTGTCTGAATAGTTCATTTATTTTTCTTTCGTTAGTCAAGACCATTAATCGAAAAACTCTAATGATAAAATTAGCTAGTTTCATGCAAATGTTTTTTCAGAAGAAAAAAACCCTGTTAATCTGTTATTTCACACCAGATAAAATAAAATAAGCAAAATACCAGTAAAAACATTTTCATTATCGCAAAATTTATATGCGTAATTTACATATTCACTGTCAAAAATATTTTAATGTACAAATAAATTATTGATAAATATATTTCCAAACTTGATGTCATATTTGCCAGATATAATTTTGCATCTAAAGCTAACCTTCGCATAGTTTACCTGAGGTGGCAGTCTGATTTCCTGCGAAACCAGCAATTTTCTTTTAGACTTGACCCGTAATCAAATATTTAATCTTATCTAAGGAAAAAATCATATTTTTTTTTTTTTTTTTTTACTATGAGCCACTTTCACTCTTGAATATTAGCCTTTTAATTTCGGTATCAGCGGGCTGAAAAAAAGTATTGAAATATATAACAGATTTATGAGTATAAACAAGTGTGTTATTTCAAATCGTGACTTTTCTGTTCAAAAGTTTAAAATCAGGTTTTAACTGTAATATAAAAATAGCATTCACAATGATGTGCTAAATCCTCTTATTTTCTTTCTCTTTTCAGTTATGGAATTAACCTCATTGCCACCAATGTGAATACATTTCATAAAGGTCTCTTAAAACAAAAATGGGATCATTTTAAAAAACAGCGGGTACGGGCACACCTACAAATAAGTTGGTTTCATTAAAAAATAATTATTCAAATCGGTTCAGTATAAAACTCAGCTACGATGATTAAATGAAGCCTAATAAAGATAAAGTTGAAATGTGTTTTTGAACTTTGTATAAATAAGATACCTCATATAAACAAAATAAAATAACCGGGAATGGAGTTTAGATGCTAAATTCCTAACAAGGAAGGTCTCCATACTGGGCAAACTGAGAATTTTTTTGAAAAAAAAATACTAATTAAACTACTCATGTATGTTATAAAGGATCAGTGAAAATTAGCGGCAGAACTGCAGAAGAAAACATGTAAAATAAAAAATAAAAAATAAAAAAATACTTTCAAATATTTGGCGTGAAAAGACGAAAGTGTCACGCAATTTGGCGAGCAGCCATTTTCCCCGCAAAGTAAATGATTTTAATGCAACTGAAAACTTTTTGATTTTTAGAATGCGTGTAAATGGTATTTAATGAATTTAAACATAAACAATGAGAGAGTTTAATATATTACATATACACACACATATATATATTTTGTATTGCATGTACATGTTATTTTTTGCTGTAGTTATTTAATTTACCTCAAATATTTTCATACATACGAAATTCTTATTCCGAAAAATTATTTTCATACATTTAAGCGTACTCAAAAATAAAAGCTAGATGTTTCAATAGCAACAAAATCGAATCGACAATGCTCAACTGGACTTTGAACTTGAAACAATTTTAATTAATTAAAATTTGAATTTCGTTTTAAATCTCAAATTTCGATGGTTAAATTTGACATATAAATATCGATATAACGAAATTATCCTTAAAACAAACTAAAACTGACAAAACCAAAGATATTTAATTTATCCAAAGAAGATGAACATTAAACTTTACTTCTTTAAAATGTATTTGACATAAAAAAGTATTTTTAGAAATTGCTATTTATCGCCAACTAATTAGAAATTGTCAAATAACGAAATTTTCATTATTTTTTTACGACAGGGTACGGAGGTTCCGCCGAAATTTCTTTTAATAAACGTATATATCCTCATGAGAAGAACATTCTGTATTTGTTTTCAGATTTTTCGGAGTATGCCCGTATGGAGACCTTCCTTAAAGGGAGGAAAAAGGATAAAAGGGGGAAAAATAAAGATATTTCGATTAAATCTACCTTGGAATTTGAACGGTTAAATTAACATGTTTAAATGCCTGTCAAATATATTACCAATAAATAAAGCTAAAAAATTATTTTTCATTGTATTCACTTTTTTAATAATAAAAGTATTACTGGTTAAACTCTAGCATATGGTTTTATTCAGTAAGACTATTTTAAATTGTTAATTTACTATTCCGAAAAAGCATTTTTATTTTAGTTTATTCCAACGTATTTCCACAAGACATAAATCACGGCTTTTCCTCTAATTAGTTTATAACTTTCGAAGAAACAAAATATGCCGTGGAAAAAAGATCGGCTGTAATTTTCTTTTTAAATGGAAATTAAAAATGCTTTCCTTATTTTTATATTTTCTTCATCATAATGTTTTTCGCTTTGAACTGTACAAGTTTTTTACAACTAACAATTTATTGTGGGTTCCACCAAGACTTTCTAATTAAATTGCATTTTGGCGTGTTTATGTGAGTATGATTCTTTGAATAGCAATTTTTTGGCAATTTTGGTAATTTATACGAGTGCTTATGACTAATATTTTGACAATAGTTAATATTAGTTGAAGGTGGTGATAAAATGTTGAACTTGGTTAATTCCATTTTTATGCAACTTTACCATTTCGGTTCCGGATTTTCATTCAGTTTATAGAAAAAAATATTTTACGTGAATATTAAATTATCTATCCAAATAGATAAATTAGTGTTTACGAATACTTAATTGTATGAAAGATAAGGAATGTTCTTGTTTTGCGTACTTTTCAATTAATATTCGTATCGCAATAGGCTGAAGAAAAAAAATAGATGTTTAGAAAATAGATGTTTAGAGATGTTTAGAAAATATTCTATTACAGTAGGGCTTAACTTGCATACAACTTTCTAATACTTTTTGTATTTTATTACTCATCATTCGATTCGAAAAGTAACTTTTATATTAAATCTAAAGAATGGAATACATGTTCGAAATAAAATAATCTTAAACCTTGCAAAGACAAGTAAGCAAATAATTATTATTACTAAACGCTTAAAAATAACTGTAGTCATATAGTAAATGCATAGACATATACGAACTGTTTATATACTTGTCATATATAACACAGGTGTATTTACACCAGTTTCAACTTATTTATAGGGTCATTCCATGTCAAATGAGCAAAAAAATTTAAAAAAAGCCGTGGCTGCATAGAATGCGATTTTAATAAAGTTTGAGATACGTGTTCATTTCATATTCAAATGTATGTGTGCACAATATTTTGACGAAAAATAAATTATTTTATCAATTTTGGACATTTAAAAAACTTGTGAAATAGAATGGCTTGCGGATAATCGTCGAAAGTTGCAAGTTTCAAGTTCTATATTTTGAAAACTATTTAACAAAAATGAAGTTTTTTTATAATATTGAAATCTCTGAATATCAATCTTTATATTTATTGACTAACAATAATTTGGTAATATCATAATTAATCATAAATTGGTTGTAAATATTGAAATTTTTTAATCTTTAAAAAATTTTGAAATGTTATAAAAATTAAAGGATTTAAAAAACATCTGTGAAATTGATGCAAGATGTAATACTATGTATGAAGATCGAACTCTCAAAGTTTTAAAGTTGTTATTTATTTCCTTCATCTTAAAAAAAAACTTAACTTTTTAAAAAATGACAAAATCATAATTATTCCTCTTATGTTACCTCAAAAAAATAATTAAAGGACAGCTCCTACATCAACAATATTACACGTACATAAGAATCAATAAGTCCATGACACACAAAAAAAGTTTCAATACTGCCTTTTTAATTTCTAACATAACAAAAATGGGTTTAAAAAAAACTAATATTTTAGACATTCTAAAGACAATCTTTCTTTGAAAATACGCGCTTTTTTGCAAATTTCTTGCTAAAAAAGATGTGTGATGCCATCTATGTTTGCTACTTGAATTTAAAATTAAAATACAGTTATTTTAAGAAGAAAATCGTTTTTCTTCAACCCAAATTTAAAATATTCTTGAGGCAAAAATAAACTGAAAGCAAGAATAAAACTCCGTATACTTAAAATATACAATTTTATCTGTAATATGAAAGAGTTTAAAACTTTTAAAAGCTTTTATTCGTCTCCAAAAAAATGAAAAAATGTTGACTTTTTAATCAGCAGTTTTCACTATTTTTTTCTTATAAAGGAATGAAAAAGCCAAGAATTAAATTATAGATGTATTAAATATATTCAATTAGCTATAATGGCACAAACATTTGAATTTGGAAAAAGTGTCCTTCATTTTAAAACATATAACTGAAATATTTTATTTTTTCCACGATTTTTTTTATTTAGTTATTTTTAAATTATAAAATAAAAATACAATTACTAAATTATGCTAATCTGTTACTTATAGTTCATTCTTAAGTGTAAATAATTTTTATTACAATCTTTCGATTCCTACGGCAAATAATCAAACTTGAAATTTCAAGCATGTACACAAGACCTCGATTTCGTCTCAACTTTAATGTAAATTTTTATACTGAAATAAACTAGTCTGAACTCTACTACTTTGCGTTTCCTCGTAAATGATTGTGATCTACTTATATGATGATTGTCAATAAAATCTGTGACATGTCAGCCACACCTGATTTGCTCATTTGGTGTGGAATGACCCTATATTGATTAAGGTAAAACAGTTTTTACATTTTTTTCATCTCATTTGCAAATATATTGAGAAACAGCAAATTTGGAGAAAATTTGCTTTAAACATTTATTTACTGAATGCAACACAGAAATTTACAAAAATTAAGCGCAAAATTATCTACGAGAAGAAGGTACTCTTGATGTTAAAGTCCAAGCTTGGAGAAAACATTATACCGCAATATTATGAGAAACATTAAAAAAATGGGCTCTACTAAGAAATGTCCCCTCCCCCTGATTTGAATGAATTCACGGCATCGACTTTACATACTGTGAATTAAATTGACTGACCCCGAAACGGGAAGCGACGACTAGACACAGAGTAAGCCTTGTTCCAGCTCATCTAACGACCGGACTTAAAAACATATATTTTCAAAAATATTCTTTCGGATTCAGGTCTGCAGATTAAGCTGGTTTATTAAGTATGCTACAAACTGTGACACTAAAGCCAACACCCACAGCTTGGTAAGGTCGTGCTTTACATCCATCGGAATGAAAACGTTACCAATAGTATCGTCATATGGGCGGACATATAGATCAAAGATCTCATCACTATCTACGTAAAGCATGGTGACGTCACTGCAACGTCGTTGTGAAGTCACATTGTGACTTTGTGACCATCGACTGTCGATGTGACGTCACAGTGACTAAAATGTGAAGTCGTTATGGCCGTTTTAGAGATCTTTTGTGACGTTTCACAAAGTGGTCACAATGTGACAAATTTGTGAAAAATGTGTCATTTGTGACTAATTTGACATTAACATTGTGACGAAACTGTGACAAAAGCGACGATACATAAATTGCTAGAAACATGTTTTTTAAAGTAAATAACATGTTTTGAAGGATATTTATAAATTTCTAAAAATGTATAAGAAAGTCACATCTCAGTCACAATGTGACGTCACTGAGTGGTGGCATTTTAGTCACAGATGTGATGTGACAATAGTGACTCACAGTGACGTCACTGTGACCATGCATGCTATTAGGGTATATCTCATACCAATTGGAATTCCTCCATGAAACGCATGCAGCCCACTATAACTATCAAATGAAATTCCTGAACAAATCATGATTCAACCACTTCTGTACCTATTTGTTTCAACAGTGTTGGATTGATGATATCTGGTGCGTTTTTTCGCGACCATTTTAATTGGAGGCCACAAACGTTTGCTTTTTAATGTGGGGCTTGGAACAAAGTTCCTGATGTTGGATTTTGTGATCGCCACCGATCGAATCTCGTGGTAGAGCTGTCCTATCAAGGGGATTTACAAACAATTGCTATCTCTGCCGATTAGGTCGATGTAAAATCATGTGATATGATGACATGAACCTCGCCCTAACAATCAAGAGCTTTCAGACTTAATGAATGGTTGTTCCCTCCAGATCAGCAGACTCCCTGAACCTCTCTCCACTGTGATTCTGGACTGGTACCTGAAGATTTCAGAAACTATTGTTGTCTCGTAAAGAAAATTTATTTTCTTGCCCACCATAAGCGCGCTCTTCTCATTCACTCATTGATGGGGACACACACAAAACTGGCCTCTTTATATAAGATAGGCATTGTAATGGCACCTTTGCAACGAAAATTCTTCTCTTTTTAAGTTGCAAAGTGATTTGCAGCGAGCTGCCGCGCTGTAGGAGCTTTCTCCTGTCGGCTTAAAGAGTTAGAAAACGGTCTTGTGCATACATTGTAACTCATGTCTGCCAGGAACATGTCTTCTGGACACAGAATCTTGAAATTTACATTGATCCTAGGGTTGTAGGACCCGATAGAGAGACACATTGCGACATCTTGCAGCATCAGCCTGTGACAACCCCATTTCCATCCATCTGACCAACTGCTACCTTAGCGAATCGAGCAACCGACTACCAAAAGACATTACTAAACTCTACTGGCTTATGTCAATGAAACTTCGAACAACAGTTGGAAATCAACATAACTTATACACGAAATTACGAAAGCTTGATATGCATATTTTTCTCATTCGTATATATCTGTTCTATATTATAATATAAAAATGGTAGCTATCGTTTTTTACCAAGTTTTATTAAAGTTCATTATCATTCACATAAACAATGAAATTTATTGTTATAGTCTTTTCTTATAGTTAGCTTCTTAAAAACATGCTGTTCCTTATCTTTTGGAGACCAGTGCAGATTAAATTTTTACAAAAACTACACCATTGTACCGAAACTCTCACTAAAACGCTTCAACAGGCGTTAAATAAAAGTATTATTAACATTAAAATAAGTTTCTTTATACAATTGGAAGCAACTCTATTAACACATTGAGTGCCACATCAGTCACCGGTGGCTGACACTGAATTTTATATTTAAGCCGCCTCTTATTTAAGAATATAATCCAGTAATAAATAAAATTCAAGTAAATTTTAAATAAATTTGCAATGATTACTTAAAACAATATTTGGTTTTAATTTTATATCTTATTTTACACTGCTAGACACCGGTGATTGACGCAGTCTAGATAGAAAATACAGCATCGGTCACCGGTGACTCATTGTGTTGAGAAACATTTGATTTCACATATACATTTTTAAAAAATTATTTGTTCAATCTTGAAATTAAAAAAAAGGTTTAAAAACCTATTGTTTTAAAAATTAGTTCCAGTAGGAAAAACTTTTATAATCTTTAATCTTAACGTATATTTTGCAACAGTTAAATGCGCATTTTTAACTTTTAGCTACTTTAAAAACATACATTCTCAAAATGTAAATGCCTAAGAAAAATCTACATTTTTCTTAAGTTTCCGCATTTTTAAAACACTGTCAATCAACCATTTTCCCTGAAAAATATTTAGTCGTATAAAATATTTAACGCTTTTATTGGGTGATATATTTTTTAAGTTAGTAAATTTAGATTATATTTAAATATTTCTGCAACTCATAATTCATTATTAGTCTTCATTAGTTTTAATTTTAAAAATGCGTGTTTGTTGCAGGGAAAATTGGGGGAAGGGGGCTTCGGATGTGGATTTTTTTTTTTTTTAATGGATTTAAAATCACATTTCCAGTGCATTTTAAAACTTTCTGTGGTATGGTAATCTTATTTCCAAACTGTGCAAAATTTTGAAGGCTAATTATTTATTTTAATTCCCATCGAAACTTCTCAATTAAATTTGTTTTGACGGATTTCATTCAGTAAAGGATACTTCGAATTTCAAACGAATTTAATTTGAGTCATTTAATTTCACTAGTAAATTTAATGTTTTGAAATCATTGCAATTTAAACTCTTTGAAATAGCATAAGGATATGATAATGAAAGTAGAATTTCAATTGATAAGAAATTTATAATATTTATTCGAAAAGACTTTCTTGAGTTAATAAAGGTTGTAAATATCGGGATTCTGTAAATGTATTGAATATGTTCTAGCATAATTGTAAAAAATGATTTTTGTAAAAATGATTTATTAAGGTATTAAATATATATATATATATATATATATATATATATATATATATATATATATATATATATATATACATATATGGGTGATTCTCAAAATAGGGGACAATTCATGTCTTTTGGCATACAAAAAAAATTGGGAGGTTTTCTGTCATGTTTTTATATTTAGATATGTTTGTCTTAATATTATTCATTATTTGCACTCAAGAATTACTCACTTTTTAGTTAGAAACACCTTAAAATAACAGAATAAATGTTCAAAATGTCATTAGCATGGATGTCCACAGCAGCTGTGCCTTGTATATACTAGCTTTTTCCAGCGTTAATATCATGTTTATAAAATAAAACAAATGTTATTCTTTCTTTAAATTCATCAAGGAGAGGATTTATCCAATAAATTTCTTTTTAAAAATAAAACTATAGTATATAAAAAAAGAATTAAAGTTTGTCCTCCATATTCTATTTTCAAAACAAGATCATACTATAACAGCTGGTTATTAATCAAAATTTCATTTTCACATATGACAATAGTTTGAAAATATAAAGTTTCTCCATGGCAACAAGTAGCCATTTTATCCCAGCCTGAAAATAGAAGCATGTATTGTATTTTAAGAATAGAAGTTGAATATTAGGGGCGTACATCAATTGTATGTCATTAGAATGGATAATAATTTTCATGTTTATTTTATAATTAAAATTTTTATTTTACTTATTTGCACAGGACTATTGTGTTTTAAAAAGCCCCAGAAAGGACTATTGCATTCTGATTATATTATGGCTCATAATCTTATTTAAATTAAAATTTGTCATTAGCATGAACAAATATCAGTGTCATTAGCATGGTTTTTCTGTCCATGCTAAGACTCCTATGTGCATAAATGTAACTATTGCTTAGATTGTATCTTTTATAAAGTTTAATTTTTCATATAAATTTAGGTATTACATTTATTATTCCTAAAATATGCATTAAATCTGTCAGAAAATCACTAAGACAGCTTCTTACATTGTTAGTGTCAGAATGTTGCTCATGTAAATAAAGTTTGCTCTTTGGTAATGTTTTTATTCTCCTTATATACATGTAATATACCCTCCTTATATACATGTAATATACCCTCCTTATATACCCCTTTATACATGTAAAAATGGAAACCATTTGCTGAAAAGAAAGGCTAATAAATATAGAAAAAAATATTTAAACACGAAGAAAATAAAAATTTCTTAATATATTTATTCCATGCAATTTGTTTTGTCATTAGCATGGCTCAAAAAATACTAATTGTTTTTTTTTTTAAGTTTATTTTTAAATATTTAGCTCTGCTGACTACATGTAAAGTATACCCAATACTATATTAACAACACCTATTTTTTTTTTTTTCAGAAATTTTGCTAACAGTAATTTTTTTAAGATTTCACTTTTGAAATTGTCCCCTATTTTGAGAATCACCCATATATATATATATATATATATTAAGCTAATAAAATGCTTTTTATAGTAAAACTACTTTACTGTTTTAATCTTTCAGTGTTATTTCTATGAGGAATTTTCTGATTATAATTTTGCATATGAATTCTCCATATGTTTTGTCAAAATAGCGTGCATTTTACTGTTTTTATAATTAATGCTGCCAAAATTGTTTTCACAAATACATTTTTGTTATTTGATACATTTATTTAGTATTATGATGCACTGAAATTTTTTGGGTTTATTTTTAACTAATACGCAAATTCTGTCTATTATAATAACTAGTACACCGAACCCGGAGTTCCCGGGTCACAAAGTAAAGGTGGAAAACTTTCTTTAAATTTTAAATTCTAATAAATTTTTTCTGCGTAATAGGCTTTTTAAACTACCAACTAATTCCAAACAGTAATTTTATATGAAGCATACTATTTATGTAATCATATACAGCTTTAAAAATTATCGGTACTTCCGTATTAGACGCAAGATAGAAGTTATTAGCCAAAGATTTCGCCAATGAATAAAATTGCATTCTCAGTTTTCAAAAACAACTAAGAAAATATGACACCCAGATATTCTTTAAAATACATATTTGTAAAGTTTAATTGATGTATCTTTTGTAAAGTAAGTTTACAACGAACTAAAAGTCATTAAATTCATAGATAAAAACGAAATAAAACCAACAACCTTCACCGGGTTTTATAGCTGACAATATATTGACATAACAGGTTTTTAATTACTATTTTTTTTCAGTTGCTATGAAAAAATGACAACTAAAACATACAGTGATCTGTTATTTTCCATGGAGAAAGGAGATAGATGGAGGTGCAGTATGCGATTAAAACGGTTTGATGGGCGTTATTCTTCCAATTTAAGTCTCTCATTCGGCCCAAACAAAACAATCACGTGGAACAGAGAACGAATTTTTTAACGTCAATTTTTCTGTAAATGAAAAAGATCTGATTATATTTTAGCTTTATAAAATAACATTTCATTGTATTATGAATTAAAATTGCATCGTTAAAAGTTTTCATTTTTGTGAAAGCAAGCGGTTGTGTTTGATGCAAGGCAGCGAATTTTAGTGTTACATTTTTGGCGTCACCTCCCAGCTACTAAATTGCATCTCTATTTTTCTTTCTTTTTTACTCTATGGCAATTTTTCCTCTCTTTCCCACAAAAATGCGATACTCAAGTTGCCACCATTAGAGAAATTGAACCAAAAACTACAAAAAAATTAATATCTCAAAAACAAATTAAGATACAGTTTTCTAACAAACGGCATTTAAAAGTGCATTTTTTTCTCTAAACGATGGTATAAAGGTTGAAAACGTGCTATGTCTAGAAGTTTATAATTTTACAATAGCGAAAATTGCAAAACCGAAATTTCATCGGAAAGTGTTGCCATTCAAAACATGACGTATGCGTTACGCACAGATACGTTTGGCCTTTATTATATAGATTTTTTACTCGTGATGTGTTATATCTGTTTCAGTTTATAAAATGAGACAATATTTATGCTGACTTCTTCCTCAGTTAAATATTTACAATAAACTGAATTTTATGATAGAAAAGGAACTAAAAATGACAAATTCTCACTCATGTAGCTGCGTCGAAACATTGAAATATAATTTGAGCATACTATTTTATCTTATTTCCTATTATTCACACCATATTGTGCTAATTAATGCGCTATTCATGTCACATATGTATATGTAAAGCTTCTTATAAGCATAGATAAATTAATCAACTAGTCAAAATAAATCTAGTAACATGTGTATCCTATTCTAATTCTCTCAATCTAGAGAATTACACGGGTCGATGCCAATTTTCTTTTATTACATTCGAGTTGGACTATGCTGAATTTAGTAGTTATTTCTTATCAGTCAATTTGATAATGGATTTGCCTTTTTGAATAACAAAGAAAATAAGATTTTATAATTAAGTTGTTGGGTAAATGGCACTAAATTTTTGTTTACTTAGAATGCCACTCGAGTCGTTCAAAAAAACCCGGTTGATACCCTAACAGCATGCATGGTCACAGCGACGTCACAGTGACGTCACTGTGAGTCACTTTGGTAACATCACATCTGTGACCAAACTGCCACCACTCAGTGACGTCACATTGTGACTGACTAGGAAAGCGCACGAACTGTGAGTCACGGATTTTGAAAAAAGTGGTATCGTTGGAACGATCTCATCGAGAGTAGCAAAAAACTCAATGGAACTACCCGTCGCAAATGAATCGTTATCGAGATATCCGATAATATATGTGACGCAACTAGCGCATACTCAATGGGACACCGTAAAAAATTTTAATCTCGATTTTAACTAAAGTGGTATCGTTGAAAAGATATCATCGTGAGGATTAAAAAACTCAATGGAATCATCCGTCGGAAATGAATTGTTTTTGAAATATCCGACAATTTGTGTCACATTTTTAATACACACTTCTAGGAAACTGCATTAAGTGACAGAAATTGTCGGATATCTCGAAAATCGCTCATTTCAGATGATTTGTTCCTGTGAGTTTTTTACTTCTCACAATGATATCGGTTCCCCATTAAGTGTGCACTAGAAGAGTAGGCACTAGCTACGTGACACAAATTGTCGGATATCTCGAAAACAATTCTTTTCCGACGGGTGATTCCATTGAGTTTTTTAATCCTCACGATGATATCTTTTCAACGATACCACTTTAGTTAAAATCGAGACTAAAATTTTTTACGGTGCCCCATTAAGTATGCGCTAGTTGCGTCACGTATATTGTCGGATATCTCGATAACGATTCATTTGCGACGGGTAGTTCCATTGAGTTTTTTGCTACTCTCGATGGGATCTTTCCAACGATACCACTTTTGTCAAAATCGGTGACTCACACTTCGTGCACTTCCCTAGTGAGATGCGACTTTCTTAAAAATCTTTAGAAATTTATAAATATCCTTCAAAACATGTATCCGGCAATTTAAATATCGTCGCTTTTGTCACAGTTTCGTCACAATGTTAATGTCAAATAAGTCACAAATGACACATTTTTCACAAATTTGTCGCATTGTGACTACTTTGTGAAACGTCACAAAAGAGCTCTAAAACGGCCATAACGACTTCACATTTTAGTCACTGTGAATTCACATCGACGTCATGTGACGTCACATCGACAATCAATGGTCACAAAGTCACTTCACAATGACGTTGCAGTGACGTCACCATGCTTTATGGGTAATGTTATCTATGAGGGCGTTGTTTTCAAATATCTTGCTCAAATTTTAATATTTTTACACTTTTTGAGAGAGGGGGGGGGTCGTAGGGTAGCTGAGGATAATTTATAACCGGGCTTGTTTATATTTTTTCGATTAAGGTTATATTTATATTATATCATGATAGTTTCGATTTCAGAATCAGTTCCATCTAGTTTCTAAATTTTAAAGTAATTTTTTAACAAAAAATCTGAAATCGAATAAAATAAGCTTTTTAAGAAAAAAATATCAACCGACTTCAAAAAAGCACTAAAAAGAATTAAATAATTCTTTAAAATTCTCTAATGACAAAACGTTATCCAATAAGCGCACATCGGATATCAGGTACCGGCATAAAAAACGGTTAAATTTAATATGTATAATTTAATATCCACCAAACATAGATTTTAGAGATAGTATTATTTTACAAGAGATGAATTGACATATTTATGATTTATTTTATGAATATATACATATAAAAAGTAATGAATTACTTTTTGAAGTTGGTGCCAAACAATCACAATCGATAATGATTATCCCCATTTTAATTATGGTACTAGGCATAATTTAGCTACACTTCTTAATATACATCAAATAGTTTGGCACCAACTTCAAAATGTAATTCATTACTTTTTATATGTATATATTCATAAAATAAATCATAAATATGTCAATTCATCTCTTGTAAAATAATACTATCTCTAAAATCTATGTTTGATGGATATTAAATTATACATATTAAATTTAACCGTTTTTTATGCCGGTACCTGATATCCGATGTGCGCTTATTGGATAACGTTTTGTCATTAGAGAATTTTAAAGAATTATTTAATTCTTTTTAGTGCTTTTTTGAAGTCGGTTGATATTTTTTTCTTAAAAAGCTTATTTTATTTCCTACTTTTTAGTTATGCATACCGTAAAACGTAATTATGTGTACTGGCACACGATAGTTCTTTGTAATGCATTACTAACGTACGCACTTTGCTAAATTTTGATGTATGCAGTTTACTTGTCACTGTTTGATTATCAACTTTTCTGAAACCACTTACAATATCGGTTAGTATCGTTTTGAATCTTAAGAATTTCTTTGTATGGTAACTTCTTCAGACAAGATCTGCCACTTCGAAAAACTACCACATTTATGAAATCTTAATCTGCATGGAATCCTACGGTCATCGAAAGTGGGTATCAAAAGGTGACAATCCATCAAGTAAAGTGTCCTTACACATAAGAGCGCGACATAGTGCTTCCATATATGAGCATGCAGCAAAATGACTTCATACATTAATGTATAGTCAAATGCTTTTCTATTGTAGTCAGTCAAAAGTACTCCCCCTTCACTCAGAAAAAGGAAAAAGAAAGATTTTAGCAAAAATCGCACTATGCTTCAATCGATAAACAGTAACAATCTGATACCTATACAAGCAGTAATGGCATCGGAAATGAGATGTGGTGATTCGACGAGGAATCTGAAACTCACAACCAATACCTGGCTGCCTCTATAAAAGAGTGACAGCATTTGATTCCCAAATATTTCTTTTACAGACGCTTTTGTCCCAACAGCACTGTTAAAAATTTGAAACTTTTGCTGTACACTGTTAAAAATCTGCTGCATTTTTTTGCTACTCTCTCCAGCGCTTGTATAGAAAACGGTTACTTGACTGTATTAAGGAGCATTGTCATAGGTTGCAGTAGAGACATTATATACAAGCAACGCAGTGCGTTGCAACAAAATGCAGCAGATTTTTAACAGTGTATCATCACTTCTCCGCTTATATAGAAAACGATTAGTTAAATGCATTATGAAGGATTCTCATTAATAAAAATAAAGATATTCTATAAAAGCGATGGAGTGACGATGCAGCAAAATGTGCAAATTTTTAACAGTGCATTGCATTGTTAGGCATTTTTTATTATGGAATTTGATGATGATTTCCAGGAAGAATTCAATTGTACTCGTATGAGAAGTTAACAAGATTGACGAAAATTGCCCGCTCAACAAGATGGTTGGTGACTCGTTTTTGTCCAGAATCGTTTCAACCAATTATATACTGTGCTACATGTGTCGTCATATTCATATCGAGGAATCCTACACTGTAAAAAATTTGACACTTTTGCAATATCATCACTCTATTACTTTTATAGAAAACGATTACTTCATCCAATTACGAAGCATTCTCATGGGTCAAAAGAGAGATATTCTACAAAAGCAGGGGAGTGACGATGCAGCAAAAGGATCGCATTTTTTACAGTGACACTGTAATCGGAAATGAGCGGTGGCGTATTCGATGAGGAATCTGAAACTCATTACCTATACCTGGCTGCCTCTATAAGAGAGTGACAGCATTTCATTCCCAAATATTTCTTTTACAGACGCTTTTGTCTCAATTACACTACAAAAACTTTGAGCCCTTTGCTGCATCATCAGTCCACCGCTTAGAAAACGATTACTTTACTATGTTATGGAGCATTCTCATTGGTCATAAAAGACATACTCTATAAAAGCTGTGGTGCGACGCTGCAGAAAATGGGTCAAATTTTTAACAATGTATCATGGAGCATTCTCATGGGTCAAAGGAGAGATATTCTTTAAAAGCGGGGGGAGTGACGATACAACAAAAGGATCAAAATTTTTACAGTGTACACTGTAAAAAATTTGGCCCTTTTGCTGCATCGTCAATCCACCGCTTTTATAGAAAACGATTACTTTAATCTATCGTGGAAAATACTCATGGGTGAAGAAAGAGATATTCCATAAAAACGGGGGAGTGATTATGCAGAAAAAGGGTCAATTTTTTACAGTGTACACTGTTAATAAATGTGAACCTTGTCCAGTTAGGATTTCACACTTTGAAAAGATCGTGTGTCTATGTAAGTGTAACTTAAAAACATGAAAAATGAACGTTTCTAATTGGTCGATTGCTTCGAAAAGATATTGAATTTTAATGTTTTAATTTTTTAAAAAGTTCTAATCAACAGATTTTTATGCAATTTGAATGGGACCACATGGGCCCCATGCGCTTTCAAACAAAAAAAGATTTATCAAAATCGGTTCATATTTACGAAAGTTATGCGTGAACAACAAATACATACAGGTCGAAATCATAACCTCCTCCTTGAAGTCGGTTAAAAAGTAAAAGCTATCCCTGTTGTAGATCGTCCTGAACTATCCTATACAAAAAATATCATGTAAAAATATTAAAATTTGAGCTAGACATTTCAATATAATACCCCCGTATACTCAACTTTATCATCCGGATCTAGTGTGGGCTGTTATTGATATTACTCACCCGCAAGAAAAGTGTGACATATCAAAAAAAGTAAATTTCTCAGAAAAGGAAAAAAAAAAACTTGCATGTTTTTAATGTAACTTGAAATTCTGGCACTTAGCTCTGCAGAAGGAAAAAGTTGCATAAAATCATAAAACCCTTTTAAGAATAAAGACATAGGATGAGGTTTTGGGAGTTGAAGGAATTTACTTCCCTACACTATTCACCCCTCTTTTTTGGTCACAAATAGACACACAGTGTGATAAAGTGATTTCCCATATAGCTACACTTATGACAGTTTAGTGTTTCAAGATGCACCTATAACAGACCTGATAGTGGAATAAAACGCAAATTCAATTTTTGCGAGATGTGTCACTTTTCTTGCCGGTGAACGATATAATAGTCTTATAAATTAAAGTTAAGTAAATTTCAAATACATTTTAAGTAATTCCGTAAAATACAGGTATTTTTAAGCTTTATATCATATTTTATACTGCCAGTCACCAGCGATTGATGCGACCAAAACGGAAAACTCGAGTATCGGTCATCAACGTGGCATTTAACGTGTTAAGAGACAAAATAAAAACAGCACAGTTTAAATTATTTGCATTTCCCTTGTTTTGATATGTTTGTTGCTCCTTTATTTAAAGTGGTTCCTGTATATAAAGTTAATTTTTTTACTCGCTTCCTGATGCCCTGAACGTGAACATATCATTTACACTGGTGGATAATACATTATTCCATTATTTAAAATATAATTATAAATTAACGATTTATATAATCTTTTGCAGATTTTCAAAAATCACTAGTGCTTTCAGAGTAAGTTTTAAAACATTATTTTGTTGTTGTTCCTATTTTCCAACAAACCACTTGATATAAATTGATCAATGGAATTATCAACAGATGATGATATTGAGTTTATTTCTCGTACCAAATTTATGTTTATCATTTGAAAAGCTTCAGGTCGGTATTGCAAAAATTAACTTATTAAAAAAGCTGGAGAAGTCCAAAAGTAGATTTTCTTTTAAAGATAATTTTGTATGTTTTTTAAATTTCGCATTAGAAAACGGACAATATATGTTCAAAGTATATGAATTTCTGTTTTGTATGGTTGTGAAAAAACCCTTTTTAGTTCATAATTATTTTAGTTTTGTGTTAAAATAATCTATTAATTTTTATATGCTTAATTTAATGCATTCTAACATCCGAGTCAAAATACAAAAAATGGAATGGATGAGCCACATAGGATTAAGACATTTTTCTATTGTCTGGCTGCTATAGACAAACCATGAAATATTTATACTTGCAACTGTTTGAGTTTCAAACACAGGGGAATGTGCCAAATTAGTCTATGTAAAATAGACTATCTATCTATGAAACTGCAATAATGAAATATAAACATTAAAATTAGAAATTTTTAAATAAAAAATAGTGTAATGTTTTTAAAAGTACTATTTATCATTTAACTCTTTAATGGTATGTAAATTGCCACAAATAAAAAAAAAAATTAGAAATGTTGAATAGTTTTCAATTTTTTTCTTCCTTGTTGCCAACTATTATTTATACAGAGAACATATGATTTTGTTTTTAATAAAGTAATTAACACTATAAAACAAAACTGTTGATTGACGAATATTTTACAGCGAATTAATTCAGTTAAATTTACAGAAAATGCCACTTCGGTCCACTAAATAGTTATATCCCGTAAAAACAATGTTTCATGCAAAACCATTGTTTATATGTTTTTTGTCAGGAATAAATATTGCAGTTTTTATTATAGCAATTTTGTACACAGCGATTCGCGCTTTTTTCAAGACTAAATCAAAATACCGAATTTACCTAAATTGAGGCATACTTAATACATAAGTCAACCAGGACATGTAAAATCATTCATAAACTGAATCGCATAATGAAATTGATGAGCATAATATGTTTTGACCATTAAAAACAGAAATTGAAATGAGGAAAACTTACATTGTACTAAGTCGCCAACCTGTTGAGAAAATTCAAACCTGCATATTAATTTTATTATCAGTTAATGATCTTGAAAATAGTTAAAGTATATAAAATGAAAGGAAATATATTCTGGAACGATGGTTATATAATTTTTTTAAGCAGATTTAAAAATAATTCCATAATTTATTTTTACATTTTTTATTGCAAATTTAATCTTAACTGATTTACATTAATCGAGGCCTACTCGAAATTAATGTAATACCCATTTTTCAGAACAACATAGAATTAATCATAAAATTGAGCGAGACTTTTAACATTGAATAGATATATAAAATGCATTTTAAAATAACTATTTTAATTTTAATGTATCATATTTAATGCATTCATAAAGCTAAAACTCTTCACACTAAAATCTAGATGAACATGTTACTCCCTTTCAAATTGTTATTCCTGATTCTAGGTTTTAAAATGTGGATTTTAAAATACAACTTTAATTTATTCATGGCTTTTCCGCTAATCTTTTACTGAAAAAATATTTTAAGAAGCACTGGTAATGTTCATTTAAACAGATTTAAAAGTACTTTCCTAACTTAATTTTACATTTTCTGCCTCGTTGCATACTTGCCCTGAAACTACGTTTTTGATGCCGAACAATTTATTCTGGATTTATACTGAGGCTTGCTAATTAAGTGTATTTGTTGTGACATGATTTCTTTTTAAAAAACAGTGCTTTGAATAGTAATGTTCTCGTTTAATTTCACTCATTTAACTTCCATAATTAGAACGTGTTTTGTTATGTCAACTTTTGGACACTTAAGAATATTATAAAAATGGTATTTATGAAAGCTAATATGATTTAAACATATCGGCTTTCGAAATAATTAATTTTTTAATTAACTCTTTCGGATCTAGTACCTAGTGTACTATTATCAGTACATGTTATTCAATAGAGCTCTCTTTTAAAAAATACTTTTACTATTATTTACATTTAGTAATATTGTATATGTCTATAAGTTTATAATGTGACTTCATTTATGTTTAGGCACTAAGAAATAATAAAAATTATTTGCTTAGTTTTCTATAAGCCCTTTCTGATTCGTATTTTTTAAACATAATTCATTCTTTAAGTTTAAAATAAATGTTACTTTCCTGAAAGAATGGTTGTAACAAAGTACTAAAAGTATTAGAAAGTTGTATATCAGTTAAGTCTTGTTGTTGTAATATAATATTTTCTAATCATCTCCTAAGAACCCTCTTACCCTTATTGTCATATGAATTGAAAAATTCGCAAAACTACAACATTCGTTATGTTTCAGACAACGAAATAATCGTTAAACTGTAATATATTTGTATAATTAGTGTTAATGTTATTAACATAAATCTAATTCTTTTCAAAAATTTGGAAAAAAAAATCTGACCCTAAATGGATTAAACATGGGATGTTTTTAAAATAACTATTTTAACTTTAATGTCACACATTGAAACTATTTATAAAGCTAAAACTCTTGACACTAAAATCTATCCGAAGATGTGATCCCCATTCAAATTATTATAATAGCTTTAAATTTTAAAATATTGATTTTAAAAACTTATTTATCCACGAATTTTACGCTAATCTTTTACCGAAAAAATATTGTAAGGAAACCTGGTAATATTCATTTAAACTGATTTAAAAGTACTTTCCTGACTTAATCTTACACTTTCTGCCTCGTTGCATACTTGCCTTTAAAAACTACATTTTTGATGACGAACAATTTATTCTCGATTTCTACAGAGGCTTGCTAATTAAGTGTATTCGTTGTAACGTGATTTCTTTTTTTATTATTATTGCTTTGAATATTAATGTTCTCGTTTATTTTGATTCATTTAACTTCCATGATTAGAATGATTGTTTATTATACCATCATTTGGACACTTTAAGAATATTATAAAAATGGTATTTATTAAAGCTATTTTATTTTCTTTTAAAAATATATAATATTAGATTTTAAAAAAATTTAATTTTCAACTAACCTTTTCAATTCTTGTGTACTATTAATAGTATATGTTTTTTAGTGGAGTATTATTTTGTTTTAACAAATACTTTTATTTATACGTAGTAATGTTAGTAAATGTCTATGCTTTTGAATATGACTATGTTTAGGCATTAAGTAGTTATAAAAAATATTTGCTTCATTCATTGCTCAATTATCTTAAGTATAATTAAGAATATTATAAACACATATTTCATTCTTAAAATTTAAAATAAAAGTTACTTTCTTCAAAGAATCATACATAATAAAGCGAAAAAAGTATTAGAAAGTTGAAAATCACATAAATCTTGTTGTGATATAATATTTTCTAAACATCTCCTAAAACTCCTGCTTACTCTTTTGACATATAAATTGAATAATACGCAAAACAACATTCGTTAAGGTCCAGACAATGAAATATTAGTTAAACTCTAATCTATTTTTATAACTTGTGTTAATGTTATTAACGTAAAACTATTTTTTTCTAAAAATTGAAAAACAAAAATGGACCAGAAAAGGGTTAAAAAAGGGAAAGGGTATGCTTCTTAAAATAGCTATTTGAACTTTAATGTCATATATTCAATCCATTTATAAAGCTAAAACTCTTGACAGTAAAATCTATGCGAATACGTAACCGCCCTTTCAAATTATTATGTCCTAGCTTTAAGTTTTAAAATATGGATTTTAAAATTCTATTTTAATTTATTCATGACTTTTCCACTAATCCTTTAACGAAAAAAATGTTGTAAGGAACGCTGGTAATTTTAACTTAAACAGATTTAAGCGTACTTTCCTAATTTAATTTTACATTTTCTGCCTTCTTGATTACTTGCCTTTAAACTACATTTTTTTATGACGAGCGATTTATCCTGGATTTCTAGAGAGACTTGCCAATTAAGTGTAGTTGTTGTGACGCGTTTACTTTTTTAAAAAGGATAATTTGAATAGTAATGTTCTTGTTAAATTTGAATCATTTAACTTCTATATGTTATTAGAATTATTATATTATTAGAACGAGGTTTGTTATATCAATTTTGGACACTTAAGAATATTATAAAAATGGTATTTATAAAAGTTAATATGATTTAAAGATATAGGATTTCGAAATAATTAAATTTTAAATTAAACCTTTCGAATCTTGTGTACTATTAATAGTACATGTTTTTAATGGCGTTCTGTTTTAACAAATACTTATACTGTTATTTATATGTAGTAATGTTAGTATTTGTTTATGCATTTACGATGAGACTTCATTTATGTTTAGGCATTAAGTAGTAATAAAAATTATTTGCTTAATTCTCTATAAGCCGTTTGTGATTCTTTTGTTTTAAATATAATCCCCTCATTAAGTATATAATGAATGTTTTTTACTGAACGAATGATGTGTAATAAAGCACAAAAAGTATTAGAAAGTTGTAACATCAGTTAAATCTTGATGTAACATAATATTGGGTTCGGGAAAAAGTTTTTTCCTTTTTATTCGATTATGATTATATTCCTATTTTTCAAAGTTTATTTATCTATATAAGTTTAAAAAACTAATCAACAATGTATGTGCCGTTTTGTTCAACGACAATTTTGGCATTTTTCTGGTAAAACCATAATTCCTTCATTGTAGAACTTCTCAGATTTCTGGGCAAAAACTGAACAACGTGATTTTCACAAGCTTCTTTTGAAACCAGCTTAACACCATTTACAGAGTTCTACAGAGAGCGGAACAAATGATAATCGGTCGGAGCTAGGTCCGTACTATACGGTGAATGCATCAAAACTTCCCACCCAAGCTCTCTGTTTTTGCCGGATGACTTAAGATGTGTGTGGTTTAGCGTTGTCGTGATGGAAGACAACATCTTTCCTATTGAACAATTCTGGCCAGATTTTTTTAATAGCCTGCTTTAACCGCATTAGTTGTTCACAGTATATAGTTGAATTAATGGTTTGGGCAGGTTCGAGCAGCTCATGATGGACAATTCCTTTCCAATCCCACCAAACACTCAGCATCACCTTCCTTGGCATCAATCCGGGCTTTGCCAACGTTTTGTGAAGCTTTTCCTGGCTTCGACCACGATCTTTTTCGCATATTGTTGTCGTATGGGATCCACTTTTCATCACCCGAAATCTTTCGTTTCAAAAATGGCTGGATTTCATTCCGTTTCAGTAACGATTCACAAATGGAAACTCTCTCCATTAAATTTTTCACTGTAAGTTCATGGGAAACTCAAGTATAGAGTTTCTTTTGCTATCCAATCTTATGTAAACGGTTCAAAACTGTTTTATGGTCGATGTTTAGTTCCGCATCAATGTCGTGGGAAAAAATAAGTTGGTCTACCTTGATTTTTGTTTTAATTTCATCGTTTTTTTCAACGATTGACTGGCCAGAGAAGGTTCATCTTTAACATCTAAATTTCCGAAACGAAAACAAGCAAACCAATTTTGATACAGGCGTTTACTTAAGCACTGATCACCATAAACGACATTTTCGATGATCCTGTGCCGCATTTTTTTTCCCTTTTTGGAAGTAAAAAAAAAGCAAAATCTAACGAAAATGATTTTCTGGAATCCCTTTTTTAAGACTCAATAACTTTTGACTGATTAAACAAATGACGCTACCTTTATATCTAGAATTTTCTAGAGACTATAACTTTTCAAACTATGTACAGTATGGCTTAATTGAGTATGTATTACTCGAGATATGCGAGTTTAAAGCCATCCATTGGAAAAAAACGAAATTACTTTTTCCCCAACCCAATATTTTCTAAACATCTCATAAGATTCCTCTTAACTTATTATCATATGAATTGAAAAATGCGAATAACTACCACATGTATGCTTCAGACAATGAATTAATCGTTAAGCTGTAATATATTTATATGACTAGTGGTAATGTTATTAACGTAAATCTACTTTTTTTTCTAAAACTTGAAAAAAAAAATTCGGAGCATAAACATTGGATGCTTTTTTAAATAACTATTTAATTTTATTGTTGCATATTGAATTCATTTACAAAGATAAAACTCTTCACACTGAAATTGATTTGAAAATGTGCCCCCTTCCTTTCAAATTATTATTACATTAGTTCCATGTTTTAAAATATTGGTTTAAAAATATATTTTAATTTAGTCATGACTTTTAGGTTAATCTTTTACTGAAAAAATATTGTAAAAAAGAGCCCTGGTAATTTTCACGTAAACAGATTTAAAAATACTTTCCTAACTTAATTTTACATTTTCTGCCTCGTTGCATACTTGTTTTGAAACTATATTTTTGATAACGAATTTTAATTGCAAAAAGCGTCGAAAAAGTAGACAAAGAAAACATCCAGATCTCGAAGTTAGCTATCCTATGCTCCTCATCACCAGAAAAAAAAATTATACAAACCAAAAATTAAAACGCTGCCATTTGTTTGCAGGAGTCTTTTTGCGATTACCTGCTAGTAAAAAAGTAAGTCTACTATTTTTACTAAGTCGTAAGGACATGCTTTTAATCATAAAATAATACATCTGTAATTTAAAATTATAGCATTTACTAACTGATGGTGTTACGGTGAAAATATTAATTTTGATTTAAGTATACATTAATCTAAAACTTTGATGGCTCATATATTAACCTCTTCAGTCCCTGAGTACCCAAATGGGTACATCAGTTTTGTCCCATTTTATTAATGATACTCAAATATAAATAAAATTTCGATATAAGAATAATATGTTTCGAATTCTAAGATTCGAGCTAATGAAAATAAAACAAAAATCTCGCTCTGAAGTCAAACGAGAGAAGAAATAATTCGGTAATAATTAAAAATACTGTAATAATCGCCAGTAGCGAAGAGGTGAATGACAGATAACACTAAATCTGTCATTACTAAAACAACACTAAAAATCCCTGTAATTTATTTTCAATTCCTTTCATTAATTAAAGCTGTTAAATTAAGATTCAAAAAACCATTTAAGTTAAAATTTTTATTTGAATCGTATTTCTCAAATTCATAATTTATGTATTTTAAATTGTAACATTATATTTATTAATTGGTGGTTATGCAATGAAAATATTAATTTGGATTTGGGTATGGATTAATCTGCACTTAATATTATGCTTACACTATTGAATGAGTATACACTAAAACTATTTCATCCAATAAAAAAACCCTGCAACTTATTTTCATTTCATTGTACTAATTTAAGCTGTTAAATCATGATTCTGAAAAGCATCTAAGTTTTGATTTTATTTGAACCGTATTTCTCCAACTCATAATTCACGACTCTACCACTAATTAGTTTTAAAATTTTAAAGAAATAAATTGTGGCGGCTGTAATTTTCCTTTAAATCCGTTTAAAAATAGTTTCATCTTTATGTGTTGCAACACTTTTTGTTTTAAATCGTAAATTTTTGATAATTAACTATTTATTCAGTATTCCATGGATACTTTCTAATTATATTGGTTTGTTTTCACGTGCCTCTAAATAGATTAAGATTCTTTAAGTAAGAACTCTTATGTAACTTGCATCATTTAATTCGACTGTTATATAATATAGTTAATTTTGACGTTTTAGAATGTCACTCACAAGGAAGGTCTCCATACGGGCATACTCAGAAAAATCTGAAAAAATTACAGAATGTTCTTCTCATATAGTTATACTAGCGGCCTTCGCCCGCTACGCTGGTCGGTTTATCTAAAGAAATCTTGAAGAAGTAGTTAGATAAGGTTCAGACATACATTAAAAAAAAAAAAAAAAAGCAAGTCGATCATTCAAAAAACGTTGGGAAATATCAAATATTTACTGTAATTTTTTAAGAAAAACAAAGTTTCGAAAAAAAAAATTAAATCGAAAAAAAAATTACACTGACATATTAATGCAAGGAAATTTTCCCAGAGAGAAAATTCGCCTTGAATACAATATTTCAAATTCTTTTAATTGCTTATAGGCGTTAATGCCAACATAGTGAAAAAAAATTCCATGCTGGGAATCGAACCCGGGCCATCAGTATGGCGCACTGACGTTCTACCGACTAAACCACATGGAACGACAGCCAGCTTGAAACTTTCTCATACTTAAGTAGACTGGCGAAAACATAACGATAGCGCGTTTTAAAATCGCACAGTGACATCTATTGGATTTTATATGTACTAAAAAACGTTATGTACTAAAAAACGTGAGCAGCGCACCTTATAGTTTCTTTTGTTTCTTTTTGTTACTTTTTTGTCTGTTGTCCGATTTTGATGAAACAAAGCCTATACACTGCCCGGGAGTGTGCATTCTTCATTAGTGAAAACCGCATAAAAATCCATTCAGTAGTTACGAAGATAACCTCGAACAAACAGACAGACAGACAGACAGACAAAAAATTCAAAAAATTTTTTTTTGTGTTTCATTGGTTTTCTTTTATCGCCCTGACTCCATTTTTGTCAATTATCTTCAATGTACAGACACACCGGGTCCTACTGTTTTATTATATGTATAGATATGTTTATAAAAAGAATTTCGGCGGAACCTCCTTATAACGTCCGTAAAAAAATTATAAAAATTTCGTTTATTTGGCGATTTATCTCCGGTTGGCGAAAAAACGAAATTTTGAAAAATACGCTTTTACGTTTCGAATACTTTTTAAAGAAAAAACTTTCTATGTTCAATTTATTTAAATTAGTTTAGTTTAAGTAATTTTAGTTTTGCATTTTTACTTTACTTTAAGTGTAATTTTGTCATATACGTTTATATGTACTTATAACAAAATGAAATTAATATATTTTATCATTTAAAACACAATTTAAATTGATTAAAATTGTTCCAAATTAAAAAATACACTCTTAAAAATCTGCTGCATTTTGTTGCAACGCACTCCCTTACTTGTATAGGAAACGGTTACTTGGCCGTGAAATGGAGCTTTCTCATTGGTTGGAATAGAGATATTATATACAAGCGGTGGAGTGCGTTTACAACAAAATGCAGCAGATTTTTAACAGTGTATGACACGGTCAATTCACCCTGCTATGGAGCATTCTCATTGGTCAGAAGAGAGATATTCTATAAAAGTAGTGGAGTGACGTTGCAGTAAATGCTGCAGATTTTTAACAGTGAAGTCAATTAAAATCAGTTTTCAGATTCGTTAAAATCGTCTGCTTTTGGCGAGGAAATGCACTGCTCGCCAAATCCCGCGTCGCTTTCAGCTTTTCACGCCAATTATTCCAAACTATTTTATTTTTTTACATATCTAATAATGCAATTCCGCCGCTAATTTTCACTGATCCTTTATTACCTACATGAGTAGTTTAATTCATATTTTTTTCAAAAAAATCTGAGTATGCCCCCAATGGAGACCTTCCTTGTCAGATTAATGTTAATTTTTGTTCACTTTTTGAATTTAATTTTTAAATATCTATAAAGGAAAGATATTAAAACTGCGATGTTTAAGTTCGTAAGCATTTGTAATCTGACAAAACCCAACCCATTATGTTTTTTCGGGATATTTTTAGACTTTCTTTCGTCTGACGAAACCCTGTTCGTCCCTTCTCTCTGTCTGTCAGAGTTCGTTCAGAAAAACTGCATAAGTCAGAGGCTTTAAATTTTGTTTACTTACAGCTGAGAACCTCGTATCACACGACAAATCATGATTTTTTTAAAAAGTCTATTTTAATAAAGTTATTTTTTCAATGTCATCCGTTCATTTTTGCGATTTAAAGATAACCTTAATTTCAACGTTTGCCTGTATTCATCATGGCTCTGAGTTAAAGCATCTCGCTAGTAAACAGAAGATTCTTTGTTAAATCCCCGATGCTGGAATTTGAAATTTTCATCCTACGTTGGATTTAATAAGATTAAATTTCATATTTTTGGCCAATTTAAGGGTTTATATTATTAAATTTCGTTAATCTGATATTTATAGTATGTTTTCAAAAAAAAATCTTTCTATTAAAAAAATGCGATTTATTAATGATTAAACATCTTAAATTTAATTTTAAACATTTTTTTCTCTTTTAGAAACTTAATTTCATTTGTTTCTGCTACTTTTATATTTGATTTTTTTTTAAGGATTTTGTTTAAATAATTTTATTTGAACATTTTTAATTTGGTTAAAATATAATTATTTTAAATTTAGTGGTGTTACCATCTATGTGAGAATATAATAATTATAAATAAACAATTTTAATTTGTTATTTAAAGGATAAGTTGTTTCGAAAGAAATATTAAATGAAACCCTCTTTGCTATCTGCGATCACATTTATCCATTTGTTTTATTTTTCTGTCAGGTTTTTGTTATTTTTTCGGGATATTTTCGCTGTTTTGGGTATTTGTTCCTTTTGGAACACGAAGAAAAAAAATGAATATTTAAAAAAAAAAGTAGTTTGCTAACATTTAACATAAACAAACCAAAATTTAGTATACTTTATGCTCTGACGGTACTTTCAGCTACCACTAACGAAAATGCAATACAAATTTTATTTAATTTGTTTCAATTTTTTATTAATGCATTGCAACACTTCTTGTTTCCAAGTATAAGCTTTTGGTGATTTAACTACAATGTCTGGGTTCCATTGAGACTTACTAATTACGTTGGTTTATTTTCACGTGCTTTCAATAGAAAAAAAAATCATTTTTTAAATAGGAATCTTTTATTTAACTTCCATCTTTTAATTTCGGTAGTTTATAATTTTTATTTTCATATTTGGTTGTTTTAAAATGTCTTTGGAATTAGTGATGTTTATTTCCGATTTTAAAATTTAATACTTAAATATTGCCTAAACAAAGATAATGAAACAGCAAAATTCGTAAACATTTAGAAGCAGCGTTTGCAAAACCCAACCTAGTGAATTTTTCAAAGATTTTTTTTCTTAATCCAGAAACTTTCCTTTATTTTTTCGGGAGTTTTAAGGGTTTTTTTTTAACACGAATGATAAAAAACATTAGGATTTATTTTTTAAAGTAAAACCTTTTTATAATATAAAAAATTTTCAAAATTAATCATGCTTTTAATTCTCCAAACAATTTTTCTCCATATAATATAATGTAATCGAATTCTTTTGAGTGTCCCTGTAAATTAACCATTAATCATACATACTTAATATGCAATATCAAACATGCTTTGGTAACCCTAAATAAGTTCTATCAATTGCATGAAAATTCGAGTATGTTTACGGGAGTTATTACGTGGACAGACGGACAGACAAACCGAATGCATAAATAATTTTAATATTTTTTGGAAAGTGCTAAAGTGCAGAGCAAAATAGTGAAAGCTAAATGTATTTTATGGTGTGATTATTTTCTCATTCATTTACATATTTCTAGCTTAACTCTTCGAAAAATGTTTATAGGAAAAATTTGCTATTACAAAACACTTCTCATTTGCAAATAATCAATAAGTCAACTGTCATCCCCATACAGTTAAATTTCTTAATTGTTTTCGAGAATTTTTATCATTAGTTTAGCGTATTCCTCGTGATTCACTGCAATTTTCTCATATTTTTAAACGGAATTGTGTTTCAATATACTTGCCCAATTTAGTGAAATTCAGTTTCTTTTCAGTATGGGCCAATTTCACCATTCGCTTACATTTCATGGTATCGGACTTAGCATGTAACGGACTTGACATTTCAAATAAAACTATTAGAAATTAACTAGATGTATAATTTATAACTTAGATAATAATTTACATACCTTCTAAAACTATTAATAAACTTACTTATCAGCTTACATTTCATCGCTTACAAACATGGTAACATACGTGACAAGTAACGGACTTTCAAATAAAACTATTAGAAATGAACTATCTTGTGTAGTTTCTAACTTAGATAATAATACGCATACCTTCTGAAACTATTTAGTAAACAATATTTAATTAAAAAAGTGCAAAAATCATTATTTTAATATTAAAGTTTACGGTAGCAGACTTGACAGTGAAAAAAAATTCCAACTTCGATGAAATCTGATTCTTGCCACTATTTGATTGCTTCACAATTGAAGAGTAAAACAATGGCAAGTAGTAGTTGTGTGAATAGTTTAACTATATCGCCGAATATTTGCTGCTAACTTTAGGCAGTATTAGTAACCTATTTTAACTAAAATAATCACAAGGTAACGAACTTGACGCAAAGTGAAGGACAAAACATTTCTGTTAATTTCTTAAAGAAAATATCTCTTGTAAACATTTTTTTTCCATTTTTACAGAACACCAACAGTTCGTATTTAAAATAATTAAATCTCTTTATTTAAAAAAGTTGAACTAGATTAAAAAAATAACAGTTAATTACATAAAATTTAGAATGGGACAGGCATTTTTGCTTAGAATTATAACTTTAAAGATTTATATCTCCCAATTTTTTTATTTATTTTTAAAATTCTTCATATTAGAAATGCTCAATAGTTTTTTATTTAGCTAACGCATAACTGAAATCAAACTTTAAATATTACATTATGTTTTATTTTTCTTCTTTTTACTCTTGGACAGCATATGTGGGGGATTCTCAAAATAGGGGACAATTTCAAAAGTGAAATCTTAAAAAAATTACTGTTAGCAAAATTTCTGAAAAAAATAGGTGTTGTTAATATAGTATTAGGTATACTTTACATGTAGTCAGCAGAGCTAAATATTTAAAAATTAACTTTAAAAAATAATTAGTATTTTTTGAGTCATGCTAATGACAAAACAAATTGCATGGAATAAATATATTAAGAAATTTTTATTTTCTTCCTGTTTAAATATTTTTTTTCTATATTTATTAGCCTTCCTTTTCAGCAAATGGTTTCCATTTTTACATATATACATATAAGGAGAATAAAAACATTACCAAAGAGCAAACTTTGTTTACATGAGCAACATTCTGACACTAACAAAGTAAGAAGCTGTCTTAGTGATTTTCTGACAGATTTAATGCATATTTTAGGGATAATAAATGTAATACCTAAATTTATATGTAAAATTAAATTTTATAAAAGATGCAATATAAGCAATGGTTGCATTTATGCACATAGGAGTCTTTAGCATGGACAGAAAAACCATGCTAATGACACTGATATTTATCCATGCTAATGACAAATTTTAATTTAAATAAGATTATGAGCCATAATATAATCACAATGCAATTGAATATCCTTTCTGGGGCTTTTTAAAACACAAAAGTCCTATGCAAATAAGTAAAATAAAAATTTTAATTATACAATAAACATGAAAATTATTATCCATTCTAATGACATACAATTGATGTACTCCCCTAATATTCAACTTCTATTCTTAAAATAAAATACATGCTTCTATTTTCAGGCTGGGGTAAAATGGTTACTTGTTGCCATGGAGAAACTTTATATTTTCAAACTATTGTCATATATGAAAATGAAATTTTGATTAATAACCAGCTGTTATAGTATGATCTTGTTTTGAAAACAGAATATGGAGGACAAACTTTAATTCTTTTTTTTATATACTATAATTTTATTTTTAAAAAGAAATTAATTGGATAAATCCTCTCCTTGATTAATTTAAAGAAAGAATAATATTTGTTTTATTTTCTAAACATGATATTAACTCTTGAAAAAGCTAGTATATACAAGGCACAGCTGCTGTGGACATCCATGCTAATGACTCCCCCAGGGGGATACCTTCTTTAGGTATTCACGGGCTTCACAACCCCGGGGCACCTGAGTGATCTTTCTCCTTTCTTTTTCCTCTTACTTCTCTTATCTTCCTTTCATCTTTGTTTCACTCTCATTGTGGTTTCCTCTTCGGAGGTGAGGGCAATTCTGTATGAGCCGATGTCATCCTGCATATCGACTCATGGAGAATTGTAAACCACCCACGTGTTGGCCGTGCGTGGCGACCCGTGTCCCTGGAAAGGGGGATCCTGGCAGTTGAGGGAAACCAACACACTGCTTTGGCCTCTGCTTCAGGTAGACGGGAGGTGCATTTGGTCCCGTATGCATCAATCGGCTGGTCAGCTGGCTTTTGTCACTGGCTCTAGGGATCAAGTGATCGAGCAACTACTAGTCATCTCGTTAAGGGTGGAGACTGACATAGGGTTGTCTTGTGACCGTATGGGCCCTGGTTAGCACTGGTGCACGAATGTGCATCCCCTTGTAGGGCTCGGGAGAGGGTGGTGCGGCCGGGGTCTGAATTTTATTATTTTTAAATATGGATGGAAACACTTCTTTTCCTTCTACTTCTCTCCCTAGTGGAGAGCAACAAACTGTACTCTCTTCGAAGAATACTCGCTTTTTCGTTGTGAAACGTACTGATAGTCACTCTGATTGCTCGTTTAAAAAAACTTCACCATTTCTCATAGCAAAAACTTTCCAGTCTGTTTTAGGAGATGGTCACACTCTCAAAAAACTACAATCTGGTGATTTGCTGGTTGAGGTTTCTACAACCAAACAATCACAATTTCTCTCAAACTGCATTACAATAGGCACATTTTCCGTTTCTGTACAAGCACATAAAACTTTAAATACAAGCCGCGGAGTAATATCTGAACCAGATCTTTTATACTCCACCAAAGATGAAATTTTAGAAAATTTAAAAGACCAAAATATCATAGATGTACGCCGTATCACCATCCGTAAAAATGAGCAGGTAATTCCCACTAAACACATTATTCTGACCTTCAATAGCACTACTTTACCACCTAGAATTAAAGCAGGATATCTAAACTGTAAAGTCAGACCCTATATACCAAACCCTACCCGCTGTTTTAAATGCCAGCGTTTCGGTCATACTAAAACAAATTGTCGTGGATCCCTTACCTGTGCACGTTGTGCAGAAGTGGGCCATGACAATAATTTATGTGAAAAATCCGAACGCTGCGCTAACTGCAAAGGAAATCATACAGCATATTCCCGCAAGTGCCCTAACTGGAACCGTGAAAAAGAAATAGTTACCATAAAAATTACTCAAAACTTATCTTATCCTGAAGCCCGCAAACTTGTTGAAAATAGAACCCCATCTGTTGGAATTACCTACTCCAGCTTACTCAAAAAACAATCAACAGCCGTAAGACACACGGCTACACAAACTGATGTAACATATCCGCAAGATGAATCAACCGTAACGCAATCTACTAACACCACATCCTTTGAACCAGTAAAAATAACTGACTTGGAGAAGAAACAGCAGAAAATTACAGCTCTATCCAATAAGTCACCTCAACCCCAAAATAAAACAAAAGCTGCCACGAATACCATAATACCACAGAAACCTGATATCCCCAGAAAACAGAACCAAAAAAAACCCGCTCTACAAACGACTAAACAGAAAACCTCAACTCCTGTTTCTCTACAGTGGAAGACTGTGGGGAAGGGGAAGCAAAAATCTGGCATCAGTTCAGTAATTAAAAACATTAAAGATCCAAAACAACTGAAGCGTTACGCGGATGAGGTTATGGATTCCGAGTTATACTGCAGTGACTCGGATGCTGATGAAAATATTGTATTTGAAGAATCTGTGCCTGACCAAACTGTCTCTCCAAAATCAGTACACTCTAAACTTCCCCAAATTCCACTAGATAAAAAGAACACAAAAATTGCTATCAAAAATTCATCTTTAAAACAAAGTCGTAGATCAGAATCTGCAAAACATAATCTTCAAACTATTAAATCCACTACAGTATCTGAAACTCCTGCAAAAAAGAATAAAATAGAAAAAAATGAAACAAATCTAGGCAAAGATAATAAAATAAATCAAATAATTGTGGAGGATGAATACACTATGGAAATTCATCCTGAACCGGATGCTGAATTGGACGATGGAGATAGTATGTCTACTACCTCCGAACAAAATGACATAGATACATTTATCTAACTTTCCTTTTTATGACTAATATTATATCGTGGAACTGCCGTGGTTATCACAATAAATACGACGAAATCCGTTATATTCTCTCGGACCATCAACCATTAATCTTAGCCTTACAGGAAACTCATCTAAAGCCCACTGACAAAGCAAAATTACGCAGCTATACAACCTACCGGAAAGATATGACAGCTAATGGAAAAGCCATTGGTGGTGTGGCTCTTTTTATTTCCAATAATTTACCCCATTCTCCTATTTCTTTAAATACTAACCTTCAAACTGTCGCAGTCCGTGTCCATATTAAACAACTCATAACAATATGCACCATTTATTTACCTCCAAATCAATATATTCAACCAGCAGATCTGGATTCTCTTCTTCTCCAACTCCCCATGCCTTTAATTATGGTAGGAGATTTTAATGCCCATAGCCAACTGTGAGGTAACTCTGATAATAACCGACGTGGAGATATAATAGAGAAATTAATTTCTGACAATGGCTTATGCCTACTTAATAATGGTGATTATACTTATTTTCATGAACCGAGCCGTACTTTCCATGCCATAGACCTTTCCATTTGCTCCCCATCACTTTATCCATTATGGAACTTCTGGGTTTCAGACGACTTGCACGGCAGTGACCACTTCCCTATTTTTACTACATTGACTAATCCTGGTGGAGATTCTAGTGACTATCCAAAAAGATATGTATATGACAGAGCTAATTGGCAAACTTTTACTGCTCTTGCAAATATTACTGATAACATGATAGCTGATGATATTGACAAAGCACTTGATAATATAACTCAATGTATTATCAGTGCTGCTGATGCTAGCATTCCAAAAACTTCTTCCTTTCATAAACACAGAAAATCATGGTGGAATAGTGACTGCCAGGCGGCAAAAAAGAAACAACAAAAAGCTTGGGGTCTTTTTCGGAGGTACCCAAATATCAATAACTACATATTATATAAAAAAGCAAAAGCTGAAGCTAGAAGAATGCGACGTAAAAGCCAACGTGAATCCTGGGTTAACTATGTATCAAGCATAAACTCAAATACCTCCAGTAAAGAACTGTGGGCTAAAGTGAAAAAATGTATGGGCATTTACTCTGAAAATCACATTTCTATTTTAAAACATAACGGTCAAACTATCACCTCTCCTAAGAACATAGCCGAGACTATAGGGTCTACCCTAGCTTCTATTTCAAAATCAGACGCATATCTAGAACCTTTTTTATCATACAAAAGACGAACTGAAAAGACCAGGATTGATTTTAATTCTCATAACTCTTTTTCATATAATGTACCATTTACTATGTCAGAACTTTTAAAATGTTTGCAAGATAGTCGCTTATCTGCCCCAGGTCACGATGGCATCACCTATATCATGATCAAGCATTTGTCTGCACCTTCTCTTGACACTCTGCTTTCTTTTTATAATAGAATTTGGATGGAACAGATTTTTCCTCGAGCGTGGTGTAGAGCTATTGTGATTCCTTTTCCTAAACCTGGAAAAGATGCTTCCAATCCAAGTAATTATAGGCCTATCGCACTCTCTAGCAACCTTTGTAAATTACTTGAAAAAATGGTCAATTGCCGCCTCGTGTATGTTTTAGAGACTAACCATATGCTAACTGCTTTTCAAAGTGGTTTCCGACGTGGTAGGTCAACTATCGATAACTTACTCCATCTTGAACATTATATTCGGACAGCCTTTCTCAAACGCAACCATTTGGTGTCAGTTTTCTTTGACATGGCGAAAGCCTATGACAGAACATGGCGATACGGAATTCTCAGAGATCTTTTTAACATGCACTTCCGCGGGAATCTGCCAATTTTTATCAAAAATTTTCTTGCCATTCGACTTTTTCAAGTCCGAATTGGGGGCACTTTGTCTAGCTTTTATGAACAAGAGGAGGGTGTACCCCAGGGAAGTGTCCTGAGTGTCACCCTCTTTGCTATTAAAATAAATGACATCCTTAAGCAGCTTCCTCCCTCAGTGAAAGGAGATTTATATGTAGATGACTTCCGTATCATGTGTATGGGACAGGATATCCGTTTTATTGAAAGACAGTTGCAAATTGCAATCACTCATATTATTAATTGGACTAATAAAAATGGTTTTATTATATCTCATGACAAAACTTCTTGTGTGCATTTTTGTAGACGTAGGGATCTACATCCAGATACTGAAATTTTTATTGGTTCAACCCAAATACCTGTTGCGGACAGTGTTCGCTATTTGGGTTTAATTTTTGACAAGAAACTTACTTTTTTACCTCATATTTTAAACTTACGGACGAAATGTGAAAAATCACTGAATATACTTAAAGTACTTTCTAACACTTCTTGGGGAGCAGACCGTACTTCTCTTATTAAAATATACAGGGCTGTGATCCGGTCAAAGATCGACTATGCCTGCCAGGTCTATGGCTCAGCTAGAAAATCTGTTCTTGAAAAACTTGACACAGTGCACCATAGCGCACTTCGTGTTTGCTCTGGTGCATTTCGTACATCACCTGTTTTAAGCTTATATGTTGACTGTAATGAACCTTCATTACATTATACCCGTGAAAAACTTTCTTTGGGGTTGTTTTACCGTCTCCTTTCTCATCCTAGTCATCCACTTCATACAAACATTTTAAACTCTGACAATGATATTCTTTATCAAAATCGTCCATCTTGCGTCCCGTCTTTTGGAGTCAGAATGAGAAGCATAACCAACAATAGCCCTCTGAGTAACATTGAGGTGAGTACTTGTCCACTGCATATTTATCCTCCTTGGCACCCACCTGATATTAAAACCCTTCATCCTTTTAAAAATTACGATAAAAAGAATTTACCTGCTGCTGCTTTTCAACAATTATTTGCTGCACACCGTGCAGATTATAAAAATTTTATCGACATTTATACAGATGGCTCAAAGAGTGGAAATGGTGTTGGCTGTGGCGTTTTTTGTAATAATATTTCTTTAAGTTATCAGCTTCATCCTTCTGTTTCTATATTTACAGCTGAATTAATTGCAATAGAGAGAGCCATGGTTCACATATCTAATCATAATAACACTTCCTTCATCATATATACTGACTCAAATAGTTCTATTGACGCACTTAAATCTTTTAAAAGACATGCTTATGTCACTACCATCCTGGATTTTTATATTAAATTGACTAGACGAGGTTATAATATTTTATTTTGTTGGATACCTGGACACATGGGTATTCCTGGTAATGAAAAAGCAGATGAGGCGGCAAGGCTTGCTCTTAACCCTTTACACCATAAAGTACCATTCTCAGACACTAAACTAATTATAAATCACTTTATTCATAATAACTGGCAAGAAAGTTGGAATTTAGAAATCAATAATAAACTACATTATATCAAACCAATTATCTTGACCTGGCCTCCAAACTATCCAAGAAAAACCGATGTTCTTCTGACTCGTCTGAGAATTGGACACTCTAGGATGACCCATAAACATCTTTTATTGAGGGAGGATGCACCCATGTGTCCACACTGTCATTTTGATTATCTTACCATTCATCATATTTTGACGGACTGTCCGGGTCTCCGGCACCTTTATAGACTCTATTTTAAAACTTCATCACCACTATTGACAAACCTCATTGGGGAAACACCCCATGGGGCACTCTTTGCTTTTTTAAAACATGCGGGCTTTTATTTTATGATTTAAGACCTCTTTAAACTTTAACTTTGACATTCCTTTTTTGGCAATCTGGATGGAAACCCCATCCGGATGCCTTTCTTGATACTAGCACCTTTACAGAATACTTGTCTTTAATTTTTTAAATGTTTTTTTTATAGTTTTTCGACTATATCTGGATGGGATATCCCATCCAGATAGCCTTTTCTATTTCGTTTGTTTAACCCCTTGTTTTTCATATTTATGTCTTTGTTTGGCGCAGCATGTCCCTAAAGGGATTTTGCGCCATTAAACCCTATACAACCAACCAACCAACCATGCTAATGACATTTTGAACATTTATTCGGTTTTTTAAAGGTGTTTCTAACTAAAAAGTGAGTAATTCTTGAGTGCAAATAATGAATGATATTAAGACAAACATATCTAAATCTAAAAACATGACAGAAAATATCTCAATTTTTTTTTGTATGCCGAAAGACATAAATTTTCCCCTATTTTGAGAATCACCCATGTAAGCGAAATTTGAAAATGGCCTGTAGTGTTTTTTTTTAGAATTTATGGTGTCTTTTTAAGTTATTTGAGATTTTTAATATTTTTAAACATTTCTTGCATTTCTCCCTATTTTATGACGGCCCGGGGCGGTTGGGTGTTTGAGCTAATGTACAAAAAAAACTTGCTTTGCTTATTTACTTGGGATGATATGATTTTTAATCATATATTTAATATATCTCGATTTTAAATGATATTATCTTTATTAACTGGTGGTGATACAACAAAAATATGAAACTGATTTAATTTTAGAGGAAATTGGGGCAAAATCAGGTACCATAACTATTTGTTGTTCTCAAATTCAATCAAACTAACTTACTAACTTTGAATACAGTTTTTAAAAATAAATGAATCTTTGGCAACATACTTTGGCATTAAAACATACTCTTTTCCATAAAAATTGTAATTGATTATATAAATAGCTTTTTTCAAGTATACGCTAAAAACAGACTTCATCCACCGGTTAGGTAAAACTGAATACCATGTTTGCAATGCATGGTTGCTGAATACCATGAGAAACGTTTGTTGATTAGCTAATAAACTTGCTTTTCCTATTGAACCGTAAGGACATGATTTTATGATATGCATAACACATCTGCAATTTTAAATGGTAACATTATCTTTATTAATTGATGGTGGTACAATGAAAACATTAATTTGGATTTAGTTATGTATTACTCTAATATTTAGTAACTTCTACATTGTTGAAAAACTATACACTAAAACTATTTAATCCTGTCAAAAAACTCAACTTATTTTTATTTCATTGCTCTATTTTAAATTATTTAATCACAATTCTAAAAAGTTTAAAGTTTATTTGAAACGTATTTCTCAAACTCATAATTCATGATTCTTTTTCTTGTTAGTTTTAAAGTTTTAAAGAGATAAATTGTAATGGAAAAAAATCAGCTGTAATTTTCCTTCAAATGAGTTTAAAAATAGTTTCAACTGTTAAATTTAAACGTTGCAGTGTTTTTTGTTTTAGATTGTAAATTTTTGATGGCTTAACTACTTATTCTAGAGTCCATTGAGAGTTGCTAATTACGTTGGTTTGTTTTCACGTGCTTTCAAATAGGAAATTAGTTTTTTTTAAATAGGAACACTGTTACTTAATTTGCATCATTTAACTTCGACAATTTATGTTGATGCTTTAGAATGTCATTGGGATAAATGTTGATTTTCATTTCCATTTTTAGCTGTTTCCAAAAAAGTTGAAAAGTGCTCATGTATTCAGTTTGTCTATTAGTATGCCTGTCTGTTTGACCATGCTCTAACTCCCGTATATGTACTCAGGTTTTCATGCAATTCATAAAGCTTATTTAGGGTCATGAAAGCATGTTTTTTATTGCATGTGAATTATGTACGATCAATGTTTCATTTACAGGGATATTCAAAATAATTTTTTTTTGTTGTATGATAAATGGAGAAAAGTCATTTGAGTATTTTAATGACACTACGCTAGTTGAAATACACTGAAACTGATATTAATCACTGAATTTCACTACGATCACGTTAAAATAGAGCATTCATTGCACTTTTTATTAATTTACAGGGACACACAAAAGAAATAATTTACAGTACTGCATTTGCGTTATAATTGCTGGAGAGTACGTTTTATAATTCGGTATGAGCTTTTAGATTTGATTTAATTTTTACTTTATATATAAGTTCTATATCTCATAAACAGGGTTGGTCAAAATATTCGCATACCATTCTCTTTATTAGAGGAAATTTTTGAAGAAGATTTTTCTGAAATATATATAATGAAGTAAATTTTTGAATGCATGTTCTTAATACACAAATCTCTATTTCATTTATAGGGCTGCTAAAAAATTCGTAAAATTTTGCTATTGCAGATGGGAAAAGCTGAAATTCGGTTTTGAAATGCGTTATACATTTCCATATGGTGAATGAGACGTAATATTTTTGTTTCCTAAACTGAGCAATTTTGTTATATTATTCGGAATATGTTCGAAAGTGTTTCATAGTCTATGCTTGACGCATGCTTTTTTTTCTTTCTTGTTTAAATTTAATATATAAATACCGTCTCGAAAGGAATGATAACGAAAGTATGATTTCTAAGTTCGTCAACGTTTAGTGGATGCTGACAAAACCCAACCCTGTGAGTTTTTTGAGGAATTTTACTTTAAGTTTTTGTTATTTTTTCAGGATATGTTCAGTGTTTAGGGAATTTTTTGTTTTGTAGCACGAAATAAATTAATAATGCTTATTAAAAGAAAATCTTAATATAAATAATTTTCAAAATTATTAATGATTTAACCCTTTCTGTTTCGATAGTAATTTTAAGTATCGTTAACGAAAATGTTGAACATTTTATTTTTCTACTAACAAAAGTATTGTACTTTTCATACAAAATACGAAAATGCAATTCTCGAACACATTTAAAAATCGCAGCAAATTTTTTGAAGCTAAACATTTTGCTATGTAGTTATTTTTTCATTCATTTACACAGATTCTCTTTACCTAAAACTTTCACGAAATTTTCTGCATTACAGATAGGATTAATAAGTTATACCAATATAGTCAAAGTTCTCGGTTGTTTTTAAGATTTTTAATTTGACTTTTAGCGCTTAATTTGCTGCGATTTTTCAACATTATTACACAGAATTCGGTTTCTATATACTAACCCAATATAGTACATTTTTTTCTTTTTCCGATAAAATTTATTCGGAATTATGTTAATTTTTATTTGTTTGTACACAAATTTAAAAGATTAACTGTTGTACATTTGAGTAACTCTTTTTACTAAATTACTGAATCCTGAAAGAAAACATCTGCAACTTATTTTAGTTTTATAAAACTAATATAAACTATCAAATTACAATTCTAAAAGAGCATTTAAAATTCTAAAAGTTTATGTGAATTTTATTTCTCAAACTCAAAATTCATGACTCTTGTAAGTTTTAAAGAAATAAATTTGTGTTAGAAAAAGATCAGCTCTAATTTTCCTTTAAATGAGTTTAAATATAGTTTCAACTGTTATATCCGTGGGTTGCAACATTTCCCCCCCAAATTGTAATTTTTGACAGCTTAACTAATTATTCTGAATTCCATTGAGACTTGGTAATTATGTTGATTCGTTTTCACATGCTTTTAAATAGAAAAATTAGTCCCTTAAATCGGAGTATTTTTACTTAACTTGAATCATTTAGCTTCGACAGTTTATCTATATATTTTTAATTTAGACGTTTTAGAAAGCCATTGGGATAAGTGTTGATTTTAATTACGTTTTTAGGTACGTTCGTAATTTTATAAATACGTGGACCTAAGTCGTCAATCAGACTGTCTTCAAATAACTCTGCAAAAACTATCCAACCTAATCGTTTGAAATTTAATTTTAATTTTTTATTTTTATTTATTTATTTTTTGCAAATTTTGTGAAAATCGGATGAATAGATTCATTACAACGACAATCAAAAGTATCCCGATAAATTATAGCCAATGGGGGAAAAATAGTTTTGAAATGCATTTTAATAATGTTACACTTTTGAACTAATAAAATTTATATGCATCTATGAAGTACATAGAGCTATTCCATCTAGAGGTCTGCACGGGCCCGGGCCGGCGGAATCGTTTCGAATTCTCTAACGGGCCGGGCCGGGCCGGCAGATTTAGAATAGTTTTTTCAACGGGCCGGGCCGGGCCGACAAACAACATAAACGGGCCGGGCCGGCAAAAAATTGAACGGGCCAGACGGGCTGGGCCGGGCCGAAAAAAATTTTTTCGGGCCTGCCGGCCCGTTTTGAAGATTTAAGCAGAAACGATAAAATATGAGCTATTTCCAACGAAAATGGTTTTAACGAGAATAAGTATAAATGTGGCCATACTAGTTTGACAACATGAATATAAAAATGTACAGTGTATCGGCATCGGAGAATTACATTATGTGTAACCCGTTTTAATATTTTTTTAGCTGACTCATGCCGGTCCGAGATCACGTTTGCATTATTTTTCTACATATAGACTGGGCGGACCGGTACTAGACTTAATTATTGGCAGAAAACATGATTTGTAAAGTTAACAGCGATAAAGAACTTATGTTAGCTTAGTCTTTGGATATATACTTCTTGATGATTTTTAAATTAATTTCTCAATAGTGCGAAAGTTTGACACATTTTCTGATTAATTTTAAATTGTAAGAGTATAAAAGTGATAAGGCTAACTATTGAAGGGATTTGGAATCGAATGGCGTTTTTCCTTTTTGGTAAATAAAATACTTGTATAACCTTGTTGAGATATAATAGTTTCTCAAATGATTGCAGGTTTTTCTCCCTTCCCTTGCTATTGCTTCCGGAAATTCTATTCAAAACGCTAATTATGACAGTATTTTATTTGTTTGCAGTATTCTTAAATTGCTTGTATCAAAAAATGGATAACGCCTTTCGATTATATAGTTTCTGAATAAAGATATCTGCTAATCTTATGCGCTTTTGAGGGAAAAAAAAATGAATTTAGAAATGTATCAGAAAGGAGCTTCTTTGAATTTAAGAATGAATTTGGATATGAAATCTATAATAAAATGATATAGAAATATATTTATAAACCTTCTTTTATTAAACAGCTTCAAAATTAACGATGTTTTTAGCTTTCTTTCTTTTTTCTTTTATTCTAAGCCATATTAATTTTTTAATGAATCTTTATTCGAATGTTGAAAGCCTAAGAATCAAAGTAATCATTAACGTTGTTAATGTGTATTTGCTGTAAAATATACTGTAAAATCATTCCATAGATATGTATGCAGTATTTTTTAAAAGAATCTTAGTTATATGATAAAAATATGAATTTTTTAGAAATCGTAGACATTGCAACGGGCCGAAAGGGGCCGGGCCGGGCCGGGCCTGTTTTCGCTGATTTTTGTACGGGCCGGGCCGGGCCCGGGCAGAACTTTTGAGTTTTGCAACGGGCCGGGCCGGGCCGAAATCACTTTCCTACGGGCCGGGCCGGGCCTGGAAATTCCGGCCCGTGCAGACCTCTATTCCATCTCAATTCAGGCAGACAGTACTGATATGCGTCAAGTCACCATCACAGATTTTTTTCAAAAAAAATCAGTAGTTAGAACTAAGTGATTTATAAAACTTCCTAAAAGGATTTTTCCCTAAAAAATTTATTTATCTGATTACAGCACTTTAAAGTTCATGATAAAATTGGCAGTTTTCAGAAAAACTGAAAAACGCTTCATTTTGAAATGAACACAATACCAAACATATTCAACATATTCAGCCAATTTATTTTTTATAAACAGTTATTAAACTGAATTTTACTTTGGCATAGTTTTAAAAAATATAGTGACATTTTTACTTAATTAAAAAAATTAGATTTTAAGTATAAAAAATATAATTATTAGTGAATTTAAGATTTTTTTTCAGAATGAAAAAAATATTTTAAAGCTAAACATTGATGGCAATTTAAAGACCTTTAATGGGAGTTTTACAGCAAATTTTATTTTAACTCTAAGGTGCTTACAACTTTTGTAATTCAATTTTAAATTTTGCAAAATTTTGTAAAATCACTACTTTTGAAATGCAATTTCTCAAAAACACCATTTTTTAAAAATCTGATAATATGCTCAATTCATACTTTATTAATCTCTAATAAATACCTTACAAGCAAATCGTGTGTTTTTGCTTAGAAAAGTTCATATGATTTTTTGAAAATAACATGTTGTGTGTATTTTTCAACAGACCACAAAGTCAAGCTCTTCCTTATTTAACCGAACTTGTAATGTAATTAATATTTCAAACTAAAAAATACATCACTAGTACATAATTATTACTGTTAAATTATAGCTAATCATTTGCTTAAATTTAAAATTGCGTAAAATACAGCCAATAATAAAATTAGTATTGATCATATGTCATTTCATTCCATACCCATGAATGTGTTAAATCCATCTACAGTGTGTAAAAATTTTGTTATATAGTATGGATATAATACATTAATGTGCAAATACATACATAACAGAAGAATTAGGTAGTGAAGGTTTCTTAAATTAACTTCAACTCCTTATCGTTGAAGGTATGAAGTCGCTCAGATTGTCCTATTGTAACTGGTTTTTCTGTTTCTAGAAGCACATTTTCCAATGGTAATGCACATTCATATTTTTTCTTTCCAGATTCTTTTGGCCACTAGAATGCTTTATCTATGGACCATGTTGGGTACATGAATGATACTTTAATGTCATTTAGTTCTTGTGATTGATATACCATTGATTTGTCCTATCCACCAATTATTTTCATAAATGCATCCAATGAAATCACCGATTTGGAAACTATGTATTGAATATTGTCTTTTCATTTGGCTGAAGGTTTCAACTTTTGTCAATTCATTTTTACTTGCTCGTTCCATATAATTTTCATTATTTACAATCACCCTATAATGTTTATATCTAATACCAACAATAGATTTTGCATTAGCATATTTTTTCTCATTATTAGTTCCATAGGATTGAATAATAATTCTGTCCGGATGGACTAGAATGTTATTTTTAGCAGAGAAGATAGTTCAGCAACAAATGAGACAGAATTTTGGATAGCTTTTATTGGCTCCTTTTGGAGATTAAATTTTGTTGCATAGTGCTTGTCTCAGTCCCCAATAGCATCACATGCACTTTTAACAAGGCCAGTACCTGAAAATATCCTCTACTTCAGTACAATTTTATTTTTGTGCAATTCATAAAACTGATACTTGTTTTTAAAATGTGCTCCAGCTCCATCTGATATATACACAGGTGATTCCAGTGTTTGTAATTGGTACAACTTAAATAATTCTTTTTTTACTTTTTCTATGTCACAAACAGCATGAGCTGTTTCATGAGTTAATCATCAGAAACTATGATAAAACTCTTTATTTCTTCTCTAAAGTATGCTGTGCAGGAAACTAACGATATCTGAGTATTCTGCCAGTGGTAGCTTTGTACTTCATTTGGCAGTATTAGTGAGTAATTTTCAGCAAAGTCAAAATGCATCACAAGCGCAGATTTTTTTTTTAAGGGGTTTGGCTTATTTAATTTTATGAATAGGAATTTTTGAAGATTAGCTTATATTTATCTGCCATAATAATGTGCATATTATTATTTTTTCATTAAAAAATATTATTATAAATACAGAGAAATAAGAAAAAGCTTGATCTTCTGGTTTTCTGAGGGAAAAAAAACTAATTGGAAAAAAACTAAACTTGAAAAAAAAATCTAATTCAGTTGTAATGTATGTATTTGCATTTTAATATATTATATCCATACTATATAACAAAATATTTAACACACTGTAGATGAATTTAGCACATTTATGAATATGGAATGAAATGACATATGATCAATACTAATTTTATTATTGACTGTATTTGACGCAATTTTAAATTTAAGCAAATGATTAGCTATAATTTAACAGTAATAATTATGTACTAGTGATGTATTTTTTAGTTTGAAATATTAATTACATTACAATTTCGGTTAAATAAGGAAGAGAGTGCCTTTGTGGTCTGTTGAAAAATACACACAACATGTTATTTTCAAAAAATCATATAAAATTTTCTAAGCAAAAACACACGATTTTCTTGTAAGGTATTTATTAGAGACTAATAAGGTATGAATTGAGCATATTATCAGATTTTTAAAAATGGTGTTTTTGAGAAATTGCATTTCAAAAGTAGTGATTTTACAAAATTTTGCATAATTTAAAATGGAATTACAAAAGTTGTAAGCACCTTAGAGTTAAAATAAAATTTGCTGTAAAACTCCCATTAAAGGTCTTTGGATTGCCATCAATGTTTAGCTTTAAAATATTTTTTTTCATTCTGAAAAAAAATCTTAAATTCACTAATAATTATATTTTTTGTACTTAAAATCTAATTTTTTTAATTAAGTAAAAATGTCACTATATTTTTTAAAACTATGCCAAAGTAAAATTCAGTTTAATAACTGTTTATAAAAAATAAATTGACTGACTATGTTGAATATGTTTGGTATTGTGTTCATTTCAAAATGAAGCGTTTTTCAGTTTTTCTGAAAACTGCCAATTTTATCATGAACTTTAAAGTGCTGTAATCAGAGAAATAAATTTTTTAGGGAAAAATCCTTTTAGGAAATTTTATAAATCACTTAGTTTTAACTACTGAATTTCTTTGAAAAAAATCTGTGATGGTGATTTGACATGCCCTGCCTGAGCTGAGATGGAATTGCTCCATACTAGTGATGGGCGATTCTGGAAATTTTGAGAATCGATTAAAATCGATATCGTATAAAACAACATCGATCATAATAAGAATCGATTTCTCATTTCTAGAATCGATACTAGAATCGATATTTCGATATTTAGGTTCACACAGAGAAGATCCAAATTACTAATTCCAAAACTTAGACAATCAGCAGGACCGTAATTACGGCCTCCCGCCCCTCATCCCCATTTAGGGAGGCATAGAATTAAGCTATTGCAGATTTTAGAGTCGGATATTAAGAATTTTAAATTTTAAAATGATTGTCACTTATGGTTTTCACTTACACAAAAACTTTGACAAATTTGAGAGACATAACTCAACTAATAACAACACTGAATAACTTGGCATTAAACCGAGTATAAAAAGTGCCAAGAGCGTGTAACTAGGATGGGGAACAAGGAGTACAGTGAAACCTCCAAATAAGGGACATCTATGGGACTGGAACTTTTGCCCCTTAAACAGAGGTGTCCCTTATTCGGAGTTTTTCTATTATTTTTAATTAATCGCTCTGAAAGATATAAAAATAGCACAGATGATGCCCCTTAAATGACCCGAAGTGTATAAATTATGTTAATCAGACAAAAGGAACAAAATAGAATTAATTAATTAAAATTTTCAGTTAATTACTAAATCATTAAATGATTTATAGAATTATTGATTTGTATTTTTAATAAAAACTGTGTACATGCATCAAAAAGTATAAAAATTTTGAAAGAATTTTACTTGAAGTAACAATCAAAAGGAATTGTTTTGCAGATTTCAGTTTTTCAGTACAAACCTTAAACTGTTCATTTACCATACTTATAAATTCGGTTCAAAACATATTGATATTTTCTAAAAAATCTATTGCATTTGAAAAAAAAAATGGTCAATTACATATTTTCTGAACAACAACACTTGCTAGTTTCAGGCATTTCCAGATAAAAAGTAATTAAAACATATGTCTTAAAAGTTGCCTTTTTTGGATCTGAGAATAGCTTAAAAGCATATGTAAACTTCTTTATTTCACAATCTTCTTTTATTCACCACTTTGAGAATCATCCTCACAATTTTCATCATTACTTTCAATGCAGATTAAAGTACTAATGTTGAATCAGAATAGTGGGTAAATAAATGGCCGTTAATAGTGTCATATGCCTCTGTATCAACATGACTGACTGTCTGTTTGATAAGTTCACAAAAATCTGTATTTTCATTTTTATCACAGACTACTTCATTATCTGAAATTCAAAAACCAGGCTCTTTAATCTCATTTTCAAGTGTCCCTTAAATCGAGTGTCCCTTACTCAGAGGTAAATACATTACACGTCCTATACCAAGGAACTGGGACCGGAAGTTTTGTCCCTTAAATAGAGGTGTCCCTTATTCGGAGTGTCCCATATTTGGAGGTTTCACTGTATAGACAAAAAAAAACCCCTTTTTTTTGTCTTTTGTCTTTGACAGGGGGGGGGGGAAGGGTCCACAGTTCTGGGGGTGCCATGTAGCTTAAACTTTTAAGTTAAAAATGGTAGAAAATTAAATGAGCGAAATTTTAAGGTGTATATTGGAGGAGGGTGCAAGCCCCCCCCCCCTCAAAATTTTTTTTGTTTCTTTTGAAGAAACAAAAAAATATGCCCCCGGCGGGGCGCAGATAAACCCCAAACGTTCGGAAGGGCGACCCTTTATTTATCTTTTGTCAAGGATTTAAAATGTGGATCTAAAATAAAATAGACCGAGAATTGGACATTTTTTAAACTGTATGCATATTCCGAACGGCCCTGTAAGTTAAAACTGACGTGGAAGGGGGGATTAGAAGAGACGAGCGTGAAAAATAAAACATAATAAACTAATACTTCAAATAACTGGACTTCTAAACAAAAATATAACGATTTAACCTAGTGTCGAATTAATGGAGTCGCCCGCAGGGGATTACCCCCCCCCCCCAGAAGTTATGAGATTTATGCTTTTTAATGCACAAATTGCGATTCCCCCTCTCTTACAGAGCTGTAAAACATGATGCTTTCCTCCGGAGTCGCAGAAAAATACCTTCATTCAACACTAATTTAGCCTAGAAAAAAAGAAAAAAAAAATCGAAATCGAATCTAAAGATCGAAATCGAATCTAAACATCGACATCGAATCTAAAGATCGACATCGAATCTAAAGATCGACATCGAATCTAAAGATCGACATCGAATCTAAGATCGACATCGAATCTAAAGATCGAAATCGAATCTAAAGATCGATCTTACGGGCAGAATCGATTTTACATTTTTACTTTCTTTTGTAACTTTACAAGAAGAGAGTATTAGATTCGTAAAAAATTTTGACTTCTCGTTTTTGATGGATTTATATATTTTAGAAGGTCTTTAACACGATTTCATGGTTTTTAAGAAATATCTGTCTGTGGGTGTGTCTGTCACTCTGTGAGTCTGTATACGACAAAAATTTCTGACCGTTCTATCTCAAGAACAAATGCACGGAATTCCACAGAACTTTAGATTTAGTTTGACCTTGATATAAACTAAATCTAATTAATTTTTGGTGCATATAGCCTAACAGGTGGCGCTGCTATGCTGCATTTTTTGCGATTTGCGCAACAGCTATATCTGAATAACGAATGAACGGATTTTCATCACATTTTAGATCCAGTTAGTCCTTGACATGAATTGATGTTTTTTGAATTTTGGTGTATATAGCTTTTCAGATGGCGCTGCTATAATGAATTTTTCACAATTTCCACTCAGCGCCATGTGAAAGGGGGGGGGCGAAAGGAAGCGGCCGTTCCGAGCACGGAAATTTAGGGGGCGCCAAATTTTTACTATTAACATCACTTCTAGCCTATCACAAGAAAAAGTTAATAGGGGGGGGGGGGGCTAAATTGGAACTTTGAACCGGGCGCAGTTCTCTTTTCGCACGCCCCTGTTTCCATTTTAGCTTTATTTCAAGAACTAATGCACGGACTTTCATAAAAATTTAGATTCAATTAGTCCTTGATATTATTTTATGCTAATTACATTTTGGTGGAAATCGCTTAAGAGATGGCGCTGCTATACTGCATTATTCATGATTAACGCAATAGCGCTATCTCAAGAACGAATTTTCATCAAAATTCAGATTCAGTAAATCTCTGACATAGATTAGTGTTATTTAGTTCTTGGTGTAAATTGCCCAACAGGTGGCGCTGATATGCTGCATTTTTTATGGTTTCGCAATAGCTGTATCTCGCGCTTTCATGGATTTTCATCAAAATTCAGATTCAGCTGGTACTTAATAAAAATTGATCCTGATCAATTTTTGGTGTACATCACTCAACAAAAGACGCTATTTTGCAGGGGGGAGGGGGAGGGGGTTCTGAGGTTTCTTTAATTTTTCTATCTTAGAAACTAATACACTGAAATTTTGGAATTGGCACATCCGTCTATTTTATCTTCGACTTTTGAAGGAAAATGAAAATTATATTACCTTCAGAGAAATCGATTAAAAATTTTAAAGTATCGATTAAATCGAGTTGGCCGTAGTATCGATTAAATCGATTTAAAAAATCGAAATCGCCCATCACTACTCCATACTGAAATATGCATTCTCTTCAATGTGTGGCTCAAAAAATGTTTTAGTTAACGCACAAAAGTATTCCATCACGTAATGTTATAGGAAGAAATGTTGTTTGGGACAAGTTTTAATTATAACAAACTGTTTTACATTTTAATGAAATTCATATACGTTGCTAAGGTTTACTAAAAGCTACTTCCTGTATAATAGAAAGCAGATAGTATTTACAAGGGCACACAGATGACTTTAATAAGAACGCAGCGTATTTTTTACTTTTGACATGCAATTTTCGACTAGTTTCAATTTAATATTAAAATATCGTCTCGAAAGGAAAGATAACGAAATAAGGAATTTTAAGTTCGTAAATGCTTAGTCGATGTTTATAAAACCTCACCCTTGTGGTTTTTTTAGTTTTTCTTTCAGGATTTTGTTATTTTCAGTGTTTTTAAGAATTTTTGAGGCATTTTTGTTTAGTAACACGAAGAAAATTAAGAGTTCATTAAGGGAAATGTAAACCTTTACTAATATAAATGATTTTAATAATTAGTAATATTTTCAACCTGTTGTGCTCCGACAGTTATTTTGAGTACCACTATCGAGAATTCTATAAAAAATTAAATTTTGTCTACTAATGAAAATAGATCGTGTTTTTAATATTAAATGCATTCCTCGTTCACATTTTAAATGCACAGCAAATAATTCGAAACCAAATACTGTCAACCTCTTCAGACACCATGTTTTATTTGTATATGTTTTTTACTTTCAAATATGAATTTATATTAACAAACTGATAACTAAGAAATCTTTAAAAACTAAAAAAATTGCAATTTATTTTTTGTACATAAAATTTAATGATACTTGGGGATTGAATAAGTACCATTTTTGACAATTTTGTTAGGATATTTTACTTTTTTACATTGAAAAAACCAACTGTAGAATATAAAATATATATTTAAATTTTTATCAATAATGCTCTCGAAATATGTTATCTTAACGCATAATAACTTTATTTAACTTCTAACTTTTTATATTTCGTACATTTGTACTATAAGTAATTTTCATGTATCTCGCTAGAAAAGTGCTATATAAAACAATTTGCTATTTTGTTTACTTTTATTTCCATTCACGCCGATTTCCCTTTAAAAAAATCACGTATATAAATAAAGATGTGTATTCTATAGGGTACAACGGGTTGAAGAAATTGGGGTTATTATTTTTTTTATTTGTTTACATACGTGTAACATTTTTCCTCTTAAAATTGTTATACGAAAAATTTTAAATTTCTGAATTGCAATGATGTGTAATTTTTTATCCCAATACAATCGGCGGTTTTTGACATATTTAATCAGACTTTTAACGTGTTTCTCTTAATTAGCTGCGATTTTTCAACATTATTATAAGTGGAATCCGGTTACATTCTACTAAACCAATATAGTACATTATGTTATATTTTTGATAAACTTTAATTGGAATTCGTGCAGTCATTTTTAATTTTTGTCCTTTAATATTGTTACGAATTTTGTAAATAGTTAGTGTTTGTACTGTAAAATAATGTAAATAATCTTATTAAGCTCCATTTCTTTACTAATATTAGTTTTTGTTACATTGTCTCTGTTATCAAGCAAACTTGTCTATTATTTTCAGTGAATGTCTATGGCAGCTTTGCGAAATATTAGAGATATCGCCAAGTTGGCGTCACTTTTGGCGACTAATTTTGGTCACCAAATTTGGCGATATATCGCCAAGTTGGCGACAAACTTGGCGATTGTTGGCGATGGTAACCCTTCCCTCTCTATGGTAACCCCATTTAGATGTGCTGATACATTGAATGTTATTCCGTGGTTTTCTGGAATATTCGAGATGCCTGTGGAAATTTCTAGCACATGCTGCGAGCCTATGTAAGGAGAGCAATACGAGCTGGTGTGGTTATTGTAGCTGATGTGGTAGTCAGTTATTGAGTGAGCTGCGATTTTAAGCAAGTTTGCTTGAGTTTTCTCTACATTATTTTGAATGCGATTTAGCGTTGAGACGTTGTATAAAGAGTCTCTGGGACCTATATCTGTACTTGTACGACATATTTGAACAGTTATTTTTGAATATCTAGCAATATTTGTGAGTTTCGAAGACTTTGTTGTTCTGAAGATCTGTAAATAAATTATTTTCTACTTTTCTAAAAGGCAAGAGTTTTAAGTTGTCTAACCATAAGATCAAAAGAACCCTATATACGCTGCAACAATATTTAGTACCGTTTTAATGTTTCGGGCTATCTTTTGATCTGCATTACAACACCGGGTGGATTAGCTAATAAATTAACAAATTTGCTTTTCCTATTCATCTGGAAGGACATGTTTTTAATCATCTGAATAATATATCAGCAATTTTAAATAGTAATGTCTTCATTACCATGTTGTGGAATGAAAATATTTATTTTGATTTAGCTATACAAATATTAATTTCGTATTAGTTATGTATAAATTAAAAAAAAAAATTAACTGTTAAGCTATTGAATTACTTTTTCACAAACTGTAGAATCCTATAAAAATGTTCTACAACCTATTGCTCAATTAAGATTCCTCAAAGACATATACGTTTTATTTTTATTTATCCGCATTTCTCCAACTCATAAGTCCTGACTTTTCTCTTAATTAGTTTTAAACTTATAGAGAATTTTGGTGGGAAATTGTAAGCTATAATTTTTCTTTTAAATGGGTTTAAAAGTAGTTTCAATTTTATGAGTTGCAACTTTTTTGTTTCAAACCGTAAATGTTTGATGACGTAACTGATCATTTTGGATTTCATTGAGATTTGCTAATCATACTGGTTTGATTTCATGTGCTTTCACTTAGAAATTTTTTTTTTAACCGCTAGAATACTAGACATCAATCGGATGCATTTATAGTTAATCAATTATTGTCGTGATAATTATGAGTGTCTAGTAATCTAGGGTTAAATATATACATTTCTTAATCTACATCTGCATCCTTTAACTTCAACAGTCTACATATATAATTTTAAAGTTTTAGAATGTCATTATGATATATATTTTTTTATTTTTAAATATCTGATAGAAAAGAAAAATGTTGAAACTGGGAATTTTCAATTCGTAAACACTTAAAATTCGTTAGCAAAACAAAACACAGCGAGTCTTTTAAAAATGTTTATAGTTTTAATATTTTTTCAGGATATTTTCAGTGCTTTGGGGGGTTTCTGGGGAATATTTGAGGGTTTTGTAACACAAATGACAATAAAAAAGTAATAATAAAAAAGAAATCAGTATCACTAAAAATAAATAAAAATATAAATGTTTTATTAACTTAAACAAATTTCAAAACAAGTAATATTTCTAACCTTTTATGCTTCAATGATACTTTAAACGACCAGTATAAAATTCTTTTTCTACGAATAAAATTACTTGTACTTTTCATACAAAATACTTTGTTTCATCACATTTAGAAAGCATAGCTGAACAGCAGAAATTAAACGTTTTCTAATGTCGTTATTTTCTCAACCATTTCCATATATGTAGATTTTTCTTCTTAAATATGTTTTGTGAAACCTTTGCAATTTCATACATTTCTCAATTGCAGATAGGATTAATGGATTAATCTATTTTTTCATTTATAACTCTTGGAGATTTTGAAAATTTTTAAACAGTTTTTTGGTGTGTTTCTCATGTTTTGTTGCGATATTTCCACATTGTTAAATGGAAATCTGTTTCAGGGAACAAAATTTCTATATTGGGCTAGTAGACTAGTCTACTAGCCCAATATAGAAATTCCCTTTTCAATAAAATTCATTCAAAATTCGTGCAGTCATTTTAAACTCTTTTTAGAAAGTTTTTCGTTACATTTTTTGAACGTATTTGCGTTTCTTTCTAATTTTTGCCGGCACGCGAAATTCTGGCTGAGAGTTTGTGCTCTGAATACTGGTAAACGAGAAGTGCTAGGTTCGAGCATTATCGCGGCCGTGGGCCTAACGATTCGGAGTTTTCCGTTTTTTTCTTCGAACCTTGTGTAAATACGGGTTGGATTCCCTTAGAAAGCCTTCCCCCATGAAGGGCACTTCCCCTAGGTCCCATATCCCTCTTGCAGATAATCAGCCGTCATAAATAATAAACACATACTACTCAACCGAAGGACGTGTTTTTAAACATTTGAATAACACATCTGCAATTTTAATTGGTAACGTTAAATTAAATTGTGGTGGTACAATGAAAATATTAATTTTGATTTAGTCATGTATAAATTAAAAAGTGCAACTGTTATATTAATGAATGCCCCTTTTCGCTAAAACTATTGAATCCCATAAAAAACTTTGCAACTTATTTTCATTTCATTACACTAATTTTAACTGTGAAATTAAGATTCCAAAAAGCCATTTGTTTTAATTTTATTTAAACATATTTCTCCAATTCATATATTATAAACCTCTTTCTAGTTAGTTTTAAACTTTTAAAGAAATAAATTGTGGTGGAAAAAGTTCAGCCGTAATTTTCCTTTAAATGGGTTTTAAAATAGCTGTGTTGCAAAATTTTTGCTTCACACTGTAAGTTTTTGATGATGTAACTACTTATTCTGGATTTAATTGAGAGTTGCTAATTATGTTGTTTTGTTTTCATGTGCTTTGAAATTGAAAAAGATTCTTTAAATAGGGACACTTATTTAACTTATTTGGCCTGACAGTTTTTAATTTTTTTCTAATGTTGTCGTTTTAGAATGTCATTGGGATAAGTGTTTATTCTTATTTTAAAATTTAATATTTATGTATCTTCTGGAAAAGAAAGAAAGTGAATCATTTAAATTTAAAGCAAACAATAAGAATTAGTGTAGCAAAGACCCCAATACAGAGCGGTTGCAGATTTTTCTGGTTTTGTTATTTTTCTAAGGTATTTTCAGTTTTTTGGGGTGTTTTTGTAGTACGAAATAAAAAAATTAACAGAATGATTTAAAAAAATATAAATCTTTTTAAAAATTTATACAATAAAAAAAATATTTTTAAAATTAGTAATGCTTTTTACGACATTTTTGACAGGAAATTTTGTGAAAGTAATATTATAAAATTAAATTTTTCTGTTAAAAATAAAACTTATATTTATAAAACAATTTAACTTTGTTTTATTAGATTTTTATTAGTCAATAAAATTCCTTGAAAAGTTTTTGATTATTTTTCTAGTCCTTATTAGCAATATTCCGAAATGAAATCATCAAGATATTTTCTTATTCCATTTGTAGGCTAATATAAAATGGTGAGTTGTAGAATTGTTCACCTAAATAATTCTCAAATTTTTAATGCTATTTATAAATATTTATATTTTTTAAAAAATATTTACGACATACTCCAATTGCCTAACTTCAATCAAAGTTGCTTTGTTTGTATATTTTTAGATTTTTTGGGTTTAGTTAATGCTGGCAGCTTTCTGATTAAACATCTTTATATTTAAACAAATATTTGAATTAAAATTTCTTATATTTCAAATCTATGTAAAGAAACAAATATTATGGATAATCAATCTAGAACAATCAACTAGAAATAAATTATGTGCATGTAACACTTAAAAATAATCTTCAAAGAAACAGGGAAGATTTCGCTCCCCCCCCCCACCCCAAAAAAAATAATAATCCATGTATAAAAGGAATTGAGATACAGCGAAACTAGTTTAACATACGCCCGTTTAATATACGATGCCGATAAAGATAAGAATTATCTGCAGTCCCTTGAAAAAGAAACCTAGATGCTGATCCTTATTATGAATTTTCAAGATAAATTTAATGATAATTTATTTTAATTATTGTAATACTTCGTTATTAACGGTTATTAAATTTATGAATGCATATAAATAATGTAAAATGACGTATACGCTGAGAAACATTTCTCTAATCAAAATTCTAGTTAAAATAATATTTACTCTACCTTTGATTTTGTCATTTCATTTTTTCTCAGTTTCAATCTCCCCTTATTTTTTCTTTTTTTTTTTTTATCTTTATCACTATTTTAATTTATTTTAAATAATTAGAAACGAGGAAAAAAATAATGAAAATATTTTCAATTGAATTTTTAAATAATCAAGTTTTTCTCTCGTTGATATTATTTATATATTTTTAAACATCCTAGAAAAATAATTGGAATAATGAATTTTAAAGATTTCGATTTCTTAAAATTGAATTTCATTAAATGTGCTATTTCAAAAAAATTTTATTTTTTTTATTTTTACTGCAATTTTCAAAATTTCAAAATTGTTGAAATTAAAATTTAATAAAGTTTTCCGGAAGGTACTTAAAAGTTCATACACTGGTTTTATTTGCTTAAATTTTCCCAAGTGCTTAGTTAAAATTTACAAGAATGTATTTTTCTGAAATATTAATTGTAAATGGTGAATTTTTATAGATGCGATATTCTGATTAATTAAAGACAATATCGAAGTTTATTATATGTTTTGTTTGAGATTAAAAAAAAATTATCCGTTTAATAGCCTGCATTTTCATGGAAGAGTTTTAGAATTTAGTTGTAAATTATTAATAAAGTTAATTTTATGCTATTTATAAACACCGATGTTCAAAATAAGTATTTTTCTGCAAAATCATTTAAATTTTAAAATAGATATTTTGCTTATTTTCTTTTAAGAAGTATTTTATTAAAAAATCTGTAATAGGTAATATATTAAAAATCCCATATTAAAAAATAATAATAGTTTATATTAATTAACAATCTTACAATTATAAATAATCCACAATTCATACTTATATAAATTTAAATCACTCATTTAAATTACCTTTACTTGATTACATAAAAATATGTTATGTATAACTGTATTTTTAGTATAATTTAGTATTGAATTTAAATTAAGAATTTTTAATAAATGTGGATTTTTTTTTAAAATTTACAACGTCAGATTAATGATCCAATCTGTTTAAAATTGGATTTATGCAAATATAAATCATTGAAGCCATTTTACTAATACTTCCTTAATTTTTCTGGAAATGCGATTATTGAAAATTAAATATGATTTTACTTCTGTATTGTTAGACTATATTAGAAGCCTTCCACAGTTCACTGTTTGCAAAATTAAATCATTTTTTTAAATTGCTTTAACTTGGTTGCATAAAATTGTATTATAGAAAACTCAGGGCTGCCACAGGTGACTATTTTTTAATTCTAACTGGCACTACTTTCTATAAACAGAAATTCTTAACAGGCAATTTGACAACACTTGCAAAAAAATATATTTCAAGATTTATATTAGAAAAATACAGGTACGAACAGAATATAAAAGTAGTCGCCTGTGGCAGCCATGAAAACTGAATTTTTAATTTCATTTCATGATTAAATTTGTATTTATTAAAGATTTTAAAGAAATGTGTGCATTTTAGTCCATGTTTCAGTTCATATATTAAATTAGTAATATATATTTAAAATTGGATTCATCCAATCATAAATCCGTGGAGTTACATTGAGAATGCTACCGATTATTTCTGGAACAGCGGTTTTCGAAATTTTAAATATGATTTTACTTTCTCTTGTTAAACTACCGGGTGACCCAAAATTCAGGAAGAACTTTAATAATGAACAATTCGAAAACGAATGAAGATAAAAAGATACGGTTTGCACCAAACGAATGCAAAAGAAACCGAGTTTTCTGTGGCAACGAAATAAAAACAGTTCTGTGAGCTACCAATAGATGACTCTATAGTGTTTCATTGCACCAAAAGATGATTTACAAATGAAAAAAATTTTGACAACTTACAATTCAACTTAATTACAGTTAATTAGTACTGCAATAAAAGTTCAATGTGATGCCCATAAATCAGAACTACACTTGTGAGATGAGGTACCACACCGTTCACAGCATTTAGTAGCATTTCTTGCGTTATGGAAGACACATTTTGGCGGATGGCATCTTTCAGGGCAGCTGGTGATGCCGGTTACTCGCGGTACATTTTTTATTTCAAGGATCTCCACAGCCAAAACCCATGTGTGACTTCCTCGAATAAAATGGACCAGTTATGAAATCCGCAGTGAAGCTTCACCAGACTGTCACTTTTACATGTCGTAAGGGTACCTCAATAAATTCCAATAAAACTTTTTTTTCGTGGCGACGCTAAACCCGGTTTCTTTTCCAACCGTTTGGTGCAAATCATACCTTTTTGTATTCTGATTCATTATCAAATTATTCATTTTTAAAGTTCGTCCTGACTTTTGGATCACCCGGTACATTAAAAACACTCAGCAATTTATATTATATATATAAAGATTAAATCACTTTTATTTAAATTACCTTATCTTGGTTATATAAAGTTATGTTATAAATTACTCTATTTTTAAATTCATATCATGATTAAATTTCTATATATTAAGGATTTAAAAAAAATTATCTATTTTAAGTCCATAGATCTGTTTATATGTTAGATTTGTAATATATATTTGAAACTAGATTCATGCAAACATAATTCCGTGGTGTCAATTTTCAAATACTGTTTCAATCAAATATTGTTTCTGGAATAGCAATTATTGATATTTAAATATTATGATTTTAGCTCTGAATCGACTTCTTAAATCTCTGAGTGATTAGATATTTTGTATATTTTTGTGTAATTTCTAGGTTTGTATTGAACCAATCTCAATGATATTTAATTGGGAGCAAATCGAAAATATCCATTTTAATTAAAATAAAGCCTTTTAATTCCCTTTTATTTTTCTTGAAAGTTGTTTTCTTAAATAGAATTTCATCCGTTGGGCATAATAAAAAGAAAAATCTTGCATTTCTTTTTGTGTGTGTCCTATTATTCTGTGGTACTATTGTAACCCAATACCAGCGTGAAATTTTGTTGATGGAATTTCTTATAATTTAACAGTAAATCAGTAATAAGTTTGCTTTTCCCGTGTTTTTTACACATATTGATGTTAAGAAAAGTAATATTTTTAATCCAGTTACCTTTTTAAACCCCTTAACTGCTCACAAAATCTGATGCAATCTCCAGTGTCCTATTTAATAATGAAATTCTACAACTAAATAAGTTGGCGTTCAATTTTCTGAAATAACAGTAAAAAAATACACATGTCTATAAGTATGCAAAATACGGCTCTGTTGGTGAAAATTGTCTCGCCGTAATGAAAATTATTTTTTTCTGTAATATGTGCAAGCATTCTCTGAAGACGTATACATACGTCCGGGGCAGTTAAGTAGGTAAAATTTCTCTAAAAGTATTTTGCTAAACTAATTGATTCGCATAAATAATCCAGCGAGAGGAGAAGAATTTCTCCTTTTTTTATTGTCTGTGTTGCTATTTTTACTTGGTACTAGCGTGAATTTTTGTTCAGCTTAGAATTTAACAGTTTTAAGCAATCAATTTAGTTAGTAATCAAACTGTATTTTCATATTTACATAAATTGATGTAAGAAAAACCGTATTTTTGATTATTTTTTTTTACTTTCTTAAAAGTAATTTGCTAAACAAATTGAATCGCAAAAAGAACCTATCGGGCGAAAAGAATTTCTCCTAATTTTTCGCTTCTATTTCACTAGTTTTACCTGTGAATATTTTTGCTGAAGAATTTACTTAGAATTTAACACTAAACTAGATATATTTATTATTTCTCGTATTTACAGAAACTGATTTTAGGAAAAACAGCATTTTTAATTTAATTACCATTTTAACTTTCTCAAAAGCATTTTGTTGAACTAATTGAATCGCATAAAGAACCCAAAGGGTGGAAAGGAATTTTTCCTAATTTTGCTCTTCTGTGTCATTATTTTTATCTGCGAAAAGTTTTGATGAAGAATTTAGCTTAGAATGTAACTGTAGATTAGTAATCAAGTTGTTTTCACGTGTTGTTTACATAAATTGTTGTTAAACAGTACTTTTAATTTCACTGCTTCAATAAATTGTCACTCTTCATTAAAAATTCTAAATAGATCTGCCATTTTTACATGCGTATTATAAAATTTGTAACATTGATTTTAAACTGATTTTATTTTATTCTAAATCTTTTCCAGAATATTTATTTCAGAAAATAATCATTTTATTTTAATTGTATTTTTTAATTAAAAAACAATAAATGTATTAATACAAATTTAGTATCTAAATAAATGAACAGTTGACTAAAAAATTGTTTTTGGTTTAATGCTATATCTTGTTTATAACTGGATACATGATAGTATTAGCGTGTTACTTTTTAAAAACAAATGTTAGGCAAAATATCTTTTTGCATCTGAAATTTTCATTATTGTAAGAATTTATTTTTAGATTTGTGTTACTGGTTTGGTGTATATTTTCCAATTAGATTATTTATTATGTGTATATTCCGTTCAATTGGATTATTGATTATGTGTATATTTTGTTCAATTGGATTATTGATCATGTGTATTTCGTTCAATTGGATTATTGGTTATGTGTGTATTTTGTACAAGAAGATAATTTGTTATTTCTATATTTTGTACGAGAAGATAATTGGTTATTTGTGTATTTTGTTCGGATTGGATTAATGGTTATGTGAATATTTCGTGCGACTGGATTAATGGTTATGTGTACATTTTATTTGATTGGATCATTGGTTATGTATATGTTTTGTTTATGGCTGGATTAATGGTAATACTGGATATTTTGTTTATAATTGAAAATAAGTAAATATTGGGTCGTTTATGAATTTATTTACATCTTTTGAGAATATTAAACTTTAAAATGAAACATAAATCATTGAAACAATTTAATTTCATATTTTCTAGAAAATGTTAGAGGTTTGTTTACTATCATATTATCGATCCAATTGGAAACAATCGAATGTGCAAAACTTAAGTTTGTGTTTATAGTAGTATAAGGTTGCTTGTGTAAGGAAGGTTCCTTGATCAAAATTTAAAAAAATAATTAATCAATATATTATTGGAATTCAATTAGTGTAAATCTATTGCAGTTTGTGCAATAAAATTTTGTAAAATTTTTGGTTTTTACAGAAAAAAGAGCCCAGAGAGTGAACAAAATGATATTTTATTTAAGCTTTAAAAAATGTATTTTAATTTTACAGTTATGTATTTCAGAAACTGTAATAGCATTTCACTCCAAAGATTGTAATCTGCAATATATATTAATCATTTCGTTTGCGAAATCGCACATATAGCTTTAGCACATTGGGTGCTACGTTTGTCACCGGTAACTCACAGTATAAAATACGATATAAAATTTAAAAGGTTTCATTCTAAATACATTTCATGTAATTTCAAGGTTGTCTTATGAATGTACTAAATATTTCTTACCAAAATATTTTAATTATATTAAAACACAGTAAACATAAAAATGGTTATCTTTCGCAGTTAAAACAAAATGTGGCAACTTTCTAAGTTTATTTTCTAGACATTTTTGTCTACCAAATTTTGTCGCATTATATTCGTAGATTGTGTTACAGGAATCTTATTTCGCGGTCCAAACAAAAAGGCCTTCAAAATAGACTTGGCACTCAACGTGTTAAAATCATGTTAAAATAAAAAAAAATCTTACTTTCTTATATATTTTATTTTGCTAAAAATTTTTTCTCTTTTCAGGTAAGAAATCGTACTTTTGGTTCCTTTTCTATTCCAGCCAATGGTAAATTGCTTATTATATATCTTTGTGTTGTTTATCTGATAAATTACACATACAAACTCCTTATGATATAGCCTTATGCTATATTGTATGTATTTTTGTCAAAGTATGTGAACAGAGATATAAATAAATCTTGTGTATCTGTATACATTTGAAATGAATTCTACACTTATAAAATAAATTTACACTCCATCACTCAAATAAATCTGTAATTTTACACACATTAGGATGAATGTCAGATTTTCATCATCTAAAATATTGAAAGTATCCATTGAAAACCATTCAAAATTTCAAAAAGTAAATTTATTTTATATTAAAGAATAAAGAATTTTCAATATAAAATTCATAAATTTTGAAGAACTTAACATACAATTACATAAAAAATATTTTATTACTTGTCATAACATGCCAGGATACACAACAATTTCATTCTAAAATATTTTTTACATTTTTTTTTAAGGTCTAAGATTTTAATTATGTTTAAAGAAGCATGTTTTCAATATATTAGCTTAAATTCCATGTAATGTTTAGTTTTATTTGTTTATTTATGGAAGAGGAATTACATAACAAAAGTAAGGAAAATGACATAACAAAAGTCTACTCAATTTTTACAAAGATTTGAATCAAAATATTTTCAAAGAAATATCTAAAAGATCTTGCCGGCAGCGCCATGGGAAATAGGGCGGGAAGGGGGCGGTCTCCCCAAGCGCGGAAGTTTAGGGGGAGTCAAATTTATACTACTAACATTATTTTCGGTCTGTCTCAAGAAAAAGTTGGGGGTGGGGGGGGTGCCAGATTACAACTCTTGCTCCGGGCGCAGTTTTTTCTTTGCACGGCCTGCTTGCCGATAGCTATGATTTTACTACTTCTGACTTGATCTGTATCAAAAGTAATAAGTCTTACTCTGCAGCACCATATTTATATATGACAAAGAACTAAAATGTTGGCCATGATAATGGTATTCATTTTCAGTGATATGTGACAGTCATATTTTAATTATGAAAAATTTTTTGCAAGATATAGAATTTGTTACCTTACTGATATATTTGTTTTTATAAGGTATTAATATTAATTTAAAATTTTAGAGCGTGATATTTATACTGTATAGCAGAAAGCGCTTTCTTTGACACATCACAGTGTTACATGCTCGGAAAATGGCAATCTTAGATTCTAAGCCTTTTATTTGCTTTATTTGTATTAATGGAAATGTAATACCTCTTCAAAATATTTTTATGGCTATTTTTATTAGAATATATCAAAAGAAATAGCATTATACAGCATTTAATAGGAATTTTTTACTATGAAGGCTGAAATTTTTTATGTTCACCATTAATGCAGAAAAAGAGAAAGCACCATTCGGCTAAGATTCAATTTTATCTTTGTATAAAATCTGTTAAAAGGACTTTTCATAAACATTAAAAAAAATCCTTTCAATTTCCAAAACTAATCCTTAATTATGATACATGAACAAAAATATAAAACTTAAAATCGACTTATAAATTCTAGATGCTTATAAGCAATTATATGTACATTGTATAATAATTAGTCACCCAAAACTTGAAATTCTCAGATATCTAAAATTATACTTGTTGGATTTTTCGGGGAACGTAATATACATCGTAAAAAAAGACAATTTTACAAAGATTGTAATGGCAATCGGAATTTTAATACAATTCACTGCTTTTTAACAGAAAAATTTACATAAATTTCAGAAATTTTTCCGTTTTTTGGTTGGAAAAAATCCGTAAAATCGTCCGCTTTTTTTATGCAGTGTATGTTTCGCTTCATATTTATCAATGTCAATTTGATCAGAAGAATAATTATGGAGAGAGAACAAAAAAAAAAAAAAAAAAAAAAAAAGAAAAATAATATTTGAGTTGTAAAATATACATTATAAAATGAATTGCAAGAAATGATTCATTGCTACAGCTAACAAATATGTGGATATTCAACAATATGTGTATTCCTATTTATAATAATAGAATGTATATTCATAGGGATACATAGTTTTTTTTATAAAGCTAAAAGTTATTGCAAGGTTTTTGTTCATCATGCAGGGTTTTTAATAAATTTAGCGTTGGTTTTAGAAAATTTGACAAAATATAGTACAAATAATGTAGTACAGTATGTGAATGTATTAAGCTTTTGGGGAAATATGAGCAGTTGTACAAAATATTTTTGTCTACGCATGCACAAGCGGTAAAACATAATGTTTTTTTAGTATTCTCTAAGTGCAATTCACATAAAAAAGCCAGTCAAATATCCTGAAACTTCAGAAAGATATTGATGATGGAATGAGCTGATTTTTAGTTTGCTAAAAACAGCTAAATGATAAGAGATTTTCCGTAAGTTTTCGTTTTTTTTTAACTTTCGTTTTGCATTGATTTTTGTAGTTCTTTTTGAAATACCTACGAAACAAATTCATTCTTAAAAAATCCAAAGAATTTGTTTTTAATCTGATCTTTGACTTTCATTAAATACAAACTTCTTTACAGAAAGCCAGTTCATTAAATAAAAAAAAACTAGTTGGATGTGTCAATCCCAAAACTTTCTTCTATCTCATAAGTACATTTTAATATTTAAAAAAAAAGAAAACGTGGCGACCCCAAAGTTATCCATTATCGAATTTCCTCCAACATTTGACCTAGCCTAATGAGATTCTGGTATCCGAAAAGCCTAAAATGCAAAATTTAATTAATATTCTGAGAAAATGAGCTTAGTAGTGCCTCATGTTGGGTAATTTATACTAAAACCTAATAAGCATCTATTTATGTCAAGATCTAACAGAATCTGAAATTTGATGGAATTTCGTCCATTAGTTCTTGAGATATAGCTATAACAAAAAAAATTCAAAACGTAGCACAGCAACACCATATCTTGGCCAATTTATGCCAAAACGTAAAAAAGCGTCTAATTATATTATGGTGTAAAAGAATCTGAAGTTTGATGAAATTCTGTGCATTAGTTCTTGAGATGTAGCTAATTTTAAAAAAAAACGTGTAAAATATAGCACAGCAGCACCATCAGTTGAAGGATTTATAACAAAACGTAATCATCGTGTAATTATGTTATTTGTCATTTTGTAACAAAATCTGAAGTTTGATGAAATTCTGTGCGTTGGTTGTTGAGATATAGCTATCGGAAAAATCATGCAAAATGCAGCATAGCTGCACCATCTGTTGCAAGGTTAATACCAAAATGTAATCAGCGTCTAATTATGTTATATATTCTAGTGTAACAGAATCTAAAATTTGATGAAGTTCTCTGCATTAGTTCTTGAGATATAGCTATCGCAAACATCGTGCAAAATGTAGCATAGCAGCGCCACCTATAGGGCGGTTCACACCAAAACCTTATCAGCGGCTATGTATCTCAAGGTATCGCGGAATCTGAAGTTTGGTGAAATTCTGTGCATTAGTTCTTGAGATATAGCTATCATGAAAATCATGAAAAACGTGGCATAGCAGCGCCACCTGCTGGCCAATTTACACCAAAACTTAATCATCGTCTATGTATATCAAGGGGTCACAGAATCTGAAGCTTCCTGAAATTCTGTGCATTAGGTCTTTAGATATAGCAATCTTGAAAATCTTGAAAAACGTAGTATAGCAGCGCCACCTGTAGGCCAATTTTCACCAAAAACCAATAGGCACTAATTCATATCAAGGTCTAACTGAATATAAAATTTTATTAGATTTCGAGCATTAGTTCTTGAGATAGAGCGCCCACAAATTTTTTGTCACAGACAGACAGACACACAGACAGACAGACAGACAGACTCACAGACTCACAGACAGACATTTTCTAAAAATAGTCAAAACGTGTTCAGGACCTTCTAAAACGTATAAATTCGTCGAAAACCGGAAGTCGAAAATTTTCATGAATCTAATACTTTCTTCTTGTAAAGATAGAAGAAAGTAAAAAACGTGTAAAATATAGCACAACAGCACCATCAGTTGAAGGATTTATAACAAAACGTAATCATGGTGTAATTATGTTATATGTCATTTTGTAACAAAATCTGCAGTTGAATGAAATTCCGTGCGTTGGTTGTTGAGATATAGCTATCGGAAAAATCGTGCAAAATGCAGCATAGCTGCCCCACCTGTTGCAAGGTTAATACCAAAATTTAATCAACGTCTAATTATGTTATATATTCTAGTGTAACAGAATCTAAAATTTGAAGTTCTCTGCATTAATTCTTGAGATATAGCTATCGCAAAAATCGTGCAAAATGTAGCATAGCAGCGCCACCTATAGGTCAGTTCACACCAAAACCTTATCAGCGGCTATGTATCTCAAGGTATCGCAGAATCTGAAGTTTGGTGAAATTCTGTGCATTAGTTCTTGAGATATAGCTATCATGAAAATCATGAAAAACGTGGCACAGCAGCGCCACCTGCTGGCCAAGTTACACCAAAACTTAATCAGCGTCTATTTATATCAAGGGGTCACAGAATCTGAAGTTTGGTGAAATTCTGTGCTTTAGTTCTTGAGATATAGCAATCTTGAAAATCATGAAAAACGTAGTATAGCAGCGCCACCTGCAGGCCAATTTTCACCAAAAACCAATAGGCACTAATTCATATCAAGGTCTAACAGAATATAAAATTTTATTAAATTTCGAGCATTAGTTCTTGAGATAAAGCGCCCACAAATTTTTTGTCACATACAGACAGACAGACAGACAGACAGACAGACAGACAGACGGACTCACAGACAGACATTTTCTAAAAATAGTCAAAACGTGTTCAGGACCTTCTAAAACGTATAAATCCGTCGAAAACCGGAAGTCGAAAATTTTCATGAATCCAATACTTTCTTCTTGTAAAGATAGAAGAAAGTAATAACAATTTATGGAAAATCCCTAATCAGTCAGCAGCTTTTAGAGTGCAACTAAAAATCACTCACGCTATCGCCGATATCGTCTGAATGTCGATCTGAATTTCTGTTTCATTTGACTGGCATTTCTTTCATAAGTTGTTCCGCAATTGACTGTTAAATCATGAAAAAATATCGTGCGCGCATGCGCACATAAAAAACTAGATCGCGCTATAGAACACACTGAAAATATCGGATAAAATATAGACGCGTTGGTAGTACACTAATAAATTTTTTAAAGCACTGTCGTGATTTTTTTTTTTTTTTTTTTTTTTTTTGACTTTCTTAAAAGATTCAAACTTTTGTATTTTCTAATGTCCGCGTAACACTACGATTCTATTCTATTTTGAAAGGCTTTTTTGGCATTTCTAATTTATTCATTTAAATCGTTTTCATTATAATTAAAATAGTCTTTAATAAATAAATAAATGATTTTATTGGAAAATGTTAAAATACAGCTTCCAATTTAATTCTTTCCTTTACATGTCTCTCTATTTCAGTATTCGTAGAATATGACTTTTTACTAAAATCAGGAATATTATATTGCGCAACTCTATGAATAATTTTTTCTCTAAAGATTTATTGTACTTTCATATGTAATTTTATCATTTATATTTAATACAATTAAATATCTTTCACTGCTATTAAGTTTTCGCTTATTCACAAAAATATATATATTTAAACTCTTTATTGAAACAAACTTTAAATGTAAGTACTTCTTCAAATTTTATATCCTTCCATTTCCTTGTTCTTCCTTTTTTTTTCTCTTCTTATTACTACGTAAATTATTAATAAGTTTCAATGTTTTATTGCTGTTCTACTTTCAGATGAAATTCATCATTTTTATTTTACAATTTAAATCGCTTTCACTGTTATTAGATTTTACCTCATTAAAAAAATGTACTCCATTGATTTAGCCAAACATGAAAATACTATTCCCAATTTACGTATTTTTCTTTCTGTGAAAAACCCCTTTCATCTTCATAATAACGTGAATTTTTGATGAAGTAGAATTTGTTTCGAAATGAGCAGAGAATTGCTAATTGATCTAAGTTTTTTTTGGAATGTTATTGTTTATAAAAGCATGTTTGAGAAGGAATTTTTTTTTTTTTTTACTTTTCTGGTATTACTATCATTGTTTCGAGATTTTTTTTTTCATGTAGCGATATGCAATGCTTTTCATTCACTAATTACATTGAATACTGTTTGGTGAATATTGTTCATGATTTGAAGCTTGGAATATTTGAATAATGAATGTTTGATACAATTTATTTAGAAATTGTCTGCATGTGATTAGCAATTGTCTATTTTAAATTTTCTGATTTAGATAGCTGTGTCAATGCTGATGTCTAAATGCATTCAAACAAAATTCTGACCTATTTTTAGAATTGGAAGCTGTTTTATATTTTTCATTTCTGAAAACTAAAAGAATTTAATGAGTTAATTTCGCTTTCTGTCTTATTTTGTATTTTCTCTTTCTATAATATTTTAAATTGTGTATTTACCTATCAATTTATTAATTTTTAATGCTTTAGATCATATTAATCGGTTAAATCTCGAAATATACTGGTTTAATTGTTTATTTATATAAATTATATATTCTCTTAATTGTGAAGTTATTTATGCAAATGTAATGGATAAACTTTCCCAGTTTTTTCCCAGTTTCTTTTTTTATTCACAAAAAACATTATTCATGTATATATTTAAACTCTTTATTGATTTTACCAATAAACTTTTAAAATAATTATTTCTTCAAATTTAATTCTTCCATTTTCCTTGTTGTTCCTCTTTTATCTCTTGTTAATACAATGTAAACTATTAATAAGTTTATTGTTTAATGGCTGTTCTATTTTTAGATGTAATTTATCATTTATATTTTACAGTTTAAATCGCTCTCACTGTTAATAGATTTTATCTTTTTCAAAAAATGTGCTATTAATTTTGGCAAACACGAAAGTACTTCTCCCAATTTCTTTTTCTTTCTGTGGAAACCCACTTTCATCTTCAAACAACATGAATTTTCGATAATCGTGAATTTTTGATAAAGTATAATTTGTTTCGAAATGAGCAGAGAATTGGTAATTGATCATTTTTTAATGTTATTTTTTCCGAAGACATCTTTGGGGAGATAATATTTTATTTTTGCTGGTATCATTAATATAAAATCATTTCGACTTTTTTTTCAAAAGGTGAAGTGGTGTGTAATGCAGTTCATTCAACTAAAAACTGTGCTGTTTGATGAATATTGTGCATGATTTGATATTTGGAGTATTTGATTAATAAAAGATTGATGCTAGATTATTAGCAGAGAATTGCTAATTGATCTAAATTTTTTTTAATGTTATTGTTTCTGAAGACTTGTTTGTGAAGGTAATTTTTTTCTCTTATCATTAATATAAACTCATTTCCACGTTTTTTTGAAAAATATAGCATTATGTAATGCGCTTCATTCACTTTATTACGATGTTATTATTTATTATTTATTCAGTTTATACTGTTTCCTGAATATTGTTCATGATTTGACGCTTGGAATTTAATAAAATATTGTCTGCATGTGATAAACAATTAACTTTCTAAAATGTCCTAATTGGGATGGTGGTGTCTATGTGAATGTTTAAGTCAATTCAAGGAAATTTCTTGCATATATATTTTTAGAAGAGTATATATTTTTTCGAAAAATGTGCTATTTGAAATAGAATTTTAGCATTTGTAATTTATGCATTTAAAATGGCTTTGACTGCTGACAAAATTGTCTTTGACAAATATACCACTTAAACATTTTATTGGTTAAACCAAAAAATATAAAAGTATGGCTTCCAGTTTAATTCTTTCCTTTCCACGTCTCTCCATTTTGGTTTTAATATAATATGACTTTTTAATAAAATTAGAAATATTATATTGCGCAACTCAATGAGTAATTCCTTTTTTGTACTTTCATCTGTAATTTTAGCATTGATATTTGAAACCTTCAATACCTTTCACTGGTACTCTTATTCGCAAACAACACAATATATAAATTTAAACTCTTTATTGATTTTATCATTAAACTTTAAAAGTAAGTTATTGTACAGATTTAATTCCATTTCCTTGTTCTTCCCTTTTTTTTTTCTCTTCTTACTACAATGTAAATTATTAATAAGTTTTAAAGTTTTATTGCCGTTCCACATTCAAATGTGATTTATCATTTATGTTTTACAGTTTAAATCGCGTTCACTATTATTAGATTTTGACTCTTTCAAAAAATTGCACGCCATTTTGACAAACATGAAAGTACTTCTCCCAGTTCTTCTTTTTTTCTTTCTGCGAAATTCCACTTTCATCTCTAAACAACATGAATTTTCGATGAAGTAAAATTTGTTTCGAAATGAGCAGAGAATTGCTAATTAATCTTTTTCTGTTTCTGAAAACATGTTTGGGAAGGTAATATTTCTATTTTTCTGATATCATTAATTTCAAATTATTTCGACCATATAAAAATTGTAGTACTATGTAATGCGTTTCATTCAGTTAATTACGGTGTATACTGTTTGGTAAATATTGTTCATGATTGAAGTTTCGAATATTTGAATAATAAATGTCAGGCATTGTTTGCATGTATTTAGCAAATGACTTTTTAAAATGTCCTTATTTAGATGGCTGTGTCAATGACTATGTTTAAGTGTATTCAAAGGAAGTACTAACATATTTTTAGAATCGGAAGCAGATTTAATTTTTTAATTTCTGAAGACAAAAAAAAAAAAAAAAAAAAAAAAAAAAAAAAAAAAATTAATGAGTTCAATTGCCTTTTATCTTTTTTGTATTTACTCTTTCCGTAATATTTAAAATTTTGTAATTATATTCAAATTCAACGATTAATAATTCTTTAGATCGTATTAATCGGTTAAATCTCGAAATGCATTGGTATAATGTTTTATTTGTATAAATTCGATATTCTCTTAATTGTGAAGTTATTTATTCATATTTAATGGATTAATTATCTCAGTAAACTCGCTTTTCTCTTATTTTTAAAAAACATATGTGTGTATATATTTAAACTCTTGTTTGATTTTACAAGTAAGTATTTCTTCAAATTTAATTTTTCCATTTCCTTGCTTTTCCCCATTTTTCTCTTCTTACTACAATGTAAATTGTTAATAAGTTTTAAGGTTTTATTACTGTTCTACTTTTAGATGTAATTTATCATTTATATTTTACAGTTTAAATCACTTTCACTGTTATTAGATTTTCTCTTTCATAAAAAAATTCTCGATATTGATTTTGCCAAATACGAAAGTATTTCGCCCAATTTAATTATTTTTCCTTCTGTGAATTTCCATTTTCATCTTCAAACAACATGAATTTTCGATGAAGTAGAATTCGTTTGGAAATCAGCAGAGAATTACTAATTGATCTAAGTTTTTTGGGATGTTATTTGGTGCGTTCGTAATTATGTAAATACGTAGCACCTATTGTTGTCGCTCAGTCCGTCCGTCTGTCTGTCCGTCTGTCAGTCCGTCCGTCTGTCTGTCCGTCTGTCAGTCCGTCCGTCTGTCTGTCCGTCTGTCTGTCCGCCCGCATATAACAACGCAAAAACTACCCAACCGAATCGTTTGAAATTTAAAATACATAATTATAACATAATTTTGTCGAGTCATTTCAAACTTTATGAAAATCGGATGGATAGATCAATTACAGGGACAATCAAAAGGATTCCGTTACATTACGGTCAATGTGGAAAAAAGTTTAAAATGCATTTTAATCGTTTGAAATTTAAAACATATAATTATTGCGTAATTTTGTCGAGTCATTTCAAATGTTATGAAAATCGAATGCATAGATCAATTACAGGGACAATCAAAAGGATTCCGTTACATTACGGTCAATGGGGAAAAAAGTTTCAAATGCATTTTAATCGTTTGAAATTTAAAACGTATAATTATTACGTAATTTTGTCGAGTCATTTCAAATGTTATGAAAGTCAGATTCATAGATCATTTACAGGGACAATCAAAAGTATTCCATTACATTACGGTCAATGGGGAAAAAGTTTCGAATGCATTTTAATGATGTTGCACTTATTCGAACATAATAGAATTAGCATGAATCTATGAAATATATACTAAAATATGCATTCCATACAATCTGTTATGCAAATAATTTTTATTATTAAATTACAGGGCCACACAAAAGTATCCCACTACATAATGCTATACGGGGAAACATTGTTTGGGGTGTGTTTTAATTATATTCAACTATTTCACATTTTATGAATAAGATATACATTGCTGAGGTGTAATAAAAATTACTTCCTGCATATTTACAGAAACAGAAAGATTTCGACTACTATACTGTATCCGAAGTACGCTCTACTATATCAGCAAGATCTGAATATTTTAAAAACTTCGTTATCGTACGAACGCACCTCATTTGCTACGTTCACGTGCAATTTCCAACTTGTTGTTTCTGAAGAAATGTTTAGGAAGGTAATATTATTTTTCTAGTATCATTAATATAAAGTTATTTCGGCGTTTTTTGAAAAATGTAGTACTGTATAATGCGTTTCACTCATTTAATTACGGTGTTTGCTGAATATTACTAATGATTTGAAATATGGAATTTTTGAATAATAAATGTTTGATAAAAGTTAATAAGATATTGTCTGCATTTGATTTGCAATTGGCTTTATAGAACGTCCTAATTTAGATAGCGGTGTCGATGCCGATATTTAAGTGTATTCAAAGAAAGTTCTAACATATTTTTCGAATAGAAAAACGGAGTTATATTTTCAATTCCTGAAAACTAAACGAATTTAATCAGTTCATTTTGCTTCTGTCTTAATTTGTATTTACTTTTCTATAATATTTAAAAATCTGTAATTTCCTTTAAACTTAGCAATTATTTATGCTTTAGATCATATTAGCCTGTTAAATATCAGATTTTTTTTTTTAGATGTAATTTTAGCCCTTATATTTTAGTTTAAATCGCTTTCACTGTTATTAGATTTTATCTCGTTCAAATAAATAATAAATAAAAAAAAAGTACGCTTTTGATTTTGCCAAACATGGAAGTACTTCTCCTCATTTAATTCTTTTTCTTTCTGTGGATATCGCTTTCATCTTCAAACAACATGAATTTTTGATGAAGTAGAATTTGCGTATAAAAACATTTCATATTTATTTACTTAGAAGGTGTCACAAATAAAAATTAAATTAAAGAGTTGACATGTTTCGGTTCATTAATAAGAACCGTATTCATAACATATAAAATCAGTAGAAAATTAAATGACACTGGATATAAATATAATTTAAAAAATAATTTTTTAACATTAAACATGTCAACTCTTTAATTTAATTTTTATTTGTGACACCTTCTAAGTAAATAAATATGAAATGTTTTTATACGTGAATGAAAAAAGGTGAAGTGATTTTGTTTTAGTTTTTGAAAAAACGAAAGCTAACAACAGTTTTAATATTGAAGTAGAATTTGTTTCAAAATAAGCAGAGCATTTCTGATTGATCAAAGTTTTTTTTTTAAATATTATTGTTTCTCAAGGCATATTTAGGGAGGTAATATTTTTATTTCTCTGGTATCATTAATATCAAATTATTTCGGGCATTTTTTTTTTTTTTTTTGAAAAATAGCATATTACGCTTCATTGACTTAATTACCAGACTGTTTATTGAATATTGTTCAGGATTTCAAGTTGGGCGTAGTTGAATAATAAATGATTGATACTAGTTGATCAGATGTTGTCTGGTTGTGATTAGCAAGCGGCTTTTTAAATTGCCTTAATGTAGATGACAGTGTCAATGGCATATTTAAATCTTCTCAAAAAATGTTCCTTGTATATATATTTTGAAGGAAATATTTTTTCTAAGAGTTTATTTGATTTTGAAATGTAATTTTAATATTTATAATTTATGCATTTAAATCGCTTTGACTGCAGTCAAAATTGTCTTTGAATATACAAATTTTTAAAAATAATTTTATTGGTTTTATCAAAAAACTTTGAAATACGACTTCCAATTTAATTCCTTTTTTATGTCTTTCTATATAAATTTTCATATAATATGACTTTAAAAAAAAAATTAATTATTACTTTTGCGCAAATCCAAAAGCAATTCACTAAAAAATTTAATATATTTTCAAATGTAATTTTAGCATTCATACTTAATACATTTAAATATCTTTCACTGCTATTAGGTTTTCTCTTATTCGCAAAAAAACATAATATATACATTTAAACTCTTTATTTATTTTACCAATAAACTTTATTTCTTTAAATTTAATTCTTACATTTCCTTGTTCTTCCCTTTTTTTCTCTTCTGACCACAATTTAAATTATCAATTTTAATGCTGTTCCACATTCAGATGTGATTTATCATTAATGTTTTACAGTTTAAATAGCTTTCATTGTCAATAGATTTTATCTTTCAAAAAATTGCATGTTTTTTTGTTTGCCAAACATGTTTCTACTTCTCTCAATTTACTTCTTTTTTTTCTGTGAAATCCTACTTTCATCTTCAAACAACGAAAATTTTTGATGAAATAGAATGTGTTTCAAAATGAGCAGAGAGTTGCTAATTTATCTAAGTTTTTTTTTAATGTTATTGATTCTGAAGAATGTTTAGGGAGGTAATCTTTTTTTTTTTTACTAAAATTATTATTTTCAAATTGTTTCGACGTATATTTGAAAAATGTAGCGATATATAATACATTCCATTCACTTAATTGCGGTGTATACTGCTTGGTGAATATTGTTCATGATTTGAAGTTTGGAATATTTGAATAATAAATGCTTGATACAAGTTAATAAGATATTGTATGCATGTGATATAAAATTGCTTCTTAATGTCCAAATTTAGATGGTGGTGTCAATGAGTATGTTTGTCTATTCAAAGAAAGCTCTTGTATATTTTTTTAGAAGAGTATATTTCTTCTAAGAATTATTCTAATTTGAAATGTAATTTTAGCCTTTGTAATCTAAGCAATTAAATCGCTTTGATTGCAGTCAAAATTGTCTTTGAATCTGCAAAAAAAAAAAAAAAAAAAAAAAAAAAAAAAAAAAAAATTGTTTGTTTTATCAAAAATCATAAAAATATGACTTCCAATTTAATTTTTCCTTTTTATGCCTCTCCATATTAGTTTTTATATAATGCCTTTTTAATACATTTAAAAACGTTGCATTGCGCAAATTCATGAGTAATTCTCTAATAATTTATTATACTTTCATATGTAATTTTAGCACTCATATTTAATACATTTAAATATTTTTCACTGCTATTAAATATTCCCTTATTCGCAATAATAAAAATAATAATAATATATTTAAATCCTTTATTGATTTTACTAACAAATTTTAAAAGTCACTATTTCTTTAATTTTAATACTTCCATTTCCTTGTTTTTTCTGTTTTTCCTCTTCTTACTACAATGCAAATTATTAATAAGTTTTAAGGTTTTATTGCTGTTCCACATTCAGATGTGATTTATCATTTATGTTTTACTGTTTAAATCGCTTTCATTGATATTAGATTTTATTTCTTTCAAAAAAGTGCACGCTATTTATTTTACCAAACATGAAAGTAATTCTCCCAATTTAAATACTTTTTCTTTCTGTGAAATCCGGCTTTTATCTTCAAACAACGTGAATTTTCGATGAAGTAGAATTTGTTTCGAAATCAGCAGAGAATTGCTAATTGATCCAAATTTTTTGGAATGCTATTGTTTCTAAAGACATGTTTGTGTAGGTAATGATTTTATTTTTCTGGTATCATTAATATAAAATAATAATAATAATTTTTTGAAAAATGCTCACTTAATTACGGTGCATACAGTTTAGTGAATGTTGTTTGTGATTTGAAATTTGGAATAGTTGACTTATAAGTGTTTGATACAAGTTAATAAGATATTGTTTGCATGTGATTATCAATTGGCTTTTTAAATTGTTCTAATTTAGATGGCGGTGTTAATGTGCATGTTTAAATATATTCTAAGAAAGTTTTAGGTATTTTTAGAATTGGTAAAACATTTTTATATATATATATTTTTTTGAAAATTTAAAGAATTTAATGAATTATTTTCGCTTCTATCTTATTTTATAGTTGCCCTTTTGGTAATATTTAAAATTCATTACCTTCAAATTTAACAATTATTAATGCTTTAGATCATATTGATCAGTTAAATCTTTGAAATGTTTTGGTATAATTGTATGACTATGAATTCACATATTTTTTTAATTGCTATAAAATTATTTATACATAATATATATTTAATGGATTAGTTTTCTCAGTAAACCTTGTTTTCTGCGATCTTTATATCATACAGTTGACGAGGTCTCCAACTCCGGAAGAAGTGATTAATAGAGGTCTACAAAGGGCAGCTTAGTTCGAAACTAGAAAAATGAAGACTAACTTTCAAGTGGGCCGTACCTATAAAGTAAACGGGCAAGGTCGGCTCAACAATAAAAATTAACTGCCCAGCCAAACCGATAAAAATTATAAGTGGTTCATCCGGCTCGGTGCAAAAAATTTGAACTAAATCTATACGAAAATAAGTAACCATTTTCAATGGATATGACTTTCGTGAGAATAAGTACGAGTTGACAAGCTGATCGTAAGTTGAAACATCAATATATAAATATAACATATCCAGCGTGGAGATAGCCTTGGGCAGATGCATTTTGTCTGAACCAGAGTTTAATTTTTCAGCAGACTCGGCTGGATAAGAATCAAACATACATTGTTTTTTAACATAGTTGAGCCACATCAGAAATGAACTTGATGCTTCCCCAAACCCTTGCCAATTACACAAAATTTGAAGCTTCTGACTTAAACCGTTTTATGTATGGACTCTGTGACAGACGGATAGAGGATGGGACGAATAGGGTTTCATCAGATGAACGAAACCCTAGAAACCATCACGTATAATGCAAAAGAAACTTTTAGGACAATCAACAGTTTTTCTCCGCATGATAGGCCAAAATAAAAACAACAGAGTGCTTGTTCGAAAACTTCACTTAATCGTAATACTTAAATGTTGATATCCTTATGCGTTTCCTTTTTCAAAGCAAAAAAAAGTTGTAAGTGCCTGAATTTCCCAACATATGCCACTCACTGAAAGGAGATGAAAAGTATATCTCAGATATCCTCTGTACAATCTTTCAGTCATTCAAGTTGTTTAATCGGAGAAACTATTTTGTAACTATTACTGTTGTAAGAACTTGAATAGTGTTGCACTATTTTTAAGATAACTATTTCCGACATGCTCTTGATTTTTACGAGTGTGTTAAATGATTATGAATGGAATGTCTGTTTATTTATATCTTACTAAATGCTTAAGAGTTTACAAAAATATGTTCTGTTAGTGTGAAATGGGTTATTTTAAAGGTTACCGGGATAATTCAACAAGGGAAGAAATATTACAAAAAATCAGAAATAAGTTTTTTAAAAAATGACAATTTCATCAGTAAATAATATTTCAAGGGAAATTCTTTGGTGTGAACATGCTTTTGGTACATGGCTTTTTTGAAAAACAAGTATGAATTGTGTTGAATTTTTGTTGAATTAAGACTGAAATTAACCAGTTTTAACTCTGATATAGATGCTTTCATCGGTAAACAGTAGTATCAGAAAACGCACTGATTATAAAGTTATATTTTAATAGTAATAAAATGTATTTTTAGTTATCTTTGTAGATTATTATTGTTTTTAATTATTATTCCACTTGAACACATTGGGATTATCAATTCTTGTTTTCGTCATAGTGAGCCCTTCTTAAGAAAAATTGCCTTTTACGTAGGATGGGACAGCCGGTAGCTTATATACGTAACATACAATTTCCATACTGATACATCGTTATATTAGATGGGTCGCGAATTTTTTTTTACTTAAGGGTGTATTGGAAAAAATGCTTTTCCACCTACAACAGCTCTAAATTTTCCGATACAATTTCAGACACATTTTTAGAAGTAGGAACATGAAACTTGCTGAAGAGATTTTTGAAGAGACGTATAAACACTGTAAAAAAAATTTTCGTTAAATAACGGAAATAGTAAATAGAACTGGTAATCTAGAAGCCAGTACTATTTCCGTTATTTAACGGGAAAAAATTTCGTTTTTTCCAGAAATATTTCCATTTTTTCCAAAATGTTTCCGTTTTTTTTTCATATTTTTTATATAAAAATTTTCGCTTGAAAGCCAAAAAGGAATTTTCAAGGACAAACTGGCTTTTTTTATGTCTTTAGACAGACACATCGGATTAGAACGCATACATTTAATTTAAACAACAGTGAATAAATGTCACTTACCCTCGATGGGGATCGAACCAAGCACCTGTCCCATGGCAGTTTGCAGTAGTGTAATACCATTACGCCATAGTTAGGCATACAGTGCTTTCAAATATCTTTACTTATTTTGAATTATTTTATAAAGCAAAGGCCTTATGTTGAACGCGACATTAATTTTTGTTAAGAATTGTTTTCTACATGAGTGTACAGTTCTAAATATTTAACAGATTTCATTTCCATAATTTCGAATATTTAGTTTTTAATTTTAGCTCTATAAAAAATAAATTTTAGACTTTAAAATATTACATTTATTAAGAATTGAATGAATTAAAAAGTTTTTTTTTTTCATTTTAAAGAGATTTTTAAAAGTTTATTGTAAGATTATTCATATTTATTTACTTATTTATTTTTGAAAGGATATTCTTAAAGTAATATTAAAATATATTAAAAGTAAAATTATTTTATTAATATTTTATTACTACTTTTATTAAAATTAAAAATAGAACTTTTTTCATTATCCTACGCACATTTTAAAAAATATGCTATAAATGTGTTAAACACAATTTAAAAATGATAATGGAAATAACTAACTGAAAATAAACTAATTAATCTCATACTTAAAAGGGATTAATAAAATTATTAATATAATTTTTATTATTTTTTTAATATTGTAAAAATGTTAGCTTTATATTATTAACACAGAAAGAAATAATGAAAATTTTTATAGAAATTTGTTCATAAAACAACTTTATAATGTTTTTCTATCCCAGATATATATAGCGACACTGGAGTTATTTATGGAATTTATTCCGTTTTAATACGGAATTCCTTTGTTTTCAGAAAATTTTACAGAAAACTGACTGTTTTTATATTCTCAAAATATCAATAACGGAAATTCTGCTGTTTTTTCGGAAAAACGAAACTATTCTGTAGAATTTTACGGAACAATTTATGTATATTAACGGATATTTTTTACAGTGAAGTGCCGTGTGATGTCATTTTACGCTCAATTCATTAGAATTTGATTTATAAACAATTATCGTCTCAGTATGACCCTTTTTTTTGTTCCCAAATCTTCCGCTTCGGAAAAATCTGTTCAAAAAGCCGTTTTTGATTGCCTTTTTTTGCAATATTTTCTACACGTATCAAAGAATTGACAATCACGCACCTTGTGCATTTTCTAAATAAGACAGTTTGCCAGTTTGGTGCATTTGAGAGCAAAAATGAATTTAAAAATAAATCGGAAAATAAGCAGTTTGAATCGAAATACACCCTTAAAAGTGGGCACGATTTTTTTTTTTTTTTTTTTACTTAAAGATGGATCACATACCAATAAATGTTGGGAGCCGCTGCTCTAAAATATTTTTACGTCTTTCTACCCATTTTGAAATTCTTTTTAAGGGGACTCTGAGACTTTTATTCGGCATCAAATGACAAAAATAACCTTTTCCCAATTTTTTTTCTTAAATTATACTTTATTATCCCTAGTAGATTCTGATGAAGTTTCGTAAAGGTCAGAATATCATAAATACAGCTTAAAGTTACTTTATTACATCTCTGTTCGTTAAAATGCCGCAATCCATTTCATTTAAAAGTGGTTTTGCCCAGTTTGAATTTTTTCGAGAAATAGAAATGTTCAAAATGATTTAAACATTTATTCATAATCTTCAACTGACTCGAATTTGTTTTGGTTATTGGTATTAGGTATTTGGTTATTTCAAAAAGGAAATGTGTATTAAAATATTAGGCCCCGTTTTCCTCATAAACTTTTTTCAAAAGTTTTGTTTGTCGATGATTGATATTTTAATATGCGAGAAAATCTCCGTCGAAAGAAAGGGAGAGAGAAAGAAATAAATGAAAGGGCGAAAAAAAAACCCACCATCGCCGACGTTTAATCACAAGTGTTCTTGAAATTTAATCTTGTTTCATGATACGCGCGTGTCAAATTGTCACGATAAGTCGTTTGGTTTACTTTATGAATATCGTTAACGTGTCACTAGTATTTATATTTGGAAAATAGTCTTGTTTAGTCGATTGTGTTTTACTGTAAATAGTAATTTTCTAATTCTTTTTTTATTGTTATGACAGTAACTGAGCATTTAAAAAAAATTTTTACGATGTGAAGGGCTTTAGAAATAAGCATAAAATATAAATGCGAGCTAATGTTAAAATTTCTCATTAAAAATATTGCGTATTTGCTTCTATTCACATAGGTATAAAGTGATGAACATTAAATCAATTTGCGACTGATTTTTACACTTTTTTAAATTATCAGTAACCGTAACTGTACCTAATTTCAATTTTTTATGAAAAATTACAAAATATATTAGAAATATAAATTGTAAATGTTTTCGAAAACCTTTGAAAAAACTAATTTTTATTCATAAGTGTAATCAAAAAAGTGTCTTGCGTGGAAAAACACTTTCTCCAAGAGGGTACAGACGCGAAAAATGAGATACAGAAATGTTAAGTCACTCACTTCTTTTTTTCCCTGTAATTGACTTCCGATCTACTTTGAAGACAACGAGCTCCTTTCTCAAAAAATTCTTGTTTGTAGATGAATGACATTTCAAGAGAGGCGAGAAATTCTCCGTCTAAAAATAAAAAAATCGTAGCCGACGTTAAACACAAGTGTTCTTGAAATTTAATCTACTTTTATGTTGTGATATGCGCGTCAAGAAATTATATCAGCGATAAGTCGTTTGGTTTTTTACATTATGCATATCGTTTACATATGACAATATTTATATGTAGTGTTTTAGAAAGTTTCAGACATTTCATTAACATTTTTAGAAAGTTTTGAGATATTTTGTTAAAATTCATTTTTATTTATAAATGTGTTTAAGGAGATGTTTAATCTTGCATGATATATATTTTCCTCAAGTGGTCCAGCTGGTTTTTAATATTAAAAGGTAAAGAAAATGCTACTCGTTAAACTTTTAGGTTCTTATGTTTGTAGATTTATTTTTAATTTCGAAAATAATAAATATATTTAAAGTGACAGTTTAAAAATATTCAGATCTTTGTGTGATAGTATACAGTACTTCAAATACAGTAGAGTATTTGATATCTTTTGTGTATCGCTGTAAATACTATCTGGTTTATATTATACAGGAAGTAACTTGTAGTAAGCCTCAGCAACGTATCTCAATTTCATAAAATGTGAAATAGTTTTGTATTATTAAAATGCTCCCCCCTAACAAGGTTTCCCCCTATAAACATTAAGCAATTGGATACTTTTGTGTAGCACTGTAAATTAATAAAAATATTCTTTGCCTCCCGGATTGTACAGAATGTATATTTTAATATATAGATGGCTATATATTATATTATGCTCGAAAGAGTGTAAAATTATTAAAATGCACTTGAAACTATTTTATCCAATTGGTCGTAATATAACAGAATACTTTTGATTTTTCCTGTAATAAAACTATGCTTCCGATTTTTATAAAACTTGAAATAACACAATACAATTAAGCACCTATTCAAAATTGTAGTTTAATACATTTGTAAAAGTTCACACGCTAAGTCAAGAAAACTTCCTACTTTATCACAGAAAAATTTTTACAATAAAAATTAATCAATCATTTTGACATTTAAACTTTTCTTCTCAAATTCATTTATTTAGAAAATGCTTAATATTACGAGAGGATAGGATTTATCCATGAATGTTACATTTGAAACTTGAACATTTCAAAACTTTACAATCTATATCCATAAACTTTCTCCAATTCATTTAAAAATAAGCATCTGATTGTACATGCAATCAATTACACATGATTTACACTTAAAACACGATGGAAAATTTTATCTGTTTAAGGGGTATCGGAAGTCATAAAATCGAAATAAGACCATTTTCAACTTTTAATGTCCTAAAATTTATATGATATTAAAACGCAATTTTATTCATATGGAAGATATACGTATTCTGATGTAGATCGCATGTAATTGAATTTTGTTTAACTTAAAACACCAATTAAGAAATAATTAAGCTTTTTAATAAAACTCTTAATTTTCTAAGATGCATTTCATCTTCATTGTATTTCACTTTTTCACTTCAATGTAGCTTTCATTTTAGTCATAAATGTACTATTATAATAATTTGACGCAAGGTTATAACACATTTTATCTTTGTAAATGCAAAATTTATTCTTTTAAAACAAATATTTATGTGCATCTGTCAGAAAAATATTTAGCCTTTATATATTAAACATTAAATGAAATAGATTGCATCATCACAAGTTTTAAATCTTTTATTTCTGACATTCTGGTAATGCACTATGATATTGATTATATCTATCATAAATTTCATTTATCTCTTTAACTTCAAAATCATTATTACATAAATTTAAGTGTGTAACAATAAATATCTAACTTGGTAGTTCGTTTCACTTTTAGAATAAATTTATATCTGTAATTTCTCAGTAAAATGATTTTGTTTACATTAATATATTTGCAATTTAAGTTCGTACCTTAAGGAAATGTACTTGGCCTTGAAAAGAAATCTAAATAATTAATCGAGCAGATAATGCATTGGTGACAAAAGTTGTTTTAGATTGCTTATTGAAAATGATATTATGTTAATTTTCTCTTTGGGGTGAAGCAATATTTTATAAAACTGTCGTTATTTTAATTCTTAATTTGTTTTACACTACATCTCGCCAATAATAGCGCCACCTTGGAAAATTTTGGATATTTGCAAGTCAACATAATACAATCTGTATGTTTTCATTATGCTTTCTCTCTCTTGCGATTGTATTCGTATCTGGAATGATGTAAACATCCATTGCCTGTGTTGATAGGCCACCCCGGCTAAAACTTTTTATCGATTTTCAGGAAATAAAACATTTTAAAATGAAATTTATTTCTACACATTTTTCTCCTACATGAATGAGAATCCAGTTATGGGTTTGAGGTGTACGTTGTGTATTATTACATACGAACCGGCCTAATTTATCGCGAAAACTTTTATCAGCAGATGGGGGGGGGGGGAGGTCTACGCCCTCACCATAAGTATGTTCTTTCATTTTATGTCTTTAAAAAATCGCAATTTATGTCCTTAAAAGATTCAGAATTAGTATTTTCAGGGGGCCCAAAACTCTCAGATATTTGGCGAGCAGAAAATTGTTATAATAGCTTACCCTCACAAATATAAAAATAAATATTGCTACTCGGAAGAAAATTTTTATACTTATTTATACATAAAATTATAATAATTACTCTGAGATGATAAAATAAATTTGTATTTAAAGTATTTTTATAATTTAAATACAAAGTTGTATTTAACTAATACAAAATGTAGAAAATTTCAACAACATAGTTATCTAAAAAGATATATCTTTTATGATATCTTTTACAGTTAAAGAAAATCAGAAAGAACTCAAATAGATAGCTATGACTAATAAAAAATTTATAAAGTGACGGAAAGAACATATTGCAGATATAGAGTACAGTAAAGCCTCCACAGCTTTATCAAGATTGAACCAAAAACGAGATAGTGACATAGAGTAGCTAGAATCAGCCCACAAGATATTGACATAAAGCTAGAATCATAGCCCATACTTCAAATTACTAAGCTTCCATAATCGGAGAGTCCTTAGAAATATTAAATCAACGAAAGAATACTTCGAATGATGTACTATCATACAATATTTTTAATATATGGTCTATTTTTCCTCTTCTTCTATTTTTCGACTTATCTATAGCTATTTAAGCATTGGGCTTTCACAACTCTATTTTTTTCCCCTGAAGACTACTGTTGATTACAGTTGAAAGCGCTAGAGGTTTTAACATCTTTTGCCGGTCTTTTCTGTTCTAAAGACCTTGTTATATATATTTTATGCAACTTTTAAGTAAATTAAACACCGTAATTTTAAGGTCTCATACATGCATTTATTTATTTTGAACAATAAAAAGGGAAATTTTAGTTTCAGATTACACAGATTTACACGAAATATGTTTTAAAAATTTCATGAAAAAAATATTTAAATGTTTTTGAGATATCGTGCGCGTTATGCCTTAAAAGGTCATTTGGAGAAAAATGACTTAAGTTTCGGAAACGCCGTTTCAGCTACTGAGCGGGCATATTCTAAAAGCCGTAACTTGTGTTCTAATGAGAATTTCAAGGAAACAATTTGTATTAAAGTGATCAGAAAAGACAGTAGTTTAACATCTAAAAAAAATTTGAAATTTAGTAGCTGAAGACCGCTTAAACTAAAAGAACTTGGAGTACTATCCCTTTCATCCATTTTTTAGATGCATAAAAATTGCATATTGTAATTTAATTTTTCTTTTTAAAATCCATATTTAAACAAGTGGGTGTTATGAATGTTATGAGTGATGGGAACTTATAAGTGTGATAGCAGATCGCACAAAAAGTTTCGTTTTGTATTTTTTTTTTTTTTTTTTTTTTTTTACAAAACAGCTTATCTTTTAATTAATAAATACAAATTGTTAATTTATAATTATTAAACTGTTACATAAATAGTAGCATCGGTAAATCTAATTTTAAAATAATTATAAAAGAAAGTTATTTATTGTAATCAAATTAAAAAATGTTCAAATCAAATTATTTAAATGAGTCCAAAAATCCAAATTTTTTGAAAATCCGAAATTTAAAAATCTTAGCTGACATATAAATAATATTTTAAATTTATAAAAAGGAAAAAATGCTTAAATAAAATTTAAAATGTTGAATTATTAATATATCGCAATAATAATAATAATCCCTCAAACTGGCAAAAAATGCGAAATTTCTTTTAAATTAAACCCATTTTAGTATGAAAATTTCACGTTCCAATACCGGGATTTGAACTAAGAACCTTCCGTTTTCTTGTGAGATGCTTTACCTTAAAGCAATGTTATCTACCCGAAAAACGTCGAGATTAAGGTTATCTTTTAAAATTTTAGTCTTAAAAGAACTGTCATTAATAAATTCGATTCAATTTAAAAAAAAAATACTGTTTTTCAAAATTTTAAGATGATTTTCAAAATTTTATGTGATTTGTTGTTTGACACAAGATATTCATTTGAAAGTATACAAATTTTGAAGTCTCTGACTTACACATTTTTTGTGTACGGACTCTGTGACGGACAGACAGAGAACTGAGAGGAATAGGGTAAATGAAGGAACTACTAAAAAGTGTTTTAAATTATAAGCCAAGTTATAAAGCAAAGTATTCTGGAATTTTAATCTGAATTTAAACTCACACGCAGGAGTTACTATACTACAAATTTTGTTCGATGCTTTCAATCCTTTGTATTGGGACAAAAACTAAATATTTCCACATGTTTTAGTGTTATTTTTTCTATAAAAACATGGAAGATATTAAAGTGTCAAATCATGCACGTTATAAACAGTGTTCTCGCTGTCGCTCGCCAATGCGCCAAATTGAGACTAAATTCTTTATTTGGCGAGTAAACAAGCGATTAGATGCCAAACTGCTAGTGCTCAATTTTTGTTTTTCTTTCTTTTCTTTTTCGTTTTTCATGTATGCATATGTACATATTTTTAATATATATATTTCTAATATATTTGTACGAATAGTTAAAATTAGATTAATAACAATCGTTGCTGCAGTTATAAAAAGTTAGCTTATTTTAGCTAAGTTTTTTATATATATAAAACAATATCTTTAATCTTTTAATGTACTGAAAAAAAAGTACATTAAAGGATTAATTTTTTTTCTTTCTTTTTTCTTTTTTTTTTTTTTTTGTGCTACACGGCGAATCTATTTTGCTAATACTTTTTTCATTTGGCGAATGTGTTTTATTTTTAATTAGCCAATTTACTAACGTTGGTCAAATGTCAGCGAGAACACTGGTTATAAATAAAAATAAATAATAATAATAAATTTTATCGGAGCAACGATTTTCATAGAAAAGTCAAACCTAAAGTATACGCATGTTGAATGCGTTCTTTTTTTAATAAATATTGGAGATAATGCCATTTTTTTTTCCTAAAAATAGCTCGAAGCGATCTTATTATAATCCCCTTACCGTCGAGCAAAAGGGCAAAGTTGTAATGGTGTTCTGTCCGTAATTTATTAAAAATATTAAAAAAAGATGCGCTTCCCAACTTGATACAAAATATTTTATCTATAGGTATTTAAGATTTTAGAGTATGAATCATAACTAATTTTTAGAATTGTATTAATTTAAATATTGCTTATATTACATTTAAAACCTTCAACTTAGTAAACGAATACATCGGTTCACGGAAGTCACAGGTTGAAGCGCTTCATAATTTTCTGCCTGAAATCTTCGATGAAGTTGTATGGTATTTTGCAATTCGTCGCATTTAAATCCGTCTACCAAAAAGGTAAAAGTTGTTACACACGCAATCCTAAATGGAGAGAAATATCTGCAAATCTATTAAGTTCATGCAAAAATTGGTAACGTTTAATTTTTAGAATTGTGCTACCTGAATTCAGAATTTTACATAAAATCAAGAGGCCGAAAATCTCGTTCGAGTTCGTTAATGGGAAAAACTGCATGACGGGAGTGGGAATGGATAGGGTTTTGTGAAAATCGATAAAATCACCATAAATTTGTAATTATGAGATATATCGAATCAATTTAAAGTTGTTACTTCTAAGGGAAAAAAGCCAAAAAGTTATGTATAATAGATTTTTGATATTAAAAATGGTCTTAAGGGATGTAAAAAAATAGGGTTTTAAAAAGAAAAAATATTTAACTTCGTCAATTCTTAAAGTATTAAATCCGTTTAAACTTAAAACTCTTAATATTATCCACAACTTTTACTTTGATCAGATTTTGATAAGACAAAGTTTTCCAGAAAAATAGTAAAGGAATTATAGAGAGGAAAAAATCACATTTACATGATTCTGATAAATCTACTTTTTATAGAAAAAATGAAATGAAAAGTTTGTCAAAAGCGGGGACAGATAACATTGTTTAACTGGATTTATCTTTAATCTTGATTTAGTTTTTATTGATTAAGTTAGCTCGGTGTATTTCGGTGTGTTCAGTGTATTGGTGTTTTTCAAATCAAACTGCTTATTTTCCGATTTATTTTTAAATTCATTTTTGCTCTCATATGCATCAAACTGGCAAATTGTCTTATTTAGAAAGTACACAAGGTGCCGTAACTGCCAATTCTTTGATAAATGCAGAAAATATTGCAAAAAAAGCAATGAAAAACGGCATTTTGAACAGATTTTTACGAAGCGGGAGATTTGGGAACGAAAAAAAGGGCCATATTGAGAAGATAATTGTTTATAAATCAAATTCTAATGAATTCAGCGTAAAATGACATCTCACGGCACCTTGTACGTCTCTTCAAAAATCTCCTCAGCAAGTTTCATGATTCTACTTTTAAAAATGTGTCTGAAATTGTATCGGAAAATTTCGAGCTGTTGAAGATGGAAAAGCGTTTTTTCGAATACACCCTTAACCTCGAATTCTACCTGCGTCTTTAGGCGAAGCCGGTAGGGAATATTTTTCTTTGGTTCGTTTTTATTATAAATTGTTTTTCCAACCGACTGAAAGTAATTAGAAATACTTTCGTTTAAAAGTATTCAGAATTTATTTTACTTATACGTTTTCTTCTTTCATAGTTTAATTTCTTTTGTGCTGAATTTCACAACACAAAGAAGTATTTAACCTTGCGTGAAGAAACACTTTTATCAAGATATACTAGATAGGAAATTTGAGCCATTTAAACATGAAGAGGCGTCATCTTTGCTTTTATAAATTACTTCCGATCCACTTCAAAGACAACAAGAGCCTTTCTTTTAAGGTTCTCGTTTGTAGATGAATGACACTTGAAGTGTGGCGGGAAATTCCCAGCTAAGTGGCAAGAACTTAACCAACATTAACACAAGTGTTCTTGATATGTAATCTGTATTTATATTCTGATACGCACGTGTTGAAAATGTAGTGATAAGATAGTATTCCACTGATATGTTTTTGCGACGTTGTCCTTTTTTTTTATATACAACATATAGTGTGTATATCCCCAATTTTCACATAAAAAATTTAACCTATTTGAATCAAACTTTTACGCTATAATTGCAGTATACCAGGAAATATTTGAAGCTAAAAGAATTCCTCCAATCGGGTGCAGTTTTTTTTTTCATAGTGATACATTGAATATTTTAATGATTGTTCAGAATTATCCGTAAAACTCCTATTTATCCAGTTTCTGAACCTTTTGACTGTCTTCGAAACTAAAAAGAAATTACTTGTTTTAGCAGATGGATTCTGAGATGCGTAGCTTATCGTTGCAAGGATTGCCAGTACTTTACTCCTTTCAAGATATTAAATGCTAATTTGTGTTAAAGGAATTATTTTTAGATAATATGTAGAACCATAAGTGTATATATTAAACTAGATTTTGCTACAAATTTTAGATTAAGATGATTCGATTATAGGACATTCAAGGATATGAACAATGATCCCCTATCTCTTTTCATGTGCCATCATATATTAAATGTGGTAGTCAATTCTTAATTTTTTTATTTAAAAAAACGCTTATACTTTAGATGAAAGGTAACAAACGGTTTATTCAAAGTATGTGTCATCTCTGGCTACGCATTTCCCTCATTTCTCTGTTCACTTGTGGAAACTTTCCCATAAAAAACAAACATATCTTGAAACGATATAGTCATCAAGTCAATTTTCGACATTTCCATAATTGTAGAAGCGTTTCATGGAGAAAGCTGGGTACAAGTATAAAAAGGTTAATATTTGGATGGGAACATGTTTGGCGAGTACTGCGGTTGAACAAAACTTCCCAGTCAAGTATAAAAATTGTGTCAATAACCGTTTTCACTGAATGTGATTGGAGATGTCGTGTACCAAAATTTGGTGACTTTTGGATCAATGCGTGGTTAAAATTTATTATTCGTTGAGGGTAAGGAACAGCATTCTCTTTTTCATCTGATTGTAAAAGCTCTTGCTACAACACACCATCTGACGCCCACTCCCAAATGTACAGCATAGTCTTCTTTCTAAAGCAAGTCGGTTTTGCGATCAATGTTGATAGTAGCTTGATGAGCCAAGTTTTGATCTTGCGTTAGGACAATATCGCCGTTAGTTTCCACAAGAATACAATGGCTTTCACTCATGTTTTTTATTTATAGAACAAGAAAAACAGTACATTTCGCACAAGATCTTTTTTTTACGGAAAACTTACATGTTTACAACACAAAAAAAACAACACGAAAAAAATATCTCGAAAATGCTTAATTATTAGTGGCATTTAAAAAAAGGTACTACTCTGTTATCCCGTCAACCAAAATACTATTGCCAGATTATAAGATTAAAAGCCAATAATGTATGATCGTGAATGTCAGTTAAATGACATTAAATACGATACACGGGTTTAAAACGTCATTAAGTGATTTTTATTTCGACTTTTTTATTTGTATTTTTATTAATATTCTACTAATTATTTTTTTTTTATTATTTAAAATAAAAATTACGTCAATATGTATAATTTGACTATTAGTTTGGCGATTTGTACAATTTGGCGAAATTGGTCTACGGGATAACAGAGTAGTGCCAAAAAAGTATGCTCATTGTTACAAAATGACATAAAAAGTATTTCTATGTCAACCACCAGAAAACATTGGGAATTATTTATCGCCTCCTTTGTTTAAAATTAGTGACAAGAGAAAGTGTAACATGTGCGACCAATCTTTATAAAGACATGTTAATGTACGAATGAAAACAACGTAAATTAGCGAAGATAAAAGTAGTAATCTTTACGACAACATGGAAAGCAGAACCAAGAGTTGAGAAGAGTTAAGTGTGGGAGGAGTGTCCAGATATTCTACTATTTTCATTTAATCAACATGCTGAACTTGTGAAATCATTTATTTGTTCTCCTGTTTGTTGTTGTTATTAATAGAAAAAAGGCTGTAAATAAATAATATACAGGGTGATTTTATGATTTACATAAAAATCGCTATTTTTTACTGCTCTAATAGATCTCGCGAAGATATATAGTTATTTAACGTTGAATTTCATGTTTTATCTCAAATTTGTCCCAAACATTCTCTCTTGCTATTTTTAAAAATATTTTTATTGACCCAAATCTCTTTTAAAATTTTCTTTACCACATTTTAAACTTTTCTGCAACTGGAACTATATTTCAATAAATTATCCATTGGGCACTGTTGAAAATGGATACCGTGTATAAATCTTTTTTAAAGTCAACTGTATGTGTCATTTTACCGGTTTTCATATTCATTCAATATCTCATTGATTTACTTTACTTTCTTAATTTCACACATGGTTTCCATTCAATATCTCATTGATTTACTTTACTTTCTTAATTTCACACATGGTTTCCATTCAATATCTCATTGATTTACTTTACTTTCTTAATTTCACACATGGTTTCCATTCAATATCTCATTGATTTACTTTACTTTCTTAATTTCACACATGGTTTCCATTCACTATGGTAAAATTTTAATTAAGAGCTTATTTATTTATTTTTAAATATAACTGGCTCTTTGTAATAATCTTGTTGATGACACAGTAAAATTTCCACGCTAACAAATCTTGTTTACTGATATCATAATACATATAACAATTACTAATTTATTTTTTTCTAACTGATCCAAAAAAGTATCCGTGAAGCTGGGAATCGAACCCCGATCATTGCCTTACATTGCCACTACTGTACCGCATGTAAACTAACGGCCTGGATCACATTCCTGGCTTGGGAATTTTTTTTTTCGCTTAGTAAGGTAAAATTCAATTCGGAAGATAACTTTATCAATCAGTATTTCTTATTAAAAAATATTTAAGAATTATTTGAAAATTTTGAAAATATGGCTACTACACAGCTATAATATTTTTTGTATTTCCTTTAACATGTTCGTTTTTGATTATAGAACGTAACTTATTAAATGACATATTTTTTCTTAAAATGTACACCCAATAAATGAAACGTAAACATTATCGTTCTTTTTACTATCGTAAGTAAATATTCTGTATACAAACTTGCATACGAACTGAGAACTCTGGAAATTTCTTTGACCTCTTAATGTGAAAACAAAACTTCGAACTACATTGATAAGCTCAGAGGAATTCAGGCTTGTGATTTTTGTATCTATACCAACAGATAAACAGTTTGATTGTGAAATTTACGCTGTACTTTGAGAATATTGATAACCAGTTTCAAATCGCTCTGTTTAATAGACTTTGTTTAGAAAAAGAAACATTTTGAGGCGCTTCCAAAATACGAAAATTGAAGACTCATGAATTATTATGAAGGTATTTGAAACTAATTCTCTTTAATAAACTTCGGCGTTTATTGAATATTCATTGAAGATTAATTGAATTTTCTTGTTAAATTTCCAATACACAGGGTGCCCCAAATATCTGAAAACAAATAAACGCCTGTTCTCAAATAAGAATCTACATCAGAGATAAAGCATTTTTTGTTCAAATTTTAAACTACAGTACAAGTGATCTCACACACACTGGATGCAATCATTCATTTAAATCACTGCCAATTGCTATAACCGACTCTGCAGTCTGTCAAAACTGACTGCAGGTAATGATCAAATGAATGTTGGGAACATTTCTGGCTATGCGCAACAGTTACATTGAGGGCCTCAACATCGTTGCTTGGATGAATATTGGAGTCCCTCTCAATTATGCCACATACATAATAGGCCATAGGTTAATATCTGGATAGCTGCAGAGCCCACAATTTCAGGATGAGATTGTCCTGAATACTTTAGTGATACATTTTTGTTGTATCTGCTCATGGGATAAAGCAGTCTTTTTTTTTCTTTTTTTTTTAATGTTCGACCTCCCACATACAACAGAAGTAATGACGCTGTAAATTTTCTGCACGTGCCTGCCATATATAAATGGCGTCTATTCATAAATTTTACAGTACCGCTGTTCTTTTTATTTTTCGGTTCCCTTAATTGTCCTAGGCGAAGTTATTCTCACTGGAAAGATAAAAGAGCATTCCTGGCTCCTCTTAATACTTCATTATCTTAAAGAAGTGCTTGTCTCTAATCAGGCAGTTGTTTCTGGTTCTCTCGAGTAAGAACTGCGCTCGCGTCATCACGTATTTACCTCTAACGTGAGTTCTCAAGAATCTAGCATCCATTTGTGGTTTCATCAAGCTGTATCCCCCTAACAAAATGCTTTTGTCAACTTTATAGGATATCATCCACTTTTCTAAAGGATTCTACTGTTTTGATGATTTTATATTGCTGACAATGATTTTCCTGCATTAAACAATTTCCACATGAAACCGGTAGTCTTCAATCCTCTTCTCACATTTTAAAGACAAATATCCGGGCGAGTTTCAAGAATGTGTCAATCTCTAAATCGAAGCTTATTTCAGCCAATGAGCTAATGACAACATGCTTCTTCATAACATAATTAGTTTATGTTGATTTGTTTACATGAAAAAATATATATATACCGAAAGATATCAGACGCACCTTCTATATTGATTATAAATCACATAGTTTGGAATTTTTGAAATGTAATTGGTTATGCAGTTTTTCTCAAAAAGTTTAGACACAAAGAAAAAAAATCTCGTTTATTGAAAATCAATACAAAATTAAACAAAATATAACTTACTTATTATTATAAATTCAGCAATTATTCAAATAATTCATATCATATTGAATAAAAAAGAATATTGTAACAACTTTATATAAAATAATCATAAATAAAAAGTTTACATATAAACAGCTAAATTCATATTTTAACCCTTTTGTATATGATGTTTATAAAAAGTATATCCCTGGTTTTGGATATTTCAAAATATTTTTTTTTAATTTAATTACTTGATATTTGAAAGGTTATTAAGGTTAAAGTGCCCAAATACTCATCTCAAACTGTAAATGTAGCCACAAGTAACTTTGTTTTTGGTCGAAATTGTTATTTTTGCAATTACTATGTCTATCCCTGGCTTTGAACGATATAATACAGAAATTTCAATAATTTGCTTATTTTCCGATATCACTTTCGATATCTTCAAAATTTTCTCTTGGGAATTCCATTGCTTTCGGCATCTTAATCAACGAAAATTGAAAATTTGCTATTTTAAATACTCAAGGAAAGAATTTCTTCGTTAAAATGATAGGTTGGTTAAAGTCAATATAGCATTGCTGAACATTTACTTAATAAGCATTAACTTTTGAGACAGACTGTAACAAAATAAAATATGGGCATTTTTAAACTAGATAATATAAATATTATAATACCAGTTATGTTTCATTTAAATTAAATTTCGAACGTTTTATTGTGAAATTATTCCACATAATTCTCTTCCCAGTTATCTGCACCTAAACATTTGAAAATGACTGTACTTATTATTTAAATATCCCTATTTCCTGTACTTTGATGTTTATTTAAAATTATTTATCAAGAAACCAATGAAATAGCTAATTTTTGAATTTTTTTAAATTAAAAACTAAATGCAGTATTATAAAAAAAATGATAATATTTGATGTTCGATGTGAAATTTATTTCACTTAGATGGATTCACTGTTCATTCATATTGTTGCTTATATTACTTTCTAAATTTTATACGCATATAATTACAGATTTATTGGAAATAAAAAAAAAATGATAACAAAGAAAATAAAATATAATAAATTAATTTAAATAATTTGTATAAATTATTTTCAAAATTTCAGTTTTCGTATTAAAACAGTTAAAGTCTGTTTAATTATAAAATTTATTATACTTTTTTTTATATCTCAAAAAACTAAAATTACATTGCCTTATTGGAGGTGGAAAATAATTCCGTACAAAGGAACAAAAAATGAGGTCACAAAACACAATGTCTCGACTTCTTTGAGCATTATATCTTGCGTCATGCTAAAACCAAGTGAACGTTGTACTGTTAGGTACTTAAATGCAAATATACCTACACACGAACATGAAGTTTTTGAAAAATGACCATAAGAATAGTTTTTTCTTTATCAAACCCTTTTTTCAGCCAAACCTTTAATTATATGTCTAAGAAGTAATAAAACTTTATGGAAGAAAAAGTCTTTAAATTTTTAGAATACAAAAAAATTAAGATTCCAAATTAAATTTTTAAAATAAAGTTTATTTATTCATTCTAAAAGAAATATTTTTAACCACGGCAATTTACTGGTAAAAAGCATTCCATTTCGCGCTGTAAAACATTTGTGGAAACGTTACTCCATACAATTGGTGTAAAAATAGTGGCAAATGCTGCCTCCAATTTCATGGAGTAATTGTTTTCACATATGCAATGGTGTAATTTAAACATATATTACTAGTGTAACATGACAATGTTACACTAGTTTTAACGGTTAAAATACTCCATAAAATTGGAGGCAGCAATGCTGCCACCAATTTTACGGAGTAACGTTTCCAAAAATGTTTCTCAGTGCGAAGGATATATCGCATTAAAATAAGTTTTCTTCCGCCAACGGCGATAGCTTTTTTAATAAGAGAATTTTTCTTATTTTTAATCATCTTACTTTCAAGTTCTTAAAATATTTTTATTATTTCAACCTTGTTAATTGAAAGAATTATTATGAAAAGAAAATCCATCATTGGCAATTCAAAAAAGTAAAAAAAAAAAAAAAAAAAAAAAAATACATTTTTTTTTTTTGAGCTTTTCAAATCTGCAATATTTAATTCTAGTAGAACAGACTATAATAAGAAAAAAGTTTATTTTAAACCACGGTGCTTATTAAATGTAATTTCAAGATGCTGGAATCTCTTTTTAATCATGATTACAAAATATGTTTAAATAATTCTGTTTTTTTTTTTTTTTTTTCCTATCCTGAAAAATAGGTACACCAATTAAAGCCTAGTGACAAAATAAATTTAGTTTAAAGTGGTCCAGAGGTGGAAAAACTGTAAGAAAATTATTTTTTTCCATTACCTTGCAAATAAAATACTACAAAGCTAATTAAATTAAGTAAAGCAAACCGCGCTTTTATAAAATGAATAAATCAGGAGATATGACATTTTTTATATTGTACGAACAATTCTATTCTGCTCGTAACCGAATTTTTTAAGTCCATTTGTCTTGGAATGGATTTTATCATAATTGTCATATTTAAATAGATATATCTATACTTTCTTGAAAAATATATGTAAGGAATAAGGAGGGTGGGGGCTACATTACCTTGTCAGACAATAGACTAAGGCAAATATTTTTTGGAATGAACTCATTTTATTCACCGATTCAGCTTATAAATATCTTTTTTATTAAATCGTTTTTTCATTCAAATCTCTAAAATTATGTCTAAAAATAAATAAAAATAAAGTTAGCAAATCACTTTATGGTAAAAAAAAAGAAGTAATTTTTTACATTGCAGAAAAGTTAAAATTCCAAAATATTTTTTTAAAAAATAAAGTCTATTTATTCTTTCTAAAAGAAATATTTTTAGCCACGACAATTTACTGGTAAAATGTATTCCGTTTCGAAGGATATATTGCATTAAGATAAGTTTTCATCCGCAAAGGGTAATAGCTTTTTTAAAAAGACAATTTTTCTTATTTTTTATCATCTTTACATTCAAGTTCTTAAAATATTTTCATTATTTCCACCTTCTTAATTGAAGGCTTGCTGTGAAAAGAAAATCCTCCATTGGCGATTCAAGAAAAGTGAAAAGAAACTCGAGAAAAAATGAATTTTTTTTTTTTTTCTGAATACTTTAGATTTGCAATAATGAATTCTAGAACAGACTATAATAAGAATAAAGTTTATTTTAAACCACGGTGCTTATTAAATGCAATTTTAAGATACTACAATATCTTTTTAGTCATGACCACAAATTATGTTTAAATAATTCCATTTTTATAAGTATACCAATTAAAGCCTAGAGATAAAATAGGTTTAGAGTGGTCCAAAGGTGAAAAAAATTTAAGAAAAATATTTTTTTTTCTCGCTAATAAAATACCGCAATGCTAAATAAATTAGGTAAAGCTAACCGTTTATCTATACAATGAATAAATTGGCAGGTATGACATGTTTTGTGTTGCGCGAACAATTCTATTCTGCCCATAACTGAATTTTTTAAGTTCATTTGTATTGGAATATATTTTATTATAATTGTCATGTTTAAATAGATATATCTATGCTTTCTTGAAAAATTTTGTAAGGAATAAGGAGGGTGGGAGGGGATTACCTTGTCAGATTATAATTAGACTAAGAAAAATATTTTTGGAATGGACTCATTTATTTCTCCGATGCAGCTTATGTCATTGTAATATTTTTTTAGTTTGTTTCATTAAATCGTTTTTTCATTGAAACCTCTAATATTATATCTAAAAATAAATAAAAATAAAGGTGGCAAATCAGTTTATGGAAGAAAAATGTCTTTAATTCTTTTACATTACCAAAAAATTAAAATTCCAAAATATTTGTTTTTAAATAAAGTCCATTTATTCTTTCTAAAAGAAATACTTTTCCACGACAATTTACTGGTAAACTGCATTCCATTTCAAAGGATATATCGTTTTAATATAAGATTTCTTTCGCATAGGATGATAGCTTTTTTAATAAGAGAATCTCTTATCATCTTACTTTCAAGTTCTTAAAATATTTTCATTATTTCCACTTTCTTAATTGAAGGCTTGCTGAGAAAAGAAAATCGACCATTGGCGATTCAGGAAAAGCAAAAAAAGAACTCGAGAAAAAAATGCAATTAATTTTTTTCTGAACTCTTCAGGTCTACAATAATTTATTCTAGTAAACTGACTGTAATAAGAAAAAAGTTTATTTTAAACCACGTTGATTATTAAATGCAGTTTTAAGATGCTGGAATCTCTTTTTAGTTATGAACACAGAATATGTTTAATTCTTTTTTTTCCTTTTAAAAAAATAGCTATACCAATTAAAGCCTAGAGATAAAGAAGGTTTAGTTTAGAGTAGTTCAGAGGTTTAAAAAAATGTATTTTTTTTTTTTTTTTTTTTTTTTGCCTTGCTAATAAAATATTGCAATGCTAAATAAATTAGGTAAAGGTAACCGCGTATTTATACGATGAATAAATCGGCAGGTATGACATTTTTTGTGTTGTACGAACAATTTTATTCTGCCCGTAACTCAAATTTTTTAGTCCATTTGACTTGGAAGGGATTTTACCATAATTGTCATGTTTAAATAGATATATTTAAACTTTCTTGAAAAATATATGTAAGGATTTAAGAGGGGGGATATATTACCTTGTCAGACAATAATTAGACTAAGGAAAATATTTTTGGAATGAACTCATTTATTTAACCGATGGAACTTAAAAATATATTTGTATTTCTTTTCTTTAAGCAATTTGTTTTCATTGAAACCTCTAATATGTCTAAAAATAAGTAAAGATAAGTGAAATGTAGCAAATTTACTTTATGAAAAAAAAAATCTTTGATTTTTTTTTTCACACTCAATACAGAAAAATTTAAATTCCGAATAAAATTTTTTAAAAGTTTATTTATTCTTTCTAAAAGAAATCTTTTTAGCCACAGCAATTTATTGATAAAACTTATTCTATTTCGAAGGATATATCGCATAAATAAGTTTTTATCCGCAAGTGTGATAACTTTTTTAATAAGACATTTTTTTTTCTTCTTACTTTCTAATTCTTAAACTATTTTATTTCCACCTTGTTAATATAAGGCTTTCTGTGAAAAGAAAATCTACCATTGGCGAAAAAAAAAGGAAAAAGAAAAGTGCAATTATTTTTTTTTTCAATCTCTTTAGATCTACAGTAATTACTTCTAGTAAAACAGACTATAATAAGAAAAAAGTTTATTTTATATCACGGTGCTTATTAAATGCAATTTTAAGAAGATGGATTCTCTTTTTAAACATGAGCGCAAAATATATTTAAATAATTCTGTGTTTTTTTATTTTTTTTAGATAAAAAAAATAGATGTATCAATTAAAACCTAGAAATAAAATTGATTTCGTTTAGAAAGTGATCAAAAAATGTATCTTTTTCCCTTGCTAATAAAATACTGCAAAGCTAAATAAATTGAAAAAAGTAAATCGCGTATTTCTACCATGAATAAACCGGCTTATATAATATTTTGTGTTGTGATAACAATTCTACTCTGTCCGTAATTGAAACTTCAAGTCCATACCTCTTGAAATGGATTTTGTCATAATTTATCATATTAAAATAGATATGTCAAAACTTTCTTGAAAAATTTGTAAGGAATAAGGAGGGAGGGGGTTACCTTGTCAGGTAATAATTAGACATAAGAAACTCTATGTGGAATGATCTCGTTTTTTTTCACCGATGATGCTTATAAATAATATCTTTGATTTAATGAAAGCCCCAAGATCCATTTAGATAGATTTTCATGACCTATATGGTCATAGTAATTTAAATTTGCACAATCTATTTTATAATACTTTTGATGCTTCTAATATTTACCAAATAGAGATAAAGTGTCAGTTTAGGAGGAATTTTTCCTTTAATTGGATAAGTATCCTAAATAGGTGTAATCTTGTAGCAACAAGCTGGACTCAGTCAAGCCTGATTGCACCATTTTCAGTTAATTCTAAATTTGATGGATATTTGCTATTTATGATCTAAACATAATAACTGCCAGTCTTAGAACAGTTAAATATAATTTGGTTTAAGTATAATCTAATTTTGTTATTGAGTAAAAGTTAATATTGAAATGCAATCAATCTTCAAATATTTGCTTTGATATTAATTTAAATTTATTTACTACTTACATTTATTTGTTTTAATTATCTGAATGCAAAAACTGTCAAATTTGCAAAAATTTATTTAAAGATTGTTATTTATGGCTTTGAATAATCCTTTAAGGTTTTTAATACTATACTTTATACGCCTAATAGTGTTCATGATGATGTTTTATTGTAGTATACGGTTTTAAGCATTTATGTAAAAATAAACATGTCTTTCAACTTCTATTTTGGCTAATTGATTCCCCAATTATTAATATTTTTATGGTAATATCTATTATCTGCATGCCATTTTGTACAGGGTTTCTATGTACATTTTTCATATATTGTCTTCAGGATTTCTAATTCGATGTGAAATGATTTACAATATGATCATCAAACCAAAATTCTCTCTTAAAAGTTATCTTTTCTCAATTTTTTAATTTATTATAAATTTTGTGCGTCAATTTATTTCAATTCCGAGAAAACTTTTCTGCAAACAGGGGTGTAGGGGGGGGGGGGGGTGTCGCAATAAATGGATCAAGTAGTTCATGAGTGCATATTAACCCTTTCGGATTGGAATTTTTTTTCCAATTTTTAGAAAGAAAAATATTTTTACCTTATTAACATAAACTCTAACTAGCTAAATAGATTAACTAGAATTTAATGAATATTTCATTGTCCGAAATATAACGAATGTTATTGTTTTGTGTACTATTCAATTCACATTACAATAGCCCAAGAAAGAGCATTTGGAGATGTTTAGAAAATATTACATTGCTGTAAAATTTAACTGATGTTAGTTTTTTAGCACTTTTTGCATTTTTTACACTTTATTATGCATTTTTCTTCCAGAAAACTATCCTTTAATTTTAAATTTAGAGACCAAAATAAAATAATTGATAAATAATTAATAATTTAAAAATAAAATAATTGCAAGCGGTGCAGACATTTAAGCAAATATTCATTATTATTATTATTATTATTATTATTATTATTATTATTAAAGGCCTAAACATTAATGAAGTCATGTCGTAAATGCATAAATGTATTCGAACATTACAACATGTAAATAGTAACAAAGGTATTTGTTAAAACAAAATAATACTCAATTTAGTTTATTAATCGTACACCAGATCCTAAAGGGCTTTAATTTAAGTAACTTAGTTTAAAAAAAATTAAAGTTTCCTTTTTTTAAATTTGAAAATTAATTTTTATAAGAAAGTATATTGCCTCCTCCCCCACAAAAAAGTCTATAAATAAAATTTTGACCGCCGGTCCCCCTTCAATTGAGATATAATCGGCGTTATATTCAACAAAAAATTTGATTAAATTCAATGCAAAAGAACTCGCTGACACCTGAAACGTTAAATTAATGAAAATGAATTCAAATTTTATCCAGTTGTGTAAAATCTACAAGATGTCTTATTATGAAACCATTGCATAAATCTAATCTCATTTTAGATTTATAAGAGCGCAAATAAAATTCAAATATATTTCTTCCCATTTAAAGAAGTGATCCAGATTTTATTTTGAAAGATAGGATGTATTTAAACTGAACCGAATCAAATAGTCCTACACGTTTTTTTACTATTTTTTGTCAGACCATTTTAAGACTATGGATCTAAGTTTATATACTTGTAAAAAGCTTACAAAGTTTTAAATGTACAATATTAAAATGTTGTATATTGGAAATTGTTGTTTTTATTATTTATAGAAATTTAAACTAACTACGGTAAAATGCAGAATCTTCTTCTCAAAACTTCTGAAATTTCTAAAATTTTACAGAAAAACTATTTTGTAATTTTTCCTTTTTTGCATATAATTAAGATTGTTGTTACTAATACAGAGTGTCCAGTAAATAAGAATCGGATTTTAAAATTAAATTTCTCAAAAACAAAAATCGATGGAATAATGCGGCAAGTGGTTTTTTTATAAGGTGAACTGTAAAACGTGGCTATTTTGAAAAGATTGTGTTCTGATTAATAAGAATGATTGACTTGACATTTTTCTTGTTTAGATTGCTTCCAGAGAACGAGTTTTTCAGCATAAAGTGTAATATTTAAACGATTTTAAAAACTAAATTTTTTAAACTTCTTAAATTCCAAAAATTATTTTTAAAAATCGTTAAAATATGGCACTGTACGGCAAAAACTTTCTTTTTATGCAAGCACTCTAAGACAAGAAAAAATGCACAGTCGCACATTCTTTGCAGTCAGAACAAAATCTTTTCAAAATAGTCACCGTTCGAAACTTCAGTATAACATTTTTATGGCTTACATTATAAAAAAAATTGCTTACTTCACAATCCTATCGATCTTTATTTTTGAGAAATTTAATTTTGAAAACGGGTTCTTATTTGCTGGACACACTGTATGAGCAAATTGAAGCTTAATTTATGAGAGTATTTCTTACCGATGTGCTATAGCAGGAAAGAGAAACTTTCAAAAACAATGAAAGAAATTTAATGTTGCAAGTTCTCGCAATAAACGGAAAACTTAAATTTTATCTGTAAATTTATGTGAACTGAACACCTTTTTACCATGTACAAAATGTGGGTCACGAATACTGATTTTTACATATAAAAACCAACTTTTTCAACTAATGATCGGGAATCTTGATTGAATTTTTTAAGGATGTATTCGAAAAAAATTTCCACATTCAACAGCTCGAAGTTTTCCGATATATTTTCAGGCTCATTTTTAAAAGTAACGACACGAAACTTGCTGAGATGAGTTTTAAAGAGACATAAAAGATGCCATGTGATTTCCTTTTTCTTTCAATTCATTAGAATTTGATTTATAAATAATTTTTTTCTCAGTATGACCCTTTTTTTCATTCCCAGATATCACGCTTCGGAAAATTTGGTTCAAAACGCCATTTTTGACAGCCTTTTTTGCATTATTTTCTGCATTTATCAAAAAAAAAATGACAAACACGGCAATTAGAGTAGTTTCTAAATAAGATAATTTGCCAGTTTATGCGTTTGACAGCAAAAGTGAATTTAAAAATAAATCGGAAAATAAGCAGTTTGTTCGGAATACATCCTTATTCAAGAATTAACGCACAGTTCCCGCCCCGCTCCTTCCTACCGGATGCTTCCCTCCCTCTTCCTAAAAAAATCTTCCAAAAACAAACTTAAATAGGTATAGGACTGGACAATGTGTTCTTCATTTATTATTATTATTGAAGGATAGCTTTCATACTAAAGTACCTAATCTAGAATTTTAAGAATGAACACCTAGTTTTGATATCAAAATTGGATTTTTAAATAAATTTTATCTTGGGAATACCAAATAAAATACCTTTCTGTCAAAAAATTTTTATAGGAATTATGAAAGTTTAAATTTAGAACTGCTAATGTCAAATTCATTTGCAAAGTAGTTTGTATAGAGGGTACTTTTTTAACTTTAACAATCTGCTTTATGAGATGAGGTTACTGAAATAACTAACTAATCACTTTACAAAAACAAGCAAATTTTGACATCATAATAATATTTTCAACAAATTTACGAATTCCAAACGAGATCTCTTTCATTCAAGAAATTTTCGAAAAGAGAATGAATTGCAACCTAGGAATTTTTAAATGAATTTAGAGAATCTTCATAGTATTAAGCAGATAATCCACAAAACTAATTTAATGAAACATCAGTAAACATTGAAATATTTTTTATTTATTCATAACTCGTGCCTGAGAGATAGAAAAAGTCATCTTCCAAGAAACTTTCTAAAATTCATAGAATAATTTTTTAAATAATAAACTGGGATTTCTAAAATGTGACACTCATTTTGTAAGTAGTAGCACTGGAATAAAAAATAAGTATACGCAAAATAAAATCGCCGGGATGTCTTGAAACATATTTCTTTGCCACTAAATAGATATCGATAAAAAAAAATATTCATTACAAAATCACTCTAATTGCATTTGAAAATGTATCTGAAAATGTAAGCAAGTTACTTTTACGTTTCCTTAAACATGCAATCAATTATCAAAATATTGCTATTGTGTTAAGTGTATAAACAGCAAAATTAATTTAGTAAAACATCAGAAGACATTCAAATATTTTTAATTTATACTTAAATGCGTATTTAATTCATTGTTATATACAACTAGTTTTCCAAAATCCCTCTCATATCAATAGAAAAAAAGTATTTAAACGACTAAATTGGAGGAATGACAACAGAATTTTTTTTTTTATTCTGTGAAACTGGATATGAAACTAACAATATTTAAAAATATGCAAAAAAGTTAAATTGCCAAAATACTGTAAAATATATTTCCATAATATCAATTACATAACTTTTTCATTAAACATTTTGAAATTTGTTAAAGAAAAAAAATTATAAAATTTCTATAATCGTAAAAATAAATAAAATACGCAAACATAAAATGTTTTATCAAAGTGTTGATATTAAAAAGCTAATACAAATTATTAAATCCCCAGTATTTTTGAAAATATTTCTAGCATTTTTAATTGGCTAAACATACAATGCATTATAACGAAGAAAAACGTTCTGCATAAATTTAAAATTAAACAAAAATATTACCTCTAAATCTGTTAAGTAATTTTAAATTGTTGATGTTTAAAATTTCTTCTATAATGTTAAATAGAATACTTTTGTCAAGATATTGAAATAAGCATATTAATCAGAAAATAAAATCACTGGAGCATTAAAAAATCTTTTTGAAATTTTTAAGATGCTCAAAAATTAATATTTACTACTTTGAAATCTCATTACTGTGCATTAAATGAGTGAATACTTTTTATATCAGGTGGTTTTTTTCTTTGATTTCTTTTTAATCATTGAAATCAATTATACTTCATACTTATTTGATAAAATTTAACTAAATGGAATATAATGTATGATTTTTTTTTTTACATTTCTTTATCCATTTTTCAAAAGGTAAAGATGAGAATTTTTTTACATTATGAAATTAGATATGCAACTAACAATATTTAAAAATATGCAGAAAATTAAATTGCCGAAATTCTCTAAAATATATTTTAATAGAAATCTATCATGTAACTTTGCCGTTAAAAAAAAAATTGGGAAAAAAATAAAGATTGGTAAGGGAAAAAAGTTATAATATTTCTATAAGTAAAACAATGAGTTCGAAACATGAAATGGTTTATCAAATTACTGATATTGAAACGTTTATATATCTGGGGCTTCCGGTAATAACCAGGTAAGGCACACATTTTGAAAATTTTGAGATAATTTGAGAAAATGTAACTTTAAAAGAGTACTTTCATCTGCCATAGTACTGAAAAAAGAAAAATCGAATACTTCACATCATAGGGCGACTATAAATTTTCATTTAAAAATTGGAAAAAAAGTAATAATCTTTCTAAATTAATTAAAACTATTTTAAAATAACTATTTTGGCAAAAAAGAGATTCTTATATTCTAATTGAATATAGTGAAAATTATTAAGTTCTAATTTATTTTATAAAAGTAATGATAAATAAAAAATCTGAAAACTTTAAACGTTAATTAATCAAAAATATTAAAAATGTGCCTTAACTGGTTATTACCGGAAGCCACAGATATATGTATATACATAATATAATTGCCAATACTTTTTTAAATTAGCTAAAAATATGATGCATTATAATGAAAAGCGGGCTGCATAAATCTAAAATTCAATGTAAATATTACCTCTAAATATCGTATGTAACTTTCATTAACGATGTTTGAAATTTCTGTAATATTAAAGATTACCTTCACCATGACATTGAAATTAGAATCTTAATCAGAAAATGAAATCGCTGGAGCGTGATTAAAAAATCTTTGTGAAATTTTCAATTTGTACAAAAATCAATACTTACTACGTTGAAATCTGATTACTGTGTATTAAATGAGTGAATACTTTTTATGTGAAGTGTCTTTTTTCTTTGATTTCTTTTTTAATCATATAAACCAATTTAATTAAATACTTATTTGATAAATTTTAACTAAACGAAATTTCTGATTTTTTTCAACTTTCGTTATTGATTTTTAAAGATTAATTCTTTTTTTTACAGTATGAAACTTGATATGCAACTAGCAATATTTAAAAATATGGAGAAAATTAAATCGCTGAAATGCTGTAAAATGTATTTCAATAATATCAATTACATAACTTTGCCATTTTAAAAATTTAAAAAAAATTGAAATTGGTAAGGGAAAAATGTTATATTTCTATAATCGCAAAACAATCAAAAATAAATGTGCTGCATAAATCTAAAATTTAATATAAATATTACCTCTAAATCTCGTATGTAAGTTTAAACTTATCATGTTTGAAATTTCTGTGGGTTCAATCCATTTCCAGTGGTCCAGCACTGGTCGCTCGACCATTTTAAAAAATCTGAAATTTTTTGTACAACAATCCTAACATGATGGAAGTTCAAAATGACCGTTATTTTAATTTTACTATTTTTGTTTGTGCATGGCGGCCATCTTTTTTTCATCGTGTGCAGCGATTTTCTCAGATACTAGGATACACAAAATTGTAAATATCTCATCTTTTATTTTCCCAATTGAAATGGGGTTTTCAGCATTTTGTTCAGAATAAAATAGGCTAAATGTATGATGGTAGAATAATTTTGGAAAATAAAATTTTACAAATGAAATTTTAGCACAAAATTTAAGATTTTTTCCAAAATCTATCTATTTGCAAGAGGAATTTTTTTATGCAAGGAAAACTGTCACACTTACACATTTTTTTATACAAATAGGTCAAAAGTGCGTATACTCATACACCAAGTCCCAGATCTGGGAGTTGATTTCTCTTTTCAAACAAAATTCAGAAATTCGTCAAAAATTTCAAAAATTGCACTTTTTAGGCTTTGATATCTCTGGTGGGGCACGAGATAAAAATCTGAAATTCTGTCCTTTAATAGTATTGTGTAGTAATGTTAGGTGCAAAAAATTTCAAGAAGGAGATTTGACTACAAGCGGAGATATGACATGGACAATTTGTGAAAACAATACTGCCAAACTATTGTAACCTACTATGTAATTGTTTGACAAGACTGTCAACCTTACACAATTTTTTCTACAAATAGGTCAAAAGTGCGTGTACTCATACACCAAGTCCCATATCTGGGAACTGATTTCTCTTTGCAAAAAGAATTCCGAAATTCGTCAAAAATTTCAAAAATCGCACTTTCAGGCTTTGATATCTCTGGTGGAGCACGAGATAAAAATCTGAAATTCTGACCTTTTGATAGTATTGTGTAGTAGTGTTATGTACAAAAAATTTCAAGAAGGAGATTTGACTATAAGCTGAGATACGGGGATTAAAAAATGTTAAGAAATGCTATTATGAGTACATTAGGAGAAATGAGATTGGTCTCATTTATTACAATATTTACACAGAAAATATCGTTTGTTGAAAACAGTTTAATAATAAATGTTTAATTTACAAAGATGCTAAATATGCTCAACAAAGAACTTAACACTATTTACGAGAGATGTTATGAGTTCAACCAGTTGCTGTTGTCAGTCCATCAGGCTGTTCTTTCTCAAAATTTTATTTGAAGCCACCCAAGTCTTGTCATCCCTTGTTAACTTGAATGAAATTCTCTAGGTTTAATAATTGAAATCATGTCAACTCGATCAGTTGCAACCCATTGTCTGAAATTTACTTTTCCTGAAATGTGTACCGAGTAAAATTGTTGCAATAGCATTTCTAGTAGGTTTGTTCCTCTGGACAAATAGTGTATTGGCTTAGCATACATTCTGAATTGTTTAAATCACACAGGCGCATTTGAAGAAGATATTTGTAACTAACATTTAACTTTGTACCATAAATAATTAATTTTAAATTTTGGAGGTATGAACAATTATATAGTAGGTTACAATAGTTTGGCAGTATTGTTTTCACACATTGTCCATGTCATATCTCAGCTTGTAGTCAAATCTCCTTCTTGAAATTTTTTGTACATAACACTATTACATAATACTATCAAAGACCAGAATTTCAGATTTTTATCTCGTGCTCCACCAGAGATATCAAAGCCCAAAAAGTGCGATTTTTGAAATTTTTGACGAATTTCGGAATTTTTTTTGCAAAGAGAAATCAACTCCTAGATCTGGAACTTGGTGTATGAGTATACGCACTTTTGACCTATTTGTAGAAAAAATTGTGCAAAGTTGACAGTCTTGTGGAACAATTATATAGTAGGTTACCATAGTTTGACAATATTGTTTTCACATATTGTCCATGTCATATCTCAGCTTGTAGTCAAATCTCCTTCTTGAAATTTTTTGTAAATAACACTACTACACAATAATATCAAAGGCCAGAATTTCACATTTTTATCTCGTGCCCCACCAGAGATATCAAAGCCTAAAAAGTGGGATTTTTGAAATTTTTGAAGAATTTCAGAATTTTTTTCGCAAAGAGAAATTAACTCCCAGATCTGGGACTTGGTGTATGAGTACCAACACTTTTGACCTATTTGTAGAAAAAATTGTGTAAGGTTGACAGTTTTCCTTGAATAAAAAATTTCCTCTTGCAAATGGATAGAATTTGGAAAAAATCTTAAATTTTGTGCTAAAATTTCACCTGTAAAAATTTATTTTTCAAAATCATTCTGCCACTGTATATTTAGCCTATTTTATTCTGAACAAAATGCTGCAAACTCTATTTCGATTGGGAAAATAAAAGACGAGATATTTACAATTTTGTGTATCCTAGTATCTGAGAAAATCGCTGAACACGATGAAACAAAGATGGCAGCCATGCACAAACAAAAAATAGTAAAATTAAAATAACGGTCATTTTGAACTTCCGTCATGTTAGGGTTGTTGTACAAAAAATTTTAGATTTTTTTTAAAATGGTCGAGTGACCAAAAAAATATTTTTGGACCACTTGAAATGGATTGACCCTGTGATTAAATAGATAACCTTCACTATGGTGCTGAAACAATCATAATAATCAGAAAGTGAAATAAGTGGCACATTATTAAATTTTTATTTTGTGCAAAAATTAATATTGACTACATTGAATACGTTTTATATCAAGTGGGTTTTTTCCTTTGATTTCTTTTTCAACCATAGAAACCAATTTAATTAGATGCTTATTTGATAAAATTTAACTAAATGTGGAAAAAAAATCTTTTTTTTTTTTTCTACATTCTTCATTGATTTTACATTAAATTAAATCCAGATTTTTCCTTTTTTTCATTATGAAACTTTATATGAAACTAACAATGCTTAAAAATATGCAAAAAGGTAACCACCCAAAGGCTGTAAAATATATTTCAATAATAGCAATTGCATAACTTTGCAATTAAAAAAAATGAAAAAAAATCTTTTTTTGAAAATTGGTAAGGAAAAAGTTAGAAAATTTCTGTAATCGTTAAAAAATAAACATTCGCATACAGGAAATAGCTTATGAAAATGCTAATATTGAAAATCCATACAAAAAATTAAATCGCCAGTATTTTTGAAAATATTTCTAGCCTTTTTAATTTGCTAAAAAGATAATGCATTCTGAAAAAACGTGCTACATAAATAAAAAATTCAATAAAAAGATTACTTATAAATCTCGTATGTATAATTTTTAAATTAATGATGTTTGAAATTTATGTAATATTAAAAAGATTACCTTCGCCATGATGTTGAAATAAGCATACTAATCAGAAAATGAAATCACTGGAGCATTATTAAACAATCTTTTTGGTATTTTTAATTTATACGAAAATCGGTATGTACTAAGTTGAAATCTTATTACTGTGAATTAAAAGAGTGAATTTTTTTATTATAAGTATTTTTCTACTTTGATATCTTTTTTAACCATAGAAACCAATTAAATTATATACTTATTTAATTAAATTTAACTAAATGTGGAATAAAATGTCCGATTTTTTTTACATTTTTTATTGATTTTTTAAGAAACATTAAGTCCATTTTTTTACATTATGATACTTGATATGCAACTAACAATATTTAAAAATATATGCTGAATATTAAATAGCCGAAATAGTGTAAAAAATATTTTAAAAATATCAATTAATTAGCTTTGCTATAAAAAAATGAAATTGGTAAAGAAAAAAAGTTATAAAATTTCTATAATCCTTAAAAAAAAAAAAAAAAAAAAATCGGAAAAATGAAATGGCTTATGAAAATGCTAATATTGAAAGGCCATCCAAAAAATAAAATCGCCAGTATATTCTAAAATATTTCTAGCATTTTTAATAGGCTAAAAATATACTACATTCTATAAAAACTTTTAGCTACATAAATCTAAAATTTAATACAGATATTACTTCTAAATCTCGTATATAAGTTTAAACTAATGATGTTTGAAATTTATGTAATATTAAAATAATTGCCTTTGCCATGATGTTGAAATAAGCATATTAACCAGAAAATGAAGTCGATGGAGCCTTACTAAAAAAAACCTTTTTGTTTTTTTTAATTCATACGATAATCGATATGTACTACGTTGAAATTTTATTATTGTGAATTAAAAGAGTGATTTTTTTTTTATTATAAGTGTTTTTCTTCTTTGATATCTTTTTTATCATAGAAACCAATTAAATTATATACTTATTTGATTAAATTTAACTAAATGTGGAATAAAATGTTTGATTTATTTTTACATCCTTTATAGATTTTTTTAAAAATCAAATCCAGAAAATACAAGAATTTAATGCAATATTTATGAAACGTTTTTCTTCCAGTTGCAATTATTTTGGATGGATACATCATTTACCAAAGTAAATTTCTCACTACACCGTCTTTGTATCATACATATGTATTTTTAAAAAGCAAAACAATAAATACAATAATCCGAATTGGAGTAGAAAATTAATCCGCGCCTGAAATCGGACCTGGATTCACAGCGCACGAGGGTGCTATAAAAAAGGAATGCAGATATTTGTGTCTGTATGCTAGTTTTATTACATGTGAATGTTTCACTATGCATGCATGAATGCAATGAAAATATAATTAGCCTATTGTGTTAGCTAATTGTATAGAATAATTATTGTAAAAGACTCAAAAACATAGTTTGGAAGTTCTGAAAATTATCACTGATAGAATAAGTTCAAATTCTGTTCTTTACAAAAGGAAGCAAAACAGATAAGATGATGTATCCAAATATAAATGAACGTGCAGCATTGTGTATGCTATATTGACACTAATCACTGGATATATTGATGCTGCCCTTCATCTTTTTGCTTTATCTTGCGAATAACGGATTTTGAGCTTATTCTGTCGACGACAGTATTCGGAAATTTCAAGCTATGTTTTTGATTTTTAGAAGTTTTTCTATACATTTAGCTAACGCATTATACAAATTATATTTTGATTGCATTGACGCATGCGCAGTGAATTAATATTTAGTAAACCTGCTCATTTTTTCTATATTTTTATTATTTTTAAAGTCTGATTTCAAGGTCTTATGTAGAATGTTTTTTGTCATATTTTCCGAAAAGAACATTTTTTTATATTAGGAACTCTACAAGTTATAAGAGGCAAAAAAAAGGGAGGAAAGGGAGCAAAATTTGGGAATGTTTTTATAAAAACCCTTATTTCTCTACGAGTATACATGCTATCCTCACAAAAAAAGAAAAGTTTATTACAATAAGCCAGTTAATCATAATCTTTAATTCGAACACTTTTGCTGCATTCGTTTTGACAGGATGGAGATCTTCAAATAAAGGGGATTTTTTTTTTTTTTTTTTTTTTTTTTTTTGTGCTTGATACCTTAGGTTTTTATTTTTTCGGATCTTGGACTCTGAAGACCGTAACAAATTATATCGAAATGATCTTCACCAAAAAAAATCCCCCCCCCCCCGCCCCGAAAAAAAGGAAACAGAACAGGATAAAGAACTTGTGCCATGTTTTGTATTTAATAAATGTGTATTAAATTACTGCTTTGAACGCCATTGGTTTTTTGACAATTTGAAATGTAATTGGCGATTATTAATAATTTACAGTGATCAACGTAACTGATACGTAGACACCAATTTATATGGAACTGACGATAAGATATGAAATTTGATTCAATAATTATTACATGAGTTAAACTTGTTTACATTTTGCTTTGTCAATAAAAATAAATTAATGTTGTTGTGAAGTATTCCACCTAACATAATACTAAGGTGCTTGAATAATGTTTAAATGGTCAAATTCATGGTTGAAGAACTTGATGTGAATTATTACCTCTATATTTTTTTCACCCATTGACGAATGATTCTTATTTACTTTAGTTGAAAGATATATTGGATTAATAATTTAATTTTCACTGAAATAATCTCAAAGTATACATATATTTCAATGTAACTCATCCCTCAAATGTTTTTTTTTTTTTTTTTTTCCTAACGATGTCTATAAAAGTGCAAGTTTTTCGCAGTTTTATTCGGAAAATTAATTTTGATTAAAACTGGCCGCTTGTCATAAGAAAAGCGAAATAGTCATCCCGGCGAACTGTTGACGACAGACAAATGCTTTACGCTTAATAATAATAATCTGTACAGTATTTGGCGACTTATCTTCGGCGCCTTTTAATATTAAAGAACAAACTTGGCCGCATCGTATGTAAAAAACGAAGCAGGTAGCGCGGAACTATTAATGAGTTACATAACTCAGGCTTTTATTATATAGATAAGTGGTGGCACAATACTTAGTACAAAAAATTAAATATATATTTTTTAAATGTAAAACAGCCTACTTTGCTATTTTTTTAAATTAACTTTTTGAAAATTCCTACCAGATTTGCAAATAAGAATATTTTGTCTTCTGTTTTTTCTCACATTCATTAGAATGTACAAATGTGTACGGATTTATAAATGTGTGGAATTTTACATTTAATATATTTTTTTCTTTCATGCATATCAAAAAAGGAAGGAAATCAACTAACTCTCAATTTATTAAAAAAAGCTATAAATTTGAATGTTATTTAATGATGATATTAAATATCATATTCAGAACAAGTAAAAAAAAATCCAAACCTCTATCTAAATTAGCAAAAAAGCCTTGGTGTTTATCGACTATGCAATTTATGAAAATATGAAAACTGTGAAAAAACAGTTTTTAAAGTTTTAATTTGTATGGGTAATTGCGCAGGATCTATTAACAAAATTTACAATATCTCGCGATATAATTGTCTTATAGCTAAAACTGAGGAGTCAAAATATTCAAATTAAATAAACTTTCAGTTAATATTAAAAAAAGAAAATCTATATTTTGACCAATTTTAGGATACCGTGTCCCTTTTAGGGAAAATAAACTATTGAGAAGGGCGTTTATTTACCAAAAGTTTTTCTATGTTTAAAGACAGGATTTTTTTTCTTCTTTGTATACGTAAAATTTTTATTTACTTTGTTCTGTTCTAAGGCAGGAAAACTAATTATAACTTTCAAACATTTTTTGGTCTCTTTTTTAGAACTGTGAAAAATCTTTATCATCTGTGGTATAAAGAAATTGATTGATTTATCTCCCTAACTGAAAGTGCTTACCAAAAACTGTGATATATATGTAATAAATAATGAAGCCTAATAAATAGAATTAAGAATTAACCTTTCCGATTCTGATTTATTTATTTATTTAAGTTTATAGAAATTTTTTTTTTTACATTAATGACATTAACACTAGGTACTTAAGTAGATTAATTAGTGTTTATTGAATATTTCATTCTCTGGAAGATAATAAATGTTGATGTTTTGCTTACTATTCAGTTAATATTCATATGACAATAGGCTAAAGCAGCGATTCCCAATCTATGGGTCGTGATCAACAGGTGGGCAGTTGCAGTTGTTTTGGTGGGTCGCGGAACAATCGAGGTTTGTCATCAAAATATACATCTTTTATTTCATCCTTTTAGAAAGATCTATGAGAATTTAAACAGGAAATAATAATTTCAAGGGAAAATACTTAATTTCCTTCTAAATTAATATACGAACAGAATATCACTAAATATATCAGCTTTTGAGGTCCTTGATGAAATTCAACACTTTGTGCTTATGAGAATATTATTTTTCTACTTTGCTGTTTCTGAAAGACAAGTACTGAGACAAACTGCGAGTTAATATATGTTTCCACTTTGGTAAACACCAGTACCAGAAATCTCATTGATTGTAAAGTTATGTTTTCATTCACATTTTTCATAATAATTAAACGTATTTTTTAACTATCTTTGTAGTTTGTGCATTGTTTTAATTCCTATTCCCTTACACACATTGAGATTACCAATTCCTGTTTTGTTGATCTTCGATACGAAAATTTGCGTTTTTCTTAGGATAGGATAATTGAGCGTATAGGGACCGTAAAAAAAATTGCTATAGTGATATACAACTTTATCTTGGATGGGTCGCGATTTTTTTTTAATCTAATGGTGGAACGTGAAATTTTTTTTCACTGGAAGGTGGGTCGCGTACCAAGAAAGTTTGGGAAATGCTGGGCTAAAGAGGAATTTTCGGAGATGTTTAGAAAATATTGCTTTACAATAACATTTAAATTATATTGCAAATTTCTAATAGTTCTTTCACTTTGTTACGCATGATTCTTTCAGGAATGTAACTTCTATTTAAAATTTAACGAGTGAAGTGTATGTTTAAAGTAAAAGAACCGCAAACGGAATTAAGCAAATTATAATTATTAAATGCCTAAACAAAAATGAAACCATACAGTAAATGCATAGACACAACTAATGTTACACTCTAAATAAAAAGGAGTGAATAGTCACTCCAGAATAGTGAATACTCACTCTATCGCAGACTCAAAATATGCCGAACCTCTTTAGAGTGACTATTCACTTTGGGCAAACGTGGAATCACTGACTCTTTGAAAGAGTGAATACTCACTCCTAGGAAGTGAATATTCACTCTACACAGGGGTCAATAATCACTATTTCTGAGGAGTGACTATTCACTTTTGCTAAAGGAGTGCGTCTTTTCACTCCTAGAAGGAGTGAGTAGTCACTTTTTCATAGGAGTGAATGTTTTTTTTTTTTTTTTCAATGAATTCTTTTCTTTTTATTGCAATTATGGGCATTTTAAAAGAATCGTATCTTTTAGAACTTACAATGAAAATAAATACAAGCTTGGTAAATATTGGATTAAAATACTTTATTGACAATATTTATTTAATTCATATTATATAACATTAATTGAATTTTTTAAGGGAAAACGTAATTATTAACCGTAATTAAAGTTACATATGAATTAAATTAGATTATTGACAGAAATAAACTATTTTATTCCTCTCTTTCTCCTTGTATTTGCTTTCATTGGTAGCCCCCATAAATATATGATAGTTTTAAAATGCCCATAAGCGCAAGTTATGAAACAATTTTAAAATCTTAAACAGTCAATATTTTTTTTTTCATATACCCATTAAGTTTTACATATTATTTAAATAAATCCATAATGCACGTTATCTATGTTTTTTTACATGTAATTAAAATCTTATTGCTGAAAAATATATATTAATACAACCCGTATTTATAAAACATAAGTCATATTTAATTTCAATTTTTTATTCCCGTATATAGAGTAGATATGCATGTAATGGACACCCTTAAGGCATCTGACACTGCCGGCGAAGACACTCACGAGCTAATGCTAATCCTATGGGGCGGGATTTTTCTAATATCTCGTTTGCATTTCGACATTTTATTTATTTATATACTTATTGTGCATTGAATAGCTGAAGTTCGTCTCTATATCGCATCTTTTTTACTTTTTTGATTTCGGTCGCAGATAATTTTAATAAAGTTTCTTTCATTTTCAAAACCGGTACCAAAAATGAAAGTGTTATTCTAAAAAGTATCTGCTGCCAAAATTGAAAAAGTAAAAGTAAACAAATATTTAAGACAGAAAATATGTTTTTAATGACTTCTGTAACTTAAGTGTTTTTATTTAAATGGTGAACGATTAAGCCCTATAAGCCCCTCTTTGACTGTGCCCTTAAATAATATTATCGGCCTCATGTGTAGTTTGATTGCCAGATTGTAAAATAGACAAAACATTGATTCATTTTAAATAATAATAATAATAATAAAATGAAAAAAAAATATTAAAATTTTATTAATCACATTAATATAACTATTTATAAAAGTTTTGGTGCCATTACATTTTGATATGTGTAATTTAAAAATAATATTTGATTATTTAAGTTTTCTTTTAAGTCAATATATTGTATGCACTATAAACATTCCCCAAAATTGCATTTTTAGCAATTCCTAAATGAGATGTACATTACTGGAAAATAACTATTTATAAACTAAATATAATAACTAACTTTATAAATATTAAACTTTAAAATTGAAACATTATTTTCCGCTTCCTGATTGTTTTAATTAAGAATATCAACAATAGTGCAAAATTATAAAATATGCAAGGGGGGGGGGAGTTACGAAAAAAGTACTAAAAGCTACATTTTTATTGGTCATATTTTTATAAACCGAAAATATTCAGGGGCGTTTATTACTAGCTTTGAAAAACATTTGTAATATAAAAAGCAGTTATTTATCTCTTTAAAAATATTTCGTTTTATATAAGTCACACTACGAACTTTTAAAATTAATGAAGCAATTTCAATAAACATCAGACATAAAAACGCACTTTGTTTCAATACTTAAATATCATGTTTTATTTTTAAATGTCTAGAAATACATACGTCACAAACAAAAATTTACAACAGATATAAATTTTTTAACGGAATAAAATTTATTGTTAGATTCAACAATTTCTCAAAAATATTGCCATAAGAGAAACTCCTATTCGAATTATACATTTAACTTCAAAAAGAAAAAAAAAAGTAAGTACTTTAAGATAAGACTGAGTCAGAATAATAAAATCACGTAATTGCTAATGATGTTTGTATTGTATGTGACTTGTGTCAGCATTTTTTTTTTCCTGGGGAGATAGAATGGCTGATACATAGCAAATGATTTTCTGCATTACGTGAAACTGAACTGAATATTCACGAACTTTTGGGAACAAAAATTGAAATTAAACATAACTTACCTTGATAAATAATATCCTTTTTTTCATAAATGATAATCCCTTGTTTGGTAAATAATATCCATGTACTGTGACCTCTCTGTTATTGAGTATTAATGAAGTATTATATCTTTTTACTGATTTTTTTTTTTTCATTTTGATTCCAGAAGAAGAGATTAATCTAATATTTGGATTATTTCATAGCATACATATCGAAGCATATCATTCAAAGATCGAAATTTAAAATACGTTTGAATATTATTAATAAAATGAAATGAACGGAGATCCACATATGTGGAACCGAGGAAACGAAAGATTAATTTTAAAATGGCGGAAACGTTTTTCTTATCAGTAAAGGAAGTGCAGGACATTTCTGATTGGCTGATGAGTCACTATTGTTGGCGGAGTGAGTATTCACTCTTCGAAAGAGTTAACAGCTGACTCTTAAAAAAGAGTGCGTTTTAAAACCAAATAAGCCTAATTTTTCAGGTTATATTATGAAAGAGAGTTTTTGAAAATGAAAAATTGACATATTTTGGTGTTTTTTATTATTTTACTCCATATATTGTATCAAAGTTTAACGGATTTTTTTAGTTTATAATGCCGGGCTTTCACTCTCGTTGGTGGAGTGAGATATTTCACTCTCTACAACGGGGTGACATATCTCACTCTCGACAACGGAGTGACATTTTTCACTCTTTTCTAGAGAGTGAGAAATTCCACTCTTTAAGGAGTGTATTTTTATAAATTGCACTCTAAAAAGAGTGAAAATGTCTGTCACTCTCACAAAGAGTGAGCATTTCACTCCTTCCAGTTTTAGAGTGTACTATGTGTAAATAATAGCAAAAATATTTCTTAAAAAATAATCCATTGAAAGACAAGTACTTTCAGTAATACACCATCGCCGAAAGGGTTAAGGAAAAATAATTTATTGAGGAAGGTGAATATTTGCCAAAATTTTTTCTATGTTCAAAGACAGAATTTTTTTTTTTTCATATATACATTTTTTTTTACTTTGTTTTGTTCTAAGATAGTCAAACTAATTAAAGCTTTCACACTATTTTTCTCTCCGTTTTAGAGCAGTGGGGAAAAAAAACCTTATTCCATTGTGTTATTATCTGTGGGATAAAGAAATAGATTTGTTTATCTGCCTAACTGAAATTACTTATCCCCCACCCCCCAAAAAAGGGATACATATAAATAATATAAAAATCCAATAAATAGCGTATGGAATTAAAATTAAATCAATTTGTAATTTAATAGTTTATATTTTGTAAGATTTTTTAGGTGCGCTCGTAATTATGTAAATCCGTAGTATCTGAACTTGTCGTTCAGTCCATCTGTCCTTCCGCAAAAAAAAAGATTAAAAAAAATCCCATTGAATCTTTTGTAATTTAAAATATATAATTATTTCATAATTTTGTCGGTTGATTTCCAATTTTATAAAAATCGGATGTATAGTTCAATTACGTTGAAAATTAAAAGTATACCGTTTAATTAAACCCAATAATGAATAAAGAGTTTCAAGTGCAATTTAGTCATGTCGCACTTTTTCGAACATATTAAATTTATATTACTTTATGAAGTATAATATACATTCTGCACAATCTGTGGTGTAAAGATTTGTTATTCATTAACAGCTCTACACAAAAATATTCCATTACAATAGTGATACAGGGGAAATATTGTTTGGAGCGCGTTTGAATAATATTAAACTATTTCGCATTTTATGAAATTGATGTACCTTCTCGAGGTTTATTACAAGTTACTTCCTGCATAATTGAAAGCAGGCAGTATTTATAGGGATACACAAAATATTTCGGATACTTTACTGTATCCGAAGTACTGTATACTATTATTCACAAAGATCTGTATATTTTTAAAACTTCCTTATTTATAGTAAGAACAAACCTGATTTGCTACGCTTGACATGCAATTTTCAATTTTTTTTTTTTTTTTTTTTTTTTTTTTTTTAAGACAGGTAAGTTAATTCCAGATTTCAAACTATTTTTGTCTCCTTTTTAGAACAGTGAAAAAAAATCTTTATTTTGTATTACTGTCTGTGGTACAAATAGATAGATTGGTTTATCTCCCTTATTGAAATTACTTGCCAAAAAATGTGATATATGTGAATATAAATAAATCTAATAAATATAGCATATGGAATTAAAACTAAGTGAATACGCATTACAAATTTAATGGGTTTTTTTTCTGTAATTTTTTATAATTATATTTTGAACATTTTTATTATTGAAATAATTAGCAAGTATTAACAAACTCTTAACTTATTTTAAATGTTTTTTATTTAAAAAATCATTATATTTAGCCTGAGAAAAACCTCTTAAGGGAGTCTGGGACACAAAAATATTCACATTTTCTAAAATAATATTATTGTATTAAAAATTCTTCTGTTTTTATGTGCTTAAAATTACATTTAAATCATGTTTCTCTCAAATTAGAAGAGGAAATACTTTTTTTAGTTTGTTTTGTTTCAAGCAATGGTTGTCATAGAAATGACTTTCTGTGATAATGCATTTTTCTTTAGAATGGGTTTTTCTACAATTTCTCGGATTTAAATTGCTACAACCCCGAGAATCGTTTAAAAAAATGCTTCAAACTCATTATTTTTATAGTTTTAATTTGAAAAAAAATATTTACTTTTGAAAATGATTTTTTTAAATAAAAGTTACGTTTTTTTTTTAATTTATATAATTTATTTAAAAAAATTTAAACTTTGAATCAAAATTAAAATTTAGATATTTCTGTTTTTCAAATGCAAGAAAAATTAAATCTAGAAATATTATCAGGAATTATGATTATAATCTATCCCATTTTTTAAATAAATTTTTAAATAAAAAAAGAGAAGATTTACAATATAATTTTGTTAACAAATGATATGATTATCCATCACAAAAGTTTTAACTCAATAAATAAAAATTATTTTAAAATGTGTCCCGGGGTTAAGTAGCTGTAGTGCTATAAGAAAGATTTTGTCGCCTCTTATGGTCCTTATATACGCGACCTGAGGATGAGGCTAAAATTTGTCTGCTGCACTTATTCTAGAATACGTATTAGCATAGCGTTGTAAAGAGTATAGTGTTCTATTAATATCCTTTCATTAAAAAATATAGAAAAAATATTCATTCAAGTGGCAATAGATATGCTTAATATATTGTAATATAAATTCAAGACGTTGTTTTGAATCGGAGAACATTAGCTAAATTTCGGTAAATCTTTATGCACACAACCGCTAACATCAACTTTTGAACACAGAATATGGGGGTAGATGTACCAGTAATGGATACTTCTTAATATTATTGGTTTACAAAAATATATATATATATATTAATAAGGTTTAAAAAATTGACTCTTGCTACTATTTTCATAGCTTCTCTTTGAATATTCTACAATCTTGCTTACTGCTGACACTCTTTGAAAAAAACCAATAATGTTTCAAAGATCTGCTGTTTTTAAGTAAAAAAGTTAATGAATTTGATAAGTGCTTTATTTAATAAATTTATATATTCTTTATTTATTTATTTTTATTTATTTTTTTTTTTTTTTTGCTGAATTTAAATGTTATTGTTTGAATTGTAACAGAAAATTTTATATACTGATGACCGTTTACAAAATTTCATTTTCTTACCACTTTAAGAAAGGGTATCCATTACTGGGATGGTTAATTTGCCATTTTAATGTAATAAATCCAAAAAATAGCAAAAATCTGATGCTATAAAAAAGATGTGATAGTTCTAATTTTTAACTTTTGATAATTGATTTTGATTAACTTTTGTGTTTTTGTATTGCTGAATCCAAAAAATAATTCATTTTTAACCATCGTGTCATGATTTTACTCATTGTTAATATTCAAATTTTAAAAAAATTCAGAGTTAAGAGATTTTTCTCCCCTCCTCCATTATCGAACTCCTGAGTTGTTTAGTTGTAATAATCTCAGTATAAGCCAAAAAATTAAATTATTCATTTATGTAAAATTAAATTGAATTAAAAAAAGATTAATCTATTTTACAGCATCAATTTTAGCTATTTGTAAACTTTGAAGTTAACGTTTTTCCGAAAAATCTGACCTAATTTTATAGTATAAAAAAATTCGTTTTCAGATTCAGTGCATAAAAGTACATTGAAATCAAATATCAATATTTACAATAAAACACCAATCGCATCTATTTTATAGTTTTAGATTATTGCTATTGTTTTACATTTTAATTTGGAAATTAACGATTTGCCAAAATTCCTGACATAATGGTTAAAAATGGTCATTCTCGTATTCAGAGCTAAAAGAACTAACATTACAATAAATACATTAAAAATTTATCAATAGTTAAAATAACATAACCATCGTAGGCTTGTGAATTCTGTAAAATGATTTATTTTACAGTAATACTGTAATCGAAATCGAATAAAATCCTTCAACTTAAAAATAAATCCTTAAGTTTATTTTCAAAGCAATGTGCAAAAATGCTATAGATTAACCACACACACACACACACACACACACACACACACACACACACATATATATATATATATATATTACAAGACTAAAAAATATCTTATAAATAAAAACTATTTTTATTTGAAGTTTTTTATTTAAAAACAAAGACACAAAGTAAAAAAAAAAAATAATTTATAAATAAGAAAATCTTTTTTTGTAATGTGTGAAATCGCAAAATTGCTTCATTGAAACTTTAGCCAAATAAATCCTCAAGTAAATAGATGAGATAAAAAGGGATTTTAGAAAAAGTTTCTTTTATCCGCCCTATTTGAAAAAAAAAGGAGATAAAGAGAAACTTCTAAATTAGTTTTTTCTACGCCTTTTTTTTTCGTTCTGTTTCTTTCGAAGCCTTAACGGTAAAATGTGTCCCGTTTTGGAATTTATAGAATTAACTCGGGCTTTTTTTACATGATAATGTAATGATTTATGCTTTATTTAATGATTGTATACCTTGAAAAAAATTTTCCATGTAAAATAAATGTATTTAATGTAAAAGAAATAAAAATGAATTATATAAAAGATTACTCATTGTATCAAACTATGATCATCCTGTGCTTAAGCTTTTATGTTATTTTTTCCAGATTTTATTTCTAAGGGCAATGATTAGTGCACATACATATTGTATCATTTTAAATTTAGTTTAGTTTTATGTTAGTTAAGAAAAACAGAGTTTAAGAAGGTATACTATTATTTTAACACTATTTAACTGATTGTTAAATTTATCATACAAATTGAATACATATTTTCCAATTGAGCAAAAATCTGCCCAGGCTAAGAGCGAAACCCAGATCATTGGCTTACGAGGTTTTACCGTTTAAATTAAAATGCAATAATCAGGTATCGCCAGCAACCATGGTTATCGCCCAGTTAACTCAAATGGTAAAGCTTTGGACTAGTAAGGAAAAGATCTGGGTTCGATTCCCGGTCTGGGCGATTTTTCTCTCAGTTGGAAACTATTGAATTCGTATAAGAAAATATTTGGTGAAACAATTGTGGGCTGAATCTAATTTACGTTTTTTCGCAATGTGTGAAAAACTGAGGTTTTTTTTTTTTTTTTTTTTTTTCTGCGTAAACTTAATCAAATAAAACTATGTAATTGCACAATGAAAAGGCTGTGAACAAAATAAACAAAAATTTGTAAGTTTTCGAAACCGGCCTTTTTGAAAAAATCTGAACCCACACTTAAATACTTTAATGTTTATTTTTTAACACTACAAACTTTTTACTCCCACTTCATCCCTCCCCAAAAACCTTCAGTTGGGTGATTTTATATTGAATTAAAAAATTTCAGCCTATCCTATATTAGCAAATCTGTCCAACGTAGAAATTATTTTTCAACTTCATTTTCGTAGTTCGGTTGTATGTCGGCGGCACGTGCAGCGACCAGGGTTGCAAAAGACAACTATTCTTCTATTCTGTTCGCATCACTATTTAATATTATTTAAATACTCTAAATCAAACTTTTATAACATAAACACTGGAATTGTCGCATTATTTTAGAGGCAAGCTGTTTTAACCGTTTTTGCAATGATTTTCAAATCTAAATTTTTAAAATACTGATTTTTTGTATTTTCTTTTTTTTAACTTACAGCTGCTGTTTAGGTAAATATTCCTTTGTAAAATTTATTTCTTTGCAATCTTGATTAAATTATATTGTGAAGGGTGCATAATTTTATACCAATGCTTAAATAGAAAATAGTATTATGAACAATCAAACTTGAAAAATGCAACTTTTCATGAATGTTTCTAAAATTTTTGTTAATATTGTAAATTTATAGGGAACTTAAAAACTAATTATGCATTATATTTTTGAAATAGAAATTAAAAAAAACTGAATAATCATCAATTTCTGACTACTGAAACAGCACAAAATATAGTAGAAACTGTTTTATTTGTGAATCAATGCACTTCTAAAGAAGAACTGAAAATAAATACAATTTTGCTGTATCGGTTAAATCTCTTCGGCTATTCTTTTAATAGTAATGTGAGAAGCAGCAAAATTGTTTGTATGAAACTTTAGTCAAATAAACCCACAAATAAACAGGCAAAAAAAAAAGAGGTTTTTAAAAAAGATTTGTTTTGCCTACTCTTTCCAAAATAGTAATTTTTCCGCTTAGGTTGTTTTTTCTTATTAATGTCTTTGAAAATAAAAAGGGTAACACTTGCGATTTAGATAATTAATTTAGATTTTTATATAGCCATTCCTGGACAGAGGCTGTAATTTTTTGTATAATTTGAATTGTGTGCATTATGATATTTAATTTTATAAGAATGATAATAATAAAAAAAAACAACGCATTAGAAATTTCTTTATACAAAACATGAGCTGATTGAATTATAAACCAGATAGAAAAATATCGTGCATCAAGCGTAGATTATAAAGCAATTTCCAACACATTCAGAATAATGTAACTAAACTGTGCCGTTTAACACATTCGCTGCCGATCACGCGCCAGCGCGTAATATGGCTCCAATGTTAAGGGGCCACTTACGCCCCAGCGCGTGATGTGGGGTAATGTCCAATAGCCAGTCACGCGCTGGCGCGGGAAAATCTTTCGCTGATTATTTGTTATAAAAAGTAAATGGGTTTCTGGGAAAAATCCACTTCTACAGTGCGGCATTAACTATCATCACATCTTCACGTAAACGGCAGCGAACGTGTTAAACAATTAAAGTTTTACGTCTCGTTTCACCGTATGGAAATAGATATCGCATTTTAAAACCGAATTTCATGTGTCCTCATCTACAATCGAAAAATTATCCGAATTTTTTGCACCCCAGTAAATGATATAGAGATTTATGCATTCCAAAATTTTGTTCATTTAAGAAACATATATATTTCAGAAAAATCCACTTCAGCAATTCCCTCTAATAAGGAGAATGACATGCGAATACTTTTGTGTAGATCTGTATATTAGGTATAGAATTTATATATAAAGAGTAGCATACAAAAAAATAAATAAATAAATAAATAAAAATTGAATTTTAAAACATATTCTCCAACCATTATTAAGCAAAGACGCTACTGTAAGCGATTTATTTTGTGTATTCCAGTAAATTAATAAACAGTGCTATGAACGCTTTGTTTTAACGTGATTGTAGTGAAATTCAGTGATTTATATCTGTTTCAATGCATATGAAATCGCGTCTTGTCATTAAAATACTCTACAAATGATTTTCCCCACATACGATAATGTAATCGAATCCTTTTCGAGTGACCGTATAAATGAATTATTAATCGTACATACTTAATAAGTAATGCCAAATATGCTTAGGTGACCCTAAATAAGCTTTATCAATTGCATGAAAATGCTAGTATATTTACGGGAGTTAGTATATAAATGTTAGTATATTTACGTGGACAGACGGATCGAATCCATAAGTATTTTTCAATTGTGTTGGAAAGCGCAAAAAATTAAAATCGCAAAACTGCTATTCTGAAATCTCAGCAAAATAAATAAGTAATCCAAAGAGGGGTCATTGAAATACTGAAACCACATTTTAAATATTTGAAATGTAGAATTTTTATTTAACCCTTTGTGCTCCTGCAGTTTTTTAAAATACCACTATTTTCTATCCCAATTAAAACACACTTATTCAATCGATACGGAAGGTTACTTTTAATAAACAATAGTAAATGTTTTCTTTGATCATCAATTGATAGCAATAGCAGTTTGTCAGCTGAAAATTGTTTCGAAAGTTATTTTGCACGTGTGGTCGTCAATTTTACTTCCATTTTCTTGTGAGATATGTTATCTTTAACTTTGACTGTAAACTTCTTAAATTTTAAATGGAAGGCATGAATTCACATAGATAACTTGACAACATGGTAGAAAAATTACAGTACATCTTACGAAGCAATTTTCTACAAGGTATTTTTAAGTACCGTCGGGATTATGTTAAAAATGATTTTCACTTTATTTTAATCATTTGACTATACATTGTGTATGAAAACATATGTTTATTAGTGACGCATTGATGTTAGACAAGTGGATTTTGATACAATATAGGCATTAACATTGTTAGATTTCTGTATAACGCTGATGAACAATAAAGGAAAATAGAAAAAGTTTTTTTTTAAATCTTTTTTAGAAAAATCATTGTGTTTTTATAAAACAAAATGATTCAAAAATACAAATAAGAAAGAAAATCTAAAAATATACTTTTGCAATTCTTTTAAAATTTTCTACAACTAAAAACTTGGAAATTTATTTCAATTATGCTTTTATGTAAACGATTGTGTTATAACAGTAGAATATTATTTTGAAGGTGAAATGCTTGTTGATGAAACACCAATACCATAATTATCTATTCATACAATATATGTCCCAAGGTCACCGGCCACTTGTGATTTTAGACTTTTTGTTAAATATCAAGAAAAATACATGAGGAATTATCCTGAAACTTCAGGTATGTAAGCATAATAGAACAGGTCATACATTTCTGTGAAGATTTTTATCCGAAACTCCATAGGGAACTGTCAACAAATTAAAAAATAACGAATATATTTTGGATAACCTTGTCAAAACTAATGTAGCAAAACACTCAAACAGTAGATCATGATTAAGTGGCTTATTGTAATAAAATGTGTTCATTTTATGTGGATAGCATGCATAATCGTTGATCAATTAAGGTTTTTTATAAAAACGGTCCAAGATTTTTCAAAGTTTTTTTATTATAATTTGCAGAGTCCTTAATATGGAATATTGTTCTTTTTCGAAAACATGACAAACAACATTGTACACAATACCCTGTAATCATAATTAAAAATAATAAAAATTGAATAAAAAATGAGCATATTTACTATTTTTTTCTCCGCATGCATGAACGCTTTCAAAATTTCATCTACACATTGTGTTTGCCCAATGTATAGAGTGAAAGATTAAAAAGCATAACTCGAAAATTTTGAAAGTAATCTTCGATAAAATAAGCTCAAAATTGGTCATTCCGAAAATGAAATAAAAAGATGAGGAGCTGTATATATGTTGATTAGTATCAATATATAATACACAACATGGCACGTACTACTATATTTGGATACAACCCCTAATTTTTATGTTTCATTTTGGCAACAACGGATTTTGAGCTTTTGCTATCAACGGCCACTTTTTGAAGTTTGAATCTATGTTTCTGAGACTTTCACAAAAGTTGCTCTGTACATTAAGCTAACACAATATGCTAATGAAATTTTGATAGTTTTCGAGCATGCGCAATGAATAATTATTGAGTAAACTTAATCATTTTTATTCAGAGTTGTTCGTTAAGGGTTATTCAAAATATAAGCATTCTTTTTCAATTTGTTGACGGTCCCCTATGGTGTTTCAGGGAAAAAAATCTTTCACGGTAATATGACCTGTACAAATATGCTTACACAAAGGTAGTTTCAGGAATATTCTTTTTGTATTTCTCTAGATATTTAACACTGTCTAAAATTGCAAGCGGCCGGTCACTTTTGGCCATGTAGTGTATACGAGATTTTTGTTCAAGCACTATGACTCAACGGTACATTGAAGTACACATCACATAATTAACTCTAATTAACAAAAAATATTAAACATGTAAATTTTTAGTGAATCTATTATTTAAAACGTTGAGTACCACGTCAGTCAATGGTGAATGACGTTGAACTTTCCGTTTAGGCCGCGTCAGTCACAGATGACTGACAGTATAAAATATGATATAAAACTAAAAAGATGTTGTTGGTAATTATTGAAACTATATTTCAAATTTACTTTTGCTTATTATAGGATTATAGTTTTTTAATAATTACTTAAAACATCTTTTTTTAGCTTTATTTCATATTTTACACTGTCAGACACTAGTGACTGAGGCGGCTAAAACGAGAAATCTATGTCAGTCACGATGGCACTCAACGTGTGTATGCATCGTTATAATTCAAGGAAAATGTGTCGAGGAAATAGTTTTTTATATGTTTTCGTATATAAAGAGTTAATAAATTCTTTGTATATTTTTATTCTATGTTATTGAGAAGAAAGATATAAACACTCAGCCAAGATTTTTAAAACATAAACTTCTATTAAATGTGGCTTATTGTTGTAGTATTAAATATTAAGTAGCCGACCTGAGGACACAACGCCTCAGTGAAGGTCTTTTTTAGAAATTTCGTAATCGATGGAAGACATTTTATAAAATCTATTATATCGCCTTAATATCCCACTACTTTATTGCAATAATCGACAAAATCTCAGAACTGTTTTTTTTTTTTTTTATGTATCAAATTTTATTTAAATAAACCAATAAGTAAATTGATAAGAAATTTTCAAATTTATTTTTTTCAAAATTTGCTTATCGCCACTTTCCCTTTTTTCCCCTTTGACATCACTACTGATAAAATCGGCCAATGTTGTAAATTATAGAATTAACTTATATATTTATTTTTAATAATTAAAGGTTTTATCCCAGATCTTTTTTTCAGTATCATGCAAAATGGCACAATCGCTATAGTGAATCTTAAACCAAATATGCGTTTTAGTATAATATAATGGCGGAAAGAGAGGCATGTGGAGTTGTGTAAAGAAATTATCTTTATGAATTCTTAAGGGGGGGGGGAGGGAAGATTTTTCACATATTTCCCAAATTAGAATTTTTTTTTTTTTTTTTTTTACTTCGAAATACTTAATGGTAAAATTGTCCAAAATTTTAAATTACAGAATCAAGTTTTTTGAATCAATTTAATAATGGGAAGTTTTTAAATATATATAAAAAATTATTTTAGTAGATGAAAGATAAATTGCATAACATGACGCAGCATATTACATAGCACATTAACATTAAATAAAATGAAATCTATACATATTCAGATGTAAGACAATTCGCACAATTGTTAAACTTTAGTCGTATAAATTCACAAATTTATAATAAAATAAGTTTTATAGTAATATAATTTAAGTATTTTATCTTAAAAATCATTTAAATAAAGTTACAAATACTAATCATTAGCGATTTTTGTTCTACAGAGTTGGTGCAAGATTTAACTAGTAGTTGGGGAGATGATGGTTAAGTATTAAGTTACCCATCATGGATATGCGTAATATAAAATATGAAAACAAAACATGTATAATCTATTTAATAAAATTCTCGCAATTCAAATATAAAATTTAAACGTATATTCAAATATTTTTAACACATAGTAAAGCTCTATTAATGAATTGCTGATTAACCAATTTCGACAAAATATATAAAACGCTAAGCTAATCAAGTAGTACCGATTTGCGTAAAAGAAACATCTTTATAAATCCAAAAATAATAATCACATTAACTGTTTACTACGGCAGCTTAAGCGTCTTATATCCATTTATAATATATCCTTGAATTGAAATTCGAATGAAATACACAGCCATGAAAATTCGAAGAATGTGGAAAGTAGGATTATAGACATCTCGAAAACTAATTATCCGATCGGCTTTGTGCTCTATGCAAAATTTGTGTTATTTTAATCTCTATTGCTCCCTAAAATGAAAACTTCAAAACATTTTTATATACCTTTCATCACAACGAATACTTAGAGTGTCCGAAAAAAAATACTTCTGAATAATCGAAGTTACCAATATTAAATAGGCTTCTTTCCATTAATACAATATATGTACACGTCAAATTTCAAGTCTCTATCTCAATTTGTTCGGAAGATAGAGCATAGACAGACAGAAGAACTGACGGACAAACAGACAGACACACACACAGATTGACAGCAACTTTTTCTAAAAATAGTTTTCAGAAACTCCAGTAACTGAAATGTGTAAATCTGTCATTTTTTTTTTCGATTTTTAAAAAGATTGCCAGACATGCCCTATACTTCGTATGATGGGTAAGTAATCATTAGAAGCTCTTTTCTTTTCTTTGTTTAAACAAAATCGAAAATAATCAAAAAGAAATTCGTTGTATACTTTAATTTTTCTCTTCTAGAATTGTGCAGATTGGCAAATTGCTTGCGTAAAACTTATGTCAAATAAATCCATGAGTAAATAGAAGGAAAACGGGGATTAAGAAAAAGATTTACAACCCTCTCTCTATAAATTATTTTTTTCCGTGGTTAATGGTTCCCTTCTTTTTTTTTTCATTTATATCTTTTAAAGGTAAAATGTATAAAAACTGCAAAATATAGAATAAAATTTTTTAAATCAAAGATTTAAGCACTGATAGTTATTTCCCTATTTATAAAATAAGAAAGAAAAGTCTTGTACGAAATAGATTATGACACATTTTCTTACACATTCGGATCTAAACATTTTATTATAAAAATCTGAAGTGCAACAATTAATAATTTGAAGTTGTTTTTTAATAAAAACGAAAATAATCCAAAAGAAATTCTTTATATCTTTTCCTTTTTTAGGGTTTCGTTCATCTGACAAAACTCTGTTCGTTTCTGTATGTCTGTCTGTCTGATAGTCCGTACATAAAACTGCATAAGTTAGAGAGTTCAAATTTTGTGCACTTACTACTGAAAACCTCTTGCAACACAACGAATTATAAAAAATTTTAAAAAGACTATTTTAATTTAAATATATTTTTTATGTTATCAATTCTTTTTTTTGTTGTTTTTTAGGTGCGTTCGTAATTATGTAAATACGTAGCACCTATTGTTGTCGCTCAGTCCGTCCGTCTGTCTGTCTGTCCGTCTGTCCGCATATAACAACGCAAAAACTACCCAACCGAATCATTTGAAATTTAAAATACATAATTATAACATAATTTTGTCGAGTCATTTTAAATTTTATGAAAATCGGATGCATAGATCAATTACCGGGACAATCAAAAGGATTCCGTTACATTACGGTCAATAGGGAAAAAAGTTTCAAATGGATTTTAATCGTTTGAAATTTAAAACATATAATTATTGCGTAATTTTGTCGAGTCATTTCAAATGTTATGAAAATCGGATGCATAGATCATTTACAGGGACAATCAAAAGTATTCCATTACATTACGGTCAATGGGGAAAAAGTTTCAAATGCATTTTAATGATGTTACACTCATTCGAACTTAATAGAATTGGCATTAATCTATGAAATATATACTAAAATATGCATTCTGTACAATCTGTGATGCAAAGAATTTTTATTATTAAATTAAAGGGCCACACAAAAGTATTCCACTACATAATGCTATGGGGGGAAACATTGTTTGGAACGTGTTTTAATTATATTCAACTATTTCACATTTTATGAATAAGATATACGTTGCTGAGGAGTAATAAAAATTACTTCCTGCATATTTACAGAAACGTAAAGATTTCGACTACTATACTGTATCCGGAGTACGCTCTACTATATCAGCAAGATCTGAATATTTTTAAAACTTCGTTATCGTACCAACGCACCTCATTTGTTACGTTCACGTGCAATTTCCAACTTGTTTTATTTTAAAAGTGTTGTACGCAAGTTTAAATATATATAAATGTATTATAAAAATATAATGTATGAATATAATAAATGTATTATAAAAATAAAAATTGTAAATATATATTATGCATGTAACATAAATTAATGGATTATAAATCACGTGGAAGCGATTTTCAGGAGGCGCATTCCTCAACATAATGGTGTTGCCATTTATGCCAGTAATAATTATCTATTGGCAATTTTTGTTTGTTAATTTAATGATAGTGTATTAAAAGAGATATTAAACGAAACAAGTATGAAAAATCATGCGTTAAGCATAGATTATGAAGCACTTTCTGACACTTCATGAAATCTTTAACAAAACTTCGCTATTTAGGGAAATACGGGCATATAGCCAAATATGTATTCCAATACTTTTGAACAGCCCTGTATTTCATCTGTCAGTTGATATACATATTATATAATGGGAAAATTTAATTTAACAAGAAAAAAAAGCTTAATTTCTTTTTTAGCAATTTGTACTACTAAATGGGAAACATACTGGAAAACTTTTGTGTAGCCCTGTAGTTTACCTTGTACCTTTATTACACGTCAGTAAGAAGCTAAAATTCATTTTAAACTAAAACACTCTTAAAACAACTGAAATCACATTGTCATAAATTATCATTCATAGGTGCCCATCTACACAATTTTTTGCGTATATCATTTTATCTATATTCTGCAAAACATTTCTTAGTAAATTGAATGCAGTTCAGCATAAAAATGTATACCTTATTTAAGAACTACCTTTAAGTAATTTGCGCTCATACTCAACGTTGGCGAGTTCTTTTGGGTAGCCCTGTATATCAACTATTACATTTATACACCCCTTATAATGACGTATAAAGATTTAGTGAAACTTAAATGCGTATATCATAATTAAAATGTATTGCATCCATCCATCAGCCATCATCGGAAACATATACAATCCGTTGGAAGGAATATACTATTTGAAATATTTTGTGTGTCCCTGTTAATGCAATGTACTTCATATTATGCAAGACAGTATCGTATAATTTATATTAAGCCTCAGTGACATATATCAATTTTGTTATACATAAAACAGTTAAATATATTTTTAAAATGTCGCACACAATTGCCCCTTTACCATTATCCATTGGAATTCTTTTGTGTGTCCGTGTAAATCAATAGTAGTTATATTTTCACCGCATATTTTACAGAATGCATATTTTAATGCACATTTTAAATGCATGTAAATTTTAATATGTTTGACAGGGTGTAACATCTTTAAAATGACTTTGAAACGAATTTTCCCCATAAGCCATAATGTAATGGAAAATTTTTGACTCTCCCTGTAAATAAACTAATCATGGTAGAAACTTCATTTTCAATAGGGTTCGTGCTAGGGTAAACATGAATAACATACAAAAATTTCAGGGCAATTCGAGTATATTTACAGGAGTTAGAACACGGACAGACGGACATACAAACCGAATGCATAAGCACTTTTCAAACATTGCATTAACACTTTTCAAACTTTTGGAAAGTGTTATAAACGTTGAAATTCATATGAAACGATTTTTTCTCACGGGCCATAATGTAATGGACAACTTTGGACTGCCTGTAAAAAAAACTAATCATGGTAGAAACTTCACTTTCAATAGGGTTCGTGCTACGGTAAACCTAAATAATGTCCAAAATATTCATGGCAATCCGAATATATTTACGAGAGTTAGAGCGTGGACAGACGGCCATCCGGTCAGACGGACAGATGGCCAGACAAACCGAATGCATATGTTGGAAAGTGCTAAAAAAGGACACAAAATAATCAATAAAATTAGTTTTATCCAAAATCTTATCATTTCTTCTTCGGTGCCAAAGGCTAAATTGCTTGAGTGAAATTTAAGCCAAATAAATCCATGAGCTGTATATATATCATTGAAGTTTTTCTGTAGCCAGTAATTCTCTCCATTTTTCCGGTCCATATAAATTCATAAGTTATTAATCGGGAAAGAAAACCTTTTCAGCCGTAAAATTTAAATATTTAATCTTTAAAAATCTAAAATTCCCAATAAAGTAGAAAAATTTAAATAGTACATCAAACGTGCCAAATGATACTATATGATGTTCATACTGTAACTACTTTATAAAATATTCAGATGTTGGTGTAATAGCAGTTGTATTCTTATGCGTGAATATATTATTTATTGCAATTACGAATAGCTATTAAATCCAGTAATACGGAAATAGGAGGGAATCTTGAGTAAGATGTAATACCCATGACACATTTTGAATCATTACTTAACATAGGACATCACTGAATTAATTACGTATGATAGGATTTTAAAAAAAGTTCATTTTTGTAAAAATTTTTGATTTGATTTTCATAAAATTAAAATGACTCTAAACAATTTTGTAACGATTTTTTTTATATAACATTTTAATCCATTTGGATGGGTAATATTTCTGATGTTACATGCAGACAGACGGACGAACAGACCAGACGACGATTATACATGCAACTTAATTCTATAATTAAGAGTCCACATGAAAGTCATAAATACTTTGATAATTTCTGTCTACAGAAAGAGCGCGTTATTCAATAATTAGGAACAGTTTTATTTAATGTATTTAAATAATGATGCAAAATAACAATAATAAAACTAGTCGTTGGAGGCCACCGTAATACTTACCCATCAGGCTCTATATGCATAATAGAAAATGTGAAAATAAAACATGTGTAACTTATTCATAAAATGCATCGCAATTCCAAAATTAAAATTTTAACGCATATTTAAATAGTTTTAATATACATAGTAATGATTTATTAATGAATTGCTGATGAGCCAATTTCTACAAATTATATAAAACGCCAAAATCAAGTAAAACCGGATTGCGTAAAAGAAACATCCTTATAACTCCAAAAATAATAATCGTATTAACTAGCAATTTACTGCGTCGGATGAAGCGTCTCATTTCCAATTAAAATATATCTTTGAATTCAAATTTGAATGAAATACAGGGTCATAAAAAATCATAGAATATGAAAAATAGCATTACACGTATCTCAGCAACTAATAATCCGATCGACTTCGTTCTTTATGCAAAATTTGTGTTATTTTATTGCCTTTTATATCCACTCCTTAAAATAAAAAAATTCGAAAATTTTTATATACGTTTCATCAGAATGAATTTTTCGAGAGTCCGAAAAAAATAGTTTCGGATAATCGAGGTTACTGATATTAAATAGGCTTCGTCCCATTTTTACATACTAAGTACATACAAAATTTCAAGGCTCTATCTCAATTTGTTCGGGAGATAGAGCGGTTACAGACAGACAGACACAGACACACAGACGGACGAACGGCAAAAAATTTTTTCTAAAAATATGTTTTTCGCAATCTCCACTATCTAAAACGTGTAAATCCGTCAAAAATTTTTTTTCGATTTTCAAAACGATTGCAAGACTTACCCTATACTACGTATGATGGGTAAGTAAAAATCGTTTTATGTCTTAAATCTTACTTACTTCTCTTTTAGTATTGTACAAATGGCAAACTTGCTTGAGTAAAATCTAAGCCAAAAAATGCACGGGTAAATAGAAAGAAAACGGGGTTTAAAGAAATGCTTCTGTTTCCAGATTAATTTTTCCTTGCGCTCCGGTCTTTTTTCCATTGTGGTATTTTAATTAAAATATGTTGAAGTTGCAAATTATAGAATTAAGTTTTTTAATTCAAAGATTCTTCCGTGGATAGTTACTTACTTTTTTATATAAAATAATTTTCGTATAGTTGAAAGAAAATCCTAAGGCACAACTATTCCATTTTTAGGTGCGTTCGTAATTATGTAAATACGTAGCACCTATTGTTGTCGCTCAGTCCGTCCGTCTGTCTGTCCGTCTGTCTGTCTGTCTGCCCGTCCGCATATAACAACGCAAAAACTACCCAACCGAATCGTTTGAAATTTAAAATACATAATTATAACGTAATTTTGTCGAGTCACTTCAAATTTTATGAAAATCGGATGGATAGATCAATTACAGGGACAATCAAAAGGATTCCATTACATTACGGTCAATGGGGAAAAAGTTTTCAAATGCATTTTAATCGTTTGAAATTTAAAACATATAATTATTACGTAATTTTATCGAGTCATTTCAAATGTTATGAAAGTCCGATGCACTGATCATTTACAGGGACAATCAAAGGTATTCCATTACATTACGGTCAATGGGGAAAAAAGTTTCAAATGCATTTTAATCGTTTGAAATTTAAAACATATAATTATTGCGTAATTTTGTCGAGTCATTTCAAATGTTATGAAAATCGGATGCATAGATCAAATTACAGGGACAATCAAAAGGATTCCGTTACATTACGGTCAATGGGGAAAAAGTTTTCAAATGCATTTTAATCGTTTGAAATTTAAAACATATAATTATTACGTAATTTTATCGAGTCATTTCAAATGTTATGAAAGTCCGATGCACTGATCATTTACAGGGACAATCAAAGGTATTCCATTCCATTATGGTCAATGGGAAAAAAGATTTAAATGCATTTTTATGATGTTAACTCATTCGAACATAATAGAATTGGCATGTGTCTATGAAATATATACTAAAGTATGCATTCTGTACAATCTGTGATACAAAGAATTTTTATTATTAAATTACAGTACCACACAAAAGTATTCCACTACATAATGCTATACGGGGAAACATTGTTTGGGGCGTGTTTTAATTATATTCAACTATTTCTCATTTTATGAATAAGATAAACGTTTCTGAGGTGTAATAAAAATTACTTTCTGCATTTTTTCAGAAACACAAAGATTTCGACTACTATATTGTATCCGAAGTACGCTCTACTATATTAGCAAGATCTGAATATTTTTAAAACTTCGTTATCGTACGAACGCACCTCATTTGCTACGTTCACGTGCAATTTCCAACTTGCTTAACTTTAGTCAAATAAAATCACAAATTAATAATTAGCAAAATAAGCTTAACAAGTAGCAGAATAAAAATTGAATATTTTATCTGAAATCTACAATTTATATTGAAATGGAAAAATAAATCAAATATTTGTCAGTTTATATACAATGCAGTATATAATAACTAGAAACATTTTGATTTCTTTATTTAAATAAGGGCGCAAAACAATCAATAAAGTTCGTTATATTCCAAATCCCATCTTTTGTTGTATGGTACAAAATTAGAAAATTTTTGAATGAAATTTAAGCCAAATAAGTCCATGAGTAAATAATAGATAGAGAAATCGAAGGAGGGGTGGGATGAGTTGAAGTTTTTATCCGCACTCTTTCCGAATTAGATTTTTTTTTATTCCCCCACTTTAGTTTTTGTTATTTTTCCTTCAGAACTTTTTTCGATAAATTGGATCACAGATGTGAATTATAGAGTTAAGTGGCGTACTTTATTTATTCTTTTTTTTATGACATAATGATTTATGGGAATTTTGGATGTATGTTTTGAGTCTTACTTGTTTAATGAAATAAAATTTTACTCTATATGTGAAATAAAATGTTCCATGTTGTAATAAGTTATCTATCTTACTTTCGGTGTTGCTCGTATCTAGCATCGAGATCTGGAGCATTTTTGTCGCGAGAAGAAGAAAACCACTGAAGTTAATTTTTGTTTGTTGCGAATGGCTACGGGAGGTTTGTTGTGATAGAATGTTATGATGGAATGTTGTCGTTCGAAGAATTGAAAAGGTAGCAATGAATGTTAAAAGCTACTGTTTATTTTGATATTTAATGTGAAAGAATGAATATTATGAACCAAAATTCTTTTTCAGTGTGTAAATATGTACATATTATGCGCGTTTATGCTGTGTGTGATTTGTAATATATGAAAGTAAAACGATAAAAAGAAATCTCCATCATCTGTCTTCGATTGCATCGAAATCTCTCATTTAATTTTATGTCGTAGTTACTACAATTTTATCGCTATACATAAAAATTTGAGAAACGATACAATTTCTCTTTTAAAATCGCAAGGTAGCATCCGTCAAATTTTGACGAAAGAAAATGTTTAAGAAGGAACTGTTTCATTAACTTTAAATAAATATTCAAAATTAGTTATAAGCAAAAAATGCATTTTATATTGGTACGTCTAATTCTTAAACAAACGATATTTATCGTCAAATTAACAAAATACTATTTCTATAAAACGCAGTTGTAGAAGTTGTTAAAATTAAACTTTAATCATGTATGTAAGCAGTAAAAAATAATAAAGATACGTTATTATGATAAAGTTATCAATTAAGGTTTTTATGCTTGTATTCCAAAATGATAAAAAGCAAAATTTATTCAACTTTGACTCAACAATATAATTTTTTTTTCTCATGAAATCTAAACTTGGCATCATTTTCACCATATCAAAATTTATAAATGTACATTTCACATCTGTATTCACGTTTCAAAAAAAATTGGCATTTTAATTTGATAATTTTGATTCAAAACTTGAAGTCTCAATGGGGGCTATTAGCTGAAATAGATATTAAACTGTTGATATTCTTTTACAAATTTGATATTATTTTGTAAATGAAGTCAAAATTCACCGGGTTTTATAACAGAAGATATTTAAATTTCTGATTTTTTTTCCTTTTTAATGAGAAAATGGCAACATAAAGATACAGCACTCAATTTTTTCCCATTTTTTTCCTTTGCTTTAAATAGAAATGGAGTAATCTTGCTGATAATGTTGATATTAAACTGTTGATATTCTTTTACAAATTTGATATTCTTTTACAAATTTGATATTCTTTAGTAAATCAAATTTTGTAAATGAAGTCGAAATTCGACGGGTTTTCTATTAAAAGAAATTTAAATTTCTATTTTTTTCCCTTTTAATGAGAAAATTGCAACATAAAGATACAGCACTTACTTTTTTTTCCCTTTTTTTCTTTTACTTTAAATAGAAATGGAGTACTCCTGTTGCCACGATTAGAAAACAGGTATTAAAAGCTACAAAAAAAATTATATTTCTAAAACAAATTAAGATACAGCTTTCAAACAAATTTCATTTAAAAGTAAATTTTTTTCCTACACGATGGTGTAAAAATTGAAAATGCGCGACATTAAGAAGTTGAAAAACTTTTAGTAGCAAAAATTGCAATACCGAAATTCATTTAAAATTTTAAAGTGTTACCATGCGCAAAATGACTTATGCGTTACACACAGATACGTTTGGCCTTTATAATATAGATAGATATTTTATATATCTTTTTATAATTCGATTTTTGGTTATTTAGCTCCAAAAATGAGAATATAATGTCGTATAATTTTTAAACCAAATTCATAGGTTTTTGAAGGAATTTTAAAACATTTTTCAATATTTTATAATTATTAATAAGCAATTTATAATTTTAAATGCTTTTCTTTTAAAAAATACTATGTTAGTAGTCCAATAATCGGCCTCAAAAATAGCTTTTTCAGAAAGTCCTGTTGCTGCAAAATAAAAAATGTCTTTGAGAATCGAAATGTTTTTTGTTGAACTTTCTAACATAAGGCTTTAAAATAAACCAAGTGCCAATTCTAGTGCGATCAACACCAAAAGTTGCTCCCTTGTTAGTTATGAATTCATTTTCTTTAATTTTACGCTAAGTGAAAACTTCAAATACGACTGGTAAAAAAACTGTATGCAAGTTAATTATTTTTTCTTCTTTACTGAAAAACACTAAAAATGTATCATTAAAAATATTGAGAATTTAAAAAAAAAAAAAATGTCAATTATTAGATTCAAAGATGCATTAAGTTGCTTTCGTTAAATTTTCGGGCTAGTTTTATATAATTTTATTCCATCTCAAGATTTAGCTATTGACACAAATGATGCCGAGTAGGATGTGGTTGTAAACGATACGCTAAGTTTTAGGTATTCTTTTTATTTTATTTCATTTTTTTCAATTTATGATAAATAAAAAAGATTATTTTAAAATATGCACAGCTTTGTGTGCCAGTTGATATGTAAAATGAAAAGAAGTAAATCACAACACAAAATATAACTAAATTTAAGCATTTATAAAATGACGAAAATTGAATCGTGAATGTTTTTTTTTACTTTCTTCTATCTTTACAAGTATTGGATTCGTGAAAACTTTCAAATCCCGGTTTTCGACGGATTTACACGTTTTAGGGGTCAGAAATTCCAAAAAACGCTTTTATAAAAATGTCTGTCTTCATGTGACATACATTTTGTGGGCGCTTTATATCAAGAACTAATGCACGGAATTTTACAAAACTTCAGATTGAGATCTAATTTTGGGGTATATCACTCTACAAATGGCACTGCTATGTTGCCTTTTTCACGATTTCCGTAATACCTATGCCTCAAAAACTAATGAACGGATTTTTATAAAGCTTCAGATTAGGTTAGTCCTTAATATGATACGGTTTTTATGACGCTTTAGTGTAAATGTCCCAACAGGTGGCGCTGTAATGGGGCATCATTCATGATTTTCGCAATAGCTCTATCTCAGGGACTAATGCTTGAATTTTCACCTATCTTGAAATTCAGTTAGTCCTTGATATAGATTAGTATTCTTTAATTTTTTGAGTAAATTGCTCTGCTGGTGGCGTTTCTATCCAGTTTCTTTACGATTTTTGCGATGATTCTATCTCAAATATTTTACATGGATTTTCATCAAACTTCAGATTCAGTTAGAACTTAAAATAAGTTGTTGCAGATTAGGTTTTAATGTAAATTTGCTAACAGTTGACACTGCCATGTTTCATTTTCTGGAAGTATTAAAGTGTGTATGTCATAAAAGAAATGTTTGGGATTGCCACATCCGACTATTTTTTTTTCTGGACTCTTAACCTCTCACTGCTGGTGATGAGAAAATAGACATTTCTCAGATACATTATTTTCTCATAATTAAGGTACAGTCGGCTCTTGTTAGTTCGAAATCTTCGGGACCATAAGAAATGTTCGAATTATCCGAAGTTAGAATTATGGAAAATATGAAATGAAAACATGCTTAATATGGTACTATTACAAAGGAATTAATGTTATAGAGCTTTTTTTAATTTATTTCATCTGTTATCATTAGAATATGACTTAAAATTAAATTAGAATGCATGAATACATAAACTAATTAAAATATTAGAAACAAGCTCAATGGAAGAAAAATTTGAAGCGTCATTGATGGATAGACGGGGCACTAAGAAAGTGGATATCAAATGCATGGGATTATATGTATACTCGTTCGGAACAATTTTCACAAAAATCAAAGAAAGGAAATTATTCAAATGATCTGAAATCACAGAGAAAGAAAAGAAAAATGAAAAATCGGAATTCTCGTTAGTTGGAATTAAACGAAGTCAAGAGAAAATGAGTTCGAATTAAGGAAAAGTTTTACCGTTATTCTTCATGTTTAGTTCGAATTATACGATTTCAAATGAACGAGAGTCGACTGTATTTACGTTCTAAAATCGTTCACTAAACAAAATAGAGGTTAAATTTCAACGTGTACTTTATTCATAAATTTAAAGGTAATGTAAAAATACGTAAAGAAAGCAGCACTCAACGTTTCAATTTTACCTTCAAAATCATCTTCACAAGCAAAACTTTCTCAAAACAAAAGAATCGGCAGGAAGCAATTTATATGCCATATTATCAAAAATTATGGTACTATTAGGTTACCCGTCGACCAAAAAATTATCGCCTAACTATAAGATGCAATGCTAATAATGGATGATCGTGAATGTCACATTCAATGACATTCTATACGATTCACGTGTTTAAAATGTCATTAAGAGGGTTTTATTTCGACTTTTTATTTGATTTTTTATTAATATTCTACTAATTATTTGTTTGTTCGTTATTTAAAAATAAAAATTATGTCTATGTATAATTTGGCTATTAGTTTGGCGATTTGTATAATTTGGCGAAATTAGTCGACGAGATAACAGAGTAGTATACCAAAATTATATTTAAGCTACAAGGCAAATGTGGACATAATGACCCGCGTAATCGGTCCAGGAACTAATTGATTCCATCCTGTTCCGAAATTTTCACAAAAAATAAAGCTGCAGATATTGCTTGATGAAATAGTTAGATATTGATTTTTCAGAATAGATTATTGGCCATAACATATTTTGTTATTAATCCTAAATTTTGCATATTTTCGAAAATTATGTTCTACTGAAATCCTTTTAACACAATCGCTGCCGATGACGCACCAGCGCGTGACATGGCGCCAACGTTTAGGAGCCACTCACGTGCCAGCCGTGATGTGGAGTGATGTCCAATAACCAGTCACGTGCTGGCGCGGGAAAATCTTTGACTGATTCTTTGTTATAAAAAGTAAATCGGCTTCTGGGAAAAACCCACTTCTACAGTGCGGCATTATCTATCATCACATCTTCACGTATGCGGCAGTGAACGTGTTAATAAGTTAAAATAACATTTTTCTAGCAGTATTATATAGTATATATAGACATATTTGTATCCAAAATACATGAAGCACAATATCACTGTACTATTCAAAATTATTCTTCCAGGTTCTTTTGTTGAATACCCATCATTAAACACCATCTTCTATATCTTTACAACTTTTCATTTTTAGAAACAAAATATTTAATTGGTGAACCAAAATAGTAATACTTTTTTCATATTGCTGCATCATATATGCTGAATATTAAAAAGTGACAAAGTCCTAAAATATATACTGAACTAATATTATTCAAAATATATAAACTAAAGTATCATTATATATTGAAAATTTCTTTTCCCTGACGTTTATCTGGCATACATATAGCTGTAAGTACAATATTATATTCTCATACATTTTATATTGAACCGAAAACTTGTTATTTAGGTAAACAGAGAAAAGTGCCGCTCTAATAGTGTCATATCATGTATACTGAAATATCATTATAGTGTATGCATATGTATGCAGATATCAAGTGCTTTGAAAATTTCTTATTATAGAATTTTGTAAGCGACATATCCTCAAATACAATAATTGCGTACACCTTCCCATATTTTGCAGAATTTTTTTGAATTATTAAATAGAAAAAATATTTTTCTCACAGTGCAGTTACATACTATAGATATATAGATATATATGCTGAAATATCATCATACAAGATACATATACCATACTGATGGAAATTTCTTTTTCAGAAGTGTTTGTGGGAGATTTATACTTAAGTACTATTTTATTATTTTGCGCATTTCATATTAAAGTGAAAAATATTTAATTAGTAAACCAGAAGAATATATTTTCTGATAGTGTCGTAACATACATAATGGACAATCAAGAAATATCACACAATTAAAAATTCCTTTTTTTTGCAGGCAATTTTTCGGGGGATATATTCTTAAATGATATCATATAATTGTATATAATCTTTTATTATACGTCATTGGAAATTAATTAATAATTCGGAGGTATACTTTTTCTGATAATTTTGTAACTTATATACTGAACTATCAGTATGCAAACATTTTGTGGAAGACATATCCCTAAGCAAAATCTTATTTCTATACAACTTTCCAAATTTTTTAAAACATTATTTAATTAGTAAATATTAGTAGTTTTTAATAGTAAAAATATTCTTTTTCTCTGTCTATTAATGCCGTTACATATATGCGCATATATGTACTGAAAAATCAGTATATAAAGTATGCGAAATTAAATTTCACATAACATTAAAAATTTCTTTTTCAAGGATGTTTTGTAAGAATACAACTTTAATTACAACCTTTTGTATATTGTTCAAATTTTTTATATTTTACTTCATTTTTAAATTAGAAATTACGAAGATTACTTTTTCTAATAGTGCTTTACACACATATGTGTAATAAATAAAAAAAATTTCGCCATTTTGGCCGCCCTGAGTTTTTAATTCTAACGTTTTATGGAACATACTTTTATTCTCAGTTTCCGTAATGTATTAATATTTTAACAGCTAAAGTTATTTTATTTTATTTAACTTAGTGTAATCTATTGATTATTTTCTTAAAAAAGAGCTAGATGTTTCTTGAATGCCAATATCTTATTGCGAAATCTTTCTTTCAGTACACAAATCCATTTTCCTTTTTAGAATTGAAAATTATTCATCAAAACTTTAATTTTGTTTTATTTAATTAATCGTCTGCTAGGGGATATTCATACGCTTTTTTCGCGTGGGCAAATTACGTTATTACGCCGCGATTAGGTAACGAGTTCATACCTCTAATCACGCTCAGCTTCCAATGAGAGAGATCCTAATGATCCTAATGGATCTTTAAAAGCCTTACGTAAAAAAGGGGAGGGGCTAGACTGGCTTGGAATTTGGGAGACTCATTTTGCTTTGGAAGAGCGGAAAGACTGCTTCTAGCCTTTCAAATGCCAGGATGCCCGTCTCATCTTTGGAATCATTTCGAACGTTTGATATGATACAGTTTTAGAGTACGTTGTCTAGTGTGAATTTGTGCCGGATGGTCGTGCTCTAAGTAATAAAGGACTAAAATTGATTGTCTTGCATTTTTATTGGAGAAACTCCCAAAGAACACAAATCCATTGCTTACTACGACAGCTGCTAAACCTGTTTATTATTTTCAAGTGAATCGACTTATTCTTACAGCAAAGATGTTATTCCACGAGAGCCGATATATTATTACAATATATCGGCAATATATATGCAAATGGCCATATTATTTCATATATATTGAAATATCAGTATATATGCTACGGTTAATTTGATAAATTCAATAATTATTAATAATGCCTTTTTGTAATTTTGTTAAATGTTGCATATTAATAAAATTTACCGGTTATTTTTGATAATTACCAATGAAGTTGGTCAGTATGATTAATAAAGCCTAATAACGAAAATATACTTAAGAAAAATACATACTATCCTAACTGTTTGGATCTAATAACAAAAATAATTGTTAAGAGACAATAATACTCAATCAAATCTATTAATAAAACGCAAAAGACTAATAGTTTAAAATATTTATATATACATATTTTTTTATTACTGAATGAATTAGATAAAAATTCTAAATACTGAAATAGTCAAAGAATAAATTACACATCTTTGAAATGCACACTTTTAGCAATGAATATCTATCTATATTATAAAGGACAAACGTAACTGTGCGTAACGTATACGTCATGCGAATGGCATCCCCTGTAATTTCGGTTTTGCTTTTTTCGCTCTGCTGCAAATTTTACCCTTTTAAACATCGTACCTTTTTTAATTTTTACACCGTCGTATCGAGAAAAAAAAATGTACTTTGAAATGCAATTTGTTTCAAAGCTGTATCTTAATTTATTTTTGAGATATTAATTTTTTAATAATTTTTAGTACCAATTTTATAAATGTGGCAACAAAATCACTCCATTTTCTCCTAAAACTGAAAAAAAAAAAGACATTGAAAGGCATCTAATGTTTTTAAAATATCGTTTGTTATAAAATCCGGTGAATTTCGATTTTATCTTTTAATAATTTGAATGATTGAGTATTATAGTATTTTGTTGATTTTAGCTTAAAATAATATTTGTTTGAGTGTTAGATTGATCAATATAAGATGCATTTTTTAGTGTAGTTTATTTTGCGGATTTATTATAAATCAATAAAACAGTTCTTTCTTAGATTTTCTTTTGTCGAATTTCGACGGGTTCCGCCTCGTTAAGTATAGAAAATCAAGATAAATGAATTAAAATTAATTACATCTACCAGCCTTGATTAGTAATTATTAATTAGGATGAGCGAAGCGAATCCTATACTAGGCCACTCAAGTTACACTTTGTCGTACACTTTATAAAAAAACTATTCAATATTTTGACTTGAAGTCAAACATAAGAATAAATTATGATTTGTAGATTTGCACAATGTTATTTTTTACAGAATGATCCTTAAAAAATATTATTTTAATAATTTATTCTAGATGTTTTTCTATTATAGACTCATTTTTGCAAATAAAAAAGTGAACGCGTATCTTTTTATTTTCAGAAGGAAAATAAACCATGGGGTTAGTAATTATAGGTAGAATCATGATTAATTAATTAAATTAAATATATTTTCATTATTCCGCCAAAATCGTTTGCAAATAAAAAATTGAACCCGTATCTTTATTTTAAGAAGGAAAATAAACCATGGAGTAAGTAATTATAGATAGAATCATGATTAGTTTATTAAAAAAATTTATTTTCATTATTCTGCCAAAATTATTCACGCAGTTTATACTTACGGATTTTAAAAGAATTACATTATGATTTATTTATTAAGGTATTTACTTTGGTAAACTGGCAGCAAAAGAATCGTAAACAAGTAAAATTAATTCCTATATATTTGGTATTTAAAGTGAATATTTTGTTAAGTTTCTTAAGTTTGGTATCCGAATCGAAAGATTGAAGAATAATTGAGATTGAAGAATAATTTAAGAATATTTTAATCGATTGAAGAATAATTTAATTGAATCAAATTATTACTGTTTATCAGGTTAAAGGTGGTGACAACTTGGATACAATGGGCAAGTTATTAATTTTCCATAAGTAATTATGGAATTTTGTACTTTATTACCCCATTCCATTATTTAAACCAGCATTCTTAGTTATTTGGCTGAATTTACATTTCTAAAATTTAAATGTGCCAAAACATGAGCTAACGTTTTTGCTTAATAAAGATGCAAGAATAATATGAAAATTTTGTTACATTCAAATATTTATCTTATGAAAAATGCTTCGCGAATCCAAACAAAGCACGGCTTTTGCTAGTAATAACATTTTATTATTAATAATTATCAATTAATAAAATGGACTGTAAAATGCATATGCACTAAAATATTCAATTTTTTTTTTTTACCAATTTCTACTTTTTTTTCCCAGATGGTTTCGTCGGAGACATAGCCTTAAGTAGGTTGGAGAATGATGTATATGAGAAAGAATTAGAAGAGGAAGAAGTGAGAGAAAAGGAAGAACTCGCCAAAATGCTCGCTGAGCGCACGAGAAATGTCACAGAAATGTATTCGAAGAGGCGGCAGTGGCCGACGACGATAAAAAAGCAAGGCAGAAAAAAATTCAGGTAAATATTTTAACAAGGTACTTTATTTGCCAGTGTCTTCTGTTTAAATTACTCTTCTTTTATATATGAATGTTGCGTTTGTTCCCCTTTTTGTATAGGAACATGACGTGGGTCAAACAAATGTATTATTACAGTGCTATTTGTAATAGTATTAGTTTGATTTTTTTTCCTTGAACCTCTTCAGTTCTGAAGCTCAAATAATGATACAAATATTTATTTATGGGGTTTTTTTCCACACAAAGTGACATTTTTAATGACAGAAAATATATCTTTTTTGAAGTTGATCCTTTTTTCGCGTAGTAACTTAGGTTCAAAAATATGGATATAAAACTACAACCACTTTTCAACTAATTTAATAACAATTAACCTAAATTTACGCAATCACAAATTTAAACGATTTAAACAAATAACTAATCTACAAATCCTTAAAAAAATAACTGAAAAGATTTAAATTAAATACTTATTAAAATTTATCGCTTTCTTGATGACACTGTCTTTTTGACATTTTTAGGCATTTTGCAAACTCAGGTTAAAATAACATCTTTTTTTTGAGGGATTTAGCTTAGATGCAGGCATTTATTCATTGGCTTTCAAGTCCAAAAACATTCAGCTATTAAGAATAATGTAAAATTATCAGACATTTTAATTTTTATAAGTATAAAAACAGAAAGCGCCGAATGGGGACCCAGGAACCGAAGGGGTTAGAGAGAATTTTTAATTTGTTGAATCAAAAGTAATATTTAAACCTTGATTTTCATCGTTCCTGATATCATACATCCAACAAAGTTGTGGATTTGGAAGTTAGATGCTTCTAGAGTGGCATTTTCCGCAACTTGTCAAGTGTATGTGTGTTCCTTTTAAAAATATTCGTGACGATATCAGTTTAAATATTTTTTGCAATAGCTGAGAAGTGGTATTTAATTGAATTGCATCTTTATATTGAAATGATGGTTGATCTCATGAGGATAACCGTTTGGTGAATGTTTTATATAAAGTCATGCAGAACTATGTCGCCGTAAGTCCAGGGCCTTTGTAGTCTATTGGTAAGCTCCATAGAGATCCAACATTGATATTACGATAGTTTAAGGGGGCCCGGGATACATTTTAAAATAATCTTTACTTACAGAATTAAAACTTTGAATATTTTTGTGATGGTTAACCATTCATTTGTAAACAAAATTACGTGATAAAGCTGCTCATAATAATTTTAGAGTATCTTCTATAAAAATTTATTAAAGTGGGGTAAATAAAAATCGTTATAACACAATATTATTTGTAGAATGATTTTTTTTTAAATTAAAATAAACTGAAATATTTAAATTTTGATTCAGCATTTTTTTAATATTAATTTTTCTAAATAAATAAATAAATAAGTAAATAAATAAAAATAAAAATACTTAAATTAAAAATTTCAAAAAAAATTTTACATTTTTTTAAAATCATATTTTCTAAAGTAAGTAATTTTTAAATTTTTCTGAATCAAAATTAAAGTAAAACAGTCAAAAGAGACATGTTCCCAGCTTGAAAGATTTATATTTAACGGTTGTTGAGTTATAACATTTTAAATCATAAAATGGTGAAAAAACGCATCATAAAAAAAAGCTAATTTTCACAAGAAGCTGTAACCGTGACACCCATTCCTTGAAAGCTTGATTTGAAAAACAAGCCAAAATGAAGAAAAAAAATTCCTGTGCTAGTTAAAATAGAAACATGAATCAAATGTTTTTTAAGCAGAAAAAAAATCCCTGTCGGCTGGGCCTATAGGCGGAGGTAGATTTCGAAAAGTGCTCATTTAAAAAAACAATATATATATATATATATATATATGATTAGAGATAAACCCAGTTTAATAACTTCATTTGGCCATTTATGAAAAATTTTTAACTTCATTTTTCTGCAAAAACTGGTTTTATCAGAATCATCTTAAGAAAAATTCAGCTCAAATGCCCATTTTGACTACACATTTTGAAATAAATTCTGAATTTATTAAAAAATCGACCAAAACAGTACATTATACAGTTCCTAAATAACAAAACACTGTCAGTTGAATGCATTTGAGAAAAAAATTGAATTTAAAAATGAGTCATAAAATAACCGATTTGTTGTTCGAATACATCCTTTATTCTTTAATCACGATTGCTTCGGAAAATTTTGTGCGATATACTCACTTTGACAGCATTTAAAAAAATATATTCTATCTTTATCAAAAAACTGGCAAATGCGTCAAAGAATACAGTTCCTAAATAAGAGGATCTGTGAATTGGATGCGTTTGAGAGTGAAAATGGATTTTTAAACGAGTCATAAAAAACGCAATTTGCTATGTGAAAACTTCCTTAAATTTTCAAATCACGAAGACTTCGGGAAATTCTGTTCAAAATACCCTTTTTGGTAGCCTTTTTCAAAACATATTCTGTCTTTATCAAAAAACCGATCTATGCATCACATTATATAGTTCTTAAATAAGAGGATCTGTAAATTGGATGAGTTTGAGAGCAAAAATGGATTTAAAAACGAGTCGGAAAAAAAACGCAATTTCTTATTTCAACACTTCCTTAAATTTTCAGTCACGATGATTTCGAAAAACTCTGTTCAAAATACCTGTATTGGTAGCCTTTTTTAAAATATATTCCGTCTTTATCAAAAAACTGATCAATGCAACACATTATATAGTTCCTAAATAAGAGGATCTGTAAATTGGATGCGTTTGAGAACAAAAATGGATTTAAAAACGAGTCAGAAAAAAACGCAATTTCTTATTTGAATACTTCCTTAAATTTTCAGTCCTGATGACTTTGGGAAATTCTGTTCAAAATAACCTTTTTGGTAGCCTTTTTTGAAATATATTGTCTTTATCAGAAAATTGACCAATGCGTCACTTAATACAGTTTCTAAATAAGAGGATCTACCATTTAGATGCGTTTAAAATCAAAAATGAATTTAAAAATGAGTCAGAATATAAGCAGTTTGGATTTGAGGTTTCTTCTCCAACTCCTATTTTTGTTTAATTTCTTTTTCCTATACGAATTGGTCCTATGAAAAACTTGTCAATATAAAAGCTGTAGATATTTTTGAGAAGATGTAAAATAAATTTAATCAGATTTGATATCTTAAAAATTGACGGAGTTATTTATTTTTCTTTTTTCACCGCCCTTTTTCTTTTCATTTTTAATTTTTTTCATCAGTAAAAGTTGGTCTTATCAAAAACTTGTAAATACAAAAGTTTTAGATAATTTTAAGAACATTTACAAAAAATTTAGTTGGACTTGATATCTCGAAAATTGAGGAAGTTATGAATTTTTTTCTCTCAAAACCCCTGTTTTTTTTTCGCCTTTTGAGCCCATTTCTAAATTTATCAAAAATCTGTCAGGCATAAACTTTTGGCAAATTTTTAAGAAGTAATATAAACTTTAAACCGATTCGATATCTACTTTAATTAAAAAGTTATGGCGTTTTTTCTGTTTACACAAAAACGCCCCCTATTCGGACCCCCTTGGTCCGATTTTGCCCATTAACGAACTTAGCCGAGATTTTATCCCCTTCGATTTTATGTACCAGTTTGGTGGAGATTGGTGAAGAATTATAGAAGTTATCGTGTCCATAAAAAAGTGATATATATATATATATATATAGGTAGGTAGATATATAAACTGCGATTGCAATAGGTAGTATTTCATACGAAATCTACCTAATAATGCAATATTTATTTTATTTATTTATTTGTAGAATATTTAAAGATGTTTGTGTCCCCTTAATGATTTCAATAACTTTTGCAAAATTTCTTATGGTTTTATCTTATTTAAAAGTAATTTAATTTTGACCTCACGTAACTTTGAATTTGCCTACGGGAAAATGATTATCTTTGACTATCTATATTTAATTGAATTTTAAATTAAACTTCGGTAAAATATTTTCTCGAGCGATATCTTGAAAAATATATTAAATATCGAGAGAGATCTCGAGAGTTCATCTTTAGAATGATTTTGATATTAATATTTAAATTATTTTACCAAATTCAGGAAAACTTTAAGACGTTAATCTCGCTAGGATAATAACTTTAAAACATTGTGAAATAGAGATGTTTTATCATTTAAATGTATCTCTTTCGGTTTCAAGAGAACTTTTGTATTCTCAGCAGAGATGAATTCTGGTTCTCTTTTTAGAGCCCGAACCCGAAAACATTTTGTCCATCAGAGCCGGAGACCCAAAGTATGCGCGAAAAGTAAGAACAAAAATAATTGCATAATATTTAAAAGTTGTTCTTAATGTAACAAATCTCTTTTTTATATAGAAAACTTAATCCCCAACGTATAGTTTTATTAAATTTACATTCACTCTTATCAAAACAGACGTTTAGTTTCAAATAAAAACATACCTCCTTAAAAGGATTTTTAAATTTTGTTACCACAACAAACAGGTAATTCCGATAGACACATTACCAAAGAGCATTTTATGAATAAATGAATGAAATTTTCAGAAATTAATAATTATATGAGGAGAAATCGTTTTTCTATTTTCCTAAAAATGGTGTAAATCTTTCGTAACTCTCATGGCTTTGAAAATCGCCTTAAATCAAAAATTTCACACCATTAACTGAATGTCCCGATGGTTTTTATAGAAAAAGAAACGCCGCTTGCTTGTTTTCAGTCGGGAATGGCAACGCATGCCACTTTTATCTACATGCTTATGAAAGTGACTGTGTGAATATGAAGAGCAGAGCGCAGAATGAGCAGACTTCAAGAAGAAGAATGAATAAAATCACTAAAATTACTTTAATATAAAGAGTGATTACATTCATTATCAATAAAAAGCTAAAAATTTGTAAAACTTAAAACAATGCTGATTCAAGTAAAAAAAAATATTTCGGGTTATATCTCTATGGCACCTACATCAGTAATTGTACTCGCATTCAACCCCAGACATAAATAATTAAATATATCAAGTTTTCTTTCAAAATGTTTTAGTACTATCAAAAAAAAAAGAAAAAGAAAAGAAAAATGTTTCTTTTTCCTTCAGATCAAAATAGCATTAAAAGGACTTCTAATGGAATAATTAATTTTTAAGGGGAAATTTTTTCTTTGTTTCTATACGAGTACGAGAATAAATAAAATTTCCAATTTGAGATAGAATAAACCCGAGCCCAAAAGCTGGCATAAAAATTGAGCTCGAGCCCAAAGGCTGGTAAAAAAAATTCAGCCCAAGCCCGTTCATCTCTAATTCTCAGCTCTCGCTATTTGTATTTAGACATCGATTGCGTTCCTTGATGACAGTGGTAGAAATTAAACGTGATACTCCATTCTTGTCAATTTGTACTATAGTTTTACGCTGAACACTGATTAAATAAATTAATAAAATAAAGCAAAATTTAATATGATATTGATTGTTACAAATAAAATGATTTATAAAGAGACTTCTTGTATTTAGTATTCGAAATACGATAGAACGAATTTATACCTTATACAAGGGAGGTTCCGAGGTCGAGGGCGGTTTTAATACGTGGGTGTTTAATGTGACGGTGCATAAGTTGAAAATTTGTGCTGTGGCATAGTTAGGATGGGTCACATCCGAGCGAAAGTGAATGGTGTCACCCCCTACCTACTCTCGCTATACATCACTATTAATACAAGCAAAAAGGAAATAACTTTTTTAAATTTCAAATGCAATTAAATTTATCTGTTATATTTTAGCCTTAAGATAATTAACTTTCACTAGCTATCGGGTGCTCTTATGGAAGTAACTTTGTTCATGCTCCGCAAGTATGAATGCATTTTAACTCAACTTAACTCTGACTACTTCAAATCATCTTTGACAGTTTTGTAAAGAAATACCATATTTGAAATTATTTTAATTAATCAAAACGTCTAGGACAGGGTTTCTCAAACTATGGTGCGCGTACCAGCACTGGTAAGCAGTGTTGAATTTAGGGGGTGGCCCGCGGGGGGACAATCTTCCTCGGAGCAACGCAATGTCCCCCTGAAAAGTTTGAGATTTTTGGTTTTCAATGGTCAGAAAATGCAATTTCACCCCCCGGAGACTTCCAAGTCCCTCCCGGAGAAAAGTGTCTAAATTCAACACTGCTGGTAAGTGATGCTTTGTCTATTGGTACGCGAAAGGCCAATATTAGTACGTCCCAAAAAAAAAAAAAAATCAGCTTCTGAAATAAAAGCAGTTCGATCCTACTTCCTTTTCCCCTTTTTTGATTTGTCTTGTCTCTGATATTACTGTTTTGACAGGTTTCTAGGACGTTTGGTCGGGAAGAATGGGACGCAAGTCACACATCCGTGCAGCATAATCTGTACAGGAATAACTGTACAGGCAATTCATTAATGGTAGCATCGCGTAGGATTATTGAGAATAATTTATCAGAATTGTTGGAAATAGCTTTTTACTTTATCTTATTTTAGCGTATATTCGATTAGAATTTTAAAATAAATGGAATTAACGCTTCACGACTAGATGTTGATTTGAATAGCTACCGGGTATCCCAGAAATGACTGATGGATTTTAAAATCCAATAACTTGCAAACGGTGACAACTATTTAAAAAGTTTTTGCAGGAGGGTTATGTATAATGTCAGGAGTTTGTTTTACCATAATTTGTTTAGTTGAAATTTCAAACAATAGGTGGCGCTGGCGGCGATTGAAGGTCAAGTGATCAGTGCTGAGTGAAGCGTCGACCTGGCCTTCAATTGCCATCAGCGCCACCTATTGTTTGAAATTCGAACTAAAATAAAAAATTACGGTAAAAAAAACTCCAAACATTATACATAACCCTCCTGCAAAATTTTTTTAAACAGATGTCACCGTTTGCAAGTCATTGAATTTTAAAATCCATCAGTGATTTTGGTACACCCTGTAAGTACCATTTTAATAATATAATCATGCAATTAAATGCAGCAATAATTGTTCAGATGGAGGTACATAAAACTGGGAAAGTGTTTCAATTTTGACATTACCGTTTACCGAGATTTTTTATATTAGCTTTGAATTTGTTACCTGCTGACACGCGGATGTGTGAATTTTTATTTATTCGTACGTCAGTCTAAAAGTTTGAGAATCTCTGGTACAGAACCCTCCAAAGCTTTTCAAAAGCTTTGAAAAGCTCCAAAGCTCTTTCGCTTTTCAAACATTTTTCAAAATGTCACGTATAAATGAAAGGATTTGCACACTACTTGCATTGCTTTCAACTAATTTAAAATAAACAATTTTGAAACACTAATAATTGTGTGCTGTTTCACTTCAAATTTTTTCCAGAGATTGCACTAAAAAAATACCATAAACATGTTTTATTAATAAAAGTTAACGCGTAGATTTGGCAGTTTATGAAAATGCTTCAAATTTAATACTCTATTGTATTTAAAATGTTTTGTCTTTTAATCCTTCTATAGTAAAAAAAAACTAGCCTTAAAAGGAATGACTCCTGGAATGATGCTGATGTGGAAGATTTCCGGAACTAACGAATCCGGGTTGTCCACTCCTTCCATTAGTTGAATAGACCAATCAGGAAAGGGCTCCGTCTATGTATCGCCATATGGGTTACCATAAAGAAAGGAAAGGTTACCATCGCCAACAATCGCCAAGTTTGTCGCCAACTTGGCGATATATCGCCAAATTTGGCGACCAAAATTAGTTGTCAAAAGTGACGCCAACTTGGCGGTAACTGTAATATTTCGCCAAATTTTTAATTTCTTTACAACACCAGTCGTTTGATACATCATTTGAGAGGTTTGCAACTGCTTATTCATATAATGGATGTCTTGTGTGTTATCCCCCATTCTGCTCCCCAGGGGGGACACATTTTTATTTTCTTTACAACACCAGTCGTGTTACACAAGATTTGAAAGTTCTGCAACTGCTTATTCATATTATGGATGTCTTGTGTGTCCCCCCACACTCTGCTCTCTCCAGGGGGGGGTCACATTTTTAATTTCTTTACAACACCAGTTGAGAGACACATTATTTGATAGGTCTGCAACTGCATATTCATATTATGGATGTGTTGTGTGTCATCCCCCACTCTGCCCCCCAAAGGGGCACATTTTTAATTTCTTTACAACACCAATTGTGTGACACATCATTTGAGAGGTCTGCAACTGCTAATTCATATTATGGATACCTTGTGTGTAACCCCCCCCCCTCTGCCCTCAGAGGGGGCGCATTTTGTAATTTCTTTACAACACCAATTGTGTGACACATCATTTGAAAGGTCTGCAACTGTTTATTCATTTTATGGATGTCTTGTGTGTCACCCCCACTCTGCCCCCCAGGGGGGGCAAATTTTTAATTTCTTTACAACACCAGTCGTGTGACATCATTTGAGAGGTCTGCAGCTGCTTATTCATATTATGGATGTTTTTTGTGTCGCCTCCCACTCTGCCCTCCAGGGGGGCACATTTTTTATTTCTTTACAACACCAGTCGTGTGACACATCATTTGAAAGGTCTGCAACTGCTTATTCATACCATGGGTTATTGGCGAGCGCAGCAAGCAGGGGTAGACAATAATTTGGAATCGCGAAGCGATTACGCGGGGGGTTGGCGAGCATAGCGAGCAGGGGGGCGGGGCCCCCCTAGTGAATTTAAAATAAAATTGATTTCTGAGAAGTTTTCATTTTCACCTTTGCCTTTTTACTCAAATAAAGAGTTCTAAGAATAAGTTGGAATTAAGTGCTTAAAATATTAATACTTAATAGCAAATAAATTACTGTTTAACGTCAAGATATTTGAAAGTGTTCATGCAATAAACTGTTATTTTCTTCAGAGGAACAACTTAAGCTATCATTATTAACAATTTATTAATGAGAAAATAAAGTTCTTTAGCGGATTTTATTTTTTGAATAACGTATCATACAGGATAGAGGATAGAGGATGCATTTTTAACTTAGTAGTGTTTTCGGTGTTATTAAATATTTCATTAATAAAAAAATTCCAAGAATTAGAATGAAGAGCTTATAATGTTAGTACTTAATAGCGAATAAATTACAGTTTAATGTCAGACTTCTTGAATATTTTTCGTGCTATAAAGTTCAAGTATCTTCAGAGGAACAATTTAAGCTTGCATTATTGATAATTTATTAATGAGAAAGTAAAGTATTTTGGTGGATTTTGTTTTTTAATTGACGCTTAAGATAAGAGAGTGGGGAAGTGGATACATTTTTAACTTAGTATTGGTTTATGTATAATTGCAATGTTTCATAAATAAAGGATTTCTAAGAATTAGTTAGAATGAAGAAGGGTGGCGATTTTAGAAATTTGGAAACTCCTGTCTGACGCACGAGTCGGAGTTCATTTTTTAATGCAGGTCGTGTTTCGTCTACTTTTTCGCTGTGGGTCGAGTTTGGGTCCGATTGGCTTCCATTTTTTTTTGCTCCTAGTCGGGTTAATTTCTACTTGGGTCTTGTTGGGTACGGTTGACTTCTACTCTTTGCTGCGGTTCGAGCTAATTTCTGATTTTTTGATTTTGGGTCGGGTTTGAGCCCGATCGACTACTACATTTTGTTATTGGTCGGGTTGACTTTTACTTTTTAGATGTGCTTAGCGCGTTTGGTGCAGTTTGACATGCAATTCTGATTTAGGGCAGTTTAGAATTTGGTTTTTACTTTTGTGAGAAGGGTTCAGGTTCACTCGAATTGAATGGGGAGAGTCCTTTCATAAAATTTTCGTTCTATTTCGCAATTTTTGGACGAAATGAGCATTTGTTTCACAATTCTTTGAAGAAATTCGTGTTTTCTCCGCAATCGCTTATCAAAATTTGATGTCCGGTTCGCTTCTGTTTTTTGCTGCTGGTCGGGTTAACTTTTGCTTTTTGTTGTGGATAGAGTTTGGATCCGATTAACTTCTACTGTTAGCTGCGGGTCAAGTTAATTTCTAATTTTTTGTCCGGGTAGGACCTGGGTCCGGTTGACAACTATATTTTGCTATTGGTCAGGTTGACTTTTACTTTTTAGCTGCGCTTAGCGCATTGGGGCAGATTGTAATGCATTTCGGATTTGAATCAGTTACGAATTCGGTCTTTACTCTTGCGAGAATGGTTGACCCAATTTTGATCGTGAACCTTCGACAAAATTTGCGTTTTTTCGAGATCCTTTAACGAAATTCACTTTTATCAGTGAATGTGATTCTTCGAAGAAATTTAGATCACAGACGTACCAAACGTTTAGCTGCACAGGTCGCGGTCGGGCCAGTAATGTTTATCATACTGTCTAGATCAGAGACAGACCGAATATTTAGCTTTTATTCCGGACCGAGCCATGACCTGAAAATTATGTCCAATGCAAACTTCTAGGAAAAATGAAATCGAGATTAGGCTTTGTCTGGAAGAAAAAGAAGCCTGTCCCCACCCGAATCTCCTAAAAAAAGCAAGATCAGGACACGACCCGATTCAAAATGAGAGTAAACCTTACCCAGTGCAAGTCTCGTGGACTTACACTGGCACGACCCGTGCCAGGCCATGACGGGCTCGAGCTTCGTTCCTATTTCCCACTAGGATGCATAATGTCACTTTGTAAACCCTTTATTAGCCCAAAGGGGGAGACTTCGTCCCCTCCCCCACCCCTTAGAACAGCCACAGCATACGGGCTTTGTCGATCCCAGATGAGCGTTTAACCCTAAAACCGGACTGACCCTGTGCTTGAAAATTTTGGCCTGTGTATACCTCTAGTAGGTCTGCGCCAGACCCGACCTGGAAAAAACAGTGTGGCTTGATCCAGCTCTGCAGAAAAAAAAAATAAGACCCGACCCGGTTCTGAAAGTATGAAGACCTGTCCCAGTCTAATAAATTAAAGTTGGCACGATCCGACCCGGGTCGCGCTGGTCTCGAGTTTAGGACCAACAACTTTTCCGTGCGGGCATCTAATTTCATTCTGCAGATCCTTTATTGGGATCAAGGAGGTGGGGATCTCCCCATCGCCCCCCCGCCTTAGATCCGCCCTTGGAATGAAGAGCTTATAACGTTTATACTTAATCCCGACTAAGTTATAATTTAACATCAGGATGCTTAAATGTTTTTCGTGCTATAAAGTTCTATTATGTTCAAAAGAAAAACTTAAGCGTCAATTATTAATATTTTATAAATGAGAAAGTAAAATTCTTTGTTGGATTTTAAATTTTAATTAAAGTATAAGGTAAAAGAGGGGGTAAGGTATACATTTTTCACTTTGTGTTTTCTGTGTTATTGCAGTGAAATATTAAGAATGCGTCAGAATGAAGGATTTGCGACGTTAGTACTTAATCTCGAGCAATGTTGTCGCTGATATTTGACCAACGTTAGTAATTTGGCTGATGAAAAATAAAAAAAATTCTCAAAATGAAAAAAAATATTAGCGAAATAGATTCACCGTGTAGCACTAAAAAGTATATCTTTAATCCTTTGATGTACTCGCTTTTTTTCAATATGTTCTAAAATAATCATAGTTTTTATAACTGCGATAACGATTGTTATTAATTTAAATTCAACTATCTGCTACAAATATGTATTAAAAATATCTATGTTCTAAATATCTTGCATAAAAGAAAAAAAATATTCTAAAACCGATTTAAGGGGTCTCAGGAGTCTTACTTTTTACCTGGTAGTGCAACTTGCAACATGTCACATTTGATTTTTTTTCTCAGTCCCTATAAAAGATAAATGCATAGAATTTTTAATATAGACATCTTAATATATCTTCTATTAAAAATAATTTTTTTAATATTCTGCATTGAAATTCTATTTTATTTTTTTAATGTTTAATTTTGATAAAAAAAATTAGACTTGTATCCATTGCGCGCAGGATTCTAGCAAAACTATTAGTCCAAGAACCGCTAAAAAAGTTGATAATGGTGTACTTTTAATGTATCTTGAACTTATACCTCACTTTAAAGCAATTTATGCATTTATTTATTTAAAATTTAAAATAAATTTGAAAAAATTGAAAAAAAAATCATTTTTTATTAAAAAAATTGCCAATTATAAATAATCAATGTAATAAAAATACTAAATTTGAGGTATAAGTTGTTCTTAAACTTAAAATGAAGATATCTACCAAGTTTCATACAAATTGCTTTATTATTTATTGAGAAATGTTGCGCACAGTCAAAGAACACTTTAAATTTTAATTCAAAATTAAACAAAAAAAATATATAATAAAAATTCAATATAGAATGTTAAAAAAATTACTTTAAATAGAAGAGATATTAAGTTGTCTATATAAAAATTTTTATGCATTTAAGTTTAATAGGGACTGAGAAAAAAAATCAAATGTATATGTTGCTAAATCGCACTACCACGTAAAAAGTAAGACTCCTGAGACCCCTTAACTTATTACATGTTATGAAATAAAACTTCCTAAGTGAATTTGTAATTTTATGATATTACACACAATGAATCTGAAAAATAAAAAATGTGCAGATCGTTTTTATAAAGTCTGTGGTTATCTATTAAATTCATTGTTTTTCAGCGAGAGCTCAAGAAACTTTTAAATATTTTCCATTCTGACAGTACGGTGCAATTGAACATAAGTCACACACGAAAAAAAGGAAAAAGAAAAGTAAGAAAAAGCAAAAACTGAGCACTAGCAATTTGGCGAATCTAATCGCTTGTTTACTCGCCAAATAATAAATTTAGTCATAATTTGATGCAATGGCGAGTGACAGCGAGAACACTGGTCTCGAGTAAACTATAATTTAATTTAAGGATGCTGGAACGTTTTTCGTACAATACAGCTCTATTATCTTCAAAGGAAAAACTTAAGCTTGCAGTATTAATGCAGTAGTCCCTTAACATTTCCGTTTTTAACGTTTGGAAAATTTGAAATGGAAAATGCAGAACACTTCAACATTTGCATCACTTTTAAAAAGAAAAACCTTTTACAGAGGCTTTGGTAACATTTGCAAGAAAAGTATAATACAAGATGTATTAAATTTTTAAACAGTGATGCGAACAAAATATAAAATTTGCAGTTTTGCGACCGCGGTTTTGGCGTTTGCGGAACCCAACCTTCGCGAATGTTAACCCCTTGGAGACGAGCGACACGTATACGTGCCGCAAAAAGGCTCAAGAATCCTTGTACCCACCAGTAAAATTTAACTATAAAATTTGCCTTATTGAATCGGAGCATTTTCTCGATTTAATAAGGCATAAATTTCTGTTTTAAAAAACCGGTGACAAAGCATTAAAAATTTCGCAAAAGGCTTCCGTCGCGAAGGGGTTAAGGGATTGTTGTAATTTATTAACCAGAAATTAAAGTGTTTTATCGGATTTTATTTTTTATTTGACGCATAAGATAAAAGGGAACGTCGTGGATACATTTTTCCTAACTAGGATTTCCTGTAGTATTGAAATATTTCATTAATAAAAGAATTCTAATAATTAGTTTAGATGATGAGCTTATAACATTTGTATTTAAACGCGAATAAATTGTATTTTAGCGTCAGGATGCTTGAAGGTTTTTTGTGCAATGAAATTCTATTATTTTCAGAGGAACAACTTCGACTTGCATCATTAATATTCGATTACTGAGAAAGTAAAGTTTTTTGTCGGATATTATTGACCTATAATATAGCAGAGTGGATAGAGGAAACATTTCTAATTGAGTAGTGTTTTTTGTGTTATTGCAATGTTTCATTTATAAAGAAATTCTAAGAATTAGTTAGAATAAAGAGCTTATAACTTTAGTACTTAATCGCGAATGAATTGTAGTTTAAAATCAGGATGCTTTATTGTTTTCGTTCAATAAATTTCTATCATTCTCAGACTTGAATTATGTTTTACGTTTGAATAAAATAATTCTGCAAATTTGAATAAGATAATCTTTTATATTTGTAGGTTATATTTGTAGTTGTCCTTTATATTTGTAGGCACCTATAGTCGTCGTTCAGTCCGCCCTTTCAACATACAACACCCCCAAAATTATTTCACCGAATCGTTTGAAATTAAAATACATATTTGTATAGTTTTGGCGTATCATTTCAAATTTTATGAAACTTGGATGGATAGTTGATATACAGGGATAACCAAAAGTATTCCGTTGTATTAAGCCCAAAGGGGAAAATCGATTTAAATACATTTTAATGATGTTACTCTTTAGAGCGTAGTAAAATTAATATTCATTTTTGAAGTATATAAAAATATATACATTCTGTACAATCTGTAGTGCAAAAAATATTTATTAATTTACATCGTCACACGAAAGTGTTTCATTACATAATGATATAGAGAGAAACATTGTTTGGGGAGCATTTTAATTACGTTTAACAGGACGTGCGAAGCACAAATTGCACTCGGGGCAAAGTTACAATTTGACACCCACTTCCTCAATTTTTTCTTGTGACAGGCCAAAAATGATATTGCTAGCATAAATTTGACGTCCCTTGATTTTCCGCAACCGAGCCGACCACTCCTTTCGCCTCCCCCCTTTCGTACGGTGCTGACACTAAACTGCTTTATATTTTATGAAATTGCCATACGTTGCTGAGATTTACAAGCTACTTCCTGCATAACAGAAAGAAAATAGTATTTACAGGGACACACAAAAGATTTCGGATACTATACTGTATAAGAAGTATTGTGTACTATTATACCAAGATCTGAATACATTCAAATCTTTGTTATAAGTCGAACGCACATTATTTGCTACGTTTGACTTGCAATTCCTGGCTTGTTTTATGCAAATTTCGTCTTGGACGATCTGATATTTTAAAATATTTCTTGTGAGAAGAAAAAATACGCTTACACTTTATTGAATCGTTAAGGTGCGCTCTTTTTCTATAACTCCAAAATTGCTACTTCAGTTTCTAAACGGACTTTAACTAACAAAATGTAAAATACTTTTGGCAAGCAATAAATAAATGAAAATTCGAAGTTTTGAATTATTACTGTGGTGCTTTGTCTCAAACGAACAGCGTTGATTTCTGACGCCTTGCCGTATATCTTTATTTTTTATTCCTTCAAGGGAACTTTTGCATTTATGAATAAGCATATTAAAATATCTTTGTAAAAAACATCGAGGACCAGACAAATATATATAAAAAAAACTTTTACAATTTTACTTTAACTCTTACAATTTTTTTAAATTTTAATTTCGGCAAAGTATTACATGTTTAAATATAATCATTTGTTACCAGCATAGTTATACATAACAATTTTTGCCAATAAGGTAGATGGTGTTTCGAATTCATTTCACATGCGGCTATAGACTGCTCAAAAAAATTAAGTTACAAGCAAAGAATTTAAGAAAGAGCCATGTATTGGTATAAAATGGATAGTACAGGCGTATCAATGCGTAATACAGAAAAAAGACAGAAAAAACTGTAATTTATTCTTTAAAAAGAAACTTTAAAAGATGATTTAGGGCAACAATTTGGTTACATGTAAATAAAAAAAAGTCTAGTTTAGAAATGATGCAAAATTTTTATAATGGCGTGTGGTCTCCTAGAACAGCTAAGACTGCTGCACACTGGTGTTCCATGGATGTGATGATGTTATCTGTAGGACTTAGGGGAATGCTGTTTGCTCTTCAAAGACTTCTCAAGAAGTAAAATGTCCAAGTCTTGGACAGTAAAAGGAGGCCTTGATCTCACAGCAATGTTTCCTCCGAGTATGTCTCACAAATGCTTGATCTGATTCAGGTCAGAAGAATACGCTGGCATTTCCATACGCTGTATTGCTTCGGCTTCAAGCGTGTTATCCACAAGACGAGCTGAATGCGGTTTAGTATTATCATGCTGGGAAACTAAGGAATCTCTAATGGCTTCAGCGTAAGGTATGACATAAAGTATCAGTATCTCGTCTCCATACCTTTGGACCGTAAAAGCATTCCGAATGATATACAGGTCCTTACATCCATCTATGCAGATTCCACCCTATACCATCAAACCACCTATTAGAACGTTTCACGAACGAATGTGGAATTATTTTGAGTACCCCTTCCCTGTATACCAAAACAAGTGGGGTGTCACACTCCAGACTGAATCGGGACTTTTTCTGTAAACAGTATTTGACTCCAATCATGTTACTTCCAATCTCGATGTTCAGCAGCCCATCTTCTTCGAGCCGCACGGTAACTTGAGGTCAACGGGATGCAGACCATTGATCTACGAACATAGAAACCTCACTGATGAATCCTATTACATATTGTTTGGCTGGGTATCGTTCGTCCTGATGCCAAGCAGTTCAGTAACATTATCTGTTCTGTTTCAACGAGCTGTTAACTGTATATACTGGTTATCACTTGCTGTAGTAGCGAATTTAGCCCCCCCCCACCTGGCTGAATCTGCTGTAGTAGCGAATGGCAGACCTTTCGCTAGTAGACGTTTAATGTTCCCTGTTTCTTGAAATCTATTCCAGAGCCTTGCAACGAGACTTCTGGCGACTCCTACAGCGTCCGTGACATTTCGTTGTGTTTGCCCGAATTCAAGTCTGCCTATAATACGCCATTCCATGGATTCTGGTACGCGTTGTCGAGACATTTTCAAGTCATACTTTCTCAAAAAGAATAAACTCAACAATCGAATTTCCTAGTTAAGGCAGTCAAACAAACAATTCTGCAACGACCTCATTTCTGCCCTTGACTTCTTTTTCTGGCTCTTTACTTTAAAAACTTGGATTTGCATATGAAGTTTTCTTCCTCTGTTTCCTGCTCGGCTTTAAATTATGGATGATTTATTTTATGTAACTTGTCGGTGTAAGTATTTGCGTAATTTCGTTAAAACCATGTGCTCCTCTAATTGTTTTGAGTCGTGTACTTTTAGAATGCTTGTCTTTCAATGCTCATTAAAATTAATCGCTTGACGATTCCTTTTAAAATATTATCCTTTTAAGTAAAGGAATTTTACGAAGTTGTTGCAATTAAATTGTAAAACATTCATCCTAAATAACTAATAACTATATGAATGACACAGAAATTTATCGTACAACATAGTTGTTGTTTTCAAAAAAATTGTACACGTATTTAAAATCAATCAGAAGATAAAGAAACAAATTATACCTTATTTGTCGGAATTCATTTTTGAATTGGAATAATAATATATATATAATAAAAGGTCACAACAATGTTTGATTAATCGAAAATCTAGAAAAAATTGCCAGATGTCGCTAATGTGCTTGATTAATCGAAAATAATTGGAGAGAAGCTTATTTGAGGTATAAAGAGAAAAAAATATATATTTTTTTAAATTTCTGATCTGAAAGTAAATATTTTATTTTTTATTTCGACTGAATTACTATAATTTCTATTCGATGGATTTTTTTTTAATTTAGTTTGTACTCCAATTATTAGAGGTCTGCGATATATATATTTTTTTTTAAATTCATGTTTCACAAAAGTTTAAACGGATTAAAACTGCTGAAGAAAATGTCGATAGTTAGCGCTTTGGAGTAACGAACAAATATTTTTTACAGTTATTTATTGCATCTGATTAAATGCTTTCAAAATCTTAAACTTAAATTTTGAGTTCAAAATCTGAGTGGCTAAGTAAAGCAAATTGAACTTTGTTCAGGTGTTAAATTTTAAAACCCTTCTCCACAGTTCAGTTTGCGCTCTTTAACCACTCCCAACGATTCAGATTTTGAGCATTTACTGAGATACAAAAAATAACGGTACAAAATGATTGTTCATTAGTCCAAAGGCTAAAACCCCCTCTATCGACATTTAAAAAAATTATCTTTAAAATTTATTTTAAAAAAAATACTGACATAAAGAATAGTTTAGGCGAAAACCGCAAACGAATCGAGCAATTTTTCCGTCTTTTATATTAAACATTTGAAATTTTGCACCCTAAATTTTAGTGGCGCCTATCTTCTTCGGAAGACGTTTGGGACCCATCGTTTCCCATTTAATATTATTTGTCTTAATGTGCACTATCACCATTTAAAGTATTTTTAAGAGTTTAGATTCACCCTGTATATTCACTATATATATGTTTATGCAATTATGTGTGTAAACATTTATGACGTTCATATTATCAAATTATACAGTCTTTATAATTGAAATAATTAAGCTTTGAATAATTTATATTTATAATGTGTTTTCAATTAGCATTGTATTTACAATAGAAATTTTAAAAACTGGGGAAAGAAAAGTTTACATTTTCAATTCGATTTTTTTCGACAGTTTACATTAGGGAAATCCAAGTGCTCAAAACAAATTTTAGGTACGTTCGTAATTATGTAAATATGTAGCACCTATATTCGTCGTTCAATCTGTCCGAGTGTCCACATGTAACAGAGCAATAACTATCCAATCAAATCATTTGAAATTTAAGATATATAATTGTTGCATAATTTTGTCAAGTCATTTCAAATTTTATAAAAATCGGATACGTAGTTTAGTCCCAGGGACAATTAAAAATGTTCCGTTACATTACGGCCAATGGGAAAAATAGTTTCAAGCTCATTTTAATGGTGTTACTCTTTCGAACATAAAATTCATATGCATCTGTGAAATATGTACTGCAATATACATTCTGTACAATTTCTTGAACAAAGAATATTTGTTATTGATTCACAGGGGCACACAAAAATATTTCATTACATAATGGTATCTTTTAAACCAGGGGTGCAAAACCTTTGGCCCGCGGGCCACGATAATACCACTATTTTTATGCAGAATAATTTTCCTTATAGTAATGACAGAAACTTTGCTTTTAAACAAAAGAAACTGAACTTTTCAAATATTCTGGTGACAAACGATTTTCTGGTAAAAAGGTTCTGCATCACTGTTTTAAACAATGCATGGGGCACGTTTTAATTAAACTAGTTTACATTTTATGAATTAATATACGTTGCTGGGTTTACTTTATTCAAATTTGTTATGAAACTATTAATTGTATATTAAAATATACATTCTGTACAATCTGTGCTACAGTTAATATTTGTTATTAATTTACAGGGCTAACAACAGTATTCCATCATATAATTATAAATGGGAAATATTTTTTGAAGCGCGTTTTAATAATATTAAACTGTTTCACATTTTATGAAATTGATATATTTTGCTGGAGTTTACTTTAAGTTACTTCCTGTATAGTAGAAAACAGATAGCATTTACAGGGATACACAAATTTTCGGGTACTTTACTGTATTCGAAGTATTGGGTGCATTACAACAAGATCTGAATATTTTTAAAACTACTTTATATACGAACGCGCATTTGCTACGCTTGATGTGCAATTTCCAACTTTCTATATACATAAATGATCACTTAGTTTTAACATTTAATAAAAGGATTTCAAACTTATTGTATCTCTCATGCAAGTTATTTAGTCTTTTAATGCCCGTTAATTAAAAATAATTGCTAGGAGATTCCTTTGAAGTGTTATTTACGTTATTAAATAAGAGAACTGTAACAGTTTGTTTTAATTATGAAATCGTAACAATTCATAACTTTGTTGAGTAAATTATAGTTTAATGTATGGATGCTAAATCTTTTTTACGATAAAATGCTTTCATCTTCAAAGAAATAAATGAAGCTTGCACATTTAATATGTATATCAATGAGAAGGGAAATTAGTTACTTTGTCAGTATTTACTTTTAATTGAAATAAGATAGCGGGTATTTTATGAATTTATTCCTCTTATTTAGAACACCTACGCTACATGGCCATTGATGACCGTCACTTGCGATTTTATGCATTTTGTTAAATATCCAGAAAAATATATGAGGAATTATTCTGAAACTCTCGGTGCATAAATATAATAGTACAAGTCGTACATTTCCGTGAAGATTTTTTCCAAAACCCCATAGGGAACCGTCAACAAATTAAAAAATAATGAATATCTTTTGGATAACCTTGTCAAAACTAATGTAGCAAAAGCGCTCAAACTGCAGATTATGATTAAGTGGCTTATTGTAATAAACTGTGTTTATTTGTATGTGGGTAGCATGTATACTCGTAGAAAAAGTAAGGTTTTTATAAAATCAGTCCCAAATTTTTCCAAGATTTTTGCTTATAATTTGAAGAGTTTTTAATATAAAATAATACTCTTTTCTGAAAATATGACAAACAACATTGCACATAAAACTCTGTAATCAGAACTAAAAAATAATAAAAATTGCATGAAAAATGAGTAGGTTTACTAAATAATTTTTCACTGCGCATGCGTCAATGATACCAAAATTTCATTTGCATATTATGTTAGCTAAATGTATAGAGTAACTTTTGTGAAAGTCCCAAAATCATAGCTTGAAAATTCTAAAAATAATCATCAGTAGAATAAGTTGAATATCCGTTATTCCCAAAATGAAGCATAAACAAGAGGGGTGGTATGCATTTGCCCTATACATTTAGCTAATACAATACGCAAATGAAATTTTTATTTCGTTAACGCATGCGCAATGAAAAATTATTTAGTAAACCTACTCATTTAACACACAATTTTTATTATTTTTTAATTCTGATTAAAGGGTATTATGTGCAATATTATTTGTCATATTTTCAGAAAAGAATGTCACTTTATATTCTCTGCAAATTATAAGCAGAAAACTTGGCAAAAGTTGGACAGTTTTTATAAAAACCTTAATTTTTCTACATATATACATGCTATTCACATAAAAATGAACACAATTTATTACAATAAGCCACTTAATCATAATCTACAGTTTGAGCGCTTTTGCTACATTAGTTTTGACAGGGTTATCCAAAAGACATTCATTCGTTTTTAAGTTGTTGACGGTCACCTATGGAGTTTGCGGAAAAAATCTTCACGGAAATGTATGACTTGTACTATTATACTTATACACTAAGCGTTTCGGGATAATTCCTCATGTGTTTTTCTAGATATTTAACAAAATGTATAAAATCGCAACTAGATGGTCATCAATGGCCATGTAGTGTATAACACTTTTGACTTAACGAATTATTTGACGAAAAATCAAAAATATTTGACAATTCGTTTTCTCGTAACGTCCATATTAAGCTAGCAAACTTTATTTCAATTTATTCTTTTATTGGTGTATAACACTATTGTTGTTTTGAGTGACTAGTATACGCTGTTCAGGCGCCACACTAGTTCCTGAAAAAGACCCGGATGGTAATGTAAAGTGTATGGGGGGGGGGGTGTTTTTTCAAATATCTCGCTCAAATTTTAATATTTTTACATGATTTTTTTCCCATAGGATAACTCAGGACCATCTACAATCGGGCTTTTTACTTTTATTTTACTTATATTGCTTTTTTGATTTTGGTTTCCGATAAACAAAATACGTTAATTTTCAGAACCGGTTTGAACCGGTTGTGAAACTGAAATTGTCCCAATATTAAAGAAATATAATCAAAATCGAAACAGTAAAAACTATCCCGGTTGTAGATCGTCCTAAGCTGCCCTACACTCTAAAACTGGGAGGAGTGAAAAGCTCACTTTTTGTAGGAGTGATTTGCATTTTCACTCTTTTTAGAGTGAACTTTATACAAATACACTCTTTAAAGAGTGGAATTTCAGACTCCCTAAAAAGGAATGAAATATCTCACTCCGTTGTCGAGAGTGAAATATCTCACTCCATGGTCGAGAGTGAAAAATCTCACTTCGTTAACGAGAGTGAAAGTCAGTCTTTTCTACTAAAAAAGACATTATTAAAGGCGATAAATGTTGTTTTTTTTTTTTTTTTTTACTGTAAAGCTTTTTCTAAAAATTATAATATATCATCTAAACACTTAGCTTATGTTTCCTTCGCGTTAATAAATACGCAGTTTTGGAAGTTAATGTCATTTATTTTTTCAGTTCTTTAAAATAACTTCGCTATTAATGAATACAAAACGCATTAAAATATCTTCTGTTCTTCAAAACTTCTCGGATATTTCAAATATTTAAAGTTATCCCAATTCAAATGAGTTTACTTTAAACTTGATCTGTTCCATTTTTACACTAAAAGACACTGAAAAGGTGGTAAATATTAAACTTTTCCGTCGAAGTTTTTTCTAATTATTACAATATCTAATCCAAGCGCTTTAATTATGTTTCATTTGCGTAAATGAACACGCAGCTTTAGAAGTTAATGAAGATTAATTATGTAATAACTTACTAACGCACATGAGATGTTTTATTTATGCAAAATCATTTATTTTTTCAGTTTATCAAAATAACTTCGATGTTAATTAATAAAACGTATAGTAAAATTTCCTTTTGCACCTCAAAAGACATTTTAAGTGTTATATTGGAAGAGTTTTCACAATTAAAATGACTTTACTCTGAATATTTTATGTGTATTAATATAATGTCAGTTTACATGACATTCAAAGCCTTTTACACTGACACTAAAAATACAGTAAATACTCATCTCCTTTGAAGATTTTCCTAAAAATTACCATATATAATCCAAAAACTTTAATTATGTTTTACTAACATAAAGGAACACGCAGTTTCGGAAGTTCTAGAATATTTCAAATTTATTTCACACTCTTGTGTATTTAAAAGATGCTTGATCTTTTAATGTTTGTTAATTAAAATTAATTACCGTTAGATTATTTTAGATATTGAATCATGATTGAATGTTGAACTGATTGGGTTCTTTTTGAAATATTATTTACAGTATTAAAAGAGCTGTAAGACTTTGTTATAATTAAAAGTTTTTAGCATTTAATATTTAATAATGAGTACATTTTACATTAACATGCTTTAAAGTTTTCGTGCACTAAAATATCATAATCTTCAAAGGAATAATTGTACATTAATAAGATGAGAAAAGTTAAGTTCTTTGTTGTAATTAAATTTTTAATGGATTAAAATGTATTTAATATAGTTGTCTGAAATTTTGTTCTTTTTTGGCTTATCGCTCTGTTTCTGGAAGCAGATGTGCAGAAATGAATTTCTCAAGCCTTTGCATAGAAGTACAAGAATTATTTTCTGATTTTTTTTAATAAAATTTTTGTACATTGAAATTTTTGAACATATTCTATAGTCCTGCTATCGCAAGTCTCTACCTTTTAACGAGATGTATGTTACGTGACAATTACAGCTAATTTTATTTTCTTCACATATTGTCACGTTCTGCTGTCAGTTTACACGACATTCAAAATATTTTACACTAATGACATTGAAAATTCTGTAAATAGACATCTTCTTTGAAGAATTTTCTAAAAATTACAATATCTACCAAAAAACTTTAATTATGTTTTATTTACGTAAATGAACTAGCAGTTTCGGAAGTTCATGGATATTTAAAATTTATTTCGCACTCTTATGTGTTTAAAAGATGCTTGATCTTTTAATGTTTGTTAATTAAAATTAATTACGGTTAGATTACTTTAGACATTGAATCGTGATTGAATGTTGAACTAATTGGGTTCTTTTGAAATATTATTTAGAGTATTTAAGGAGCAGTAAGAGTTTGTTATAATTAAGAGTTTTTAACATTTAATACTTAATAACGACTACATTTTACATTAAGATGCTTGAAAGTTTTCGTGCACTAAAATATCATAATCTTCAAAGGAATAAGTGAAGTTTATATATTAATGAGATGAGAAGACTTGAGTTCTTTGTTGGAATTTAATTATTAATGGAATAAGATGTAGGTGATATATTTATCCGAGTTTTTCTTCTTGGCTTATTGCTGTGTTTCTTGAAGCTGAAATTAATTTATATAAAATTTATACATAAAATAATTTATATAAAATTTATATAAAATTAATATACTGAAATTAATTTCTCAGGTCTTTGTTTAAAAATACAAGAATTACTTTCTGATTACTTTAATCAAATTTTTGTACATTGAGATTTTTGAGTATATTCGTTAGTCCTGTTATCTCAAGTCTCTGGCTTTAATGCGATGTATGTTAAGTGAAAATTACTGCTAATTTTATTTTCTTCACCTTTTGTTTATCTGTGCATAGCTGCCAACTTTCAACTAATCTTCCGTAATACCTCGATTAGTTTTAACCAGGTTAACGTCATTTCAAACCAGAAAATATACTTCATGAATATATATTTGTTTAATTTCTGGATTGTTAGTGGAACATGCTTAATTTCATTACTCTGAAAAAATTCTGGTTCGAAACTGAATAAACCAGGGTCAAATTAACTCACGCATTACGGATAATCTATGTCAGGTTGGCACCTATGTCTGTGTATCATCGACTGCGTGCTTAGGTAGGAGATGCATTTTTCTTATCTGTGGAGTTAGATTGTGTTAATGTATTCAAACTTTTTTTGTATTAAAAACTCTATCGTAAGAAAAAAAAAATCTCTGTCGGCTCCGCTTACGAGCACAGGTAGATTTCGAAGTTGAGTACCCATCTCACCAACAAAAACTAAATAAAGATCAATGATAAACCCAGCGTAACAATTTTCTTTGCCCGTTTATGGCACGTTTATAATTTATTTTTTCTGTAAGATCTGTTTTTATCAGAATCATGTTAAGGCTCTATTAAAAAACTTATCGCAATTGTCCTGTCACCAGTGGTAATATAGAGTGTATCTAACGTTTATAATTAGCTGTGAATTTCTTTATTATTTTTTAAATAAAAAAAATCATACTGATTTTGGGAATAAAGGTTAATATTCATATCGATGGTATAAAAATCATTTCACAAAATGGTCGTATTGGAAGTAGAAAGTGAACTCATTTTTGCTTAGATGTTTTTTACTCTTGGAACTTTGCATACTTTTTAATTATACCGTCACTATTTATAGTATCGCAAATATTGCATTATATTGCATAATATGGCATCGGAAAAAAAGGAAAAGATATTTGAGAAGATGCAACGTCTCAATTTCGGAACACAACTCATAAATGATTTAATGGAGGATGTCTTTGTAACGTCCTTTAACTTAAGATAATTTTTAGTAGGTGTTTAGAAGAAAGAAATACTGGAAATTTAACAAGGCAGCCAATGTTAAAAAAAATCCAGTTTTGGAACGAAATCATTTTTTTTTTTTTTCAGAAAGCAATAGATCTCCATGATTTTTTTTTAAATCTGAAACATTCATTGCAATTATCTTTATTTACAGTACATAATACAATTTTAATTATATGTACTTCTTCATGCTTACAATTATTAAATGGAAAAAGAATGTTGATAATATTGTTTTGACATATTTTATTTTTGTTTCATTTTAGGTCGCGAAACAGACTGCGGCATTCCGGAAAGAACAGACGGAAAAACCAAATATTTCACAATCGTCCAAAACGCGCTGCAACGGCGAGGCCTGAAAGATTATGGGACAGAGCAGTCATTCCATACGATATAGAGTCTAACTTTAGTGGTAAGTACGAAAGCGATTAATTTAAGAAATCTCTTAAAGACAATGAGTAATAAAAAAATAAGTATTTTTTAAAACCTTTATGAATGTTTACTATAATTATAGTAGAATGCCAGTTAACTGCATGTGTCGGAAAATTACTTCCAGGATAAATAAATATCCTGGATAATCGAATTTGTGCAAATTTTTACGAAATACTTTGGAAAAAGGATAAAAAATGTCAAATTATTACAAAATGGGGCATTAGTAACACTATGCAACAAAGTAAGAAAAAAAATTCACTGTTTTCACAGTATGCAATTGTGATTTGCCAACTTAAAAGTACGTGAAATATTGAAATAAAATTGTTCTATCACTTCAAATGTATTGGTGAAACTCATTTATTGATTTACCTTAAAAATATATGGAATCGTGGCATAAATTGCTATTATACATAAAAAAAATATTTTTTGAACGATTGGCTTTCCTCTTATAGTCAATAGAGGCAGGAAAATAAAAGAAAGTTCTGGAAATAACAGTTAAAGATAGAAAAACTCTCCGAAAACAGCCGTACGCGAAAATTTCGTAGAATGCGAAGTGCTTATCTAAAATAGAGGAAATAACCGGCAATGTGCAAAGGATTTTACTGGTAGCTCGGGAAAAGTTATTGGCGGGAGGATTAAAAACAATGCAAAGAAACCTGTCAGTTTATTTATTTATTCATTCACTTACACTTCAAGGTTTGATATTTTTAAAAAACGGTTGGATTCGGATGGGTAGTTCTATTCCACTCAGTAACGTATATGACGAAATCTTATTTTTGATACCACACTCGTCCATATCTATAACTTGCACCTGGGAACGTTCTCTAATAAGTGTAGCGGAAAGTAAATAAAGTAAGATTACCATTACATATGTTTTGGGATATTTGAATATCATTTTTTTTTCTGTTTACTAAGTATACCTAATACGAAATGCCACTCGGGATATCAGTAATATTTTTGATATTGCATAGTGTAATTTAATTATAACAACAGAAAAAGATCATCATTCTCAACATGGATAAACGCTATAAGCCTGCTCCAGCCTCAATCCATCTCTTTCGTGGCTTTTACTTTGTCTCATTGTGGATGTTAATTCAAATCTGCTTTTGCTCTTCTATCAGAAGTCATCCTTTTTCAAGTGGTTCTTTTATTTTCATCTGCAACACTCTATTTAATTCAATATCGGCATACACCAAGTTCTTTTCTATTGTCATTCCTTATTTTATCCATTATTAAACATTTTTTCGCAACTTCTCAAATATTTTACTGCTGGGGATTTTTTCTGCATTTGTCAATTTTTATAAATGTCAGTTTCAATTTCGTATAGTAAAGTAGGTATTGTCATTGTTTAAAAAAAAATTTAACTCTTGTTTTTTCTTGTATTTCAAAAGTAGTTGTTCTTATACTACAACAGGTTTCCAATATCATTTGTATCCTGAAATTTCTTTTTAATCTGATTTTATAGCGAAAGAAAAAAAACAAGTTTTAATGTTATTAAAATTTGTAATTAGTACAGTTTAAAAAAATTCTTCACTGTTTTGTGAAGAATGAAATAATAGAAGTATTTTTATACTTAATTTACTTCCCCTCAGTTTGAACTAAAGCAATACCGTGACTTAATGTTTGAGTTAGAGATCTGCACGGGCCGGACTCGAAGTCCGAGGCTAGCCAGGTCCGCGGGCCGGGTTCGGGACGATTTCTATTAACGGCATTCGGGCTGGGCTGGGTTTGGGCCTTAATTTTTTTTCCTGAAGTATCTGGCCGGGCCTAACGTTTTTTTCCCGAACAAAGCCGAGACTGATTCCATTCTTCCAAGTCTTCACGGGCCAAAATAATTAGTTCCTGTTGAATCATCCGGTATGAAAAAACTTTTCTCAACGCACAGTAGGGCAAAAAGCCTTCAAAACTGGCAAAAAATCGAAAAAATGAAATTTTATCCAGAACTACCGACATACGTCACTTTAATAGAGAGATGTCGGTACACATCTGCCTAGTATTAAAAATTGCGCCAAGTTATTTTTGTCGTCACTAAATAAAGAAGTTAAACTGCATATTGTACTTTCATAATAAAGGGAAAAAATCAATAATTTTGTTTCAATATTAATAACTGTAATAATTAAAAAATATTTTTTTTGACTATGGAACCTTTAACTACAAGTATGTAACAATATTTCATTAGCTTTCAATTTGTTTTAATACGATTTTTTAGATACATAGACACTTAGAATATATAGTCCTGAAATTTATAAAAAAAATTAAGTGTCTACAAACATTGAATGTTTCAGTTATGAGTTAAGGTGAATTAAGTGTTAACTATAACTTTTTCTACTAAATTTGAGTTTTAGAAGGGTAAAATATCAGAAAATCTTGCTCTTTTTTGCTCCTTTTTTATTTGTATGGTCATTTCTATAGTTAATCATCCTTAAATTTTTGTTAGTGTTTTGGTGTGCCAAACATGAATACATATTGTTTCTTTGTTAAAGACGAATTTAAATACATTATTTATTACAAAATAATGTATTTAAATGAAACTGACTATCATGAAATGTTTAAAAAAAAAACTTTTGAAAAATATGATTTTTTGGCATATAAGAGCTTTATAATTGGAGAAATTACGAACAAGTAGTTTTAATGGAAATAAAATTAAATATTTTAAATTTTATTATAAATTCCGATGGTAAAAAGTCTGGCCAAACAAGGTAAGTGCTTTAGAATTAATTAAGAGTGCCTTGGCAAATCGTTTTCATTTCCTCGATTTGAAAAGCAAACAGAAGCGTCAATGAAAAGCAAACGTGTCCGTCTTCATATCCCGTCTGAATTTGTTCTGGACGATCAAAAAGATCAAGAGCAAAACAGTTACACGATTCTAGTTCTACATCTTCGTCAGTGTACGTGACATGTATGAGTTTAAGATCTGAAAGTCAGGAAAAGAAAAAGTTTGTTTTTGCTGTCTTAGTGCTAACACAGTTTTGTCTTTATAGTAATGCGTGCATTTTGCCCGAAAAAGGTTGATTCATTCCTTCAAAACGAGTCGCTAATATTCATTTTAAGGTTTCCTTAAGAATCATTAAAATTATTATTTTTTTAAATTTTAAATTCGATAATATGGATGATTTATTTGTATAAAACTATCTTAAATTCTTGTTTTTAACTCATTTTTCTTCAAAAAAATATTGAAAAAGGTTCGCAAATTAATTAATAAATTACTCTGCAAGCTTATGTATTGGTTTTTAAAATTTTACTATTTTTAGTCAACAAAAGAATCCATCATGTGCTTTTTTTTGTTTAAAGTAAATTATATTTTTTGCCATTTTTTTGGAGGCTTTTTGCCCTACGTCGCGACGTGGACAAGTCTATTTATAAATCACTAAAGTTTGTCTTGATCTAAAACTTTTTGCAAAAAAAGACATATACTTCAGAATCGTCATTATTCTGCAATTAAACATTAGAATTTATTCTTTTTAAAAAAATAGTAGATTACCAGGTGTTTTAAAATGGAATTAAATACATTAAAAATAACATGATCATGACGGAATTTTCTTTTAAACTGAAAATTGAAAATTTCCTTTAAACTGTTCATCCATGCAATATGAATACAACAATATGCGTGAAAAAAATATTAAACATTTACATCTACTAAGAAGGCGACGTATTCTTTCCAATGCGATTCCGTCTTAGAAAATTTTACTTTTACCATATACTATTTTTTAGATTTTTGTCTCCATTACATGGAACATGGATTAATAATATTAATGCTAACTGAAACATTTACATACAACAAACAAAGGTTCATCAAAAGCGTAAATATCGCAGCCTACGCCACTTCTGCATAAATGGAGATTATAAACATGAAAAAAAGACTAAGATGAGCTTTTTTGGTCTAAACTCTTCCGTAAGAGTAAAGATCAATGTTCTGTAGAAATTCACTCGGACCGAATTTTTAACTTTTTTCGGGTCGGGCGGAGCTTGGGCCGAATTTTTAACTTTCGGGCCGGGCCAATATTTTTTTAGTTCAGGTCGGGACGGGCTCGGGCATGAAAATTTCGGCCCGTGCAGACGTCCAGCTTGAGTTATAAGTTTTTTTTCATGGCATTCAGGACATTTTTCTCAACTCATTCTGAACTCTTAAAAATGAACCACTTTTGGTGTTCCTCGTACTTATCATCAAGACTTTTGATGCATTCTGTAATTTTATGCATAAAAGTTAAAGAACATATAAAAATTCTGTTAAAATTGTTTTTTACATATTTTTTGTACATTAAATATTTTATTATTGTATTTTTATTTATTTCACGCCAAATGTGAGTTAAGCCACGAAATATGGCGCTACAAAAATTTTGTTTGCTTTATTTTTGAGCTATGACAATCAGCTACGGTTGCCGGAAAACTCTACTTTTGAAAATATGTCAACTTTTTCACCGAAAAATATTTAAATATAATGTCCTAATTTTTCAAAATCAAATTCATAAGTTTTTGGGGGATTTTTTAATTTTTCTTTTAATTTTACATTTGTTATTAACTAGTTTAAATGCTTTTCCTTTAAACAAAGTGTTAATAGTGTGATCAGTGGCACCAAATATAACATTTTCAGAAAATTATGGTGCTGCAAAATCAAAGAATGACTTCAAAAAAAAATTTTCGTTTTTAAAATTTCCTAATGTAGGGCCCCCCCCCCCAGGGGGATACCTTCTTTAGGTATCCACGGGCTTCACAACCCCGGGGCACCTGAGTGATCTGTCTCTTTTCCTTTTCCGCTTACTCCTCTTTTCTTCCTTTCATCTTTGTTTCACTCTCATTGTGGTTTCCTTTTCGGAGGTGAGGGCAATTCTGTATGAGCCGATATCATCCTGTATGTCGACTCATGGAGAATTGTAAACCACCCACGTGTTGGCCGTGCGTGGCGACCCGTGTCCCTAGAAAGGGGGATCCTGGCAGTTGAGGGAAACCAACACACTGCTTTGGCCTCTGCTTCAGGTAGACGGGAGGTATATATTGGTCCCGTATGTACCAATCGGCTGGTCAGCTGACTTTTGTCACTGGCTTTAGGGATCAAGCGAGCGAGCAATTACTAGTCATCTCGTTAAGGGTGGAGACTGACATAGGATTGTCTTGTGACCGTATAGACCCTGGTTAGCACTGGTGCACGAATGTGCATCCCCTTGTTGGGCTCGGTAGTGGGTGGTGCGACCGGGGTCCGAATTATTTTTTCTCCTACTATGGATGGAAAAATCTCTAATTTAAATAATTCTCTCCCATGTAGAGAGCAACAAATTGTGCAGAATTCATCGTTTACTCGTTTCTTTGTAATCAAACGCACCGATAGCCTCTCAGATAATTCTTTTAAAAGAACTTCACCTTTTCTAATCGCAAAAACCTTCCAATCTGTTTTTGGTGACGGTCACACTCTCAAAAAATTGCAGTCTGGGGATTTACTGGTTGAGGTCTCTTCAGCCAGCCAATCGCAGCTTCTGGTGAATTGCACTACAATAGGTTTTTTTGCTGTTTCTGTTAAAGCTCATCAAACTCTAAGTACTAGCCGTGGTGTAATATCTGAACCAGAACTTTTATTTTCTACAAAAGAAGAACTCTTGGAAAATTTGAAAGATCAAAATGTCATAGATGTAAGGCGCATAACAATTCGTCGGAATGAAAAAGTGCTTCCCACAAAGCACATCATTCTGACATTTAATAGTCCTAATCTACCTACAAGAATAAAAGCTGCCTATCTAAGTTGTCCTGTCCGACCTTACATACCTAACCCTCTCCGTTGCTTTAAATGCCAGCGTTATGGTCATAATAAAATCAACTGTCGTGGCAATGTTACCTGTGCTCGTTGTGCAGAAGTCGGCCACGACGATGAATCTTGTGAAAAATCTGAACGCTGTGCGAATTGTAAAGGTGACCATACTGCATACTCTCGCTCATGTCCAATTTGGAACCGTGAAAAAGAAATTCTTGCTGTAAAGATCAGTCAAAATCTTTCATACCCAGAAGCTCGAAAAGTTGTTGAAACCAGAACCCCATCTATAGGTCTTCCTTACTCTAGTATACTCAAGCAGCAATCAAAATCCATAAGACATATAAGCACTCAGACAGAACCATGTAATCTACCCAGTACCCCAAAGAAAAAAACATGCGATTCATGTTATTCAGTTAAACTTCCTGCAATTCCAAAATTAGAACGCTGGTTACCGTCTTCAGAACCTGTTACTATTCTAAAGTCAATTGAATTCAAAAGTAAAAATAAGGCAACTATATCCAATAAAAAAAATCCTGATCCTTCTACTTCTAATCTCCTGAAACCTGTTACTAATCAAAATACTAAGGCAGTTACACCTAATAAAAAAGTTACACCCATTAAAAAAACCGTTGATCAATCTGCTTCTAATAACAAAAAGACAAATTCTTTTCAGACAGTGAACCCAAAATTAAAGACAAAAGAAAATAAGGCTCTTCGTAATTCTCACCAATGGCAAACTGGAACAAAAAAACAACGAAAATCAAATTATGACCCATCTGTTGCTTATTTGAAAGATCCAAAAAAACTAAACAACTACGTGGAAGAGGCTATGGAAGAATCATATGAGTCAAGTGAAGACGAAGGGAACATTGTTTATGAGGAATATGTGCCTGACTGATCTTACCACTTACCTTTTTAATTTCTGTGTTTTTTAATTGCTGTCAACAAATGTCATTGTTTTTACCGTTTTTACTATTTCTTGTCACGTATCATTATTTTACTGCTCGTATGATTGTAACTAATTTTTTTATGCTTTCTAATTTATCTTATTGACTGGTTATAATTGTATTACAATTTCATATATCTTCATTTTGCTTTTACCTTTTTACTCATGTCTATGATAGTCTAAGTGACTTTTACATTTGGCATCTTTTAACGTTTACCTTACTTTTATTTTTGTTTTCTACTTAACCTTGTTCTTGGCGCAGCATGTCCCTAAAGGGACCTTGCGCCAAAAAAATCTATACAACCAACCAACCAATTTAATGTAGGGCTTTAAAAGGCACCAAGTCTCAATACTAGATGCGAGCAACACCAAAAGAGGTTCCCTTGTAAGCGACACGTGATGTAACAGCATCGTCGCTTAAAATTTTGTAAATTTCCAATTTGGGATCCTCGTCAATCCGTTGCTTAATTGCTTTTCTTTTTCCACATTTTTTGAGAAGTTTAACATTTTCAAATCTTCTAAGCAGTGGTGTAGTCGTAAAAAAGCCGGATGGTATAGGCTCTAAGCAGAGTGTATACGCTAAAATGAGAGAGTATATCTTGTATATACTATAGATTTTTAGAGAAACAAGGGATATATGATGTTCCTTAAAGAAATACAGCAGGTATATGACGTATATCTCCGTATACCCTCCACTACGCTTCTAAGATTTTTCTCTCAAAGATTCTCCAAGACTTTTTTTGATAAAATTGCTCTTCATATTATTTCTTCAACTTTTGAAGGCCGAATTCCGATGGATGCAGCTACAATTTAAATTATTTTTTGCACATTATGCTAGCTAATGATTTAGTTGCGGAATATCGGTCATTAATATAATGGGGAAAAATTTGTACATAATTTTCAGTATGTTCCCGATTGGGAACATTGGTCACTTTCGGTGGTCATTGATCATTTTTATGATTTTTTGTACGTTTCCCCATTTTTGATAGGAATGGAATTTCCAATTCAAAATATCAGGCTATCAATTTCAAAAAATCATTTTTATAACTGATCATTTTCCGGTGGTCATTAGTCATGTTTCTAATTTTTTGTACATTTCCCCCATTAATGATAAGAATATAACTTCTATTTCAAAAAAAAAAAAAAAAAAAAAAAAAAAAAAACTATTTCTGCAATTATTTTTTTTCAAGTAAATTTCGATGAAATTTTGTTTTTACTGAACATTTTAAATTTATGTGCCCAGTTGGGAACACCCCCAGTAGCCAAACAATATTAGACCAAAATTGACTACATCTTGGAGCAATATTGGCAAATTGGCACAATGTTGGCATGAGATATTGCTCCATTATTGGGATGTTTGCATTTTTCCTTTATTTAGCCAATATTTGCAGCCAATATTATGCTAATATTGGGGTTTCATTGGAAATATTGCCATTAAAACGCCAATATTGGTTAAATATTGGAATTTCATTGGAAATATTTCCAATGAAAAGCCAGCATTTGTACAATATTGCCGTTTTATTGGCAATACTTTCAATGAAACCCCAATATTAGCATAATATTGGCTGCAAATATTGGCTAAATAAGGGGAAAATGCAAACATCCCAATACTTTAGCAATATTGACGTTTTATTGGCAATATTTCCAATAGATGAAATATTGGCGCAACGTTGGACCAATATTGATTTGCTACTAGGGTGGCCTGTAAAAGGTTTATCCTGGGGATTTGAACTAATTTGCATACGGCATCATCAGAATAATTTGAAAGCAAAACTGAAATCAGCCGGTTAATCGGCAACCCGTATAATCCAATCCCTGCTGTTTAAAAGTCTACTGTACCCTTAATTTGATGATTGCAATTCATATAAACTCATTAATGAATTATTGTTATAATACGTTAATTTGAAATGTGGTTCGATTACAGGAAATTCGCCGCTTTGATGTATACTTAATAGGAAGATTGAACTAATGAATTTATTTAAAAATAAGCAATGTTTTTTTCTAGTTGAAAATATGGGAACACAAAGAAAGAATTAAAAGTATTTAAAATATTTATTTGAAATTTCTGAATTATTTTTTGAACGCATAATCATAAGTTAATCAGTTATGCGATTAACACATTAACTCCCCCTTTTTTACACTAAATTATGAAAACTATTTATGAAACTGCAGCAAGTATGTAATTTTAAACAATAAAAAATAATTTTAACAGAAAAAAATTTTCATTTCACAAAAATGAAAAAAAAAAACTATTTTGAAGGAAAACAGTTTTTTTCCTTAAAAGAAACTAAAAGTCATTACTTTTACCGAAAAAAAAAGATATTTTACAAATTGTTTTTTACTGGCGCTAAAATAGGTTTTTCCTATCAGGTTTTTTTTTTCAATGTATTGTGAATTCTACAGCTATTGTAATGATTGCATTGTAAATGCGCATTATGCACCATAATATACCGTAGTTTAGACGATTTTGTGCACAAACTTTGAAAGAGTGTCATTATTAACAAGATAATGTTTGTCGACTTATTTCACTGTTCTACGTAATTTTATTTTTAAAGTTGAGCAATGCGATTGCAATATTTTGAACAAAAACTTCAAACCTCTAGTCCACTTCTGTCACCTCCACCACCACAACCAACAACCATAAACGGAAAATTACCGAAAAATTGATAACCTAACAGAGTATTTCAACAAAAAATACCGTTGTGCCAATATAATTTTGCTAAAATATGTATACTGACTAAAAAAATAACAAATGCAACGTTAATAACGCTTAATAACACGAGTTTTTACGATTACAAGTAAATTTCACCTTATATCTTATTAACTTTCTGTTTCAAAATTTTATTAATACTTGAACTATAATACTGCTTGAAAATTTCTTTTCTTGTGCTAAAAAGATCATAATAAGTAACTGTTTTTTAGAAAAGTAACTTACTTTAAAGAGAAAGTAAAATTCAAAGAAATAAATGTAAAGTAATCGTTAAAATAAATTCATTATAATTTTGTTTGAAACTAACAATTAACTTACATTTATTGTCGGGTACCATTTTTAATGAAATGATACGTCGAATGTGATTTTAAATTTGTTTTAATATTCATTATTTTTTCATATTTTTAATAAAATCCCTTAATTATGTTCGCATTATGTCAACTTTTGCATTTGATATCGTGTTCTTTTTAACTAATACCTGAAGCTATTATTTTAATCCTTTTACATTTTTTATAACTTTTTTTTCCTGCCAAATATATCAGAATTCAGAAATTATCTTTTGGAATTTAATGAGTTCCGGGGATTTTCTTTTGATATATGAACATGTCACCTAATCTTTCATAATTTTCCTAATTAAAGGACATAAATTTTAAAATAATCTCTTTTCACATTTGACTGCAAATTATTAACATTTTAAAAACTGCCCGAGGAGTGAAATTTTTACAAATTATAAAATGTATTAGTTTTCTTTCTTTTATATAAATATAAGGAGTATGATTTAAAATCAAAAATGTCAAAATTAAAATTTTTATGGAATAATTGAAATAATACACTTTGTTAAATTTAGCATAAAATAAAAAGCAAAATGCAGGTCGCGTTTCAACTGAAGCAATCACTTATCCTTAAGGGCACAAGGTGAAAGATGTGCAAAAAACTTCTTTGACCAAAGTAAAAGGTATGGGTGCAAAAGATCATCAAAATAAAGATGTTCAAAATATCATCTTTGATCTTGTGCCCTTAAAAACACGCGTTTTCGCCAGTTGATGAAGAGCTGTACTGTTTTATCTAAAAACGCGTCCTGCAATTTTTTAAGAAGAATTTAACAAACTATATTTCAATTTTTATTTGTCATTCGGTATTTTTTGCTATTTTAATGGAATATTGCATAGTATATAAATGGAAGATATTCTAATATAGAAAATTTTTTCGGTGTAATATAAAACATATTCATTGAAATTTTACTTAATTTCTGGAAGTTTTTTTAGACATTCATCATATGCTATATGTTTCATGTACATGGGAATATCCCAAAGTTTCAATTATACTGGCGAATATTTTTATACATTATTCGCACCCAAAGACTGATTTACACAAAGGCATGTGGCGCAACTGTCCAGCAGCGAGTTAATACCCTGTTCACACTACGGATAATTAAGATAATTTAGGCTTGGAACACTCTCAGAGAGTTTCAAATCGCCCAGGCTAGATTCAGGAACAACCACTCACTCTCATCGGCTAGAAAGGTCCGCCTTTACTGATTGGCTGTTGTGGCCATCTTAACTTCAAGCGCATGTGCATACATTACATTTGTTCAGTTCAGAGATACAGTGAACTTCGCTGAGATATCTAGTGAGATCTGATTTTTTTTGAAAAAATCAGCTAATTAAAATCATAATTGATACCTTACAATAAATTAACAGATAGAATAGAAAAGTTTTTTTTTAAATTATCTTTTAACAATTTTAAACTTGATAAGTTGAGGAGGAGAGATGAACAATTTTATTTTTTGTAATGAAAGCTATTTAAAAAGGAGTAACATTTGAATTAAGTGTCTAAATTTTGAACAGCAAAAATTTTAACTCCATGAAAAATATATAACACTTCAATTATCATAATCTATTCAACTAGCTAAGATGGAAAGAAATTTCACCGAAATAAACAACCTACACATCTGTTTACTATCGCACAACAGCTGGCTAACGCAAAGCACACTGGGAAAATAAAATGTCGCCGATGTTGACAAACCCTGGTAACTAGAGTGCCTTGCATGGTAGTTAGGACTCTAGCTAGCATCTTGTGAAGCGAGTCTTGTCGTTGCTTTCATAGTATAAGCACATCTTCTTTCCGACGAAGAAAAACTCGGTTCTTTCGAAAGCCCTGGCGTATTTTAGTATTTTTTATGGTGTTTTAAGGGAGTTTTCAATCAGCTCTGTTATAAATGTAATTTTTTCTGATTGTGTATAATACTTTATTACGACCACAAGAAATATTTTGCATTTTCTTTAAATGATATGCACTGCAGGATATATCCTTCAGCTACGCATAGAAATAGTTTTGTCTGCTTTTGTTTTCACTCCTTAAAAATATATATGTGATAGGATTTAAATGTACAACATAATCCCCTGCCCCCTGAAAATGTTATTTTAAATCGGACGTGTATATCAATAGTGTAATCTTTTTAAAACGGAATGCATATGACACATTTCAAAATACTGATTTTAAATATACAAAAGTATATGCTTTCTATAAGGACAGAAATATTTTACTTTTAAATCGGAATAATATGCTTTTTACGAATTACTCAAATCCCCTGCCAATACAAAAACTTTATCTCCGTATTACTTTTTTGAAAATAAATTACAATAATAATGTATCAAATATTTTTCTCTAAAACGTTCTAAGTGTGCATAACTTAAGATAACATAAATAAAATTAGAACTTAAGTTTTTCGAAAATATTTTTTAGTATTGCAAATAAAATTAATTTTTTTTAATTTATTAAAAAAATTCATGCATTCATTTATTTAATAGATATAGCTTTTTGTAAAACGGTAAATATCTAAAGATTTTTAAATTTAGGAACAAATATAAACTTTTTATTAAACCTTTTAACTTAACGTTTTTATTTATTATGTTCAAAACGTTGAAATTTCTCCTCTCACATTTCTCCTTTATATTTACATAGATAAAATAGTATCTTCTTTTAACCTTATTTCTTTTAATAAAATAACTATTACATGTGTACATTTTTTATTAAGTTTTATTTATTTGAAATGAAAGTGGATATTTATGAAAATAATTTGCTTTTAGTTCAAAAAGTGTCCTTCTATCCGGAAATTTTTTTTTTTTTTTGACAGAGGAGAACTACATTAATGCAAGTGTTACATCGATATAAAAAATTATTACGTCCAGATAGTTGAAATTGACTGCAGTGATCCTAGTGACGAAATTTTTAACCTATCCATCCTATTTTTTAAGTATTAAAAAAGCTAAAAAAAAAATCGTTGCAGAATTGTACGGCGTTCTGCATTTGTTTAGGCATGTTCTGAAGAATAACTGTTTAAAATCTGAAATGTAAATTTTAAATATTTAATCCGGCATTAAATATTTGATCGTAGTTGTGAAATTTTATAATTTTTGACTTGACTAATACTAAATCATAACTCTCAGTCTCCTCCTGCCCCCTCCCCCCCCCCCCCGCCAAAAAAAAGCTTTATCAAACCTTTGAAATCTGCCATTATCCAAACCGAATATTTCTATATATAAAAAGTGGTAGTTGAATATTGTGAGATTTGACAACTATGCGCCACTAATTCCATGCAAAAATTTCGATTATTAAATAAAGCTCAGATTACTAATGTAAAATAACAGATGTAAGGGGAAAAAATAATTTAAAAATAAAATATAATCTGAATTTTAAAAATCTATCGTTTAGTTAAAAGCTGACCAAAAGCTATTATGATGTTAAGGGGACAGTGGACCTTTTATTTGAGTAAAATCGTCCATAGCAAAATCTTCGCAAAAATGTCTATTTCTGTGGTATAATAATGCCAAAACAGTTTTTTCTTATAAAAATATAATTTATGAAGGTTTTAAAATGAAAATAATAAAGGTAAGTTGTATTTATGTACTTTAAATCTGTTTTTTTTTTTTTCAATATTAATTTTTCAGCGTTTTTAGATTTTTGAAATGCTTCTTGCGTCGTAATTTTTGAGCAATATTTATGAAATTAATAAGGAAGTTTCCTGACACTGTTTAGAAAGAAATTGTATAAGCTTTTTAAAATTCGTCTTCATTAAGGTAGTGAAATTTGATTTTTTACTTATACAAAGGCAAAATTTTGACGAAAATCAATATGGAATTTAGAAAAAAAATCTGTAAAATGTTAATTATTCAAGATATTTAAAAAATCATACACAAATTTGTTTATAATAGTTTTCAATGATAAAAACGCAAAAGCAAGAAAATATCTCAAAAATTAAGACACGAGGCGTATTTTAAATTTTCGTTTTAAAATTTAATTTTTTTAATAAAAAAAAATTAATAAGATTGGAAAATTTTTTGAAGGTGTTCTATATACTTTTGGGGAAATGTATGCATGCACAAAATTTCATATTTCTATGATGAAAATTAAAAAAGAAAAATTTTAACGGCCACCGTCCCCTTAATAGATTAAGAAATATATTTCATTTAAGCTTGGAGTAGTTTCGGCTTGTATTCACTCCCTTCATCACGAAGAAATTTTCATCCGCTGCTGTCTTATTCATGCACATGAGCGACTTCCAAGAGGTGAGGTATAGGATGTTGCCGAAAGTATATTTTTTGATTAAAACATATGTTGGTCCGAAATAAACGCCTTTTTACTATAGTTAGATTAATTATCTTCTTCTCAGCTTTTACCAAACGCCACTACCAATCCGTATGGATAAAAATAATTTACTTATAAAAAAAAATCATAAATCATGATCTTAAAATAAATACCGTTTTAGTGATAAGGTAATGCGAAATTTAATTTAATAACACAAATATTGATGTTTAAAAAATAATAAATGGATAAATTTTGAAAAGATCAAAATTCTGCGTTGCGTAATTTTAAAGCTCCTATTGTTTCTTAAATAATCCGACATAGTTATTTATATTTAGAATTAACATAAACTCTGAAGAGATAAAATCTTATTAAAAACACAATAAATTAGATATGCTTTTCGAAAGAACTGGCCTTTTCATTTCAGTCGTGCTGCTGCTTTCATAACAGACGCACGTCTAGTGTGCGCCTGACAAACAAAGACGCAGTTCTTTCGAAAAGCTTAGAGAATTCAAGTATTTTTTATGATGTGTTTAAGAAGTTTTTCTATTCATATTAATCTATATCCAGTTTCAACATATTTTCTTTAACATAATATTAATTGAAATAAATTAAATTTATTTCAAATGTAAGTTAAAGAAAAATTTAAAAATATATCAAGTTATTTTAACCTAAAAAATTACACACATACTACTGATGCTATAGTTACGAAAAGAAAATTAAATATAGATAATTTATTTACAAAAATCTAACACAGTATTTACATATAAACATAAAAATACATAAAAAGTAATATAAAACAGAAAATGGTATTTTGCACCTCTGTGACATTAAGTTTAGCATTTTTCTTGACTCTTTGATTTTCTTATTTAAATTATTTAAGTTACATTTGATTTAATGTGACATGCTGTCATTGCTGTCATTCATTTTCGATTTTATCATTTAATTATCATATTACATTGTTTTTTTATTAAGTACTAATGGATCACAGTAGTCTTTTTCGAGCATATGTAGTAAGCATGGATGCATTTTTAGAAGATTTATAAAATTTAAGTACCTCTTATAGAAGCATCGTTCTGAGTGTGAAGCTGTGGGCGATGGATAAATTATGCATGCTTTCGGATCGAAGCAGATTTATACTGAGTCGGACATTTAGAATGAACTGAAATCATAAAAGTAAATACACTGAAATTACTTTAAAAAATATACATTTATGTGAAAATAAAATCAGACTCAACAAATTGAGTCAAATACAAGCTTCACATTATCAGAAGCAAAACCAGATTCTGTATATTTGGTACACTGCAAATGTAATTAAACACATTTGCGTACACTTTTTTTCATTAAATTTACAACACATTAATGTGTTGTGAATTAAAAATCTTCATATACAAAATATTTTTTGTGCTGTAATTGTCTCCTTAGTATATAACAAGAGCTTTGCTATTTAGAAATGTATTCTAAAATTAGTGTTGTTAATTGTGTTGAAATAGTGTTAAAAAAATAATTTCTTTCAATAGTGTTATGCTTACACATAACTTAATCATCAAATTAACATAACTTGTAAATACGATTTAGAACACTATCAAACACATGTAAATAAATTTCAAAACACTTTCTACATAGTATCTTTAAAATAACTTGATTTCTAAAAGGAAATAAGTGACAGATTGTTTAAAAAAAATAAAATTGCTGGAGACTAGTGAGCGAGTTGGCTAATTTTACCATTAAATATCAATAACTGCATTTCTCGAAAAATTATGCAGTTTTTAAGAACACTTTTTGCGCAATCTTTGGCACAACACATTCACAAGACAATCAAAAACCCTTTTAGTTAGAAGTGTTAATTATTATGTTCAGTTAAAGTTGTAAAAGTGTTTCATGAATTTTCAGTATACAGTCGAGTCTCTCTATAACGAAACTTCATACATCGAATTTCTCTATATAACGAATTTTTAGCAGGAACGGTCTCCTTTTTTCATGATTACATTAAAAACAGTCTCTATATAGCAAAATATCAGTCTCCATATAACGAATTTTTTCATAAAAGGTTCTTTATTTATTCAGTTTTAAAAAAGTTTCAAAATCACATGGAATCAAATTTCCATCACTTATTTTTGATTTATCGTTCAAGGCTGAGTTTTTTATATTGCTTCTTTACCTTGAATCTCCTTCTTTAAGTACAACAAATTCATTCCACTAGCTCCCCCCCCCCTCCCACACATCTCTTAATATCTTTCGAGAAATAGTGTCAATATAATTGTTACGCATATAAAAGCTGGATCAATATGGTAATTGAAATCAGTGTTGATTTCAGAGGATGGCTTGGGGGACATTCACTCCCGGAGCAATGAGTTCGCCCCCGATAATTTGAGATGTGCTTTCAATGGCAAAAATTAACGTACGTTTTTCCTGTGTGATTTTTATTAAGCTTTTAAATACATGTCTATTCTCTTTTTTTAAACTGTTCAAATAATTAAGAAATAGGATATTATGTTAATATTACACTTCAAGTTTTTAATTAAACGTATAAAAAATAATACTTGTTCAAAATTTGCTCATTAAACAGGAATTTTAATGGCTTTCTCTATTCAACGAATTTCTCAATATAACGAATTTTTCACTGGAACAATGGATTTCATTATATAGAGACTCGACTTTATTTGCAAAAATAAGTTCCGTTTCTCTGGCAGATGACATATGTATTCCTACGTGTATTGTGTGAATCTGGTAATAGATGCTTTTTAAAAGACTCTTCATAACCTTCAAAACGTATTATGACATTTGATTAAAATGTCAGCAACATAGTATTTTTTTTTAATTGCAAAGGGGTAGTTTTCTGTTATAAAATTCCACCCAATCCAAAGTTGCGGGTGTGACATTTACACAACTTAATTTAGTCACCATCAAAAAAATTTCTGAGCATTGGTTTCAATTTGTATGAATTTCAATGTAGACCACTTACACATATATTTATCCAAATCTGAAAATTGCCCGACGTATCATTTATTTATTAAAATCCGCCTGTTGCGGGTGTGACATAAAAAGGACATGCATTTTCATCTTTCAGTGCAAAAATGCAAAACTCTGTGAATTATGACAACTGAGTGAATTGATATTTTTATATATTAGACAGTAATACTTAAATAATTATTCTATGAAAAAATTAAATTACTTATTCAATTCTTGCTTTTGTGGAAAATATTCAAAATTTTCGTTGCGGGTGTGACTTGTATAGCCAATAAAATAATGACATACACAAATATTTTCAAGGCAGATTTTTTTTTAATTAAAGAATTAATCAATATTGCAATTATAACATCTAGAGTGGAAAATATAAAAAAAATTTCATTTCCAATCTTGAATTTATAATTTCTGGTGGTGATAGCTTTTTTTACAAAAATGCTCTTTTTTTTTCCTAGGATGCATATGACTGACTGGGCCAAATATGCACGTTTTCTTAAATTTTTTTCAAACATTCTAATTCTATATCGTCATCATCCATTTGTCTTATTTGTCCATCAAAGTTTTCACTATTTTAATGTTGAGAATAAAACAACGTCTACAAAATCTCCAACTGCACATTCATTGTTGGATATTATATCCTTGTCAAAGTATGGATACATCTGACTGAGCCAAATATACACATTTTCATGATTTTTATTCCGATACTCTTATTCTATAATATCTGCATTCATTTGTCTTATTTGTCCATCGAAATTTTCACTTTTTTTTTAATGTGGAGAATACAACTTCTACAAAATCTCCAACTGCACTCTTATCATTGGATATTATATTTTTGACAAAATATGGTAACAAACAAATTCTCTTGTGGTCACTTTCTGAAGTTATTGCTACATTAATTGTTCCTACATCAATAAAATCAACATGATGTATCGATTGAATGTTGAGCTCAGATTGTGCTAGGTGCCAGCATTCATGAAGAGTTTTCACAATATCTTCTGAAATTTCACATTCAGCAAAGTTCTTTTATATGTTTTAGGATTTTTTCTACACACATGGCAAAATCTGAAGCTGAATTTATAGTTGCAGAGCGTTGCTAGTGATACCATTTTCTTGGCAACTGCACCAACCCCATCGACAACTCCTTTACCATGAGATGAAATGCAAAAGGATTGCCATCCTTTACCATGATTTTTTAAAATAGTCTCTTCTTTTCTCTCCTTGCTTTGTCTCTTTCCTTCTCTTGTTGTAGATATGCTTCATATTTAAAAAGGTTTTCCTTAATCTTTTTTTCAATGATATCGTGATCTTTCTGTACTCTTCATTCTCTGCAAAAGAGAAGAAATTAATGTGTAAACTGAATAAATATAGCACTTCCAGTCCAAAACTTTAAGCTTAACAAAATTTTAATAGTTATCCTTGAAAGTTCTAATCTTACATAAAGTTAATTACGTTAAATTTTGGTTAATTTCAAACTGACTATATACATTTTATGCTAACTTAATAAACATTTTAACAGTTTCTTACTTCAGTTTCAATTCTTACTTCTACTTTTTATTTAATTTGAATTAAAAGAGAAAAAAAATCTTCCCCTAATATTGATTTACTTATTTTAAAAAATTAAAAATATATATATTAGATAAATACTATCAAATAACAAAATTTAAAAAATGTATATAAAAAACAAAACAAAACTAACAAATTTAAAGAAAATTGCTAAAATATTGTTTCGTAATTTTCTTTTTTTAATTTCTATAAAAATCTTACCCTTTAAATTAATTTCTTAATCATATATCACTCATACAATTATTTTCTTGCAGTAAAGCAACAATTTTATCAATCCAAACTGAATAAATCGACTGCACACAGTGTCACATGCTCAGGTGATGCAAATTTTTATTTATTAACTGGAATTCCCTCTATTAAATCAAAGGGTATAGTTAAAGCTGCCAAGTACATGTTTTCCAGCATATTATTCTTTTATAAATTTACATATAATTTGTTCAAATATGCATTTGTAATCAATTTTAAAAGACGTTGCGGGTGTGACTTTAATTAAATGTCACACCCGCAACAGGGACATGTCACGCCCGCAACGCTCAATAATTAGAATTAAAATATTAATTAATTTCTTTTGTGTCTGTAATTCAAAGTATCTTAATAAACTATTTTTGAATATAAAGTTTCATAACTTTAAATCAAAAATATTTTTCTGCAGAGATATAAATGTAACTTTTTGTTGCGGGTGTGACGCAAGAATTAAGAGTAATTAAATATGCTTACATTTTGTAATGAAGATTAGTGAATACTTCTCTGCAGACAAAAACTCTCAATAATTGCTGTCAGATCATATATATCCAAGTTTGGAGGTTTTCAGAATGTTTGTTCAGCTGTACGAGACCATGCAATGTAAAGATTTTTGTCACAGTCTATTTTACGAAGTCATAGTGTCACTTTATTAATTAAAATAAGTATGTTAATGACAAAAATGTAATTCTTTTTTGATAAAATATGAAATAGTACACTCTTAACAGTTAATATGCAAAATTTCAATCATATTTAAAGAAATTTAAATTTTCATCCTCATGTCCATTTTTTCGTGGATTGGGCGATTCGTCATTTGTGGAACTGTTTTTTTTTTTTTTTTTTTATAATTTAAAGAAAAGCGCTGTTGAAATTTATCATTTGCTTGTAGAAGTTTAGGGTGACCATGTTTTTTTAGGATAATACATGCATGTATATAAAATGATGCGGGTAATTTAAAGTAGGTACATTCAATTTTAAAAACGCAAAACCGACCGAATAAACCGAAACAGTTTAAAAACGAAAAATTACAAGCATTATGGGATGATGCCAACTCTCAAACGCAATAAGAATACATTATTATTACAACAATTATAAAATACTCCTTATATTAAGCTTCTACTTTTATGTAATTGCTAAATAAATGTGTAATTTTAACGATAAACGGAACTTACTTTTGCATATACCCAATGTAATTTTTATGAATAGAAGCCCTTCTGATTTCAATGGGCATAGAAAAAAATTACAATCACCTTTTTATATAAATGTTTATATGCATAAAAATCTGTTCAGTTTACATTTTTAATACTGTATTACAGTTAATGTGATTTTAACATAATTTTATAGTGTTTTCAAATTCTTTCACTCGGTGCATATGTGAATGTAAAAAATTTCATTTTTTTTCTTATTTTTTTATCCAGGTGTTAATTGTGCATAAAATAGTACTGAATTCTTTGGTCCAATATATTTTGTTAAATCTTTATAATATATTCAAACTTATTGAAGTATATAAGTAAAAGTTTATTATTTGATATTTATGAAAATGAGCATTGAATAGTTTAAATTCTAAGAAATAATATTTATTATGTTTTGTAAAAATGTTTGTCTTATTACAACTTGAAAAATGAAATTAATTGTCCAGAACTATACTCATCAGGGATTAAAAACAAGGTTCAAACAGCTTTCGATTTTCTAAAATTTATAACTGCATATGTCTTTTGCTACGCTTCATATTCAAATATGTCAGTGTCTTTTTTTCCATTTCTTTTTATAATGTACATCATATTGAAAAAAATATTTTGAAATTCAAATTTCTAGGTTTAGTGAAATATAATTTGATCAGTAGAAATGGAGTTTGTCTACACTGCATAACCCTGCATTAGAAATATACTTCACTTTCCATACAAAAGCGCTCAGTTTTATGAATTATTCATTGAATCCCATTACTTACAGATATAGTTTTCTTTTATTTTTATGCACATTAGTCTATATTCAAAGATTAATTCTTGTCATTTCTATCAGTAAGGAAAATATAGAGAATTAATGGATCTTTTATTAAAATAAAGAAAATAAAAAGAATATTGCCCAGTTAAACTGATGGCATTGAGCTCACAGGCTACGCATACTAATTGTACATTACAGCCTTGTATTTTCGTAAAAAAAAAATTCGTGTTTAAAAATTTAAAATTTTGTTTATAGCTCCGCTAAATTTTTTTTTCATTTCAGATTTTGAAAAAAACTTTTATTTCAATATTTGGATTTTATTTGAATAATTTTCTTTGAACATTTTTAATTTGATTTCAATAAATTTCTTTTATAATTTATATAAAAATAAATTTCTTGATGCTACCATCTATGTAAGAATTTAATAACTATAAAATAACGATTTAAATTTATTAATAAAATTAGAAGTTATTTTAAAAGAAACATGAAACGAAACCCTCTGTGTGATCTGTGATTTCCCTTACCCTCTTATCTAAAATACTCCCCGGAACAAACAATGCTGTCGAAATATGATCTGTTCATATTAAATACCAATGTATATTAGGGAGACAGATCACGTTGACAGTTTTGAAAAAAAAAATGATTTTTTACAAATTCTAAAATAAATATCTTCAAAAGTTACAAATCCATTGCAAACAGTCTTTTACAAAAATATCAATTGAAATAGAAATTATGGCAAAAAATATCTTGCATTGTATAAAAGACACTGGCATACACTGTAATGTCATGAGCCAATTTTGAAGTCGTTTTTCTAAAACTTGTTTTTTGAATATTGATGAATTCTTATTTAAAAGGTAATTATTATATAACCTTGAAAATATGTATATTCATAGTTTAAATGTGCTAATTTATGCTGAATATTCATTTAGTCTTATTTTTGTCACAGAAAGTTGTGGATTGATAAAAGCTTACTATTTTTGGTAAAAATAAGTGCATATGATTAGAGAAACCATTAGGTATGCGAGATAATTTAAATATACTTTAAAATTTGGGTTAGTGTGAAATATAGTATTATAAATAACAAAATATGAAACATCAAACGGAAAATCGTGCAAGCAAAATGCATATTTTAATATTCATATTTTCCAGAAGCTACTTTTGTCGTTGTGATTTAATTGATTAATATTATTAAATATATATTATTTGATTATATAAAGTGATAAGAATGTGTGAATGTAAAAAAGAAATAAAGTCGCGTTTCATTCATTAATGAAGAAACTATAGTTTTTCGTACTGATTTAAATAGTCATTTTCTAGCTGTTCAACGTGACCTGCCCCCCTTAACCTAATTATAAAGAAATATCTTTACACATTATTTAGCTTCTAAGAATGAATTATTTGAATTCCCATACAAGCCTATACTAAATCTATGTTAGGTTAACGAGCGATTCAGTTAGCGAACACTGTTTTGGAACCGATTAAGTTCGTTAATTGATAACTCACTGTACATCATTTTGAAATTTACAAAATATTCCTTTCTAACTGCATATATATCTGCTGTATATAAAAATAATACAATTATCCTGTCATTTTTCTTATTAGAGACTGAAGACCATTTAATCAATATAGAAACTTCTTATTCTAATATTCACCTGGAAATGTATCAATTGTCAGTTTACAATATAAGTGGCTTATTTTACCTTTCGAAAACAAGAGGAAATACTTATTGCCAACAAAACTTATACTCTAATGAGATTTAAATTCATATAAATATCATTCCCAAGTTTGTAAATATGTAATCCATTTATAACCAGTTTCATACATGTAATAAATATTCGTATTCGTTAAAATCTGTTATTCAATAAAATAACACAAAAATAGTTTTCGATATGCTTACATCCGTAAGGATAAAAATATTTCTGTTTGTCATACTTCACTTAAAATGCAGAAGAATTTTATTTTCTTATTTTATTTTAATGGACATTATTCGGAAACTAATTTGAATTTCAAAATTTTTCGATTTTCTGAAAATTTTATTTTATATGCAGTAGAAGTTTTATCGTCACTATGTTCTTACTAATAAAAGTATTAGTTTTTTATTAAATGTTTAAAACAATCAACATACTTTTATTATTCATGTTATTTTATTAAAGAATTTCTTTTTTCAGACTTTTTAATAATTTTAGAATACCAATCAATTAATCCTATAATTACGTAAAATACTCGATACATTATATTTAAGTGAATGAAATATTCTATTTTATTATGCTATCAGCTATTTGTCATAATAATACATTTATGTAAGCATTCCTTTTCTCAAGATGAAAAATAGGCATTTAATCAGAATAAGAACGTCTTATATTTAATGTTTCCAGAAAATGTATTAAGAGTCAATTTATATTGCTTGTACCTTATTTTAACTTTGGATTATAACATGAAGTACTTATTCGTGACAATTTTTTCTAAAAAGCTTTAAATTACTATTCATATGCATAGTACTATTGTAACCCATATATACAGGGTGGTCATAAAAAAACTTTGCCGATATACGAAGCTCTAGAGGCCAGTCCGCTCAACCGATTGAAATGAAATTTCAGATATAGCTATTCAGAGGTATGAGCTCGAGATTCTGTGAGCGACAACAAAATGACGGTTACGGTTATAGTTACAGAAACTCGAAAATTTCCAATGACAACAACCATTTTTTTTCATCGCAAAATGCTCAGCGCATGCGAAAACCCTAAAAAGCGTTAGAACCGTACGTGTATCGCAAGAAACGGGCATGTTATGCACGCACAAAAAAACATTCTGGGAATCCTTCCCCCCATAGAAAAAACTCGATTGGGGCGCAAGGAGGAAATTCGCATATGACACAGACTCAGAACACTAATCTCTGATTACAATACAGATCGGAGAAACTAAAACTTTTATTTTGATTACACATTTTCCACATGGGTGCCGTAATTGCCTGTGATGGTGACGGCACCCATGTGAAAAATGTATAATCAAAATAAAAGTTTTAGTTTCTCCGATCTGTATTGTAATCAGAGATTAGTGTACTGACTCTGTGTCATATGCAAATTTCCTTCTTGCTCTCCGATCGAGTTTTTCTATGGGGGGGGAAGATTCCCAGAATGGTTTTTTGTGCGTGTATAACATGTGCGTTTCTTGCGATATACGTACGGTTCCAACGCTCTTTAGGGTTTTCGCATGCGCTGAGCATTTTGCGATGAAAAAAAATGGGTGTTGCCATTGAAAATTTTCGAGTTTCTGTAACTATAACCGTAACCGTGATCGCCATTTTGTTGTCGCTCACAGAATCTCGAGCTCATACCTCTGAATAGCTATATCTGAAATTTCATTTCGATCGGTTGAGCGGTTGAGCCGCTAGAGCTCCGTATATCGGCAAAGTTTTTTTATGACCACCCTGTATATACATACATATTACAAATATATTTTTTTTCGCCAAAATTAACCTTATACTATATTAATTTCCTTTTAACAATATTCCGTACTTAGTTAAACTTATTAAATTAAAATCCCGTTTCTAGGTCTAATCTGTTAATCTTTATGGAAACTATATAAATTCTTAATTCGCCGTAAAAACATTTATTCCAATATGCGTAAAATAAAAAAAATGGCTCTAAATTAAAAATATTTGTAATTAAACTTTATTTCTTAATATTCCAAATAAAATTCATTTTTTTTCTATTTTTATTAACCCTTTTAAAGAAAGGCTTATTAAATTTATTCCAAAACCATACCTTTCAGGAAAATTCATCCTTTTTATTTATTTATTTATTTTTTAACCTTCAACGTTTGATATTTGTGCGTATCAATAAATTCATTTCATTTCTTTTTTCTTTTTTTTCCAAAATATCGTCTGCAGGATATCGAATTCAGCGTTCGATTATAAATTATTTAAGTAATAATTTTTCAAATTAAAAATTATCGTCTGAATAAAATTAATCTCGACGATGGACATTAATTCGGTTTACATGTGAAAATCATGTTTAGAGATTAGAGAATATTCTAGAAGTTTTGCTTTTGGATTTAAGAAGAAAGCTAAGAGGTGATGACCGAGAGATATTCTTTTTTTTTTCCTTCCAAGGATTTGGTTAGAAGGAACGGCGGAATAATGTTTTTATGATGGAATATTTTTTCTTCTTTCGTGGATTCTATTCAAGACGGCTTGCAAGAGAGCATTTTCCGCGATATATGTCTGCACTTGAATAAACTTTTTTGGAGAAGCCAATATGTAGTTTCATGAAGCGTCTACATTTATTTTATTCATTTTTTTTCCTCGCTTGCTACGACTCTGTGTTTAAAGGGGAATAAAAAAGGGGAACCGGTGAAGATGTTCAGAGTTTCTCACTTAAAATGTCACATACATTTGCATATATTTAAACTTTTGTGGATGACGAAATGTATTACTACAAATAACATTATAAAAATCGTTTTCGATATTAATTTCATCCATGAGGAAAAATTATTTCTGCTTGCCTTACTTCACATTAAAATATTGCAGTTGTCACAAATTAATGTTCAGAGTATCCCCTCCATTATGATAAAATAATAGAGGGATTTTTACCTCTTTTATTTTATCATAATGGACATTATTCAGTAAATTATTTAAATTTCAAATTTTTCAATTTTCTGAAAATTTTATTTTATTAGCGAAGGAACCCTATCGTCACTATACTCTTACCAAAATAAGTATTTCATTTATATTAACCCCTTCGGGTTTAGGATACTATTAATAGTTCATGTCTTTTCATAGAGTTTTATTTTCTCTGAACAATTGCTTAGTTACTGTCGACAGATAGAGATGGCAGTATATGGTTATATCTTATTTCTCATGACTTCATTTGTCCTTTGACACTTGTGTTAATAATAATAAAAGTTTACTTAATTCTATTTGCGCATTTGGAAATTCCTTTATTTTATACATATTTCAGACGTTAAATTTAAGTTTCTTTTCTAAAATAATTATGTGTGATAAAATGCCAAAAACATTAGAAAGTTTCAATACATTCTGAAAACCTGTTGTAATACATCATTTTCCAAACATCTTAAGAAACTCTTCCATTGACCTATTATAACTTAAACATTGATTGAATAGCACACAAAATGAAATTTAATTTTAGACAATGAGACAATCTGTGAATTTCAGTAGGTCTATTTGAATAGCTACAATTAACGTTATTAAAAAAAAAAAAGTTGGAAATGGCACGTGAAGCGTAGCAAATGGGGTGCTTTCGTAGGATAACGAAGTTTTAAAAATATCACTCTCATATATCAATCTCATAAAATTATAAATAATTACAATTAAAATGCGCACTAAACAAAGTTCCCCCTATACCATTATGCAATGGAATACTTTTGTGTGGCCTTGTAAATCAATAACAAATATTCTTTGCACCACAGATTATGCAAAATTTATATTATAATATGTACTTTATAGATGCATATCAATTTTATTACGTTCGAAAGAATGTAAAACCATTTAAAATGCATTTGAAACATTTTTTTTTTCCTTTAACCGTAATGTAACGGAACCCTTTTGATTGTCCCTGTAGTTAAACTATGCATCCGATTTTGATAAAATTTGAAATAACTCGACAAAATTATGTAAATAATTATGTATTTAAAATTTCAAACGATTAAAATGCATTTGAAACTTTTTTCCCCATTGACAGTAATGCAACGGAATCCTTTTGATTGTCCCTGTAATTGATCTACGCATCCAATTTTTTTTAAATTTGAAATGACTCGACAAAATTATGTAATAATTATGTATTTTAAATTTCAAACGATTCAGTTGGGTAGTTTTTGCGTTGTTATATGCAGACAGACGGACAGACGGACAGACAGACGGACGGACGGACTGAGCGACAACAATAGGTGCTACGTATTTACATAATTACGAACGCACCTAAAAATGTTGTCAAAATGAAAAGTATACGGAGTCGAAAGAGTTAAATTTTAACACAATTAAATACATTCCTTAAACATACAAGTTTATTAAATAATTCAACTTCAGTATTTCTACTTCTCTTTTTATAGAATTCAATGCAATATCTTAAATTAATGGAAAACAGTCTATACATTGTGTTAAGGCTTATGAAATATTCTATTTCGGCCATCAGCAATCTATCAAAATAATGCATTTCTCAAGCAAAAGTAGGCCATTTAATCAGCATAGAAAATCTTATTTAAATATTCTAGTACATATCTATTTAGTCAGTTTACGTTAAAATTCCTGAGAAAAGCACAGATAAATCTACTATAACTAATAACAGGTCTATAAACATAAGAATAATTAAAGTAAATTAAAAATGTCTTAAAAATACATTAAAAAACATTACAAATCTAAAACGTTTTTAATCTTCACGTAGCTGTCATCAGTGGCAATTTAAGTGTTATTTTTCATTGCGTTTATTCGAGAATTGTCCAGAAGAAATCGTACAGCACATAAGATGCAAAATAAAGGTATTCAAATCTCGAACAAAACAATTAAGTTTACATTAAGAATTATCTTACTTTATCTTTGTAGTACAAAAAAAGCTTATGAGTTATAAGTACTTCTTCAGATATTACAAAGTTTTATTGACTATAAATTGTCCACAAAATATTACAAAAAATTAAAATTTATATTAATAAAACTATTAAGTTTGAAAATATATAAACCTTTTTATAAACCTTTATATTGTTTTAAACGACCAAATATCCAAAGAAATATTATTCAGTAAAATAGTATTATAGAAATCTTTCTATAAATCTCTAATCCAAAAAGATAAAAAGGTTTCATTATTGTCGCACGTAGCTCTCAAATGTAGAAGATCCTCCTTCTATTACTTTTGTAAGCATTATTCTGAAAATAATTTAAATTTTAAATTTTCGGAAAGTTTTATTTATTTTTCGGGGATGAAATATTACCGTCTCTCTGCAATATCAAAAAAAGAATTACTCACTTTTAATTAATTTTTAAATACAGAAACTTATATCATTCATACTACTTTATTATTTTTTTTTAACATTTCTATTTATGTTTGAAGAGTATTCAAATGCTATTATCTTAAAAAAAAAAAAAAACAATTATGGAAAACGATCTATACATTATGATAAGGGTTAAGAAATATTCTATTTTGGCCATCGGTAATCTATCAAACTAATGCATTTCTCAAGCAAAAGTAGGCTATTTAATCAGTATAGGAACTTTTCTTTTAAATATTCTGATATAAATCTATTTAGCCAGTTTATGTTAAAATGCGTATCAAAAGCACAGATAAATCAACTGAAATTAATTTCTCGTGCATAAATATAAAATTATTTAAAGTACATTAAAAACATCTCAAAAATACATTAAAATTTTAAAATGTTTTCAATCATCACACGGCTGTCTGTCATCAGTGGAGATTTCAATGTTATCATTTTCTTCTATCTTTACAAGAAGAAAGTACTGGATTCGTGAGAGTTTTGAATGCCGATTTTTGACTGATACACACGTTTCAGGGGTCAAAGATGTCAAGAAACATGTTTTTACAAAACGTCTGACATACATTTTTTAGACGTTTTATCTCAATAAGTAATGCACGGAATTTCGCAAAACTTTAGATTCAATTAGAACTTCTTATAAACTGAATATTAGATTTTGGTGTATATCTCCTAACAGTTTGCGCTGTTATGCTACTTTTCACGATTTCCACAATAGCTATATCCCAAGAGCTAATGGGTGGATTTTCATAGAACTTCAAATTCCGTTAGTCCATGATTTTGTATGGTTCTGATTGAATTTTGGTGTAAGTTGCACAACAGGTAGCACTGTATTTAGTATTATTCACCATTGTCGCAATAAATATATCTTAGCAACTTATGCATGAATTTCCATCAAACTTCAGATTCAATTAGTTGCTGATATAAATGAATATTCCTAAGTTTTTCGAGTAACTCGCTCAACAGGTAAGAGGGTAAGAGGCTTCTTCTAAGCGGCACTATTCATGATTATTGCAACACCTCTATCTCAGGAACTACTGCACAAATTTTCATCAAACATCAAATTCAGTTAGTCTTTGATTTTAATTAGTATTATTTAGTTTTTTGAGTAAACGACTCAACAGATGGAGCTTCATACCCATTTTTTTCTGCAATTTTCGCGATAATTCCATCTCAATGCTAATACATGGATTTTCATCAAATTTCAGATGCAGTTAGAACTTGAATAAGTTGTTGCAGATTAGATTTTGGTGTAAATTACCATAGCTGTGATACTATGTTTTATTTTTCTGGAAATATTAACGTGTATCAAATAGAAGAAAAATTTGGAATTGTGACATCCAACTAGTTTTTCTTTATGCAAATCGAGAATTGTCTAGAAGTCATTTTAATACGGGGAAAAAAATAACAAATTAAGGTACTCAAATTTCGAACAAAATTAGTTTTCTTTAAGAAATTAGCTTACTTAATCTTTGTAATACAAAAAGGGGTTTTAAGTTATGAATACTTCTTCATATATTACAAAAATCGTCCTGTATTACAAAGTTTTGCAGACAGTAAATTGCCCGCAAATTTTAGTTACATACAGCTTAAAATTTACGCATATAGCTCACATATGCAAAGAAATATTATTCATTATTATGGAAATCTCTCTCGATTTTCTGTAATCCATGAAGGTAAAAATGTTTCACTTTTATCACGCTGAGCCCTCAAATGTAGGGGATCCTTCTTCCATTATTATAAGCATTATTCGAAAAACATTTTAAATTTAAATTTTTTTTATTTTTGGAAAATTTTATTTAATTAGGGATAGAATATTATCGTCACTATATCTAGCTCTGCAATACCAAAAAAAAATAGTAGAGTTTTAATTAATTTCTAAATGCAGAAACATAATTCATACTACTTTATTGAAACGTTTTTCAGCGTTCCTACTCATGTTTTAAGGATATTAAAATACTATTATCTTAAAATTAATAAAACTACCAAGTTTGAGGAAATATAATCCGTTTATAAATATTTGTATAGTTTTAAATGCCCACATGGGCAAATAAATATTATTAAAAAAATAACGTTTGCAGAAATCTTTTTAGATTTTCTCTAATCCAACAAGAAGATATAAATGTTTAAATATTGTCGAACTTAGCCCTCAAATGTAGGAGATCCTTCTTTTATTATTGTAAGCAGCATTCGGAAAATAATTTGAATTTAAAATTTTTGGTTTTTGGGAAAATTCCATTCATTTTTTAGAGTTGAAATATTATCGACACTATGTCTAGCTCTGCAATAGCAAAACTAATCGTTGGGGGCTGTCGTAATACTTACCATCATAAATATGCTTGATATGAAATATGAAAATAAAACGTGTAACATTATTTATAAAATGCATCACCATTCAAATAGAAAATTTTAAACGTATATTTAAATATTTTTATCATATAGTAATGCTGTATTAATGAATTGCTAATGAACCAATTTCGACAAATTATATAAACTGCCGAACTATTGAAGTAAACCAAATTGCTTGCAAGAAACATTCTTATAACTCCAAAAATACTAACCACATTAACATTTTTATTGAGTCGCATTAAGCGGCTCTTTTCCAGTTTAAATATGTATTTGAATTGAAATTTGAATGAAATTCAGGGTCATGAAAAATCCAAAAGGGTGGAAAAAAGATAATAAATATCTCGATATCTAGTTATCCAATCCACTTCGTTTCTTATGCAAAATTGGTGTTGTTTTATTGTCATTTATATAGACTCCTTAAAAAAATTCGAGATTTTTATATATTCATCGAAAAGAATATTTCGAGAGTCCGAAAAAATAGTTCCGGGTAATCGATCTTACTTATATTACATAATCTTATTTCTATTATTACATACTAAGTACATACTAAATTTCAAGTTTCTATCTCAGTTTGGTCGGGAGATAAAGCGTTTATAGACACACGGGCGGCAATTTTTTTTAAATGTTTTTTGAAATCTCCAGTGTTTCAAACATGTAAAATCGTCAAAAAATTTTTTTTAGATTTTCAAAATGATTGCAACATTTATCTTATACTGCATATGATGGGTAAGTAATAAGAATGGTTCACTTTTAATTAATTTTTAAATACAGAAACTTATATATTCTTCATACTACGTTATTAAAGTATTTTCAGCATTTCTACTTATTTTTTAAGAATGTTGAAACAATATTATCTTAAAATAAATTTATGCAAAACAGTCAATGCATTATGTGGAGGCTCATAAAATATTCTGTTCAAGCCTGTTTATATATTAGCTTGATATCAAAATAATAAATTTATTCTGACATTACATTTTTCATGACTAAGTAGGCTATTCCATTATCATAGGAGATTCTCACTTCCATATTTCGGAGGTAATACATTAATAGTCAGTTTACAATATAAGTTGCTTATTTTACATTTGTAATATCAGAGGAATTTGTAATATCAGAGGAAGTACTTATTGTCAGTAAAATATTTAGCATAATTAGCTTTAAATTCATACAAATAGTATTACAAATTTCGAGACAATGCAAGCCATTTATAACCATTTGCACATATTTAAGCATTCGCATGTGTGAATATTTATTATCCAATAAAATAGTATTATTAAACTCGCTTCTCATATTTTCTAATTCATGAATAGATATGCGTATTTTATTTTTATCATAATACTTATATAGAAGAGCCCCTATTGTTATGGACAGAATATGATAATGTTCAGGAAAATAATTTTGATTTCTAATTTTTGAATATTCTGATAATTTTATTTAGTCATTGATTGATTTTGTCGTCGCTATGCATATGGTTCTGCATCACAAATTCTGCTTTTTAAAATTTACAACTAGTAGTTGATTTTTTTTTATATCGCTCAATTATTATATATAACTGTTATGTTAACTTTTATCAAAGAAAAAACATTTTAATGTTTGTTAGTGTAAGAGATATTAATTTTGCGAACATGACAAGTTTTTACGCACGATTTCCATTAATAGAGATTTCAGATATCCGAGGTACTAGCGGTCCCAATTAGCTTTGATAATCGAGATTGCATTGTATCATCTTAAAATAAATTTATCAGGAAAAATCAATGCACTATGTTGAACTTAATATTAATTTCTATTCTAGTCGGTATTTTAATCAGCTATAAAACAGTAAAAAATTTCTTCAGTTTTTTAATTTTTCAAACAGTAGACCATTTATCAGCATAGCAATTTCCTATTTTAATATTCAGGTGGATATGCATTACGTCAACATATCTTAAAAATAACTTATTTTGGTGTCAAAAAAGTTTGCTACAAAAAACATTATTCATAAAAATAAAATTTCAATTTTTGCGAAAATATAGCTTATTTGTAATCAATTGTGCAGTTTTAAAAATCCATACATCTGGGAATTTATTTTAAAAAACATCATAAAATATTTACTCTAATCCATGAAGCAATAAATATTTATTTTGTCTTATTTCATATTGAAAAATTTAAGATACTCCTTTTTCTTAATTTTGTTACATTATAATGGATTTTATTCGAAAAAAAAATTAATTTCTAGCTTCAGGACTTTCTGAAATTTTACGGTGAGCAGTCATTAAAACTGTTACCAAATGAATTTACACCCGTTTGACTCTTTTTCAATGAAATTTGCTTTAAAGACATTAAGAAACAAAGTTTTATAAATATTTAAATTTTTTAAATAAAAATGCTGGGATCGACTATTTTTATAAAACTTAAGTAGAATTTCCCGTAATTCTAGTTTTAATGATTAGTGATGGAGTTTTCCAGAATATCAAGAATTCAGAATAGCAATTTCCTGTTTTAATATTCAGGTTGAAATGAAGTCAGTTTATCTAAAGAATAACTTAATTTATCTTTATAATATGATAGAAAATATTTATTGTAATTATATATATTTGTGACAATCTTTTAAATTCATAAAAAATAAAATTATAATTTTTGTGTGAATATAGATATTTATAACCAATCTTGCAGTTTTAAATATCTTTATATGTGGAGATTTATTATTCAGTAAAATATTCAGTAAAATAACATTATGAAAATCTTCTTTTTTTAACATATGAAATTATAAATATTGTCATATTTTAGTCAAATATAACAGAACCCCCTTTTTCTTCCATTTATTTTACTAAAATGGACGTTATTCGAAAAATATTTCGAATTTATAATTTTTGGATATTTTAGAAATTTTATTTAATAATTACTGATGAAGTTTCGTCGGCACCATGCAGACCTCTGTGTTAAGTTTTCACCTTTTAATAAATTATTAATATAATAAACCAATGATTCCCAGCGTGGAGATAACGCCTCACAGGGAGGAAATTGATTTTTAGGCGGGCAATCCTAAATTTGTTATTCAACCATTTACTATCAGTATTTTTTAATGAAAAAATAATGTTGCAGACTAAAATTAAGTGGAGCAGAAGTAAATTTCAAAAAATCAGTTTAATAAAATTTTAAAAGTGCAGTTAAACCTTCCTAAAGCAATCGCGTTCCGTTCCAATAAAAACCGATCGCTCCGTGAGGCGACCGATTTATACAAGCCATGTTTAAATCTAGATTTTAATTGTTGAAAAGTAATTAATGTTTCTAAACTTTGTTTCTCATTAAGAAAAAGAATAAATTTAACTATCAAAAGTTAAGCACAACAGTTAATTACATAGCTTAATTACTATAGAGTTTAAAAAAATGAACACGTTGATATTTGCTTTGATTTTACGGTTTAATCTATTAAAATTTTATTTCCAAATACTTTCGAAATTCAGTAAATAAATGCATTTTTTGATGGACAGAAATAATGACGATTTCATTACTTTATTTCTTTTAGATATTTTCAACAGAATAAGGCAGGAAAATTTATTGATCGCCATTCGAAATTCTTCGTCAGAGTTGAGATTATTACCTGTATGTCACAAAGGTGAATAAACACTTAAAAGTTACCGGAATAATAATAAAAAAAAATCTAAAATTAGTTTAGAAGTTTGATGAATAATGCGCTCGTCGGAAACATTTTTCTGTTAAAACCTTCAAGTGACCTAAAAAAACGATTTTTTATTTTATTTTATTTTTTTTTTTTATTTTAAGTTGGTCGCTCATGGAGGCAGTTCAATTGCGATGGTCTCTGATTGGAGGTAAAAATAGTATTGAGCCTGTGAGAATAAATTTCGTTTCATGAAAAAGTGATCGTTCTGGGAGGTGGTCTCTTAATGGAGATGGTCGCACAGGAAGGCTTCAATCTATTCTTAATCAAAAGTTTAGTATAGAATATGCAGCAGAATATATTTAACCTCCTCAGTCCTGATGTCTGTCGCATGGAGGCGACACTAAAAAACACCCTTTAAATTAATTTAAATACTTTTAGAATTGTTAAAATTAAATCTAGATCTTTTTGATAGATATATACATGTTAGATGCAGCGATATAAAGATTGAAGCATCTTTGGATATGTTTTATAATAATTTTAAACAGATTTTTGTAGTGTCACGTAAAATTTGTTTCAGGACTGAGGAGGATAAGAATAATACATTAAAATATTTTGACAATTTTTATTTAGCAATAATATGTTTAATATTTTTTTGGCTACTATTGTATTTTGCACTTTTTTCATAACGTTTTATATTATTTATTGAATGAGTTATCTATTTCGATATGCTAGATGTCCAGAAAAAGAGTCTTTTACACATGAAACTGTACAAAATTATGTATAAATCTAACTGCTTTGAACATAATTAACCAAAAAAATGTATGTAAAAGAAGTACTACCAAATTTAAGAATTTGTATAAAGCTTAAATAGCAAAAGAAAAAGCAATTGGTAAAGAGTAGATATATATGGTCCTAATGCAGATTTCACGATAGCATATATTTTTTACATTTAAATTTAGGTAATGCATACAAGATTATTAAACATATTGGAAAGGGAAAAACAGAGAAAATGTGTTGTGATGGGGATTGATGGTTATTTAAATTTGTTAACGAGGAGAATTCTGAAATGCTTCTTGTGTTAAACATACAAAAAAATGCATTTTCGAACACTTTCTGATTAGTATTTAAAAATTTACAAAGATGAATTATAAATGAATTACATGTTTGAAAAAATCGCTAAATGATTTTTCACAATATTTTGTGAAGATAAAAATGCACATTGTATAACACTTTAACAATAAAGTAAGTTGTAACACAACAACAAAACTTTTTTTCGCACAGAGGCCAAGATATATTGAAACATTGCGTTTAGAAAATTACATTAGAAACAATTTTTAAAAGAAAATTTACCTCTTTAATAAGTTAAAATATGTGAAGTGAATAATTACTGTCAAAGCTCTATTATATTTCAACAGTACCAATAAAAGTTCACTTATTAGACATAATTTGATCTCTTCGGTCCCTGGGTCCCCATTTGAGAATCTGTTCTTTTTACCAACAAAAACTAAAAGGTCAGATTTTGTTTTTTTTTATTTAATAGCTAAATGTATTTTGCAGTTAATGCCTACATCTCAGCTAAATCTCATGAAAAATGTCATTTTTAACTGAGTTTGCAAAATGCCTAAAAATTTATAAAAGAGTCTGACCAAGAAAGCGATAAATTTTTCTAAATATTTAACTTAAATCTTTTTCAGTAATTTTCTTGAGAGTTTATTTACTTATTAAAGCTCTTAAGTTTGCGATTGCGTTAATTTTGGTTAATGGTTATTAAATTGTGATTCAACGCCTTGTGGGGTGGTGGTTTCATAGATATACCACTTAATTTTAATTAATAAACGTCACATTGGCACCGGAATTTTGTTTAAAAAATTACGGTTTATTGAATGCGTGAAATATAGCGTTTTCTTATTTACAAATAAAGTTGTTTTCAAATTTCGGTGTCAGTCATTAATTTCAACCCTTAAGCAATGAATTTGCCCTGCGCCGCAAAGGGTTATTGGGGGTTTGTAGTTTTAAATCCATATTTTTGGATCTAAGTTACTATTTACTAAGCGCCTAAAGTATAAATTTTAGAAAAGATACTTTTTCTGTCATTTATAAATTAGTTTTGTTTGGGAAAAAACTTAATAAATAAGTATTTGTATTGTTTTAGCTTCCGAACTAAAAATGTTAAAAACAGAATAAAAGGAAAAGGGGTGCATGCTGATGTAACATATGCTTTTGGAGGGCGTGGTCTATAAAAGTTTCGGAACCACTGCAGTAAACATGCTTTTATGCTATACATGCTATTTTGTTTTTAAAAAAATTCAAAATTCGTTTTTAGAATATTGAACGTACTTATTATCTTAAAATAAATTCATGCAAAACAACTGATACATTATGTTCAAACTGATAAAAATATTTAATTATATTCTGCCAATATTATAACTACTCATCAAAATAATGTAACAATTCTGACGTTCCATTATTCAACGCAAAGTAGGCCATTTAATTAGCTCGGAAATTCTTATTTTAATATTCCGGAGGAAATGTATTAATAGTCAGTTTACATTATAAGTGGCTTATTTAACTTTTGGAATATAACCGTAAGTTCACATTGTCATCGAACGTTTTAGTCTAATAAGCTTTAAATTCCTATAAATAATATTATCAAGTTCGAGAAAATGTAATCCATTTATAACCATTTTCATATATTTAAACATTCAGATTTGTGAAAATTTATTATTCAATAAAATAACATTATAAAATTATTTCGATTTTCTTCTAATCCATTGAAGATATATACACATTTCACTTTTTATTGTAATGGACAACATACTGAAACTTCTCTTCTGAATTTCAAATATTTGGATTTTCTGAAAACTTTATTTAATCATAAGCAGTGGAGGTTTCTCCGCACTATTCGTAACATGTCACTAGCAAACAAGAAATGATTTATCTCTCATTTTAAGATATTTTTTATGAATTATTCACTGAATCAATTGCCAGAACATGAAAATAGTTTATCTCAAGATTTGTCCCTTTTAAAGTAAAATTTAAAGATAAGATTTAAACGAGAACGTCAGTTTCAAAGCTTGCTTTATTCAAATTTTATTTTTCTTTTATAGTGAAAATTTTAACTGCGTCCTTAATTTTAATCGTAAACTACGATTTTGCGGTACAGAAATACACTATAAAAATTTTTGTGCGTGTGTGTGTGTCGGGGGGGGGGGGGGTTTAAATATGTTTTTAAGTAAAAGTTCACCACTAAACTGTATTACTTGAGAAAACTGGATTCTGTTTTAAATTTGAAGTTCTGAAACTGACGTTAATATATATATATATATATTCAAATATACTTTCATATATATATAGATATACACTGGTGTCCAAAAGTTAACCATAATTGGTAATTATTTTAAGTAATGAAAGAAATATGAATCGGAATGTGCTGAAACTCTAGGTGTGTAAACAAAATAGTACGCGTCACATATTTTCGCGAAGAGTTTTCCCCGAAATCGAACAGGGGACCGTCAACAAATTGAAAAAGAACGAAGATCTTTTGGATAACCCTGTCAAAACGAATGTAGCAAAAGCGTTCAAACTGCACATTATGATTAATTGGCTTATTGTAATGTACTGTGTTAATTTTTACAAGGATAGCATGTATACTCGTAGAGAAATTAAGGTTTTTATAAAAACAGTCCTAAATTTTTCCAAGTTTTTTGCTTATAATTTTCAGAGTTCTTATTATAAAATAATGTTCTTTTCTGAAAGTATGATAAACATCATTGTACACAATACCCTGTCATCAGAATTTAAAAATAATAAAAATTGTATGAAAAATGAGTATATTTAGTAAATAATTTTTCATTGCGCATGCGTCAACGATATCAAAATGTCATTTGCATATTGTGTTAGCTAAATGTATACAACAACTTCTGTAAAAGTATCAAAAACATTCTGAAAATGGGAGCCTATAGAATCAACTCAAAATCCTTTATTCCCTAAATGAAGCAAAAAGATGAGGGGCTGTATCCATATTCCATTGTTTAGTGCCTACACAATATTGCACGTACAACTATATTTAGGTAAAACCCCTGATTTTTTTGCTTCCTTTAGGAATAACGGATTTTGAGTTGATTCTATAGGCGACCATTTTCAGAATTTTCAAGCTATGTTTTTGAAACTTTTACAGAAGTTGCTCTATACATTTAGCTAACACAATATGTAAATGACATTTTGATATCGTTGACGCATGCGCAATGAAAAATTATTTACTAAACATACTCATTTTTCATACAATTTTTATTATTTTTAAATTCTGATGACAGGGTATTATGTACAATGATGTTTGTCATATTTTCAGAAAAGAACATTATTTTATGATAAGAACTCTGCAAATTATAAGCAAAAAACTTGGAAAAATTTAAAACTGTTTTTATAAAAACCTTAATTTCTCTACGAGTATACATGCTATCCTTGTAAAAATTAACACAGTGCATTACAATAAGACACTTAATCATAATCTGCAGTTTGAGCGCTTTTGCTACATTAGTTTTGACAGGGTTATCCAAAAGATCTTCGTTCTTTTTCAATTTGTTGACGGTCCCCTGTTCGATTTCGGGGAAAACTCTTCGCGAAAATATGTGACGCGTACTATTTTGTTTACACACCTGGAGTTACAGCACATTCCGATTCATATTTCTTTCATTACTTAAAAGTAATTACTTAATTACCAATTATGCTTAACTTTTGGACACCAGTGTATATTACAAATTTAAAAATTTTTCGCCAAAATTAACCTTTATACTATATTGATTTCCTTTTAAAAATATTCCGTACTTAGTTCAATTTATTAACTCTTGTTTCTAGATCTAATCTATTAATCTTTATGGAAACGATATAAATACTTAATTCGCCTTAAAAAAACATTTATTCAAATGTGCGTACATTTAAAAAGATGGCTCTAAATTAAAAATATTCTTAATTAAACTTTATTTCTTAGTATTCTAAATTAAACTGATTTTTTCCCTGTTTTTATCAACCCTTCTTTAAGAAAGTTTTATTAAATTTATACAAAAACCAAACCTTTCAAAAATATCATTCCTTTTATTTATTTTTATATTTCTTTCGCGTTTGATATTATTGTGTATCAATAAATTCATTTATTTTCTTTTTGTTTTAAAATTAATCGTCTGTAAATGAATATCGTCTTCAGAATATTAATTCTGATTTCGATTATAAATTAGTTAAATAATAATCCTTTAAAATAAAAATTATCGTCTGAAAGTTTCGAGAATGATATGTTAAATCTCGACGTTGGACATGAATTCTGTTTACATGTGAAAATCATGGTTAGAAATTAGAGATTTTTTCTAGAAGTTTGTTTTTAGGTTTAAAAAGAAATCCAAGAGATGAAGATAGATATTCTTTTCTTTTTCTTCGATGAGTCCGTTAAAGACGCAATGATGGAATATTTTTTTCGATGATTCGGTTCAAGACGGCTTGCAAAGGGAGCATTTCCCTCTCTATATGACAATGGTTTAATAAACTGTAATGTGTAATTTAATGAATCTTCTACATTTACTTTATTATTTTTTCCCTCGCTTACCCACGACTCTGTGTTTAAAAAAAAGGAACCAGTGAAGATATTTCGAGTTTCTCCTTAAAATGTCATATATATAATTCATAGCATTATTATAGAATTTATTCTAAAAATATGTATTAAAATGAATACAGACTGCTAAATGGTATACACCAGGCCTGTCCAACCATTTAGTAAACAGGGGCGCACCTCAGCTTCTGGATCTCCGTGAAGGACGCCATTATTCACACGGCTGAAAATCTATTACACAGTAGTTCTATCGCACAGTAATACTATTGCTTAGTAGTTTCAGTACATTCTCTCATTTTAACATAATGCAAATGAATAGTAGAGCGGAAGACAAAAGGCCCTTATAAATCTGGAGTTGTATAATTTTAAATTTCAAATTATGCATTTTTCTGTGATAACTCTATCTCAAAAATGTTTGTACGGTACGATTCTAGAAATTTTAATCGCACCTATAATAACGACAATAATAAATAAATAAATAAACGTAGAATTCAGACATATTGCTAAGTTTTTTTAGGATGTGAGAATATATTTCAACTTATTTTCAAGGTGTATTTTGTTTTATAATATATAAAAAAAGGCATGATGATGATCAATTTATATGGATGATTCCAGACAGAGAGAGAGTCTGAAAGTACTTTCATTAGATGAAAATTATTCTACTCTGCTCTACTCTTTGCATGTGTTACTCATTCTTATTAATTTTTCTAAGTAAATTAAAAACAAATTCCAAAAATTTAAAAAGTCAAAAACGAAAAACTAGCCCCCTTATTCCTCGTATAAAACAGCCAGTTGCCAAGTCCCTTTGAAGGTACATGTGCATGAAAGTCCATATTTTTTCTTTTATGTTGGATGGATTTTGTGATGAAAAATTTGTGAAAATTTTTATTTACATGTAACTTATGAATAAGTAAAGAGAGCTTTTTCCAATTATTACCACCATCAAACCATCATAATTACACTTTAAAAAAATACCTACAAATCGTGAAAATACGCATGATTAAATTTTCAAAGTATATTTTTGGTTTTAATGTGTTTTCAGAAGTTTTAAAAATATCTCTGATGCAAATACTTATGATTTTACAGAAAGTATTCTTTATAATTCAATTTTACTTCTAAAAAGTCTAGTAACAGGAAATCTTCATAAGGGCGCTAAGAAAATGCCTAAAGGGCGCCGCGTTGGACAGCCCTGGTATACACTTAAAGTAGTATTAAAGTATAAAGTATTATGCAGCAAAGTTTAAATGTAGCATTTAGCAATTTTATTTATTTTAATACATATTTTTAGTATAATTTATGGTGCGATCATCCAATTCATAATTACAATTTAATCTTTTTGAAGCGGTTCTCAAAATACCTTCTCAACGACGCTAACATTTCGACACGTTTTCTGGCTGTTTTTTTAACGCAAAGACGAAAAAATTAGCCGGACTGAGTTTTGAAGGGTTTTGTAACTGAAAATGGGTTGTCCATTTTTTGATAATTTATAAGCGATTGCGATCACGCGACTATTAGTTTTCCTTCAAAATTGCGGTATTGCGTGAATAAATTGGGTTTAAAATAGCCACTTTTACGGCATTTTTTCAAACATCTTTTGCATATAACCAAATACAGAAAAAACATTACACAGTTTGTGAGTAAAACTTGCCAAATTTGAACGTTTGCGAAAAAAATAAGTTTTTAAAGCGCGTCAAAGTAGGAACTTGGTTTTGAGAACAATCATAATTTCTAAAATCAAATGGAATTGACGTATTGAGATCATGTGAAAATAATATGAATTGTTTTATTTCACATTCATAAAGGAAAAATATATAATACATAACATATATCCGAAAATATTATTGCAAATAGTATTTGAACAAAAAATATATTTCAATAAAATATCACTGTATTAAAATAATTTACTTCCTATTGGAAAATTTTCATATTTTTCTTATGTTTCATACATTTTTGAACCTGTATTAAAATGCATTTATGCAGAGGAAAGATCATTGCTTTCTGCTGAAGCTCATAAAATATTTAATTTTTGTGACCTAAAAACCAGATGCAGAGCTAATATTACAATAAATTTTTATCTCACAAAAATAAGAATATAAGCCTTGTAGAATCTTTTTAAAATGTTTTCTTGGAAATGCATTATCAGTCAATTTACTCAAGATTACTTGCTTTGTTTATGAAATATAAGAGTAAGTTTCCTTTGTCAAATAAAGTTTCTACGTAATGATAAATTTTTAATTTATATGAATAAGATTAAGTCTGAGAAAATATAATCTGTTTACAACTATTTGTATTAATCCTTTACAACATCAGGATACACGAAAATGTAATATTTACTGTATATACTCGTGTATAATTTGACCCCTTAACTCTCTACTTCAATTTTGGACAAAATAAGACCAAAGATGTCACTTGTCAATTCGAAAAATTAGTCAGGAAACAAAAAGAAATCATTACACTTTTTATAATAATTTGTTATTTGTGCATTTTGTATATTTTAGAAGCCTTTATATTATGAAAGAATAGTAATAGGGGAATCTAACGATTAATATTTGGTGCCAGTGAAGTTTGTGCATAAGCCAAATATTAGTACCCCTAGTGGTTTTTTCGTAGGATTATCATTTTGTTTTCCTGTACCCAGTTTTTCATGTTTTCATGCCTTTGTATATAGGACAAACACAGCGGTAAACCTATGAGTAAGCCACTAGTATAGTCTGTCTCAAAAGTTTAAGCACAAGCATAAAATATCGATTTTTAATGAATTATAAAAAGTTATAATTAATATCATTTTTTTATTTACATATTTAGCAATATTATTTAAATAAACGATTTCAAAAATAGAAAAAAGATAAATTACATAATTTAAAAAAATACAATTAAAAAAAAAGTTTAAAAAAAAGTCTTCAAAGTTTATGCACAATGTCAAAAACAACCATATTTATAATTTTTACAGAACTTTTACAAACAATTTTTTTCCATGTTTTTGGATTAATTCAAATAAATGTGCTTTCGTCGAAATTATTAGTTTTTGTGGGGTTTCTGGTGGCAAAGAATACCATGCTTTCTCAATAGCCTCTTGGAGCTCTTCAATAGAGTCATACTGCTTTCCATTGCCTAAACTTGGCGAGTTAAAATATTCCAGACATTCTCAATCTGGACTCAGTCTGGACTTAAAGCTGGCTAGTCAAGTGCTTTATCATTTTTCTGTAAAATCCGAAGTTTTATAGAATGGGATACTTCGATTGAAGCATTGTCTTGCAGAAAAGTTTTCATTCAAAACCCCCCAAAATGTCACCGAATGGAAGCAAATGATGGTTTAGCGTCTCTTGAAACTTTTTGAATCTTCTCTTCCTTTTAGAAAAGCCAGAGAGGGCTGGCAAATGCCCCAAATGCCCCCCCCCCAAACCATAACGGATTTACCGCCTTGCTGCCTGCTGAAAAATGTCCTTCGGGCTCTTGCGTAACTCATGCCAATACGCGTTCCAACCATCAGGGCCATCTAAGTTCCACTTTTTCTCCTCGCTGAATAAAACAGTAAGTCATTTGTCCCCTTAGGTCGTGTTTATTAGCCCAGTTCATTCTTACCTGTTTGTGATGTAATTTAAGAGACGGTTTGCGAGCGAATTCTTTTACATGATCTTCTTTCTATAATTCTTTTACCTTTAATACGTCTATTTACAGTGTCTTTGGGCATCTGTACTCTGAGATTATTTTTAATTTGCCGTATGGGGACATTTTTTGTCTAAATACCAATCTCCGTATTTTCCGATCAATCTGAACAATCGTCATACGTGGTCGTCTACATCTTTGTTTTTCACTTAAAATGATCATTTCTAGAAAGTACTTGATATATACATAGCTTTGATCAATTTAAAGCTTTTGCAATTTCAGAAACAGTTTTATTTTGAGATTTCAATTTAAAATCTTTCAAAATGTCACATTTTGTGTATTCTTTAACCCTTTGTCATGTTTAAAACATTAGGAAATAATTTCTCCAACTTTTATACTTGTATAAAAGTGCAATATGATGTCATACAACGTCATTACACAATATCAATCCCGTGTTTCTAAAAAAAATTGCATAAAGTGCTTAAACTTTTGAGACAGCGTTTCTTCAAGAAAAAAATAAAAAATAAATAAAAATAAATATATTTTTTATTTTAACTACCCAAAATGCCTTATTTTATTTTATTTTGATTAAATGTTGAGTATTTATTATAATTAGCATGAAATATTTTCTTCTTCAATTATTTTAAACCAGATTGGCAGTGCTTAAACTTTTGAGACAGACTATAGTATTAGTTTTTAGCTTAAGCACTGCTTCACTTCCAGTGGGCATGGATTATTAGATTCCAAAATTACTACTCTTTCACAAAATAAAGATTGTTTTCTTGTGCTCGGTACCTTTTAGGTTTTTGTCCTGTCGGTCTTGGACTTTTAACAGCCTTTTTACATGGGGAATGACATTCCCTTTCGAATGTAAAGACTTTCTTTTATAAATATATTTAAATTCATATGCAGAAGATTAAAAGTTAAAATATATCTATATAATTCGTTTGTTGTTATCTAATAAAATTATAATCGTACCGTAATATTTGTGTATTAGTCGAGGAATTTTTGACAGAAATTTGAGAGTTGAAAATGGAATGGTCGGCTTATGTACAAGTTTGTAAAATAAATAAATGTTCACCCAATTGTCGCTATTCAGAATATTTTTAAAACAAGAAAATTATACCTAAAAATAATGAACCTGACATCCTTTGTTATTTTCATTTAAAGATTTAAAAAAAAATGTGACGATGGTTATTTCCCTGTGGTTGACAAACGGAGCTAAACAATAATTCCCTTGTAATTGTTCTGAGAACTTTTTGTCTTGAGACAGAATTCCCTTGAATACAAGGGCATTTCTTTCCGTATTTTAATATATTTTTAAATATTTTAACTTGACTATGCTTCTAGATTTCTGTCCTAAAAGTCTAATGATACAAAAGAGTACTATATTTTTGCAATATAAGAAGTTTTTTACCTCATGTAAATAGGACTTGAATGGGATATTAATATTTTCTTAGGTACTACTAGATTATCCCGTCGACCAAAATATTATCGCTAAACTATAAGATTAAATCCCAATAATGCATGATCTTGAATGTCACATTCAATGACATTACGATTCATGTGTTTAAAATGTCATTAAGTGATTTTTATTTCGTTTTTTTTATTATTTGAATTTTTATTAATATTCTACTAATTATTTGTTTTTTCTTTATTTAAAATATAAATTATGTCAATATATATAATTTGGCTATTAGTTTGGCAATTTGTATAATTTGGCGAAATTGGCCGACGGGATAACAGAGTAGTACCTTTTCTTATTGTCAATTACATATTAAAAATTATTTTTCAGTATATTACCAGAAACGTAATTCGACTTACACCTGATAATTCAAAATTATGCGTAAGAAATGACGTGGTCGACCCATACATATGTACATATGGTAATAAAAATCGCATTTGATTTATTCTATCCCGTATAAATATTTCTTTCTAACATTTCACACACAAATGTATCAGAGCCTCCTTTTCCTTATTCTTTTATTAAAATGGGCATTCTATATAAAATATTTTGAATTTAAAATTTCAGGATTTGCTTAAAATGTTATTTAATCATGAGCAATGGAGTTTGTTCTCACTATTCACAGCTCTTCACTACAAAAACAAGAATTATTTCACTTTTTCTTACCATGTTAAGATTTGTATGAATTATTCATTGAATCAATCACCTGGGAAGGGGGATAGTTTTATCTACGGATTAGTTTATTTTTTATTTTAAATAAATTTAAATATATAGCATAAATATATAAAATAATTCTTGGCATTGAAGGAATACTTAAATCCAAACTGTATGTCAAATTTAAATTCGTTTAAGCTTTTTCTCAAGCTGGATGGGTATGACACATTAAAACCATTTGGCGTACGCATTTCAAATACGTAAAAGGAGAGTTCAGAATACAATTGGCATATAGAAATATTACATTAAAATATTTGAGTGAAGTTATATTTTCCATATTATATGATTTTTAACATGTTATTAGGTTTTTATATATTTTTTTTGAAAAGGGGAAACCTTTTTTTAATGCATGTTAAACCCATGATGATTTGAAAGATTTCTAAAGCAAATTAAAGAATTTTTCCAAGTTTTATATTTATTGAAAATATATGGGAAATATCATAAGCATAAAATGAAAATATTGTTAAAATAAATCCCGTATTTGAATTAAAAAGAATAATTCGTCGTCTTAAAAGTATTATATTCTTGATTTTTTTTTTCTCAAATTGAATAGATATGACACATTAAAATTATTTAACGCACGCATTTCAAAATATGCAAAATGAAATCTCGGAGTATAATTAGCATCTAGAAATATTTAAACATTAAAAATATTTTAATAAAGTTATATTTTCCATTTTATAATAATTTTAAATATGTTTATATAATATTTTTGAAAAGGGAAAACCTTATTTTGATGTTTGTCAAGCTCCTTGTAAATTGAAAGATTTCTATAGGAAATTAATGAATTTTTCCAAGTAATATTTACTGGAAATATATGGTGAGCATAAAATGAAAATATTGTAAAGACGTTCTGGAGGGTTAGATTATCGAAAACATCCGCGGATGTTGAGACTATCTGTTTGTACATATAAAAAAAGTAAGTTCTATTTTTTTAATGGAAAAGAAGAACTAAAGTTCAAAATATTTATTTATTAAGCATTAAAATTAAAAGTATGTGTTTTTAAATAAATTTTAGTGCTTATAAACATATTGTACAAAACTTATTTTCTAGTGTATGGTGGTAAAAATTGAATGATGTACTACTAGATGACAGAACAGGTCTTATGTTTATGAATTTACATGTAAGGAAAAATCGCGTTCTGGAATCCTATTTTAAATTTAAGATTCACTGGTGAAGAATCATTATCTGTTGTTTTTTCAATAACTTGTTGTTGACGTTTCAACTTTCCCCGACAAATTTTGCAAAAAAAAAAAAAAAAAATCGCCTAGAATAAAAATTAGAAAAATTTTGAAAATTCGAAGAAAAAAAATCTGCATAAAAAATAAAGGGAATTACTCATCTATATATTCCCTTAACATCAGTGCTGAAGTTCTCGCAACTTATAAGTGTCCAGTGAGACATAAATACATAGAATTGGTAAAACAAAGTAAGTTTACTTTCTAAAAGAAACTCTTCGTTATTAAATAAAATTCGCGAATAACGAGTTCAGTCTCACGAATGTTGAAATTTTCTGCATTTTTTATTTTGCGAATAATCAAACTCGCGAATGTTAAATCCACGAATATTAAGGGATTACTGTATTTGAGTTTAAAAGAAAAAAATTGAATTCTGTGGTTAATTTTTCTACATTGGATTATCTACTAAAAATATATTCTTTTTGAGAAAGCAGTATGACTTTATGTTGATGCACGTGCATGAAAGTTCTATGAAGAAAAGAGATCAATATAAGTAAAATTAAATCCATAGATTGTTTTTATGCGCTTAGGAATTTAACACAAATTGTAAGAATGTAATTAAATTTGAGTCAGAACAAGAAATTTTAAATGTGTCATTCTCTCCTGCACTATGTAAAATTTCTTGTATTATTTAGAACCTGTCTCTACTGAAAATTTCTAAGTAATACCCGTTAACTTTACATTGGTCTTGTTTATGATTTGTTAATATGAAATTTATTGGCATTTGTTCAAGTATAGCATAACTTTGCGATAGTTTGGAATTTAATTCTTCACTGTGCGATTTTTTTCAATTTTCATGAAAAAAATTATTTGAAATCTATGAATCGGTATAATAATGAGAAGAATAGTAAAAAAATGAATTTAAAATTTTCAACTAAAATTTGATATTTTATAACGTGTACAATATATACACAATTGGGGTTTTAAAATATTGTATTGCTATATTTTGCAAATAAACGGGCTTAAATTAATCTTATCTGCTTAACATTCTGCAACTTTCTTCATATTAACATTTATAAGTATTCAGTAAAAATAATAAAAGTAAATTTTTACCTCAACAGCTTGGTCGAATTTATTTATTTCCGAAGAACAAAATCTGCTTTTATTGTCAAATGCAGCCATCTAACTTGGTCATAATAAGTGTTGTTCCATTTCTTGGACTTTTTTGGATAATTTACAGCGATCATATTGGCCGAATTCATGGCACATAATGAGAATTATAGTGTTTTTTGTTATGGTTTTTTTTTTTTTTTTTTTTTTTTTTTTTTTTGTCGTCCGATTATCTACACTAGCGATATAGGACCAGGGAGAGAGTGCCTTTCATGGGGGGGGGGTCTTTCTAAGAGAATCTAACCCGTATTTACGCACGGTTCGAAGAAAACCACGTAAACTCCGAACGGTTAGTTTGGCAGCCGTTATTGGGTTCGAACACAGCACCTGCCGTCTACCAGTTGAGAGGTCAGAACCTCTCGGCCACTGATGGCATTTTTTTTTGTTATGTGCCAGATATAACACACGTTCCAGTGAAAGGTTAACTTCGACATCCTTGCATATTATAAGCATATACAGTCAAACCTCGTTAACATGAACACGCTTCACCTGAACTATTTCTAACATGAATTATTATCGCAATCCCCTATAAAAGTGAATACAAATATTTGATACTGATAATATGAATTACTATTAACATGAACAAAATTTTGAATCTCCTTGAGATTTATGTTACCGAGGTTCGACTGTGTAATTTAGTACACTCATATGAATTAGCATTGTCTAAAAAATGAATGTTTTCCTCATTTTCTTTATAGGGGACCACCGAGCGCTCTTCAAGCAAGCCATGCGACACTGGGAGAACTACACGTGTATTCAGTTTGTAGAAAGGGAAGAGCATCCAAATTACATAGTATTTACGGAGAGACCTTGCGGGTAAGTTTTAAATTTGTAGAGTGAAGATGGAATTTTTCTCAATACACCTTTTTAGCTTATCTGAATATTTTCCATTACAATATAAAAGATGCGTGAGCGTGTAAGATGCATTAGTACATTATATGAAATAGGAAATGTAATTAAAGTGTGTATTATAAAAAGTAATGTGTAATAAGAACTATAATTAAAAACGCAAACTGCCTTATTCGTACATTTTTGTTAGGTGCTAGAATGGCTTTTTCATAGTTGATTGCTTTATCGAAAAACAAGTACAGTTATTTATAGAATTATATCGGGTAGTTTCTTCCACAAGTTATATGATGGGTGATGAAAATGAAATTAGATAAAAATAAGTGACTAAAAATTTCACTTTAATTTCGTCTAATCAAATTTTAAAATGTTTTTTTAACTGACGCAAAAGATAAATCGCCAAATATAGTTTTAATTGCAATATTTGCATTGATTTTTTAAAAAAGTATTTTGATTGATTTTATGTTTAAATTTAACATTTTAATTTTAAAAAATTAAAACAGTAATTAAAAAGATCTTTTTTTTTTTTTTTTTTTTTCTACCTTTTTAAAAAATACAATGAAATCTCCAAATAAGGGACACTCCGAATAAGAGACAACTCTATTTATGGGACAAAAGTTCTGGTCTCAGTCCCTTAGTATAGGACCTGAAATGTATTTTCCTTTGAATAAGGGACACTCGATTTAAGGGACATTTTAAAAATGAAATTAAAGAAGCTGGTTTTTGTATTTCAGATAATAAAGTACTCTATGGTGCAAATTAAAACACAGATTTTTGTGATATTATCAATGAGATAAGCAGTTATGTTGATACAGAGGTATACAACACAATTGATGAGTGTTTATTCACCCATAATTCAAATAAAGATATTCAGTGCGTTAATCCCTATTGCTGAAAATTGTGAGAATGGCTCTAAAAGAGAAGAAGAAATTAAATTTGTGAGATAGAAACTTAACAGAAGCTTTAAGTTACATAAAACTGTTGAAATATTTTATTTATAAATAATGCTCATAATGAAAGACTAAAATTTGTAAGTGTGGTAAATGAACACTTGAGAGGTTTGTAGTGAAAAATTGAAATCTGAAAAACAATCGCTTTTAATCGATTAGTACTTCAAGTAAAATTCTTTTAAATGTTATTGTAATTATTGCATGTACAAAAATACTTATGTAAAAAATTTAAATCAGTAACTCTACAAATCATTTAACGTAGTAATTGATCGAAAATTTAAATTAATTTTAATTTTCTTTTGGGTCTGATTAACGTAATTAATAGCCTTTTTGTAAATTTAGACTTTCATCTTTAATGCTTGGTTATTTTTTATGTCTTTTCTAAATGATAAATTTTTAAAAAAGTAAAAACTCCAAATAAGGGACACCTCTATTTAAAGGACACAAATTCTGGTCCATGGGTGTCCCTTATTCGGAGGTTTCACTGTAATTAATTCATTAAACCTTTGCGGTGCAGGACAAATTCATTGCTTAAGTGTTGGAATTAATGACTGACACCGGAATTTGAAAACAGCTTTATCTGTAAAGAAGAAAACGCTATATTTCACGCATTCAATAAACCATAATTTTTTTAACAAAATTCCGGTGCCAATGTGGCGTTTGGGAATTAAGTGGTACAGTAGAACCCCGATCTATCGTTTTTCAAGGGGTGCAGGGAAAAAAACGATGAATGCCGATTAACCTCAAAATACGAAAAAACACAATATTTATGCCTTACTAATGAATTCAATGTATACAGTGTACTAATAAATACTATTATGCTGTTTACTAAACTGTATCAAAAAAAAAAAAAAAAAAAAATCGAAGTTATAAAAGATTGATATTTATCTAAAAAATATTTTTTTGTTCATTTTTTTAGTTAAAAAATAAAATTTCAAGATATACAACATTTTTCTGGTCATTTTCTGTAATTTCATATGCGTATATAAAAGTTCATACAGTTTCAAAAGCCGTAATTGCATTAACTATGATGGTTCAGCTTCTTCGGCATGTTATCCTCTGCTTCTTCGCAATTACTTTAATTTTTTGCATTATCACACATTTCTCCTATGTTTCGGACACCGCATGTCGCAAAATCTTCATCAGTGGAAATATAATCGCATCCGCTGCTATATACAACCACTCTACATCTACTGTATTGTTATTTTGCATTATCAACGCAAACAACTCAAATGACTTATTCTAGGATAAAAGAAGTAATTCCAGTTTGTGTTTCATATGAATTCGCATGAGTTTCAATTTCATTTCGGTGAGGAGAAAAATTTTACAACGATGAATGCGGGAAAATGACTTTTTGAAGAACGATGAATGCGGATTTCGTTAACATTATTTAAATGTAATTTGTGCAGGGACCGTAGAAATAAAATGATCAATGCGGGAAAACGATGGATGCGGGAACGATAGATCGGGGTTTTACTGTATATCTATGAAACCACTGCGCCGCAAGGGGCTAAGCAACGCCATTTCTTCAATCAATGATAATGGCAATTGAAACAATGACCACTGACGAAATTTGTTTTAAAAATACGAAATTGTATTACCTAAAATTACTTATATTGGTATATTATGAATGCAAAATACTGCGGGAATATTCTCTGTCCAGTAATATAACATGCAAAAAAAAAAAAAAAAAAAAAAAAAAATCTTAATTCTTTTAAAATTTCTAAAGTTGAACAGACCTTTTCACGCACTCCTTACTCGCATGTAATTTGCTTGCAACGACATCATAAGTTCTTTAAAAGTGTGCACCTACTGTAAATTAAAATAAAACTGTTGCATACGGATTTTTGAATTTATAATTGGTTTTCTCTGAAAAAAGCTTTACCAAAAATCCATTATATTGTTCTTATTTTTTTTCTTCTTATTCCCATCTTATTTTATTTTTTTTTTCTTCACCTTTTTAGGTAAAACATTATTCAAAAATAAATAATAAATGCTAAATATTAAACTATCCTGTATTTACGTGCATTTCATAAGCCAACAAATTATTTGAAACAGAAAATTTAACTTAAATTAAAATTCAGTGCACGCTCTCTATTATATAATAACTGTTTCACACAGCTCTTTAAAACAATCAATTTTTTCTATTAAAACTTTTTTTTTTTTTTTTTTAACAAAAATCTATTATTGATCCTGTCAAGTTTCTGACGCTAATGGGCAAGTAGCTATTTAGAATTACGGTTATCTGATATTACCTTTTTATTTGTGTATATTAACATGTATAGCTTTCTGCCTAGTTAAAGTGTAAAATAATATACTTTATCTTGAGGTTAATCTGCGATATTATAGTTAGCTTTATATGAACAATACTTTTGTATCCATGAATGACAGTTAACCTGTCTATTTAAAATGCATACCTGAGATAAGACGGACAAAAGAATTTCGCTCACTATTAAGGGATATAGTGTATACCATAGCAAGGAGGAAAGTTTTTAGATAAGACGGACGCGAATAGGTTGCTTTCTGTGAAAACGGAATGGTGGAGAGGAATCATCAGTTGTGGGTGGACTTGAAAGTGTGTTTTTTTTTCCCCCTTGGTAGAGTTTTGAAGAAACAGTTTGAGGCTCTTGACGTATATTCGTAAGAGAGAGGTCTAGGATGATCCTCCGATAAATATATTTAGGTACCCAAATGTGAAAAGGATATAAAGTATTTTAATTAGTGCACCAAGTACGCGGAAATGCTGTATGCCAAGTTGCTGTTTGCAACTTAATATCGGACTGTATAGTCTATATTAGAGTTCTTAGTTATAAATATTGTTTTGTTATATGTAAATGTGTAAATAAAACTTGTTGGTTAATTAAATAAATTTAACGTTCTTTTTCCACAAAATCTTTCTCAAAACGCGCCCGGTATCACGTAGTTATATCAGTGGTGGCACAATACCAATATAAAGAAACATTCTTCGAAGTGGTGTTAATTAAAACTACATCAGCTCTTTTCATATTTTCTTCTTTCTTCTTATTCCTATTTAATATTATTTTCCTTTTTCTGATTTTAGAAAACACAATATTTAAAAATTATTAATAAATATTGAAAAGAAATCATCCTGTATTTCCATGTATTTTATAAGATACGAAATTATTTGAAATAGAAAATTTAACCTAAATTAAAATTCAGAGCACGTTCTCTAAATACAATAAAACTTTTTCATATGGTTCTTTATGAAACAATAATTTATTTTCTTTATACAAATTTTCTCCCAAAATATTGTGAACGATTTTTCCAAATAAGTTTTCTTTTTAAATACCCAACACCGACGAGTTACAAGGGAAAAAAACTCAATAGAGCAATAAGTTAGAGGTCTGAATTTTTTTGTTAAGAAAAGTAGAAGAAAAAAAATTGCAAGAAACTATTGTCAAGTAAATCCATTGTCACTCAAACAACTTGGTGCTTGAAAAGATGTCAAGTCCACTTTCGTGTATCGATTCTACTTTGACAGCATTGGACCGCAAGTCCATGCAAAGAAAATCAATATTCAGAAACCTTAACTCAGAAACTTTATTTTATTTTTATTTTTTTTTATATATATAAAAGAATCGTAATTATTTAAGTGACTTTTTTTTGATGAAATAGTTACTGGATTTATTTTATTTTTACTTTTTTAGTTCTGTGGTAAACATTGCTAAAGCGTTTAAAATTAAAATTTTGTTTTGCTTTTATAACATTTTCCAAAATTGTTGAAACGTTTGATAGTTCGATCTGTCTTTTTGTCTGTGCAATCTGGCATCATTGACTGCTGTGACAAGCTTAAACATACTCAGACTGCATAACAGTTTTATGTTTTGGGGATAACGAGACGTGTTCGTTATTGAATGTGCAGTGTGTAGCAGTAAAAGTTCATATACATGAACACTCAAACAATTACATCATGTGAAAAATTATTTATTACATTTTAATGATGTTATCATACTTCAAACGTAATGAAATTGAAGTGAATTATTGAGTTGGAACAATTTTTTTTTTTTTTTTTTTTTTTTTTTTTCTAAATGAATACACAAAACATTAAATTATGGTTTGTAGAGGATAGGGATCGTTTCCGGTGTCTTATAATCAGGGTTTTCGCTGTCGCTTGCCATTGCGCCAAATTGCGACTAAATTCTTCATTTGGCGAGTAAACAAGCGATTAGATTCGCCAAATTGCTACTGCTCAATTTTTGCTTTTTCTTTTTCTCTTTTTCGTTTTTCATACATATTTTTAATACATACATTATTTTTAATATATTTGTAGCGGAGAGATGAAATTAGATTAATAACAATCGTTGTCGCAGTTATAAAAACTTAGGTTATTTTAGAACATATTGAAGAAAGGGGGTACATTTAAGGATTAAAGATATATATATTGTGCTACACGGCGAATCTATTTTGCAAATACTTTTTTCATTTGGCGAATGTTTTTATTTTTTAATTAGCCAATTTACTAACGTTGGTCAAAAGTCAGCAAGAACACTGCTTATAATAATATCATAATGCAAACGTAAAGAAATCTGATTGGTTAATCGAAAATTACTGGACTACTTAGCTGCCTATATCATAAAATCTTCTGTTACAATATAAAGACTTACATGTGCGCGTCTTGATTTTAAATGCAGAATGCAATGCCTTTGGTTTTTTGCATTTTTTATTGCTATTATGAATGATTTGGTACAGTCTGTGTAGCATAAAAATACAAAGTTTATTTTTAATCTAATTTTCTGGGATCTATTGAAATGTAACAATAATTCGAAAAACTTGTGAAATTTATATTGTTTATTCCGAACATTCTTTCGGTTTGTATAGGATTAAAAAAAAATATTTCATCTTTTCACATTAGATTTAATTAAATATTTGATTTGCGATTAAAAATAATGACATGGATTACTTTTTGACCAAGAAATTCAATGCATCTGGTTTTCAGCATTCTATCCCTAAAATAAATAAGGGTGCTTAAGGGTTTAATAATAATCTTCATTTTTTAAATGTGTTTAATAAAGTATGCTTTGCTGCATGTTTTTCGCTTTTGTTTAAGGGAAAAATACTTCGTTAAAAATGTCTTTTTTTTTTGCTTAAAATGATGTTTAAATTATGTAAATAAGGCAATATTAGTTTTTTTGGTTTAAAAATAGAGTTTTCAAACAATGTCTCATGGAAACGACTTAATATAAAAACGCGTTTTTCTTCATGAGGTTGGTTCAACATTTCTCGTATTTAAAATGTTATAATTTAAGAACAGTAAAAGATAACTGTTTGAAATTTGGAACATGTCTTTTTTAATTGTTTTACTTTGATTTTTATCTAGCACATTTGAAAAAAAAAAAAATATTTACTCTTGAAAATATGTTTTTTCTTTCCAAAAAAGCTAGATCACTTTTTTTTAATTTTTGACTTTAAATATTTTAAATTTTTATTTAAATTATTCTTTTAAAAATTCCTGAATCAAAATAAAAACTCATACTTATGTTTATTTACATTAAAAAAAGAAATTCTAAATATAATATTTCGAGTTATAATAATTTTTAAATTACACCACTTTTTTCGTAATTTTTTTTTTCAAAAACGTTTATGTGGTTTTGTTTGTTTACATATGATATAGTTAACTATCAAAAAACAATTCAGAATTTTAAGTCAATAAAAAAAAATAAAACGTATCTCGTATCCTCATAATATACATTCGCCCCACCAGTGGCCGAGAGGTTTGGACCTCTCAACTGGTAGACGGCAGGTGCTGGGTTCGAACCCAATCGCGGCTGTCGGCCTAACCGTTCGGAGTTTTCCGTGGTTTTCTTCGAACCTTGCGTAAATACGGGTTAGGTTCCCTTAGAAAGACCCCCACGTAGGGCACTCCCCCTGGTCCTATATCCCATTAGCGTAGATAATCGGACGACAAAAATCAATCAAAATCAATCAATCAATCAATCAATCAATCATAATATACATTCGCAGTTATATAAGATTGAGTAAAAATTTCAGTTTTCAATATTTATCAATATATATTTATATTCATCAATATTTATCTGAATCCAACTTCAGCCTGAAAAAGATAATTCCTAATCGAAATGAAAAGCTTTTAAGAAGTCCAAACATCGGTCGGATAAATTTTTTTACCCGGCATGATGTCGATATCTATTTCTGACCAATGTAAACATGCTTATTATCAGAAAACGAAACATAAAATTAAAAAAAAAAAAATCATTGTTTTCTGGGAATCTCAAAATTTCTATACCTTAATTTTATACTTTTAAATTAACAAAATATTTAGTGCGCCAGTATCTCTGAATTTTTCAGAAAAACGCTTTGCATAACAAATTTACCGAAATATGATTAGAAATTTAATTTGCCATCAACGTGAAAAGTATGTGTATTGTATGAAAATATTTGTTTACAGTGAAAAATAAAATCTGTTTTCTGATATTTTTGCTTAGTTAACATGTTCGCTGCCGCTTACGTAAAGATGTAATGATAGTTAATGCCGCACTGTAGAAGTGAGTTTTTCCCTGATGCCGATTTACTTTTTATAACAAAGAATCGGTGGAAGATTTTTCCGCGCCAGCGCGTGACTGGCTATTGGACATCACCCCACATCACGCTGTAGCGCGTGAGTGCTCCCTTAACATTGGCGCCATATCACGCGCTGGCGCGTGATCGGCAGCGAATGTCTTAATAGTACTTTTTATTGCAGTATTGAACGTTGATGTTTGAACACACACAGATTGAAAATATTTGGTTTAATTCAATATTTTTATTTAATTATTTATTTTTTGCTAAATACTGTAATATTCTGTTAACAAGCAAGTGTATGTATTCATTTAAAACGCATTTTTGTATATTTGAGATAAATTTGATTGTAAGAAAAGATTAAAAAAAAACGTTTTTTATGTACTAGTACCACACTTTATTTTCTTTAAAAATGGAGTGTTTTTAAATGAATATCTTAGTTTTAATACTGGGTAGTATTTATTACATAAAACTTATAATTATTAATATATAGAATCAAAAAACTATTTGAACAAACTACAAAGTTACAAGTCTTTAACCTACAAAGTTATAAGTTTTCAATGATAGCATATATCAAGTCTATAGCTTCGATTCTTCCCGAACGTTGATTAGCAAAGAAAATCTGTTCATATACCCGATTTGACGCCATGCGATTTCTATCTGTAGGGGTTCATAAAAGATGGTGTACTTGCCTCCACTACCAGCTAGCCATCGTAGCTGTTGCATCAATGATCCCACAAACACTAATCGGCGTTTTGGTAGAACTGAGCTATCGACTTGATGTGTGGCGTGTGGCAAAAGATGCTGACACTTGTGAACTACTGGGTAAAACTGTTCGAGTTGCTCTTTCTTTTTATATATTAATTGTAATTTTAAGATTTACGTGATAAATACTATCAAGCGTTAAAACCCGAATATTCAATTATAAACACCTCGAATAATCTTCATAATATAATTTATTTTGTAAAACTTTCAATATCTTCCGATTTGTAATGTATGTAGGGCTTTTACCGCGTGTTATGTCATCACACATCTATTTTTTTATGGAAGACAATTGATGTAAATAGATAATAGTCAAGAAAGTCAGACACAGGTGGCATATAACGGTGATAGGATGTTTGAACAACATCTAAGTAAATATTTTAATTTCAAAGAATTATAAGTGTGATATACGTTGTCTGATATTATAGGTTATGTGAAACAATCATTCAGTTTTCCAACTCTATTTTTAGTGTAGTGAATGACATAGCAAAACTAAAGATGCTTTTAAATTCTTATTTTACTTCAAATGATTTCACAAAATCTTTAATAGTCATTGGACTCCTATTAAACTTATTTTAACTGTACAATGACTTAATTTAAACTTTTTTTTCGTAAAGTTTCTATAATTGTATCATGTCTAAATATATTTTCATTGACAGGTGTTGTTCCTTCGTCGGTAAACGAGGCAACGGCCCCCAGGCCATATCCATAGGCAAGAACTGCGACAAATTCGGCATTGTAGTGCATGAACTAGGTCACGTGGTCGGATTTTGGCATGAACACACGAGACCGGATCGAGATAAACACGTCCAGATAATCAACAAGAACATCATGACCGGTGAGGACTTTGTTCTTTGTTTCTGCGATTTTCTTTCTCAAGTTGTTTCCAGGTGTAATAACAGTCATCAGTTTTATAATGATTGATTTTGCTTTGCCAAAACGAATTGTATAAGGTATGAATTCAACTTTTAAAGCTAAACTATTCAGTCAGGCAAAATAACTAAACCCAATTTCTAGATAATACGATGAAATTTACGGTCACAAGAGGAATATTATCGTATAATTATCGTATAATTCCTTAACATGATTCATAAAATGCTTATCTTGTGATGAGCAAAATAACTCTGTTGCTAAAATATTGAAATCTTTGTTTGCCACCAGAAAAAATTTGTGTATAAATGCTTTTGTTTTACGTGTGCATTAATAAAGCAATTTAATTAATGTACGATTTAGGAAATGGGATTTAAAACTGAATGGAAAATATAGACCTCATAGAGTTTGAAAAGTTTAAAATAACTGAAGGTGAAGGTATCTCAAGTGGCTTTTTTCATCTGGTACCATTCGTACATGAGATTGGTATGAATGGTTTCTCGAGATTCTGCAAGAAAAATATTGCGCTGTTCATCATTCATGTTTTTCTACGACTCTTTTGGAAATATGTCGTTCTTCTACAGAAGCTTTTACTTATTTAATGGTATTGATAAACGTAAAATACGATAAAGTGGCATACAGTTTAAAAGATTCCAAAATGTCTTCTACATTTTCCCAAATTGTTGGATATCTGAGTGATTCGTATTCCATATGAAATATTTCGTATTCGTATTTCGTATGAAATATGGTTAAATATATGATGTGCATAGTCAAAAACTTTTGTCAGGCAGCATTTTGCAGTATTTTATAGTATTTATAAATTGCGGTAATTATTCCAATAAAGATAACTTTTCACTGTATTGTGTCACATGATTTTACGCTAGAGTTCTCTCGTTACATTCGTTTTTAAAATTAATTTCGAAATTATTTTTATGCTATATATTTGTTCCACATATGAAACGAGCTGAAGAGAAAATCTTCACTTAATGCTATAAGTTAAATTTATTATAGAGGGATGTTTTAATGCTTTGAATCTAATTAAATATTTGATAACAAGTTTTGATAATTTAGTTACAAAGTTAAATTTTCTATCAATATTATTTTTTTAATGTAGTTAATTTCACTAGTTCTTACTTTTTACTTACTCACCATGCGTAGTATAGGGTAAGTCTTGCAATCGTTTTGAAAATCGAAAAGTTTTTGTTGACGGATTTACACTTTTCAGATACTGGAGATTCTGAAAAAAAAATATTTTTAGAAAAAAAATTGCCGTCCGCCTGCGTGTCTGTAAAAGCTATATCTTCCGAACAAATTGAGATAGAGACTTAAAATTTTGTCTGTACTTAGTTTGTAACAATAGGACAAAACGTATTTAATATCAGTAACCTCGATTATCCGGAGCTATTTTTTGGAGACACTCGAAAACGAAGTCGTTCAGATTATTAGTTGCCGAGATATTTGTAATCCTGTTTTCCACATTCTTCGATTTTTCATGAGCCATTCAAATTTTAATTCAAATATGTATTTTAAATGGAAATTAGACACTTAATCCGACTCAGTAAGCTGTTAATTAAAATGATTGTTATTTTTGAAGTTATAAGGATGTTTCTTTTAAGCAATTCGGAACTACTCTAGTAGTTTGGCGTTTTATGTAATTTGTCAAAATGGGTTCATCAGCAATTCATCAAGTTTTTTGTCTATGATCGCTCTAAGCATAGACAACTAATCTGTGTTAGGATGTAGCAAATTGGTATGTGCCTTACATTTCAAAATTTTTTAACTGTCAATTTCAGTTTTAAACGACTATTACTTTTTTTTTTTTGTAATATTTTTCTTGTTAGCGAATTAAAAATTTTCTATACAATATCCCTAATACGAATGGGAGACGATATACGAATTTAATTTCAGTAACCTTTATTTAATGCTTTTATTAATTTAAACACCTTTTATATATTTTATAACGTTTAAAATATTTTTATATGTGAAATTGAATTTCTTTTATCAACACTTAAAAATTAGACAATAGGCATCCTGTATAGTGTAAATGAATTCAATGATGTCATTATTTAACAACTAATTTAATGAAGAAACACCAACGTAATGTTATAAGACGCATAATAAAAGCGCTAAAAATAAATTCAGTAAATAAACAAGTTGGAAATTGCACGTGAAGCGTAGCAAATTAGGTGCGTTCGTACGATAACGAAGTTTTAAAAATATTACTTTCATATATCAATCTCATGAAATTATAAATAGTGAATTACAATTAAAACGCTCATCAAACAATGTTCTCCCTATACCATTATGTAATGGAATACTTTTGTGTGGCATTGTAAATCAATAACAAATGTTCTTTGCACAGCAGATTGTGCAGAATGTTATTATAATATGTACTTTATAGTTGCATATAAATTTTATTAAGTTCGCATGAGTGTAAGACGATTAAAATGCATTTAAAACATTTTTTCCTATTGACCGTAATGTAACGGAATACTTTTGATTGTCCCTGTAATTGATCTATGCATCCGATTTTCATAAAATTTGAAATAACTTGACAAAATTATGTAATAATTATGTATTTTAAATTTCAAACGTATAGAATATATTTTAAAACATTTTCTCCATTGACCGTAATGTAATTGAAAACTTTTGATTGCCCCTGTAATTGATCTATGCACACGATTATCAAAATATTTGAAATAACTCGTCAGAATTATGTAATAATTACATATTTTAAATTTCAAACGATTAAAATGCATTTGAAACTTTTTTCCCCATTGACCATAATGTAATGGAATACTTTTGATTGCCCCTGTAATTGATCTATGCATCCGATTTTCATAAAATTTGAAATAACTCGACAAAATTATGTAATAATTATGTATTTTAAATTTCAAATGTATAGAATATATTTGAAACTTTTTCCTAATTGACCATAATGTAATTGAATACTTTTGATTGCCCCTGTAATTGATCTATGCACACGATTATCAAAATATTTGAAATAACTCGACAGAATTATGTAATAATTGCGTATTTTAAATTTCAAACGATTAAAATGCATTTGAAACTTTTTTCCCCATTGACCGTAATGTAATGGAATACTTTTGATTGCCCCTGTAATTGATCTATGCATCCGAGTTTCATAAAATTTGAAATGACTCGACAAAATTATGTATTAATTATGTATTTTAAATTTCAAACGATTCGGTTGGGTAGTTTTTGCGTTGTTATATGCGGACAGACGGACGGACAGACGGACGGACGGACAGACGGACGGACAGACGGACGGACTGAACGACCACTATAGGTGCTACGTATTATATAATTACGAACGCACCTAAAAATGTAGCGTAATAGCTAAAACACAGAAACATTCAATAAGTTAAAACTCGATTGTTCTCGCATGTCGTCCCAGATTAATATTCAATTTTAAATGCATAGATACAAACTTCAAATCATCAAAATATTAAAAATTTTCGGAGTGTGCCAGTTTAGTAATTTTTACTCGTAAGAGAAACACACCTAGAATGCTTTTGAGCTAATGAGCTTTTAAAGAATTTCATAAATTTATAAATTAGTTTTAATATGTTAATGCACCATTTTACGATCAATAATCTTATATTAAAAATTTATCATTAAAAGCAAAAAATATAGAATTTTTTTAACGTTATACTTACGCAGTAAAATAACTTTCCCTATTTTTTAACGATACTTCAACTTAAATCACTTTTAATCTATCTGGATTCAAATACTAAGACAGTTTTAATGTTTGATTGTTATACGTGGCGCGTTTTTAAGTAAGTACTCTCTCAATGTTAAAAATATTCTTCTTTCTTAAACAATTGTATTTTTACGTGAAAACCTGGTTCTTAACTGTTTTCAGGATAATTTATACCATATTTAAGCACCTACCACATCGCACGTCTAGCTGTTGTATCCCATCTCTCTAGGAAAGTATACCACTCCTATTATTCCATTGCATCACCTGCTTTTTGACGTCATCACCGTAGTGAACGAGGCTAACGAAAAAGACAGACTACCACGGTGCATTTAACGTCTTATTTTTACAGACCGCTAGGGTGACATGATGCTCTTTACATACATCTTCATTGGCGTATTCAAATATCACGTGACTTCAGCGGTCTGTAACAAAAAGATACTTGGAATGTGCCGCGGTAGCCTATTTTTTGTAAGCCCCTCTTCGTTAAATATGTCGTGCAATCCAAAAACAAAAAGCGAGACATACTCACTAGAGACCGTTTTATCTCATCACTTCACATGGTTAGGAATAAATTCATTGCCCACCATACAGCCCTGACCTATAACCAATCGAATACTATTCAATCTGTACTTAAAATAAAAATACTGCGGCCAAAAGTGCCTTAAAATAGACGGAAATTATGTCGAAAAGTAATTAAATATCCAAACTTTCATTTTAAAATAAATTTTTTACAAAAAATGGCGTTTTTTTTAACATAAAAATGGTGTTTTTTTTAACATAAAAATGGTGTTTACTTTAAAATAAAATCGCGCCACTTTAGATTATTAAAAATTCAATATTTACTTTAAATACTTTGTAACTGAAAATGAAATACTTTTCTATTATAACTCCATGTATCAATTTTAAAGACCATAGCTCCAAAATATATAATCTAATTGCTTTTTAAAAAGTTAACTTAAAAAAAAAAAGTTCAGCAAAACTGTATATTTTATAATCCTATTAAGAATTTAATTTTTCATATTTTTATAAAACGTGCTATTTGAAACAAGTTTTTGTATAGAAAAAGTATGAATTTTTATTTCTCTTTTACTTGTCAAAACACATTTCTAAATAAAGTTTGATTTCAAAATTTAATCCCTACTATGATAAAAACAACAATAAAGCTATTTAAAATTTATTTTTCCGCAAATTAAACTTAATGAATTTTCGAAGAGACGTTTGTTTATATAATCTTTTTTTTTTATTTATTGAGCATTTTTTTTCAATATTGCATGAAAAATATTCTCTGTGAATAGGTTTTAAAATTGATTAGATAAAATAGAAAAATTCTCAAATGTGCATTAGATTTGCGAGATTATCTTCTTTTCCTCCGAAAAGTATTTAAACAAAAATAAATACCTTTTTAAAATATACTGCAGCATTTATTTAATCTGAATTTACTATTTTGTACTTCAGAATAAAAATAAACTATTATTTACTAGTATTTAAATAATTGAAAAAAAATCGGGAAATATTAGTAAAAATATTTTTTTTAAACACTCTAAGTGTGATAATGTAACTTTTCTATCAGATGTAATCTTCATTTCATAATTTTAAAAAAAGAAACATTGCAAGAAAAAAATTATGAATCCACATCACAATTTAAAATAAAATTAATTTCTTAGTTTTTACTAAGATCGGTAAGAACTAAATCTTATCTTTCAACTCAAGCTATTTTTCCAAAATCCCATATTCAAATTGCCAAGACAAATATTGTTTTATTGTCATGCATAATTGACAATAAAATCTCTTTTCAGTTATTATATAAATAAAATTAATAAATGATGCATTATCAAGAAATGTATCATTTTAAAAGACCTTAGCTCAGAAAAAAATTACATGATAGATTGCAAACATTTTCCATTTTATTGCGATTTCTGTAAAACACTTCAACGCTTTATAAAATAAAAATGTTAAGAATTTAACATTTCCTAATAATAAGGAAAGTGCTATTCAAACAAATTTCTAGGTGGAACAACCTATATATTTCTTATTTCCGTTCTTATTATCTAAAATTACCCTTAACAGCAGTTTTCCCTTAAGAATTTTAAATGAGAATCCATTATTATACAAAGTATAACGATAATGCTATTTAAAACTCGTTTTCTCGAAAGATAAATTTAATGAATGAATGATTTTTTGAAAAGCTGTTTAGTCAGATGATAATGCTCTTTTTACAACTAAATGAATTTATTTTATGGTATTCTGTGTAAAAGTGTTTGAGTTCAAGTATGTTTCAAGTTTCTTTCAATAATCTAGAAAATATTTTAAAGTGTACATTAGTGTTTCTCTTTAGTTGCTAATGCCCTTTTCCCCAACATATATACTTTTCAATAAAATGGTGTGTAGTTTAACACATTTATTTCTATTGCAAATTTTCCAAATTATAAATACAATTGTTTCAATGAAAAGGAATGTGCTTTTAAAAGGTTAAGTATTTTTTCAGCTTTTAATTATCGCTTCATATTTCGTGGAATTGAGAATTACAAAGTTGGAAAATTATCTGCGCACTTTAAAACTTTTCTTGGATATTGAAAAAATTATAGTGCTAAACTGCTTACAAAATGAATGTATTAACTAATTAAATACTTCGTAATATTCTACAATGTTTTAAGATATTTTTGTAACTTTTAAAATGTTTTTAGTATTTGTTTCTTTTTAACATTTTCCAACGAAGTTGAAAAGTTTTTAATTTCGATTTGTTTGGCCGATTGCCGCTCTGTAATTCCCGTAAATGTACTCATTGACCTGAAATTTTTGGACGCTATTGACGCTTACCCTAGCTCGTTCCCTATTTCAAATGACATTTCGACCATGAGTAGTTTATTTAAAAGGATAGTCAGAAAATTTCCGTTATATTATGGCTTATGGGAAAAAATTGTTTAAAAAATTAAAAGATGTTGCATAATCAAATTTACATGCATTTCTGAAATGCACTAAAATATGCAGTGGAAATATTAGTTATTAATGTACAGGGCTACACAAAAGTGGCATCTATTACTTTATCTTATCCATTACACATCAATAAAAAGGGTGGGAATTGTTTGCGACATATGTCAATTATGTTAAGCATAATAGTATAATAAAATATATAGTTAATATATTAATATTAATAAAATATTATAATTAAGCATCAAGTATAATGAAATTGATGTACTCCGCTGAGGCTTAATACTTCACTCATAATATGAACTTCAAAGCAGTTACAGGGACACACATAAGATTTCAAATAGTATATTCTAAGCTAAGTACTGCATATTATCGATGATAGCTGATGGATGGGTGAAATGCATTTTTAATTTTGATATGCGCTTTTAAGTTTCACTAAAAATATGCACATTATATGGTGTGTATAAATGCCGTAGTTGATATACAGGGTTTAACAAACTCAACATCTACTGAAACGTAATCTACTTAAAGGTGGTTTTTAATTAAGCTATGCATTTTTATGTTGAAATGCTTTCAGTTTACTGTGGAATTTTTTAGAATATGGATAAAATGACACACAGAGTCATGCAAAGGATTAGCTATATACTCACTCACCTATTTATGATAATTTCTGGAAATGTGATTTAAATAGTTTTAAGAATGTTTTGATTTCAATTAAATTTTAGCAAAGTACCGGCATATAATAAAGGCATTAGGTAAACTACGGGACTGAACAAAAGTATTCAGGAATGTTTCCATCTATTAGTATAAATTGTTTAAAGAGAATTTTCAACCAGTTAGGTATTTTCTTGCTAAACAAAATTTTTCTATTATATAGTATGCATATCATACGACAGATCAAATACAGGGCTGTTCAAAAGTATTAGAATACATATTTCGTTATGGACAATAACACCTTATTTCCCTAAATAACAAAGTTTTGTTAATGATTTCAAGAAGTGTTGGAAAGTGTTTCAAAATCCATGCTTAATGCATGATTTTTCTTACTTGCTTAATCTTTAATTATTTTAATTTTATTTATTTATTTATTTATTTTTTTGGGGGAAATCGAAAATTACAAAGTTGCAAAATAATGTTCACACTTAGAAACATTTTTTAGATGTTGAAAATCATATTGACAAATTACAGATAAAGTAAAAAGTTTCAACTAATTAGTAAAGTGCTTCATAATATTTTTCAATACTTTTAAAAGAATAAAATAGCTTTTAAATGTTTTTAAGTATTTGTTTAGTTATAATTATCGTTTAGTATTTCGTTGGATTTTCAATTATAATGTTGCAAAGTTATCCGCGTACTTAAAAACATTTTCTAAATATTAAAAATTATATGGTTTTAAAATACAAAGTGAAATTAACTAATTAGTGAGTAAAGTAATTCATAAAATTCTTCAGTGCTTTTAATAAAGTAATTTATCTTTTTAAATGTAGTAAAAAGTTTTTTTCTGTTAATCGGTCGTAACTACAAAACAGGCATGCATATCGTTTAATATTTTCTCTACAACTAAAAATTATATATATTTGATTTTCCATGAAGAAATTAAATTTTATATTTCAACTAAGCTACTACTGCTAAATCATAAGTTAGAAAAGTTGCGACAAATGATATTTTCCGTGACACTTAATTGAAAGTTTAACATTTTAATATACATTATAAATGATGTTAAAATTAAAGAACACTTTGTTTTATTTATATATTAAACATCTGTGCAATTAAAGAAAGACAGTTTATAAAAGATAGTAAATATTTTCCATTGCGATTTCAAATAACTTCTCATTAAAAAAAAAAAAAAAAAAAAAAAAAAAAAAAAAAAAAAAAGATACAAAATTTAGTATCTCATTGAGTGTAGAATTTCTAACAAAATTCTAAACGAAATAAAATATTCATTTGGGATTTTCTGTATTATTATTGAAAGATTTTCATAAGCGGCAGTTTCATTTTAAAATGAAATCCTTTATTAAAAAAGGCTAACAAAAAATCCATTTTAAACTCGTTTTTCCGTAAAATTAAATGAAATTGAAAAGCTTTTAGATTGCATGATATTCTTTTTATGACCGAATGAACTGTTTTGCTTTCTGGTTTTCTGTGAGAGACTTTTAAAAGTGATTTTAATTCATTATAAAATAAAGAATTTTGATACATGATTTAGTGTTTGTCTTTTAACTACGATATTTGCTTTTTACATTATAGATTTGAACAAAATGGTGTTTTGTTTAAGACGTCCATTTTTACATAAAATAATTTTAATGAAATCCTAAATTTTTGAAAATTGATTGCTTAATGCGTTTTTTAAAACTAGTTAAAATGTTTTCTCTTATCATATTTTCTGAATTATGTTAAGAATAAACACATATTGAGCTTCATACAACGAAGTTTTTAAAAATGTATTCAACTTCATTCAAAAAGTGTTAAAAATGTACATTAAAATTTATTTAGCGTTTAATTTGATGACGCCTGCTTTCTATCTGTTAAGTTTTGAACAAAACGGCTTTTAGTATTCAACTTTAATTTGAAAAATTTATTTGCATTTTAGCTAGTGCATCAATAAGAAGAAAAATGTTTTTTATGCATGATTTAGCATTTTATTCCAAGTCAATATTTTGTATTTAATTAGTCATGTAATTTGAAATAAATTGAAAATATTTAATGACATTGATAGTATGTAATTAAATATTTTTGAAACTGTTTGCAAGTTTGTGAAGAATTAGTTTCTTTAAAAATATAATGGGGCATTACAAATTCCTTTTGCAGTTGCACATTGTAAAATGTATGTTTCTGAAATATGATCAAAGAGATGATTTTACGGATAGATAATCAATAATTAAGCAGTAATTCAAGAATTTTCAAAAGTATTTTCTATAACTTTTATTATTATTAGTTATATCGTCTAATACGAATTTCAGGCTAAAATTATGAGATAGAAATAATTTGTCATTTGCATATATATATGTAATAATAAAAATTTTCGCCATTTTGCATAATTATTTTCAAATTCCTATAAGATCTAAATTTCTCCCCTGTTTTTTAATAATATCTTAACATTTATTACATTTTAATTCCATAATTTTAATCTATGCATTCTTTATTTTCTTATTCTTAAAATTTTAATTAAATAAAAGCAATACTTAAAATACATTAATAAATTTTATTCTTGCATTTGTTTCGTAATGCATTTTATTTACGTTTTTAAATGTTATTCCATAAACCGTTAATCTTTTAAAAAAGACGCACCAACCGCATTCCGTAAGATATCCTTCCGATCGACTTTGAGAATTCGTTTTTTTTTTCTGCTGCCCGCTTTAGCTTTTGAATTGGTTAGTTACTTGCCATCTAAAAAGTTTGTAGGCCGCTCTGAACTTTGCTATCGAATACGGTATTCCTGCGGTTTTTTGTATAAAACGACATTACTTTGAACATGAAGAGAAATTTTGACTTTTTTTAGCTACTTCAAGGATCCACGTCACCTGGGTACAGCTTTTTTGTTAACTGTTGATCTTCTCTAATATGCTACATTTTTATGCTGTTATGAGTACGAAAATAGGCTCCGATATGAGGATAAAAAGTAATGGTTTTGTTTCCGTCTGCTAACATCGAAAAACGTTATTGATGCTCTATACTGCATGCTTATTTGCATGATAAATTCCTAAGGAAATTCAAAACATTGCTTCCTCTGTGACCTAACCGTTCGACAGAAAATTGTTTGATCAAATCAATTCATCGTATCCATGAATGTATTTTTCTAAGAGTGATGCATTTAAACAGATTTTTTCTCTTTCTTGGAAGTGATATTTTAGGGAAATTAAGTATGCTTCGTACTAGTGAGAGAAAATTAAAATGTGTCCAGCATAACAAACGCATGTGTTGTAAATCGTTGTGTATGACGTTTATGCACTGCTAATCCACAACTAGTTCACGATTGAGAGCTGTGTATTTGATCAAGGATATGAGTGCAAAGGATAAATCTTGATTGATGAAGTTGTTTTACATCAATCGGGAATTAGCAACCAATCCTTGGTCAAGTACATGGCTCTCAATCCTGAACTAATTGTGGATTAGCAATAAAAGCTTTATATCATATTTATATCATTCGCATATTTCCACCGAAATCGAATGTTTTCAGCACCAAGTTTTTGAATTATTTTTTATTGCTGTCAAAACAAATCTCGTCGTCTATGGATGCTAACACAGCAAACCATTTTTTGTTTCGGGTTATTTTCCAGCTGTTATGATTTTTTAAAGTTCCAATGGACTTTCTGACCACTCGATATGTATGTAATGTTTTTCTTTCTCCGATGCAGAATGTGTTAACCGAATTTCACATGTAAAGGGACTCTTCACTCGCTTGAAAACATTGCTTCTTAATGTTAGCCCATGGACTGGTTGTTTTCAAATTTCCTTTTTTTAATTTGAATATTTAAAAACATTTTTTTGGCGTAGAATAGCTGAGTTCAATTTTCAACAATGCCGATTTGTACTTTTTCGATATTGGCTGTAGATTAAAAAAAATTATTTTGAAGCAGATTTCAAAAAAGAAAATACGTTTTTTTTTAACTGCAACCAAAATAGAAAAAAGTAAAATATAGCCATATTAAATATAAACCTCAATTATGCTATGCAAAAAAAAAGTTTAAAAATGCTCAAATTTAAACTGGAAATTCGAAAAAAACCTGACCATAAGTTTAACTATAATCGAGTGGTTATTTTCAAATGAATGAAGAATCCTTTAAAGTTTTAACTATTTGGAATTTAACAACTTCAATTCCAAATATAAATACTCAACTTTTAGAATACACCATTTTAAAAATTTAGAACATAATAAAGATTGATAAAAGGTACTTATAACTGCAATTACATATTTATCATACATATTTTCAATTTTTAAATAAAAATCAGAAAGTGTATGAAATTACCTTCGTAAAAAATATTTTTGGACATTTTCTAGGATTTGAAATTTGATTAAATTTATTAAATCAATTTTAACAACAACAATGTGATACTGTGCAAAAGATAAATAAAACTTCAGCATGAAATTTTTTTTTTCATATTGCTGTCTTTGGAGAATTCTATGAATAATTTATATTAATTTCTGTGCCGAAAGATAGCAGTTATGAATAAAATCGTCTTTTAAAACTCCCTGTACACGTTTCATCAACTTTTGGGTATATCGCAGTCATGCAATGCGGTGTACAATCGGTTAAAGAGCTTCTGTTTACATACTATGTATTCATAAATAATGCATACAAACATGATCTTAATATATTTAATGCGCAACTTTTTTATCAATAAAAAGTAAAACATTTCAAGAGAAACACAAAAGATGGTTTACTAAAAGTAATGTCCATTCCTAAATGCACATTTTTTGCAAAACATTTATCCAATCAATTTTGTGCTGCTTCGAAATTGACCAAGTGTGTCCCACCTAAGCTATTCGCCATTGACCAGAAAAAGTGATCATCGGAATGGGCCAAACGCGGAAAATATGGCGGTGCGCGGTAGCAGATCATATTTCAGCGTTTTGGTAGTGTCTTGAACGATGGGATTCGATAGCACGGAACGTTGTCATGCTGCAATATCTCTCATTTGTGTCTCGTTTCCCATTCTGGCCATTGTTCGAGCATTGCAGGATTCAAATCTATCAGCTGTTGTAGGTAGCGATGCCTATTGGCAGTTATCTTGATTTCAGTAGCTCACATAGTACATAATTCATTTCTTATCTTACCAAGAGCAGGACATTGTTTTCTTTCTGATTTGGTTTGGCCGTGCCGTTTGATTTTAATGCTTTGCCTAGTAAAAGTCGCAATTTTTTGCATTTGTATTTTCAAAACATATCTACTTTTCATCGCCAGTAACAATTCGATGCAGTACACTTTCTTCCATGTTAAAAAAGCGAAATCTATTTTTCAGACAGCTCATGTGACACCCATTTTCCTTCCTTTTGAATTTTTCCCATGACATATGAACATTTGGAAATACTTTGGCATGTCATATTGAATGCTTCCTTAAGTTAATCTTTTTTGTTATCATCTTCCTTTAATAACGCTTGCAATACATATTGGTATAACGACAGATGCTTTTTAGATGTCCAAGCTATTAAAAAATATATAATTTCAGACATGTATGTCCTCTACATGTGTTGATAGCGCCATCCATTGTATAACTCAGAAACTTAGTTGCGCACCTAGTAATGGATAATTGGAAGTTTCATGCTATTTTGAACTAATTTACAAATAGATTTTAAATTAAGAAATAACAGTTAATTTTTTACTAAATTTTAAAATACAGTAGCAATTTTTAAAAGAAAACTTTAGCGATTATTACATAAAATGATTAGATTGCATATTGTTATTTGAACAAAATAAAGTAGTTACTCTTTCTTTATTACTGTGTTATCCAAACACTTAAAAAACAAATAGTTCAAATTTCATTTTTATTTCCGAAAATAAAAAACAACTCGATAATGCTGTTTAAAACACATTTTCTCGTGAAGTAATTTTAATAAATGAATGAATTTTTGAGAAACGATTAAATTCAATGCCCTTTTTGCGATTGAATGAACTGTTTTAAGTTCTGGTATTCTGTATTTCTGATTTTAAGAGGAAATGCATTTAAAATCTGTTTCGATAAAATAGAAAGCGATTTAAAATGTGAGTTGGTGTTTATTTGGCCTTTATTCAGTAACACTTATTTCCTGTATAATGTATACTTGAACGAAATTATGAGTAGTTTCAGAAACTAATCTACTTATATATATATATATATAATACAAACAGAAAATTCGCGTTTTTCGCCTACTCCTCTAATTCTACTAAAGGGATTTTGAAGTAACTTACATCGTTAGATAGATATTAGTTCAAGAAAGGTTTTCGTATATAGTACATTGTTCTAATATGTTTGTTGTAAAGTTATGACGGAAAGTTTTTATTTTGGAAAAAAGGGTTACCATTCGGCATATGTTTTTCATTTGGCGCGGCATATTAAGCTATCTTTGTTAAAAAATTGAAATATTTATATTAATTAGAAATGAAGAAAAAAATAAGAACATTTCTAAAAATAAAATAAATAATTATTACTGATTTTATTTAACATACAAATAATAAAGAAAATCAATTAGAAATAACATAAAATAACACTATTTTATTTAAATATGGAGGCAATTTTTATACGGCTTAAATGAATTATGCGTTGTCAAGGTCGATTGATTGAATCAATAACTGGCAATTTATCACTTTTTTTGCCTTCATAATTAGTTACACAATAAAAAAAAAAAATCTAAAATTAAAAGTAAAATAAATGACGCCATTTTTTAAACAGAATTTTTAAAGTATGCCAGGGTTAATTTTAAGAACTGCAGGATACATTAAAAAAAATAAGTACATCATTTAATAGATTGGCGACGTATTCATAATGTAACGATACATCTATTTTTTTTTTTTTAATTGAGATTTCTTTTCGCAAAGATTATTATTTTTTTACGTTTTTCAGTTGCGCAAACGATATATTATGCTGTTGTTGATTAAATAATTATAACTGCTATATTAATTGGGAAAAATATGAACAAAGAGAAAAGACTGTTAGTAATTAGTAGTAGTCGTGATACACTTAAATACATTTAAACACGTTAAACACTAAATCTTTCAAATTACTATTTAAACTTGCGACATACGATAAGTTTTCTCGCCATAATTCAAGTTTTTTTTAAGTTTTTTTTTACATCTACTGACAGTTTTTTAATATGTATTTTATAAATAATTAAAAAATTAGTAAATATGATGGCGCAGTTAAATTACAGGTAAAAGTATTTTGGCTACCGTAAGATTAATTTTTGATGGACAACATATTTTTGGTCATTTCATTTGCATTATTAATACTAGTCAATATTAGAATGATATATTTACTTTCACTTAAATAGCAAGATTTTTAGATGAAATAAAAATTTAAATATAGTAAACAGTAAATGAAACGCAGAAATATATTGGGTTGGGGAAAAGGTAATTTCGTTTCCCCCCCCCCCCAATAGATAGTTTTAATGTCGCATATCTCGAGTAATACTTACTCAATTAAGCCATACTATACAGCATTTGAAAGTTAACAGTCCCTAAAAACTTCTAGATATGAAGGTAGCGTCATCTGTTTAATTAGTCAAAAGTTATTGCGTTTTAAAAATAGATATTCTAAAAGATCATTTACGTCAAATTTTAGTTTTTTACTTCCAAAAAGGGAAAAATGCGGCGCAGGCTCATCGGAAATTGTGTGACGTTTATGGTGATCAGTGCTTTAATAAACGCCAAAGTCAGAATTGTGTTACTCGTTTTCGTTCCAAAAATTTCGATGTTAGAGATGAACCTTTCCATCGCCGGCCAATCGTTGAAAAAGTCGATGAAATTTTAAAAAAAATCAAGGTAAACTGACGTATTTCTTCCCGATACATTGCTATGGAACTAAGCATCGATCATAAAACACTTTTGAACCATTTACATAAAATTGGATGGCAAAAGAAACTCGATACTTGAGTTCTCCATGAACTTACAGTGAAAAATTTAATGGACAGAGTTTCCATTTGTGAATTGCTACTGAAACGGAACAAAATCGAGCCATTTTTGAAACAAATGATTACAAGTGATGCAAAATGAATCACGTACGACAACAATGTGCGAAATAGATCGTAGTCGAAGCTTTACAAACGGTGGGAAAACCCGGATTGACGCCAAGGAATATGATGCTGAGTTTTTGGTGGGATGGAAAGGAATTGTCCATCATGAGCGGCTCGAACATGGCCAAATCCTTAATTCAACTATTTACTGTGAACAACAATTGCGATTGAAGCAGGCGATTAAAAAACCCGGCCAAAATTGATCAATAGGAAAGGCGTTGTCTTCCATCACGACCACGCTAAACTGCACACATCTTTAGTCACTTGGCAAAAACTGAGAGAGCTTGGCTGGGAGGTTTTGATGCACCCACCGTACAGTTTGTACCTGGATCGGACCATTACCATTTGTTCCGCCCTCTGCGGAACTCTGTTAATAGTGTTAAGCTGGCTTCAAAAGAGGCTTGTGAAAATCACCTTGTTTAGATTTTTGCCCAGAACTCTCAGACATTCTACAGTGACGGAATTATGGTTTTATTAGAAAATGGCTAAAAGTCATCAAACAAAGCAGCATATATAGTATTGATAATTTTTTTTAATATATATAAATAAATTCAGTTTGAAAAATACGAAAAAAAGTGAAATTACTTTTTCTCCAACCAAATATTTTATGAATTAAACAAAGTTATTAAATTTTAGTTTATTAAATTGTCAGTATATGCTATTTTGTCATCTTTATATTAAATGCAAAATCTTTAATTTTGCTGATGCATGCAGTGAATTACAATTTAAGTTCTTTTGCTTGATTATGCATATAAAATTTTTTATTGTTAAACATAATTGCAATTTCCATTTTTTTATAAATTATTTTATGAATAAAAATTGCAAATGACCTTTTATTTCTCATTAAGTTGCTAAACCGCAGCATTTTTTGAAGGTCATACCTCTAAAAATCATAATATATTATAAACAGCTTCGTTTCATGAAAACATGAAATATTTCATTTTTGGTAATGATAAAAGGAAAAAAATAATTTATTAATTTTTCTCTTATAGACATTTAATAACTATGAGATATTTGTGTAGAAAATTATCTAGGAAAAGAAGTATTTTCAATCAGTATGATTAGAAATAGCTAATATTACAGTAATTACTGCATCCTTAATTCATAAGAATTTGTAGTTTTCACTAAACACATTGAGTGCCACGTCAGTCTCCACTGACTGATACTGAAATTTCCGTTTAGGCCGCGTCAGTCACCGATGATTGACAATCTAAAATTTGATATGAAAATAAAAATATACATACTACTGTAAATAATTACTGAAACTTTCTTTAAAAATTGTTTAACTTTTATTCACTACAAAATTATACAACCTCTGACAAAAAAGTTCGGTGAATGAATTCAGAGCGACCGATTTGGCAACACTGGGGAGACAAAACACTGCACCTGGATTGAAGCAAGTGTTGACCATCTTCCTCCACCGTTGTTCAATTGAGCGTCGTTTATGTTCTGTGTAAGATGTGCTTTACTAAGTGTTTGTTCAATGCGTTGGTTTTTAACTGAGAACAGGAAAATGAACGAACAAAAGATCAGTTTAAAGTTTAGTTTTAAGCTTTGCAAGACACCGAAAGAAATTCATGAGGGGTGGTGCAAATTGAATATCCACCATACTCGTCAGATCTCAATCCTCCAGTCTTCTTCCTATTTTCCCCACTCAAACTCTCTTTGAAAGAGATTTGACCATATTGCTGACAACCAACGAAACGTGACGAAGCTTTTGAACTCCATCCCAAAAGAAGACTTCTTGCGAATTTCCCAGGACATGTATAGCAGATTTCAGCGGTGCATAGTTATGGGAGATGTCTATTTCGAAGAATGGTACGGTAACTTTCATTAATATTTCATCTACATTAATATTACAGGAATATTCACCGAATTTTATTGTCAGGGTAGTATTTTCTTAATTACTTAAAAGAATACTTTTTTTTTCCAGTTTTATGTAATGTTTGACATTGTCTATCACTGAAGATTGACGCAGCCTAAACTGAAAGTTCAGTGTCGGTCACCGTGGCACTCAACGTGTTAATAAAACTGCGTGATTGGGATACCAAGATGAAGTTCAGCACTAGAGGAGATCACATTCTACTCTGATTTTACTGAAAATACCAGTAAAATCTGAGCCCGCAACAGCACTTGTAGTGCTCAGATATTTTACAACTACATCTGGGTATCTCAACCCAGTTATTTTACTAATTGAGTACTAAATGCCGTATTTACTCGTGTATAAGGCGCACTTTATTTTCAAAAAATTAGGACAAAACTCTTTGGTGCGCCTTAACACGGAATACTTTTTTACTGTTGGATGCAGTCGAACTATAAACATATTAAACAAGTAATTATTTAAAGAAAATATTAAAACTCGGAAAACGTCAATTAATTGAAGTATAACTGCATATTTATTTCACTCCTTGCAGTTTTTTATACAACAAAGTTATTGGCATTATCTGAACGCTAATAAGCAATTCTCTTCACCGTCAATTTCCTGTCATTCTTTTACAACCCGAAGTCGAAAATGCATTTTCGTCTTGCTTTCTGGTCTGGTGTAATGTTTGTTTCGACTTTTTTTTACTGAAATTAATTTGGTCATTCTTCATTAGCGTATCAAATTTATGGTGCGTGTTATACACGAGATTTTAAGAAATCGCCATTTTTACTTGCAAAGTAGGGGTACACCTTATACACGCGTGCGCTTTATACACAAGTAAATACGGTATTCCTGTAACAATTAAGGATGTAATACTTACAGTAATATGGAATATTTGTAATCATTATGATGAACATACTTATTTTTTTTACCCTAATTTCTTACAGCGAGACAGAAATCAAAACAAATTTCATATTTTAATCTAAATGATTTCTGCCCAATACTACTCATAAATACCGAAATAAACAAATTTTTGTTACATTAAATTCAAAGCTTAATGTATTTTTTTTTTTTTTTTTTAGTTGACAACTGAAAAAAATAAACGTAAGATGTTTCGTTTCTCTTAATTATGAAACAGAGTATATTTAGAATCATAGCTATAAAAGAACAGTAAATAATTCGTAAAAGAAAATTAAATGCCAGTTTAAAAGAACGTATATGTTCAAATGATTTCAAATATTTAATATTTCTCAGTGATGTGTAATATTTCTATTGTGATTTTAAATCAGAATAAAGATATTCAATAATATATTTTTATTTAAACACTTTCTAAACAATAGCTTAAATTTTTTTTTTAAAAAAAGGGATCCTTATTACAAAAAATCGTAACAATAATGCTATTTAAAACTCATTTCCCTATGAATTAAATTTAATAAAAGGATGCATTTTCGAAAAATGATTAAATTAAATATTGCTCTTTTAACGATTGAAAGAACTGTAAGATTTTTTTTTTATTTTTTTCTAAAGATTTTAAAAGTAAATATGTCTCGAATTTGTTTTCAATAAAATAAAAAGTATTTTTAAATATGTATTTGAGTTTCATTTGTTTCTAGTCATTGATGCCTGCATAAAGATTACATTTATTTGAAAATAAATTCGCGAGTACTTTCAATCTTTTAATTTAAATATAGTTTATTTTAATTTTAACAAGATTAGTAAGTAAATATTGCTTAAACATTTTCGTACATTTGTAGGCAACAGTTTGTATTTCGACACATGTAATACTGAATAAAATAGTTTCTGTGTAATAAATTTCCAATTTGCAATCCAAAAAAAACTATTATATTTTAAACTTATTTAAAGAGCTATATAACAGTTACAATAAAACCCCGGTTATCCGAAAAGCATGAGACCAAAGTATTTTCGATTAACCGAGAAGAGTATGGTAAAGAGATGTGACTGTAATTTAGAATGTATAATATAAATAATAAACAGGTTGAAATGAAAAAAACTTCTTTAAACACCATAAACTAAGTTAACTGCGCAAGGCCTTTCGAAAGAACTTAGTCTTTCTTCGTCAGGCGCAAAAAAGACGTGCGTCCACAATGAATGTAGCGGCACGAGACTCAGGTCGTGCCGCTACATTCATTGTGGACGCACGTCTTTTTTGCGCCTGACGAAGAAAGACTAAGTTCTTTCGAAAGGCCTTGCGCAGTTAACTTAGTTTATGGTGTTTAAAGAAGTTTTTTTTCATTTCAATTGTGTATAACACCAGCTTCAATTTTATACATTAATAAACAGGTTGTTTCACTATTTTCAAAACCCACAATAAAAGGCAATTTAAAGTCGCTCCAACAGCAAGGCGATAACTTATTGGTTAAAATCGAAAGTCAGTGCCAATTGTGATGCAGAAAGGGTTTACTTTTTTAAACATGCGATGAGAGAAGTTTCTGCGCCAAGGAGAGAGATGTGCACAACACATAGCCGTGGAAATTGAATACAAACGGTAAATTTTATAAATAGTGCAAGAAAAGATGTCTGTTCCGGTAAAAACAAATTGCGCATTGCAGACAGAACTGAAAGAATACAGATTCTAAAGGCTATAAAAATAAATAAGTTAAGTCTGATTTTTTTTATAAAGAACATGCTTTTTAACACTATTTCTATCGGTGTCCAATAACACCTTTTTAAAGTTTTGATTTTTATTTGTTTGGCTTGTAATTTTTAAAGCTAATAATTATTAAAACAAGTCTTCAATATATTATAAAGGGTTCTGAAATGTTTCGATCTAAAACTTACAAATAAAATAGTAATTATAAATCAAAATATGTTGAAAAGTTTCCTTTTATATCGTAAAAATGTTGCCAATAAATTTCTTACATTTAAAAAAGGAATTTAAGGAATTTTAATGTCTTTCGAATCAACTGATTTTCAGATAACCAACATTCTGACAATCGGAGTTCAACTGTATTTTAAAATTCTGGTGATGATGATATCTATATCGTATATTGCAAATTTTGTCATCGCGATGACGGTTGAAATACTTAAATAATCTGAACCAAGTTGGATAATTAATATATTTTGCCAACATCTTGTACATAGTTTAGTTAGTAAAAGATGTAGCTGTTATAATTCGTTAAAGGACATGAATAAGCAAACAAGTCTGAAATTATGTGTTATTTGTGACAAAATGATGTGGGTTAGTACATTTAAGTTTTATAAATATTAAAATCTTGATGCAATAGCTTTTGCATTCTTATGCTAAAATGTATGAACATAAAATTTATTGTAATTAAAGATGTGTATAAAGCGTGAAGCTTCATATTCAACATTATAACTCCTTTTACAAAAACGACATTTATTGAAGACTAATAAACATATACAATTGAAATGCAAATATTTTCTCGTTCCATAATGAACAATTAGCTTAGACGCGGCAATATTTAGCTTATAACATTACATGACTAAATAATTAAGTTTTTTAAGATCTTCAAATTTTCTATTTTAATTCGTCGAAGGAAGAATCTGCGCTGACAAAACCAGCTGTCGTATCCTTAAAAACAAACTATTTTCCATTTCTATTTTTCCCCTTTACGCATCTTCGTTACTTTTAATCTCTAAAACCGAGTTCCTCTTATTTCCACGCACATTGTAGCATCGAGAATGTTTAGTCGGAATGCAAGTGAATATATGTATATTTCCCAGATATACAGCCTTCAGTAACATTGATACAAAAATGATCCAGCTTAAATATAACAATGTAACCATGGCAACATAAAATCATTCCCTATCATAGGATACCACTGAATTTATTACTTATGACAGGATATTATAAAATTAAGAAACGTTTAATAATATTTCTTTTACGTTTTGATTTGATTGTCATAAAATTTGAAAACATCGGAAAAATTCTGCTTCGTATATATGTATTAAATTTCAAATCTTTCGTTTAAGTGCTCTTTGAGCCGTTATATGCGAACAGACTTAAAGACACAGGCAGACAGACGGACGGACCAGACGACGACTACTATAGGTGCTACGTATATACACTGGTGTGCAAAATTTAAGGAGGGAGTCCCAAAATGCCAATTTTCAAGCGATAATTTTCATGCGTATAATTCAAAAAGAAATAATATAATTTGAATAACTACTATCCCTGCATAACAGCTAGTCCATGTAACATCTCATTCAGATCACACATGGTCAAAAGAGTCACAGTCACTATTGTGAAACAAAAAAATAGGAAATTTCATACGTCTCTTTTATGATTCTCAAATGACTACTATGTGACTCCACTGTCAGGTCACTGCGACTACTGCTTTGTGACGTGTCACCAGGTGACTTTACAGTGTCGTTTTATTGAGATTCTCGTGTGACTGTTATTTGGAGCTCAATTTGAAAGTAATTGTGAATGTTGCATTATGATAAATCACCAAACAATGTCCCATTAAAGTCGCATGGTGAGTTTTCACCACTTTTCACAGTGTTTACTTCACAGTAGGGTCTCTGTTACCATTTGACAAAGTCTTGTGACAGAAAGTCACCATGTGACTTTAATTTTTCATTATTTGGTTATTTATAATCATGCAACATTCACAATGACTTTGAAATTGAGCCTCCAAATGACAGTCACATGAGTCTCAATAAAACGACACTGTAAAGTCACTTGGTGACTCGTCACAAATCAGCAATCGCAGTTACCTGACAGTGGAATCACATATAGTAGTCATTTGAGACTCATAAAAGAGACTCATGGAATTTCCTATGTTTTGTTTCGCCGTAATGACTGTGAATCTTGCGACCATCTGTGAGCTGAATGAAATGCTCTATGGACTAGATGTTATGCAGGGATAGTTAATTATTCGAATTGCATTACTTCCTATTGAATATTCACGTGAAAATCATCGCTTGAAACTCCCTTCGTCCGTAAATTTTGCACACCAGTGTATATAATTACGAACGCACCTATATAATGCTGCACATACAGCCCTAAAATTATCTACGGTAAAGTCTTTTACATAATTTCACTTACATTTTATATTTCATATTTGTATGATCATAAATTACGATTAAAGAGAACTTTGAGTAGATGAACTTTTATTATGTGAATCCTGTACAAAGCCTCTTAATAAAAATTTATAGCTAATATTTATGGACAAAATTAATCTTTATTAAATATTCTTTAATGTGTTTCAATTTAGCAAACTGTTCCTCTCTCAACTTAAGCTTAAAATTTTCGAAAAATTAGATTGATAATTACAGCTGTATTCCAGACATGTTTTATCTTTTATCATGCAGTTTTTAAAAAGCGCAAGTTGGATAACATTAATTGGAAAGTTTTCTGCTGTCTTTTTCATTAAATATTTGGGGAAAGAAATTTTTGAGTGTGAGAGTTATTAGATAAGAATTTTTAAATATTCTACAGCACCCCTAAATTGGAAGCAGTTTAGCATGTTTCATTTACTTTAAAATATTTTTAATTTTTCGATTTAAGGCTTTTCATTAGGTAATAAAATTTAAGAAATTTCCATATAGACTAACTTACTTGGTAAAACTCTTGGTAAAACCATTATTATTTTTTTGCATAAACTTATTCGGACTGTAATATTTGGAATTTTCCTAATTTGTTTTTAAAAGGATGTTATTCAAAATTTAGTAATATTTTCGTGTTTATGAACCCAATTCACTTAAGCTCCGTAGAAGTATAATTTTTTTTTCTCTTGAAAATAATTTAAGAAACATATTATTTTTATTGCAATAAAATTATAAAAGATTCACACGTGAGTTTTATTATATATTGAGGACATTTTTCAGCAAAAGTCGAAGGGGTTAATTTCGGAGGATTATATCTAATTTAATTAGTTCAGTATCCTTGGTATGAAAGCAAAATGCACGACTCAAATCTGATAGCGTTGCCAGTAAATTCTAAATTTGACGGGTTATTGTTTTTTAGGATTTAATAAATGTCAGCTAGAGAAGCTAATTAAAATTCAACATTTTGAATACTTGTAAAAGGTAATTGCTATTTATAGGTTTCAAGATTCTTTTACAGGGCTATCAGAGGCGACTTTCTTATAAACTCTTCAGACCTGAGGTACACAAATATGTAGCTCTTTTATTTTCCTCATATAAATCAAACTGTTCGAATTTTGTGCATTTTTACTTTACTTCTATACAGCTGAATGTTTTTTGCTTTAAAACAAAACCAATAAATGTCAGCAGTCATGAATATTACTTCATGAAATAAATATTATTTTCATCAGACTTTCGAAATTACGTTCAAGGTATTGTGGCCAAGAAAGTAAGAAATATTCATGATTATTTAACTTAAATGCTTTACAATAAAAAATTGAGGATTTGCTGATCATTTACTTGTTTAAAGAACTTAATTTTGTTATTGCGTAAATTTATATTACCGATAGTTAGACTGATGTTTTAAGGGAATTAGTACTTTTATATCCATATTTGTAAACCTAAATTACCAGTTTCCTAAAGTACTAATTCTATAAAAATGACTCTTTCTCTCATCTATGATGGCATTTCGATTATGCAAAAGCAATAAATATGTATTTATAGAGTTATTGTATGCTCAGGTCTTAAGAAATCAAATCTATTTCGCACCACTTTATCATAACGAAAATTCTTTACATAAGATTGCTCATTTAATCCCTTGTATTTTAAAGGTTTTTGTTTCGGGAGTTCGTCCTGTCCAACAATTTCTTTTATCATTTCATGTACGATATTCGCTATCAGATTGCATAAAATTTGATGGTTATTTTATTGCACTTTACAATAACTTTTACTTTTTGCTACCTATTTGATGCTGTCTTTTAAAAAAGTATTCATTATATGGTGAATGTATCTAAAAGCGGAAAAAATGGGATATTATTAAAAGGACTTATTATATTGTTTTATAATAAATAAACAATAATTTCGGCTCATCAGTGTATACAATAGATATTAAAATATCAATCAAAAATACATACTATTTACAGCACAATTATTTTATTTTATATTATAGGTAGTACGTAACTTTAATTAAAGTTTTTTTTATTATCTATTGTATACACGGATGAGCAGAAATTATTGATTATTTATAAAAATGAAAGACTTAAATTTTAGTGCCCGTCATGCACAGGAGCGTGTTACCCGTATGATAATTTAAATCAATGAAAACATTCTGAAAAGTATTAGAAGATAGCCGAAATCTGTTAATAGACTTATAAAAAAATGTTTAGAAAGGTAAATTTTTATTCATATTGAAAATAAAGGATTTATTTATTTTCATTTTTTTATGATTTGCTGATAGTATGTGAAACACTTACAAGTAAATAATTGCGCATTGTATGTAAAAAAGGCTAACAACGACGGATTTTCCTCTAAATAAATTTTACATCGTAAATTTTTTCTCTGTATTCCTCACGCAAAAATTCATTAGATTTTCTTTTAAAATTTCGAAATCTTTCAAACAATATACCGGGGAATTTTCCTTTAAATAATAGGTTTTAGCTATTTAACCTATTATTTTCTGAAAATAACTCATTCATTAACATTTTAAAGAAATCCATGCTGTATTATTCACGAAGGTGTAGCTGTGATTAAAGAAGAAAAACAAAATTATAAAAGCGAAGTGAATGGATTTGCATACAAAATATTTCTACATTGTTTTGGAAAAATATATTTATAGGCTAGGTATTTGATAAAAGTTCGAAAACATCGCTCATGTAAGCGCTTATTATAATTAATAAAGAATGCTTTGTCTTTATTCATGAGGCATTGTTTTCAGTAAATGTTCAATTCACTATAATCGAAAGTTTGTGATGTTGTGAAAAGACAAAGAAAATTTTTAAAGGTATTTAAAATATCCCCTAAAATATAGCTTCTCAAAATAACTTTATAAAAAAAAAGCGCACTTGATTGTGCATAATATTAATTTCATTATAAATTTTTAATTTATAGAATTTTTAATTATAAATTAACTTATTTTTTACTTTATAGAATTTTAAGTATATATTAAATATTATTATTTACATTTCAGTTGAATATTTATTTCTTTGTAAGTCTGTTCAAGGGGTTCCTTTGTTAAATCTTATTTTAATAAGTTTTAATTTAAATGCCATACAGAATTTATTTTAAAACATTATATACCATATAGAAATAAATATTCATTGTAAGTTAATACTATAGGCTGTAGCATTATGCAAATCTAAAAAATTATCTATATGAGAAAACTCTCCAGAGTATTGAGCGAATTCACTGGGTTATTACACAAAAATATTTTTAATAATTAACTCAAAATTCTAATAAAAATTTATTTCTGAAAAAAAAACTCATAAATGACGAAGCAAGAAACGTTAAATTATTTTAATTACAACATTAATTTATTCAATCAAATATGCTCTTTATATTATTTTAAAATCTTTATTTAAATCTTAGAACAGGAGTTATTCGATTCTTATTGCTGTTGAAGATAAATTTACCTAAAAAATGAAATATTTGATAAGTTTGTCAAATTAAATAACATTTTCTATTTATTTATTTTTTCTTCGCAGCTTTATTTTCAACGAAAAAAAGAAATTACTACAAGTAAATATTTTGTGAATTTCTTTCCATAAAATAGAAATGAAATTTATTCGATCATTAACACAGATTTGATTAAGGTATCAACTACTTTTAAAACGTCATTTTCGATGAAAATTCTCATTTTCTTTTTCTAATTTGATTTTCTTATAGAATCATAGAGTGAACATTTCTGTTTCTAAATCTGCTTTCATTTTTCCTATACGCCTATCAGAAATAAAATTAGAGCTCTTTAAAAAGCAAAGAAGACTATGTGGATTTAAATCAAAGTTGAAAACTTTAAATGCGTTTTCTGAAAAATAGACTTTCATTGGAAAAGGTAAACGACTGTTGCTTTCACTCAAAATTTTATTATTCTATAACCGTGAAATTTTTTAGTATCTGGAGTGTAATGAACTAAAGAATTAGCTCTAATTGACTTATTTATTGATATATACCAATTTTTTATGAAGAATTCAAGTAATTGTATGCTACCAGCTGTATCTCTTTTAGAATTCTTTATGTTGACTAGTTTTTAGTTGATTACATTTTAGAGTGTCTAATATGCATATCTTGAAAAACGATTTATTATATGCATTTATTTTTTTAATGCCAAAGTCGCTTTCATAAAAAATCCTAACTTCTCAACTTTAAACTTCTTCAAAATTTTAAAAATTTGCATAGATATTATATATGTATATTTTTACATACTTTTTTAATTCTGTGTTAAATTGCACTGAAAAATATGTCAAAAATAAAGTTTAAAAAAAGTCTCCGGATATAGTCGCATACATTAAATACTAACAAAATGCCCTTCCTAGGATGGTACTGTGGTTTTTAGATAAAATTTGATAAAAGTATTCAATTCTGAGATATTTTTATTTACAAATTTGCCAAATCTTAAAGTGAAAAATATCTCAACAACACATCAAAATAATTATTGCAAAAAAAAAAAAAAAAAATCCAAATTTATTAGCACAGGATATGGTATTTTATCAGATAAAAAAAAGATATGTAATTATAAATTTGTCGTTTGGGGCTTTGATCTGCGACTTTGATATAATTTCTTTAGTGAAATCTAAACATAACATTTTTATCGTCACAAAATTTATATGTGTGTGTACTTTTATATTCATTTTAATTATTTAAAGAACATTCTAACTTGCAATAAACTATTAGTAAATATGTTAACAAATTTGACACATTTACGTACTAGCTACAACTTTGGATGTAAACGGTCATGCTCTGGATTTCTGGTTCTAAGTCTCATTATCTTTCTGATTGATTAGCAGTAAACTACTTATTATTATAAAAACAAAGTACTCATTTTCTTTGATTCTGATTTTCTTTGATCTTTGAAATTAACGTCTCAGAATCGGTGTAAAACAAAGTATTTTTTTGGGAGGGGGGGGGGGGGTGTTTGGTTTACGAAACCCTATTTGTTTTACTCCTGTGGCTGTTTGTTCGTCTCGGTACACGGAGAGTCGGTCCACGGAAACTGTGAGTCATATTTCAAATTTTTTATGTACTTACAGCTGAATACCATGTGTCACACGACCAATCATAAAATTTTGAAAATCTATTTTTATTAAAGTAATTTTATCAATGTTATCTGCTCATTTTTGCGATTTATATATTAAAACAGAGCTGAAATTTGAACTTTTGTGTATACACATTATATCTTGGAAGTAGTGTCTCGCTAGCAAACAGAAGATTTTTTGTTTAATCTTCGGTGTTTAAACCTGAAATTTTGTATTAAGACGGATTTAGTTTTTTTTTCGTATTTTTGCCATTTGTTTAAGGGTTTTATATCATTAGGGTTTCGCTCATCTGACATTCATATTTTTTTAATTTAATTTTCTATATTATTTTAAAAGAAGTTGTGATTTATTAATGATTCAGCATTTTAAAGTTTGTTAAAACATTTTTTTTTCGGTTCTAAAAACTTTAAATTTTAATTATCTTTGTTAATTTTTTTTCATTTTGGATTATCGGAAAATTTGGAATTTTGAATTTTATTTAAATATTTTGATTTGAACATTTTTAATAAGATTAAAGTAAATAACTTCTTTTTATAATTATTTTAAAATTGAATTTGTTGGTGCTACTATTTATGTAATATTTTGTTAATTATAAAATCAAGAATTTGGATTTATAAGTTAATTGTTTTGAAAGAAGCATTAAATGCAGGCTTCTGCAATCTGTGAAACACTGTTTTAGCATTTTTAATTTCGTTATGACGAAGTGATTCAACTGCCATCATTGTGAAGAAAAAATTATAAAAATTTTAAAATTTTACATAAAATCCATAAAATTTTTAAATATCAATGGGCACATTTCTTTTTTAAATGTTTTTACAGAAATGTTTTCAATTCAAATATCATTAACTCACAATTATAATGTAAGTTTATATTTCTAGAAAATCCTAAATGATTAAACAAGAGTCATTACATTATTTAAATTTCACTGTTAATTTATCAAATCAAATATGCTCTTTATATTATTGTTAAGAAATTTTTAAGCTGGAGTTATTCAATTTTTATTTCTGCTGAAGAAAAATTTATTTAACAAATGAATATTTAATAAACTCGTCAGATTAAGTGTTGCTTTTTAAAATAAAATTATATTTCATGTATTGAAATTCGACAAAAGGAAAAAATATAAAAGTTACTGTTAGATGAACTTTTAATAAGTCTACAAAAATTAATTTTAATTAAATAATCTCGAGTATCCCTCCCATACAGAGGGTTTTGTTCAATAAATATAATTAGTAATGGACACTATACTATTTCTAATTGCTAAAAAAAGTGCAAGATTCAAAAATATTAAAAGTAGTAAAATAGGTTTGACTGGTGGCTTGTTTTGACATTAATCGAGTCAAAACAAACAAATATTATTCTGGGATTTCACGATTTATGATGCAATGAAGTGAAACGCCATTCAGTTTTTCATGTAACGCACGTTTTCATTATCATTTGGAAGCTTATTTGCATTTTCGTAACTATTGACTAGCTCAAGCACCAGCTTTAATAAGTTAGTGTCTAAAGACAAATGAAAAACTGATTAATGGCGTTTTACCTCACTGCATCCTAAAAATGCGATTTTCGAATAGAATTTATTTTATTTGTTTATTTTTTATTATTATTTTTGAAAAAAAAAAAAAAACTTTTGTAGAATCGAAACATCAATAGTCAAACTGTTTTACTGCTTTTGAAATTTTTAAGTTTGCACCTTTTAAGAAATTGGTGTATTATTAGAATGTGTTAATTTGTTATGCATGGCCATTTCATTATGCAAATATAAATACTGTCAATTTGTTTTTAGAAATTTTTACTCTTGAAGATGGTTTTTAAGAAACGTTGAGTTATATTTCATTCGGATTTTTTATTTTTACATCATCTTTAAATTTAGGATTAAACTATACATTGGATATCAATCTCTATTCTGTTTAGTATTCGAATTTAAAACATAATGTCCTTAATTATTATGACGTAAAATCTTTGTCCAGTAATCTTCGTAAATTTTATTTGCTGTTCCTTTGAGTATAAGAATAAATCAAGGAGTATTTATTTAGCTATGTAAGTTTTCTGAACAGTATCGTAAAATTCTGTAATGGAATATTTATTCGTGAAGTAAACTCATTAATAACGAAAAGGAAAATGTCGCAAGTGATTTGCATCATTGATGTATTTTTAGAATTATATAGTACTAAGATGGAATTTGAAGCGTGTTTTAAAAAATTATAATCGATTTTATCTTTAGTTTGGTATTTTTAAAAATATAGTTATGTTAAGATGCATCTGCATATGTTTGTAAGGTATTTTTAAATAACAGAATTGCTTAATATTTGCACTGAAAATAAAAGTACCTTGATCATGGGAAAAAACACTTTCCATTGCGAAAAATAATTATTGCTGATTAATTTTTCTATGCTATTCTTTGCGGATAATAATTCTATTCTGGCAACTTTTAGGTCAGTCTAATGCATATAATTTTCACTGGAATCAGGATTATGTAAAATTAGCCACTGTCACTTTTACTTTCATTTTTTGAAAGTCCTTAATGGTTGCTTTTAATTCCGATAATAAAAAACGGATATAACGCACAGGTGATCACCTTTTTTTTAAAAAAAAAAAAAGTTGATATTAATAGTTTTGAAAAATTAAGTTATGTGTATGAACAGTTTTGATGTCAGACTTATGTCATAGATTTCGATTTCATAGATTTATCTTTGATTTTAACATGATAGATGCATTGTAGATTTGGATGTCAGAGGTGTGTCGTAAATTTGGATGTCAGAGATGTGTTTTTCGAGTATACGAGTAAATAAAAGAATATTTATTTATTTATGTAAGTTTTCTGAAAAGTACCGTAAAATTCGGTAATGGAATATTTATTCGTGACAGAAACTCATTAATAACGAAAAGAGAAATGTCGAAAGTGATTTGCATCTTCGATGTATTTTTAGAATTAAATTATAGTACTTAGATGGAATTTGAAGCATGTTTAAAAACATTATAATCGATTTTATCTTTAGTTTGGTATTTTAGAAATATAGCAATGTTTGGATGTATCTGCATACGTTTGTAAGATATTTTAAAGCAACAGAATTGCTTGTATGGTGCCATTGAAGAAAAGAGTATCTTGATCATGGGAGAAAAAACACTTTGTATTGTGAAAAAAGAATAATTTCTGATTAAATTTTCTATGCAATTCTATTCGGATAAAAATTCTATTCAACCAACTTCAAGATCAGTCTAATGCATATAATAATTTTCACTGGAATCTGGATTGTGGAAAATTAATCACTGTCAATTTTACTTTCATTTTTTCATGGTTGCCTTGAATTTCAATAATAATAAATGGATACAACGTACAAATGAGCTTTTTTTTTTTTTAAAAAAAAGATATCAGTAGTTTTGAAAAATTAAGTTATTTGTATGAACAGTTTTGATATCAGACTTGTATCATAGATTTCATTATCATAGGTATATCATAAATTTCGATATCATAGATATATCATAGATTTTGAGATCATAGATTTCGATAAATAGATATATCTTTGATTTAAATAACATAGATACATAGCAGATTTAGATGTCATAGATAGGTCGTAGATTTGGAGGTCAGAGGTGTGTCTTAGATTTGGAGGTCAGAGGTGTGTCTTAGATTTGGAGGTCAGAGGTGTGTCTTAGATTTGGAGGTCAGAGGTGTGTCTTAGATTTGGAGGTCAGAGGTGTGTCTTAGATTTGGAGGTCAGAGGTGTGTCTTAGATTTGGAGGTCAGAGGTGTGTCTTAGATTTGGAGGTCAGAGGTGTGTCTTAAATTTGGAGGTCAGAGGTGTGTCGTAGATTGGTATATCAGGGGGTGTGTCGTAGATTTGGATATCAGGGGGTGTGTCGTAGATTTGGATGTCAGGGGGTGCGTCGTGGATTTCGATAGATACACCATAGTTCTATAAAATTTTCCTGTAAATAGGGGCGTGGTTTAAAGAGAAACATAGTTTAAAGTTTATAGGGACGTAAGGTTATTTATTTCGTCACAAGAAATCATTGTAGTCCAATCAGAAAATCTTTTTTTGAGCTTAGCAAAATGCTACTCTCCCCACAGTGGCTTCCAATTAATTAATTAAACTTCTACTCAAAGGATTTTGAAATTTATTTGATTCGGTAGTTAGTAGTTTTAGAGTGTTTAAAAAAATATAAAACAACTGTACATAGATGATTTTTATATCCTCCGGTTCCTGATTAGTAACATACGGCTGTAGTTTCGAGGACAATATAATTACGTCTGTCATTATCAAATGAGCATCAATAGAAGTTGTTAAACCAACAAGAGTATAGCAACTTCCCAATCCTTTTTACATATCTGTAACACTATTTAAAAATCTCATTAAATAAAATATTTTACTGTTGTTGGATCTGCACCTGTCTTCACGTTTCAGTGGTTGAGAGGTTTTGCCATGAAATCTTATTAACTGCAGAATCTGGGTTCGAACCAACGCCACTCTCGTTCAAAATATTCAATCTTTTGTTGCAAAATACTTAAATGCAGTTAAGTTGGTTTCCTTAGAAAGGATTTTTCCCCTTTTTTTTTATTTTGAGGAATCCCTTTTCTCAGAGAGATGCCATGCCGATATCGGTCTTAATAAACAGAAACCAACACTTATTGCCTCTTAATGATCAAAATTCTAACTGGTCTCGAAACTATGGTCACGTGTTATTTATCTCCGTCTGGAGAAAAAAAATTCTGCATCTATCTTCATGTGGTGTTTAGTTGTAGAATTATATTGATATTTCAGAAGCCAGTTGTAGAAAAAATGTGCAAGAGATAATGACAACCATATTAAACCAATCTTCAACCACTGGCCTTTAAATTTTAAAATTTGAAAGTAATGTGTCTTCCGTGACGTATTCTTCACAATTTGAGATTTTATGAAGAATGCTTGAAGTGCATTAAAGATAATTTAAAAAGCATTTATTAATATTTACCATTCTTGCATGTGAACGAATTCCGCTAATATGGCAGGTTTCTTTTCCTGGTAAATTGTTGTTGTATCAGATGTTCCTCCTTAGTTTTTTAGAAATTAATTAAAATCAACAAGTCATAATTTAAAAAATAATATGGCTTAAATGAATGCTACAGCTGTAGATCCTGTGGATCGAACTTTAGCATAACAATGATTTCATTTCCAAAAATTACTGGTAGAGGGGATGAAGTACAAATTATGCAAAATATTTACATAAACCCGGCCGTCAATAAAATACCTGGTTGTATGTGAATTCCTTATTAGTTGAAGAGAGTATTTTATCATTACCAAGTCAAGTATATTAAGATGTTTTTCGTGAATCGGGAATTGGCAACCGAAATACTCCGAAATTTTATCGCGGCGAAATTTCTTAAGATCTAAAAAAACCTTTCTTCAACTTGAAGTGTACTGAAACTTATCAGATGCTTCATCGTTTCCTTGTTTATTAGTACATATAAGTTTATATTTCAGGTAAGCGCTCTCTATAGGTAACTTTTGAATCTGCTAAAAAAAGAAAAAAGTGCAAACAGCATTTTTTTCATCATTTATTATTTTTAATTAATGCTCAAAATTGAAACTAGGTTTTGATGCATTTAGTAATTTTACAAATGTTTAAAAAATTGCATTAAAATTTTCTACGTAGATTAGGTTATTAAACAAATTTTCAAAACTAAAATTTTCTGTAGAGAGGTACAGCTTGAATTCTTAAGTTTAAAGAAAAAACTATATATTAAAAAAACCTATAGCTTTATTCAGTACGCCTTAGCTATAAAAACTTTCATAGAAAAGTAAACAGTAATTTATTTATGCGAGTAAGTGTCATCTAAAGTTAATAAAATTGAATAATGGAATATCAATTCCAAAAGAGAAAGTCAATAATAACTGAAAAGGAAAATGCCATAAGTGATATTAAATTTTATCAACGTACTTTTACAGTCATAGTATTTTGATTGCCTTCTTATTTTAAGTTGAACATGGTCTCAAAATACTATGATAGATTTATCTCTCGGATTCAGATGAAAGTAATGGAGTTATTTAAACGCGTGTGTTTTAGTCACTTCAACAAAAACTCCTAACAAGGATACATTATTTCATTCTTAATGTTTTAGAGATAAAATCAAAATATCCTTAAAATTAAAAAAATAATAATTTAAAATCAAAAAATCATTATTAAAAAAGCTAAAGTTAAAATAAGTTCTTTATTTTCTAAGAATAGCATCAGCTCGGCATTGAGTTTTACTACGTAAAAAAAGAAGACAAGACTGGTGACAAAATTTATTACTGATTAGACAAATTACTAATGAAGCGTTGACATACTTTTTACATAAATCAGATCGTCAATAAGGAAAGTCGTTACATGAAGGCGTATCTTATTTCAATCACTTAAATAAAATCTCTTAATATGGCATACATTTTATTCGCTGTATTTTAGAGAGCATATCAAAATATCCATAGAATTTTATAAATTAAAACCAAAAATTCGAATGAGATTATCATGGGACTATGATTTCAAAAATTATTCATAGTACTTTACTGTATCTTTTCATTATTCAGGTCGTGAATAAAGAACGTTTATGCATGTAAATTCTTTATTCGTTGAGACAGTATTCTATATCACCACCAGAAAAAATGTTAACCAGTCCTTTTTTAAGGGGGGAAGGGAGGGGAAGAGAAGGGAAGGGGAGTGGCACTGCCCAGGTTTGGCACGATAAAAATACTTAAGATAAAAACAATAACACACATATTTGCTTCCTATTCCGGTTAATGGCTCTCTATCGCTATCTTTTAGGTCTGTATTTTTTATGTTATTGAAAAAGTATTTATTATTTCAATTAAATAAAACAAATCATCATTTATAATTTTTGGTTAATTTTTTTAATTGAAATCAAATTTTGACACATTCAACAATTTTGCTAAACTTTAAGTTACATACGAAATATAGATTTGGATATTAGTATAACTTTTTTAATCAATTTATAGTTAATTAAAATATTTTTCAGAAGGAAATTGCCACTAAGTTTTAAGTTTAAAGAAAAAAAAACTAGGAAAAAAATTCAATTTTAATCGGTGCACCTTTGCGTTAAAAACTCTTTATATAACATTAAATCGGAGTTTATTTATGCTAGTACGCCTTTTGTAAAAAAGTCAATAAAATTGAATAATGGACTATCCATTCGTGAAAGAAAGCCATTAATAACTGAAAGGAAAATGTCATAAGTGATATTAAATTTCCTCGGCGTACTTTTACAGTCATAGCATTTTGATTTTCTGCTTATTTAAAGTTGAACATGTTCTCAAAATATTACGATAGATTTATCTCTCAAACTGAGATAAAAGTAATATGAGGGTGTGTAGGAAATATATTTTAATCACCTGAATAAAACTGTCTAAAATGAAAATTTTATTTCATTAGTAATGTTTTAGGGGCAACATAAAAATATCTTTAGAATGAAAAAAAAGCAATTTAAAACCAAAAATTCATGAATTTAAATACCTGAAGATAAATTAAGTTCTTTGTTTTTAACGAATGGGAACAGTGTAGTATGATTTTTACTACCCAACAAAGACAACAACATCAAAACTATAGTTTTAGAAAGCGTTGACGTACCTTTTTATGTAAACCCAGGCCTTCAATAAAGCAGCTCACGTGAATTAGTGTAGTTCATACAGCTTAACAACGAAGTTTGTTTATGCAAGTACGCCTTGTGGATAAACAAGTCAGTAAATATGAATAATGGAATATCTATTCGAGAAAGAAAATCATTAATAAAAAGTTAGAAGTGATATTAAATTGCCTTGACGTACTTTTACAATTATAGTAGTTTAATTTTCTTCTCATTTAACGTTGAATATGTTCTCGAAATATTATGATAGTTTTCTCCTTGATTGAGATAAAAGTAATATAGAGTTATATGAAAACTGTCGATGACACTTTTTAATCACTTAAATGGATTATTCCCTGTCAGGAGATTCACTTTTCCTATTTCATTCGTAATGTTTTAGGGGCAACATCAAAATGTCCTTAGAATAAAAATAAATAAATAAATAAATAAATAAATAAAACCAAAAATTCATGATTGTAACAACTAAAGTTAAAAAAAAGTTCTTTGTTTCCTCTGATTGGAATAAGTGTGAGATCAATTTTTATTGTGAAAGAAAATAAGACTATAGCTTCAAAAATTACTTATGAAGCGTTGACGTATTTTTTACATAAACCAGGTCGACAATAAATCAAATAGTTATATGAATGCGTGTAGATTTTAATCACTTCAATAAGATTTCTTAATATGTCATTTATTTTTTACCACATCATTAAAACCAAATAAAAAAAAAGAAATTACAATGGGATAAGCATGAACCATGATTTCAAAATTTACTAATAGTGCTTTATTATATCTTTACATAATTCAGGTCGTGAATAAAAAACTTGGATGCTTGTGAATTATTTATGCGTTGAAACAGTATGTTATCATTGTCAGATAAAATATTGATGTTCTTTTTTTAGGGTGAAGGGGGAGAGGGTACCATCACCCAAAGCATTGGCAAAATTTTGCACGACAAAAGTACTAAGGACCAAAAAAAATGGCCGCATTCTGTTTCATAATACTTTTTAAAACTATCTATTCTACTATTTTCTCTATTCATTGCAATTCAATAAAAAACTTCAAGTTGAACATGTTCTTCAATTATTGTGATAGATTTATACCTCAGATTGCGATAAAAGTGTTATGAAGCTATTTGAAGGCGTGTAGGTGATACATGTTAATCATTTAAATAAAATCTAATACAGCATTTTTTTTAAATTTTCAGTGTTTTAATGACTTCGTCAAAAGATGTTTGAAACTGTAGAGATTAATTAAAAACAACAAATCATGATTAAAAAATAAAATATAAAATATGTTCTCCTACAATGCAATCAGCAAGGGGAGGATTTTTAAATAATAAAATAAAACTTTAATTTCAAAAATGGACGATAGAACCACGCCGTTAATAAAGCACCTAGATGGACCTGAATTCTTTATTTGTTGTCGACATTATTCTATCATTACACGAGATAGAATACTGTTGTTTTAGCTACTTTTTTTCGTGTGAATTAGCCCCCAAGACCCCACACAAGTTTTGTACGGCCAAAAAAACTTAAGACCGAAAATGATCTTAAATTCTTTGTAATGAAATTTAACACATTCTGCCCCATTATTTTGTCCTGTTTTATTGTATTTTAAAATGAATTTCATTTGCACATATCTGCTTCATATTTAAGTTAAAATTTGAAATTTTTGAATATGGACCTGTCTCTATTTAAAAAAAAAAAACTATGGTTAAAAAAAGATTTTTTTATCATTTTATATTTTTTAAATTATTAATTAAATTTAAAAACAGTTTTTCATAGTTTTACATTGGAACTTAGATTTGGGTATTGAAAGAATTTTTTTTTTTTTTTTTTTTTTTTTTGCTAATTTTTTATTAATTACTCTTTTCTACAGAATTGAATTAGTACTAATTCTCAAGTTTAAAGAAAAATATTCAGAGTGCCTCCGAAAAGAACAGTAAATTGAAGTATATTTATGCAAATAAGCCTTATGAAAAGTTAAATAATGGAATTTGTGAAAGGCAGTCATTAATAATGGAAACGAAAATGTCTTAGGTGATATTAAATTTCTTCGGCGTTCTTTTACAATACTAGAATTTTCATTTATTTCTCATTTTATGTTGAAAATGTTTTCAAAATATTACGATAGATTTATCTTTCAGATTGATATAAAAGTAATATGGAACTATATGAACGCATGAAGGTGATACATCTTAATAACTTAAATAAAGTCCTCAAATATGACATTTTTTTCATGCGTGGTAACATATCGAAAAATCCTTGGAATTAAAAAATATATATATAGTAAGATCACCAAATAATGATTAAAGAGAAAAGTAAAGTTAATGTTCTTTTTTGTTTTCGATCAGTAGAATCGATTTTTAAATAACACAATAAGATTAAGCTTTCAATATGTCGACTTCAATACTAAACACTTTTCCACAAAGGCTTATTTGTTGTTTTAATTATTAGCTATTTAGAAACATATCAAATTAATTTTAAAATAACTATAAAATAGTTATTTATTTTAATCAAAATAAAAATGTTCACATTAAAATATTTAAATAAAATGTAAAATTCCAAATTTTTTGATAAATTAAAAATATTTAAATTAAAAAAATAGGTGAGGTACATAAATAAAATTTTAAATTTCTAAAAACGAAAAAAAACTTCTTGAACAAAATTTAAATGCTGATTCATTAATAAATCACAATATTTTTGAAGATAAAGAAAGTTGAATTCTAAAATATGTTATGAATGCCAGTGTTAAAAAAATAATATAAGCTCTTAAATTTCCTCTTTTTAAAAAACGAATTTTTTAAAAAATTAAATTTATTTTAATAAGAAAATTTCAAGTTCTACGCTCTACCTCTAAGTTACGATGTCCTACAAGTAAAACATTTGAAATGTAAGTCGCAAAAGTGAACGAATGACATTGTAAACATTAGTTTAATTAAAAATAGAGACGTTTTAAAATTTTATGTTTCCTCGTGGGACTCCGGGTATTCAGCTGTAAGTACACAAAATTTAAAGTTTCTGACATATACAGTGTTTGTGTACAGACTCTGTGACTGTTGGACGGTTTGTTTGTTTTTGTTCATGGTGGCTAATTATCTACACTTGTTATACTGGCTGTAAATGGGACGGGTGCCCTTAGCGGGGGTCTCTATGCGAGCCTAACACGTATTTAGCAAGGATATCCTAGATTTGAAGAAAACCACGGAAAATTTGAACGATTAGGTCGACGGCTGAGATTGGACTCGAACCCATCATCTGCCATCTACCAGTTTCGGAGGACGAATAGAGGAAGAGACGAATAGGGTTTCGTCAGATATAAGAAACTCTAAAAATTATATGGTGCCGTAAAATGGGGTGAATTGGAACAGCGGGGTAAATCGGAACGAAACGTCCCGGTGATACAAATAAATTTATTATAAATATATGTGATGATATTTTTAGTTGCCAATTTTTTATAGGAAGGTAATAACATTAAAAGTTGGGAAATTCAGTTTTGCCATGTTGGTACCACTACTGGGGTATATATAAAAAAACTGCAAGTGGATCCTCAAAAACCTCATTTTTTTCATAGTCTTCAAAACTTTGTATGTAACTGCAGTATTTTTCGTATTCTAAACCTATGAGTAGAGACTTTTAATTAATGATAGACCTATAAACAATATGCTGTATTAAAATCTACTTATTTCTAAACTACATAGTGAAAAGGGGAAAAATGGCTTGTAACGCCAGAAGTTTTAAGATTTACGGGATGAATCGGAATAAGTTTTCTCTCAGTTTTTTTCTATATAATAATAGTTTCATGTAACTTCAGAAAACATATGTATGACTATGTATTGTAAAAATATTTTGTTTGTTCTAATTACTTGAAAAGTTTAAAGGTGCCAAGAAATTACTTAGTTAAACAAAAAAAGTCAACGCCCAATCCAACAGACATGGAATATACAACGATGGCAAATTACTTAGTTAAACAGAAAAGTCAACGCCCAATCCAACAGACATTGAATACACAACGATGGCAAATTACTTAGTTAAACAGAAAAATCAACGCTTAATCCAACAGACATGGAATACACAATGATGGCAAATTACTTAGAAAAATTGCACAGAATTATTCCCTGACATCCACAACATTACACAAACATCTTAAAATGGAAAAGCAATTAAAAAAGAGAGGAAAGCAAACAGTACTAAGAACTGGGGTTGCGGACGTACTAATAGATCGTATTAATATATGCAGCGATTGGAGCTACTCAATAGATTCACTTACCCAATGACTACTAGTAAAGCATAACACAGGATAGGGCTGAATTTGTATTAAATTCCAACTTCTGAAGACCGAAAAATTACCTCTTTATAACACTGTTCAATAGTTTTCCCTGTTCACTGTATTCCAGTACAAGCTTCATGTACACATATATGCTTCATATTTCAATTAAGTGCTTTCTGTTGCAACGTTTGGTTCTGTAGCTTATTTGTTATTGGGGGAGAGAAAGAAACTATCATTTCTACAAAATACAATATTTTTATCATTGATACTTTTTTAGTTGAATTCGATTTTTTGTACATCCAGCATTTTTTCTATCAATTTTTAAAAAAAGTTAGAATTTCTGTATGTAGATATGAGAATAAAAATATTTTTTTAAGGTAATTTCTAGTTAATTACAATCAATTTTTTCAGAGATGACTTTCCAATAAATCGTTTTACAAATATTTTCTTCAGGGGTAAATTACCAGTAATCCTTAAATTTAGAAAAATAAAATGGCGGTTTAATCAGAGCGCCTTTGCGACAGATATTCCTTTCCTAGAACAGAAAATCGAAATACATTCATGCATAACCTTTCGAAAAGTTAGTAAAATTCAATAATATAATATTCATTCGTGAAAGGAAATCATTAATAACTGAAAGGAAAATGTCAGAAATAGAAATTATATTAAATTATTCCCACTTTTACAGTCATATCATTTTGATTTTCTACTTATTTCCCTCTGACAGTCTTCGAAAAGGGCAAAATTGTAACGTTGTTTTCTCTGCATTTTTTTTAAATGCTAAAAAAGACGATTTTGGGGGGAGGAATCAGGTCTTGATCGATACGGAAAAACATGTAAATAGAGCTCTCGCTTCGAGTTCATATACAAACAGAAGTATTCAATGTTACTAATTTAAACTTTCTGATATTTTTAAGGTTTGTTTGTAGTCTTATAAAATTATAAAATGAAGTGCTTCAATGCAATATAATAAAAAAATATAGCAAAATTTATGTAACACAATTTTCGAAAAAAAAATGTTTTATATAATAATAACGTGTATACTTACATAGTTTGCCTACATCCGTAAGATATCTTAACGTTGAACTGATATCCAAACCCAATTTTTGCTTTAATATGATCAGAAAATTTTACTCTATAGAATGAATTAACGATCTAACTATCACTCAAAAAAGACGTTATTAAAAAATTCTAAAATTGAAAAAACCACTAAAAAATACAATTTTTTTCATTGAAAATATTCAAAATATTAAACTGTCTAAAATATTTTTAATTCATTCTGTAGATAATGATGTTATATACATGCAAACAAAAATTAAGCCACTCTACCAAATAGTTTTTTTCTTTAATCTTACGGATAGTCGTCAAAAATTGAGTTTTAAGAAAAACGCGACTTAAAGTTGAAATTATATGGGTGCAGCTTTGAAAGTGTTGATGCATAAATGCTTATAACTCCGTTAAAAATGGAAATATTTTTATGTTGTTTTTGCACTGAATTCAGAATTACTTGAATAATCAAAATACATTATAAAAAATCGAATTTTTGAAAAGTTTTCGAGCCCTGAGCCGCCTTAAGAATTATATAAAAAACTTAAAAGCAAATATGAATGTAATCCTTGAAAGGTTTAATTACTGTTCAATATAATAAAAATCTATTAATATTAAAAATCTATTAAATGGATACAATTATATCATTTTAAATATCGCTTGTATTGTCGTGAAATTTGGAGCTAAGTGTTAACATGTTAACACGGGCTTGTCACTGAGAGGGTTAAAGTTGAACTTGCTTTCAAAATATATACGAGATCGAGAGGAAACTATGGTTTTATTTGAATGAGAATATATGGGATAAATCTCAGATTTTTGCTATTATTTGCAGTCGCGCAGCCAGAATTCGGTTTTAGAGGGCGTTTTGAGTTTCTGATAAACGGGCTTGCATATTATTTGAATCCCCGGTTAATGGAAGCAGAACTAATTAGAATATTCACTGTATAAAATTTAAACTCAAAAAGCATCTGTGTGGCAGTAAATCATTTTTTCGCATAATGCGTCAAAAAAAGTGATTTAGCTCAAATAACCAATTTTTACTTAACTAATCCATGTTATATGCACTTTCACCGTTTTAAGTAGAATTTTAGCCTATTAATTTAATCACTATATTAAATAGAATATGATTCAGTAAATCGGTGGATTCCGAAATACGCCAAAACGTTAAAATATTAAGTTTGGTTTTGTTTCATACAAACGGCAATTATAGTGATCTTTCATAGCTCTGGGAGGGGTTTTAACCCCAAAACGTCCCCTAGGCTGCGCCACTGATTACTTTGAAATTTTCTATATGAACAGCACAAACTTATTTCGTGTCATAAGTTAATGATTTATTTGAACCGAAATTGGCTTCTTTCTGATTTGTTTATTAAGTTCATTTCCATTTATAAACGATGAAAGATATTATTAATCTTAATCGGTACATACGACCATAGTAGAAATTTATTTTATCGTTACTGAAGTAAAATCGGTCTGTTTTTACGATTTCGTACGCTTCATGATATTTGTACTAATGTGTATACTTACTTAGTTTGCCTACATATAGTTTGACATCGTATGTTTAAACCTATCATTTCTAAAAAAAAATCACTTCTCACTTTTAATAATATTTATCTAAATATATAAAACAAGAGATGTCTGTCTGTCTGCCTGACCGCGGATAACGCCGAAATTATAGCACTCGGATCTCTGAATTTTTTGTCATGTGTGGATGATAACATCGGAATTTGCACTCCGCAGCCGGATTTTTAAATTTCAGTTTAGATTTTAAAAAATTAAAATTTACAGGGTAAGAGGATATACGCAGCTTTCCACCAGTCCATGGCAACGAAGCAATCAGGTTACAGGCTATTTGCAGCTCGCCACCTATCTGTGGCAACGAAGCAGCCAGACAATGAGAGCTGGCGATAAATATAGGATTGAAAGACTTCATTTCATGGTTGAATGTTAACAACAAATTGCACACGCATTTGTAATTTTTTTTCAGTTTTGTTGTTTTTCTTGATTGATTTTAAAATCCATCCATGGCACCATCCAAAAAAAGTAATAAATTGGGTAATAGCTCCTTTTTGTGTTTCCCTAGGGTTTGTTCAGATGCGCAGCGCATGTTGCGCGCGTGCTCTCAAGATTTTACATGGAGTAGGTTTCATTGAAGAAAGGAATTATTTCATTATTTTTGTGATTCAAAACAGCTAAAATTAACGAGTATATTTCTTTTTCCTTCCAAAACATAGTTTTCGTGATAGAAATACATACCTGTGATCACTAGTATAAAATTTCAAATATTCTCCAGATAATTTTTTTTTCACTTTTAATGTAGATTTTAAATATTCGTAATTTTTTTGAAAACATCTATGGTCCCAAGCAACTCCGGGCGGATCAGCTGGTCTAATATATTTATAAATAAACTTCATTCTTACATGCATGAAATTTTCTAGTGTTCCCATGAAAGTGTCACATCATACAAGAGGCTCAAAACCGTAGTAGACAATATCTATTTTGAAAAATAAAATGAAACTAGTTGGATGTGTCAATCCCAAAACGTACTGCTAGCTCATACGTACATTTTAATATTAAAAAAATAGTTACATATGTTAATGCTTTTAGAATTTTAATTCAATACTATATCAATTTTGATTTTCATCTTAAAATTCTACTTCAGTCAACTAATCTGAGTAAAAACGAGTTTCCGTCTCTGCACGATACGATGGACAATAGAATGATTGGCAGATTTATTTTTTTCAAATTCAGGAAGGACCTACTAGCCTTACCCCAAAAAAAAAAAATACACAAAATTTTTTGTTCAGTTATATGCATAATTTCATACATTTTTTGATAGTAAAATAATGAAAATGGTAACAGCACCTCCTTCTAGCAGATTTTTTTCAGATTCAGGGCGGACATACCAGCTATAGGCAAACACCTACACAAAAAAAATTCGTTTAATTTTATGAATAACTTCAATTTTTTAGATGGTATAATATTGAAAATGGCACAAAAATTGCTATTATAGTGCTTTCCTTTCGCTAGATTTTTTTCAAATTCAGGGAGGACCAACTAGCCATAGCCATACACTTGTACAAAAAAATTAGTTCAATTCGATGCATACCTTCATACACTTTTAGTCGGTACAATATTGAAAATGGCACAAAAGTCTCTATTGCAGCGCCCTCTTCCGGCGGAATATTTCAAAATTGAAGGAGGATCTGCTTGCAACAGTCCCAATCATTCACAAAAATTAGCTGAATTCTATGGATATCTTCATGCACTTATTGATGGTTGAATGGCGACATACTGACACATACATTTTGTAAAAACATGTTTTTGAGAATTTAACCCCTAACATGTGTAAATCCGTCAAAAACCAGAAATCCAAAAAAATTTCGATTACAATACTTTCTTCTATTGAAGATAGAAGAAAATAAAAATGAGATAATCGTTTTGGAAGGTGCATAAAATCTGTTTCCGCCGCATCGACAGTAAACTAATAACTGTGTAAAAAAAAAAAAAAAAAAAAAAAAAAAAAAAAAAAAAAAGAATTGCAGATTGTATTGTCAATCGGGACGCCAGTACAATCTCCAATGCAAATATTTCTGTGAATTTCAGAAATTTTCCCGTTTTTTGCAATCGGGACGCCAGTAAAACACCTTTTTTTAAACGGAAAAAACTTCCTTAAATTCCAGAAAATCCCCCCCCCCCGTTTTTTTGCCAGTACAATCTTCATAAAATTTTCCTTTGTAGCATTTTCCAACAAAGTTGAAAAGTGATTGTGCATTCCATTTGTCTGTTCTCGCTCTAACTACCGTAAATATGCTCAGATTTACTGTCTATCAATGGGCTGAATCAAGCATATAAATCCTTATAAAACAGAGAATACATATTTTTTTCTCAATAGCTCAATAACTTAATTAGTGTGTTTTGTTATTGTAATTAGCTGCATTTCGCTGTACTTTCTCTTATCACTTATAACTTTTGATGATTAAAAAAGTGGGTTGAACATTAAACTGTTTTGTATGAACACGACCTTCAACAGAACTCATGTAAATCGCGCGATGTCGCTCATTTATATAAGTCGCTCGGCTTATATAAGACAAAAAAAAATAAATCTAAAGTTATTCGATTAGATGTGGGTAAAAGATCTTTAAAAATATTTAAATGCAAACAAGAAATTTTTCAGAAATATTTTTATTGATTTTACATTAGAATAACATCACTTGACAAACATAGGCTGTTAACAAAGTCGATTCCAATCAACTTATATTTCGTCTTCACAAAAGAACGTGGACGATGTGAATTAGTTTCAATTTTTATTTTATTCTACTGTATAAATAATAACTCATATATATACTACAGAAAACTATGTAGCTACTTTTATATATAATATACACATAAAGAAATCGTAAAAAATTATCAATAAATTCGGAAACTAATTTCCCTGATTGACTTTTTATACAATTGACTTTTCCCCCGAAAAAATTACCTTCTTCGTAGTACAAACTCATAACTGTTTCTAAATCTAACAGAGCTTCTTTTTAAGCAAACATATTTCCTTCTTTTTCATAAAAGTTCAGCAGAAAATGCTGACAACTATCATTTCGGTGGCCTTAATGATTCAAATAATCGTTTCTCTGCGTCCTAAATGATGTTACAATGGATTTAGGTTTCTTTATTTTTTGCCTAATTTTTTATTTCTTTATCCGAAACTTTACTGAAAATACCTCTTCGAATGCTTCCACCCCTCGAATAAAAAAAATGCCATTAATGGATATAGAATAATGGAAGATAAACCTACGTAATTCGATTAAGACATGTTTATCTTTTAAGCGATTCTAACGAAAACAGGAGGCGGGGGATAGAAATTGTATATTTTGTTGGAAATATTAAACTGAAACTTTTATCTGATAGAAAAAAAAACTGGAAAAAGTGATAAATTTCAAATATAAAAATTAGTTTTAAAATATAATTATACTTACATAAAAAATCCCCAGTTTTTACATTCTAATTTATTCAAGAGCCTTGCTTTTTTCACAAGAAGCATACAGTACTATTGTTTTTTAATTCATGCGAGCGATACCATTATGATTTTTTCAAGGGGACTTGGACTCTTAAATGTTTCAAATAATTCAAAGGCTGTAAAGCCAAACCTTAATTTTAACTGCTTTTTTTAAAAATTATCATTATTTATGTCTTATATTGCTATATATTTTTTAAATTATTATAAGCAGGATTTTTATGTTTGGCGTAATTAACTTTTTATGAATTGCCAGTACTTTAAAGTAATACTAAAATAACTTAATATAAAATTATTTTAATACATCAGTTAGTAGCAATATAGTTTAGAATGATTAATGTACTAACCGAATTAAAATTGTAGCCCTAATATAATTTTGCGCTGGTTTTAGCATATATATATTTTTAAATTTCTATGACAAAGAGATTTGTATTAAGGAATAAAATATATGGCATTTAAATTTTCAGTAATTATCAAAGTTGTCGATACTTTGTTTTTTAATTATTTTTATTTATATATACGTATATTTAAAGTTCTTATTAAATATCTTTTAATGTGTTCAAAGATATTTTATATACATTGGTTACTAAATATAATGCGCCAATTGTGCGCTTATATAATCATACTAATTACAGTATCGATGATAGTATTTAAAAATCTCATAATCTTGAGTGTCTGTTTTCAATTTATTAAGATTATTTTTAAACAGCATAATAGTTTTGTAACAGATATAGTACTACAGTACTGTTAAGTGGTATTTTTAACCGATCTTTTAATTTTTTCATTACTTATCTTTTATCACGATACCTCACAATGATAAGATCAGAATTATCAGATATTTCGTTCCCTTGTGTTTATGAAATGTTTTGCCTCATTTACAAACAATTTTCCTCCAACATTCGCAGCAAAGTTTCTGGAGACATTTTGGGGTTTACTGACAGTTGCTTCGAATGATGATATACGAGTTTGGTGGTCTACTCCAATGTCTGTAAATGCTTTGTTGATAAGCACAAGCACTTCATTGTTCTGTAAATACCTACGCCATTAAGTGTGCTCTTCAATTTTGGCCCAGGTGTTTGAAAAATGCACTTCTAAATATGCACTCACTTACGTTATGGAATGTTTGCTCGGGACGTCTGAAGAAGTATTCTCTTCTTCGAGCGACTGTGTCAGTGGCACTTGACGAATGTGGAAGTTAAAAAGTGCCCCCATTGTTCAAATGGGGGGGGGGGGGGGGCAATTTATCTTATTTTGTCTGTCTGAGAAATATTGAGTTTCTTTGTTCCAAAAAATTAGCTTACGTGCTATTTCATTTGCTTGAGAGAAAATTGTTACTTTATGCTGCAAATATCTGTATCTCTAAACATCCAAAAATGCTTTTATGACTGCTAGAAGTGCGAAATTTTATGCTGCTGCTTTTTCGTCGGCATAACAATCTTTTCATTGTTTAATAAGCTAGTCGTTGGGGGCCACCTTAATACTTACCCATCATGGATATGCAAACTATAAAGTATGAAAATAAAATCAAATAATACCGAATTGAGTAAAGGAAGTATCGTTACAATTCCAAAAATGATATTTATACTATCTAATACTTTATTGTGTTGGATTAAGCGTCTCATTTCCAATTAAAATATATCTTTGAATTGGAATTTGAATGTAAAACGGGGTCATGAAAAATCGAAGAATATGGAAAATAGGACTACAAATATCTCAGCAACTAATTATCCGATCGACTTCGTTCTTCATTCAATTTTTTTTTTTTTTAATTTTATTTTACATTCACTCCTTAAAATAAAAAAGTTCGAAAAATTTTTATACCTTTCAATAGAACGAATATTTCGAAAATCCGATAAAAAAGTTCCAGATAATCATGATTACTGATATTAATTCGTCCCTTTCCCATTGTTACGCACTAAGTATATACCAAATTCCAAGTATGTAACTCATTTTTTTTCGGGAGATAGAACAATTTCAGACAAACAGACAGACGGCAATTTTTTTTTATCTAAAAATGTTTCTCGGAATCTCCAGTATCTGAAACGTATAAATCCGTTAAAACAAAATTTTCGATTTTTGAAACAATTGCAAGATTTACCCTATGCTATGTATGATTATTAAGTAATAAGTTATAATAAAAACATGCGTAACAGTGTTCGTATGGTTTTAATATATAGAATACACAAGAATTTTGTGTCTAGTAATCATAAGTTATATGCATTTCATAAATTTATACTAAAATAGAATTTAATAAAATAAGCTGAAATAAGATAAGTTTTAAAAAGAAAAAAAATGTGAAATTTCTATTGAAAATTTTAATTTGTTTCTAATTACATAATAAACTTTTTAGAATATTGTAGATTTGTTTTTAAGAAATACATAATTTACAAACATTACAGAATATTTTCTACATAAATTTTTTGTCGCTAGAAAAGTAGAAAAGTTGGGAAAGTGTCATCGTAGGCCGCACAAAGAGTTTCGATTATTGTTTCTTTTAAAACAACTTATCCTTCAATTAATAAATCAAGATTGTTAATTTATAATTATTGAGTTCTTAAGTAGCAACAGCAAATTTCATTTAAAAATAATTATAAAAAGAAATCAAATTAAAAGTATTCAAATCAAATTTTTAATTAAATAAAATCCAAAATTTCAATTTTTTGAAAATTAAAATTAGCGGATATATGTATAAAATTTAAAATTTTTAAAAACGAAAAAATATATATTTAAACGAATTTTAAAATACTAAATCATTAATAAATCACACTAGTTTTCAAAATAGAAAGAAAGTAACAAACAAAATATTATGAATGCCAGATGAACACAACCCTAATAATATAAATCCATTGCAGTGGTAAAAATAAGAAATTTCTTTCAATTAAATCTATTTTAATATGAAAAATTCATCTTCCAGCATTGGGGCTTGAACTCAGTACCTTCAATTTATTAGGGAGACGTTTTACCTCCAAGCAATGATGTCTACACGCAAATTGTTCAAATAAAGATTCGCTTTTAAAATTGAAATCATAAAAATGAACGAATGACAAAAAAAAAAAATTAATTTAAGGAAAAAAATAGACTTTCTTCAAAATTTTGATTTTTCGTGTGACACGATGTATTCATATGTATGTACACACAATTTGAAGTCTCTGACTTATACAGTTTTTACGAACGGACTCTCTGACGGACGGAGAGACAGAGGACAAAGATGAATATGGTTTCATCAGATGAATAAAATCCTAAAAAATAATTCGTCTGTAGCTGCGATATCGAGTTGCATTACAAAAATAAAAATTTTATAAGAATTTTAAATATTTTAGATAAATTTCGCACATAACAGGGAAAATATATATTCATTAGAAAGATAAAGCCTCAGAATCCTCAAAATTAGCCTTTCGTCAGGTAAAATAAATCAGTGCTGTGCTATCAAATGCATAACTACTAACTTCCAAGCTTTTTTTGTTATAACGAAAGTTTAAAAGAAATTTGACTTATTTAATTGCAGATTTTTATGGTAAAATAATGAACCGGGAGGCAGCAGCACAAAAAGCACTCACCGTACCGAATTCAAGGGTGAAAATCTAGGATTTTTAAAATTTTGATTTCTATATTAAAACGCAATCAATCTGCCAAGTCATATCTTGGTAGAAAACATCTAAAAACGAGATTTTAGCGATTGACACATACGTTTATCATTATGTTTTCCTGTTCTCAATTCTCCATGTTTTCTACTTTTGGTGCACGAAAGCACAATAATAAACCTACCAATCAAGAGATAAAGTCAGGTTTTAAGATGCTTTCCAGCAATATAAGCCTTGGTAGATCGGCTGCGTTTTAATATATGAATTGAGATTTAACTAATCCTACATTTTATTTTGTTACGTGACCTTATATTTCATCTCAAAATTATCATCGTCACATTCAGCGTAACTCTTATTGGTATATGCATTGACAGTTTGCCTTTCTTCTTACAATTGCGTTAATCATAATCAGTTAAATGCTTATCTCTATGAAAATGTGTTTTTCGAGCGTGGTATTGTGAAAAAGCGAAATATCCCATGCAGAATGCTCAAATCTGTTTCTCATATAATGCATGTTGTTCCAAATGTTTGGTAGTAGTGAAAACAATAACTTCTTCATGGCATTTAAGTGGGATTGTTAGAATCGTAGAATTGTACATCAAGTGAAATCTGAAAAAGAAGTCATTTAAAAACTAATAGGTAAAAAATATTAACAGCATTCAATGTTCATCTTAAAATCCATGCCTGGTTTAGTGAGTCATGGTTTTTGCAAACAATTTTAATTGAAACATGTTAATGTAGACGATTGTTATTTTTGCAGGTTTTTATCATTATTTTTGTAGAAAGCGCGAACTAGAGACGTTATGGGAAAATATATTACTTGCTGTATCATTAAAGGGTTAAAAGCAAACATAATTTTCAAAAAAAACTTTTTTTTGTATAATATTTTGAAATTATTCTTCGGAAATTTAAACTTGATCCATTGGACGGTTTAATATATCTTAACATTTCAATAGAAGCCTGATGCTATTGGCAGCTTGTAGCTGATGACAGTCTATACTAACTCATTTTTAACCTGCATTTGAACACATCGAAATCTATTGTTATGCATTTTACTAAAATCTATTTTACTATAACCATGAATATAGAGTTGTAGGCCCTCAATCATAATAGGCTGAATCTTTAAATGCATGTTTCTCAAAACTTAGTTATAAAAGATGGTGACCAAAAGATTTTATAAAACTTTTGGCTGATTGTTTTAAATGAAAAACGACGATTATTTAGAATAAGAATATTCTAGGCATAAAAACTAATGCTTAATTGGAGGCTTTTTTTTCATCAATATTTTACATAATGAGTAAACAAGTTCTTTTTTTTTTCTTTGGAAATTCGTAAATAAATGTTTTTCTATCCGGATTAACTTAAAATCACCAATATTTGCTTTGTTATGATTTCTAACTTAGCATTGCTCCAATTTTAATATAATGACGTCAGTAGCAAAATTTACTAAAAAGCTTTTATTACGTGTCACAGACTCCACCCTCCTCTATAAACGAAAAAGTAAAAAAAAAAAATTGTTAAAAAATTGTCTTTAAATATTTCGCAAACAAATAAAAATAGCAAATCACAGAATTTACTATATTTGCGTAAAATATTGGAATCGGCGTTTTATATATTAAAAAAAAATCTTCGTGAAACAGATGGGGAGGGCGGGTGGGAGAGACTAAAAAATGTTTAAAAAAATCTCGAAAAATTCGAAAGTCGGGAGGAACAAAATTTATTACATTGGACTAAAAAACTGAAACTTATTCTTTTTTAAAAATATTGCTGTAAATCTGTAAATCTAAAATATTGCTGTAAAAATGATAAAATGAGATAGCATTAAATAAATTTACCAATGTAGTGAGCTAAAACATCGAAACTGTATTGAATATAGTAATTTTTAAAAATAGTAACAAATCGCAAAAAAATCTAAAAAAAATAAACCACGAAACATTAAATTGCGGAGGATAAGTTTTGCTAAAAAATAAAGAATAGATTCTTTCTATTGAATGAAAATAGTTGCGAAACGCAAAAAGAAGAAAACTAAAGATACCATTAAAAATTTTTAATAAAAATAATGAAAATCCAAAAATTGATTCACATATATCTTGTGCCAATTCGCATAGCTCTGTGCTCAGCGTTCTTAAAAAAACTGGACTCAAACTTCCATCTTTATTATTATAGGTAATTTAGCGTAAATGGATTTATATAAGCACTTTACATTTCTTTAAAGCATTTTCTCGATTTTTTTTTCTAAGTTTACGGCATGAAATTTGTGTTATCTTTTAAATGTTAATCGTAAAATATGTTGAATTCATATTCTACACCAATTGAAAATAAACTTATATAGTCTATTTCTGCAATGAGTATATTCTGCTGAGTTCAAGTGATTTTTCTTTTCCCGTCTAAAATAAATGTTGGGACATTATAAAAGTTGTTGGAGTAAAGTATAAATGTTTCTCTAGACAGCAATAAAACTTTTCGAGTTGTTCCTCATTTCGCAGTTATGTAGATTGCTTAAAGTTAACGATTTGTGATTTCCAATCTTTCACTAAAAGAAGGGAAGGGGTTCATTTTCTGTGGCTTTCACAAATGTTTTTATTGTTGATGTTGTTTAACCCTTTCCGTGCCGCGTAAATATATTTGAAATAATTATTTTACACCAGAATTTTTCAACAAATACGAACTTGCTTATTTTTAGGTATGTTATAAAAGAAAAATTTAATTACATATTCTTGAAATAAATAAAAGTAGGTGGCCTTTGTTAATGACACAGTGCCTGAAAGATTTAAATAAAGTACTTCAGGAAAACATAGCATTTGCATAAAATATACTGTACTTAGTGTACTATACCTAAGTCTGCGAACGCTTTTCTATAAAAATATTTATATTTTAATTATAACATTGTTTCTATATTTCAGGTAATATCCCAGTATTTCCCAATCGAAAAAATTAACGTATGTGAGTGTTTGCATTCCTAATTTGGCGTTAAACCAGCAGAGTTGAAAAAATCTCCTTTACTGATTAAAATCACAATCGCTGGCATAGTGCATAAATTGAGCTACTCGGACAATATCCATACTGGCATTTCTCAGAGGCTGGTCGTTCATCTAAGCCTCACCAGTGGCCGAAAATGTTCTGGCCCCTCAACTGGTAGACGGCAAGTGCTGGGTTCGAACCTAATAGCGGCCATCGGCCTAACCGTGTTTTCGTGGTTTTCTTCGAACCTTGCGTACATACGGGTTGGGTTCACTTAAAAAGACCCCCAAGAAAGGCACTCCTCTCCCTGGGCATATATCCCTCGAGTATATAATAGGCCGACACAAAATAAATTAATAATCGTCCATCTAGCACAGTTGGCAGAAGATTGGGTCGCTGTGCGAGCGACCTATCTTAGAATTTCGGCTTGTACACACTTCATTCTGTTGGTTTTATGCCGTGTTAACCATGACAGAAATTCATGCAATTCAAAAAAATTCATGCATAATTAATAATTAAACAGCGAAAATGGATTTTATATATATCATTTATTTATATTAATAATTCTTTATTAAAAGAAGTTTTTACATACACAACATGTAAAAACACTTAAAACATTAAATAAAACCACATATATATAAATGTGGATTTTACTTAATATTTTACGTATTTTTACACTTCAAACATATGTTGTGTTAATAAATACGTCTTTTAATATAAGTGATTAATTTCAAAGTGTAGTAGTCCTTACGTTTGTATATTTTATTTATTTAAATTCTGTCTTATTTTGCTATTTAGTTGCATGTGTCCACCATTTGCGCAATTCTGATAAAATTCGCATTCGAAGTAATAGCTTTAAAATACAGGGCGTCGATATTGATATTTTTATTTAGAACAATTTACTGCAGTAATTTTAGTAATATAACACCAAAAAATATTCAAATATAAAATTAATATGATTTGTCAACGAAACCTATCGAAGGGTCAATTTGGATGAAAATTACCTAAAAAATGATAATGAAAATTACACTTTATATGAGAACTTACATTCCTTTTTCAATAATGACAGTTACCATAATAAATAAATCTACCAAAACTTAAGAAATAACATTAAAATAATTTAATTTTCATCTAAATTGGGCTTTGAATAAGTATAGTTAGCAAATCCAGTAAAATTTACATTTTGAATAATTATTTGTGTGTGTTATATTATTTAAATGACTGAAAATAGTTCAAAATGTAAACATAAGTTACCGTGGTATGACCCTGCAATCAAAAGCACAGTGGTCTCGCTTACAAAAGAATTCTTCCATTATCACTCGCAAAACACATTTCAGTCTTTACAGTTGCAGCCTTCATCGCAATCAGGCGTCTTTACTGTAGAAAAATCCATCATTTAATCTTCTGGCTTTCCCGTCTATTGAATGATTTGAGAAGTGGTTATTTCTGTACATATATTTTGTGAATTTTTTCACTGGTAATTTCTATTAAAAATCTATATTATGTAACAGGAAAATAAGCGATAGAGAACTGTTTTAATTTATGAAACCACAGAATGTAAAATGATATCGTAAGTATGCAGCAATAACTAACACTTGTAAAAATTAAAATCAGTAAATCAACTTTTGTTTGCATCATTTATGCTTTTTTAGACATTGTCAAAAAGATTTTTTTTTTTTGCAAAAATACTAGGAAAATTTAAGTAAAATGAGTTTAAAAATTACAGTTGCTGAATATTAAATATTTTTTAACATATAGAACTATAAAAATAATACTTCTTCCCTAAAATTTACAATTTTACAGAAAAGCAGCATCTCTTTATCCTAATTTAACGCTTTGGAGATGGAAAGTTGTTAATTTTGGAGAAAAATTACTTTTATATTTTATTTTTAATTATCCATTTGAAACAAACTGTATTTTAACCGTTTTAACCGTGATTTTAAGAAAAGTGTGTTTTAAATTAGTGTAATACATTAATATAACATGGTCATATTGCCTATTTTTCATTCTTGTAAAATAAAATACATAGGTAATATCTTAATCGGGGATCACTTGTTATTCCAATACAAGGTATTTTAGAGATTTCACGTATTTTCAATGTTGGAAAAGCTTTTTAGATATAGCTTGAATTTACTCAGTTGATAGCAATACACATTCAAATAGATCTATTTTACATTAACAATCCTGCTTTTCAATTCAAAATGCAGTTAGCAGAAATGAATGAGGTCATTTGTGAAAATAGTGAATTTCATTTCAAGTAGTACGATTAGTGATTCAGCTTTAACTTCTGAACAAGCTGATATTGTAATGTTTTTCGTAAAATATAAAGGGTAGCTCAATCTTAGATAAAACGGAGTTTTATATTTAAATTATTTTTTTTAAAGTAAGAATAAAAATGGGTAGTAAATTTCTGTGTTAAGTATTTGAATATATAGAAAGGTTATATCAACTTATTAACAACATGACACAGAATAAAAGGTATGCGGGATCTCACAAGCAATAATCACAAAACACACGCCAAAAAAAAATAATAATAATAATAATAATAATAAACGTACAATACACGGTGAGAAGGAATAAAAATAGCACACGGCAACAATGAATAAACCTACAGCACACGGCAAGCATTTTTGCCGATCCCACCGAAGCTAGTATAGGAGAGGAAATACGGGCTTCTGATTGGTTGAATAATTTAAAGAGCATTTGTTGTTTGTAAATAAATCGTTCTGAATGTGGATGAACGTATTTTATGGAAGTATATGTGTACATCATATGTTAAAATAATAATAAAAAGAAGAAATGGCAATTTCATTTTATTTTTTTAAATAAATATAGAATAACTGGGTTTGTAAAAATAGCGCAATTAAAGCGCCGTAAAAAAAAAAAAAAAAAAAAAAAAAAAATTGTACATTTTAAGTTTTTTACCTAATCAGAAGCCCGTATTTCCTTCCCTATACTAGCTTCGTGGGATCGGCAAAAATGCACACGGCAACAACAATAAAAATACAATACATGCGATAAACAAAATCATGCACATGTAACTTTATTTTTATTGTCAGTGTCTGTAGAACACACAAGTTTTAAGAAGAGAATTAAAACTTGAAGAGAATTTGTTAAAAACAAATAAACAACATGAACAACATGTTTAACTTTAAAGAGATTTTGTTTGATTAAAAAAAAAAAAAATAAGTGATTAAAAGAATTAATGCAGGGAAGCGAATTGTCATGGGAAAACATAGTCAAAACAAAGGGGAAACTACCAGTGTTTTCTTTGTAGAAAATATTTCAAATAATATAAAATATTAAAGAAGGCAAATTTCTCTTTAACAAAATACTGGTATTTAATACTTTTTTTGAATGTGTTTTTGCTTGACCTTCGCCATCATGTAATAGATTTTTCATTTAACCCTTTGCGGCGCGGTGGTTTCATAGATATACCACTTAATTTTAATTCCCAAACGCCACACTAACACCGGAATTTTCTTTTTAAAAAAATTATGGCTTATTGAATGCGTGAAATATAGCGTTTTCTTATTTACAGATGAAGTTGTTTTCAAGTTCCAGTGTCAGTCATTTATTTCAACATTTAAGCAATGAATTTGTCCTGCGCCGCAAAGGGTTAACATCTACATGCTAGTATTAATAAAGTGTATCCATTTTTAGCTCACAGGCTATCAAAGCCTGAGAGCGTCTGTGCTCGCCCGTTCTGTATGCATGCATGCATGTGCGTGCGTAACGCGATAACTCATGATAAAAATATCCGATTCACTTGAAATTTTTGATATAGGTATATTCTGATAAGGCATTTCCCTAAATAGTTTTGAGAGTTCATTCCATAAGTATAAAAGAGAGAATGGTGGCTAAATCCCCTCCCCTTAATTTATATGAATTGGTTTTCCATTCAGAATTAACAGTTTTGTTCAAATTTAGGTATAGGATCATTCCGATAAGGCGCCTCTTTGATTAGTATTGGTTGTTCATTGGATAAGTATAGGGAGAGGCAAAGTGGGCGAATACCTCACTTTTAAATTAAATAAATGTGTTTTTCATACAGATTTCATTCAAATTTTAGACTTAGGATCATTCTCACGAAGGCACCGCTATGATTAACTTTGGGAGTTCATTGGATAAATATAAAGAGGGAGAATGAGGAACTAATCTCCGGCCTTTAATTTAGATAAATGGGTTTTTCATGCAGAATTATCATATTTCATTCAAATTTTTGACGTAGGATCATTCTGATGAGCACTTCCATGATTAGCTTTGCGAGTTTATTGGATAAGTATAAGAGAGGGGAAATGGTAGGTACCCCCCTTAATTTAAGTTATTGGATTTTAAGCAGAATTTATCGATTTGCTTAAAATTTTGGTTCATTCTAATATGGCGCACCCTTGATTTGTTTTGGGAATTCATTTGCTAAGTATAAATGGGGGATCGGTGGAACTACCCCTCTTAATTTAGGTAAATGTTTTTTACAGAATTAACCGATTTGTTTCAATTTTTGGATATAGATTCATAGTGATAAAATGATTTCCTAATTAGCTGTGAGGTTCTTTTTGTAAATTATAAAGGGGGTACGGGTGATTACACCCTCTCCTTAAATTTGATAAATGGGTTTTTATGCAGAAATATCCGATTTGCATTAAATTTTAGGTGTAGGTTCTTTCTGATAAGGCGAATCTCTGAATAGTTTTGGAAGTTTGATGGTTAAGTATAAAGTAAAGGAATAACTTCTCTTAAATTATTTAAATGGGTTTTATTGAAGAATTATCCGATTTGCTTTGAATTGTGATGTAGGCTTTTTATATGATTAAGCATATCCTTGATTAATTTAGGGGGTCAATGATTAAGTATAAAAAGGGGGGGAACTGGGGAAGATATTTCCCCCCTTAATTTGTTTTTCGCACGTCATCATCTCTTTAAAATATAAGGCTGAAATATACAATAAGTATGCGTAGCCTATGAGCTCAGTGCAATCTGTCTAATTAGGCAGTATTCTTCATTATTATTTATTTTATCTAATTTTTAAGCAAATTTCCTTGTAAGATGTAAGCTATTAAATGCCCATGCATTTAAGAAGTATATTATTTACAAAAATAATTATTTGTCTTTATAATACAATTTATATCAAGATTTAATTTGCATTCTTGATTCACGTGTGTAAATATCCTATTTTACATTTAATCATAGTAAGATTTCCCAACGGTGCACAATTTCAGGAATTTCCTTCGAGATAATTTTTATTTGGAATTCACATTCAATTTTAACTGCTCCAATTCTAATGATTTATATTGAATCGTGGACAGTTAATTTCTGGACTGTGTATTGAATTTTGGAATTCGAAATGGAATTTCTCTCGAATAAAGAATTTTAGAACATGAATTCTTGGAGTGTGTCCTTTTATTATGCATAGATATCTCTACTTATTATTCATAATTTGACCTACTATTAGCCCTCACTAGTAATTAAAAAAGACCCGGATGATAATAATAAGTCTATGGGGGTGTTATTTTCAAATATCTATCTCAAATTTTAATGTTTTTACATTTTTCAGAGGATAGCTAAGGAATAATCTTACAAATGGTCAAGTTTTCACTTTTTCGACTTTTGTTTCGGATTCTTCTTTATACTTTAAATTTTGGAACCAGTTGGAATCGGTTCTCAAATTAAAACCGTCATAATATGAAACAAAAATAATCGCTAAAAACGATAAGGTAAAAACTAGCCCGTTTGTAGATCTTTTTACGCTCTCAAATAAAAAAAAATCATGTAAAAATATTAAATTTTGAACAAGATATTTGAAAATAACGCCTTTATAGACTTAACATTATCATCCGGGTCTTTTTGGCTGACTCAAGTGGCATCGTATCAACACAAACCTATAATTGAAGGATTTCTACATAAGTGGGATCTTATTGCCATCAGTTCAGTATCTTGATAATTGGGAGCTCCCAGTTGATAATGGCGATTAAGAAAACACAAAGACTGTATATGCAAAAAAGTGTTATTTCCAGTTTCAAATTGACGAAAAAAATCGTTAATATGAAGAGTAAAATCTCAAAATTGTGTTTGAATTCTAGATTGTGAAAACAATAATTAGTCTACGCAAAATGGACTTCATATGACAGTATTTTTCTTTCAATGAAAGTGATGTTATTCTTATGAGAAAACAAGTATTTATTTTCATAATACTACCAAGTTTTAATGCTTGCTATAATTGTTTTTCGTATTTTAACTTTTTAACCCATGAAGGGAGGCAGGATGTTATTTTACCCCACCTAATTTTAAATAAGATTGCCACAAAAACTTAAGTTTTTCTTTTACAAGAATGGTGAAAAAGAGCTGCAAAAATGTATTTTTGCCAATTAGAAATATTGTTTTTTCCAAATTTTCAGTGGACATTCAGCATTGCAGAAACATAATTACCTATCCCTCAATGGCTTAAGCCTTAAAAAAAATTTGTGATGAAGTTGTTTTTTTGAAATTCGTATTGGTTTAAAAGTTATCCGCCTTTTGGTGTTGGGGTGAACAGGCTCATTTTAGCGTACTTTGTGCGGCGCACAGGTCAAAACTCTTTCCACTTTCAAAAGTGCAAAGTACGAGTATTTATCAAAAATACTTACTTAACTCACTAAAATATTTAAAACTAAGAGTACTTTCAACGAATTTTATCTTCTTTTTGGGTGCATTCGTAATGATAGAAATACGCAGCACCTAAAGTGGGCGTAACTACCAGGCTCTTTTGAAATGTAATAAATGTAATTGTCGAAGAATTTTCTTGTCATTTCAAATTTTATTAAAATCAATTCAAGGTTTAAAAAGCTACTAATAATTTTCTTCATTCTATTAAATCCTATCGTACGGAATTAATTCGATGATATCCCATCACAGGTGTTGATTCTAAATTGCCTTGGTGATTACATTCTTTTTCAGATGGATTTCTGTTATTTTCGTTTTACTTAATTTATTAATTTTAATCGCAATTTTGTATTAATTTGTTTTTGCATAAGAGTGCGACAGCTATTGTACCAAAAATATTTATAGACTAGTTGCGATACGAATGTACCTCATTTGCCACGTTTACAGTGGACATTAAATGCTTAATCCTTTTTTTTTCAATGGACTTTTGAAAATTGGAAGACGCGTTATTGGCAAGCTAAAACAGTTATATTCAGAATTTTGTGATAAAATAACAAACTTTTTTAAATATTCAATTTTTAATTTTTTAAAATAATCAAATTGTCAGATTTTAAAATGTCCCATGAGGATTTCTTTTGCATGAAATACGACAATATTTGTTTTTCCAAAAAGTAGCTACATATTTTCATATTCACATAAATGACGAGATAAAAAAAAAATCCTGAAATGCAACGTTTTATACTAATATTTATTAATTACTGTACAGAGGATATAAACTATGCACTTCAAAGAAATGTGATAAATAGGAATACGTATAGAACGTTTCAAAGATTAAAACTATGCAAATTTTACTATTTTTAGGTAATAGCATCTTAAGTAACACAATATACATTAATATATACAGTTTTTACAAATATAAAATTTTAAACCTTCTACGAAGGAACTTCAGAATTGAAAAATTCTTTTTTTGCATCAGATAGATTTGAGCATCCAGTTTCATAATTCTTGAAAAGAAAAAAAAAATCTTTGTCGAATTTAGTGATACTGAATGTCGACTGTACTTAACGTACAATTTCTGATTTTTAAAAATTATAACATACAATTAATTAGTTTTCAATGTGCAAATAGTAAGTACTCAAATTTACTTGTTCAGAATAATATTGGAATATTGCTGTTTGTCTTTTCATGTATATTATTTTAATTTTGGTAGTAAAATAGAATAAGTATTAACCTTCAACGTTAAAAACATCAACCTAATTGATGTATTTAAAGTATCTAATTTGTAAAAAAAAATTAAAACTGCCTGAAATGGACGAATATACAGAACATCTCCAAAGTTTAGGCACGTACAGAAATATAACTTGAGAAAGAAAAAAATTGCCACGAAAAATATTCAAAATTTAATCGAAATGAAACATAGTAAAAATGTTACAGTGGTAACACAACTACTATTTATTATATAACGACGTCGTTTTGGAACTTTTTTTTTTCAAAATCGCAATCTCAAAAGTATTGACAGATTATGCTACTGTTAATATTCTGGTTTGATTTCAACCAACTAACGTTTCCAACCTACAAAATATTTTCCTTTAGTAATATAGCAAACACTTTAGTTTTCGCCTAACATTTGGGACTACATAATTTGCTAAAGAGGAACTATTCAAAATTTTTAAGTTTAAATCGAAATTTACGTCTTTTATGAAGCATTTCTTTAATTTAAAAATGTTCACATTGATGAATAAAATAAGTACATGCTAAAAATAATGATTTCGTATGAAAACTAAAAGTGCTACATACACGTGTAACAGGACATGTTCAGATTAATAGAAAAATTAAGGAATTGATATCAAATGATAATACATCTGAAGGCAAAAACAATGTCTGTTTTAGCGTTCCAAAAGGCACAAAATATATTATACACATAACAGTATACTCTTTTATGTACTGTATGTACTCTGGTATGTAGAATACTCTGTTATTATGGTCTTGAGACACTCTATAGTCAGATTTTTTCGCTTTAATTAATGTGATAATAATCTAATACTTTTTTTTTAGTTTATTTAAATAATTTTATAGAGCCTACTAAATAAATAATGCGTTTTTGTTTAATTTAGTATTTTCGTTTAATAAACGATACTTTTATTTGAGCTTAAACATACGAGTCAGATCTTACATTTTAAGTGCTTGTTATGTATGAGTAGTGAATGTCTGATGGCAGTGCACTGTTTTTTTCGCAAGTATTTTTGTGTTTTTAATGGTTCGTTCTGGTGGTAATCTTATTTAAATTTCATTGGAATTTCTTTTGTGTGTGTGTGTGTAGATTATTGCATAAGTACACAGTGCAACTTTTAAAAATTATGGTCATATTGTGTATTAATTTTGTTCAAGACTTGTCAAAAATGTTTATACAGCACAGTCTTCTATGTTAAAAATAAATGATAAAATAAACTATATTGGCAAAAGTAAAATTAAAAATGAATGAAAAAAGAGTTGACACGAAACATTCAATTGCGTGAAAATTCTTGCTACATCAAGTGGTGCCGCAAATAAACGTCGGTGTAATAAAAAAAGTCCCTTCAACTATATTTTAATTCCTTTGGAATATTACTTGTCTGTTATACTTTATCATTTCACATTCTTCGTTATTATTAAGATTACTGTCGTATTTGCCGTATGCCACTGGTGAAATTTGTAGTTTTTCTTTTATGAACAAATAACTTTCATTTCGGGTAGAAATGTTCAGCGGCAGTCGCTAAACATTTACAATACTTACATATTATGTGATACATGCATTCTGTGATACATATAATGCAGGAATGCATGAATTTATGAAAACAGACATATAATCATAATGTATACTATAGATACATGAATACACATAAATAATGAATTAATAAATCAAGAATGAATACCTGCATTGAGACATTTTAGACTATTAATACGTAAATAAATATGTTACGGTTAATTTGATGAAATCGGTTATTAATAATAACTGGTTGTTATTGATAATTACCGCGACTTGTGGTAAATTTAATAAATGTTGAGCACAAATTATATTTACCTGTCATCACTAAATACCAATGGAGCTCGATCAATATGCTTAATAAATGATAGAAACGAATGTGTTCTTTATACTCAAGGCAATAGAGACCGTAAGGCCCTACCTAGCAAAATTCACGGTAATTCTGGAAAAAGTCTTACTTTGTTTTTTGTGTCGCGGAATCCGAATTTTCAAATTTTCAACAAATTTTCTCCCGGACATCCCCCTTATCCAAATTTTGGTAGAATGCCACCAAAATAACTTAAAAAAATCTATTTTTTTATTGTTTTAGTGAAAAGGTATCTGGAAATTTAGAAAGTAGATAAAATTTGCAACAAACAACACGTATGATTTTATGACGTAGAATGAACTGAGGACTGCGTGCACTAAAATATGCAATTACACTTAACCACTCGCATCTTTGCGTTCGCTCTCCCGTTTTCCCTTCAAACTATCCCTAAAAGGCTTACTTTTTTTTTTGGGGGGGGGGGGGGGGTCGTTGAATCCAGATTTCAACTTCTCACCAAAAACCCTTCCCTCCCCCCAGATTTTGGTAAAATGATCCCCAAAATAGCTTTTTAAAAATTGTTTTAGAGTAAAGGCACCTAGAAATTTTTAAAGTACATAAAATTTTCTACTAATAAGATACATGACATGATGAATGGGGAGGGAGAAACCTGCCTCTCAACATGCGCTGTTCCGCTCAGGTAGTTCTTTTATCATTCACCCAACCATAAGTAGAAAAATTAGCATGTCATCGAACTTATTTAAATATAAATGTAACGTTTGTAATATAAAAGCTAAAGGAATTAAAATTTGACGAAACTCGGATGGTTTCATTATTAATATCCGGTTAATTTGAAAGTTTTCATAAATTAATCATATTAATCAGTTTGTTTAAATATTATTTGGTAATTATTAACTGGTTATTGTTAACAATTACTGATTTATGAAACTGACCGTAACAAATATATATGAAATGAGTACAAGTATAAATGCATATGTGCTTTCAAACATAAATACATATGAAAATAAACGTAAATATAACAAATATAGAATATAGAATACACACATATGAATACATGTGAATAGATGAATAAAATACATGCATAGAATTAAATAGATAGAATGAATGCTTGCATACATATGAGCTGAATCCATACACATACTTATTAAATAGCATACTCACATGCAATGAATAGCATAATCGCATGTAATGAATAGCATATATGATCAGAAGTCTTTGGAAATTAATCATTGTTATGTTGCTAATATGAAAGTACTTTTAAATTTTTATGTTGGTCAAACCGATGTTCTTTTACACGCTCTCCTCTTTGCAAGGTCAGGAGTACAACTTCAACAAACTGACCGAGGAAGAAGTGACGTCACTCGGACTGCCGTACGACTACGCTAGCATCATGCACTACGCCCGAAACACCTTTTCCAAGAGTACCTACTTGGACACCATACTGCCACAGGAAGACCCACAGCGTAAAAGACCAGAAATAGGACAAAGGGTCCGGCTGAGCGAAGGGGACATATCCCAAACAAATCTTCTCTACAAATGCCCAAGTAAGTGCGTAAGTACAGCGCCCATACACTTACGGATTTAAATTTTGAAACTATCAGTATTTCAGATTGTTATATTTGTGTTTCCACTTAAAATGTGCAGAGGAAAGAACTACACTAAACTTTTCAGAATTTTTGAAAAAAATTTACCGATGTAAATAGAAAATGTCAAGAATGTGATCGCATAAGCGTAATTTGTGCTTGCTTGTTAATGTGTGTAATTAGATATTAAGTATGTATATAACTTCCAGGCTTCTTCATTTCTGTTTTACTGCTATAATTATAAATTAGTAGAAAATATTACACAGATATAACACCAGTTATATTGGTCTTGAATCTTGCACAGGCTGGCTTAATTCCCAACCCATTTAAAATGAACCCTACAAAAATATTTTCGTTGCTCTGCAAACTAGTTCGATAGAAAATGTTTTTCGTCTTGGAAATGCTTCAAGAAATCCCTAACCTATGAAAATTGACCTAGTTTAATGTAGTTATGAGAAAATTCTGTGTAATCATGTCTGTATTTTTAAAATCTCTTTGAAAAATAGAGACATGTAAAAAATAATTCATAATTAAAAGTATAAATTTCCGTCCAAAAAAAAAACTGGATATCGGAATCGGGACCGCAAAGAAAATAAGTAACATGAAACTGATCCAAACTGCAGTCAGGTAATGTTTGGAACCCAACCTGATATGATGTATAATGTTTTTTGGCATTTTAAGTATTTCTGCAATTGGATACTATATTTTTCTGCACTGTAAAAAAAAAGGGTCGATCTACTAAAAAAATTTTAGTAATCCTTGTAATTACTTAAAAATTTTTAGTAATCTTACTCGGTTACAAGGAATCTGTAAGAATTACTAGAAAAACGCTAGCAACGAATAGAGTTAATAGTTTTACATTTTTAATAGCTATTATTAAAACTCATTTGGTGTGGCCGTGACAGCATAGTGGTCATAGCACCTAACTCCAGGCTGAAAGTACCTGGGTTCGATTCTGGCCGCCGCCAAATATGCACCGAAAGTAAATAAAGGGATTATGAAAATCCTGTCGTAGCAGTTACCGTTGGTAATGATCTCTGAACTTTCCCTCCCCTTCAGAAACATGTCAAAATAGAGTAGGTAGCAATGTTTGGTGCTGCCATCTATTGCGACTTTACCGAAAATCTTCCGTTTTAGAAGTCTGTCTTTTTAACTACTGGATGCAGCTCGAAGGAAGCTTCTGCCCTTCGGGCAATCGTAATGGTTACTAAAAATAATTTTGGAGCTATTACTAAAATTTGCTTGGTGGCTCATACAAAAAAGTTTTAAGTTAGTTATACAAAAAATTCTTTTGTTCAGTTTACAAAAGAAATATTTGTTTCACTTGCAAAAAAAAAAAAAAAGTTTGTAATGGTTACTAAAAAATTCTGTGGAATACAAATTTACTAAGAAATTTTTAGTAACCTCTTGAATTTTTTTTTTACAGTGTGTTGTTCATATACCTTTGCTTTACTACGAGTAGTGCCGTCCTCTCTTGTAAAGAAGTATTTGAGATATCTAGTGTAAAAACACTATAAAGAGCATTAAAATGGACATTATAAAAGCTTGATAATATAACTAAACAAATAAATATTGAACAAATACAAAGGGGAAAGAAAGAGTCTAAAATAGTGTACTAAATTTAGTGTAGAAATTTTAATCTTTATTCTTATTTAAAATCATTTTTACCTTAAATATAATACTCACCTGTAAATCTTTATCAATTTTGTTGTATGAAAATTGCTTACTTTACACCGGGAATAACTGATTCTAATACATGCAGTGCAATCCCGACAATTGGACACTCTCAAGTGATACAAGTTAGAGAAATCTGCATAAACAATAATCCTATTCCTATCAAAAAATTTACAACAACAGAAAAAAAAGACCCGCGATTTTAATTTAGTTAACTTTAAAAGTGTCCCTAGTTTTAAGAACTTGTTTTAAAAATAAAACATGTTTTTATGACTCATTCTCATATAAAAAACATATATTAAGAGGATACAGTATCTTTTCAAAATATATTTTCAATTTTAAATTACTGTAATATATGTGGTTTCATAATACTAAAAATTAAATAAAATTTTGAAAAAAGGTATCTTTTAGAGCAGTCTATTTTTTACTAAAATTTATTATTTTTATATTTTTAATTTCACTTTTTAAAAATATCTCCTGCTTTTATAAATATGAATATTTTTCCTTTGGTTTTTTTTCCACATTCATTAGAATATACTTCATAAAACTGTTCATGGATTTTTAGATGTGTGTTATTTTAGGAAGGTTTAAAAAGATTAATAAATAATTTTACAGTAGGACAAATTAATAGGATTTTATTTTCTTTCGTGTATAATAATAAATAGTTTTTGAATTTCCCTCATTTATTATTATAATATTTCCAATAATTTACTTCCAATTTTTTTTAATAAAATATATAAACTTGAATATTAAATCAATGCATAAAAATGTTAAATACACCACGTAGAACAAGTAAAAAAAATTCAAATCTCTTGCTAAAGTAGCAAAAAAGCTTTAGTATTTATCGCACTAGCAAATTATTAAAAATATAAACATGGAGAAAAAAATTAAAATATTTATTTGTACGTGTCATTGAGCTGGATCTATTAACAAAATTTACAATATCTCCGCCATATAATTTGCGAATAGGAAAAATTAGGTGTCAAAATATTCTCAATAAAGAACCTTTCAGTTATTCACCAAAAAGAAAATCACTATTCTAATTTCAAGGTACAGTGTCTCCTTAAAAGTTAAAATTAATGGATTGAGTAAAAATTGAAAACATTTTATCACAATTTCTTTTTTAGATATGACAGCAGTTTTTAATATCATTGCAAATATTACTTTACGTCATTGGGAGAAATATTTACTTTTGAGGCATGTGGTGATTGATTTAAATTAAATCCTCAAAAATATTCAAACTATTTAGGTTTTCTATTTTTTCCTTAACATACACTACATGGCCATTGGTGACCGTCCACTTGCGATTTTAGACGATTTGTTAAATATCTAGAAAAATGCATGAGGAATTATCTCGAAACTCTTAGTGTATAAATATAATAGTACAAGTCATACATTTCCGTGAAGATTTTTTTAGAAATTATGTAATAAGAAATTAAGGTTTTAAAAAAAATGGTCCCAAATTTTTTCAAGTTTTTTGCTTATAATTTGCAGAGCTCTTAATATAAAGTGACATTCTTTTCGGAAAATAAGATAGATAATTTTGCATACAATACCCTGTAATCAGATCTAGAAAATAATAAAAATTGTATGATGAATGAGTAGGTTTACTAAAAATATTTTTTACTGCGCATGCGTCAATGATATCAAAGTTCCATTTGCATATTGTGTTAGCTAAACGAAAAAACCCATTTTATGAAAGTTTCAAAATCATAACTTGAAAATTCTGAAAGGAATCGTCTATAGAAGATGCACAAAATGCGTTATTTTCAAAATGAAGCAAAAAAATGAGGGATTTTATCCAAATGTAGTAGTACGTCTCACACTGGGTATTCTATATTGACACTAATCAATGAATATATGGATACAACCCCTCTTGTTTTTGCTTCATTTTGGAGATAACGGATTTTCAACTTATTCTATTGACGATTATTTTCAGAATTTTCAAGCTTTGATTTTGCGACTTTCACAAAAGTTGCTCTATACATTTAGTTAACATAATATGCAAATGAAATTTTGATATCGTTGACACATGCGCAGTGAAAAATTATTTAGCAAACTTACTCATTTTTCAAACAGTTTTTATTTTTAATTCTGATTACAGGATATTATGTGCAATATTATTTGTGATATTTTCAGAAAAGAATGTTACTTCATTTAAAGAACTCTGCAAATTATAAGCAAAAATCTTGACAAAATTTGGGACCATTTTAATAAAAACTATAATTTCTCTATGAGTATACATGCTATTCGCATAAAAATTAACAGTTTATTACAATAAGCAACTTAATCCTAATCTGCAGTTTAAGCGCTTTTTACTACATTAGTTTTGACAGGGTTATCCAAAACATATTAATTTTTTTTTAATTTGTTGACGGTCCCCTAGAGAATTTCGGGAATAAATCTTCACGGAAATGTATGACTTGTGCTATCATATTTATACACTGAGAGTTTTGGGATAATTCCTCATGTATTTTTCTAGATTTTAACAAAATGTCTAAAATCGCAAGTGGACGGTCATTAATAGCCATGTAGTGTATAACCAAAATTTAAACAAAATTGACTCTTGAAAATGGATTAAAAAAAAAGAAAATATCGTACTTTTATCTAAAACATCTTACTGTGCATTTTTTAGAACCTTAATACATAAGGTAGCGAATACAAACTTTATCACAAAATTAGATCCATACATACCGAAATCTAGCCAAAACAAGTAAACGAACTGAAGTGAATAAAAAGAAGCATGTAGAAAACATTCTCTATACCGCAGAATAGTGTAGAAAAAGGCATTATCATATCAAATTTTCAGAAAAATGTTTGACATTTTCGGCATGGCAAAAAAATCTAAAAGAATCTATAATAAAGATGTTGTAACATTTGAGTACTTTAGGTTATAAATTTTAAGAAATAATGAGAAAATATTTCAAATGAATATCAAATTTTTTAATTGCATAAAAGGCGCAAATGCCAACTTAGTGAAAGTTTCCTTACCGGGACTCGAATCCAAGTCATCACTATAGCGCACTAACTTTCTACCAACAGAACTATTTAATTTATTTTAATTTGTGTTTTGTGTTTGCTCCAGGTCGGTTGCTTACGGAAAATATTCCATCCTGTTCTGTATTTGTAGAATATGCAACATATAATAGTGAGAAATTCTAGGCTGGGTGTCGTTCCATGTGGTTTAGTCAACAGAACGTTAGTGTGCTATACTGATGGATCGGGTTCGAGTCTGGCATGATAACGTTTTCCCTTGGTTGGCATTTGCGCCTCTTAAGAAATTAAAAAATAATAATGATTTGATTTTCATTCGAAACAATATATACAAGACGGTTTTTCTCTCTAGAAAAATTTCCAAGTTTAAACATATACATTTTTTCTCATATTTTAAGTATGAGAAAAAAAATGCATATGAATCAGGTGTGAAAAATGATGACGACATAACCAGACACTGTATCTGATATTCCAGTACTGTATCACTCTGATGCTCTGCCAAATATTGCAAAAGGTACAATAATTTCTAAACGACGTTCAATAAAAAAAAATTATTGCACTCCTTTATATCAATGTATATATATAAATATATATATAATCTGTGTGTTTTGTATACTTGTATAAAGAATTAAGCAGCAGCGCAGCATGTGTAGAGTGATAAACAGAATAAAAAATACACCATAACAATCGTGAAGTTATATAAAGTAAGCAATACATGAGTTTTTAACAGTATTGAAAGTAAGCAATCTCATCATAATAAAAAATCTCCTATATAATTCAGCTTTTTAGATAGAGCTCATTACCACTAAAAAATTGGCAGATTGGATTTTAAAACTTAAATTTTATTAACTCATGTAATTTACGAAAAAAGAACTTTTCACGTCTAAAATTCTTTGTAAGACAAGAAACACTCGGCAATTGACAAAATCCTTTTTCAGAGTTAAGAAAACAGGTTTTCAAAGCATCGCCTTATTTCTACAAAATGCAATAACTTAGTAAATCTCAACCTATTAAAATTTCAGCTCGGTGAAGGAAATTGATGATTAAAATTTTAAGTAAATCGATTTAAACAGTGAGAGAATTGAAAAGCTTCTGTAAAGATTCGGAACCGTTCCGAAAATATTTAATTCAAAAAGAGAAACAGGACGTTTAAATCAACTGAAATTTAAAAAAAAAATGATAACTTCAGATGTCATGTCTCTCCGACCGACAGGCTTATTTTATTATTTTCTCCATCGCGCTTCACTTTAGCACCGAACATTCGAAACGCCCTGTAGAAAAATGCACTTATGCTCATATTCTTTTCTGTAGTTAAAAATTACAAAATATTAAGCCATGCCTTCAGTACCTTTTCAGAAAGATCGCCATCGAAATTATTCTACTACTGATAAGATTCTATTCTCGTGAATAATGAAATTGTACATGTTCATGAATTTATTACAGACCATGAACTGTTGCATTTTACTGTGTCCATACTTTTTGTTTGGAGGTTGCTCCTGAGTCTGACATACACATAGAATAGCTACACTACTAAACTATGTCTGTGCTTTACCTTTAATGTAGAGTGAACGCTTCTATTTTCTGAATTATTTCTTGTTGATGTTGTCAGAAAGAGTACAAGAATTATTTAGAGGATGACAACAGGTCATCATGGATCAATATATACTTCACATAAACTACATGACATTATTTTAATTGTACATAAAATTTTAGTTGTGAAGATGCAAGGTAGAACAGTGTGCTTTATATGTTAAAACAATGCCAATTTTGACGAAACCAAATATGAAGTGAATTAGTACAGCTGTTAATTTACTTATTAGTATAAACAATATACTGTACAAAGACTCTTTTATTGTAAGGCTGTCGAGTGAAAAGTCGATTGAAATGTTCCACCTTTTATATACTGCTAATAATAATAAGAGTACAAAAGTCATAAAAAGTCATAGTGGCAACCTAGCATTTGCCAAAATATACAGCAATACTATAACATTAGTTATATAAAGTTTGTCATAGACGATAAAAGAAGGAAATCGAGCAATAAAAGCGAATTTCTTAAATTTTTAAACTTATCCAGTTTTCTTTCGATTATCTGTGGTATCAACTGTCATTTCTCTTCCGTTTTTTACAAATGAGAAACTAGCATTATGGATATTACACAACATGATCACGTACTTAATTATAAGAAGAATGATATTGGTTATAAAACATTAACTGATGACGAAATTATTCAAAATGTTTTGAGTCATAACCTTCAAGCGGGTGAATATGATAAATTGAGGAAAAATGAGTCAGTCATGCAGAAGTGAAGATTATGCTCCTTGTGTGCAATAATTGATTTGAGATGCAATAAAAAAGCCGAATTAATGCCATCAAAGTACCTTTATTACTTAGAATTTACAATCCTATTGCAGTAAAAGCGGGGAAACGGTCGTTTCTACAGCTGAGAGTTACAAAGTTGGCGATGCATTTTTGAGCTCTGGCTTGTCGACTGCTCGAAAACCGAGATCGTATTTAAAAGTTCTATAGTTACATTTACACACATAGTTCCCTGTTACAGATACATTTCCCTCGTTGACAAGCGGCCCTGTAGCATTATCAGAAACGTAAGGGATTTGAGATTTTTCTATGCGAGTTCAAATCCCGCTCGCACTTAATTTTCGGGACGATTTTTTTTCTGTTAAAAATAGTATCTTAGGATATATTGAAATAATTATAAAAAAAATTTAAATAAAAAAAAACAAATCTGGTCTATAGACATAAATCTTTATACTACTTATTTTATTTGTTTATTATTATTTAAATATTTCATTCATATGTAAACATGCAAAATTACGTAGTTAAAAAATTACTTAAACGTGACAAAATGTGCATCTAATTTATATTTTTTCTAAATTTCAATTATTTAATATGCATCTCTGGCTTCTAATATTTTTCCATTGCGGTTAGAAAATGATTGATGAAAATTTTTGTTGTAAAAAGTAAGACCTATTGACATTAGAGCAATCTTTTGTTTTGTTTTGATTTTCGAGCAGACGACAAGTGTTCAAATATTCATGCGCCAACCTTAACTTTCAGTTCCTGCAACAACCGGCTTCAGTGAAACCTCAAACGAAAGTCAAAAATATGTGTTTGATGATTTTGAGTGAAAATTTGATACTACTTATCCATTCTGTAAATTTCTAAAATTGTATTCTTAATTGATTTCTTTTATTAGTTATGCTTTTAATTAACAAAAGTACACAAAAGGGAAAATAAGGCGTTTAAATAATTTCTCTTATAAACTGTTTGTAACGGTCTTGTCTGGTCTTCCTATTATTCGCAAAATCGTTGGATCTGTGAATGACGTATATTAGGATGTTTACTATATTTATACCATTATCACCATTATATATTATTGCCATTTAAAGTATTCCCATTTTTATTATCATTTATGTTTTTAATTAACGAACATGCACAAAAGAGAAAAAAAGCGTTTAAATAGCATCCCTTATAAACTGGCAAACATATATGCGACTATTGCAGCGGTCCTGTATGTTTTTCCTCTTATCCGCCAAACCGTCGGTTCAATGAGTGACGAATAATAGGAAATTTACCATATTTTTTTTGTTAAATGTTAAAATTAAAATATCATTTCATTTCTTATTTTACAATGTAATAATGGTATGTGTCATTCATACAATTATTTTAATGTCGCCGTTTCAGAATGTGGCAAAACCCTCCAAAATCCTAGTGGTGCCTTCTCTTCTCCAGACTACGGGAATTCATCGCCGCCGCCAGAAGGCGAGCATTGTGAATGGCGAATCACAGCGACGCAAGGTGAACGCATTATTCTCAATATTACGGATATAGATGTCTTCAAGTCGGAAAACTGCGAGACGGACTTCTTAGAAGTCAGAGATGGATACTGGTACAAGTCACCTTTACTGGGTAAGTCTTTAACTAAATATTTTCTACAAGGTCAGAATGGTTTAAATTAAATGATTTAACCTTTCACTGTACCGTGTACCACATCCGACACACACCTAAAAACATTGTAATTCTCATTATGAGAAATGAATTTGGCCAATAGGACCACTGTAACTGATCAAAAAGAATCCAAAGAATGTAATAACACGTATAATAAGACTTTTATGATTTGTATCCTTGCTAGTTTGATAAAAAAGAAAGGGCATTCAGTGAAAACTGAAAATTTGTGCGATTTTCAACTTCTTAAGATTTGACACTGCCTGAAAGTTGCTGTAAGACGTAACTTTATTTATTCTACATTTCTTACGACGTCCACTATAAATTGTCTCAAGACCTGAAAGACATTAAAGAGAGAAGTTTTTTAAGCTTATGTATTGTTAATTAAGAATGAAAACTAATCAGATGTCTTAGTTATTTCATTGAGAAACTCAGAGTCGAAGTTCTTCTATTGCATATTCAACCTACATAGACCGGTAAGATGTTTGTTTCTCAAAATGAATTCGCGCATCACTAAACGGGATTACCATACATTTGATTGAATGTTTATTGACAGATTTTCTATAATGCCACACACATAGATTGTTTGTTCATTGTTTTAAAAGTTCCATGCTACCTTAAAATAAGAAATAAAGCTTGAGATATTTTTTGTCTATTTTTTCCTTTTTCAGTAATTATTCGGTTACTTTATTTTTCACTTAAGTTTATACTGATTGATTATTTTAAGAACATACTTGAGTCACGAGAAGAAGGGTAAAATCACTTGTAAGTCTAATATTTTTAAATTTATTCCTTTTGATTTTAATAGTTTTAGACGATTTTTCTTTTTTCATAGGATAGCTAAGGGCGATTTAAGATCGAGCTAGTTCCCACTTTTTAGACTTCGGTAACAGTTTTTTTTTTTAATTAGGATAATTTTATTTCATAACCGGTTCCGAAAATAACATTTTTTTTTTTAATCTTAAAATCGAAAAAAAGTAAAAACTAGCTCGGCTGTAGGTCTTTTATAGCTATCCTATGCAAAGTAATCATTTAGAAATATTTAAATTCAAGCAAGATATTTAAAAATGACGCTCCCATGACTTAAAACTAGCGTTTTAGTTCCCCCCCCCCCTTGTGATTAGTGTGGATTCTTAATACTGTTCGATTCATGCTGTTCAAGTTGTTAATACAGTCTGAAAAGTTAGTATAGTTAATTTCTTTACTTTGCTTTTCAATCTTTACTGTGATTTAAATAAATAAATAATCCTTTGGTTAGAAAATTACGTACACTAGATTTTATATTCTTTTTAATCTACGCTTTTTCTTCTGACACAGAAATACACTGCTGTATGCTTTTTTTATTTCTTCCGAATTAAATTAGATTTAGAAATGGATGGAAAGGCATAAATGAATTTAACTGTAACTTTATCTTCATTTTAGAAATTTCTCCTGTGAAGAAAAAGTCGTGTGACTTTAATGGGTTTCACTGCGCCTCTCATAAGATCCCTCTTTAAATTAGGCTGTGCAAGCAAATTGCTTTTTGTTTCATAATTGAGCAGGCAGCACTATGAATATAGTTATTACACATTCGAAGGAAAGTACTTGTAGAGCACTCAATTTAAAATCCTAAAGAAAGATATACATTCAGTCTAAAAAAACTTATTTTAAAATGAAATAAAATAAATGGATGGAACTTTGTGTCAATATATACTAGCGGAAAAATTTAAAGGTACAACTATAAAAATGTAATTTTTGTTAAATGTATTTAGGAAAGGTTCTACTACATTCATCTTTTCTTCTTCACATAATTTTTAAAGATTTTTTAAAATTATATATATATATATATACACAGGATGATTGTAAATTGTTTTTACAAAAAAAGTAGGGTGATAGTACATATCAAGACAAACAATATTACATAGGAAACAAATGGCCCCAACAATTGCCGAAGGAGATAGCCGCTATTAAAGTTTAGGGTCCAAAATTTCAAATCATAAAAAATGGAAAAATTGGTCGACTGATTTGCAGTTTTCAGTAAAACTATTATTTATGTCAGTATTGTTTTGAAAATAAATTATAAAGATAAATTTCAAAAAATGCCGATAGAGCACGCTTGAGACTTTGGAATAACGAACAATTATTCTTTGCCGCTGTTTTTTGCATCTCATTAAATGTTTTCGGAAGCTTAGACAGAAACTTAAATTTTGAGCTTAAAATAGCAATAATCTGGAGTGGTTAAGTAGCACAAACTGAAATGTGTTCAGAGGGTTCAAATTTCAAATGATTATAAAAAACGGGAAAATTAGTTGATTGATTTGCGGTTTTCACTAAAACTCTTCTTTATGTCGGTATCACGGAGTAAGAAGCAGGAGGGGAAAGTAGTGTTAAAATTTTGCCATGCGGATTTTTTGACGATAGGCGGCGAAACCGCTGCTAGCAGGCTGTCGATCAATGCTTCTGCAATGCTTTTCATTTGGAAAAATGGTCAATTAAAAAAAAAAAATTACGAAAAATCTGAATTTTTTGAAAGTTGTAGAAATGAAAATCTGGTTAATTGAAGTTTTCTTCACAACATACATATTTTTTTATAGGTATTCGGCGATTCATTTTCGTTTTTAAGCCATTTAAATTACGAGATCATTCTGACAAAAATCAAAGGGCAGGTCATTTAAAAACATTGAATATCGCAGATTAAAATGACTGTTGGAAGTTAGTTGAATATCGCAAAGAAACAGACTTATGATTTTTAGAAATTAAGTATTAATCAAATATTTTGGAGTAAATTTTAATTTCGCGTATAATTTTTATAACCTTAGACCATTTTAATAATCCATAAATTTGGATATTTATGCAATTAATGCATGTAGAATTAAAGCTAATTTTTATTTTAATTATTTGGAGCAACTGCTTATTCATATTATGGATGTCTTGTGTGTCACCCCTCACTCTGCCCCCCAGGGGGGCACATTTTTAATTTCTTTACAACACTAGTCGTGTGACACATCATTTCAAAGGTGTGCAACTGCTTATTCATATTATGGATGTCTTGTGTGTCACCCCCCACTCTGCCCCCAAGGGGGGGGGGCACATTTTTAATATCTTTACAACACCAGTCGCGTGACACATCATTTCAAAGGTCTGCAACTGCTTATTCATATTATGGATGTCTTGTTTGTCAGCCCCCACTCTGCCCCCCAGGGGGGGCACATTTTTAATTTCTTTACACCACCAGTCGTGTGACACATCATTTCAAAGTTCTGCTTATTCATATTATGCATGTCTTGTGTGTCACCCCCCAGGGAAGCACATTTAAGCTATTATATAGCTTTTATCGCGGGCTTTGAGCGCGGCGACCGTATCTAGAAATTCCGTAATAAAGAAAAAAACCCTAACACTCCGACTAACGTCGTTTCATTTCGGCAGACTTCTCATTTATTAAATAAAAGAAAAAAAATTGTTTTCTTATCGGTCATCACGCTCAAAAAGTGTGACTTGAATTAATATCAAAGAAAAAGAAAAAACTTGAATTAATATCAAAGACAAAAAAAACTGCAAAAATAAATATATAATTATAATTGCATAAGTTGATAAAAATGCTATGCAATAGCTTTACCGCGGCAGTCTCCGAGTGCCACACGTATTTTTGTATTAAAATATGTGCATTAGTTCTTGGGATACAGCTGTTGCATAAATCTTAAAAAATGCAATATAGTAGCGACACATATTAAGCAATTTACACCAAAAACTAATCATCATCAATTTACATCAGGGACTACCTAAATATAAATTTTCATTAAAATCCGTACGTAGTTCTTGAGATACAGCTGTTGCCTAAACCGTAAAAAATGCAGCATAACAGCGAGTGTCACCTGTTGAGTGATTTACACCAAAAACTGATCAGCATCAATTTATATGAGGGACTACCTTAAACTAAATTTTTATTGGAATCCGTGCGCTAGTTCTTGAGATTCAGCTGTTGCGTAAATCATAAAAAATGAATCATAGCAGTGACACCTGTTGAGCGATTTACGCCAAAAACTAATCAGCAATAATTTACATCAGGGTCTTACTTAAATATCAATTTTTATTAAATTCCGTGAATTTTTTCTTGAGATAGGGAACCCACAAAATGTCTCTCACAGACAGATATTTTATAAAAGCATGTTTTGTGGAATCTCTTACCCCTAAAACGTGTACAATCCGTCGAAAACCAGAATTCGAAAATTTATACGAATCCAATTTCTTCTTGTAGAGATAGAAGGAAAAAAATTGTTGCTGGTAGAAAAAAAATTGATGCTGCTCCCTCAATTTCCTCGGAAATGGCGATCCCCCACCCTTGCCTTTCACATGGGCCTGAATGTCCGGATGGAAAAGATGGGGATTTAAAAGCAAAAATTCCTGAATGAGCTAAGAACAATTTTGATTAATAGATTTATTTTTACTGCACAGTCACAAATAAAAGATAGAAGCAAAGTTTAAAAAAAATATAAATACGTGTGGCACTCCGGGAACTGCCGCGGTAAAGCTATTGCATAGCATTTTTTATCAAATTATGCAACTATAATTATTTATTTTTTATTTATGCAGTTTTTTTTATATTAATTCAAGTTTTTTCTTTTTCTTTGATATTAATTTACTATTATTTATACTTTATACTATTTATTTTACTATTATTATCCTTATTTAATATTACACTTTTTGAGCGTGATGACCGATAAGAAAACAATTTTTTTTCTATTAATGAATAACTGAGAAGTCTACCGAAGTGCCGAAATTTGCCGAAATGAAATGAAGTTAGCCGGAGTGATAGGTTTTTTATTCTCTTTATGGAATTTCTAGATTCGGTCGCCGCGCTCAAATCCCGCGATAAAAGCTATGCAACAGATTAAATGTGCCCCCTTTGGGGGGATGTAACACAAGGCATGCATAATATGAATAAACAGTTGCAGACTTTTCAAATGATGTGTCACACGACTGGTGTTGTAAAGAAATTGAAAATGTGCCCCCCTGGGGGGGTAGAGTGGGAGGGGGGTGACACATAAGACATCCATAATATGAATAAGCAGTTGCAGACCTTTCAAATGATGTGTCACACGGCTAATGTTATAAAGAAATTAAAAATGTGCCCCCCTGGGGGGGCAGTGTGGGGGGTGACACACAGAACGTCCGTAATATGAATAAGTAGTTGCAGACCTTGGAAATGATGTGTCACACGACTGGTGTTGTAAAGAAATTTAAAATGTGCCCCCCCTGGGGGGCAGATTGGGGGGGGGGGTGACACACAAGACATCCATAATGTGAATAAGCAGCTGCAGACATTTCAAATGATGTGTCACACGACTGGTGTTGTAAAGAAATTAAAAATGTGCCCCCCTGGGGGGGCAGAGTGGGGGGACACACAAGACATCCATAATATGAATAAGCAGTTGCTCCAAATAATTAAAATAAAAATTAGCTTTAATTCTTCATGCATTAATTGCATAAATATCCAAAGTTATGGATTATTAAAATGGTCTAAGGTTATTAAAACTATACGCGAAATTAAAATTTACTCCAAAATATTTGATTAATACCTAATTTCTAAAAATCATAAGTCTGTTTCTTTGCAATATTCAACTAATTTACAACAGTCATTTTAATCCGCGATATTCAATGTTTTTAAATGGCCTGTTCTTTGATTTTTGTCAGAATGATCTCGTATTTTAAAGGGCTTAAAAACGAAAATGAAGCGCCAAATACCTATAAAAAAATACGTATGTTGTGAAGAAAACTACAATTAACCAGATTTTCATTTTTACAACCTTGTAAAAATTCAGATTTTTCGTAAAAAAAAAACAAATTTAAAAATGACCATTTTTCCCATTGAAAAGCATTGCAGTAGCTAAAAAAACAGCCTAGTACTTATCACAGCCCCCTCATTATTTACCAAAATTTCACTTTGTATTTTCGAAGAGACATGCGCATTAAGTTTCCCCTCCGGTGTCTTACTCCGTGGTCGGTATCTTCTTGAAAATAAATTGCAAAAATATTTTTTAAATGCCGATAGAGGGCGCTTTAGGCTATAGAGTAACAAACAACTATTTTTTGACTTTTTTTTCTTTTACACTCATTGTTTTCGGAAGCTTAGACTTAAACTTAAATTTTGAGCTCAAAATCTGAAAAATAGAGAGTGGTTATGTAACGCAAACTGAACTGTGTTCAAGCAGGGGGCGGCATTTTAAAAAAAATATTTTTGCAATTTATTTTCAAGAAGATACCGACCACGGAGTAAGACACCGGAGGGAAAACTTAATGCGCATGTCTCTTCGAAAATACAAAGTGAAATTTTGGTAAATAATGAGGGGGCTGTGATAAGTACTAGGCTGTTTTTTTAGCTACTGCAATGCTTTTCAATGGAAAAAATGGTCATTTTTAAATTTGTTTTTTTTACGAAAAATCTGAATTTTTACAAGGTTGTAAAAATGAAAATCTGGTTAATTGTAGTTTTCTTCACAACATACGTATTTTTTTATAGGTATTTGGCGCTTCATTTTCGTTTTCAAGCCCTTTAAAATACGAGATCATTCTGACAAAAATCAAAGAGCAGACCATTTAAAAACATTGAATATCGCGGATTAAAATGACTCTTGTAAATTAGTTGAATATTGCAAAGAAACAGACTTATGATTTTTAGAAATTAGGTATTAATCAAATATTTTGGAGTAAATTTTAATTTCGCGTATAGTTTTAATAACCTTAGACCATTTTAATAATCCATAACTTTGGATATTTATGCAATTAATGCATGAAAAATTAAAGCTAATTTTTATTTTAATTACGGGGGGGGGGAGAGGTTCAATTTTAAAATAATTATAGAAAAGGGAAACATTGCTTGAATTGTTTGTGGTTTAAAATAAAAATATTCTTTAAGCCAGTATATTCTTAAAAATAAATTTTAAAGATAAATTTCAAAAAATTCCGTTCGAGGGCGCCTTAAACTTCAGAGTAACCAACAAATAATTTAAACCGTTATTTTTTGTATCTAATTAAATGCTTGCAAAAGTCTATTAAATGTTTTCAGAAGCTTATATTTAAACGCAAATTGAGCTCAAATTCTGAATCGTTGGGAGGGGTTAAGAAGCGCAAACTGAAGTGTGTTCAGGAGTTGAAATTTAAACCCCTCCCCCCCTTGAACACATTTCAAATTTGCGCTACTAACACAATCCTAGAATTTGAGCTTAAAATTTTAATCTAAGCATTTGAAAGCATTTAATGAGATTTTTAAAAATAACGGTTAAAAATAGTTTTACGCTACTCCAAATTCTAAGGCGCCCTCTATCGGCATTTTGTGAAATTTAGCTTTAAAGTTTATTTTCAAGAAAACACTGATTTAAAGAGTAGTTTTAGTGAAAACCACAAACGAATCGACCAATTTTTCCGTTTTTTATAATCATTTGAAATTTAAAGCCTCTGAACACAGTTCAGTTTCTGTTACTTAACCATCCCCAACCATTCAGATTTTGAGCTCAAAATTTAAGTTTTAGTCTAAACTTACGAAAACATCTAATAAGTTGCAAAAAATAACGGCAAAAAATAGTTGTTCGTTACTCGAAAGTCTAAAGCGTCCTGTATCGGCATTTTTTAAAAATTACCTTTATAATTTATTTTCAAGAAAATACCGACATAAAAAATAGTTTTAGGGAAAACCGCAAATCATTCAACCAATGTTTCCGTTTTTTTATGTTTATTTGAAATTTTGGACCCTAAACTTTAATGGCGACTATCTCCTTTGGAAAACGTTTGGAACCCTTTGTTTCCTATTTAATATTGTTTGTCTTGATGTGTACAATCACCCCTCTTTTATTGTAAAAGCAATTTAGAATCATCCTATATATGTATATACAGTTACAATAAAAGAGGTATAATTTTTTTTAATTATGTGTTTTGAGGTTTTACTTACATTTATATATTTGCGCATAAAAACCGCAACAATGATTATGCACCTTGTGCGACAGGCCGTGATTGCAGATTTGATTTCCAAACGGGCGACCATTTTTTCCATGGAACTAGCAGCTGGAACAAATTAAGTCGTCAAATTTTGAAAGAGTATTCAATTCTCTAGACTTCATACCAACATTTAATGTAAAAACTAGTTTTTTTGCAAAATGACGATCTTTTTGAAAAAAGGGTAATTTTTTTTTGGTCTTTTTTAACCTTTTGCAAATTTGAAAAACATAATTAACCGATAAAAATTATACTTTTTGGTGGTATGAGCTCTAGAAAAAAATAGATTTTGAAAAAATAAAAATAGAAGAAAATCAGACGAATAGTTCTTGAGAAAAGAAAAATAGTCGTCCAATTTTATAAACAGGTTTTCGAGAAAATGAAGTTTAAAATTTCACAATAGCGCTACAATATCATCAATGTTCGCCACAACGATTATCATTACATTCTACGAGTAAAAAATTTTGCAAAAAATTATAACTAAAAAAAAAATAAATAAATAAGGGCAACATTTTTCATATTTAAGTGATGCGAAATATAAAAAAATAATAACAATCGAAACATTTGACCCAAAGAAGTAATGCCCTCTCTCCCTATCCTTCCGAACCTTGATTAAGTCATGCGTAGAAACGGACGAACTTATTAAACCTCTGAATACATTAGTTTTGAATTTTTCGCTTGAATTTAATTTTAAATGATAATTGGATGGGATAGCTGAGGTACATTTCTAAGCGTGATAGTTTTTTCGATTTTAATTACTGTACATTTTATTAAAAAAAGGTTAGATTTTCCTTTTGGTATCGGTTCCCAAAGTGAAAGGTATCTTTATTAATATATATATGCAACAAAAACTGAGAAAATCCAAAAACTATCCCGTGATAGTAAATGAATAATTTTCAACAATATAAAAAAAATTAGACACCGTTAATATATTTTTTCTTCTCAGTTACTGATATTCAGCTTTCACCTCTTTTTCTACTTTTCAGACTACATTAACCTAAATTAATGAGGCTAGACGTTATTATAAAGGAAAAAACACATGGTTTACTCTTTTGACAAACATGCAGAATAGCTGTTCTTTTTAATTGATATTGGGAATAATTTTAAATAAAATTTTTAATTTCATCCATTCTTGAAATTTTGCTGTCTTGGCGTACTCTGTATCTTATAATTCTAGTAAACAACGACACAAAACTAGCATTACTGTTGCCTCGTTTTATTTATTCAAAACTAAGTGAAATTTTGAAATAGATAGCTAAGAATGACTGGATATAAAGCTAGCTTTTCCTTACAGACATTTCTGGTGCTAAGGAAATTAGTGTCACTTAAAGGGTTTTAGAATTTCTCCTTTAAAGTTTCCCGTTTAAAATAGCTTGACAAAGTTTCTTTTAAACCTTATTGATTTTATAGCACTTTTTAAAAATTGATTACAAAAATCATAAAAACTGTAATTTTCCACACGTAAAGATTGGAATCCAGATAACTTTGGTGAAAACTTCCAATGCTCTACCATTGAGCTATTCAACACAAATGAGTTGGACAAAATTCACACAAAGAATATTGCTGATTATTGCTATTACCTTTCCAGCGTTTTCTTGGAGTTCTATTACCTACTATATATTCTATGGTGCGGATTTTGATATCAGACGAGATATGAAAATGACTAATTTTATCATCTGTTATTAAGAGAAACAGATGTCATAATCGGATTCTCTGGGTGAATTCTGTCCACCAATACACAGACAACTCTGTGATGCTATATATTTAATATAAAATTTTGATATAAATACACGAAAAGTAAAGAAATATAATAATCTTGGTGTAAGTACATCAAAATTAAAGAAAATTATTTTCATTCTAAAATCTATTTTGGTGTGAAAAAAATTAGAATTAAAAAAACCCATATGTGTCAGTTTTTGTGCTTTCTATTTTATAAATTATTTTTTTGTTAAAAAAATACAATGTGCCTTTATATCTACCGAATAATGACATTTAGAGTTTTTTTCTTATTTTAGAAATTTTTCCTGACCCCTCCCCACTCCTTACAGACACAAAACAAACAAGCTTTAATGAGTTTTAATGTCTCTCAGAAGTTTCGGATTCAAATTAGATTGCCTGAGAAATTTGTTGTTAGTTGCATAATTAAGATGGAAGTCTAGTAAATACAATTATTTAGTCTAATAAAAAATTTGCAATGTAAACAGATAGTAGCTTAATTCCGACTACAAAGCTGTTCATTGAATTTAAAAACCTCTATAAAAGTACAACAAAATTAAAGAAAATTTTCAGTCTAAAATCTTTTTTAGCATGAAATAATTTAGGATTGGACAGACCCATCAAGGATGCTACGTTTTATTGTTTTTTCTAATTTATAACTTGTTTTTTCATTCAAAAAATGCACTGCTATTATGTGCTTTTATTTCCTCCGAATTAAATTGCATTTTAGAACACTTTTTCTTATCTTAGAAATTGTCTTCTTACGGAAAACAGGTGTCACTTTAATAAGTTTAATGTTTATTCCCAAAAGTTTACTTCAAATTATATTGTCTGAGCAAATTGCTGTTACTTACATAATTGAGATGGAAGAACAGTGAACATAATTATGCAGTCGAATAAAAAAGCTATTTATGTAAACAGATAGTTGTTTCCCCATCTTTTGATGCTGCTTATAGAATTTAAAATTGGTGCAATTTATGGCTTCCAATTATCTGCACCTGTGATATAGGACCTAGCGTGAGTTCCCTCCGAGGCGATCTTTTTAAGGAAACCTAACCCATATTTATGCAAATTTACCCAAGTTTCAATGAAAATTACATTTAATTTTAAAACCTTGATAACAATACGATAAAATTTTTAAATAAAATTGTATTGTCTAAAATCTTTTTGCATGAAAAACAATTTAAGATCAAAAGAACTCATTTAATATGCCAGGTTTAATATGTTTTCCAATTTATAACTTTTTTTTTCAACAGTGAAATATCAAACTGTTTCTTGCCTTTATTGCTTTTGAATTAAATTTCGTTTAGAAATTTTTTCTAATTTTAGAAATTTCCTTTGTCTAGAAAAAACTACTGCCACTTTAATGAGTTTTTAATATAATATTTTTCCTAAAAAAGTTTCCTATTGAAATTAGATTTTCAGGACAAATTCCTATTACTTTCATTTTTCCGATACAAGCATAGTAAATATACGGAGTCGAGTAAAAAAAAAAAAAAAAAAAAAGTAAAACAAGTTGTATTTTCTTTCCTCTTGTGATACTGCTTATGGAATTTAAAAATCTTTATAGCTTTATAACAAAATTTTATTCAGTCTAAAATCTATTCTGTCTGAAAATAATTTAAAATAATTATCAAAATTGTTGTTTTCGTTTCAGAAATGCACTGCTGTTTCTTGTCTTTATTTTCATCTAAATGAAATTGGTTTTAGAAATTGATGTTCAGCCATAAACGCATTTAAATGAAACTTTATTTCGACTCGGTAATTTCGTTTATACAGGAATAAGTGTCACTTTAATATCTTTTACTCTTTTCCTTTGACAAATTTTCGATTTCAGTTTGATTACCGGAAGAAATGCACCGCTTTTACTTGCCTTTTATTTTTTCCGAATTAAATTATGTTTAGAGTACTTTTCCTATCTTAGAAATTGCTCCTGTTAAGAAAAACAAATGTCACTTCAATGGGTTTTAATGTTTATTCTGAAAAGTTTAATTCAAATTAGATTATTTGAGCAAATTGCTATTAGTTGCAATATTAAGATGAAAAATTGTGAATATTGTTAAGCAATCGAATAAAAAAAGTTTTTTATGTAAACGGATAGTTACTTCATCCCTCCTTTGATGCTGTTTTATTAAAATATTGTTAAATTTAAAACTGCCGGTATTGGTGTTATTTATGGCGGCCGATTTCCTGCATCAGGGATATATGCCCTAGGGGGAGTGTCCTCAGTAGGGGGGGGGGGTGTTCTAAATGGAGCCTTACCTATATTTATGCAGGATTACCCATGGCTCGTAGAAAACCTTTTTAAGTTTAGAAATATTGATAACACTTCAACAAAATTTAAAGAAAATTGTATTCTCTAAAATCTTCTTTGATGTAAAATAATTTAGGATCAGAAAAACCCATTTAGTATGCCAGGTTAAAGTGTTTTCCAATTTATAACTTGCTTTTTTTCGACAATGAAATATGATATTGTTGCTTGCCTTTATTGCTTTTGAATTAAATTACATTTATGATTTTTTTTCTAATTTTAGAAATTTCTCATCTCAAGAAACAACTACTGTCTTTTTAATGAGTTTTAATATTTTTCTTTCAAAAGTTTCCTATTGATATTAGATTTTCTGGAAAAATTGCTATTAGGCTTAATTTTTCTGATACAAACATAGTGAGTATGCGGAATCGAGTAAAAAAAATGTAGTGTAAACAAGTTATTGCTTATTTCCTCTTGTGACATTGTTTATTGAATTCAAAAAATTTTATAACTGAAAAACAAAATCATATTCAGTGTAAATCTATTTTGTCAGAAAATTATTTAAAATAGTTATTAAACTTGTTGTTTTCGTTTGAGAAATATAATGATTTGTCTTTATTTATTCCAAATGAAATTGGATTTAGAAATTGATGTTCAGCCATAAACGCATTTAAATGAAACTTTGCTTCGACTTGAAAATTTTATTTTTAGAGGAATAAGTGTCACTTTAATTGCTTTTACTCTTTTCCTTTGACAAATGTTCGAATTAAGTTTTATTATTCGAAGAAACACACCGCTGTTATAAGCCTTTTACTTCTTCCAAATTAAAGTACATTTTATACACTTTTCTTATTTTTGAAATTGCTCCTGATAAGAAAAACAAATGTCATTATAAAGAGTTTTTAAGTTTATTCTCAAAAGTTTGATTTAAATTAGATTATCTGAGCGAATTGCTATTAGTTGCGTAATTAAGATGGAAGAATAGTGAATATAATTATGCAGTCAGGTAAAAATATTTTAATGTAAACAAATAGTTGCTTCATTCCACCTTTAATGCTGTTTATTAAATTTAAATACCTTGATAACAATGCAACAAAATTTGATGAAAATTGCATTGTCTCAAATCTATTTTGACGTAAAATAATTCAGGATCGAAAAAATCTATTTAGTATGCCAGGTTTAATGTGCTTTCTAATTTATGGCTTCTTTATTTCGTTAGTCAGATACATTACTGTTGCTTGACTTTATTTCTTTTAAATTAAGTTACATTTTGAAACTACTTTTTCTTATTTGAGGAATTTCTCATGTCATAGAAAAGTAGTGTTCCTTTAATGAGTTTTAATGTTTTTCCCCTAAAACTTTCCGATTTAAATTAGATTACCTGTATAAATTGCTATTAGTTCAGTTTTGAAATGCAAGCATAGCGAATATACGTATAGAGTCGAGTAAACAGGTAATTGCTTCTGTCATCTTGTGATGCTGTCTATTGAATTTAAAAACTTTTATAGCTATTTTAAAACGTGTTCAATCTTAAATATATTTTTTCTTAAAATTCTCTAGAACTTGAAAAACTCATTTAGTATGTCAGGTTTTATTTTCATTATAATTTTCAACTTGTTTCTTCGTTAACGGAACACATTGATGTTATGTGCCAAAAAAAAAAAAAAAAAAAATTAGATTTTTTTTTATTACTTTAGAAATTTCTCCTAACCAATAAAAGCATACCTTATTTAAATGAGTTTTGATGGTTATCCCCCAAAGTTTCGGATTCAAATTAAATTGTCCGAGAAAATTGCTATTAGTTGCACAATTAAAATGGAAGCCTAGTAAATACGGTTATTATGTCGAAAAAAAAATTGTAATGTAAACACGTAGTTGCTTCATTTCTCCTGTGTCGGTGTTAATTGGATTAAAAACCTTCTATAAAATTACAAAAAAAAAAAAAAAAAAAAAAAAAAAAAAAAAAAAAAAATCAGTCTAAAATCTATTTTGGCATAAAATAATTTAGAATAAAAAAAATCTATCAAGTATGCTAGGCTTTATTAGGCTTTTCAATTTATAATTTGTTTTTCGTTAAAGAAATGTTCTGCTGTTACTTGCCTTTATTTCTTCTGCATTAAATTAGTTTTAGATTTTTTTTCTTACTTTAGAAGTCGCTCCTGTTAAGGAAAACACGCGACAATTTCAAGTTTTAATGTTTATTCCTAAAAGTTTAATTCAAATTAGATTGTCTGAGCAAATTGCTTTAGTTGCATAATTAAAATAATTGTGCAATCAAATAAAGTTTTTTATGTAAACAGATAGTTGCTTTATACCTCCTTTGGTGCTGCTTACTCTTATAAATATATTATCTAATGTTATGTAGTACCGCTTTTTTCATATGTCAAAATTATAATAACATTAATTTTAACAACAATAATAAGGTAAGGAATTATTAATTTTACTAGTTTTCTATGATCGAATCAGTAGGAAAATTTGGAGTAATGTCATTGGGATGAGCTTTATATCTGTTGATCTGCAGATGAATTCTAAACTTTATTTGAAAAGAGAAACGTTAGATCATGTTTATTTTATTATATAGGATGTCCGTATTAAATAATAAAAAAAGCCCTATTTACACCTTATTTTTCTAAATAACGAAGTTTTCTTAATAATTTCAGGAAGTGCTGGAAATTTTTTTTTTAAATTATGCTTATTGCATGATTTTTCTTATTTAGAATTCTATTTATCTTTAAACTGCTGTAGTTATTCGCGAATCAAACTTTAAAACTTGCAAGAGCAAAATTGCGACTTGTATTACACACACACACACATATATATAGGTGATGATATTCCCGCAAAAACACAAGATCCGACGAAGCGAACAGGATGGCCCAAACAAAGTCTACGTTCGATTCTTCATCAGTAATCACATTACATCAAATAGATTTGCAACCGAAGTAACTTGACATATGGAAATCGATTAATGGTGTTGTCACGTCAAATAATGAAAATTGTACGAAAATCAGGGTATATCGTTTTATTATTTAGTTTCAAGGTTACTCCATCTTCACCACTAGACTTCCCGACTGTCCAAGCCAATGTCACAGAAAATCACGAAAGAACTAAAAAGGGTGTTCGTTGCAAAGCCATTTTCGCGAAATTACCAACACTAAGGTAACCGTTCTAACAATACGAGGCCAGTGAATTCTGATCTCTCTCGCAGCGTAAACTGATTCTTTGAAGATTCTCAGAGAAAATGGCCCCGCCTGCCTGCTTACGCACGGAATTAAAAACCCAATAATATTCATTCGGAGGTAGTTGTATAACACTTCTAGCATTTCCATTGGATTAGAGAAGCAGTTTGTTGCTAGAACTCTTGAACCTGCATACTATCCAACGGTGTAGTAGGCAGGAGTAAACAACCCACATGCGGACTGATTTAGACCTGCCAGCAGACGATAATTAAATAAAAAATAAATAAAACAAAATTAAAGCTTTTGATAAATGTTTTTTATTCTAAAAAGGGAAAATGGATTAATTGAATGATTTTAATATTTCGCAATAAGATACTGACATTTAAGTAATACATTTAGTTATTTTTAGGAAAATAAATAATAGATTATGATGAATTAAAAAAAGAAAAGGAACTTTAGCCATTAATTAAACATTAGTAGATTACGGAAACTAATAATCAAAGTACGTTCTTATAAGACTTTAGAACGAAATCGATTCTTGAAAATGGCGAATTTTTTACATATGCAGTCGAACTCCATTATAACGAACTTTAAGGGACCGAAGTTTTTGTTCGCTATATCCGAACTGTTAAAAAATGTTAGAGTTTACAAGATATGATCTACCTATCTCTGATACCTATATATTCAGTAATGATATATTAAGTAAAAAAACGTAAGTCTATTAGATCTGAGATTATGATCATTAATGAATTAAATTGACTAAAATTGATTACATTAAGCTGACACAATACTAAATGAATTAACTAGAAATGAAGACAAATAGATATACAATACAGCGCCTACTATCCAAACAAATCGAGACCGATCCTAGTTCGAATAAATGTTAGGATAAATGAGCAGACAATTTAAGGAATGATCCTGACTATACTAAAATCTTTACACTTTATTCAGGCTTAAGATGGCTGACACTAATTATTGGCGAGTTAAAAATCGGTTTATTTTTATTTTTTTCATTTATTTTTTGTTTACTTTTTTATCATTCAATTTCTTTGATCATCTTCTGAACTCCAGAGATTATAATTTAAGGAAAAAAAAGCTTTTGATTATTGCTTGCTTTAAGAAGACGTTCTTTTATATGTTGCCGTATCTCGAATTATTCTTAAATACATTAGTTAAATAAGTTAGCCTTAAATGCATTTCTAAACAGCTATGATAAGAGAAATAGAAAATAACTGACGGGTGGGCGTGATCATACCTGCAAAATATCTACCATAAAAGAGAAAGAATGCAGGTTTTACTACTCTTTAACAAAAAGACTTACCGTTAATTTGCACCATGTTTGGCCCGCCGGCATGCATTTTCTTATAACATTACAATCAAAAACCTGTATTCAAAACAGCGGCGAAGCAAAAAGAAAAAAAAATCACGGTGTGCATGTAGCGCTTCTTCTGAAATTCTAACCCCATGGTGAATTTCATAACGCTCACGCAATCCTCTTAAAATAGCAATTGCATCTTCTAATGAAGGCTCTTGAATAAGAATGGATTGGAAACGCCTTTCTAAAGCAACATCTTTCTCGATATATTTTTTATATTCACTAAGCGTTGTAGCTCCAATACAATACAATGGAAAAAAAATGTTCGTTATAACCGATTCTTAAGATTTCGGAGGTTCGCTATAAAGGTTGGTTGGTTGGTTGGTTGATTTTTGTCGTCCGATTATCTACGCTAGTGGGATATAGGACCAGGGGGAGTGCCCTCCGTGGGGGTCTTTCTAAGGGAACCTAACCCGTATTTACGCAAGGTTCGAAGAAAACCACGGAAAACTCCGAACGGTTAGGCCGACAGCCGCGATTGGGTTCGAACCCAGCACCTGCCGTCTACCAGTTGAGAGGTCCGAACCTCTCGGCCACTGGTGGGGCCTTCGCTATAAAGGATAAAATAGCTTTAAATGCAATAAGAAAACGATGGGACCCAAATTTTCGTTCGTTATATCCGGGAGTTCGTTGTAAACCGGGTTCGCTATAACGGGGTTTGACTGTATATCAATGTATGTATGCAATATATCATGCATCTAAACGCGTGGTTAAAATAAATCATGTAGTTAAGACACAAAAAAGTAAATCTATAACTAAAAAAGTTTTTTAATTTATTAAATATTCAGTTACAAAAGAAACTGGTCTTAAATATTTAAAATTATTGATAACTAGCTGACCCGCCCGGCGTTGCCCGGGTCGTATTAAAAATATTAAACGAACTTGATATTTGTATGATTTTATCATTAATTGGAAGCATGCAGAAATGCATTGTCTGAAATACGTCGCAGCTGACTTTGTGAAAAATCGGTTTCAAAAACAACAACTAATATTAAGCTCTAAAAATACTTAAAATGAGCAATGAGAAACATGGGAGGGAACATGTATCCAACGATTGCGTTAGTTTCGTGTTAAAGTGTTGATATTTACCAGTAAAAATCACTGTTAAATCACGTAACTAATTATTTTTTTCGCATAGAAATCTCAAGTGAAATATTTTGAATTTCAAACTAATTATATCACTCTTAAATCCGACTATACCGTGAATGAAATCGATACGCGATGATAAAAGATTGGTATATAGTATTATAATTTCAGAGACCATTTAACAAAAGTGTATATTTTTAATCAAAGCATGCGTAATGTTGACTCCGTGGACAAATTCCTAAACGTAAACTTTTGTACCATAACCATAATCTGTCTGTAATCTAACTGCGACTTAACATTACCCTACCGTAACTTAAATATAACATAAATGTAACCTAGCCATCACTTTGAAATATCAATATAGAAGCATCATTTAAGATTTTGCTTGAAAAGTTCTCTTTCGTTAATGTCTTAAAATCGTCTGCACTCTGAAATCTAGATTTTAGACTAATATTTAAGTTTTCGCGCAGGGTTTTAAAAGAATGTTTTCATAAATATATTTTATATATTGACACAGAGTTATTAATATGTTGTTAAATTAAAAACATTTTTTTCATCTACGTTATAAAGTATTATAAAGTTCTGAAAAAAAAAGAAATCTTTTACTAATACAATTTTTAGTTCAAATCAAATGTTTTCAATATTTTATTTTATTTTATTTTAACATTTAATTATTTCGAATTTATCAATTTCAATTATTTTAAAAGCAAACATTTTTTAAAAATAAATAATATAATAGAAAAAAGACCATTTTAAAAAATTACTATTTCTTCGTAAAATACGCTTCAGCTGTAATTCATTTCTTTCAATTCGTCTTATTAATACAAAATCCCTTCCACATGCTTTTGTTTGGGACATTAAAATTTGAACGATAAATGGTTTAATATTGCAACCCTTTTTTCGGTTTACTTCACCACCACCTATCTTTTTCCTCCATGGTTTACAACCGCTGTGATAAAAAATCATCATTTAAACTGACAGTTTGCCAGTCTATGAATTTTAAAGGTCTGTTCCAGCTTTTTTAATTATTTATGCGAAAATTTTATGCAACCAACCAACCATAACTAAATGAAGGGAAAAAAAGAAGAAAAAAGGCGATTTTTTATGAGAGTGATCTTTGGAATTTAATTAATTACTCAGTTAATAAATAGAATTTCGAAATTCTGAAGCTCAGGTGCATCAGGAGAGATATTGGGCTACTCTCATAAAAATTTTGAGCTTCGTACGTCCCATAGATTTTGCTAGCCATCGCAGACACACACACACACACACACAGACAGAGCGATTTGTTATTTTATTAGTATAGATAAGAGTCATTTGTAAAGAATTGAAAATTTTTAGAGATTCGTGTTAACCACTTTTTAGTCGTCACATCCTAAGAATTTTAATATGAATGGTTTTAAGTTTTAAGGCAAGTTTCATTTGCAGCAGTGTATTTAATCAATTTGTAATTGCCTTTTTAATTAATATATATTTATACACTATATTGCCATTGATTATTGGACACTTGCGATTTTAGACATTTTACTAAATATCTAGAAAAATACATGAGGAATCATCTCGAAACTCTTAGTGTATAAATATAATAGTATACGTCATACAACTCCGTGAAGATTTTTTACTGAAACTCCATAGGGGACCGTCAACAAATTAAAAAAGAATGAATCTCTTGAATAACCCTGTCAAAACTAATGTAGCAAAAGCGCTCAAACTCTAGATTATGATTGAATGCCTTATTGTAATACACTGTATTCATTTTTATGCAAATAGCATGCATACTCGCAGAGTAATTAAGGTTTTTATAAAAATGGTCCCAAATTTTTCCAAGTTTTTCCCTTATAATTTTCAGAATTCTTAATATAAATTAATATTTTTTTCAGAAAATATGACAAACAACATTGCACATAGTACCCTGTAATCAGAATTAAAATATAATAAAAATTGTATGAAAAATGAGTAGGTTTACTAAATAATTTTTTACTGCGCATGCGTTAAAGATGTTAAAATTTCATTTGCATATTATGTTAGCTAAATGTATAGAGCAACTTTTGTAAAAGTCTCAAAATCATAGCTTGAAAATTCTGAAAGTAATCGTCTATAGAAAAAGGACAAAATCCGTTGTTTCCAAAATGAAGCAAAAAAATGAGGGATTTTATCCAAAAGTAGTCGTAACATCCCGTATTGTGTATTCTATATTGACACTAATCAATGAATATATATGGATACAACCCCTCTTGTTTTTGCTTCATTTTGAGAATAACGGATTTTCAACTTATTCAATTGACGATTATTTTCAGAATTTTCAAGTTATGATTTTGTGACTTTCACAAAAGTTGCTCTATACATTTAACTAACATAATATGCAAATGAAATTTTGATATCGTTGACGCATGCGCAGTAAAAAATTATTTAGTAAACCAACTCATTTTGTATACAATTTTCATTATTTTTTAATTCTGATTACAGGATACTGTGTGCAATGTTGTTTGTCATATTTTCTGAAAAAAATATTATTTTATATTAAGAACTCTGAAAATTATAAGGAAAAAACTTGGAAAAATTTTGGACCATTTTTATAAAAACCTTAATTACTCTGCGAGTATGCATGCTATTTGCATAAAAATGAACACAGTGCATTACAATAAGGCATTCAATCATAATCTAGACTTTGAGCGCTTTTGCTACATTAGTTTTGACAGGGTTATTCAAAAGATATTCATTCTTTTTTAATTTGTTGACGGTCCCCTATGGCGTTTCGGTAAAAAATCTTCACGGAGATGTATGACGTATACTATTATATTTATACACTAAGAGTTTCGAGATGATTCCTTATGTACTTTTCTAGATATTTAGTAAAATGTCTAAAATCGCAAGTGTCCAATAATCAATGGCAATATAGTGTATATAGATGTTAGTTCATATAGCATGAGATCGTTTGAACGTACACGCGTTCATTATCAGGGGTACAGTTTCTCTGTCTGTCCTATTCTTTCATGTCTTCACACCTAAAAATGAACTGGTATACATTCGAAAGATCTCGGGATATATGAACTAACACCTTTAAATGCTTTTAGCGGGTATGTTTACATAAAACAGGCTGTTTTCGTAATTTTTTTTTTATGAAAGAGCAATTTTTTACGATTCCAAATCTGTTTTAATTTTATTCCTACTATTGTTAGAAGGGGAGCTATGGCAATTTTAAAAAGCATCAAAATGGCCTTTTTGTGAATTTTATTTATTTTTTTTTTTTTATATGAAAGAACAATCACATATTTTTTTTTCACATATTTTGAAAATTTTCGGCTATTTTTGAAGATATTGTAAAATTTTTAGTTCAGCGCATAGATAAGTGTAACAGAAGTGTGCATCATAAAGGAAATTTAAATATATTTATTTGAATTGAGTGTACGCTGTCTGGTGTAAGCATGAAATTTTGCTAATGAAACAGTAAAAAGACACCAATTTTTTAAAATATTAAAAAAAAAAATTGCTAGGATTTTGTTTTCTTATCATTCTGTAATACAATAGAACTAAAAATTATTATGTTTTCAAAACTGTCCTTTTTTTAAAAAAAAAAAGTACTCCTCACATAGGCAGATACCCTAAATATTTACATGTGTATTTTTAAATTATATATTTTTTAATATTTTAAAAGTATCGTTACATCTCATGGAATGGTCTTAATGGGACACTGGCACCATGGAATGGAATGAATGGGACACTGACCCTAGGGAATGAATGGGACGTTTACCCTATGGAAGGGAGGATCTATGAATTTTAATTGGTTATTGTGGCTCAGTTTTATTAGAAGAAAAAAAATTATTTTGAAATATTCCCTGAATTAATTTTTTAGAAAATAAATCTCTTATATTTAACGTAAATATGTGTAGATTTAGAAACATATATGTGTAAACTTTGAATATTTTGAAATACGTTTACCACTTATTAATAATAGCAGATAAAATGGAACATTCCGTGCGATCCGGGATTATACTCTGCCGCCATTTTCCAAACTTTTGCATAATACTTTCACATAGATGAAAAGTATTAATGGCATCTGACTTTGACATCTTCTATAGAATATTATGTACGTAGAATTTACCGTTCATTTTCAGGGGCACATTAAATGATTCGATTACAGTACAGTCTATGGGCTTTAAATTTCTAAAATTGATTCAATTTCAGTTTACAATTTAAACTAAATTTTCGCCTACTATGTGGTATTCTATAGTGTTCTGTTGTATATTAAGTGGTATAAATTCTATATATCATGTAAAGGACTTCACAAAGGAAAATTTAAAGCATTTTTATCTAGAACGTGAATAATGGATTTTATTTTACTTAGTAGCTAAATTATGCATACTACTGCACTAAAAAATATTTGTGGAGTATGAATAAATTCTTAGAACTACGCAAATATCCAGATACAAAATCGTCTATAGATCATAACTGCTAGAGGTGTGTTTTAAGTAGTGTTAAGAATTTTTTCTTTCTGGTGTAAATTTTAACTTAATATTACTGTATATAACATACTATAGATAACATAATGTTGTTCAGAATATAGAATTTATTCTGTCTATTCGCGGTAATTTGTGCAGTGAGTTTTCAAGAATATTATGCATATGCTATTGGAAATAAATTTTCACAAACCATGTATTATGTATTCAAATTTAAGTTTTATACAGGCTTATACAAAACAATTCGAGTGCTTTTCTCACTATGGGGAGTAATTGCTGATATTGGGTTTCATATATATTATAGGCTTTTTAAAACAACTATATATGTATCTGATTTCACCTGATTAACGCCTTCAAGAGCAGTTGGATAAATATATCCCAACTAATTTTTATTGTGAAATGACGGATTGACACCAGAATTTAGGAAAAAAAAGTTAAATTTTATTAAATACGGGAGAATATATTACCCATTTTGCAATAAGTTTTGCTTTAAATTATGGTATTATTCAATCATTTCAAAATTTTACGAATAAAAGAACTTTCTTTCTGAAAGAGTTAAGAGGATCCGAGACACAAAATTCTCCAAATTTTCAATCAAAAATTCTCGCCTTAAAAATTTTTGTTTTTTATGCTTAAAATGAAATATAAATAAAGTATAAATCATATATCTATCTTAGTAAGAAGAGAAACAATTTTTTTCGGTTTAGTTTGTTTTCAAAATCTAGCTTTCAAGCAATGGATGTCGTTAAAATGCGTTTTTTACCATTTCCTTTATTTAAATTTTAATAAATCTAGAACCGTTAAAAATAAACGTTTCAAACTTGAAACATGTCTGTTTTTGTTCTTTTGCTTTAATTGATTCAAGAATTTTGAAATAATATTTAAATTTGAAAATATGATTTTTTAAAAATAAAACTTCCATTTAAAAAAATTACTTTAAACATTTTTAATTCTTTTAAAAACTAATATTTTTAAAAGTACTGAATCGAAATTAAAATTTAGATATCGCTATTTATTTCAATGTAAAAACATTGAAATTCCACAAATAAGATTTTGATTTATAACAATTTTAAATTAAAATTTCCCTTTTTAAAAGTAAATTTTAAATTTTGAATTATTTAAAAAAAAAACATGATAAACTTTTTTATATGATTTTGTTTACAAATGTTGTGATTTAACCATCACAAAAAAAAAAAAAAAAAAAAAAAAAAAAAAAAAAAAAATCAAAAATTTAACTTAATAAAAATAGTTTTAAGATGTGTCCCGAAGCCCCTAAATACGAAGTTTCGTTACAGTATTCTGAAAATATTTGATAGTATATGGTTAACGCATAAATTTTCTTTCTTCTTGTAAAAGAAGTATAAAATGAATCATCAGCTGGAATAATAATGATAATAATAAGATTAAATTATAAACTTAAATTGACTCTTTTTATATTTGTTATTTTTTCTTTATGCTGCATATAATTTTGTTTGTCCATTATAGTTTAAAAAATGAAATAAATGTAAAAAATATACAGAAATTTTTTAAAATATCCTATAAAAATCAAATATTTTCTTTTCTTGAAAATAATGTTTTTCAGTTATTTGTAGAGAAAATATTTTTTATCATGCAAATCCGTTAACTTATCCTAAAGTTATAGTTTCATAATCACTGACAAAAGTGCACCGATAACTGATTTTAAAGCGTTGCTTTAACATGTACAATCGGTTTTATGATTATAGATTTGTTTCGTATGACGACTTTAATTCGAAATTTTTTTATGACTGGGAGATATTTCAAAAAATTCAATCTTTATAAAAACTGAAAGCATTTTTTTAGCCATTTAAAACATTTCTCGATCAATTAAATTGGTAAATTTGACTTAAATGGATATACTTAATTTATTTCTCCAAATTTTAATTATTTTTTCATCTGCCATTTGATTTGCGTTTTCTGTTTCAGAAACAAACCGTTTTGCTTTGTTGTTGATCGATAAATACAACTGGAACAGCTTCAAATACAAAAAAGATATATCGTGCTTGCAGGTGGAAATTTAATTCAATTTTTCATCATTTACATTGTAAAAGAAATTAAGAACTTAATGAATTTGATTGGAACTAAGCAGAAAGTGCCATGAAAATAGGTGGAGGTGAAGTAAACCGTAAAAAAGCTTTGCAATATGAACCATTTATCGCTCAAATTTTAATTTCCTAAACAAAAAAACGTGGAAGGGATTTTGTATTAATAAGTCGAATTCAAAGAAATGAATTACAGCTTAAATGTATTTTACGAAGAAATAGTAATTTTTTAAAATGGTCTTTGTTCTATTATTATTTATTAAAATAAATTTTTGCTTTTTAAATAACTGAAATTGGAAAATTAGCAATAATTAAATGTCAAAATAAAATTAAATAAGATATTGAAAACATTTGAAAAAAATTTGACTAAAAATTTGACTAAAAATTGTATTACGAAAAGTTTTCCTCTTACTGTAATTTTTAATAAATGTTTAAAGTATGAAAACATTCTTTTAAAATCAAGTATGAAATCTTAAGTATCTCGTGATCGAGTATCGCGAAAAAGTTATTGATCAGAAAATCTACTGTAAACAATATATTGTAAAATTTATAATGATGTCCATGACCTTCAGGACTTGCCACGGTCCTGGAGACCCCGGAAACAACTTTTCGTGTGGACAGAAGAAAAGATGTTGACTTATGTTATAAAAATACCGCGATTTATACAGTGAAAATTTTGCTGAAAAGAAGTTGGTCTACCGTGTCAAGATGACAACAAAGTATGAGTTTATGAAATATGACGTCTATAAAAGAGTCTGTTTTAAAATATTTTTTATAAGTAAACAAAAAAATAAAGGATCCGACTGGCGTTTGAAAAAGGAACACAAAGATTGCTCAAGTGAACGCTGGAAAAAGTCCAAACATTTTGCGAGAGATGGTAGACACTACATCTCACGACCTAAAATCAAATGATATGGTTCGAGATATGTTATTTTTACAAAGAAATATAACGGAGGACACAATAAGTTATGGAAAGAAGTTTCTAGAATAGGTGTCGGTCTATTAGTTTACATCCGCGCAAGATAAATGGTGCAATGTATAGGGATTTCTTGCAAGACCATTTGCCATCGTAGGAAAAACTGTTTTCGCAAATACTTGTTTCTCATTGATATTAACTGTATCGCTACAAATTCTTCTGTACTCTTTATTTATGTTATGAACTTTCCTGATATCATTATTTCTATTATTTATGACTCACTCAAGACGTTAATGCAATTTAAGAGACAAGAAGTGCATATATGACTAAACTGAAGCTTTCACATTTTCATTAAAAACAGCAGACTTAACCGTAATTTTCACGAGTGTTGAGATAGAAGCCGCAGAAGCGTTTCGAATACTCTTTAAAAAACTTTTGATATAATTTAATTATTTACAAAAATCATTATTACTGTTAAATCAAGTACAATCCTAAAAGAGTACTTTATTTGATGAAATTTGTGTAATTAAAGAAATATTTTGTCGTTGATGAATTAAACAACATACATTTTTTTAATATGAAAATATAAAAGTTTTAGTCACAGGTACATAGAACT